>CM033424.1:224413812-229213812 GCA_019425775.1 Rafetus swinhoei
ATCCTAACAAAGAAAGCTATCAGATTGGTTTGACAGGATTTGTTCTTTACAAATCCATGCTGGCTGTTACCTATCACCTTATTTTCTTCCAGATGTTTACAGATGAATTCCTTAATTACCTGCGCCATTATCTGTCCTGGCACAGAAGTTAAACTGATTGGTCTGTAGTTTCCTGGGCTGTTCTTATTTCCCTTTTTATAGATGAGCACTATATTTGTGCTTTTCCATCTCTCCCAACTTCCATGATTTTTCAAAGATGATAGGGGAGATATCTGAGGCTTTAGCTATCAGCTCCTTTAGTATTCTAGGATGCAATTTATCAGGCCCTGGTGACTTGATATTTACTAGTCAGAGGAATACTAGCTAAAAGCAGCAATGAGGATCTTTGAGTGGGGTTTGATGAATGCACCCAAGTGAACAGCACTCCTAAATGCTTGGAAAATGGGGTAACTCAGTACTTCTTGGAATGATGGCTTTGGAATCTGCTAAAACAGTGGTTCCCACCAGCTGGTCCATGAACCCGTTACTGGGCCGCAAACCGCTGGCTGCCAGGCCACGGCACACTGCCAGGCCACACCCATGCCTTGTGGCTCAGTGGAAATCTAAGTTCCCCTGTAAGATGCTGTGCTGAGGAGGCCTTTCACTTACATTCTGCTGTGGAGGGCACAGGGTGCAGCAGTGGGAGCTAGGGATGTTAAATTGAGTTCAATCAATTAAAATAAATAAATAAATTAATGGAGATTGCCTGTCTCCTAGAACTGGAAGGGACCTTGAAAGGACATTGAGTCCAGTCCCCTGCCTTCACAGCAGGACCAAGTACCATCCCTGACAAATTTTTGCCCCAAATGGCCTCCTCAAGGATTGAACTCACAACCCTGGGTTTAGCAGGCAAATGCTCAAAACACTGAGCTATCCCTCCCCCAACTAGTGGATAAGTGGGGAGCTGCAGTGGGGTTAGCTCCCAGCCCAGGAGCTAACCCCACTGCAGCTCTGTCTTTTAAATGGACACCGGCTTGCGCTGGGTCCTCCTGCTGCGCTTTAACCTTCTAAATGTCAGCTCCCAATACATTTAAAAGGCAGAGGCGCGTCTGGAACTAGGAGTGAGCTGGGAATCAGTTCGTGCCTAGTCCCCAGTACCCCCCTGCCCGCCGTGAAGACAGTGCTGGGGGGAACCAGCTTTTAAGCCGGCTCCCGCTGGACAAGGCTGTTCCTGGCCTCTCTGGTGTCTTAACTTGCTCCCATCTGGACTTAAGGCAGCAAGAGCCAAACTGTCTGTCTCAGCACAGCAGCCCTGGTTGGGCTGCAGACATAGGACTCTCTCCTGGTTGGAGGCAGGCTGTATGGGGTGGTGCCAAAATTTCAGGTAGGTTAAGGCTGCTTTTGAATACTGAAACAAAAAGCCTACCTCATGACATTTGCATGATTACATTTCAAATAAAGTTTACATAGATGTTAATGGCTTAAGATAAGAAAGGAAAGGATTCATTTAACAGATTTCTTTTAGTGTTGTAGATACCTGCAAACTCTGATCATCATGATTTTTTTAAAATCCTGTGTCACTAGTTAATACATGGTAAATTATTAAAACAGGAAGAACTTAACCATGGATCCTGTTTAATTTATTTTGCCTTTCAATAACATGTGACCTCTTAAAACTAATCACCATAATGAAATGCAAATAAAATGTTATTGGTCTTCCGAAAGTTTGTGAAAGGGTTTGCTGGTCTGCAGTTTAAAAAAGGTTGGGAACCACTGTGTTAAAGGACCCAACCTGTAAGTCCTCTCCTACATACCAAAGACTGGTGGGACTGAGCAGGAAGAGCCTTGTTCTCTTTCATCCACTTTCCTTGCCCCAGCTTCTAAGCAAGAGGAGGGGCTTCATTCTTTCTTTCACCCTCTCCTTTACACCTCTCAGTTGTAAGGAAGAAGCATCACTCTTTACCCATCTCCCTCAGATGCTGCAAAGCAGAAACTTTTTACCTTTCTTCCTACTGGGAGAGGAGTATAAGTATTCCTCTCCTCTCCCAATCCTAGAAGTTGTAAAAAAGGGCAAAGCTTTGCATTTTCTTCACTTGCTCCCTCCCTGACAGTCACCTACATACCACCACAGTTCATGCACTGGAGCACCAGGAAGAGTAAGCTGGAAGCTGAATGCAAAAAGCTCCTCACAAGGAGGTTTGATGGGATAGTCAATCCCAAGTATTCAAAAATCAGGAGTGGGCTCCTCAAAAATAATGAAACTGACTTAAAAATCATGAGATTTGTATTTGGAGCTGCAAAATGGTTGCTTGCTTTTTATCTTTTTAAATGGAAGTTGAGGTTCTCATGTACTGAGCATTACTCCTGGAGCTGGACTTGAAGAAAATCACAAGTATCACAATATGCCTGATAACATCACAAGAGCTGGCAACAATGCAATTTAGCAAACAGGCTGAAGTCACTTAGAATATGTCTAGACTGAACAGTAAACCCAGGCTCAGACTCAAGTTTAAGCCAAAACCCACACAGTCCATACACAAAGCCAGATCCCATCACTATCACTGCATTTCAAACCACCAAGAGTTAGTGGAAAGGAGGAAAAGCTGGAAGGAAGGAGAAAAACAGCCTTAGAAGATGTTTTTAGGCAATTTGTAGAGATTAAGATGTTATAATCCCCACCCTTTCTAGCTGCATCCACAACAAAAGTTTATGTAGTTGAGAGCTTGGTCTAATAGGTGTGAGGATATGAAAAACAATATCAATTTTCTGTAAAATCTCTGAAAGACTTCTTAAGCATTTCCCCTGCTAATTATAGTATATACAGACTACATGTTACGTGGTGTAGTTGTTTTTATCAGCACTCATCTGAGATGACTTACATTACTCCCTCCTGGCTTTGTCACATGAGCAGTATGATTATCTCAAATTCATACTGATACAATCTTTTTACCCAGCACCATGTATTCTCTATGTGCACAACACACAAACTTCATTTTATATAGAAATGTAAGATTAATCACTTGCAATCAGCATTACTGAAATATATAAACAGCATTTAGTCAATGAGACAGTGTGATGCACAAAAGAAAAGTGAACTCAATTATCTGAACTGATCCTATTTTCACAATTACTTATCAAGATCTTTTGATATAACAGAGAAGGAAAAAATAGTCTGAAATTAACTGACCATACATTAACAATAAAGCATCTTTGCAGCCAAAACTGTACACATTTAAAATGCTTCCTTTATCAGAGAATTTCAATTTTTCCAAATTATTTTTAACATTTCCCATCTCCTGACAGTAACCAAGATATTACCTGATGATATTTCTTCAGAATGTTGTGCATTTCTGCTACATCTTCACTTGTTATAGTTTTGATGACATATCTTTTGTCATACGAGGTGTGAAAACGAGCACCACTTCGTGCTTGAGAATCATTAGCAAGTGGAGCACTTCTTGTCAAGGAATTCTGCCACATTAATTAAAAAAAAAGGAAAACATGTCAGACAAAAAGATACAGTGTAGTTGAAATGCATACAGTACATTCAAATTTGTTTTATGTTCTCTTTCAAAATATTTGCACCTTGCTCAATTCTATCAAAATTCCAATATGCTGCCAGCTTGGCAGAATGATCATGTACTACTTCTCAAAATATTTTGCAAATAGAAAAAGATTTATGTTCACCAATGTTTAAATGATATTTCTGAAGTAATTTGCAATGACCTCATATTCTTCATTTTAAAAACAGCTTTTGGAAGAAAATTAAATTGGAATATAACAGTTGAAGTGTAATAGTACACCACAATAATTATATGTACAAGAGGAATCAGCTGAAGCATCATCATATTAATATTAGTTAATGCCTAAGTCAGTGTGATCTAGCACACAAAGCATAAGATGAGAGTCAGAATTCCTTGGTTTTAATCCCAACTCTACCACTGACTTGATGTGTGGCTTAGGGCAAGTTACGAGCAGTCTCTGCTTCCTCTACCTACCTCAAAGGGGAACTGGGAGGATTAGTTATGTTTGTATAATGCTTTGAAGATACAAAATGTGACAGGATTAGCAGGTGTTATTGGACTGATGCTTGTGTGACCTCAAGATAAATGCAGTTAAGGGAAACCCAATGAGTAGTCAGATCAGCATTACTTTTACCACTGACTAGCAAAATGAAATTATATAGTGAAATTCAACAAATATAGTGAACATTGGTTGGAAATAAACTAATTAGATATAAATCTAATGGTTGGTATATACCAGGCATAATAATAAAACTTTTAAAAATTGTTAGGTAACAATAAATAGGGATAATGAAGTTACAACATGCAGTAAGAACATACAATACTACTTTAATACCCTATTTAAATCTCCAAAAAATCAGACTTTACTCCAGAAAGACTAATCAAGTTAGGTATGAGTTCTTGGAATATATTCAGAGACTAGCATTTCTAGGTTCACAGAGCACTTTGCCTACCTTGGGCTACAATGGACAGAAATCCAAACCCTACTTCAATGCACATAGACCATTCTACTAAAAAAATGCTGTTACAGGCTGAACCCCTAGTTCGGCACTCTTGGGACCTGATTGGTGCCGAACCACAGAATTTGCCAGACCATGACAGGTTAACATTGTCTGGCAGCATTACCAACATTCTACTGCTTACTGAGCTCTTAGAAGACATTTAGGGGTAAATTAGAGCTAAACAACAGCACAGAACCACTGAGAGCCACGACTGGTGGCTGTAAAACTTTACGGGACAATGGGAAACTCGGCCAAACCCATGATAAGTGGACATCTGTCTAACTAAAATCATGCCAGACCACAAAACACCGGACTAGAGAAGTTCAACCTGTACAAACAAAACCACCCCAAATCCCTTTAAACATACAACAAATTCTTACAATACACTGGTTTTCTGGAAGAAAAAACATTTTCATAGAGAACTGTATTATAACTTTGCATACAATACAAATTAATGCTTTGCAACTTTCAGCTGCAAATCCTTAAATGGTGCTAGTCCCAGCAAATATCCTATTCTAGTACTCATGAAATAGGAAGAATGCTTATAGTAGCAAAACTGTACTAAGTACTTTACTCTTTCGATACAGCTCATTGTTGAAAGAGTCAGAGATAGATGCAGAACACACTGCCAGAATGAGAACGTTTTCAGAAAGCTATTACATGCACATTTATTCTATGTGAACAAGGGGCCAAACCCACAAAGGTTTATTTTTAACAGGATCATCTTCAATTTGGCATGGAGTTCCCTTTAGTGGGGTGATTCTCTTTGCTTCTTTTTTTATTAAAAACATAATACATTGTGTGCCAGAAATAACACATCAATGGCTCATCATAGAAAAATACAATTACTGATAGAAATACAATACCTGTTTATGCTAGTCATATTACCGAGGCTGTATAAAGGAATGGCAATGCAAATGAAAAAACGTTTCTTGTTCTAATTCACTGTAGAAACCACCAAAAAAAGATCAGACTTTCTAGTCTTACTGAAACAGTGAGGAATGGATACTGTACATTTTAGTTGTGATTTCTATATATATATATATTTTGTATTTGAGCACTGCACGGATCCAAATCTGCTCTTAAGAGAAGACCATACAAGCCCCTTGGACTTTGTGTGCAGAATATGCATGGTTCCTGGGCAGCATTTGCCTAGGGTGACCATATCTCCCCATGCTAAATATGGGACACCAAGAGTGGGGTTGCTGGTGCTTGGGGCTTTAGCTTAACGGGGTTGGGGAAAGGGCTTCTGGCGCTTGGGACTTCAGCCCCAGAGAGGAGCGGGAGGAGGAGCTGGTGCTTAGGGGCACTCAGGGCTGACTGGGGGGAAAAGCCACCAGAACTCGGGGCGCCAGAAGCTGAAGCGCCGAATGCCGGTGGCTCCCTGCCCACCCTGTGCCGCTTCAGTTTATCCCTGCAGCATGTAATGTGAGGAGGGGAGCTGCCAGTGCTTCGGGCTTCACAGCTAAAGCCCTGAGTGCTGGCAGCTCCTCCCTGCCCCCTGCTGAGTGGAAATACGGGACAATGTGCCTGTTTTTGTTTAAAAAGTCAGGACTCCGGGAACAGACCTTAAATACAGGACTGTCCTGGGAAAAACGGGATGGATGGTCACCCTACATTTGGCTCCTAAATTAGAAGAGCTCAGTGAAGATGCCATTTGTTAGCCAGGTTATACAATTTGTAAGGGGACACAGGAGTGAAGATCATGTTGATTCAGGACAGTACTTCAACACATGCTTAACTTGAAGTCAATGGGATTTATACACATTCTTAAACAGGCCTTAAAACATACTTAAGTTTTGTCCGGAACAGAGGAGGCTTTCATGAATCAGGGCCTAAATATGAAGCGAAAATGTTTTCTACAGAAGTTCTTTATACAGTCCAGCAAGGACTGGCAAGAATAGCGAGATATCAAACACAAATGTACAGTAATGCTCAACTGAAATGAAAGGCCTTTTTATAACATGGAGTGTGGAAGAAAGATAGAAAAACTTCACTGGTTTTTGTGTTTTTCTTTGTTTTTTAATAGGCAGATTAGGTTAGCTGGGGTTATCCTGACTTCTATGATGGAACAGCTACATGGTAATTCCTTCCACTGTCTTCTTCATGCAGATATGGGATGCTGATAATATCCTGTGATTTAAAGAGACTTTTGGGGCAGCCATAGACAGCACATTTCCTTCATTGCAATGGGAAGGGTCTCAAAGACCCACTTCCCTGAGTGGCGATTCCTCAGGATAGGCTTTGCACATCATATTCTGAGTCACTGTTTTAAACAGAATGGAAACTTGTAACTTTATGTATTGTGTGGCTCATCCACTTTGAGATGTTCCATCCTACTCTGCACTGCCCTCACTGCTCCTTGTTCCTCACTGGAGGCTGACGAGGGGAGTGATCTCTGTTCTGCCAATGGGTGTTATTTTTTGACAATTGTGGTCTATATTTTTGAGACAATGGACCAAATCACCGTAATGCTACATTTGATACTCATCATTCCGTTTATTTTATAATTAAAGATCAATTTTCAACTAGGATGATGATGAGCTTAGAAATTCTCAGTACAATGCTGTTCCTCCTCCAAAATGCTGCAGTGTAACAATTTTGTTTCCACAGCTCTTCTGTTATGGGTTAAAATGTAACTTTTAAAAAAATGAATATAGTAGAAGCTTTTCAAGATCCTGGAGATAGTAGTCAGCTTCATTACAACTGCCAGAAAAATGTTAGGACTTAAAAATGTTAACCATTAAATATTTAATATAATAAATAATTTATTAGAAAAGTAAATTACAGGTTATTGTTACTTATAGTCACATGAAATTTTGCTCAGTTATTAGGATACAATTCAGTTAGCAACAACAGGTGTTACTAGGTAATTAATTGCAACGGTTACCAAAGAATAAGACACCTTTTCCTTAGGGAACTATATAAATAAAACTAGGATATTCATCAGCAACTGCAGTTCTTTGATTATATTACTCCTGAAGAACCCTAACCTTTGATTTGTGAGCCATGTGACACAAATCTTGAAAGGAATTAACTGAGGAGCAGGACATGAGTTGTTACACATTCTATGAAGAGCTGCAAAGAAGTGTGGTCCATTGCCCGTACCACTACCACAGAAATGGGAAAGAGGAAATGCGAAGAAAGGTCAATGTGTGAAGGCATTATATTCTGAAAACTTCAATTCTTACTAAGTAATCTACATCAACATTTTCCATCACAATATTTGGAGATTAAGGGCCAGATTCAGATTACTGAAGGGGTACTTATTTCAGCACAGTCACATTAAGTGGAGTGGAGTCTACTTGCAAAGAAAGATACTACAATACTTGAGTAAGGATATCAGAATTTGTCCCCACATACAAAATGCATAAGGCTCTTCATTGCTGAAACTTCTAGCGTGTTCCTGAAACACCATCATTTTTGTAGGTACAGGTTGTACCTCCCTTAACCAGGACTCTCTGGTCTGGCAATATCCGTGGTCTGGCAAGACCACAGATGTTCCTGGACCACAGAGCCCAGATATAGGGAGGTCTGACTGCAGGGCAGGAGCACAGAAAGTGGGGGCCGGTGACTCAGAAGGGAGCTCCGTGTCAGCGGAGGGGAGGAAAGGAGTGCAGCGGGGAGTTTTGGCCCCAGGGGGCTAGACAGTAGCGGGGGGAGGGAGGGGCGGCAGCCAGGGAGCTCTGGCTCCAGCCATGCAGCTTGGGCCCCAGCTGGAGCCCAGGGTGGGGGGGGGGCAGCCCATGAGGGAAGGGACTTCCTCAGGTCCAGCAAATCCCTCAGGTTGAGGGTGCCAGACCAGGGAGGTCCAACCTGTACTTTTGTTTATAAATTAGACATTAAATATACCAGAAAAAAGAAAGAGGGTAATTAGTAATAAAAAATGTTTGTAGCCCATGTTAACACAAAAACCTTTCACAAAAGGTCATTCTGAATAAGTATTTTCAAGCCTAATCAAAGTACGTTTTTGGTTTTTTTGCCCATGAAAAAAATATTCTAAGATGGCCTCTTTTTGCCCAAAGTTCTTGAGAGAGAAATCCTGTGTGAAACTCACAGATTTCTTTGTTGAAAGTAAATAAGGACACATGCAATTTCCATAAACATCTGCTCACTTAGACTCTTCTCTTGCTACTGGATTTATGCAGAAATATCTTTGTGCACCATGACTGAGGCCTTGCTTTTCAGGAAACAATGGGCTCTATACATGTGAACATTTGCTTTTGCTCATTTCTCTTATTTTTTTCCAGACACAAAGCAATTACATATGAGAGTATTCAATATTTTCTTCCCCTTTCTTGCTTAAATCCCCAGTCTTCACAAGAAAACATCACAATTAATCAGGATTAAATGGACACTACAAATGAAAACTAAGAGGAAGATGAAAGTGCTTAAAAAAAAAAAGGTCTTCACTGGATTGTGTAATTTTTTCTACAATAGAAGCCAATTTCTCAATGCACAGAACATGAATAGTTATCTCCACTCCTGCTACTATTCTAATTCCTTTGTACAACTACACAGAATTCTGCAAGGCTCATAGCAAAAAAGTATGAAAACCATCCTCTGATCCCCAGTCACAACTCACATTCTGATGAATTAGAAAAGTGGGGTGAATGAAAAATTCCAAATACTTCAAGTCATTAGTACTGAAGAGAAGGGACATTAAAACTCTTTCAACCCAAAACAAAGTGAGGGGGTGTTTTGTCTGAGAGTTAACTATTGCTCACTGGCTTTCAAACTGGGTTCAAACCTCTGGAGAGCTTCCTGGGTCAAATGGTGCTTGATCTCCCTGCTTCTAGCTGAAATGTATTAAGACAACTAAAATACATTAAACACTTCCTTGGTATTAACTTTCTATGTAAAAAACTGCTGCAGTTGACACTGGAATGATACGTGATTGCAAATGGGCAAGGATATGGCCAAAGGAGAATGAAGAAGGACGAGATCCAGGAATTAATTCTCTCAAGACATGGGTTAGACTATGAAAATGCTAGAACTAATTGTTAGGAGCAGTAGCCACTCTTGGGAACCACATCCCGTAGTTACTGGGTCCTGGTCTACTTTACACAGTTAGCCTGATGTAAGGCAGTTTATGTCAACCTGTCAGTGTACACACTGATGTAAGTATCTTGAGTACACCAACATAATAAGCAGGGATGTAATAGTGTAGTCAGTTAAACGATTAACCGATAAGTGAAAGCTTATCAGTTAATGCTACAGACTACACAGATCCCTCCTCCTCTATCATTTTTTTTTAGAGGGCTGGCCAGCAGCCTGGCTCAGTCCCGGCTTGCACTGGATCCCTGGAGCTACCCCCTCTACTGTTTTGCATGAAAAGTAATTTAGAAGCCGGCAGGCAGACAGCCTGGTTCAGACCCAGCTCGTACCAGGTGCTGGGAGCTACCCCCGCTGTGGCCCTGTAATAATATTTTCCTTGCAAGGCCACAGGGGAAGTAGCTCCCAGGACCTGGCATGAGCTGGGATGCATGCCTGTTTGTTCCTAAATGACTTTCCCTACAGAGTCGCAGCAGGGATAGCTGCTGGGACCCAACACGCACTGGGACTGAGCAGGGCTACCTGCCCACCAGCTCCTAAAATATTCTTAGTGCAGAGCCACAGAGGGGGTAGTTGCTGGACCCGACCCAAGCCAGGACTGAGTGCTTGAAGTGCTAACCCTTATCGATTAAGCATGTAGTCGACAAAATGTGTCAACTACACGATTAACAAATGACACACTTAACATCCCTAATAAGTCCACCTCCACGAGAGGTGTATGGCTTATGTTGGTATATTTAGGATAATGTGGTGCCTATGTCCATGCAGTGCTGTGAAATTGATAGGATGGCCTTCTTGCTCTCATGGATTACTGCTCACCACTCCCATTTCCCTTGGAGCCTGGCTGCCATGGCTTCCCACTCCCAGAAAAGTTGCAGCCCAGGTTCCCCACCTGACTGTCCTCTGGCTCCAGCTGCTCAGTCCCAGCGGGACTGTTGCCCAGGTTGTTCACACCCGCCAGGCTGTGTCTGCCTGCTCCCAAGCTGCATCTGCCTCCTAATGCTGGGAGCCTAGCTGCATTGAGGCTCATAGCTCCCTACTGAGACTCCAGGAAGCTGGGCCTCTACCAGAGAGCTGGCCCACTTCCAGCAGGCATAACTCCTCCTATATACGGGATTTTATAAATGGACAGTCTTTTCTTATTTCCTTCCCAATTTCCAATGTAGCTCAGATAAAAGGAACCCTCAGACACGAGGTAATTTTTAAAGCGTTAAGAACTATTTAGAAAAGCTAGACATATACAAATCCCATGAGTCCAGATTTAATGTATCCAAGAGTACTGAGGGAGTTGGCAAATGTCATTGCAGAGCCTTTGGCATTATCTTTGAAAACTCATGGTGATCGGGAGAGATCCTGGATGATTGGAAAAAGGCAAATGTAGTGCCCATCTTTAAGAAAGGGAAGAAGGACAATCCAGGGAACTACAGACCAGTCAGCCTTACCTCAGTCCCTGGAAAAATCACGGAGGGGAGCCTCAAGGAATCCATTTTGAAGCACTTGGAAGAGGGGAAAGTGATCAGGAATAGTCAACATGGATTCAACAAGGGCAAGTCATGCTTGACCAATCTGATTAGCTTCTATGATGAGGTAACTGGCTCTGTGGACTTGGGGAAGTCAGTGGATGTGATATACCTTGACTTGAGCAAAGCTTTTGATACTGTCTCCCACAATATTCTTGCCAGCAAGTTAAGGAAGTATAGATTGGATAAATGGACTCTAAGATGGATAGAAAGCTGGCTAGATTGTCGGGTACAAGGGTTAGTGAACAACAGCTCGATGTCAGGTTGGCGTTGGTTTCAAGTGGCGTACTCCAAGAATTGGATCTAGGGCCAGTTTTGTTCAACATCTTCATTAATGACCTGGATGAGGGGATGGATTGCACCCTCAGCAAGTTTGCAGATGACACTAAGCTGGGGGAGAGGTAGATACGTTGGAGGGCAGGGATGGGGTCCAGAGTGACCTAGACATATTAGAGGACTAGGCCAAAAGAAATCTGATGAGGTTCAACAAGGACAAGTGCAGAGTCCTGCACTTGAGACGGAAGAATCCCAAGCATTGTTAGAGGCTGGGGACCGACTGGCTAAGTAGCAGTTTGGCAGAAAAGGACCTGGGGATTACAGTGGATAAGAAGTTGGATAGGAGTCAACAGTATGCCCTTGTAGCCAGGAAGGCAAATGGAATATTAGGTTGCATTAGGAGGAGCATTGCCAGCAGATCTAGAGAAGTGATTATTCCCCTTTATTCGGCACTGGTGAGGCCACATCTGGAGTACTGCATTCAGTTGTGGGCCTCCCCCCCCCACAGAGAGGATGTGGATGCATTGAAGAGGGTCCAGTGGAGGGCAACAAAAATGATTAGGGAGCCAGAGCACATGACTTGAGGAGAGGCTGAGGGATTTGGGTTTATTTAGTCTGCAGAAGGGAAGAGTGAGGGGGGATTTGATAGCAGCCTTCAACTTCCTGAAGAGAGGTTCCAAAGAGGATGGAGGGAGGCTGTTCTCAGTAGTGACAGATGGCATAACAAGGAGCAATGGTCTCAAGTTACAGTGGGAGAGGTCTAGGTTGGAAATTAGGAAAAACTATTTCACTAGGAGGCTGGTGAAGTACTGGAATGGGTTACCTAGAGAGGTGGTGGAATCTCCATCCCTAGAGGTTTTTAAGTCTTGGCTTGACAAAGCCCTGGCTGGGATGATTTAGGTGGGATTGGTCCTGCTTTGGGCAGGGGGCTGGACTTGATGACCTCCTGAGGTCTCTTCCAACCCTATGATTCTATGAGAGAAAAGGAAAATAGTGTTTTTTCACAATTAGAGAAAGAGAAGGGAAAGAAACCAAATGGAACAGTTATTCTTTAGAAACAGGGATTTGGAGTAATCAAATTTTTTAATTGCTCTGCTCCAGCTCTGCTCTGGCACCAATAGTGACTGCTCCAGCTCCACTCCGACTCCGCTCCGCACTCCAACTCAAATTAATTTTTAACTATAATTTTTTAATTTTTAATATACATAATTAATATAAATTTTATTTATAAATTGCAAGTTAGTTTTTCTTATGAAATTTTGCGGTGAAAATATTTTGAATATTTTCCAAGTTTTTAATTAATATCTCAAAAATGCTTTAATATAGATATATATCAATGAAATTTGGTATGTGCCGTAGCATTAGTACGTGCTATCGCTGTTCTACAACATTAATTGTTGGGAAGTAACGAGGCTACACGTTGCAAGGTTGAAAATAAACACATACTAATCTAACTAATCTACGCGAGTACGTACTCGCCTAACCTTGGCACAAGGGTGGGAGCAATCTGCAGTGCTGCCGGATGTCTGATAATTATCTGATTCTTTAATAAAACATATCTCCAAAAAAGTTTGTAATTTTGTATCTGTACATTAAATCTTGATTTCGTCCGAAGTGAGAATAATTGTGACATATTACGTAAAGTGGTAAAGTAGATGTTAATATCAATTGTTATACAATCTGAAATTTTTTGGCACCTTTAGGATGGTCTTGCTAAAATATCATTCATTTTGGATTGAAAATGAAAGAAAAAACTGGAGCAGTGGAGCAGTCAAGATTTTCTGTGCTCCAGCTCCACTCCAGCTCCGGGCAAAAACCTGCAGCTCCACTGCTCCGTGCTCCAGCTCCATGCCAAAGCCCTGTTTAGAAATGTACAGACTGGGAAGGGGAGAGGCAGTAAAGGATTTATCCTTTGAATTATTTAAGCGTGACCCTATAAAGTAGCTGCATTCTGCCCTTGCCAGTGGATATATTAGATGTTTTAACAGCCCTTTCATGTCTTTCACTATGAACCAACAGCACACTACTATTATGCAGCTACTGTACAGAGTGGCATGTTTATATAAGACTATAACACTAACCACAACAAATCATTTTATTAATTCTGTTGTCAGTAAGAGTAATACTGCTATGTAGTCTCCAAAGAACATTACAGAGCAGGGAAAGATCACATGAGGTCACAAAAGCCTTTCCCCTTTAGGTTTATCCCTGCCTTTACTATTTTATTACCATGTGCCTCAATCCCCTCTCTCATGATTAAAATGTCTGTCAACCTCATATTTACTATTCCACTTAACAGCTCCGCTTAGCAACTTATTCCATGTCTATTACTCTGAATGAAATAATTCTGCCTGAATTCCCCATTCACTTTTAATTTGTGACATTTTAAGCCTCTGCATACTGCATTTTGATCTCAGGAGAGTGAACAGCTTTTTTGCTTTGTAAATGTGAATACTTACGAGGTCACCTTGAGACTAAACTGAACTCCTGCACTGTAATTACTTAAAGACGTTTGTGTGACAAATTTGAAGATGCTTCTATTTTTTTTTATATTTAAACAGTCCAAAGAATAGTTTCCTCCTTGGTTGAAATGTCATCTTGCCTCTGCATAGATCAATGAAAAGATCCCCTACATATACACTTGAGTAGTAGGCAACAGATTTCACTGAAGGTCATGAAATTAATATGACCTTCAACATCTAAAGGTTACAATCAGAGCCAATGCATCTCACATCACCCAACTACTTGATAGTAAAATAAATGAGTTCATTAATTCTACAGTATTAAATAGCCTGCTGAAAGCCATGCTGATTTCTGTTAGTAATTCATTCCCTTAAAGCGTTCTAGATGCAGATTAAATTTATCTGTACAATTACATTACATATATTTGTTTTACCTGCACTGGAATAGGCAATGCAAGCGCTTTAGTAAATTGATTGAAAGACTGTTCTGTTCTACTGTAGCATAGTCTAGTGAAATAATTTTTTTATGCTTCATTTTTTTTTTTTTTTGGAAATTTCTTATTTTACTGTATGAACTGTGGCCATGTTGTAGTGTGGGGGAAGGTGGATTAGGTTCTACCCTTCAGAGGCGGAAGACCCAAGAGGATCGGGTGGGTGCACTGCTGATGGAGCGCACCCTGCACTCATCTCATATATGTGGCTCCCACAGCTCTTCTCCTGTGAGGCTGGGGCTGGCTCTTTGCTTGAGTTGTTGCCTAGATTTGGCCCAGAAACCCCCTCCCATCACATACAAACACAGAACAAAAAGACAGTCCTGCCCAAAAGAGCTTACAATGTAAACATAAGATAAGAGATATCTACAGACAGACAGGGGAGTACAAGGATACGTCAAGACAATATTGTCTAAATATACACACAATGGGCAAAGGGAATACCATATATAGAGAGAGAGCGAACAACATGATTACTGCAAATATCATCTAAGTTCCAAACCTTTTGTGTGCACATCCCTTGGGTCCTAATGCTCCCAGAATGGGGGCTTTCCCTGCACAGTTCTAGATCCAGGAAGGAGCACTAGGACTGTAACCCATTTTAAACTACTACCAGCAGGTCTTGCATTTAGGGTCCGATTTAAAGTCCAGTGAAGTCCAGTGAAGCGGGTCTTTCCTTGGACTTCATTGGGTTTTTCATAGTAAGGCCACAAGGGACCATTTAATCATCTAGTCTGATCTCCTGTATATAAAAGGCCAATAAATGTCACCCAGTTACTCCTGAATCGAACCAAATAACTTGTATTTGTCCAACGCGTAACTTCCAGAAAGACATCCGATCGTGATTTGATGAGATCATGTAAAGGAAAATCCATCACTTCTCTTGGTAGTTTGTTCCAATGGTTAAATCATTCTAACTATTAAACAACTGTGTCTAATTTCCAATCTGAATTTGTCTATAATCTCAATTTCCAGCACTAGTTCTCACCAGTACTTTCTCCACTTGTTTAAAAGAGCCCTTTAGTGCCAGGTATTTTCTCCCCAGGAGGGTGACTATAATTAAGTCATCAATCAATCTTCTTTCTTAAACTAGCAGATTGAACTCTTTAAGAATCCCAAGTTAAGGCATTTTCTCCAGGCTTCAAATAATTTTTCTGCATCACTTCCAGTTTTTCCAACAAGTTTTCCAAAGTTGGATGCCAGAATTATAAGCAGTATTCCACTATCGGTATCACCATTGCCCTATGTATCTGTGATATCACCTCCACACTTCTGTGATGGGTTAAATCACAGAAATTCCCTTGAGGCTGTCCTCCAGTGTGCTGGTCAAGCCACTGACACACACCTTCATGCTCTCTGAGGTTCCCCACCATCCTGTCCTGCGGGGCAGAAGCGCTGGTCTGCCCCAGCAAAGCGTTCCCTCTAAGATTTTCCATCCATGAGCAGAGTGAGTTTTGTCTTGTGCAGGTGCACTTGTTTGGATGTGTGCCAATGTGGCACCCAAGATATTCTCTCTCTCACACACACACACCCCCAAGGAATATTAAAATAAGGAATAATTAACAATGTGCATGACTTTAAATGTTTATTTAATATGAAGTCAAATAAAAAGAAAATTAATACTGCAACATTTTCAGTATGTTAGATTAGCCCCATTATTTTTCTATTCCACTCAGGCTCCACTGAAATGTTCTTACTGGCCTCCCATACAGGAGCCTAACCTGCTTCTGCAGAGCTCCTCCTCTGACTTCCAGATCATTACAAACTCAAGAAAAACAACATGATTTCAGTAGTTTGTCCTTCTACTGTAAGTTCTCAAAAACAACATTCTACTTTTATTATTTTGCTGTTTAGCTGTCACTTTCAGTTGGACTGTTTGTTACACAGGAAGGAGACTGAACTTTGTGACTTAGCTGGGGGGCTGAGCCTCTCAAAGCCTGACAAGAGACAAATGGTCAGCAAGAGGCTCCACAGAGCTTTCTAATATTCCCTTCTAATATTTATGACCTTGATTTGGTGACAAAATGGGAATTTTTGTGCCGCGTTAAAATCTGTTACAATTTTCCATAAAGTAGATGTAGGACAGTGGTGGAAGGTGGAGGCAGAAGAATGGTGTAAGATAAAAACTGACAGGGTTTCTCTGCTTTTTTATCTATTTGACATTTGCTGATTGTTCCATATATATCTTTGTGGAATACACCCTCTAAATTGCTGACTGTACCAGGTACACCCTAAAATTGTATTCATGTTTAGAGTTTGTTCAATCTTTCACTGTATTCAGTTATATTTGCCTTTTTTGTTCAGAATTATATGCATATTTCACCACTCTCAATTGTTTTGTTCATGATTTGTCATGTATTTTATAAACAAATATGTCTCTATCATCAGATCATTAAAAAATGCATATTGTTTTCAAGAACTTACTGTAGAAGGACAAACTACTGAAATCATGTTTTTTGTGAGTTTGTAATGATCTGGAAGTCAGTTTGCTGTTTGGGGAAGTATGCAAAATATCTCTTGGATCTGAAATGTTTTGAAGGGAATCATTAGAGGAGTTCTGTTAAAAGAGCATCAGCCTCTGAAGTGGCAAGCCCTTGGAAAGGTAAATCAAAATTCAGTGAGTCTCTCACTCCTATAAACATTAGGAGTGAACAACAGAACATAAACATTACCTTCAACAGATCTTGACAGCACATGAAAATGACAAATCACCAATATCATAGATACAATTGTATCCTTGGCATCTTGATACAATCAAGGTAACCTGAATTTTTAATGAAGTGGTTTCAAAACAGTTATTCATTACTATGGGTCCAACAGGATATAATTTCTTCAAACATGTTATGATATAGGGGGAGATTCAGACTTCAAATTACATGTGTAGACCAGCAAAACCACTGTCTCTAAAAATAAAGATTCAGGGGGTAGCCGAGTTAGTCTGTTACAGAAAAAAAACAACAAATGGTCTGGTCCGGTCATCTGAAGAAGTGGGCTGTGCCCACGAAAGCTCATGATACCATCTACATGTTTTGTTAGTCTATAAAGTGCTACCAGACCATTTGTTGTTTTTTTTTTCCTAAAAATAAAGGGATTAATCCACATAAAAGGCTAACATCTTGGAATTTGAAAAACAAAATAAAATGTTTTTTAAACCACAGAACTAAAGAAAAGGGTGTTAAAGTATCAAGATGAAGTTCATTTTTGTTCTCTCCAATACCTAGATGGATATCTTTTTCCCCAAAATCTGTAATATAATTTGTTGTTTCCCAAATTCCAGCTAAGGCATTGCTATAATTCAGCTCTGTACATTCTACAATGCCTCCCTTTCCTCCCTTCAAATCATTTTTCTTTTTTTAAAAAAATGACGTTATATATTTCCTCTCTTTCAGCTTTGCTGACATATTACAAAGCTATTTTGTTCTTAATTGATCATTGAAAGCAATTTTGTTCTTATATTTTTGCGGGTTTAATAAAAATTGTTCTGTAAAGGAGTTTTGTGTTGAGGGTTTTTTTAAACTGAGTTCTCACATCCTGACATAGGATGTACACCAGAGACTTTTAAGATAGCAGTTTGGAACATCTCTGCTGAGAGCCTGCATCAAGAACTTGGTGCATGTAATGTATTTTCTTTAACAACCTTACTCTCCACCTTTTCTTTCTTTTATTAATAAACCTTTAGATTTTAGATTCTAAAGGATTGGCCCAGCATGATCTTGTGGGTAAAATCCAAAGTGTAAATTGACTGGGAACTGTGGCTGGTCTTTTGGGACCGGGAGAACCTGTTCAGGGTAGGTGAGATTGAGTTCTATAACCTCTCACCTGTGTGTTTGGCCTGGGGCTGATTGTGGCACAGGGAGAGCTGGGGTGTCAGAGGGGTTTTGCTCGTGAGGCTTCCTGCTGGCTGGATTGGCAGCCGAAGCACTTGGTGTGACTGATTTGTGGCCTATTTGGGAAAGGTCTCCAGTCAGGGGCTGTAAGTAGCCCTGATTTTGAGCAATTCGCTCTGAGCGGACACCCTCAACGGTGCCCAGACCCAGCCCGGTCCAGCACAGCATCATATTAGCAGCTAATGTTAAGTTGTTTGTCCACTCTGACACCAAAATCCTTTTCAGAGACACTGCTTTCTAGTATAGTGTCTTCCCTTCTATACATACAACCTGAATTCTTTGTTTCTAGAAAATCACTTTTGCATTTGGCCATACTAAAAACACATTTTGCTTGAATGGGTCCAGATTGCTAAGTGATCCAGATCACTTTGAATGATAGCACTGTTCTCATTAGTTACCACTCTGCCAATCTTTATCTCATTCACAAATTTTATCAGCAGTGATTTTATATTTTTTTTCCAGATCATTGATGAAAATGTCGAATAGCATCAGGCCTAATACCAATGTTTGCAAACTCTGCTAAGAATACCCCCATTCAATTATGATTCTTCACTGACTCTTTTAGAGATCTGTCAGTCAGTTCTCAGGCCATTTAATGCACTCTGTTATGTAGAGCTAAAATTTTAATCAGAATGTCACATGGTACTGTCAAATGCCTTACAAAAGTCTAAGTATATTACTTTCATCAACCAAATTTATTATCTCATCAAGAATAAATGTAGATTTGTTTGACAACATCTACTTTCCAACAAACCATGTCAGCTGGCATTATATTCTTTTTAATAGATGAAGAATTAAATGATGCCAGTATCAACTTTTACATTATTTTGCTCAGGATAGCAATACTATTTTGGCATTATTTTGCCTTTCTAAAATGGTTTTCAATTAGGCCCATAAAATACAGATACACTACCACCTGTTTCTCAAAAATCCTAATAAATACAGCAACAGGCAGGTCTCTGACTGAAGCACCCATTTTATCACTTGAGACTTTAATTCTCTGTTCCTTTTACCCAAGTAAATCTTACAAATACAGTAGAAGCCACAAGAGTTAAGTCAATTAACAGAAGCAGGAGCTTAATTTAACCAACCAATGTAATATAATAATGTTAATTATCTTAATGCCAGATAATAAAGAAAAAAAAAGAATTTTAGTTCTCCTATCAACACTGAACAATTACATGCCACATGAGTTAGATATTTCTTTGAATTCACTTGTTCAGAATAAAGCTATTCTTCCTGTGCGGTGGGAAAAATGTATATCCTATCTCTCTCCCCCTCCCCAGAAAGGGTAGGAGAGATGAGCTTTTACTTCACACTGGAAAGTTAGCATTTTTCCAGTTATAAATGTATCTTATTTTTTTTAAATGTAACAGCCAGTGCAGCTTTTCCTTCTCTTCCCCATTACCCCTAAAGTTCACAGCAAGGATATTTAACTCCACAGTGGGAGGTCTAGGATTAGTCAGAGACTCCAAGAAACTGAGGTGATTTAAAGGTCAATTTAATTAGCTCATTCTAATCTTTAATACATCTCATGTAAATGTCCTTGTTTAATAACTGCTACTTCTATAACAGACTCAAGATTATGTATCTCTACACTTTTAAACATTTAAAATACATACTGGATACATACAACTAATTTTTTAGAGGAACTTAATAAAGAATAACCCCCACACAATAGCAGCTTTTTCTACAAAGAGAAAGGATCACAGAATTCTAGTTTGTTGTGATGAAACAAAGTTTTTAAAAAATATTAAGACAATCTTTCCAATAGAATTGACTGAATAGCACTGTTCTCACTATGATCTAAATCTTTCACTTTCAATGTAATTACTCAAGAAGTCTGACCAGTAGTAAACGTACTGAAATGAAATGCTAGTCCCTGGAGTTTAATCTCATTCAAGCATACACACAATGCTAAAATGAATAAACAGAAGAATAAACTTTACAAGATTCTGTGATATGCAGCCATGTATCCAAAATCAAAATTAAGTGACAAAAGTTTGCATATTGTTTTTGGGGTCCATATGGGTCAGTTTTGCTCAGTCAATTACAGCAGTATGTAGCAAGAGAGACCACCCACTGCTGTACTCAAAATATGAGGACAAACTGAAACTCATTGTGTCAAGCTAGTGATTTAATAGCAGAATAGTTCGGGCCCATGAAGAGAATCAGGCACTGGCTCTGAGATCAGTCCTTTTCTCCCTATCAGGGTGGATAAAAATAGATTATTTAAAAAAATAAATAAAAATTGAACTTTTATTTAAAAAATAAAATATTAAACTTCTCATTTAAAAATAACAATTACAATTAATTCTGATCACAAACCTGCTAAACATACACTTACAGGTTCTCAAAATTGAACTCGCTTAACTACCTGCTATTGCTTTTTTAAAGTTCTAGGCTTTTAATTTCTGTTTCTCAGCAGACTAAAATAACATGTGCAAAGAAGGACACAAGTTGTATAGGACTGTTTTTGTTCTGTGCTTATGTAATAGTGGACCTTGGCCAAGCATGGCAGAGGAGTTAATTAAGACACTGTCACACACAATATATAGGAAAAGAAGAAGGCAGCATAGAAAGGAACAATGGACTGGAAAGAAAAAGGGAAGACATTCAGAACACACAGCTTCCTATATTGCCCCACACTTTTGCCGCAGAAAAACTGACATGGTTTCTGGGTGTAAGAGATACCCTATATGGGAATATTTTGAATAAATTTGTTCCTTGGGGGGGGGGAAGAGAACATGTCACGTGTAAGCGGTGCAAAAAGAAGATACGGTGCCTAGTTGCAAGAATGAATCATCATAAGGAAAACTGCTTTTTGGGAGAAAATGTGTTAATATTGCTGGGCTACCAGACCCATTGATGATGTAGGAGATCACTGTTTGAACACTGTGCTGAAGTCCAGAGTGGATCAATTCCTAGTTTACTGCAGGAGATTTTTGGAGTCCAGCCATAGATGGAAGAATTGGAAATTCAGTAAGGATAAATCCAAAGTACTGGAAGAAGTACTCTGTAAAAGCATTTCTAAGAGTTATAGTGGACTACAAGCAAAATATGAGTCAACAATGTGGTGCTGTTGCAAAAAAAAAAAAAAAAAAAAAAAAGGGGCAAATATTTTTAGATGTATTAATAGAAATGATGTAAGCAAGAGTTGAGGAGTAATTCTTCCACTCTACTCTGCACTGATAGGCCTCAACTGGAGTATTATGTCCACTTCTGGGTGCCACATTTCAGGAAAGATTATGACAAATTTGAGAAAGTCCACAGAAGAGCAACAAAAATGACTAAAGGTCTAGAAAACATGACCTATAAGGGAAGACTGAAAGACCTGGATATGCTGAGTCTGGAAAAGAGAAGACTGAAAGGGGACAGGCTAACAGCTTTCAAGTATGTAAAAGGTTGTTACAAAGAGGAGGGAGAAAATTATTCTCCTTAGCCTCTGATAATAGAAGCAGCAGCAATAGGCTTAAATTGCAGCAAGAGAGGTTTAGGCTGGACATTAGGAAAAATTTCCTGTCAGGGTGTAGGAGAGTTGTGAAATCTCCATCACTGGAGATTTTTAACAGCAGATAAAACAAATATCTGTCAGAGACGGTCTAGATAGTACTTTGTCCTGCCATGAGTGCAGGGGACTGGACTTGATGACCTCGCAAGGTTCCCCCCAGTTCTATTATTCTATGATAGTGCCTCAAAGGGAACTAATAATGAAGACAGTATTTGAATTGACAGTTGCAAAGGGGACAGAAGAAAAACCCATTTGGGGGTCTGAAGGAGGGAAAGGAGAAGTGAAAGCCAATTATCATGATTCAGAGAAAATCACATTCCTTTATTTCTCCAATATCCTGAGCAGTTAGGAATAGGTACTTTAGATGCTTCCTTTCAGATATATAGCAGCATGAGCTGAAATTAAACCAACATTCATGTTTCCAAACAGGAAAAAAATAATCATCTATAGAAGAATTAAATTATAATCTAGAGTAACAGGAGGCAGAGCTAGTCAAAAAGTGGTGGAGTGGGGCATAATTAAATGTATACATTTAGGATTATTTTATTAGAAATTTTCAGCATGTATCTCAGTAGTTATCTTAACTGAACCAAAAAGAACATAAGAACATAATGGGTAGCCAGAATGGGTAGAAATGGTGTCCCTAGCCTCTGTCAGGGGCTGGAAATGGGTAACAGGAGAGGGATTATTTGGTGATTACCTGTTTTTGTTCACTCCCTCTGGGGCATCTGGCACTGGCCACTGTCAGAAGACAGGATTCTGGGCTAGATGGACCTTTGGTCTGACCCAGTGTGGTTGTTCTTATGTAAAAGGCTACTAAGATTAGGACACAGTGATTACATATCAACATAACATACACAATAACACATCAGCAGATACAAAAAAAAATCAGAATCCTATTGATATATTTTCTGACAAGGTCCAAGTTTCTTATCTGAAGGTAATGATTTCATCCATGACAGCTCCACATATTCATTATGCCTTTTTCTCAAGGACTTGACAATTTCATCTAATATTTCATATTGGTTTTCCCCGGAGGTCAAAGACATATCAAACTGACAAATTCACTCACACAGTGAGTGTATCAAAACTTTGTACCAATGAGCCATGGTACAAAGTGTGACTATGCAGAATGCAGCTCTAGAAACTCTGACACTTTACTTTTGATAAGTAATTCAAAAGACATATCTGAAGCAACATTAATCTCCTCTACTGGATGTGAGATTATGCTCTAGAAAAGTTGAACTTTTCTATATTTTCATAACAGATTCCATCTTCCACTTTATACTTCATATACTTAAACATCAAAACTAACATGTTCTTTGAGTAGCCTTGCTGGGCTGACAAACCAATGAAAATTAGTTTCATTCTCGCACTGATTTACATGATTTTTGTTCATACATAAGTATTTCTCCAGTACTGCACTAAGTACTGTACATTTAGTTTTTCCTCCCATTTAGTTTTAGTGATCCTTTGTTTATAATAAATGAATAACTTTAAAAAAATGACACCCATAAGTAGCTAGGGAACTATGGGTTAAAATTTTGGCTCACCACAAAACCATTAAAATGTCTAAGAGAAACCTGTGGAAAAAATCCAAAGACATGATAACTGGCTTTAGTTACCTCAAGGAAACAGGAGTTTATTATATAGATCCTAAACTGTCATAATTCCAGGCTCATCCCACTGTTAGAAATAACTGCTTTCAGGACTTACACACATACATGGATATTGAACCAGAATTGGGGAAGGGGAGGCTCCCTGAGACTAAGACACTAAATTCAGATAGCATGGGTTGTGTGAACAGCACTGCATTTTATGAGGACTTCAATTCTTCCATAGGGATCAGATTTAAAAACCATACGTCTCAATGCCTATTGTTTAATCAGTTCACAAATTATTTTATGAAGTGGAGAATCCTTGTCCTCCTGAAGCCACATTGTCACAAGCATTATAACTGGGCCACAGTCAGCTTAAGAGATGACACTTCCACCCCCCGTTTTCATGAGGTAGAAGAGTTATTCTGGACTTACTCTGGGTGTTTTATCTTTCCTTATGAATAAATTCTATCTATCCTCTGGAACAACTTATCAAGGATATCTGCAGACTCTGAAAACAAAGACATTTGGGAAGAACATTCATTTTAATTATACTGATATGTCTGATTAATGAAAGAGGTAAGTGGGCCATTTGTCTATATTAGTCTTATCTTGCTCTGTAATGGGGATAACATTATTCAAAGTTAATTGGGATTCCTTTCTTGTGAACCATATTACAAGCATTTGAATTTATTTACAGTAAATTACTCATTATCTGGTACAAAATCCTCTCTCAATGAAAATGCTATACTTCTCCCAACTTATTCTCAAACCTGAATGTGGGACACTCATTATAAGCAACAATGCTCCTTGGAACACTTTTTTATATATGAAGCTTAAAGCAGAAAAATCTGCAAAAAGATATTATATCCCTTTCTTTACCAAGTTGGAATTCCCTTTTCAATGGGACATTTCACATTAAATAAGCCAAAGAATGGAAGGGAGAAAGAGAACTACCCCAAAAAGTACCCATAAGAGAGAAAATGCTTCTAATACTAACGAACTGGTAATGAACTTTTGCTCCATTGTATAATTTATTTGGCTAGTGAACAGGACCGCACCAATAAGATGAAACAGTCCCGAACAAATTCTGACAGGGTCACAAAGAAGTCTCCTAACCCACCAGGATACTAGCTACTATTTTGAAGATATTATTTAGAAAGGAAAATGGGTGATGAAATGACAAGGTTTAAATACAAATTACATGGATCACCTTCGGATGTGAACCTTTCTAAAAGGCGCCACAATATGATTCTGAAAGTAAAAGTGTCAATTTGTATTTGTGTTTTTAAAATAATTCAATCATCAGGCAGCTCAGGCCTCAGTTTTTTTCTCCTCATTGGGAATATGGTATCCCTGAACTCACTTTCTGAGGCTGGCCAATGCCTCTTATTGCCTAGCTATATAGGAGGGGACGATTCAATCAGATAAAATATATTTGAATTCCTAGCACTATAATTGTTCAAACTCACAGATATTATCATAATCAATATACTGCATATATCTTGATGGGATCTGCAGTTAGCATTTTAGATTTGGAAGTATTAGCTTAGATACATTATCTCTATTTATGAAACATTTTGGCCAGAACCAAACTTTATTTCTATATTCATATACCTTCCACCTCAAGATCCTTCCTAACCCTTCTGGTCAATATGAGATTTAATTCAGTACTGGTTTTATAGAATTCTCATACTCTGCATTGCCCCAAATTAGATTTAAAGCACAAAGTTACTTCCACAAATACTTCTAAGTGTTGACAACTCAATACTGATTCTCCCATAGAAAACTTAAATACTTCCTAGCATATGCGCTTTCCCCCAATAAATCTCTTAATTATATTGCCTGCCTGAAGATTTCACTACACGTCTTTAATAGGAATGTAAAAGTGTAACCATTTAAATGGTTAACCAATAAGCATCAGCTTATTGGTTTGCGCTACCGTTACACGTCTACTCCTGGGGAGGCTTCGCTGCAGCTCTGCGCTCTACCCACAGTAAAACCTCTGCCGGCTCTGCTCCCAAGGAGACTTTGCTGTGGGCTCTGCAATGAGGTGTAACAGTTAATCCGAACTAAGGACTTAGTTCGGATTAACTTCTGACTGCTGCGTGTAGCCGCAGGCAGACAGTTCGAACTAAGGGGATTTAAAAATGGCGCCCGCCCGGGAACGTGCAAATGAAGCCCGGGATATTTAAATCCCGGGCTTCATTTGCAAGTTTGAATGCCTACGTTAGCCACCCTAGTTCAAACTAGAGGGCTAGTGTAGACATACCCAAACATGTACCATCAATTCTAATTTGTTTTCACTCACTGTGGTAATACCTTCCAAAGAGACATATAGGCTCCGTCCATGACTGTTTAAAAGAGAGCGCTTTGTGGTCAAATTGATGCATTCCCCAGATGCAATCATTTCCCCTTTAGTATTTTTTTTTAAATCATCAGGGTTGAAGGATTAAAATTATCCTACTTTCACTGCAACAGAACCAGTATTACCTATATACTGGTGTCCCAGGAACATCCTGTAGCATACCCAAAATGTTCTGGGTTTTTATTTTATCAAAAATATAACTGCCAAGTATTTGTTCAAGATGAATGGCCATACTGAGTAAACCCTGCTCTATGTTTATCAGACGTAAACAAGTTTATCAATGTGATAAACTGTGTTTGAAGTGGAGTTTAAAAAAATATATACCATTAAAGCTCTCCTTTTGATCAATGTGAATGTTAATGACGCTTGTTCAGTGTTTCACTATACATGCATTCAGAACACTTAGAGACAAGTTCAACCAGCAAAAGGTATTACCTCACCTGCATTGTCTCTCCAGTATCTTGGGAATGACATTCAGACAAGAAAAAAAAAAAAAAAGTCTTCCATTTCAAGTAATATATTTGTCAGAAGCAGGCATACTGACACCAACTTGTATTTTTTAAATAAAGCCATTTGTATGATTATTTTGCAGCTATATAAAATGTTGCCACAAAAGCATTCTGATTTTTTATTTTGAAAATATGGTCATTTTGTCTCTTGTTAAATTTTTTATCATTACTATGTACATATTGCTGAGACAACTTTGTCACATTGAAGACCCATAGATTTCTCCCTAATTTTCCAAAACATTTCAACCATTAGCCTATGCAATTTATTAAACTATAATAACACTTCTCTTTTTCCTTGGAGTACTAACCCCTCTCCTTCTCTGCTGAAGAACAATTAAGTAGTCCTCCATTTACCCTCCTAAGATAGAAATGTCACACGTAGGAGTGGAATTTTCTGTTTTAGCTTCGCAAGTTTATTTGTTAGTGGCTTTGAACTCAATAATCATGATGGTCACTTTACTCCTCCTCTCAGTTTTCCATTAAGAACGATGGCTCATTCTGTATAACCATATAATTCAGTGGTTCCCAACCTTTTTTATACCATGGACCAGCAAGCTCATTCAAAAACTTTTCGTGGACTAGCACTGAAACATTTGCATATTCATTATGGTAATTAATTTTAAGCGATTACATGTTATTTAACATTGCATCTGTATGCACACAATACATGTCACTGTGTGGATGGGAAGATCAAAATCATACATTGTGAAACAGATGGCATGCTTTGCAGAATAGTTCTGGTTTTCACTAATTTTTGGAGAGAGGCAAAGGGGTACAGCAGGCAGAGCAGGAAAAGGGGCACTGTGGCCAAGAGGAAGAAGGGAGAGAAAGAAAAGAAAAGGGAGACCAAGTCGGGGAGAGGCTGGGCTGAAAGCGGCAGGGCGCTGACTCTGGCTTGGAGGGCTTCTCCCACCTTGTCCCCTTAACTCCACTCCAGCCGCCTGGGTAGTGGCAGCCCCTGCTGAGCCCTGGCCACCCTGCCAAGGGGTCCCCAAGCCAGCTCCCAGGCTTCAGCGCAGTCAGGAGGCCCTGCTCTGCCATGCAGGCCAGCCACCCCGGAGCAGCTCCGCTCCACCATGTGGGTTGGCCAACCCCAGAGCAGCCTTGGCCCCCCCAAAAGGAGCCCTTCTCTGCCACACACAGCTCAGCTGCCCCAAAGCAGCCCCACTTGCCATGTGGGCTGGCCGTCCCTGGAGCAGCCCCTCCCCCCGGAGCAGCCACCCGTCATGCGGCCCTGCCAGCGGGGCCGTGTAGCTGTCACAGAGCAGAAATAGGGGCCGTGGTGAGGCTGCCCCACTGCAGCCTGGTTTCAGCCATGGCACATAGGGCAGCCCGCAGCACCACTCATTGTAGGAGGAGAATGAACTGTGTTCCCTAGTGGGCAGGGCTCATTAGCAGATGGGGTTGTGGCCCGACAGAGTGCTGCAGCCTGGCAGGCAAGGATTCGCGGCCAGCCACTGATCTGCAGACAGGTGTTTGGGAGCTGCTGATATCATTAATATGCAAAAAACTTACTTGTGAACCACTTAGAGTTGCCACATACATAATATACCAGGACAAAAAGGCATAAGACAAAAGGAATAAAAAATTCACACAGGTAAGAGAAGGTTACTCACTTTGTGCAGTAAAGGAGGTTCTTTGAGATGGTTGTCCCTGTGGGTGCTCCACCTTAGGTCTTGTGGTGCCAGTGCGCATCTAGACGGCGATTTACAGGAGCAGTGCCCTCTGGTGTGCCAGAAGAACAACTCCTCCAAAGCAGAGGGGAGGAAGGGCGGGTGATGGAGCGCCCACAGGGACAACCATCTCGAAGAATCTCCATTACTGCATGAAGTGAGCAACCTTTTCCTCTTCTTTGAGGAGTTCCCTGTGGGTGCTCCAGCTTAGGTGACTTTACAGCAGTACCTGTGTTAGGAGGTGGGTGCTTCAGTTATTAATCATGTTGGGCCTTGGTGAGGACTGAGTCTCCAAATTCCGTGACCCATTTCAGGTAAGTGTCCAGGGCGTAATGTCTGGTGAAACTGTGTGCAGAAGACCATGTTGCGGCTCTGCAAATGTCCCTCAGATTAATTCTGCTAAGGCAGACCGCAGAGGTTGCCATGGCCCTTGTGTAATGTGCTCACAATTGCAGTGGAGGCTGCTGGCTAAAACTGGCATAAGCCAGGCGGATGCAGTCTATAATCCACTTGGAAAGTCTCTGTGTTGAGATTTGCATGCCCAACGACCTTTTAGCGATGGAGTTGAAAAGTGTGTTAGTTGTACGAATTGCCTTTGTCCGCTCTAGATAAAAGGCAATTGGGCAATGCACATTGAGCGCATGCCAGTTAGCTTCTTCGGCGGTGGTATGAGGCTTTTGGGCAGAAGACAAGTAGCACCAGCGGTTCATTGCAATGCCAGGAGGTAAGAATTTTTGGTAAGAACTTTGGATGTGGTCAGAGGACCTCCCTGTCCTTATGAAAAATGGTAAAGGGTGGGTCAGACATCAGCACCCCAATTTCACTTACTCTTCTGGCTGAGGTGAGTGCGACTAATGTAGCAACTTTCATTGAAAAGTGCATCATTGAACATGTGGCCATAGGCTCGAATGGTGTATGGGTTAAGGTTCATAGTACAAAGTTTAGGTCCCAGGCTGGGACTGGTGTTCTAACAGGT
The DNA here is from genome assembly GCA_019425775.1 of Rafetus swinhoei. NCBI lineage: Eukaryota > Metazoa > Chordata > Testudines > Trionychidae > Rafetus > Rafetus swinhoei. The sequence continues at coordinate 224,442,643 of CM033424.1, forward strand.
GGAAATGTGTTCTGGATGTCCTTTAGGAATCATTTAGTCGTGGGGTGGGCAAAGACAGATTTGTCCTCGACAGGTTGGTGGAATGTGGTTATGCTTACGAGGTGTACTTTTAATGAGCTGAGGGGAGGCCTGAATGTTTTAGATGTAAGAGGTACTCTAGTATAATTGGCCAGAGGAATAGTGAATGGATCTGCCGATCTGTGGTTCGCCCAGAAAGAGACTCTTCGCCACTTGTACAGTTAATATTTTCTTGTTGAGACTCTGCGACTATTTATTAGAATCTGTCTGACCTGATCCGTAAATGCTGCTTCTATTGAGGACAGCCAGTGAGAAGACAAGCTCGGAGGCGAAGAATGTGGGGAGACGGGTACAGAGGAGACCTGTTGCTAAGTCAGGAGATGAGGGACTATCGGAAGCTGCCACGGCGGCATTGGGAACATTTGAAGTAGGTAAGACTCATGTCTGACAGGGCCAAGCTAGAGTGATGAGGATTACTGATGCTGTCCCCGCTGTTATTTTGTTGACCACTTGGTGAAGAAGTGAGGTTGGAAGGAAGGCATAGAGGAGGGGTGCACTCTAAGGTATTGTAAATGCATCTCCCAGACAGTGTAGTCCAATGCCTGCACGAGAACAGTACTGTGGCAGAGATTTTGTTCGCAGAGGTTGCAAACAAGTTGATCTTTGGGAATCCCCAGCGTGAGGAAATCATGTGGAGTACGCAGTCGTCCAATTCCCATTCGTGGTTGGAAGTGAACTTTCTGCTGAGGGTGTCTGCTGTAATATTGTCCTTGCCCGGTAGATAAGTGGCTTATATGCAGACATCGCGGTCTATTCACCATGACCATAGGTGTGTCGCCTCCTTGCATAGGCGGAAGGATCTGGCTCCCCCTTGCCTGTTTATGTAGTACATGATCCTGTGTGGAAGTGATATCTGCTTGTGATACTGGTATAATGGGGTCTGTACACAGTTCTGAGCCATTGCTACATCGGTCTCATATGCAGTCTGGTGTGCAACACCATGCTGTGGCCGCTGCCATGTGGCCTAGAAGCTGTAGGCAAGTTCTTACAGGAACTTGAGGGTTGGATGGTAGCGTTTCGACAAGGTGCTTGATCATTTGAAAGTGGTGATATGGGAGAGAGGCCGCTGCCTGAGTGCTGTCGAGATAGGCTCCTATAAACTCTATGGTCTGAGCCATTTGGAGCTTGCATTTGGCTAGGTTGATTTGGAGTCCCAGGATCTAGAATAGGACATGGCCTGGGAGACTGCCTCAAGGGCCTCCTGGCGGGTGGGCGCTCTGATCAGGCAGTCGTTGAGGTAGGGGAATATAGATATGCCTCGTTCTCAGAGGTAGGCCGCCACTACCGCAATGAGTTTTGAGAAGACCCTTGGGGCGTGGAAAGTCCCAAGGGCAACACTGTGTATTGGAAATGTGCTGTGCCCAGCGTAAACCTCAGGTATTTGTGATGCGCAGGATACATGAATATGTGAAAATAAGCATCCTGGAGGTCAAGAGTCGATAGCCAGTCCCCTTCGTTTAGGACTGATATTATGGTAGCTAAAGTCACCATCTTGAAGTGCTCCCTCCGAATGTGGTGGTTGAGTTTCCTGAGATCGAGAATTGGTCCCCAACCTTCTGATTTTTTTGTTGTGAGGAAATAGCGGGAGTAGAAGCCTGTGTTTCTGTGACGCTAAGGTACTGGTTCTATGGCACCAAGGTGAAGATGGTCAATCTCGTGGAGTATAACGGTCTCGTGAGATGGGTCCCTGAAGACGGATGGGGAGGAAGGGTGGGTGGAAGGAATACTGGTAAAAGGAATGCAGTATCCGACTCTTGAGACTTCTAGCACCCACTTGTCAGTCATGATGGCTGACCATTGGTGGAAGAATGGTAGGGTCTCGGGGAGGCTGACCAGGGAGACCTCAAGGGCGTCAGCTACTTTTTTAAAGAATTCTTGAAAAGAACAGAAGCCGTCACCCACCATAGGAGGCAGGGGCATACGGGTGCCGTCAGAAGAGGAGGAGGATATGTGGGTGAGAGGAGGCTGATGATTCCTCGTCACTGGAAGCAATCTCCTCCTCCTCTTGGTACAGTGACCTGTCAATGGGTGGCAGGGATGATTCTCTCAAAGCAGGGGCTGTCGTCATGAACTGTTGACCCTGTAACTGGTGTTGAACCCGATATGATTCCCACGGGTCCCAATAAGGCCAGTTGGGGGGAAGCGGCATGCAAGGGGGCAGCCATTGTAGAAGTTGCTGCTGAGCAGTGTTTGTGGTTGAGGCTGTTTCGGGGAAGAATGTCTTGGAGAATGGGTACTGACCACTGATTCTTCTTCATCGTCGCTCAACAAGGGCGGTGCCGAACGTGGAGTAAGCAAGCATAGGAAGCTGCCCGACGTGGGGGTGCCATCAGTGCTGAATAGTGGTGTTATGGGCACCGAGCATACCCTGAGCTCCTCCTCCATGGTGAATGGTGCTGGCCCTGGCATATGTGGTGCCAGGGGAAGCTGGGGTGGAGCTATAGCTGCAGTCTGCAGTGTTGATAGTACCGAATGAGCGGATGTTGGTACCATATGCTTATGGTTCCTTGGTGCCGGAGGTGGCATGGGTGCCAAAGGTACCATGGGTGCCAAAGGTACCGTGTGTGGCTTTGCCTTCTTTGGTGCCGGCGGTGCCATGGTTGTAACTGGCTTGATTTTTTCCTTTCTCGGTGCCGACATATGTACCAGTAGTACCAATGGCACTGATTTTGCTATGGCCTTGCCTGAAGGCTTCGAAGGCTTATGTAGGTCCTTTGACCCTTGGGAACCATTGGTACCTGACGGTCCCAGAGCCTCCCTATCTGGAACCCTGGTAGGTGTTGGAGCAGGGGGCAGTTTAGGTGCTTGCTCCTGTTTTTTTGAGGGAGAGTCACCTTTGCTGGAGGAACTGGACTTCTTGCTATTCTGGTCAGAGGAAGAGTCCCTCAAAAGGAGATGCTGGCCAGCGTTGACTTTTCAGACATGGCCAACGGTGACGGTTGGCACAGGGGAGATGAATACTCTGGATCTGAAGCTGGCCTCACAGTGTTCTCTAGTGAGAGAAATTTCAATTGGAGCTCCCGTGCCTTCCTTGTGTGAAATGTGAGCTCTTTGCAGGGCTCGCACTGTGCTGTAATGTGTGCCTGACCAAGGCAGCGCAAGCACATGGAGTGACTGTCAGAGACAGGGATAGAAAGCCTGCAGAAGAGGCAGCATTTGAAACCTGGGGAGCCAGGCCTCCCAAGGATAGTAGGACTGTAAAACAAAAAATTGTGGTCTAACAAAAAAAAATTTTTTTTTTATTGAAAAAGAAAAGAAATCTTAATTCTAACTGACTAACTACCAACAGAACTAACTAACTGTAACTGGAACAATACTGAACTAGCAAGCGAAAAAGGAGAGCAACTATGGTTCTGACCGATGTCGATGGCAGTAGAGAAGGAACTGAAGGGACGGTTGCCGCGCATGCATGGTAGCGGCACTGCATGTGCCGTCTGCCTCGCATCTGCGGCACACCGAAGGGCACTGCTATTGTAAATCTTCATCTAGAGTCACAACAGCGCCAGAAGACCTAAGGTGGAGCACCCACAGGGACACTCCTTGAAGAAGAACTGTGCATATCCTGTTCTCCTCCGTCCACTAGCACAAACCTTAACAATACTACAAAACTACTGTATGCCACAGACTGAACACCATAACCTCAGTTTGCTTCCTCCACACTTGCCTTTAACAAACTATTCCCTCTCAACACTATGAGTTGTGGACATTTGGTGTAGTAGTATATTGTATTGGGAGGAGGTAGTTTGATAAAGGGGATGATAGAAAGCTGGCATCCCAAAAGTGCAGACTTAAGGATGGAGTGCATGGTATATGGTGCATGACAGTTATGGTAATGCTAAGGCATGTTCATCTTCTTGAGTGGGAGAGAGAAAGGATGGTGTTTCTAAGAATAATATAGCTTGCTTGGGATTTGTAAAAAACACCTTCCCTTTAAATATCAATAAGCAATTGTGTTGGAACAAACATGGCGAATATATCCTCTCTTACCATCTACTTCCATTAAGGTTTTCCAATTTTTTTTAAACTTCCACATAGAAGTCAGAGGTTATGAAGCATAGTGGAAAAGCCGTGTGGGAATGGTTTTGTAGTAGGAGGAAGTTATTAAAACCAATTCCCAAAGCTATGAATATTTCCACTGACTTCAATGTTGCTGTTTCAGTTAAACAAATAAGCAGTCAATGAAATGAAGCTGCATCTATCTGAGCTTCTTCAAAGATGGGAGAGAGGATAATCATATTTGCCAAATAAAACGTGAGACCTGCACAATCATCAGAGAAAACTATTTTTCAAATTCTAAGACCACATGCTAACAAAAGTAATTTAAGTTATTTGATAATTAAATATAAACAAATAGCACTGCCTGAATAATTCATAGTACATAATTTGACTCAACCTCTTTCTGTTCAAGAATCCTCCATAAGGATCTTACAATGTATTGATTTTATTAACTGTTTGAAATTATACACCAAATGCTTTCTGCTAATATTTCCTGGTCTATTGATTGATGGTGAAAAGTTAATTGAATGAGTTCAATATACTAAATGCAGTATGCTCTGGTTAACTGGAACTAGATACACACGTCACACATAGTAATGTTTCAACCGAGTCATGGAACAGACTGTATGTGGCTGATTATCTTTAGTCATCACGAAAATGAGGTCCACTTTGCTCCAAAAATAATTAAGAATGAAGTGATTCATTAATTAGAATCTCTCAATTCAAGAACATCATACAGGTGCTTAATGATCTACATTGACTGCCTATTGCCTTCAAGTGAGTTTAAGATGTAGCTTTTGACTTAAGTGTTAAATGGCTTGGGACTTGCCTATTTAACAGATCACCTCTGTCCTGTAGAAAGTGCATAGCTGTAGTCACTGGAGGTATATGAGCTAAATTCCTTCCCATTTAAATATGAGGGGGCTCCTGGCAGAGTCCCATGGAAGTTCCTCAATTTACTGAATCCACTTTCCTCTTGGTCAAGATGAATGTCATTAGTCAAATTTGAACCAGAAACCTACAGATAGAAGACTTGAAATGTTGAGGAAACATTCTGAATATAAATGTTAAACTCAAATATATTACAGAATATCTTCCTTCTCAAGGAGCTGGAAGAAAAATGGGAAGCTTCTTCTGATTAAAGATGTTAGAGTGTACCTGAATAGTTGTGTAATCGCATAAAAATGTAGCAGTTCCACGACTATTAGATAGTCCCCGAAGGTGCGGCTGATATTTAAATTCAAATTTAAATGAAAAGTTTTGCTTAAAAACAAAAATTCAGAAAGTTTCAATGGGCTCTCCTTTCTTAGTTTAAATCAGCAATTCTGAAAAAAGTAGTAGACATTTAGCAGGTCCCAAAAAGACAGGAAATGTTTGTACCATTATTTCACCAGGCTAGAAATCTAAAGTCCAGGTTTGGCAAGTGGAAATTCAGTAGGAGACATCAGTGTATGTCAAGATGAGATAAAAATGTAACTAAATGTTACTGGAGTGGTAATTGTGAAGAGGAGTAAAAGATAGTTACTTGTTCCATAACTGGTGTTCTTCGAGATGTGTTGCTCATATCCATTCCACGTTGGGTGCATGTGCTTGCCAAATGCACTGGTGCCAGGAGTTTTCCCTTCAGCAGTATCACGGAATTGGAAAGAACCTCAAGAGGCCATCAAATCCAGTCCCCTGCACTCATCCTTATCTGTAGGTGAGCGGCTCTGGAACTCTCCGGAGAGGAACAGCATGGTAGAGTATAAGGAGCACCACCCACTCCCAGCACCCTGTTACTTGCTAGAAACTGCGAGAATGGGGAAGGAGGGTAGGTCATGGAATGGACACGAGTATCACACCTTGAACTACAGTTATGGCACAGGCAACTATTTTCAATTCAAGTGCTTGCTCATGTCCATTCCATGTTAGGCAACTCCTAGCAGTACCCATGGAGGAGGGCAGGAGTTCATGGTCAGGCAGATTGTAATATAGCTCTGCCAAATGCAGCATCATTTCTGACCTGCTATGTGATGACATGAGATGTGAACATGAGGACAATGGACCATATTGTGGCTTTATAAGTGTGAACTAGGAAGGTAATTGAAGATGCCTGTGTTCTACTCGAATGGGCTCGTAGTCAGCTAATAGCAGGCCCTTATGTAACAGGTGGTCCAATTGGTAATGCTCTGTGTGGAATCCTATACACTGTTGTGATGAAGAGATGGGTTGATTTGTGGAAAGGCTTGGTAACTCCAAGCAAAAGGCCATGCCCTACAGACAGCCAGGGCATACAAATGCCTGTCCTCCATGGTCTTGTGTGGTTTGGGTCAGAGTACTGGCAGGAATATATCCTTGTTCACACAGAAGGATGACAACACCTTTGGCTGGAAGGCCATATGGGGCTGCAGCTGGACCTTGTCCTTATAAAAAACTGTGTAAGGCAGTTTTGAGGTCAAGGTCTTGATCCTGAAGACTCATCTCACCAACATCACTGCCACTAGGAAAGCAACCTTCCAGGACCAGTGGAAGAGAGAGAAGGGTAGGCTGGTGAGCCTGGAAAAGACTATGTTAAGGTCTCCCTTTGGAACAGGGAGCCATACCCACAGATAAAGTCTCCTGAGGCCCCTCAGGAATCTTACTGTCACATCATGAGAAAACATCATCTGACCCTGAATCAACAGGTGGAACATGAAAATGACCATATGGCACATGCTGGTAGAAGAATGCAACAGACTCTGGTATGTCAGCTGTAGTAAATAGTCCAAGATGGACTACACCAAAGAATGTGAAGGATAAATGCCATGCTTCAATGCCCAATGGGAAAACCTTATCCACTTGGCCAAGAAAGCGAGGCTTCTGAAGGGCTTCCTGCTTCTCAGGATGACATGCTGGACCTACTCCGAGTAGGTAAGCTCCTCGAGGTTCAACCCTGGATCATCCACACTGACAGATGCACAGACTTGAGACTGAAGTATAAGAGCCAAACAATCTAGAGATAGTAAGTCCAGATGGTTGGGAAGGTGCCGGGCCAGGCCCACTGCCATGCTCATGAGTATGCTGAACTAGTGTTGATGAGGCCTTGCTAGAGCAATCATGATAACCCATGCTTTGTGTCTCCTGATCATTATTAGGATCTGGCCGATGAGAAGGATCAGTGAGAACACGTACATCAGACCCTCAGTCCACAACAGAATGCAGTCAGAAAGGGAGCCCTTGTCCAGGCCCTGCCAGGGGCAAAACTGATGGCACTTTCTGTTTTGCCTGGTGGCAAACAGATTTACTAGGGGAATTCCCCACCTCTGGAAGATTATCTGGGTCACTTCTGAGTAGAGCAACCACTCATGGTGAGAGGAGAAGTACCTGCTGAATTGATCTGCTAGAGCATTCCTGACACCTGGGTGGTGACCTGCCTTGAGGTGGATGCAATGGCTGTTGCACAAGTCCCAGAAATGGGGTGCCATTTGCCAGAGCACCAACGATTGTGCTCTCCTTTCCTGTAGATGTAAACCATCATGGTCATATTGTCAGACAGGACTCTCACAACATTTCCTGATAGGTGCCGCAGAAAGACCTTGCAAGCAAACCAAACTACCCTGCGTTCCTTGCCTTTTATGTGTAATCTCACCTCCTCTGGGTCCACACCTCCTGGGTTTGAAGATCTCCAAGGTACACCCACCAGCCAATGTCCGAGGTGTCCACCACCATCTTGAGGGAGGAAGTGGAACTGTCGAACAAGACTCCTTCCAGGACCTTCTCTTGATTGCTCCACTACTGCAGTGAGGTGAATACCACTCTGAGAATGATTACGATTGTCTTCAAGTGGTTCCTAGCCTGAGAACAGGTCAACACCAACCTTTACTGGAGGGGTCACATGCACAGTCTGACATAGCAGACCACATAGGTGCATGCCTCCATGTGGCCCAGCAGACACACTCTGGCAGTTGTCAGGGGAAACATGGATATTTCCGTGACGAGGTCCATCAGGAACTGGAACTTGTGTAGCAGCAAGAGTGCAATCACATGAGTCAAAGTCAAGCATCCATTGAATTCTATCCTTTCAATAGGACTAACATGTACTTTTTGTTGTTGACCAATAGCCCCAAGGAGTGGCACACAACTTGCAGTTGGACCTGCTTTGGAGCTGCTTTTGACTAGCCAGTCTTCAAGGTACAGGTAAATCTGGATACCCTGGTCGCCTGGCTTAGTCCCAGGTGGGACTAACAAACAAACTACTGTTAAGAGCTAAATAACTATTTACTAACTCTACAAGGAGTAAGGGTCCTACAGACAAAGCATAAAGCAATACTAGTCAGAGTGGTGAATGTTCCATGCACCATCACTGGTGGCAAGAAGGAACTGAGAGTGGGAGGAGCGGGTGGCACCCCTGATACTGCACCTTGCAGATGCCACTCTAGAGGGCCTCAGAGCCACTCCCCTATGGATACTGCTGAGGGAAAAATTTCTGGCACGAGTACATATGGCAAGCACTGCACCTAATATGGAATGGACCTGAGTAAGCAATGAAGAATAATAACTTCTATTGCAAGAGTGCATATTAAGAAGACAGGACTGGGGCACTGTCAGGGAAGGAAAAAATATTGGCTCCACTCTAAGTATTAAATCATAAGAATGGCCATACTGGGTCAGACCAAAGGTCCATCTAGCCCTGTATCCTGTCTTCCAACAGTGGCCAATGCCAGATGCCCCAGAGGGAGTGAACAGAATAGGAAATCTTCAAGCAATCCCTCTCCCGTCACCCATTCCCATCCTCTGACAGAGGCTAGGGACACCATTCCTACCCATTCTGGCTAACAGCCATTGACAGACCTAACCTCCATGAATTTATCTAGTTCTTTCTTGAACCCTGTTAAAATCCTGATGTTCACAACATCCTGGCAAGGAGTTCCACAGGCTGACTGTGCACTATGTGAAGAAAAAATTTCTTTGTTTGTTTTAAACCTGCTACCTATTAATTTAATTTGGTGACCCCTAGTTCTTATGTTATGGGAAAAACAACAGAACCATTGGTAGCATAAAGGCAGAAGGAATTGGGTAGGTAGAATAGTGGGAAGGGCTAGCACAACCTCAAGCAATGATGAGGGGAGTGGCAATAGGTAAGAGTAAAGTTATGCTAGAACAAAATGCTATTAACTTGCTTTTCCTATAGCAGTGCAACACTCTAGCCATTGCTTTTTGTGAGGACAGAAAGTCAAGCAGCCAGAATTATCATCAGGCTGTGAGTGCTTCTTCTAACACTGCAGGGCCCTGCAGGGTTCTGTTAGCTTTCCAAATTTGCTCTTTACTCTGCTCCAATGTTCTGCATATATTTTGCCGTCTTCAGATCAAAACAACTGGAAGAAGAGAAGCAGTACAGTTAAGTGAAGATGGCTAGGGTTGGAGGTATAGCAAAAGTACCACCTTGGTATTAGCTCTTTCTGGTTAGTAAAATATGAGATGAGAAGGAAAAAAAGAGACAGGAAGTGACACATGCCGTGAGACTATAACACAAATGTTACTGAAGTGCCTTGCTCAAGTGGCTCAGCTGGATATAGCAACTCCCATCAATGCTGTCCAGCCATACACCTCCTGCTTTTACTGCAAGAGGCCCTATTATACCCAGCCTCCACAACTTCACTGGTGGGCATGTGCACCAGTAGGAAATAGAACAAGTAGAAAGGGTAGAAATGTGATGTGTAAAGCCATATCAATTTCATGGTTATGTAAAATGTGTCATGGACCACGAAATAAGCCCTTCCCCATAAAATCTGGTCTCCCTTGTGCTACTGGGAGTGCCCCAACCAGGGACTACTAGCTTGGAGTCCCATTTGAGCTGGGGAGGCACAGGATTTGTCCTTCTCCTGCAAGCCTCTTTCAGAGGGCAATCAGACATGCCTCAAGGTGCCTTGCCCAACCCATGAGCTTCTTGCAGCAGGACAACAGCCCCAAAGGCTCCTGCAGCCAGAGGAGGCTTCCAGAGCTGGAACTGGATCCATTCTCCCCCATTCTGCTGGGACCGTCCCAGCAAGTCGGTCTTAGCTGCAAGTCCTGGCTGGGTTGGGCAATGAAGACTTTTTCCTTCATTGCTTTGGCCGTAGAGGGAGACCAGACTCACCTCCAAATGCCATTTTGGATGGGACCCTCAGTTACAACACTGAAATTTCAGATATAAACATATGAAAAAGACCCAGTTTAAAACCATCTGTGATGGTTCCCCACCTATGTTTTATGAAGTTTGACTTATTAACATAAATATGCACAACTCGAAGTTGCTTTCACCAAAATACCTTATGTAACCTATCTATTAATGTTACAGTCTGCTGGATCTGTATAGCCCATTTTGATGTATGTATAATTCTTGTATGAAAAGTTAGAAATACAAAGTAAGAGACTGTTTAGCACATTTCAAACTATGACAACCATTACTGATGCCCCAATCCAAGCCTTAATGACTGGGTAACCAACTTACCAACCTGTAAGCAGCTTTGTTTGTTCTGTAAGTCCAAAGAGGACTGGACTAGTAAGACCTGTGACCATACCACCTAGTACTGAGATTTCCTTTTTTGACCCAGGTAATTTTCCATGGAAGGGGGACTGTAAAACATAAGATTCCTGCCCTAGGGAGAAAACTATTTAAGCAGGGGAAAGTTATCCGGTCTTTGTCTTCAGCTGGCTTGAAAACAAAGATAAATAGAGACCTAAATCAGAATAAAAAATTAACTCTGACTCGAAGACTTGCCTGAAATAAGAACAGCTCTTTAGGGTAAGAATCTGCTTGCAACATGTTTTTTTAGTGAATCAGTACTAGCTATGCATTTTTGTTTTATTTTAACTTAGTAACATACTTTGATCTGCCTGTTTGTCCTCCCCTAGGTAACAATTGTTTACACCGGCCTGATAGTAAACAAAAGTGTTTGTTTTATTAAATACAAACAGTAGGATTTAAGTGGTTGCAAGTACAATCACTGTGCATCTCTTTCTTTCATTGATAAAGAGGGCGAACATCCTCATGAGGTTTCCTGGTGTAAAACGTTTACACCGAGAAAGACAATTTGTTTGGAGTTTTGATCTTTTTTGAGGGCTGGTTTCCTGGGTGCTGTACCCTAGAACTGCATCCTCCCAAAGTTGAAGTGGTTCAGTGTATGCTTTGCTCTTCATAGGGATGATAACCCCAACTCTGTGCCTTGTCTGGGAGAGACCAGAGAATCTGGCCCAGCAAAACAGGCTGCTGGGGTGCCCGAGCAAGCAAAATGGTGTGTCAGAGGAATAATCAGTGCATCTGGGAACAATCCCAAGGGGGTCTTCTGTGACTGCACCTTGTCACACCATCTGACTGTGAAATGAATCAGAACAGACTGTGAATTTGGTAGGAACCTAGTGAAGCAACAAGAGGATGAGAACAAATAGACAAGTACTGAGAACAGAGACACAAAAAAAAGGTAAGGAGAGAGGTACTGCAAATTACAATAAATAAGAAAAAAATAGGAAAGAGGAAGAAAACTCTCTTGCTGTCTCAATATACTCCACATCAGATGAGGAACTAGCAGGCATCTCTTTACTAGCGCTTTGCTCCTGGTTCCCTTATTAAATGCCTAAGCAGACTTTAAACCCCAATTTTATCGTTAGAAAACAATCTCCTCCAAAAACTAAACAAATACCTCACCATGTCAACACAAAGGTCTATAGCTCCTGCACTTGCTCAGTTACACCACTGACAATCTTAGAATCAGTAAATGCCTGTCCTGCTCCTTCTTAATCCTAACTAACAATGGCGAGAGAAGTCTATTTCCTACCTGAACGAACAGTATAGTCTCTCAAAGTACAAGCCAATGATGATCTGTGGGCAGACTTCTGTCCAAAATGCAGTTTTTCCTGCTCACAGCTTGAGGAGCTATGAATAGGACTTCACAGGTATTTTGATAGTGAACCTACCTGAAAGTCTTGATCATCTATTCCAAATCTCTCCCTCAGATTGCGGAAAACCATTGGACAATACTCCTTAAATTTGAAATGACTTGGCATGTTTTCTCTGAAATAGAATGAAAAAACAGTACATTTTCAATTAAATAAGCAAGCCAATAACATTTTTGTACAAAATAAAGACAAAACAGACCTAGAGTCCATCTACTCCAACCTCTATCAGTTTAGGATTGTTCCCAAACGGTTTTTTCCCTCTTTTATAAACATACACAAAGGCATAGTAATCAGCTGTATGAGGACTGGATGAAGTCCATAAACACTAAATTTTGACAAGTCTTCACATCTGTACTCAAAAAAGTGAAATTGTTTCCTTTTTGCCCTACTAATGCTCTGAAGGAGAAACCTTAAATTGGATTAAACAAGTATTCAGCTATGACACCAAAAACCCCAAGAAACATCAAAGCGTCTACAAAACATGGACTCTTAATGATGGATTAGTTTTAAAATCCTATAATTAACCTTGCTTTTATACTCAGAAAGAGTAATTGCTGGTATTTTGCTTTGAACTTTGCCACAGATTAGAAGGTACAAAATAATGAAATCATTCCACTTTCTAGACTATTTTTAGCCTTCATTTCATCTTTATAAAAGTCCATATGATAGGTTTTATATCTGAAACACACAATGAGTAATATATAGTTGGAAAATAAATGCTTGTAGTCATTATCTTGCTAAATCATGCTAATGAATTTCCAACTAATTCCACAGTTTATCATTTAACAGAATGAGATAATACTGTCAACATTTTATATGATTTCATACCAAGGATTATAAAAAGGTGCACATTCTTTATTTGGCTTTGAAATACTCCTTATATCCCTATTTATACTTATTCATAACTTTTTTTGGTTTAAGATAGCAAAAATAACTGTAATAAATTTATATATAAATCTAAACAAATATTTCCATAATAAAGAGAACAATCATTTTCTATGTATAAGACATCCACGGATAATAACATGCCATATGGCCAAAGAGTTCTACTCAATATGCCCTGCTGTTGCTTTTTAGAATACAGCAGATGGTTATGTTTATCACAGGATTACCTTAATCAGCAAAACTTAACTTCTATTCATTGAAAAATCACAGAGTTTACAGAGTTTGGTAAAATATTGCTGTCAGGAGCTTTATTCCCCTATGTAAAGGTTTGTTACTTGCACTTACTTGTTGAAAAGGTGATTGTCCACCTTTATCTTTGAATACGCTTTGAAATCATCTGGCATCAACATAACAGGGATTTGAACATGGCTCAGTTCATTGATCTAGAGAGGAGGAAAAACAAACATTTTAGCTTTGCTGACACTTTACAAATACCCTCTCCACATGACTTAAAGGCAAGGATGGTATATTTAATTTTTTAAAATCTGGTTAAATTGCAATTTCAGTTTTGCAGCATAAAAATTTAATGACTTTTCAAAGCTTTGTGTGTCAAGTTTTATCAGTAAATGTGGCACAGACTTTGAATTATTGTTAGAATGACTGATGTAATCAGTTGGCTCTTCAGTAATTTTTTTTAAAAATGTTTCTTTAGTTAGGAGCCCAGCCATGTTAGAAGTATGCAGTAATTGCGAAGAACCACTAAAGCACGCTTGGAAAGTACTTCTCGAGAATGTTCATCAGGATGTGAAATCAAAGTAGAAACCATGTTTAACTCAAAAAATGCTGCTCCTGTTTACTGAACAGAGCCACTTTTCTATTCCAGATCATTTGTTAAAGTTTTGCCAAATTTCATACACTAATTACTACTTTCCCTTACAGCCAATGAATTAAGATTTTCTCTCCATATGTGCTTCAGCTGCAACTATAATGAAAATAGATGCCTTGATTTAACATTTCTTCTCAAGCAGCTTCTCACACTCCACCCTTCAAACACCTCAGATTAAGTATTATTTGCAATAAATATTTTAAGGACTATTACAAATCGGTTTGAATGGAATTTCCATTATTGTCTGATGGGTGCAGTAATAACAAAAGCTGTGAACACAGATAATGAGATGGCAATAATATTGATTTAAGCTGAGGCCATGGCCTAGAGATAGCACAATGAGCTGCAATGGTTCTGGGTTGTCAGAGCCTGTTAATACTGTGAAGGCAAAGTGCTCGGCTATGGAGCTGAAATAGGACAGAGACGTGATTTGTGTAGCTTTCTGGAGTCATCTTCAGTCATCTCAGGAGTGACAGCCTGAATAAGCATTAAAAAGTGACCCCTAAGGTCCTAGGACATCCAGGAATCCAGAAGGTCTTTAAAAATAAAACAAAGATCTGTATTTAAAATTTGCTTTTGTTTCAAAAAGGGTAATGGCTCCTTATGGGTTAACTCTAAAAAGTAATTGAATAAAAGCCCTTGTTATAATGAAGAATGTCAAGATAAAGTATTAAATTACATCAGTGTAAAATAACAATGATTACAATTAAGTCCCAGTTCAATTCCTGTACTGAACAAAACTGCCAATGCTGATGTATTAACAATTCTACCAGCTTTTATTGTCAAATCTCAAAAGAGCATACTACTGATGTTAGTAATAATTCCAAGTAAAAACAAAAAAGTGTGCATTATTTTACAGGTAAAATCACAGTAATAACTGGGGCTGTCAATTGATCACAGTTAACTCACATGATTAACGAAAAAATAATTAATAAATAATTGTGGCCAATCACACTGTTAAACAGAATACCAAATGAAATGTATTAAGTATTTTGGATATTTTGCTACATTTTCAAATATATTGATTTATGTTACAACATAGAATACAAAGTGTACAGTTCTCAAGTTATATTATTTGTATTAGAAGTATCTGATTTGTAAAAATGATAAAGAAATAGTATTTTTCAATTCACCTCATACAAATACTGCAGAACAATCTGTTATTGTGAAAGCATAACTTACAAATGTATATTTTTTGTTACAAAACAGCACTCCAAAAGTGACTCACCTCCTTCACCCCCTTCTGGTAACCCAAAACCATGGCAGCTTGTTGTACTATCATTAGGTCATGGCTTTAGTGTAAATCAAAACTCTGGAGCATACAAGTCTACTCAGTCCTGCTGCTTGTTCAGTTAATCACTGACAAACAAAAGACAGGACTATGCAGCACTTTAAAGACTAACAAGGTGGTTTATTAGGTGATGAGCTTTAATAAATCATCTTGTTAGTCTTTAAAGTGCTGCACAGTCCTGTCTTTTGTTTCAGCAAGACCAGACTAACACGGCTACATCTCTATTACTATGACACAAACAAGTTTGTTTACATTTATGGATGATGATAATACCCACTTCTTATTTATGTCATCTGAAACTGTGAACAGGCGTTTGCAAGGCACTCTTGTAGCTGGTGTGGCAAAGCATTTACATACCAGATATGCTAAACATTCGTATGCTCCTTCCTGCTTCTGCCACCATTCCAGAGGACGTGTGTCCATGCTGATGATTGGTTCTGCTTTATTTATTTAATTTAAGCTCCAATCCTGCACAGGATATATGTAATTTACATATATCACATAATATATGCAATTTAGTCCTTAATTAGCATGAGGGCCTCATTAATTTGGGGTAAATTGGAGAATTAGGGCATTACTTTTTGCATTACCTATCTGGACAACAACAAAAAAACTAGTCAGTTTCTAGTTAATTTCAAGTTATGGTTCATATACAATGTTGGTATGTCTTGGATGCCAACACAGAGGAAGAATGCTTGGGTTATCCTGTTTCCACTGGAATTTTATTTCTTAAATTAACAGAACATTTTACTTACTTGCCTTAATTTTGGAATGAAGTTGTTTCAATAAAGCCTAAATTATGGGTCTAATCTGACTTGATGGTATCACTTTAAACAAGGGAATGGTTTAGGATTATATTTAAAATTCCAAAAATGACCACTTATGTCATACCTTTAAGTTCATTACCAATTGTTGTTAAAAATAAACGTGAATTTTCCTACATTAAAATGAAACTTCACAGGCATTTCACCTCTTTTGCAAACAAGCTTCTTTTTGTTGTTGTATTTATTAATCTCTCAAATTTTCCAGCACTGCATTTGAGCCACAGCTTAACACACACAATAATTAGCATTGGTTGCTCTCAGTGGACTATAACAAGCTTTAACTTGGTAACTTCCTGGAAAAACAATTCCAATCTCTAATGACTGTCTGGCATAAACTACTGCCTCAAAAGATCATGATACCATCTACATGTTTTGTTAGTCTATAAAGTGCTACCAAACCATTGGTTGTTTTTTAAAGTATTCCACAGTCCTTTCAAATCATTGCTGAAAGATCAGCAAATACCCAGAAAGCATTTTTAGTTAAGGTTCAAGAAGGATTCTAGATCCTGGTCCTGAAATTGAATTTACGATCTTTGTGCTCATGCAGAGCCCTGTAAGCTTCAGTGAGGTGTTAAACATGGAAAAGCCTCCTTCTACACGGGGACAAATGAAGAATGAGAGCCTCTTAGATTATCTAGCAGGGCCAGTGCCAGTGTCCCACACTGGCCGGGATATGAGGTAGAGATGACCTAATATATGAGAATATATGGGATTCTAAATTTCCTGATGTTTCACTGTAAATACTACACAGACTCAGAGGTACTCTTCAGGAAGGCTTCACTGAATCAGAGTAGTATTTTGTGAATTATTTGAAAAAAATCTCATTGCCATTGACTTTTGCAGAAACAAGAGCTTGCCCTCAAAATAAAAATTAAAACTTCAGCACTTACAAATGTGAAGTGAGTGTAAACCACTGCAATGTTTCCTTCCTAAAACTTCAGCTAGACATCTTCACTACCACTCTGCTGCTTCTAACTTTCTCGCAGTGCAGCAGGGCTCCTTAAAGTTTCACTGCAGTTTCTCAAATCCTTGAGGGTTCTAGTGAAATTGATAAAAGAATCAATACATTATACTCTAGTGCTGTTTTGAAAAGCTCTGAGTGACTACAGAGATAGGCAATGGAGTTATTTAACAGAGAACAGGGCCCAAGAACAAAGTCTTTAGGAATGGGCAAAGTGGCGCCCCCCCCTCACCCTCCCTGCACACACATAACACAGCAACCAAGAGGTTTTAAGAAGAATGATTTTTCCCTCCCAGAAGTCTGAGCAGTCTTAGAATCCCTGCATTAGTAGGGTTCTGTGTAATTACTTCAATACCTACTAGTAAAAGCATCCACAGAGTTTAATAAATCACTTTAACACATTCTCATTAAATACAATGAACAGTAAAAGCAACAAGAACTGTTGATTGAGCAGTCACTGCCATCTACAATACATTTGGTTGATTTCACTGTTCTTCATAAATTCACTAGGGATGTCAATGTGTAGACAACTACACTATTAACCGATAAGCTTGAGCTTATCGGTTAATCCTGTCATCCATAAATGTAAGCAACGGTAAGCATGCACAATTTTGCTTGATATTTATGTGTTTTAAACCGGAAAAGGGGCTGCAATCTGGCGCATTCTAGATACGCACGCGCCAAGTTCTCCCTCACGCCGCAAAAGGGGCAGGTGTCTGGGATGGGGGTGAACCGTGCCAGGTACACGCCCGTGCTCACGGCTCCATGAAGGAGCCGCCAACTGATGTCCCCAGTGGGCTGTGGGATTAGGGTGAAATAGACAGCACACAGATGAGGCTCTGCCCCCCCCCCCCCTCCAGGGGGAGACACAGGACCCCTGCAGAGACCCAGTGCAGTCCTGGCCAGAAGAACTCAAGGGCAATCTTCCGGAGTCTGGCCAGGACCTCCGGGGCCAGGCTCAGGGGTGTTGAGCCAGTGCCAGAGCATGGACACTGGAGCAGTCCTGCCAATCTCCACAGCTGCTCACCCACCCTGGCCTCCAAACCCTGCCAGTTCTCCGATGGAGAAGGATGCGTGGCGGATAGAAAGATGCCGAAATAGAGCAGAGGACCAGTACTCCACCTGATGGCCTGAAGTGTGGGTGGAAGGGAGCCTACCTGCCACCCATCCCCAACCACCAGGCTAGAGCTCTTCACCCAGCAGACCTGGGTGGAGGAGGCTGCCAAGTAAACGGCTTGGCAGGCCTCCATCCATGCCAGGTCGCCTGGGTCCTGGACCAAAAGGAGCGCGTCATTGGCATATGCCAACAGGACGACCCACAGCTCTGGCTCTCGGAGCACCAACCCCATCAACCTCCAACGGAGGAGACAGAGGAAGGGCTTGATAGCCAGACCGTATAGCTGGCCTGACAGCAGACACCCCTGACATACTCCCCACCCAAAGCTGACTGGCTCTTTCAGGGAGGGAAGGGTGCTCAGGAGCACAGGAGAGGAAGGAGCAGCTACCACACCCTCCTCCTCCTCCTGGAGCTGAGTGAAGCCCCTCCGGGAGCCATTTTGGGCAGAGACTAACCCCTCCCAGTCACCTGACTGGAAGCCAGGAGGCATGGCCAGGACTAGAAAAGCCCAGCCTTATTTATCTGAACCCCATCACACTTTATGAAATCTGTCACTGTTCTATTTTGCTGAAAAAAAAATTCTGGAACTAAGTTTTGCTCCTCTCCACTCCACCCACCTGATGTTCCCAGCTGGGAGTGAAGTTGGGGATTGCTCCATTCTGTCCGCCCAGCACTCCCCAACCCACAATTCCACTAATCTTCCGGAAAGCAGAGTTCCACATGGCACAGGTACAACTCTACCGTATTGTTTCTGGGATTGGTATCCCATCCCTATTCGTCAGCCCTGGCATTCGGCAGCACACCCAATCTCCTGCCTGTTGATACAGCCCCACCTCTGAGAGTCATGCTTAGATGTGGTCCTCAGGACAAAAAATGTGCCTATCCATATTCTATAGTAGTGTCCTGACCTGGAATGTGAGCAGTAAAAGTCTGGAAAGGGAAAGGAGGACATTTTCTACTGCAAAGTTTGTAAAATATCTGGAGAAAGGCAAATCACAACACTGAACATCTGAACAGTAAATCTGAAATTTAAAGAAAGTCAAGGAAAAGTAATACAGGCTCTGTAAAACAGTTTGGGAAGAATGAGACACAAGCAGCAGCTATGAATTTTCCATCTAGTGTCCTTTGAAGAAATTCCAATGAATTACGTCTGTGGTTCAAACTTTTTTTTAGCTCTGTTTAACATGAATGCACATCAGCTGCACATTTCATATGTTGCTGAACTTTTGCATGTAGCCATTCACTATGCAATCAAAACTGATGCATTTCTGCTATATTTTCCAGTAATATTTAAACATGACAACAAGCAAAGGCAAGCTTTTTAGATAATTATTCATGAAGGCAACAACATGAGCAGAAGAAGATTGTATGTGCCCCTCACGTTATGCCATCATACCAGTTTTCCTGGATCCAGACAGCATGATTCATTCATCGCCATTGGGACAGCATGAAAGACTTTTTCTTTAAAGACAACGCAGTCACCTCAAAAAAGGCAATGGAACTACAATGGATGACTAAGGATAATAGAAACCAGCAAAAACTGTAATGGAAGGTATCTTTTCTTAGAGTATTTTTGGGGTTAATTTGCCACTGGAAACAAATGTACCTTATACATCTTAATATGCTGCTTTACCAGAATTTACAAGTTGCTGCTTATGTACACAGTGCCTTAAAAGAAGCAAAATCTCATCAGTGGACACTAAAAGGCAATTTTTTTCATCTGCAAGACACACTTTCACGTCAGAATTTCAAAGAAAACCATACCCTGCAATGTATCTGATGGAATCTATGGATCAGGATCTCTGACAAATGTAAATGGTTTGATCCATTTGTCAAGCTCAGATGTCACACAATTTTAGCAACTATAAAAATATGCTGTGTATTTTCCCATGCAAGGCAGAAGAATTCAGGCATGATTTCGACTTGCACATGGCATGTGAAGTGCCCTGTGATGGCAGCATACCAGTACTTAAATACTAGAGAAGCAAAAAAAAAAAAAAAAAAAAAAAAAAAAAAAAAAAGGGCCTGTCATGTGCAGTGTGGAATTATGTGCATTTGTAGTACCAGTAACTTCAGAGTCTCTGGAAAGCTGATATTATACTGTCTGTTCAGAAGAATTCAGGAGTTCAGAAATGAAGTGTTTCACGTGCCTCTCCTAAGACCAAACTTGGGGCGCTAAATGTTTTGTACTTCAATAAGAACAATAAAAGCTTTTTTTTTTAATCAGACAAATTGAGAGAATGGGAGTGAGGGTGCCAGTAAGTGAACAATTTGGGTTAACAAAGAGGGAAGGAGTTTGGGTGCAGCAGTGGGTGCGGGGCTGGGGCACAGATGGTGCAGGACCCAAGCTCTGGGAGGAAATTTAGGGTGGGAGGTGTTTTGGGGTGCTGGATCCTTGGGATGCTCACCTTGGACAACTCCCCCACAAGCACCAATCTGTCCCTGCTGCACTTGGTGGACACATGGCTAGGTGGCTCTCTGTGCTGTCTCCACTCGCAGGCACTACCCCTGTAGCTCCCATTTGCCACAGTTTCCAGCCAGTGGGAGCTGTGGAGCCAGTGCTTGGGGCAGCAAGGGCAGCGCAGAGAGCCACCTGGGTGCACCTCCACTAGAAGCAGCATGGACAGCTCACCACTTGTGAAGAGCTGCCCAAAGAGAGTACCCTCTAGATCTGGCACCTTGCAACACCTCCTGCCCCAAACTTCCCTCTAGAGCCCATGCCTCACACCCCCTCTGACCCACATCCCCCAAGTCCCATACCCTCTCCCACACTTAGAATCCCTTGTGATTGTTCCTTTGCCTAGGAGCAACAGGGACATGTCACCATTTCCAAGAAGCCATACACAGCCAAAGAGAGAGCCTGCCAGATCTGCACAAACCAGATTATAAAATGGGCTATGAGATTAGAAATACTTTTTTATAGAGTTTTCTGGTTGGTATAGAACCAGATACACAGTTTTTACTGTACAAAACTTCACAAAACACTTCTGCCTTTCCTTTAAAATGGCATGTCCTTCTCCCCCCCACCCATACAAGAAACTCTCAGGGAATGAAGCTAGAACAGTATTGGATTTTTATGCTAACCACTACAGAATGTCAGAATTACAGTCCCCAGTGATTTCAACAAACTAAACTTATTAGGTTTCCCTTTGCAGCTATAGATGGTCACAGTTGTACAAGTTGCATTTTGACAAAGAAAAAAAATGAAAGAATGGATAAACCTATCTGACTTCCTGTGAATAGCAGGGTACAAGTGAATGGTTTTGTTGTTAGTCTGACAGAGACATGTGTGGTCTTTTTGTTCTTTGTTTTTAAAACAAATGTATGTATTTAAACATATTTTAAACATCAGGGCTCATTGAGTTTGGGCTAGAAGGTGGGAAGGGCAAAGAAACACAGAAAAGAGACTCTAGAAAATAACAAGTAGCCCTGTGGCACCTTAGAAACTAACAAAAATATATAGTGCCATGAGCTTTCAAGGGTAAAACCCACTTCATCAGATGTGCTAGAGTGGAAATAACAGAACCAAGACATTTATAATAGAGGGGAAAAAGAAAAGTGTGTGTCAATTATAGGACCAGTGCTAATGAGGGCTAATTAAGTGGGCTGGAAGTGTCCCACTGTTAGCTTCTGATGTAAAAAATGAAGTTGTTGGAGACAGGGGAGACTGGCTTTATAAGGAGACGTCCAGTTAATGTCTTTGTTCAAGCCCAGGGAAACACTGTCAAATTTGTAGATGAATACCAATTCTATTCTAATTGACTGGTGAAATTCATTTATAGAATAGCTACTTTTAAATCCATGACTGAGTGACCAGTCATGTCTATCTCGAGGACTCTTCTTTTGCACCACTACCCCCACGAATATGATTCAGTTCTGTGGAGATCTGGAAGCCTATTTTTGCCACCTCTGCCTGAAGGAATATTTCCAATACATCGATGTATAACACAGCGACCTTGCTGCTCCGCCCCCCCCCCCCGCCAATCCCACAAGAGGAAGGCTTCTATGTGGACCCCTGCTAACGGTCATAACGAGAGTCTTGATTTCTACATTGACTGCTTCCCCCAAACATGCTTGAGCTGACATTGTCAACAAACAACATATAACATATAACCTTAGTCATGCAGAACACAATGCTATACACAGCCTCAAAAACAATTCTAACATCATAATCAAAGAAGCTGACAAAGGGGGCACGATAGTCATCATGAACAGAACAGATTATGAACAGGAGGCGACCAGACAACTCACCAACACCAAATTCTACAAGTCTCTCTCCTGTGATCCCACTAAAGAATACCAAAAAACCCCCAAACACCTGCTCATGAGGCTCCCTGATGCTGCTCAGGACCCCATAGGAATTTTCTACCTGCTACCCAAGATACACAAACCTGAAAATCCCAGACGACCCATCATCTCAAGCACTGGCACACTTACAACAGGATTATCTGGCTATAGTGACTCTCTCCTCAGACCCTATGCTACTAGTTATCTTCGAGACACCACCCACTTCATGAGGAAACTGCAAAACATCAGTAATCTACCTGAAAATACCATCCTGGCCACCATAAACATAGAAGCTCTTTTTACACCAACATTCCACATCAAGACAGATGACAGGCTATCAGGAATACCATCACCGATGACAGCACTGCACACCCTCCAACACATTATCAACAATCTACAACCTATCCTGGAACATGACCCCTGACTCTCAGAGGCCTTGGGGGAAGGCCTTTTCTCGCTTACAACCACTCGGCCTCAAACAAATTCTTTCCAGTAACCACGAAACACAATCATCCTGGAACCCATCCCTGCAATCAGCCCTGCTGCCAACTCTGCACACACATCTATACTAACGATTTCAGCCACCAAATCAAAGGCTCATTTAACTGCACATCTACTAATGTTATCTATACCATCAAATGCCAGCAATGCCCCACTGCAATGTATATTGGCCAAAGTGGACAATCTCTATGGGAAATAATTAATGGACACAGGTCAGATATCCGAAAAGGCAACACACAAAAACCTGTTGGAGAACACTTTAATCTGCCTGGACACTCATTAATGGATCTTCAAGTCACCATTTTGTTTCAGACTAATTTCACAAGCCAAATACACAGAGAATGATTGGAACTTAACTTCATTCACAAGTTTAATTCTTATGCTAATGGTCTAAACAAGGATATTGAATGGCTCATGCACTATCTTCCACCTTTTAATAACTTAGCCAAACAAACAATGGAGGTGCTAATGGTTCTTAACTGACTCCTATAACTACTTGAACTATCTATTCACCATCTACAGGTTTTGTTGGTCCTTAGAGTGCTGCTAGACTGATCGTTGTTTTTTTAAGTTTTATCTACTCACTGTCTCTCTCTCTCTTCCTCCCCTCTCCTTTTTCTCCCTCTCCCCCACTTCCCTTATTTATCCTTGGATCTGGACTCATACTCCAGTCATCTGAAGAAGTGGGTTTTGCCCACGAAAGCTCATGATACCATCTACATGTTTTGTTAGTCTATAAAGTGCTACTAGACTATTTTCTGTTTTTTAAGTTTTTCCTGGGAAGATTATTGTTTGTATGGAACTTTGAAGATGAAATACAGACCTGAAAAAGACCTCTGTGTAAGCTCTATTGCTTGCCTCTCACACCAACAGAAGTTAGTCCAATAAAATATTGTCTTAAGATGAAAAATACTTACTACCATTTTTAAGGTGAGAAAGGTTGGTCCATCAGTTTGACCTATTGTCCCCAGAAAAGATACTGTTATTCAGTAGAAAAACCAATCAACTACAAAGCTATCAAGCAAAGTGTATTATGTTGAAATATGAGACTTTTACAATCGTTAGGAATCATATATGCATATCTTTGAGGGCTTCTGCCCGCCCCCGCCACAAAACACAAAGTAAAAATAATTATTCAAACTTTTATCAGTAACTACAGACTGTGGTAGGAGTTTAAATGCCACAGGAGATAGTTCTGTACAAAAAATTCTCTACATCAGCCTCTAAATTAACAGCTACTATTTGACTCTGAGGAAAATATAGTCTAAAGTATTTAATTTTAACTGATATCATGGGATCTATTTTCATTTAAATATATGGAGAGGAAAAAAAAACATATCTACCTTCCCCATTTAAAATTATTTGAAATGTTACCTGTCTGCTAACACCCACCAGTAATCATAGTGTTAGCTTTACTTTCTGGGCATACCTGTCACTGGATTAGATTACTCAGTTTTATCACAAGCGAATAATGCTAAAAAAGTATATCTGGTGAACTCAAGTACTTGTGAAGCTATATTAATACAGAAAGACATAAATTTCAGAAAATACTAGGTCCATGATATCTTAAACCTTGCTTTATATTACACCAAATATTTTTACATACAGATTGAACATGTCAGGTCCAGGAACAGAGTGTCCCTCTGGTTGGGAACAGTAGTCACTAGGAGTCCAGCAGCCTGCGGGGCTGGCAACCAGGGCTGGGAGCGTAGTGGGGACTGGGAGCCTAGCACCTGGGGCTGGCTCCAGCAGCACACTCAGGCCAGTGGCCAGGGCTGGCAGCAGAACCCAGTCGGTGCCTAGGAGGAGAACCCAGTGGCCAGTGCCAGCAGCAAAGTCCAGACGGCAGCTAGGAGAGAAGCACAATGGCTGGGGCCACCAGCAGAGCCAGGCCAGTGGCCAGGGTCAGCAGTGGAGTCGGGCTAGTGGCTAAAAGGGAGCCTGACAGCAGCGGCCAGAGCAGGCAGTGGAGCTGGGTCAGCAGCCTAGGGACAGGGAGCCCAGCGGCAGGGGCCGGTGGCCTGGGCCAAGTGCAGAGGTGGACCAATGGCCTGGAGGCAGGAAGCTCAGTGGCTGGGGCCGGCAGCCGATCCAGCCTAATGGCTGGGAGCAAGGGAACAGCCCGGGCCAGCAGCAGAGCCTGGAGGCCAGCCCGTCCAAGAGGTTGGTGGCCCCCCAGGAAAGCCCAGAGGCCAGTAGCAAAGGGGTTGGATTTGACCTCCCCTGGTCTGGCAATCTGCCTTGTTCAGAACTGATCAGGTCCCAAGGGTGCAACCTGCATTTAAGTATTCTGACTGAAGCATCAATTGACGGCGACTTATTTTTGATGGAAAAATGTGCCACTTTTGAATTCTTGGGATCTGAACCAGAACTACTCTATAAAATAATTAATCACATAGAACACCTCATTAAAGATCTATTAATTCATGCTAAAATAGATGTTCTCGTGAAAATGACAACTAAAAATTCATTAGACAGCATGAACATAATGAAGTATCTCAGAGGTGGGAGAAGTTCATTGATCATGCATCCATTATGGAAAATAGGATATTGTGACATAAATGGGGGAGAAGGAAAGCGTTCAGAAGATAAGACAGTTACCTATTTCTGTAACTAGTGTTCTTTGATATGTGTTACTCATGTCCATTCCATGTAGGTGTGTGCGCGCTGTGTGCATGTGTCATTGGATGTTTTTCCCTTAGCAGTACCCGTTGGGAGAGCAGGGGAGCCCCCTGGAGTGGTGCCGGTATATAATTTAATATATACCCCTGCCGTCCCACCACTCCTTTGGTTCCTTCTTACCAGACTGCTCCAAAGAAGGGGAGGCGGGCGGGATTTGAAATGGACATGAGGAACACATCTCAAAGAACAACAGTTACAAAGGTAAGTAACCATTTTTTCCTTCGAGTTCATGTCCATTCCATGTAGGTGACTCCAAAGCAGAAACCCAAGGAGGCAGGGTCAGAGTTTCAACCTTCAACTATCGGAGGACAGCCCTCCCGCCCAGGGCTGGGTCCTCCCTTACCTGATGACTCCGTGCATAATAATTGGCAAAAGTGTGGATGGAAGACCATGTGGCAGCCCTGCAGCTGTCCAGGGTCGGGACCTGGGCCACAAATGCTGTAGAAGAGGCCTGCCTGAACTCTAGTGGAGTGGGTTGTGAGGGGAGGGGCTAGCACGCCAGCCAACACATAAGACTCCTTGATACAGGCCGTGATCTACGAAGAGATCCTCTGTGCAGAGACCGGCTGCCTCTGCAGCCTCTCCGCAATTGCTACAAAGAGCCGTGGGGACTTACAGAAGTGCTTTCTTCTTTCCAAATAAAAGACTAAAGCTCTCCTAACATCTAAAGTATCACCTGCTCCTTACCCAAAGCATGGGGCTTGAGATAAAAAACTGGGAGGAAAATATCTTTGGAAGGAAGGCTGGCTGGGGGCGTAACCTAACCTTACCGTTAAAGAAAACTGTGTACAGGAGGTCCGAGGTGAGGGACCTCAGCTCAGACACATGCCTGGCAGATGTGATAGCCACCAAGAAAGACACCTTCCAAGAAAGGTGCAGCAGCGAGCATGTTGCTAGGGGCTCAAAAGGAGGCCCCATGAGTTTGGACAGGACCAGGTTGAGGTCCCTTTGGGGATGGGCCGGTGAACATGTGGATAAAGCCCGTCCAACCCTTTCAGGAACCTGTGTACCATGGGATCCGCAAAGAGGGTCTTGCCCCGGGAGCCCAGATGGAAAGCAAAGATGGCCACCTGGTGAACCCTCAATGAGGAGGAGGATAATCCCTCTAGCCTAAAATCCAGGAGATAGTCCACGACCAGCAGGATCTGGACCTCCATGGGCAATAACCCCCTCTGAACAGCCCCTCTGGACAGAGAAGCGCTTCCACTTGGCCAGTTAAGTGGCCCTGTTGGAAGGTTTCCTACTTCCAAGTAAGACCTCCTGCACCCACTCCGAACACTGCAGCTCTGCTGCTGTCCGCCATGGAGCTTCCACACCATTAGGTGCAGGGATCGCAGGTTTGGATGGCGAAGCCTGCTGAAGTCCTGCGCAATGAAGTCTGGGACCAGAAAGACAGACTCAGCAGAGACGCGAACCAGTGTTGCTGGGCCATACCGGCGCAATGAAGTCTGGGACGCCCTGAATTCCCAAACCTGCAGGAGTACCTTGTGGACCAGTGGGAAAGGTGGGAAGGCAAAAAGTAGACCCTCGGGTCAGGGGGTAAGGAGGGCATCTCACAGGGAGCCCCGCCCCAGCCCCATGAGGGAACAGAACCTCGGGCACTTCCTGTTCTGCCTGATGGCAAACAGGTCCAGAAGGGGAAACCCCCATTTGCGGAAGACTTGGAGGGCCACGTCCCCTCTGAGGGACGACTTTTGGCTGGTGAAGGACCTGCTCAGCTGATCTGCCAGAATGTTCTGGGACTCCGGGAGATAGGAGGCAACCAGGTGAGTATCTGCCCCGATGCATAGCTCCCAGAGCTGAAGGGCTTCCTGACACAGGGGAGAGGAGTGGGCCCCGCCCTGCCTGCTGATATAGGTGACTACCGATTTATTGTCAGAGTATATGGACCGTTTTGCCCCTGAGCCGAGAGAGAAAGGCCGCACAGGTGAGGTGGACTGCCCGTAGCTCCCTGACATTGATATGCAGGGAGAGGTCATCCCTTGACCACATATCTTGGGTCCGCATGGCTCAGTGTTGCACCACCCCCCAACCAGTGTCAGACGCATCCGTCACTAACTTGAGGGTCAGTAGAGTTCTGGAGAACAGGACTCTGGCACAGAGCCTCTCCTCTTGACAGCACAGGACATCCAGGGGAACTGTCACCACTCTGTCCCAGGAGTGCAGGGATGGGTTGTGGATCCTCACAAGCCACATATATAGAGGGCACATGTGAAGCCTGGTGAGTTGAATGATGTAAGTGTATGCGGCAGACTCAGAAGGCGCATGAAAGACCTGGCCATGGTCATTAGGAACTCCCACATGCCCTGGACAGCCGCCTTGATTGCCAGGAAGCGGGATCTGGGAAGGGAGGCCATGGCTAACACGGAGTTCAGGTGGGCCCCCACAAACTCTATGACCTGGGTGGAAACCAGGGTTGACTTGGCCATGTTCAGGAGCAGCCCCAGCTCGTGAAAAAGTTCTTGCACTAGAGCGATGTTGGCTAGCAGCTGATCTGGCGAAGAGCCTTGATGGAGCCAGTTGCCTAGGTAGGGAAATACCTGGAGACCCCGCTTTCTCAGTCCGGTGACCACAACGACCATACACTTCATGAAAATTCATGGGGCCATAGAAAGGCCAAAAGGAAGGGCCGTAACTGATAGTGATCCTGGCCACCATAAAGTGAAGGAACCGCCTGTGGTGCAGTGCAATGGAAATATGCATCTTTTAGGTCGAGGGTAGAATACCAGTCTCCATGCTATAGGGAATGACAGACGCCAGAGTAACCATCTTGAATTTGGCCTTGGTGATAAAGGCATTGAGATCCCTGAGGTCTAGGATAGGCCAAACGCTCCCTTGGCCTTGGGGACCAGGAAGTATCGAGAGTAGAAACCCTTGCCTAGGAAACCCTGGGGAACCATTTTGGACAGTCCTAGGGATAAGAGCTGCTGGATATCCTCCCAGAGGAGATGCTCGTGAGAGGGGTCCCTGAAGAGGGACAGAGCAGGGGGGTGGGAAGGGTTGAAAGGAAGGAGATGGTGTACCACACCTCTACCATTTCCAGGACCCAATGGCCCA
Source organism: Rafetus swinhoei (assembly GCA_019425775.1). NCBI lineage: Eukaryota > Metazoa > Chordata > Testudines > Trionychidae > Rafetus > Rafetus swinhoei. The sequence continues at coordinate 224,471,101 of CM033424.1, forward strand.
AGCTAATGGATTCCCAGGCCTGGTAGAAAGGGAATAAGTGGTCCCTGAACGGGAAAGGTATGGCTACTAGGCCTGTCCTCGAGAGTACCCTCAAAACCCTTGACAGGGCCCTGGGGGCTTGCTGGATGGGCCCTGGTCATGATCGGTGTCTGCCATTCCTCCCATTGCCGTTTCTCCCACTGCAGTGGGAGAAATCGGGATGGGTGCCCTGCTGAGAGGGCTTAGGGTATTCCTGCCTGACAGGGAATGTCGTTGATTAACCAGGGTATGAATTTCCAGGGACTTTAAGGTGGCCAGGTGTCCTTAAGACTGTGCAGGCATTGGTCGGTCTGTTCGGAGAAGAGGGATGAACCCTGTGATGTAGTGGGGCATCTTGCTGGTCGCTAGGCTTGGGCTGTCCCCTACTGGCCCTGTCTGTGAGCACGGCCCAGCAGGGGGGCCAGACACTGCTCTGACCGGTTCTGACTGGGGGGAGGGAAGGAGGTTGGAACAAAGGAAGCACGTGGGGGGAGGAAGAGGTAGTCTGGGGCTGGAAACATGATGGAGACAGCCTAAGGAGGGGGCTTGGAGACTAGGGCCTCAGGCACCCCGCCTTAAGGGGTCTGGGGCATCCTAGCCCCCTCCTATTGCCACATCACGTCTATGCTGTGCTGTATTCTGGAAAATCAATAAACCCCTCTCTATTCTACTGGCTGGTGGAGACTGTTCTGGCTTCTACGAGGGTGCAGGATCGGGGGAACCCCCGACTACACCATCACAAACCCTCATATGGAAGGTCTTGAATAGTGGTCTGGAGCTTGGGGGCACTCCAGACACCTGCAGCCAAGAGCTACAACGCAGACCCAGATCCGTGGCCATAGTACGGGCAGCTGCATCGGCCGCATCCAGGGCAGCCTGGAGAGCAGCCCGGGAGACCACCCTGCCCTCTTCCACTAGGGCTCCAAATGCAGGCCAAGATTCGCCAGGAACCAGCTGGGCAAACTTACCCATGTTTGCCCAGGTGTTATAGGCATAGCGACTCAGCACAACCTGCTGGTTCGCTATGTGAAGCTGAAGACCCCTGGACACATAGGCCTTTGTGCCCACAAGGTCCATTTTCTTGTCATCCCTGCTCTTGTGGGGGTGGCACCCGGCTGGCCCTGTCTTTCCCTCTGGTTCACTGCCTGAACCACCAGGGACCCTGGAGGCGGGTGGGAAAAGAGATGTTCATTCCCCTCTTGTGAAACGAAATACCTCCGCTTGACCCTCTTGTCTGTTGGCAGATAGAGGCCAGGGTCTGCCAGAATGTCTTTATGATCTTGGTCACAGTCTTATTAATCAGCAGGGCCACTCTGGTAGGGGTGTCGACCTGCAGGAAATCGACCGTAGGGTCTGAACCCTTCGATACCCTCTCTGCCTAGACTCCCAAACTCTGAGCCAGTCGGTGAAGAAGTTCCTGATGGGACCTCAAGTCCATGGATGGCATGGAAGGGAAGAGCCACCAAGCGCCTCATCAGATGAGAAGGACGAGGATACCTTCATGCCCACCATCTCTGGATCCTGAGCTTGCGAGGGGACCTGTGAGACCAGAGAAAAGGCCACAGTAATGGGCTGAGAAGTGGGGACCCCTCTGTCCTGGTGATGTTCCAGGGAAGCCTGGACCGATGTCAGGAAGCGGGTCAGTATGGTCGCTGAGGGTGGAGTCCTCGACCCCAAGAAGACTGACTCTGGTCTGGATGGGCCCACCCCCTGGCTCTGATGGTAGGTGCAGGGGGTCCAAAAAGGCCACAGGGTCGGAACCTGCACTTGAGATGGCCAATGCTGCTCTAATGCCAGCACCGGGGTAGGCTGAGGCCACTACTGCTGCTGGTGCACTGAGGCACTACGGTGCCGTGAACAATGGTTATAGAAGGACCGATGTCTGGACTGAAGCAGAGCCCTGGGATGACCAGACCAATTCCACCTCGGAGTCTCTTGAATACTCCGAGGTCAACCACAGCAGTGCGGTGGCAGTGACAGCCATTGACTCTGGTTTCCCCTGGTGCCGAAGAGGAGACAGAGGCATGGCTGGTGGCAGTGCTGATGCGCCCAAAGGAGAAGGGCCGGTGGTTGCAGGACCTGGTGCTGCAGTCGTTGCCGCCCAAAGCCCCTGTGACAGTGCCAACTCCGATGTGGAGATGGAGGCTACAGCCGGTGCTGAGGGTGGAGTCGGTGCCGCACCCGGGACCAGTGTCGAGGTTATTGGCACCAGGGCAGGATGATGGGACCCCTCTAGCATCCGGGGCCAGAGCACTGGGTGCCGAGGCTGCGGGGCTGTGCCGTCTAGATCCTTGCTCCTTGGCCAGGTCTGGTGCCGGGGTCGGAAAAAGAGGTCAGCTCAATTAGCTCTCTTGCTGCCTAAAAGGTATCCAGAACGGAGGGCTCTGGAAAGACCCGCGCCAGGCTGGCATCATGGTGTGGACTCGAGCAGTGCCGATAGGACTGCGAAGGTCCTGGTGCCTTGCCTGTCGGTGTCACATGCCCCACTTGAGAGCGCATGGAGGGCACATGCCTCGAGGGAGACCTGCCCCTGCTAGGTGGTCTCTTCTTCTGAGGCACCAGGGACTGCGACAAATTCCGAAGCCTGCACAGAGGTGGGGAGGCACAAGCGTGGCTAGGTGCCTCACACACTGATGCCAGTGTGCTCTGGGTTGCCGGTGCCAGATTGGATACCGGTGCCAGATGTAAGGCCGCCTCCATCAGGATAATATTCAAGTAAGACTCCCGTTCCCACTTGGTATGCAGCTTGAAGACCTTGCAGATCTTACAGGCCTTGGACAAGCGGGCTTCTCCCAGGCATTTAAGATGAGCTATGTGAGGGTCCCTGTGACGGACTGGGCCGGGTCTGGGCACAGCTGAGGGAATCCACTTAGGGCGAATTGCTCAAAACTCGGGGCTCCTTACAGCCCCAGACTGGAGACCTTGCAGACAGGTCACAAACCAGTCACACTGAACGCTTCAGCTACCAATCTGGCCAGCGAGAAGCCTCACGAGCAAAATCCCTCAGAAACCCCAGCTCTACCTGTGCCCCAATCAGCCCCGGGCCTAACACACAAGTGAGGGGTTATAGAACCCAATCTCACCTACCCAAGAAACCAGTCACAGGTTCCAGTCAATTTATACTCTGGATCTTACCCACAAGATCATGCTGAGCCAGTCCTTTAGAATCTACAATCTAAAGGTTTATTACTAAAAGAAAGAAAAGCATGAGAGTAAGGTTGTTAAAGAAACACATTATATGCATTGAATCACTCAGTTCTCGATACAGGCTCTTAGCAGAGATGTTATAAACTGCTATCTTATAAGTCTCTGGTGTACATCCTATGTCAGGATGGGTCCATGGTTCTTTCCAGCTCGTTGTTCCCTGCAAGGCTGCATCTGAGATCAGGAGCTAAACTGAAGACAAGATGGAGGGTGCCACGTGGCACTTAAATACCGAGCAAAGGAACAGGAGTGGTAAGAAGGAACTGAGGGGGTGGTGGACCAGCAGAGGGATATATTAGCTGATATACCGGCGCCACTCCAGGGGGCTTCCCCTGCTGGCCCAATGGGTACCGCTAGGGGAAAACCTTCCGACAATGCATGCACGCAGTGTGCACACACTTACATGGAATGGACATGGGCAATCACTCAAAGAAGAATAGATAATTGTCTTTTCTTCGAGTGATTGCTCATGTTCATTCAACATAGGTGACTGCAAACAGTTTGTCCGGAGGTGGAAGTTCATTGGCATGCTGACTGCAACACAGCTCTTCCAAAAGCAGCATCTTCTCAGGCTTGTTGTAGCAGGGCATAGTGTGTGGCAAAGGTATGCATGGAAGATCATGCTGCAATCTTATAAATGTCCAGGAACACTGGCTGCCAAGGAGGCTTGTGCTCTAGTTGAATGAGCCCTGATGAGCAGGAGTAGCTGAGTACCTGCCAGCAGGTTATGTCCAAATGCAGGCGCTTATCTAATTAGAGACCCATCGCAAGGATAACGAGAGTCCCTTCATCTGCTCAGCATAAGCAACAAAGAGCTCCGGTCATTTGCGGAATGGCTTTGTTTTGTCAATGTAGAATGCGAGGGCCCTACGAACATCCAGGGCATGCAGCTGCCTCTACTCAGCAGTCAGATGACACTTTGGGGAGACAACTGGGAGGAAAATATCCTGAACCATATGAAAAGCAGAGATCAGTTAAGGTAAGAAGCCAGGTCACAGCTGTACCTTGTCTTTATAGAAGACCAAGTATGGGGTTCCAAAGTCAAGGTCTGCAACTCAGAGATCCGCCTAGTTGATGTAATAACCACGAGGAAGGCCACCTTCCAGGACAGGTGCAGAAGGGAACACATGGCCACTGGTTCGAAGGGCAGCCCAATAAGCCTGGAGAGGACCAGATTAATGTCCCATTGAGGAACAGAGATCCATACATGCAGGAAGAGCTGCTCAAGGCCTCAGAGAAACCTCACTGTAATATGGGAAAATACAGACTGGCCCTGGATCAGCAAGTGAAAAGCAGAGATTGCTGCCAAGTGCAATTTGGAAAGGTGATCATGCCAAGCCTTCCTCCTTCAAGTGGTGAAGATAACCAAGAATGGTCTGGACAGAAGCCTCAGTAGGGGTGAGACCTTGCTGCTGATCCCACACTGAAAACCAGGTCCACTTAGCTGCGCAAGTCTGCCTGGTCAATGGCTTCTCTCCCCCAGCAGGACCATGCTGCACTGCATCAGAGCAGGAGTGCTCCTTCACCGTCAGCCGTGGAGCCGCTACACCTTGAGGTGGGGCAACAGTAAATCTGGCTGAAGAAGGCAGGTGTGATCTTCAGAGAGCAGGTCTGGGTGGAATAGCAAGGGCCACTGGAAGCACATGACAAGGCTCAGCAAGGTGGCATATCAATGCTGGTGGGGCCACGCTGGCGCAACAAGCATGATCTCAGTTCTGTCCCACTTGACCTTCCCCAAGACCTTGGGGACAGGTGGGATCAGAGGAAATGCATAGAACAGGGCACCCAAAAACTGAACAAGGAAGGCATCTCGTTGGCTCATCATTTGGAGCAGAAGCTGCAGCACTTTGTATTGTGTGCTGTTGTGAAGAGGTCCACCTGCGGAGTACCCCACTTATGAAAGAATGTGACAGTGACTTGCGGATGAAGAGCCTGCTCATGGTAAGAGGAGAACTCCCTGCTCAGTTGATCTGCTAAGAGGTTTCCTGAGGCCAGGAGGTGGTGGGCCTCCAGATGAATACTGTGCTGGATGTAGAAGTCCCAGAGGCACTTCACAGAGCATGCCCAACCAGCGTCCCCTCCCATTCTCTGGGTGGGTGACACCGAACATCATGGCATGTTGTCTGTGAAGACTCGGACCACCCTGTCTGCCAGGTGTAGACTAACGCCAGCCATTGCTGGAGGGGATGCATAGGGAGTCTGGCATACTTGACCATATAAGTGGATGCCACCATGTGCCCGAGAAGCTGCAGACACAACCTTGCCGTAGTAATCAGCAAAGCACCCAGGCGAATCACGAGGTTTGCGAGGGCACGAAACCTGGGTTGGGGGAGGAAGACCCTTGCCAGGGATGAATCTAGCACTGTACCTATAAATGCTATGATTTGAATCAACACTAATTATGACTTTTCTGCATGTATCAACAGGCCAAGGTGGTGGTACCATTGGAATAGAAGATCCACCTTAGAGATGGAGTCATCCAGGATGAGCCAATTATAGATCAGCATCCCTTGTTGTCTGAGGTGGTCAGCCACCACCGACAAACATTTAGTAAAAATCTGAGGGGCTGTGGCAAGGCCAAATGGGAGAACTGTGGTTCACTCCCACCATGAAACTTAGGAAATGTCTGTGACCCTCAAAAATGGTAATGTGGAAGTAAGTGTCCTTGTGATTGAGGGTGGCATACCAATCTCCCAGATTCAGCAATGACAGAGGCCAGGGACACCAGACAGAATTTGAGCCTCACCAGGTAACACTTCAGACTGCAAAGGTCCCAGCCTTCGGGTTCTGGTAGCAATGCAGAACCTCCTTCACCACCCCCAATCTGAGCAATCCCTCAATTTGCTGCAGAAGGAGAGTCTCATAAGAAGGATCCCTGGAGATGGAATGGAAAGGAGGGAGAGACGTGGTAGAGGAGAGTTGGAGGGTACAGCCCTGCCACACCATGGGAAGGACCCAGCAGTAAGATATTAAGAGGTGGAGCTAGAGAGACTATATATGGATATTTACCAAAAGCCTGCTAATACATCCGTCTTTAAATTTCAAGCTGATTTCTCTGTAAAGACAGTGTACCAAGCAACCTGTACCAAAACAAAGTCATACAAAACCTTTATGTTAAGAAATGAAATCCAAAAACCCTTACAGAATCAAAACATAGGCTATTTCCATATTCTAAAAAATCCAATGCATATGCTCAACACAGACAAGTGTAATGCCACATTTTTGCTAATGTCATTTTAAAAAAATCTTCTGTGCATCTGCTTGCACCTTTCATTTGAGTGCAAAAATTCACATCTTGTATGTGCCAAATAGTCTGAGCTTTTACACAAGTCTACCAAACAGAAATTGAGAAACTCAGATTAAATATCATATCGTTCTGTTACTCTAGACAAGCTAAAACATAAAAGATATTGACATTAGTATCATTATGCATGACAGAATCTGTTCAATAACAAGAATAAACCCAGGTTGCATATTCAGGTATGTGAGAAACTTGAGATGCAAAAGTGCTTATTAAAGTGCCAAGTGGCTTTCAAAAGCCCAACAATGTCATTCTCAAACTATCAGTCTGAAAGAGAAATTACAAACAGCCAAAATCACAATGATTTGGACCTTGTCTAGAGTGGCAAGTTCTGTTGCCAAAAATCCCTTTTGGTGTCAAAACCCAGAGAGCGTTCACATTGTGACACGACAAACGCCCAGTTTTTGTGACAAAAAAACTTCCACTTCCACAAGGGACTTTGGTCCCTATTGTCTACAATCGTGTATTGTGTAACTACAGTAGGCTTTTTATTGAGATTATTTAACTCCAGTGGGTGTGTCTAGACTACAGGGTTTTTTTTTTTAAATAGCCTTTTTTCGAAAAAACTTCACTTGTCTAGACTGCAGCTGCGTTCTTTCGAAAGTAAATCGAAAGAACACGGCAGTTTTTTCAATCGCGGTAAACCTCATTTTACGAGGAATAACGCCTTTTTCCGAAAGCACTCTTTTAGAAAAAGGCGCCACTGAATGCAAACTGTGCTTTTTCGAAAGAGAGCATCTAGACTCTTTCGAAAAAGTGACTCGCTTTTTCAAAAAATCTGCTTGTAGTCTAGACGCTCTCTTTTGAAAGAGGCTCTCTCGAAAAATTCTTTCGAAAAAGCCTCTTTCGAAAGAAACTTGTAATCTAGACGTAGCCAGTATGTTTCCCACAAATCTCAATTAGCCACTCTGGCCAGCGCTTATGAACTCTGCTGCTTTGCAGCCATGTAAACAAGAAGACAGAAACAAACCCCAGGAGTTTAAAATCCATGTCTTGGTATCTGGCTCATTGTGCAGTGGTCCTCAAGGCATCTTTTCAGGGAAACAGGGGTGGCTATTGCTCAAAACACACTCTTGCTTGGAGCACCGCACAGCTTTTTAATCTTATCTGTGTGTGCAGTGAAGAATCTGTGCAATCACAGCTGCAAGTGATCCATAGGAACTGACACATATACGGTCACATTTCTCGAGCCCTGTGGGAGAAGGGGTGTAGACCCCCTACAATGCAGAGCCAATAAAAGCAACTCCAGCAGGTATACTAGAATGTGAAAAGCCAGTCTGGTGCTAATACCCATAATACACCATTTTTATAAACAACTGGACGCAATCCTGGGCATATCGGGTAGTTGAGTCACTACTCGACTAGTTGCTTCCCCCACCTTTGCTGCCTCTGTATCACAGGCACCACGGGGGATGGGGTGGGCAAGAGGAGCCAGTGATGAGGGGAGCCTGATTAAATGCTGATTACCACAGAACTGTCTCACAGGGGAGGGGAGCAGGGAGGGCAAGGGAATCAGAGACGAAGTAGCCCATGACTACTGTACATTTCAAAGGCAGAGGCACAACAGTCGGGACCCCACACGAGCAGGGACTGCTTCTGTCCCCACTGCGCCTCTCCCTTTGAAATGTACAAGAGCCATGTGGAGTATGAAGGAGGGGGAAGAAAGGTAGGGTCACGAAGCAAGGGAGAAGACGCAGGGTAAACCTTGGCAGGTTGGAGGGAGGTGATGCAGGCAGCAGCCATGCGGGACGGTAAGTTGTCCTAGTGCAGCTGGGTGACGGGGGCCACGGTGGTGTGGGGCGGTAAGCTACTGTGTATTGCAGCGGGGTGGGAGTGGGTTGGGTGGCAGCACAGGAATTTGCTCTTGCACTGGGAAGTGGGGGCACAAGAATCTTGCTGGGAGATGCTGCTGAAGCTTTGCCTGAGGTACTTATTTTCTCATGGAGATTCCAGGGCAGGGCTGCCATTTCCCCATTGCCATGACATGACACTATCCCAAACCATTCCTCAATCTGTGTTGCCAAAACCAAGGCAGCACAGAATTTGGCTGCATAAGGAGCGGCGTGCCCTCCGTTGACATCCAGAAGCCGAACCTGGGTTTGCCTGTTAACCTTCAGCAGGGATATGTCAGCCAGAGTAATGGCAGCCAAGGGACATGAGTAGGAGTCATATAAATTGTTTCTATGTACACCTGCTGCACAAGAGTGGACTATACTTTCCTGGGGACTCATGCTCAATCCTCCTTCCCCTTCTTTCCCCCCACCTTTAAACTCCCCATGATCAGAGTGTCTGGAGAGATCTGAGTTTGCTTCTAGGGTAACAAGTGGCCGGCTTTGTTCAGAGACGTGCATATTAGTGAAATATTAAATCTTTATCATGAAAAGTACAGTTACTCCATTGTTAATGGTTAATTTCCAGAACAGACCTTGAGAAGTCAGGCAAGTTCTCCAGCAGACAGACTCTATCAACTAAGGAAAACACCTTGGAGGACAAGGGAGGATCTGGTCAAGGACATGTTGCATCATTCAACGCTTCAAACAGAGAAAAGGGAGCAAAGAAGTACTAGGGAAATGCAAGTCAGAACAGAAACCACTGAGTGCATGCTAAAACTCATGGAGGATCAAAATGAGACAATGAAGTATCTTATCAAAATGCAGAGTGAACAGAACCAAAAGCCTCTCTGTCAACACATGCAGAACTCTTCACAGCAACTGTCCCTCCATGCCCACGTATCAGTCTCCATGGCTGCACATATAAAATTCCTCACCATTCCTTATCACTGAGCATCCTGATTGAAAGACATCACTAAAGACAAATGTGATGCAGGTTTTCATGAGTATATTTTGCATGATACAACCCACACCAATCGCCCTTGCCCCTGGGGAAGCATGAAATATCCCATGTTTCATGAGAATGCCTCACTCAGGATGACCAGTGGGATGAGGCAGGAAAGCAACCCCAACACACAGAAATGTCAGTGCCCCTCATTGTCAAAGTGGTTCCTCAGAGCATCTCTGATATTATGTCCTCTGGGACCCTCTGACAGCCTGAATGTTTGGCTGGTCAAACGATGTGTCCAGGCACTCTGTTGCATTGTTCCACTGTGGCCAAACACTTCCCACTTAATCTCACACAAATTATGTAAGCCAATGGTTCCCAACTTTTTTTATACCACAGACCAGAAAACCCATTCACAAACCTTTGACAGACCGGTAACATTTTATTTGTATATTTGCATATTCATTATGCAAACTATGAATATGCAAATAAAATGTTAACAATCAACGAAAAGCCCCAGCCCTCAGAGCTGCCGTCAACAACCAACTTCAGCTCTGGCAGTCACCATGAGGCAGGTGGCTGCCGCAGCTGAAGCCAGCTGTTCGTAGTGGCTCTGGGGTGCACCCCAGCCCCCAGAGCCCTCCAGTGCCAGCCCTAACCCCTAGAGCCCCCCACCCCTAGCCACTGATCCCAGAGTCCCCTGCCCACAACCCCCAATGCCAGCCTCCCACCCTCAGAGTCCCCCCCCATGTTAGCCTGTCATCCCAAATGCCTCGGTGCCAGCTCACCACCCCTCAGAGCCCACCACCAGACCACCCAGTGCCAGCATTGTTTCCAGAGCCCCACTGCACACAACCCCTCCCAGAGCTCCCCCAGTGCCAGCCCCCAGTCCCTAATATTAACCCTATCCCCAGAGCACCGCAGTGCCAGCCCTACCCTCATAGTCCCCCCAACTACTAGCCCCACCCCCAGGGACCCCAATGCCAGCTACCCACCCCAGATGCTTCCCAGTGTCAGCCCCCACCTCTTGGAGCCCCGCACACCTTACAGGGGTAAGCCACTTCACCTAGGATCACTATGGCCATTTCCACATCCCCCACTATAATTTTCTGGCCTGAAAAGAAAGTCCCAGCATGCAGCTTTCTGTACAGGCCACTGTCCCTGAAGATGCATGCATCATACACCTTTCCAGACCACCCCACATTTATGTCCACAAGCGCCTGAAGCACCATCGAGAAGTACCTCTTATGACTGAGATACTTTGAGGCAAAATGGGGGAGGGCTACCGAGAGACTGTGTGGGTCATCAATTTCCAGAGTTTGGAAAGCCCAGGTCAGCAAAGCCAGCCATTATGTCATCCACATTTCCCAGAGTCACAGTCCTATGCAGCAAAATGTGATTTATTGCCCTGCATTCTTGCATAAGTATTGCCCTGACAGTAGATTTCCCCACTCCAAACTGCTACTGTTCCATTGCAAATCAATCAGGAGTCACCAACGTCCACAATGCAATGGCATCACACTTCTCTACCGAGAGAGCAGCACTCATTTGGGTGTCCTTGAGCTGCAGTTCAGGGGCCAGCTCAACACATGGCTCCAAGAAGTTGCTTTATGTATCCAAAAGTTCTGTGCCCACTGATCTTCATCTCATACCTGCACGACAATGTGATCCACCACTAATTGCTGGTTTCCCTAGTCCAAAAGTGATGCTTTACTGTGCACAGCTGCTCTCTGACAACCCAATGCAATGCCACTTTGCTGCTGTCCCGTCACTCACATTGTCCTCCACATCAGAGTCTTTGTCCTCTGCTATTAATTGCATAAGTAGCTCTGCTACAATGTGTGAAGTCCTAAGCACACTGAACACAATATGGGAGAGACATCTAGAATCCATTATTTTTCACAGTAGATTCTGGTCTTCACAGCAAGCACTGTCATTCAAGTGGCTCAAAAGTAAGCTGGAAGCCCAGGAAGGGGTAGGAAGCAAAGAGGTGGCTGATGGGACTTTTTCACATTTCCAAAATGCCTAGTGTTACATTGTGCATTCCCATTGTGCTTAAAAGCAACTGAAGGTGACACCGGCACTGTAGGATGCATACCCACATTGTTAGCTCCCCTGTCAACAGAAAGAGCAAAGCAATGTGGCCATGATATGTCAATAATGAGTGGCAGAAAATAGGTTTGACAAATTTTCAGTTTTGGCAACTTTTGCATATCAACAGCACTTTCATCACCAAAACTTTCCAGTGTAGACATAGTCTTGAATGAGTGGCAATAAATATAATAAACATGAGCTCATCTTGCTTTCTCTAATTTAGCATTTAGAAAGAAAACATGACATGGAATATAATTCAAACAAATTGGCATTATCTGCAATTTATACTCCAGTGAACATACTAGAGATATTAAAATGCGTTTAATTTTGTAAACACGTAACAGCTGTAAATTTCAGCAATTACATGTTTACACGTGGAGGAGAGCAGGCTTTTAAGCTGGCTCTCTGTGTGCACTGGCTCCTGCCTTCCCCTCCTTCCCCTGCTGTCTCTATTAAAGAGGCAGCAGCACATGCGGGATGGGGGAGCCACTGCTCAGGGGGAGCCAGATTTAAGCTGGCTCCCCACATGTACCAGCTCCCACCTGCCCCCACTTCCACCGCTGACTCTGATACAGAGGCAGTGGGGGGCGGGCTGCATGTAATCATTAGGAATAACCGATGAGTCCAACTGGGCTCATCAGTTAATTGTGTAAACGGTGACAAGTTCACACCTCTAGAGCATACCACAAAATTGATAAAATAATATTTTACTTTGGAACAGAAATAGCTGAACACACAACATACTTTCCTTACTGAGGTTTGCATATCATCACTGCTATATCTTTCTCAGCAGCTGATATCTTCACCTTCCATTTGAAACATTTTGCATTATTACTTAAAATCGCCAGAAGTGAATGATAATAAATCCGACTTCATTTTTCTAATCACTTTAAAGAAAGAAAGAAGTTTCTATAGGTTAAAGGGATGTCCTTTAGTTTACCAGCTTTGCCTTGAAAACATCACGAGAGAACATCTAAAAAGAAGAGGATGTAAAAGGCACCAGGATAATAATTAAAATTTTTACCTTTGTATAAAGGAAAAAGCTGTTTCAGGATGTACCATATTGTACCAGATCAGACAATGATCAGAAATCTGAAAAGGTCTCAATATTTCACATTCAAAATACATAAATACCTTGCTGATTTCCTAGAAGTTCTATTGTAGATTCTACAAAAAAATCATTCCAACGGACACATGAACACAAGACCAAAGGCACAATCACACAAAAAGGACCTGTGATATACCAATTACATTCCATAGAACACAGAGGCTGCTCAAGCTTACGTACAGAACCTGCTGAGTGCATGTCAGCCTTGAATGAGGTAACAAGATACAGATCTTGACTTATCCTAACCAGGCTGTGATATAGGGCTTCTTTCTCTTTTTTTAAATGATGACAATTGCCAACTGGAAACTAAAGATTAAATAACCCATTCAGTCAAAGAATTCAAGATCTCAATTGATAACACAGGAGATTCATTACACTACCAGTTCACATCCATAAAGGTTGTTTTTTTTTTTTTTAATTCTTTCCCCCAATCTCTGTTATGTGGCTATTCTAGTAAACAGAAATAATTGTCATCAGTGCTCTGATAATAACAGTTATTGCGATTTTTATTGCATACAGACTTAATTGACAGATTTATAACTTCAATTCTGCCATACAATGTATTTATACAATATATCCTGAGTTTCTAAATACTTGAAATGTAATGGCAAGCTCAAAGACACGTGTAGGCATATTTAATAAAAAAAAAAAAATTAATTCAGCAAAACAAGCTCTGCTCTGCCTAGAAATTGCAGTAAAATAATTGTTTTGAAAACAATATTTAAAAGCTAAGATACCCAGAACAAAAGGATACTGTTTGCAGTCACATTCCACTCTACATTCTTTCTTCACTTCCAATTGGTATTGAAAATGTCCAAAGGCCAGAGATTCACTCAAAATACTTGTCAGAGAAAAGGAAGTTACTCACCCTGGTGCAGTAACGATGGTTCTTCGAGATGTGTGTCCCCGTGGGCGCTCCACTGTACGTGTTGGGTCGTCCCGGCGCCACAGATCGGAATTTTCTTTAGCAGCGGTCAGCTGGACCACACATGCGCAGCACGTGCCTCGCACTGTTCACGCTCCTTTGATCTCTCTCGCAGTCTGGCACCCACCAGTGCCTTGAGCCCATCCCGGTATCTGGAAGATATTAAGGAAGAAAGAATTCGAGACAGGGAGGAGGGCAGGTTGTGGAGCACCCATGGGGACACATCTCGAAGAACAGTCGTTATTGCACCAGGGTGAGTAACTTCCTCTTCTTCTTCGAATGGTGTCCCCGTGGGTGCTCCACTGTAGGTGACTGTGTAGCAATACTCAGTATAAGCAGTAGGTGGGCTCAGATTTACGGTTTGACAGCAGTCGATAGGACCATGGAGGCCACGACAGTGTCTTTCACTTGAGTCTGCAAGATTGCATAGTGCTTCATAAAAGTGTCATTCGTGGACCATGTAGCCACGCTGCAGATGTCCCTGAGGGGAGCCCCCTGAAGGAAGGCTGTAGAAGTCGCCACCACTCTTGTTGAGTGTGCTCTTGGTTTTTGAGATAGTGTTTTGTTCCTTAATTTATAACACTGTGTAATGCAGGAAACTATAAGTTTGGAGATGCTTTGTGACGATAGCAGATGTCCTTTACTGCGGTCCGCTGTAGAAATGAGTAAACGATCTGACTTGCGGAAAGACTGGGTTCTTTCCATATAAAATGCAAGAGCTCTGAGCACATCTAGTGAGCGATATATTGCCTCCTGAACAGACGAGTGTGGTTTAGGGTAGAACGTAGGAAGTACAATGGGTTCGTTTATGTGAAAGTCAGAACACACCTTAGAAACGAAGAATGGATATGGACGTAGTATTACATTATCTCTATTAAAAACAGTGTATGGTGGAACCACCATCAGGGCTGCCAACTCACCAACTCTATGAGCAGAAGTGATTGCCAGCAGAAAAAGCACTTTCAGAATCATAATAGACAGTGGGCAAGCGGCTAAAGGCTCGAAGGGTGCCCGAGATAGAGTATCCAGAACCATTTCCAAGTTCCATGATGGGGGTGGCAGCCTGTGTGGTGGGTATACGTTGGCGAGACCCTTTATAAATCTTTCTGTGTTGGGGTGAGCAAAAACTGACCACTCTTCAATTGGCAGGTGCAGAGCAGTAGTCACTGATAGATGCATCTTTAAAGAGGAGAGGGATAGCCCAGTGTCCTTGGGGGACAGTATGTAGTTCAAAACTGTATGTAATGGTGCTGTTCTGGGGTCTAAATTCTTGTTGGAACACCAAGAGAGGAATCTATGCCACTTCTGAAGGTAAGTAATTCGGGTGGATTGTTTCCTGCTGTGTAAGAGTATCTGTTTCACTTGGTCAGAGCACTGTAGTTCCTCTTGGCGGAACCAACAATGAGCCATGCTGTTAGACAGAGCAGATGTGGCTGCGGATGAAGCAGGGATCCCCTGTTTTGAGTTAGGAGATCGTGCTGAATCGGGAGAGGATGGGGGGCTAAGGAGACATCCGATACAGACAGGGAAACCATATCTGTCATGCCCAAAACGGTGCTATAACAACTGTCGCTCTGTCTCTGGTGATATTCTCTAACACCTTGGGAATAAGCGGGATGGGGGAAAAGCATACGAGAGGGGGCCCTTCCACCTGAGAAGGAAGGCATCCCCTAACAACTCTGGCCCGATGCCTGCTCGGGAACAGTAATGGCGACACTTCTTGTTTGCGTAGGAAGCGAATAAGTTGATTTCTGGTGTACACCACCATTGAAAGATGTATCGGAGGACTCAAGGGTGCAGTTCCCATTCGTGGTCTGGGGCAAAATGCCTGCTGAGGTTGTCTGCTATAATACCGTTTACTCCTGGTAAGTATAATGCTACAGGGTAATTTTGTTCCGTATGCACCAGTTCCATAATCTGACCATCCCTGCGCACAGACCATAAGAATGGGCACCTCCCTGGAGATTTATGTAATATATCGTTGATATGTTGTCGATTAGTATCCTGAGTACTTTACCTTGAATGTGTGTAACAAAATGCTTGCATGCATTGGACACAGCTCTGAGTTTCAATAAATTGATATGAAAAGTAGTCTTTTGTGCGGTCCATCGTCCTTGTATTGCTATGGTATTCATGTGAGCTCCCCATCCGATGAGACATGAGTCGGAAGTTATATGGATGGATAGTTGGATGATGAAACGGTACGCCTGCTAAAAGACTGCGGGGGTTGGTCCACCATTTCAGAGAGTTTAAGACAGGAAGGGGAGGGGAAACCTTTTTGTGCACGTCCCCTTTGATGGTCCTATACTGTCGCAAGCCAGTGCTGAAGAGATTGAAGATGCAAACAGGCGTGATTGACCACATAGGTCATAGCAGCCATGTGACCCATAAACTGAAGACAGGTAGTAGCAACCAGTTCTCAGATTGCTTGGAATCTTAACATACAAAGGTATGCTCTTGCAGATACGGAATCTAGCTTGGCACCTATGAATTCTAGTGTTCGTGTAGGTTATAGGATTGACTTTTGTGTATTAAGTATAAGACCCAAGAAATTGAAGGCTAGCCTGGTTGTTGCTACCATTCGTTACGTCTCTATTTCTGATGGACCTCTTACCAAGCAATCGTTGAGGTAAGGGAAAATAATCACATCTTGACTGCGCAGGAAGGCCGCTACAACGGCTAATGTCTTTGAAAACACTTTTGGTGCTGATGAAAGGCCAAACGGTAAAACCTGGTATTGATAGTGATCTGTACCCACCATGAAACGTAGGAACCATCTGTGTGCTGGGTGAATAGTTATGTGAAAACAGGCATCCTGTAGTTCGAGGGCTGCAAACCAGTCTCCCTTTTCTAACGCTGGGATTACTGAAGCTAGGGTAACCATTTTGAACCATGGTTTTCGAAGATACCGATTCAATTTGCGGAGATCGAGTATAGGCCACCATCCTCCCGTCTTTTTGGGTGTGAGAAAGTAGTGGGAGTAGAACCCCTTGCCTCTGAAGGTTTCTGGTACCATTTCCACTGCTCCTAGACTGAGCAGTTGTTGTACTTCCTGTTTTAGTAGGTCTTTGTGAGAGGGGTCCCTGAAGAGGGACGGGGAGGGTGGGGAGGTGGGAGGAAGCGAAATAAAAGGGATGGTGTATCCTGATGTTATAATCTCGAGGACCCAACAGTCTGATGTGATGGCTGCCCAGCGGTGATGAAGAGGCCTTAGACGATGGTGGAAGGCCAGGACAGAGTGTGATGTCTCGCATGAGATGGGGAGATTTTGTAGACCCTCGACCAACAGGTCAAACGTGCTGCTTTGTTTGCCTCGTTGCCGGTATTAAGGGCACGCTATGGGCGTTTTCTCTGTGGGCATTGCTTATTCCTTGATTGCTCAAAAGGGCGTTGTTGGTACCTGGAGTAGGAGAACTCCCGCGGCCATTGATATGGAGTGTACCGTTTACAACGGAATGGGGACGTATACATGCCCAGTGTGTGCAAAGTTTCTCTCGAATCTTTGCTGGAGTGCAGAACATCATCCACCTTTTCTGCAAATAGTTTTTGCTTGTCGAGGGGAGATCTTCTACCTTCGACTGATGCTCTCGAGGGACTCCTGCAGATTGTAACCAGGAGGCTCTCCTCATAACTACTGCTATCGCAGCAGCCCTAGCAGCTGTGTCGGCGACATCTAGCACTATTTGGAGTGATGTCCTGGAGGAAGCATAGCCCTCTTGCACTATATATTTTAATATGGGTCTTTTGGAGTCTGGCAAGTGTTCCAGGAGAGAGGCAAGTTATGTATAGTTGTCAAAATTGTGATTGGAGAGTAACGCTGCGTAGTTTGCTATAACCAGAAGTAAGGTTGCCGACGAATAAAGTTTTCTCCCAAAGAGATGAATCCTTTTATTATCTTTAACTGTCGTGTTTCTATGTTGCAGTAATTTGGCCTTGTATTGGGCCAGGTCCACAACTAATGAATTTGGTTGAGGGTAAGAAAAAAAGGAAATCAGCTCCGTTTGGGGGGGGTGGGGGAAGACGACAAAATATCATTTGTCAGCCCTTTTATTAGTTGGACTTGCCGAGGCTGGAGTCTGTCAAATCTTGTCGCGGCCTCCATGATTGCATCATCTATAGGGATTGCACCTTTTCCCCTTTGAGAGGGCTGGAGGTTTTTAAGGAGCTTATGTTGCTTCTCGGGTACCTCAATTAATGTAATGTGCTGAGACGCAGCTACCCGTTTGAAGAGCTCCTGGTACGGTCTTAGATCGTCAGGAAGGGACTGGTCCCCAGGTATGACTGCTTCGTGGGGGATGACGATGACTGATCGGTTGGTGACACGTCTGGTGGTTGTTCTTCGGCCTCAGAGAGCTGACCTTCCTCCGGTTCCGAATGATGAGCTGCAGTGGGGGCAACAGGTGGTGACATTGATCTTCTGAGATTATGTGAAGGTTGTGGAGAAATAGAAGGAGCACGGGAGGTCTGTGACTATGGCAGCACAGATAACCATATTTGGAGTAATGGTAGCAATGACAAGTTGGGTCATGCCGGGAGTGATACCTGTAGTATGTTGGACCATGTCATCTGTAGTAAGTTCAGTCTGGTGAAACGTGTTGAGATGACATTCCGTGGCCATAGTACACCTGATGATGGGGCAGTAGGTGCGGAGAGCGGGATGAGCGTGGTGATCCCCCTGGAGGCGGGGGGGGGGGGGAAATGAGGCGAGTATTTTGCATAAGAGGATGGTGATAAATGATACCTAGACACGATGGCTAGGTTGTTCCTGTGGGATGTGACCCCTGTCATCCATTCGTGCTTGAAGGGAATATGGGTAAGGTGGTGCTGAAGGCAGTGCGGGTGAGAACATCAGCGGTTCTGGACTTGCTGACCTAACAGAGGCGGATTTATGAGATGTTTTTCTCGGCATCAGAGGACTGGCTGAGGATGCTCATGCCAAGCTAGTCGGTGCCATATCAGTCGGTGCCGTGCTGTCAGGTGCCGAGGTTGTTGGCACATATGTTGACACCACTGTTAATTTTTGCCGCAATTTCGGCTCCAATAACGACTTTGTTTTGGTGCCACTGAGCCTGACATGCTAGGCTTATCGCCGACACTGACTCATGCAGATGGTAAAGACCAAGCCAGAGACGCTCTTTTCCGAGCTGGAGCAGAGTGTGGCGAAACGGCCTCTCTTTACTCCGCTCTAGGAGACCGCGGAGTGGAAACTGTATGAGAACACTCTGATGGCTGGAGTGCTTTGTCAAATAAAATAATTTTCAATCTCATATCCCTGTCCTTACGTGCCCTAGCAGTCAATTTGGCACAATGGACACATTTTTGGGGTATGTGGTCCTCCCCACGGTACTTAATATACTCCGCATGACCATCTAAAGCAGGCATGGCGTCACGGCATGTAGCGCATTTCTTAAAGCTGGGAGAGCCCGGCATGGCTGATTACACAACGTGCTAACTGATGAACTCTTCTCTCTTTTTTTTAAATAATAAAACAAACTATAACAAGTAGAACTATAAGAACTATAACACTAACTAACTACTACACTAAACAACTAATTAATCTAATCTGACAGGATTTCTCTGAAGAGAGAAGGCTCGCTCTGTCTGCGGCTGCAGGCAGTGAAAAAAGAACTGGCGGGAGCCAGACCACGCAACAGAACAAAAGAGCACAAATGGAGTGAAGTGCGTGCCGCGCATGTGCGGTCCAGCTGACCACTGCTCAAGAAAACGCCGATCTGCGGCTCCGGGAGAACCCGACACCTGCAATGGAGCACCCACGGGGACACCACTCAAAGTAGTAGGTATCATTCAGTTCAAGAAAAAAAGTTCAATGCAGATTAGAGAGTCTGATCTCTAAAATCTCTATGACCAGAGCTAAACACGGGGCTAACTGTGACTACAGGTCACAGCACAAAACTCATTCATTTCACTGTTACTGTCGTCTTCTCCATAATTTACCATGAGTTACTTTTGTCCATCTGTTGTGTCACATGGTAAGAGACTAAACTCTGAGAGAAGGGAACATCTTTGTGTTTGTTGAGCATTTTTCACAAAGGCACCCTTCGTTGAGGCCTCTATGTGCAATAACACAAATAAAAAATTCTATAGGGATTACTTATGTAGTGTTGTTGTTGCCTTGTTGGTCCCATAGAGAGACAAGAACCATCTGTAAAAGATATTACCTCACCCACCTTGTCTCAGCAGGAATTATGTATACTTAACAACAGCATACACTGAGTGCTCAGAGTTACTATTCATGCAAGTAACCCTGATGTATACATTTTAAAAAGTACACTAAGTACAGGAGATGCAGAATTGCTATTCGAGATTTCACGTATTTGCATCTGTTCTCCTGTTCCCTCCATTGCACCCCATTCCCTGGTGGCGGGGTGGGAGGGGAATGCAATCTCAGGGAGAGGGGCTGTTGCCAGACTGCGACAGCAGTCAGGGCCCCCCATCCCTCACCGCAGGGGCCAGGAGCTGCGTTGAGTTCCCCGCGACACTCAGCAGCCATGATTAATTGAGGAGCTGTAGGGAGCTTACCACAGTGGTCCCCAGTATTTGCAGATTTCACCATTCGTGGTGGTGCCAGGAATGCATCCACTGCAAATGGCAAGAGTTTACTGTATACATACTAATTCCACTGGCAAGCAAAATACCCCCTAAACAAATTTTCTATTTGTAAAAGGAACTCAATTGTGGGTAAAAAGAACTCAGTTGTGAAGGGCTCATTTTCATCAGCATTTTATAAAGTATAAAGGGAGTATTAAGAGATGTATTGGAGCATAAGCTTTCATGGACAAAGACCCACTTCGTCATGCATCTGATGAAGTGGGTCTTTGCCCACAAAACCTTATGCTCCAATAAATCTGTTAGTCTATAAGGTGCCACAGGACTTCTCGTTGTTTATGCAGATTCAGACTAACACGGCTACCCCTCTGATACTTATTAAGAGATGGAGAAGGATAGTGTGACTCTCAGTGTAATAATGATAATTCTGCTGCATCAAGTACCCTCTTCTCCCTTCTAAAGTGCACTGGGCATCTGCACATACTTTATGTATACTATATTAATAAAACAGTCATAAAACACAATGTAAAGTCTCAACCAAACAATGGAAAGTACAATTAGATATAAAATTACAATGGAAAAATAATTTTGAGCGAGAGGTAGTTGGCAAAAGAATACCCCAATCACTTGAGGACAGCTGAAGAATAGGGAGTGAAATCCTGACTTCACTAAAGAAAAAATTCCTATTGAATTTAATGAGGCCAGGATTTCACCACAGATCTTTACATGTCTATACTAGGCCAGGTCTACACTACTAAATTATGTCAACCTAGGTATGTGAGTATGCAGCCACTGCAGTTATTAAATCATTTGTGTGCACATGTACACTTGGCTCCTAGTATTGGTGGTGCACATCCTCTCCAGGAACACGTGTTTCAATTGTATTGTCAGTGTGAGGCATTGCAGGATTGCTTCTGAAAGCCTGTAACAGTTGATACAAGCAACACAGTGTCTATGCTGGCACTGGGTTGACCTAATTACATAAACAATGACTCAACACCACTCAGGGAGGTGATGTGACATAATCCGTACAGAGAGGCACTTACATTGTCAGGAGCCAAATTTAAGCAAAAACATTCCCATGGATAGGTTAACATAAGGCATCTTACACCTTACCCAACCATGTAGCATAGACCAGGACAAATTTTAAAATGTGGGTGTATAGGCCTTAGGTAGTGTAAGTGAAAATACTAGCCCAAGGGTGGGGAACCTACATCCCATGGACCGGATCCGGCCCACAGCTTATCTTGATCTGTGAGCCATGATTGGGTTCTCCCGTGGCTCCTGCCCTCCACCTCCCACCTAGACCCTGCAACCCTACCCCTAATCCGCTCCTCAGCAGCACTGGACCCCTCCTTTTTTGCCTCACCCACAAAATCTACTAGCTCCAGGCCTCCAGATGAGTTAATCTACCCCTGGAGTAAACCCTGAGCCTCGGCACCTTCCCCTTCCCCCGTGAGACTGGAGCTTGAGGAAAGCGAGGGGAGTATCTTTCCTGCTTCTCAGGAAAGACCATCAGTGAGATTTTTCTTCTTCTCCTCATGTGATAAGTGAGGTTTTTGTTTTGTTTGAGTCTGACGTGTGTGTGGCTCCCATGCTGATTTTTGTGTGGGGTTAGTTGTCCCCAACTCCAAAAATGGTTCCCAACCCCCATCTAGTCCTTGCTTCTGGACACTTGAATTCAGATATTAAATCACAGACCAAAGAAGCCTGATACTTTTATCTGTAGTGAAAATTTGTAAACTAGATGTACAGCCACAGTGCCGGATTAGAGCATAAACTACAGTTTAGGGCCTTGCATCACAAGGGGCCTCCAAAAAGAAAAAAAAGGATTCCAATTTCAAATTTTATCAAAATCAGTTGAAAAATAAAGACTAGGGGGCTGTGGCCCCTGTTTGCTATGCTCGCCACCGCCCTTCTCTCTGTGGGCAGGGTATCTGGCTAGGGGGAGAGAGCAGAAGCAGGGGAGAGGGCAGAAGCAAGAAAGGGTGCAGGAACAGGCTGGGGATAGGTGTCTGGCCAGCGGGAAGGGTGCAGGAGCAGGCTGGGGTTGTGAGGTCTCGGCCAAGGGTGTGTGTCAGGGGGTTGAGGGTGTGGGGAGGGAGAAAGCCACATGGCTCCCAGCGTGATCCCAGGAACACTGGAGGAGGGGGGGAGGCTGTGCGGCTCTCAGCACCCCCCCTCACGAGGGGGAGGCTCTGCAGCTATCGGGCCCCCCCCATGGCTACTGCCCCCCCGCGAGGGAAGTAGGCCCCACAGCTACCGCCCCCACGAGGCAGGAAGCCCCATAGCACTGAGGGGTGGGGGGAGAAGGAGGTGGTTCAGGGCAGAGGGGGCGGCAGCATGCAGAATGACATGATGACATCACTATCATCCCACAGAAAAAAAATTAGAGAGAGATGATATGGAAAAAAGAAGATTCTCTCTAAATACAGACATTTCCATTCTAATATGACAAAAATACATACATCTGCCTACCTACCCTTAACCATCACTACTTATTCATTAATAGAGGGAACGTTGCCTCCCACCTGTCAATCTTTTCCAGCCATGTACAGACTTTTTCCATTCATGTGCAGAATAATTTGTATTGGCACAGAGGCACGTGTGACTGCACCACCATTAAGAACAAAAACCTAGGTGTGGACATTCTGCTAATCAGCTGGGCAGCTTTTGAATCTCTCCTGAGTGGTTTCAAGCACACAATTTACAGGGAACACTGGCAGAAGGCCAGGGAAAAAAATTGCACTTGTAAAATCTGTATTTCTTGTAGTAAATCTGCTGTCTCCTAAGGCAGCGTTTTCCTGGCCAACTGCTTACTAGTAAAATTCTGCCCGGGCTGTCATAACATATTTAAATAAATAAAATCTCACGGCCAATAATATTGGGGAAAATGAGAGGTCAGAGACAGCACTGCTATGAAGCAATCCTGCTCAGCTCATACTCTTATGGGACTTATTCTAGGAGTGATCTCATGTATAGCATTCCCCCCTGGCTGATAATAGCTAGAGGGCTGCCATCTTTTGTTTATGGTACAGCATGCTAGGTATGTTAGGAAGCATATAATCTGGTAACCGTGTAGCCAACAAACATTTTGTTGATTACACAATTAATCGCTGCGGCTCTGCATTTGAAGTATTTTGGAAGCTGGTGGGCAGGCTCATGCTGGGTCTCTGCTGCTAGGACTGCAGGGATGTTAACAGGGCACTTCACCTTGAATAATCCCTTAAAATATGTGCTAACTACTTAATACTAGCTTCAGGGGATAGCTGAGTTAGTCTGTACAGAAAAAAACAAGTGGTCTGGTAGCACTTTATAGACTAACAAAACACGTAGATGGTATCATGAGCGTTTGTGGGCATAGCCCACTTCTTCAGATGACCGGAGTTTTATGTTTAGGATGTGCAGATCCAAAATAAATAGGAGAGAAGGGGGAGGGCAAGGGGGGGGGGGAAAGAGACAGGGAGCAGAGGGTAGAGGGAATCAGTAAGTATCTGAAGATTGGGTAGTTAAAATGAAGCAGATAACAATCAAAGTCAATTGATAGCATCCTTCCTGACATAGGAATCGACACAAAGAGCTGTTTGCACCTTCATTGACTGTTAGGTAGATAGTGTCCCAACCGTCCTTCATCACGATTGAGTCCATTAGCATGAAAACTGAATTTGCGGATGAACTCTAATTCCAATGCTTCTCTGTGTATCTGGCTAGTAGAACTGGTTTGTGACAAGACAGCCACTTGAAGATCTTTTAAACAGTGATTAGGAAGATTAAAGTGTTCCCCCAATAGGTTTCTGTATGTTTCCGTTACGTATATCTGATTTGTGTCCATTGATACTAAATACTAAAACAACAAAGAATACCTTGGCACTTTAACGACTAACAAATTATTAGGATATTAGGGAATAAGCTTTCGTGAGCTAAATCACACTTCTTCAGATGATGAAGAGAAAGGAAAAAGGAAAAAAAAAAGGACACAGGATGTGATTGTACCATCAGTACTCATTAAATCAGAGTGGATGTGGCTCATCGCCTACTGTGGTGAGAAGGTGAGAGTACTTGAATGGGAAATTAACTATAGTAACATGAGAACCACTCCCCGTGTCTATTTAAACCTTGGTTCAGGGTGTCAAATTTGCACATGGATTCCAGCTCTGCAGTTTCTCATTGCAGTCTGCTTTTGAAGTTTTTCTGTCTAAAATGGCAACTTGCAAGTCCAAAACTGTGTGTCCAGGGAGGTTAAAGTGCTCCCCCATTGGTTTCTGTATGATGCCATTCTTAATGTGTGATTTGCGTCAATTTATTCTTTTGCGTAGATACAGTCTGGTTTGTTCGATGTACATGGCACAGCTGTGCAATCTTGTATTTTACTGTGACACTCTTAGGCTTTGTCTACACTACACAGCTTTTAGCAACTCAGCTATAGTTAAAATTTGGGGAGTGTAAGTGCTATTTATAATCAAGGTAGTAATGTTATTAGTGTATGACACTGGTGTCAGAATTCAAAAAAAAAAATCAAGATGAGTACATATTAATAGAAATTGGTGTTAAAAGGTAAATTACATGGCCATGGGATAAGAGGGAAGGTCCTTTCTTGGATTGAGAACTGGTTAAAAGACAGGAAACAAAGGGTAGGAATAAATGGTAAATTTTCAGAATGGAGAGGGTAACTAGTGGTGTCCCCAAGGGTCAGTCCTAGGACCAATCCTGTTCAACTTATTCATAAATGATCTGGAGAAAGGGGTAAGCAGTGAGGTGGTAAAGTTTGCAGATGATACCAAACTGTTTAGGATAGTCAAGACAGAAGCAGACTGTAAGGGACTCCAAGAAGATCTCACCAGACTGAGTGATTGGGCAACAAAATGGCAAATGAAATTTAATGTGGATAAGTGTAAAGTAATGCACATCGGAAAAATAACCCCAACTATACGTACAGTATGATGGGGGCTAATTTGGCTACGACAAATCAGGAAAGAGATCTTGGAGTTATCGTGGACAGTTCTCTGAAAACTTCCACACAGTGTGCAGCGCGGTCAAAAAGGCAAATAGGATGCTAGGTATTATTAAGAAAGGATAGAAAATAAGACCCAGAATATCTTACTGCCCCTGTATAAAACTATGGTACGCCCACATCTTGAATACTGTGTACAGATGTGGTCTCCTCACCTCAAAAAGATATTTTGGCCTTGGAAAGGGTTCAGAAAAGGGCAACTAAAATGATTAGGGGTTTGGAACGGGTCCCATATGAGGAGAGGTTAAAGCGACTGGGACTTTTCAGTTTAGAAAAGAGGAGACTGAGGGGATATGATAGAGGTCTATAAAATCATGAGTGGTGTGGAGAGGGCCGATAAAGAAAAGTTGTTTATTAGTTCCCTAAATAGAAGAACTAGAGGACACCAAATGAAATTAATGGGTAGCAGGTTTAAAACTAATAAAAGAGAGTTCTTCTTCACACAGCGTGTAGTCAGCATGTGGAACTCCTTGCCAGAGGAGGCTGTGAAGGCTAGGAATATAACAGAGTTTAAAGAGAAGCTAGATAATTTCATGGAGGTTAGGTCCATAAAAGGCTATTAGCCAGGGGATAAAATGGTGTCCTTGGCCTCTGTTTGACAGAGGCTGGAGAAGGATGGCAGGAGACAAATCGCTTGATCATTGTCTTCGGTCCACCCCCTCTGGGGCACCTGGTGCTGGCCACTGTCAGCAGACAGGATACTGGGCTAGATGGACCTTTGGTCTGACCCGCTACGGCCGTTCTTATGTTCTTATGTATCTTGAGTGAGATTTTCTACAAATTTAGAAATTTTGTTTAATTAGGACGCAAGCATAGTTTTTAATTGTCTGCTCTAGGTGGAATGCCTAACACAGATTGTATAACTAATTCTCTCTCTCTTTGCAAGATGGCTGAGTTGATGCAAATGTTTTTCTCTTTCACTATGGTACAACTTCAAATCTCTGTGCAAAAAAATAACTATGATTGGCAGAAATTTCTGATACCTGTTGCTGAAACTTCATAGTTCTTTCTTCCTGACTCCTTACAAAAGTTGCTGTACTAAAAAAAAAATCTTCTTTAAAATGTTATATTGAATATACTGACTGTAAAGGGGTGAATTATGACATTCCAAGGCCATAAGATATATCAAGTGTAAGAGGCCCCGTACCATTAAAAAACGAACTTATTATTTTCACAGAAAGGACAGTGAATATATAAACATAAAAGCTTTATGTTCCTACAAGAAAATAAGATAGGATATATAATTATTATTATACCGTGAATAAGGAAAATTATCCTCCTTTGCACATGAATACATGAATGAACATTTACATAAGAACTGTCATACTGGGTCAGACCAAAGTTCCATCGAGCCCGGTCTCTTGGGCCAAAGCCAGATGCACCAGAGGGAGTAATCACAACAGGTCCCTCTCCTGTCATCACTGGTATAGAAGGGTACAGCTTACTCAAGAAGGATGGGCGGGGAAAAAAGGGAGGAGGTATTTGCCTTGTATATTAAAAATGTATACCCTTGGAGAGGGACATAGGAGACAGATGTGTTGAGAGTATCTGGGTTAGGTTAAAAGGGGTAAAAAACAAGAGAAATGTCATGCTACGGGTCTACTACAGACCACCTAACCAGGTAGAAGAGGTGGATGAGTTTTTTTTTTTTTTAAAACAACTCTCAAAAACATCCATAGCACAGGATTTGGTGGTAATGGGGGACTTCAACTATCCAGACATATATTGGGACACTAACACAACCGGACACAGACTATCCAATAAGTTCTTGAACTGCACTGAAGACAATTTATTTCAGAAGGTTGAAAAAGCTACTAGGGGAGAAGCTGCTCTAGATTTGATTTTAACAAATAAGGAGGAACTGGTTGAGAATTTGAAAGTGGAAGGCAGCTTGGGTGAAAGTGATCATGAAATCATAGAGTTCATGATTTTAAGGAATGGTAGAAGGAAGAACAGCAAAACAGAGGCAATGGATTTCAGGAAAGCAGATTTTGGTAAGCTCAGAGAGTTGATAGGTGAGGTCCCCTGGGAAGCAAGACTAAGGGGAAAAACAACTGAAGAGAGTTGGCAATTTTTCAAAGGGTCATTATTAAGGGCCCAAAAGCAAGCTATTCTGCTGCGTAGGAAAGATAGAAAGTATGGCAAAAGACCACCTTGGCTTAACCAGGAGATCTTGCATGATATAAAAATAAAAAAGGAGTCATATAAAAAGTGGAAACAAGGACAAATTACAAAGGATGAATATAAGCAAACAATACAGGTATGCAGAGGCAAGATTAGAAAGGCAAAGGCACAAAACAAGCTCAAACCAGCTACAGACATAAAGGGAAACAATAAGACTTTCTATAAATATATTAGAAGCAAAAGGAAGACCAAGGACAGGGTAGGCCCATTGCTCAATGAGGAGGGAGAAACAGCAACAGGAAACTTGGAAATGGCAGAGGTGCTTAATGAATTCTTTGTTTCGGTCTTCACCAAGAAGTCTGATGACGAAGGAATGCCTAACATAGTGAATATTAGTGGCAACGGGGTACGTTTAGAAGATAAAATAAAAAAAATGAACAAGTTAAAAATCACTTAGAAAAGTTAGAAGTCTGCAAGTCACCTGGGCCTGATGAAATGCATCCCAGAATATTCAAGGAGATGATAGAGGAGGTATCTGAACCTTTAGCTATCATCTTTGAAAAATCATGGAAGACGGGAGAGATTCCAGAAGACTGGAAAAGGGCAAATATAGGGCCCATCTATAAAAAGGGAAATAAGAACAACCCAGGAAACTACAGACCAATTTAACTTCTGTGCCAGGACAGATAATGGAGCAAGTAATTAAGGAATTCACCTGCAAACACCTGGAAGATAATAAGGTGACAGGTAACAACCAGCATGAATTTGTAAAGAACAAATCACGTAAAACCAATCTGATAACTTTCTTTGATAGGATAACAAGTCTTGTGGATAAAGGAGAAGCAGTGGACATGGTATACCTAGACTTTAGAAGGGCAGTTGATATAGTCTTGCATGATATTCTTATCAATAAACTAGGCAAATACAATCTAGATGGGGCTACTACAAGGTGGGTGCATAACTGTCTGGATAACCGTTCTCAGAGAGTAGTTATTAACGGTTCACAATCCTGCTGGAAGGGCATAACAAGTGGGGTTCCGCAGGGGTGTGTTTTGGGACTGGTTCTATTCAATATCTTCATCAACAATTCAGATATTGGCATAGAGAGTACGCTTATTAAGTAAGTATGCAGATGATACGAAGCTGGGAGGGGTTGCAACTGCTTTGGAGGATAGGGGTCATAATTCAAAATGATCTGGACAAACAGGAGAAATGGTCTGAGGTAAACAGGATGAAGTTTAATAAGGACAAATGCAAAGTACTTCACTTGGGAAGGAACAATCCATGTTCCACATACAGAATGGGAAACAACTGCCTAGGAAGGAGTACTGCAGAAAGGGATCTAGGGGTCATAGTGGACCATAAGCCAAATATGAGTCAACAGTGTGACAGTTGCAAAAAAAACAAACATGATTCTGAGATACATTAACAAGAGTGTTATGAGCAAGACACGAGAAGTCATTCTTCTACTCTAATCTGCACTGATTAGGCCTCAATTGGAGTAGTGTGTCCTGTTCTGGGCACCACATTTCAAGAAAGATGTGGAGAAATTGGAGAAGGTCCAGAGAAGAGCAACAAGAATGATTAAAGGTCTAGAGAACATGACCTATGAAGGAAGACTGAAAGAAATTGGCTTATTTAATTTAGAAAGGAGAAGACTGAGAGGGGACATGATAGCAGTTTTCAGATATCTAAAAAGGTGTCATGAGGAGGAGGCAGAAAAATTGTTCTCCTTGACCTCTGAGGATAGGACAAGAAGCAATGAGCTTAAACTGCACAAGGGAGGTTTAGGTTGGACATTAGGAAAAACTTCCTAACTGTCAGGGTGGTTAAATACTGGAATAGGTTGCCTAGGGAGGCTGTGGAATCTCCATCTCTGGAGAGATTTAAGAGCAGGTTAGATAGTCCTCTGTCTGGAATGGTCTAGACAGTACTGGGTCCTGCTGTGAGGACAGGGGACTGGACTTGACCTCTCGAGGTCCCTTCCAGTTCTCGTGTTCTATGATCTGTTTCCAGACAAACAAAGGCTAGGAACACCATTTCTATCAATCCTGGCTAAGAGCCATTGATGGACCTAACCTCCATGAATTTATGTAGCTCTTTTTTTAACCCTGTTAAAGTCCTAGTCTTCAGAACATCCTTTGGCAAGGAGTTCCACAGGTGGACTGTGCACTGTGTAAATAAAATCTTCCTTTTGTTTGTTTTAAACTTGTTACTAATTAATTTCATTTGGTGATCCTTAGTTCTTATATTATGGCAACAAGTAAATAACTCTTTCTTATTTACTTTTTCCACACCAGTTATGATTTTATAGACCTCTATCATATCCCCTCTTAGTCTCTTCTTTTCTAAGAAGAAAAGTCCAAGTCTTTTAAATCTCTCTTTATATGGGACCCTAATCATTTCTGTTGCCCTTTTCTGATCCTTTTCCAATGCCAATATATCTTTTTTGAGATGAGGAAACCACATCTGTATGCAGTACTCAAGATGTGGGCGTACCATGGTTTTATATAGAGGCAATAAGATATTCTCTGTTTTATTCTCTATCCCTTTTTTAATGATTCCTTACATTGTTTGCTTTTTTGACTGCCGCTGCACACTGAGTGGATGTTTTTGATTCATTTTGTAAGGGAAATATAAATATATAGTCTGGATAAACTTTGTATCTGCAATACTTATTCCCATTTAATTTTTGCTATGAAACAATTAATTGTTGAGGGTTTTTTTGCCATACTATAAAAATAGTGAAGGTTCCTGAAACTGGTGTAGACAAGCCAACACAAATTTATCCTCAAGATCCACTTGACCCAACTCCAGAACCTCTAAACTCAATCATGTGGGGTTAAGGCCTCCCAGTTTGGGAAACACTGCTCTCTCCCCTGTGAAATCTGTATAGGATAGGGTAAAAGTGCACAAAAAAGACCAGATTTCAGTCTGTGACATGTATTTCAAGGTTGTGAATTTTGAAGGGCCCTATTTATAGATAAGGAATTTTGACTTAGGAAGGTTTTACTGCTCTTAAAAGCTTACTGCCACATGACTTCCCACTATGCTAGCAACAGCAGTTTTCAATTACTTCAAACCTAGGCAAAAATCATGTTCTTTATTAATATAGTTTGATGTCTGTATTTATACAGTCATCAAATAGTCTGCATTTATACAGACTCCTCTTTTTTATTTAGTTGCCTAATTTCTGCTCTTCATTTGACAAATCACATTATCTTGAACAGCAGAATTAATCTGTGCAAAAGAGGGATGTAAGCACTGACTATCCAATAAGCATGTGCTTATCCGGTAGTTGAGTTGTGACTCGACTAGTCACTTCCCTCCCCCTCCCCCCCCCGCCTCTATCAGAGAGAGGCAGAAAGGGGGGAGCAGGAGACGGTACTGGGGGGAGCCAGCTTAAAAGCTGGTTTCCTCCAGCATGGTCACTGCAGGAGGGCAGGGGAAACAGAGGCGCAGCAAGGAGATGGCATGAGCAGGGACTGCAGCAGTCCACTCTTGCTCGGAGTCCTGACTGTTGCGCCTCTCCCTTTGAAATGTAAAAGAGCCACGAGCAGCTCTTGTACATTTCTAAGGGAGAGGTGCAGCAGTTGGGACCCCGTGCGAGCAGGAACTGCTTCAGTCCCCCTTTGCATGGGTTCCTCACTGAGCCTCTTCCTTTGGCTCTAGTACATTTCAAAGGCAGAGGCGCAGCAGGATCAAGAACCCCTCATTGACTAATCGAGTAGTCAATGGAAATTCCATAGACTACTTGATTAGTTGATTAATTGAAATTTAACATCCCTAGAACAAAACTATACAACTGATCATCCCTCCCATTTCTCCCATCAGGTAATAGTATTTATAAAAAAGGTCCAAGAAGGCAGTTTACACAGTTCTCTCACACTAATTAGTCATCCTTAATTCTACCTTAAAATGATGAGATGCACACATATTTCCATATCTTAGCATTACTGGAGATATAGATATATATAAATGAATAATTACAATAACTTTGTTTTAACCCTAACTTGCCGATACATACTTTCAGCATTAATATCATCCTAACAGTTTGTGTCTCAGAATTTCCTAGATTTTCAATATCTGTCCTTTTTTAAAAAATTGTACATTAACTCTAGACAGGAACCCCAAAGTGAAGATTAACATGTAATATTTTTAATTATTTGAAGACTAGTAACATGAACCTGAATTGCATTTTTTTTAATTTGAACTTTTAGAGAAGTTACATCAGTTCCCTGATTGCTTGTTGCACAGGCGAGTTCAAGGCAGATTGGGCTTTAGCACGGTTTTGCATAACAGCAGCAGGAAGCTGGCTTCCATAGCAGCAGGAAGCAGTCGGAACATTCACTCCCCTGCAGTACACATTGCCCTGCACACACACACTACAGTTTCCTCCTGCTGCACTCTCTGTAGATTTGGTGCAACAAAGTAATTTTGGAAAAAACAATTCTTGAATTCATAATAATTTATTATTTTTCATAACTAAGCTTATTCTTCAGCAAATCTAACAAAACACTTTCAGAGAAATTCATGAAAAAATGACTACCACCACACATTTCTCAATATGTTTGAGGCCATAGATAGCCCATAATAAAGATAGTTACTGTCTTCTACAATTGCCAGTAGGAATGAAATCAAGCAGATCTTAAATAGAACAGTATCCCCATGCTGTTAGGAGATACAGAAGAGCAATGTAAAGCACATGAAGGGAAGTCACGGCTATCTCCACCTCACTAGTGAGACTGCCCACCCGTGTTCCTCTTTTTTTCTATCCATGTGTGGAATACATTTTATGTGCACCAAGACATGTGTAGATGTACACCACCAATAGAAACACATGCTATCCGCTGTGGGCACTTTACTGATCAGCTGGGCAGTGTTTGAATCTCTCCTGGATGGCCATCCAATCACTCATCTTACAAGGAACACTGCCGCCCACCCATCCAAATCTCTTATATCTTATTTAAAGTCCATAAACTTCATCCACTGACTAGCAGACGTCTCGTAAAAATTTCAAGTCTTATATATGATTTTTTTGCAACATTTGACTGAATTTTCAGTTAGCCAATTATTATACATTTATTTAAATATATAGATCTGTTTTAGGAAATCTAACAGAGTCTGTATTAGGGATGTCAACATGTAGTTGACTACACGATTAACCAATAAGCCTGGGCTTAATGGTTAATCCTGTCAACTGCACACATATCCCTCCTTGCTGCCCCTATATGAGAGGCAGCAAAAGGAGGGGAGGCAGAAGCCAGTGCCCTTGGGGAGCCAGTTTTTAAGCCGGCTCCTCACGAGCATCAGATCCCGTGAAGCCGCCTGTCCCCCATCCCCTGTGTTGCTGCCTCTGATAGAGAGGCAGCAGCGCATAAGGTGAGGGGGTCAGGCAGGACCCGATAGGTGTGGGGAGCTGGCTTTCCCCCTATTCCTCCCCCACGCACACACTGCTGCCTCTATCAAAGGAGGCTGCTGTGGAACAGCCTCTGCCTGTGGCAGGTCCAGGCTCACCAAAGACAGAGACTGCTCCATGGAATGCCAGCACAGGCTCTATCTGTGAGGAGCTTGGGCCCCCCGCACAAAGGGGCTGCTGCCACCCCACACTGCTGCCTCTGTATCAGAGGTAGCAGCATGGGATTGCAGGGGGCTCCCTGGGAGTCCGCTCCTGGGGACTACTGAATAGTCGAGTAACTGATGATATTTTGTGCAGTTACACAATTATTCATTTATTTGGTACCTAGCATTCCTAGTCTGTATCAGCTGTAGATAGTCCTGAAAAAGGATTCTAGAGTAATTCAAATTAAATTATAAAAAATATTCTTAGAAAGGAAATGACTATAAAAACTCCACCGATTTGAAGAAACAAAGTTCTCTGGACTTAGATATGATTGGAATGAAGTAGTACAGAGAAAGAGAATGAATCCACTTACATCCTTAATCAAAAACTTTCAGCCTTTTTGAGTAAAGGAACTTTTGGAGACCATTCACATTATTCAAAGCTTGGATTAAATATTCAAATCTATATTGAGTCTATGAAAAAAATTGAGTGCATGATTCATTATTTTTAATGTTTCAACATAAGCCATTTTTGGTTCAGCAAAAAGAAATTGTTCAAATCTTTTGAAACAATTGTGTGCATTATTCCTTTTGTTGGTATAATAAATTGCAAATCTGAATCTGCACGTCTAAAATGGTTGATACTTGGTGATTACCTTTCCTTAGAACAAGGGTGAATAATCTTTTTTGGGTTGGGGACCGCTGACCCACAGAAAAATCACCTGGGAGCCGCATACAAGTGAGAAGCAAAACCAAAAAACAAACAAAAACAGAGGCCAGGGGCCAGATGTGGCCCCTGGCTGAGAAGGAAAGAGACTCCCCACATTCCCCTCCCATACCAGAGTATAGGGGGATCATCCTAGTAGATTTTGTGCGCTCCAGCCCCATGTTGAGGCAGCAGGGGGGCTGGAGTGCCAGCGCAGGCTCCCTAATGGGGGGAGGGCCCTGAGCCTTGGGGGCCAAATCCAGGCAAGCCGGGCGCCACATCCGGCCTTCAGGCCTGAGGTTCCCCACCCCTGCCTTAGAAGTTTACTCTAAACAATGTGAAAGATACAGATATACATAAAATAAAGTGAACTGAATTAAATTTCCCCAAAAAATCCTCTGATATGATATCTTCTGAACACTCATGAACAACTGGACATTAACATAATGCCCCTCCACTTGTAGAAAACAAATTAAAAAACCTTATATACCACAGTTGAGGTCTGCAAAAGCAGAAAGACTTCCATTAGCCAACTGGGCAGATGAAGTTCATTTAGCCAAAATGGTCATGCTCTCTAGTTTTTTCCATTTAGCTACAATGAACCTAATTTATTTTCTCTAAGGAACTTAAGAGTCTGTTTTCACTTGTACTGGTAAGCATTCCCGAAATTACAAATACCCCAACTGACAAAGCTTTATTTATTCAGAAACTACTGGATTCTCACTGTTCACAGTAAGAGTTCATTTAATTTGGTCCAACTACCTGAAGTTGAAATTATTAAAAAACACTTTGCTAAGAATTGCTAAATCTCAGTGAGTCTTAGAACACAGCATACCCCGGAAAACAAAAAAGTGACTTTCTTTCCTTACTTTTTAAATCAGGGAATTTATCACTAGATAAAAAAATGGAGGGTACTAACTCAGGATTTGGCAATGACTCTCCAGTGCTTACAAATTCATCATCTGTCATGTCTCTCAGATAAAAACTTACTCCTTAGATCCGTAACATCTACTAAGCATCTTATACTTGATCAAGCAGAAAACAAAGGGTTTATATTTAAAATAGATGTATACATAAAGACACGCTATACACTAAACAAATCCTTCTTTAAAATGACAATCATAACAGAATATTAGATTTTTCAGAACCTTAAATGCTGAAATCATGAAAGCATTAAAAAAAAATGTATTCTTCAACTCAGTGTGGAAAACGCATATCAACATCTTTTAATGTACACTTGGGCAGCACATGACTTCTCCATTTGGGGAGGCTGCATTGCCTGGACAGTGATCCTGTCCTGAGGCTACCCCCACTCAGTGTCCTCCCCCCAAAGCCCTCCAGACCTGGCTTCACTCAGCCCCCTTCCCACTGCATGTGCCTCTGCCCCCTTCACTACTCCCTGCACGCCTCTTGGCCCCCTCTGCAGACCCCCCCAGTTGTGCAAATCAAAAATGTATTGGCTAGAAAGTCAGAATCCTTCCCACAACTCAAGAATGGCCTCTCAGCTAAGTATGTGCTTGTTCGGGTTGCCAGATGGTTTCAACAAAAATACCAGACACACTTGATATCACACCACAATCTACATTACATCTTATTTAGAAAATACCAGACATTTATATTTTCTCAATTTGTTTTCCAAACAGAAAGCTAAAATACTGGACTGTCCGATTCAAAACCTAACACCTGGCAACCTTAGTGCTTGTGGGGAAAAAAACCATAGTTGCAGAGATAACTGTCTTCATTACAGCACAGGATGGATTACATTTTGAGAGTACGCATGTGAAAAGCAAAGACGGTATTGTCTCAATGTTTCTTTTATATTTAGATGACAGTCCCTATCTTGAACCATCTCACCCTGGCTTGCACAATCATCTCCACTTGAATGAATCCAAAATACTAGCATCTGAGTCATCCTGGAATACATCTTGTAATAGTTTGTTTATAGCTCTTTTTTTCCTGATGTTATTTTATGAATCTCATCAATAATACTGAGTTTGAATTTGCATCTTATGCGTAAAAGTTGTACATCTCATTCAGTTTAAGAGTTGCATTATTAAACAACAACTTACGTTGCAGGGGAAATTCAATTCAGATTTTCTTTTCAAAATCACAGAGCATACTGTATATTGTATGTCCCTAGTATAATTATGCATGGCAATTTAACAGTTCAGCTAATGAAATAAACCAATAAAAATGCTTGAAATTATCTTCCTTTACCCCAACCCTCTGCTGCAGAGGCAGACAAGAGTGCAATTATAATTACATACATTATCAAAGAATCACAAAGCCCTCAAGATGTGTACATAATGCAAAATCCTATTTTTATTACTTTCATCCTTGCTTTTCCTAACTCCCCCGTATTTTCTCAATTATTGTTTTTCATTCTATGTCTAAATTTAGACTATCAGGTTTTCAAGGCAGGGGTTGAATCCTTTTGTTCTGTAAAGCGCTACATACCTTTATAGTGCTATATAATGAACAACATTTAGGTCGGGAGTGGGAGAGAGTGAATTTGTTTCAAATGTAAGATTATTCTTTTCTTCATAAGGAATTATTTTACATGTATTCCTTTTCACTTCTTTCCCCATTATAAAGAAGGGTGACTGAAGGGTGAAATATGGGGATTAGTCTACCTCATTCCCCACTGAAGTTTCCCATTCACTTTAATGGGTAATAGCAAACATGGTCTTGATAGACCTAGTTTGCATTTTTATTCAGTAGTACAGCATAATTTTTATTATTAACCTTTTGCAGTAAAATAGCACCTACAGGCCCCAGCCAGATAAGAGTTTCCATTCTGAGAGCCACTGTACAGACAAGGTTATAAGTCCTTGCTGCAAGAAGCTTATAATTCACTGTGACACTTTCCCTCCCAAATTATTTCCATACAGACCTCATACTGAGAACAATTCTGCATCAGTCACTTGATATCTGATCCTGTGAGATGCTAACCTCCTCCAAAATGCTGATCATCCTTAACTTCCCCTGATATTATCACAAGTTGAGGGCACCCAACATCCTGGAAGATACAATACTTGAAGGCAATTCCCTTTTGTTATATTTAGCATACATGAAAACAAACCATATTATTCAGTAATTGAACAGTGTTTTGTCTGTTTTCTTGATCTGGAAATTAAATGTTATTGCAAGTCTGACTGGTGTGACTATTTTACTTCTGCCTAGTGTGGCAGGGTCAAGCCAGAGGGCTCTTTCAGAGTGGGAGAAAGGCAGCCCCAAAAGCGGGAAAGACCTGCTAAATAGAAGCAGAGGGCAGCAGGGCAATTAGAAGCAGCTGGGAGGGAGCTGGCTCAGGCAGATTGGGGCCAGCTGACTCCACTGCTGACTTGCTGAAGGCCTTTAAAAGCCTCACAGTTGGAAGGTGGGAGGGGGAGTAAGAGGACAGGAGGAGAAGTATAGGAGAGACAGGGAGCAAAAGTTTGTGTGTGAATCATACCTGCTTCAGCACAGAAACAAGCAGGGGAGGAAGTCCCAGGAGGAGTGGCTGGGCTCCCTACCATAAACACCAGCTGCAAGCCCCAACCCCTGGGGGAAACAAAGCTATTCTGGCAAAATTATGGCTTTGCTCATATAGCTACACCAGTGGCTTTTGCTGGTATAATTATATCTGCCAGGGATTGCAGCTCAACACATTCCTCATCAACAGAACCATGCCCGCAAAAGTTATCTGGCTGGAGCCTGTAAGTGCTATTCTAGTTTTTAAGTCCCAAATTTTTAAAAGGATGCTATTCTTTTTGGGTATCCAACTGATTACACATTGGACCTGTTCTTCACAATCTCTGATGCTCCTATTGGCTTTTGCTGCAGGTATTGGAACAGCTCATCTGAGAATGAGGCCAAGGTATGTCAGAGGTTGGGCACTCAAATTTGGAGGTAACCAAAAATCCTTGGACATTTTTTTTAAATTGACATAAATAAGTCTCTTGCTAAAAAGGTATTAATTAGGGATGCCAGATACCGTGCAATTGAATAATCATGTAACCGCATCAAATTTTATCAGTTACATGCAAGGGCAAAGCTGATAGCCAGTGCACTCCCGGCCCCTCTTCCAGGGAGCTGCGGGGTGGCAGCAGCCCATTTGCGGGGGACATAAGCTCCCTGCAGACAGAGGCTGTGCCAGCATCCCACGGAGCAGTCTATGTCCATGGCAAGCCTGGACCAGACATGGACAGAAACTACTCCACAGCAGCTTTCCCTTCCCACACCCTGCCCTGTGCTGCTGCCTCTGACAGAGTCAGCAGCGAGGGGGAAGGGGCAGGCAGAGCCAGTGGTTGGGGGGAGCCAGCTTTTAAGCCATCTCCCCCCAAGCACTGGCTCCTGCCTGCCCCTGCCCCCTTGCGCTGCCTCTGTGGGAGACAGCGGGGGGAGGTAGCTCTGCAAGAGCCAATATGCATGGGGAGCCAACTTCCCACATGTACCAGCCTCTGCATGCCCCACCTCACCCTCTGCGCTGCTGCCTATCAAAGGCAACAGCATGGGGTTGGGGAGGAGCAGACAGCTCCATGGGATCTGGTGCTCCTGGGGAGCCAGCTTAAAAGTTGGATCCTCACAGGCAGTGCTCCTGCTTCTCTTTCCCTGCACTTTGCTACCTCTGATACAGAGGCAGTGGGGGGCGGGGAAGAGAAGAATGCATGTAGTCAACAGGATTTACTGATAACCCCAGGTTTATCAGTTAATCGTATAGTCAACTACACATTGACATTGTTAGCATTAATGGCTAGTAAGATTATTTTCTAAGTAAACTGTCAATTGAAGCCAGGACAGAAATCTACAGTAGCTATATAAAAGACAAAGACTCAACGCTGAATGAATTTATAGTTGACTAATTTTACCATGCAAGCCCATAATCCTGTTTTCCCATAAAGATATGGGTCACACAACTTATAGCCAGGGGAAAGAACTATTAAAAGCTAGACAAAGAAAATAGGATTAAGTTATCACTAAAGTATGAATTTTATTGTATTAAGACAAACTACTTCTTTAGAAGAGAACTTTCATTAAAAGAAGACCCTGACAATTGTGTTTGTTAAAATAAACACTATGCTGCCCTTATTTCCCCTTTCATATCTTGCAGTTTGCAAATCATACTTAATTCTATACATTTAGGTTTTGTATATCCATTATGCTTGAACAGCCCCCAGTTAAATTAAACAAGATTTTACATTCCTACTTTACATGCCTTTAATTCATCCGAGGGGGAATCTCTCCTGCATAACTTACTCGGCTAAACTCAGCTCCCATCTTTGTATCCCAACCATTGGATTCTTTCAGTTCATGCATCTGATGAAGTGAGTTGCAACTTACAAAAGCTTATGTCCTAAAAAAATTGTCAATCTTTACGGTGCCACTGGACTCCTTGTTGTTTTTGCTGAAACAGCCTAACATGGCTACCCATCTGAAACCTGTCATCGTGCAAGGCACTGAAATTAGCTGTATGAAGTGGAAATCCATCAGTTTCATGAAAAATCTTGCGCAGATACAGACTGAAATGGACAGTCATACCAAATGGACTGAAGGTGAAAAGCCATTACAATCAACATAGTACACAGACTACTATGGATGTAAAATCCCATTTAATCAGTTAACCTGTTAAACATATTGTTCAACTGGTTAACCAGTTAACGAGGGGGGCAGGCAGGGGAGCTGCTCCAGCCTCAACCACTTAACATTAACCAGTAAGCCTCACCCATGAGGGGTGAGACTTACCAGTTAAATATTCACATCCCTTAAGACTAGAGAGAGAGATTGTGCCAAACACTCTCAAAGAAACTATGGAATCACCTGATCTGCATCCATCCTGTAAAACAAACAGGAGAAGATCAAGAATGAGCTCTCAAAACTGGAGACTCATACAAAACTAACCTTCCCACACAAACTTCCATGTGGCTAGACTTTACAAAAAAGACAAGCCATTTACAACACACTGCTTCTCTACAGAGAAAAAAGGATACTAAACTATCTAAACTCCTACATGCCACAAGGGCCCACAACAGTGATTTCCTTGACTCACCCAACAATATTGTTAATCCATCCAGCTACATACTTAATCCAGCAGAAGAATCTATCCTCTCTCAAGGACTCTTTCAGCCCCACCATTCCCATACATGTGATATAGTTCTGCGATGACCTGGAAGCCTACTTTCACTGTCTCTGACCCAGGGAATATTTCCACACAACACTGAACAATACACTGAATAACCCACAGAAACTAACCTACCAATGCTACAAGAAAGATTCAGCATGGACTCCTCCTGATGGTTGAAACAACAGACTGGACTTCTATCTAGAGTGCTTCTGCTGGCAAGTAGCATCACCTGCCCCATAACCTCAGCCATGCAGAATGCAATACTATACACTGATACAGAGGCAGCAAAGGGCGGGGAGGAAGCAACTAGCTGACTAGTCGCTTACATCCCTAGTAAGAGGGACACTAATAATTTGAAATATCAATTGAAGGGAGTTAAAACCTGTTTTGGGTATTATGCCTGCCCAAATATCTGAACCAATCTTTGTGCACCAACATTTTCCTAATTTTTAAAATGGCTTTTCTTCTGCATTGCTGTATGAAAAATCTACACTCACAAAAGGAAGACAGTTTTTAATATAATATATGGAGATATACCATCTCAAAGAGCTGGAAGGGACCTTGAAAGGTCATCTAGTCCAGTCCCCTGTCCTCATGGCAGGGCCAAGTACCATCCCTGACACATTTGCCCCAAATCCCTTCCTCAAGGATTGAACTCACAACCCTGGGTTTAGCAGGCCACTACTCAAACCACTGAGCTATTCCTCCCTCCCTCCCTGACAGTAAACCTTGTCATATTAAACTCAAAGGAAGATTATTTTTTCTCTATGTATATTGTTGTAGTAGTCTTAGGTATTCCTTGCAACAACAGTAAATAAACAAATGCTCGGAAAGAAGCATTATTCAAATAGGCAGAATTCCTATAAGCTGAAAAGCAAATTCTGGAAGCTTACGTGGGGAAAAAAAGATAGCGGGCATCCACAGGAGCTTAATGCTCCATTCTGAGAAACATTTTGTGTATAATGAATTTTTAATACTTTCAGTGTTCAAACAAGTAATTACATATTGACCAAACCCTTGCTACATATGCTGCCAAGCCTAAAACTAGCTACTAGCTACCTAAGAACCTGAACCTAGACCTGGATCAAGGGAGACAGCCTCTTATCTTGAAGTCAGTGGGGTTCCCCCAGAGATGCAATGGACTGCATGCACAAATACGATTACACTTAAACCTCCATACTCTGGGTGTCCCCAATCCAAGAACACCCATGGTATGGAGAAGGAAGCAGCTCTGGACACTGCCACACCTTCTCCGCACGCCCTGCTGGGAGAACTGCAAAGTTGATTCCTCTAAAGATTTTCCTCACTGTTCCCATAGCGACGAGGGGCAGTGCCTGGGAGTGGCAGGGAGTGCAGAGCCACATTTGCCTCCAGAAGCAGGGCGACGGGTAAGTGTGCCTGACCCCAACCACCTCACACCCAATAACCCTACAGAGCTCTCCCTGGCCCAGCAAAATATTTAATGTGGCATACCCTGTTTCCCACAGTTGCTGGATTAAAGAGATTCAAGTGTATAGTGTAAGGGGCCAAAAGCACAAGTGATTTTAAGTCGAATTTCATGCACTTCCTGAAGTTCGGATTGATAATTTTAGGTTCCAGTCACTGAATCTGTCTGTGAATGCCATTCTTCTTACAAGATTCTGACAATTTTATCTGAAAACTGAACAAGGCCAATAGCAGATACTATTGACTCAATTAAATGACATTCTCAGATGATTTCTGTGAACCAGGAAGTACCAAGAGGACCCTCCCTTAAAAATAAATAAAAATTGTTACTGATTTTTACATGAAATGCCCGCCTTCACAACCTGCTCTACAGCAGCATTTAATACTTGTACCAAGACTCTTGCTCAATTTTTGACTTCTGCTTTGCCTCTCACCATTTTCCAAAATTTATTTTGAAATTAAAAAAAAAAAAAAAAAATCTTCCAAAGAACCCTGTATGCAGTCTGCAATATAACTGTGAAACACTCGTAATACTAGATGGAAATCATAATCTTCTTATGAACAGGTCATTATGTTAAACGGCATCATAGGAAGTTATCTATTTTAAGACAATATACATCTGACATTATATTAAGTGCACACACTCATCTATCCACCACTTCCCTGGAAAATTCTTGAAAAATCATGCAGTGTCACTTGGAAACCCATTAATTTAATAATAGCACTAACCTTCCTGAAAACTTTAAAAAATAAGGAAAACTAAAAAGCTGAAGTACAATGATATTTTTTACACAGGAAATTGTCACAACAAGCTCTGAGATATTATATACATCATCAATTCAAAGTCAAGTGGCTAGTTCAAACAGAGCCCTGAGCCTGCTATATAAAACAAGAATTGTAACATACAACACTGAATTCTCAAAAGGTTTCAGTGTCTGGAAACCAATTCAGTATGGGCAGAACATACTTGGAGATTACATATATTGGTAAAGAATAAGGTTAAGCCCTCCTGACCACAGGACAGTTTGGAGTGGCTGCCCTGAGCTTTCGGGGGCTCCATAGCGTCTGCCCAAACCATCCTATGGATGGGTCAGTTCCCCCCTATTGAAGTTGGCTCCAATCTCACATGTGGGGCCCAGAGAGACCTGGAGGATTATCTAGGGAGGAGCATGGACCAGCAGCAGGCGTCAGGCTCTCCCACAGTCACAGCAATGGCAGCAGGAGCCACAGGAAGCAGATCAACGCAGCAGTCTGTTCCGCATTCTGCCATCTCCTAGTTTGGTCACTCAGCTTCCTGCCGCTCTGGCCCCAGCCCACTCTGCCCCCCTGAGCGATGTGGGCTAGAACTGGGTTGCTCTGCTTCCTGATGCCATGGGAATCAGAGCAACCCAGTGGCAGATGTGCAGTGAAGCAGAACAGGCTGCTAGATCACTCCACTTCCCATGGCTCCCTTCACGGTGAGTGTGGGAGGCTGTCAATGTTGCCACCCCGTGCAGAACCCCTTAGTAATGCCCAGATCACATCACTCAGGGGAATGAGCTTCAGGGCAGGGATGCGAAGGGGGCAGAAGAGGGCAGAGCATGGAGGAAGAAGTGGAGTGGAGGTGGGGCAGAGTATAGGCAGGCATGGGGCAGGTGGGAGAGTTGTCTGAGGACCAGCCCACCGCTGGTACGGCCCTGTGTATATGTGATCAAGTCTCCTAATGCCCTATACATGGTTTCTCAAAGTGATTTGCGAAACCACTCAGAGAAACCTGCTAACTGGCCACTTTGGTGTGTTTACTTACTGTCTCTGCAACCACAGAGCCTCACAGACCCCCACTGGCTCTGGTTCGCCATTTGTAGCCAAGGGGAGCCACAAGAAGAGGCGGCCACAGACCACCAGTGGTCCACGGACCATACTTTTTAGGAAAACAAAAATCCAAAACATGTACTTTTAAAGACAGCATCAGATCCCATATCAGCATAAAAGACCTTATCATGATCCTAACAAGCTCATTTTATATTTCATTTAATATTCCTTGTATTCATTCAATAGCTTCCCCCCACCCCACCCCAGTAACATGGATGCGTTACAAATAGCACTGAACGCTTTGGAGGCTAGCAAAGATTTAGCTTGAATAGCAAGAATTCAAGGCAACTCTTACTTTCTGCTCAGAATTGCTGGAGAAGACACAAGTCCTCATTAGTCATTCTAAAGGAATATGGGAGAGAACATTGTATACAACATTTAAAGGCACACTCCTCCCATCCTTGATGTTCACAGAGACTCTCCAGGAATTTAGAAGACTACACCTACATGTTCACAATGATTGACAATTTCCAAAACATTTTAGGACAAATACCAAGTTTTATCATTGCATTCCCAAAGATTTCAAATTTTGCTTTGTAAAAGATAATGCATCTAAGAACATAAGAACGGCCGTACTGGGTCAGACCAAAGGTCCATCTAGCCCAGTAGCCTGTCTGCCGACAGTGGCCAGCACCAGGTGCCCCAGAGAGGGTGGACCGAAAACAACGATCAAGTGATTTGTCTCCTGCCATCCCTCTCTAGCCTCTGACAAACAGAGGCCAAGGACACCATTTTATCCCCTGGCTAATAGCCTTTTATGGACCTAACCTCCATGAAATTATCTAGCTTCTCTTTAAACTCTATTATAGTCCTAGCCTTCACAGCCTCCTCTGGCAAGGAGTTCCACAGGTTGACTACGCGCTGTGTGAAGAAGAACTTTCTTTTATTAGTTTTAAACCTGCTACCCATTAATTTCATTTGGTGTCCTCTAGTTCTTCTATTTAGGGAACCAATAAATAACTTTTCTTTATCCGCCCTCTCCACACCACTCATGATTTTATATACCTCTATCATATCCCCCCTCAGTCTCCTCTTTTCTAAACTGAAAAGTCCCAGTCCTCTCCTCGTATGGGACCCATTCCAAACCCCTAATCATTTTAGTTGCCCTTTTCTGAACCCTTTCCAAGGCCAAAATATCTTTTTTGAGGTGAGGAGACCACATCTGTACACAGTATTCAAGATGTGGGCGTACCATAGTTTTATACAGGGGCAGTAAGATATTCTGGGTCTTATTTTCTATCCCTTTCTTAATAATTCCTAGCATCCTATTTGCCTTTTTGACCGCCGCTGCACACTGTGTGGAAGTTTTCAGACAACTGTCCACGATAACTCCAAGATCTCGTTCCTGATTTGTCGTAGCCAAATTAGCCCCCATCATACTGTACGTATAGTTGGGATTATTTTTCCCGATGTGCATTACTTTACACTTATCCACATTAAATTTCATTTGACATTTTGTTGCCCAATCACTCAGTTTGGTGAGATCTTCTTGGAGTCCCTCACACTCTGCTTCAGTCTTGACTATCCTAAACAGTTTGGTATCATCTGCAAACTTTACCACTTCACTGCTTACCCCTTTCTCCAGATCATTTATGAATAAGTTGAAAAGGATTGGTCCCAGGACTGACCCTTGGGGGACACCACTAGTTACCCCTCTCCATTCTGAAAATTTACCATTTATTCCTACCCTTTGTTTCCTGTCTTTTAACCAGTTCTCAATCCAAGAAAGGACCTTCCTCTTATCCCATGGCCA
Source organism: Rafetus swinhoei (assembly GCA_019425775.1). Taxonomy (NCBI): domain Eukaryota; kingdom Metazoa; phylum Chordata; order Testudines; family Trionychidae; genus Rafetus; species Rafetus swinhoei. The sequence continues at coordinate 224,515,652 of CM033424.1, forward strand.
TGTAATTTACACAAGAGCCTTTGGTGAGGGACCTTGTCAAAGGCTTTCTGAAAATCTAAGTATACTATATCTACTGGATCCCCTTGTCCGCATGTTTGTTAACCCCTTCAAAGAACTCTAATAGATTAGTAAGACAGGATTTCCTTTACAGAAACCATGTTGACTTTTGTCCAACAAATTATGTTCTTCTACATGCTTCACAATTTTATTCTTTACTATTGTTTCGACTAATTTGCCCGGTACTGAAGTTAGACTTACCGGTCCGTAATTGCCGGATCGCCTCTAGAGCCCTTTTTAAATATTGGTGTCACGTTGGCTACCTTCCAGTCATTAGGTACGGAAGCCGATTTAAGGGATAGGTTACAAACCACAGATAATAGTTCAGCAATTTCCCATTTGAGTTCTTTTAGAACCCTTGGATGAATGCCATCCGGTCCCGGAGATTTGTTAACATTAAATTTTTCTATTTGTTCCAAAACCTCCTCTAATGACACTTCAATCCGGGACAGTTCCTCAGATTCATCACCCACAAAGGATGGTGCAGATTTGGGAATCTCCCCAACGTCCTCAGACGTGAAGACTGAAGCAAAGAAATCATTTAGTTTCTCCACAATGGCTTTATCGTCCTTGATTGCGCCTTTTACAGTTCGATCGTCTAGGGGACCCACAGGTTTTTAGCAGGCTTCCTGCTTCTAATGTACTTAAAAACATTTTGTTATTTCTTTTGAGTTTTTGGCTAGCTGTTCCTCAAAATCTTTTTTGCTTTTCTTATTACATTTTTACACTTGATTTGACAGTGTTTATGTTCCTTTCTATTTATCTCACTAGGATTGGACTTCCACTTCTTAAAAGATGCCTTTTGTCCTCACTGCTTCTTTTACATGGTGGTTAAGCCAGTGACTCTTTTTAGGTCTCTTGCTATGTTTTTTAATTTGGGGTATACATTTAAGTTGGGCCTCTATTATGGTGTCTTTAAAAGTTCCATGCAGCTTGCAGGATTTGGCTCTAGTCACTGTGCCTTTTAATTTCTGTTTAACTAACCTCCTCATTTTTGTGTACCCTTTTGAAATTAAATGCCAGGGTGCTGGACTGCTGAGGTGTTCTTCCCACCACAGGAATGTTGAATGTTATTATATTATGGTCACTATTCCCAAGCGGTCCTGTAACGGTTATTTCCTGACCTGATCCTGCACTCCACTCAGGACTAAATCGAGAATTGCCTCTCCTTGTGGGTTCCTGCACCAGCTGCTCCAAGAAGCAGTCATTTAAGCCATTGAGAAATTTTATCTCCACTTCTCTTCCTGAGGTGACATGTATCCAGTCAATATGGGGTAATTAAAATCCCCATTATTATAGAGTTCTTTATTTTGGTAGCCTCTCTAATCTCCCTCAGCATTTCAATGTCAGTATCGCTGTCCTGGTCAGGTGGTCGGTAATATATCCCTACTGCTAATTTCTTATTATTGGAGCATGGAATTACTATCCATAGCGATTCTATTGAACATGTTGATTCACTTAATATTTTTATTTCATTTGATTCTACATTATCTTTCACATACAGTGCCACTCCGCCACCCACCCGGCCTGCTCTATCCTTTCGATATATTTTATATCCCGGTATGATTGTGTCCCACAGATTTTCCTCATTCCACCAGGTTTCAGTGATGCCTATTATGTCAATCTCCTCATTTAATACTAGGTACTCTAGTTCACCCATCTTATTAGTCAGACTCCTAGCATTTGTGTAGAAGCACTTTAAAAATTTGCCACTGCTTGTTGTCTGCCCTTCCCTGATGCATTGGATTCCTTTGTATGGGTTGTTTGTCTGCTCTGGCCCATGGTTTGCCCTCTCCCTCCTCTCTTTCTGACTACAGCTTAGAGAATCTCTATCAATGGATTCTCCTCTAAGAGAAGTCTCCCTCCGATTTACGTGCATCTCCGCACCAATCGGCTTTCCCCATCTCTTAGTTTAAAAACTGCTCTCGGCCTTTTTAATGTTTAGTGCCAGCAGTCTGGTTCCACCCTGGTTTAGGTGGAGCCCATCCTTCCTGTATAGGCTCCCCTCTCCCAAAAGTGTCCCCAGTTCCTAAATCCAAACCCCTCTTCCCTACACCATCGTCTCATCCACGCATTGAGACTCTGAAGCTCTGCCTGCCTACCTGGCCCTGCGCGTGGAACTGGAAGCATTTCGAGAATGCCACCATAGAGGTCCTGGATTTCAGTCTCTTTCCTAGCAGCCTAAATTTGGCCTCCAGGACATCTCTCCTACCCTTCCCTACGTCATTGGTACCTACATGTACCACGACCATCGGCTCCTCCCCAGCACTACACATAAGTCTATCTAGATGCCTAGAGAGATCCGCAACCTTCGCACCAGGCAGGCAAGTGACCATACGGTTCTCCCGATCATCACAAACCCAACTATCTATGTTTCTAACGATCGAATCACCCACTACTAACACCTGCCTCTTCCTAACTGGCATTCCCTCCCCTCAGAGGTATCCTCAGTGCGAGAGGATACGCAACATCCTCTGGGAGGAGGGTCCCAACTGGGATGGTTTCCCTCTGCTCCCATTGAATGCTCTGTTCCTTGAGACTTTCATCCTCCTTAAGAGCACTGGGGCTCTCAGACTGGAGGTGGGACAGTACTACAGTGTCCCGGAAAGTCTCATCAACATATCTCTCTACCTCCCTTAGCTCCTCCAGTTCAGCCACCCTGGCCTCCAAAGCCCGAACTCGGTCTCTGAGGGTCAGGAGCTCCTTGCAACGGGTGCACACATGCCACCCGCCCACAGGGCAGGTAATCATACATGTTACACTCGACGCAATAAACAGGATAGCCCCCACTCTGCTGCTGGGCTTCTGTCTCCATTTTTCTAATGAATAAGTTTAAGTATAAACTGGGATTCTTTTTAAACCTCTGGAATATAGATTATTATAAGAGTTATGTTTTAAAGAAGGTCAGAAGTCACTAACACCCTCTAACCTCCCTCTCCAAACTCCCTGTTCGCAAGCTCCCTGGTCGCTGAGTCACAGGCTTATATAGCTCTGGTAGCCCCTCCCCCTGACTGAGGCTCAGCCAATTAACAGAGGCTTCTAGATTTCAAACCTTTTAGAAGCTCCTTCAAACAAACAAACCAACCAACCAAACAGACAAACACAAGCTCAGCACACAGCAAATAACTCCCCCACACACAAACACACACTCCAGACAGCCACTTACCACAAGGGTCCCGTTTTTACTCCTCTTTTACCTGGAGAACTCCCTCTCCAAACTCCGTTAGCTGTTCCTGTTCGCAAGCTCCCTGGTCACTACCAAAATAAACAGCCACACATCATACCAAAAAGATTTTCTTGTGCCCACGTCCACCAACCCAGAAAAAAAAAGTTGAAACTAAGGATGTTAAAAAGTGTTGGGTTTTGTAATCACGTAACTACTGAAATTTGTGGCGGTTAAATGTTTATGTGGGGGGGAAGGCGGCTCCACGGGGCCTACAGCACTGGAGCTGCCTTTTCTCCTCACGTGTAAATGTGCAATTGGCTCGCTGCAAGCACCGGCTCCCATGGAGCTGCATGGCCCTTCACCACTGCACTCTGCTTCTGATACAATACATTCTAAGAAGCTAAATTCCAATTAAAAAAAAAAAAAAAAAAAAAAAAAAGAGAAATGATAATTCTGAAAAATCTATTTCACACTTTAACAGAGAGACTCACTCCTTAAAGACTGGGATTAGTCAACCCTGATTAGAGAATAAGGCATAAGGGAAGATTAAGTAACTATAAAGGACAACCTTTAAGGAGAAGAATTTTTCACTAAGAAAAATCTGATATGAAATTTTATTTGAAAATATGAAAACTGTCAGGTAACCTGTAGCTAGGCCACAAGGGGGCCACACAGGAGGTGGCTGGCCTGTTTAAATACACATTTTAAAAATATTTGTAATAATTACTTTCCTCTATTTCATGAACTGCAACAAATATAATAAATCTCCATGTACATATTCCCTGCCATGTCCTTCTGTTCTCAGTTGTTCAGTGATACTCTATCCTTAATGCTATAAGTAAGCAACAAACCTCGTTAAAGGAATAAAATTTTCCTCTGAGGCTTTTGAGTTGCCCTAACTCCCAAAAACATAGGAACAGTACAGTTGATGCAATCCAACTTGATTGGGCTGGTGGAGTAACACTCAACTAACATTCACAGATTCCAAAACCAGAAGGTACAAATGTGATCATCTAATCTGAGCTACTATATACACAGGTCACCAGCCCATAAAACTTCCCCGTAAACGAATCCTACAGTGCATTTAGAAAACCACCCAATCTGGATTTTAAAAAGGTCAGTGATGGAGAATCTACTGTGACCATTGATTAATTATTCCAATGGTTAATTACTCTCAATGATAAAAATGTATACCTCATTTTTACTCTGAATTTGCCTAGTTTCAACTTACAGTCATTGGACCATGTTATACCTTTCTCTGCTGGAATGAAGAGTCCATTATTAAACATTTATTTCCCATGTAGGTACTTAGACTAGACTAATCAAGTCATCCCTCTTTACTAAATTAAATAGATTGAGCTCCTTTTAATCATTCTCCTGGCTCTTCCCAGAACCACCTGCAATTTGTCAATATCCTTTTTGTACTATGAACACCAGAACCACACACAGGACTCCAGCAGCGGTCACACCAGTCATCTGATCCTACTTGGGATGCAAAAACAGGGAGACTAAGAATTGTATCAGCCCCTTGGCCACTGGGAGCTAATGTTCAGCTGAATATCCACCATGATCTCTAGATCTTTTTCAGAGTCACTGCTTCCCATCCTATAAGTATGTCCTACAGCCTTTGTTCTTAGATGTAAGACTATTTTTAATCTATGGGTTATCTGGAACTCTATCAGTGATGATTTTATGTTTTCTTCCAGGCCATTAATAAAAATGTTAAGTAGCATAGGCCCAAGAAGCAATCCCTGTGGGACTCCCACGCCACTAGAAACACACTCATTCAATTATGATTCCCCATTTACTATTACCTTTTTAAACCTATCAGTCAGCTTTCAAGCCATTTAATGTGTGCCATATTAATCTTTATAATCCAAACATCCTTCAGTACTAAGTCAAATACCCTAAAGAATTCTATTACATCAGCACTATTACCATTTATCAACCAAACTTGTAATCTCGTTAAAAAAAAAAAAAAAAAAAAAAAAAGACAGGATCTGCTTTCCATAAATCTATGTTTATTTTCATTAATTATATTACTCTCCTTTCAGACTTTATTATACAAATCTTGGATCAGCCACACCATTATCTTGCTCTGAATCAATGTCAGACTGACAGGCCTATCATTACCCAGTCATCTCCTTTATCCTTTTAAAATATTGGCACATGAGCTTTCTTGCAGTCTTCTGGAACTTCCCTGGTGTTCCAGGTCTTATTGAAATTTACAGTCCACATAGTATAAACCATTGCTTGGAGAAAAGGGACGTCTTTAAATAATGAACAGACTATCAGATGTGAGGGAGTCTAAAAATCTTCATCTATTAGATTAGAACTGCAAAAAATTGTTTCATACACAAAATAAGAGTTCTGATTTTTGCTTTTTCTAGAATTTCCAAACGTGAAGCAACAAAATGTAAAAATACGGTTGGCTGGTTTTGTTTTTTGACCAAAAATGCTCACAGTTTCACATTCCATACAGAAAAACATTCTCTAGAACTGACTTTTGTAGGTATATTGCTGCAAGAAGAATAGCCCATCTCAACTGAGCTTTTCTTTGGCTTTACTGGGCCTTTGGAAGTTTTAACAAGACAAGGCAGAAAGAAGGTCTGTTCTGCTGACCCCCTTGCCTCCTCCAGTCATGCCAGCATGTTTTTAACAAAGTTTGCAAGAGAATAATAAAATATTATGGATCTCTGATTCATTTGATGGGAGAAGAGCAATTCAAAACCACTAATTTCTGTAGTGGTTTCATACCATTAAAACAATGTGGATCAAATAATGGATACTAAAATAAAAAACAAGTTATATTTTTAAACAAAATTACATTATGGAAGGGAAACCAACTAATAAATGAAGAGCATAGTGTGTCACAGAAATAAAAGAGGATTGTGTCTATGAATAATGCATGATAAGTTATATGCAGCGCAAGGGAGTAGAGGTGGAGATTTACGATTAGCTGATTTACTTTTAATCTCAGGCCCACCACCCATATGGACTCTTTTAGTCTAGCAGCAAAGGGATAACAGAGGAAAAGGAAACACAGAAGAGAGGATGATGCAGAAATCATTGAGCAGCACTGATGGTGCCCTTTCCTGTACAAATTATTGAATAAATTAGGATGCAAATAAATTTAGGACAACTGTGGAAGCCCACAGGCTAGATTACGTCTGACATTAAAATAATCTAACATTTTTGGATCAATAGCAGAGGGTGAAATCAGGAGAGAAGAGAAGACAAAGCTGTGCTACTCATGTCACTCTTGGGACATACTACTGCTTAGTAGCAGAAATAGCCAATACAATTAAATCTTTAAAGCATACAGTCAAATGGGAATTACACAATATAAAACAAACAACAAAAACTATGTAATTAGAACTTTTTTCCCAGCTGTTCTAAAGGCTCCTAAATCCATGGTGTCTTCATCATCTAAGTCTGACTTTAGAACCCTTTCTGAAAAACCCACACACTAACTGATGACTCATAAATAAAAAAGTATGTTTTTCTTTGAAAAAAATTACCCTAACTTAACCAGGGATAGCAACAACACAGCCACCACTAGCAATGCACATTTCAGGCTTAATTATGCAAGCCTTAAACTTTAGGGGGGGAGTTCTCTCTCACACAAGTAGTTCCATTGACTTTAAATGGGACTCATGTTGAGTAAGGACCATTCTCATGAAATGGCTTGCAAAGTCAGGCTCTTAATAGGCAACAGCTTGTTCTTTTTACTTGGGAAGATCACTAACAGCTGTAATTTTCAGTTTGCTTCTCCATAGCCATCATTATTTAATACCTATCACACAAGTCAGAAGTCTTCAATGGTATTCCCATTTCTGCTTGTCCCAGAAATTTCATTTTCTGTCATGAGGTTCCATACTACTGCCCTACAAAAAGTAGATTTACCATTCAATTCTACTGGGGTGAAATCGATTCTCCAAAACAATCAATATGAAATGCTCTAGCCCAGTCCTTTCAGCAGACCACAAATCCCTATTGTCTCTAATGGATTATCCATAGATGGCCTTAGCTGTAGAGCTAAGAATTTTATGATCTCCTATTTGTTTTTAATCAGCTTCCATGAAACTTGTGAAAAAATTAATATATTCCAATCATTGATAATTAAAATATCCACTAAAGATTCTGCTGCTTCACTATCATTTATTCTTTTGCCCTCATTTGACCATTTAAAAACAATTTTCAGTGAAAACTACTGGTTCTTTGATTTCCTATATAAACAGCTTTAATTACTTCATTGTAACCAAACCTGTGCCAGTCATTCCTGGAAGAACATGATATTTAGTAATTGTCTCACACAGCATTTGGAGGCTTTTTTTTTTTTTTTTTTTTTTAAAGTGATGCTTGTCTAGTTTCTGCTCCCTACCACACAACCACAACTGCAGAGCAACTGAGTCATTTAGGCTAATTTGAGTCTCAAGAAAAAAAACTGAAAACAGTTTTTTCCCAATCAAATCCCTTAAAGCAATAATTATCTGGTTACCCCATCACAGAAAAGATACTGCTCAAAATCCTCATTGGTTTCACAAAAGCACCAGACCAGAACACTGACTGACTTGCCTAGAGTTTTTAATTTATCCTTTTTCAGCAGATGAATTCCTTCCTACTGCTCAGTATTTTGGAGTTTATTTGCAATGTAGGCCATGATGATGATATTTTAATCCAATCTGTTTATCTCTATAAAATATGCCTAGACCAACATTTTATTTGCCTCGTAAAACATGTATTGTAAATAATTTTGGAGGAATCATAAACAACTACAAGAATGTTAAAATGCTTTAAGAGCAATTATCAGGCACTCATGTTTATCAGTTTAGAAGGGTAAATTCTCAGCATAAATTAGCTATAATCTGCCATAAAACTATAGTACATTTGACCTTTTATCGCCTAAGAAAAAAGCAACACAGTCACATGCTGTCACAAAAACTCTCATATGGACACAAGCTTCCTTGCATGGCCAGCTCAGAGAATAAAACAGAGTATGATACTGGCATGACAGCATAATCCTGTTCAGGATTGTCAGTCAAAAAAAAAAAAAAAAATCAATGTAATCTTTGGTTTCTTTGGCCATTAGACTCCTAAATAGCAACTTTCATTTTTCATAACTATTTTACTATTTTAAGATCTATTCTTAAACTGGCTCTAGAAGGGCAAGCTCTGCCTCCCAATTAACACCAGTTGCAGGTTCCGGGCTTATATCAAGGGTGGGGAACCTAAGGCCTGGGGGCCAGCACTGGGGAGCCCAAGCTCTAGCTGTTTCTCCACAGTAATGGAGCACACAAAATCTACTAACCTGTAACCCCCAAGGCTCTGGTGTGTGAGGGGAAAGTCTTTTTTCTTCTCAGTCAGGAGCCACATCAGAGAGGTTGGGTGGGGTTTTTTGGGTTTGCTTTTTTTTGGGGGGGGCGCACTTCCAATAGGAGCAACAGTGCAAGCGAGGTCAGGCGGCACTGCAGAGCCAGTGCTGGAAGGAACTGGCTTTTAAGCCAGCTCCCCCCACTACTAGCTCCCGCTTCCCCTCCCTTGCTGCCTCTGATATAGAGCAGCAAGGGAAGGGGGGAATGCAAGTAGTCAAGAAGACTAACCAATAAGCCTAGGCTTATTGGTTAATCATATGCTTGACTACTCATTTACATCCCTACTAGTTAACCATCTCTTAGGAAGGTGAATTAATTACAGCAAAAGGGGAGCCGCTCCCATGGCTGAAGTGAGTGTTTACATTGAAATACTACAGTGGCACAACTCCTACTGCAGCTGTAGCATTTTCAGGGTAGACACAGCCTTAGGCAGATCTATTGTTACCATCACCAGCCCCCTGATAGACACACCTAATGGGGGTGGAATTGCCTCTCTAAAGAAAATTCTACAAGAGGACTGAGCAGTCTTAAGGTAGGAAAATCTAGTAACAATTACCTACTCTGTGCACTTTCCCCTCGCTCCCTGATGAAGGGGAACAGCCAGCAATGTTCCCATATGAATCAGGGGCAAGGGGAGCTCCCACACCTCACCTAATGGGCAACTGGGAAATGAAAGGCTTGGGCACTTCCAGATGTGGGGTGGTCTATCTCTTTTCTGTATAGTTTTATGAGAAGCAATCCCATTCCAGACACATCCCATTTTCCTAGAACAACCAAACCCTTGTCTTGCTTTAACTTAGGATAAGAGGAAGCTGTATACCAAATTTGGTGGTCCTAGCTCTTACTGTGTAGGAGGAGTACTTGAACAAACAGAGAGTGAGACAGACACATGGACAAACTCTCTCAAAATACAGTAGATATGTGCCATATTTCCAAGTCTGGTCTGGTTGTGAAGTAGGAAGTAAAATGCCCCATATCCCATTATTAGCCGATAGCATGGCTCAGGCTCAATAAAATAATTTAGAAATGAACCAAATGCAGCCTGAAGTGAAAATATTCAATGAACAACATGTGGCTATTTTTAAATGCTATTTTATGGGTGACAATGTAAACAAGAGTCAAACAATTCTGATCGCAAACAGCAATCAATTGTTTTTTATATCCACTTGTTTGAACACTGGCAAACATCCACTTTGCACTTCAGTAGGGGTTTTTTTACTCCCAGTAATTATTCTCAATGATTTGTTAAAATATAACAGCTACTAAATGAGAGTTTTCTCTTTGAAGAAAGACTAATAATTCAAGATGCTCATTTGCTGTTATTCAAATTACCTTATTTATAATGTGAGGGGGTTTTGTAGCACTATAATAACTGGTTCAGTCAAGGAATGCATTCAGAATAGTTGCTGGCACAAGAGGTGATGTCACAGTTAATTTTAAACTACCTAATAATGGAGTCAGTGCACTGTTCTGGCGATAACTGCATAATTGACACTACTGCACTAACTACGAGTCGGTCAGTGATAAAAACTAACTGTTGCCTTTGTAAGTTTAAGGAGACTTTGTTAAAGAAAACAGATTTGTCCCCCCTCCCCAGGTTAATGTAGCTTTTGTCTCAAGCCCTCTGAATAGTTGCCTTTAAATATATTGCATGTGATGATGGTGGAGGAGCATAGGTACAAAATTCTGTCAGCAGCCCACAAATTGTGTAGCAGGTGGTTCTTCTATCACACCAACAGCCTAATGACACAGTGTTTGCTCTTAGGCATTAACTCAGACTTTAGGTTTATTTAAAAATATAAATAAATAAGGTAATACAATCCAAATGTTTACATTTATGTTCTAGCAATATTCTTTATGGGTTTCTTTTGTTTGCTTTAATTAAGTAACTTGCAGTTAAAGTTGGCAGTTTCACACACTGCAGTACATTTGGCACCTCTTTATTATGCCTTTTGATGTTTTAACTTTGCTTTTAGCAGACTTGAGTAACATTACAACCACAAAGCCAGAAACACTCCACTTAGGCAAGATGCAAAGAGCCCTCAAATGTTTTACTGCAGTTGAGATTTAACATAATTCAGCTGCTCTTAACTTGTACCTTGTTCTTAACTAGTCAGTCACAACTGTGAAAGTTCAGCAGGATAGCTTCACTAGGAACACTCAGAGCAGCCTGTCTCAACTAGAAAGGTGGAGGGAAGTGACATGAAGGATTAGGGTCATGAATTATTAAAACTCTGATATCAATATAAAATACCACAAAAAATTCTAGGGGAATCTAAGCCTGGCCAATGGGATATGTACTTTTCTTTTATATATTAGTAGATATCTATTGCAAAGTATACTGAACATGACACTTTCAAGCCCTTTGTTTTGTGTGGTTTGCTGGAGTTGCATAAGTTCTTCTGGTTACGAATAACTTTGCTTCTAGGGAATTATCTTCTTTTCTAAACATTAAAATGGACATATCTTGATTAATGAAATTATATTCCATTTGAAGACCTGGCACTACACTGACACTGGAGAAATATTTCTTGGCAAATGAAGTTACACCCTCCATTTTTAGTTTAATCTGTCAATGTCAGTAAACGTACAAGGCAAGCATGCAATCTTTGGTCTGCAAGACAACACTTCCAATGCTATTGCTGGCAGGTTTGACAGTAGACTAAAGTGTGAATTGTGAACCTTGAAAATGAAGTCTCTATCAGGCATTGCCAACTTCCTGGTGATCTAATGCTCATACAGCTAATTCTTAAAAAGGAAATAGATATGGCTTCCACCCTAGGCTCTCAAATATTGTACCATAATAACTCTCTAATCTTCGCACAATAGCTAGCTGCTATCCACCTGAATATCTTCAGAATTTCTTTTATCCATCATGAATTCCTATTGTTGTGTATGAACTGTAGCTCGGATAACAACATCTTGGGATGAACAGTATAATGGCAACAAAGCCTCTTGTTCTTTCCAACATCAAGCAACTTCCTTTAATAAATGTTTTTCCCCGAGCTTTCAATTTTCTTGATGGGTAAAATAATTCCTCTCTAACTGAAGTCTTTTCTAGGACACCCATGTCTGAAAGAAGGAATGATAGATTTTCACATCTTGTTCTTGCAGGCAGATAGTAGGTTCTTTGAAATGCCAATAAAGATTAAAGAGATGAAGAGAATTACCTCATTTTAAAAGACTGGAAATGACTGAAGTGAAAATTATAAACAGTTATAGCAAACGAGGTGATAAAGATGAGCACACAAACTGGGTTAGGATAGAGAGAGTTCTCTGCTCTATCCTACCTGTATAGGCAGTGAACAGCACTACACAGATTAGTAAAAATAAATCTGTTACCACAGGCACTTTATCAAAGCGCAAAGTTGGATTAATTCCTGTACCAGTAGAGTTTAGCGTAAGGACAGAGCAGGTGGCAGCCTGAATTCAGCCTGGCATAATTGGGGGTTGGTTCAGCCTCCAGTATTGGTTTGGACAGTCATAATGTTTGACCGAATTAATGTGTCAGCTGCCATGGCCTTGTAGAAGCAGGGGAATAGTTAGGGTAGAAGAATACCTTGGCCAGGCCTCAGCACATTCTCTATGCCAGAGGCTTCTGTGAGGAAAACAGAAAGTTAGCATAGCTGGCTCTACCTCTGCTGGAGAGCCATCTCTACCAGAAGTTTATCCCAAGAGAGTCACAGAACCTTTCTGTGAAGTAGATGGCACATGAGCATAGGGAAAGGTTCCCTCCTGAACCTTCAGTCTTCTCTTGTGGGTTCCAGATAAAGAGCTATGGTCCTGATCCTCCACACATGGCTGAGGCTCCACTGAAGTTCAGTATCACCAACCCTAAGCATATAAAAGGCCTCAAATCAAGATTCGAAAAGCCACCGTCTTCTATCTTGTGTAACAATTTGGGGAAATCAGTGTATAGCTCATGAATTCTGTTTGCTATTAGGGACTCTCAGTGTCAGACTGGAAACTCCATTTTGAATGCGGGCTTGTTTACATTCCCTCTTTTGTCACCATAGTGAGAGAAAACACACAGGAGAAATTCTTGTGCCTCGCACAGGGCCCAGTGCTGTAACTAGGTATTTTTACACCTGGGGCTAAATATTAATTATACGCCCTCTCGCCTTAGATTAGCACCCATAGCGCTCTTTACTTTTGCAGCTTATTATTTGTACTTTTTGCATCTTTGCACCCCTGATTATGATGTGCCTGGGGTGAGCATCTTGCTCTTGTTATAGCCCTGACAGGGCCAACTATGGGTCAAACACTAATGATCATCATTTCAAATGTTGTACAGTTGAACAAAGATGGCTACAACCAATGTTCCCTCTAATCTTTTCCATTCATGTGTGGATTTTTTCCATCCGTGTGAAGAATAAATTTTTACGTGCACCAATGCATGTATAAAATAATGTGCATCAATAAAAACACAAAACCTAGCTGTCGGTGGCATTTGAATTTCTCCTGAACTACCGCACAAGCACACAGTTTACAGGGAACATTGGCTACAATCCTGTGCAAACAAGTTTTTCAAGTACAGAAATAATAACTGGCCAGTGGTTCACTTTAGAGGGAAATTGTGAGCCCTTGATAACGTATCATATCATATCATATAACGAGATATACCTATCTCATAGAACTGGAAGGGACCTTGAGAGGTCATTGAGTCCAATCCCCTGCCCTCATGGCAGGACCAAGTACCATCCCTGACAGATTTGCCCCAGATGGCCCCCTGAGGAATTGAACTCATAACACTAGATTTAGCAGGCCAATGCTCAAGCCACTGAGCTATCTCTCCCCACTAAGGCTTATTCATAGACTTGCTTCATAAAAGGAACTGGAAATTATAAAAAATAGTCTCTCACTGATCATTTTAGAGAAGGAGAGGGAAGAGGCCAGAAACTCAACATTCTGAAGAAGCCTTGTGCAGGAGAGAAGGAAGCATTTTCTGCAGCATTCTCCTGCTCCCTACATTCCAAGTTGTCTGTGCTGTTTCTACACATTCCTCCTTCCTACTGCCTATTCAGTTTAATTTCTCACCCCTCCACTATATTCTTCCCCATGCTTGGCATTCACATATTGCCTATTGGGGCCACAATCTTCCTTCTGCCCAACCTGGCTTCAGCCCCGCTATAATCAATAAGAGACCACAGACATTTTTTCTGGGTGAAACCTCATTTTCACCTGCAAAATTTAGTGACATGGATTACCAGGTTGCTGAGACCAGCCTGTGGCTTCATGTTCAGTGAGCAGAAAGGGAAATGGCAGCCATTATGATTAAGAACAAAATTTCATGAGACTAAGGCAGAAGTAAAAATATCATGAAAAAACCTTAAAACTAAATGAGGCTCAGAATAAAATTAGGATGTGATAGGTTGGAATATGTCCCTATCAAGCTGCAACTTTCAGTTGGGGTTACAATCTAAGAATATAACCCGCATTTTAAGTATGTAACTACCTATCCAGATATGAAAAAGGCATCTTACTCTAATGTACCTGAAGAGTTTAAAACACAAGAGTAATCAACTTTGTCTTCCATTCAGAAGAAGTCCAGCCACTGAACAATGGCTCCGGCCTAGGGAAGAGCAAGGCGGAAGGAAACTTGTCAAATGACAGCGTACAAAACCTTATTTAAGGGCTGGATCTATTCCAATCTTCCCCTCTCAACAGCTATCATCACCTGCCAAGGAAGACTGTAGAAAACAGAGGAAAAAACCTGCTTCACACATTGACCGGGCCTAAATACTCACAAGAAGGGGTGAGTACACCCTCAGGTGAGAGATGTATACTTTTGTCATCTTCATGTAAGAGTTACAAATGTTCAGGCTTTGAAAGTAAAATTGCTGTGATATTAGAAACACCCGTGCTGAGCCTAATTTTTCCAGCTACATAGTCCCCCAGGAAATAAACCACAAACCAGAACACCATGGAGACGTAGAACTCTCAAGGAGAGTGCATAATTGACTAGGGAAGCTTGGGAGGTCTTATCGTTGACTGCAGGGCCTACAGATGTTGAATTGCTGAATTCCAAATAAGACCATAAGAGGACATACTAGTTTAGGCCAAAGGTCCATCTAGCCCAATATCCTATCTTCCAGGCGCTTCTGAGGGAATGAACAGAACAGGTAATCATCATGTGATTCGTCCTGTCACCCATTCCCAACTTTATGAAGGTTGTCAGACTAGAGGTCTGCACACACAATTGTCCTTTCAAGGCTCAAGAGCTAGAAAGAATGAAAGGATGCCACTCACTCCAGCTGGCTTGGAAGCATATAAAGTGTTGCCAACCTTTTTTTGGGGGGGGAGGGAGGAGAAATGTGGGGGGTTAGTGTGAGGAGACAGGATTTTAGCTGGGGATGACATGAGAAGCTTCAACCCTCTTGCAAATTTGAGAACTCTGTCTGGCTGCTGGCTCCACTTGCACTGTATCTTCAGTTTGCACTGTTATAACTAGGGCCTAATCTACACTAAAAAATTAATTCAACCCAGAAATGTCGGTTGGGGCGTGAAAAATCTACATCTATAGATTTAGCCATCCTAATCCGCTGATGTAGACAGAAGAATTGTTTTGTTAACCTAGCTCTGTAAACTTACCTACCACTTCTTGTGGAGCTGGATTACACAGGCCGATGGAAGAACCCCTTCCTTCAGCAGAGGTAATGTCTACACTGAAGTACTAATGCAGCTGTGCCGCTGTAGCATTTCTCATGTAGGAAAGCCCTAAGTATTGTATGTAGTGTTGCAGTATTTAAAGGGCATGGTCTCTTTTTAGATTCCTGCAATACTAGAGAAGAACATTGTTGTGTTTCTGTCTGGAAAGCAAAGCAGTTGCTTTGTTCTTAAATGTTACAGATTTGAAAAGTACATTATAGGAGAGCAGTTTTTAAAAACTGCCGGTGTGCTTGTAGGTGTTCATTTATCAAGAAAAGGTGCAAAAAAACGGAAACAGTGATGATGGTGGAAGTGGTCACAGCAAAACAAGATACCAGGAAATGAAATGCAGCATCTGACAAAGAAACCACAATTTTCAATGTTTCTGCAGAGCTGAACAGTGTTCTTTGACTTTCATTTAGTTTAAAAAAATGGCAGAATGAGCACAACTTTGTGCATACAGTTAGTTGCCTGTGTATTTTCTCAGATTCTTATACAAATGTTTTACTAGACAACTTCTTGTCTAATATTGTAGTATCTCCGTTGCTATATTCCAAAACTGCTTCTGAATATCTCTTAAAACAAATCTGTTCTAAACTATTAACTATCTTACTACAGGAAAATGAAGTAAAGTTTTCTTCTGTGTACATGGAAAATTACAATTCAGTGTAATTTGATAGTTCACATAGAAACAAAATTACATGTAACATTTACAAATCCTACACAGTCGATTTTAAATTGTGTGTAGTGGCATTTGCAAAGGACAATGGAAACAGAGCCGCAGGGAGAAAATACTCTGTGAACGAAAAGTCTGTTCGGGAGTGGAGAAAGGAAGAAGCAGAGTAAGAGTCAGTCTTGTCTTCCTTTCAGTAAACAAAACCCTGTATTACATGCGGACGAGTATAGCCCACGGGGGAAGGGGCGGGGTATGTAAAACTTTGCATAACCCGCGGGTTATATTCTTTAAAGTACGGTACATCAGTGTAGAGAATTAACACTTTGCTTTTCTTCTTCTGAGAGGAAAGGCATGGGGGGAAAGAGCAGCGATAGTCTTTACTCACTATATTGGATATACACTTTTCTTCCTACCACTTATGTTCACTTAATACAGCCAATAGTGCAGACCATGACATTGCTGCTCTGATTTAAAATGTTATTGTGTTTAGAGCAAAATTTAGCAAAGCTTGAAACCTAAGTGATAGAGTAGAGGGGTTGACAATAAGTCTT
The DNA here is from genome assembly GCA_019425775.1 of Rafetus swinhoei. Classification (NCBI taxonomy): domain Eukaryota; kingdom Metazoa; phylum Chordata; order Testudines; family Trionychidae; genus Rafetus; species Rafetus swinhoei. The sequence goes on from CM033424.1 coordinate 224,532,125, forward strand.
TAAAGAGCCTGATCCATCTCCTATTAAAATCAAATCACACTTGTAGCCATAAATATTCAGCAACCTGCTTCTCCTCCTAGCTCCTCCTTTACTCCTCTTTTGTACTGCAGACCTGGCTAAGTCCTTCTTGCCCCCAGTCAGTAGTCTGTAATTACATACAAAATTTGGGCCCCACATTCAGTATTGCCAACCTCAGTAAATCAGAATTTGTGAATCAGACCACCCAAAAGACAAGACTTTGTAGTTATACAGTGTTTTTTTATTTGTCTTTTGATTTAACTCCCCCAGACCATTGCACCTCAGTCAACTTTCCCTCAAATTTATTGGGCAGGGTAATATTTGGCCTTTGTTGCAAGTTTTCTGATCCCTGTCCCCACCTCTCTTCACCCAATCCTCTCCCTCCAGTTGTCCCCATCAGTTCAGGCTCCAGCCTCATTTCTGCTCCTCCTGCAGTTCTTACTCCCCTTTTCTAGGCTGGGGAGGGGTCAGGGTGAAAAAGTCTGCAGTGGTGTCCCCTTCTCTTCTGCTTTTGCTCCTTCCCAGTTGGGTATTGCAGGAAGAGAGGGGGAGGAGCAGAGGAGCCACAAGTTGCTCCAGAAGGAGAGCCAGGAGCTGCCAAGTAATTGCTGCTCCTTCCACCTCCTCCTCCCCTCCTGTGAGAATGTGTTTTTGTTTTCACTCTATAATTTGTCAAGTTACAAGAAAACACCAAATATTTAGCTTTTAAAAAGTCTCCTGACTGGAAGGGGAGAGGTGGCCTGATTTTTTGACCATTATTTTATGCCATCTACTTTCTGTATTCTTTTGCTAGTACATTTAAACCAAACTATTCAATTTACTTTTTTATTTTAAGTTAGTGCAAGAGAATCTGAAAGTGAACCTAACAGGGCACTGGAATGTTTAGTTTGCATATACTGCATGGGACTGCATATGGTGCATTTGTTTAAAGCACCTACTCCATTTTGTATGTTGTTTTGTAAAAAGCAATACTGAATGCTTAAGGGCCTTTGGTGAGGAACCAGAAAGCCTTCAACAAGGTCTATTGCCACAGGTTCTTAAGTAAAGTAAAGAGTCACGTGATAAGAGGGAAGGTCCTCTCATGGATCAGTAACTGGTTAAAATACAGGAAACAAAAGGTAGGAATAAATGGTCAGCTTTCACAGTGGAGTGGGTAAATAGCAGGTATATGTACTGTGACCTGTGCCGTTCAACATATTTCCATCAATGATATGGAGAAAGGTGTAGACAATGAGTTCCCAAAGAGGCTGACAAGACTAAGTTACTCAGGATATTTAAGTCCAAAACAGACTGAAGAGTCACAAAGGACTCTCACAAAACTGATTCCCTGGGCAACACAGTGGTAGATAAAATTCAGTGCTAATAAATGCAAAGTAATGCTCTGGAAAACATAATCCCAACTATACATACAAAACAACGGCGTCTAAGTTAGCTGTTACCACTCAAGCAAGATTCTGGACTCATCAAGGACAGTTCTCTGAAAACATTTCCTCAATGTATAGCGGCAGATAAGAAAGATAATAGAGAAAAGAAAATAATGTCATTCTGTAAAGCCATAGTAGACTCATACCTTGAATACTGCATGCAACTGTGATTGTACCATCTTAAAAAAAAAAAAAAAAAAAAAAAAGAGGAAAAAGTACAGAGGACAAAAAAAGTAATTACAGGGGATGAATAGTCCACATGTAAGGAGAAATTAGAAAGACTGAGACTGTTTAGCTTGTACAAGAGATGACTGAGGAGAGGCAAGTTACAGGTCTATAAAATCATAAATATGATGAAAGTGAATAAGAAAGTATTATTTACTGCTTCACATAATACACAAATCAGGAGTTATCTGTGAAATCAATAGGCAGCAGGCTTAAAACTAACATCAGGAAATACCTGTTCACACAATGCATAGTCAACTTGTGGAACCTGTTGCCAGGGGATGTTGTGAACATTAAAAGTATAAATTAGTTCAAAAAAGAATTAGGTAAGTCTATGGGTGACAGGTCCATCCATGGCTATTAGGCAAGCCGGTGAGGAATTTAATCCCAATACTCTGGGTGTCCCTAAACCTCTGACTACTACGAGCTGGGATTGGATAACAGGGCATAGATCATTCAGTAAATTGTCCTGTTCTGTTGCCTCTGAAGCACCTGGCGCCAGTCTCTATTAGAAGAAGGCAAGAGTGAAATTATGTGCTGGAATTTACCAGTATGCTGGGGTCTTGGACAAGGTGGGTGGGCAGCAGCTCTGGATCCCAAGAATGGGCCAGAACCTCAGTGGAAAGGGCAGGGCTATAGGATCAGACTCCCTCCAGCCAGTCCTCCATGGCTGCTGCAGCCATCAGGAACCCCGGGCTCTTTTAAATTCCTGAGGACCCAGGCAGTGATGTTTAATTGCTGCCACGGCAGCACTTTCGGCCATCTACAAGCCAGTACTGGGGACTGCTTCTTACCGGTACATCATATCAGCCCACTTTAACCTCTGAAAACAGGACACTGGGCTAGATGGACCATTGGTCTTACCCAGTATGGACATTCTTATGTTCTTAAATAGTTAACAAATAAGTTGGGCTGAAAACCAATGCTAAGAAAAAATGACAAGAATCAATACACAATAAGAAACACCAACAACACTTTCTGTGGCTAACATGGAAGAGGTCCAATATTTCACATTATTCTTACTGTGCTGCCAGGATATAAGTAGAACCAAAGGAAAAAAACCCATTAAAACCAGAGTGACAGAAGTCAGACATACCCTTGGCAATTCTAAAGCTGATATGGAGAAACAGAAATCTTGCCTTCCAAACTAAACTTTGAGAAGTTAATATCACTATAAAGTCAATCTCATCTGGTTCAGAAACTTGGAGACTTAAGACCTTACTATCAAAACTTCAAGATCTCATGGAGTGTAGCCTTAGCCAAATCCTCAGTATCAGATGGCCCAAAACAAAAACACACACACACTCTGGAGGAAGACATAATAGAAACCAGTAGGACATGAAATTACAGAAAAACAAACATTGATATGGTTAGAGCATAGATGGAGGAAAAACCCAAACATAACAAGACAGGCATTGAACTGAATCCTAGGGCAAGAAGTAAAGAACAGGCCAAGAGTAACATGGAAATGCACAATAAAAATAGAACCAAAAGCTATCAAAAAGATGCAAGCATCTTATACTGCAGCAAGAGACTGGCAAAGAAAAGACAGTGGTGAAGTGCCTTTTTTTTTTTTTTGGTCAGGATGCCTAAAATTACAACACTGTAAAATTTCAGATTTAAATAGCTGAAATCATGAAAATTACTATTTTTTAAAATCCCATGACACTGAATTTGAGAAAAATTGACATAATTTGCTAGGGCTCTAACCGTAAATTATAATTAAGTTTTCATTTTGTTGGGATCCTCTGTCACACCAGACAAAATACATACAAGTGATGTGCATCTGGCTCCTTTCACCTTGACATTTCAGTGCACTATAAAGGTAAGTCACCTCAGGACTCATATGTAAATCTGAAATGGAACTCATTCTCAATCTAGGGATTGCCGAGAATGAAAGGCAAGGCAAGATCTAAATAACTGGTACAGGAGAAGAACAAAACAATGAACATTTCTCTGTTTAAAATGTTCTCTTTACACTGACAGCATAATTGTACTTATGTGAAGAACAGGCATTGCAGCTGATTCAGAGTACTGGCTAGAGAAGCCCTATTTAGCAATATGGCTGAAAGGGTTGTTTATATCTTTGCACTCTTCTGTTTACATGCTATCTTATATTTAACACATTTCGAATAAATATTTATATTTCACCACAAATAAAGCTAAAATTTCCACTGGAATATTTAGTAATTACATTGTTTTTTGTTCCAATCAGGTCAGTGAACTAGTTGGCTTTAAATATTGAGATTAATGGTACAGAACTAAATATAGATGTAAAGTTTATCTACCCTGAGAACGACCTTTGTGAACAGTTTAACAGAGCAGGATCATGTATAAAAAAAACCTAGTCCTGGATATCCAAGTCTACATGGTTGTGTGGAAATACCAGAATTACCACTATACATCAGACTGAATAAGTACAGTAATATTTTATACCTTATGACATAGTGCCAAGACATGGACTTGTAACCAATATCATGTGAAAGAACTTCTAAACTTCTGTATCAAGCATCATAGCATACCTAAGGAAGTTGCTCAAGCATGGAAAACGTGTTTTAAAGAGGCAAGGTAAATGCTTCTATAAAACTTCCTTTCTACTATTACACAGCTAAAGATTATTATAAGCCAAAAATAAAGCCTTAAGAAATCTGAATGCATTTTTCTCAGTTTTAAAATTCACAGTTTTGCTTATCACTAGTGTGTATAAGCTAGTGGTTTTTATAAAAAGTTTCCAGTCAGTTTCATTTTCAGGTGCATGCACTACTCAGTACTGTGGTGTTTGGACTGAAAAGCCTGCTGGGGAAGTGTTTAAACTGTCAACAAAACTCTCAATTTCTTGAAAATATTTCCATTAATATAAAACATATTGCAATAAAATTTTTTTTACATTTTTTTAGAACTAAGCTACCTGAAAATGTCCCTAGCCTGTTTCCTCTCAAATACTTCCATCATTTAGTTGGTTCTAGGGTTGTCAAGCGATTAAAAATGTGTATTGCAATTAATCGCATGCCACTTCCCTTTGAAACGCCAGGCAGCATTTCAACAAGGCAGCACTGCATGGAGCCTGGGATCATCTGGAGTTCCCAGCTGACCCTGGGCTCCATGCAGTGCTGCCCCTTAGAAGGTGCTGGAGTGGCACTTCAAAGAGGCAGTGAAGCATTAATGCCTGCGATTAACATTAATTTTTTTAACGCGTTAATCCTGTCCTGCATTAATCGCAGGTGTTAACGCAGGTCAATTGACAGCCCTAGTTGGTTTCCTTACAAGTGTTCAATAAGATCCTTCCTTCCCTGCCCCATTTAGTCATGCTACATGACACCACAAAGATTCTGGTCTCTCTCGAGATTCATTGGTTGCAGGTCTTGCTTGGCTTTATTTGCATTTCGTGATGCACTACACAGTGAGCAAGACAGCATGTCAGAGCTCTCATTTTCCAAGGCTCTAGCTTCCCTTCACAATGGGCAGTATCTTTGTTTGACTATAGTTTCATTAACTTATTTAATGTGCTGAAGACATATTGAAGAAAAAAGCTTAGAACCTTTTCTAAGGCTTTCATGGGAATTGAGGGCATTCAGCACCCAAGAGGATTGGTCATTAGTGATGTAAAATATTTGCATAGACTATTCGATTAGTCGATAAGGAGGGTCTCTGCTGGGTTCCACGTGACGGTGCTACTTTGAGATGCTGCAGGCAGCCCAGGACAGCTGGGAGCTGCATGCAGCATTTCAAAGCCTCAGCGCCATGTGGAACCTGGGGTCTGGCCCCAGGCTCCACATGGTGCTGCTGCTTTGAAGCACCCACCACCACCCCCTTCGCTGCCTCTTTCTGATAGAGTTAGCAAGGTGGGGGAAAGCGACCAGTTGACTAGTCTGTCGACTATCCAATAAGCATTTGCTTCTTGGACAGTCGACTAGTCGTTCACATCCCTAGTGGTCATTAGATTGGAGTACCATATTTACAAGGAGACAATATTTCCCCTCAGTCCCCACCATTCTTTACCTCTCACTCAAACTCAAAACATATCTTAGAGTAAAGGAAACACTGAAACACAGCCTGGATTTTATTTTAAAACTGTAAGTACTGATACATCCTTTTCTCCTCCCCCCTCTTACTTCATACACTTAATACCAATTTGGTCTGAAATTGATGGTATACAATCAGTACATTATGATTTAATGTTTACCTGCCAAAACTCTTCTTCATGTTTAATTTCTTGAAAATCAAGTTCATATTTAATGCTTATATTAATAAAGGCTGTTTCATATTTCACAGGTTCTATTAAACTAAGGTAATGCTAAACTGAGTGGTTAGTCCATTATTTCCTTTAATAAAATACGTATAATATGAAAAAATCACACTCTCACTTTAACTTTAGCAGAATCAAACCGAAGCAGTAAAAATGAAGAATTTCTCAACAATTATTAGGTCTCAGAAGTGTCTTACACTAGAGGGAAGGAGAAGCCTAACCAACTACAATAGCTCCATTAAATACTGTCAAAGCTGCTGTGGCACATTTTTACATCTACTCAGGCACAGGATACAAAATAACCTCACTAACATTGAAGTCAGATAAGTAACTTAATATGGTGGTTTTTGAGTGCTGTGTTTGCAAATCAACATGTTTTAATGGTAACTAACCAATGAGAATCAACCTCTAAGAAAACAATTCTAGTGTAAATGTAAAACACATTAAAAATCAATGATTTAAATAAAGGTTTCCCGCATGATTATTTAAATAATTAAAATCTTATTTAAATTGCTTTGATTAAAAATTTAAAAAAAAAAAATCAATCCTCCCTGGAGAAAGCCTTAAGACAGACAAAAAATGATTTAGCAATAGACAGAGGACCCAAAAGAGTCTGTCCACAAAAACCTGACTTCAGTCACAGAAATGTTTACTTTTGGAAAGATTTGAGTTTGAAATGCTGAAGGCACATTTAAGATTCATTTGGAAATAGATCAAGGACAGGATAAGGCAGACAAGTCAATGTGAAAATTGGTTGCATAAAGACGTTAGTACAGAGCAATAAGCAGCTCCTGGCTCAGATGTAGTTGGTTCACCGGGGTTAGCCCTGGAAGGCTGCCAGATTCTTTATTTACCTGCAAGTAAATATGTATAATACCCACGCACAGCTCCCACTGGCCGCAATTCATTGTTTCTGGCCAATGGGAATTGCGGAAAGCGGTGGCCTGGCTTGTGCCACTGTCTGCAACTCCCATTGGCTGGGAATGGCAAAGTGCAGTGAACAGGAGCTACAAGCCTGGGCTCATAAGTTAACATTCATGATTACACCGCCCACTGCAGCACCGACTCCTGAGGAGCCACCTCCCTCACTCATGTAAACGTGTGTCACTGCAATTTTCAGCGGTTACACATTTACCTGAATAAACACATTTTAACATCCCTACCAGGAAGAAGGGGTTAAAGTTGCCTAGCGAGCTAAAGGTGAAAGATACCTCATCTCAGACTTTGGAAGGAACTTCAGATTCTTAAATCATGGGTCAAGTTTGGTAGCTTTCGAAAGCTCACATTGTTACCTTCATGTTTTGTCAAACCTGCAGCAAAAGTGTTTATAAAATAAACGTGCCAAGTCATCATCCAAGACTGCTATAACATGAAATAAATGGCAGAATGTTGGTTAAACAGAGCAGGAGACATACAGTTCTCCTACAGGAGTTCAATCACAAATTTAATTAATGCATTTTTAATAAGAGTCATCAGCATGGACACACATCCTCTGGAATGGTGGCTGAAGCATGAAGTGGCTTACAAATGTTCATATCTGGCATGTAAATATCTTGCAATGCCAGCTACAAATGTGCCATGCATACTCCTGTTCTCACTTGCTGGAGACATTGTAAATAAGAAGTGGACAGCAATATCTCCCACAAATGTAAACAAATGTATATGTCTTAGAGATTGGCTGAACAAGAAGTGGGAATGAATGGACATGTCAGTTATAAAGTTTTGCATTGTTTTGGTTTTGAGTGTAGTTCTTATGTAATAAAAAATACACATGTAAGTTGCACTTTCACAATAAAGGGACTGAACTACAGTAGTTGTATGAAGTGATTTATTTGGACATAAGATTTCATGGGTAAAAATCACATGGACAAATGGGAGCTGTCCATGTTCAACCAAAGGTGAAGTCAATCTCTCAAGTACTTCTTCAAAGCATCACTTCAATCTTGTTTGTGTTCATCAGGATCCAGATGTTCTTCATCCAAGAACTAACATTAGTTGCACCAAAGGTGTGTGATACATAATTGAGTGTTTGCATACTGTTAGCAGCTCAGCCTGATACATCTATTTCTTTCCCCCAGTGGTCCTGTAGATATCGAAAGAGGTAGGATTGTGTGGATCCCCTATGAGACTGTATAGAAGAGGGTTTGGAGAGAGGAAGAATTTCTCTTCACCACTCTGAGAACTGGAGCCATTGTACTGCTGTGCCATCTACACCTCTGATGTAGTTCACTACATGCCAGATTAATGTACTGAGTCAAGCATATATTGGTGAAAAACACAATCTGAGTTGCACTCTGTGATGTAGTGTCCGTACCTTGCTGGTCACTATGCTTGGGCTGTGGGTGACCGCTACTGGCCGGTGTCCGGAGCACTGCCCAGCAGGTGGGCTGCCTAAGACCCAACCGGTCTGACCAGTTGAGGGCAGTGAGGGAACTAGGAAGTGAGTGTTGGGGGAAGGGGCAGTCTGGGGCTGGAATCATGAAGGAACCAGTCTAAGGAGGGGGCTGGATTCTAGGGGCACAGAGACCCCATCTCAAGGGGTCTGAGGCATCCTGGCCCAGACTCCTGTAGACACATCACGTCTATGCTGTGCTGCATCCGGGAGAAGCAATAAACCCTCTCTATTCTATTGGCTGGTGGAGTCTGTTCTTGCTGCTACGGGGCTGCAGGATCGGAGGAACCCCAACACGTCATCACACACTCCAACAGTTTTTAACCCCAAAGTTTCTATACCGCTTGTGGATTTACCCAAATACACACATGCACATGCCCCAGAATAAGGAATCTTGTACAACACTATAACATGTTTGGAAGTAATACACAAAATCACCTGCAAAAGTTTCACTAACCCTACACCGTTTCCAAATTAGCTTCCCTGCAAGAAACCAAATGAAATGAAGTATTCATGGGAAAATCATATTTTTATTGCAAATCCATCAGTCTATGGACTACAAATTAAAGCAATGATTTACAGGAAAACTTGAATTGGAGGAAAAAAAAAAAAAGTCAGTATAAACCTGCATTTTTCTGATGTTTTCCTATCCGAGAGAGAGAGAGTGAATAAAACTTGTCCTGCGGGATGACAGAGTGACCTCATCATGTCACTCTGTGTCCTGCAACACCTCCCACTCAGCCATCCAGCCTCCTCCCTTCCCAGTGCTGGGGGCCACGCAGCTTTTCTGATGCTGAGGGGGGACAAGGCAGGAGCCATGCAGCCTCCCTGGTCATCACAGTGCTCCAGGGACAGAGCGGCAGCCATGCAGACTCCCCAGTGCTCCCTGGTGCTGAGGGTTGGGGTGGGAGCCACTACCCTCCCTTCCCGGGAGAGTAGAAGGGTCGGGAGCTGGAGGGGTTGGGGAGAGCCGGGCCCAAGCACGGCAAGGTCTCAGACCCCCTCTCCAGCAGCTGCGTGGGGGAGGAGGCAAAGAGGCAAGGGCAGAGGGGATAGGCCATGGTGGCCTTGGAGTCTCCCCAGTGGCCAGAGGCAGGGGGATGGAAGAGCCGGGGCCAGGGTGTCCTCAGCATCACACCCTCCCTGGCAGTCAGAGGGAGAAAACTGGGCCAGCCTCGGCCCGGCCCAAGCCCCTGGCCAGGTGAGCTGGGGCTAGCCTGGCCTCGGGGGGGGGGGGTGGAGAGAGCCAGGGCTGCCACACCTCGTCCTGGCCCTCCCCAGCAGCCGGAGGGAGCCAGGGCTGCCTACCCCCAGAGAGGGGTGTTGATGAATATAGAGAGCAGGGAGCACCACCCCCTAGTATTAATATATTATCTAAATCCAGGAAATTAAATAAGTCTTCAGTGTGAACAAAAAATGAGTACATTGAGCAGGAAGCCTTAACGTGATATTCTAGGCAAAGGACCATATTAGTAAGCATTACTTATTTCCCATTTTCTAATACTTGAATGTCATGTAACCCAGAGATTAGATTAGAAGCACCACTAAGGCTGTCATTGCACACAAAAGTAAAAACATCAAAAGCAGTTTAAGTGTGTGTTAGATACCATAAAGAGATTACATGGTGTCCATCTCTGACCACACACAGAAATAGCCTTATTTCACTTAAGCATCACATTCTTTCCATTAAGCTGCAAATGGAACAAGTGATAGCTCTGGATTCATCGCTATATTAAAGAGTATACTACTCTGATCAAAAGGTCACCTTTTATAATTTTGCAATTTACCCATTCTCTTCAGCTAAAAGCTTAAGAGCAGAAAATTAAAATTATAATCCATTCTTTTACATATCTCAACAAAATATACAGTAAATTGAAGTAGTAATATCACTCCCAGAGAGAATGGATTTTATTATCTACAAGAAATGGAAAGGGAGATGGAACTAACACAACAGCAGGAATACAAGCACATAAATTACCAAACAGACCAAAAGTCCATTAAACTAGGTATCCAACCATTACTGTACACAATACTTCAGGAAAAAAAAAAAGTGTGACACTCCTAGAGTGCCCCTAAATGTAGAGTTTCTTTGTCAACACAGCTGATCATATTCCCTAAAGCATGAAAGCAACTTTTAAGTTTATCCTTGGCAATATCGGAGACTAATTTTATGCACGAGTATTACCAGTACCACCAAACATTTCTATAGTGTTTTTCATCATTTCCATTTTACAGATAAAGAAATGGAGACACAGAGGTTAAGAAGTGGAACTGGGACTAAAACACATCGACTCGCAATCCTGCATTAAACCACTGAACTATATTATAGTCCAATCTTTGTGAGTCTTGCTAGTCTTATGCTTTCAATATCCTGTAACAGAAAGTTCTACTGAGGGTAAATAACATTCTACTCTCAGTTTCATCACCATATACAGTATCACTTTTCTGCTGTACTTATTCATGCTTGGGGCATTTCTCTAATGTGTCTTTTGATGAGCAATACAATGGAAACGAAAATGTAGCCTAGAAATTGCACGTACATGAAGGTTTCATTTCACTTTGAAGATGGAGTACATGTGCAAATAAAAACTGGGTACACGTCACCTCAGGATGCAGAGATAAAATGTCTCGATACCCTAAGTGACTGCTTCTTGGAGCAGCTGGTTCTGGAACCCACAAGGGGAGAAACAATTCTTGATTTAGTCCTAAATGGAGCACAGGATCTGGTCGAAGAGGTATATATAAGTGGATCACTGGGAATAATGTTATAAAATTTAACATCCCTGTAGTGAGAAAAACACCACAGCAGGCCCAACACTGTGGCATTTCATTTCAGAAAGGGAAACTACACAAAAATTAGGTTAGTTAAACAGAAATTAAAAGGTACAGTGGCAAAAGTAAAATCCCTGCAAGCTGCATGGAAACTTTTCAAAGACACCATAATAGAGGTCCAACTTATATGTATACCCCAAATTAAAAAACACAGTAAGAGAACCAACAAAGTGCCACCATAGCTTAACAACCAAGTAAAAGCAGTAAGTGATAAAAAGGCATTGTTTAAAAAGTGGAAGTTAAATCCTAGTGAGGAAAATAGAAAGGAGCATAAACTCTGTCAAATTAAGAGAAAAATATACAGTAAAACCTGTGTTATCCAGCATGCCCAGGGGATTAGGGCGTGCCAGTAAATTCTGATTATCGGGGGCGGAGGGGAAGGGGAGGGGAGCAGGAGCCGTGCGGGGCCTATGGGGAGGCAGCATGGAAGCTGGTGGGGCCAGGATATGGCCTGCTGGGGGCACTAGCCACGGGGCGGGGGTGGAAGCCAGGGGGCGGAAGGCAGAGATGGTGGGGGCAGGAGCCACGGAGGAGCTAGCCTGCTGGAGGTGCCAGGAGCTGCGGGGGGGAGCCAAGATGCTTGCTTCCAGCTACCATTTGTCCTTCCCCCAGGTACGTGCTGCACGCTCATCTGAGGAGCAGTCCGGCACTTAAATGGCCAGTTGCCTTTTTTGTTTGTTTTGCTTTTCCTGGAGTCAGAAATTTGCTGGTTTCTACAGTTTTTCGGATGCTTAATTTCCAGATAGTGCAGGTTTTACTGTAATAAGAAAAGCCAAAAGGGAGTCTGAAGAACACCTAGCCAAAAACTCAAAAAGTAATAGCAAAATGTTTTTAAATACATCAGAAGCAGAAAGCCTGCTAAACAACTGGGGCCACTGGATGATCAAGATGCTAATGGAGTATTCAAAGACAATAAGGTCATTGCGGAGAAACTAAAATGAATTCTTTGCTTCGGTCTTCACAGGCAGCTGTGGCTTCAGTGGGGGAGACCCTGCAGCTCCCAGACAGCAGGGCTGAATTCTTGGAACCTGCTAGAAGTGATAGTGTCCGCGATTTCTGTGATCTCCATGAAAAAAATCATAGCCTTACACATGGGTCATGGGCAGGACTGGAACCTTTATACCAACCCTTCTAGAATCCAGCTGCAGTGTGCTCAGAGCCCAGCTGCGCTGTGCCCAGCCAGGGGATCAGATACCAGCATCTCCTTCCCCCCCAGAGCCCAGCTGCACCCAATTTCCTGCATGCCAACTTCTGCCTTCGGGATATGCTGGGAACCCTCCAGCTCACTCCTCAGCCTCAGAGCAGTGTCTTCTTTTTGCAAACTGGGTTCTGCCAGATCCAATAGCCCCTACTGGCAGCCAGTACCACTGCAGCCTATTTCTGCAACTTTGCATGGAAACTTTAAATTTTCCCAGGAGTAACAAAACCCTACATGAGCAATCTTAATTATTTTTGTTTTAAGTACATGCAATACAAACATCTTATGGCATAATCCTAGTCAATAGTGATTAGGAATTTGTCTGAGACACCGCGCATGGACCTCATGCAGAGTTCCAGCAACATTTGACCCTCACTCAAAAAAGTTAACCTTTTTTTCTTTCAAAAACTTCCTGTTTACAACAAGAGTTAGCCTACTACAGATGTCTCAAAACTGTCAAAGGTCTAGTGGATAAGTATTGTCACTCTCTCACATCCCAAATAGTGCTACAAAGATACTGTCAGATGACTGAACTATCAAAAAGAGTATTTTGCTATACATAAGTAGGCTCCTGTTCAGGAAGTTCAGCATTGTAATGAATCTTCCTTAATAAAGACTCAGTCTACCTTACTTAGGCACATGTAAGTACCTGTCAAAACCAATCATAAAAATAAGACTGAGAAGGTTAATGCACTAATGAATCAAATTAGAGAATTTCTTCATAATCAGAATACAATCAATGGAGTACTGAGGTTTATATAACAAAATGACAGCATCAGTACACGTTCTTTCAACAACAGTGCACGGACAGTGATGTGACTTATTAGGAAATTTAATGCAAGTTGAACCAATGACAAGACCAGGTCACTGAAAACTAAACCCTATCTCAAACCTTAAAATAATACAGTACACAACTAAATGATTTTGTTGCAAACACTATATAGCTACATATAGTTAACCAATCTTGAATAAACCAAAATGTTTCAAAGATTTTTCAAGTTATTTTCATTTAGGACACAAAATCTATATTCTACATCCTTACCTGAAAACATCTTGCTTGTTACTAGTTGTGATATTTATTTTAAGAGATGTTTACAATAAATATTCCATTGCTTCTTCTAATTTGTTGCAATGATGTTACTGTATTAGTCACCAATTTTTATTTTTAAACAAGGAAAAACTTTAAAAGGCAATGTTACCTCACTTCTTAGATTGCTCAAGTCCACACAGTTGTCAGCAGATTTTAAATGTCATATAAGAAAGATATGATTGTAATATCACTAATTTATTTTTGACAAATAAAGTCTCTAGTAGAACATAGCAATGTATGCTCTTGTACGATACATATGCAAAACGCTCCTGTCAAATATTTAATGTTTAGACAAATTCATTTGGTTTGAATAGAAGTGATATGAAGCCAAAAACTAAAAAGTATGTTTCTTCCTAGAAAGTTGATATAATCCATTATGCATACATCTCACCCAGTCAGCATGACTCTGGCTCAATCTTGTGAATCTTTAACAGAAATAGCATTGGTGAGATACGCATAGAGAAGTTTTTTCAACCATGAGACGAGGAATGAATCTCCTATGAATTAGGGATCACCACTGTAGCAATAACCAATACATTTCTACATTAGCTGATGTGGCAAACAGATCAACCTTTGAGACATCCTTAAGCTAAGAATATTTTGTGAAGGACACAATTTCGGTTCCCACACAATTCAATAAAAAAAATTGTTTTCTGAGGTTGCTTGCTACGATATTCTGAATATATGTGCAGTAAGAAGCTGAGATGACTATGTATTAGCTATGCACTGGCTTCCAGAGGTTTAGTGCTTCTGCACAGGGAAATGAGAAATGTGTACCTCCTGACAGTTGATATAAAAGGATTTTAGACAGTTCTCAATTCCAAAGGATTGATGTGGAGAAGCTGCTCTTATAAATAGCATTTTCCCTGTATCTTGGGAGGTCACAGATGTAAAAGTAAAGCATCTGATGTTATCACTACAGTAGGCAGAAACTGCAAAAATTTAACATTTGTAAAAGTTTTGGTTGTGTTCTATGACCAGTTGAATGGAATTATTGCCCTGCTAGATCGGGGTGGGCATTAATTTTTTATGGGAGGACACTTCAAGGTTTTGGTAAGTGGTCAAGGGCCACACTTTTCTATGGAGGAAATGTGGGGCCTAGGACAGAGGTTGGATGTAGAAAGGAGCTCAGGGTAGGGTACTGGTGTGCAGGAGAAGGTACGAGGCGTGAGACACAGTTTGGGTGAAAAAAGGGGTTACTACCTAGGGCAGGGGATTGGGGTGCAGGGTCCAGGAGGGGATATGGGTGCAGGAGACGATTCTGGACTGGGGAAGGGGTACAGAAGGGCATGTGGGGCCTGGGAGGGAGTTGTGATCTGGGAATGAGGGGTAGAGAGGTATTGGGTGGTGACCTGGGGCAGGGAGTTGGGCTGTGGGAGGAGATGGGGTGCCAGAGGCAGACTCTGGCCAGGAGGCGTTTAACCTAGGTGGCTTCTGGCCAGCAGCCCAATGGGATCCTGTGCCAGGCTCCCTACCTGCCGCAGCTTCAGAGCGGTTGTTCCATGTGCCTCTCTGTGCTGCACGGCTGTGGGGAATCTACATGCACTGCCCATACCCCCAACACAATCTCTCAGCTCCCACTGGCTAGTTCTTGCAAATGGGAGCTGAGAGATTGTGATGGGGAAGGGGCCAGTACACAAAGGTTTCCTCTTCCCCAAACCCCTCACAGAGGGGCAATGGAGCAGTTGCTCTGAGCCCTGGGGCTGCTCCTTCCCTGAGGGTTCCAGCAGGATGGCCACAGGCCAGACTGAAAGGCTTGGAGGACCATATCTTGACTGTCCCTGAGTTAAGGAGTTGTTCCTCTTAATGATTTAAACATAATAAAACACCAATAAAATTGACTTTTCCCACTATTACGCAGCAGAACCCCGTCTGTCACATCAAACTGGGACCAGGGCCAGTTCATAGCATCAGAAATTCAGATAATCAGGAGAATAGGAAAGTGAGAGTCTGCAGTGCTGTTTAGTAGCCACAGGAGGAATCACCTGCTTTTGACCCTGTGCGCTAGTTCCTGGGTTAATTGGAAAGCTGCACAATCGAAGGTTGGAAGAATGGGGCTCCATTGCACCCCCTCATCATTTGTAATGATTCTACAACATTATTATATTCCTATTATACACTGCTGCCAGCAACACTCACACAGATCCTCACAGCTCCCCAACCTTCCTAGCCATGGGGCAGGTAGCAAAGGATTGTTACACCCCGCTGACAGAGAATCAGGAACTACTTAGAGCCAACCAATGCAGAGAAGCAGAACAATTCCCCAAGCAAACGACCGGTTCTGGCTCATTTGCTGGGTCTTCAAAAGAACAAGTTTTGAGTCTCCTCCCTGTCACTGCTCGTCCCCCCAGCTCATCCAAACAGCAGTGAGATTCTCAGGAAAAGGGAAACAAACGAGACAAATTCCAATGTTCCCAGTGATAAGGGACAAAGGTCAAAGTGGGGAAAATAATTCTCCCAGTTTAACTTAGTGCCTTGCATTTGACCAGCACCAGGACCACCAGGCTACATTGGCACCAAGCCTCTCACAGGCTCTTTACCTTCTCTACAGGGACACCTGTCTTCTAGTTCAATTAGTTCTGGGAAAGGAGAATACAGGCAGTCCCCAGGTTACATGGATCCGACTTACATCGGATCCCTACTTACAAACGGTGTGAGGCAACCCCGCACTAGCTGCGCTCTCTGCCCCCCCCCCCCAGCAGACCGCCGAGACGCACCGTGGTCCTACCGCCCACGTCCTCCGCGGCGAGAAAAGCCACTCCGCGTCTCCCTGGTCTGCTGGGCCCCAGCAGACCAGGAGACGCGGAGCGGCTTTTCTCAGCAGACACCTCAGCTTGAGAATAAAGGACTGAGGGAAGTGAGGTGTGGGAGAATAAAACTGAGCTCTGGAGAAATGTTTGGCTAGAGTTTCCCCTACAATATGTACCAGTTCCGACTTACATACAAATTCAACTTAAGAACAAACCTACAGTCCCTATCTTGTACGTAACCTGGGGACTGCCTGTACTTCAAAGAGGCTCCTGCTCATGTTCGTAATCCTGAATCCTCTTTCAGTCCTCAAGGGCAGACCTCAAGGAGACTGACTCCCTACAGCAAAGCCAAAGGGGTCTCTGAGATTGCCCCTGCCCTACAGCCTGTCCTACCTGGCCACTGTCATGCATACTCGGGAGGTGGTGACCTCACAAACGTCCTTTAACCAATAAGCTGAGGCTCTGCAAAAGGCCTTGTGATGTCACCACCACACCCATGTCTGCCCTGCGGGGCTAGTGCTGGCCAGCCATGGACATCTGGTATGTTAAGTGGGGGAAGGCTTTGCTTTCCCAAACTGCCAGGCATAGCACCACCCACGCTCCGCCCCCACAACACCTGCTGTAGGCATTCTGGGGGGTGGAGTGTTGCTGCCCCCAGCGCCTGCCCTCCCACTGCTCCAGGGCTGGGGAAGCTGGGGCCATGCCACGTGCCTTCCACCCTCCGCAGGGCTGGGCTGAGCCACGCCGCACAGCACACTCTCCTCCTTACCCCAGTGCTCTGGGGCTGGAGAGACAAGGCTGGGCCGGGCAGCACGCCTCCTCTAGGCCTGGGCCATGCCATGTGCCCTCAGCCCTCCGGACTGGAGTAAGCGTGCGCCAGCCCGCTCACCTCTCCTTCCCATGATTGGGAGGGGGGAGCGCGCACGTGGCATGCTGTCCCACCTCCCTGTGGGGGGCTGGACCTCAGCATAAGGGGCAAGGCCTTTACCAACAGCACATGTGGCCAGCACCTTTGCATGTTTGAGCTGCTCCCCCTGTGTCACACCCACTCACTCAATGTTAGTTCTGGGATCAAGCAGGCTGCACATGGAAACCATCAGCGGCTGCTCAGTGCCACATGCAGCTTGCAGAGATTTGCAGACTGTAAGGCCAGAAGAGACTGTTTGATCATCTAATCCAAGGGTGGGCAATAATTTTTGCAGAGGGGGCCACTTCACAAATTTTGATATGTGGTCACGGGCCAGCTCCTGGCTCCCCAGCAGATGCAGGACCTCAGGCAGAAGGGGTGGAACTGGGGGCTACACAGAGAGACGTAGAGAGTTTGTGTAAGTGTGAAAGAGAGACACTGTGTGAGACAGACTGTGTCACAGACTGAGTGTGTGTGACAGTTACTATGAGTGTGGCACAGACTGGGGGGGGGGGGGGTGTGTGACAAGGATGCAGAGTGTGTGTGTGTGTGCTGGCTAAGTTTCTGATAGAAGACACGCTCTGTCTCCCTCCTGCTCCGCTCTACACTCTGACTCACTAACCACACTTCAGAGTGGAGCAGCTCCACTGAATGTTTCTCTCCCTTTTTGCAGAGATGAGGTGCAGGGGAGCATTCCCCTCATCTCCTCCAGCTTTCCCCAGCTAGCAGGAGAATCCTGGGAGCAGCTCTGCTGCAGGATGGAGCAAGGGGGGTGGTGGAGCCACTGACCACATGCTGCTGACTGTAAGTATGCATGCTCTGTTAATGAGCTGGGCAGGCAGAAAGAAATGCTGGATGGGCTGGATTCGGGCCCTGGACCTGATTTTTCCCACCCCTTATCTAGATTGTGCTTGGTGCTGCTGTGAGGGCAGGGGACTGGACTTGATTTCTCAAGGTCCCCTCCAGTTCTAGTATTCTATAATTCTATGTATTTTGACTTTAGAGGAGATTATTACCTCACAAAATTCTTGCAACAAGAAAATAATATATGCACGGTCCCCCTTTTGTTAACTCATGTTAGCAATCCTTTACTGAATTATTAATCCTGTCCCTATTCCTTCAGGAGTTTTTAATACCTTTCACACAGCAAAAGTAAAGTTTCCAGATCTGTATTTTTCTAATGTTCTCCAGGAGATAAGAGGCAAATTAAACACTCTACAAATCTCTTGTGGCGCTCAAAGCATAGTGCACTAGGTTTCCAGTAAAGGCTTTCCTCCTGTTTCCTTGGCTATTTTCTTCAGAATTCTAGTGTATCTGGGGATGAGGCCTGTGTAACAGCCACCAGGCAGATTTGAACCTGGGACCTCTGGGAGCTTAATATAGAAGCCTCTACCCTTTGAGCTAAAAGCCAGCTGTCTCTAGCCCCTGCTGTAGAGTTCTCTTGTTCTTATCTGTTTCTGTGGTCCAGGTGCCACTGCATAGGACAATGAACCACACTGGGTGTGTGGGTTACACCTGGTTAACTTTTTTTATATAGTTCTAATTGTTTATTAACTGTTTTATTACCTACACCTGCTGGTGTCATCAACCATGTTTTATTTCCTCCTATCTCCCCTTGGAAATAGATTTATCCCAATGTCTTCTAAGGTCTGCTTCTTTCAAAAATACGATAGACTTTATTCAAGTCTATCATTAATATATTTTTAATTAACTTCAGAATTTTTTTAGCTTCTAGTCTTGCTACTTCCTTCTCTTGAGAAAGCTACTATTTTGACAACTGCAACAACAGCATTCATCGCTGCTACAAATAGTAACTATGCAATTGCTGGTACAATTGATATGCCTGGCCCCTCCCTCCTCTGAACAGATACTTCTGTGGTGCAGACAGCAGAGGCAACAAGACAAAATGCTGAAGATTTAAATCATCAGATGTTAAGCAGTCTTCATTATTACTTTCAAAATAAGAAAAGGGGAAGAAGGATCTGTCTACTCAAGACTGGATCAAAAGGAATCAGCTCAAGAAATGAAACAGTCAGAAGCAGAGTGAACCATGCAGCTTTATTGCTAATCACACAGCCAGCTCCTGTAGCTTGTTTGGAATTGAATAGCAAGTGCTGCTGCTATGTGTAGATGAGTCCTTTAAAACCCCAACAGTCTTTGAATAAAGACTGCAACTGAGTTTTGGTATTTTCTCAATCTTCCCATCATCTTTCCTGATATTGTAGATACCTAATAATCTCTTCTAATAATATTATTCTCCTAATGCCTAGAAACCTAACAGGGGAGGAGAGAAATGTTATGAAACAAACTGCAAGACACATTATAAGCCTATTTACTCAAAATAAGACATACATTAAACCAAAATAAAGAACTTACAATTAAGTAACATGACCATGGCATACTGCCTACATGCCAAGTGGTGCAAAGGAATTATTATAAAGCTCAGGATTTTCTATCTGAAAAGAAACCTGCAGATTGGTTCATCCAAGTTCTCCAATACTGCAATCAAGACAGCAGACAAAAGTAGGATACCCAGTTGAGATGTACCTGGGAGTGCTACTAGGGATGTTAGATATTGGGTAACTGACTAGTCGTGTAGCCGCAGTATCAGAGGCAGCAGAGCAGAGTGGAAGGGGAGCTGATCCATGAGGGGAGCCAGTTTAAAAACCAGCTTCCCTCATGGACTGGCTGCCTGCCACAGTGCACTGGTGCCTCTGATACAGAGGCAGCAGCAAGGGGTGGCAGCAGCCCCCTCTCTATGGGCGGGGGGTCCGAGCCCCCCAAGCAGAGAAGCTGTTCTGCATGCTGTGGAGGAACCTCAATGGGGAGTTCAGAGCCCCTGCAGACAGAGGCTGCTACCACAGAGCAGCCTCTGCCTGCGGCGGGCCCAGGCTCACTACAGACAGAGGCTGCTTCACAGCAGCCTCCCCTGCTCTCCCCACGGTCTGCTGCTGCCTCTAATAGAGGCAGCAGCATGGGGAGGAGGCAGCACCTTGGAGACAGTACTGGGGGGAACCGGCTTTTAAGTTGGTTCTCCCCAGCACCATCTCCTGCTTCGAGGCAGCAAGGGGAGGGAAATGCAAGTAGCCAACTAAATTAACTGATAAGCCTAGACTTACCGGTTAATCATCTAGCCGACTACTCGTTGACATCCCTAAGTGCTACCGGGCTCTACCATACCACATCACAGCTGGCAAAACAAGCTCCTAGCATATACTAGCCACCAGCATAAGTTACTGTAAACCCAGGGTTGTTCTCACTTCATACTGGAACCAAACCAACCCCCAGCAGCCCTGGGGGAAGATGGAATACAATCACCTTGGCCTTTCACCTCTCCTGGGTCAAAGATAGAGCCCTATTTGTTTTAATGTCATAACCAAAATCATCATTGCCATTTTCAAGTGTCCAACTCCAACTGATAAGATTACTCTTAAAAATGCACATGTAGAGAACTGCTGGAGAACAGGAAGCAGACACTTAAGTTATAATAAAGGCTACCATGATTACAACATCAAAACATCTCTCACCTGGAGAATCAAACTTCATATTCTACTCTTCTACTTCAATAGATAAAGTTTCATTCAATAGCATATTTAATCTGCAATAATCTAAACAAATCATAGTTTTGACAATGAGCAAAATGCTTTCTCTTTTTTGCTGAGTATTCTGAACAATGTTTACATTAACTTTAGAAAAACTTGTTTACATTATTTCAATGTATTCAATTGCTAGTTTCCCATCACATCCTTCATGTACAGGCATGTTGAGTCAAATTCAGTCCCTAGTCAGGCATTAGCACTCTTGAGCAGCAACTTTCATATTTACTGTGTGATTAAAATGCAAGAGCCACCTAATGAATTCACCTATGAAGACCAAAATAGATGTTAGCCAACTTAAAAAAATAAAAATGTAAAAGAAAATCAGGTGACGTTTGTCCATATTCCAGAAGTTCCCACTCCTTAGCCATTCATATCTCCAACTAGCTCTGCTTATTTCTCCAGTTACCAACAACTACCTATACTTCCCCCTTTAGGCTTCTAGACACTTATAGAACTGTGTTTTCTAATAGGCGCTAGAACGTAAGTGTTATCAAAATTTCTCTTTTTACTTTAAATCAATTTTCATTCACATATTCAGTTTCAATCTTGATGTTTCTAGCACTGGGAGATTTTCAAAATATATTGTAGTTTTACCAGTTCAGAAAGACAAAAAAAAAAAAAAGCAAGCACAGATCCGGGGGGGGAGGAGGGGCGGAGAGAATCCTTCTCAATTTCTCCCTTACCCCTCCCCAGGAATGGAAATTCACAGCTATACCTTAGTAAGGCACATTGAGCCTTGTTAATAATTAAAACACATCACTATGCACAAGCAGTATTTCAAAACTCTTATTAACCCCACCTTCCCCCATTTCACTGCCCTTACTGAAACTAGATTCATTCAATGCCCCATACGGTCAACTTCCTTCCCTTTTCAGTTTTTACCTGTCTCATTTAAATCTCTAATACAGGATGCAGTGACTGCTTCACATATTCTCTCCTTTCTTTTCATCTTCTATTATACTTTCTGTATTGCAGAATCTCACAATCTGGCATTATTCCTTCCCTTGTTTGTTGATGTACACAGTATTAGAAAGCAGTTCTAAACCAGACTGCCAACACTTACTGTCAGTCTTATTTCCTCTACCAAATGTAATTTATTCTATGTCTGGTCAATTAGTCTCATTACTATCACTATGGACGTCACATACTTTTAAATATTTTTATATTAGCAGACTTACCCCAGCGTTGCCTGGGTCCTTCACAGCAGGGAATTTGTAGTGTTGGGGAGGGGAGGAGGAGGGATGACAGGAGGCTGGGGACACAAGAGTGAAGCATGGGGTTGAGAAGGGGCTCAGGGCAGGGGGTCCCATCCAGCATGGACCTTCTCTTTCCCACCAGCTCTCTTGTATTAATACATTTAAAAGGCTGGTGCGCAGCAGGAGGGACCCAGCACAAGTTGGGAATCAGCTGTTCTGGCTCACACTGGGTCCCTCCTCCCCCACTGCGTTTTAGGCTCTTAATACATTTAAAAAGCAGAGGCACAGCATCTGGGAATGGGCACAAGCCAGGAATCAGTTGATTCCCAGATCATGCCTGGTCCCCTCTACCCCCCTGCTTCTCCTGCCTCCCGTGGAGAAGGTGCTGGGGGGAACCAGCTTTTAAGCCAGCTTCTCCCAGCACTAGTTCCTGCTCCCCCCCGGCCCCGCTGCTTCTGATTGAGTTTTTGCTTATCAGTCACTAGTCGCTTACATCCCTAGTATCGACTACACGATTAGCCAATTATTTGCCTCAACATCCTTAATTCACAATAATTTTTATAAGTTTATCTTTTTGTGACCAAATCATGGGAAGATATGTACATCATGTGTACATGCTCAGAAGCACTTCCTTCCAACAAAGAATCATAGTTAAAATAGTCAATTTAATATGAGAAGTATACGTTTACTGCTAATACACTGATATTTCACTTGAGCCCTCATCAAGTATTTAGTTTATTTTCAGCTTAAAGGGCAGGGAGTTGTATGTTACACTGTATCCTCTTGTCTAGAATGCCTCATACACAGAAAAATAATGTTCACAACAGAAGAAAACATCTTTTCTGCATTTCATATCTCCTCTCTCTCTTTTCCCCCCCCCCATATATATCATACATACCAGATTTGTTTTACATGTTCTATAATTTCACAGAGATTTGCTTCTCATCACTAGAGAGGCATAGTTTCCTACACTCCACCTCACTTTTGTATCTAGCCAACTGACAGCACCTCTGCTTTTCCATCTCTTCAGAGCACATCAAACAAAGGACACAGCCAGGAAGGGAACTCACAGAATTTCCCCCTACTACACATCTTAAAATGCTCAAGTTATTTGGCAGTGGGGAGCAGTAGAAGAGAAAAGACAGAATGTGAAGAACCTGACAGGACTGCAGATGAGACAGGATTCAAAACCCCCCCCCCCCCCCATGTTTGCACCTTAGGAAGAAAAATGACACATGATGAATGGGAATCAGCAAAAGGACCATGGACAAAATGAGAGAGATACGTGGGATGGAACGAATTTTAAGAGGTATGAAAAAAAATTAAGAAAAAGAGTGGGGTAAGAGAAAGAAGATTAGCAATATTTACTAACCCACAAGTTATTTGTACTTAGAGTTTACTATATTTCTCTAACAGATATGCAAAAGTTTTAAGCTTGAAGGAAACATGATGTAAACAGCTTTGTAACCACATTTGATGTGTATTATATGTGAAATTGTTTTATTTGCTACTTACTTTAATGTTAGAGTGGAGGTGGGAGAGACATTTTGATCTTTTCTGTTAGGACTAGTAATAGTGACAAAACGTACCTGTCCAGTATACAGGATGCCAGCAAATACAACAGTCCCTAAGGAGATCTGCAATCTGTTTTGAGTTCTGCCACCAATTTCTTGTGTTATCTTAAGCAAGTCAAACAGCTTCTGTGAGTTACTTTATCTGTCTCCATGGAGATATTGATGCTTACCCACCATTGTAAAGAAATCTGAACCTACAGATTTTCTTTAAGAAATTCATCAATTTGTCAAGTCTGTTAACTGGTGTATTAGCTAATTATTAGATTGTTGACTGAGGACTATGAGATCTGGATGAGGTTACTGACTTTTTAAAAAAATATATATTTACCAAAAAAAAAAAGCAAGACAGGAAAGTTGGGTGTTATAGCCAAGGGAGTGTGATTTTTGATAGTAAGGTATCTTTATCGTTGTACTAAAATTTCTGCTTTAATCCAGTGACTTTAAACCCTATCTCCTTTTAGCTAGTTGTAAGAATACTTACATATCAATTGCGTGCAACTCCATTAACAGAGTATCGTGTTTGACAGTATAGATCTAGAACTACCGATAAAAAGCTGTAACGTAAGAGACCAAAAAGCTTTTGACTTTACTCCCCAACGTCTGGATTTAGGTGATCTTTAGACTCAACATCATTAGCCTTCTGCATTAGCTATTTAAAGATGTAAAGCTGCTTCCTGAGTCACATAATGCCCCATGCATGTTACATCTTCATTATTAGGCTCTCAATTTTAAACTCACATAAAAACTGTGAATCTGGCTACTTAAATTCCTTGACAGCATGTAGTTACAACAGTATATCTCTTGAAGAGCGATACAACGCTTGGCAAATGTTGCTATTTGGATGTTTTACCATTGCGACAGCACACACAAAAACTCCCCAAACTCAACAAAAACCAGAAACATTTTCTTGAATTGTTTTTGAGGTACCAGAACCCAAGCAGTTAAAAGCTTATATTTGCTTTTTATTACCACAGTACATTAAGCATAGCCGCTTCTTAACAACAGATCTTGTCAGGAAAACAGAATGGCCCAAATCATACAGAAATTTGTTGTGACTTAAGAGACACCTCTATTATGTATTTTGACTACTGCTTAATCAATTGCATCACTGATCAATAGGACACAAGCTACACCATGCAAGATCAGCTGTGCAGTCATCTTTCCTTCTCTGGAGAAAGATTTAATGCAGGCAGTAGTCTCACGTTTTTACAGTTACACAGCGGGGGAGGGGTGAGAAGGAGCGACGTGTACATAACACACATACACACCCAGCCACAGAAGAGCTCAAAGCCATAAGAAGGGAAATACTTTCCTCCCACCCACCCGCTGCAGCACCAGGGCATATCAGGAACAATACGCTCGCAGACATGCAAACTTTTATGGCTCTGCCCAGACCCAGAGATCATGTCTCAGCTTTCCTCCTCCGTATAATCAGATTAGCGCCGCACGGGTTCCGCTCCACGCGCCGCTATCGCCGATTGAGAGGCAGGGCAGAGCAGCTCTGCAAGCCAGCGCCGCTTCCCCGACTTCCCCAGCTCGCGCGCTGGCTCAGACACTAATAGCCAAGCTTTCGAGGAGAGGGAGGGAGGCTCCATGGGCTGCGTCTAGCGAGCCTCCTTCCCCTTTACAGCAGCCGCTTCTCCGCTGCTGCCTGACACTCGCCGGGGCTCAGCGAGCCGCATCCGTTCCCAGCAGCTGCGGCCAAGGCAGCCGCCGATCCCGCCACCGCGCTGCCCTGCGCCACGGCCGGTCACGGCAGCTGCGGCCGCTAGAGCGGGCGGCCGGGCAGCTCCATCGCCCGGAGCCCCCCGCCAGCCCGGCACCGCACACCCGCTGTCACCCGCGGCGCCGCGTCACGCGTGGACCCCGCCAGGCGCCCCCGCCCAGGATGCCCAGGTGCCGGCGGGCCGGGCAGCCCCGCGCTTACCGAGTGGTTGACCCCCCACATGAGGACGCTGAGCAGCGGGTCGCTGGCCCGGAACAGCTTCACTTTTTGCGCCACGAAGTGCTTCTTCTTGGTCTTGGTCTTGCTCGCCATGACGGACACGATGTTGCCGGGGGCCGCCATGGCGCAGCCGAGGGGAGGGGCGGCTCAGCGCCCCGGGCCCGGGCGGGGGAGAGGCGGCTGGCGCTGCACGGGGGTGGCGGGCTGCCTGCCGCGGGATGCCAGGCGCATCCTGGCCTGGCCGCCTGCGCCGCTCGCTAAGCCGGCCCCGCCTCCTCCCCGGGGCTTCCTCCGCCTGCCGCGCTCTGCGTCAGCCCGCCCCGCCCCCAGGCGGGAAGGCTCAGGGGCAGCGTGAGATTCGGCGCGCTCGTTACCAGGACGCGTGCGTGAAGGAGCCGAACATGCGCACTGGCCGCGATGAAGCCGTCGCCTTCACTCTGCCCTCAGTCTCGGCTCCGTGAAGCGGTAACGTCGGGCTAAGTGAGCGGGAGGCAGGGCCTGGGCGGAGAGGGGCCGCTGGCTCCATACGACGCCCCGCCCCCGC
Organism: Rafetus swinhoei; assembly: GCA_019425775.1. Taxonomy (NCBI): domain Eukaryota; kingdom Metazoa; phylum Chordata; order Testudines; family Trionychidae; genus Rafetus; species Rafetus swinhoei. The sequence continues at coordinate 224,558,065 of CM033424.1, forward strand.
CTGCCTGAGTCGTAGCACGGGTGGGACGATGCACCAGGACTTAATGGGACTTGTCCGCGAGCACAGCTGACGCCGACTCTATTTGACCTGCAGATCCAACAAGCGTGGACTCGCCGCCCTTGCATGGAGAAATGCCTGGTGGCAGCTCCTACGTCCCCCAACATTGTCCACAGACTCCTGAGCATCCTTACCTCTGCCTCTCCCAGCTGGAGCGTGTGTGGAGCAAAAGTGGTGGCCTGCCTGTAGGCATGGCAGCCAATATTTCTGTCCATTTCCTTTCTAATTTTAAAGTGCCAATTCAGTTAATTTGTTAGAAAGTTTGTATGGTAGTGTCCTTTTTCATATACACATTGGTTTGGGGTTGTTTACCTGTGGTGGGTGGAGGTTCTTTGTTTTTTGGAGGGTTTTTTGGCACTGCTTTTATCAACCCAAAAATTTTTTTAAATAATTAAAATGTATTAGTTCACCACACCTACTGCAGAATATACAGCAGTACTTAAACCACCTAGCAGTTGTAAGTATACACAGTACCACAGAACGGAGAAGTTCAAGAAAATGAACTTTTCTTTAATTGTGTAAATGAACAGCAAGCACCCCATTATTCATAGTTTCAGTGAAACTACAATAATTACAAATGTACAGCAAGCACTGCATAATTAATACATTTATTTAAAAATCAGTGTTAAATGTATAAATGTACACCACCAGCACTACACAGTTCTTAACAGCACCCAAATCTTCAGGGCCAGAGCACAGTCAAGCACAGCACATTAACATGGCTGACCATCAGTGCTTTTTTTGTGATGGTACTGCCTGGTACACAGTACCGGCACCTCCAGATGCAGTACCTGCACCTCCAGTCAGAGCTCAACAACTTTTCCCTTGGAGTACCAGCACCTTTTTTTTGTTACAAAAAGGACTGCTGACCATTAATGTGTTTTTTAATGCCTCTCTCAACTGCATGGTTACATGTTGAAGTATTTGGGTCTGGCTGTTCAAATTCAGCAGACAGCTGCTCGCTCGCTCTCTACCTTCCACCCCAGCAGCAACTTTTTTCCCAAATATTATACAGGACACAGCAGGCTGCTATAACACTTTGGATATTTTTCTCATGGAGATCCAAACTGCTGATTAAATATTATCAATATCCCTTAATTCTACCAAAAGCACATTTATCTGTCAGTCTGCACCTGTTGACTTGATGTTTGAGTCAGACTGTAGTGCTGTCAATCTGGTTAGCATATGGATTCTTGAGCCAGGAGAACAATGCTCAGGCAAGAGCCTAGGATCATTATTGGTATTTCAACATTGCCAGCCATAATCTGCTGATGGGAAAGCATGTCCCTGCATGCACCTTTTCAAATAGACCTGTGTTCTTAAAGATGTAAGTATCATGCACTTTCCCTGGCCAGCCTGCCCAAGAGGAGAACGTAAGCCAGAGCCACCCATTGCAGCACTCCAATAAGAAGCTGGCCAGCTGGGGCACTTAGCTGCAGTGGGAGGGGTGGCATGCTCTCAGCCGGGCTCCTGGGCTTACTGCAGCCTGCCACACTAAGCAACAGGCAGCCGGCAAGTTAAAGGGGCTGCCCCTCCCGTCCGGAACTGCCCCAGCCCCGAGCCCTCTACCCTCCCTCCCCCCCCCAACATTTCTGTGGCTGCAGCCTTGCATACCAGGTCCCTGTTGCTTTTTTCCTACTCCCTGCTTCCTCTATCAGGGAGCGAGGGTGAAAGTGTAGAGCCTGCTGCATTCCTCTTGCTCCTTTCTGCGCAGAGATGGGGCAGAAGTGGAATGCATCAGGCTGTGCACTTTCCCCTCACTCCCTGATAGAGGAGACAGAAAGGAGAAGAAAAACAATAGGGACCCAATATGTGCAGCTGCAGCTCCCTCCTCCCCCCCAACCACTGAAATCATGCCATTGCCCCCCACACTCACCCCTACACACACTGAGTCCCCTGCCCTGAATCCTGCATTCCCACATCCCCTCTGCTCTGAGCCCCCACACACCCAGCTCTGAGCCTCCACATTCCCGAACTCTGACTCCTGCACCCCCAACCCCTCCCCTGATTCCTGAACCTCCTCCTCACTCCCAAGTTCCTGCCTAGATTCCTGCTACCCCCCACACCCTCTCCTGCCCTGAGCCCCCCACATTCCATCCTACATTTAAATTTCTTACAGGTATTGTCACATTGCGCCCCACCCCCCAGGGAGTGCAACACAACAGTACCTGTAAGAAACTTAAGTTACTTTCACCCCTGTCTGCACTCATATCTGTGAAGCATCCCTAGCGAGCCACCAATGCTTGTATAACCATAGCAAAGCGGCCTTCTCTGTTGGTGTACTCTGTACAAGGAGGCCTGCTTCCAAAATAAGGATATGAGTGCTATTGCCTGCCCCCTCTCCCCTCCAGGACTTAGGAACCCCTTTGCTGCAGATCAATTCACTACATCCTGCACATTGCCAGGAATCACAGTCTTGTGTACCAGCACACAATGACGCTAAACACTTGCATGACAATACCCCTCCATCCCATGGGCTTTCCAACTCCAAAATGATTTCCCACGGACAGGTAAGAATCCAGCATTGCAAGCTACCAGAGCTTGGTCACTAGTCAATGCTCAGTTCTCAATACACTCTAATTCTGGAGTCCTTGAATGCAGGGAACACAGCACACACATCCAAAAATCTACTCTTTTGTATCTCAAAGTTCTGCAGCCACTATTCATCATCCCAAACCTGCATGACAATGTGATCCCACTAGCCAATGTTCATTTCCTTGGCCCAGACACAATTTTCTACCATCTGCAGCTGCTTCACGAGCATGACCAATAACCTTTTTGCTATGTCTCTTTAATAGTCTGTCCTCAAAGAAAAAAAAAAAAAAAAAAAATCTCTCCCAGTATTGCAGTTCTTCCTGTGGGTCTGAAAATATGGAGGATTTTTTGTCCTGCATTTGTAACATTCATTAAAATAATGCAGAGCTGTGCAGGCTGCATGCTTTTGTCAGGAATGGTGGACACCAAGAAGGGCTGCACAGGTTTGCTGGATTTTTTAAAAAGGAAAGAAAATGTATGGGATATAGATGGTGGTCTAGCTTCTAGAAATCCATAGGCAAATAATTTCTACCCCACAATGCACTGTGAAACCTTCCCAGAAGGCATTGTACCATACAGCAGCAGACAGCACACTGAGATGCCTACCTGTGATGTACTATACTTTGCATTGATACAAGCACTCATAGTTAATATATGCAACACTAATGTAAGCAACAAGTTATGCACAAATAACAAAACTTTTTCAGCTTTACACCAATGTTACTTGCATTGACAAAAGTACCTTCCGATATTGCATTAAGCAATGTGACCAATATCTGTCATGTGAATCATTCATCACATAATATATTCACACAAACACACCCCTCTATTCTGATGATAGAGCACACAAGCTCAGAGAAATGTGCCTTGCAGTTGGAGCTGAAGGTGGTGAGGTTTGTGATGGTCTTTGCTTTCTGTTGGAGTTCATTCCATGGTCTGGGACTAGTTTCCAAGAACACCGTGATGATGCTTTTTCCTTATTGTAGAACATTCCCTTGTCCGAAGGAACAGAGCTGTTAAACACAATCTTCATTTCCATGTCTTTTTAGATATCCTGGGCCCAGGCCATGGCAGACCTTGAAGATAATGACCAAGACCTTGATTCAAAATTCTATAGCAAGCCAATGGAGAGTGGAGAACGGTTTGTATGTGTTTGCAGTAGCTCTGTTGCTGAGGAGAATAGTAATAGAGATGTAGCCATGTTAGTGTGGTCTTGCTGAAACAAAAGACAGGACTACCATCTTGTTAGTCTTTAAAGTGCTGCATAGTCCTGTCTTTTGTTTGCTAAAGAGGGACACTGCAGTATTCTGTACCAGTTGGCATTTTCTAAGCAGTGAAGCCTTTCTGGCCAGGTATAGTCCAGACTAGAGGTAATAAAGGTATAACTGAGGGCAATCATTCATGTGACTAGAATGAGACAGCAAACAGGAGATGGCAGAAAGTCTTACTTATGGATGCTGCTAGATGACAGCATAATGTCAGCAAGCAGTCCAGGGCATTCCTAAGCTATAGATTGAATTAATCTATTGTGGGTATGTATCTTCAACTGTACCATGGCTTCAGAATGCTTTCATGCGCTCACCAGTATATTCTCTATTCTGCTCAGCTTCAACTGGTTCTTCAAACATGGATTGGTCTCCTCCAAGCACTGGGTCATCTTGGTTGTGTAAGGTAATATGTGGTGAAGGATAGGTAGAGTTGTGTTTCTTCTGCATGTTGCTGACAAATGAGGCCATGTCATCTGACTAGTTCACCTAGTAGCTGCATGGAGATGTTGATAGAATCAAAGAGAGAATTGATCCTTTTTGGACTCCACAAATGATCAGTATAATGGCAGAGGTAGATTCCCATTGCTACTTCTTGGATGCATCCTTCAAAACACTTTAGTGCATTACCCTGAGCTCTGCCACCTCCCCCAGGTCAGACAGCAGTACCTTATGGTCAACAGAGTCAAATGCTGCAGAAAAGTCCAAGAGGATATCAATGAATGTCTGCCCTCTTTTCATTGACAGCAGATTATCAGTGCCACTAAAGTGGATTCAGTTCCTTGTCCTGTCTTGAATCCAGATTGTACTTGGTCTTGTACAAGTTGGGATTGTAGTTGTCTTTTGGCTAACTTTTCTTTGAACCTGCTAAAAACCTGAAGGTTTGATATGGGCAATAATAGTTGGCTAGAACCAGTGTATCCACTGTAGATGTATTTCATGTTGGCTATGCAATTATGTGTTTGAAGAAGGAGGATAAGATTCCTCCCTTGAAGGAGGCATTGTCTGATTCTTCCACAAACCAGGTAGGGAATAGGTCAGATTCAAAAGTCTTGAGCTGAGACTCCTTTAAGGTTCTCTTACAGTCCAGAGTTTCATGTTGAGTGAATGTACTGAACTCTTGGAATGAATGCTATTAGTTAGTGGATGCAGGTATCATAGATCCAGATTGTTTGAGAAGCCTTTCCAAATGTGCATGCCCTTTCAGGAAGTAGGAATGATAGTTCTTTGGAGCTGTTAGTAGTGGGTTCTGATGCAGACTGTAGACACTCAGAATTGGTGTAGAACAGTGGTTCTCAAATTTTTTGGCCAGAAGCCCACCCCGCTCAACGCAAACCTTTCCATGGACCACCAGCCCAGCCACCTTTGAAGACAAAATGCCTTCATTTATCTTTAAATACCTTAAATACTCAATTATTCATATTAGGCTACTGGAGCATAAAAAAGTAAATATGCAGGTGTAACATAAGGGGGTGTATATAACTGGTAAAAGAGGAAATATTAATAAAAATCATTAAACAGATTAAGTGCTTTAATTTTATGTTAGTTTACCAAACTTTGTTTTAAAAAAAGTAAAACATCAATTTATGTCTAAAACAAAAGGTTTCAACATTGTCTTTATTTATGGCAGGGATGGGGAACCTTTCTTGACCCACAGAAAAATCAGTTGGGGCCACACAAAAGTTAGAAACAAACAAAAACAACAAAAACCCAACCCTGACTGATGTGGCCCCCAACTGAGATACCTTACTCCCTTCACACTCCAGCCCTACTGGGGGGGGTGGGGAGGGCTAGGAAGAATAGAGGTTCAGAGCTTCTCATGAGCCAGATCAACTCTTCTGGGGTCCCAGGGCTAATAGATTTTGTGGATCCCCCTAGACTCTGGGGCAGAGCCAAAAATGAGGGATTCAGTATGTGGGAAGGGCTGCTGGGGAGCAGGATGGGGATGAGATGCAGAGTCTGGGCAAGAGGTGGAGAACAGGAGGGGGTGAAGATGCTAGTTTTTGGTGGGAGGTCAGGTACAGGAGCAGAGTGGGGTTCTGTCCGGGAGGTTGGGCGAGAAGCAGGCTGGGGCGGGGGAGGGGAGGGTGGTAGGGGTCTGGGCAGGAGGTGGGGGTGTGAGGTCTGGACAGGAGGGAGGGTGCATGAACAGGGTAGGGGTGTGGAGTGTTGATGGGAGAGAGTGTCTGAGGGTTATGGGGGTGCAAGGTCTGGGCTTACCTGGCTCCATGCACCCCGCTGCTCCCATTGGTCACGATTCTGGCTAATGGGAGGAGCAGGGAAAGCCTCCAGGTAAGCTATTTCCTGTGCTGCTGTTCCCCCAGTGGAAGGGGGTGGGGAAGAGTGGCAGCATGTGGAGATGCTTCCTCCCTCTGAGCCAGATCCAGCCCATGAGACTCAGGGTCTCCTCCCCTGTGGGAAGCCAGTCCTGGTGCTCCAACTGGGATAGCAGGGCTGGAGGACCAGCACAGACTCCTTGCTGCAGAGGGAGGGAGAGGCCAGCCCCAAGCCCACGGCCCATCTGTCCACAGACTACCTGTCTGGCACCATTCTGAGAACCACTGGTGTAGAGTTTCACTTGTAGCTCCTTGGGTTGAGATTTGGGAGCTTTCAGTGGGGTCTGAAAGGAAGATTCTATTTGCCTGAAATATAGCCTCAGAATAGGTTTGGAGGAATTCATTGTGTTTCATTTTGTCTGTATCAGTCTTTGTTTCACTCTTCATCTGGCTCAGGATATTTTCTTTGGGAGCTTCTGGGTCCTTGTCTCCCCTCCCCTCCAATATTGTAGAGATGACTGGCTGTCCCTGTCAATAGTGACTGGTCAGAGTAGATTGAAACAGGAGAGGGGCTGTCATCTCACCAGCCAAAGAGAATCTGTTATTAATCATAACCAATTAACCAACCTTTAAACATGACTTGTTCCTGGTGACATTAGTTGCTAAGTTTTGTTTAGCATCACAGTGAAGCATATTAACATTTTTTCTAACATAGTATTTTCCCAATGTGCATATGGCCTAAGGCAAGCTTTAACTGTCATTAAGGACATTTGTGATGGGCAAGTTAAGGATTCTATTTTGAAGAAGGGGGAATCACAGAGTTCTTAAGTGACTTAAGCGTTTCTTTGCCTTGGCTACTGGCAGGTTCCCCTTAAAACTTGCAATTTTCTTTGGCAGCTGCAAAGCACAGAAGACCAGAATTTCCGAGGGCTAACTGCCATAGAGACTAATTTCAGTGGAAGGAGGCTTTTAAATTGTTCTATTTCTTTATAAATTCATCTGGGCACATGACACTTTTAGCCAAGCTGGGATACTTTAAATTTTGCCTGTAGTTCTAGAATCATTTTGTGATTAAGCACATAATAATATCCTGAAAACAAACTGTATATTAAGTGTCTTCAAAAGAAACAGAATGAGACCTGCAAACATGTGAAACAATTCAATGTTTTAAAGAAAACAGCTTTAACAGAATAAGAAGAGATGTTTTAACAAGTCTCTGTTCCCTTCACCTAACAAATACAAACAGAGAGGTAATCACTTTACTTTTAGGAAAGATAGATACAAAACGTATGTAACCATTAATAATTTTCTTCTCCAGCAGAAAGCCCAATCTGTTACTATGAAGACAGTAACAAGAATGCCAGCTATCATTAGGGATTAGGGTCATAAGCCCTTTATATTATATTAAAAACAAAAAATAGAAAACGCTTTCCACTCCTAACTTTGGAAAATTACCATAGTGATCGGGCAGCTCTCCTGGTTATAATCATAAATGTAATAGTATGTTCTTATGTTCTATTATACACTGTAGCTTCTTTCCATCTATTTCAACTGTCTATGAACAAGCAAAGTCTTAAGCTCTGCCATGTCCAAGAAACACATCTGCTTTTTCGGAACAGTTTCCAAAAAACAGGCATGTTCTTTCAGCATCCCTGTATTCCTCTTGGTGAGAGGAACAAGGGATATTTCAAAAGAGGATTTTTTTCTGAAATTTGGCCCTGTATAGACGGGCCAAATTTCGGAAAAGCCTCTTTGGGAAAAAATGGAAAAAGATACGGTGGTTTGTGGTTTGCAATTTGCATATCTTTTTCCGACTTTTCTCAGCAATCTAGACATAGCCTTACTGTGGTCACTCTCTGGCAGTTGCATAGGCCTCCTTAGTTCAAGCAGGAAGTTAATTTCCCTAGTTACTCCTTTCCTCTAGAGTGCAGCTAGCTAACTCTCTCTGGGGTTTTCTACTTCCTTTTTTATGACTTCCCTCACTTAGGCAGCACAGCTCTCAGTTCCAGCTCCCAGCAGCATAATAAGCCACAACTGCCCATCTTGCAGTTTATGCAGTCTAAAAAGGACTAACCTCCTTTCTGCCCAATGAAGTGGTTAACCCTTTCTGGATTCACAAGGAATAGAGCCCAAACCCACAAGCCTTCCATGTGTAAAATGCATAGAGTAACCAGTGGGTCTGCAAAGTAGTATCCACAGACCAAAATACCTATATATATTTTTTCTGCTACATATATTTGCTCAAGTTTTGCACAGAGGCAAAGCTTCCCTGTACCCAGTTCATGCACTGATTTTGCTTGAAAAGCCCATGTACTCATGTTTTGTTCAAGGGATCATGGCTAGCTTTAAATTAATGAGTGTTATCAACCTTTGTGCACTGCTAATACTTGTTTGTAGCAATGTCTCCTGGGAAATGGATCTAGAAACATGGAGACGTTTATTTTTTCAATTTTAATTGAGATAAAGTTACAATAAAATATCTTACAATATCACACATTTATTTAGGATCAGGTTAATATTCTTAGAATCTGACTAAAGATTCTGGCTTGCTAGCTGGGGGAGTCCTCCTCCTTTTAGTATGCTAGAAAGGGTAACCAAATATCTATCCTCCGTTTCTGGTGTTTTTGTTGTGTTTGTACTTGGTGAGAAAGCTTTTCTAGTACAAGGGTCTGTATTCTAATACACTATAATTCCAAAGAAGGAAGTCACATAATTTGAATAGCATCTTTTACAACATCTAGCTGCTAATTCTAACAAAGAAATGAATTTGTTATTCTGTTTAAAATGTAGATCCATTACTGGATCATGAAGGAAGAAGGTATGAGGAGCTATAGGAATAAGAATTTTTCATCTCAAGGAGGAGTTTGTCTATAATTCATCTTTATTTTTATCCTACAGTCTTGAAGATGGTTTCACCCATACTAATTTTTTTCTTCATGTATTTCATGTCACCTCATTGAATTATCTGGTTTTTAATTACTTTGTTTCTGTTAGAAAGATGTTCTTTTTTCATGTGTCAAAAATATTTAGGATATTCTACTGAATCTGATTTTAGCAACCTTTGAAACACACAGAGATAGCATTTTGATAAATAGGTTGAAAAATAAAATGCATTATTAACTTGCTTTACTTGCATATTTTATGAGAAAATTTCTGTTTGATGGAGATCTAATCTACTTTGGTAAAAGTAGCTTTTCAATTCAATCTTCCTCTAACTACTTCTTCATTAGTTATAAGATATTGGCAGAGATTTTCCCTCCCACCATGGCACTGCATATCCTATGCAGGTCCTGTTATAGGGACCAGTAGAGGAGCTCTCACAGCATATAGGCAGCCGAGGAAATGTGTGGAGGGCGTGAGGGTGCTATACAGTAGAGCAAGGTCTATATGCTCTACTTAACACCAGGGACTGTTGCATAGTATACTTTACCTTTGTTATCAAGAGGTCTTATTTTAATAGAAGCTATGCTTTTATTCAATCTCAGCGTTACAAAGTTTAACTTTCTTAATTGTTCCTTCTGAAGGAATCAACACTCTGCAAATATGAACGAATTTAGCCGCCTAACAGTTCTATGAAGATGATGTTTTAAGAATGGGGAAAATGGGGAACAGAGGGCTAGATTCACAAAGGAAACTTAAGTTCACTATTGCAACACCTGACTTTGATGCCTTGTCACCTAATAGAATCCATAGCCACTAGTTAAGTGCATGGGCTCCTATACAATGCATGAGAAGAGTTAGGCACCTGAGAATGGGATTCAAAAAAGCCAACAAGATGAATGGGGAGTCACCTATGCTAGCCAAGAGGAAATGCTGAGGAGAGACTTGTGACCTAAGCCCCACTCCTTTAAAGGGAATTACATGCCAAATGCTGAATCTGCAAGAGATGCTTATCTCCATTAACAGCTATGAACGCTCTCCTGCTGTTAAGCGCCAAAGCTCTTTACCATAAAATACCAAGGAAGAGAAGGTCCCTCTATTACCTTTATGCCAAGTGGTTAGAGCAGCACCATGACTTTGGAGATACAGGTTTTACCTTCCTTCACCCTATCTGTTTGGAGCAGGGTTTTGAACCCTCATTATTGCTTCAATCATCATCATTATCCATGAAGTGTCCCTTGAATGCATCTGTGATGTTAATATCTTGCAGCCCCATAAACATATTATAGTAGATAAAATTTGTAATGTATAGTGTTCAGTAAATTGTAAAATGTTTCTCTTAAAAACATTTTGCAATAATTACTCTGTGTCAAAGGCTCCCTCTACCTGCATGGTAATGAATAGGGCCTACCAAATTCATAGTCCATTTGGGTCAACTTCACAATCATAGGATTTAAAAAAAATCATAAATGTCATTATTTCAACTATTTAACTCATTGTGTGATAACTGTAGGATTCCTGACCCCACAGAGATTGTGGGGGAGTCACGTGGTTTTTGTAAGTGGATTGCAGTACTGCCACTCTTACGGCTGCACTGCTGCTGATGGCAGCACTGCCTTCAAAGCTGGGCTCTCAGCCAGCATCCACCCTTCTCTGGTCATGCAACTCCGAAGGCAGCACAAAAGTAAGAATGGCAATACTATAACCCCTCTACAATAACTCTGTGAATCTCCTGTGTCCTTTTTTTGGTGGGAGGGGGACTAGGAGGACCTCTAGTATGGAAAACACTGGTCTCCCACCATGAATTCTGTATATTTATAGGGTAAAAGTACACAAAAAAAAAGACCACATTTTTCAGGGAGAAACCATATTTCACCATTTATGACAATTTTCATGGCCATGAATTTTGTAGTGGCCTAGTAATGAATGATTTTCTTTAACAAAATGTTAAAAATTATCAGCGAGAAAAGGACGCTTTAGGAAAATCACTTAGGATCCACTCTGAAAGTCCCATGTAACGTGTTGGACGGAGGAAAAACAATTAGGGTTCATCTACACTGCAGCCTTACTTCAAAAAAAGCTACACAATTTGCACTATGCAAACTGCATAGCTTATTTTGAGGTAATTGCAAAATAAAGCACTATTCTGAAACATACCTTAACTCTCGTAGAACAAGGTTTACAGGGATGTCGGAAAATTGAGCCTGTTATATTTCAAAATAATAGGCATGCTCAAAAGATGAAGAATAGCTATTTTGGGATACTTCTGGTATCCCGAAATAGCTCCACAGTGTAGATGTAGCTTTATTAAATGCAAATAATTTTTTAGCTAAAAATTGTACTTGGAAAGAAAGAACTTCAATACAAAAATACACCACTTTTATTCAAAATTACCCTAGATAGAATGAGAAATTATGTATTTGTATTGTATTTTGGCACTGAATTAGGTTATCACATCAAAGGAAGAAAAGGACGATATCAGGGATTTTTCAAACATCCTTCCAGAAACACATGCTGGTATGCTAGTTGATAGTCTGAAAGCCTGATAATTTGAGAGAGACTTTAACATGTACAATCTTCAGAGACTTCAGAGAAAAGGAAACTGAAATCGCACCTTAAGAGAGGTAGAAGCAGGAATGATCTAATAGACTGGGTATAGCTAAGGATAAAAGGGGTTTCAAACCCCTTCCCCAAAGGTGCTGTTAGAAAACTGGCATAAGCCACTGTGGATGCTAACAGAGCCAATGAGCTGAGAATATGGGCTTATGCAACGTACTTTCCTGTGTCCAAGACCTGGTCTATACACAGTTTTTATACCAGTAGAGCTATTTTGGTTAGGGGTATAATTCATAAAATAGTTATATTGGTACAATCCCTATATTAATTTAAAGGTGCCATATATGTTTATAGCTTATTATCCCTCATAGGGATAAACTATCCTTTATAAGCATTTTTATATTGGTATAACTGAATCTAGACTAGGGGTATTGTACTATTTAACTAGACCAGTATAAACATAGAAATTTAGAGTTAACAAAAATAGTTGTGCTTATTTAATATAATTTCAATGGTAGTCAGACTTCTCCCCACTCGCCCATCTTCACCTGGTGAGTGTTGGCACTGGGTAGTGATATTTCTTGGTGATCCTGGTTATAAGGTGATTATGCTAGGACATCTGTATATGTGGGTTGGTGTCAAAATACCTATATTCTGGTAAGAGATGAATCAGCAAGGAGTACCAATATAGGTGGACAAGACCTAAGACACAAATGCAATGTCACTGAAAACTGTACAATAGTCTTCAGCTTCACATGTTTGTAAATTTCTTGATCCAGAGCTATTATGTTGACATGTTCTGCTAGCATCGCTAGTGAAGCTTGTTGCAAGTTCCTTGGAATCCAGTTATCCAACTGCAGAACTTGCATACTCTGTCAGCTGAGCTTGAAAATTGCTTGAAATGGACTGATTCACTTTGTTCCAGTGTAAAGTACATTAGCACTAAGCTTATGCTAAAACACTATGAAGATGACTCTCTACTAAAGATTTCCTGTTCTGGAAGCTCTTAGGATGCATCTGTAATGCACCCTTACCTCGAAATAGCTTATTTCAAAATTTGGCGTTGTCTGAACAGCACTTATTTCTAAATAAATAGCTATTCCAAAATGTCCCTTTACCCTCGTGGAATGAAGTTTACAGGGACGTCGGAATATCAAGATCATTGTATTTTGAAATAACAGGCATGCTCAAAAGATGTGGAATAGCTATTTCGGGATACCTCTGGCATCCCAAAATAGTGCTGCAGTGTAAACATAGTCTTACTGAGCCAATCTGCATCCTTATTGGCTTGTACTTGAGTAGTCCAGGAAGTACCATAAATTAGCATATATAACCCACATCCATGTATAACACGCACTCGTGTATTACCCACGGTTTTTCTTTCATGTGTAAAAAAAAAAAAATCTTAGATTACCCGTGGACGTACATAACCCACAGGTAATGAACTGCAGGTAATGAACCAGTAATGAACTGCAGCTGAGGCCACTGAGCAATAAGTACTACCCTATTCCCGGTATATAAGCCCTACGAACCACACCATTTTAAAACCTCTTCAGTTTATAACAAAATACTTGTAAGGATGCCTTAGCGCAAATCATATACATCCGATGTTAAATTATCTGTTCTGGCACATGCAAAAGAAAATGGCAATAGAGCAGCGGGGAGAAAATTTTCCATCAACGAAAAGTCTGTTCGGGAGTGGAAAAAAGAAGAAGCAGAGATTGAGAAATTAAATCCTCAGAAAACAGCGCGCCAAGGAAAGAAAGCCAAGTGGCCAAAACTAGAAGAAAACCTGGTAAAGTGGGTCCTTGCACAGAGAGATAGCCAATGTGCGGTATCGTGTTGGTCTTGTCTTCTTTTAATTTGAGTAAAAATCAGCTTGTATAAGACGCGGATATGTATACCCTCCGTCGGGGGGGGGCGGGGTTTGTAAAAACGTTTATAACCCGTGGGTTATATTCGCTAATTCACAGTATGTCCTTTTAAAGTAATCTTTAAACATTAGTAACAATTTCTAATACATGTGCTCCAGACTGACAACATTAATCACTCACTTAAAACTATTGAATCCATTTTCTTCATACTTGGAAATTTTTTTTAAACAAAAGATGTCAGGTTTAAGGTGTTCTACTCCAACTAAATAGCTCCTTAAACCAACTTGTTTCACCTGTCCTTCCATTGGTGATCCTTTACTTATCTTTGTGCTCCTGATCTCATGGTTTCCATTTTAAATATTTGTACTCTGTCCAATGTATGTCCTAGGGTATACATCTGGTTTGATGTTCATTTGCAAAGTTCTATGTATGCATATATAACTAGATAAGTAATTTTAGTCATTATTAATAATACTAACAAAATGAGAGCACTTTGTCTAATATATAGGGAATTAAAGGGAGGAAAGGATGACCACTGAGAGAGCACGGAGAATCAGCATGATGGGATTAAAGCAAGGGTGGGCAATAAAAGAGTAGCGATTCACCAGGTTTAGACCTTGGTGGACCGCTGCTGCTATATTTATCTGCATCTCCCCAGGTATGGGCGAGCACAGCTCCCTTTGGTCAGGAACAGCGATCCGCGGCCAACAGGAGCTGTGATTCCCTATGCCTGCGGAGGGGCAGGCAAATACAGTGGTGTGAGGGCGCACCAGGGGCTAACCTTGACCGACCAGATCCGTCCCATAGGCCGGTATTTGCCCATCCCTGGGTTAAGGCATAATAACATAAGAACAGACTTATTGTGTCAGACCAAGTGTCTGTCTAGTCCAATATCCTGTGTTCTAACATTGGCCAAAGTCAGGTGCCCCAAAGGGAATGAACAGAACAGGGAATCATTGAGTGATCCATCCCCAGTTGCCCATTCCCAGCTTCCATTGATGGACCTATCCACCACGAAAAGGGAATGTCTTTACTAGCACACACTAAATATCACCATGAAATGCTCCAGTTGCATATAGGTAGTATGTATCTGGCACACTACACATCCCTATATTGTGATATAATTAATAATATATGTGCATACAAAGCATATTTCTAATGCTTAGACTTCTTCATTTCTAAGAAAAATTTCTTCAGACACATCAAAGGCATTAAACCTCATTGAGGGCAGTAGTTTTTGAATTGCCAAACCAAAAAATACATACATACACATATATATATTTATATATATAGAAAAACCCAAACATACAATTTTCTCGTTTGGATAATAAGAATATTGCCAAATGGAATAACCAGTTTAATTTAGATTAAGGATTTATAAAGCAACATAATACAGCGATTTATCTTATAATATCTTAGAATTATTAGTATAATTTATATATAATTTGTGTAGCAAATAACTTGCTTGAAAAGTAGCTGATGCATATTTGAGACCCACTCTATAGAACTAGATTACATGATGCATCAATAAAAGCATGGTTTTTATTTTGCTTCGCAGAGAGCTACAAGCAAGTGCAGATTATACACTTATCTATGCAAAATTATATAGGCATGGGGAAGTTCCCTTTTTATCATAAAACACCTACTGACATGGGGCCACATTTTCCTCTGGTGTAAAATGGCAGACGTTCTATGAAAGTCACTGAAGCTACACTTATTTACACCAGTAGAGGATCTGGTTTATGATTTCTAATGGAATAGGCATGGAAATTAATTTATAAATGCATAAAATGGTACACAATCAATATAGGCCTGAACCTGGAGCCTTTACAGACAACATACCTCTTTTTGAAACCACTGGCAGTCTTGCATGTGCAAGGACTGCAGAAACAGAGTAATAGAAATTTGATGTAGAATAACTGTCATATTTAGTTGTGCACACTTCTTGTACTTCTGCTGTTTCTATCTTTGCAGATTAAGTTGTTGCTAACACTTCCTCTAAGTGAGTCTAGCAGGTCAGCTGTCAAAGTCTGCAAACTGCACAGGAAGTACATTCTCATTGCTACAGAAATTGCAGCACCAAAAGACAGAGCAATCTTGCAGCGTCATTTGCTGCACGGTCCTGCAATACCTGAGGCACAGCTCAAATGCTAAAAGGGAGAGTGAGATGAGAAGTGAGCCAAGAGGTTTCATTCTGCTTTGAATCCAAGATTAAGAAGAAAAAACAGCTCAGAACAGTTTGAGACATACATGCAATCAAATGTGCATTTCAGTTCCTCAGCCAATTACTTCTTCATTAGACACTATGTTCAAATGAAGTACTGCCAGAAGAGTGGTAACCGTTTAAGGAATTTCTCCAAGGCAGCCTCAGTGTACTGGAGGCTCTGAATCAGCCAGGAGCTGCTACTAAAGTTTCAGCTGTTCAGATGAAATGAATATTTACCAATAAAATCCAACATAATCCCCTTCCCTCCCCAAAACCCCCTAAACAAACTCAAAAACAATTTTAAATATTTGTGATAGAGAAAGGAAATAAATGTCCATTCTGCTGACAGATTGCAGACTGGCACTATTGTTTTCATAAGGTTCTGATCAGTTTGTTGCAGGGAGACAAGGGTACAGGGCAAGCCTAAGGAATACTGTAGTGTCACTTCTTTCAATTTTAGTTTAGGAGAGTTTCCAGTAACTGAAACTGTACAACATGACATTTTTGTGACCTGATCTTTTTGGTTGCTATATATTCTAAATAAAGAGTTTTAACTATGTTTATATAGGGCAGAGAGTCCGGTTTATTTTCTTACCATGCAAGGTGCATTCCCTCTTCACTTTAATTGAGCTGGCAGGGAGAAAAGAAAAGGAAAAAAGAAAGAAATTTTAAAACAACATCATGATCTCCTAAGGCACATCCGAAAACTTCTGCTACAACAGCAGAGTTCCATATACTGTTCCATCCAAGTAACCAATTATGCTAGTAGATAAGTCAGATTTTGTTCCCCTCCTTTCTCATAAATGAGAACAAAGGAATAGCCCTGTGGTGGGTTCCTCCCTCCTGTCTCCTCTGGCGGACAGGGAGGGACCCCGAGTCCACGAACCCAGATACCCAGTCCATGAGTACAGTCTCTGTATAGTCCTTTAAGGCAAGGCCCTCTGGCCTGAGTCTACAAACAGTCTCAGTGGATTTAGCCTCAATTAATTCCATTCTCTGCTTTACTATCAGTTACTTTAGTAATATTTTAAAATAGTTAATTTAACAAAACCAAAAAAGTACTAAGCATGTATCCTCTGTTAGTACCAAGGTCTTATAATTCTTCTATAACAAGGGTGATGAACCTTTTTTGAGACAGGGGCCACTGACCCACAGAAAAAATAGTCAGGGCTGCACTCAAGAGAGACACACACACAAAAAAAAATACCCCTCACTGACGTAGCTCCCGACTGAGTCTAGGAGGGCCCAGGCCAGTAGATTTTGTGTGCTCCAGCCTCATGGGGCGCCAGTGCCAGCACGGGTTCCCCAATGCTGAGGGTGAGGGGGAGCCGGATCCAGGCAAGCCAGGGGCCACATCCAGCCCCTGGGTCTTAGTTTCCCCACCCCTGTTCTATAAGACAATTTTAGGTGCGGCTCATATACAACAGTTAGAATATGATTTAATTTAGAACAATAACAATGATATAATTCTGTTGAAATATATAAAGTTTATGTTAAATATAGGATGTGGATGAAATTAATTATCAGAATATGCAGTTTGATTCCTACCTCTCAGGTGTTTTATCCAAATAACTGAAAAGTACATGAGATGTTTACCACAGTCCTAATGCCAATAATAGATGGTGTGGAAATATTCTTCTCCAGACTGTCAATTTGTTATTCAGTCAAATCTCGGAGAAATCTCTTCTAGGCAGTAACAAGTGGTCACGAAGTATTTTGATAGACATACATATATTATCCCCTCATGTAATGCAGTGGTACAAACTATTTGAAAAGTTCTATACAGGTACTATGGTAGGGAGAGTTGTGGCCTATTTCTAACATCTGTTTCCTCCAATAATGGATTTTGCACCTTGAGGGCTTTGCTCCTGAGTTGATGCAAGTCCTGTGCTGTAGCCATAAGACCATCTTTATCACTGGTTAGATGCTGAACTATAGATGGCAAGGCCCTATTACTTATTTGGCTCAACTTTTTTATTTCATTAATATTACTGTAAAAATCAGTGGCTCTTAACCTTTCCAGACTACTGTACCTCTTTCAGGAGTCTGACTTGTCTTGCATACCCCAAGTTTCACGTCATGTAAAAATTACTTGCTTACAAAATCAAACATAAAAATAGAAAAGTGACACAGCACACCGTTACTGAAAAACTGCTTACTTTCTCATTCCTACCATAAAATTATAATATAAATCAATTGGATTAGAAATATTGTACTTACATTTCAGTGCATAGTATATAGAGCAGTATAAACAAATCATTTTCTGTATGAAATGTCAGTCTGCACTGACTTCATTAGTGCTTTTTATGTAGCCTGCTGTAAAACCAGGCAAATGTCTAGATGAGTGATGTACCCTCTGGAAGACTTCTGCATATCCCCAGAGGTACACAGGTTGAGAACCAATGGTACAGATAATAAAACTCTGAATACAATTGCTGGTCATGTAATCAAACAGCAATCAAACCACCTCAGAGCCATTAATTATAGCATATCACCAGCCAACTTTTCCTGAAACATTCCCCCCCTCCCAAAAAAATAAGAATAATTACTTAGCACTTATATATCATATTACATTTTCAATGAGCTGTACAAACCAGAGGCGTAGCGAGGGTGTTATGCACCTGGGGGCAAAGGAAACATTTGCACCTCTCCCGCCCACCACTGTCGTGTGTGGCAGGGCCCCGAACCTGGTGCACAGATGAGTCCGACCCTGAGAGGAGGGGCATGAGCTTGTACTGCATCTTCCCCCGCCCCCTCCAGTTTGGGGCCAGGCCCCCCACAAGCACTAACCCACTGGCGGAGATGGAGGAGGGTCAGGCTGGGGGCGGACGGGGGGGAGGAGGTTCCAGCTGGCAGCAGTGGGTGGAGGAGGAGCAGGAGAGCTGAGGGATGACAGGGGGAGTGAAGGGGGACTAAATTGGCACCCCCCCCTTCTCTAGCTTGGCACCCAGGGGCAACTGCTCCCCCTCTCCCTCGTCCTCCCTCACTATGCCACTGGTACAAACAGTACACAGTTAATTACTTGATTTTCAATGGACAGAGAAAACAGACATGGAGAGGTTTGAATAACTTGGATAAAGCCATGCATGTCACTGGCAGTCAGGAATATTACTTAGGAGCTTCTCTGATTCTTATTCTTCTATTCCACATTGTCTTTTAGCAGCTACAGAGACTTGAATTAGATGAGTCCCAATGCACAAAGGGCAAGATTCTACACCCTGACCTTGAGTAGAACCTTACTCAGCCATTGCTATTGAAATCAAAGGGATTTTTTGTCGAACAAGGTGCTACACAAATGAGCAAAAAGATTAGTGTTTAGCCCTAACTCCTTTCAACATAGGAGCCTACAACTATCTTAAGCTACAAAGTAGCAAATACGAATTTTTATTAATCACAATCCCAAATAGCCACATCAAAACAAACCAGGTCTTTTCAGGTCTTCCTATAAAAGAGAGATTCTAAAAGAAATGCTAGACAGGACTGTGGAAAATGAAAACACGGTGTTGCATGTTGCCGCTTCTTATAGCTTTTGCACAAAGATCAGAAGATCATGTAGTAACTGATGTGCTGGCATGTATTGTTGTAGTGTCAACTTCCAGTATAGCCGTTTAGACAACTAGCTAGTGACAGCATTGCAGCTGAAGACTGTTATCAAGGATATGCATATACTATCAGTATTTTTACAGTGCCCATTATTTTGCATACCAGTATTTAGCACACTTATCTCAGGACCATATATCTTATCAAACATCTGGCTCTTACTCACTTCTCACCTTATTTTTAAAGTGGTAAAATATATGAAGGGATTCCTAGCCATAATATTCCCTCGGCTTTAATTAACATTGGAGATGATCTGTGTCTCATATAATATACCCAACTGATTTAAAAGAGGCTAAATTGTTGAGTGCAATTCCTGGATTTCATTATAATCTAATTCAACACACTGTAACAAATGCCTACAAATATGCCAGTGAAGTAAAAATATCACCACCCCCACAGACAAATGCAATACAGTTTTATGCCAACTGGCTCTGCTTGACTTGTATCACCATAGGCAGAGACAACTGGGATGTCTAGGAATTACATTAATACATAAAGAAAACACTGAGTTTGCAATAGGAGGCATTTTTACAAGTGGACAAATTTAGTTATGGTACAAAACTACTCAAAGCATTACTTGTGTAAACTAAAGTACAAGGAATGATTTACAAATGTGAAAAAGTTCCAAAC
Organism: Rafetus swinhoei; assembly: GCA_019425775.1. Lineage (NCBI taxonomy): Eukaryota > Metazoa > Chordata > Testudines > Trionychidae > Rafetus > Rafetus swinhoei. The sequence goes on from CM033424.1 coordinate 224,577,944, forward strand.
AACCATTTTCATGCTGAGTTTCTTGAAATGAATCCTGCAACATCTGTAAACTGTAAGTCATCAGTTATGACTGTGTGCACATGTAAAATGATACACTGTTGATTCATGATTGTACCACTGTGGATGGAAGCCATGTTTCAGTACAACATAGAGCACTCAAACAACCTTCACTTACAACACTGGTTACTGGTATCAACAAAATAATTTTATCAACTTCACCAGTTCAGAAAAAAATGAGGGTCAGAGCAACCAATGATATTTGTAACCTACTTCATCAATCTTCCTGTATGCTGACTGCTGTTTTGCAGCAAAAGCTGAGTAATCAGTCAATTGTGGTTGAAATTGGACTGCACAACTCAAACAACTTGGACTTGCATTTGTGTTATATTTAAAGTTATTATGAGTGTTTTGAAAATGTTAATAATTGTGTAGCTTTTGTGTTCAAATCTTGATTGATTACTGGACATTGTAAAATCAACTACTTCAAAGCAGCTGCAGGGGGGCTCCCCCCTCATATGGCATGGGGGCTCCCTCCCTCGCACTCCTGCTGGGGAGCAGGGTTGGAGTGTGGGGCTGCTTCCCTTGCTGCCTGGCAGGAGCATCAGGTGGGTGAAGCAGGTCAAGACGTTAGTCCTGTTGGCCCAGTGACTACTCTTCCATTGCCTGTTACCTGCTGCATCTAATGGATATTGGGTACAGCTGAGAATCTAGGCTAGGGATGGGTAATAATTTTTGATGGGGGACCACGCCAAGATTTTGGTAAGTGGTCAAGGGCCACACTTTTCTATGGAGGAGGAACAGGGTCTGTGACAGAAGTTAGGTGCAGAAGGGAAATGGGGTAAGGGACTTAGCTGCAGGAGAGGGTGTGGAATCAGAGAGGGAGATTGGGTGAAGGAGGGGGTTGTGACCTGGGGTAGGGGTGCAGAGTCCACAAGGGAACTCTGCACCCCATGGGTGTAGGAGAGGATTCTGGCCTGTGGGAGGTGCATAGAAAGAGTACCAGGTCTGGGAGGGAGTTGGGCGTGGGAAGGGCTGGGGTGGCAGAGTCAGGCTCTGGCCAGAAGGTTCTTACCTAAGCAGCTCCTGACCATCAGCATTCTCAAGCAGGCTTCCCTGCCTGTCTGTAGCCCTTGGCTGCCTGTTCCATGTGGCTCTCTGTGCTGGGCAGGAGGCTTCAGCGCCTCTAGCAAAATTTCTCTGTTCCTATTGGTCAGAAACCAGCCAATGGGAGCTGAAAAATTGTGCTGCACTGCCCCTACCCCCAACAAAATTATCAGTTCCCATTGGCTGGTTTCCAGCCAATAGGAGTGGAGAGATTTTGCTGGGGGTGGGAGCAGCTCATGAAGCCTTCCTTCCCTCCCCACAGAACAGAGAGCCATAGGGAGCAGCACTGCTCCATGTGCATGAGTGGGTGGACCGGATTAAAAGGCTTGGCAGATCTAATCTGGCCCATATCTTGCCCTCTCCTGATCTAGACAATTAAAAGATCATGAGTAACTAACATTCTTCATTTTTATCTAAGATGCAAATACAATAAAGCATTGCCAGTATATATGTTTCTATTATTATGAAGCACAATATGTGCTTCCTGACAACACCATACCAATTAATAACTGATAACTTGTCAAAAATTGTTGAACTATCAACAATGATTTTAGTCACAAATTTTGTAATTTCATTTTCATAAGTATCTGTTTTTTCTAGTACATTCTTGCTACTTATAGACTTGTAATTATTCCCTATGTCTTTTTGTAAATAAAGCTCTTATTTCAGCAAAGGCCAGTTTCAACCCCTACATCAGATGTCACTATTTATTGCAATATATACTTGAAAACAGCTAATACTTGCTGTTACTTCTCTTCCCACACACTCATGAATGTATTGCCTCTGGAGAAGCAATAACGTAGCCTCACGAAGGATTTTTGACCACTTTTACAGCAGTATTCACAGCTAGCTAATCAACTACAAGCTATAATCTATCTGTCTGATTTGTTTACATGAATAATTTATTCTGCCAATCATTTGAATATATATTTATCTTAAAGTAAAATAAAAATAAATGTTGTGGAATTGCTAACAGCAGGAAATCCTGTTTGTATTCTGCAAATATTTAGCTTAGTTGGAAAAGAAAAGCTCCAAAAGACTGGACCAAATTCATTCAATATCTCAGCTGGTACCAGATTCAAACCATACAATCAATGGTTACATCAGTTAGGAATTTGGCCTATTGCTCTAATTTGGATGGATGACAGCATTCAGCCAGAATAGCAATCTATGTGTGATGAGTGACTAAGTTGATAAATAATGTCTTGCACTTCTTTATTACCATCCATCCAAAAAGCTCCAATTAGTTTTAATAATATAAATTTATTCAGCCCTAGTGTACACCTAAATGATAGAGAAAGATTATTAACTCCATTTTACGGCTAGGGAAACTGAGTCAGGAGAGAAGTAGCAATTAGCCCCTATCCCACAAACAGTAAGATCTAGGAACAGAGCCTATATCTCTCAGACTCATGTCTTAACCACAAAATAGTGTTTCATCCACCTAATGGCCCATCAGAAGCAATATATATTTTTAAAAGAGACAAAATGAAATTTTACTTAGGACAATAACCTCTGAAATTCATCTTTACTGGCCATCCAAGCCATTGTTCTCTTTTATCCCCAGAACTTTGGGCGCTATGTACTGTTTTGGATGTGCTGAAACTCCTGTTTTCATTTCAATACATCTAAAAACTGACAGTTCTATAGCACTTGTATGTGAAGAAGACCATCTCTTCAATATGAACAATCCCTATATTATACAGCTGCAAAATGGATTCTTACAAGTATTTAATTTTAAGTAATCATTGGGAAAACCTGCATGAATAAAGTGAGCGGGATTTGGCCTTTTGAGAGCACACAGCTGATTTACAATAAAACAAACACCTTGTTGTTTCTACAGTCATTTATGGTTGTTGCCTGATAAAGCCTTTTGGCCTGCATTACTTATGGCAGAATCTCAGAGTTATGAACACTTCAGGAAAAGTTTGTAACCTTATGGTTCTTTCAAAAGTTTACAACAGAACTTTGACTTAATACAGCTTTGAAACTTTACTATGTAGAAGAAAAATGCTGCTTTTAACCATCTTAATTTAAATGCTACAAGCACAGAAACAATTTCCTTACTTACTTACTAACACAAATTGTTTTTTAAACTTTCCCTTTATTTTTAGCAGTTTACGCTTAAAGTACTGTACTCTATTTGTTTTTGCTTTGTTTTGTTTTTATCTCTGTTGCTGCTGCCTGCTTGCATGCTTCTGGATCCAAATGAGGTGCATGATTGACTGGTCAGTTTGTAACTCTGGTATTTTGAAACCCTGAGGCTCTACTGTATTTTCTATTACACTTCAAAATAATCTATATTTACCTTCTTGTTGTTTAAAAATATATATTTAGAAAAAAAGCTCCTGTCTAATAGTTCACCAGAGTAAGTTGACGATTTCAGCTCTGCATAGTGTATTTGGCTAAACTCAAGTACTTTGTTAGATGCCTGCTATGGAAGTGTTGGATGGTGTGACAGGGCATTTGCCCTGCACTGGCCCTTTAAGGGCAAAACATAGTATAGCTGGAGCTGAGGCAGCTCCTGTAATGAGCTGTCTGCTGCTCTGGCTGGAGAGCAGTAGGGACCTGACTGCCAGGGAAGTGGGAGGCTTCTTGGAAGTAGAGCAGTGCTGGGGAAGGCAGGCAGAGCTGAGGAGGCTCTGGTCAACTAAGCCCCCAGGCTGCAAGGGCCTGAAGCTACTGGGGCTGTGAGAGGCAGCCTTGGTTGGCAAAGGCCAACAGGTACACACACACCCTTTGCCAGTGAAGGCCACCAGGTACACACACAACCCCTTTGCCAGTGATGAGTGGCCGTTACAGACTGCAGTGGCTAGCTGAAGACTGGCAGTGGGATCACTGAGGCAAGGTGGGTGTAGGGGAGCTGGGTGTTCCCTGGAGTGTGCAGTGAAGCAAACAACACCCCCACCCCCCTGCCCCGGAAGGGGGTACAGAGAGAGACTGGGTGGCACTGCCCTCCGGCAGTGCCCTGAAGAGGATGCTGTGGTGAAAGAACAGCATGGGGAGATACCAGCTGGAGGAAGGTGCCCAACAACAGTGAGCTAATTTCCCGAGGCAACCAGCTGAAGGTGCCATGCTGGTGAGTCTATCCGGTTACAGATGGTTAAACAGATAATGACCACAGTAAATTATCCAAAAGATGTAGATTTTCTTTCCATAACTTCCAAGTAGTCTCCTCTTGGCTCTAATTATCTCACACCTGGAGTCTGGTCCTGCTCTTACTGAGGTAAGGGGAAGTTTCGCTGTTGAGATCATCAAGAGAAGGGTGAGGCTTTTTATGAAAAATATTGTGTAAGGGCTAAATAGTAGTAAATACAGCTACCTATAAAATCTGATTGGAACAACTTTAGTTCTAGGTTTCAGTACTTCTGAACTGATCTCTGGAGTGGGGTTACCAGAGGCTTCAAAAAAATACCGGACACACTTGATCTCAGATGGGGGGGACCAGCCGGGAGGGGAGCGGGGCTGGCTGGGGCTGGCTGGCCGGAGGGGAGCGGGGCTGGCCAGGAGGAGGTCGGGGGGACACCGGCCGGGAGGGGAGCAGGGTTGGCTGGGAGGAGGTCGGGGGAGCGGGGCTGGATTAAATTCAGTCTCAGTAGAATAGTTTTTAAATAGTTTTCATTTTGTTTAGATTAGTGCCATTAACACTAATGGAGAATTTATCTGAGTAACCACTGTATAAAAGATGAGTAAAGTCTTCAGTTTGGGGTAGGCCCAAGGTCTAAACAAAATTTAAGTTGACAATCAGACTCTGGAGGGTGGGCAAATTTGAAATGCAGTGGACTGCAATGAAATCTGAAAGATACCCTGTAATCATTATTGGCTGCATTACTCTCATTGCCCTGCCATTTTTTAAGAGCTATAATGTTACTCCTGTTCTCCTACACAGTTCAGAACATTGATGTCCTGTAATTTGCACCTGGCTCCCCATGACTAACAGTTGTATCAAACCTAACCATCTGAACACAGAATGACTGTATTGTATTTGGTTTAGGTAAAAGAACAATAATTCTGTTTATGTATGGCATGCTGTCCTTGTCTGCTTGTATTTTTATTTTTCTTGTGGCTACTGTATTTTTATTGAAACAACAATTCAAATGTATGACAAATTATAATTCAGATGGATATCTGAAAAATGGCCAAAGCAGGGGGGCCGACAGACTTGCCAGACTCCTGGCAAGATGGGAAGGGGCAGCACCATGCACCCTGAATGGGTAGGACTGATGGCAGCTGGCTCTCAGTACCACCCAGAGCGTGCTGTGCCAGCCCCACCACCCGCCAGATGTCAGAGCTGCCTGGAGCACTCTAGTGGTGATTTAAAGGGCTCAGAGCTCTGGCCTTCCACCACTCTCTTTTTTTTTTTTTTTTTTTTTTCAAGCCCTGGGGCAACTGCTTCCTTTACCCCTCTCCCCCCTGCAGGCCTGGGCCAGATAGCTTATTCCCAAACTCCTTGCCATTCAAAACAAACAAGTAAAAGCTACACTTGAGCTAAGAAATTTCAATTAATTTTTGTCATATGTGTCTGAAATAGGAGCTTGTGCTGGAAGTATTCTTTTTCTCAATGATATTCTGAAACACTGGGCTGCATTCATACTGAAGTAGTATGGTTATTGCAGCACCTATGGCTTGGTTACATGAATAGCTGAAAATGTCTCAAGTGTCACCTGTCCTCCACTCCTGCTGAGCGTGTTCATCTCTTGTGGCTGCTTTGACTTCCTGTGACCATGTGGGTCATTATGCCAAAATGCAAAAATAACTGTGGCTCAGCAGTGCTCTAGGTGACTGTTCCATCCTTCCTCCTACCCACTTCCCAATATACTACTCCCTTACATAAGAATGGCCGTACTGGGTCAGACCAAAGGTCCATCTAGCCCAGTATCCTGTCTGCCGACAGTGGCCAGCACCAGGTGCCCCAGAGAGGGTGGACCAAAGACAGTGATCAAGCGATTTGTCTCCTGCTATCCCTCTCCAGCCTCTGACAAACAGAGGCCAAGGACACCATTTTATCCCCTGGTTAATAGCCTTTTATGGACCTAACCTCCATGAAATTATCTAGCTTCTCTTTAAACTCTGTTATAGTCCTAGCCTTCACAGCCTCCTCTGGCAAGGAGTTCCACAGGTTGACTACACGCTGTGTGAAGAAGAACTTTCTTTTATTAGTTTTAAACCTGCTACCCATTAACTTCATTTGGTGTCCTCTAGTTCTTCTATTATGGGAACTAATAAATAACTTTTCTTTATTCGCCCTCTCCACACCACTCATGATTTTATATACCTCTATCATATCCCCCCTCAGTCTCCTCTTTTCTAAACTGAAAAGTCCCAGTCGCTTTAACCTCTCCTCATATGGGACCCGTTCCAAACCCCTAATCATTTTAGTTGCCCTTTTCTGAACCCTTTCCAAGGCCAAAATATCTTTTTTGAGGTGGAGACCACATCTGTACACAGTATTCAAGATGTGGGCGTACCATAGTTTTATACAGGGGCAGTAAGATATTCTGGGTCTTATTTTCTATCCCTTTCTTAATAATTCCTAGCATCCTATTTGCCTTTTTGACCGCTGCACATGTGTGGAAGTTTTCAGAGAACTGTCACGATAACTCCAAGATCTCTTTCCTGATTTGTCGTAGCCAAATTAGCCCCCATCATACTGTATGTATAGTTGGGGTTATTTTTCCCGATGTGCATTACTTTACACTTATCCACATTAAATTTCATTTGACATTTTGTTGCCCAATCACTCAGTTTGGTGAGATCTTCTTGGAGTCCCTCACACTCTGCTTCTGTCTTGACTATCTTAAACAGTTTCGTATCATCTGCAAACTTTACCATCTCACTGTTTACCCCTTTCTCCAGATCACTTATGAATAAGTTGAAAAGGATTGGTCCCAGGACTGACCCTTGGGGGACACCACTAGTTACCCCTCTCCATTCTGAAAATTTACTATTTATTCCTACCCTTTGTTTCCTGTCTTTTAACCAGTTCTCAATCCAAGAAAGGACCTTCCCTCTTATCCCATGGCCATGTAATTTACACAAGAGCCTTTGGTGAGGACCTTGTCAAAGGCTTTCTGAAAATCTAAGTATACTATATCTACTGGATCCCCCTTGTCCGCATGTTTGTTAACCCCTTCAAAGAACTCTAATAGATTAGTAAGTCAGGATTTCCCTGTACAGAAACCATGTTGACTTTTGTCCAACAAATTATGTTCTTCTACATGCTTCACAATTTTATTCTTTACTATTGTTTCGACTAATTTGCCCAGATAATAGTTCAGCAATTTCCCATTTGAGTTCTTTTAGAACCCTTGGATGAATGCCATCTGGTCCTGGAGATTTGTTAACGTTAAGTTTTTCTATTTGTTCCAAAACCTCCTCTAATGACATTTCAATCCGGGACAATTCCTCAGATTCATCACCCACAAAGGACAGTGCAGATTTGGGAATCTCCCCAACGTCCTCAGCCATGAAGACTGAAGCAAAGAAATCGTTTAGTTTCTCTGCAATGGCTTTATCGTCCTTGATTGCTCGTCCTTGAATGGTGCTTAAAGAGGAGTTGTGGTTCTATGGCATCCAGGAAAGCTGTAATGGAAGGGTATCATACAGTGGCCGTATTTACTGAGTTTATAACCACTTTGTGCATCTCAAGTAATGTAAAAGTGCTTGACTGTGTCAGACAATCTAGTCCCAGGCTTGCACACAGCCTAATTTACAATGCTACCACCATTGATCAGTTCTCATAACCTGCTCCCTTTCTGCAATCCAGTTTATACACAGTGATGCATTTGAGTCACATTTGAGCAACTAAGAAGAACAAGGTACTAACTCGTTTTGGCATTGTATAGTGTACACAGGGTGATTTAGCATGGTTGAGTAAGATGATAAAAATAACTATAGCTCTTTTATGAAAAGTTTTCTCATGTCTTGATAAGCCAGTACTTAAGTGCTTTACCCATCTTTTAAAGTTACTGTGACACTGCATCAATACTGAGAGTGAGATGCAGGCTCTGGGCCACATTCTTACCTCTGTTGCCCTGATTTGGAAAGGGCACCTGGAATTTGCTTCCTGCCTCTCTTTGCCAGATCCTGTATTTGGTGGCTTCCAGGGCCCACTCCTAAACTCACCTGATCTGCCAAGCTTTCCTGAAGAGGAAATAAGAGGTGGGAGGTTGCAATAGATGCCAGGTTGGAGACTTTCAAACTGGCTGAGAAGAGAGATTGTTTTTTAGGAGCTCTGGTTAAGATTTATAGATCACTTATGTCAGTTCTGTTGATGCAGTTTTATTTTACTAACACATTTCTATTTGAGGTTTGTGTTTTTACAAAAGGTATATTTGAAATATAGGTAAACAAAAATCCAGAATAACTCCAGTGGGCCCGATTCTGCTCTCTCAGTGGTGTTAATCAGAAATAACCATCAACGTTAGTGGAATTACACTTGTGTAAAGCTATTGTAAATGAGGGCAGAATTAGCCACATTTATTTCAGTTGCTTTATATCAGGCAATTCAGATCAGAGTCTAGCCCTCTGAGCTCCCAGGACTGCATCCTAATTCCCAAACATCATACTGCAGCTTCGGAGAACGCTTCAACAAACAACACCACAAGAGAGAACAGCAGATTGAAAAATTACTCTGACACTGAGTCAGTCTTGTGTCCTACGTGGTCCTTGTCCAAAGACAATATAAAGGATTAGTCCAAATGTTACTGGTCACAAGGACACTAAAACAAAGTGGAAATGAAGGTTCTCACGTAGCTAAAGACTGTCTCGTATAATGGAATTACAAAAGAAAGTAAATTGTGCCTGGGCTGCAGATATGGATTAAGGCTGTTTTAGATTAAATTCTCTGTATACATTATGATTACTGTGCCATCTGTTTTCTATTGAAGGGGAATAATATCTTAATGCACGTGTTTATTATAATATAAAGATTTTTTTTTTAAAAGAGCTCACACGGGCTTTTCAAAAACACATTGAAAAAAGTAGGCTAAAAACTCACTTCTACAATGGGAATTGAGTGTGGTCAGCATCTTTCACAAGACTCTCAGCAATGAACCCTAAAAGATCCCACAATTCCTAATACCCAGACTCTAACCTACCCCCGGTAAAAAGTTACACATCACCATGAGTTTTACATTACCATTATTTACATTGAATCGCTATTTTTTAAAAAAAATGTGTATATGATAAATTACATACGTACACTATGATGGGGGCTAATTTGGCTATGACAAATCAGGAAAGAGATCTTGGAGTTATCGTGGATAGTTCCCTGAAAACTTCCACACAGTGTGCAGCGGCGGTCAAAAAGGCAAATAGGATGCTAGGAATTATTAAGAAAGGGATAGAAAATAAGACACAGACTATCTTACTGCCCCTGTATAAAACTATGGTATACCCACATCTTGAATACTGTGTACAGATGTGGTCTCCTCACCTCAAAAAAGATATTTTGGCCTTGGAAAGGGTTCAGAAAAGGGCAACTAAAATGATTAGGGGTTTGGAACGGGTCTCATATGAAGAGAGGTTAAAATGACTGGGACTTTTCAGTTTAGAAAAGAGGAGACTGAGGGGGGGATATGATAGAGGTATATAAAATCATGAGTGGTGTGGAGAGGGCGAATAAAGAAAAGTTATTTATTAGTTCCCATAATAGAAGAACTAGAGGACACCAAATGAAGTTAATGGGTAGCAGGTTTAAAACTAATAAAAGAAAGTTCTTCTTCACACAGCGTGTCATCAACCTGTGGAACTCCTTGCCAGAGGAGGCTGTGAAGGCTAGGACTATAACAGAGTTTGAAGAGAAGCTAGATAATTTCATGGAGGTTAGGTCCATAAAAGGCTATTAGCCAGGGGATAGAAATGGTGTCCCTGGCCTCTTTTTTGTCAGAGTCTGGAGAAGGATGGCAGGAGACAAATCGCTTGATCATTGTCTTTGGTCCACCCTCTCTGGGGCACCTGGTGCTGGCCACTGTCGGCAGACAGGCTACTGGGCTAGATGGACCTTTAGTCTGACCCAGTACAGCCGTTCTTATGTTCTTATGTACATGGAATAAGGTGTTACTGAAATATTTCCCAGGTAAAAATGTGCCTATAGATGGATTTTGTAACTAGAATTTGGATATTAGTATCTGTCTAAATATATATCTTTATAGATAGGCAGCACTGTATTTATTTTTTACATATCGTATTGAGACAGACGGGACTTAACACAGATAAATAGGTTTTTGTTTTAATGATTTGCTTCAGTGCTGCCTAAAATCTTCAGCAAATAGATTAAAATAGATGAAAATATATCTATAGACTGACTTGTGTGCTTTGGGTGCCTTTAGGGTTTGAGCAATGTGGTTCTCATTGTTTCTTCTTGTCAGGGTCCTGATGTAAGAGATTTTAGCATTGCATAGCTCATGGGTTTAAATCAACAGGATTTAGATGCCTATCCAGCTTTTGAAAATCCCACTGGGCAACTCTTGACATCTTTAGGTGTCTAAATACCTTTGAAAATCCGGCCCTTAGAAACTTAATGGGAACAACAATAGCTATAGCAATAAAACACAGGGCTCTATTTAGTCTTCAGATAGTGATGCATCAAACTAACTGATCCCAATATAAGGTTCTGTAGGGTTTCTGCAGGCTTCCTGGATCAATTTATTGGATATATAAAATGTTTCTGAGCTGCCCAGATGTCTTGTGAGTCCCTCCACCACTTGGAGCATTCTCTGCAGCGGTGGCTGAGTGGGGTTGTCTGTGCCTAGACTTGAGTTGGAATCTTCTTACTACCAGTGAGGACAGTGTTTATACAGTCTGTCATATTTGTAATGACAGTTAGTAGTTCAAAGACTAACATTGTGTACCATGGTGACAGGTACAAATCCCACACTGGCTAAGAAAGGGTTGGCTCAGTCAGTCCTGTTCTCCTACCCCTGCAGTAGGTATCTGGCTTGGAGAAATGAGCTAACAAGAGAGCCCTAAATCAGTTTGTGCTGATTGGAAAGGAGAAGCCTGGCTTGGGCCAGGAACTGCTTGAAAGACTGCTGCCTGAGGCTGGGAAGACTGCTGCAGGTGGTGTCCTGCCCAAAGAGGGTGATAGCTGGATAAAGAACTCTGTCTTGTCCACCCAATCGGAGACCTAACAGTGGTTGGCTGAGAGCCTAAGAGTGATCCTATCATAACCACCTAATGCCAAATAAAGAATGCTGAATCAAAATTCAAGATCCATAGAACAATGCTGTGACAAAATAAACCTGTCTTTGAAGTGCCCTGACAGATGGAAATTCAAAGCTATTTGTTTTAGAAACACTAGCTCTGGATTTGATTGTCTGCATGACTGGATGTGAAAAACATGGCCCTGCTCTCTCTGGACCTGAAGCGGTACAGTGCAGTAGAGCTTCCTACACTGCTATATAGTGTAGCATCATGGGTTTGGTTCTAATGGCCAATGAAAATTACAGAACCAGTCCTTGTCTTCGGTCACTCCTGGATTGTAGCTCATCCATGTGTATATTCAAAGATTACACAGAAAAGGAGAACGAACATAGTCTGAGGTGAATTTAAAATTGTATGGGAATATTTATGGGGAAATCGATATAGTAGGCCCCTGTATTTAAGAAACAAAGACAAAGCTTTCCCTGCCAGTTGACCTAAAAGGTGCTGAGTGGCAAATGTCTGAGTGAACATGAACCTGATTGAAAATAGCCACTGATTATTTGCTATCTATGTCAGTCAAAACATACAGGATACCAACCTCATCAAGAGTTGCAACACATCTGCATATCCTGCAAACTGAAGATGTGTTATGACCATTCTCATAAATGCATGCAAATATAGAATTTAACTCTTAATCAAAATCACGCTTATTGTAAGCGGGGGAATGGTCCCGCTATTGTGGGGAACTTGCCTGGCTTCTATACTACCCCGGTGAAATGGACCAGCGACAGGATCTGAGTCCCCGCTCCCACTTTTACCCAAAGGCCTCCCTGATCCTGAGGGCTCCCCTTCCACTCTCCTGAGTAGTAGAGTCCTCAAAATCCCAACAAGGCTGGGCCCAGGTTTTCTGGGACTTAATCCCCGACCTTGTAGTCACTTGGGGCAGGGGCTAGGGTGTCCCCACTCTGGGTGCTCTCTTCACACTGGATGCTTTCTTGACCCAGTTATCATTACATACAGTTCAAAGCAAATACAATTTATTAAATAGCAACTGATTAAAAAGAAAAGAATAAGGAAAAAATGAGAGGTTAAATGAGAACACGCAGTCCTGCTCTGTAGCATGGGGACATCACAAACAGCAGTTTGCAGAGTGTAAGGACAGTTCACAGTCTGTTCCTTATAGGTCCCAGGGCTCTCTCTCAGGTCCTGGCTGTGCTGCAGCAGGGGGCTACAGGTTGGACACACTTGCTCTGGCAGTGACCACACAACTTCAGGCTCTAGGTGGCAGGACCCTTCTCCAAGTTGGAGTTACAATCCCTCTCCAAGTCTGGCCTGCAGGGCCTCTTGGCTGATTGTGTCTCCCTGCCCTTAGCCTCTCCTCCCCACTTTGCTGGTCCCAGCTGCTCACCACTCCCAGCTGCAGACACTGCTGCTTTGCCAGCCTCCAGCTCCTTGTGTTGCTTCTCTGACCCCTTTGACTCTCAGGTCACTGCAGGTCTGCTTCTCCCCACGGGGTCTGTGCTCCTTGGGCTATGTGTGTCTGGCTCTGACACTGCAGGACTGCCTTTCCACACAGCTTGCTCTTCTTGCTGCTCTTAGAGCGCTCTCCTTTTCTCAGAGACTCAGAAAATCCCAGCTCACATGGAGGACGAGACCTGACCTCCTAACTTCCTCCTTGGCCTGTCCAACCTGTCAGTCAGGCTAAGCTAGAGTGTTGGCCTCTTTCCATTGTCCCTGGGGTCTGTCAGTCTCAGGGCCCTGATTTCTCATGGAGCCTTCCCCTTTTGGTAGTGGGAGCTGGCCAACCAAAAACTCCCACTGAGTTTTAGCAAGGGGCTAACAGTCCTCTTAAATTATCATTTTCTTCCCTCTTCAAGCCACATATTGTCAGGACATCTCTCTTTTTGGAACCCAACATTTGTACCCTTTGTGAAGCCTTTAAGAAAATGCTCCTTGCCTAGTCATTGCAAAGCAGGCGTAAAACTCTCGCAGTCTCATTTGAAAGGTGTAAATGATGGCACAAGATGCAAGGCAGTGGAGAATCAGGTCTACTGAGTCCCTGAATTCTTATTGGTAAGAGACCCTACAGTGCACAGAAATGGCAATTTATAAGAAAATAGATAATAAAATAATTTCTCTATTACATTTAATAGTATCATTTATGTGATTCAGAAAAGAGAGTTGATATGGTGAAAAACATCATGGCTTTGAATAAATTTCTCCCATTGGATAGATGATTCACTAACTTGCCTAGAGCTGGAAAATAGTTCAGAATATGAAGGCAACAAGTTTACAGCATGAAAAACAGTTAAATTCTATTGTTTCTGGCTTCTCTATGGGTATCAGAAATCAAAAGAACAGTTTTCACTATTTCTGGGTATTGGTATTGACAATAACAACAGGTGCTAATATATACCAGACAGCTATTGTACTAGCAAATTTCCTTAACTGGCCAAAAGGTCAACAAATAAGACAAATACTTGTTAGGAAAAAAATCTCACTAACAGAAGCAAATGAGTTAAAAATAAAAACTGGTATGATGTGTGGTTTACAATGTCCGATTATAACCTACCACTGAAGTGTTGGAGGTCTTGAGTATTTGTGAAAGCTTCCTCTTATCCTGGATCCTCTATCCATCTGATCCTTTACACACCAATTTATACAGTGCTTGTGATGCAGAAAAACAGTGTTCTAAGAACGTAATGTCTCTTTAATATCTTTCCTTAACTTTTTTTGTCAATGGAATGAATTCCTGGCTTGCCTTATTGTGAAAGAGACATTTATCCTTTCTTATTGGGACCCCTATCATAGATTACCACTTCCTGTAGCAATCTCAGATGCTTTTGTTCTGTTTAATCTGTTACAATAATAATGTCAATGTACACAACCAGTTAGGCAAACACTGTTTGATTTCCACAATGTGCTGCAAATGACAGAAGTGAGCAACACTCTGTGGTAACTTATATAAAGAGATAAACCCGTATTAGTGTTTATGGTTACTAATTATCTTGGAACCTCATCTAGGTCTAATTGTTGGTATACAAGGTTCAAGTCACTTCTGTACTACAAACTTTGGTGGACAGAAGTTATATCAGCATAAAGCAGTCACACTTAGTATATCATTTGTGCATACACATACTTGGCTCCTTAAGCTGACACTGTGAACGCTCACCAGGAATACTTGTGTCCGTGTACAGTGTGGTGCAACTTGGGTAGGGATCCCAGTATGCAACCAGACATCTTCCAGAGTACTCTCTTTGGGGACATTTTTGGCAATGCACAGTACTGCAGAAACAAATCATGCAAAGGTAACTGGGAGCAAAAGATCCATTTCCCGGCATGCAACTGTCCACATCCAATAATGTCACTTGTATTCTATAATTTTTTCACTCTTTTAAAAAATCTCATGGACCATGAGGCCTTCTCGCTGTCCACTATGGCTGACATAAGCATGGAGCTTGCACAACTCTGAACTATTATCATGTGTTGCAAGAACCTCCAGTAATTGCAGAGCTGTAAAGAGAACCAAATTCAGGGGGAATATAAGGATTTCTTGGAGGAGAGATTGCTGTGAGATGTAGCAACAATCAATTCAAGGTTGTTAGTGACATTCACAGAGTAGCTGCAGATGGTGGAACATCACTTCTGGGCCTGAGAAATGAGCATTGACAGGTGGGGTTGCATTGTAATAAGTTTGCGATGATGAGCACTGGCTGTAGCGCATTCAGATGCAAAACACCACATTCTGGGATCAGTATTCAAGCTCACCCCAGCCCTCCAGCACAAACACCACTGTGGGAGTTGCCCTGACATTAGAGAAGTGACTAGTGATCCAAACTGGAAACTTGCAGCTCTGGGATGCTCCCTGTCAGTGGACAGTCATTTTGGATTTGGAAAGTCCGTTGTGGGGGCAGTTGTGATGTAAGCGTGCAGGGCCTTTAACTGTATCCTGGTCTGTGACTCTTAGCAATGTGCAGGGTCAGTGGCAGTGTTCCCTCTAACATTTCCCATCCATGAGGAGTGAGTTTTGTCTTGTGCACCAATACTGAGGTCATGTCCACTTGTTCAGATGTGTGCTACTGTGGCACCCAAGTTATGAACCTCTCCCTATTCCCCTCTGCTGTCATGTCTGTCACCCTCCCCTCGCCCCATCTGCTCCCCTGGTGCCTGTTGCTGCTCCCCACCCCTCACCCTCCTCTGCTGTCCTGGCTCTTGCTCTTCTCACTCCTCTCAGCCCTCCTGGCACCTGCCCCCTTCCCATCCTCTCTGATCCCCGCACCTGCACTTCCCTTCCCCCTTGTGCCCACCCCTCCTCTAGAATCATAGAATCTTGGGGCTGGAAGAGACCTCAGGAGGCCATCAAGTCCAGCCCCCTGCCTCAAGCAGAACCAAGCCCAACTAAATCATCCCAGCCAGGATGTTGTCAATCTGGGACTTCTAAACCTCTAGGGATGGAGATTCCACCACCTCTCTAGATAACCCATTCCAGTGCTTCACCACCCTCCTGGTGAAATAGTTTTTCCCTAATATCCAACCTAGACCTCTCCCCCTGTAACTTGAGACCATTGCTCCTTGTTCTGCCATCCGTCACTACTGAGAACAGCCTCTCTCCATCCTCTTTGGAACCCCCCTTCAGGAAGTTGAAGGCTGCTATCAAATCCCCCCTCACTAGCCCCCATCCCTCTCTCCTAACACCTCCCTCTATCCCATGCCCTGTCTCTCTCCTCTGCCTGCTGGTGCCCGTCCCTCCCCTCCCCATGTCTGCCCTTCTGCTTCACCCTCACAACCCCCCTGGCACCTGCGTCTTCCTTTTACCCCCTCCAACCTCCCCCACTGCCCTGCCTTACCAACACCTGCTCCCTTGCCCTCTTCCTCCCTGGTGCCCTCCCCTCACCACCCTCTGCCCCAGTTCTCATCATGCCCCTCTGCACCCTCACAGATGACTTGCTTCATCCCCCACCTTCCTCATGCCCACTCCTCCTTTCAACCCCTCTTCTCCCAGCACCCACTCCTCCCCCTCCTCTTCCTTCCTCTTGCTCCCATTGTTCCTCCCTTCTCCTCTTCCAGCATCACCCTGTTCCCTCCCCTCTCTTACTCCCACTGACACCTTCCTATCCACCCACCTCCTGCCCTTTCCCCTCATTGTCTCCTCTTGGCCCCCTGGCATTTGTCTCTCCTCCACTCTGCCCCTTGGTGCCTGCCCCTTTCTGCTCCTGCCCTGGTCCCTCCTCTCCCCTCAGCACAAGCCCTTTCCTGTTCTTCCCCCCACCTTCCCCTTAGTTCTCCTCTGCCCCTTCCCTCAGCTTTTGCCTTCCTGACATCTGCAGCCCTCAGCCCCCTTGTGCCAGGGCAGGGCAGCATGGCAGGCAGAGCTGGGACTGAGGTGCTATTTTTAGTCCCCTGACCCCAGCCCAGGAACAGCTGCACCATGGCCTGGCTCCAGTCCTGGCACACAGAGCAGTCGCCTGCCTCAAACTGGGGCCACAGTGCTATTTTTAGTACTGTGGTCCAGGCGCCAGCAGCCGTGGCCCCAGCTGCTCCCAGGAGCAGGGCTGCATGGCAGACGGCTGCCCTGTGTGCCAGGACTGGAGCCGGGAACCACAGTGCTATTTTTAGTACCACAGCCCAGGCTCCAGCTCTGGCAGCTACTACACAGGTCACGTAGTGGCTGCCCAGCTGCTCCCGTTGTGGGGGCAGCTACCTGCCACGGTGGCTCTGCCCCCAAGAACAGCTGGGGCTGCAGCTGTGCAGCTCTGCTGAAGGGGATGGGAGGGATTGAAACTTTTGGCGCAAACCTGCGAAGGTGTGCAACTTACAGGGAACCCTGGTCAGTGGATGGATTGGCAGTAATGGGGTTCCCGAACTGTGGTGGAGCAGTAGACAATGTCATATGCCTATTACGGCATCAACCCACCTTGCAATAGGAGTACCTCATTTGAAAGAGCTACGTTTCCATGGTTACATAAGCAATGGTGGATTACCGGGGATTCTCCACAGACAAGATTGTTGGGAAAATGCATGACTCTTGCATCTTTAAGAACACAGGGCTGGGCAGAAAGCTGCAAATAGGGACTTCCTTTCCCAGCTGGCAGATTATCATTAATGATGGTGAAATAGCAATAGTGAACCTGGGGACCAAGCCCACCTCCTGAGCCCCTGGCTCATGAAGCTGTACTCCTGGATATCTCAACAGCATG
Organism: Rafetus swinhoei; assembly: GCA_019425775.1. NCBI lineage: Eukaryota > Metazoa > Chordata > Testudines > Trionychidae > Rafetus > Rafetus swinhoei. Next base: position 224,595,391 of record CM033424.1, read on the forward strand.
AAGACTATGTCTGCCCTGCACATCTTTCAGCACTGTACAAGGCACATGTAGCTACATGCTACAATGAAGAGCAGGCTGAGTCCATGCTGCAGTGTATAGTGCTTGTCACTGCTGCCTCCCGCTGCCAGAACCTTTCCCTGATGTTAGAGTCATTCACTGTGGTGGAGAGGCTCCAGCAGCTTCCCACTGCCAGAGTCTCTCTCTGCCACAGGCAACTGCTGGCATTTTTTCCTGCCAAGGGCAAGACTTCAGCATTGAGCTGCCAGAGCCTTTCCCCGCTGTAAGGGGATGCTCCAGCAGCTTTCCATTGTAGGCTCCTTCTTCCATGGCTGAGAGAGTCTCCAGCAGTACTGAGCAGTGGCTGAGATCCACTTAAGCTTGATGGAGGTCAGGATTGAGGTGCACTGGAAGAACTACAAGAAGAAACTAGTCATGACTATCCAGCTGCCTTTCAGCAGTATTTCTTCTTCCTCCCAAGAGAGGGTCTCTTTATCCCTAGTTCCATAACTGGTTAGATCTGTCAGTAAACAAAAGAAATCCTAGATTTCTAATTAGTGGGTTAAAATATTTAGGAATAAAAGCACCCCAAACCCTTGTTCAAATCAGGTTTTTATATATATAAAAAGGGTCAGAATAAAAGTATGTCTACCTGCCTCTTTTTTTAAATTCTGGCACAGTGGATGGGAAAAAAAACAAGCAATCAGCTCAACTGGCTTCTAATAATAGAAAATTATATACAGTTTTAAGCCAAAGTTCTGTTAAACACATCACATCAACTGGATTATAACAGTAAAATTACATGTAAGTAAAGCTTTCTGAGCTAAGACTGCATATTACAAAATGAACAATGTAATTTAGAGAAAGATTAAAGAATAACTGCAAATGTAAATAAAAATTTTGTTTACTTAAGCATCATGTGCAGATTATATCCACAAGCTCCACTAGCCAGGCTAAGAGAAACACTCTCTAATATGAACAACTCCAGCAAGACTCATCTTTTTTTCCCTAGCACATCTGTGGGTTGCTGTTTTCTGGGATACCTCAGGAGCACCCCAGCTACAATGAATTTCAGTGGTATATGGCGGTCAGAGGGCTAAATTTTTAGATCGCCGGCGGCCCGCACAAGAACGGGGCGGGCAGCGGCCCTGGCCCTGGCAAAAGCGCCCGGGAGGGGCTGCCTCGCCGTGCGCCACCGGGAGGACGCGCCCGCCGAACGCTGCAGGGAGCAGAGCCCCACGGCTGCGGGGAATAGGGCCGGCCGGCGGGCTGGGCGGGATGTGCGCGGCCCCAGTGGAGGACGCTGGGGTGCAACTCTGCCCCCTGCATCCCGATGTGGGGATGCCAGCGACGGTGGGGGCGGGGCGAGGGAGCCGACGTAACCTCCGGCGGGAGGTTTAAAAGAAGGCCGCGAGCCAGGACCAGGGGAGAGACGATCCCTTCCCCGGTGGAGCCAGAAGGGCGGAACACCGGAGGGACTCCGGGGCAGAGACCCCTGTACGCCGGACGAGGAGGTAAGGACCGGCAGCTCGGACGCGGGGGCCACGGCCACAGGGACGGCTAGGAAGCAGCCCGGGACAGGGCCCTTTTGGCGCCTGTGGGCTGACGCGTTACGGGACGGGACCCCATCAGCCGGGTGAGGGATCAGCACCCAAACCCTTAGGGCCCTGGGCTGGGACCCGGTGGAGAGGGTGGGCCCGGGTCCCCCTAGCCCTCCCCCAGATCCCTCCGTGCTACAATCCTTACGGGCGACAAAGAAACGTGAGGGAGACGGGAGACATCGCCACCCCAAGGCCCGGGAGGTCAGACTGAGGCGCCCGGGAGGAGGACCGGGAACGCCGGGCTCGCGGGGCCCCGCCTCGCCCCCCCCAGGGGGGGCGTCGGGAGCTCGCCCCCATTAAAATACTGAAATCCGAAGGGACAGACGGTGGGCTCACTGGCCCGTGACCCCGAGGAGGGGGACGCGTGCTCGCGCCCAGAACTAGATCCGTCACAATATACTATATTTTTGTTGTTTACCATGTGGGATTATTTTATTTCATTTTGTTCGAATAACTATAAGTTCTGCTCAGCATACCTATTCTATATCACTACCTCTTGTTTGTACATCCTTTGGGATATCAATAATAGATACAGACCACTGCAAGAAAACTATACTGTTATGATGGAAGTTAGGTGATATCTCATTGAGGCAAGTGCATGCAATTCATGCCCTTCGTTCAGGAAGAATGTAAGGAGTTATTCAACTAATTTTTCGAATCCGAGCCAAAACAGTAAGGAACACCCCAAAACACAGACCACATGGAGGGCTGATCAAAAGCTGTGTGGGCAGAGGAGTTTTGCTGGGAACTGAATGAAAATGCAGTGTTCTGGGCATTCATCATATTGACCCATGGGAAGGAGACCCTAGGAGAATTTCACAGAGACTTCAACAATTTCCACTCCACTATCAACCTCAGCCTGGACCAGTCCACACAAGAGATACATTTCCTTAACACTACAGTATAGATAAATGATGGCCACATAATAGGCTTCTAGTATAGGGTGATGTTTAACTGCTATTCTTACCTACATGCCTCTAGCTTCCATCCAGAACACATTACACGATCCACTGGCTACAGCCAAGCTCCAAGATACAACTGGATTTGCCCCAACCCCACAGACAGAAACAAACATCTACTGGATCTTTATCAGGCATTCTTAAACCTTAAATACCCACCTGGGAAAGTGAGGAAACAGATTGACAGAGCCAGATGAGTACCCAGAAGTCAACAATTTCAGGACAGGCCCAACAAGGAAAATAACAGAACACTTACAGCCCACACCTTAAAATCCCCCAGCACATCGCTGAAAATCTATAACCTATCCTGGAAAATGATCCCTCATTCTTACAGGCCTTGGGAGATTGACCAATCTTCACCTACAGACAGCCCCCCAACATGAAACAAATTCTTTCCAGCATTCTTCTTAGGTGACAAATATGAGAAATTGTCCCAGATTGAGGTGTCATTAGAAGAGGTTTTGGAACAAATTGATAAACTTAACAGTAACAAGTCACCAGAACTGGATGGCATTCACCCAAGAGTTCTGAAAGAACTGAAATGGGAAATTGCGGAACTATTAACTATGGTTTGTAACCTATCCTTTAAATCAGCCTCTGTACCTAATGATTGGAAGATAGCTAACGTGACACTTATATTAAAAAAGGGCTCGAGAGATGATCCTGGCAATTACAGTCCACTAAGTCTAACGTCAGTACCGGCCAAATTAGTTGAAACTATAGTAAAGAATAAAATTCAGACACCTGGATGAATATAATTTGTTGGGGGAAAGTCAACATGGTTTCTGTAAAGGGAAATCATGCCTTACTAATCTGCTAGAGTTCTTTGAGGGGGTCAACAAATATATGGACAAGGGGATCCAGTGGATGTAGTATATTTAGATTTCCAGAAAGCCTTTGACAAGGTCCCTCACCAAAGGCTCTTAAATAAAGTAAGTTGTCATGGGATAACAGGGAAGGTCATTTTGTGGATTTATAGCTGGTTAAAAGACAGGAAACAAAGGGTAGGAATGAATGGTAAGCTTTCCGAGTGGAGAGAGGTAACTAGTGGGGTCCCCATGGGTCTGTCCTGGGATCCATCCTATTCAACTTATTTATAAATAATCTAGAGAAAAGGGGTAAACAGTGAGGTGGCAAAATTTGCAGATGATACCAAACTGCTGAAGATAGTTAAGATCAAAGCAGACTGTGAAGAGCTTCAAAAAGATCTCACCAAACTAAGTGATTGGGCAACAAAATGGCAGATGAAATGTAATGTTGATAAATATAAAGTAATGCACATTGCAAAACACAATCCCAACTATATATACAATATGATGGGGACTAATTTGGCTACAACTAATCAAGAGAGATCTTGGAATCATTGTGGATAGTTCTCTGAAAACATTCACTCAGTGTGCAGGGGCAGTGAAAAAAGCAAATAGAATATTAGGAGTCATTAAAAAAGGATAGAGAATAAGACCGAGAATATCTTATTGCCTCTGTATAAAACCATGGTACGTCCACATCTTGAATACCGCGCATAGATGTGGTCTCAGCTCAAAAAAGATATATTGGCATTGGAAATGGTTCAGAAAAGGGCAACAAAAATGATTAGGGGTTTGGAACAGGTCCCATATGAAGAGAGACTAAAAGGACTTGGACTTTTCAGCTTAGAAAAGAGGAGGCTAAGGGGGAATATGATGGAGGTCTATAAAATTATGACGTGTGGAAAAAGTGAATAAGGAAAAGTTATTTACTTATTCTCACAGTATAAGAACTAGGGGTCACCAAATGAAATTAATAGGCAGCAGGTTTAAAACAAACAAAGGAAGTTTTTCTTCACTCAGAGCCCAGTCAACCTGTGGAACTCCTTGCCAGAGAATGCGGTGAAGGCTAGAACTTTAATAGGGTTAAAAAAAGAGCTAGATAGATTCCTGGAGGTTAGGTCCATCAATGGCTATTAGCCAGGATGGGTAGGGATGGTGTCACTAGCCTCTGTTTCTCTGGAAGTGGGAGATAGGGGAGGGATCAGGTGAGGATTACTTGTTGTCATCCCTCTCTCTCTGGGGCATCTGGTATTGGCCACTGTCGGCAGAGAGGATACTGAGCTAGATGGACCTTTGGTCTGACCCAGTATGGCCGTTCTTATGGTCTTATGTTAACCATGCATCACATCTCAAACATACTCACTCAGGAACCTACCCCTGCAACAAACCACGCTGCCAACTCTGTCCACATATCTATACACATGACATCACAGAACCTAACCGCATAAGCCACATCATCAGGGTCTCATACAACTGTACATCCTGTAATATGATCCATGACATCAAGTGCTAGCAATGCCTGTCTGCCATGTGTTGGCCAAATCAGACAAACTCTCAGACATCAGAAACGGTGACGCACACAAAGCTGTAGGGGAACACTTTAACCTCCCTGGTCACTCAATAATGGATTTAAAAGTAACCATTCTTCTACAAAGGAATTTCATGACCCAATTTCAGAGAGAGATTGCAGAACTGGAATTCATCTACACATTTGACACTGTTACCCTGGGCTTGGCACATTAGAACATCAAAAGCTATGAGTGGAACACATCCAGCCTATTTTTTTATATATACGCACGCACGCGTTGGATCTCCCTGGTCCGGCATTCTCAGGACCTGACTGGTCCCGGATAAGGGATATTGCCAGACCAGAGGAGGTATATCTACTCTCCCCTCCCCCCGCCCCGATACTGGCTCCCCCAGCCCTGGACCTGCCACAGGCCCCACTATTCTGCCGGTCTCCATCCCAGCTTGCCTGCAATGCTGGGCAGCCTAGCTGGGATGCATGGTACAGCCCTGCTGCGGTGCACCTGGTAGCCCCACTGGGGCACTCCAGGCTTTGGGACCTGCTGAAGCTCCCAACCCCACCAGGCAGCCCTGCTGAACAGTCCTGCTTGGCGTGTCAGGCTCCCGGCCCCCCCAAGCAGTCCAGCTGAGGCACACCACGCAACCCTGCTGTGGCAGGCTGGCCAGCCCCACTGGGATGCACAAGACAACCCCACTGAGCAGCCCCGCTGGTGCATCAAACTCCCAGCTGTGCCAGGCAGCCCCACTGGGGCATGCCCGGCAGCTCAGTTACAGGGAACCTGGCTCCTGGCCCTACTGGCAGCAAGCCTGCCAGCCTGTAGGGCTCGTAAGTATGAGTCCACCAAGAACTCTCTGGTCCTGGAACATCTGTGGTCCTGCTAGACCACCCATGTTGACAGATAAGAGAGTACCAATTTAGAGGTTCAACCTGTATCATCTGAAGTGGGTTTTACCCACGAAAGCTCACGATACTATATATTTTTGTTACTCTCTAAGGTGTCACAGGATTACTCATCATTTTTAATGGAGGTGTGTGTGTTTGTGAGCACAAGCAGGCAGAGAAAGCAGCAGAAAAGCCAATCAGACAGCACAAGAAGCATGGTTACAGTGGTCCTGGAGAGAGAGCCAAGACCAAGAGAGATTTTTGGGCAGAGAACTGCTGGAAAGAGCATTGGAACTATCAGCAAAGAAAATGCCTCCACTTGGAGTCCTACTGTGTTCAGGAAAACAGCACTTTGGTTACATTCTTTGTAAATAAACAGAATTGCACCCAAAAAAATCGGACTTAGAAAAATGTGTATGTAACAGACAACTCCTAAGACACCAAATATTGGCTAACTGTTCTGGTCAAAAGGAGCAACAATGTGATATTCTAACAAACAGAACTGATTTACAGACAGGGTAGATGCTCCAATGGAGTTTTATAGTGGTTGTGATATAACAGGACACATGTAGGGTTATCGTAATAGAGTGGGAACCAGCAATCCTTGACCTAAAGAAAAATGTTTTTTAAAGGATGTTTAGTTGTTTATTTGTTAAAAGCTTCTTTAGCTTGGTTAGTGGAGACATTGAGTGCATATTATTGAAATGCATAGAATTTTTGCATTTACATTTGCACTTCACCTTTAACTACTAAGAAAAGTTCAGAAGATGTTGCCTTACTAATAATGTGGTCTTAAAAGAAATCATTTATTAGACTTGAAAATAGAGACCATATTTCCCATTTCAAGGAAAGGGGTGGAGAAGGAGCAGAGATATTCAAAATTAAGCACAAAATATAGACCTAGTGTGTTGCTATGTAGCTTGTCATGGCAACTAAGCAAATCACAGGCTGTATAACTACAAAACAACACTGTACAGAGCCAAACTCCATGGATAACAGCCTCAGGAGACGGGATAGCACTGAGTTCCTATATGTATATATGTCTGAAGCAAAAAGGAGGAACAAGGCACAATTATATGCATCCCAAGTTTTGCCAAAGCCCTTGTACTCCGCAATGAAAGAAAGCCAGACACCATGCAGTTGTCCACTGTGTTTGGAATGCCACTAGCATGTTTATATTATGCTCCAGAGAGGAATGTACGGCAGGTCAATGCAAATTACTGCTGTTCTGGGCAAATTCATTTTTTAAAACTGTCACATTTAGGACTGTTCAGATTCCACTGGGATCAAGGCCACAGTATCCACTACCTACAGGTGGTGCCTCCCTTAACCAGGACTCCCTGGTCTGGCAACATCCATGGTCTGGAATGGACCAGGGATATTCCTGGACCACAGAGCTCAGGAACAGAGAGGTCTGGTGGCAGGGCAGGAACATGGTAGGCAGCACCGGCAACCGCGTGTGCGTGTGCGTATGCGCGGGGCCAGGGCCGGGAAACAGGCCGGCACAGCAGGGAGTTTGGCCCCAGCAGCAGCTGTGGAGCTCCAGCCCCACCAGTGGCCAGGGAGCTCTGTCCCCAGCCACGAGCTCTGGCCTCGGCTCTCTGCACCAGCCCTGGCTGCGCAGCTCCAGCCCTGGCCATGGTGCTAGGCGACTGTGGAGCCAGGTGATTGCGGAGCTCCACCCTGGCTGTGGCGCTCTGGCCGTGGTGCTCCACCACAGCAGCAGTGGAACCGGCAGCATCTAGAGAGCCTGGTGGGGGAGAAGGGGGGCTAGGGCAGCAGTGGGGGCAGACTGGAGCCCTAACCCGGTGGCAGCATGGACCAGGAGGGGAGGAACCTTCCCTGGTCTAGCAAATCCCCTCATTCGGGACAAGTCAGGTTCTGAGTGCGCCGGACCAGCGAGGTCCAACCTATAGTATTCAGAAAATAAGATAGGGAAAGCCCCAAAATGAGATCTTTACTGTAGAGTGTCTAACTGAAGGATAAACAATCTCAAGCACAGAAAAAAGGAGCGGCAAGTTCTAGAAAATCCTGCATGCAAAACTATGCAGTAACAAACTGTCTGTAGAGAGCAGTAGTACAAGTGAATCCATTGACCATGGAAAAGAGAGAAGAAAAGGCAGGCCATGGCACCGTAATCCACTGGGAGGGGAAAAAAAAATCTTAGTTCAACAATTACACAAACTCAATCAATGACAGCAGAAACAGACATACAATATCTGAACAGACCAAGTGGGTGGGAATAAGAGAAAATAGCAGAAGAAAAGAGAACATCTAATTCAGCAGAACAAACAAACAGCTCCAAATCAATTCAGGAGAGCTGCGCCACAGAACATACTTGACAGCACTCTGCCAAGACACCTAAAACCACTCTCCAATTTCTTCATAGCCAGTGAACAGGTAACATTTCAATAGGCTGAAAACATACTCAACTAATATTCAACACAAAAGTCAGTCCAAAGTAAGAAATGAACAATCAAGCTGGAAAAAATAGCTAAAATCAAGAACTATGTAAAATTAAAACATGTATTAGCTAATTCTGATACAATTTCAGGGTCACCACCCTAAAACAAATTTCATCTACTTTGTGCACTCATCTTCCTCTTTGTCTAGCTTTTATAGGAGCACAGATGTGAGCTGTGCTTGGTTAATAGCTCAGGCCTATGTTCAGGTTGTGAATTAATAGTATTCCAACAGCAGGATTTGGCACCATAACATATTTCAGAGATAGCAGTACTAGCATCTTTGAAATGTATTAAGTGGTTGGCAAGCAACATGCTGGATGCATAAACGTTCTCATACTTAATCTGAATGATATGATGTTCCAAAAGAAATGGCCTTAAGAGTCATTAGACTCTATGGGAAAAGTAGGTGCAATGTTTTGGTTTGTGCGCTAATTTTGAAAGTCATTATGGCCTTTCTACAGGTAAAGGGTGAGGAAACTGTTACATAAACTGCTTCTGTAACACTGGATTTAGAAACATTTCAGTCACACTGGGTCACAGCGTGAGCTTACTACTTAATAGAAAATAAAACAGACAATTTAGGAATACATTGTATCAGGATAAGAAATATTTTGGCAAAAAAAATCAGTCAATCCTATTTAAGAAATACTTACATTAATAATAACTTTTTAAATAATGACTTTCCTTATGAAGAATCTCAAAGTACTGGTCAAAAATTTTCAATAAAAAAATTTCCAAACAAAAAATAGGGTTTCATTTTAAACAAATATTGTTTTTTTTTCCTTACCTTTTCTCTTTTTTGCTGCTTAGTATAACTCAGTATAATAAAAATTTGGTATGTAGCTTCCTCTTATCATAATTTAAACTCTCCATAGATCATCACCTTGTAGTGGTGGAGAGGTTTTGAGTGTTCCAATGACCTCTGAGAGCAATGCTGCCTGGAGTCATTTACTCCCTTAGAGTCACCCAGGGCAAAACAGTCAAGGGCAAGGTTCCAGACCAGAGTATGATCCAAGAAGTCCTCAATGGCAAAGCGGACGGAGGATAACTGCACCATGGAGTTGAAACTGTGTAATGTTACAGCTGCTTTGAAGACGGATGAAGGCTGGAGCAGATAAAGGATCTCCAATCATCGTGGTGCCCATGCCATTGGTTTCAAGCCCTCTATCTGTCAAGGACAGTGTGGTGACTGTTGTGCATCAGTCTCCCCACTTTAAAAAAAAGTCCTGCATGGGCATCTTCCTGTTTTTTGGGAAAAAAACACCTGCACAAGTCAGAAGTTCAATGGTGATCAGTGAGTGGCAATGGGAACAGGACAATGAGATCCGGAAATTCCTAGTCAGAGACCGACACACAGGCACTGTGTGGGATTCAGCTGTCTTGCTTGAGGACTGAGGCAGATCGAGCATCTTGGCTGCTGCACCCATGATTGAGCAGTCCTCTTTAGGACCCACTCTGCTTACTCCACATGGGGAGGATGATAGAAAAAGTGCCCTAAAAATAGTCTTGCCTCTTTTTCCTGGCTGGATAGCCACATCCAGCAGGATCACCATCCCAGTGGTCGAAAATGTAAGAAACTTTTCAGCTTTGGAACCTGGAACTTAAGTACCCCAATGGACAACTCAGTGACTGACCAGAGTGACGTACAGCTATCATTGCTCATGAATTGAATCGGCTTAACATCAATATTGCTGCCTTCTCTGAGACTAGAGGAGCTAATAGACAGGTTAGGGAGAAGAAAGGAGAATACACCTACTTCTGGAAGGGAAAATCTTTAGATGAACCTCGATTGCATGGAGTAGGCTTTGCTATTAAGAACAAGCTTGTAAAGTGCCTCTCTGAGCTGCCAGTAGGCATCAATGAGCAGCTTCTGACACTCCAATTGAGGCTCACCAAAAACCAACAGGTTTTTTTGGCCTATGCGCCAACAATAGACTCTGAGGATGTAAAGAAAAATTTCTGCTCTCAGTTGGAAACCATTTTACCGGCGACCCCTACAGAAGATAAGATCATTCTTCTGGGGGATTTCAGTGCATGTGTTGGACAAGACTCACCTGTGGAAAGGAACAATTGGGAAAGAAGGAGTTGGCAAAAGCAACACAAATGGAATCCTGCTCCTGACCAAGTGTGCTGAACATGAACTTATTATTACAAACACCCTTTGTAACAAAAGGACAAGTTCAAAACATCTTAGAGCCATGCACGTTCAAAGCACTGGCATCTTCTCGACTGTCATAGTTTGTGCTCGAGATTGTAGTGGCAAGTGCTGATGACTGCTGGACTGATCGTTGCCTCATTTGATCCACAATGAAAATTAAGATCATCCCCAAACAGAGGCTGCAAAAGAAACAGATCAGGCACAAGCTGAAGGTTCAAGATCTGAACAACCCCATTAAGTGTAACCACTCCCAAGCAGTCTTAGAAGAAAAGTTTCCATCAGAGTTTCTGGAAGAAACTGAGGAACACTGGAGCCAGCTGAAAGCAGTAATCATCAATACCTGTGAGGAAACCATTGGAGGCTACCAAACAAGGCAGCATCTGGACTGGTTTGATGAGAATGATGTTGAAATCAAGCAGCTCATCAATGAGAAGAGACTGGCATTTCGTGCTTGGCAGAATGATATAAATAGCAAGACAAAGAGAGAAGCCTATGCTAAGGCTGAAGTCCAATGTAAAACCAGAGAACTCAAGAACAAATGGTGGACTGAGAGTGGAAGAACTCCAGCATTTTGTGGATACCCATAATACATGTGGTTTCTTTAGTGCTATTAAGGCTATTTATAGGCCAGCTTGTCAGGGCATGAACCCCCTTCGCTCAAAGGATGGAACCACACTTTTGAAAGAATGAAGTCATTAGATTTTGCTGGAAAGAACATTTTTAAGATCTTCTTAATTGTAATTCTGTGGTTGCAGATGAAGTTCTTGAGCAAATTCCCCAATGACCTTCTAGGGATGAACTTGGAGACCCTCCCACCCCCAATTTGTATGAGGTACACAATGCCATTAAGCAGGTGCAGAACAACAAGGCAGCAGGTCCAGATGGACTCTGGTCCATTGTCTTTAAAGATTTAATCTGGCATCTTAGCCTGCTTCTCCTTAAAATCTGGATAGAGGAGATACTCAGAGAAATGAGGGATGCCTTGATACCCTCTTTAAAAAAAGGGATAAAGCAGACTGTGGAAACTATCATGGTATCTCTTTCCTTGCTGTGGTAGGCAAAATTCTGGCATGGGTGCCCTTTGGACTGGACTTTCAAAGATTGAATGTCCTGATAAAATATATCCATGTCCTAAAGTTGAGCAGCATTGACTCCCAGAGTGACCCTTTCAAAGTACAAACAGGGTTGTATCATTGCTCCAACCATGTTTGCAGTTTTTATTGCAGCTATTTTTGACCTAATCTCTAGGAAGCTCCCAGCTTGTATTGAAATCAGCTACAGAATGGATGGAAGGCCATTTAGGCTTAGCAGGCTGAAAGCTAAGAGTAAGATTTCCATCACATCTATCATGGAACTTCAGTATGCTGATGACAATGAAGTTTTTGCCTACTTAGAGAGATCTTCAGGCTATCTTGAATGTGTTTGCTGATGCTTATGTATGCTTTGGTCTCACCCTCAACATCAAGAAAACCAAAGTGCTCCATCAGTCCTCCCCAAATGAGGTATCACGTGCCCCAACTATTAAAATCAATGGAGAGATACTGGAGAATGTCAATCATTTTCTCTACCTTGAAAGTTGTCTTTCATCCAAAGCAAATATTGATGTAGAAATCCAACATCATCTGAGTTGTGCCAGTGCAGCCTTTGCTCATTTACAGAACAGGGTTTTTGAAGATCATGACATTCGAACAGACACCAAACTTCTTGTCTATCAAGCTATTATTCTCCCAACACTATTGTATGGGTCTGAAACCTGGACAACCTACAGACATCACCTGAAAGTCCTTGTGTCATTAACGCTGCCGTTGCAAGATCTTGAAGATCAAATGGTAAGACAGGCACTTCTGGAAGAGGCAAAGACCACCAGTATTGAGACTATGATCATCCATCAGTAACTTTGCTGGACTGGTCACGATGTTCAGATGCCAGACCATCACCTCCCAAAACAGATCCTATTTTCTCAGCTGAAAGAAGGATATCGTAATGTGGGAGGACAACGGAAGCATTAAAAGAACTTGGTAAAGGATAACTTGAAGTGCAACATTGACACTGATGCGTGGGAAACACTCACCCAGGATCACTCAAAATGGAGACAAGTCCTACGCAATGACTGCCTGCATTTTGAATTTGCCTGCCGACATACTGAAGAGGAGAAGAGGTGCAGGAGGAAGGAGAGACTGGCTTCTAGTCATGGTCAACAGCCTCCTGATGTACCTGGAAACATCTGTCCTCACTAATAGAATTTGTGGTTCAGGGATTGGCCTTATCAGCTACCTGAGGGTCCATAAAGGTGATCATACTTGGCTCATCATCAAGGGATTGATTGTGCCAGGAAAATGGGATGATCCCAGAATGCAAAATGGGATGTTCCCGGAATTGCTTCCCATAAAACCATACAGAAAAGACACAGAATCACCAGGCAGGTGAAAGGGGCTGGCTGGGAGCACTCCCCCCATCTGGGACTACTCCAGGACCAAGCCTTCCAGCCCGCAAGCCCACTTTAGTGAGAGCAGGGGGGTTGAAGCTGCCCCCCCCGATTAATAAAGGAACATTTCTGGCTGTTCTCTTTTTGTCGGGGAGCAAGGGGAAAGAGCAGAGTTTGCTGCATTCCTTACTCTACCTGGGGAACGTAGGGGGCAGATGAACTGGGACCTTCCCCAATGCACCCCTCCTCTGGATGTGCCCACTGGAGTTGCAACAACCATGGAGAGATGCTTCTCAACTGGCCCCAACCTGCTACGGTGAGAGAAAGTTGGGGTAGTCCTCTCTCCCCAGGGTATCCTGCATATTGAACCTGTAATTCCAAAGACCACCCCAGAGCAATGATTTAAATGAAGAAAAACAAATAATTGAGTTAAGGACTTGAGCAACAGCTGGTAAGTCTTCTAGTATTATGAAAAAGAAGAGATTAAAACTACAGTGGAAAGAAATGTTTCAATCCCAGCACATACTCCTGAAGAATGTATAGCCATGGAATCTGGAAGGAATGAACATGTGGAAATTTTATTTTACACATCAAAAGAACAAAGGGGCTGTTTATTAATCAGATCTTTCTTCCTTTTTGGGAGAAAAGGGGTCATTTACATTGATATTGGCTATTTTAATGCATGAAGTAATATGCCCAGCTGGAATGCCTAAATAAGGAGTTGTAAATTCATTATTCGACAAATCAGCTTTTTCCTGTCAGAACAGAAATTCCTTTTAACAGTCTTTTCAGACTGATATCAAATGAGTAAATGAGAGAATTGTTTGTACAATATGTCAGCAAGTATATTCTTAAAGCGTTTTGGAGACATCATTCATATTTATATGAGAGTATTATATCAGACACACCATCCAGCAAATGATAATTCTAATACTGATGATTTGGGAAATGAAAAATAGCTCCCTCAGCACTGTGCTTTCAGTATATTTAGAAAGATAATTTCATATACCTAAACGTGTAAATTTTCTAAGACTTGCCATTCTTCAAATGCTTTAAGCTGTGGGTTTGCAATAGCCTATTCATTTTTTTTAAAACATCCCTTCAAAATTAAAAATCAAATATAGGAGCGGCCTTAGGGCCGGCCGATCAGGGCCTAGGCTCAGGGTGCTGCAGCTGGGAAGGAGCCACAAAGGGCTCTGACCCCATCCCGCCCCTTCTGCTCTCTCTACCTGCTGGCCGGCTTTTCTGTTCCTGCTTCTTGCCTAGGCCCAGGTGTGCTGCAGCCTCACCCTCCTGCCTCTTCCCCATGGTTGGAATGTCAGGGCTGGCTTCCCACTGGGGGCAGGGGTAGAGAAAGCCCCAAGTCTCACTGGGCGATCTGGCTTGCAGGGAAGAAGTGCTGCCCCCCCTCCCAGCTGGGGGAACAGCAGTGGGCAGCACGTCTTCCCTGCAAGCCAGATCGCCCAGCAAGGCTTGGGGCTTTCTCTACCCACCTCCCCATTGGGAAGCCAGCAGTGGTGCTCCAACCACGAGGGGCGGGGGGGCGGGCAGCGCCAGCTTCCTGCTGGGTGGGAGGGAGAAAGCCCCGAGCCTTGCTGCATGATCCAGCTCATGGGAAAGAAGTGCTCCCCCTCTCCCGGTGGGCACACTGCTGTGCCCCCAGCCATGGGAAAGAGGAGGAGCACTTCTTCCCCATGAGCAGGATCGCGCAGTGAAGCTTGGGGATTTTTCTCTTCCAACCTCCAATGGGAAGCTGGCACTGGCGCTCCATCAGAATCTGGCCAATGGAAGCAGTGGAGGCGGTGCCTGGAATCAGTGTGGGGCAGAAAGGCAAGTAAGTGGCCTCCCACCCCTTCATGCCCAGACCCCCGCACTTTCAGCCCACTCCATGCACCACCACCCCACCGAGACCCTGCCCCCCCCACCCAGCGTGCTCCTGCATCCTCCCTTGCCCCCTGCACCCTCTCCCCGGCAGACTCCCTACCCCCAGCCTGCTCCTCACCCTACCTCCCACCCAGACCTCACCCCCTCCTGTACCTCACCTCCCATCCAGATCTGCATCCCTACTGCTCTTGCTCGCAGCCCTATCCTGCACACTGAATCCCTATTTTTATTCCAACCCCAGAACCTAGGGGGTCCACAAAATCCACTAACCTTGGAACCCCAGAAGAGTAAATCTGGCCTATGGGAAGTCTTGAACCTCAGTCCTCCCTACCCTTTCCTCCCTCTCCCAGTGGGGCTGGAGCACCAGAGGACTGAAGTGTCTCAGTGGAAGGTGGGGCGTGTGTGTGTGGGGTTTTTGTTTGTTTGTTTGTTTGTTTGTTTTTGGCTTCTCATTTGTGTGGTCTCCAAATGATTTTTCTGTGGGTCAGTGGCCTCCAGACCCAAAAGAGTTCCCTCCCCCTGCCATAAATAAAGAAAACATTAAAATCTTTTGTGTTGGACATAAATTAATATTTTACTTTATTTAAAATGAAGTTTGAAAAACTAACATGAGTTAGTTTTTAACATGTGTCTGTTTAATAATTTAAATTAATATTTCCTTTCTTACTTGTTAAATTAAACTATTCTCCCTAGCTGTAGCACAAGCAAAATGGTTCAGGTGTAATTATGTAATTAACTATGACTTTCCATTAGCAACTGGTGGTCCACAGAAAGATTTGCACTGAGCCAGGTGGGCCATAGGCCAAAAAGTTTGAGAACCACTGGCATAAGGTGTTGGGTGATACTGGGCAGGGGAGGCAATGTGGTAGGCATACTGGCAATACAAGACTGGAGCTGGGGGTACAGGTGGGAAGGAAGTGCAGGGGTTGGGATGAAGATGGTATTGTGCAGAGGTTGGGGTGAAGGTGACAATGTTGGGGTTAGGGGCACAGTGCAGGAGTTAGGAGTGCAGGAATTAGTGGCAAAGGGGGCACAGGATGGAGGTCCAGGGGTAGGGGAGCCCATGGCAGCCAAGGGAAATGGTGTGTGGGGGGGGGCATGCCCGGGGTAGGGCATGCAGGGGCGCCAACATATAAATTTGCCCAGGGTGCCATTTTCCCCTAAGATCGGCCCTGATCAAATATGGTGTTCCACAATAATCATTTCAAAGGTTTTTCTTAAGTCATACTAGATTTGTTTAATTGATGTCTGAATTTAATCAAATTGGGCAGGATGCTTGGCTCAGATCATTTGTGGCAATTCTTATAATGTATCAAAATTATATTGTAGTTTTGTCCAAGTCTAGATCATCAAAAGGAATTCTTTCAAAATGTATAGAGGAGGAGGGGCAGCACTTCTTCCCTGGAAGCTGGATTGTGCAGTGAGACTCGGGGCTTTCTCTACTGGGTCCCCCCCCCCCCAAATCCTTAAACACAGGTCAGCTTGCTAAGCTGAGCTGGAAGGCTGAGATAGCTGCAGTCCTGAGGAGAATGGTGCCAAGGCGATGTGGACTGTTGCCTAACCATGGCGGACTTGCCCCATGACCGCACCGTGATGCTGGTTGAAGCAGGTCTGGTGGTCACTCTGAGACAGGTAGCGCTGGGCCTTCATTTCTGAGAGGTCCCGTGCTGCTTTGAAAGTCTCAGGGAGGATGGCATGCCCAAATCCCCCCTCTGGCTACTCCCTGTTGGGGAGTCCAGAGACCCCAGACTTGACCACTCCTCTGGTGGTGTTGGAGTCAACGGCACCAGTTGGTCCATAGGCACCAGAGTGTCCCAGCATGGGATGCACTCCTTTGGCCTTATTGGCCTTGGCAGGTGACCTTCCTCACTCCAGCCACTTCTTAGGGATGTAAGCAACTAGTCGACTACCCAATAAGCCTAGGAGGCACCAAGCCTATCAGAGACACCGGGGCAGGGGAGACAGAGGTGCAGCGGAGGAAATGGCGCATGTTCCCTACTATGCCTCTCCCTTTGAAATGTACAAGTGCTGCTGCGCATCTCCCTTTGAAATGTACAAGATCTCCCACTAGCGATATTAAATTGTGAGTAATTGACTAATCAAATAGCCAATGCATTTTGCATTTGCTATTCGATTAGTTGATAGGGTGCCTCCGCCTTTGAAGTGTAGCAACAGCCCTAGGGCTGTTGCCGCACTTCAAAGATGAAAGCGCCACATGGAGGCCAATGTCAGACTCCACATGGTGTTTCAAAGCAGCAGCACCGCATGGAGCCCGGGGTCAGCAGGGAGACCCCAGCTGATCCCAGGCTCCATGCAGCACTGCCACCTCTTTCTACCGTTTCCCCCTTGCTGCCTCTATCTGAAAGAGGCAGCAAAGGGGGTGGGGGGCAGGAGCGACTAGTCGACTAGCCTGTCGACTACCCAATGAGCACTTGCTTATTGGACAGTCGACTAGTCCTTCACATCCCTATCCTCTATGGCTCTTGTACATTTCATTCGGAGAGGTGCAGCATGTGGGACTCGCGTGAGTGCTTCAGTCCCCACTCGTGCGGGTTCCCCGCTGCTCCTCGCAGGCAGCTCTTGTACATTTCAAAGGCGGAGGCACGGCGGGATAGTGAGTGCCCCCCTTATTGACTAATCAAGTAGTTGATGGAAATTCCATCAACTCAATGAGCTTATTAATCAAAATTTAACATCCCTACTCTTCTTATGCGGTACCATACGGTGTGAACAGTACTGCAAAGATGTCCCTGCAGGGCCTGCTGGTGCCGAGGGGTCTTAGAAGATTCTTCGGGTGCTGTGACATCCAGCACCAAAGAAGGCGTATTGCAAAAGAAGCTGGTTTCTGAAGTCCCTTTCTTTTTTTTGTTCTGAGACTAAACCCCTGCAAATCTTGCACTTGTCTGTTTGATGTCCTTCACCCAAGCACTTATGGAAAATTCCCCATGGGCATAGGCTTCTGACAAGAAGCACATGGTTTAAAACCCTGGGACAGAGGCATGCCCCAGCCCCCAAGGTAGGGAGAGGATTACTCTCCACTAGCTAAAGATACTAACTAAAACAGTGGTCTCCAACCTTTTTAAGCACAAGATCACTTTTTGAATGTAAGTGCAATCCAAGATCTACCTCAAACCCAAATACCCTTGCCCCACCTCCTTTGTGCCCCTTTTCCAAGGCCTCACCCTTTCTCATTCCATCCTCCCTCCCCCATCCTCCTTCACTTTCACTAGGTGGGGGCAGAGGGTTGGGGTGCAGGCTCTGGTCTTGGATTAAGTGATTTGCAGTGCAAGAGGGGCTCTGAGCTGAGTTTGGGGCAAGCAGTTGGTGTACCGGAGGGGCTTCTAGGTGCAGGCTCTGGGAGGGTGTTTGGATGCAGGGGTACTTGGGGCTAGGGCAGGAGCTTGGGGTGTAGGAGGGGGTTCACAGCTGGGGTAGGGTTTCAGGATGTGGGCTCCAAATGGGCACTGCTTACTTCAGACTGCTCCTAGCTGGTGGTACAGTGGGGCTAAGGCAGGCTCGCCTTGTCCCTGTCCCTGTCCCTGCACCACTCCCAAAAGCAGCCAGCCAACTCCCTCCATCCCAAGCCCTGTTGTTTCCCCTCTCTCTGTGGAGCTAGGATACAGGCGGGGAAAGGGGGCACTTTATATCAGTGCCCCTCTTCTCCCTCTCCTGCCCTGCACAGCAAGCAGGAGGCTCCTGGGGGTGTGGAGGAGGCAGCTCCAAGGCAAAGGGCAGGAGATGTGCAGTAGTAGGGGAAGGGGCAGTTGCCGTGCCCTGCTGTGTAGATGTGCCCTAAGGTGCCACAAGATTCCCCATCAGGTGTGGTGTTTGTTTATTAGGTGGTGTAGAATGAAGGATCAAGCAGACTGCAGATCTTACTTATTTTTTACCCTTAAAGTGCTCAAAGCTTAGGGGAGGAAAGTAAATGAGATTGTTTACTCCTGTGTGGAAAAGCATAAGGGATTAAAAACCTATTTTTGTGCAAAAATCTGTTCTCTAAACTCTAGCCTGAAGTCATAAGGTTACAAAGGTGTAACTGTCAACAGGAATTGCCTTTTTTCTCATTCCCTTCTCCAATCACACACTTTCCATGCTTACTCAACATTTTCCATTTGGGAAATAAATTAGTTTGAGTTGGCACAGAAAAATTAGGATTAACTTCAGGTTTATTTAGCTTTGAGTTTTTGGAATAAAACTCAAAAGAAATCAAACATGTGGTACCTTTATGATGGATTGAACTGTTCCAGACACAGTGAGTGGATAGAACCCTCCCTTTGCTTATTTAGCCAGTCTTTTTTTTACCTTAGGAGGGCTACCATACTTGAACTTTCAAAAAAGAGGACACTCCTGAGAGGGAGTGTATCAGTATCTACCAACTCAGGCCAACCTGTGATACAGTATATACACAATAGTATATAACACATTCATACAACATGAGTTGGTAGGTGCTGATACAGATGACACACCTCAGCTGGAGTGTCTCTTTTTTGAAAGTTCAAATATGGTAACCCTATCATAGCTGCTAAGAAATGATACAGAGGGACCAAGGCAGCACCAGCAGTCTCTGTGGGCATTGGAGGTGGGCGAGCTTCCCGAAGGGGTGCAGCCTATCTGGGTAACTTTCACTCCCTCTGCCCCATCGCCCTGGCCGGGGCTCTCCCCTCTGCCCCCTTTTCAACGCTGGTTTGCACCTCGGCCCCGCTCCTTAGTTCCCCTGCCTCCAGCTGTTTGAGCCCCCCCGCGCACTCCCCCCAGTGCCTTCCGCCCCGCAGCCCCGGCACGTCACAGAGCGGTCTCGGTCCCCGGGGCAGGAGGCTCACAGAGGCTGTATAGGGGTGCGAGCGCCCCCAACGCACCGGATGCGGCGCGCAGCGCCAGAGGCCTCTGCTGGCAGCACAGAGCGCGTAGCGCGAGATTCGAACCCCCGGACCAGCTCGTGTGCGCCTGCGCCACACGCCTCTGCGCTGCCTCCTCCCTTGGTAGCCTGAAGGGAGCGTGCGCCTCAGGCATGTTCCGCGTTCCCTAGCAACCGGGAAAACAACACGGGGGCGGCTGGGCCCCGGCTGCTCCCCTGGGCACCCGTCGCCGCGGGTGAGTGGCGCGTTCCCCGCGGGACTGGGGGAGCCGGGGCGGCGGGGAGAATGTCCGTCTGTCTGTCTGTCTGAGGGCGGGCAGCGTGTGTGTTTGGGTGGGATCTGCCCTCCTCAGCCCTGCCCTTGCCGGTCCGTGCAGGGGTCTCTGCCTGGCTCCCAGCCCCGGGGAGAGGGGCTCGGTGCCGGGTGAGTCTGCGCGCTCCGTGCCGTTCCCCACTCGGATGTTCTTTCAGCTCTGATCATCCCATGCCAGACTGTCCCCGTTGAAACCGTCTGGCAAGTCTGCCTATGCTCACGCCGCTGCAGGGGCCCGCCATGATGTACGGGAGGCAATGGAGGAAGACACTGTAACAGTGCGAGGACCATTCCGGGTTGCTGCGGGCGGGGTCCTGCACGCCTTAAATGGGATACTTCCCCCGTCTTCATCAGTAGTTCTCCACAACTGGGCTAGATCGGTGGTGCTGGAACGTCAAGCTTCTGTGACTGCGACTCTAAATTGCCTCCGGGTCCGGTCCAAATCCTGCTGAGGTCAACCCCAGGTTTCTGTTGATTTTAAGGGGAACTTCATGCGACCCTTAATAGCAGGGCTACTCAACTTTGGAAGCCTGGGGGCCACAGTGATGCTTACAGCACATGCTGAGGGCCGTAACTTAAGTGCGGTTGCATATACATGCAAACACAGATGCAAATATATGTATATAGCTTCTTTCACACATTGCCCCGAAGCTCCCAGCACCTCCTTCCCGGGGGCTGGGAACGCTGACACCTTGTACCTGTCTGTCCCAACCAGCCCATTCACTTGCGTCTTTCAGTGCTCACCCCGCCTGGCAGATGCCTCGCCGTTGTGGAGTGTGTTCGCAGTGGAGGCTGTGTTCAAAGGATCCCACCCATGTGCTGCGTGTTGAGCCTCGCGTAAACCCAAACTGCACTATGGGCAGGAATGGCCCGAGGCGGGCTGTGGCAGCTGGCACCCTAGGCGGAACGCGCGATCGGCGCCCCTGCCTGCACGTCCATCAATGGAGTAACGTCATCATTGGGTGCCTCATTGAAGGCGGCGCCCTAGGTGATGGCTGAGTTGGCCTATAGTCATGAGCTGCCCCTGACCATGGCCTGCAAACAAACAGGCTGTGGACCACATGCAGCCGTGGGTTGAGTAAACCTGCTTAATAGTGAACTCTAGTACTCTGGAGTCTCTGCCTGCTTCTCATTCATTTGTGGCTACTCTGTTCTCTTGGTTGGCTTGTGGTCATGCGACTAGAGCATATTATTACCAACTCAAGGTATTTAAAAATCAAGGGTCAAGGTCCCCCCCCCCCCAAATGAGTCATTAAATATTAATTTTATATTCTTTTTATTTTCCTTCTGGCTTTAGACTGTTTAGAGTTCCCCTTTATGCTTTTCTTCACAATAAGAAGGGCTAGAAATTACTCTGTAAAATACAATTTCAGAGGGGTAGCCATGTTATTCTGTAACTGGAGAAACATAAACAACAACAAATAGTCTTGCAGCACCTTAGGCTATATCTAGACTGCAGAGAAAAGTCAGAAAAAGGTACGCAAATTACGAACCACAATTTCCGCCTTTTTTCCAAAAGAGGCTTTTCCGAAATTTGGCCAGTCTACATGGGGCCAAATTTCAGAAAAAACTTCTCTTTCGGAACATCCCTTATTCCTCTCACCAAAAAGAATACAGGGATGCTGAAAGAACACGTCCACTTTTTCGGAAACTTCCGAAAAAGCGGACGCATTCCTTGGATGCAGCAGAGCAGTCCAGAGAAAGCATTAGAGACTAACAAAAAATGTAGATGGTATCATAAGCTTTTGTGGGCACAACCCACTTTTTCAGATGAATGGAGTTTAAGGGGTCCAGTTTTCACATAAATAGCACAGAGAGGGTATGGGGAGGGGAAAGGAGGAAAAAGAAGAAAAAAAGGGGAAGAAATTCTCAATTAGAGAGTCCATGCTAAATGAATCTGATAAGAATATTTAGTACCCACTTTAAGTACCCTTTGTTTGAAGTTGAGATTCCCAGAGACTCACCTGACTCCAGTAAATAGAGGTGTAGGATGAACCCAAAAGTTGCAAGATTTATGATAAAGTCTTAAGAGTTGGCAACACTGTGAAAAACTAAGGTGTGAGAATTCACACAATTGAAATGGGAATCAAAAGGCACGGTTTGTTACAATTGGGATCTTAGTTTAGTAAACTGGCATAGCTACCTGAAAAGTTAGAAACCTCTGATTTATATAACTCTTGAAAATTGTTTGCTTATGAGGCAGATCCTCTTTGACTTGAGTATTAAAACTATCCTGCTGCTAGTGTACAGAAGGTGATTGCATAACTATCATGTCACAATTATTTTAGATTAATATTAAAGCAGTTCTTCCCATCTCTCTCTTGGGATGAGGGATTTTGCTGTGTTTCTCAGTGTGACATTTAAAATCCCACACATAATTTTTAAAAATCTCCCTCATTCAAATTGTCACACCTTGGATTCTCCAAGGATGTATACTAAGGATGTTAAAGACTAGTCGACTAGTCAACTATCCGATAAGCATTTGCTTATCAGATAGTCTTTTTACTAGTCGACTAGTCAATATGCCCCCCCCCTTGCTGCCTCTGTGAGAGAGGCAGCAAAGGGGGGGAAGGGGTACTTCAAAGTGGCTGCTGCACAGCTGGTTCCAGGGAAGTGCTGCGTGAAACCCAGGGTCAGCTGGGGACTCCCCAGCTGATCCCGGGTTCCGAGTCCCCAGCTGACCTGCCCCCCCAACTTCCGAGTCCCCAGGTAACCCTGAGCTCCACAGCTGCCCCTTTAAAATGCCGCTGCCATGCATTTCAAAAGGGCAACTGCCATGGAGCCTGGGGTCAGCTGGGACTCCCCAGCTGACCCCAGGCTCCATGGCTTTGAAATGCACAAGAGCCCCCACTGGGGACTCTTGTGCATTTCAAAGCAGGCACGCTGCATGCAGCCCAGAGCCAGAGGGAATTCCCACTGGCCCCTGCTGGGGCTCTTGTACATTTCAAAGGAGGAATGTGGAAGTGCCTGTTGACTAGTCGATGGAAATTCCATTGACTAGTCAATTAACCGCATTTTAACATCCTAAATATGTACTAGGTCTGGTGTTATGTAATATGTCCATTAATGATTTGAAAAGGGAGAAAAAAGTGAGATGGCAAAATTTGAAGAAGAGACCATTTCTTTTAGTTTAATCAACAGAGAAAATTGTGTCCTGAGTATCATTGAAAAGCTAAGTGAAGGGCTGTGCTATGGCAAGATAATGTATATTGGAAGGAATATTTTGAATTTTGCCATCACATTAATGTGTTCTAAATAATCTCTAACCATTCGGGGAATGATTTGAACAGCCTTGTGGCAGCTCAGTGAAAACATCTGCTCAAGATACTTAGTAGAATTCGAAATTTTATGATCCCATGTTAGAAATAATTAGTACAAAGTAAACTGGGATTCTGTATTAATTTCTGGTCATCACATCTGAAGAAAGATGTAACAGACATTGAAGGAGATGAGAAACAAGCAACAGATATGATTAGAGATGTGGAAAGGCTGCTGTATGAATAAACTTAAACAACAAATGGTCTGGTAGCACTTTATAGACTAACAAAACATGTAGATGGTATCATGAGCTTTCATAGGTACAGCCCACTTCTTCAGATGATCGGAGTTTTTCTGGAATGGCCTGTTTTGAGAGATGGAAATTCAGAGAGAAAATAAGGATATAAATAAAATGAATAATGCAAAGAAAAGATAAATCAAATGCATATAGTTACCCAGGCTTAAAATAAAATAAAAAAAACGGGATGGTCTATGAAATTGAAAAGCAACAAATTTAAAACTAATAAAATCATGTTTACATAATGCATAATTGACTTGTGGAACTTGTTGCCACAACATACCATGGAGGCCAAGAACAAAGAATTTAAAAAGAGTTTAAATATTTGTATAGATGATAACATCTGCAATTATGTTAGGATAAAAAAAAATGTTGGCGATATAAACCCTTATGGTTCAAGGAATTCAAGCAAACCACTAACAGATGCAAGTTAGGAAGACTGATTTGAAGGCAGGTTACATGCAATTTCATCTGAAGTATTTGGTACATGTCAGTGTCAGATTCAGGATACTGGAATCCATGCACCTGTTCTGATCCAATATGTTTATTTCTAGTGGCTTGAAGGGAACACTGTTATTGTCTTCTTTTTCTCAAATTTCTTACTCATTAATTCAACTTCTTTGTTTATTAATCATAGACTATGCTTTGTACTATACAAAACAGAGAAAGACAATCTTTTGCCACAAATAGCCCACAGCCTAATAGAACTAGACTCAAATGTTTTCAGCTGCACATGTAAAGGGATTGAATGACTCACCTACTAGTGTCTTTGTTTTTGTGATAAACATTTTAGTTTTAGTTTTTCTGAAAATAAAATGTAGTAGTTTAGTACTTTTTCAATATACTATTTTTGTCACTGGATGTGCTGGCATAGAAGGTTGGTAAAGAGCTATGGATCCTTATATATCTAGGATGACTACTCAGATTTGATCCCAGTTGGTGATTTCTGTGATTAAGGTCCAGATTGGTGACACTAGCTATTTGTTGACTTATCAGCAATGAATTGATAGACAAGATTTGTTCTTAGTGGAAAAAAAAAAGTCACCAAAGAAAATCCTCACAATTGGTACCTTATTGATTGTTTCAGAATGCAAGGGTTCAGTGAGGATGAAGACTGAAATACCCTCTCCCCAAGTGCTTTGACAAGCTCTCTTCAGAAGAGATCTAAAGTATGTTTGGGAGTGACATGGAAAAAAAGGTAACACTGCCAGTCATTGTTAATGTTACCAACTCCTGTGATATTATCACAAGTCTTATGATATTGATGCACTTTTAAGACCCTAGATACTGGAATCTCGTGAGAATCTCAGTTTCCATGAAAAAATAAGTAAGTTTCTAGCCCTTATGATTGTGAAGAAAAGCTTGAAATTATTATTCAGGTAGACACTAAAGGTTCAAAAATCAGAAGGCAAATAAAAAGAACTATGTGGTGGGGTTTACAAATCCCACATGTTATTAAAGAAGGGAAGGAGCAGTACTGTCTCAAGAGAGCCACGGTCCCCAGAAACTATAATGCATGCTTCCAAATGGAGGGGAGGGATGGAGATGCTTTGTGAAGGAGGGAAACTATTTAGATCAAGAAGGAAAGGGCCTGGTATATCTGGTTTTGGAGGTTAGTTCATATATAGGGGACAGGATATAAGAAATCTCGATGGGATTGGGAGAAGGAAAAAAGGAAGTTGTAGGGCTGGCACTAATGTTAGAGCAATAAGAAATGACACCTGAGATGTAGGCTGGGGCACAATTATACAGGGTTTTGGTGTCAAAGATGATAAATTTAAACTTGATACTAGGCTAAGTCAGTGGTTCGCAAACTTTTTGGCCCATGGCCCACCCGGCTTAATACAAACCTTCTGCAGACCACCAGCTGCTAATGGTAACTCACCATTAATTTATAATTATACCCAAACCATTTTGCTAGTACTGCAGATAGGGAGAATGGTTAAATTTAGCCAGTAATAATTTAGATTAATATTTCCTTTCATAAACAGATTAAGCACTTTAACTTTCTCATGTTAGTTTACCAAGCTTCATTTTAAATAAAGTAAAATATTAATTTATGTCCAACACAAAAGCTTTCACCATTGCCTTTATTTATGGCAGGAGTGGGGAACTTTTTTTGAGTCAGGGGCCACTGACCCACATCAAAATCAGTTGGGGGCCGCACAAGTAAAAGCAAAAAAACCCCAAAACCAAAAAACCCTCTGAAACCCCCCAACTCTCACTGATGTGGCCCCCAACTAAGACACCTCATTCTCATGGCACTCCAGGGAGGAACAGGGAGGGCTGAGGTTCAGGGCTTCCCATAGCCCAGATTCAATCTTCTGGGGTTCTGGAGTAAGTGGATTTTGTAGACCCCGGCTCTGGGGTAGAGTAAACGTGGGGTTCAATGTGTGGGACAGGACTGCCTAGTGAGTGGGAGAGGGAAAGGGATGCAGGATCTGCACAGGAGGTGGGGTACAGGAGGGCGTAAGGGTACAAGGTCTGGGTGTGAGGTAGGGTGCAGGAGCAGGCTGGGGGGAGTGTGCAGAAGCAGGGATGGGTAGTAGATGTATGGCCATGGCTGAGGGTACAGGAGCAGGCTGGGGTTGCAGGGTTTTGGTGGAAGGGGGAAGTGAGGGAGATAGGGGTGTGGGGTCTGGGCATGAGGGGAAGGGGAGCACTTACTTGCTTTCACTCCTGCTGCTCCCATTGGCTAGATTCTGGCCAATGGGAGCAGCGGGAAAACCTCCAGGCAGCACGTCCATGCACTGGGGAGAGGGAGTGGTAGCGTGCAGAGCCGCTTCTGGCTCCACTTTCCTGCGAGCTGGATCCAGTGGGGAGGCTCAGGGCTTTCTCCCACCCCTCCCCCAGCAAGTGTTATACTTGTAGAAATAGAACTAGCAGAATCTTGTTGGGGGATAAGGCAATATGCCACACTGTTTGTGAAGGCAGAATTCATTTACTATCCCTAGCTAATAAAATTACCCACCACATATACAGACACTCATACACACAGTTCTACAGATGGAATATAATTACCAGCCTCAGTTGTTCATGCTATTCCACTGGCCAGGTGGTCTAGACATGAAGAGGGGAGCCGGGTTGTGTCAGTCTGCACTGATGATCGTGGAGGATGATTGTAGAACTGAAAGACCCAGTTCTGGTGTTTTGCACTCATCTTTTTATATGTTTTAGTCCATGGAGCCTGTCCTTTCCCATTGCCCCAGGACACTGTATGACCATGAGTCATCAGATAAGGGCAGATGTAACTTTTGTCTCTCTCTTTCTTGGGTGGTTTCTTTTGCAGGGTTTGCTCATATTGCTCTTCATCCATCAAGGTGGTGCTGGCAGCTGGTCTCCAGACAGGCTGGCTTGAGGGACTGATTCTTTTACACAAACACACATTCACACTTTTACATAGACACACACCTAACTTTTTTAAACAGAGTTAAGGCAGTATGAAGTTTAAAATGGAGTTTGTTCCTTTTTTATAACCTTTATATAGACTATATATATAGTAACAATAACAGATTCTGCAAAGGCAGTTCTTAACAGGTTACTAACAAATTAATGCAAATCCCATTCATAAAAATTGGGCTGGAATTCATGAGGTTACATACATAATGTCACATTGGTAGATATAACTTATTAAATGGGCGATTTCATGCTGCAGACCTACACAGGAAGCCGGCTCTGGTGCTCCAACCTTGCAGAGGGGCCGCAAGGCAGGAGCACCAGTGCAGGCGCCCCATTGTGGGGGAGAGGGGGGATGGAGGAGGCTGCAGCTCAAACTGTGGACCACCTGCAAGGTGTCCACAGACCACTAGTGGTCCGTGGACCTCCGTTTGAGAACCACTGGACTAAATTGTAGTAATCAAGGTAGGAAATGACAAGCTGTTGGGACGGAAGGAAAAAGTTGGATTTCTATAATGTAAAAGACAAACCTAGACTTTATTTAGTCTAATTAATTTTATTTTTAAGTCAAACTAATTCACATGTTGAAGAGAGAGAATACATTTTTGGGTCCTTAGGAAAAAATAGAAGCTGGTGGCAAAGACTGCAGTAATACAGGCACAAGCTGTCCTGGAGCAGGGCACCATCAGCTTCAGAAGTGGATCAAGTGATAAATAAACTGGTCAGAAGTTATTCTTACATCCTTTTCTCTCTAGCTCCTCTCCATAGGAAGAAATTCCCTCCAGAACTAACCTCTGATTTCTTGACAAAGAGGTAAGTTCCACATCTGACGGTGCTTCTTTTTTTTCCCTTTGCTTTGTGTCTCAGCTGACTGCTGCTCATTGCTTGCAGGGTCTTAGGCTGTTCCTTGTCATGTATGCTTTAGATCATGGTTGAAGAAAAGAACTAGAAGCAGTTAGTGCTTTATAAGTTCAAATATCTGATCCTATCATGTAAATTTTTGTTTTTAAATGGATAGAAATGGACATTGTGTTTCAATCCAGTATTAGAAGTCGATATTTGGAAGTTAGTAGGATTTGAAAGTGTGTTTGAACACTGCAGATTTCATTTGGGCTTTTCATATTTTTCAAAGTAAGTTTTGCAGACTATTTTCCTTATAGTTCACTTGCCATCCATCACTCTTGTATGAATTAGTGGAAAGGAAAACTATTTCTGCACTCATTTAATCTTTGAGTTTATTAGGGAATGATGCATTGAAAATCCACTTCTTTTTATGTGTTACTCTTCAATATAAAAAAGCCAGTTGTCATAAGATACTAATTTACACTTGACTAGGTTATTAAAATACTTTTATGCCCTTAATTCTTTGATCTCAAGTAACTTAGGAAAAGTATGTGTCTTGGTAACAGCTTTTAAAATCAGAGAGTGTTTTTCTGCATCACTTTGGTTAAAAGATCCTTTACCATGTTCTATAATTAATATAGAGTTCCATCTTTAAAAGTGACATAATGACAAGTATTTCAGACCCAGAATTTGGTGACAATTAAAATAATAATCTCACTTGAAGGATGTCTGTATACTAAATATTTAATTAAAATATTTATTTTCAAACTTAAAATAATAATGAAAACAATGGAGAATAAAAACAGTAAGACTATTATAGTACTTGAGTGTATTCTTTTTCAGTTACATGTGTTGCATTTTCCTTTCATTCTAACCTTAAAAGGGCCTTGCTACATAAACCAGTTAGGCAAACTACTGTGCGGCTATAATAAGCTATTGAGGAAGTAGATATGAGAGATGCATTTTCAGCTGGCGGAAGTTTGTTTGAACTTTGCATATACTGAAAACTGGAATACAGTTTTTTTAGTCCAGGGGCCAAGCTGTGGAAATTGACAGAAACTGCACTCCTATTACTTGTTTTCTGGCGTTGCTATTTCATCTATCTAACAGCTGACAAAAATGTAAAATCCCTCACTTGTCTTTAGGAAGCTTTGATAACACAAGTGTGGTGATGAGAGAATGCAACAAAATAAAAGGAGAAACAGAATAAAAGGAATAGTCTCTATAGTCCAGTAGTTATGGCATACACCTGTGACTTGGCATGTTTAGGTTCAAGTATCCACTCTAAATCCAGAATACGGACTTAAATTTAATTAGCCTATGTTTTTGTACCCCTGGTGAATGCCATAACTGCCAGGCTATGGACGATGGGCTCACTGATAGCAGGAATTCCATCCTGGATCTGAGAAACCTTCCTAAAAAGGATTTGTCAATACTATCCTTTAACTGGAAAAGTTTCAGGTTTTGATGAATTGCCACTTTTGGATAAAAAGCTGTGGGTCAGTGTCTTTTCCATATCTATTTACCCCAATTGACTGAGATAATACTGTATAAAATTCACATTTTTTTAATTAGCAGAAAGCAATAAGGATCCATGTACATCATTGCCCAGAGTAGCCACTAAATAAAGGTAGTTTTATGGGACTAACCTGACAAAACCATTTAATGATAGAATGTACAGTAAAACTCCAGTGGTCCGGCATCCAATGGTCCGGCACTTCTGATGGTCCGGCACCATCTGGAACCCGGAAGGGACAATTGGAGCTGCTCTGCCCCCGGCTTCCCGATTCAGCTGCTGCTGAAACTGGCCAGCGGCTGACTTGGGGAAGCCTGGGGCAGAGCAGCTCTGGGGGCAGAGCAGCTGGGGTGCTGCCGGGTTGGTCCCGTAGCGCCGAGGGGCGCATCCCCCCCACTCCACCCCAGACCCCTCATAGCCCCCCCTTCCAATAGTCCGGCATATTTGATAATCCGGCACCCTCTGGGTCCTAAAGGTGCCGGATTATCGGAAGTTTACTGTACCAGGATAATCACTGTAGTGGCAAAGTAACTGTCTGAATAAAGTAATTAAGGTCCTGAGGTGAGGCCAAAGGCTGTTAGACCACTGAACACACAATTCCTTCATTCTACCAGTTGAACCTCTCTAATCCAGCACCCTCAGGACCCGTCCGGTGCTGAACCAGAGAATTTGCCGAACAATGGAAGGTCAGTATTTTCTAGCAGCATTATCTACACCTCCACTGGGCTCTTGGAAGGCATTTAGGAGTAAATTAGAGCTAACTAACAACAGAGAACACTGAGCTAGGACTGGTGGCTGTAAACAAACTTTATGGGACCGTGAGAAACTTTGTCATACTCATGAAAAGTGAACATTCAGCTAACTAAAATCATGCTGGATCACTGATGTTGCTGGACCAGACAATGCTGGAGTAGAGAGATTCAACCTGTAATGCTCATTCATATGGATCATACCACTTTTTAACATTACCGACAAACCCAGAACTCTTTGACTATTGTAGGGAAGTGTAGCATTCCTTGCATATTTATCTGAGTTTTGAGTAAGATCCCATGATAAAATTCTAAGTGTTTGATTCTTCACTGCCTTGAACCTTGTGTATACATCTGTATAAAGTGAATGAAAACACTGTCAAGTTAGAATTGAAGTATGTTACACTTTCTTTGCACAGATGCAAATGAATGCACAAGGTACAAAGCAGTGGAGAAATAGGCTCTGGATTTTTATTAAATAATTTGTTCTGTCTTCTTTTCCCTTTCCACTTCCAGGGGCTAATCTGCTTCTATCCACAGCATGTAGTTATTCCACTGATCATGAATGTCAGTGTGTCTTCATAGAGATCCCTGCTATATTTGTGTAGGTAATTACTGCAACTATACATGGAAAATATATTTGTGCAACTAAACATCCATTTTCATGTACAGTTGTGATAAATGTGTGCATAATTTTGTGCATGCATGTAAACCTAAACCTACATAAAAGTTGACCTTTAATATATATCCTATGTGCGAACAACAACTATCACTATAGCCTTACTTTGTAGCAACATCTTGCCTCCAATAAAGTGTCTCTTTCTTGATCACTTTTTGGAGGTATATTTTGTTGGCATTTAAGCTTCTCTAAATCTGATTGGCTACGTCTACACTAGCCAGTCTTGCTCAAGAACATATGCAAATGAGGCGCGATGATGAATATTGCCACACCTCATTTGCATATTAATGAGCCACCATTTTGTGCAAGGGGCTTTTGCGCAAGAGCTGTTCTGCCTGAAAATAAGCGGCAGAATGGCTCTTGTGCAAGAGGAGGTTTTTGCACAAGAAGGAGCAGTGTAGATTTCTCCTTCTTGCGGAAAAGCCCCTTGCGCAAAATGGCGGCTCATTAAGTATGCAAATGAGGCGTGGCGATATTTATTGCCGCACCTCATTTGCATATGTTCTTGCGCAAGACTAGTCAGTGTAGACGTAGCTATCAAGTGTTAAGAAGTTTGACGTCTTGGATCACAGAGGTTCCCTTGAGACTGTCACCTGGACTATGTCTACACTCGCAGCTTCTTGCTCAAGAAATATGCAAATTAGACTAAGCGTGGACTATCGCAGAGCCTCATTTGCATACCTAATGAGCCGCCATTTTTGCAGAAGAGGCTCTTGCGCCAGAAGGAGCTCAAGAAAAACCCTCTTGCACAATGCTGCTATGCCGATTATTTTCAGGAATAACGGCATTGCGCAAGAGGGTTTTTCTTGTGCAAGAAGGGGCAGTGTAGACAGTTCCTTCTGGCACAAGAGCCTCTTCTGCAAAAATGGCAGCTCATTAGGTATGCAAATGAGGCTCAGCGATATTCCATGCTTAGCCTCATTTGCATATTTCTCGCGCAAGAAGCCGCGAGTGTAGACATAGTCCTGGCGTGCTGATCATACCACTGAGCTCATCTTTCTGCCCTCTGGGGTGCTCCATCACTTTGTCCTGCTGGGCAAGGAGTTCTGGTCTCCCCAGCAAAGGCACCAAGATGGAGTAACAGCTCTCTCTCCCCCCAGCAGAGTAACACAGATGCTGAGAGCAGCTCTGGAGGGTTCAGCTTCAGGGACTTGACAGCATCCAGGAGCATAGCCTTCAAAAAGGACCAAAACCCCAGATAAATCAGTCTTTCTCTGTATAAGAGTTTTAGAGTTTGCTCTCTTTATCAGTGAAAGAGAGATATGCACAGCTGTTGCTCTCCCCCACCCTCACTAACAATTATTTACAACTCTATGAAAAAATACCAAATTCAGGATGGATTCCAGCACCAGGTGGCCTGGTCTTTATATGACCAACCACAGTTTAAGCTTACAGGAAAAACAAAACTATTTATAGATCATTGTCTTGAGCACCAGGCCATTACGTTTATTAAGTACCACTATTGGCTTTCACTAGATTTCATATTTCTAATTTCATAAACAAGCATGATGCTTGCACACATAGAATATGTACATTCAGGTGATCACAGGCTCTTGAATGTTAGGTTACTTGACCTGTTTTGCATAAAACATATTTGAGATATGCATATTCAAAACGTATTTCCATAAAAATATGGAGACATAGCATCCCAACAGTATCCTTGATGGCCTGTGTCGTAAGACATACAACATCACTTGTTTATTAACTGCTTTGGGGTTTTTGTTTTTTTAGAATGGGCAAAAAAGTAAAGAAGGAAGTGGAGCCTCCTCCCAAGGATGTGGTAAGTGTATAAAATGCTATGTACTGTGAAATGAACATATCACACAACTAGGCTATGTCCACACTGCTGGTTTTTTCGGCAGAAGATATGCAAATCGTGCTCTCATTTGCATATCTTCTGCTGATCCTTATTGCGGAAGAGGCTTTGCTGCTAAAAAGCCTCTTGTAGACAGGACCATTTGTTGGGGAAAAAAACCTTTTTCACAAGATCCCTTATTCCTCAAAAAATGAGGTTTACATGACGTGTTGTTTTATGAAGAGTGTTATATTTGGCAGTGTTTACAAACAGTAATGTATAAAATAATCCATGCTTCATTTTTCTCTATGGTCTGTATGTTCCCTTCTGACTGTAAACATCAAAGAAAGGGAAAAAGTAACCAAAAACTGTGGCATTCAAACTGTGGAGACTGGCACATTCTCAACTCAATGAGGGTAGATGTGTAGCAGCATGGATGTCTCTGTTACTGCGCAGACCTCAATGATTTGCATATGTTTTGAGCTCTAGCACCATGGATTCTGTGTTATCTGCAAAAAATCAGTGTCTGTGCATTGCTGTCAATTTCCCCTTCCCCCTCACAGTGACCTGGATTCTTTGGGAGCCATGCTGCTATTGGCTTTGCCTCCAGTGGCTGTGCAGTATTCTCCTTTTTGGGGGAAAGATGGGAGAGGTGGCAGAGACCATCAGAGAGCGTTAATGGTGCATCATATAAAAAAATCCACTGAATTTTTATGGGAAGCATGCCACATAGAGTGGCTGCTCCCTCACTCTGCCAGTCGCCTACAGGCTTGCAAAGCCTGGACCTCAAAGTAGTTTAAGGAGGGGCATTTAAGAGTTCCTGGGGAGGATGGAAGCATGCTGTGTTGATTCCATTACTTACTCAGTCTTGTTGCTTTCTTGGGTTATTTTTGTTCTCTTTTCATTTCATTTGCTCCCATATACATTGTGAAAGGGAACACATAGTCCAAACTTAGCTCCTCAGTTCCTTTTCATTGGCTATTGGTGCCTTAGCAGGATCCTCTTTATGTAGTTTCTTTTTTAGAGGTGGTAGACTTGTTTCTTTTTACTATCCACTGTTGGCCAAATCCAATGTCCATTGAAGTCAGTGGGTGCTGGCTCAGGCATTGTGTCATGTGCCCATCCTGGTAATCTGATGAATTTTGCTTAGTTTTAGATGCCTGGCTCTATCCTTGCAGGGATGAGGACATTTTGGATGAGAGCAACACAACTTATGTCCAAACTTTGCAACCCAGCAACTTGCAGAAATGATACTTCTTCCATTATGATTAGCAAGTTTTCTAGGAAACAGTGGAATTTTATTGAAAAGTGGAAAGCATTCATTTAAAGCATACATTAAAACAGAGTGTCCAACTTCTTAGGGGCTCTAGTGGGTGGAAAATAGTACCTGAGTTCCTTGTGCATTTTTCCATTAATGTTTAGACAATAATTAATTACACATTTACATATGCTAGAAATGTCATCCATCTGAACTACAGAAACATGTGAACTGCAATCCTTAAAAATTGCATTTAATTTTTATACGCACTATGTATTGGGCCGGGTGACATGCAATGGACATCCAATGTTTTATTCAAGCTTCACCTCTGTCTTCAAGTATAGGACAAGTGTTGTCAAGGGGGGAAGTTTTACAAACAACTCATGTAGATTTAGATTAGAATATTGAATTTACAGTTTGTAAATTTTGGTCTGAAATCATGCCTGCCTCAGAGAAATATATTGTTATAAAAATAATGATTTATCTGAAGATCAAATAGGACTCTTTTACAGAAATGTTTTGGGCAGAAGTAATACATCTTTGAACTTTTTTGGACTGGAATTGATAGTATGACCTCAGCCTGAAAGAGAACATAAAAGTCATCATTTTGTTCCCTGGAGGTACTGAAAATAGCAATGCAGATATATGTGGTTATCCTTTGCGTTACAGAGGCAAAGGGAGGGGGGACAACACATTGATATATCTGATGCTATAAATTATTGTAAAAAATACTCAATAGTTTCTTTAAATGATGTGAATGGGTAGCTGGTTAACTGGCAGCTCCGCAGGGCTGGCAGCTCCGTGGAGCTGGTGGCTGGGAGCCAATAGCCCCATGGTCTAGGGACTGCTCCAGCTGGGTCAGGCCCTCCGCCTGTGGGATCCCACCTGTTTACTGATTAAATGGGATTTTACATCCCTATCTTTAAACTTGTTTCACTTTGAAAGTGTCAGGTCTTAACATTCGTGTATAATTCTTTGTGTCTTTGGGGGACTAACAATCTACATTCTAGAATTAGAATTATATATTCTAATGATAATAATAAATTGATAATAAAGCAGGTCCAGATGACTTACATCCACAAGTTTTAAAAGCTGCCTGAGGAGTTTGCTGGATCATTAATGTTGCTTTTCAATGTCTTAGAACACTGGGGAAGTTCCAGGTGTTGAAGAAAGCTAATGTGCCAATATTTAAGAGGGTAAATGGGATGACTTGGGTAATTATGGGGCTGTTAGTCTGACATCGATCTTGGACAAGATAGTGGAGCAGCTGATCAGGAACTTGATTAATAAATAAACAAGGGTTGTGTAGTAAATACCATTTGATATGGGTTTATAAAACATTGATCATGTCAAACTTGATAGCTCCTTTTTTAAATGATAGACAAAGGTAGCAGTGTTGATATAATATATTTAGACTTTTGTAAGGCATTTGACTTTGTATTGCATGATATTTTGATTAAACAATCGGAATAATATGGCACACATTAAATTGATTAAAAGCTGGTTATCTGATAGGTCTCCAAATGTAACAGTAAAAAGGGAAGTGGGTGGATTTCTAGTGGAGTTGCACAGAGAAAGGTTCTTAGCCTACACTATTTAACATTTTTTAACAATGACCTCAGCCTGAAAGAGAACATAAAATCATCACTAATAAAGTCTGCAGATGACACAAAGATTGGGGGGGAGTGGTAAATAATGACGAGGACAAATCACTGATACAGAATGATCTGGCTTGCTTATTAACTGGTTATCTAATAAGTGTCCAAATATAACTGTAAAAAGGGAATCATCATCTAGTGGGTGGATTTCTAGTGGATTTGCCCAGGGGTAGGTTTGTGGCCTACACTAAACAGTATGCAGTTGAATATATTCTTATTAAATATGGAACTTGCCAAGCCTAATCAAAGCATCCTCAGCAAAGTGCAGAGCCCTCAGACCCACCATCAAATGGGATTAAAGTGCAATCTTCATTGATAGGAGACATTAACTCTTTTTTGCCACTGCCACATGAGGGATCCTGCCACTGGCCACAGATGTACAAGCCTGGCCATTGACCTTGGCCCATTGGAAATTCATTCAAAATGACTCACAAGTAGCATGGCAAATCAAAGCTGGGTACACACATTGTAGGGTCATCATAAGGGACTGGTTTCTGATGTCAGCTGAAGACCATTCTTCATGTCACATTGACATTACAGAGAAATCTGGGTAGGCCAAGTTGTCTCACAGAGCCAAGTTGGCCCCACTGACAAATGCACTCCTGGATGGTCAAAGAGATCTGTGTATACTGGTAGGCATGGGTTTGCCCAGAACTTATTAACCATTCTGGCTATACTATCCTCACAACATACATGTGAAGTAGTGATGTCACTTAACATGGGAAGTCACAGTACTGATGTGGGTTAAATTTTCCCATTTATGATGTGCATAATTGAGTGTCGCTGTGAGTCAACCAACTTGACTAAATGTAAATGTATATACATAGGAATTATTAGGGAAGTTGCTGGCCTTCTCCATGACTAACTTTGCTGTTACATACCCAATAAGCCTAGCTACATAGCCTTGGAAATGACATAGTGGCACTATGTCAGTTATCTTTGTTGACTCCCCCTGATCACTGCACCTGAACTACTGAAGCAGTGCTGCAATTGCAAAAACCAGGGTGTACTCAGCTGCCCAATATACTACTGAACTCCATTGCCTGTCTGCAGATACTGAATGGAATGAGGCTGCACAGAGTCATCAGTTTCATATTAGCTTGAACAATGGTATAAACAATGAACTGGCACAGGTTGAACTGCCATACTGTCTCGATGATCTGATCTACCTATATATCAGAATTAACATCTGCCTTACTGACCAGTGCCATGAATAGGGCTCACCCCTCGAGCTCTGACCATGTCCTGGCCTTCCGCCTCTCAACCACCCACCCTGCTCAGGGAACCAGAATCCCTGCCCAAGCCTGACTGAAACTGAGAAGACTCAATGCCAAACTTTGGGTCTATGCCTATATTGTGGGGTATAATGGGGTTTTGCGTGCAGTTCAGACCAAAGAGAGGTTGTGTCATCTCTTGCCTTGCAACCCTGGGTGCATTTCAACACTTATTGCTATATCTTCCAGCCTGGGATGTTCACAGCCAGCCACAAGCATATAGGTCAGATCCTGAGTGCCTGCATATAACCTCAGCGCTGGTCCAGCAGTTCTGACCCCAGCAGCCTTCCATTCACATTCCCTGGTCTCTACCAGTTTTAATTACTTGCAAAGTCACCCTAAAACACACCCACTCCCAAAACTAATTTTCAAAGAAATGAAAAGAATAAGTTACATTAAATTGAATCTTTGATATATGAACTCCCATGACAACTGCGCTCCTGTGGGATTATATGAAGCTCAAAGCCCAGGATGAAACTCAAGAAAGCTGGGGACAAAGTGGACACTTTGCCTTATCTGCAACGTCCAGCCCTCTTTTGGGTAGTTTACAGAAATGATACGGTTTGTTTGTTGCTCTAGAACAGTGATTCTTAACCTTACTGCAGCCTGCACCCCTTTGGTTCTTAAAATATGTTCTCGCACCCCTTATTAAAAATCATTGAAGTAGGTCAGTTTTAAACCTAAGATATATCATAAAAATCTGGCATATCTACTTTTAGAAAGGGCATCCACACGCCTCTTGAAGTGCGTACTGGAGGTTAGAACCACTGCTCTAGAGAGACAAAAACACATCTTATTAACTGGGTTAAACACACCTTTCTCTTCAAATGCAGCACTGAGTTGGTTTACAGGAAAAATGAAACAAATTTATTAATGATAGGACATACGTTAAGTGATGCCAAGTAGAAATTATTACAAGCAAATAAAATGAAAACAAACATCTAAAAGTCTAAAACATAATCTAGCAAGGTACAGGCTTTGTTCAAGATGGTTTCACCAGTCTCCCTTCTTCCCAGCCATGACTGACTTTCCCGCAGCCTAGACCTTCCACAGAAGCGCAAAGGGCTGGTTTCCTTTGTCTTCCTAGATGAAATTTCTTTGCTTAAGCATGTTTCTCATTTATATTTCATTTCCAGAGATTTCAACTCTCCATGGTTAAAGAATCCATCTTTCTTAGCTTGCAAGAACTCTGTTCCTTTATGTCTATCTAGTCAGGGATGCCAAAAATGACTTTTGGATTTGCTTTATCTTCAGAAGTTCAATGACCTTTTTTCAAGAGACAAGATAACGTCATG
Organism: Rafetus swinhoei; assembly: GCA_019425775.1. Classification (NCBI taxonomy): domain Eukaryota; kingdom Metazoa; phylum Chordata; order Testudines; family Trionychidae; genus Rafetus; species Rafetus swinhoei. The sequence continues at coordinate 224,633,286 of CM033424.1, forward strand.
CTGTTTTTCCTATCCTGTGGGATTCCCATCTGCCTTTATGTAAAAGAGTATTCGTAATTCCTTATATAGTGCTAATACATAAGTTTTACAATTATATTAATTACTGATTTCTCATGGGCTTTCACAAAACACCTATCTCAATAAGCATTTGTAATGCATTACTATTGTGTACAATAAATTGATTCAATTACTTATCACATGAGGTTCAGACTTTGTAGCCCAAATAAAACTGGGGAGAGACTGGGGAAAAAACCTGAGAGGGGGGGAAGAAGGAGGAAGAGGGGGAGGAAGCAAGAGATGGGGCTGGGACTGGCGCCTGACTTGGGTGATCCCACTGCCTCGTATGCGGGGCCCTCGGTGGCTACGGAGGGACTAGGAGCAGAAGCCAGGGTATGGGTGTGGGTGGGGGGACTTGGGAAGGAGAAGGTGCTGTGGGGCAGCTCAATGGTGGCGACCAGGCAGTTGACAGCTATGGTATATGCTGCACACATGCTCAGGACCTGCTGTGACAGCTCCTGCCAGGTGGTGTGGCACAGAGTCAGGTCAGCATCCAATCTCTGCTCCTGCCGCTCAAGAGACCGCTACAGGGCACACAGGCAGGCAATGTGTTCCTGCTCCAGGTCTTCCCGGGGTCGCTGGGGTAGTTCTATGGTCTGTGTTAAACTGGAGTTCAGTGTAGTTAATCACAATGGTCCCTTCTGGCCTTTGACTCTATCAATAATTTACATTTACAGTGTATAGAACCCAGCATCTGCCCCATACTGGCCCTTCAAGGGTTAAAACCCAGCCCTGGGCGAAGGCTGAAAGCATGAAGCCCACAGCTGAGGCAGGTACTGCCAATTAGGGCCCAGATTGGGCTGTATAAATAAGGGCTGCTGGAAGGAGGAGAACAGAGACACTTGCTCTAGCTAGAGAGCAGGAGGGACCTGGCTGCCAGGGAAGCTAGAGGCTTCCTGAGACAGAGCAGTTCTGGGGAAAGGCAGGCAGAGCTGCAGAGCTCTGGCCTGACCTTGCTTCCAGGCTGCAGGGCCTGAGGCAAGACCTAAGGGTACTAGGGCTGTAGGGAAACAGCCAGGATAGAAGAAGACAGCAGGTCTGCACCCCTTGCCAATGATGAGTGGCCCTTTCAGACTGCAGTTTGGCCCTGAGGCTGGGATTAGATGATGACTGGCAGTGGGTCACTGAAGGAAGGTGGATGTAGGGAAATTGGGGGGGGGGGTCTCTGGGAAGGGAAGACCCCAGATTGCAGGGGCACTGACATAGGACAGTACTAATAGGAAAAGGCACTGTGGGCGGGAAGGGACACAGGGCTGAACCAGCTGAAGACCTGCAACAAAGGCTGGGACTGACCAGCAGAGGGGCACTCTGAGTCAGGAGAGCTGATTCCCCAAGTGACCAACAGGAGGTGCCGTGGGGATGAGTCCCACCCTGTGACCGTCCCAAAACTTTTCAAACTGAAATGCAGAAGTAGAAATGGGGGATATGACATTAATCTGTTAAAATTCTACTGCATCAAAGGCCCTGATCCAAACAATTGGAAAGGGGGGCGGGGGCTAGGACAGGTTTGTCTCACTCTTTATCTTGTATTTATCACATAGCTCTTCTCTAAAATAACTTCCTATGTCCCAACACTGAGATTTTTTGGGTTGGGACAGGAAAGAGATCCTCAACTGTCCAGTGGCAATTTGCCATGCAGGTAGAGTGAACCAAATCCAAGCACTGTTGCAGTTCTGAGGCTGTTGTAGAGGCTGTGGACTGGCTGTACTGCCTCACTACAGCCTAAGGAAAAGATTCCCATAGAGATCCCCAGGGCATATACCTGTCATTTGGACTGCGCATTTGGGTCAGAATTGAGCTCACTATGTTCAGACCTCACAGAGCTGGTGTGACGATTAATTAATTGCGCTACTTTCTATGTCTGCTGCTGATCACAGCATGAACTGCATGGGGGTTGCTGGGCCATACTGTCAAGCCAACTCATCACACTGCTTGATGGACATGAGCACAGAAAAGTGCATTAGCCAAGCAATCCTCTCATAGCATTCAAGGAAGTTCTAGGGGGGCCAGTGCAAACTCTTACCCAGGTGAGTTGCCCATTGAAGCCAATGGACAGTAATGACACGGCAAAGACTAGTTATGTGAGGTGGAATTTGTAGGATTGGACTATAGGAACATATTATGCCTTACTTCTGCTGCACATGTATGCTGAAGAAAGGCGGCAAAAAGCTTCCTGTGTCCTCATCTACCCTCTTCTAGCACACCCTGCAGTTTAGTCTAAGAACTGAGTGATCTAACTGGTCCTGAGTGATATCCTTGGCTGATGAGTTATGTATATACATTTCTGTGACCTCAGCATTCAGGATTATTTAGCAACATGGAATACTGATATATTAGTGGTATGAAAATACAATAACGAATAGTATAGCAAAACAAATAATAAATGGTTTTAGGTGTGCGATTATATGGTATTAACATATTTAATAATATACTAGTACTAACAGAATATATAATGTATATGCAATTATTCATATTTTAAATGGTTTAATATACTGTATTTTAAATAAAAGTACATTTGACAGGAAATCTTCATAATTTTAGCAGTCTGCTACATATTAGCCTTTCTAACACAGATGCTCTGACACAGCCATTGAATGTGATATAGCTAGGACAGAAGACCGTTTTCTCAAAGTCTCAAAAATTGTACTGTTTTTTAAAGCAAAAAACTTATTTTTTTGTTCGTGGTTCAATTTTAAAGTCTTCAGAAATACTTCAGTCTAAATAAAGAACAAAAAGCTTTTTAAAAATTTGCCCTTTCTCAAGCTATGTCAGTTTGAAAGAGTCTATTACCAGGGTCAGAGCAGCTGGATTTGATGGAAGGTTTCTTTCTGATTGTGAGAGGTCAGGAATGGAAACAAACACTTGTACCACTTCCAGCTGTCTGAATTGAGAATGTGTCAGGGTAATGCTCCATCTAGCATAAGATCATGGAGAGCGGGTGTTTAAGAAGGGATCTTGGGAGAAGATGGCACAGGAAGGATCATTCTATTTTTAAAAAGCTATTACAATGTAGCAGTGCAGCAGAGTGTGCACCAGGGCAAAATCCTGTTCCCCACACAACACCTGAGTTCATGGGTTCCTTACAAGGGTGTGCTCTTCAAATAATTTTCCCCCCAGGCTGCTCAGTGGCTGATACTGCAGCATCTGTGCAAATGTTTCCCTCTTCTGCATGATGAAATCACATGGTTATTACTGTCTTCAGGACTTTCTGGATATACAAGGAAGTGTGAAGATTTCAGGTTTTCACATATGACTTTAGTGGAACCAGAGTTTCACCCATATTATCAGACAGGTATTTGCAAAATTCACTGAGGTTGTTACTACAAACACATGTAATATTTTGGGGGATCATATTGTACTAAGGGTATGTATCACTGTGGGCCAGTGATTATATACAATTCCACAAGAGAGAATGATCACAGCTCCTCCAGGAATCAAAAACAGGAGAGTGGGGTGATTAAGGTGAATCACTCAGGTTATAAACACCTCTCCCTGCCACCCCAGGAGGCTTGGTTTAGACTGGTTCAAACACCATTTTTCCAGAGACCAACAGACAAAGGACTTTTGATATAAAAAGGCTGGGTTTGAACTGACTTTGTCCTTGTTTCTGATTCAGCAAATAGACAGGACCTTCTCTCCAATGGAGGCCTTAACTCTTAAGGGTTAGAAAGATTGTGGCCTACAAGTGCCCAAGAAATCTGATGGATGTATGTTTAGGCTACATCTGCTCTACAACAGAAAGTTGACTTACGAGCTAACCAACTCCAGCTATGTGAATAAGTCAACTTCTCTTAAGTCGAGTTGCCACAGACTCACCATCACGGGGGTCGACGGGAGAAAATCTCCATTGATTTTCCCTTACTCCTCTTGTCTGGGGTAGACTGACAGGGTTGATGGAAGAGTGATGTGTGGTCAATTTGGCAGGTCTTAACTAGACCTGCCAAACTGAACACCAGTGGATTGATCTCAGAGTGTTGATTTGGGCTGTAGTGTAGATAAAAATGTAGTGTTTTTAAATGTGATTATTGTTTTCATTATGTATTTTCTGTAATCCTTTTACTTTAAGATTAAATGTGCTTACTTAGAAAGAGTTTTATGGAAACTTGTAATTACTGGCAATACATTCCTTGGAGAAACAGCAAAGCACAGCTGCTACTGGCCTTTAAACAGAATGGCTTACTGAGGAGATCATATTGTACAAAACAGATCAGTGCAGCCTTAAACCCCCTGTTAACTGTTTAATTAGTTAATCATTAAACATTAAGCCCCTCCAAGCAGCAGGGAGCCCTTGCTGCCATTGCAGCCTTGTGGTCGGTGCGCAGATGCGAGCCTGCAACACCAGTTTCAGCTTCCGACTCAGAGGGGGCACAGGAGACGGGGTGGGGAGGTGAAGAAAGCAAACTCACACACCCCGTGCATGGGCCACGGAGCTACAGGTGGAGGAGCACTGACCTGTCCCTCTCCATGGGAAAGTCCTGCCCGCCACTGGGCGTCCTCCTCCCTTAGGCTCCACCAAGCTTACGGTCACAATGGTAACAGCGGTGCTTCTCTCAGTTGCTCCTGTGGGGCAGGCAACAGGTTGGGCTGCACAGGGCCCAGCTGGGTAGGGCGGGCTCTCATTGTGTGCAAGTGGCTAGCGCCCTACCTCTTCCCCAGCAGCCGGTTAGGCTGTGTCACATCTAGCAGCAGTGGGAGAAGGCGGCGCTGGGGCTGAGGAATCCACACACTTAGGACGCAGGTGGGGGCTTGGGGCCCTTCAAGGCTTTGCACCCACAGGGACTCGGTCTGGGGGGAGGGGCCAAGCCACCTCAGCACCTGCCCACTGAGGACGTCATGGATCGGACCCCTGCAGGCCGCCACTCCCAGCAAGGCTGTACACCCTGGGGTCACCCTCCCATCCACTCCCCACCTCACCACACCATGCCACACACAGCCTCCCTGCCCCCTCCCCTAAGGGTACCCTGCCCCCCATTTCTCTGAACCCTCCGAGCCACCCTGACCCCCAGCTTTGTCCCCAGGCACTCCCTGCCCCCATTTCCCTGCCTCTGGCCAGATATCCTACCCCAAACCTGGCCAGACACCCAACCCCTAGAGGAGCCAAAAAGTTTAAGAACCGCTGGGTTAGTGGTTTTTGATCTAACAAGAGTTTAGGATCTCTGCTTTTGAAACTATCACGGGTAAGTAATTTAATATTTTGCATGTGTAATCTATATAATTAGTTTAACTGAATTTATAACTTATTTGACGTTAAATCTTAAAAGTGAGTTTTACTTTCTTAACTTTCAGCAGAAGCTCAAGCTGTTATTAAGAAAGATGAAAATATAATGTTGTCCATGAATCTTTTAGAGTAATTGGAAAAGCCATTTTAACAAATCTAACTAGCCAGTAAATCTCAGACTAGATCAAGTCTGATTTAAAAAAATGGAGGGCTGCTGCATTGAACAGTAAATCTTGTACGATTCAGAATATGCTCTTTTCTTTTGTGTTTGTAGTTTGATCCTTTATCGATTGAAAGCAAAAAAGCAGCAACAGTGGTGCTTATGCTTAATTCTCCAGAAGAGGAAGTTTTGGCTAAAGCATGTGAATCTATATATAAATTTGCATCAAAAGGTTTGTCTTTTCATTATCTGTCTCACTTCACATTTCCTTAGTTTCTTAGGCTAGTTGTCTGACATTATATAATTACCAAACAATAACTAACCTACTTGCCAGTAAATGCTCCTATTGGAATGTTGTAAAATATCTCACATTTATTATTTACAGTTATAAATAATTCCTGTTTTCTGCATGAAATAATTATTTTCATCTTTTAATAATAAAACTTACACTGAATGTAGGCTAGTCTAGCTCTGTTTTATCTTGAGGAAGAGATTGTGACATCTTGGAAAACAAGAGATTCTGCTTTACATATTATAATTTGCTGTACCAGTACATAATTTAAAATGGAGAAATATTTATTTCAAGCTCTTTGTGCCTCTGGGGATTTGTTGGCTTTATTGTTTTTTGTATTTTACATTTTTTTCATTTCTTTCTCAAGAACAGTCTTTGCAAAGTAGAAGATCCTCATGAGAACAACCTCAAACATTGCTACATGTTTAGGAATCAAACAAGTGTCTAGTTTTTCATATCCTGCAAATTTTCTTGTGTAAGTTATATATAATCAAATCTAAATCAGAGTAAGGCCATGTTTGTGTTCTGGAATTTTACAGTGTATAAAACAATGAGGTCCTGGTTTTTGACTGGGGCTCCTAAGCCTTACTGTAACTATATATATGGTTTGCGAGTCTGTTTGTTCAAGAACACCTCCTAAACGGTAAGAGCTAGGGCCATCAAATTTGGTATGCAGCTTCCTCTTCTCCTTACTGAAAGTCAAGTCAGGGTTTGGTTGTGCCAGCACAACCAGGAGTCCTGGGGAAAGGACTGTATTCCATAACATGCAAAGGGAGGCGCTGCTGTTCAAAGAGACATGATATGAGAGTAGCCACTGAGGGCAGTGAGTACAAGGGGGAATTATCTTGTGGCATGTCCACTGGAGGCAGCTGTACCACCAAGTGAGTGGCCAGCAGGTCTGGGGCTCCACCATTTTGCCTGAGAGCACACCAGTAGCCTGCCTACCCCAAACCCTTCCCTTCCTCCCCCCGTCAGCCTTTGGCCACAGTGCTTGAGGGTGTGAGTAATAAGGCCCCTGGTGTCCATGGGGTGGGGCTGGGAGATGAGAGAAAAGGGCCCCTGGCAACCAGGCAGACTGGTGAAGGAGAGAAAAGGGATCTTGGTGGCCGGGGAAGCTGGGGGCAGGGGGAGGAAAAAAGGGTCTGTGGCAGCCAGGGGTGGAGCTGGGAGGGAGAGAAAAAGGATCCTGGTGACTGAGAGAGCTGGGAGGGGGAGAAAAAAGGGCCCCTGGCAGCCAGAAGGGCCTGGGAGGGCTTGGGGTGAGAGAAAAGGGCCCTTGGTGGTTAGAGGAGCAGGGGAGAGAAAGAAGGATCCCTGGTTGCCAGGGCTCTTGGGGGGCTCGGGGTGTAAGAAAATAACCTCTGGCAGTCAGAGAAGCTGGGCGGGTGGACAGAAAAGGGGGTCCCTGGCAGCCAAGGGGGGCTGGAGGATATAAAGGGGGAGGAGAGAAAAGGGTTCCTTGTGGCTGGGGGTGTGTGGGGAGGAGACGGGGAGGGGAGAAAAGGGACCCTGGTTGCCAAAGGGGCAGGAGGGAGAAAAATGGACCCTAGTGGCCGGGGAGGCTATGTGGGAGAGAAAAGGGCCGCTGGCAGCCAGGGGGGCACATGGCGCGGATGGTGGTGTTGGGACAGAAAATGTAAGAGAAAGGGGACTCCAAAGAGATCCACCTAAACTCTTATTTGGTTCTCACCCTTTTCATCTGTCTATCAGGGTACCAAATGAGGAGTTCACACACAAAGTTATAAAGACTTTATTATCTATGGGAAAGGGAAGGTAAAAAGGACTAGGGAAGGATGGAATAACTGGGTCTGGAAACTGAGGGACTCACACACAAACAATCAAACATGCACAACAGGGAAGAGGAAGTGAATGTTAGGCCTTCTGTCTTACCCCACTGCAGGGAAAGCTGACTTCCAGTTTTCTGTCCGGATGACAGGGATTGGGAATGATCAAGCAGTGGTAGGAACTTAGGTTTGGCCCTAACTCCAAATCCAGCCTAGCCCCTTTGCATCATCTTGTGTGTGTTAGCCCTGTCTATTCAAGATGATCGGTGCTTGCAAGTGTGCTCCCCAATGATCAAATACCTTCAGATGTTATTCCACCTTAACAGCAGCTGTCACTCCAAGCCAGTGATCAGTCTTCTGAGGAGTCCTGTCACTCAGGGAAGCAGCACTCACTGCATCCTTTCAGTGAGCAAGCTAGAGAAAGAGAGACCACTCTGAGCGCCCTCTATTTGTGCGCTCCACTTGCCTAGCAACATTGTCCTGCTTTTTCCCTGTTTTTCCGCCTTTTTCCTAAGCAAGGAAGAAGAAGGCTAATCAAAATGGAGGCTTACCTGTTGTTTTGAACCAAAAAAAATGGCGAACCCACAAATAAACAACTTAAACATCTCAGCTGAATTGCTGATTACAAAGGAGCTAACATGAACAGATAAAGAAGCTCGCATTAACAAAAAGGCCAGTGCTGGATAGGATCTCCGGCCCTGAGCTCCTCCTCACCACCCAACTCTCACTCTTGCACACACCCCTAACCCCAGCTTCCTGCAGTCCCCACCACATTTCCAAGGCCCTGCCCTGAGTCCTGCACCCCACACACCACCACCACCCTTCCCTGAAGGACCTGGGCAATGTTAAGTCTGCTAGTAACAATAAATAATAATAAATTAATAAAGGACCCCACAATTATGTGGCTCTGTCTTTCACAAGTTCTTTCCCACTCAGTCCACTCCACAGAGTCTAGTCTAATTCACATACAGTAGTGGTATCTTTGGTTTGATTTATTTCTATATGAAATTCCATCTATTTTATGTTGCCATAAATTGTAAGGTTTCTGTGCGCTGCAGATTTTTGTAATGACAGAAATTGATGACATTGTTAGAGAAAAGCTGAAGCTTTTGAATGTTGGCTAAGGCTCATTGGAAGGTATGCAGTCTGGGCTTGGGTTTTGGTAAACAAGATTCAGTTGAGGGTTGAAGTTCTGAGGAGGAGAGGCAGTGATATTTAAGGCAAGGCAGAGATTCCTGTAAATGTGAGGAGAGGAGTTTGAATGCCTTTTTCCCCACCCCAAACAACCTTTGACAGCAACTAGCTACCCCTTGGCTCAGCACAACAATATCTGTTGTGTCCAAAAAATGACAAAATATTACTTTGTTTTTCTGCTAAATTAATAATGTGTTAAATAGTTAAATACTGACCTCACAGAGGGCTAGAGTATACATATGCAATCAGCCCTGAATAAGGGTTTGTCACACTACAGATGGAGATGTCATTGCAGTTCAGGTAGGCATGTCTATGCGAGTTTAATCTAGCCAGCACAACTGACAATATCAGTGAAGATGTTTCAACATAGGTTGTACAAGTCCCTCTGGAAAACTAGACACACACTCACTTTCCAAGCCCACATTATGGTCTGTTCCGTTGCATCCACACTATTTTTAGCCACCCGAGCTAGATTCAATCTAGTGCAGGTATGTCACACCCCTGATTGCAGTGGAGACATACCCTAGAAAGTGGCTTGCAAACAGGGGCTAATAACAGGGAGTTTGGAGAAGGACTTCTCCAGGTGGAGAAGGAGCTAATACAGGACCCTTGAGGGAAGTGGCTGTCTGTAGTGTGTATTTGTGTTTGGGGGTTTCTTGCTGTGTGCTGAGCTTGTGTTTGTCTATCTGGGGTTTGGGGTTTTTTTTCTCCCCCCCCCCCAGTGTGTGCTGTGGCTGGCAGGTGGAAGCTGTGAGCTTCTAATCAAGGTTTGAAATCTAGAAGCCTCTGTTCATTGGTTGAGCCTTAATCAGGCGGAGGGGCTATCAGGCAGTCCAGGGCTTTATATAGCAGTGAGTCAGTGACCAGGGGCTGATAACAGGGAGTTTGGAGAGGGAGTTGGAAAGGGGGTGAGATACACTCGCCATTCTTTAAAATCTTTTCACTACACTCCTGCCCTTCAAGGAGGCATTTAATAACATCTGAGGAATCTCTCAGAAGGAAGGCAGGTATGGATGGTGATAGGTCTGCTGTTGTTACCTGCACAACATGTGCCATGTTTGTCTTCCTCCTGGAAGAAAGAAGGGATTTCATCTACACTAAGTGCAAGTGGGTCACCATTTTGGAAGAAAAAATTAGAGGACTTGAGGCCCAAGTATCAACCCTATGTTCCATCAGAGAGGATGAAGACTTCCTCGATAAAAGGCAGCGTTTAATCCTGCAGGCACAGCAGGCTGAACAGCCAGTGAGGGCAGTACAGGACAAGGAAGAGAACTGGCAGCATATGACCTCTAGAAGAAGAAGAAGGCCAACTCAGGTATCCCCTCTTCCTGTAGAGGTAAGTAACCGCTTTCAGGCTCTCTCCACAGGCACTGCAGTGGAGAATGCTTTGGCAGGGACCTCTCAGGGAAGAATTCAGAAGGGAACACCATCTACCGGAAGGCATGGGATGCATAGTCCTAGGGATAGGGGTTCCACGACCACCACCCCCAAAAGAAGAAGATGGGTGGTGGTGGTCAGGGACTTCCTCTTAAGAGGGACTGAGTCATCCATCTGCCGTCCAGACCTGCAGTCTCGAGAAGTGTGCTGCTTACCGGGAGCTCACATTCAGGATGTGACCGAGAGTCTTCTAAAAGTGATTAAACCTTTGGATTGATACCCCTTCCTGCTTCTCCATGTAGGAACTAACGATATGGCCAAGAATGACCTTAAGTGGGTCACAGCAGGTTATGTAGCGCTGGGAAGAAGGATCAAAGAATTTGAAGCGCAAGTGGTGTTCTTGTCCATCCTCCCTGTTGAAGGAAAAGGTCCGGGTAGGGATTGTTGAATTTAGGAAATAAATGCATGGTTGCACAGGTGAGAGGGCTTTGGTTTCTTCGACCATGGGACTCTGTTCCGGGCACAAGGATTGTTAGGAAGAGATGGGATCCACCTAACCAAGAGAGGAGAGAACATCTTCGCGAGCAGGCTTGCAAACCTAGTGAGGAGGGCTTTAAACTAGGTTCGTTGGGGGACGGTGACCAAAGCCCTGTGGTAAGTGAGGAAATGGGATACTGGGAAGAAATACATGGAGGAACGAGCAACAAATGAGGATCCCTGATTTGGATGAAAAAGGTAGGGCGATCGACTGGTTATCTAAGGTGTTTGTACACAAATGTGAGAAACCTGGGAAACAAACAGGAAGAATTAGAAGCCGGCCTAGTCAAAGAACTATGATTTGATTGGAATAACGGAGACTTGGTGGGATGACTCACATGACTGGAGCATTGTCATGGAAGGGTATAAACTGTTCAGGAAGAACAGGAGGAGAAAAGGAGGAGGAGTTGCATTGTCTGTAAGAGAGCAGCATGATTGCTCGGAACTCCAATATTTAGAGGGAGAAAAGCCTGTTGAGAGTCTATGGGTTAAGTTTGGAGGTGGAAGCAACAGGGGTTATGTTGTGGTTGGTGTCTGCTATAGACCACCGGATCAGGTAGATGAGGCTTTCTTCGGACAACTGAGAGAAGGTTCCAGATCGTAGTCCCTGGTTCTCATGGGGGACTTTAATCACCCTGACATCTGTTGGGAGACCAGTACAGCAGTACACAGGCAATCCAGGAAGTTTTTGGAGAACATTGGGGATAACATCTTGGTACAAGTGCTGAACAAACCGACCAGGGTCCATCCGCAGCTTGACCTGCTGCTCACAAACAGGGAGGAATTAGTAGGGGAAGTAGAGGTGGGTGACAACTTGGGAAGCAGTGATCATGAGATGGTAGATTTCAGGATCCTGACCAAAGGAAGAAAGGAGAGTAGCAAAATACAAACCCTGGACTTAAGAAGAGCAGACTTTGACTCCCTCAGAGAACAGATGGGCAGGATTCCCTGGGATGCTTACATGAAGGGGAAAGGAGTCCAGGAGAGCTGGCAGTATTTTAAAGAAGCCTTATTAAAGGCACAGGAGGAAACCATCTCGATGAGCAGCAAGAAAAGCAAATATGGTAGGCGACCAGATTGGCTTATCGGGGACATCCTTGGTGAGCTTAAACACAAAAAGGATGCTTACAAGAAGTGGAAACTTGGACAGATGCTTAGGAGTATAAATATATTGCTCAAGAATGCAGGGGAATTATCAGGAAGGCAAAAGCGCAATTGGAATTGCAGTTAGCAAGGGATGTGAAGGATAACAAGAAAGGTTTCTACAGGCATTTTAGCAATAAGAGGTTGATCAGAGAGGGTGTGGGGCCCTTACTGGATGAGGGAGGTAACCTAGTGACAGATGATGTGGGAAAAGCTGAAGTACTCAATGCTTTCTTTGGCTCTGTCTTCACGGACAAGGTCAGCTCCCAGACAAATGCACTAGGCATGGGAAGGAGGTGGACAGTATGGGAAGGAGGTGGACAGTCCTTGGTGGGGGAAAGAACAAGTTAGGAACTATTTAGAAAAGCTAGACATACACAAATCCATGGGTCCGGATTTAATGCATCCGAAGTACTGAGGGAGTTGGCAAATGTCATTGCGGCGCCTTTGGCCATTATCTTTGAAAACTCGTGGAGATTGGGAGAGATCCCGTATGATTGGAAAAAGGCAAATGTAGTACCCATCTTTAAAAAAGGGAAGAAGGACAATCCAGGGAACAATAGACCAGTCAGCCATACCTCAGTCCCTGGAAAAATCATGGAAGGGAACCTCAAGGAATCCAATTTGAAGCACTTGGAAGAGGGGAAAGTGATCAGGAATAGTCAACATGGATTCACAAAGGGCAAGTCATGCCTGACCAATCTGATTAGCTTCTATGATGAGGTAACTGGCTCTGTGGATATGGGAAAGTCAGTGGATGTGATATACCTTGACTTTAGCAAAGCTTTTGATACAGTCTTCCACAATATTCTTGCCAGTAAGTTAAGGGAATATGGATTGGATAAATGGACTGTAAGATGGATAGAAAGCTGGTTAGACTGTCGGGCCCAACGGGTAGTGATCAACGGCTTGATGTCAGGTTGGCGGTCGGTTTCTAGCAGAGTGCCCGAAGGATCTGTTCTCGGACCTGTTTTGTTCAACAACTTTATTAATGACCTGGATGAGGGGATGGATTGCACCCTCAGCAAGTTCACACATGACACTAAGCTAGGGGGAGAGGTAGATACACTGGAGGGCAGGGATAGGGTCCAGAGTGACCTGGACAGATTAGAGGATTGGGCCACAAGAAATCTGATGGGGTTCAACAAGGACAAGTGTAGAGTCCTGCATTTGGGACGGAAGAATCCCTAGCATTGTTACAGTCTGGAGACCGAATGGCTAAGTAGCAGTTCTGCAGAAAAGGACCTGGGAATTACAGTGGATGAGAAGCTGGATATGAGTCAACAGTGTGCCCTTGTAGCCAAGAGGGATAATGGCATATTCGGGTGCATTAGGAGGAGCATTGCCAGCAGATCCAGAGAAGTGATTATTCACCTTTATTCAGCGCTGGTGAGGCCACATCTGAAGTATTGTGTCCAGTTCATTGGAGAGGGTCCAGTGGCGGCTGGAGCGCATGACCTGTGAGGAGAGACTGAGGGATTTGGGTTTGTTTAGTCTGCAGAGGAGAAGAGTGAGGGGGGGGCGGGGATTTGATAGCAGCCTTCAACTTCCTGAAGGGGAGGTTCCAAAGAGGATGGAGAGAGGCTGTTCTCAGTAGTGACGGATGGCAGAACAAGGAACAATGGTCTCAAGTTGCGGTGGGAGAGGTCCAGGTTGGGTATTAGGAAAAACTATTTCACTAGGAGAGTGGTGAAGCACTGGAATGGGTTACCTAGGGAGGTGGTGGAATCTCCAGCCCTAGAGGTTTTTAAGTCTCGGCTTGACAAAGCCCTGGCTGGGTTGATTTAGTTGGGATTGGTCCTGCCTTAGGCAGGGGGCTGGACTTGATGACCTCCTGAGGTCTCTTCCAGCTCTATGGATATGTCTACACTGCATTCCTCTTTCAAGAGAGGAATGCAAATGCAGCTGAGTGAAATTGCAAATGAAGCGCGGATTTGAATTTCCCTGTGCTTCATTTGCATAATCGTATCCGGCCGCTATTTCGAATTACCCTATTTCGAGATAAAAAACGCCGTGTAGACGCGGTTATTTTGAAAGAAACCCCTTCTTTCAAAATAACCCTTACTCCTTAAAAATGAGGTTTAATGCTTATTTCGAAAGAAGGGGTTTCTTTCTAAATAACCGCGTCTACACGGCGTTTTTTATCTCTAAATAGGGTATTTCGAAATAGCGGCCGGATGCGATTATGTAAATGAAGCACAGGAAATTGAAATCCACGCTTCATTTGCAATTTCGCTCGGCTGCATTTGCATTCCTCTCTCTAAAGAGGAATGCAGTGTAGATGTACCCTAAGATTCTATGATTCACTGCAAAGTTGACTCAGGTAATAGCTTGAGTGCTGCCTCTACCTTAAGTCCCATCCACACACAAAAATGATGCAGTGGTTCTTTTAATTTGACTTGGCTAGCTCAAGAGGGTGTACAGGCTTCTCCAGTCAAGTGAGTTCTTCCACAATTCACTGGAAAAGAATTCATGGAGCAGCTCAGTTTACTGCAGTGCTAAGAACCACACGTTGTGCCCCCAGTAGTCTTAGCACCACAAGTGAGTGAGTAGAACACTAGCTCAGACACAGCATTTTGAGTGTTACATCATAGTGTGGCTGCAGTCACTTAAGCAAGGTTAACTTGAGATGAGTAACTTGAGTGTTGATAACATGAGTTACTTTTTGAGTGAAGATATAGCCCTGATATAAAGCTGCACAGCCACAAGAACATACTAGAGAATGAACTGAAACTGTGAGAGTCACACAATTCTTTCTCTGCTTCTACTTGTTTGCAGTGTAGAGTAAGTTATTTTACCCCTTTTAATGGAGCAGCTGTCTCCTCGCTGAGGGTACTCCGCTCCTTCCCTGCCTGTTTTCTTTAAGTGGAGATGGTTGGCTAATCAGCTCCTACACTTTCCGCTGTGGCAAGAGTAATAATTTGAGCTGGACTATCTAGTGGAGAAAAGGAGAGCTTTTACTCCCCTTACCATTCTGTGCAGCCAACTAAAGGCTGTGACAGTGTACCTCAGAGCTATTGTTTTAGTCTGTCTGTAGATTCAGGCAAACACCAGTACATCTGTTTACATTTGATTCACATTTGATAACCATTTTTAAATGAAGTTTTAGATTCTCAGGTTCAGTTATGAAGCAATTAATGTGATTATTTATTTGCATTATAACAGGGACCTACATACAGAACAAAAATTTGTCTGCCCAGGCTATTTTTGCCTTTTCTGCAGCTAACATTTCCAGGGATGTGCTTCCTGATGGTGCCCACTGCCATGTCAGATGCTTTGGTGCTTTTATTCTGCCATACAAAAATACCTGAGGGCTCATACCATTTGTGGCTTCTCCAAAAATGGATTTGTTAAGATTTCCCAACAATTATAAGACTTGGTTTTCAGTTCTTATAATTTTGCCAGAATTTATTTAACCACTTGAGCTGAAATTTTCCATGCCGGATGTCTGTCTCAGGCTGAGTCTTATTTGCAGTGGAACTTTCCAGAAGGCATTTCCAAGAGTTATATTAAGGGGAAATATGTTGTTTTGACTGTATTAACAAATTGATTGTACAGGTTTTTGGTGGAGCTGTAGCAAGGACTTGAAATTTGGCAGAGAGAAGTTGGGTTGCCCTAATCTCAGTGATGTGGCTTTGCTATTTCTGTGAAAAATCACTCAAATTGGACAAGATAGGAACAAGCCTTTGGAAAATCTGTTTACACATTAACAGTAGAGATATTTTACAACGTAGCTGATTAATTGTAAAATTATTCTCTATATTGAGCATGGCCATCCATACATGGGTTTACTGAGTGATTGGACTATGCATGTACCATCCCCACAGAGTGACTGGGTATATTGTCACTGGAGGCTGCAGGGACTGAGCAATACTTTCCATACAATTGCCATCACCAGATGGGAGTCACAGCAATCTTTAATGTGCAGAGGATGCTATTTTGTTCCAGACAGCAGAACCTCACACGTATGCATCCTGACTGTGCACAGAGTGACTTTGTATGTATGGGGTGTGTGAGGGCCAACCGTGCAGAGAATGTCAGTTTACTCTTCAAAATGGTGTCCTTCATGCTGCCTAGGGTTCCAGCAGGAATAAATTCATTACAATGGGGTCATGTCAGCAAAACTTTGGAAACCTCTGGGCTAGTGGCACAAATTCTGCTTTTCTCCTGCTCCTTTATTAGGTTGATGTTGGTAATATCCCTCCAGCTTAGTGATCCTTAGATTAACACCCCATTGAGATGGATAGGGCAGTGCACAACTTTCAGAGCTGTTGTTTCAGGCTGTCTGAAGACAAGAAGTTATGTTTGGTTCATGTTTTCAAACTTTTTTCTACAAATGGACTAGAAACAATTTATATTTTCATGAGGAATCAGATGTGATCACATGATTCCAAGAGCTGGGGTCTTAAACCCAGGCATTTAGTACTTATGCTTTAATCCATCCCTGGATGAGATATCACATCTATGAGAACCACATAGTGTACTATGTTTAAGGGGTTTTAGGGGTATAATTCCATCAGTGAATTTTAATGACGATATTATGTTAGACTGCTTTATTTTAGATCACTTTGATACTATTTGAAATATATTCTGTAGTCCAATAAAGGCATTTATATCAATGATACCTTATATGAATATGTAATACCTTATATTAATATATTACTATGAATGGCTTTTTATTGCATTTTGGTCTCAGGTAATTTTTAATAATTCACATTGAAATTTAAACCTAATTACTGTTTAGGTGATGAAAACAAAGTGACACTCCTAGGTCTTGGAGCTGTGGAACCTTTATTTAAACTAATCTCACATGAAGACCCACTTGTGCGCAGAAATGCCACCATGGTATTTGGGATAATGGCTTCTAATAGTAAGAGTCTTCAGTTTTTAATTTTTTGTAATTAAATTGTATTTTGTGGGAATACAGTTGATGTAGATATAGCTTATGAACAGAAACTTTGATACAAATTAAAATATCCTATTAATGTTTGTTTCTTTCGTATTTTGAAAAATATCTACAGTTTTTTTAAAAGGGCCAAATTTATCTCTGGTGTAACTCAATTGACTGTGATATAGTTAAACCAGAAATGCATTTCACCCTGAACAACTTAATGTAGATGTAATAATTAGGTCTAAATTCTAGTTCACAATTGGTATTCTAGCATATGTAGAAAGGCTTTTATAGAAAGTAGAGGAAAAAGAATTAGCTAGTGCTTAGCAAAAGCTATGGTTAGGTAAGTTATCTAAGAAAATGAAGAAATAAGTAAATAGTCTTTTTACAGTCTATTGTAAGTTTCCACCCTACTAATATCACAAATGATGTCACGTTTTCTGGATAACCTGACCAATTTTTTTTCCTGTCCTATCTTATTTAATCTTTTCACTGTCTTCCCTCTGCCTTCCTTACCAAGTTCTAGCTTCTGGTTCTGATTTTCAAGGCACTCCACAGCTCCGCACCTGCTTGTATTTCTGATCTGGTTTCTTTTACTCTTCCTCTTGTCCTTTTGCTCCACACCTCTTTCTCACTGACTCCATTATAAGCTTTTCCCTTTTTCATCATACCTTCCTTCATACTGCCCCTTAAATACGGAACAGACTCCTATTTATGGTGTACCAACAATTACCACAGGGGTCTGAAGGATCTTCCCCTGTAAACATCTAGGACCTCTCCCTTTATGTAGGTTCTCCTCTAACTGTTTCTCCTTCAGTATAAATGTGAACATTGTGACATGCTGATAGGCTGCATCACAGCATCATAATATGATATTGATTGGCTCGAAGAGTGTCTTAATTTAACTCCTGAACCTGTGTTTCCTGTTTGTTGTGTTTATGCTAAGCAAATGATCAACAATAATAATGTCTTGTGAGGGAGTGAGAGGAGGGCCTGGCAGTGCAGGGGCTAAACAAAGCCTTTTTGCCCAATTAGCTCCACCCTGTTTCACCTGCAGCCAATGCCAGGTCTAGTAGGGAACCTAGCTCAGTTAGGGGCTGACCAGCGAAGAGGCAGGTGCTGGTTCTGCCATCCAGAGCAGCTGTTCCAGCAGATGGCCCAGCAGCAACAGCTAATCGGAGAATTAGCAGCCCAACAACAACAGCTGATGCAGCATGTGACTTCCCTGCTACAACCCAGGACCCTGGCTGAGCTGCCGACACCTGCACTGGCACCTATCAAGCTTGCTAAGATGGGACCAGCTGATGATCCTGAGGAATTCCTGGAAACATTCGAGTGGGTGGCTGTGGTAGCCCAATGGGCCTGAATGCAGCGGGCAGCAATCCTGGCCCCATATCTGATGGGGGTCGCCCAGACTGCTTACCGTGCCCTGAACCCTGTTGCTGCTCAGGACTACACCCAGGTCAAAGCAGCGATCCTGGATGCCCTAGACATTTCGGAGGAAACGTTTAGACAACATTTCCGGGGGGATCAGTATTCTCCAGGAGCCCGACCCCACCTCATCACCCAGAAGCTGTGGGATGCCTGCTGAAGGTGGCTGAAGCCAGAAACAAAGACGGGAATGCAGGTTGCCTAGCAGATCCTGCTTGAACAGTTCACCCAGATCCTACCCTCTGGTGGGAGGGAATGGGTGATGCAGAACCACCCTGATAGCATAACCCCAGCCGTCCAACTGATGGAGAACTATCTCGTGGCCAAGTCCCCAGGGACGACACCCTCTTTGGGCCCCAGAGCGGCCAAGGGCACCCCGACACCAACAGCTGAAAGTGGCCCAGGGTCACAAGGCCGGGAGAACCTTGGCGCCCGCTGCCCCTTCCCAGGCCTCGAAGGGCTTGTGGATTCAGGGGTACCCACATATCCCAACTCCCGGGCACTGGACCAGTCCACCAGCTCCCCCTGCGGGAGACCAGGTGCCCACCAGACATGGAGCCAGGGCCCCCACTCAACCCCAGACTCGGAGAAGCTTGTCCATGCCCATCATCCCGGGTGCCTCAAGAAGGCCCCCCACGAAGTTCACCCAGGAGCAGAACACCTGTTTTAAATGTGGGGGCTTTGGGCATTGGTCCAGAGACTGCCTGTACATGGAATGTAACTTTGGGAAGCTCTGGATCCCACAAACACTCACACACCATCAAGACCCGGCCAAGCTGACACTGTGGATAAATGGGACAGAGGCAGTCAGGCTGATTGACTCCAGTTGTGCCCAGACCCTGATACGGCGAGTGCTCATGCCTAACCCTGGCCCTCTGCGGGGCACCATCAGACTGCAGTGCGTCCATGGAGATGTGAAAACCTACCCCCGCACCCAGGTGACCTTACAAGTAGGAAGGTGTGAAGAGCCTTTAATGGTTGGCCTGGCCCCAACCCTCACCTACCTAGTGATACTGGGCAGAGACTGGGGATATTTTGTGGAACTGCTGTCAGAAGTCATTAACCCTTCTGCTATGAAACAGCAACCCTAGTCTTTGAGAGCCGGTCAAGTTGAAACCACAACTCTTGCTGGAGTGGGGGAAGTGGCGGATCTGGGAGAGGGGACCTCCCAGGGCCCAGCACAAACCCAGGAGGACCCAGGCCCCAACCAGCCTGAGAGGGAGCCAGCCTCGTTACCCGAATCAGCAGTCCTAATGTGCCCCTTGGACTTTGTGGGAGAGCAAAGAGCTGACGAGACCCTGAGCAGAGCATATGACCAGGTGGCCGTAGTACATGGGGAGACCCCGGGGCCCCATCAAGTGGGACGGTTCCCCCATTTTGAAATTCGGGGAGACTGCCTATACTGAGTAGAGAAGGACCCTCAAACGGAAGAAGTGCACCACCAGCTCCTGGTACCTTGGCTGTATCAGAAGGAGGCTTGCCCATGCCATCCCCATGGCGGGACACCTGGGGAGGGAAAAGACTCTGGCTCGGATCATGGCCTGCTTCTTTTGGCCCGGGATCCACTGGGAGCTGGCAGACTTTTGTGCCTCCTGCCCAGAGTGTCAGCTCACGGCACCCCAGCCAGTGGAGAAAGCCCCACTAATTACCCTCCCACTCATGGGAGAGTAATTGTAGCCTTCAAGCAGATTGGGGTGGACATAGTTGGCCCGCTGGAGAAGAGTGCTGCTGGATGCTTGTTCATCCTTGTCGCAGTCGACTACGCAATCCGGTACCCTGAAGCTGTGCCATTATGCTTCATGAGTGCCAAGAGAGTGGTCACTGAGCTGATGAACATCTTTGCTTGGGTCGGAGTCCCTAAGGAAATCCTAACGGATCAAGGAACAAACTTTATGTCCCAGACAGTGCAGCAACTCTGCCGGTGATTAAAAATCAAGACACTCCAGACATCCGTCTACCACCCCAAATGGACGGACTAGTAGAGTATTTCAACCAGACCCTGAAGGCTATACTCCGCAAATTTGTTCTAATGGATGTGCACCACTGGGACCAGCTCCTCCTGGCCCTCATGTTCACAGTCCGGGAGGTCTCCCAGGCCTCCACAGGGTTTTCACCTTTTGAACTCTTGTATGGAAGGCAGCCATGTGGGATTTTGGACTTAGTTCAGGATATGTGGGAGGAATAACCCTCCCAAGGTAATAACATAATACAATATGTGCTTAACCTCTGAGAGAGGCTTGAAGCGCTAGGTACATTTTCTCAGGAGAACCTCCTCCAGGTCCAAAGGGTTCACGAGGCAACTTATAACAAACAGGTAAGACTCAGTGAGTTCCAACCAGGGGATTGGGTACTACTGCTGCTGCCCAGTGCAGATTTCAAACTCCTTGCCTGCTGGCAGAGGCCTTATGAGGTATTCCGGCAAGTGGGCCCAGTAAACTATGAGGTGCACCAGCCTGACAAGTGCAAAGTGAAACAGATTTACCATATGAATCTCTTAAAACCCAGGAAAGCCCAGGAAGGGTTACTAATAACACCCTACCCACGAGACCTGGAACTGGGGCCCTAGGCAGAGGATACAGCAAAACCAGAAGTCCAGATTGGGTCTAAACTCACCCCTGAACAGAAGCTTCAGGCCCAGCAGTTAGTCACCCAATTCTCCTCTGACTTCTCGGCGAAACCAGGTTGAACTCACCTGGCCGTCCATCACATCCAGATGGAACCTGGGGTTAAGATCCGGGAGAATTGAGGGATGTGGTGAAACAAGAACTTCAGTCGATGCTGGCATTGGGGATAATTGAGGAGTCCTTCAGTGATTGGAAGAGCCCAATAGTCTTAGTCCCTAAACCTGATGAGAGCACCCGGTTTTGCATTGACGTCCGGAAGGTGAATGCCATGTCCAAATTTGATGCATACCCCATGCCCTGGCTGGATGAGCTGCTGGATGGGCTTGGGGAGGCAGAGTACATTACCACGCTGGACTTAACAAAAGGCTACTGGCAAATCCCCCTGTCAAGGCTTCTTCCCCACTCTGGCACAATAAATGCAGAAGTGGGAGCCTGCAAAAGTACCCCAAAACCTTATCTTTCCAGGCTTTGGTATAAAGCTTCCCCCCAAAATCTTAGAACCCTAGATTTTGGGGATAAAAAAATCTGCTGCCACCACCCAAGTAATAATAAAGAAACCAGGGAGAGACCACTTGGGAAATCTCAGCCCCAAAAGTAAAACCAGGACACAAAAATTAACCAATACCAGGTTAATAAAAAGAAAGGGGAAAAACTTTTATTATCACCTCAATATTCCTGTTTCCAGGGTAATGACTAGATGGAAAAGTCACCAATTAATATACTCATGGGGGGATTCCACCATGGGCCAAAACTTAGTGACAAAGTAGAGGAAAACCCATTTTTAAATGCACAGACATCAGATTCCCATTCCCAAACCATAAAACAATAAAACCTAATGGATTTATCTAAACTTTACCCTACTTACAGATAGTGAAGAGTCTTTCTTTGGAGCGAGACATTTTGTCTGTCCCACTCAGTAGCTGGAGAGAAACTGCTCAGGGACAAAGGAGGAAAAAACCCCAAAATTCCTTTGTCCCAGTTTGAACTCCCTATCTGCATTTCTATTAGCTGAGCAGATACCTGGCTAGGTAAAGTTAACCCCTTAGTCCCCAGGCTGCTGCCCATCCCTCATGGTCATGCCATCCCCTCACACCCGAGTCCAAGGAGAAGATGGCTTTCTCAATCCCTTTTGGACTCTTCCAATTCTGAACCATGCCCTTTGGGTTGCATGGCGCCCCTGCCACATTCCAGCGGCTGATGGACTGTGTTCTGCATCCCCATGACCAGTACATGGCTGCTTATTTGGATGACGTAGTGATTTATAGCCACGATTGGCAGGCCCACTTACAACATGGGGCGGCCGTATTGCAGTCCCTCAGGGAAGCTGGCCTGACAGCAAACCCTGCAACATGCCACCTCGGAAGGGATGAGACCACCTATCTGGGCTATACCTTGGGGAAAGGCACTGTATACCCCTTAGTGGGAAAGGTCCAAGCCCTCCAGCGGTATGCCCCTCCATTGTCAAAAAGGCAAGTACGCCAGTTCTTGGGGTTAACAGAGTACTATCGCCGCTTCATCCTGGGCTTCTCCTCCATCGCAGCCCCTCTTACCAACCTCAAAAAGGAGAGTCCAAACCGAATCCAGTGGACCCAAGCTTGTGAGGAAGCTTTCCAAGCCCTAAAGGCCCAGCTCTGTCAAGAACCCGTCCTGTACAGCCCCAACTTCTGAAGGGAGTTCTTGTTACAGACAGATGCCTCTGATGTGGGCCTAGGAGCTGTTCTCTCCAAGGTCGTGAAAGGTGATGAGCACACAGACCTCTACATCAGTAGGAAGCTATTTCCCAGGGAGAAGGCCTAT
This sequence comes from Rafetus swinhoei, assembly GCA_019425775.1. Lineage (NCBI taxonomy): Eukaryota > Metazoa > Chordata > Testudines > Trionychidae > Rafetus > Rafetus swinhoei. The sequence continues at coordinate 224,655,791 of CM033424.1, forward strand.
TCTGTAATCGAAAAGGAGGTACTAGCAGTGAAATGGGCAGTGGACTCGCTCCGATATTACCTCCTGGGCAGACACTTTACCCTCATCACAGACCATGCCCCGCTTCGCTGGCTACATGCAATGAAAGACAAACCCCAGAACTATGAGGTGGTACCTCTCCCTCCAACCCTTCTTCTTCTGGATTCAACATTGGGGTAGGAAGGCCCATGCAAATGCAGACTTTTTCTCCACGGGGGATGGAACACAGTTGGGGAAGGGGCAGACCCCAACGGAGATCATGAGGGGATGGTCTTGTGAGAGAGTGAGGGGAGGTCCTGACAGTGCAGGGGCTAAATAAGGCCTTTTTGCCCAATTAGCCCCACCCCGTTTCATCTGCGGCCAGTGCTAGGCCTAGAGGGAGAATAAAAGGATTGAACCTAGCTCAGTTAGAGGCTCACCAGTGAAGAGGCAGGAGCTGGTTCTGCTGTCTGCCGGACCTGAGCCAGAGCTATCTGCTGGGTCGGCTGCAGGAGGATGCAAGCCTCCAACCCTTCCCCCTGGCACAAAGGGGGAGAACCAGAAGGAAAACCCCACAGCGGAGGGGGAAATTGGACTCTTGGAGCCACGCCCCAAACTGAAGGAACAGACTCTGATAAGCGGCCAGAAGTCTTACACCCAGGGCCCCCAGCTAACACCAGGACCTAACCACTAGGCCACCCCACTAGGCCACCCCACTGCCCGGGAGACCTGTCCACATGTCTTTTAAAAGTTTATCTCAGAATGTCTATGAAATAATTTTAACAAAACCCACAACATTACATTTTTTAAGAATCAGGTATGAAATTTGCTATGTGTGTTGTGCCATCAGGAAATTAAAAATGATTACTTTGAAAACAAATTCTTCAAAGATTATTCTAGGGCAATAAAATATCCTTAATCCTTTCCAGACAACAAGTTGTTTATTCCAAAGGTTAGATTTAGGTATTTGCTTCCTAAATCTGTGCAATAATTAGTAAGTTGGATAACTTCTTAGAAACAAATATTCTTTAATCAGCATGGCAGTGGATGCTCTGCATTAAGTAAGCATGCACCGTTGCACCTTTGATTGGGGATCTTTGATAGCAATGCCTGTTTGGCCCACTCATGCACCCTACACATCCTCTTGCCCTGTACAGAGGCTGTAGAGTACTCTCGAGGGAATTCTGCATCCATTCTGCACAAAATATTTTAAAATTCTGGAAAATTCTGCACATTGTATTTGACACTAATAAATGTGGTGACTCCAGCATGGCAGAGGGAAAAACAGGCCACTGGTTGCATGGAAATGGGAGATCACCCGGCAGCCGTCCTTGGGAAACATTATTGGCAGTGAGGCTGCACCCAAGCCCTGACATAGTGCAATGGCCATGCCTGCCCCAGAAACACCCTAGTGCCCTGCCCATCCGTAACAGGTGCACCAAGATAGCAAGTGAGAGGGGCAGAGTCTTGTATGCACACCCAGCCCTGGCCCCTGATCTGGATCTGAGGCAAGCAAGCTCAGCTCAGTAGGATCCAACTGTGGAGGGGCTTAGTATGTGGGGATCCAGGTGTGGAGTTAGAAGATTCCATGTGGGACAGTCTGGGTGCAGGTGGTTCAGTGGGGGTGTGTGTCAGGGTGAAGTGGCTCAGTGGAGATCTGGATGCAAAGGGTGTGGGGCTTGGCAGGGTGGGGCTTATGGGTGTGGAAGAATGAGGGTCAGTGGTGTGGTTTGGGCATGGAAGGTCCAAATGCATGGAAATTAGGCAGACAAGGGAGAAGCTACTTGTACAGTAACCCTGTCCCCTGTGTCTAAGGAGTGATAGGGGCAGTAAGCAGGTGGATATGTGGAGCTTCCTACAGCCAGGGGAGGTTTCTGGGTGTGGATCTGACCTGGTAGTTTCTTACAGGGAAGAGGAACTGAGCTTGGCATAGGGTAGGAACCACCAGCCAGAGTGTCCACAATCCCACTCTGCCCCACCCATCTCCACTGGCTACTCTAAACAACATGTCAGTACTGCTGGGAAGGAGCATGTGACCACTGTTGTGGCTTCCCTTTACTTCCCCATCAGAAAGTCACTTTTCTGCAGGGAAGCAAGAAAGCCTGTGGGGGGATAATGAATTTTTCATGTGTGCCTAGAATTCCCCCAGAAGTAATATAGGGCTGCATGGATGAAATGCTATTAATTCCTTCTCAGTTGTCTTCAGCCAGATATGGATCGAGCATTTGTCAATTTGCTGTGTGCCTGTTCGCTCTTTCATTAATGTTTCAGCTTAGGACAAGAAGCAATGGGCTTAAATTGCAGCAAGGGAGGTTTAGGTTGGACATTAGGAAAAACTTCCTTACTGTCAGGGTGGTTAAACGCTGGAATAAATTGCTTAGGGAGGTTGTGAACTCTTGCCAGTGCTCCCCAACTAAAGAAATGCAGATATTTATGTCAAGATTGCAAGGGGCATGGAGGAGAAAGGATACAACAGGAATGCCCAGGAGTGCCACATGAAAACAAAGGAGCTGAGGCAGTCATATCAAAAGATAAAGGAGGGAAATGGATGGTCTGAAGCATCACTGCAAACATCCCACTTCTATGAGCAGCTGCATGGGATCCTTGAGGGAATCCTTGGGGGGAACTGACCAGCTTCTCTAGTCAGTCTGTGGATTCCTCCCAAGATACTCACATGGCCTCAGCAGTGGCATGGAAGACAGCATGGTGGAGGAGGAGTATGGTCAGCAGGCAACCGAGGTCACCAAGAGCCAAGAACTTTTTATAGCTTTGGAGACAATCCGCTACTCCCAGGACATCTCACAGTCAGGCACTGATCCTGGGGAGTGCACGTCTGGTGCATTTACATTTTAAAAATCTTTCTAAATTGGGTTAAGGCAATCAGGTGTGATCTGTGGTGGCTACTGTGCCTACACAGCAGGAGGCAGGGTTCCCCAGAACAGTTTGTTAACATATGTGGAGATGGAGTGGGAATCTTCTCTGTGAATTAATAACTACTCAGAGAGTAGTTATTAATGGTTCACAATCATGCTGGAAGGGCATAACAAGTGGGGTTCCACAGGGTATGTCTAGACTACAGGCTTTTTTCGACAGAGGCTTTGTTGACAGATACTGTTGACAAAGCCTCTGTTGAAAAAGAGTGTCTAGACTACAACCAGTACTGTTGACAAAGCAAGCTGCTTTTTCAAAAGAGAGTCTAGACACGCTCTTTCGAAAAAGCACAGTTTGCATGCAATAGCGCCTTTTTTCAACAGAGTACCATCGAAAAAAGGCGTTATTCCTCGTAGAATGAGGTTTACCGCTGTTGACAAAACTGCCGCATTCTGTCGACTTACTGTCGACAGAACGCGCCGGTAGTGTAGACGCAGGTATAGTTTTGTCGACAAAAGCCCACTTTTGTCGACAAAACCCTGTAGTCTAGACACACCCACAGTGATCAGTTTTGGGACCTGTTCTGTTCAATATCTTCATCAACTATTTAGATAATGGCATAGAGAGTACGCTTATTAACTTTGCAGAAGATACTAAGTTAGGAGGGGTTGCAAGTTCATTGGGGAGTAGGGTCATAATTCAAAATGATCTGGACAAACTGGAGAAGTGGTCTGAGGTAAATAGAATGAAGTTTAATAAGGAGAAATGCAAAGTACTCCACTTAGGAAGGAACAATCAGTTTCACACACGCAATGGGAAATGACTGTCTAGGAAAGAACACTACAGAAAGGGATTTAGGGGTCATAGTGGACTAGAAACTATGAGTCAAGAATGTGACATTTGCAAAAAAGCAAACATGATTCTGGGATGCATTAACAGGAATGTTGTGAGCAAGACACAATAAGTGATTCTTCTGCTCTACTCTTCACTGATTAGGCCTCAGTTGGAGATATTGTGTCCAGTTCTGGGCACCACATTTTAGGAAAGATGTGGAGAAATTGGAGATGGACCAGAAAAGAGCAACAAAAATAATTAAAGGTCTAGAAAACATGACCTACGTATTGGGTTTGTTTAGTTTGGAAAAGATAAGACTGAGAAGGGACATGATCACAGCTTTTAAGTACGTAAAAGGGTGTTGCAAGGAGGGGGGGAAATAATTATTCTCCTTAGCCTCTGATGTTAGGACAAGAAGCAATGGGCTTAAATTGCAGCAAGGGAGGTATAGAAAGACTTCCAAACTGTCAGGGTGCTTGAACCCTGGAGTAAGTTGCCTAGAAGGTTGCAGAATCTCCATCATTGGAGATATTTAAGAAAAGGTTAGGCCAGCAGTTCCCAGCCTTTTCCAGATGGGGACCCATTTTGACAATTCAGGAAGACTTGGTGACCCAAGGCAATTCAAAAACAGGAGAGGGGAAGGAGGGGGGACAGTGCCATAACTAGCTAATTTTGCACCTGAGGCAAGAATATAAAATTGTGCTCCCTCCTGTGTATATATTCATAGTAGTTGTTTCATAGAAAAACTGAAAATACATTAATAATAAAATAATAACACTACATTTATTTGAGTTGTGGTGGGGGAAAGACACTCATCCCTAAACTGCTCCCCCCCCCCAGCTTAAATCCCACACTCAGAGGCTGGAAGACTCACACTCAGGGGCTGGAGTGGCTGGGAGTCTCACAGTCAGGAGTCTGGGGGGCACACTCACTCAGGGGCCTAGGAGTCACACTCAGAGTCACACTCAGGGGCTGGGAGTCACAATCTGGGAGTCACACACTCGGGAGTCTCACACTCAGGGGCTGGGAGTCAGGGCCTGGGGGGCTGGGGGGGCTGGGAGTCACACTCAGGGTCACACTCAGGGGCTGGAGGGGCTGGGAATCACAGAGAGTCACACACTCAGGGGCTGGGAGTCAGGGCCTGGGGGCACACTCTGGGGTGGGGGGCGCTGGGAGTCACACTCAGAGAATCACACTCAGGGGCTGGAGGGGCTGGGAATCAGAGAGTCACACTCCGGGAGTCACACACTCAAGGGGGGGTCACACACTCAAGGGCTGGGAGTCAGATCCTGGGGGGTACACTCTGGGGATGTGGGGGCTGGGAGTCACACTCAGAGAGTCACACTCGGGCTTGAGAGGCTGGGAATCACAGAGGGTCACACTCAGGGGCTGGAGGGGTTTGGAGTCACACACTCAGGGGCTGGGAGTCAGGGCCTGGGAGTCTCACAGGTGTTACAAAAATATTAAACATAATACACATTATTCAAAAAAAACAAGTAAATTTTAGTATTTTACCAAACAGTTTCACCTGAACTTAAATTAATGGGATATCACAAAATTTACTAAAATAGCCCCTCTCCTACCCCAGAGCCAGGCACCCTCCAGTCCTCCCGCTGCAACCCAATTCCCCACCCCACCCCCCGGAACATAGTCCCAGCCTCTACCCTGGGGCCCGCTGCCCCTCTCCCCCCAGGCTCCGAAACACAGTCCCAGCCCCTACCCTGGCGCACACACCCCAGCACAGTCCCTATGCTGAGTCACTGAAATGGTATTCAGTTCAATTGATTGGTTTAACTGCCTGAAGGTTGTTAAACCAATTAAGTTTAGTGATAGAAATGTAGCCGTGTTAGTCTGGTGTAGCTGAAACAAAATACAGGACTATGTAGCACTTAAAAGACTAACAAGATGGTTTATTAGATGATGAGCTTTTGTGGGCCAGACCCACTTCCTCAGATCAAATAGTGGAAGAAAATAGTCACAACCATTTTGTATATACCACCTTTGGTATATATGGTTGTGACTATTTTCTTCCACTATTTGATCTGAGGAAGTGGGTCTGGCCCACGAAAGCTCATCATCTAATAAACCATCTTGTTAGTCTTTAAAGTGCTACATAGTCCTGTATTTTGTTTCAATTAAGTTTAGTACCACTTCAGGTAAATGGCTCCCTAAAACTAAGCCAGCTGCAGAGCCGCCCAGCAGGGGACCTTTTCAAATGTGTGAATGCACCTGGGGAGACACTTGGTGACCCTTTTGAAATGTAATGGCAACCCATATTTAGGTTGTTTCCCACAGGTTGGGAAATCCTGGGTTAGACAAATAATTATCAGGGATGATCTATATGGTGCTTAGTCTGCTGAGAAGGCAGTGGACTGGACTTGATGACTTCTTGAGGTCCCTTCCAGTTCTAGTATTCTATGATTCTTCGGTCTTCATAAACCTCCCATAGAGAAACTCTTTAATCCTTCTCACAAGATTTCTGGGGAGGACTGCCTTATTCCATCCTCCACGGCAAGTTACCTTTCTATGCCAAGCCAGTAGTAAGTGGTCTGGTGTCATTGCAGCACAAAGCTTTGCAGCCTAAGTTTCAGTCTTCTGGCTACATTCAGTCAGCATCTGCTCCATAGCACTCTGTGTAATTCAGAGAAGACTGATATCTTGCATGGACCTGGATGAAGTAGGGGAAGTTATTAGCTGATGCCTCTTCAGTAATCCTCCGTTTGCTCATCCCCGATGAAGCATGACGTGAGCCCTGTTCTGCCACCACAGTGGCACTTAGTGCTTAGTCAATCTCTGGAACTCCTTGCCAGAGGATGTGGAGAAGGCTAGGATTTTAACAGGGTTCAAAAAAGAGCTGGATAGATTAATGGAGGTTAGGTCTATCAATGGCTATTAGCCAGGATGAGTAGGTATGGTGTTCCTAGCCTCTTGTTTGGCTGGAAATGGGTGACAGGAGAGGGATCACGTACATGAGGATTAACTATTGTGTTCCCTTCCTCTGGGGCATTTGGTATTGGCCACTGTCGACAGACAGGATACTGGGTTAGATGGACCTTTGGTCTGACCCAGTATGGCCATTCTTATGTTCCTATGTTCTTACTTTCCCAGCAAACGGGGTGCTGAACACATGGTCACTGCATGAACCCCTGTCCTTCCCATGTGCCACGCTTGGATCCCCCTCTCTCCTCCTGCCCATCCGCCCTCTTCCTCACTCCTGCAGCAAAGGAAAGTTGCATTCTCCCTGCAAATGGGGGTGCCAAACAGCAGTCAGCCTGCTGTGCACTCCCCTGGCCCTGTCAGGTGTCTTCCTGGCATATATCCGCAGGTGAAAACAGACAAAGGAAGAGATGTTCAAGGAGCAATCCGCCAACTTGGACAGAGAGCGCATAAGCGAGTGGGCGTAATACTCTGCTGGAGGAGATGCACATGGTGTATCAGGAAAGAAGAGTGTGCGGGGAATGGGAAGTGAAGTACTAGAAGAGAGTGTTTTCATTCATGGCAGAAGTGATGGATTGCATGGAGGAAATCCAGGACTCCTTCCTGGACAGGCACCCCCCACCACACTCTTGCAGACCAGTGTTTCCTCCCCACTGAGTTCCATAGCCTCTTCTCCCAGGGGAATACTGATGGGGGAAGTCTAGGGCAGCCTCACACTCAACCCCCAGGGATGTGTCGTGAACCCAAAGGCTGTCCTCACAATTGTGAGCACACGCACCTCCCAAGCTCCCGCCCTGGACTACTTTTCTGCCACTGCTCTGTGTACCATTAATAAACATGCATGATCTGTGAACAACAGTCACTTTATTACTTGTATTGAACTGGTGGGGGTTACAGGCAAGCATACTGAATGCAGGGGCACCTTGCTGAGAGCAACATGCATGAGTCTCCAAACTGGCCATTCATAAAACTATCTTTCAAAGTATCTCTGATTTGCACTGCCCCTCACTGTGCTCTCCTTATTACCCTGGAGTCTGGTTGCTCAAAATCCCTGGCTTGGTGCTATGCCTCGGCATTCCAACTGGACAGGTTCATTTACTCCTTGCTCTCACAAATACTATGGAGCACACAGCAGGCTGTCAACACACTGGGAATGTTGCTTTCAATGAGATCTAACTTAGTTAGCAGTCTGCAGAACCTTCTCTTTAAATGCCCCAAAGCACTTCCTACTACTATTCTGCACTTGCTCAGCCTGTAGTTGAACTGCTCTTTGCTGTGGTCCAGGCTGCCCGTGAGCCATGGGAGCAAGGGGTAGGCTGGGTCTCAAAGGATCACTATTAGCATTTTAATGTCTCTGATTATAATTTTTCAGCAGGAATTCCTAAGGATGTATATGTCATGCACTTTTCCTGACCATCCCACGTTGATGTTGGTGAAATAGTCCTTGTGATCCACCAGCCTCTGCATCACTCTTACAGTTTATGTATTCCTTTGCAAGGTGGTCAGGTGCCAGAATGGGGATGTGCATTCCCTCCATTGCCTCACCACAGTTAAGGAGCTCCTGCTTGGCAAAGCCCTTCACTATGTCCTCCCTGGTTCCCAGGGTATCTACCTTCCTTAACAGAAGGGTATTAATTGCCTTGGCTACTTGGATCACAACTTGGCTCACTATAGATTTCCCCATTCCATATTGATTCCCAGTTTATTGGTATCTGTCTGGCTTCCACAGACCTATTGCCACTCATTTCTCCACTGTCAGAGTGAGTTTCCTGGTATTCTTGCACTTCCATGAAAGTGACCTTACACATGCAAAAGTTTTGCAGCCACTGCTGATTGTCCCATACCTGCATCACAATGTGGTTCTACTAGTCTGTGCTTGTCTCATGGCACCAGAATTGGTGTTCCACTGTGTCCAGAAGAACAATTACTGGAGGCATTTGCAGTTCGCTCAACTTAAGTGTTTCAAGGAAGAGTATGTTCTTGACCTCCTGAGATACTTCCTCATTCTGGCCGACCCTGGACACGCTCTGGACATACTCCAGCATTAGGCACACCAAGATTAAGATCAACATCATAAAACTTTAATGCTAAACAAGATCTACAATGGGTTCCATGATCATGCTGTTATGGCACCTGCATGGATGCCCAACAAGAAAAAAAAGGACATGAATAGACTATTTGCTGTTACAGAGTGGGAAAGAGGAAACAAGTGCCTGCTGACAACATGTATCCAGAATCACCCGCTACACAGTTTTGGTCCCAGTGTGCCCTGGGCATAATCCAGAGTGCAAAAGTGTGCATGAACTGTGGGATAGTTACTCACAGTGCATTGTTCTCAAAGTCAACAGTAGCCACCATGCAGGGGATGCGCTACTTCAAACTACCTTGAATTCTTGCACACAGTGGGAACATTCACCTTTGACTTTACAAAATTGGGTGCTAAAAAAAATCGACCTTAATACATTTGAGCTTATCTCTCAGTGTAGGCTTGGCCTAAGAGATGGTAGCTAAGTTGGCAGAAGTCTTCTGTTGATTTAACTGCATCTATACAGGGGTTGGAATGACCTAAGGGCACAAAATTTTTCACAATTTTTCACTGAGCAACATAGCTAAGTCAATCTAGTTTTAAAGTGTAAATCATGTGTAAGTCAATTTCTTAGGTTTAGGCAGTAGCATTAAGAAACCTTGTTTTTCATTCTGCGCATCAACTGTATTTCTACATTATTTCCACATAACCACACAAAAATTTTCATATTTATTTTTCTGTCCTTATAGATGACATCAGAAAATTGTTAAGAGAGCTAGATGTCACAAATTCAGTCATAGCTCGACTGGCGCCAGAAGGTAACCTGCAGTGCTCCTTTGTGTAAAAATACTGTCAAAAGTAATTTACTTTCATTGTTTGATCAGGCAATTTAATAAAAAGCTTTCTTGTAAGTTATGATTTGTCATAACACATTAAATAAGTGATTGACCTGATGCTTTTATAGCCACAAGTCAGTAATTTACTGAGTATTATGATATGTTATGTAGATTGAACAGCACATTTATAGCAAAGTATGGTAAGATTAACAGATAATGTTTATTGACTTTTAGATAATATTTCAACTTACTGGCTGAATGAGTATATATTCTATTGAACAAAACCTAATTTTATTTTCACATTGTAGAAGATATAGTTGTCCATGAGTTTGCCAGTCTTTGCCTAGCACATATGGCAGTTGAATATACCAGTAAAGTGCAAATATTTGAGCAAGGTGGACTAGAACCACTTATCAGATTGTTAAGTAGCCCTGATCCTGACGTTAAGAAGAACTCTGTTGAATGCATCTACCACCTTGTACAGGTAATTACAGAAACAGATAAGCATTACATTTGTATTTCTTTTCTAGAGATTAATCACTAAAAATATCTGGTTCTATTCTTATAATATCTATAATTTATCAATTTATTTAAAAATCGCTTAATCTCAAAGGGCTTGAGTCTCATTTCAGTTTCAGCTATAATTTTATCTTACTATAGCTATTTTGACTACAGTTCAGTTACTCTTGATTTACACCATGGCTTGTCTAGACTATGGAGTTTTTCCGGGATACCAGAGGAATCCTGGAAAAACTCCGCCACGTCCAGGGAACATGTCTGCTCTTCCAGCATTTTTTGTGGAAGAGCAGATGCACTCTTTTTGAAGCTCTGTCTTCCTTGTTTCACGAGGAAGAAGGGCTCTTCCAAAAGAGGAGGTTTTCCCGAAATTTGGCCCAGTATAGATGGGCCAAATTTCAGAAAAGCCTCTTCCAAAAAAATCGGAAAATTTGCTTACCTTTTTCCGATAAAAAACGGCAGTCTAGACGTAGCCCATGTGAGCAAGATCAGAATCAAACACAAAAACATTTAATTGAATACAAATCTTGTTTTCCTGTCTGGTAAGTCCTTACCTCCTACTGAGGATTGGATAGACAGACATACCTATAAAACTGCACAAATGGGGTGATTAAAATTGCATCTGCCTTATTGTTGCAAACAAGTCCGCAGCAATGATTTTGAACTTCTTCCTAAGTACAGGTGAAAACTGTTGGCAGGGTTTTGGTTTTTTTTCCATATGAGAGGAAGGCATTGTAATTGACTACTTTCACAATCAGCACTAATATCACCCACACACTGCTTAGCAAAAGAACGGTACAGTTGTATAGTAGTTCTTTTCAGAGGCTAAGCAAATGAAGTTGTTAATGAATTCAATTCTTGTCTCTCTTTTTTGGAGAGAACATGTCATCAGAACATGTCTTTATTCTGAATCATGTTTTGCTGTTTCTCTTCTCTTGCTAACTTTATTGCAAGGTGTATCTGGATAAATTGCACCAGGTACTTGCTTAAATTGATAAGGAAAATTATACACTGCACAGGTGCAAAATGCTATTATAAACACATTATAACTACTTTATTCCTTTTTCATTTTTAATATGGCATAGTATACGTTCTTCATTGAGCAGTATATATATTCAAAGGTTGAAATATTAAACAAAACCAAGTTTTTAGTTACTGGAGTATAAGGGCACATCTAGACTACGTTTTTTTCCAAAAGGAGATATGCAAATTTGATGCTAATCTGTATATCTTCTTCCAATCGCATTTTCAAAAGTGGTTCTTTCTAAAGTGAAAGTAGTCTGGACGTGGTTTTTCGGAAAAAAATCCTTTTTCAAAAAACCCGCTCTTCCTAAAAAAAGGAGGTTTACGTGGTTTTTCGAAAAAGGTTTTTTTTTTCTGAAAAAAACACGTCCAGACTACTTTCACTTTCGAAAGAACCGCTTTCGAAAATGTGATCGGAAGAAGATATGCAAATTAGCACCACATTTGCATAATCTCCTTTGGAAAAAAAAAGTTGTCTAGACGTGCCCCAAGAGAGGAAATCAGGTAAGTGCTTCAAAGTGTGGAAAAGTCTCTTTTTTGTCTCTAAGAGTGCATTTACACAGCATCCTAAACTTGAAATAAGATACGCAATTTGTGCTACACAAATTGCGTATCTTATTTTGAAACTATTTCAAAATAGCTTATTTTGAAATTCTGTGCATCTACACAGTGCCAAATTTAAAAATGAACGCACTATTTCGAGCCGTCCTTTATCCCTTGTGCAACAAGGTTTACCAGGATATCAAAATAGCACACCCATTATTTTGAAAAATATTTCGGAAAATATTTTGAAATAAATGGGTGGCTTGTATAGACATGGGGTAGCTATTTCAGGATACCTCCAGTATCCCAAAATAGCCATTCAGTGTAGATGTACCCTAAGATAACTTGAAATGATCAAACTAAATTTCATCGAACTTTTCAAAAAAATCTATATATGAACTAAAATAAGCATCAACATTTGGAGCCTCCTCAACTATAACTAAACATTATAATAAATACTTTAGTAAAGCAAAATTATTTGGATTGTTTTGAATATTATTTTGTGGAATACTTATTTAAATTTCTATTTTTAGCTCACATGAAAATAAACCTTCAAAATTAAAAGTTACAAAATATTAGCTCATTAGCATATTTTTGAAACTAGAGTTTCTTTGTTCTCTATGTAAAACCAAGAGTCAAGAATATGCCTTTTTTTTATCAATTACACTTACTCAGTTTGGTATTTCACTGCAGGATTTTCAAAGCCGTGCTGCAGTTCGTGAATTAAATGCAATTCCTCCTTTACTGGAACTACTGAAATCTGAGTATCCAGTAGTTCAGCTGTTAGCTCTCAAAACCTTTGGTGTAATTAGCAATGACAGAGAAACTAGAGTAATACTGAGAGAAAACCAAGGACTAGATCATCTTTTTAAGATACTGGAAACTAAGGTACTTGTTTATTTGAATTATGAGTTAAACTATAAATGTAATCTTGGAAAAATGTGTTTCAGATATTCTGTATCCAAACTTCATCCATGCATCATACTAAAGAGATGAACTTCATCATTTAAAATGTGTTGTGTGGGGATTAACACTCTTTTTATAATGACATCACTGGTAATTTACTATACATTTTTATTTTATGTGAAGATTTCTACTTTCTATATTTTTCCACTGCTAGTGCACAGTTTCAGAGCCAATCTTGTTCTCTTAATTTAGTTTACCCATGATTCCAGGTTCCATTCTTGGCATGGGTATTCAAATTGCCCTAGGAAGTGGTGATGCTATCCCACTGGGGGCCCTAAGCAAGAATAATTTTTCAGCCCCAAACTTACTAAAAAGTGAATGGGGGGCCCCTTGAGCCTGCTCAGGATCCTAAATTATTGCTTAGTTTGCTTATTGCTAGGAGCAGCTCTGGCTCTGGGATCTGAAATACCCACTTGAGCACCTACTGCCTCATTTTTAACCATCTATAGAATAAGTATAATGATATTTATTAATATCCCTTGTGGCCATGGGCAGCAGGTGAACCTAGGTCTTGGGGAGGCTAGCCCCAGGCATGCCCCTTCTATATGTGGACCTGCCACTTCCCCCTTCCCTCACCAGAGCACAGAGGGCCCCCTCCCCAGCCCTGAGCTGCCCAAGCCTACACCCAGACCCCAGTTGCCTAGTAGGTGGGCAGCAGGGTTCCTTCTAAGGTGCACCCCTGCATGGACACACACCAAGAATTTGAGTCCCGCCCACCTCCTCAGCAGGGGGCCCAAGCTGCCATAAGGAGAGTGGCAGCAGCTGCTCTAGCGACCAGGGCTGGGGCCTGAGCCACTGCATGGAGAGTGGCAGTGGCTTCTTCAGGGCTAGGACCTGAGCTGCTGTGTGGAGAGTTGTGGCGACTGCTCTGGCAGCCGGGGCCCGAGCCACCATGTGGAAAGCAGCAGCGGCTGCTCCAGCAGCCAAGGCCAGGGCCCAAGCTGCTGCATGGAGTGGCAGCGGCTGCTCCAGCGGCCAGGGCTGGGGCCAGAGCAGCTGTATGGAGAGCGGCGGCAGCTGGACCGGGGCCAGGGCCAGAGCCACTGTGTCGTAAGAAGTAATGCCCAGAATTATGAAACCAGAAATGTAGAAAAAAATATTATAGTAGGAAGAACTTTATAACAATGTGATTAATAAGACAGAGCGGAATACACTTGCAGTGAAACTAGTTGAAAATTTTAGGGACAAATGAATACTCACGTTAAAAAAATACTCTTAGCTTTAACTGGAGTTAGATCAAGACCATTCAAAGTAAAAGCAAGACAAAGCATTAGTGGAGAATCTGTGGAAAACTTATCTCACAGTAATTTTAGACGAGAAGATCGAGGCAGGGCCTCCGCTTCCAGCATTTATATGGTTACTGTCACATGGAGAGCCATTTGAAAATGTGTCTTGGGAGCACAGATGATCAAACTGCTGATATTGTGGAGGCACTTAAAGATTCAGCTGCTCTTAGAACTTCTCCCCCCCATCCCATCAGGTAAGACCCCCACTTAGCCTCAGTCTCCGCTCTTGGAAAGCTGCAGCCTTTTCATGCACCTCCCACCTGTTGCTTCTGCTTCTCCTGGCAGGGTGGAACTTACAGCTCACCAGCTCTGGCAGCTGCCACTCAGGGAAAGAGCCCTGCTACATCATGTGACTGAGGATGGCTGTCACACCCTGCCAGAAATCTAGGACTATACAAATAATGAACTATATACATCACTATACAAGATTCATTTTCTCTGGATCCTACATGGAATGTGCAAAACTTACCCTGAACCAGTGCTTTTTGTAAAAAAAAAAAAAAAAAAATGCCGGTACTCCAGGGGGAAAGTTGTTGAGCTCTGACTGGAGGTGCTGGTACTGCATCTGGAGGTGCCGCTACTGCGTATCGGGCAGTACTGTCACAAAAAAAGCACTGCCGTGAACTAAGCACTAAACTTCGAATGATTAATCTTTCTATTCGTGATCCATACCTAATCCTTGCACTTGTGATGACAGAGAGTAGTTTGGCCTGAATAGTTGGAGAAAAAGGTTGTGTCTGTTCTGTAGAGAATATTATTTATACATGGCTCCTGCAGATTGTTGGGTAACATGGTTTCTGATCACATTATATCCAGGGGACAATCTGGGTTATTCTCTGTTTTGCATCCATCTTATATAAATTCAAAAGTAAGAGTTCCTCAATTCGTGTAAGTGCAAGAGCAAACCAATCCCAGGATATTAGCCACATGAACCTTGTTAATTATCCCTTGTTTTATTATTTTTTTCCTTACATAACAATTTAAATTTATATATATAATTTTGTTAGTAACTGATGGGTGTCACAGTGGCACACATCCAAACAAGTGGACATAACTCAATATTGGTGCACAAGACAAAACTCACTTCACTCATGAATGGAAAATCTTAGAGGGAACACTGGTGGGCAGGCAGTGAGACCCCCAGCTCAAGTCTTGGAGCAGTGGACAGTCAGGCAGCTGAGTATGGGTGGATGGGTAACACAAGCCCCAGAGTGCCAGGTGGACAGGTGGTGTGGGCACTGGCTCCAGCATCCTAGAGTCCCTGGCTGCATACTAGCTCTCAGTCGCCCCTGCCTGGGGCAAGAGCACTGGGGCCTTCCCAAAAGTGGAGAGGCCAAAAGCTGGGACCTCCCCCACCCCACCCCACCCCGCTCAAGGTGCAGACAAAGGCAGGCAGCCCATCCCCTGCCCCTTGTCCAGGGAAGGTGGCTGGAGTCCAGGCCAGTGTTCCCTCTAAGATGGGTGGCAGCACAGCTTCACAGGTGATTAATCAGCCCGCCCAGTCAGTCAGCTCGGTGCACAGAGCTCTGAGCCTCTGACTGGGTGGGGCTGATTAATTACCTATGAAGCTGTGCTGCCACGCACATTAGAGGGAACACTGGCCCAGTTCTTGCTTTCATAGCTCTTCCCAACCTGGCTCTGGCCTGGGGGAGTGTGGCCTTAGAGCCACGGCCCAGCATGATAAAAGCCAGGCATGCAGCTGTGGGGAGCCATGGCAGCCCCTCCACCTGCCTTGGGTCCAGGAGGACTGAAAGTG
Source organism: Rafetus swinhoei (assembly GCA_019425775.1). NCBI lineage: Eukaryota > Metazoa > Chordata > Testudines > Trionychidae > Rafetus > Rafetus swinhoei. The sequence goes on from CM033424.1 coordinate 224,671,382, forward strand.
GCTCTCGGCTCATGTACCTGCCAGACTCCCCACCTGCCCAGGGCAGGGGGAGGGTCTGTGACGTGGTGGCTTTTGACAACTGCTGACACGTAGCTCTTACCATGGCTGGTCTGCAGCTCTGAGGTCTCCCTGGCCAGAGCCAGGCTGGGGGAGAGCTGCCTGGGCAGCTATGGGAGCCAGCATTGTGGAACCTTCTGTCCCCAGTGGTCAGGAAGCCTGGGGGCCAAGAACAAGGCAAATCTGAGTTGCCAGGGTGTGGAGGCAGACTCAGCACCCCCACACACTGCATAGGTGGAGGATCACCTGCAGTTCCCCACAGCAGTGTGAATTCCACAAAGGGGCTCAATGCTGGCCTGGATGGGGTTGGAGCCTCAGTTTGGGGGAGAGATTGAAGGGGAGCAAGGCGGGATCCTCCTTGGTGAAAAGTAGACTGGCTAAGTTAATCCATTTTCAAAAAAGGAGCCTCTTCCCCCCCACCTCTTCCAGTCTGGCACCACAACTCTAGGGGCCAGGCAGCATGGCAGGGTGAGTAATAATTTTTGAGGGGGGAGCCACTCCAAGATTTTGGCATGTGGTTGAGGGCGGCACTTTTCTATGGAGAGTTTGTGGGGCCTGAGATGGAGGTTGGGCGCAGAAAGGAGCTTGGGTATAGGACTGGGGTGCAGGAGAGGGAGTGTGAGTGAAGGACAGTGTTGTGATCTGGGGCAGGGACTTGGAGTGCAGAGTCTGGGATGGGAATGGGTTCAGGAGAGGATTCTGGCCTGGGAGAAGGGTGTAGGAGGGGGTGATGGGTCTGGGAGGGAGTTGTGACCTGGGAGGGGAGGGAAAGTGCAGAGAGTTTGGATGGTGACCTGGGGCAAGGAGTTGTGGGGAGGGAGGGACTGAGGTGCCAGAAGCACACTGTGTCTGGGAGGCACTTACCTAGGCAGTTTCTAGCCAACAGCCCTACAGAACCCTGAGGCAGGCTCCCTGCCTGCTGCAGCCCTAGGCTACTAAAAATGGCTGGCTGCTGCCTAGGGCTCTCTTCTTTGGGTGCTGGAGGGAAGGGGAAGCTTTGCACACTGGCCCTGCCCCCAGCAAAATCTCTCAGCTCCCATTGGCCAGTTTCCATGAAGCCTCTCTCTCTCCCCCAGTGTCCGGAGCAGAGAGCCACATGGAGCAGCCACCTGCTTAAAGTGGCATGGGGCTACTCTGAAGCAGCTGGCTGCTCTGTACCTGAGGGTCCCGGCAAGGGAGGGGAGCCTATGGGCCAGATCGGGTGGTCCATGGACCAGATAGGGTGGCCTGTGGGCCAGATCCAGTGGCTTGGCGGGCCGGATCCCTGTGTCTTGCCCACCCCTCCAGAAGAGCATGGCATGAAGCAGTAGGCCTGCCTGGATGTAGAGTATGGGCAGGGGCAGGGTCATGCAGGCAGTTTGGGTGGCTTAGCCTTCCTCTGCTTCTTGGTACCTGCAACTCATGCTTGTGGGAGTATCATGAGGCTTAATATATATTAAAGGTATTTGAAATTTTAAGATATCAGGTTCTCTTTAATGGCCTGATCCAAAACCCACTGAAATCAATGGGAGTCTTTCCATTTTTTTCATAATTATAACCAAACTTGACTCCATACTAACACAGGTTGTGGAATCTATCAAAATATTTTTAAAAGATGAACAATGGATTTCATTTTATACCAGAATGTGCAGTAATTAATGATGGTAATTATCTTAGTTGGTAGAAAAGTTAAAGGTATTTTTAATCCTCATTAGAAGGCTTTTTTTTTCACTAGGAATTTAATGATCTTCATGTGGAAGCCCTTGCAGTGGTAGCAAATTGTCTTGATGATGTGGATACTATGCAACTAATTCAGCAGACAGGAGGCCTTAAAAAGCTACTTTCATTTGCAGAAGTGTCTGCCATTCCTGATATTCAGAAGAACGCAGCAAAGGCAATTGCTAAAGCAGCTTATGATCGTATGTTAATTTTCAAAGTTCTATGCTCTTTTCTTTATGGAAATCCTATGTGGTGAATTTTCAGCTAGCCTGAGGGTCACTTCTCAGCATGAGAATACTAATTGTGCTAGGAAAAAATACATCCACAAACGAATTGCAGTTTCAAATCTTAGTGGTCAAACTAGCAAACCGTTACTAAGTTGGATATAGAAACTCTAAGATTTTGCTTTGAGTTTATTTTTATTTGTAATACATGGGAACAAAATGCTCTCAAAAAAGGAATCTTGGCCTCTGAAAATTGGAGCCTTTATCATTTATTTAATGATTTTAGATACTTGCTATCACAAGCATTGTTTGCCAGAAAATATTCCTTATTGGCAGTGGTTAAACCTGAATAGCAATAATTGGGCTAGTTCCCTCTCTTAAACCTACAACTGCTCATCTAAATGTCAGGAAAATTAAGGTGTGAATTCCTGTTGCAGGGACATAACATGGTTTAAAATGGCCTGCAGATTAATAATCCCTGTGGAATTAGGGTTTTTTTTCTTATCTTTCTATAATTATTCATAGCATGGCTCCTGTTTTTACAGACAGTTTTTTTAAAATTCACCCTTGACTTCAGAATTATGCAGAACATACTCATTGCTTTTGCCTGTGAGGATGCTATTTAAATTAGTGTACATGTGAAAATACTTCTGGTGGGGGGAGTGGAGAATTATTGCAGTGCCTCTGGGAATGAAAAATAGTGTGGGGTGAGTAAGGTCAATTCCTTAGGTTGTAAACACCTCTGAGGAGGCACCATCCTCTAGGGAGGCTGATATATGCTTTTTCAAACTGGGTCTCCAGAAAGTAACAAGCAAAGAAAAGGTTTTTGGTATAAAAGGCTGAGTTTAAACTAAAAGGGCTGCCTTTCTGACCTAGCAGACAGATAGGACCTTCTGTTCAGCAGGGGCACTAGTCCATGCAGAAGTGTCCTATCTATTTGCTGAAACAAAATGAAGGCCTTGTGTCAATTAAAACTTATCTTTTTATTCAAAAAGCTCTTTCTTTGTCTTCTAATCTCTGGAAAGCCCAGCTGGAACCAGTATACACAAACCACCTCAGGGGTGGAACTTTTCTGGAGTTGTTTAGAATCTCAGGAGTAATAACTGCCTACAGTTTTAGTTCTTATAGGATATGTGGTAACCCTCCTATATGGAGTAGCACATAAACTTATGTAAAGCATTCTTGAAAGTAATACAAAAGTCCCCAACAATACAGCATGAGGGTGCAATATCTGTCAAATCTCCCCCATAAAGAAGTGGATATAATTAGGATGCTTATTTAACATCCTCAGGGAAATCACAAGTTTATTCCCTGGGTGGAATGTCTGCAATGCCTTTTATAACTCAGCAATGCACATAATAAACATTCTCCCCCGATAGCCAAATTTCTTTATCCTTTGAGGTTGGACCTTGGAACACTGGTGGCCTAAACTCAGTCTTGTTGAGTGGTGGAGAAAGAATATTGCTGTTGTAAGTTGAGGTACATAGCAGTTCCTCGTCCCCTTGCTCATGGTACTTTATATTTTCACAGACCATCAGGCAATCACAGACTGGAGGCGTGGGGAGGAACTCCCCCTTCTTTGTGGTTATCTCAGGTATCAGTTCCTTTGTTACCTGCAGAGTGTACCCATCCCTACTTCTCCCAGTCACCTGCTCCATTTGCATTTTGGCTGGTGTGGTCCCATGTAGCATTGGGGCTAACTGAGGGACCCAGTTCACCCATTCTGCCCTAAAAGCCACAAAAGTCTTTCTCCAACAGGAAAGAAATGAAATGTCTGCTAGCCCACCTACAACTAATACTTCTGGTCTCCTGGGTCTGTGTGGAAGTTTTTGCTGTGGATAGAGTGAAGGGTTTTATATTGGGAATTTTAACCCATGTGGGCAGTAGCTTAACGTGAAAATTATAAGCCATCAGTGAATTGGCTGTGTGACTCACCCCTGCTCTAAAGGTTGGGTTGCACAATGTATTCTGAGGTTGGGGTAGAGTTGACCTTCTGAGCATTGGCACTGGGCCTCAGTGGTTGGATTGGGCAATCCCAAGCAAAATGACCCAGCTAGCCACAGATGGGACATCATTTTTCCACATAATTCCCAGAGCTTTTCAGAGAATGCTTCCTTCCCCCACCCCTTCCAGCTCCTCGTGTGGGTCTCTACTTGGGCACAATCATTGTTCCTTGATCCCATTCCATCCTGGTTTGGTTGTCTATCAAACCCAATCCGGCTGTCTGCATAAAGATTTGTCAATTTCCAAGCTATGATTATATCTCTAGGATCTTTTGTCATTGCTGCAACCTCTGCAGTACTGTCTCTTTAGTCCCTACAAATCCTGTAGAAGGAAAAAGGGAGCTCTTCTGGCTCCTTCTCTGCAGGGGATAACCCATCCTGCTTCAGATTCTCTGAATGCAGGATGGTTTACTATCTCCAATTTCTTCACATAATACATTTAATTTATGCACATTTTATAAACATATAATCTAATTTAATATATAGTTAGAAAAAAACTCTTCTTCCCCTCCCTTCCCTCTCAGGTTCTTTCTTGTGTCCTCATCTTGCAGATAGTTCTAATTCTTCTCATAACTTCCTTCATTTGATGAACTGAATATTTACACTTATTTCTATTGCAAATGCTGTATGAGTAAAGGGAACCTGCCTCTCCAGTCCACACTATGGATCTCTGCTATATTTTCTGCGCTTGTCAAGTCCATTCATGGAATGGCTATGAGAGTTCTGTACATTACTGATTGGCACTGTAGATTGGAGAGAAAGAGATTGTCAAGACTTTTATTATATATTTTTTTCAGTGTTGCTATTTATTATGACATTCTGGGGAAAAATGAACAATAAGAATATAAACACCATTTTTCATAGTCCTATGACAGATTTCCATGTACGGCATACTGAGTAGATTACATATGTCCCTACTAATACAATATATTTTTATTTCTTCTTTCACACACTCTTGCATATAAACACATACCTCTCTTCTTCCCCCTGCTTCTTTCTTTCTTTCTCTTTCTTTCTTTCTTTCTTTCTTTCTTTCTTTCTTTTTCTATTGTTCTAACATCTACAGTATAACATTCCGAAAGCACATTCTGACAAGAACTACTCATAATATTTTACTGTACCATATGCAATCTTATATCATTGGATATAGCTGTCAGTGACTATGCATCTTCCCTTTATTTTCAATGCAATAAAAGGTGTCAGCATAAAGGCTTGCTCTTGTCTTCAGGCTATAACATGTTGTACAAATGAAACAAGTTAAAAAATAGAGGTTAGAGAAGAACACTAAGACTATTTACCACAAAACTGTAGGATTTAGGGTGGCTGAAAGTTAGATAAAGGGACAGCATGTTATTCTGGGCTAGTGTGAAACCTCTGTCCAATAAACAAGCTCCTAGACATGGCACTGAGGATAAAAAGAGGTATTAAATACATTGTAGCTAGCCTCGTGATCTAAAGTTAACTTCTCAGTGGAAGAAAGCATGGAACAGTAGCAATTACCAGGAACAGAGTAGGGGAAAATAAAAATCAAGAGTATGCAAGTATGTTTGGAGGGATTCTTTTGTACCGTAAAGGTATTGAACATCCAACATTTGTAAATTCATTGCATAAGTAGTATACTTAGTGTCTGATACAGTACTCCATTATTACTGTGATTAAAATATAAGTGCATGACTTCTTGGGCAAAAATCCAATAGAGTACATTATAGCTCTGACTCACCATGTGACTTCATCATTAAAATCGGTTATATCTATACAGTAATCTTGCAGGTTTGGTGAACACAGCTGGATTTTCAAAACATTTCCAGCAGAGAAGAAGAATTATGGTCTTACATTAAAATGGAAAATTGTATTTCTTTTATGATGATACATGTATCTATTTTTGACTGCAATGGTTAGCTATAAAACAGTGTCAGTTTCTGAAATAAGTAGTGTCGGCAGCTGTCACTGAAGTTGCTTTTTTCCTGATGGATATGATGCTAGTAAACACTTTTTTTGCATGTCATCCTTCAAAAAAGTATTTGCCTTAGCTTTTCTTTGTTGGGAAAAATGTCACAAAAGGATTCCACTGTATGAACAAAGCAACTTAGGTGGCACAAATATTTTATTAATATTTGGACAGCATTTTAAGTTGAGTCCTCTGTTTATAATAAGGCCAAACTGGCAGTTTAATCACTGTGCTATTAAAGTTTGCTTTGTTGTACAGCAAAATTCTGAACTGAATAACATTTCCTTTTCAGAGCTTTTATTTATATGGTTTGTATTTGACCCTGATTCACTGTTCTCTCACAAATAATGCAGTCATTTATATGAGTGCAAAGTGAGAACAAAATGGTCTTAAAATGCTGTAACTGTAATTTAGCAGTATTTTCATTCACGTTGCCCTGCTTTGCTCTGGTATAAATGATTACACAAGGTGCAGGGCAATAGTGTATTGGACTCTTTGTTCCTAATTTTGGGGTAAGAAGGAGAAGTAGAAAACAGACAGACAAACAAACAGTAGTTAGTTGGTGGTGGGCTCAGTGCTCAAAAACTGGGTTTGGTCCTCCAGACTCTTCTGGTTGCTTGTGTCTGATTGCCCTGGTAGTATTAGATCAATATATTCAAATGATTTCAGGGTCGAGAGATTTTTCACTACAAATATGGTGTTGGCATCTGAATGTCAGAAGTGCTGTGGTGAATAGTGATGCTTCTTTATTTTACATAAAAGGCCCATAATGAAACTCAAATGGACACACTCATGCAAACAGAGATAGGGTCAGCCAGAAATATTTGTCTTTAGAATACAATTGGAAATTTAAAATGTTCATAATTCATAATTTTCTTTATGCACGTAGTATACCATAAAGTCAAATAAAAATCTGCTGTTTTAGATTATTTGTAATTCTTCATAATACATATTTGAAGGGCTGTATTTACTCATTTAAAGGAACTATTGCACACTATTAATGTTTGCCTTCATATAGACAATAAATCTCTTTTTACCTGTTTCCAAGGGGGTAGCTGTGTTAGTCTATAATTGAAAAAAAAAAAAAACAGTGAATAGATTAAAAATAAATTTGCAACCTGGACCCCTTTTCTCCATACCTCTGAAGAAGTGGGTTGTGCCCATGAGAGCTCATGAATACCATTACATTTTTTGTTAGTCTCTAAGGTGCAGGACTATTCAGTTTTTATCTTTTTACCTATATATGAAAAAATGTTCATCCTTAATTACACATGCCATTTGGAAAAATAAGAATATAATTTTAAAATACATAAATTCCATATGCCTGTAGAAATGATGAATTTGCTATTTCAAAATAAATTATTGAAGCAAGAAGACCCCCTAGAGAGTGTTATTAGGGTTTACAGACTAGTTTGGCAAGCAACAGGTCAGAAGCAGTCTTGTCAAATCAGTCTTTAATCCCATAATGCCTTCTTGAGAGAGTTGGCTATTCCATATCAATGCCATGCCAAGTTTCTGCTCTTGGTTAAAATTCTCCCAATACTTGAATTTTTGTATATTTTACTTTGTGATTTAGATTATGTAACTTTGATGAATCTAAAATATATAGAAACTGTTTTGTTAGTCTTTAAGGTGCTACTAATCTATTTGTTGTTTTTAAAGTTTTTCCTGGAAAAGAGAAAATAGTTAGCTGTGTGATATGTATGCACTGAGATATTTCTGAAATAATGAGGCTTGATTAAAAATCTAGTTTTCATTAACTTTATGCTCAAATTAGTAACTTTTTTTAGCTAAACCACGGGTGGGGAACCTCAGGGCCAAGGGCCAGATGTGACCCCTGGCTTGCCTGGATCCATCCCCCAAGACTCAGGGCCCATCCCCCAGTATTGGGGAGCCCACACTGGTGCTCCACTGCCCCACTACGGGGTTGGAGCACACAAAATCTATTAGGCTGGGCCCCCCTAGGCTCTGTTGTGGGAGAAGAATGTAGGGAGTGCCTGTCTCCTTTTCAGTCGGGGGGCCACCTCAGTGGGAGTTTCTTTTTTTGCTTCTCACTTGTGTGCAGCCCCCGACTGATTTTTTCTGAGTCAGTGGCCCCCGACCCAAAAAAGGTTCCCTATCCTGAGCTAAACCAAAGCTATCACAGAAGTTCAGTTTTCATTTAGAAGAACAATTTTAAATAACATTAAATAATACATTTATAAAATGTATTTAAATATTTTAAGTTAAATTAAAATGATCTTATTTTTTTCAGTTAGACCACAAACTAAGCTGTATCTTGCCCTAGGCTGTAATTTCAGCAAAGCATTTAAATAGTAGTGGCAAAAATGTCAAGAGTGGCTGTGACTTATATATCTGTCCTGTTAAAAGTCAATGGAACTTGTGCTCCTGAATCATTTATGAACTTTTGAAAAATGTACCTCATATGCATAACTTTAAGCACATAAGTAACCCCATGGCTGCCAGTGGACTACTCACAAGCATGGGCTATGCACATACTTAAGTATTTTGTTTGCTGTCAGCCATAGGGTACATCAATACTGCGGGCTAAAGTTGAGTTAATATGTGCAACTTCAGCTACGTTAATTGCATAGCTGAAGTCAAAGTACACTACCTTACTGGGCTTTTGGCACTGTCCACACACAGCAGGAAGTTGAAGGAAGAACATTCTTCCTTCAACTTCCCTTACTCCTTGTGAAATGAGGGGTTACAGGAGTCGGAGTAAGAAGCCTGTTATTTCGAAATTATTTTGAAATAACGGGCTTGCTGTGTAGACGTGCACTCTATTATTTCAAAGTAACGTGAATTATTTCAAAATAAGCGTTTGGTATAGACAAAGCCTTAGTGATTAGACTGATGAAGAGCAGCAGATATGCTGACCAGTGCTGCTTTTGCTGTAGAGTCCTGTCTCAGGGAGGATGCCCTCTGGTGTGCATTTTATTGTTACTCTGAATGGGGCTGCTGCCAGCAACCTACCAGCTAGGTGAAGGGAGGGACTGGACATACCCTCTAAACTTCAGAACATGCCTATTTTGCGGTAGGTTAGGCCTTCAGGGCTATTGGGAAGGCCTCTTTTGAGCACTGTGGAATGATCCTGTGTTGCTGTTTGTATAGTAGGAAGAGACTTCCTATGCACTCTTCCTAGCCCCAGCACATCAGTGCAGCATAGAGCAAGATTGAGCCTTAAGTCTTTTGACATTGTCTTTAAAGCTGCATTTTAATGAGTTACTGTAAAGAATTTAAAATGCACTTTTAAAATCTGCCTTTACCTTTTGTTTGTGCACATAATACAGTGACTGATATGGGAACCATCAAGTACACATCTTAACTGTTCTTTTATTGGCATATTTCCCTTTAAAATCCATGTACATGACTCCTGTTAGCATTAATTGAGGGAAGAATGTATCCCTTAATGAGTGTGGCTGTAGTAAGCAGAGAAAATGTGAAAACTGAATCATTGAGTCTGCACAAATTAGGTGATTTTAAGCCTATCAGGGAACAAATCCTCTCCTGAATTTGGTTGTGTTCAAAGCTGGTGATTAAAATGCATCCTTTTTATCTCCCTTGCCATTTGACATGGGTCTCTTCCCATGAAAGGGAACATCTGATAAAGCAGGAGCTAGTGTGAGTGCCCTTACCGGACTGTGAGGGAGGAATATAGGTGCAGTTGCTCAGCACTGTGATGCTACATGCCAGGCTTTAGATTCTCATTTGTATCTAAAGCAGGGAACAAATGTGTGTGATCAAATTGACATCTTTGTTCCCATTTGCAATCATAATTCAATCAAGATTAATGCTGTTTTTCTTTGTTTGGTGTAAAGCTGAAAACAGAAAAATTTTGCATGAAGAAGAAGTTGAAAAGTGCCTAGTAAACCTTTTGGGAACTGACAATGATGGCACCAAAGCTGCTGCTTCTCAAGCTATTTCTGCTATGTGTGAGAATTTAGCTAGCAAAGATGCTTTTGGAAACCAAGGTGAGTAAATTGGGGAAGAGATGGAATTAGTTTCATTAAACTCAATTTTATAAGGTTCACATTATCATTTTACATTTCCCATGTTTTTTTTTAAGCAACATATGTACAATTATTTTTAAAGGGATTCCCCAGCTAGTTCAGTTGCTAAGCAGTGACAATGAAGAGGTAAAAGAAGCTGCTGCCATAGCTCTGGCTAATCTGACAACAGCCAGTCCTACCAATGTAAGGTAAGTATGTAATTAATAAATAACTATGTAAAATACTAATCTAGACTTTCTCCTGTCAGTGTCCTAGATCTCAAGTCAAAGTCAGTGAGAGTTATACACACATATGAAGAGAGCTCAGTATTACAGCTCAGGGGCCAGACTTTAACCTGATGCAAGGAATCTCTTGATGGCGATGAGCTGGTGTGGTAATTCTGTGCCACCCTCATTAGTCCCCGATGTAAGGGAGGAGGTCATGAAATCCCTACTCCATGGTGGTGTCCAGCTGCAGGAACAATTAATTCAGGCCTTTGGCAGCTTTTGGCTGAGCTGACCAAGGATGAGGAGAAAGTAAAATGGGCTTAAATTCACTTTTCTCTTGTCACATAGTCCTGCACCAACCTTAGATGGGCTGGTGAATTTGATCCTAGGTCTGCAGATAAGAAAGTGATAATTTAGATTAAATGTGAATGTTGGATGAATGTTGTGTGACTATAATTACTTGCCAACTTTATTCCTAAATCAAACTCTCTTCTGAGTCATAGATGAGCCAAAGAGTAACTTTGGATGCATAAATGATAAAGCCAAATCCTTCACTGGTACAAGTCAGCATGGCTCCAGCTAACCAGCTGAGAATCTAGCCCTATTTGCTTTATAGTCATTTAACTCAAAAAACCCTAATCTTTTTCTTAATTAGAAAAAAATTCCAGCCTGTAGATACTGAGGTACTGTAATCCATATTGATTCTAGAACAGTTTTTGTTTGTTGTTTTGTTTTTGTTTTTTGTCTCACTTGCAAACCACTGAAAGTAAGTACATTTAATGGGAATGCAGATATATCTTTAAAATTATGTGAATTTGCAGTGTAATGATCTTGAGGCTATTCTAGTCATGAGCAGGGCTAATAAGAATAGAACCATTTTATTAGTTATATATTAGTTCCTTCTTGTGAGCCCGAGAGATTGCAATCATAAAGCTAACAGCAACATATAAATTTTTGTGTGACAAGAGCAACGTAGTGGCTAACTCAAAAAGAGGTAGCCACTGGGGAAGAAGCATAGCATCTCTGACTGAGTAGACTGCTGAAGAGACCAGGGAGCACCCAGCAGTGAGGGAGCTATGTGATAGTGCTATAGAGATATTTTGTGGCAGGCCCCTCTAATCTTTTATCTGTCCTGCCCAGAGGGTCCTAAGCAAGATGCTGCCAAAGGTCCACAATGAGGTGTTACTTCAATTGCACCTTTACAGACCCTTTGGATTATAGGGTCCACACCCAAACTGAAAGGACAGGGATGGGAAGTAGCTCAGGGCAGAGGATTTAGGCTACACTTGCACTTGATTGACAAAACTTTTGTCATTCCTGGGTGCTTATACCATTCCCCCTCCCAGAAATGACAAAGTTTTGCCACAGCAAATGAAAGTGTGAATGCTGCTTTGTTGGCAGAAGAGCTTCGCTGGTGACAAAGCAAAACCCCCTTGTGGGGAAGGAAGTATTTTGTCAAGAAAAGTGCTGACAAACAGCATCCACACATGCAAACTTTTAGCGACAGGGCTGTGTCAACACAGCCTTGTCGCTAAAAGCTGCATAGTTTAGACATACTCTTAGACTCTCTGCTGGGAGTTGCTGCTTCCTCAGAGTCCCCATACCACACCTATTGGTGACTGAGGCACCTTTGCTAGGGAAGCAAGTGGGCTAGAATTAATCACTAGGCCACCTAGCTCTCCATTACACAATTGGTGGAGAATGAAGGCAGATGTCCTAGTCCTAAAGGAAGTCTGGGCTCAGGAGAAAACACCCTCTCTTATGAAAACAACCCCTCCCCAACCCTGCTAAAATGAATGGCCAATCAGAATGCACAAGATCATAATCAGCAACAAGTATTTGAACAAATGGCCAACCAGCAATAACTGTTGGGCCACAATTTAGCAGCCCCAGAGCAGTAATAACAGCAGTAGCCTGTACAGCAGGCGGTCATGATACTACAGCCATCTACTGCAGCAGAACCAGTGAGCCTCAACCTAGCCCTGGACACTGCCTGTCAGGTTACTGAGATGCAGCCTGGTGACAATCCTGAAGCCTTCCTTGAAACCTTTTAGCAAGTGGCCATGGTGGCCTGATGGCCCCTAAACCAAAGAGCTGTTTTGCTGGCTCCATGCCTAACTGGGGTGGCACAACTGCATATTGTGCTTTAGACCCTGTGGAGACCCAAGAGTATGCTTAGGTAAAGACAGCCATTCTTGGTGTCTGAGACACTTCCACAATGAACAGTATTCTCTGGGACCAAGATGCCCCCTGATTTCCCAGAAGCTATTAGATGAGGATGGGTTCCCAGGTTGCTGAGCATGTCCTGTTTGAACAATTCACCCAGATACTGTCCCCTGGAGAAAAATAATGGGTGACATCCTCCCAAAACCATGAATGACACTGTTCATCTCATGGAAAGTTATCTAGTTGCCAAGACCCCATACTGGCACTCTACCAGGGACCTGCTGGGACCACAGGTCCTACAGCACTGAATGATGGAACAAGTCATGAAAGCCAACACCTTGAGTGACTTCAATCCATTCCCTCCCCACCTGGGCCCAGGAGATCCTAAGGATCAAGAGGCCCATGGAGATCCTGGACTAAAAATGCAGAGCCTTTGACCCATACCTCAGTCTGAGAAACTACCAACCCACTGGAGTTTAAGAAGGCAATATCATTGGTCCCCAAATTAGGATGATCCCTTGCAGAGGGGACCTCCCAAATACCCAGAGGAGGGCCCAGTCATCACTGCAAAGACCAAGACAGGCCTTTTGCATGTGGCCTTCCGGGCACTGGTTTCAAGATTGCCTCTATATAGAGTGCAGCTTTGAGAATATTTGGACCCCAGGGGCCTGAGCGTGACAAGGAAATCTTGAAAAGTTGACGTGCCCCATAAGCATGAATGGATAGAAATGGTGGGGCTTATCGATTCAGAGTGTGCTCAGTCCCTGGTGATCCCAAATGGCACCTTTACGTAATAATGTGTGTGTGTGTGTAGTGATGTGAAGTCTTACCCCTACATTCAAGTGTCTCTAACAGTGAGTGAGCATACAAAATCCTGATGGATTGCATCCCCTCTTACAAATCTCCTTAAAAAGGGTGCCCTCTTCATTCAGCATGATCTCTCATGCACCATACATCCAAGGTCACACAGGTGGAGGTGGGATCATACCAGCAGGGGCAGGTCCATGTTGTTCTTGGAAGTACTGGAATGTCTGGTATTCTGGGAATGCATGAATGAGCACCCTAATAAGGAGGAATATATATGATGAAGCCAAGAAATCTAACACCAGAAAAAAAAGGTTAAAGAGAACCTGTGAATCCAGCTAGCCAATGCTAGGCCTGGAGGAAGCAGAAAAGGTGAGAACTTGGCTCAATTCAGGGCTGACTGGCGCAAAGGCAGAAGCTAGCTGCCTCCCTACAGGGTGGCATCACTAAAGCATGGTGGCTGGGGCAGACACAGGGAAGGAAGCACAGCATCCCTGACCAAAGGAGACTGCTAAGGAGATCAAGGAACATGGGGTCCCATTTCACATTTCAGTGGTGGCAGTACCTTTAACCATAATTCCAGGGGCTACTGCTAGGGTGTGGGTTTTTTTGTTGGTTTTTTTTTTTTTTTTTTTTTGCAGATAATAAATTTATAAATTAGTTGACAAAGTTCTGATATAAAGAAAGAAAAATATATTAAAACACCAAAAAAGCCATATTTTAAGTTTATACATAAGTTCAGAACAGTCAGGAGATAATACAACAAGGCTATGTCTACATTGGCAAGATTTTGCGCAAATACTTTTAACGCAAGAGTTTTTGCGTTAAAGTATTTGCGCAAGAGAGCGTCTACACTGGCATGTGCTTTGCGCAAGAGATGTGCTTTTGTGCAAAAGCATCTGTGCCAGTGTAGACACTCTCTTCTTAAGAAAGCTCCGATGGCCATTTTAGCCATCGGGCTTTCTTGCAAAGAAAAATCATGTTGCCTGTCTACACTGGCCTCTTGCACAAGAACAGTTGCGCAAGAGGGCTTATTCCTGAGGGAGCATCATAGTTCTTGCACAAGAAGCACTGATTTCACACATTAGAACATCAGTGTTCTTGCTCAAGAACTCCCCGCCAGTGTAGACAGGCAGCATGTTTTTGAGCAAAAGCGGCCGCTTTGGCGTAAGATCATGCCAATGTAGACACAGCCCAAGATATTCCCAATCACAAACTTTGAAACTTTGAAAGAACAAGGTTAGAAAATATATGTGTATTGCACATTTTGACAGGAAGTACCAAGAAGTAACAACAACAACAATACATTTGTGAGTGAGAGAAAGATTCTGTGTGTCAGGGGCATGTGCGTAAGGGAGACTGTATGTAAGAGCTGTCCCGTTCATAGGCTGGTTTGTGGCAGCTGTCCCAAGCCCTGCTCCTTAGGGGACCCAGTAGTGGCTACCTCAACTGTCCTATGGGCAGGTCCCAGGGTGGTCCCGGGGATTACCTGGGGGAGGAGCCTGGTGTGGGGCGGCAGCCACGTTCTCCATGAATGTGAGCCCCTGCCACATTCTCCATGGCGGCAGGAACCAGAACAATCCTGGAGCCTGATCCATTCCACCCCGCACCACTGCCTTCTCCCAGCCCAATGTGCTCTGCTTCACTGTGGCAGTGGGAAGCAAAGTGCTTCAGCCCCAGGGTGCTCCACTTTCTGCCACCATGGAGAAATGGGACACAGTGGGCTGGGAGAGGATGTCAGGGCAAAGCAGGGCAGGTTGTCAGATTGCTCCGGCTCCCACCACAATGAGTGTGGGAGGGAGCTGACCACTCCTACTGCCCCATGCCAGGCCCCTCTCATACCCTGGTGTGTGTTGTTTGGGGGAGGAGATAGGAAGGGGCAGGGCAATGGCAGGGCTTGGAGGAAGAAGTGCAGCAGAGGTGGGCCTGTAATGGGGGTTGCCCTGGGCCCACACCTGGGGAATAGGGGAGGTTGCCCTAGGCCCTGCGCCCCCCCAAGGGACAGCCATACCGTGTGTGTGTTGGCAGAGTGTGTGAAAGAGCATGTGTGTTGGGGCAGAGTATGTGAGAATGTGTTGGGGAGTGTGTGAAGGAGAATGTGTGTGTGAGAAAGTGTGTATAGGGGTAAGGGTAGGGGGTGTAGGAGGCTGTGTGTGCCACCAGTGGAGGCCCACTCCGACATGACCACTTCTTCCATCAGTGAGCTCCCCAAGCACCCTGCCAGCCATTGATCAGCTTCCCAAAGAAGGGGATACTGCCCTGGCAACTGGAGGTAGGCAGCTGGAGAGCAGCTGGCTGGACACCCAGCTCTGGAAGGGGTGGCTACAGGGGAGCTAATACAAATTTTAGGGTGGCTGTAGCCCCCATAAGACTGCCCAAGACTGTTAGGTTTTATATTTTAGCAGTTTTACTATTAGTTTATAACATCATTGCCATCTATTGGACATGAAAAAAATTATTCCCTGCTGGACAAATCATTTTGGAACCTGCATATCGGGCTCTATTCTTATATTAACCTTTTAAAATATAGCTGTATCTTGTTGCCTTTCATTTTATGGGATAGTCTAGCCATGTTATAGACAATTATTAAAAGTAAAATGAAACTATTTAGATACATTGTGAAGTAATGTAGGCTTAAACATGTTAAATATTCAAGCTGATAAGGCAAAAACTGATCTGACTATGTCTCCTATTTTGAATGTTGTTTCAGTGTACGTATCATTTTTATAGCTGACTTAGTAATGTTGGTTACATTTTAATGTTAGGCATCTACTGGAATTAGCTTGTAGGAAGAAATAAGCTATTAAACAGATTTAAGATTCACACTATCCACAAAAATGAGGAGGAGAAAGCCTCTGAAATGTGTACGTTTGATAGTTTGTTGTAAGTGCAAAATATAGGGTTTTCAGCTAATGGTGTGTTTAGGAGAGAATAGAGGAAACCAGGTTATTGAGGATGCATCAAAGGCCGAAGAGAGCTGTATGATGCATGTTTGTGTGACAGAACACAAGTCCAGGTGAGCACTTTTAACTTGCTGGGATCTTCTAAATAATAATCAGGGTACTGGGGATCACAACATGTCAAGGTTTCTAGACTAGAGGATTTAAAATTTTTAATTTTCATTTTTAATTGAACTCAGTGGGAGTACTCATGTTGATACAATTCTACCCATCTATGGCCTCTATCACTGTAATATCTGAGCACCTGTTTACTTACATGTATAAGTGTTTGCAGGATCTGGAGCTTAGGTTGTAAAATCCAGATCAGGAACTTGCTGCTTGTCAGCCAGGCTCATCTAGAGCCTGATCCAGTGTTCTCTGATACACTGGAGGGGGGGGGGGAGAATTTTCACCATTAATTGTAGTGGGCATTGGATCAAGCTGCTGTTGAAATTCATTGATCTGCCGATCAAACTTAAGTACTGGACCACTGTATCTGGACAATGCTTTATAAATGGTAACAAAACGGACTTTTCCTCTGTTGAGATCCTAGGCACTGTTTTTAACAAAACGCACTTAATATCCATTGATGATATTCCACTATGGATGACAAGTGCTTAGAAATGCATAACTGTCAAGGGAAGAAACATTAAGTAATCAGTTTGTTTGCATTTGGAATGTTTGTTTTCATCAGTAGCCCAGCTAGTGCCCTGCCCAACACACCTAGTAAATGGTAAAAGCATAAAACTAAATATACAGGTATTTTGATTTTTAGTAAGTTGTATTTTATTTAGTGTTCTGTTAAAAATGTCCGAGAAAGTGCCTGATGTGGAAGTTATGAGAGAAGGGAAAGTTTAAATAAAGCCCTTCTCTCTCGCAAATCATGGATTGAGTCTGACACACAATTTGTATTCAAATGAAAGAGTTATTACCATACAAGATAATCTTTTAGAATGAATATACAAGTATCAATGTACAAAAATGCATACTAAAATATTTAATCTATTGTTGAGTATACATACAAATTGTCAGGCCTCTTCTGAGTGCTAATTTTTTTAAAGTGATGTGTGATTATAATGCTACAGATTTTATCGATTTTCCTAATTTAATAGTCTCTCTTATAACTGAAGTTTGTACTCCTGAGTGAGGGACCTATAGCAGAAGTTCACTAGCTGTATTGTAGGAAGGTAATGTGTCTTAATACTGACCCCTAGTGACAATCAGAATGAATTATTTCATATAGTGCTATTCTGTTCAAAAGTAGAGGGATTTTTGTTTGGTTTTGTCGGTGTTGTTGTTGTTATTATTATTATTACTTTTGCAGCCAAAGTCTCTAATCTGCTAGGCACTGTAGAAAATAAACATGGTTAGTCCCTGCTCTGAACATTTTGTTTAGTTTCTTTTTATTGTTCTTATAGGTGCTCTTCAGAGCAGAAAGAATAGCCTTTATCCAAAGTAGTTCAGTCTGTGTATAACTACCTCGTGATGGAATGTAACTTACATTGATTTGTTTTTGTCCAAAAAAGACTGTAAAATTGCACTAACAAAGTGAATTTGAAACAGTAACTGCTATTCAAAACTGGAAAATACATCAATCTAAATTTCTTTAAAAAAAAACAGTTGAAATCTAAAGCTATTTTAGCTTTCAGAAATGGGCAATCATTTGCAGTCTTAAGATGATGCCAGGTGACAGACACAAAGACCTCTAAGCTAGGAGTTCAGATTGCCTACAC
Source organism: Rafetus swinhoei (assembly GCA_019425775.1). Taxonomy (NCBI): domain Eukaryota; kingdom Metazoa; phylum Chordata; order Testudines; family Trionychidae; genus Rafetus; species Rafetus swinhoei. Next base: position 224,689,173 of record CM033424.1, read on the forward strand.
TTGTGCAATATAAGAGATATTACTCAACCAAATATTTTTTTCATTTGACATACAAATGCTTGGCTATATAGAAGACTCCTTCCTTTTAGATAATGTTACTGTAGCTGCATTGCTAACCAGAACTGCTTGCTGCAGAGTTCTTTGATGGTGTAGAGGAGTCACCCTCTGTGGATGACTCTTCTGTTTTTGACTTGTTGGCAACAGAGAACTCTTTTATGCCATAGAAAAATTGTTTATCGCTCTCCCATCTTATAGAAATGATAGAATCATAGAAATATGGGACTGGAATGGATCTCAAGAAATCAAGCCCAGTCCTCTGTGCTGAGGAAGGTTCAAGTAAATTTAGAACATCCCTGACTGGTGTTTGTCCAACCTATTCTTAAATCCCTGCAATGATGGGGATTCCACAGCATCCCTTGGAAGAAGTCTGTTCCACTGCTTAACTGTGCTTATTGTTAAAAAGATTTTCCTAAAATATAACCTAGATCACTATTGCTGCATATTAAGCATATGAATTATTCTCCTACCTTCAGTGGACATCCAAAACGATCATCCTCTTTATAACACCATTCTTTTTATAACAACTCTTAACAAATTTGAATTCTGTTAACAGGTCTCCTCAGTCTCCTTTTCCTCAAGAATGACCATACACAGGTTTTTTAACCCTTCCTCATAGATCAGGTTTTCTAAATGTTCTATCATTTTTAATGACATGCCACCTTGAGATACAGGTCTCCTGAACACCTAATCTGGAGGAGGCATTTGTGTAACAGTTACACATGTCAAAATAATTCAAAATAGCAAAGAGAGTGACTCTAAATTGGGAATATAATAATTAAGTATAGACCCTATCTAATGGAAGGTGGCAAAATCTGTTGGGCAATTCCACATTCTTGTCCACAAGCCACTATTAGAGTTGGGAGTCAAACTTATAGGCTACGTCTAGACTGGCGCGCTTTTGCGCCAGAGCTATGCAAATGAGGCTCAGCGTTGGAATATCGCTGAGCCTCATTTGCATAGCTAATGAACCGCCATTTTCGCGGAAGAGGCTCTTGTGCAAGACGGGGCTGTCTACACTGCCCCTTCTTGCGCAAGAAAAACCCTTTTGCGCAAAGCCGTTATGCCTGAAAACTTAATAATATTCCTTTAGCATATTTTATATGTAATTTTTTAGTTTGTTTTAAAGGGAAAAACAAATTCTGTAAGAATCCCTCCATCACACACCAACAGCAGGTTTTGAATCTTCTGTGTAACACTACGGACTATTGCCAGAATTACATTAACTGTTAGCAGGAGAAGGCTGTGATCCCAAAAGGGAAGATGGGCTGCTAAGGCCAGTGCTAAATCTCAGAAAGGCTGGCCTTGCATAACTCTGTTCCGTTCTCCTGGAGCTGGGGAAGCTCCTACGTCATTTGGTGCTCCCAAAGGAAGAGATGAGCTACTGGGGCCAAATGCTGGGTTTTGGGTGTGGTTGTGGGGAGCTGGATATGTCTTTGTCCTCTTCTCGCCTGCCCCCCAATGCTGCAGCTGCTCTGGAAGCTCCCAGACATTTCCATTGCAGTGTCTGCTGCTTCTGCTTAGAATGTTCATGTTACTATAATTTTCATGAGCCACACAGGCAAGCTAAATGTAAATGGAATTTCAAAGGACAAAGAAAAGGCCGTTTTCTAGCCAAAGGGCTTTCTCTTTGCTGCATTTCAAAGCCCTTCTGCAAATAATGGAGGCATTAGAGTTCCTCCAAAAAAGACTGCAAAATCTTTTATTATGTAAAGTGTTAGGCAGTCTAAATAGAGAGTTCCCTACCGTCTCCTCCAGTAATATGGATTTGAATTTCAGTATACTATGGTGTTATAATTGAGGTCTTTGTAACTATTTCAGGTAAATTTAATGACAGACAGATATTAGAATGTATCAATGGGCCTCTAAATGAGTCAGCTGTTCCAGTCCCTGCCAAGGAAGGGAGCTTAAGACTCAATTGCTTCAGGACTGCTAGGTTTATTGTCTTTTAAACTAGGTACCTGTCACTTACAATAACACAAACAGTGTTTTGGGGCCTGAACCAATGAATAAATATTTCTTGTTTAATGCTATCTAAATTGTAAACTTATTATTTATTATTTGCATTGTGGTAGCTTGTAGTGGCCTCAGTCAGGGAGCAGGCTACACACATAATAAATAAATCATCATTAATATCTCTTGTACATCACTGACAACAATGTGAGCTATTTAAGTGATTTTGTACAGAGTAAATTAATTTATATTAAGCAATAAGTTACTTTTGGAAATTATTACGGGTCAAAGCAAAGACAAAGATTGTGATAACCATAAAAGGCATGAATTGCATATTTATTCCTGTGGTTAATTTTTCTGATTATATGACAAGACAAATAAAGATTCAGTAAAGCTCAACATTAAAAAAGGAGGAATAAAGAACATCCTTTGTGAGGGTTTCAGAGTTCTGCTTTGCTGCTGTTTTTCTGAGCTTCAAAGTTGTTTTAGAGTCAGAAATTATGTAATTGAGCTGGATCAGAAATGCCTAGTGTGGAAATGAAGTCATATGATTTGACACATATAGGGCCTGATTTTAAAAAATGTGTGTGTAATAAGATGCACATAAATTATGCATAAAATTAGGCAATTATTCATGAAAATTAGGTGTATGCATGCATAAATGGCCAGCTAAGCATCTTGCACACAATCACAGTAATTTTGCACACAAATTGCAAACATTTTGAAAATGAAGTCCCATAAGGAGTTCAGTGTCCCTGTGTGAGAAGATAGCATTTGATTTTTCTGGGCTGTAATTGAGTGAAATCCCACTCTTATTGGAATACAGAATAAGAACCTAGGAAAGAATAGACTAGATATAGGGTAGTGGTGGAGGTGACACAAAATAAAATTACTTTATAATTTATTTCATGAGTGTCATTAAAGCACTGCCCTGCATAAGCAGTGATGTGGAGCTGCACCCCTACATGTAGTTCAGGGACAGATTTTGTGAGACACAATTTGTCTCCAAGCTTACTGGTGCACAAAGAACAAGCATAGTCTCCACCCATACTTTTGAACAATGCTCACTTCTTGTACCACTGTACTGGACTTTCTCTCCACTGTGGCCTGGGCACAGGAGGCAGGACCATGAGGCCACCTTCTTCCTGTCCTGTTTGGGGTGATATGTGTTGCATTGAAGTTGCTCAGTTATGCTTGCAGCTGTGATTGTTCCTGACTCTTCCCTGCAGGAGAAGGGGAGGAAAAAAGCTCATTGGATCCTTCCATTCACACATAAAAGGGACAAGGGCTGTCTGGCCTGAGGTTGGAGAGCTCCTGTGCAGTCAATTTGTTCACTTATTCTTAAAATCAGTGTACCGGATTCGTAGCTTTGTATTTCATGCCTTTCCTAACTAGTGGTGATTCGATTCTAAGACCAGAAGGGACTGTTATGATAATCTAGTCTGACCTCTTGAATAACTAAGGCCATAGAATTTACCTGATATAATTCCTAGAATATATCTTTTAGGAAAACATCCCATTTTGATTTTAAAATGCCCATTAATGGAAAATCCACCACAACCCTTGTTGATTCTCATTGTCAAAAATCTACAGCTTATTTCCAGATGGAATTTGTTTAGTTTCAGTTTCCAGCCATTGGATTGTGTTACACTTTTCTCTGAAAGATTTAAAATCCCATTATTAAATATTTGTTTTCTAGGTAGAAACTTATAAACTAATCAAGTCATTCCTTCACTTTCTCTTTGTTAAGCTAAATTGGGCTTTTCTCTGAACCCTCTCCAATTTATCAACATGCTTTTTGAATTGTGGGCACCAGAAATGGACACAGTATTCCAGCAGCAATTGTACCAATGCCAAATAAAGAGGTAAAATCACCTTTCTACTCCTATGCAAGAGTCTCCAGTTTATCCATCCCAGAATTTCATTAGATCTTTGGCTATAAAATAGCATTGGGAGCTCATGTTTAGCTCATTATCCACCATGACTCCCAAATCTTTTCCAGCATCACTTCTTCCCAGGGTAATGTAATTCCAAGAACCAGTCCTTATGGGACTCATTGAAAACACACCCACTTGACAGTGTTCCATTTACAGTTACATTGTGAGACCTGTCATTTAGACAGTTTTTAATCCATTTCATGTGTGCCATGTTAATTTAATATTGTTCTAGTTCTTCTCTGAGTGATTGTTCATATCAGTTCTAGTCAGGTGTGTGTGTGCCCATCTGCAAGGCCATCCCTACCAATATGCAAAATACATATATGTGTAGGACACCATGAAATTTGGGACACCAAATTGCCACAAATTCCCTGGTGCCCTAGGCAGCTGCGTGCTGCGTATTTGGTGTTGCCAGCCCCATCCCCTGGCCAGCCCCCCTGCAGGCTGCACTCAGCTGGGTCATTCCTAGGTGGGTGCAGGGCTCAGGACACCTCCCCACTTCGCCCCTGTCCTGCCCATGCTGCACCACTTTCCCTACCTGCCCTCCCTCTGAGCAATGTGGCCTGAAGGATTAGTGGGGAGGCCTGGAGCCAACATCAGGGGTTGGACCTGTCCCCACACTCACCAGCAGCAGCAGGAAATGGAGGAACCTGGTGGCCCCAGCCCACTCCACTTCACTGGCTCCTGGCCATGTTACTCCACTTCTTGCCACCAGTGGGTCTAGGGATGATGCTACCTCTTCCTCTGAGCCCCCTTCCTGAGTGACGCAGCTGGGATCGGGGGAACAGAGTGAACTGAGTCTGCTACCAATGAGTGCAGGGATGGGCCCAACATCAGCTGCCCCTCACAGCTCTGGGCCTGCCCCCCAGAGCTCTTGCCCCTGCAGCTCTGCCCCTGCAAAGGGCTGCATAGGGTACCAGAACATTTAGGGATGACCCAGCCCATGTGCACAGTAGCCAGAAGATTTTTTTTCCTAGCAGCATCTGTAAAGTAGGTCTTGGCTCTCCCTGGAGTTGTGCCTTCATGGAACCTAATATGAAGCCCTGCCAACACACCATCCCCTCAGTTCCTTCTTACTGCCAGTGACGGTAACTGGAACGTCCCTAGCTCTTTCTCTGGCAAGTATCTTAGCAATTTGACTTGTTCTATTTTCTTAGGCCTTGTCTACACTTACCGCTGCGGGAATCAATCTCTGGAAGTCGATTTAGTGGGTCTAGTTGATTGTGCTCCTGTTGACTCTGGTACTCCACTGTAGCAAGAAGAGTAAAGGAAGGCAATGGGAGAGTTTCTTCCATTGACCCCCTGCTGTGGGGGTGCCACGGTAAGTTGAACTAAGGTACATTGACTCCAGCTACACTATTCACATAGCTGGAGTTGCGTACTTTAGTTTGACATTGCCCCATAGTGTAGACCTGGCCTTAGTTAGACAGTACAATAGTTCATAGTTCATTAGTTATAAATTTCCATTATGTGGGCTTTTCCCCTCACACTCTTTTCCTTTTTGCCCCTGGGACATGCCATGATCTCTGAGTTTCAAGACCTGCAAAACGGCATGAAGCTCATGCCGAAGACCCCCACACGTCCTGCTTACGATGTCTGGGCAAAGGTTACCAAAAAACCCTCTGCAAAATCTGTCAGGAATTCCAATCAAGAACTCTAAAAGAAAGGGACTAGCAGCTAAAGAGCCTCCTCATGGAGGTAGCTCTCCCACCTATCCACCCAAGTGCCATGGATTTTACCACAAGCACGGCCTCTCCGGTGCATAGTGCGCCGGTTCCCTCTTTGAGGGACCAGGTGCTGAAGAAAGACGTACCTAAAGAACCTCAGCACTGACATCAGGTATTTTGGGGACACTCCAGCCTGTGGCACCGCTCACAGTCACTGGTGCTGAAGAAAAAGAGTGTTGAATGGGGTCAATCCCCTACTCAAAGACCAGCCACCTGTGGCGCCATAGTTGCAGGGGTGCCTTTTCAGATTTTGGTGTGTGGGCCAACTTATGCATGCCGCAATGGCAGGGGCAGAGTGAGGGCATGGGAGGGGCCAGACTGAAGTCAAGTAAGGGGTAGGGTGCCGAATCCTGTCTGTCCTCCCCCTCCCAAAAATCAAGGGGCTATTACGATGCATGAAAACTCAACTTTTTTGGCAGGTAATATAGCAGTTGGTTGACAGAGGCCCTATATCTAATTCCTATATAAAAGAAAGAAAATTAAATAAATAAACTCAGCTCCTAATACTAATGTATTTTGACATCTTGTGGCAAGCCACTTAAGGGACACTGATTAGGCTTAAACTTTTGATGTATATTCTCACTTTGTTACTAACTCTGCAGACAGACTCTGTCAGGACTCTTGGGCTCTATCTCAGCTATGGGAGGGAAGTCACAGCATAGGCAGGTACATCTGGGTTCTATATAAGAACATCAGAATGGCCATACTGGGCCAGATCAATTCTCCATCTAGCCTAGTATACTGTCTTCTGACAGTGGCCAGTGCCAGGTGCTTCAGAAGGAATGAACAAAAGAGGCAATCATCCATTCCCTGTGGCCCATTCCCAGCTTCTGGCAAACAGAGGCTAGAGACACCATCCCTGCCCATCCTGACTAGTAGCTATCGATGGACCTAACCCCCTTGAACTTATTTTGTTCTTATTGGAACCCTTTTATAGTTTGGGCCTTTCCACCATCCACTGGCAAAGAGTTCCACAGGTTGACTATGAAGAAATAATTTCTTTCATTTGTTTAAATCTGCTGTCTGTAAATTGGGGGTTACATAACTCTTGCGCAAAAAGGAGTTATTCGTCGTAGAAAGAGGTATACCTATACCACAAAAAGCCCTCTGTTCTGTCATTCTACTGTACATTTTCTTGTGCAAAAACGCGCTTGAGGCGTGGATGCTCTGTGGGTTTTTTGCACAAAACAGCCATTTTTGCGCAAAACCCCTGGGCTGTGTCTACACTGGCACCCTTTTGCGGAAAAGGGATGCTAATGAGACACAGCGCAATTGCAAATCCGCGGGGGATTTAAATATCCCCCGCGGCATTTGCATGAACATGGCTGCCGCTTTTTTCCGGCTCGGGGTTTTGCCAGAGAAAAGCGCCAGTCTAGACGCGATCTTGCGGAAAATAAACGCTTTTCCGCAAGATCTCTTATTCCTACTTTCAAGACTGGCGTCTAGACTGGCGCTTTTCTCCGGCAAAACCCCGAGCCGGAAAAAAGCGGCAGCCATGTTCATGCAAATGCCGCGGGGGATATTTAAATCCCCCGCGGATTTGCAATTGCGCTGTGTCTCATTAGCATCCCTTTTCCGCAAAAGGGTGCCAGTGTAGACACAGCCCTGTAGTATAGACGTAGCCAGAGTTCCTAGCACAGATCCCTATTCAGGGAAATCTACAGAGCATGGTCTTCCATCCACACTTTTGCTTCCCACTATGTGATCACTCAACAGACTAGGGATGACATGGCCTTGGATTAGCAGTGTTCCAGTTAGTGGCAGATTCCAACCCCACCACCTTTAGGCTTGGGAGTCATCTGATTGGAATGGACATGAACAAGCACTTGAAGACAGCTACTCACCTTCTTGTAACTGTTGTTCTTTGAGATGCGTTGTTCATGTCCATTCCAATACCTACCCTTCTTCCCCTCTATTGGAGCAGCTGATAAGAAAGAATTGAGAGAGTGGCAGGTTGGCAGGGCTCTACCTTGGGCACCATGAAGACACAATTCCAGGAGCCACCCATAGTGATCCTGCAGCTGCTACTAAGCAAAAATCTTCCAGCTTTTGTGCACATGGGCATGCACACACCTGATCAGAATGGACATGAAAAACATATCTTGAAGAACAACAGTTACAAGAAGGTGAATAATTATTTTTTAATCAAAATATTTGTGGTATCAACTCAAATGACTTACAGAAGTCTAAATATATTACTACAACATTGCTATCAATCAAATTTTTAATCTTATTTTTAAAAGATAGGATCTATTTTCTGTAAATTCTTATGGATTATCATTAATTACTCTTCTTTAATTCTTCATTAATTAAGTCCCTTATTGGCCACTCCTTGTTCTTGTCTGGGATTGATATCAGGTTGACAGCCCTATAAATACATAGGTCATCCCTTTTATTCTTTTTAAAAACTGACACACCTTTAGCTTTCTTCCAGTATTCTAGAACTACCCCAATGCTCCAAGAATTATTGAAAGTCAATATTAACTGTCTAGTGAGCTGATCAACTAGCTCTTTTAAGATGGTTCGGTGCAAATTAAGCTAATTTAAAAATATCTGACTTTAGTAGCTAATGTTTAACATCCTCCAAAAGAACTAGTGGAATGGTGAGAGTGGCATCATTACCATATGATTAAACAATATCATCTGTTTTTCCATCAATAGAGAATAGAAATATTCATTGAACACTTTTGTTTCTTCTGCATTATTATTGATAATGCTATAATTACCATCTTGAAATGGACCTATACCATTGCCAGGATTCTTTTTGTTCCTAAAATATTTGTAATACTTCTTATTGTCATACACTCTGCTGGCTATCTCGCACAAGTAACAATAGTGTAGATGTGAAAACATGGGCTAGCTGTGCAACTACAAGCCCACTGGGGAGCCCAGATATATAATCAGGTTGCTAGTCTGGGCTGACATATCCACATGATGACAGTTATTACCTGTGCTAGAGCTAGATTAAAGCTAGCACCTAACTGTGCTACAATTACCCTTTCACTTGTGCTCCCTATCTCCCTCTTCAAAAAGGGCATAGTAGTACTCCGCAACTTCATAGAATGTTGGAAGAATAAATCTATTAATGATTGTTAGGTGCTCAGATACTACAATAATGGAGTTGTATAAGTACAGTTACTATTTTCACTTGTAGTGTTAGACATACCCTAAGTAACTTGCCCATGGTTACGTGAGAAGGGTATGGAAAAGTAAGGAATTAAATTGAGGTCCCATGATTCCCTAATCAAATCAATGGACTGTCCTAATTCTCTTCCTCAGCAAACCCATGCATATGTACCTATATACATAGTGCTGGATACAGTGTTACTCCTTAGTGTTCAAGCTCCTGTTAATGCCTGATCCTCCTAGATGTTGCATACACTCAATTCCCATTGCCTGCTGTAGTAGAATTTCAGTCTGCTCCTTCACATTAACCTTGATTAGGTTCTGCCAGCAGCAAAACCAAAGATACCAAGCTTCAAAATAGATTTTTACAAAAGTGGAATCTGGACTGCGGGAAACTTGGCCACACCCATGATAAGTGGACATCTGGGTAAATAAAACCTAGAGAGGTTCAACCTGTGTTAATATGTTGACATTAGTTCCCAAAACTAATAGTTATTAATATGTTGACAGTAAGTTATGAAAGCTAATAAAATACTAAACTCTTCTGTTGCAGTAGTAGTGTAGATATGATCTTGTAATAGGGGGTGTATAGTTTTTAAAGAATAAGTATTGCAGTAAAGATATAAAAATAAGACAGCACAAGAAAAATTCAGATTGCCATCTGTATATTTCCTGTGTTAACAGCCTTGCCAACTTTTGTTTAACAAACAGATCATCCAAATGTAAAATTACTAAGAAAAAAATAGTAAATTGGGCATATGCCTCCAGTCATTTGATCAAATAGCATATACAAACTTATCAGAAAAAGAATTCAATTTTACAGTGATTTCTGCTATACACAATACTGGTAAGAATAAAAAAAAAAAAAGGAGAATGCACATTAAGATGGGATAAATTAGAAATCCATCCACTTTTTGGGATCCCAGAGAACAATAGAAATAAACCTGAAGCTATAGAAAGAACTGTCCCAACATGTTTGAAGGAAGTAAAATATAGTCCTATTCTCTTTTTTTTTTTTTTTGTCTATGACACTTAGGCTATGGCTATGTCTACATAGCAGTGTTATTTCAGAATAATGGACGTTATTCTGAAATAATTTTGTGAGCATCTACACAGCAAGCCCATTATTTCAAAATAATTTTGAAATAACGGGCATCTTATTCCAAAATCTTTAACCCTCATTGAACAAGGAATAACGCTTATTCCAAAATAGCTCTTTTGGAATAGGGCATGTGTAGACAGGGCAGATGGAGTTATTTTGAAATAAGGGGCCTCCAGCCCTTCCCACAAGTGCCCTGCTGGCCACTCTGTCCACACGCATGAAAACTCTGTAGTCCCTCTTCCCCTGCAGCCCTGAAAGCTGCAGCCACAGGGGAAAGGGCTTGTGGCTCACAGCGGGCCTGGACAACCCTGAGCCCCACAGCAGCTGCCAGACCAGTGTGTTCAGCCGCCATGAGCAACCCCATTGCTCCCACTGAGCCCTCCACAGCTGCAAGGGAGCTAGCTCCCAGGACCCTGCCTGGAGACAGAAGAAGCATGCGCCTTCCTGGTCTGATGCAGAGATCCTGGACTTCATTGAGGTCTGGTGAGAGGAGGAAAATCTCCAGGATCTCCGCACCAGGCTCAGGAATACAGACATCTACGTCTGGATGGCCAACATCTTAGCCACCAAGGGCCACATGCGCTCCCAGGAGCAGGTGTGCATGAAGGTCAAGGAACTAAGGCAGGTCTATACCAAGGCCAGGGAGTGCAGCTCCTGCTCTGGGGCAGCACCACAGGCCTGTCCGTACTACACTGAGTTCCACCACATCCTATTCAACCATAGAACCATAGAGCTGGAAGAGACCTCAGAAGGTCATCAAGTCCAGCCCCCTGCTCTAGGCAGGACCAATCCCAACTAAATCAACCCAGCCAGGGCTTTGTCAAGCCGAGACTTAAACATCTCTAGGGATGGAGACTCCACTACTTCCCTAGGTAATCCATTCCAGTGCTTCACCACTCTCCTAGTGAAATAGTTTTTCCTAATATCCAACCTGGACCTCTCCCACCACAACTTGAGACCATTGCTCCTTGTTCTGCCATCTATCACTACTGAGAACAGCCTTTCTCCATCCTCTTTGGAACTTCCCTTCAGGAAGTTGAAGGCTGCTATCAAATTCCCCCTCATTCTTCTCCTCTGAAGACTAAACAGACCCAACTCCCTCAGCCTCTCCTCAAGGTCATATGCTCCAGCCCCCTAATCATTTTGGTTGCCCTCCGCTGGACCCTCTCCAATGCGTCCACATCCTTTTTGTAGTGGGGGGCCCAGAACTGGACACAGTACTCCAGATGTGGCCTCACCAGAGCCAAATAAAGGGGAATAATCACTTTTCTGGATCTGCTGGCAGTGCTCCTCCTCATGCACCCTAATATGCCATTGGCCTTCTTGGCTACAAGGGCACACTGTTGACTCATATCCAGCTTCTCATCCACTGTAACCCCCAGGTCCTTTTCTGCAGAACTATTACTTAGCTGGTTGGTCCCCAGCCTGTAACAATGCTTGGGATTCTTCCGTCCCAAGTGCAGGACTCTGCACTTGTCCTTGTTGAACCTCATCAGCTTTCTTGTGGCCCAATCCTCCAGTTTGTCTAAGTCACTCTGGACTCTGTCTCTGCCCTTAAACGTATCTACCTCTCCCCCTAGCTTAGTGTCATCTGCAAACTTGCTGAGGGTGCAATCCATCCCCTCATCCAGGTCATTAATAAAGATATTGAACAAAACCGGTCCTAGAACCAAACCTTGGGGCACTCCGCTAGAAACCGACTGCCATCCTGACATTGAGCCGTTGATCACTACGCGCTGGGCCCGGCCTTCTAGCCAGCTTTCTATCCATGTTACCGTCCATTTATCCAATCCATTCCCTTAACTTACTGGAAAGAATATTGTGGGAGACCGTATCAAAAGCCTTGCTAAAGTCCAGGTATATCACATCCACTGACTTTCCCATGTCCACAGAGCCAGTTACCTCATCGTAGAAGCTAATCAGATTGGTCAGGCACGACTTGCCCTTTGTGAATCCATGCTGACTATTCCTGATCACTTTCTCTTCCAAGTGCCTCAAAATGGATTCCTTAAGGATCCCTTCCATGATTTTTCCAGGAACCGAGGTAAGACTGACCGCCTATAGTTCCCTGGATCGCCCTTCTTCCCTTTTGAAGATGGGCACTACATTTGCCTTTTCCAATCATCCGGGATCTCTCCTGATCGCCACGACTTTTCAAAGATAATGGCCAAAGGCTCTCAATGACATTTGCCAACTCCTCAGTACCCTCAGATGCATTAAGTCCAGATCCATGGATTTGTGCTTAGCTTTTCTAAATAGTTCCTAACCTGTTCTTTACCCACCAAGGGCTGTCCATCTTCATCCCATCTTGCGTCACTTAGCGCATTAGTCCGGGAGCTGACCTTGTCCGTGAATACAGAGGCAAAGAAAGCATTGAGTGCTTCAGCTTTCCCACATCATCTGTCACTAGGTTACCTCCTTCATCCAGTAGGGCCCCACACCCTCTCTGATCACCTTCTTCTTGTTAACATGCCTGTAGAAACCTTTCTTGTTATCCTTCACATCCTTTGCCAGTCGCAATTCCAATTGCGCTTTCGCTTTCCTGATAACCCCCGGCATTCTCGAGCTATACATTTAAACCCCTCCCTGGTTATTTGTCCAAGTTTCCACTTTTTGTAAGCTTCCTTTTTGTGCTTAAGTTCACCAAGGATTTCCTGTGAGCCAATCCGGTCTCCTACCATGTTTGCCTCTCTTGCTACGCATCGGGATGGTTTCTTTCTGTGCCTTCAATAAGGCTTCTTTAAAATACTGCCAGCTGTCCTGGACTCCTTTCCCTTCATGTTAGCATCCCAGGGGATTCTGCCCATCAGGTCTCTGAGGGAGTCAAAATCTGCTTTTCTGAAGTCCAAGGTGTGTATTTTACTCCTCTTTTCTTCCTTTGGTCAGGATCCTGAAATCTACCATCTCATGATCACTGCTGAGGTTGTCACCCACCTCTACTTCCCTATTAGTTCCTCCCTGTTTGTGAGCAGAAGGTCAAGCTGCACGGCCCCTGGTCGGATCCTTCAGCACTTGTACCAAGAAGTTATCCCCAACATTCTCCAAAAACTTCCTGGATTGCCTGTGTACTGCCGTATTGGTCTCCCAACAGATGTCAGGGTGATTAAAGTCCCCCACGAGAACCAGGGCCTGCAATCTGGAAGCTTCTCTCAGTTCTCCGAAGAAAGCCTCATCTACCTCATCCACCTGATTTGGTGGCCTGTAGTAGACACCAACCACAACATCACTGCTGTTGTTTGCACCTCTAAACTTAACGCATAGATTCTCAACAGGTTTTTCTCCCTCTATATACTGGAGTTCTAAGCAATCATAGTGCTCTCTTACGTATAGTGCGACTCCTCCTCCTTTTCTCCCCTGCCTGTTCTTCCTGAACAGTCTATACCCCTCCATGACAGCGTTCCAGTCATGCGAGTCATCCCACCAAGTCTCTGTTATCCCAATTAAATCATATTTCTTGGACTGGGCCAGGGCCTCCAGTTCTTCCTGTTTGTTGCCCAGGCTTCCTGCATTAGTGTACAAACACCTCAGATAACCAGTTGATCACCCTATCTTCTCCATTCGAATCAGGGGTCCTCCTTTCTTGCTCGTTCCTCTTTGCATTTCTTCCCGGTATCCGACTTTCCCACTCCCCTCGGGGTTTTGGTCACCGTCCCCCAACGAACCTAGTTTAAAGCCCTTCTCACTAGGTTTGCAAGCCTGCCCACGAAGATGCTCCTTCCTCTCTTTGTTAGGTGGATCCCGTCTCTTCCTAACAATCCTTGTGCCCGGAACAGAGTCCCATGGTCGAAGAAACCAAAGCCCTCTCTGCGACACCACCTGTGCAACCACGCATTTACTTCCTCAATTCGACAATCCCTGCCCAGTCCTTTCCCTTCAACAGGGAGGATGGATGAGAACACCACTTGCGCTCCAAATTCTTTGATCCTTCTTCCCAGGGCTACATAATCTGCAGTAACCCGCTCAAGGTCATTCTTGGCCGTATCATTAGTTCCCACGTGGAGAAGCAGGAAGGGGTAGCGATCCGAAGGTTTGATCAGGGAGTGGGTCAATCCCCTTCCCTCCCCATTGTGCACTAAGGCCTGGAGATGCCCATCATCACCTTCCTGTGGGGCACAGCTGGGGAGGATGAGGAGAAGCCAGATGAAGCCAGCACCAGCTACATGCCTGCCAGCCAGGAGGTCATGCTCACCCTGGAGCCGGCACCCCCCACCTAGGATGTCTCCCGGGCATTGTCTAAGGCCACGGAAGGCCCCTCAGGTGGGTGCCATTATTGTCCCTAGACACACACAGGTGGAGGCAGCAGGTGGTGAGAGGCTGCTTTGTGCTCCTCCCTCAGCCTTTTGGGTTTGGGGATTGCGCAGCAGCCTGTGCACATGGGTGCACGTGGCGTGCCAGTGTGGGGCACACAGCCCCAGGAGGCAGCAACAGAGGACCTTTGTGCTCTGGTTCACAGGGTGTCAGTAGAGGCCTGCCTTACTCCCAACCCCTCACCCTATCACCACTAGAAGGAGGCTGGGGAAATGGAGGCACACACACACTCAGGAGTAACACACACAGCCCACACTCTTGGGGCAGCATCTGCTCCCAGGAACAGAGAAGTGAGATGGAGGAGCATCTGCCGCTCACACACACCTCCCCCCAACACCCTGCTCACCTCTCCTCCAGCGACCAGGGATACAAGTCCTTTCCCTGTGGGACATTGCCACTGCCAGACCCACCATGTGCATGGCGTGGAGAGAAGGCCAGCCACCCCGTGGCCCACCTCCCACCTGCTGGCTCCTGGTCTGGTGGGCACCTTCCCATGCCTGTTTGTCCCCAGGATATGGGGGTAGTGAGGTTTCTCCGGGACATCTGTGTCCCTGCAGGAAAAGGCATGCTGTCTAGGTCACAGATGACTTTGCTTGAAGCACATCGCCTTGGTCTGACCCGGAGCCTTTCGGTCTTGGCTCAGAGATGAGGGCTGGCTTCATGCACAGTGTCTCCCAGGATGACTGCCCTTTTCTTTGTTCTCCACAGCAGGACCAGCTGTGAGTGGGGAGCGGTCAACACCTCCTGTGCCATCCTCCTGCCCTCTTGTGACCCGCTGGCACAAGAAAGCCCATGAGAACCTCCAGAGGGAGCATATTGCTGCCCTGTGAGCCCTGCAGTGCTCCATGGACCCTCAGGACTGGGGATTCGAGGAGGACCTATAGCTGCACCACAACACCTGGCAGGAGCTGCTGCAGCAAGGCCAAAGCATCTGCGTAGCCTTCCACCTGGCCATTGACCACCTGGTGGGTGCTCCCACGCCAGCTCCAGCCCCTCCAGCTTCTCCCCAGCTTCTCCCCATGGCTGCCAAGGGCCCTGCACAAGAGGCAGTGGGGCAACCAGACACAGGCGCCACTCCCAGACCCAGCCCTGAGTCTCTCATTCCCTCTTCTCCCCCCTTCAGTCTCCCCCCCACCAGGTTCTTTCCCTAGTTTCCCTTCCCCAGTTACATTCACCCCAATAAAAAAAACAGAGTTTCTTGTTCCAAAACAAGAAGTGTAGTTTGTCTTTGCAGGGGAGGGGAGGGGGGAAAGAGAGCAAGGGAAGGGAGGGCTGTGGGAGGAAAGGCGAAGAGGGGCAATGCACAGGCCCCTTGTGGGGAGGCCCAGGGGAGAGTGTCACTGGGATCCTTGTGTGAAACTCTCCCTCAGGGCCTCATGGATACGCACACCCCCTGATGGGTCTGCTGGATACCAGCCTTGCATGGCTGCTCAAAGGCCTGCCAATCTGGCCAGTCTCGGCCCCCACCCTGGCAGGAACATCTCCCCTTTGCTTTCACAAATATTGTGAAGGACACAACACACTGCCACCACCTGGGGGATGTTCTGCTCACTGAGGTCCAGCTGGGTGAAGAGGCAACAGAACCTCCTCTTGAGATTGAGACACCTGAAGGTGCCCTCAACAACAAAACAGGCCCTGCTGAGCCTGGCATTGAAGCGTCCCTTGATTTGGTCCAGGAGTCCAGTGTAGGGCTTCATTGGCCAGGGGAGCAGAGGGTTGGCTGTGTCCCCTACAATATAGATCAGCATGACCACATCCCTGACCCTGATGGTGTGGTTGGGGAAAAAGGTGCCAGCATGCAGCTTCTGGAAGAGGCTGGAGTTTAAAAAGACATGTGCATCGTGCACCTTCCCCAACCACCTGACATAGATGTCAGTGAACTGGCAGTGGTGGTTGACGAGAGCCTGCAGGACCATTGAAAAGCACTCCTTCCAGTTGATGTATTTGGATGCCTGGTGATCAGGGGCCCGGATGGGGATATGGATGCCCTCCTGCAGCTGGGGAAGTCCATGGCAGCAAAGCCAGTGATAATGAGGTCCACGTCGCCCAGGTTGATGACTCTGCAAAGCTGGACAGTGTTGATGGCCCTCACCACATGTAGGAGGAGACAAACAGAGAATCACAGGGTTCCCAGGGCCCTCGGGAGGGCCCTGAACCCAACCTCCCTCCCCCTCACACACCAGGAGCAACCCCGACTTGCCCCATCCCCCCTAAGGGCTTTGCGAAAGCGGGACTGAAACACCTCCCAGGGAGGGGGCTTCCATCACCACCACCTCCATTCTCTAGGGAACCCCAGTCCAGCAGTTCACCACCCTCCTGGGACAATAGCACAAGAGCGCCTATACCTGCATGAGCACGGCCCCGATGTTCGATCTCCCCATGCCGAACTGGTTCCTGATGGATTGGTAGCTGTCCGGCGTGGCGAGCTTCCTGAGGGCGATGGCTACCTTGCTTCTGGAGGGGGATGGCGGGTCTCTTATGGGTGTCCCATCGCTGGAGGGCAGGGGCGAGCCACTCACAGAGCTTCAGAAAGATGTCCTTCCACATATGGAAATTCTGGAGCCACCGCTGGTTGTTCCACTGCTCCAGGACGATCCGGTCCCACCAATCAGAACTGGTGACAGGTCACCAGAAGCGGTGGTACACAATGTGCAGAGGAGGATGGGTGGGGATCGAGCTGCAGGAGCTGCGCCTGGAGAGAGGCGAGGAGGTGCCCCACAAGGAGCTGGGGGTCCTGTTCCTGCAGGACCTGGAAGGCAGCCTTCAGAAGCTATAGCAGGAGGTGCACTAAGACATATAAGAACCGTCAACTGCTGGGAGGCAGGTCTGGCTCCATGTCTAGAGAGCTGAGGTGTCCGCAAGGGCAACCACAGCAGGCAAAGAAAAGACTTTGCTGTCCCTCAAGAAGGTAGGCAAAGGAGAGGAGCCTGAGACACGGCTGTACAGTGGGGTCCCTTTAAGCTCGAGCCTCAGATAGCCTCAAACATCAGCTCCAGGAAGAGAGTGCTGTCCTGGTGCCCTGCCTGAAGTGCTTCCCGGTGGCCTTAAATACGATTCAGCATCCAATGAGTGTAGATGCTCTATTTCAAAATAGCTCAGTGCTAATTCAATGGGCATTTGCTGTGTAGATGCTCTATTTTGAAATAAGGTATTTCAGAGTATTTCCTCCAAACTAGCTTATTCTGAAATAAGCGTGCAATGTAGACGTGCCCTTAGAGAACTAGATTCATTTTTCCCAGAAGGGTGTAGGGGGGAATTGTTAACACAGAAAATGTACACATTTGCAGCATGAGCAACTCAGAGATTTGCTGGGAATCACAGCATTTCTGCCCCATTCAATCCAACTTCTCTCTTGAGAGTTTGGATCAGGAAAAAAAATCACAATTTTAGTACCTTTATAGACTATGTCAGCAGCTGTTTTCAGGATTTTTCTTTCTCCTGGATATTAGACAGTGAGATGATAATAATGGCGTTTGCCTATATTGTCCTTGTTTCATAGCTGCACATAGCTCTATTTATTGATGGCTTCCTAGAGTATTATATAGGAGTACTTTTACAACGAGGGCTTCAGGATTAAAGTTATTTAGGAATCCTACAATTCAGTATTCTAAATGTTCAGCTGGTTTTCTAGTATTCCCAACTTTCTTTTCTTGCAGAATTATGATTAGCAACTTTTCAAATCTGGATGTTTCTTCTGCTATCTTTGCCCTCTAAGACTACGTCTACACTACCAGGTTATTTCAAAATAAGTTATATCGAAATAATAACTCCTAAAGTAACTATTTCAAAATAAGCTTATCCCTCTTCACAGGCAGGAGTTGTTATTTCAAAATATCAAGCATTTATTTAGAAATAACAGGCTTAGTAGTGTGGATGCTCACCTTCTTATTTTGAAATAAGGGGAGTTATTTCGAAATCCTCCCTAGTGTAGATATGCCCTCAGTGCCTGACTCTGATCTCATTTACACCAGCATCAATCAGGAGCAATGCCATTGACATCCACAGGATTACATTTGTGTGAAACTGGTGCTCTCAATCTGCACATGGTTCAGACATATTCAACTGTTCCATGGTTCAGTGGTTATAATTTTTTCTGTTTGCTATATTCTAAGATGTCTCAGTGTCAGAGACTCCATGGAGGGTGTAAAGCCAGCATAGCAGCCGTCTTCCATCACCTCTCAGTTCTTCCATCCTTGGGTCAGCTGATGATTGAGTTGGCCCACAATGTAGTTTTGGGCTACTACATTTTAAACTATGGCTCAGCTGCAGTGGCCTCCTAAGGAGCCCTTCACCTGCTGGAGATTTCTGGAGCTCAGTGTGTTTTGACAAAGGCCTCCACCTGCCCTCAACTAAGGCTGCACATTGAGAGGGAAGAGAGGGCTGCTGTGTTGGCTTAATGCCATCCAAGGAATTAGATCAGAAAAAAATACAACCATTATCTCTTTATACACTATAATCCCCATTTTACAGAGCAAGAGGGTTAAGAACATGATTTTTCCAGAGGTGCTCAGTATCTGCAGATCTCCTTGATTGGAAATGAAGTTGCAAGTGCTCAGCATCTTTAAAAATCAGGCCATAAGTCACTTGCTCAAGGCCTCAGAAGGACTCCAACTCTGAGCTGCAATTAGAACTCAGGAGTGTCTGGCTCTGCCATCTGTTCACACTATGCCTCTCTAAACTCCACCCAATGAATGAAATATATTACTGGGATCAGAGTATTTTTCAAGTTAGGTGCATTTATATACTGTAACTTGGAGTTTACAAACAATCACTGTTGTGTTTTCTAATCATTTTAAGATAAAATACTCATTTGGTTTGTACATATTTTAAGATTAAAAAGCATATATTTGGCATTAAACTAATCAAAATTTCCCCCTACCCCAATTCAACTAGTGCTGTTGCTGAAGCTGAAGGAATTGAGCCATTAATAAATGTCCTGAGTGCTAAGAGAGATGGGACCGTTGCTAATGCAGCTACAGTACTAATAAACATGGCCACGCAAGAGCCATTACGTCTCAAAATCCAGAGTCATGGTGTTATGAATGCAATTGTTGAACCACTACAGTCTACCAACAGCCTGGTACAAAGCAAAGCAGCACTCGCTGTGGCTGCACTTGGTTGTGACGCTGATGCAAGAACTGAGGTGAGCCTTACATTACCTTGTGTCTCCTTTGTGAATATTTATTATATTTATTTTTTAAAAATAAAACTGATGTTTGTGTTTTACTGACCCTGAGGCCAAAATAATTTAATACGAGTCTCTGAAAAATCCTTTATTTTATAGAAAGTAAAAAAAATTGTGTCTCCTTAATAGAGAAATTCTCGTTCAGATGAGCTTAGTTCAGTTTGGTTATGAGCATTTGGAAAAACTGAAATATGGAAGACCCTCTATAATCTTTATTTCATTGTTCTAGACATACGTAAGATGAATGGGCCAAGCTCACCTCTGGTGAAGCTCCAGTGATTTCAGTAAGCTTTCATCCCTGATCAAATTTAACCCCCCAACATTTAGAAATGTATCCCCCAACCAGGAACTTTTTAAAGCTCAGAAACTTCCCTGATTCTTTTGCTGTCTGCCTTCCAGGCCCTTATGGCACAGTGATTGACCCTCTATTTAGTCTATTAGGAAAGATGGACATGACTCTTGTAAACCTAAGTCATGGAGAGGATCATTAATCCTTTGGTCAGTGGGAGGAGCCAGTAAGTGAACCTGTGCCAACCTATATATCAATGGCTGTGTTTTGACTCTTCTTCCCATAAATTGGAAGCCTTTTCAGGGGTCAAGGCAGCTGGTTAGGTCAGGAAATATAGGACATGGGCTTATTCATTTACCTATATATACATACGTAGAACATATTTCCTCCTGAAAATTGGAATGTGTTAGAGCACCCCAGGAGAAAGGGTGTTAATGAGATTATGTACACATACAAGACAACACAAATTCATATATAATGTCATGTATTTAGTTGCTAGCAGGGCCAGATTAACTCTCCTGTGAAGCCAGGGCTATTAGGTTTTATGGGTCACCTGGGGATCTGGAGTGTAAAAGTGGGCTCAGAGCTAGGGAAGAGGATTGGGGTGAGGAAAGGGGGGCAGCTCCAGCTAGAGGGGTGGTGTCTAAGGAGGGGACAGGGATGAGACAGGGGGTTGGGATACAGCAAGGAGTGTGGGGTCTGGGTGCAGGAGAGGACTCAGGGCTGGGACAGAGGGTTGGGGTGAAGGTGGGTGTGTGGTGTGCAGGCTCTGACTGGGAGGCACTTACCTTGGGTGGTTCCTGGTCCATGCCAGGGCTAAGGCATGGCTAAGGCATGGCCCCTGCTTTTCCTGGCTTTGTGCTGCTCTGCTCCCCTAGGTGGCCGGCATGTCTGGCCCATAGGCAGAGAGGTTTGGGGACCAGTGTCCAGCCTGCAGTGCAAACATGCCATGGGCCGGATGAAAAGAATCAGCGAACCCCTAGCCTATGGGGACCCCTTAGCCGAGGCCCTTAGTTGCAGCCTGTAACGGCCCTTTGTTAATCCGGCCCTGGTTGCCTGGAGACATCAAAGTTCTGAAAATGTGTACAACTCTCCATGGCAACCTTAGTATGTACATTCTGTACATTAAAAAAATATATCATCTGCTTGTTGATGAAGAGACCAGAGATAGAAGTGGCATATGTATTTTCCCAGCCCATCCATAAACTTCTTTCAATAGCCTACTTGGAGTGTGCAGTAGATGGAGAAAACTTGTATGTGCCCATCCCTTCATCCACCTGCATAGCATCTTTTCAGGACTCCAGTGTTTCAGTAACAGACAGGTCCTGTCAAAAGCAGATGTTTGCTTGAAAGTGGAATGTAACCTGGGGCTCCTGGGTCTTAGTATATGAGCCTCTACTGCATGAGCTAAAAGCCAATTGGCTCTCAGCTCGGGCTGTAGAGCAGACTCATTATTCTCTCTAAGTGGTCTAGATGCCACTAGATCGGACACTGTACCACACCCAGTAGGTGTGTGGGTGACACTTGCACAAACTTCTTCAGTGGGGTGAATGACGCTAAATGAACAATGTTTTTGTGTCTCTTTTTAGTTAAGAAATGCAAATGGACTTGAACCACTGGTTAAACTGCTACATTCTAAGAATGATGAAGTCAGAAGAAATGCCTGTTGGGCTGTTATGGTTTGTGCAAGCGATGAACTAACAGCAGTTGAACTTTGCAGAGTAGGGTGAGTAGAAGAAGTGTTGGGGGGAGAGCGGATGCTTTAGAAAAAATAGATTGAAGTGGGGCTCACCTGTTGTTACTATTGATTGAACTTAATAAGCTATGTTTAACATTAAAGGTGAACTTATATCAACAAAACTTAGGGCCATGCACAGGACATATATAATTGAGATGAAGACTATGGTCCAAATTCAGCCCTGATGTGAGGAAGTGCAACCCCATTGAGCTCAACAGAATTTTTATATATTGAGATGTGTACTAAAAAGTGCCTACTCAGGGCTCTGAGTGCTTTGGTCATACATAAAACATAATCAAGCAAGTACCAACAAAATAAATGCAACAGTTTTCCCAAACCTAGAAAAAGGAAAAATACCCACCCCAGCTACAAACCAAATGTTGAAATCCAAACCTGAAAACTATAACCAGAATTCAAAAGGTAGCCACTGCAGCTCACATGAAACACTACTGTAATGTGCTCCTGATGAGAGACTCCATCTTGTAATTGAAAGAAAGAGCCGGAAGCCTGGGCCTGGTGTAAAGCCTGAGGCCTGAACCAAAGTAAGCAAGAGTTGTACTATGAGTAACAAACAGGCCCTGTCAAAAGCAGATGTTTGCTTGAAAGTCAGTATCCAGGACATGAACACAGCACTAGTACTGCTAGCACTGCTAAAACACATGGAACATATAAATACATTCCACCAGGACAGTACAAGAACATCCCAACCTAGCACACAGTAACATAGTTTGACAAAAGTGATGAATAGTGATATTTTGTCTGAAACATCAGAAGTGAAAGCACATTAATAGGTGGTGAATAGGAATGTTTTGGCAGAAATATCAGGAGGAAAGTATAAGGGAAGGCAAGAAACATATCATTAATGCGTAAGATAATACGTAAGATGTGTATTATAGATTGTTTGCCTCACTGGACATAGATGAAAAAAATTACCAATCATATCATGTATATGTTCTTTTAATAGCAGCTGGGGATGCTGCAGTAATCCCAGACTGCAAATACTGACAATGAATGAAGGGCAGATATTGTCTTTGTTATATTTTTTTCCACAGTTTGTCCCATATACCAGCATTACTTCTATTTGATTTTGAGTGAGCATCAGCCAATTAGCTCTCACTCTTGTCCCATTCTAAGTCAAATCCCGGTAAGGAAGTTGATAGCACTGACATAAGTATATGAAGTATGTACATACATGTAGATGGAATATACATATAAGGTCTTATCCAAAGCCCATTGAAGCCAATGAACAATACTTTAATTAACCAAATAGGCTTTGGATCAGGCACATTAAACTGAGTATCATCAACAGTGTTCTCTGTAAGCTGTGTGCTTGTGTGGACACTCAGGAGAAATTCAGATGCCACCCAGCTGATTAGCAAAGTGCCCACAGGTTGGTTTTGTGTTTTTATTGGTGGTGCACATTTATACATGCCTTGGTGCACATGAAAATTATTCTGTACATAGAGGGAAAAAATCCACACATGGATGGAAAAGATTAGAGGAAACATTGGTCATCAGTATACAATACTGTAGCTCACACCTCCTTAAACTTCATAACATATTTACACTGAAGATAGAGATGGGGCAAGAATTTCCCATCAGAGAATCACTGGGGCAGAAGAACAATTTCCCACAATTAACACCTTGAACCTCTCTGCTGGTCCTATGATTCTAAGATAGGTGGGAATGTAGCTACTAAGAGCAGCTCTGTTTACTTCTGCTCAGGTTCAGAGGTGTGTCAACAATAGCCTCTGCTCAACAATATTGAAAGCCTGTGCAAAGCATGGTAAAGGCCAGAGCAATATGATGAGTTTAACTGCTCAGAGAACTATCTTTGCATGACCTTCATGATAATCTTAACCAAAAATGGAAGACTAGTTGTACCAGACACTGTGTAAAAACAACATGGATTGGTCAGGTAGTATGCCACGAGGTCAAATCTGGTCAAAACAAAGCAGACTCTGTGGTAAAAACAGAGAAACTATTCTTCCACATAGCATATGTCATGATCATGACAGCATACAATTTCAAAAAATCCTTCATTGCACAATTAGTTAGACTCAGCACAAGACTTCCCTCATCAGCACTCTCTCCATTTTCCTTCTTATGTCAGTGGTCACAATTCATCTGTAGAGAATGGATTTGCACACATTACTCAAAGGTTTTGCTTCCAGGTCTGACGGGCTATGTCTACACTGCAGGGTTTTTGCACAAGAATACTTTTGCGGAAGAGTTCTTAAGCAAAAATGTCTTGCGCAAAAGCACGTCCACACCTCAAAGTGCATCAGTTTTGCACAAGAGAGTGTCCACACTGCATGGACGCTCTTGCACAAGAAAGCTCTGATGGCCATTCACAGAATGGCCATCAGAGCACTGGTGCTTTTTCAGATAGGCTCTATTTGCACAAGAATCCCCTGCGGAACGTCCACACATGCCTTTTTGTGCAACAGTTGTGTCCAGTTCTGGGCATCGCATTTCAAGAAGGATGTGGAGAAATTGGAGAGGGTCCAGAGAAGAGCAACAAGAATGATTAAAGGTCTAGAGAACATGACCTATGAAGAAAGGCTGAAAGAATTGGGTTTGTTTAGTTTAGAAAAGAGAAGATTGAGGGGGGACATGATAGCAGTTTTCAGGTATCTAAAAGGGTGTCATAAGGAGGAGGGAGAAAACTTGTTCATCTTGGCCTCTGAGGATAGAACAAGAAGCAATGGGCTTAAATTTAAACAAGGGAGGTTTAGGTTGGACATTAGGGAAAAGTTCCTAACTGTCAGGGTAGTCAAACACTGGAATAAATTGCCCAGGGAGGTTGTGGAATCTCCATCTCTGGAGATACTTAAAAGTAGATTAGATAAATGTCTATCAGGGATGGTCTAGACAGTATTTGGTCCTGCCATGAGGGCAGGGGACTGGACTCGATGACCTCTCGAGGTCCCTTCCAGTCCTAGTATTCTATGATTCTATGAACAGCTGTAGCGCAAAAAGGAGTTATGCCTCGTAGAAGGAGGTTTACCTACACCGGAAAAAGCCCTCTGTTCTGCTGTTTTATTCTTGATTTCCTTGTGCAAAAGTGCATTTGAGGTGTGGACGCTCCGCGGGTTTTTGCGCAAAAACCTTGTAGTGTAGACGTAGTCCAAGAAATGTAGTTCTCCTGAAACATCACAAAAATGAATGCTGTGCAAGATAATTATTCGTTTATTCTGCTGCAAGGGACTCTACAATTTCTGTCCATCAGCATCGGAGTTTATGAAGCTGAGTTTGCCTGCAAGGCTTGTGGAAGAACCATAACTCTTCTGTGAAATTATATATTTTGTTATTTTTACTATAAAATATACATAATACATTGTTAAATCACCAGGTCCTTATGTGAGTTTGAACTGTCCTGTTTTGCCTACTTTTACACTGCCCTTATCTTTAACACAGTCAACATCATTTTGACTGAGAACTAACTAGAACTCCCCTTTCATCTTAATGCTCTAGCTTCACTGGCTAGAGAAATGGCTTTTGCTTTTGAGTAATATGAAGGTGTTTTTCCCCCTCCAGAGACAAACAGCTGCATGGAATTCACAGCCTCCTGCTGGGCCAAGTGGCAGGAGACTAGGATTGAAAATAAATGTATCTAGAGTATCTCAGCACCATTTAGTAAATAATTAATTAGTACTTAATGATGGATTAGTCACATTAATTGAACAGTTATTTGTATTTCATTGAACAGTGCTTTAGACATCCTGGAAGAAATTAACTTGTCAACAGGGCGTAAAAATAACTTCAGTGAAGGAGCTCTCGACAAACTACTTGATAACAACCTTTCTCAAAAATACAGCCAGATGGGGTACTTACCATCCAGTAACATAATTACTGATGGGTTCTTTGATTATGGTCAGGTAAGTTACTTTAAATATTATTTAAAAGTCTGTGCAGGTTCTGACTCTTCTCTTCATCAGACAAAGTACTGGGTTTATGGCTCCTTTGTACCACCCAAATGCAAAGGAGTCCTAGCAGGGACCGGGATCACCTTGCTTCCTTCTCATGTCATATCTGTGTCTGCATGGTGAACTTTGTCACTTTTTTGATCACCTTCTCTGGCAAATGAATCCACATTTTTTCTCATACTTCCGCATCTCTGGAATCTTCCTGCTGACCACATGTACTTAGCAACCAGTTTCCTTTTTTGGATTCTTCCTGAGATACTTGGTTCCTCTCCTGCTCTTTTTCACTACAGTTTGTATAATGAGATGCCACAATTGTCCTTCTGAGTGTCACTGTGAAGCCTAGAGTGTCTTGAGTCAGTGTGAAGCAATGGAAACAGCTACAAGCATAGTTAAGAACCTTTTTGTTCAGAATATCACCAGGTTCAATCATCCCTCTAATTCACTGTCTGCTACTGTACAGTTTAAGTTACCAGCCATTTTTACTTTACTAATTATACCTGTGAGATATTTAGCAACAGTAAGGCATGTATCTATGCCATCCCAAGAGGCCTTGACCACTGAGATATCGAAGTAACTGAACCATTCATTGCCCTTACTCTACAGTTAGTTTGCATGATGGAACAATTCAGTGGTTGTGTGGGAAGCTTCCCATAAAATGGCCTTTCTAGAAAAACCACGCCATACTTTGTTTCTGTCTTAACTGTGAGTGAAAATTACCCAAGTAAATTACAAGCAAAAGTCCTATTGAAAGTCAGTGGGTTTGTGCTCCTAAATCACTTGGGTTCCTTTAAAAAAAAACCACGCTGAATTGCATGGACATGTTTTTATTCTGAACTAGTTTTGGATTATATAACAATTACAATATAATAATAATTACAAATGAAATTATTTGTAAAACAGCTTCTCAGTGGGAGGTAAGTGAAGAAGAAACTGATTTTTTGGTGTGTTTGTGATTTAAGTTCTCAGCTACATTCTGTTAAAGATTCAGAATCTTACATTTTTAACCTTATTTTTTCAAAATAAGCTTTTTCGTTCACCTTTAAAAGACTAAAGTGTCTCTTCTTTTGTTCTAATTTTCTTGTAGGTAAAGCCTGGAGTGAAACTTTTGTCTTTGGAGGAACTGTGTACACAAGAGCTTAATGATCATCGTGCTATAATTTTAGTTAATGCTAAACTACCAGAAGTGTGAGTCAGGTTGCTTTGGAAAGATCACATTTCATTAAAATAACTTGCTTTTCCCCTCTGCATTCTCATAGCCCAACAGTACTGCAATTTTGACCTTCTACTGTATGTGAGATCTTTCTAGGTTAACCTTAACATTGTACTTCCTTTTTCAGGAGCCAAAGGTTTTGCATTTTATAAGCTAAGAGTTTTGATAGTTTTTTTTCTTGAAACAGCAAAGACCTGTTCAGAGAATTGCTCCAACTCTTGATAAAATGCTCTGTTCCAGTGCCCCATCAAGTAGTGAAATGTCCTGGAAAGCCCCGCTGGGCATTTCACTACTCGATGGGACACCGGCTTGCAGGAAGAAGCAAGAAATGGTGCCGTGCCATTGCTCCTCATGTGGCGCAGCAGCCTCCTCCCCCTCTCCCCCAGCAGGGTGCGTAGGGCAACTGGGCTGGCTTCTGGTGGCGCGCGGCCCCTCCCTCTTCCCCTGCAGGACTGCCTCTGCTGCGTGGAATCCTGGTACAGAGGCACCGCCTCCTCCTCCTCCGGGCCACCTTGGAGCCCTGGCAGGAGCCGTGTGGAGCCCGGCTGGGGCACTGCAGGGCAGGGCACACTTGGGCTTAGCAGGTGCCGGGATTGCAGCAGAGGCCGCTCATGGTGCTATTTTTAGTACTGCCATCTGGGTCCCGGCGGGCGGCCCTGGCTCCAGCTGGAGTCAAATGGCAACCACATGAGGTGTGTTCCAGTCGGGGCAGCCTCACCAAAATGGGCCTTGTGTGGCTGCCACTTGACTCCAGCTGGAGCTGGGCAGCCCACGGGTGCCAGGAGCATGGTACTAAAAATAGCATCGCAGGTGGCCTCTACTCCAGTCCTGACACGCAGTCCTGCTCCGGAAGCAGCTGGGGCTGGGGCTGTGGGGAAGTCTGCGGCCAGACTGTGGTAATAAAAATAGTGTTGCAGCCCGGCTCCAGCCCCACAAACTGCTTTGCATTTGGAAGGTAGAAGGTGAGGGAAGGGGCAGGGGGAGAACTAAGGGGGAGGTGGGGGT
Organism: Rafetus swinhoei; assembly: GCA_019425775.1. Taxonomy (NCBI): domain Eukaryota; kingdom Metazoa; phylum Chordata; order Testudines; family Trionychidae; genus Rafetus; species Rafetus swinhoei. Next base: position 224,716,739 of record CM033424.1, read on the forward strand.
GAGGAGAGGAAGGGGCTTGAGCTGAGGGGAGGGGGGCAGGGCAGGAGAAGAAAGGGGAAGGCACCAAGGGTCAGGGTGGAGGAAAGACAAATGTCAGGAGGCCAAGAAGAGACAATGAGGAAAAGGGCAGGGGAGGGAAGGTGTCAATGGGGATGGGAGAAAGAAGGGGACAGGGTGATGCTGGAGAGGGGAGGGACAATGGGGGCAAGAGGGAGGAAGAGGAGAGGGGAGGAGTGGAGTGGATGTCGGGAGAAGAGGAGTTGAAAGGGGTGAGCATGAGGAAGGCAGGGGATGGAGCAAGTCAAGCATGAGGGCACAGAAGGGTGTGAGGAGAACTGGGGCAAACGGTGGTGAGGGTTGGGCACCAGGGAGAAAGAGGGAAAGGAGGGCAGGGGCAGTGAGGGAAGGGGGAGGCACCAGGAAGGTGCAGGGGTAAGGAAAGGTGCAGGTGCCAGGGGATTCTGGGGGTGAAGCAGAAGGGAAGACGCATGGAGGGGAGGGACGGGCACCAGAGGACAGAAGAGAGAGGCAGTGAAGGTGGGTAGAGGGAGCTGTTAGGAGAGGGGATGGGAAGGGGTAGCTACAGATGATCAGAGTGGGGCTAGAGGAGGAGTGGACACGGGGGAGAGAAAGGCTGGTGCAGGGGAGGGGGGCAGGTCTCCAAGGGCTGAGGGGAGTGAGAAGGGCAGGAGCAGCAAAGGAGGGTGAGGGGTGGGGGGGGGCAGCAGGCACCAGGGGAGCAGATGAGGCGAGGGGAGGGTAGGAGAAGTGGCAATAGAGAGAAAAGGGAGAGGTTTATAAGATATTTATTAAGAAATTGGATGCCACAATGGCACACATCCAAACAAGCGCACATGAATTCAATACTGGTGCACGAGACAAAATTCACTCCACTCATGGGAGGAAAATCTTAGAGGGAACACTTCTCCCAGCCTCTCCCCCCAAGTTAATGCAATGCAAATGGGGTTAATGCAATTGCAGGATAGTTACGTGGAATGTCCTGTGAGGGCCAAACCCATCCCTATTGGTAGGAGGACAGTGGGAGGAATTCTTAGAGGGGTCACATGACACCCTTTACTTCTGGTTACGTGTCCATCTTGACCCTGGTCATTTGTCCATCTTGACCCCAGGAGTACTACCTTCAGAGGTGGGACTTCTTGTGGCAGGGGGTGTGGATAAAGGGGGTCAAGGGGTGTGGCTAACGGGGGGCCATGGGGCATGGCTAAAGTGTCCCTAATTTTAGTTCAGAAAATATGGTCACCATATATTTACCTCAAAGCAAAAAACAGCCAAGCATCCTACTCTTAGGTAGCCTTCTACATTTGTGGAGCAGTAATGTAAAAAACTGATGATTTCCCCTTTCCTACTAAAGTTAAAATACACCTAACAAACCCTGTTACATTTGAGCTCAGGAAATTGGTACTCTGGAAATCATTTAATCTAAACAGTCTTCCGATTAGACAAGGCTCTGTCAATATCTTGTAAGTCCCAAATCCACTTCTCTGCTGTCATCACATCTATTAATTGAACCCTGTTCTCATTTTTATGCTGTACATGATACCATAAAGATCTCTGAGATCACCTATTACAACTCAGTGCTCTTTGCAGGTCCCTAATTCTATCAAATATTCTTTCTTCGCCCTTCTTGACACAACCCTTTGCCCTGGTGGCACCTTCGAGTTTACCCTGGAGGCAGTGAACAGTTTTTGTTATGTGGATCTTTGGATTTTTTTACTACTTAATAACTAATCACAATCACTAGTATACTTGCTATGCTTTGAACAAGTCTAGTGGCCTATTTTAAAGGTATACAAATATCTTGTATTTTTTCAGTTCCCTCAGTGCAGAGGACAAGTCACAAGATCTATGTTATGGACGAACCACATCTTCTTCTTCTATTAGAAAAAGTAGTAAAGAAAGAACAAGGTATGACCTTAGGTTTTGTTAACAGTCAGCGTGCTCTGATTGCACAAACAGTCACAGTTTCAGGGTAGCTGCACCTGTATCCCTCCAACTGTGACAATGCCCAGCCAGGTCTTGGGTCTCCAGACACCGCATAAGAATATAACAACCATACTGGGTCTGAACAAAAGTCCAGTTAGCCCAGTATCCTGTCTTCTAACAGTGGCCAATACCAGGTGCCCCAGAGGGAATGAACAGAACAGTAATCATTAAGTGATCCATCCCGTTGCCCATTCCCAGCTTGTGGCAAACAGAGGCTAGGGACACCATCCTGGCCCTTCCTGGCTACAAGCCATTGATGGACCTATCCTCCATGAATTTATCTAGTATTATAGTCTTGGGCTTCACAACATCCTCCTGCAAGGAGTTCCATAGGTTGACCGTGCATTGTGTGAAAAAATGCTGCCTTTTGTTTGTTTTAAACTTGCAGCATATTAATTTCATTTGGTGACCCCCTATTTCTCAAGCTTTGAGGAATAAATACTTCCATATTTACCCTGAAACAGTCATAATTGCATAGCCTTCTATCATACCTTCCCTTAGTTGTCTCTTTTCCAAGCTGAAAAGACCCAGTTTTATTAATCTCTCCTTATATGGAAGCCATTCCATATCCCTAATCATTTTTGTTGCCCTTTACAATTCTAAATATGGTTATCCCATCTCAAAAATATATCTGTATACAGTATTCAAGATGTGGACATACTGTGGATTTATAAAGAGGCAATATGATATTTTCTATCTTATTATCTATCCCTTCCTTAATGATTACCAACATTCGGTTTCCTTTTTTAACTGTTGCTGCATATTGAGGACTTCAGAGGACTATCCACAATGACTCCAAGACCCCTTTCTTGGATGGCAACAGCCAATTTAGACCCCATCATTTTATATGTGTAGTTGGGATTATGTTTTCCAATGTGCATTACTTTGCATTTATCAACACTGATTTCATCTGCCGTTTTGTTGCCCAGTCACCCAGTTTTGAGAGATCCCTTTGTAACTCTTCGCAATCTGCCTGAGACTTAACTATCCTGCTTAATTTATATCCTCTGTGATTTTTCCACCTTATTGTTTATCCTTTTTTCCAGATCATTTATGAATATGTTGAATAGGACTGGTCCCAGTACAGATCTCTGGGGGATACCACTATTTACCTCTCTCCATTCTGAAAACTGACAATTTATTCTTACCCTTTGTTTCCTGTATATTATTGACTCTCACTGCGTGTTTTAAGATTGCACGCTCCCTGCCTGACATTGTGCTATGCCTAGCAAACCAGACTGCCTATGGCCTGCAGCACTTGTGCTTTGAATTCTCTCTGAGGGCTATGAACAGTGTATTTCCAGCAGTTGCAAGTTACCACAAAGCACTTTCTAGGAAAGCACATTTATTCTTCAGATAAAAGCCTTACAGGAAAAAAACCCAATAAAAACCGTAATCATATTTAACTCCTTTAAATGTGCAAGGAATCACCCATCAGTCTTATGAGGTGCTAGTCAGCCAAAGTCTTTCCAATCATTCTGCAAGCATTGAGGCCCCTGCTGGACAGAGGATCCTATCCATTTGCTGGATCAGAAAGAAGCCCCTGAGTCAGTTTAAATCCAGCTTTTTTATATCAAAAAGCCCTTAGTCTGGTGTTTCTGGAAATATCTGTTTGAATCAGTAGATACAAGCCTTCCAGAGGAATCTAAACCTGACTGATTCACCTAAATTACCTCTTCCCCTTCACATTGTTCTTTGTTCTGGAGGAGCTATGGCAGCTCTTCCCACCCTCCCTTATAGAGCTCATATGATCCTTGGCCAACATTGTTACATAAACTATCCATAAAACGAATACAATCTGCTTTTCCAAAGAGACAGCATGCGGTTGCAATATCTGTCACACAATCATCTAAATTCAGACAAGGCTTACATACTGACAGACTTTTAAACAAAACTGTTTACAATGGAGTGAAAAAATGTCTAAGGCTACATCTAGGCTGCAGGCTGCTTTCGGAAGAAGCTTTTTTTGGAAGAGATCTTTCGAAAAAACTTCTTCTAAAAGAGTGTCCATACACAAAAGCGCATCAAAAAAGCGATCTGCTTTTTCGAAAGAGCGCATCCTGACTGATTGGACGCTCTCTTGCATAAAAGGCCACCCGGAACCAGTTCAGCCAGGGCTTTAGGTCACCAGTTGCTTCCGAGTGCTGGTGCTGGAGCCTTACAGAGTCATGTGCTTAAAGGGAGCCCCCTGGACAGATGTTTCTCTGCTTCTGCTGCATGTTTGCCTGCCTCTTTGAGGGACAGCAAAGCTCTTACAGTGCTTGCTGTGGTTGCCAAGCTTTTGTGGATGCCTCAGCTTTTTCTTGTGAGCCGTGGAGCCAGAGCAGCCCCCGGGCATGCGATGGCCCCACATGGATAGGGCCATGCTGCAGTTTTTGCAGCACTTTATGCCAGCTGCCTTCCTGGTCCTGACCGAGCTGGATCCCGAGCTCATTCTGGGGAAGACGTTTTCTCCACCCCCCAGGATTTGGTGCAACTCCTGGTAATAGGGGCAGGTGTGGGGTCCTGCCCCTGAGCATGAGCTGCACTCTCTAGCCCGGACATAACCCTGACGCAGCTCTTTTACCTTACTGCGGACCTGTTCCAAGGTCCGGGGTGGGTGTCCACGCTCCGCCAGGGACTTGGCCATGCTCTCAAATGTGTCAGCATTTCGGCGCTTGGAGCAGAGATCCTGCAAGGAGTCTCTCGCCCCACAGCTTGAGGAGGGACAGGATCTCCGCTCCAGACCAGAAGGGTGCGTACCTCTTGGTCCCCCTGGGTGGGTCCTAGGACTCCTGGGGCTCCTCCCTGCGAGGGCTAGGGGAGTCGCAGGGGGCTTGGGGCTCTGCCATGGGTGGCAGAGAGAGCCGCGCAGTGAGGTGCTGCTCTCAGGCCGGCTTCCTGCCACAAGGCTTGTCCAGGGTGCTTGCAGCTTTAAGAGAGGCCAGGAGACAGGAACTATAGAGTCCTGATTACTTTGGACGGAGTGTCCACCAAGGCACCTGTGTTATTTCCTGGAGGCCTCTTATTTCGGAAAAAACCCCTCCTCCCCATCCACACACGCCTTTTTCCAAAAGAGCTCTTTCAGAAAAAAAGGGTTCTTCCTCGTAGAAACAGGATTACCAACGCCGGAAAAACACCGCTGTTCTTTCAATTTACTTTCAGAAGAACGCAATTGCAATGTGGACATATCCTCAATGAATATGGCTGTTTTAAGACAATTGTCTATTAAAAATAGAATTCCGATTGAAATGGGTGATGAACAGTTTTCCAAAACAACAAAAATGATTAAATGTAATGTTAAGTCTCCAATTTCTTTTTCACCTCATAATTGCAGAAATATGCAACTGTGTGTATAGTTGAGATACAAGATGGGTAAGATAATGTCTTTCATTGGGCCAGGTTCTGTTTGTGAGAGAGAAGTCCTTTCGAATTAATCTGAGTTCTTATTCTTCAGGTCTTGCATATATCTGAAAAAGAGCATGGCGTGATCTTGAAAATTGTCTCTCACCAACAGAGACTGGCCCAATAAAAGATATTATTTCAACTACCTTGTCTCCAGTGCTTTTTTTTTTTGCTCAACAACTTTTCCCCTGGAGTACCAGCACCATTTTTTTTTAAACAAAAAAGCACTGCTTGTCTCAATACTATCCTGAGATCAACCTGGCTACAACTGTATATCTATCCATTTCTTTAATCTATCATGCTTATCTGTCCCACAATACCATTGTATCTGAATACCTTATACTTTTTATTGTATTTATCCTCACAACACCCTAATAGGTAGGAAAGTGCAATTGTACTAGATAGGAAATTAAAGTATAGAGAGACTAAGAGTAAAATGTTCAAAAGTGACTGAGGTACTTAGGATGCAAGACCCACTTACTATCAGTTGTTCCTAAATAACTTTTGAAAATGTGACATAGGGCACAATTTTTAAAAAGTACTCAAGTGTTTTATGAGACTAAGTGACTTGCCAAAGGACATATAAGAAATCTGTGACAGAGAAGAGATATACCTGTCTGTTTTTCTTTCTTTTACATAAATTCCATCCCTGCTGGGGTTGGCTGTGTCTAGATTACACCTCTCTGTCGACAGAGAGATGTAGTCTAGACGTAGCCGTTGGTACCCAATCAGTTCCATGTGGAATTGCAGGGCTGTGCTCCATTGCTATTGCCTATCTTGCTTTAAACACACAGTTTTGCTCAGTGAAGAGTGTAGCACACATTGCCAGTCAGCCAGAAGAAGTAGCTCTCTACTGACAATCTTCCCACTCTGACTGAATGGAGGGGAAGAGGAAAAATAAACATGTTGCCTTTCCCTCCCTCGTGAAAGGCAGAGGTTTCTACAATGCCCACCAGGCACAGAGATATCCTTTCTGGTTCCTTTTTGCTGTGAAGGTGAGAGAGGAACCATCGTCCCAACTCAGGGATTAGGGGCATCATTTTGACAGCTGATGCCCCTTACAGAGACCTGAAAGATTCATCTGTAGCTATCTTACCTGTTCAGTTGTGGGAGATGCCTTGTATATGTAGGTGCGGGAGTTGAGAATATCTGAGGCACCTTTGTACAGATGACTTCCTGCAGCATTGCATGGACTGTGGAGCAGATAGAAATGGATGTTGATAGGAGATATATGGAATGAGAAGACAACAGACAATGGTAGTGGTTGTGGAGCAATATTTCCAGTTTTTTCTTGGGGAATCATCCACAAATCACGGCACCCCTTCATTCTAGATAAGAGTTGTATTGCTAGAGATGGTGATACTTAATGTTGCTATGCGCTTCTTTGTGTATGTGTAAATTGAAATTTACTGTAAGAATGTAAAAAGGATTTGGGAAACTACTTTGTAATTTTAATAGTTCAGTGGTATCTCCTGTGGAGGAAAAACAAGAATCTTCTGGACGATCTCCCTCTTCACTCACCAAAAGCAGCACTAGAGAGAAAGGCTCCAGGTATTATAATTTGGATGAAGTATTTTTGTATTTTAATTTGGAGTTGAAAAGCAAACAATTGATAAATAGTAAGTGTTGACTATTAAAAATTAGGGACCTAATTCTCAGGTTGGGCTGAGTTCTGTTTGTGCAGAACCCAAAATAGGGCTCAAAGTTGGCCATGCCTCCATGAGGAAGAAAAGTTTAGTAGTAGACAGCTTTTTAATCTAACAGACAAAGATATAACAAGATCTTGTGATTGCCATTCGTGATCATATGCATTTCTCAAATCAGAAGCTCCAGTAAGGAATGCAGAATGTGCAGTGAATAATCAATAAATACATTGACTTCTTATGAAATCTTACTAGGACATGCCCTATAGTAGTTGAACTTTGTAGTAGAGATGTCAACATGTAGATGACTACATGATTAACTGATAAGCCTAGGCTTATTGGTTGATCCTGTCGACTACACGCATCCCCCCCTTGCTGCCTCTGTATCAGAGGCAGCAAGGGGGAGGTGGGATTGGTGCCTGTGGGGAGTCAGCTTAAAAGCCAACTCCCCCGAGCATTGGATCTGTCTGCCCCCCATGCGGATAGAGAAGAAGCAGCATGGAGGGTGAGTGAGGCAGGTGGAACCGATACATGTGGGGAGCTAACTTTTGTGCCGGCTCTCGTGCGTGCCAGCTGTGTGGACCCACCTGCCCCCACCTTTCTGCCTCCTACGGAGTCCGGGGCGTGCAGACAGGAGCCAGTGCTGGGGAAAGCTGGCTTAAAAGCCGATTTCCCCCAGCACCGGCTCTGCAGTGCTGCTTGTCTTCCACCCCCACACTGCTGCCTCTGTCGGTGGGGCGGGGGTGGGCAGGGAGAGGTGCCACAAAGCAGCCTCTGTCTGCGGTGGGCCCCGGCTCACTACGGAAAGAGGCTGCTCCATGGCAGCAGCCCCTATCTGGGGGGGCTCCCCAAGGACAGAGGCTGCTCCAGCATCCCACTGAGCAGCTTCTGTCCATGGAGAGCCTGGGCCCACTGTGGACAGAGGCTGCTCTACATCAGCAGCCCCTGTCTATGGGGGGGTCCAAGCTTCCCACAGATTGAGGGTGCTGTCACAGAGCAGCCTCTGTCTGTGGTGAGCTCAGAACCCCCATGGACAGGGGCCACTGCCACCCTGCATAGCTACCTCTGTATCAAAGACAGCAACTCAGGGTGGCAGATGGGAGCTGGTCTGTGCAGGGAGCTGGTTTTTAAATGGGCTCACCTTGGAGACCGGCTCCCGCCTACCACCCCACACAGCTGCAAATTTAAGGCGGTTACACGACTATTCAATTACACGCTAACATCCCTCGTTTGTAGCAACTTGCTTAGTATTACTTGCTCAACGATTTCATTGTTTTTGTTTGTTTGTTTGACGTCCCAGACTTCTTTCAAGTGAAAACTAGGATCTATAGAAGTTGTTTTGTTTATAACATTACCAACATTATATGGGACCAAAATCTCTTCATTTACAAAAATGATCCAAAAACAGGCTTACATATATGCTGTAGAAACCTCTTATTATTATGTGCCTATCTTCAGATTGGTAGTGCTTACCACTGCAGATCCAATAGTACAATAGCAGATCCAATAGTACAGTCCTTACAGGGAGGGATATGCTGATGTCATTGTAGCTGGTCAGGATTATGTGAGCACAATGCCACTTGGTACCTAAACCTTCCACAACTAGTGTCCACAGATCCTGTGAAATAGACTCTTTGATTGGATTTGGAGGCATTCAGAATCAGGAGAGAAAACTTCCCAGGCTCCTCCCCCCAAAATAGGATTTTTGGGTGTGTCCATATACAGAGCCATGCAGCTGGAATTTGACTCTGAGAGATTACCATATTCTAAATAAACATCCATTATTTTCTATTAAAGAAAAGGAAAAGGGAAAAAAGAAGAAGAAAGACCAAAAGAAGAAGAAGAGTTGCAAACAATGCTTAAAGTCCAGGAAGTAGTTCTCGAAAAGTTACCATGGCTGCCACCATTTGACTCCATTTTACTGGATTACATTACTGATGCTTCCAAAATAATCCTACCATTAACTACAACCAAAGAACAGGTCGTGGCACTTGCACAGTGAGTACTGTACTGTGTAGGAATGGGCAATAATTTTTTCAGGGGGGGCACTTCACAAATTTTGATATGTGGTCATTGGCTGGCTCCAGGCCCTCTGGAGAGGGCAGGGCCTCAGGCAGAAGGGCTACAGAAAAAGACAGAGGCTGTGTCTACACTGGGCCACTTATTCCGGAAAAGCAGCCGCTTTTCCGGAATAAGCTGCGAGCTGTCTACACTGGCCCCTTGAATTTCTGGAAAAGCACTGACGATCTACTGTAAGAAATCAGCTGCTTTTCTGGAAAAACTATGCTGCTCCCACTCGGGCAAAAGTCCTTTTTCCGGAAAACTGTTCTGGAAAAGGGCCAGTATAGACAGCACAGTAGTCTTTTCCACAAAAAAGCCCCGATCGCGAAAATGACGATCGGGGCTTTTTTTCCAGAAAAGCGCATCTACATTGGCCACGGACGCTTTTCCGGAAAAAGGGCTTTTCCGGAAAAGCATCCTGCCAATGTAGACGCTCTTTTTCCGGAAATACTTATAACGGAAAACTGTTCCGTTTTAAGCATTTCCGGAAAAGGGTGCCAATGTAGACACAGCCAGAGTGTGTGAGTGTGAAAGAGAGACATTTTGCATGTGAAAGACTGACTTTGTGACACAAATTGAGTGTGCAAGGAAGTGTGTGTGTGACAGTGACTGAGTGTGGGGGGGCACAGAGACAGTGTGGCATAGACAGGGTGTGGTGATAGTGACACAGAGAATGTGTGTGCTGGCTGCTACTGGGTAAGTTTCTGAGAGAAGCTACATGCTGTCTCTTTATGGGAAATCTATCCTGCTCTGTTGTCTCCACCCTCCCCTGCTCCTCACTCCGCTGAGTCATCTGCCATCCATGCTTCAGAATGGAACAACTAAAAACATAAGAAACGGCCATAGTGGGTCAGACCAATGGTCCATCCAGCCCAGTATCCTGTCTGCTGACAGTGGCCAATCCCAGATGCCCCAGAGGGAGGGAACACAACAGGTAATCCTCACATGATCCTTCCCCTGTCACCACCTCCAGAGAAACAGAGGCTAGGGACACCATTTCTACCCATCCTGGCTAATAGCCATTGATGGACCTAACTTCCATGAATCTATCTAGCTCTTTTCTGAACCCTGTTAAAATTCTAGCCTTCACCACATCCTCTGGCAAGGCATTCCAGAGGTTGACTGTGCACTGAGTGAAGAAAAACTTCCTTTTGTTTGTTTTAAACCTGCTACCTATTAATTTCATTTGATGACCCCTAGTTCTTATATTGTGGGAATAAGTAAATAACTTTTCCTTATATAACAGACTCCGCTGTGTGTCTCCTGCTATTATGTCTGAGACAAAATAAAAATACATAGAGTTGGGAGGGAAATACTCTTTCCGCTCCAGGAAAATATTTGACAATTTGAAAAGTTTTCCTGTCTCACATTGGCACATCCCCTCTTTTCTGGATAGGTTATCCCATTTCTCATATGCCTAGCAGTTCATCACCTCAGACAAATCTCAGACAAATAGGTGTTAAGCATGGTGGAATTGGGATATATCCTGCATTTCCTTTCTGCACCTTCATCCCACACCTCTACCTGGTCCCCAGGGATCCCTCTCACAAGTGTGTTCTAAGACAATAAGTGCAGATTAAAATACATCAAGAAAATAATATTCTGGGTGGTGTCCCCTGGCTATGATTATTTTAACTGTAGACCCTGGAGGCTGACATACTGTCCTTGACTTACAGGATGCCTACTTGCATGTGGCGATCCATTCTGACCACGGGGTATTTTGGAGGTTCGTGGTAGGAGAATATCATTATCAATTTACCACCCTGCCATTCAGACCCTCATTGTCAGAGTGTGCTTTTACCAAGTACATGGCAGTAATGGTGGGCTGCCTTCACATATATCTTTACCTGCCTCAGCCATGAGGTCAGGAGCATATCTTGACCTACAGGCTCACAGTTTATGGACTGTCCACAAGGCCAGCTTACACATAAACATACTTGAGATTTGTATAATATTCTCTGTGTTAGCAGTTCCTGCCTCACATTCAGGGCAAGACTGTCCAGATACTCAGTGGTGACACAACAGTGATGTTTTATGTGAACAAGCAGAAGGTACCAAGTCAAACATTCTCAGTCAAACATTCTCTGTCAAGAGGCCATCAAATTGAGAAATTGGTTCATTCAGAGCTTGGTCACTCTCACAGCATCTCATCTGAGCACATGTTTCAGACACAAATGGTATCTCAACACAAACATTCAGCTCGGATATTCTGCTTGGGAGGCTTTCTATTGGGGTATCTGTTGGCAACTTGGCAGCAGGAAGTGTCCCTGCTTCTCTTCCAAGGCAGGTCACTGTCCCAGATCAATATCAGGCATTTTCTTTGGGACAAGGACCTGTGCTATGCATACCACCAGTAACCTTGATTTTCAGGGTCATTATCAAGCTCAAGCGAGATCATGGCTGGATGATCCTTATAATTCCAGCTTGTCCAACCAAGACAGATTTGGTATTCAGATCCCCACAGATTGCGTAATCAAGAACTTTGCTGTCACCGATAATAAAAGACCTGATCTAGTGTTGCATCTCACATCGTGATTCAATAGTTAAATGCAGAAAAGTTCCAGAATGCTCAGAGGTAGTCCAGAATGTTCTTCTAAATAGCAGAAATCCTTCCACAAAAGCTATTTACCCGAGCAGGTGGAAGCATTTTGACATCCGAGCAATCTCCCACAATGTGTTCCCAACTCAGACTAAGATTCAAACAATTCTGAGTTGCCTGTGCACCTAAGGAATCAGCTATCCTACAGCTCCAATAGAGTGCCCCTGTCATCTTGGCATTTCCCTGTTGCCTAAAGGGTAAGGCTGTTCTTCTTCGAGTGGTTGCTCATGTCCATTCGAAGTAGGTGTGCGCACCGCGTGCACCGTGTCTTCCGGAGCGTTTTCCCTAGCGGTACCACGTGGCGCCCGGCAGGGCGCCTGGAGTGGCACCGCCATGGCGAGCATAAGTACCCCTGCCAGCGCTGCCCCACCTCAGTTCCTTCTTACCGCCCGTGGCCAGTCGTTGGAGCATCTCTCTCTCTTTGTCAGTTAATGGTTCCCGTTCTTCTACTTATCTGTAAATAGTTCTATTAGCTAGATAGTTAGGTTCTTTGTTTTGTTTCCCCCCCCCCTTGGGGTTGAGGAATGCCAGGGCCTCAGGGCTTTAAGGCGTGCGCGGACTGTGGAAAGTTTATGCCCAGAGGCGACCCACACTACAGTTGCCTGAAGTGCCTGGGTGAGGCCCATCTTGCAGTTGCTTGCAAGATCTGTAAGTCCTTTAAGCCCCGCACCAGGAGGGAAAGAGTTTCCCGCCTAAAACTTCTCCTCATGGAGACAGCGCTACAACTGGTGCTGCCGGAACATCCTACGGTGCAGAGCGCACTGGCTTCTGCGCGTGATGCTCCTTGCCGGCACCGCGCGTCCGCGTCGAGATCTCGGCACCGGTCTCACTCTCCACCATCCAAGAAGATGAAGAAGTCCCGCGGAAGGTCCCCTTCGAAAAAGGCTACCTCGGTCAGGTTCCACGGTGCCGGCTCACCAGTGCACGCATCCGCTACGGTGCGCCACAGTTGGCGAGAAAGTCTGGATAGTCCGGGGCGCCTGCCTTCTCACCGCCCGTCCATGCCGGACACGTTTGAAGCGGCGCAGGACCTTATTAGCCTCACCACCTCCCCTCCGTCGTCGGTTGAGGCGGAAGGGTTGAGGTCGCCCTCGCCAGAGGCTGAGTTGGCTATGGCCGCCGCCCGCATGGCCGAATTCGGCATCCTAGGGCGACTTATGCGTCGGGACCATCCCATGTGGGATCAGTACTGATCGCTGCCACAACACCGCAACTTTCAACGCCGAGTCGCCAGTCCTGTCCACGTTCGGGTCGCGCCCGATCCTCAGCACAGCTGAGTCCCCTGCCAGGCCCTCGTTTGGCAGCACCGGTACCGCATTCTCACAGCCATGTGGCATCTACTGCGGCACCGCTCTCCTCCATGGCACCTGGCCTCCTGGACCCGGCGTCCGTCTCCGTGCCGTCGCAAGCACCGGCACCGACCCTGTGGACTTTGCCGGTGCCCCAGCCTCCACTCCTTTCAGGACATGCGGCGACGGGCCTGAGTGGTTCAGCTGCTCCCACAGCGCTGTGTCCGGTACCGGGCCTGGGTCCCTCGGTACCGTGTACGCAAGCGATAACTCTTCCGGCACCGGGCCTAGGCACCCCGGTGCCGCGGCTGTTGGCACTGTTCCTGCCGGCGCCGGGCCTGGGCACCCCGGTGCCGCAACCAGCGGCAACGGTCCCGGCACCAGGCTTCAACACCCTGGTGCCGCAACTGCTGGAGTCCACTCTCCCGGCACCGGGCCTAGGCACCCCGGTGCCGCATCCAGTAGCGTCAACTCTTCAGGCACCGGGCCTCGGCACCCCGGTGCCGCAACTGCTGGTGACCTCTTTTCCGGCACCGGCCCTAGGCGCTCTGGTGCTGCATCCGACGGCGTCAGTTTTCCCGGCACCGGGCCTCAGCACCTCGGTACCGCATCCAGCGGAGCCAAGTCTCCCAGCACCGGGCATGGGCCCCGCGGTGCCGCAACTCGTCCGTCCCCGCCGTTCCCATGCGGGCAAACCAGAGTCCATGGCTAGGTTTGCCCCGCACTCTTCCTCGGCTCCGCCCTGGCCAGAGTCCGACTACTCGTCGGATTCAGATGCAACTTCCATCCGTTCAGGGTCGCCCGAGGCGTCCTCGACCCACAGGTCCCGTTTCGGCACCGGGGGGACCGTTCGCAGCAAACCTGGCCCCCGCATCCGCAGTGGCCCTTTTGGACTCCTTGGGCCTACCATCAATGGCAGGGGCCGGTGCCCCCCTCTCTGCTGTCGGAGACTTCGGGTCGCCGATCACAGGCCTCGGCGTCGCTGGCTCGACCTCCCCCTTCCCCGCACGGGGCACCGCAGCCCGATCCAGCGGCAGAGGCCCCGGTGCCAGAGTTGGGCCCACAGGCGGCGCAAGATGTCCAGCCGGCACCGCAGTCGGCACCTACCGATCCGGCACTCATGCAGGAGTCATCCTCCTCATCGTCCCCTGATGAGGCCTGGCAGAACCCGGCACCGAGCCTGCCTTCTGTGGATGCCCGCATCAAAATTGCTCCGCGCATGGCATCAAATCTCAGCGTCGGTGGAACATGTCATAGAGGACACGGATCCAATGGTGGACATCCTCACCGAGGACGCACCCACACGTTTGGCCTTACCGCTAAACAAAACGGTGGCCAAAATTACTAATGCCCTGTGGCAGACGCCGGCGACCTTGACCCCTACCTTAAAAAGGGGTCGAGAAGCGCTATTATGTCCCGCACTCGGGGCATGAACATCTGTATTTGCAGCCCATCCCGGGGTCCTTGGTTGTGCAAGCTGCGGCCCAAAAAGAAAGGCTCCCCCAGCCTGGCCCGTCTCCAAAGGCGAGAGAGCCTAAGCGGCTGGATTTGATGGGCCATAAGGTTTACGCCACAGGGGCGGTGCAACTTCGCATCGCAAACCAACAGGCGATGTTGAGCCGGTATGCCTTCAATACTTGGCAGGCAGTGGAAAAATTCAGGGACAACCTCCCGGTGGAGGACCGTCAGGAGTTTGCGGCCATCGCCTCGGAGGGGAGGGTTATTGCCCGAACCGCTCTCCAGGGCGTCCCTGGACACAGTCGATTCGGCAGCCCGCACTATGGCATCTGGCGTTGTTATGCGTTGGGGTGCCTGGCTGCAAGTTCCGGGGATTCCCCCTGACGTCCAAAATATGATCCAGGACTTGCCTTTCGACGGCAAAACTTTGTTCTCGGAGCACACCGACTCTAGGCTCCATACGCTAAAGGACACAGGGTCTACCCTGAAGTCCTTGGGCATCCACACGCCTGCCCTGCAGCGTCGCCAGCTGCCCTATAGGCAACAGGGGAGAGCGCAGCCCCAGGTCCCCCGGGGGGATTACTGGAGGCACCGCTCCCGGGCCTCCGGTGGAGGTTCCAGGGCGGTTGCGCACCCCCAGGGCGCTAGGGGTCGCCGTCGTCGCCCCAGGGCAGACAACCAGAGAGGAGGTCCCCACGGCCCTTCCCATCAGGGCAAGCCGCAATTTTGGCGCCCTCTTCGAGGTTACGCGCAGTCTCCCACCCTGGCCCCGTTTGGGGCCAGGCTATCCCACCCTGCGTGGGCGCTAATCACATCAGGCGCCTGGGTATTAAATATAGTAAATGGAGGCTATACCATCCCCTTCTTGGGCCCGCCTTCAAACCCCCTCCCGTCTCCCTTCATGGACACCCCTCACGAACACATCCTGTGTCAGGAGGTGTCCGTGCTCCTATAAAGGAGCAGTAGAGGAGATTCCCCACACCTGCGGGGAAGGGATTCTACTCCCAATATTTTGTGGTCCCCAAACCAAAGGGAGAGTCCGTCCCATCTTGGACCTAAGAAATCTGAACAAGCGGTCATAAAACACAAATTCAGAATGGTGACCTTAGCCTCGGTCATCCCAGTGCTACAGTTAGGAGACTGGTACACAACTCTCGATCTCAAGGACGCGTACTTCCACGTGGCGATCAGAACCAGCCACAGGAGGTTTCTCAGGTTTATGGTTGGCCGACGCCATTTTCAGTTTACGGTGCTCCCTTTTGGCCTGTCAATGGCACCGAGGGTATTCACCAAATGCATGGCGGTGGTTGCGGCGTTTCTCCGCGGGCAAGGGGTGCCGCGTGTTCCCGTACCTCGGCGATTGGGCTAATCTGAGGTCGCTCGTCTGAACAGGTGAGGTCTCCATGTGTCACTCACGAAGACCCTCTTTTTAAAGCTCGGGCTCATGCTGAAGCGAGGAGAAGTCATCCCTAACCCCTCTCAGCATCTCGAGTTCGTGGGGCCCTCCTCGACGCAAGGGTAGCAAGAGCGTTCCTCCCCAGGAGCAGGTTCCTCTCCATAGTGGAGCTGATTTCAGGGTTAACCCGGTCCCCTATCACGACCCCTCGGGTTTGCTCGAGGCTCCTGGGTCATATGGCTGCATGCACGTACACGGTGCGCCACGCCAGAATGAGGATGAGACCCCTGCAGGCTTGGTTGGCAAAGGCCTTCAGCCAGTCCCGAGGTCTTTGGGACTCAGTCATAACAGTGCCCCCAGAGGTCCTGGCCTCCCTACAATGGTGGACCCAGGAGGCCGTGGTGTGCAGTGGGGTACCTTTCAATGCTCCTCCCCCCTCCCTCACGCTGGTCACCGATGCCTCCGACCTGGGCTGGGGAGCACACCTGGGGCGACACAGGACCCAGGGTCTGTGGTCTCCCTCGGAATGGACCCTCCACATAAACGTCCGGGAATTGCGAGCGGTGAGAAGAGCCTGCGAAGCCTTCCTGCCAAGACTCTCTCACCGCTCCATCCTGGTTCGTTTGGACAATACAGCAGCGGTCTTTTACCTCAACAAGCAGGGGGGAGCCCGGTCACCTCCTTTCTGCAGAGAGGCCCTGCTACTCTGGCACCTGTGTGTGAAATACAACATCACACCACAGGCGGAGTACCTCCCGGGGTGCAAGAATCTGTTAGCAGACACGCTGAGCAGATCCTTCGGAGCCCACGAGTGGTCACTCAAGGACTCTGTCCTGCGTCAGGTTTTCCGCAGGTGGGGTTATCCCCTCCTAGACCTGTTTGCCTCGACACACAATGCAAAGTGCTGGAACTACTGTTCCCTGCTGGGGCTGGGGAAATATTCCTTGGGGGATGCCCTAACGGCCACGTGGCCAGAGGGCATTCTGTATGCCTTTCCCCCGTTCCCCCTAATCTCCAGGGTGTTGACTAGGGCACGGACCTTTCGGTCCACGATCATTCTTATAGCCCCCAGGTGGCCCAGACAGTTCTGGTTCCCCATCATGGTGGACATGCTCACCGAGGACCCGATAGCACTCCCTCCAGTCCGGGACCTTCTAACTCAACCCTGGGACGGGGGGACCATGGTTCACCCAAATCTCAGGTCTCTCCACCTAACGGCTTGGTTTATCCATGGCTGAACCAATCGGAAAGGGAATGTTCCCAGGAGGTTCAGATGGTACTCCTCAGTAGCAGGAAACCCTCTACCAGACGGTCGTACGCTGCCAAGTGGCGGCGCTTCGTCTTGGGCGTCCCAAGAGGAGTGCACCCATCCTCGGCCCCTGTCCCGACTATTCTAGACTATCTTTTCCAGCTTCGGTCCAGTGGCCTCTCTTTTTCTTCTATTAAAGTCCATGTGGCATCTCTCTCCGCCTTCCATGTAGGTACGGCAGGAGTTTCCCTCTTCGCTAACCCGGTGGTTAAAAGGTTTCTCACTGGTCTGGAGAAACTGTACCCCTCAGTGAGAGCACCGCTTCCCGCCTGGGACCTCAACTTGGTCTTACACAGGCTTATGTCGCCCCCTTTCGAGCCGTTGGCTACATGTTCCCTGAAGCACCTCTCGTGGAAGGTTGCTTTCATCGTGGCCATTACGTCTGCTCGTAGGGTTTCCGAGCTAAGGGCGCTGACTATAGATCCGCCCTACCTTGTCTTTCACATAGTAATGTGAGGCTCCGCCTCATCCAGCCTTCCTCCCAAAGGTGGTGTCACTGCTCCACTTGTCCCAGGAAATTTATCTCCCGGTTTTCTTCCAAGCCCCACGCCTCCCATAAGGAGCGGGTGCTCCATTCCCTGGACACTAAGTGAGCGCTGGCGTTCTACATTGATAGGACCAAGTCCTTCCGCAGATCCCAACAGTTGTTTATTGCTTTTGGGGACAGGGTGAAAGGGTCGCCCATTTCGACACAGAGGTTGTCAAACTGGGTCGCACAGTGTATTAGGGAGTGTTATCAACGGGCTGGTAAAACCCCACCCAGGGTAAAAGCACACTCTACCAGGGCGCAGGCGTCCTCGGTAGCGTTCGGGGCTCAGATACCGATCACAGAAATTTGCAGGGCGGCCACATGGTCCTCCCTCCATACCTTTACTGCACACTATGCACTAGCACAGCAGGCCAGGAGGAGGACGAGGGTGGGCTCTGCAGTCCTCAATTCTGTGGTGTAAATATGTTAAGTTATCACTGTTGTTAGCTTGTGCCTTCTGTGTGTTTACCTATTTGAATAAATTCGTTCTGTTGTTCACCTTTCTCCATGACTCTTGTGGTCTGGCTGCTCCGACCCCTCCTCCAAGTGGGGTTGGCTTGGAAGTCACCTACTTCGAATGGACATGAGCAACCACTGAAGAAGAAAAGAACGGTTACTTACCTGTAACTGTTGTTCTTCGAGATGTGTTGCTCATGTCCATTCGACTTACCCTACCTCCTTCGCCGGAGTCTCCGGCAAGAAGGAACTGAGGTGGGGCAGCGCCGGCAGGGGTACTTATGCCCGCCATGGCGGCGCCACTCCAGGGGCGCCTGCCGGGCGCCACGGGTACCGCCGCTAGGAAAACGCTCCGAAGACGCGGTGCACGCGGTGCGCACACCTACTTCGAATGGACATGAGCAACACATCGCGAAGAACAACAGTTATAGGTAAGTAACCGTTCTTTTTCCACTCATGCTATCACAACCAGATTCCTGAAAAGTCTAGAGAGATTGCTTCCACCTATTAGGGTCTGAGAACCTTCTTGGGATTTGAATTTGGTGTTGTGTTCACTTTGGGCCTTCTTTCTGAGCCTTTCACATTGTGCTTACTACTGAACCAATCAGTGAAAGTAGCCTTCTTAGTGGCCCTCACTCCCGGAAAGAGGATGGAAGGATAGAATATCTTGGTCACTGATCTGCTGGACAGTTTTCTACAAGGACAAAGTCCAGCTTAGATGACATCCTAAATTTCTCTTAAAGGTGATATCTGATTTCCCCTTGAATCAGTCTTCCTGCCAATTTCCTACTCCACACCTTGAATGCTCCCTGAATGTTTTCTGTTTGCCTATATAAGACACAGCCCTTTCACACCTGTTTGTTTCTGATACAGAGCATATGAAAGGACGGAAAATCACAACTCAGAGGCTCTCAAAATAGATCACCAGCTGCATCACAACGTATTATTCTGCCAAAGGCATAATGCCTCCTAACAAACTCATAGCACAATCCACTAGAGCACATTCAATCTCAGCAGCATTGGTAGCACATGGCCCCATTGTGGATATCTGCAGGGTAGCAGCCTGGTTTTCCATTCACTAGATATTATGGACTGTTTGCTATATCAAGGAAAGATGAAAATATAGGCAAAGTAATCCTACTTTTGAGACTTCACGCCCCCACTACATGGGTGACAGCTTGGAAGTCATCACAGCATAATGGACATAGAACAACAGGATGAAAAAATAGTTATTCGCCTTCTTGTAAATGTAGTTCTTCGAGATATGTTGCACCTGGCCATTATGGCTATGTCTAGACTGCATTGCTATGTTGGGATACCGGAAGTCTCCTGAAATAGCAACGCTGCGTCCAAGGAACGCTTCCACTATTTCAGAACATTTTTTTGAAATGATGCACTCTTTCACCATCCCTGTAAACCTCGTTCTACGAGGAATAAGGGATGGCTCAAAAGAGCACTTTATTTCAAAATTTGGCACCGTGTAGATGCGCCAAAATTCGAAATAGCCTCTTTCGAAATTAAATTTAAAAAGATACGCAATTTGCATACCACACATTGCGTATCTTTTTTTGATTTTACAGTGCAGTCTACACGTAGCCTGTGACCCACTCTGCTTTCCCAATACATCAGAGTCTTGCACCAGCTTCCACTGGAGCAGCTGCACTCTTGATACTCTTTCTTTGGAGCAGGAGGTGCTCACTGAGTGGTGGGGCTCCACATATGAGTGCTGCTAGGAAAGACTCTCTGGCACTGGTGTATCGGATGTACACGTGTCGACATTGCAAAGGATATATACAACACATCTCAGAACAGCAGTTACATAAATTTGAGTAACTGGTTTTTCTCATCCTTGTTCTCATCTTTTCCCGTTGAGAGGTCTAATATTACAACTGGTGCAAGAAATTTCAGTTCTGGTGCAATTATCCAGAAGATAACAGATCCTTACAACCTCTACCTCCTCATAAACCCTCTCCAGCCACTGTCTGGCACTTAGCAACACTTTGGTTGAATTGAGTCACTTTAAAGCAAGATGCATCATTAAGATCTCAGAGGGTATGTCTAGACCGCATTCCTCTGTCGGCAGAGGGACGCAGATTAGGCAGGTTGACATTGCAAATGAGGCAGGGATTTAAATATCCCGTGCCTCATTTGCATAAAAATAGCCACCGCGTTTTGCTGATTCAGCACTTTGGCGGCAAAAAGTGGCAGTCTAGAGGGGGATCTGTCGAGAAAGAAAGCCTTTTTCGACAGATCCTGTAAACCTCCTTGCAGGAGGCATAAGGGATCTGTTGAAAAAGACTTTCTTTCTCGACAGATCCCCCTCTAGACTGCCACTTTTTGCCGCCAAAGTGTTGAGTCGGCAAAACATGGCGGCCATTTTTATGCAAATTAGGCACGGGATATTTAAAACGCTGCCTCATTTGCAATGTCGACCAGCCTAATCTGCATCCCTCTGCCGACAGAGGGATGCAGTCTAGACATACCCAGAGTAACCTTTCAATGGTTCTTATAGAACACTAGCACTGGAAGGGACTTCGAGAGGTCATCAAGTCCAGTCCCCACCCTCACAGCAGGACCCAGTACCATCTAAACTATCCCTGATAGATGTCTGTCTAACCTGCTCTTAAATATCTCCAGAGATGGAGATTCCACAACCTCCCTAGGCAACTTATTCCAGTGTTTCACCACCCTGACAGTTAGGAAGTTTTTCCTCATGTCCAACCTAAACCTCCCTTGCTGGAGTTCAAGCCCATTGCTTCTTGTCCTATCCTCAGAAGCTAAGGAGAACAATTTTGATAGAGAGAATTCTGTTCTGAACTTTTATTCGGAGGCAGGGCTGGTGATAGACTTCACCAGGCCCTCAGCAAGGTGCGGGGAATTCTTAGCTCCAGGGCCCCTGGAAGGTCTAGGGCTGGAGGCTAGCCTCCCCATCCAGCTCTCAGCATCATTCAGACTGCCCCACACGAGACTCTGGTGGTGATTTAAAGGACCCAGGGCTCCATCTGCAGCTGTTGCTCTGGTAGCAGAGATGATGGCCTGGAGAACCAGGTCCTTTTCAATCTACAGGCCTCAGAGCAATTGTTCCCCTTTGCCTACCCCTCTCCGCTTCCCCTTCCCCCCATTGGCAGACCTGTTCTCAGGTGCCTGTAAGCAAAAATACCTTCTGCCTGAAATGTCTCATGAATGGTTTCATTCCAGAAGTGAATGTTTGTGGAAAATTGTATTAAAATCTGTTCAGTTGTTTTGAAATAACTGGATATAAGGATGATAGAGATGCAGCCGTGTTAGTCTGGACTTGCTGAAACAAAACGACAGGACTATACAGCACTTTAAAGACTAACAAGATGGTTTATTAGGTGATGAGCTTTCGTGTGCCAGACCCACTTCCTCAGATCAATTTGTGGAAGAAAATTGAGACGACCATATATACCAAAGTGATACAATAAAAAAAAGTGAACACATATAAAATTGACAAATCAGATTTTAGAACAGAGGGGGGGAGGTGAGGGGGGAAGGTTAACTGTTGCTTGCCATTTTAATCAGACTGACCATTCTCACAATGACCTTAAAACATGCATATTGCTTCAAAGAGATTTTAACTCCAGACTTCAAAGAGAAGCCTCAGAACTGTCATTCATGCTTAAATTTGACACTTTACGTACGGGCCTTAACAAAGATGCTAATTATCTCACCCATTACAAAGATAGCTTCCCCAATTATCACCCCTAATATCATTACCTCACAGACACTAACCTTCCTCCCTCACCCCCCCTCTATTCAAAAATCTGAT
Organism: Rafetus swinhoei; assembly: GCA_019425775.1. NCBI lineage: Eukaryota > Metazoa > Chordata > Testudines > Trionychidae > Rafetus > Rafetus swinhoei. The sequence continues at coordinate 224,738,657 of CM033424.1, forward strand.
TTGTCAATTTTATATGTGTTCATTTTTTTGATTGTATCACTTTGGTATATATGGTCGTCCCAATTTTCTTCCACAAATTGATCTGAGGAAGTGGGTCTGGCCCACGAAAGCTCATCACCTAATAAACCATCTTGTTAGTCTTTAAAGTGCTGCATAGTCCTGTCTTTTGTTTTGGATATAAGGGGGCAAAGGTAAGAGAAAGGAATTGTTTTTCTATTGTTAATATAACTTAGTTTTTTAAATGTTGTGATTGGAAACTCAAAAATAGCTTTCATCTATTTGAATCTTAAATTTTCTCCATTCTAAAATTTCTCTGTGTCTTATGTTTAAAATGTTTCCATCCACAACTTACTGCCATTTTTGTTTATATCGCTTTTGAATAGGCATGAGCAACCAATGAAATTGCAGAATTTTTAGCAGCTTTCTCCTATGTAACCTTCTGTGGCTGGAAGGGGTACTCAATAAAAACCTTTAAAGCCACTACGTTATACTAACCGCTACCTTTAAATTCTTCCTTAAAAGTTACTTCTGATGTTCCTTCAATGGACAGTTGAAGTTAATGGAACTTAAGCACGTGCCTAAAGTAATACTAAGTGCTTTGATGAACAGGAATAGACTTCTGAATCAGGGCTTAATTTTTTGGCATGTGCACTTGTGTGATAGTAGTTGATAGTAGTGCACTCTCACAGTAATTGCACTGGCATTTTTTAGTCCTGACCTTGGATTTCCTTGGTTTGGCCATTAATTTTTATATATAAATTACAAAATACAAATCAATACAATTACAAATCTTGGCTCTGGTTCAAGAAAGCAGATAAACACATGCATAACTTTTAATTTAATAGGGTTGCTTTCATAAATCAGCAGTCATTAGCTGTGACCTTATTTTTCTCATTTCATATTCTAATGTCTTTGATGTTGTTTACTTAAAACACATGGTAATACTGAAAAAATTGTAGTAAATAGTGCAAAAGATTCTACTAACTTCAGAGATGAATCCTAGCTTCTGAACTACTTTGTCATTAATTGTATGTAATTTTTGCTCCTTCTCTCTTGATAATTGATATTAAGTTGCTCAGCTCCAATGATCTTCATTATCATTTTAATTTATTTAATGGTGAGCACACTTCTAGTAACTGAATAATAAAACAAATGCATACATAACAAAAGTAATACACTTTTATATGACATACAGGTATTTTTGTATTTAAACAACTGCATTATGCCATTAAGCGTGTATGATAGAAATGACAGATTTAATTGATTTTTGGTGTACCTTAAAACAGGTTTGTTGCAGATAAAATGGGTGGTCCAATTGAAAGAGACAAATTACATGAATTCAGCTGGGAACTTCATATAAGCGAAATTGAATTTGAACTGAAATGCAATGTTGTACCTATTGGTAAAATCAAGAAAGGGACTTTCTACCACAGGGCTTTGCTTTTCAAGGTATATTATCATTTACTTTGCCACTTAACTGATCTAAAGATACTGATGGAATTACAGTTCTTTATTTTTGTTAAAGGGATAGCACAAATTACAGTACATTAGATTCAAAAGAACCTTGTCATCTTATATTGCTGTTTATTTGTGTGTATATTTAAGACATTTTCCATTTGGCAAATATTTGATTTCCTTTTGAATGAAAGCCAGCCTGTCTTCTTTCTGTAAACATCCTTCTTGTGATAAGCATCATTGAACTTGTCTTAAGCAATGTCAATAGAATGCTTGATATAAGGCAAAAAGCCAAAATATTTGATTGGGAATCAAAATATATTCATTTTCCTGTAAACTGTAGAGCACTACATTATGAAGTGCTCATTATTTTTTCAACTGCAAATATAAAATAGTTGAAACAATAGCTTCTGGCTGGTGCTTATGTGTAATACATTATGATAGGAGAAAGGATCTTTCCTTACACAGTCACAGAACATTTGACAGTGTGATGTGCTGTTGGGCAAATATTCATTTTTCCAGTATGAGTTAAGTGAGTGCAAATAAATATTTCCTACATTAACAGTGATAAAATATAAATTGAGCAGATACATGATCCTGTGGAAAGTAACCTGTAATTAAAAAGCAGTATAATTTATATTTAATAATTGAGGTTGTATCTTACAATGTAGAAAAGTTTAGGTTCAAAATCTGACACTAGTGAATAGCTCGAGAGTTGGACAGTTCCTTGGGGAAACATTGGCATGGAGTAGCCTCAGCATCCCCTCCAACTGCCTCCTGTTATCACTACCACTCCTCCCACTGGGGGAATTACTAGAGGAATCAAACAGCCCACCTCACCAGCCCCTACTGCACAGCCACGCAATGGGTATGTCTACACTGCATCTGGGAGCATGCTTCCCAGCCCTGGAGACAGATATGAACTAGCTCAAAGCAAGCTAGCAGGCTAAAAATAGCAGTGTAGACTTTTACCAGAGGGGTTGGTCTATATAATCAAAAATGAGGTGTCGTAAGACACTTTAAAGACTAACAGATTTATTTGGGCATAAGCTTTTGTGGGCAAAACTCTGACAAAGTGTTTTTTTGTCCACAAAAGCTTATGCCCAAATAAATCTGTTAGTCTTTAAGGTGCCACAAGACTCCTAGTTGTGTTAGTGTAGACATTGCAGAAGAGGTGGTAGCACAGACTAGCAGCCAAAGTAAAATCCCATCTGACCCCCATGGCTCTGAACTTGGATGACTATCTTGTGCTGCCACCCATTCTGCAACATCCATACTGCTATTTTAGCATGTTAAAGCAGAGCTAGTGTGTATCTGTTTACCAAAGCTAGGAGCGCACTCTTAGCTGCAGTATAGATATGCCTACAGAGAGCACCCACGGAATTGGGCTCTGTGACAGTAAAGATATAGTGTGCCCCTCAAATTTTACTCCTTCCTGCATAGTTAGAAATGGGAATTTTATCCTACTGGAAAGGAAATGCCCGCCTTTCCCATGGATTCTATAGCATGTACTTTGAGACCTAAAATACTTGATATTTTGGACTTCAAAAATCACCTAGAGTAGGATTTTCATACATAATAATGTGATTATAAGTTTCTAAAATTTGTTTTATATCATTTTCTTTTCCTTGTGAAGTTTGTATGTGCATTTATGTCCTAAAAGAGCCTGGCTTAACCATGACCTCTCTCATTCAGCAATATGGGAATGGTAAACATACCCCCAAGATGAGAACACCACTAAACAAGTACTTTTGTTTCTATTTTGACTCTCTAAAAAAATATATAGCATTAACAGACTACAGTAAACTTCCGATAATCCGGCACCTTTAGGACCCAGGGGGTGCCGGATTATCAGATATGCCGGACTATCAGAAGGGGAGGCTATGAGGGGTCTAGGGTGGTGTGGGGATGCCACCCCAGACCCTCATAGCCCCCTTCCGATTGTCGGCTCTGCCCCAGGCGTCCCGATTCAGCCGCTGCTGGTCAGTTTCAGCAGCAGCTGAATCGAACGCCCGCGCAGAGCAGCTGGGGTGCTGCCGGGTTGGTCGGTAGTGCCGTCCCTGGCGCTGCGAGACCAACCCGGCAGCACCCCAGTTACTCTTGGGGACGCCTGGGGCAGAGCAGATGGGGTGCTGCCGGGTTGGTCCCGCAGCGCCAGGCGGCGCTATCGGACCAACCCGGCAGCACCCAGCTGCTCTGCCCCAGGCATCCCCAAGTCAGCGCGCTGAAACTGACCAGGGGCTGATTCTGGGAAGCCCGAGGCAGAGCAGCTCTGCCTGGGCTTCCGGAGTCAGCCCTGGTCAGTTTCAGCGGCGGCTGACTTGGGGACGCCTGGGGCAGAGCAGTTGGGGTGCTGCCGGGTGCTGCAGTTGGGGTGCAACCCGGCAGCACCCTAGCTGCTCTGCCCCAGGCGTCCCCAAGTCAGCCGCCCACTGAAATTGACCAGGGGCTGACTCCGGGAAGCCCGGGGCAGAGCAGCTCTGCCTTGGGCTTCCCGGAGTCAGCCGCTGGTCAGTTTAAGCTGCGACTGACTTGGGGACAGCTGGGGTGCTGCCGGGTTGGTCCTGCAGCGCTGAGGGGCAGTGCTGTGGGACCTGCCGGCAGCACTCCAGCTGCTCTGCCCCCAGCTTCCCGATTCAGCCGCTGGTCAGTTTCAGCAGCGGCTGAATCGGGGAAGCCGGAGGCAGAGCAGCTCCAATGGTCCGGCTGCCCGGAGCACTTCCGGGTTCCTGATGGTGCCGGACCATCAGGAGTGCCGGACCATCAGATGCCGGACCAATGGAGTTTTACTGTAAATAATGGTGTGTTGTAAAGATTGTACTAGCACAGTGGTTACCAACCAGTAATCCTGACTGGTTTGGCCAGGAAGCTATCAAGCGCTGGCACTTCAGTTGCCCTTCTACCTAATGTTGTGCTGCTCCTGCCCTCTGCCTTGGAGCTGTCCCCCAGGAGCCTCCTGCTTGCTGTGCAGAGTGTGGCAGGGAGAAGAAGGGGGGTGCTGATGAGGGAAACCCCGACCTCTCTCTACTCCTGTATCTTATCTCCACAAAGAAATTTGCATTGCCAAGCTCCCTCCATCCCCTTCTCTCTGTCACTCTCATTCTGTGTGTGTCTGTCATTCTCACAAACACACACTGTCCTTCCCTCTCATCTCCTGACCCAACACATATGTGGGGGTTGTTGTTACTTCTTTTACCGCTTGCAAGTGTGTTATTTTTTTTTTTTGACTGGTCTGTGCATTTCATAATTTTCATTCCTCTCTTACGCTTAACTTCTTAGAGTAGTGAGTTCTAAAATGCCTAACCTGTTGTGGCTGGAGTAATTATCCCTGTGATAATTGCTGCTCCTGGAAGTGGCTGGCATGCCTCCCCAGTCCCTGAGAGAGGCCAAGCAGGGGGGTCTCCACATGCTGTCCTTGTCTGTAGACACCACTCCTGGGCTACGTCTACACTGCGGCTTTTGCCGCAAAAGCCTATGCAAATGAAGCGCAGATTAGCATATCACTGTGCTTCATTTGCATAATTTATTCAAGCCGGTTTTGTGCAAGGGGTTTTGGCGCAAAAACAAGCAGTGTGGACGTGTTTTTTTCACGCAAAAAACCCCGTTTTGTGCAAGATCCTTATGCCTCTCCTGCAGCTCCCACTGATCAGTAATGGGGAATTGTGGCCAGTAGAAGCTGTGGGCTCAAGTGCCTGTGGATGAGGGCAGCACATCGTGCTATGGAGCCATTGCTGTACATGCCAGCTGCTTTCAGGAGTGGGCAGGGCCAGGACAGGAGTAAGCCTGCCTTAACCCCACTGCTCCAGCACTGAAAGCTGTCTCAATTAAACGGTGCCCAGCCAGAGCCTGCTTCCTGAACCCCTGTCCCAGCCCTGAACCTCATTCTACAGCCAACCGCCTGCCCCAGACGTGAGTCCCCCTGCACCTAAACTCCTTCCCAGAGCTTGCACCCTGAAACCCCTCCTGGACCCCAATCCCCCACCCTGGGATAAGCCCGGAGCCCCTCCCACACTCCAAGTCCCTTGGCCCAGACCATAGCCTGCACCCCAACCCCCCACCCCAGTCTGGTGAAAGTGAGTGAGGATGAGGGAGGAAGGGTGATGGAATGAGCAGGGTGAGGCCTCGGAGAGGGGGGGAACAGGGGCGGTGGCTCAGGGAAGAGGCGGGAAGGAAGCGGGGCAAGAGTATTTGGGTTTGAGGTAGATCTTACATTGCACTTAAGTTGAAAAAGTGATCTTGTGGTTAAAAAGGTTGGAGACCACTGTACTAGCACTTTTTTGGGGTGATGGGATGATTCATGAGCAACTTCCCAGGTATACTGCATTATACAGGTTGGACTTCTGTGGCCTGGGACTCTCTGGTCTGGCAACATGCCAGACCAGAGAGCCCCAAACACAGAGGTTGCCAACAGTCGGGAGCTCATCCAGTCTAGCAGCTTGCAGGGCCAGTGGCCTGAGAGCAGGGAGCCTGGCCAATTGGTTTGAAGCTGGAGCAGGGCCAGCAACTAGGGGTGCGGAGCCCCACCATCCACAGTGGGCCGGCTGTGGCCCCACCACAATCCAGGCACAGCTCCCAGCTGCATTGGGGCTGGTGGCAGGGAGCCTCACCAGCTGGACTGGGGCTAGGGGCAGGGAGCCCTGCTGGCCAGGAACTGAACTCCACCAGCCAGAGCAGGGGCAGAAAGAAGAGAGCCCTGCCAGCTCGGAGCTAAGCTGAGTTGTACAACTGCAGGGGGCAAGGAGCCCTGCCAGCCAGAGTAGGGCTGGTTGCCGGGAGCAGGGAGCCCTGTCAGCCAGAGCAGGGCTGTGGACCCAGTCTGGAGCCCCGCCAGCTGGCCAGAGGCAGCACACTGGCCTGATGGTGCCGGACCAGGGAAGTCCAACCGTTATTATATATTCATCTGATGAAGTGAGTTTTACAGTGCAGAAAAGAAAAAGAGGCTCCCCTTGGGTAGCACTGGGCTCTTCAATCCTTTCTCTACTTCCCTCCAAGTTGCAGAGAAAGAGTCTCAGGAGGGGACCCCGGAGCAACATTTTTGAAGAGGGAAATGGAGGCATGAGGTAGAATAGATTAGAGCAGGCTGAGCTACTGTTTTTCACATTAGTGAGGGAGGAGGGAGTGGAGCAGACAATGAGTTGCTGGTCTCTTCACAGGCTAGTAGGCTCCAATGTGAAAAATGTTGTAGTGCAGGCTCTCCCTTCCCCTCCTGCAAAACCTAAGGCTCTGGGGCAGCCAGGCTCCTTCCCTCTGCTCATTGAAAGGGAATGTCAGAGAGGAGCAGGGGCTGCTCATGTCATGACAATCCCACTGCCATCTGTAACAAATTATGAACCTGATTTATTTCATTCTCACAATGAGGAAACGTTCTTTGGAAGAAGTTCTATACTTAAAAAAAAATTAATTAGGCTTGGCAGAATTCTATTTTTTTTTATCACTTTAAGAGATAATATCAATGTTAATTTTTTTATCAATTTAAATTTTCAGAGGTGTATCAATTTGGGGAGGGGTTTCTCAGATAACAATTACTTAATGACAATAGACATTCCCAAAATTAACTTGTGATATGAAGCATGGGGGAGGAGCAGGACAGCTCCCCGTGGCTTACCTAAATGGTGTCCCTAATCCTGCTCAGCCTATGCTGGCATGACTACATGTTTTACATCCATTAAGATGGGACTCAGAATACGTTTTCAAGCAGCATTTTTCTTACTTTGTCTATTTGTGTATTATCAGTGGAAATACTTTTTTGTTGGTTTGTGTGTGTGATGATATTCATGTTTCCTAGCAATTACCAATACAAATACAATCCTCCCAAGGATGATTACAATATGTCAATTATAATGTAACATGCAAGAAAACTCAGGTGTTCCACATTCCAGTCATCTTTCACACATCTCAATGGCTTGTATCATACACTAGCCGGTCTGAATGTTGAGAGGGAAGTTTATAAGTGATGTTTCAATCACAAACTGAGTTAAACTTTTATTTCAAGCATCATCGTATTTTCCATGTTGTACACATATGCAGAGCATACATATATATCTTTAGTTGTATAGATTATTGTAGGGTGTTGTACTTGAAAAACAGCTCCCCTAGGATTTTCTAAATTTGTTGAAAAGACTGTCTTGGGACCACATATGCCCTATTCAGTTTGAGGCCTGGAGGAGTGACTTATAATACAAAATGAGTCAGTTCTTGAAAATAATTATAGTAACTGTATATCACTGCTGCTCTTCTAGAATATAGCAGAAATAACATTTTAAAAATGCAGTTTCCCTCCAGGGCCAACAGTGAAAATTTGCTGTTTGCAGAATCCTGCAGGGAATCCTGAAAAATCTCCATAACCAAGTCTCCTTTAGGAAGGCTCTGCACCTTTCAGCTGTTCTCTTGTTTAAGCATTTCTGTGACCCAGTGGTGCATTTCATAAACTAAATATATTGTTTCAGAAACTAGTGATAACTTTTATTAACTGCTTTTTCGTTTTCTTTCATAGGTTATAGCAGACAGAATTGGCATTGGCTGTAGCTTAGTTCGTGGAGAATACGGCAGAGCTTGGAATGAAGTTAAATTAGTTGACGATTCTCCTCAAGGAATAACTGGGCTTCTACTTCCTCCTCAAGTGTATATTGTAGATCTAATGTACCAGCCAGGCTGCTTGATGAAGCAAAAGAGTGCAGAAGCAGATTCCTACCAACGTATTTAATCCCAATGCCAGATCTTTTCAAAAGGAAAATATTTTAAAGAGATTTCATTTATAAATTTGTATGAAATGTAAAAGTTTGTGGACCCAACTTTCAAAGTTCGATGCTGAAATGAAAGCACCTATTCCCACATTAAGTTGTCTAAAGAGGCACTTTGACTCCTAAATAATTATTTTAGGTCTCTAAATCCTTGTTTGTGATCCATAATATGAATTTAGGCATCTCATTTTTAGGTATCAAGTTTGCCATAGACTTTTTACTCATTTTATTTGATGCTGTATTATAGAATAAAAGGTAGTGATTCAGACTGTCAGTATCAATGGACATAATACTTGACTGCATTATCATTTCTCCCAGCAAAAGTATTTGAAATGGTTAAGAACTAAAGGTCTTGTTCTCTTTTTTCCTTTGGCTCTTTCATCTTCCATTGATGTTAATGGGTGTGCATGAGATAAGGAAAATACAAAACACATGACATAATTAGGCATGATTAAACCAATTTATAATATCTTTTTGTTAAGATAAGCAGAGTACTAAAAATTGTCTTAGACTTTATCTTTACCAGCAATTTTGTCCCTAAGCTTTTGTTTGTCAGAGGTGTGAAAAAACACACCATTGACCAACATAAGTTTCACCAACAAGAGCTATGTGGAAGGGAGAGTGTCTCCCATTGACATAGCTACTACCACTCATTGAAGATGATTTAATTTTGCCTGTGGGAAGTTTGGCTTACAGTTAGCAAAGTACTTCCATCAATAACCAGGGTCATCAGCATGTGGAATGCATGCTTTTGAGATATGTGATGAAAGGCTTGTATTTGTATTTATGACTGCTGATGAAACAGGACACTATCATCTTCTTCACTCCCCTACCCCCTCTTGCAGTTCTACAGACATGCAGTGTGATTTCCTGATGGTTATTTTGGTAACATTTTCTCTTCTTTGGTTGAAAATTCACTGAAACAAGTATTCTGAGATACCAGCTAGGTGAGATGAGATACCTTAGAAGTCGATCCAATAGAAGATATTACCTCATCCACCTTTTCTCTGTCATATCTAGGACCAATATAACCACAACAACACTGCATAAAATGGATATTGTTGGTCATTAACATCATACATTCAGCAACAACTTGAGTGGCTGTTTTAGCATCAGCATTGAAAAGCTATAGATTGACACAATATATACAAACATTGGTAGCAGAACTGAGATGCAGGTTGAGCGTCTATTGCTGCTTTCTGTCACATAACTCGTAGGAGTTGGTGAAGAGTGAAGCATTCACACTGCTCTCTATATCTGGACATGCAAAAATGCAACTTTAAAAATATGTGAAAAGAAATATAACATTAATTCATTTCTTACTAGCTACCTATAAGGATACTTGTTCTACACATTAATATTTCTTTTTCTAGACAGGAAATGTAAGAACAATGTGTGACTTATTCTACTTCTTCAAAGAGTTCATGAGAAAAAACAGAATTTCAAATGTATCAATGAAGAGTCAATGCAAGAGAAATAAAGTGCAAGTAATTTGAAGTAAAAAATGAAAATACTTTTGTAGACACGTAGCAAACACATTTGACAAGTAAACACTCAGCAAAACACATTGTGGGTTACAGACATCTTTGCACACTATAGACTTTGACAAAATTTCTGTTAAAAAAAATTCATTTGTGTGCATTTGTTTTGGAGGCACATTTTCTGTCCTGTCGTTAGTTTTATATGAACTGAATCCTGTTGCTTGAAAACTATAAAACACCAGGAAGGAATGCTCTTGCCAAGCAAAAATTGGCAACAAATCACAAGCAAGGTCAAAGTTGAATCAACATCAACAGGATACGTGGAGAGCTACAGGGGTACATCCACACTACAGGAAAAAGTCGAATTAAAATACGCAATTTCAGCTACATTAATTGTGTAGCTGAAGTCAAAGTAGCTTAACTCGGCTTTTGGTGCTTTCTACGTTGCAGGAAGTCGAAGGAAGAACACTCTTTCTTTGACTTCCCTTATTCCTTGTGAAAGCAGGGTTACTGGCATCCCTTACTCCTTGTGAAAGCAGGGTTATTGGCGGACTTCCCTTCTCACTTTGAATTAGCTGTCTTAAGTAGATCCTGGAAGATCGACAGCAGCAGCTTCAATCTTCCTCTGTAGTGTAGATGTACCCTCCATGTCACCAGTCAAACATTTGGAAATCAACAAATATCCTGGTCAATCAAAATGTCAGGAAATGTAATAGGAGATATTAACCATCTTTCCTAAACTAAAGGGCCTGTTTTGGCCTCTTGAAAAATTTCTGTTGAGACAGATGATTTTAACAACTCAGGTCATTAACAAAAATCTATCTCCAGCCCTGATTTTCATCAGAATTAACATTGTATTTCATTTGTAGCCAAGTGGAAATAAATTGAGATGGAAACCATAAGAAAGAAGTGTCATTCTGGGATACAATACAAAGTCAGGCTACGTCTAGATTGCATCCCTCTGCTGACAGAGGGATGCAAATCAAGCACTTCGGAAGTGCAAATGAGCCCGGGATTTAAATATCCCAGGCTTCATTTGCATACTCACGTTCCGACGCTATGCCGATCAGGCTCAGTGTCGAAAGTGAAAGTAAAGTGTAGGCGCGGCTCTGCCGACAGCGGGGAGCTTTTTCAGCAGCTCCTGTACTCCTCATACTCCTTTTTCGGCAGCTCCTGTACTCCTCAAAATATGAGGAGTACAGGAGCTACCGAAAAAGCTCCCTGCTGTCGGCAGAGCCGCGCCTACACTTTACTTTCACTTTCGACACTGAGCCTGATCGGCATAGCGTCAGAACGTGAGTATGCAAATGAAGCCCGGGATATTTAAATGCCGGGCTCATTTGCACTTCCGAAGTGCTTGATTTGCATCCCTCTGTCAGCAGAGGGATGCAATCTAGACGTAGCCTCTGACACAGAGACTTTCTATTCATTTTTGAAGGAATTTTGTTTTAAATTTAGCCTTGGAAAATATACTTTCAGTATGGAATACAGTCACATATAATGACAAATTAGACTGCACTGATAGGTGGTAGGATGTGATTTTACAATTCTGAACTGGCTTGACTAGTCCAAGTTGTAATGAAGTCAATGGGCTGCATATGTAACTATGGGTGGCAGTGATGAATTGTGAAGTGCTTTGCTCCATGCTTACGAATTCTTATGCAGGTGGAAAGGCCTATTAAAGTCAATGGTGTTCTGTGTGAGTAGTTGAAGGTTTTTCTGCTAGGGGTTATGGCTCAGAGCTAACTCTGGATTACATACATGCAACTACACTACATAATATAATGTAGTTAATGTAGTAGATGCATTAGCATGAGAAATGTTGTTTTTGTTGCTGCTCATCACTGGATGGGGAACATTTGAACTTTGGGTGGGCTGGCTTTTGGATGTCAGTGTGATGTCTTTTGAAAAATGATATGGCAGTTGAATCCCCTGTTTTTCCCCTAGAGCAGGTGCAGCGGATGTACAATTTACTCACAGCAGACAGTGCAAGCAGCCCACATGGGCCCACTGATATCCTTTACCCCAATCTGGAGAAACATTCAGGATAACTGACGTGTGTTTTATCTTTGTATGACCAGGGAACAGCTGCTATACAAATAATAAACTTAACATTTTTCAAGTAGTCTCTAATTACACCAGTAAAAATATACTCCGGCAGTGACTGATGTGAAATAGTATTTATCACTCTCCCAAGTAATTATTACATGTATCTCTTCACATTGCTGGTTATCAATTTATCTAGAGAAACCCCAGACTTAAGATATTCCTGTTAATTTTATGGGGATTTTTTAAATGCTCTAGTCCCTGTTCCCCTTCTCCCTCAGAGAGTATTCTGAGCCTCTCTCAGAGCAATAGCATATGTTTCATCATGAGTGAATTCATTGTGTGATCACAGTTCACCACTCAGGACCACGGGCATTCTAGGTACCATACAAACACATAGGCTGTGTCTAGACTGGCATGATTTGATTTTGCGCAAAAGCGGCTGCTTTTGCGCAAAATCTTGCCGCCTGTCTACACTGGCCGCTAGTATTTGCGCAAGAACACTGACTTTGTAATGTACAAAATCAGTGGTTCTTGCACAAATACTTTGACGCTCCCGCTCAAGGATAAGCCCTCTTGCACAAGTATTCTTGCACAAGAGGGCCAGTGTAGACAGCCACCTTAATTTCTTGCGCAAGAAAGCCCGATGGCTAAAATGACCATCGGAGCTTTCTTGCGCAAGAGAGCGTCTATACTGGGCACGGATGCTTTTGCGCAAAAGCAGATCTTTTGCGCAAAGGCACATGCCAGTATAGACGCTATCTTGCGCAAATACTTTTAACAGAAAAACTTTTCCGTTAAAAGTATTTGCGCAAAATCTTGCCAATCTAGACGCAGCCATATGCTTTTATTTTTCAGATTTGATTTGCCTTTTACACTTCCAAGATGTTGTCTCTGCCTGCTGATTTTATTATCTTCCACTTTCTATACCCCTTGGATGGAGGCTGGAGAGCAGCTGCAGGGAAGAAAACCAAAGGGTGCATGTCTCATACAGCAGCTATGCTCATAGCAAAGAAGGGTTGATGAGGAAGAACTGCAGAAGGACTTGTTTTGCTCACAGTTGCCTACCACCAGGAAAAACTGAATCAGTTTCTCCCTTTATGCTCTATAGCATCTCTAAGCTGCGTTCACAGTACTCCCTTGTCCTGTGAGGTGAATAAGGAGGCAACTTAGGGAGATGATGAACGGATTTTCCAGCACGCTTTGACCCCTTCAAAGTGTTTGACCTCTTGATCACATATTTTTCTGCAGGAAGATTATGCCTGCCTGAGTAAGAAGTGTGTGGTGTTTGGTGACAGATGAACTCTCTCTGCTTTGGAGATCTTGCAAGTTGCGCCATGTGTAATTGGACCATTAATTTTCCCTAAGATTGCCTATAATGGCCTGATTGACCTACTAGTATAACGTCAATAATTTTAAACAACTAACAATATCATCCAAAGCCCAAGATTTGGTGGTGATGGGGGACTTCCCAGATATATGTTGGGAAAATAACACAGCAGGGCACAGACTATCCAATAAGTTCTTGGACTGCATTGGAGACAACTTTTTATTTCAGAAGGTTGAAAAAGCTACCAGGGGGAAGCTGTTCTAGATTTGATCCTAACAAATAGGGAGGAACTGATTGAGAATTTGAAAGTGGAAGGCAGCTTGGGTGAAAGTGATCATGAAATCATAGGCTGCGTCTAAACTGGCATGATTTTCCGGAAATGCTTTTAACGGAAAAGTTTTCCGTTAAAAGCATTTGCGGAAAAGAGCGTCTAGATTGTCACGGACGCTTTTCCGCAAAAGCACTTTTTGCGGAAAAGCGTCCGTGGCCAATCTAGACGCGCTTTTCAAAAAAAGCCCCAATCACCATTTTCGCGATCGGGCCTTTTTTGCGGAAAACAAATCTCAGCTGTCTACACTGGCCCTTTTGCGCAAAGTTTTGCACAAAGGGACTTTTGCCGAATGGGAGCAGCATAGTATTTCCAAAAGCACTGATTTCTTACAGTAGGAAGTCAGTGCTTTGCGAAATTCAGCGGCCAGTGTAGACAGCTGGCCAGGTTTTCCGGAAAAGCGGCTGATTTTCCGGAAAAACTGGCCAGTCTAGACACAGCCACAGAGTTCACAATTCTAAGGAAGGGTAGAAGGGAGAACAGCAAAATAGAGACAATGGATTTCAGGAAGGCAGCTTTTGGTAAGCTCAGAGAGCTGATAGGTAAGGTCCCATAGGAATCAAGACTGAGGGGAAAAACAACTGAGGAGAGTTGGCAGTTTTTCAAAGGAACATTGTTAAGGGCCCAAAAGCAAGCTATTCCGCTGCGTCGAACGATAGAAAATATGGCAAAGACCACCTTGGCTTAACCACGAGATCTTGCATGATCTAAAAATAAAAAGTCATATAAAAATGGAAAGTAGGACAAATTACAAAGGATGAATATAGGCAAACACAGGAATGCAGGGGCAAGATTAGAAAGGCAAAGGCACAAAATGAGCTCAAACTAGCTACGGGAATAAAGGGAAACACGAAGACTTTTTATAAATACATTAGAAGCAAGAGGAAGACCAAGGACAGGGTAGGCCCACTGCTCAGTGAGGAGGGAGAAACAGTAACAGGAAACTTGGAAATGGCAGAGATGCTTAATGACTTCTTTGTTTCGGTCTTCACCGAGAAGTCTGAAGGAATGCCTAACATAGTGAACGCTAGTGGGAAGGTGTAGCCAGACATGAACCCCATCTTGTTCCCCCCCCCCAGAGAGCAAGAGAAAGGCAGTCAGCCTTTGATGCCCTGGGAACGCAGGTGTGCTGCCTGTCCCTGACTCTACCATAAACAGAAACCAGACAGTAAATGGGCTAGCTGATGACCCGGGGCCTCCGCCGCCCTGATGGCTAGTACCAGTAATTGACACGCCTGCACTGTCCCAGGAGAGGAATCTTCGCCCATCACATACCAGAGGTGCCCATTGTCTGCATTTTCCCAGGTGTGAATTATGCTTTGCACCCTTCGTGGGAAACTTGGCATTCAAAGCCATTTTTCCTAATTGGCCACTTGAGACCAGGAAGAAGCCTACATGACCCAAGGGGTATAAAGTGGGGTTTAGTAGCCCACCCCATTGGAGCTCCAATCATCTATACCTGCTGGCAGGTATTGATTGTCTCCCGAGGTCTGTGGGGCGCCCAACCTCGCCCTACTTCTTCCCGAGGGATTGAGAGAAAGACGCTGGCCACGCCAAGTCTGGAACGCAGGGGTGAGAATATATACCTGCGGTGTCTAGTTTGCATGCATTTAATAAGAGCTCAGAGAACCAAAAGGGTTTCATGGTACCTGTAAGTGACTTTTGTTTTAAGTGTAATTTCTGTCCTGTCCTTTTGTAGTGGCTGTGTTATCTGTAACACAGCAGTAGCATTTAACAGCTAAGTTTACCCTGTAACAATAAAATAGTAACTGTTTAAGCTTTAACCTGACTCCTTCAGTTGCTGTAACAGAACCAAGCACAATTTAAAAGAACTCCAGCCGGTCATAAGGGACAGATCCATTGGGGCGCCCGTCAACCTCTTCCAGGTTGCCCGCTGCTAAGGACCCCGGTCCCGGCAGTTGAAGTCTCGGGTGTATAAACTTTCCCTGTAAACTTATTGGGGCTCCTGTCAACCTCTTCCAGGTTGCCCGCTGCTAAGGACCCCGGTCCTGGCAGTTGAAGTCTCGGGTATATAAGCTCTCCCTGTAAACTTATTGGGGTGCCCGTCAACCTCCAGGTTGCCCACTGCTAAGGGACCCCGGTCCTGGCAGTTGAAGTCTCGGGTGTATAATACACACACACACACACCACTCACTGCCCTGACCATCGGCTGACAGAAGGGGGGAGGTTTAGAAGATAAAATAAAAAAAGAACAAGTTAAAAATCACCTAGAAAAGTTAGATGCCTGCAAGTCACCAGGGCCTGATGAAATGCATCCTAGAATACTCAAGGAGCTGATAGAGGAAGTATCTGAGCCTCTAGCTATCATCTTTGGAAAATCATGGGAGACAGGAGAGATGCCAGAAGACTGGAAAAGGGCAAATATAGTGCCCATTTATAAAAAGGGAAATAAGCACAACCCAGGAAACTAAGGACCAGTTAGTTTAACTTCTGTGCCAGGGAAGATAATGGAGCAAGTAATTAAGGAAATCATCTGTAAACACTTGGAAGGTGGCAAGGTGATAGGAAATAGCCAGCATGGATTTGTAAAGAATCATGTCAAACCAATCTGATAGCTTTCTTTGATAGGATAACGAGTCTTGTGGATAAGGGAGAAGCAGTGGATGTGGTATACCTAGACTTTAGTAAGGCGTTTGATATGGTCTCGCATGATCTTCTTATCAATAAACTAGGCAAATACAGCTTAGATGGGGCTACTATAAGGTGGGTGCATAACTGGCTGGCTAACCGTACTCAGAGAGTAGTTATTGATGGTTAACAATCCTGCTGGAAAGGCATAACTAGTGGGGTTCCGCAGGGGTCTGTTTTGGGACCGGCTCTCTTCAATATCTTCATCAACGATTTAGATATTGGCATAGAAAGTACGCTTATTAAGTTTGCAGATGATACCAAGCTGGGAGGGTTGCGACTGCTCTGGAGGATAGGGTCATAATTCAAAATGATCTGGACAAATTGGAGAAATGGTCTGAGGTAAACAGGATGAAGTTTAATAAAGACAAATGTAAAGTGCTCCACTTAGGAAGGAACAATCAGTTGCACACATACAGAATGGGAAGTGACTGTCCAGGAAGGAGTACGGCAGAAAGGGATCTAGGGGTTATACTGGACCACACGCTGAATATGAGTCAGCAGTGTGATGCTGTTGCAAAAAAAGCAAACGTGATTCTGGGATGCATTAACAGGTGTGTTGTGAGCAAGACATGAGAAGTCATTCTTCCGCTCTACTCTGCGCTGGTTAGGCCTCAGTTGGAGTATTGTGTCCAGTTCTGGGTGCCACATTTCAAGAAAGATGTGGAGAAATTGGAGAGGGTCCAGAGAAGAGCAACAAGAATGATTAAAGGTCTAGAGAACATGACCTATGAAGGAAGGCTGAAAGAATTGGGTTTGTTTAGTTTAGAAAAGCGAAGACTGAGGGGGGGACATGATAGCCGTTTTCAGGTATCTAAAAGGGTGTCGTAAGGAGGAGGGAGAAAACTTGTTCATCTTGGCCTCTGAGGATAGAACAAGAAGCAATGGGCTTAAACTGCAGCAAGGGAGGTTTAGGTTGGACATTAGGAAAAAGTTCCTAACTGTCAGGGTAGTCAAACACTGGAATAAATTGCCCAGGGAGGTTGTGAAATCCCCATCTCTGGAGATATTTAAGAGTAAGTTAGATAAACGTCTATCAGGGATGGTCTAGACAGTATTTGGTCCTGCCATGGGGGCAGGGGACTGGACTCGATGACCTCTCGAGGTCCTTTCCAGTCCTAATATTCTATGATTCTATCAGTGTTACTTAACTTGCTCATCTCAGCATACCCATTCCTTAGATGGGTACTAATAGAAATGTAGCCGTGTCTAGCTGAAACAAAAAACAGGACTATGTAGCACTTTAAAGACTAACAAGATGGTTTATTAGGTGATGAGTTTTCATGGGCCAGACCCACTTCCTCAGATCAAATTGTGGAAGAAAATTGGAGTGAGGGGGAATAAGTAGCTCCCCAGAGAGGGTCTTTGATCTCTTGATGTCCCTATTCATTCATACTCACTGTTAGTACATTTCTGAATCAGGGCCAGTCTCTCTAGAACATGTTATTGGTGTTTGCAACGAGTTGAGTTGGCTCACAACATCTTGACTGGACAGCTTAGACCAAGGCAAATCACGTTCAGCATTGTATCAGTAACTTGACTCTTCTCAACTGTGTTCTGACATGATGAGATTTTCTAGTGGAGCCAAGTCCTCTGTGAAAGAAGGCAGAATGTGAAGGATGAAAAAGCTATTGAGTATCATTCAGCACAGAACTAGACAACATCATCCTTGGAGTGAGCCCACTGAAATTACTTATGCTGCCATGGAAGAATTTAACTCAATATGGTGGGTTTTTTTTTACCATATACAGTAAGCGGGGTGAGTAGGAGGGACTCTTGTCCCATTTGGTGGAAAGTACCAAGAAGTGTGAAACCTGCAGTGTTTGATACACAGGCTGTTCTGAAGTACCTGTGTGTGTTCTCCCTGTGTGTGTTCTCACTGTGCACAAGCTCGAAACATTTTTTTCTCACCATCTAAGAGCTAGGCCCCCTGAAGAAGTCTGTTGCAAGCAAATCCTTGACTGTGGCAAGTTCCTACATTCTGCAGCACTTTGCTGCAGCAGAGTGGAAATTTGGTGGCAGCCTCATTTAAATTTAAATAAGGGAGGATTTTATTTAAATATAAATATGTACAGTAGGGCCCTGTGTTATTTCTTTTGCTATCGGTACACGTTATCTTACTCAACAAGTTGGAGACATACTGTTACTTTTCAGTATGCCTCTGATTTTTCTTTTACCGACCATGCTATTTGCATTGTAGAAGATTCTAGTAGGGTCATGGAGTCTGGCAACTTGGACAGCTGGGGATTTTGACTCATGTGAAGGTGGGGGGAAGCAGTTTGGAATAGGGAGGCAAAACATTGGCTTTTTCTGATAAAATATTCAGCAGAGAAATAGAGCAGGTAATAGTTAAACAGCGCTGACATTTAAAATGGTCACCTTTCATCCTTAACAGCACATTGAGGTTAATTCACATCTTCAGAGCTGTTTTTCAGGCTGCCTACAATTTATGAAAACAACAGTGCAACTCATTTTACTTGGCTTATGATTTCAAGGGTATCTTCACAATTATGAGGGCTGGAAATGGTTTTGTTATCAATAGCTTTGATACTGGACCACAGTTATGCTGTATGAAGGGGGATTCTGTGGCAAATTTCAAAGCTGCAGCACTGGAGATGACATAAGACCCTGAAAGCAATGAATTAGAAGCAGGTAACAGGCATGTCACATTCAGTAACAGCTGTCACAAAAGAGTAGGGCACCAGACCAAACTGACAGCCACTGCTGAAAGTGAAATGTCACTGGTTTCTAGCTATAGGTAGTGGTGAAAAGGCACTCTCAGATACAGTGTATGTCCCCATTAGACTGTCCCCTGAAAATGTGGGCAGTGAGACCTGATGTAATGGCTTTTGACAACTTGATTGAACTGGTAAAAAGAGTCAACAGTTTTCATTTTTAAAAATATCATTTTTAATCCCTCAGTGTCAGGTGCTGGGATATCTTGGCACGAAATGCCATGCAGCTCTCCATGCATTTCACCTACTGCAGCATGAAGTAAGTGTGACTGCCACAAGCAATATGACAAATGTAAGCAAACCAGAACGTCAGAGAGAGTGGAAAAGGAAAGGGGGCTGAAAACCATCTTTCCAAGACAACAGCTTTCAAGGAAGTATTTAGAAAATAAAAGTGCTCTTGAACGATAACAGTTAAGTTTTGCACGTGGCTTAACTATGGCACCAGAAAATCTTATTGGTGGACTCATCCACCCTCCTACTGTTTATTTTGCTCTTTTGTTGCATCTTGTTTCTTGGGTCTTGTGTAGTACTACTACTAAGTATTATTATTAATATTGATGCCATATCTTTTATATAATGTCTTTCATCTTTAGATCTCAAGGTATTTTACAAAGAAGGTCAGTAACATCATCCCCATTGTACAGACGGTGAAACCATTACCAGATGAAGTTCACGCTTAACTCATCCTGGTCTTTTGATAGGTTCCCTTTTCTAGGCCCCAGGTCTCAGTCTGTCCTTTCTCTTTCTGGATGGAATCATATGATTCTCCCACCCTCAGATAAAGCCCTTGGCTACAATCTCCTGTGATTACTTAAGCAGTTCTGACTTAGGTGCATCCCTGTAATTCTAAGCAATGACCATGGCAGTCAGTGACCCAGTAGTCTCCTTCAAGCAAAGTATTTATTTAGAACAAAACAATTACAGAGAAAACACATTTTAAAAACAATAATACAGGCTGGCCATGTACATAGCTGTTCCCTAACGTTTACCATTCCTTGGACTGATGAAGACCATAGCTGCTGAGTTATACAGGCCCATGGGTTCTCATGCTCCACCAATATTCAGGAATGCAGGCCTGGCTTCACCAATGTTTGGGCTTATATTTTCAAAGCCATCCCATCCAAAGGACAGATAGGGCCAACTGCCCTGAGTCCCATACTTCAGGAGGACATGGGTGCATGGTGGCCTGGAGCATTAGCAGAGGGCCTGGTGCCAACAGCAGTAAGCATTCTAGTCCTACTCCACCCTGCTGAGCCCCACCCCCACTCCAGGTCTTAAGAGAACTCTGGGAAATGTCCCCGAGGCCAATTACTTTCTGCAGTGAGATGTCTGCTAGAATCTGCTCTTATGTTTGCCAAACCCAAGCTTGCATGTCTCTTGGAGACAGGATCCTAACAGTTTGCCTGTTGTCTTTCAAGTCTGTGCTGGAGTGGCCTTATCTAGACCCAGTGTGTTGCTTTTCTGTTTGTTCTTCCCATAAACCTCCTCCTCCCCAGTCATTTAGATCAGATTTACCTCACTGACCTGATCACGTACAATATTCATATAATTATTATACATCAGTATCAATACATAAACACATAGCAATCCCACATCTTGGTTACTTGCAAACGTCTCAGTAATATAGTTTTTAAACTACTAGCACTGCACCAGTTATGTCTCGTCATAGTGCTGTGCTTGCATTGATTTAAACTGCTTCCCAATTGACCCATGTTGCAAGTATGCAGCCCAGTGTTGCACTGACTAAAGAAAGCTGCTTCTAGGCACATGGCATTCTGGGCAGTTGTCATGGCTAATAGTTGGATACCACCTAGAGCTTGGAGGAATTGTGGGAGTAGGAAGCAAACTCCCATGACCTCTCCCCTTCTTAGGATCCCAGAATTCATTTGGTGGTCTTTTGCCCATGCCATTTGAAAACTTCCTTCTGCCACCACTGTCAGCATGGATGAATTCCAGAAGACTGCTGCAATTCTGTCTAGAGCTGAGATTACTAGAATGACTATATGGTTGAGATTTGAAGAAGGCGAGGAGCTTCTGGTCCAGATGACCCTAGAGCAGTGAAGTGCAGAAGGTTAAACAGGCAGGTCACTTTTGAAGTGACAGATGCAGTGTGGTTTAGGAGTGGGCGGACCAGCTAAACTGGTTTAATTAAACTGGAAAGGAAACACGTCCACATTGCCAGTAAACTGATGTAACTCTGTATGAAATAGAGTTGTCAGTTTCAAAGTTGAATTTATATAGCAATATAAAACAATGTGGGTGGACACTCACCAGTATGGCTTTTGCCACTAAAAAGCCCAGGCAAGGCCAAATCATACTGTAAGCTCTCTGAGTCAGAGTCCTTAGAGCAGGGGTCTGCAACCTATGGCTCTCTACGGAGCCAGATATGGCTCTTCTGGAGCCTCAGCTGAGCCCCCCTTGCTTCCCGCGCAGCAGGAAGACAGCGCTGGCGCTACAGCCTTATGGTCCCTGCAAGACTGGAACTCCAGAACCAGGTTCCTGCGGGGAGGGGTAGGGAGAAAGCCCCTTCCCCGCTGGCTGGCGTGCGGAGAACAAGCAGAGCTAAATATGGCTTGGCACGACAGCATTTTCCTTCACCCCCCAGCATGGGGGAAGCCAAGAACCAAAGGTGGATCCCAGAGAAGTGACATTTCCTTCCCCTGCACACTTCCTGCAGCTTCCCGTACTAGCTCTTGGAGGCTTCTGGGGAATGGGAGCAGCAGGAGGCGTGTTACACAGTGCCTGCCATGCGGCATGAAAACAAGTAAGTGCCCTCCCCACCCCGTCATGCCCAGACCCTCCCCCCAGATCACCTCCCAGCCATACACCCTGCCCCCAGCCCCCTGGCCAAACACCCCCTGCCAGACACTCCTTGCCCCTGGCCAAACCCCCTTCCCAGCCAGACTCCCTTGCCTCCAGCCCCTAGCCAAAATCCCCGCTGCCCCAGCCTGACACCCCTACCCCTGACCAGACACCCCTGGCCTCCAGCCCCCTGGCCAAAATCCCCCCAGCCTCCTGGCCAGACACCCTCTGCCCTCTTGCCAGCATCTGCCCTGCCCCCTGGCCAGATGCCCCCTATCCCTAGCCCCCTCCTGGCCAGGCAGCTTGCTCCCTGGCCAGACGTCGCACCCTCACCCCTTCCTGCACCCCACCTCCCACTCAGATCCTGCACTCCCATCCTAATCCCATTCACTGGCAGCCCTGTCCCGCACACTTACTGCCTCATTTTTTTCCCCAACCCAGAGGCTAGGGGGCCCCACAAAATCCACTAACCCTGAAACCCCAGAAGAGTAAACCTCAGTCCTCCCTACCCCTTCCCACCCTATTGTGGGGCTGGAGCACCAGGGGAGTGAGGCATTTCAGTTGGGGACCACATCAGTGAAGGTTGGGGGCTTTGTGGGGGTTTTTGCCTCACTTGTGTAGCCCCAAACTGATTTTTGTGTGGGCCAGTGGCCCCTGACCCAGAAAAGGTTTCCCCATCTCTGCCATAAAGGCAATGTTGAAATCTTTTGTGTTGGACATACTATTTTACTTTATTTAAAAATGAAGCCTGGCCAACAAGCCCCGAGTTGGGGCCCAGCCCCCATCTGGCTGCAGTGTCATAACACTACTGCACCCCCCACACTCCAACCCTGAGCCCATCATACACCTGAACCCCTTGCCCTGAGCCCCTCATACTCCCGCCTCCTGCTCCATCTTTTTGCTAAGTTCTTTGAAGTTTACATCATAACTTGCCAAATCCAGCTTCATGCACACATTCAGGAGGTCTTCTGTTAGTCTTACCCCCACATCCCCACCCCAGTTCCCTGCCATAATACTCCTGCACCCCATGCACCCTAATCTTGTGCCCTGCATCCATCATACACCCCAATCTCCTGCCCGGAGCCACTCATACACCCCAATCCAGACTCCAGCATCCCCACATCACCAGCCCCCTGCCATAAGATTAACAGAAGACCTCCTGAATGTGTGCATGAAGCTGTATTTGGCCAGTTATGATGTAAACTTCAAAGAACTTTGCAAAAAGATGGAGCAGCAGAAGTCCCATTAAAGTCTGTGAGTACAATGTTTCATTTATGCTATTATTAATCATTATGTCATAATATTAAGTTGTATATTTTCAGTCATGCAAATGGGCATTCTTATCAGGAGCGGCTTGAGGAGAGCTGCCGGAATGCGCGATCGGCGCCCCCACCTCCATAGCCCTCAATGGCATGACGACATCATTGGGTGCCGCGTTAAACACGGCACCCTAGGCAACTGCCGAGGTTGCCTACATCCACAGGCCGCCCCTGATTCTTATACAGCTCTTTGTTGACCACTTGTTCTGAATTTTGATGTAGTTTGGCTCTTTGGTTTGAAAAGGTTGCCTACCCCTACCCCAGCAGTTCTTCGCTCTGAGAAAAAGTTAGGGCTACTACAATGTGTTTAACACACTTGAAGCATCACTTAATACTTAATGTAGACAA
Source organism: Rafetus swinhoei (assembly GCA_019425775.1). Lineage (NCBI taxonomy): Eukaryota > Metazoa > Chordata > Testudines > Trionychidae > Rafetus > Rafetus swinhoei. Next base: position 224,761,890 of record CM033424.1, read on the forward strand.
AGACATGTGGTGCAGCATAGACACACACCTATTTAAACATGTCAGTTAGCCAGCTAAGCACTTTGGTATTAACCACAATCAGCAAACATATTTTGCCATGCCCAGTTAACTCATTTCATATGTCTTTGCCCACACTATCTGTTGTAGTGTTTAAATACGTGTTTATTAAAACAACGTGCTCCCTCTCTATCATTGCCATTCTGCATTCTCCCCCCTCTTTGCTATATTGTCTTCATTGCCCAGAAATGCTGGGCTTCTTTATTTCATCTCCAGAAAATATTTATGAAATGTAAGCAGCAAAGGCTTTTTTTTAAAAAATATGACAAGTTAGCTTTAATAGTGGTAGCTGATCATAGCCCCAGATATGTGGGTTAGGCTTTAGTGAACATGTTTACTTTATTATTACTATATTAGCAAACCTGTAATTTTTTCTTCTGTGAACACATGGCCTAGGGGCTTTGTTGGTAACATTAAAACCCTGCGACTCAGTGCTGAAGCCTACAATCAGCTAAGAATATGGAAAAAGAAACCCTTCCATAAGTGCAGAATTCGGAGTGAGAAAATACAGGCCATACCCCTGTGGCAGAATCCAGGGTAGTCTGTGGTGAATGGGTTGTTACCATTGTGTGTTGGCTGGACAAAGAGGGCTCCAAGCCAGATGACTAGATTGGGATCCAAACTTCCAATAGTTTCTGGGGTGTTCAAATGTGAGGATTGCTGTTGCTTGGTCTGGATAAAGAGAAACCTAAACTCTGGCAAATGTAACAGTGTGAGTAGGATATGTGAGAAGATCCAGGAATCCGCAGCTGTTCTTTGAACACCTCTAAAATCAGCATTATCATCCTAGCTAAGCAAATTAAAGGCAAATAACCAGTGAAATGTTTCTTAAACCAATTTATTTGGGCTCTCAGCAACAAGCATCAACAATGGACCACTTAAAAAAATCTTTTACAGATCACCTTTTAAAAAATCATGAACAATGAAGTGCTCCATAACCAGATTACTGTACAGTGTGACACGGATACATATCAGTCATGCTGGAGACAGTTATTGCCTCATCCATCCTTCCTTATCGGTTGTTGCCTAGACAGAATTTACCCTTCAGAAGCAGGTAGGTGCATACAGAATACATGCCTCTGACTGTTATTTTTTAGGACACACCAGAATTCAAGCTACTAGGGGGACAGTTTTCCAGTGAAATCTCATCTCTCATAAACAACTCTGCCTATTTTCATGCTAAGTAATCAGATTGTTCTTCCAGCTCATTAATGTTGCACTGACATGCTGGCACATCAGCACATCACTGCAGTTTGCTTTTGCTCAAAATTGGCCAAACAATGGAAACATATATGAATAATTCATTATTTTTGGAAAAAATCACCAATTTTTACCACAGATTTTGTCTTCAGCCTAGCAAATATCTACAGTTGGGCAGGCCCCAGGCTCATGCAGAATCCCATTGATGAGTATCGGCTGGCAGGATTGGAACCATTGTTTAACCAATTGTTAAACTAGCTGTTCACAGAACTTTGCAAGTAAGAATTGCAGAGCCTTCCTGTACTTCTAGTTTGTGCTAGCTATCTGTCTGCCTGTCACCTTGTCTCCACTTAAAAGTTTTGCTTGCATCACTATATCATTAGGACCATGTTAAAAAACATCTCACTAGGGCTAGGTCTACACTGCAAGGGTAAGTCAGAAAAAGAAACGCAATTTGCAGTACGCAAATTGTGTATCTTTTTCTGCTTCACTGTCTAAAGAGGCTTTTCTGAAATTTGGCGTGTCTACCCAGCACCAAATTTTGGAAAAAAGTGCTCTTTCGACACATCTGTTATTCCTTGTAAAACGAGGGTTACAGGGATGGTGAAAGAGCACATCTGCTTTTTTTGAAAAATTTTCCGAAAAAGCAGATGCGTTCCTTGGATGCAGCATTGCTTTTCCGGGATACCTCTGGTATCCTGGAAAAACCCTGCAGTCTAAACGTAACCTAAGTAACAGAACTAGCTATGCAGAAAAAAGCCTTAACATAGATGTATTTGTTCTGGCAAAAAGTCCTTATGCCTGTCTTTAGCTTATTTTGTCCGGGGAGCCTGTATCAGCTATACCGGTGGAAGCAGTCTTTCCCAGTATATGCTGTGCCTCCACTAGGAGGGTTTGCTTGTATAGCTGTCCTGGGACAGGTATACCAGCATTCACTTTCTAATATAGACTGGCCTGAAGATATAATGCTGCCCATCCCCATAATATCCATGCGTCTTCCCTGTAAAATCAACAGCAGTATCAAAGTTGCTAGTGGACTTCATTGAATCACTGGCACATCTCCCTTTTCAGGGTCATATTCTACTTAGGATCGGGCTTTTTGTTTTGATTGTTTAGATTTTGTCATTTACTTTTTGGAGGAAGGAGGCCTTTTTGCTTTCTTTGTGTAGAAGGGGGCGTCAGTGCTGTTTGCCATTCATATGGTGGAATGACCTTTTTGTGATTCCTAGATCCAGGGTAGGATTTAGGCAGACCCTCTGTGGTGGCACTGGGCAGCATGAGCTACATTCCTTGATTGTGATTAGAGATTCAGGGAGTCATGGACTCTGTATGCAGCAAGCTCTGTGCTTCCAATGCCTGGGTCTTGACTCTTCTTTTTCAGGAGGGGAACTACAGTTTCTGGCTCTACTAGGAAAAAAACCACCCCAATATCCTCCTTGGATTACTGGAAGAAGCAAGATTTGCATTTTCAGAACAGTATCTGTTTAATATTTATACATTCAGAGAATATAAAATTTGAATACAATTATAACTGATAGGGAAATTGGAGTTGGTATGCAAATAAGATTATAAAATTCCCCTGTGCCTATAATTAAAGAAAGTCTGAACTAGACGTAGTGTTTCCTTGTTACTTAATTACCTCTTCAGACTTTCCTTATTTCGATGAAGTGTCCCTGGATTGTGCTAGCTTGTTTATTTGTAAAACAAACAAACAACTTGTCCTTCAGTTCAGTGGTGTCTGCTACTTATGAAAGGCAGTTGAAAACTAGAAAGCCTTGTTAGATACAAGAGTAACATCAAGATCTTCTTTTCTCCTTTGTTATTTAAATCTCTTTTCCCCAAAAGTAACTAGGGCCAGATTTTCAAAAGTATTTAGATACCTAAAGATGCAGCTATCCAGTGATTTAAGTGGGAGTGAGGGCCCTGATTTCTAACAGTATTTAGGTGTTGTGCCACTACTGCCAGGCCTAAAAAATGAAGATGATTAAGGCACTTTGGGCTGGATCCACAAAGAGATTTAGGTACTTGATTCTTCTTTTGGCACCCAAGTCCAACCTTTAGGCACCAGCGACATTCTCAGACTCACCATGCATTTATTGCCTAACCCTGAAGGCATCTACAGTCTCCTAATGGCACATGCAACTGCAATCAAGCACCATGGCTGGCCATTGTTAGCTGAATCAGCCTCAAGGGGCTTGAACTGAGGAATTATAAAATTGTAGTGTATACATCCAGGTTTGGGTTGGAGCCCAAAGCCTTGAGCCACAAGAGGTTGAAGGCTTGAGCTCCAGCATAAGCCCAAATGCCTACACTGCAGTTTCATAGCCCAAGCCCTGCAAGCACAGAAGGAAGCAAATGTGGCAACTGCCCCAAGGGCTGGTGATTCAAAGGGGCCCAAGGTTGCTGGCTGCTGCAGCTGCTGCTACTGTAGCAATGGTGGTGACCAGAGCCCCAGACCCTATCAATTGCCCTTGGAGTGTCTCACTGTGCACTGTGGGTGGTTCTCAGGACTGGGGGGAATACGAATATGAGGTAGCAATTCTCAGTGCGGTGTGATACTAAAATATAAATAACACTAACTGCAGCCCAGTCAAAGTTGAAATATTATGAGGAGAAATTTCTGGTAATAGCAGCCTTGTTGGCTAAGCTGATCCCTTCAGAGCCAAATTTCAAAAGCCTAAAATTGCAGTGATCTTCTCAGAGAATGCTCGAAGCTCGTGGCTTTTGTTATATACATAAAACATAGCCCAAAGCCGGGGCAGTTTATCAACAGTTTTGAATTTTTACTGTTCCCAAGTTGTGAGCACAGACTCCTTCTTTGTTTATTCTGATGTCTGGTACTAGGAACAGCCATAATGGGTCCAACCAATGGTCCATCCCTAGCCTTCCAATAGTGGCTGATTCCAGATGCTTCAGAGGAAATGAACAGAACTGGGTAATTATTGAGTGATCCATCTCCTGTCATCCAATCTCAGCTTCTGGCAGCCATAGGCTTATGGACACAGAGCATAGAGATGTATCACTGACCATCTTGGCCAATAGTCATTGATGGACCCAATTTCCATGAACTTATCTAATTAATTGCTGAACCACATTATACTTTTAGCCTTCATAACATTCTCTGGCAATGAGAGCCACTAGTTGACAGTTTGCTGTGTGAATAAGTACTTTCTTATGTTTGTTTTAAACCTGCTGCCTATTAATTTCATTTGGTGACACCTGTTTCTTGTGTTATGTGAAGGGATAAATAATATTTCCTTATTTCAAAAACAACAGATAGTCTAGTAGTGCCTTAAAGACTAACAAAACATGTAGATGGGATTATGAGCTTTCGTAGGCACAACCCACTTCTTCTTTGGATAGTGTCCCCGTGGGTGCTCCACTGAAGGTGTCGGGCTCATCCCAGTGCTGCAGGTCAGAGATTCATCAGCCATGGTTTAGCTGGATCGTGCATGCCTTTCGCGCCGTCCCATCACCTGCCCCAATCATCTACAAGGCTACCAACCTTCTTAGGGGATGCACTTCCACCAGTGTAATAACTGGAACAGCAGGAAACCCTTTTGGAACAGTCTCAACCCCAGTCCTGACTCTGATCCCTCCTCTGGAGGCTAGACAATGGCTCAGTACTCACCTTCAGTGGAGCACCCACGGGGACACTACCCAAAGAAGAAGAGGAAGTTACTCACCTTGTGCAGTAACGACGGTTCTTCGAAGTGTGTCCCCATGGGTGCTCCACGACCCGCCCTCCTCCCCGCTTTGGAGTCTTCTCTTATGTTTTTCAGAGTGACCCGATTAGGAGGAACTGGTGGGAGCCGGACCGCGTGCAGCCTCACAAATGGCGTGAAAGGCACGCGACAACAACACGCATGCATGGTCCGGCTAAACCATGGCTGATGAATCTCCAACCTGCAGCGCCGGGATGAGCCCGACACCTTCAGTGGAGCACCCATGGGGACACACACCTTGAAGAACCATCATTACTGCACAAGATGAGTAACTTCCTCTTCTTCAGATGACAGAAGTGGGTTGTGCCCACGAAAGCTCATGGTACCATCTACATGTTTTGTTAGTCTTTAAGGTGCTGCTAGACTATTTGTTGTTTTTTAAGTTTTTCCTGTTACAGACTAACACGGCTACCCCTGAAGCTTTTATTTCCTTATTTGCCATTCATGATTTTATAGACCTCTTATCATATCTCCCCTGAGTCATCTCTTTTCCAAACTGAACAGTGTCAGTCTTTTTAATCCCTCTTATGGAACCTACCCCATTTTTGTTGCCTTTCTCTGCACTTTTTCCAGTTCTAATGTATCTTTTTTTAAATGGATAACCAGAACTGCACACAATATTCAAGGCATGGGCATACCATGGATTTATATGGTGGCATTATGTTATGTTCTGTCTTATCTATCCCTTTCCTAATGGTTCCTAATATTCTTTCAGCATTTTTATCTTGACTTATTGAGTGGATATATTTCCAAATTTAATGTGGATATTGCAGAATATTTGTGGAAGGCAAATTTTAACATTTGTAATCATAAGAATTTGTACCCCAAACCTGATTCTAACAATTACATTACTCCGGTCATGCAACAGAAACCAGGTGACCTTGCTATCCAGTTTAAACAGCAGGCATTGTGAATATAAAATGCTGTTTCTCTCAACAAATTGCCTGAGAGTGACCTAAGCACCAAGAATTATAGTGAAACCTTAAATCACTACTCCATGAACCAACAAAAAACAGATTTGCCCTTAGACAGTTTGTAAACAGAAAAAGAGAAAATCATTCAATAAATGATGTTACGAGTTATTTTCTCAGCTTTAGTAGGTACTATATCCAATAATCTAATTTATTACATATCCTATTCAGAATGCCTGAATTCTCACTCAGGCAAGAACCCCATTAATGACAATATGCAAAATCCTATCCAGGTTCACATAAGGGCTTCATATTGTGACTGGTGTGCAACAGAAAAAAGAAATGTTGAGTACGTGTGGGGAATCTGCAGCATGCTGGCATACAGACTTCAGCAACATAGGGGCTCTCCCCCATCACCCACAGGGTCTAAACTGTTAAATGAATATTGATTTTGGTGTTGCCTCTCTAGAAGTGCTGTTCACAGTTGAATTCAGAAAGACTGTGGTCATAGGGGATGAGAAAGAGAAGAGACAATGGACGAATTGAAGTGGGGGTCACACAACAAAAGCCAAACTATTATAAAAAACATTAAATAATCCTCTATGCAAGAATTTTACAGTTTAAATGTTAAGCACTGATCCCTACCTTTACATTTATGTGGATTCTGAGGTGTGCACATTTAATAATGAACCTAGGATTAACCCCCTATGTAAAACTCTCCACTGTATGGAAATGCTTTTTACAATATAGTGAAGCTTTGTGCGGTGTCTCTTTTGCAATTAAATATATTCAGACAATCCATTCAGAAAAGGAAGCATTTGAATACTTATTGGAACCTCTGGAGTCTAAAAACACCAGACTGGAAATGCCAGAAGAAAGAATTTTCCCATACAAGTTACAGTAGTAGTATTGCAGTAGCCCCAGTTTACTAGGTGCTATACAAACCACATTTAGAGAAGTTTCCTGTGCAAAGAATTTGTATTTGAAATAGAACAGGTTTAGAGTGGGAGGAGAAACAGGCCCAGAGAAGTGAAAGTGACTTGCCAAGCCCACTGCAGGTCAGTGAAGAGCTGGGAATAGGAACCAGGTTTCCTGACTCCCTGCCCAATACTGTAGCCCTAGACTTCATTACCTGCATGCTCAGAACAGGACTAGACATGCTTAAAATGCCATTCAAGGCTTGGGTAGTATTATTATAGTAGCACCTGCAGGCCCCCACAAGGATTGGGGCCTGGTTGTGGTGCAGGCTACACAAAAACACACGTAACAGACAGTCCCTCACTGAAGAGTTTGCAGTGTAAACAGACTAGACAGAGAAAGGGTGAGGGAAAAGAGAAGCACAGCAAGGAAAGCTGACTTGTCCAGGATCACACACCAGCTGGGTGGTAAGCCAGGAGTATACCCCCAATTTCCTGAGTCCCAAATCAATTCCCTGTTTAGTAGATCCCATGTTGCCTTTCCTGTTTTGGTCTGGCCACAAGTCCCAGTCTAAGGGGGCTGACCTAGCAGCTCTGCCACTGCTGCAGACACAACCTGTCTCCTCTGCAGGTGGTGACAGGACTGAGGCTGGAAGGAATTTGGAATGCTGAATCAGGCCCTTATGTGTTACTTTTTGCTCTTGCAGCTTAACTGCTTCAGCTGCATCAGATTTTTAATAAGGGAATCCCAAGGGACAGCAAGGACAAACAATTAGATTAAACATTCATATAAATCTTAATCCACTCACAGCTATTAAAAATATCAAATGCAAATCAGAAGCTGAAATCATTGCTAAACCGTCATAACTGCTGTTTGGCCAAGTGTTGCTAGTACCAAGTGATTTAAAATTATCCTTTGAAATGTCATGTGGGTTGGAGCAGTAAATGCCCCTCAGCTTTCTGCCCACCTCCTAAATCAGAAGTGCAAATGCAGCACCAGAGCAGCATTAATGGGCAGCTTTGCATGCAGAGAACAAATCAGCAGCATTATGCAGGTGCCTGTTGTAGTGGGATCGGGCATTTATTTTTTTATTGTGAGGAGGCCCAAAGGTTTGGCGGGTTTGGCAACAGCAGATTTTTCATCCTGCCTGCCTGAAAACGCTCTACAAAATGCCATTCTCCATTTCTTGGACCCCCCTGAGAGAGAAAGGAAATATTATCGGAAAAACTTAAAAAACAACGAATAGTCTAGTAGCACTTTAAAGATTAACAAAACATGTAGATGGTATCATGAGCTTTCGTGGGCACAACCCACAAGAAGACATCAGTCATACCACGGTGTACCCCAGGCCTCTTATTTGCCAAAGTTCCCAAATCGAGTGGCATTACTACCTGTCGTATGGATCTGCAGTGTCACTTGGATTTGGTCTGCAGGTTTGTCTGGGCCAAACCTGAGAAGAATAGTGATCCTGTGTGTCAGATCCCAATGCCCAGAGCAGGGAGCCAGACCTCATAGCATGGAACGAGCTGCCCCTCTGAGCTGAGTGTGGGGTTGTCTCACTCTCTCAGGCCCCCTCTACACACAGCCCAATCCCCCGCGCCCTCAGTGGTCATTTTTTTTGTAGGGGCAGGAGGCCTCAGTTTCAGATTTTGAGCATGGCCCCTCAAAACTTCTGTGCATGACTGAGCAGTAGAACCTACTACATGGAGCCCTGCTCCTGAGAAATTCCTGCCTGCCAGAAAGGAGACGCTCTATAATCAGGGAAATCAGTCTATCAATGGGAGAGCAATTTTCCTCTGGCTGTGTGTGAGACATGACATAGAACAGCTCCTAAATCATTTATATTTTACTTTTTTATGATCCAGTTGTGAATTAGCTTTTTCTACATTTTCAATGAAAGGATGGAACAGATGTCCAGAGCTTTCAGGATGATAAAGCCATTAAAATAACTTACCCGAAGCTAAGGCTCCCCACCACTACTGCCAAGGGATTATTCATTCAAACACATTGTTCAGGGGTTGTGCATTGGGTGGAAGGAGGCTTTTCAAAATGGCTTACTACCTTAGGGTACAAGGAATAGGATCCTACAGTTCAGGGTAGAGGGCCAGATAGGAGTTGCACAGCCATTTTGGAAATGCATTGTCTATTGTCAGATTAATTCATTTAACCTACATTGCACAACGGGTGTGGTAGCTGTTTATCACAATGGACCACACTCTGGCCTTGGATCCCAGTGTCAGGCAGCACTACTGATGTTAATGCACAGATCTGATAGGTTTGCCCAATATCTTTTTTTTTAAATGGTGGTTAGGAAGAGATTGGTTTATGCTGCTTATGATGCAAAAAGGGCTATTAAGCCACCACTCTTCTATTTTCTCACTAATTTTTTAAAAATAAACACAAAGCAAAACAATACAGGACATGCTGTTAACTTGAATGGTTGTCTTGGGCTAAACCAAACCTACCTATAGCACAAGTTAACCTCAAAAGATCTGGTGTGTCATTTTCAGTGTGTTTCTAAGCCCCCTAAAGCTCCTGATGCTACAGAACTAGAATTGGTAATGTGGGGGGAACAGGCTTTGTAGTGAGATTGTTGGGATTTCGGCCAAGCCTTTTGTCATGATGATGCTTCAGCACTTTTACTGCTGAGCCCAGCTAGAACCCAGGACAAAGATGCATAAAAATGATTTCAACAGCTGGTTGACCCCATTTCCAGCAAGGGCATTCGATGAGTGAATGTAGCCATGTATCTTTAGATATTATTTGCATACCAAACCCTTGTTGCCTGTCACCATACAGCCAATTACCAGGTGACCGCATGCTCTTGACACTGTTTCAGGAACTGGAATCCAAACAGAGCTTAGAGCTATGGGTGGCGAGGGGAAGGTTCCTTGCTGGAGATGACATGGAGTTCTAAGGAGGTCTTGCAGATGAACGCCCTGGATTTCTCTGACCACAGTGGAGCTCTATGACCGTCAGATACATCTAGCAAAGTGTATATATTTGTGCCCCTTTCCTCAGTCCCCGGAACAAATCAAAATTGCAGTTACATATGACTGGCTCAATTTTGCAAGCAAGCTCCCTATGTAGAGGGCTTACAGAAATGGGATGCTTTGTGGAATAATGTGCTGAAAACCCCCAGGAGCAGGGACACTGGAACGATTTTTTCTTCTTTGAGTGCTTGCTCATATCTATTCCAATTGAGGGGTGTATGCACCGTGTGCATGCCTGCCGGGAAGTTTTTACGCTAGCTGCAACCCATTGGGTTGACTGTGGAGCCCCCTGAAGTGGCGCCAATGCAATGCCCTGTACATGACAGTGCCGACCCAACAGCCCCTCAGCTCCTTCTTGCCAGCTACTCCACCAGTGGGAAGGAAGGTGGGTATGGAACAGACATGAGCAACACATCTCGAAGAACAACAGTTACAAAGTGACTCTGGAGTACTGCAGCTCCAAAGGCCACATCACGTCTGGACTGCTGTACAATACTGAAGTACAAAGTAAAGGTATGGATCGAAGACCATGTCACAGCCCTGCAGATTTCCTGGAGAGGAACATCGGCCAAAAAAGCACGCATGTGGAGTACTAGGCTATGACAAAACTGGCAAACCCTTCACCCAGTCTGCCACTAATTGCTGTGAGGATTTCTGAAAGGGCTTAGTCTGCCCATGTAGAATGCAAGAGCTCTCCTGGCAACCATGGAGTGCAGCTATTGCTCCCGCAGGCCTTGGTGAGATTTGGGATAGAAAACCAGAAGGAAAATATCCTGGCCTGTGTGGAAGGCAGAGACCACTTTTGGGAGAAAATCCAGATGAGGGCAAAGCTGAAGCTGGTCCTTATGGAAAACAGTATATGGAGGGTCCGACACGAGGGAGCAGAGTTCCGACACCAGTCTGACAGAGGTAGTGGCGAGGAGAAAAGCCATCTTTCGTGAAAGGTAGATTAACAAGTCACTAGAGGCTCAAAGGCAGGACTAGGGATGCCAGTGTGTGAGTACACGATTAACTGATAAAGCCTGGGCTTATCAATTAATCTTATTGATTACATGCACTCCCCTCCCCCACTTGCTGCCTCTGTGGGAGCTGGTGCTGTCAGGAGTCGGCTTTTAAGATCCACAAAGCTGCCTGCACCCGCACCCCAGCACTGCTCTCTCTGAGAGAGAGGCAGCAGCGCACAGAGTCGGGGGGCAGGTGGGAGCCGGTACATGTGGGGAGCTGACTTTCAAGCCAGCTCCCCATGTGTATCGGCTCATGTGAGCCATTTCCCCCCTCTCCCCACACTCCACACTGCTGCTTTTGGATGCTGGTGCAGCCTCTGTCTGCAGGGAGTTTGGGCCCCTCATGGACAGGACCTGCTGCTGCCCCATGCTGCTGCCTCTGTGTCAGCAGCACAGAGTGGCAGGCAGGAGTTGGTCTGTGCAGAGAGTTGGTTTTTAAATTGGCTCCTCTTGTGGACTGGCTCCCACATGCCACCCCGTGGAGTGGCAGGGGGCTCCCCGGGAGTGGGGCCAAGAGCGCACTGACTGCCGTCCCATCCCTGGGGACTTTCGAATAGCTGTGTAACTGCTAAAATTTGATGAGGTTAGATGACTATTCAGTTATTCACTATCTAACATCCCTAGGGAGGACCTGTGAATGCCGAGAGAACCAGGCTGAGATCCCAAGAGAAGACTGGGCACCGGACCAGCAGGTGGAGTCTATCCATACCCTTGAAGAAGCATCTGACTAGGGGGCTCATGATGACAGAGCAACCGGCCTCTCCTGGGTGAAAGGCCAAAATAGCTGCCAAGTGAACCTTTAACAAGGAGGTAGCCAGGCCCTGGTGTTTCAAGGAGACCAGGTACTCCAATACCTAAGGAATGGAGGCCGATAAGGGCGCCAAGGTATGCTGGGGGCACCAACGGGAGAATTGTTTCTACTTTGCCAGGTTTGTAAGCTGAGTGGAAGGCTTCCTACTGCCAAGGACCTGACAGGCCAGCTCCATGGGGTTCAGCCACAGATCCACCATGCAGTAAGATGGACAGTACGTAGGTCCGGGTGGTGAAAGCAACTGTGGTCCTGGGTGATGAGGTTGAGAGCAGGGGAAAAGGAATTGGTGGCTAAACCAACAGGTCCATGAGGGTACCAATGCTGGTGCGCCCAGGGCAACAATTGGAATAAATATGAGCAACAAATCAAGAAGAGCAACAGTTACAAACGTGAGTAGACATTTTTTATAGTGTGTAGAGGGGGTGTTTAGATGGAAACCATGTATTTGATGTTTGATATGTTTACTTCAGCACCCCTAGTTCCAGCACCAACGACCAGAAAAGTAATTTATACTGTTGCACACGTGATTATATTGAGAGAATTTCAAAATATGTAATGTCTGCTAATAAGAAACTTTATCACAGCTGCCTAAATGGTGGTTTGAAAAGGGTTAATTTTCTTTCTGCGTGTCACATCTGCTTGGCTGACTGCTCACTATCTGGCAGCCGAGGCATTATGTGATGCTCTGCTTGTTTCCAGAGCTGTCATTCAAGACAGAAGCTGGGCTGAGGAATGGTTAGAGCAGGAATAAATATCAGCAGAGTAATCTAGACCGTGACCATCTACCTCCTACTCTCTACCTCACCCACCTACACACATGCTGCTGCTGCTGCTGCAACACAGCCACTGCAGGGCCAGGCACTGAGCTGCCTTCCCACCCCCATATTTAGCAAGATGTGCTTTTCCTGTGTGGCCCTTCTCTGTATGCAGATTGTACGACTGGCGCGCTGAAGTCTGGTCAGACACTTCCCCCACAAGGTAGCTGGACTGTAATGCAGGGAGAATTTACTTTAAAATTAACATAGTGTAGTGAGGGGAGACTCCCTTGTGCATCGAAAAATTAAGTAACAACCTAATAGGCGTTTATGACAGTCTGCCAGGAGACATGCAGGCCTGTTCTCTGCCTAGCTTTGCATGAGCTGACACTGGGGAAGGCGCTGTCACAAGCAGACAGGGACACTGATTCTGTTTTATCGCACTGAATACCTGAGCAATTTTGTTTTCAAGCCAAGGAAGGCTGGTCGCTATGGACTTCACTGGGCTTTGGATCAGGCCCTTCTTGAAAAGTGACAGCTAATAGAACAAACAGATGTGATTCGCTGCTGCCTTGCACCTTTTTGATTGTTTGCACACATGCAAAGAGAGGCTAAAAATGGGCATAACATGCTGCCATTTTGCTTTGGTCACATTTCACGCCTACTTGGCTCTAGTGTGAATGATTCCATCCAGTCCACGGCACTGGGGACTGGGCATGGAGTGTGGAAAATGGCTGTGGAGGTGAAATGGACTTGGCAGTATTACCAGTGTGTGTTTTAATTAAGCAATGGGTTGGCAGCACACTTCCTGTCAAATAAAGAGAATTACCAGCTCGGGGCTGAGGGGAACTAGCTTTTTTCTCATTCAGTGTAGCCATCTGCTGCTCACATGCTGAACTGGACTGCTCTGGGGTATGGTGCAGCCAGCAAAGTAGTAGAGCCACCCTGCTTAATTTCTCTCTGTCTGTAAATTGTGGCATTTCTGAATAACTGGGATGCAACAAAGACATTGGGCTGGAGAGAAGCTACTGGCAGATTTTTTTTTAACTTGGTGATTTAAAAACATGCTACTTAAATCAATGTGGATTACTTTAAAATGCATGTCTCAGAACTAATCACTTCTCTCCTATCCGCTCTCATTTCCAGGATACTTCAGGGGGAAATCCATTAATTAGTGATACAGCCTTGGGGATACCTCCTGCATGAGTGCTGGGGCAACAGTGCAATGGAAATGCTTAATTTACATGCTAGGGTTAGGGGCTGGCAGCAGAGACAGGGTGGAGGAAGTGGGAGGCTGTGCTTTGTTTTGTGCTACTGAGTGTGTCCGCTCTGTGCCATGCATGAGAACAGTGGAATGTCAGATTAGCTATTCTAGTGCTAGTGCAGGGCAGTGGTTGTCAAGTTGCTTACAACCTCCACCCAGGTTGTAATTAAGGCTTTGTCTAGACTTCATGAGCTCCTGCTGGGGTAACATGGCTCTGCACCACCCTATCTCACTATCCACTAACTGAGCCCTTAATTAACAGTGTGCTGCCACAGAGTGCTGCAAATCATCACGTGCAATAATTAACTAACCTTACCGTGGGCCCTCTTTCAGTGCAGGGTTTCATGAACTTTGTAATCTAATCTTGAAACCAATTAATTGGCCTGATAACATGGTGTGTTGAATACCCTCAGTTTCCACTGGATTTATCACCTTGAAGGATTAGGATCAGTATTTGATGTAAAGGTATTTGTGTCAAGAAGGCTAGACATACAGCAATAGTTTATGTGCAGAATTTATCTTTCCACTGGACGATGTGGAATTGTTCAGGCCAAATGTTATCTTCCTAACAAATCTTCTAAATGACAGCTCTTATTAAACATATTGATTTCCGGTCTCTTTGTTATTCAGTGAAATTAAAATAGTTATTTCCATGACATTCAGTAACAATAAACAAATACCAAATCAGAAACAGAGCACTGAAATGTTGATAAAAGTACTTGATATGGTTTACCTTAAAAAACAACAAATAGTCTAGTAGCACCATACAGACTAACAAAACATATAGATGGTATCATGAGCTTTCATGGGCACAACCCACCTCTTCAGATGACAGGAGTTGTCATCTGAAGAAGTGGGTTGTGCCCAAGAAAGCTCATGATACTATCTACATGTTTTGTTAGTCTTTAAGGTGCTACTAGACTATTTGTTGTTTTTTAAGTTTTTCCTGTTACAGACTAACTCGGCTACCTCTCTGAAGCTTCTGATGTGGTTTAATGACTCATTTGTAGAACCATGTTCTTAAAACAAGAGGCCCAAACTATGAAAGACAAAATATATGACTATTGTATAGATATATTTATCTGCAGTTGTCAATGCAAATCAAACAGACGTGGGGGCAAATAGTCAGTGAGGTGTTCATTTTGCAAATAGTCAGTGAGGTGTTCAGTTGCAATTGCATAACCAGTACTCACAACTGCAATGACTGTGCTTGCAAATTTAGGAGCACAACAGCATACACAGTTTTGCTCGCAGATACTGGGTATGTCTTATTTAAAGATTGATCCATACAGTTTGCAAGTAAATGATTTGACAAGGAATTTTTTTCTTGAACAAATAAACATATTTTGTGCAGTTTATGGGTAGAGCCATTATTCAGTTTTAAGCCAATCTCTTTTTTCTCTCTTAATAAGAAGAGATTGAAATCTGTCAGGCTTGTCTTTTTATGGCCTATTCTGTGCACTGCTAATTTTAGTGCAACCCTTAATGACATGCAGATCACATTTTTATGTTTTCATATTCAGATGGAGAATAGTTAGGAGATTTGTCAGGCGACAGTGGCTTTCTCTTTCATTGGCACTCCTCACAGATATGTACATGAAAGGTCACTCACTGGCAAACCCTTCACCCCATTACAAACTAGCCTTTAAAATCTTTTGGTTGGTTACCACACAATGCTGGCTCTTCAGCCACTAGTTTGGAAACCAGAGTATCTTCCTAAAGCTTCTTACTTTTTAACACGCTCATCAGACCTTGAAGGCCCAATTCCAACATGACTCTCTAAAACCAATAGGAGCTGACCTCATGTATCTGAGGACAAGAAATGAGTACGATGAGAGAATCACAGCAATCCTCCTGCTCCACACAGACCGTTCAGCTGATTTATTTTGTCAAGAATGTAAGTGATAAGACAAGGTGAAAATCTCTTTCTTACTAGTCTAATGCCTATATGCATTGTATGGATGTTTAAATCTATTTCACTTCTTGTGTAAAACATTCAGCTTCAATCTGCAACACAAATCTTGTTATAAGGCAGTATTGGACAAACTGGGCTACTGTACTTTGGCTCAGTCTGCCAAGCTTAGCTCAATAAAATCATCCTCATTAGAGAAAATCCCAAAATCTTTATCTGAATATCAAGCATGACTAATTTTTTTCTTTTACACATTGATCTATATATAACCTTATTGATAATTTGAAATTACAGTGCCATGGAAATTAAATGTTGTTCTAATGCATACACTGCCAAGGATTCTTCCTTTTTGGAGAGAGAACTTCTCAGCTCAAGGTGAAAGAGCATCTTGGAACATGAGAAACAAGTGTAAACAGCCACACGGAGGAGCTTAAACTGGAATTGAAAGCAGAGGTGCAGTTGGCTTTGAGAAGCTGGGCCTTAGGGAGCGAGGCCTCTTGCACCTGAAGCACAATACAGTGTCAAAGCACAAGGTCATGCTGCTCTAATTTAGGGATGTTAAGTTGCGATTAATTAGCTTATCGAGTAGTCAATGGAATTTCCATTGACTACTCGATTAGTCGATGGGGGGCACTCGCTATTGCAGATCCAGTAGCAGGGTTAGCTTCCAGGGGCCAGCGCAAGCTGGGACTACTTAGTCCTAGAAGCTACACCTGCTGCAGCTCTGCATTTTAAATGTAGTAAGAGCCCAGGTAGCTTCTGGTGCTGGCATGAGCTGGGACTAAGCAGTCCCAGCTCGCACCCACTCCAGGACCGCTGTGGCTCTGCATTTTACATGTAATAAGGGCCCATTGGGCTCTTGCTATATTTAAAATGCAGAACTGCAGTGGGGTTAGCTCCCGGGGCCAACGCAAGCCAGGACTGAACAGTCCCAGGTCGCACCGGCTCCAGAACTGATTCGGTTCTGCTTCCCGTCGCTCTCCCTGCACTGTGGAGACAGCGCTGGGAGGAACTGGTTTTTAAGCCGACTCCCCCCAGCACCGGCTCCTGCTTCCCCCCCCCCCTTGCTGCCTCTGACACATTGGACTGTATAGCTAGGGTGGATGGAAGACATATAACAAATCTGACATTAAGTTATATCGTACACAGGAAATTAGTGTTCATCGTAAAAATCAGAAGCTACTCAAACCTGCTTGGCCAAGTGTGCTTCATGTAGCTGTGTGTTTACTAAAACTCACTTTGCACTCAAAGAACATGTGTTTTTTTCTGAAAGGAAAATAGCATACCAAGAAAGGGAAAGAAATAGCTTATGAATTGCACGGCTGGACAAACTGCATAATTAGCAGATGTCCCAGGATTAATTTCAGCCAAAGGCCAGTGGTTTTATGAGGTATTTCTCTGTGGTAGTAATAATACCTAGCACCAATATAATGTTTGTATATGTGGCTATCAGAGCACCTTACACAAAAGCTTGAGGACCATTTTACAGGGGAGGAAACTGACGCACAAAGACGTTAAATGGTTTGCTCAAGGCCTAACTCAGAATCAAGCAGCAGTGGGGCAGGTGCACCAGAAGAGCTACAGAAGCCTGCTCTAAACAGAGTGGAGGTGCAACAGTAAAAAGCATCTGCAGCCCCTTCTCTTCCAGAGGTCCCAAAAGAGACCAGCACCACTGATGCTAAAGGCTACACTGGTTTATCCCAGCCGAGACTCTGCCTTCCATACTTGGAGGCATAATTTGTTAGTGGACTGGCCTTTCGCCTCTTTCAGAACTTGTTTCAAATCTGGCTCAGGTGGCTAGTTACAATGAGCCTTGCCTAAAAGTGATTTCTAATGGATGTTTTCTTCACAAAAGCATGGAATGGCTGGCAATTGCTGCTTAGAAACAGCCCATAACTGCAACAGCAGGAGATGAAGTATTGCAGGCCAAGAAGGAAGCAGCATTTGGCAGAGCAGTGTGGGTGAGGAAGCTTTCCATACAAGAAAATAAACATGAATCTTGTACCATAGTTAATGATTTTTGACCCTCTGACTCGTCCATGTAAATCATTGCAAAATTGAATTGCAAGAAAAAGTACGTAGCGTGGGAGAAGACAAATACATAATCTCCTGCCAGTATGTTAGGTCTTTTAATGGCACTTTTTGTGGTATCTCTTTGGAATAGTGTCTTAGAAGCTTGAAAGTATAATTTCATTCATTACTGATTTTGTCCATTTCCATTTGACCAACATGGAGTCGTCCTATCCACCCAATCCCTTTCCTAATGAAACAGAGGACAAATTGGTTCTGTTTGGCTTTCTTATACAGAGGAGTCACCAGGCTATTGTAGAGGGATCACAGTATTGCCACCCTTACTATTGCACTGCCGTCAGAGCTGGGTGACTGGACAGTAATAGCTCCTGGCTGGGTGCCTTGCTCCGAAGGCAGAACTGCCATCAGCAGCATGGGAGTAAGAGTTGCAGCACTGTCTGTGACACCCCTGCCCTCACACACACAATAGCTTTGTGACCCTCTTTTAGGTCAGGATCCCCAGTGTGACCGTGTCCAGGGCGGAGGTACGGCCCCCCCTTCGGGGCTGACCCCCTTCGGCCACTACTGCTCACCCTACACCCGCACCCAGGTGTCACCCATGTCCAATGTCCTGCGGTAGGCCTGTCCTAGGCGCCGGACGGAAAGTACAACGCTCTCCGGGACGGAGGGAGAGAGGGGGGGCCCAGGGAGAGGGGGGCCCGGGCCCACCCTCACTCACGGGCCCCAGCCCAGGGCCCTAAGGACACAGATCCTCCGTGATCCGGTGCGGCTGACGGGGCGTCTAGCCAAAACGCGTCAGCCCACCAACCACTCCGGGTTCTGCCCCGGGCTACTTCCTCTCCCCTCGTTCACCCCTGCTTCGGGGTCTGTCCCCCCCCCCCGGCTCACCTCCCCCCTGGTCGACAGGGTGCCTGTTGGGTGGCCAGTGGTCAGGGGCGCCGGCTTCCTGGCGCCGTGCCACTTGCGCCGCTCCATCCTCCTCCCCAGCTCCTACCTGGGCAGCAGTGTTTGCCCACTCCTGCCCCCGCTTCTGTCTTTTTCCTCTCGGCTATGGCGGCGGTGTTTTCAAACGCCCCGCCACTTCTGCCCCTCCCCGGGGCGGGGCCCGCTCTTGCGAACGTCCAGGGGGAGGGGCTGCAAGCCCATCCTCCCTCTCCCTTGGCAACGCTCCCGTCGCTGCTCGCCACGGCGTCTGGGCGCATCAGCTGCGGAGCGGCGCGGGAGCACCCTGCACACCACCGGGGCCCCTCGCCCGCGGCCCCGAACAGGGCTTGCTCGCCGGGGGCTTCAGTGCGGGGGTGGGGATGTCCCGTCACACCCAGATTGAGAGAACCTGTTCTTTTGTATACTTTTCCTTATAGCATGAGGTACTTTTACAGTGTAGTGTGAAGATACACAAAAGACCAGTTTTCATGGTCTGTGTGCATTTTTCATGGCCTTGAATTTGGTAGGGCCTAATCATGGCAGTATCAGAGCACCTTCCAGTAATGCATTAAGCAAAGAGACTAAGGGCATGTCTACTCATATGGCTAAACTGGCATTGCTGTGATCGAAGCAGCAGTGTCAGTTTAGCAGGCCTGGTGAAGATCTGCCAAGTTGATGGGGGGTGCCCTCCAGTCGACTTCTGTACTGCACCTCTCTGAGAAGCCTAAGGAAAGTTGGTGGGAGAGTGTCTCCTGCTGACACAATGCGGTGCAGACACTGCTGTAATTTGACCTAAATTACATTGACTTCAGTGCTTAACTTAGGCCAATTTAGAGCTTTAGTGTAGACCAGCCCTGACATCTGTCACGTGTGGTTCATTCTCGCTCTCAAACTCTCCCCAGGGAGGAGATCTGCGTGTGGTAGATACAGTCTTTTGTTTTGACAGGGTTAGAGTTTTTATCTACTCATTACAGAAGGCAGCTTGGAGATGTGTGCTATGTAGTTGGGGTAGAAGGTAATGAGGTTTGTGAGTTCCTGGAGGAATTTGTTCCACAGTTGCAGATCAGACCTCAGGAAAGCTCTGTCTCCCTCACAGAGGCGCTTTCCCCATATTGCAGTGTTTCACTGTGCCAGTGGAGCACAGTTGGTCCTCACCCCAGAGCTGTATGTCACCTAGATATTGCTGGCACTTGTATTCGTATCCTCTAATTAGCTCTCATATTGGCTGCCTGTAAATATTGAACAGAGGTGGGGATAGAATTGACCCTTGTACCACTCCACAAGTGACAGATCTAGTGGCAGAAGTGCAGTTTCCCATCATTAGTTGTTGGGCATGTCCCTTCGGGAGGTACTCAACCCCTATAAGTGCATAACCCTGGACTTTTGCCACCCCTTTCAGGTGAGACATAAGTATCTTGTAGTCAACTGTGTCAAATGCTTCAGAGCAGTCTGGAGAATGGATATCTGGCCTGAATGAGAACGTTTCAGGCATAGAATATTAGCATTAGTAAGATGAACTTTTAGTTGGCTGTTAGTTAACTTCTCTATGAGCTTGCCCAAGAACCGCAGGTTTGACTCTGGCTGATGTTTGGCTAGAACCAGTGTATGCAGGGTCAGTTTCATAAGTGATGGCCAGACTATTGCATGTTTGAAGGAGGAAGAGAAGATTCCTTCCCTGAACAACGTGTTGTCTGTTTGCCTTGGGGGAGGCACCAGATGCTCATGACTCTTTCATCAGTCAGGAAGGGCACGGGTTGGATTCAGATATCTTGGGTCAAGACTCTTTTAGGGTGTCCAACACCCAATCCCAGTTGAAATGTGAATGTACTGAACTCCAGGGATGCAATATGTTGGCTCTCTTCATCAGGCATAAGGCATCAGAAAACTGGGGAAACTTATATGGGTGATGGAGACGAAGGGGTTATTTGGGAGCCAATGTAATCGTCAAGGTTTACATATGATGGTAGATTCATCAGTTCCTTGTCCTGTAGATGGGGCTCTGCAGTCCTTTGAGGTCTTTTCAGTAGACTTTGGAATTTGATGGTGTCTATATCTTTGTGGTGGGATTGGGATCACGGGTGGATATTGGTGCTCGGCGGCTGGAGGAGCTCTGACCACTGTCTTAATGAGGCGATGATCCAAGATAGTGACTAAGTTTTGATACCCCCATATCAACATCTAATCCAATAAAGTCCAGGACTAAGGTATGCCTGGCTGTGTGGTTGGATCAGAGATGACCTGTGAAAGTTCTCGAGAGGTAAATGAGGAGAGGAGCTTTAGAGTTTTGGTATCTGATGCCTTATAGATGTGAATGCCAAAGTATCTCAATATGACAAGTCTGAGATATTTCACCACCATTGTTGACAATGTATCAGTGATTTCCTCTGGTCCAGTGGTTCTCAAACTATTTACCATTATGGGCTACATATGCAACTTATCTGTGGGTTGCTCCCACACTACATATACTGGCTGAATAGCCCTGAGGATGTAATATGGGCCACAGCTGTGTGCTGATTGGGCCACAAGTGGCTTGTGGAGAACCACTACTTTAGTCTTTGATGCTCTGTAATTGGCAATAACATCTGTCAGCTTTGGCTCTGATTGCTAAGAGTCAAATTATGCCCTGCCCTGCATGAATGTATAGGGGTGAAGAAGGAGCACCTGAAGGAGGGGCCAAGCTGGGGGAGTTCCAACACAGGGGCTGTGTTACACAGCTCCAGTATCTTTAACATAAGTGGTGTATAGGGGCTGCAGTCACAGTTCCAGCCCATAGTATGGAGAGCAGGTGTGGAGTTTTGCACTGCAACAGCATGCCCAACTCCTCTGTTGGGTGTGGCAATATTTAACTCCCAGAACCGCCTTCCTTGCCTGTATATTACCCATGTAAACCCCCCACTATTCAGCTGTTTGTGGGCAAAGTGAACGTTCAGCATGATCTTTAAGTAGAAAGTGGCCAGCAGACTGTGTTTCAAAATGAGAAAACACATATTTAAAAAGAATATTAGTTTCTTTTTCCAATTAAAGAGGATGGATCTCTGACTAGATATGATAAAACAGCTGTCACCGCTGATTGGCAAAATAAATTGACTCTGGAGCAGTTATATGGCACAAGAGAAAAAGGAATTGAAATGGTAAGCAAGAGATCCAATGTCCGTCAAGAGACAATACTGGAAGTATTTCATGTTTCTGGGCTGAATCTATCCATCAGCTATTGGGAATGGGGTAGAGACTTTCTCTGGGGTTGCTTATCCCCATCTACTGCAGTATTTCTTTTCTCTGGTGCTGGCCTACATGGGAAACTGGTCTGATTAAATGCTGCAGTCCCTGTGTGCGTGTAAGCTGGTGTGCAGTCTCAGCCCTTTCTTTATGTGTTGTTTGAGTTCCAAAAACAAAGCTCAAAAACCATAAGAAAAAAACACATAAGACATAACCAAAACAAATCAACTCAAATGACTGGGTAATAAATGCTGGGGCCTTTCCAGCTCCACCCAACTGGGAGGGGAGAGAATACGCCTTTCCCCTGAGGTAACCGCCTTTGCACCGTCATCCTCTTTCCTTTTATAACCTCATCCACAACAACCATGTAATAGGCTGGAACCCAATCACCCCTTGTATGCCAGACCATGTTCGTATCTCATCACCCTGTTATATTTCATTCTCGAATTGAAAGGCCATATAGTTTAGTTCTATGTCAGTAATTTGTTGTGTGCCCTTGGACCAAATTATATAACCTGTGTCCGTTTTCTTAGCTGTAAAATAAGGGTAACAATTCCCTGCTTCCCAGAGGGGCTGTGCGGATTAGTTAGTTTGTAGAGTACTTTGAAGTTGTTGAACGCTATATAAGAGACTTAATTAATCTGTGGGTGCTGCACACTTTCTGAGCTCTTAGAAGGTCATGACTCTGGCCTCGCTACCTGGATGATTTACACATTTGATGTTGGACTGTAGTCTGGAAGCTTGGAAGACAGGGGAATTATTTGCAGTTAATCCAAACGCATATACCTCTCTCCCTCCCCCTGCCCCCACTTCTGTGTGTTTGTGTTTGTTCCTCAAAGGCCACCTGTGAAGCCTTTGTTTTTCTTGTTTCAAATCTGACCCCATCCGTCCTTGTTGCCAATGTTGAGCCTTTAAAGAATTGTTAATACTATGCTGTGCTTCAGCCATTTATTGGAATCTATCTGAATAACAGAGCTCCAGTAGGTACCATTGTGTATGCTATAATGCCCCATGGTTTAAATAAGGGCCTCAAAATTCCATTGTGTATGGCTGTCCTAGTATGACAGGCAGTGCAACCTATTTTAAAGGGGAAAAAAATCATAGCCCAAGTTATCAAAAAATCCTTTGATGCCAGCATACTAAAAACTGTTCATGCGATTTCCATGACGCTGGCAGGGACATGGATTCCTATACTTAAGCACGTGAAGATGCTTATTAACACCTATTTACTTATTTGCTAACAGTGGGTCTGGGGACCCTGGTACATTATAGGGAAGTAAGAAAACTTGCTGAGTTCCTCAGGTACTTCTGGTGTAATTCAAAACAAACTGGACACACAGCTCCAGCGTTTCCCAGTGGGACAGATGGTCAGGGCCGGCTTTAGGCCGATTCGCCCGATTCCCCTGAATCGGGCCCCGCGCCTAAGAGGGCCCCGCGCCCTAAAGCCGGAAATGTGCTGGCGTGCCGGGCGCGCTGCGGAAGGGGGCATTGGCCCCGGAGGAGGAGCGCGGCGGCTTCCCTGCGCCGCAGGAGGGGTGAGTCGAGCGCAGGGAAGGCAGGACTCTGCCCTGTAGCTGGGGATTTAAAGGGGCTGTGACTTTTTTTGAGTTCTGTTTTTTTTTTTCTCAACAAAAAATCCTGGCTGTTGGGGCCCCGTTGAAACTGTTCGAATTGGGACCCGCACTTTCTAAAGTCGGCCCTGCAGATGGTGATAAGAGGCTGCAGCACAGGCAGGATCTGAGTCCTAGGCATACCATGATGCTGTGTGGGCCTTCCCCCAGCTGGTGGAGACAGGAGGACCTCCATGCTTGCCAGAGGCAGATGCAGCAGCCTGGGCTCCATTCCTTGCCCCTTCCCCCCGCAAAAGCAGAAGCAGGGCCCCCTTCTTTTTAGAGGAAGCAGTAAGGATCCCCTCTGGAGATGTGGGGTGACAACAGGGCCTTTCCACTCCCTGCCCCAGCGCTTTTCCCAGAGTGTATCTGTATGAGTGAGTGAGCCAGGTGTCTGCACTCTTCCCCTGCTCCACAGAGGCCTCAATTGGGTGATACTGGCTGAGCCCCAGAGTAGCAGGTCTTGGTGCTTATACCATATTGTGACTAATGGGGAAGATCAGACCTCTCTGAGCTATTGTTTCAGGCTGCCTGAAGATTCAGGCAGACATAACTTTACCAGTCACACTTGTGTCTCCTTTTCAGGGCTCTTCTCAACCAGGCGGGCGAGGAATCTACTCTTAGAAATCAACCAACCAACCAAAAAAAAAAAACCCCTTAGAGTCTGATTTAGTCACATGACTCCAGAAGCTGGGGCCTACACATGTCCTACAATGTCTATGTCTTCATCCCCTCTGCAAAGCCTTTCAGAATGGCCTGTGCTCAGAAGCATGCTTTGAGGAGGGGTTTAAAAGAAGTGTGAGAAATTATTGGGTTAAGACTACAAGGAAAGAAAAATGGGGATCAGTCACCTCCCTGAATAATGGGAGACGACTGGGACTTGACACATGGAATTTTAAGTTGGCAGAGTTTTAACTTTAGAAAAGATTAATTAGGGACTTCAGTGCAGCCACTGAAGATTACAGCCTCGCACAAACTCTCCTGGGTGTTTTTATTTCTTTCTAAATCCCCAAAAAAGTGACTGGATGATCCTTGTTCCTTAATTTTCTTTACAAAATTGTCTATTATAAACAAATAGAGCATATTCTCCCAAAGTGAGCCAAGCTGGTATTGCTAATGACAACTATTCTAGATTTGACATGTCTGCACAGGTTTACAGGCAAAATGAAATAGCAACTCTGATTCTAGAAGCTGAAAAGACATTCTGTAAAGTGAACTGAGAATGTGCATTACAGCTGAGAATAAAAGGCTGGGTTTAATAATAATTAATATCAAACTTTTATATAGCACTTTTCATCAGTAGGTCTCACAGTATTTCATAAAGGAGGTTAGTATCTTCCCCAATGGGGAAACTGAGGCATAGAGCAAGGAAGTGACTTGCCCAAAGTTACCCAGCAGGAAAATGGTAGGGCCATGAAGAGAAACCAGGTCTTCTGAATCCGCATCCAGTGCTGTGTCAGCTAAGCAACTTACCGCTTAGTTTGGAGCTAAGCAGAGCTGATTTACTCAAGCACAATTGCTGCTGTGTCTATGTAGAAGAGGTTCAGGGATGGACAAGAATGACCAGAGGCAAGGGAAAATGTTCATATGAAGAGAGAGTGAAAAGACTGGATTTGCTTACCTTTGAAAGGGGACAAACAAACATATGCTCCATAAGTAGGGCCCTACCAAATTCACGGTCCTTGGGTTAATTTCAGTCATAAGATTTTATAAATCATAAATTTAATGATTTCAGGTATTTAAATCTGAAATTTCGCAGTGTTATAATTGTGGTGTTCCTGATACAAAAAGGAGTTGTGGCAGTGGCAGGGGACAAAATTATTGTATGGAGAGTTGGGGATTGCAGAACTTCTACCCTTACTTCTGCACTGTTGCCTTCAGAGCTGGGCAGTGAAGGCTGCTGATTGAGAGCCCAGCTCTGCAGGTAGCAGCACAGAAGTAAAGGTGATGGTTACTCCTTATCTCAGATATTTATCATCCACAGAGGCACTCACCAATGATCTCCATTGTCTCTCCTACTTTCAGATTAGCCAAAGAGACTAATTACCAGCTGCAGAATTACTAGAGGTCATAAGGGCTTGATTCTGAAAGTGACAGAAAGGAAGTAAGGAAAAGTGGTCATTAGAAGTACTTACTGGCCAGCTGAGTAGCCTTCGCCTGAGTCCCAACCCTATTCTTCTGGACTGGAGGTATCCTGAAAAAACTCCACTGCATCCAGGGAACGCGTTTGCTCTTCCGCTTTTTTTTGCGGAAGAGCAAACGTGCTCTTTTGGAAGCCCCTGTATTCCTCGTTCTCAGAGAAAGAAGGGGGCTTCTGAAAGAGGGTTTTCTTTCCAGGTGTTTCCAACCATCTCTTTGGGTGGGGAGACAGAGGAGAATCAGACTGAAGACAATCATTGTTTTCCTCTCCTGCCTTAAATAGAATTTCCATAAGGTGGAATCCTTTGTTTGATTCCCCACCCCTCAGTGGAAAAGTACAGCAGATCAAGATGGTGATTAGTATCAAGTGACCAGGTCACCTGATTCTATAGTATCCCAGCATCCATAGGTTTGAAGCAGTATTGAATATCCACAAGAAGGCCAAGCTTTTTCACAGTCTGTTGTCCTCACTGATGGGCATCAGCTCTGTCTGCCTTTTCCATTGTAGTACCTGATATATCAGCACTGGGAGTGACCCAAAGCAGCAAATACAAATTATAGATACTCAGGTCAATATTCCTAAGTTCAGAGACAAAAATGATACGTGCATACAGACAGGATAATAATATGCAGTAACTCATAACCTTTCCAATGATACCTTCAATAAATTATTTCTCATAAAGTATATATCAGTTGTATTTGTATTATAAGCATAATTTCAAAAGTATATGTAATGCCACAATACCAATTTCTATAAATGTTTTAAAATGTACATTTCAGTCTAGAACTTCACTGGGAGCCTGAGGAACTATGTACCAGGGCAGTAAAATAGATTTGAAACCCCCCTTAAAGGCTATGGTAAAAATGAAGCTGGTCTCAGCAATAAACAGAGATAAAATTGTATCTTGATAATTGGGAACTGGCTTTGAGTGAGCATGGAAATATAATGAATACAAATAAACACTCTACTTAAACTCTTGTATCATTTTAGTTCATTGCTCATGAACATTTTGTAAATGTTCAGAAGCTAGTAAGATGTTGCAAAAAGTCGTGAAAACAAGGTAAAATGCCTACAATAGCCTAGAAAAGTGGTATCTTCTAGCAAATCAGAGAGACTTAAAATTCTAAAAATTCAAAAAGCAATTGCTGTTCCTTTACATTAAAGCATCCTATATACTTAATGTTAAATAAAGACAGGCAAGCATGAAGATGGGTCACTATTGAAAAGAATTGGGTTACTTGCTTTCATTTGTGCTAAAATTCTAGTCTTACTGCAATTTTAAAAAATCATACAGCCCTTCTTATAATACACTGCTCTAGAATTTCTTTCAAATAAATTAGATTTTGATCAAGTTGTATGAAGGAGGTCACATTCTGTAACAACCATCTTTTAAGAATGGAAAAAGTTCATTTCAATCTATGAATTTTCCCGAGATAAATTTTTCCATGGACCAATTATTTTAAAAAGTATTTGAAACTAGTATTTGAAAAGAGAAACATTCATCATATAGATGAGCTACACACAAACACACACACACAACTTCCCAGTAAAAAATCTGTACTTTCTAAAATGCATCCAAGTTTTAGCCAAGGATAAACATATACATAGTTGATTACTCCCTACTACCATATGCTCAGTGAAAAAGGTTTAAAATACATGAAACAAAGACTTCAGCCTTTATAGATAGCAAATCATGGAGTTTTAATGAAACTTCAAACCTTCAATAACCATACAGCTGAGGCTTATATACAGTAAAAAGCATTTTTAGAATTATCTGGACTCCATCAAAGATGGCTAACATAGAAATCAAAGAAAATGACATGTGTTGGAAGTATAGTATGGTGAAAGCTAATCTAATGCATATGTTTTGGGAAAGTCCAGTTATCCATAAATTCTGCGATTAAGTACTTCAAAGGACAAAAATGATCTTGAACAGGGGTATTATTGTGGCTACTAAAATGTTTCTGTTAGGGGATCTAAGTGATATATCTACTGGTAAACCACACAGGGACAATTTTCTGTTGAAAGCTGGTTTTAATAGCCCAGAAGATGCTTTGAAAATGGAAAACCTCTCCAGTAAGGCTTAAACATTATAAAACTGGTAGAGGAGTGAATGAACTAGCACATTTAGGGACAGATCCAAAACCTGTTGGGGACATAGTGGAAAAACTTCCATTAACTTCACTAGGGTCCTTATAGTGCATCATCCCATTCTAATGAACAAAAGGATAATTGTAAGGAAATGAGGCTGTTTCTTTACAATTTATTATCAATATTCTATTGCAATTTCCATGTACTGTATGTAGGTGGCGAGGAGTTAGCGTATTAATGTGTAGAGTTTATTCTTATGTTCTGAAATTAAAACTATTAAGGCAGACAAAAAGAAGAAGCAGAACTAGATGAAGTTGTAACCTGCTGACTGTATTGGTTCAGGTCATGCTTTAGGATGCTTCATGTGGCTCTTTACTTGCCCACATGTGTTGGCAAAGCTGTCCCAGATCCTATAGAGAGGCTTGCATAGGAGAGTGACAGCATTGGGAACCACACAATGTCCCTTCACCAACCCATATGGAGAATCTGCAGCTCTGTTAACTTCCTGGGCATGAGCCCCCTATAATAGTGTTGAATACCATCATGAGGTAAGGGGGCGTGTTCCAGTCAGCAGATGACAGGTCTGGAGGAGCCCTTGGAGATCTGGGTCATTTGAAGCCATGCAGTGTAGATGCACTGGGTATCTCTGTGTAATAGTCACTCTTGGCTTCTAGCAGACCCTTGAGATCCATGGGTATTGGGGGCCAAATTCTGTATAGCTTTTGCAAACCTGTAGCTATGCATTTTAATTAATACTTTGTGTCTTTTATGTAATAAATAGAGCAATAGCTCTTAATGACTGTAGGATCACTCCTCTCCTTGTTACAGTCTCTGATTTAATTGCAAAGATTATAATGCTTGTAAAATTTACAGTTATTTATAAATAATGTGCCAGATGTACATTGCTACTTTTGACTTGAATTAAAGAATCATTTTAGAGCATTAAAGCATTTTAGAATCATTAAATGTATCAGCTATTGATTAATACATCTTTCTGGAAAGCACAGGAAGTGTCTTTCATGACCCATCATAACATCTTATCTTAATTAGATGTTTCACTTGAGACCATTTGTGATACAAGACTC
Organism: Rafetus swinhoei; assembly: GCA_019425775.1. Taxonomy (NCBI): domain Eukaryota; kingdom Metazoa; phylum Chordata; order Testudines; family Trionychidae; genus Rafetus; species Rafetus swinhoei. The sequence continues at coordinate 224,790,537 of CM033424.1, forward strand.
CCTTTTGCTCCTGGAAACTCTTCAGTGGTGGTAGTGTCTCTGTATACCACTAGGTGTCACTGTGAGCATTGATTTTGGGGAACACTGCAAAAGCTAACCCTGGGATAAGAAATTCAAAACCTGGATGGAGACCTTCAAAATTAGTTCTTCAGTATACTTAGCATAGTTGTACAATCAGTCAGTCTTGATTTGTTACAATGTCGTATACATCTCCTATCCATAGAAATGAACAATTCTGAACTAGTCATTATTAAATCCTATTTTATTTATAAAGGAAGGAACTTTTACATTCCTTTGAACTGAATTTTAAGTCTAAAACTATTAATTTGATCATAGTTTATATTAGATTTTAAGATGAATGTGCAACTAGTTTCTATTGATAATCCCATATATTAACTGTAGTATTCTTTCTTTTTAAATGTCTGTCTGGAGAATGAAAATGGGTGTAAAAGAGGAACCCTTAGTAAGACAAATAAACTGAAACTATTACTTGGTGACTGGCCCAAACAGTGAAGGCTGCCTGTGCAGGAATGGAATGTTTCTTCTGTAATGGTAGGTGCCACTATATCCAACTATAGGTTTGACTGAGGAAACAGTTGGTGATCATCCACGTGTGCTACAGAATGACCTGAGGGAAAACTAAAATAAGGACCAGGGTGGCTTGCAAGGCTCTTGTTTTTAAAAAGAATGTATTTCCAAAGCCATCTTCTTACAGACTGCACAGATCATAGAACTACAGGGCTGGAAGGGACCTCGCACAGTCATGAAGTCCAGCCCTCTGCACTTAGGTGGGACCAAGTAAACCTAAATATTCGTGCAACATATTCATCCAACCTGTTCCTAGAAACCTCCACAACACCCCTTGCCAGCCTATTCCAGAACTACCCTTGTTGGTCCAAAATTTTTTCCTATTTCATAAAATCATAGAATATTAGAACTGGCAGGGACTTCAAGAGATCATCAAGTCCAGTCCCCTGTCCTCAGGGCCAAGCACTGTCTAGATCATCCCTGGTAGATGTCTGTCTAACCTGCTCTTAAATATCTCCAGTGATGGAGATTCCACAACCTCCCTAGGCAATTTATTCCAGTGTTTAACCACCCTGACAGTTAGGAACTTTTTCCTAATGTCCAACCTAAACCTCTCTTGCTGCAATTTAAGTCCATTGCTTCTTGTCTTATCATCAGAAGCCAAGGAAAACAATTTTTCCCCCTCCTCCCTGTGACACCCTTTTAGGTACCTGAAAACCACTATCATGTCCCCTCTCAGTCTTCTCTTTTCCAAACTAAACAAGCCCAATTCCTTCAGCCTTGCCTCATAAGTCATATTTTCTAGACCTTTAATCATTTTTGTTGCTCTTCTCTGGACCGTCTCCAGTTTTTCTTTCTTGAAATGTGGTGCCCAAAACTGAACACAATACTCCAATTGAGGCCTAATCAGTGCAGAATAGAGCGAAAGAATGACTTCTCGTGTCTTGCTCACAACATTCCTGTTACTGCATCCTTGAATCATGTTTGCTTTTTTTGGGAACAATGTCACACTGTTGACTCATATTTAGCTTGTGTTCCACTGTGACCCCTAGATCCCTTTCTGCAGTACTCCTTCCAAGACAGCCACTTTCCCTTCTGTATGTGGGAAACAGATTGTTCCTTCCTAAATGGAGTACTTTGCATTTGTCCTTATTAAACTTCATCCTATTTACCTCAGACCATTTCTTCAGTTAGTCCAGATCATTTTGAATTATGACCCTATCCTCCAAAGCACTTGCAACCCCTCCCAGCTTCGTATCATCTGCAAACTTAAGCATATTCTCTATGCCATCGTCTAAATCATTGATGAAGATACTGAGCAAAAATGGTCCCAAAACAGACCCCTCTGGAATCACACTTGTTATGTCCTTCCAGCATGACTATGAACAGTTAACTGCTCTCTGAGAATGGTTATCCAGCCAGTTATGCACCCACCTTACAATAGCCCCATCTATGTTGTATTTGCCTAGTTTATTGATAAGAAGGTTATGCAAGACCATATCAAATGCCTTACTAAAGTCTAGGTATTCCACACCCTATTTGCTAACTTAAATCTCCCTTGTTGCAGATCAAGCCCACTACTGCTTGTTCTGCTATTAGTGGACATGGACAACTATGTGCAGTCCTCTTTATAACAGCCTGTATTGTAACAGCCTGTATTGTATTTGAACAGTATTATTGGGTTCAGCCCCTCCCACGGTCTTCTTTTCTCAAAACTCAATAGGCCCCGTTTGTTTAACCTTTCCTTAAAGTTCAGGATTGCTAAACCTTTTATCATTTTTGTAATTCTCTTCTGGACACTCTCCAATTTACCTACATTGTTCCTACAGTGACCCAACTTGGACAAAGAACTCCAGCTGAGGCCTCACCATTGCTGAGTAGATTGTGACTATCATTTCCACATCTTTTATATGACACTCCTGTTAATACATACACCCTAGAATGACATTAGCCTTTGTCAGGAGTGCATCAAATTGTTGACTCATTCAATTTGTGATCTACTTACCGCCAGAGCCCTACCATTTAGTCCCTTATACCCTAGTTGTGTAGTTGTGCATTTGGTTTTTCTTTCCTTAATGAAACACTTTACTGAAGTTCATTTGGATGATGTCAGACAAATTCTCAAATATGGTTTGAATTTTAATTCTGGCCTCCAAAGTGCTAACAGTCCCACCCAGCTTGGTGTCACCTGCAAGTTTTATAAGCATACTCTCCACTCTGTTATCCAAGTGATTAATGAAAATATTCAACAACTCCAGCCCGAGGACTGATCTCAAAGGGATACCCCTCCACTAAGCACATCCTTCCACTAGGACAGCAAACCGCTGATAACAACTCTGTGAGTATGGTCTTTTAACCAGTTGTGCAGCCACCTTATAGTAATTTAATACAGACCATATTTCCCTAGTTTGCTTTGATGAATGTCATAGGGGTCTGTAAAAAAAAACTTACTAAATGTCAAGATAGAGCAAGTCTGCTTCCCCTCTCATAAGCCTAGAGCCCTGTCAAAAAAAGAAATTACGTTGGTTTTTGGCATGATTTGTTCTTGTCAAAGCCATGTTGGCTGGTCTTTATAATCCTGTTATCTTTTATGTGCTTGTATAACACTGACAGGCAGAACTAGAAAGAGATCCATGCCCCATTCTGCAAAGGAAGGCAAAAAATCTTAGTGCCTCTGCCAATCTGATCTAGTAGTAAAGTCCTTCCTTACCCCAAATACGGTGATCAGCTCACCCTGAGTACGTGGGCAAGGCCCAGCATCCAGGCACCCGAGAACAAATTCTCGGTAGAAACTCAGAGCCCTGCGGGTCTAGTGTCCCATCTCCAGCCACTGGAGCTATTTAGGAATCAGAGTCACAGATGGGCCATATTCCATTGTAGCCAATCTCATCATACCATGCCCTCCATAAACATATCAAGCTCAGTCTTAAAACAAGTTAGGTTTTGAAGGCTGTTCCATAACTTCACTCCTCTGATAGTTAGAAACCTTCATCTGTCAACCCTAAACATACTAATGGCCAGTTTCTATTCATTTGTTCCTGTGCCACCACGGACCATTAAATAACTCTTCTCCTACTGATACTGTCTTTCTGCTATATTTATAGAGGAAATCATACCTCCCCTCATCCTTTCTTTGGTTAGTCTAAACTAGCCAAGCTCCTTAAATCTCCTCTGGAAGGTAGGGTCTCCATTCCGCTGGTCATCCAATAGCCCTTCTCTGCATCTGTTGCCATTTGGATTCACCTTTCTTCAGTAGGGATGCCCAGCATTGCACACACTATTCCAGATAAGGTCTCACCAGTGTCTTGTATAATGGTACTAACATTTCCTGTCTCTACTGGAAACACCTCACCAGATACATCCCAAGATGGCATTAGTCTCTCATGGCCATGTAATGTTGGTAGTGAAGGGCATGTCTACACTAGGAAATTATTATTTTGAAATAACTCCTGAAATAATTATTTTGAAATAGCATGTCTACATTACAGGGAAGCCTAGAAATTAGTCCAAGGCAGGCTCCCTTAATGTGGATTCACTACCTTGACGTAGAGCCCCAGGAAGCACTGGAGACTAATTAGTTTGAATTACTCTGGGGAGTAGTTATTTTGAAATAGTGGCACTGAAACATCCACACTACCGCTATTTTGAAAATAGTGTTATTCCTTGTGGAAAGCAAGAGTTATTATTTCAAAATAATCAGCCCGTTATTTTGAAATAACGGGCTTGGTAGTGCGGACGCTCCACTTGTTATTTCAAAATAACTCCCTAATGTAGACCAGGGCTAATAGTCCTCTTGTGATTGACCAATACACCCAGGCTTTTCTCCTCCTTTGTTGCTTCCAGCTGATACATCCCCATCTTATAGCAAAAAGTTGGCTGATAGTCCCTAAAAACATGACCTTGCACTATTGAATTTTATCCCATTTCTCTATTACATGAGTTTAAGGTCATCCAAATCTTCTTGTTTGATATTCTGGTCCTCAACCATATCGGTAATACCTCCCAACTCTGTGTCATCTGCAAATTAGTATGCACCCACTTTTTGTGCCAAAGACAGTAATAGAAATAAGACCAGTTCTTGAGGAACTCTACTAGTAATCTCCCTCCACCTTTTAGTATGACTGTGTAGTCTCTCCATGAATCAGTTCCTTACCCACCTGTCTCTTATATAATATCAGGACATTGACCTCTGCTCCGCCAGCAAGGCCACCTTTTATTGTCCATCAACCCAGTTTATCCTCAAACATCTTTATGCTTTCCCCCCTGCTGCCCCTTATGCATCCACTTTGCGAGGTAGCCCTCTGAGGCAGTAGCCAAAGCAGACTGGAATGGGCTGGCTAGCATAGCAACAGACATGGCTAGAATAGAAGCAAGCCAGAGCTGGAGCAGGAGCAAAAGCAGTTTGTTGAAACCATTAGCAATGTAAATGCTCCCAGCCAGGCAGATGTTCAGTAGCCTAGAGACACTGCTTCCCATAGGAGCGTATATATCTGCCTTGGGATCATCTGTGTGTGTCCTCCCCTATGGATTAGCTGAACCCTGGGTAAATGATGGGGATAAGGGGCTGTCACAAGACTTGTAGGTAATTGCATCTGATGATTCATCACACTCTCCATCTTAGGAAGGACTCATCAGGCTTAAGCAGCTGGGGTATTGTTATGCATAGGAAGATCTCCCCTTAAAAGGAGATCGCTCCCTGAAAAGCCACTTCATTATCCTCTCTCTTTAGATCTCAGCTTAAATCTCACATCTGTCACGATGCCTACACAGCGCTGAAGAATGGCTAGACAGCTGACATGCTCTGATGGCTGCTTGTTACACCAGTTGTAGTTACCTTGTGCTGTCCCACATCTGTCAGGTGTAGCCACGTGGTGTCTTATCATAGATTTTGGCACTATAGAGACTTAGACCCAGACATAATTCCTTGCACATCAGTGGCCCTATTGAGCTCAGTGGGACCACTTGTGTACATAACTAAGCATGTGGAGACATTTTTGCAGGGATTGATTATAAGCTCCATGGGGCAGGGAGCTTCTTTTTTAGTATCTGTGTGTACAGTAGGACTTGTATTCTGATTGCACCCTCTCATCTGAATATGTAATCATATACATAGTAGCCCAATGTCTGAGAGTCTGTAATGCTGAAATGCTGGCTGTTCCCTCTGGGCAGTGCTGTTGCTGAAATGCTGGCTGTTCCCTCTGGGTGGCGCTGTTGCCTGAAATGCTGGCTGTTCCCTCTGGGCGGTACTGTTGCCTCCCTGGCTGTTCCCTCTGGGCGGCGCTGTTGCCTGAGTCACGTTCTTCGCCTCCCGCCGTGGCGCTCGGCTGACTTCTGCGCCGCTCAGCTGGGCCGCCGCGGGGGAGCAAGCGGCGCAAGCGGCCATTTGGGCGCTGTGGTCCCCATGCAGCACTCCTGTGCTGCATGGGGAGCACGGGCCCAACGGCCGCTGTGCCGCTTGCTCCTCGCGCGCCCGGCTGAGTGGCGAGAAGTCAGCCGAGCGCCACAGCTGAAGGGGAAGGAGGCGGGGTGGTGATGTACATGGCCAGGGGGCTGGGCCTGGCTGTGTATGTCATCACCCCGCCCCCCCTTCACGACCCCCTTCGCCTCCTGCCATGGCGCTCGGCTGACTTCTGCGCCGCTCTGCCGGGCCACTGCGGGGGAGCCCAAACGGCCGCTTGCTCTGCTTGCTCCCCTGCAGCGGCCTGGCTGACCAGCGCAGAAGTCAGCCGAGCGCCACAGCGGGAGGTAAAGGGGGGCGGGGCGGTGATGTACACAGCCAGGGGGTGGGGCCTGGACGAGCATGCATCACCAACGGAGACAGAGGAGAGCGGAGAGAGAGTGAGAGGCAGGAGGGGGAGAAGAGAAAGAGAGAGACGGAGAGAGAGGCAGAAGGCAGAGGAGAGCTGAGAGAGAGGGGGAGGCAGTAGGAGGAGGAGGAGGAGAGAGACATGGAGCGAGAGACCGGAGGCTCAGGAGAGAAGACTGACATGGAGGAGAGACCTGAAAATCCCGTCTTATGATGGGCTAATTGGCTAGTTATAATAATAATAATAATAAGGGATTGAAACAGAAATGTGCTTGCGAATGCTGGCCTTTATTTTTTGCTTTTCTGTGTATTATTTTGAATATTATTTTCTCTTTTGCAGGACTGTGAGGTTGGTAAAAACCAAGGTGAGACTCATCCTGCAGCAATGCCAGCTCTTGGCCCAAGCCAGAAGGCCCCTTGGGTAGCATTTGCCATACCAGAGCTGATTCAGAGTGTATGTAGGCCAGGATTCAGTTCTGAAAGCGGCTGTATGCGACTTTCTGCAAGATGGTGAAAACATCCCACTTTTGCCAGTGGCAGTTAGCAGACTATACTGTGAGTGCCCAGCTTGTGCCCACAGGCACGTTGACATTTGCCTGCCATCAAATGTCAGTATGAGACATGGGCCTCCCTTGCAGAACTGGAGAGTCTTGCCACCAAGCTGATGGGCTGGCCCTTAGTCTTTGCACTTTGTTAACTTACTTCTGAGGGGCCAGAGTTGCAGGGGCAATTGTGCTGTAGCAGCTTTCAGTTCCCGGGACATGGCTGCAGCTGTTGCCAATGGAAGGTCAACTAACTATAACTGAGGAGTGAATCCTTTTCTTTGTACCTGGTATTGTTTGAAATGCACAAGCCCGGGGCTCAGAAGTGTTTTACAGCCATGTTCCTGTGATTTTGCCACCTCTTTCTTTAAACAAGTGAGGAGATTTATAATCAGGCCTGGTGATGGGGGGAGGGGTAGAAAGGGGGCAATTGCGCTGAGGCCCAGAGATTCAAAGGGGTCCAGAGCTCCCAGAAGCTGCGGCCACTACAGTGGCAGCAACAGCAGCAGCAGCCCTTTGAATTGCCGCCAGAGCACCACTCCACAGCTCCGTGCGATTCTGAGGGCTGGAGGAGCATGCCGCAGTCTGGGCGACACTAAGGGTTGATTGCCTGAGGCCCCACCCCTTCTGGAGGCATGGAGCCAAGCCACTCCCCCCCTCCCCACACACCTGGCCCTGAGGTGGCTGTTGGCCCCGCTGGATATAATAATGACTATGGTCCTAATGAACAAGGGCTCAGATCACTTCTCTGAGGCAGCCACTTGCACAAGGTCACACAGCAAGTCTGGGACATGAGAAATGTATCTGTAGGGAAGGAACTCTGAAACCATCCGCTGCCTTATCTTTTCCCTCTCCTCCTTTGCCAGCCCCTGAGAGCTTCCTCTTCCTTGCTCTATGCCAAACGTATTCATTCTCTCACACGCATCTCCTCTGAGACCTGTTATTTTACCCCTTGCTCTTTTGAGCACCCCCATCTACAATACCCTAAGTATGGTGCAGGGAAGGGAAGCAGCTGCATGGATGCCCACTTTGGTCTGTGCCAATAACTGCTGCACGTACTGGTAGGGAAGCCTGTTGCCCACAACATTCATAATCCCTCAGCAATGCTGGACCTCAGATTCCACATTGATCTGTGTCAGGAGCACCAGACTTCATGGAGTGCACTGCAGAGTCACAGCATGTCAGATCAGGGGCTGATCTCTGAAGTCTATCTGTGCTCACTTAACCAGCTGTCAGTATTACCACCTCCTTCAGATGCCCAGCCTGCCGGGCTTTACAACACAAGGACAAACACTGTTTACTGTAAAACTGAGAGGCGCAGCCCCTGAAAACAGGAATATTCTCAGTCAGGGCCGGCCCACAACATTTTGGCACCTGAGGCGGGGAAGCTCAAATGACAGCCCCATGCCTCCTTTTCTCCTGCCTGCCTGTTATGTCTCTTGTGCCCTCCTTGCTCCAGCACAGCACTCCACCATCTCTGTGCATCTACAGCAGAGAGAATACATATGCACCAGCAGCAGACACAGTTTTCTACTCTCTGGGTCCTAGTGGCACCCCCCACAGTCTGGCACCTGAGGCGGCTGCCTCAATTCGCCTCATGGTAAGACCAGTCTTGTTTTCAGTGTTCAGGGACACATGGGTGCCCTGTCTCTCAACAGAGACAATCTGTGCTGGTCATACCTACACCTCACCCCAGATTAATGGGTAAGAGTCAGTTCGTCTTTCTTTGTTTGGAAAGCTGGGAGAGGAATGATTCCTGGTTTGGTGTGGTTGGGAGAGGAGAGCGGGAGTGATGGCAAAATGTTTTGTCTGCATGAGGCATTACAACCAGAGAGGGAAATGGAGATAGAACTTTCTCTCCAGAGGGGGTGTTTGAATAACGCCTTCAGTATTGGAAGGTTTATGTGCAGCCAGGAGCTGTCAGATGAAAAGCATCTAGGAGGATGGGAGAGAGGGATCGGAAGAGCCAGGGGAGTAAAGAAGTTGAGGTCTACTTACACTGATGTGACAAAGACTCTTGGGGACATTTATGACATTAGAGCTGTAGCAGGAGAATATATTTTCCTGGATTACGAAGGGGACCTGACTCTTTACTAAACTAAGTTGAGCTAGAGGTAGGTGTTTGAAGTTGGAAGTTTAGGGGCTTGACCATGCTATCTATGAAGCTCACTGTTAATCAGTACACCTGCTGAAGACTGAACCCATAGGCATCCACTGCCCCAAGAATGACCTTCATCCCAATCTAGAAGAATTTTATTCTCTGTTTTAGGCTTTATTCTCTGTTTTATCTTAGTCCTGGGCATCTCCTGAATGCATTTGGGTATTCATGCTTGGGGTTCATTCTGAGTAAAAGCCATTAAACCCTTTTCATGTACCATATGTCTAGCAGAGTGTGCATGAGTTTACATGGGCCCCAAAGAAGGAGAAAGGGGCCTTCATGATGCTTTACTCAGAGTCTCTGACTGTGGGCTCACTCTGTAGGAATCTAACAAGGGGATTTTTCAAAAATTGATCACATGTAACTTTCTATGACCTTAGATCCCAGGCCTTATTTTAATGAATGAGCCTCCATTAAGAGCAGGGGGTAAATGTTTTCCCTTTGTTCCTCTTTTAGTTTACAAATTTGTCTTCTCCCGTAGCTGTCTGTTAAAAGATTGGTTCTGCCCCTGCTTTCACCTTTCTAATTTGATTACTAAGACATAAAATTGAGATCCTGACCACTTAGTGTTAAAGATCCAGGACTATTTTTGTGAGGCTAATGGTGGGCAGGCCAGTCTCCAGATTCTAAACGTCAGTCTTCTCTTGAGGTTTACTTAGCTATGATGTTCTATATGTTGCATCCTAAACTGTTGTGTGCTGTTGCTGCACACTGTCAAACAGCATCAGTGTTTTGCCTCAGAGGTAACAGCAGCTAAGTGGTGGGTAAAAGGGGCAGCATATATTCCTATCTCACAAGCACTGTTGTGAGGCTTAAGTAGTTGATATTTGTAAAGTGTTTGTGGTTTTGTAAAGTGAATGTATTACTATTTCCCATTGCTGCTCTCATTTCTGTTGCCTCCTACTCTCTTCTCCACTATTAAACCTAGGATGTCCTTCCTGATATGGTTTCTTTGTTGCAAGGTTTCACCTTCATGCTTTGCAGCCTATGGTCAATTGAGTCTGAGACAGCTGAAAAGTATGGGCCAATAAGGATTATGGCCTAATGCTCCTTCTTGGTTCTCGCTATTACACATCAGATTCAAGTAAGAGTCTAGATCTGTTGTGGGCTTTGTTAGGGCACAGGACTTGTCAAGGACAAAGTGTTTGCCGTGTCACTGAAGCTGATAAGATAATATGTTTTATGGTTAGTCTAGTGAGAGTCTGCTGTATTTTTTTAAAATGACTTTGGGCCTGATCTTGTTTCCACTGAAGTGATGGAAACTTTGCCCAAGCAACTGGGGGGAGGAAAGGAAATCCTCATCTTTGGATCCACAAGAAAAAATATTATTTAAAATTTTGTTTTGTTCATTGACACTTTTCTTTGAATCACAGTAAACAATACACCTCTAATACATGCCAAACACTAGGCAATTGGCATTCATTCAGTGAATTCTCTTTTTCCACAACTAGTATTAAGGGTCAATTTCCAATGACAAATATAACATGCAGTTGATTGTTTTAGGGAGGCTTTGATACTATGAAAAGATAACCCAGTCCTTTCCCCATTATTGTTAATAGGTATCTTGGGCCATTTTTTAAAGTTGGGCTTCTATTTGCAGATGCAATTAAGCAGATCCACAATAACTCCAATAATATCTAAATACTAGCATTTACTAATGCTGCAATTGTGTTCTTTCATTTAATTGTTTTTCCTCCCCCACCCAAATCAGAGACCTTTTGTCTACTGAGAGAAATCCAGGGTTGTTGTTTATTGAGAGAGGAAAAAAAGGCACGTATTGAAGAAAATCAAAGAAAACCCAATACAAAAACAAGGAAAAAAGCAATGTTTATGGTTGACATTTTGTTTGGTTTCAAAGTGGACACTGGTCATTTAAGGGAATCTAAAAAGCCTTTTTAACAATCTAATTTAACATGTCAGAATAACCTGGCGGTTAATTCATTGTATAAGATAAGAGAACACAAGACAGCTCTGCAATGACTTCTAGGTTTTCAGACCTCCAGTGACATTGACAATGCCAAAGGAGTAGCTTCTCCCTAAGGAAGATTGTGATCAGTTTTCTGTTATAAACCTGTGTGACGGCGCAGTCGGGGTTCCCCCAAATCCTGCAGCCCCGTAGCAGCAAGAACAGACTCTGCCAGTCGTAGAATAGAGAGGGGTTTATTGTTCTTTCAGGATACAACACAGCACATATGTGATGTGGCTACAGGGGCCAAGGGCCAGGATGCCTCAGACCCTAGGGTTAGGGGTCCATCGCCCCTAAGCCCCAGCTTAGCCTCTTCTCTCCATGCTTCCCCGACAGCAACTGCGTCCCTCCCAGGCCCTGCCCCCCAGCCAGGTGTTGGTCTCCGCCTTCCTCCCTTTGTCTCTCTCCCTGGGAGGCTGAGCCTAGGTGTCTGGGTTAATACACATTTGGGAGTCAGTGAGAATCTCACATCACAGCGCAGGGGCACACTGGGTTACGGAGCGGACAGCACCCCCACTACGCCACAACCTGGATCTCACCCCTTTCAAAAACTCACAGCAAAGTTCTTTCCCCACCTAAGATCATATATAGAACTTGAACCTCACAGTGCTGATCATCTGCAATTCTCTGCAGCAAGAAAGTTATAGGTACTCAACATGGGCCAGCCCTAGCACTCATTTGAGTAAATGAAAGTCATTCTTTTGACTGAGTGTAACCAGAGCAATACCCACCCCCTGAGGATTAGGTCAATAGACAATGCCAGTCCCTTAACACACTTTAGTCTCTCCTGTGTGGCCCTTATATAAATGTTACCATTTTTTCCCAACAAAATCACCAGGTTTAATCCAACCAAACGATCATACTGGGTCAGACCAAAGGTCCATCTAGCTCAGTATCCTGTCTTCCAACAGTGGCCAATGGCAGATGCTCCAGAGGGAGTGAACAGAAGAGGGAATCATCAAGTAATCGCTCTCCTGTCAGCCATTCTCAGCCTCTGACAGAGGTTAGGGACAACATTCCTACCCATCCTGGCTAATAAGTACTGATGGACCTCTCCCTTCATGAATGTATCTAGTTCTTTCTTGAACCATGTTAAAGTCCTCTGGCAAGGAGTTCCACAGGTCAACTGTGCACTGTGTGAAGAAAAACTTCCTTTTCTTTGTTTTAAACCTGCTACCTATTAATTTCATTTGGTGACTCCTAGTTCTTATTCACTTTTTCCACACCAGTCATGATTTTATAGACCTCTATCATAGCGCCCCTTAATCTCCTCTTTTCTAAGATGAAAAGTCCCAGTCTTTTTAATTTCTCTTCATATGGGACCTATTCCAAACCCCTGATCATTTTTGTTGCCCTTTTCTGAACCTTTTCCAGTGCCAGTATATCTTTTTTGAGATGAGGCAGCCACATCTGTACACAGTATTCAAGGTGTGGGCGTATCATGGTTTTAAATAGAGGCTATAAGATGTTCTCTGACTTGTTCTCTATCCCTTTTTAATGATTCCTAACATTGTTTGCTTTTTTGACTGCCGCTGCACACTGAGTGGATGTTTTCAGAGACTATCCACAATAACTCCAAGATCTCTCTCTTGAGTAGCTGTAGCTAAATTAGTTCTCATCATATTGTATGTATAGTTGGGATTATTTTTTTCCAATGTGCATTACTTTACATTTATCAACATTAAATTTCATTTGGCATTTTGTTGCCTACTCAGTTTGGTGAGATCTTTTTGAAGCTCTTCACACTCTGCTTTGGTCTTAACTATCTTGTGCAGTTTAGTATCATCTGCAAATTTTGCCACCTCACTGTTTACCCCTTTCTGTAGACCATTTATAAATAAGTTGAATAGGACTGGTCCCAATATGGACCCGTGGGGGACCCCACTAATTACCTCTCTCCACTCGGAAAACTGACCATTTATTCCTACCCTTTATTTCCTATCTTTTAACCAGTTCTCAATCCATGAACCACATTCCTTTTGCCAACCTTCCCGTTGCTAGACCCTGCTAACCTGACACCGTTTCTCTTTAGCTCCTTTCTGATTAATTGTGATGCAGGCAGGCTGCTGACAGGGGGAGGAAAATGCAGCAACAGCGCTAGGGCCCGGCAACTCAGGAAGGCCCAGGGCTCCCAGCTGCCAGTATTGCTGCAGAGGCAGTGGCCAGAATCTCGGGCTCTTTAAATCGCTGCTGGAGCCCCATGCAGCATGATGCATGGCAGCAGTGAGAGCTGCCTGGGGGGAGGCTAGCTCCAGCCCTGCCCCTTCCAGGAGCATGGGGCTGTGCCCATCCCCCCCACCACCACCACCTTACCCAGGGGCCCTGCAACTCTGTTGGCCCCACTGGATGCAGGAAAAAATACAGCCATCCAGAAGGAAACTTCAGACCTGATCCTACTAACCTGTGCAAGCAGCATTTATCCATGAGTATTATGCTACTGACTGCAGTGGGACTGACTACTCATATGAGTAAGAGGTTGGAAGATTGGGACTTGAAATAGGAACCTGATGAAAACAAAACGAAAACGAACGCAGACCACTTGACAGCAGAAGGTCATCAGGAAGCCACGTTGGAGACAGGTGGCCCAGACCAAAGAAAAATCATCTGCATTTTTTTTAAAATGGCTTGAAGTCTCAAGGCTAAAGAATTCTCATAAATTTCAGGGCAAAATTGTTCCAAAAGACAGAACACAAATTTGCAGTAGGAAATTGAAAATAAAATTGATACAGCCCTACTTACAGTCACTAGGATGAAATCCTACTGTCTCATGTCTTTAAAGATAGTCCTTATGCATTAATTTGCCAACAACCTCAGCTAATAATTGAACTTCAGGGTGGAAATTAGAGCAATAGCAGGTGGCAGTCTAATTACTATCCATCTTCTATCTGAATCCTCATTTGTCATCTAAACTCACTACAGCTGGCTCTTAACTCTGATTATCTTCATTGCTATTAACTAGAAGTTCAAAGGAGGTATGGATTTTAGGTCTCTCATTTGCATGCTACCCCGAGCCAAAGCCGTCTGTGTGATTTCGAATATGGCAGCAGAGGCGTTTTAAGGTGCCACGTTCAGAAGACTAGCGCATGAAGTGAACTATCTAGGCTACAGAACTAAGTACCCTTTTCATTCTATTCACAGGAAATAATTCACTGTGCAACTTGGTATTCATTAGCTTACCTAGCTAGCTTGATTCATCAAGCTAAGAATGACTGAAGAGAGGAATAATGCAAGCTAAGGAAAATTCATCATCAGGTCTGGTATGGAGCCAGAAAGCAGCAAACATCTGAGAAGGCAGCCCAGCAATTGGAAAACAATGAGTTAGCTTTCTTTTTCCCATCAGCAAAAATAATAGAACAAATTAAAACTAATTTCAGAGTCCATTTCAGTGATATTAATAACAGTGCTTGTTTCAAGGAGTTATCACAGTGAAGAAGAGATACTTTTAATTCTACTTTTGAGACCAACTTGCCCACAAAAGCTCATGATACCAGCTACATGTTTTGTTAGTCTTTAAAGTGCTACCAGACTATTTGTTGTTTTTTAAGTTTTTCCTGTTACAGACTAACTAGGCTACCTCTCTGAAGCTTTTGAACATGCAAGGCACTGCATTCAGCCATATGGCGTGGAAATCCATCAACTACACAAAGAAACTCACACAAATCCAAACAGATATCATCTTCCTTTCCAAGTGCAAACAGATGAACATCATACCTAAGGGATTAAGGGTGAATAACCCACTACAATCTACATATCCCACAGACTACAGCCAGAAATTATGCCACACTCTCGCAAAAAACTCAGGAACCACTTAATCAGCATTTTATACAACAAACAAACAAAAAAATCAAGGAGGAGCTCTCAACATTAGAAACTATCATTAAAAAAACAAGCCACCACACACACTTCATCTTTTCCAGACGTTACTAAAATTCAACAAACCACCAACAAGGACCACTTCATCTCCCTTAGGAAGAAAAAGGACAATAAACTATCCGAACTGCTACATGCCTCAGGATCTCTCATTCCAGATACTTTCAACTCACCCAGCAACATTGTCAACCTATCCAATCACTCCTTAGCCCAGCGGAGGAATCTGTCCTATCTCGAGGACTCTCCTTCTGCCCCACTGCCCCTACGAATATGATTCAGTTCTGTGCAGATCTGGAATCCTATTTTCGCCGCCTCCACCTGAAGGAATATTTCCAACACACCGAAGTACAACACACTGACCTTGCTGCTCCCCACTGCCAATTCCACAAAAGGAAGGCTTCTATGTGGACCCCCACTAGTGGTCGTAACGAGAGTCTTGATTTCTACAACGACTGCTTCCGCACGCAAACGTGCTCAAGCTGACACTGTCAGCAAACAACAACATATAACATATAACCTGAGTCATGCAGAACTCAATGCTATCCACAGCCTCAAAAACAATCCTAACATCATAATCAAAGAGGCTGACAAAGGAGGTGCTGTGGTCATCATGAACAGGACAGATTATGAACAGGAGGCAACCAGACAACTAACCAATACCAGATTCTACAAGCCTCTCTCCTGTGATCCCACTAAAGAATACCAAAGAAACCTGAAACAACTGCTCATGAAGCTCCCTGATGCTTCTCAAAACCAAATTTACACTAACACCCCCCGTCCCCTCCCCAACCAGGAGTTTTCTGTCTGCTACCCAAGATACACAAACCTGAAAATTCCGGATGACCCATCATCTCAAGCATTGGCACACTTACAACAGGATTATCTGGCTATATTGACTCCCTCCTCAGACCCTATGCTGTCAGCACTTCGAGCTACCTCTGCGACACCACGGACTTCCTGAGGAAACTTCAAAACATCAGTAATCTACCTGAAAATACCATCCTGGCCACTATGGACACAGATGCCCTTTATACCAACATTCCACATGAAGACGGATTATAGGCCATCAGGAACACCATCCCCGATGACAGCACTGCACATCTGGTTACAGAGTTCCGCGACTTTGTCCTCACCCACAACTATTTCCGATACTTTGTATCTTCAAGTCAGCAGCACAGCCATGGGCACCCGCATGGCACCACAATATGCCATCTTTATGGCTGACCTTGAACAACGTTTCCTCAGCTCTCGCCCCCTAACAGCCTTACTTCACTTATGCTACATTGACAACATCTTCATCATATGGACCCACAGGAAAGAGACCCTTGAAGAATTTCACAAAGATTTCAACAACTTCCATCCCACCATCAACCTCAGCCTGGATCAGTCCACACGAGAAATCCACTTCCTTGACACCACAGTACAATTAAACGACGGACAAATTTCCACCACCCTGTATCGGAAACCTACTGACCGCACACTTACCTTCATGCCTTCAGCTCCCATCCCAGACACATTTCTCTATTGTATACAGCCAAGCCCTAAGATACAACCAGATTTGCTCTGATCCCACAGACAGAGACAAACATTCCTATACAGAGCATTCCTAAAACTGAAATACCCACCTGGAGAAGTGCAAAAACAGACCCAAAAAAGAAAACAACAGAATTCCACTTGTCATTACCTACAGTCCACAACTTAAACCCCTCCAACACATTATCCACAATCTACAGTCTATCTTGGAAAATGACCCCTCACTCTCAGAGGCCTTGGGGGAAAGGCCTATTCTTGCTTACAGACAACCCCCCAACCTGAAACAATTTTTTTCCAGTAACCATGCTACACAGCTACATCATAAGCATCCAGGAACCCAGCCCTGCAATCAGCCCCGGTGCCAATTCTGCCCACACATCTATACAAGCGAATTCCTCACTGGACTCAACCACATCAAATGCCAGCAATGCCCCACTGCAATATATATTGGACAAACTGGACAGTCCCCATGGGAAAGAATTAATGGACACAAATCAAATATCTGAAAAGGGAACACACAAAAACCTGTTGGGGAACACTTTAGGGTTCATGGACACTCATTAAGGGATCTCCAAGTTGCTGTTTTGTTACAGACCAATTCCACAAGCCAAATACACAGAGAAGGATTGGAACTCCACTTCATTCACAAGTTTAATTCTCATGCAGATGATTTAAATCATGATATTGGATGGCTGGGACATTATCAACCAACCAAACAATGAAGGTGCCAATGGTTCTTGATGTCTGTATAGAATCTGTTGTTAGTACTCTTCCTCTCCAAGTGCAAACTAATGGTTCTTATCAGCCTCTTTTAATTATCTAGTCTTTAAGGTGCTAACAGACATCCCCCACAATACACCTTTCAAGGCTGTACTGACACTTGGGATCCCACCGCTGGCCCGAGGATCTGCCCCTGGTATTAGCTCGGGGCTCCACAGCCACCTCTAGTTGTGGCTGGATTGCTAACTCTTCCGGACTGTATGTATTGGATGCCATTTGCAGGTCCAGTCTGGGAGAGTTGGCAATCCTAGGTGTGACCCCAACCTGGCATGCTAAGGGATGCAAACAGGTGTCAGGAGGTGCAGCTTAGCATCCCCACCCTAAAAATAGTCCCAGCACCACCGCACCGTGGGTGAAACCAGACAATCATAAGACTCTTGAATGAACACAGAAAAATTATAAAAGACAAAACCACTCTTTCACCTGTGAATGGACACTTCATAAAACAGTCACTCCCTATTTGATCACTCAGTCCTCATCCCCAGAGGAAATCTGCACAACACCTTTAAAAGATGAGCTGGGGAGCTTAAATGCATAATTTCACTAGACACTAAAAATTCATGGACTCAGTAGAGACAATTTTTAGGTTTATTACAACAATTTGTAACCCATTAACCTTCCTTTGTCCTATGACTGCAGAAGTATTAATTGCCCCCTTCATCTTGAATGGTCACATCCAACCTGGGTTACCTCCTTATGCTAAACAATCTTGAATTTAGCTGTGACCCTCTGAGTACCTTTGCCAGAGCTGAAGAGCTCTATAAGCTCAAAAGCTTGTCTCTTTCATGAAGAGAGGTCAGTAAAAGATATTTCCTTGGCCCACTTATCTCTCTCATATCCTGGGACCAACCCTGCTACAACACTGCAAAGAAGCAGAACAGTTAACATGAAATATAAAGTGAAGTAAATTTTAGCAAATTTTAGCTTGAAAATACTCATTCCCGAATAAAGCTGGTTCCCCCTTGACAGTGTATTGATTAATGCAGGCCAGACAATTCAAAAATGAACTTTTGTGTGTGAAGGCCAGGCAACATAGCCCCAAAACTATTACTCAAAAACTGTCCTGTGTGGAGAAGGCTTTAGACTTGGCACCTGCTATCCTTGCTCACAAGGGGCAGTCCTAATAAATTTAGTCAGAGGGATTATTTGTGTGAGTAGAGACCACAGATCTAAATCAAAGTTACAGGATCAAGCCCTTAAACGGTAAAAGCAGATTAGTTTCCTTTAACACACATATCTTGTTAAAATCAAACTCAGCTCTTTGTAACAGGTTTGGCCATATGTGCCTCATCGGACCCCAAGATCTCCTTTCATGAATTCCTCTTCCCAAAGGCTCCACCAGTTGCTGTGTCCCCTTTGTTTACTAATTCAGCAATTGGTTAGTCAAAACTGCCAGACACCATAGAAGTCTGGCATGTGTCATGTCATTCCTTCCAGACAAACTCTTCAAAACAATGTTCCCGTGGAAACCAACCAAGACTCCCTGCTATTCCGGAATATACACCTCTGCTGAACAAGGCCCAGGGGCTATGCTAGGGTTCCCACAATGAAGAACCGGGCATATTGGGAAAGTATTAACATGTTATTTAAAATAATAATAGAGCAGTGGAATGAGACAGCTTTGTGAAGCCTGTATACCACAGCACAAGTGTTGAAGGAAGTGATGAAGTAATTCCAGGGTAACTCACAAGATGGAGCCAAAGAATTTGTTTAGAGCAATTAAAGGCAATGGTCTCAGAGGGTTTTTTTTTCCTTTTCAAGGCCGCTTCTGTATATTCTTGCTTCTGTATATTCTGTTTCTGTATTTGATAAAAAAGCAAATGACTACAAATAAGTTATAAACACAGTTTTCCCTTTGCTTTTGAAGATGCTATGCTGACCTTCTAGCATGTGGTAGTCTGACAAGAATTCAGTGTTAGTATCACGTATCTAAATCCAGCTATATTTCCTTCCTTGTGCATTTTACATTGTCATTCACAAGCAATATCTTCTTTCCAAAGTCAGACCAGCAAGGTAGATATGACACAAAAGCATTTAAATCAGAGGAGAACCATGAAGAGAGCTGAAATGTTGGATGAAATGTTCTGTCTGCCTCCAATGTATCGGGCAAGTTTATACAATTCATTTTTTTCTCCTTTTTAGGTTTTTCCCAGCATGCCTAAAACTATTTTATATTTAGTGGTCACTCTCCATAGGTGCACACACATCCCCTCCCGCCATCAAGGCTGACTCAACCCAAGCTATATATAATCTGATTGTGTTTTAGTGTAAGAGATTGCTTCCTTTACATAGGCTGAAAAGAAAGGATCTTCCTCCTCAAACCGTCCCACTGAAGTTACGCACTAACTCATGGAGTAAGGTGCTATTTAATGTGAGAGAGTGGGACAGAATCCGGCTGATAGTGCCCATCAGTTCAAAACACTTTACAAACTGTGGAGCAAATCCTCTCCCATCCTCGCACCTTACACACAAACTCCTGTTTACATAGGTAGCCAAGGCTAAACAAGAGTGGAATGATCATTGTTGTATTGCAGGAGTGGACATGGGATGCAAAGGTTATGTGGGGAGAGTTCACATACCCCTGTGAGCCAAAGCCTCTCTCTCCACAGCCATGTGAGAGGTGTGAGGGAAGGCAGGTGGATCCTGAGCTATGCTGAATCAATGTCCAAAACCCTGATTAGGGGGCTCATAATGGCCTGCCACTGTTACCATAGCCTAGACACTGCACTAGCAACTTTAAAGCAACTGTGTGACTGTTCTGCTCCTTGGTTCCATGTTGAGGAAGACTTGATTCCTCTATGTAACACCCAGTGACCTGTGAAAAGCGATTGGCTGTCAATTAATCTAGCAGCCCTGAATGCAGCCATCTCTGCAATGGAGGCCAGCCTGAGTAGTTTTGGCTAAGGACACTAAGCAAAGGGTTGTGTTTATGAGAAATGATGTGGAACCTTTAATGTCCAATAGGCCGGAATGATAATGCGTGAGCACCGTATCTTGTGCCCAAAAGTGTCACAAACTTTAGCTGCTGTGCTGGGCCAGTACCAACTGTGCCTAGGCGTCACTTTGCCCACTGCTGAAATGCATCCTCCTCTGGGCCGGAACACAGTTCTTCAGGAATGCCCAGCAACACAACACACCAGTGTCTGGCCGGCAGCATGATACTGTCAGCACCCCCGTATCTAACCAGGCTGCACACTGCTATGTTACAACATGATTGCTTCATCTGAGGTGTGAACTAGTAATTTGTAATGCTTCAGCCAAGCAATAAGGTGGTGTGGCTGGAACAAATTCAAATTTAAAAAAATTCTTCTCCACCCCCAAATGACAATACACCACAAACATTCTAATAGTGTCACAGCCCTTCCAAAAGACAAAGCACAGGCCTTCATAGAATCCTGCACAAGCTGCCAAATCTTGGCTGCAGTTTTGGATGCATTTCCGTGAAGTGAATTGAATCACAGTGGCTATTTCCAAAGTTCTCTGAGCCTAATTTTACATGGCATGAGCCCATCTGACTATTGCCTAGGAGGTCCCAGTGTGCTTTTCAAATTTAGAGAAAAAAATATTTGGGATTGGCCACAAGAAACCTCTTCTTGGACAGAACACATTCAGTATGGCAACTGTAAGGAAATGGGGCAGCGTAGTGACACAGATCCCTTTGGAACCATGGTTTACTAGGACAGTGTGAGGCTAACCTCCTGGCCAACACACTGGATATTGGACCAGGACCACCACAACTAGAAGTATCTCATCAGCTGCTGTAGCTTGAGGTAAACAGTCAAGGCTCTGTAGTTGGGTACTACAACAACTCATAAATCCTGCCAATTATCAAAGAGGGAGACAGAAAAACACTGACAAGTGGGTTACAGCAGCATGGGATGAAACCAGGCAATACTAGATACAATAAAATTCTTATTGAATTATTTATTGAGTCCATTTTCAATTAACAAACTAGCAAATAGCTTTGGAAAATCTCTCTTATTCTAGAGCTTCAGGGGGTAGGCCAAGTTAGTCTATTACAGAAAAAAACAGCAAGCAAAGTGCTACCAGACCATTTGCTTGCTGTTTTTCTCTTATTCTAGTTAAGATTCCCCAACACTTTCAACTGTAAGACCATCTTTCAGTTGCTTGCAGATTTGCTTAACTGTAATTGTTCAGGACAAATTTTTCCATGCTGGGTGCCTCTCAGGCTGAATTTTGGGCTTGAGGCTGGCTTTTTTAAAAGTTTTAGCTAAAACAATTCAGCCATTTCCAAGAATGAGATTGCGGAGAACATATGTAGCTTTTGCCCATGTTAAACAAACTTGGAACTGTTTCCTGGAGAAGTTCTAGCACCTTCATGCTTTGCAGCAAGGGTTTGAAATTCAGCTGGCAGAGAAAACTGGCTTTTGGTTAGGGATGTGCCTTTTGCTATCCCTTTGAAAATCTGCCCATATCTAGGCCACTTTTAAGACCTTGAAAAATCTCAGACTGCACATGCCCAATAGTAATGGACACCAGAAGCAGGGGAGGGACAAGGGGGGCATCGTTCCCACTTTTAAAAATGGGCCTGCCCACTTTTTAACTTGGGTGTACTTTGAGGGCGGGGGCTACATTGACTCTGCCCTGCCAAACTGCAAGCCTTGGGAAGGAGAGGAACTGCAACAGCAGGGGCTGTACTATGCAGCAGGGTGATCAACTCATCTGTGAAGCACCAGTCCTTGCCCTCAGTATCAGTATCCTCCTAGTGGGGAGGGGAGGGGAGGTGGGCCTCTCAATGGCCCTGCCCCTGCTCCTCCTCTTCCCCCTGAGGCTCTGCCCACTTGCCCAGACAGAAGCTGGAGCCAGGCCAAGGTATAGTGAGCCCTGAAACCTCCATCTGCACTGGGTGCAGGGCCAGGGCCTAAGAGCAACCCCCAGCTTCCATAGGGAATGCTGCCTACTAGGGAAGTAGATTCCATTTGCATGGGACATGAGTCAGCCCAAGCCCGCAAGATCTGAGCAAGACTTTATGTGGTTGTTCCTCCTGGTTGCCAGGGGCCTCTGGCGCTGGATACCAGACTTAGGAGATGATAGACAGATTCTCTTGTGTGCTTTCAGTGCTCTCCTTGCTGGCACCCAGAGAGTGTAGAGGGCAATACTGCTAGAATAAACTCTATAGTGGATAAGGGCCAGACTGAGTATGGTGGAGGTGTGGTGGTGGTGGTGACAGCAACAGTACAGGGAGCAGACTGGGATGTGGAGGGAGACTGGGACTAGCTAGGCATAGGATTGTGGGGCGGTAGAGAACACTGGACTCGGGTGGGTAGTCCAAAAGAGAAGCTAGGACTAACGGAGCTAGGAGACTGGGAATGAGGAGTTTGGAAAGGTGGACTGGAACTAGCTAGGGTAAAAGACAGGAGAAAGGATTTGGGCAGAGACTGGGATGAGGGAGACTGAGCGAGCAGCCAGATGTTCGATAAGAGGACTGAATAGGCTGGAATAATGGGCAAGAAGGTTCTGTAGCTACTTGGACCCTTCTCTCCAGAATTTTAAATGAAGCCCAAGAGTGAGTTTCACCGTTTCTCACGTATCAGCACACAGCTGTGAAACCCCCTCGCAAAGTCTGTGTCTCGTCCCCTTCTAGCACCTGTGGCTGTCTGTTATTGCATTAGTTGAAGTGACAAAAGTCTGTGTGTGGGGGCTAAAAGTTTCCAACCCTGCTGATGAACCCTGTGGAAGACACTTTTATTTTTTCAGTTTGTTTTTTAAAAATCCAGTAAGTTATGTGGGCACCTTTAATTTTGGTATTCCTTAACTTTTGAGTGCTTGACTTAAGCAACCTTAACCTTTTAACATAATTTGTTGTTTGTAATTGTAAAGTTGGATACAAATCTTAGCTAAAATATTTAACAGGGTTCAGGATCACACAGCTTGCCTAAAGGAAAAAGCTAGTGGATGAGTACACTGTACAATAGACCTCTCTGCTCTTCGTCTGCCACAGAAATGCCATGATGTTTCCGCTTTAACCTTCTAACTTGCAGGACTTTGGGGTCGTCTTAGGCCTTTGTGAGGCCATTCACTCAGCATTTCATTCTGCAAAGCTGCTCTTCAGTCTATGAAACTGTTGCTTTTAGCAGGCGTAATGCCAGGACATTTGTAATGGTTTGGGCGGGTAACTTTGGGACACAAGGCAGTGTCTTTGGGTTAAAAGAGACCTAAAAGTCATTATTTAGTTCTTGAATGATGGTAGTTTATTATTGCTGATAAGTAAACAAGATAAAGTGTATACATAGAAACAAAGCAAAATATTTGGCTTTGAGAGTCAGGCTTCTCTCAGCTGTCAGGTTTGGCAGGTCTATGGCCTGTATCAAAGATCTCCTTTCCCACCAATAGCTGAGGAGAGATGCAGCAGCAGCATTGCTTCTGTCAGTACTTCCACCTGGCTAGACAGTGACAGCGTGTCCAGCCTCTCACAGTGCGACTGAAGCAGATGACACACCATGCAGAATGTTCAGAATACCTTCTTGTATTTAAAGTTAACCAAGAAGCTTTCTCTGAAAACAATATGGTGTTTAAAATATTCAAGATCCAAAAATCGGCCACAAAGTATTTGGGTAGCTGTCAAAGGGACACCAAAACATACATTTTAAAACCAGCAGGGAAAAATGTCCTCCTGTTTTAACTAGCTAACTCTCATGAGTTTAACTAACTCTCATGAGTTCAAGGTTCCAGTTCCCCTGAAGTAACTCAAGGCATTATACCTAAAACAAAGCTGGGAAACTGCTGTGTGTTAACAATGCCACTTACCACTTCAAAGGCAGAGACGCCCTATTGACTAATTAAATAGTGGATGCAAAATACATCGACTATTCCATTAGTCAATTACTCGAAATTTAACATCCCTAGTTTCCAAAGGAGGCTGAACAGCAGGTGACCTGGCAGAGATAAGTGCATGTGAAGTAATTTAATGTTGCCAGCATTTTCTAATACTAAGTTTATAAAATGGTAGGGAGAAGGAACTGTAAGTGTAAAGCTACCTTTTCAGGATTTATCACTGGAATGAATGTCCTGGTTATACGACCTTAAGATTCAAGGGAAATTCCCTCAACCTTCCAAGACTGGTGGTGTACGTCAGCACACTATGCTATATAAATGCTGGTACCTTTGCCGAGGTTGGTCACATTTCCCTTGTGCGCCCTCTAGAGAAAGATCGCGTTCCAAGTTCTCGCTTGTTGCTGCGCTTCCTTTCTCTGTACCCTGGAGAAGATTTAAGGCACAGGCGCTGAGAAAAACAGGTGGGGAAACAATTTTCCTGGCTCTGAATCTGGACACACATTTCAGAGCTATTGCATTACAGTGTTTTGGAGCGTGTCTTTCGGTCTCTTTCATATGCACAGCGACTGTGTCTTCTTCAGCTGAATTCTAGGGGACTTACCAAGCAGCCCACACAAAATGTTCTCCCAGAAAAGATGGATCAGTTTACCCACCCCTCCGATTCACAATCTCAAAAGGACAAGACATATGGTTAGAGTCACAGCAGCAAGAACGTTACACCATTAATTAAAGGCAAAGACATATTCGCACGCAACTCGCGTGCTTTTTCCCCCTTTTGAGCAGGCAGTTTCCTCTCCTCTCTAAACAGATTCGCATTCTGCTACTAAAAAGGGCTCGTATGCTGCAAGCAGCCCTTTCTTATCCCCCCGCCGGAAGCACGGAAAGCCCGAGTCATCGTTTTCCTTCCCTCTGCCGTTTTAGCCAAACAGAGCCCCCACGTGTCCTGTACTATCTGTACGCCTTGTCAGCCGCGTTCAGCTGCAACTGTGGATGCTCTGTTACCTCCATGGCCGCGCTCAAGCCTGAGGAGACAGGGCTATTTACAAATACCACCGAAGCCAAGGAGGGAGGGGGTCGGGTTGTTTGCCCTCCGCACGCTGTCTAGTGCCACTGCTCTTTGCACTGCGCTATTTCGGTTGATTTAAATGATATTAGCGTTCAACCCGGGCATTGTGAGACCAATTTAGAAGCCGGGAAGACAGTAAATTGTTTATGGAAATGCAGGCAAGTTTCTGCTCTGCCAAGCAGGTGCCTGACGTTTTTAGCCAACGATTGGTAAATTTACAAGAAGACCGAAAACGAGCTCCCCCCTTCCCCGCTATTGTGAAATGCCGCCTCTAACAAAGGCGAATGTGACTATTCAAAGAGCAGCCTTTCAGCGTGTGGCGTTTCGCCGTGGCCTTTCCAGCACGTCCGAACACTCAGCAAATACCTGTTTGAGGTTGAAAACACATTGAAATCATCCGGGAGCGACCATATAATTTGATTTGCCAGGCAATCTGCAGAGCGATTGCACATCATTTATAATGGTCATTGAGCATTTCGCTTAATTGTGTCTCTTTTTGTAAAGGCAGCCCAGCCCCCTCCTGGCGGCGAGGCGCACAAGTGGTGAGATTCCCATGGACTGCTCCGTCCTGCAGCTTTGCAGGCAGCCAGACGCGGGCCTCGGCCTGGTTTGTTCCCAAGCCGGGGGAGCGGCGGAGAAAGGGGCTCAGGTACGAGCTCGCCGCTTGACTCCCTTCCATTCACAACCCGCAGCGCTTGCAGGTGCTGCCTTTTGAAACTCCCATTAGGCCGGGCGCTGCTCACTTCTCGGGGGTGGGTTGTTTTGTGCGGGAAGAATAGGGCTGATTAGTCGGGGGGGGCCCGCGCACAACCCGCGCTGGCTGGTTTCCTGCGCCCACTAACGAGGCGTTTAATGAACTCCGGGTTGCACGGGAGCCCAGCGGCTGCCAGGCGCTACGAGGGGAAAAGGGCCGGGCCCCCTCCCACCGCCAAGCGCAGCATGTGGCTGAGCGGCTGCCCGTGTGCCAGGGCCCGGCCCGGGGGATGGAGCCTAGGCTCCCGCAGAGGGGGGCCGGGGCGCTGTCCAGGCCTAGCCGGCGCCATGTTTCTCATGGCTCTGGCCTGGCTCCCTGCCGGGCAGTCTGCAGTAGCCTGACACGCTCGTGCCTTTCCCCCGCCCGCCGCCATCCCGCCAGGCGGCGCCGGGCCCCGGGGGCAGCCGCGAGTTGCGCCGGACGCTGCCTGCAAAGCGCCCCGGCTCGCCCCCAGGCCGGCGTTGTGCAGAGACTGGCGCGGCCGGGGTGAGGCCTCCCGCCCTGAACGCGCGGCCGCCTCAGTGGCCATGAGCTGCCGGCCGCGGCGGGGCCAAGGGCAAGGGCCCGAATCGGGCCGCCCCCCTCCAACGGGCCCCGGCTCCCGCCAGCACACGTGTGGGGGTTCCCAGGAGCGGGCACCCGGCCGCGGGAGGGCGCTGGCAGGCGCCGAGAGCTCCGCGCATGAGGGAGCCCGACAAGAGCCTGTGTGCGGCGCTTTACCGGCCGCGAGCCCCGGTACCAGCTCCCCGCGCTGCCGGTGCCTCCCAGCCAAGCGCCCGCGGGGGCACAGTCGTCGGCGCGCTGCTTTTGTGGCCTTATTTATTGACGGGGGTTTTGTCGCGCTCGCTGGACAGCAGCCACCTCGCCGCTGGCGTCTGCCCCCGGATCTCGCCCTGAGATGGGGCTCGCCAGAGCCGCCTGCTCTTCCTCCGCAATGACTCCCGATCAGACGTGCTCTGCCCTCGGGTCACAAGAGGGCCGTGCCAGGCACAAGTCACCGCTGGCCTGAGAGGCTGCAGGAGCCTTCATGAAGCTGACCAAGTGGTGCAGCATTTGGCTCCCCCCCTTTTTTTAAATTTAACTGTCTGCCTTGCAAGAGACACAAGTGAGGTCTAAAGACCAGCCCCGTCTTTCTTGCCTCCCATTTAATAACAGTTCTGTAGGCTACCTTGACTGGCACAGTGCATGATGCTGATGCCGGAAGCAGAACAGATTCCAGCTTTCTCCGCCATAGAAGTGTTTACTCTGGAGATTTAAAACTCCAAACACTTGGGCTGTGTCTACACTTCAGGCTTCTTGTGCAAGAAGGGCTGTTCTTGTGCAAAAACTTGCAGAGCATCCACACTACAAGCCCATTCTTGCGCAAGAACATTTACAGTACATCGTCAGAAGAGAGGGCTTTTTGCACAAGAGTTATTCCTCTTCCCACAAGGAATAAGCCTTTTTGAGCAAGAGCTCTTGCGCAAAAAGACTAGTGTGGACAGGAACAGGGGTTTCTTGCGCAAGAAACCCCTATGGCTAAAATGGCCATCAGAGCTTTCTTGCGCAAGAGAGGGTCCACACTGCCATGGACGCTCTTGCGCAAGAAGCCTGCCATGTAGACATAGCCATGGTAGGGTCAATAAAGTCAGAAGTGTTCTTGGGGGTGTAATTTTATTTTTTGATTTCTATTTCCACCTACAGCCTTCTCTAGCTCAGTGTTTCTCAAACTGTGCTCTGCGGAGCCCCAGGGCTCCGCGAGACATCTCCAGGGGCTCCGCATAGGTTGACAAACTGGAAACATCGATAGGTACAACACATACAATCAGTGGACCGCTGGAGCTCCGTATCAATTTTTACGCATGTAAAGGGCTCCGGAGCCCAAAAAGTTTGAGAACCACTGCTCTAGCTAATGTAACCTCTGTACTTCTGAGCACCAAGCAGAAGGCTTCTAGGTGTAAAATGATAGCCACAGAAGTTTACAAGAGGGTTTTTCAGCCAGGGGTACTACCCTATACAGAGGTCTTCAAGGGGGTACATCAACTCATCTAGATCTTTGCCTAGTTTTACAACAGGCTATAAAAAGCACTAGGGAAGTCAGCATAAACTAACATTTCATACAATTATTTGTTTATACTGCTTCATATACTATACACTGCAATGTAAGTACAATATTGATATTCCTGTTTATTTTATATGCCAAAAATGAGAACCTAAGCAATTTTTCAGTATCAGTGTGCCGAGACACTTTTGCATTTGTATGTCTGATTTTTAAGCAAGGTAAAACTTTGATTTGTCTTGCGCATCCCCAACACCTGAAAGGGGTACAGCCGCTCCCCAAGTTATGAACAAGTTACGGACCAACACTTGGTCCGTAACTCGAAGTGTTCGTAACTCGGATCCCATAGAGTTACATGGCGACCGCGCTGTTCGTAAGTGCAGATCGCCGTTCGTAACTCGGATCCGCATTTACGACCGCTTTGGTCGTAAGTGCGGATGGTCGTACGTGGAGGTGGTCGTAACTCGGGGAGCAGCTGTATAGTAGTCTGGAGAGCTTGAGAGCCACTGGCCTACAAGAAACCCCACCCCCCTCCTCATGTGGAACACTGCACAGTTTTGCACTATGGGTTCTGGAGAAACCCACAGCTTTGTAGTGGGTTATTTATCTGGATGGAAAGTGGAAACACATGATGTAACCAAGTTATGTATTTAGAAAATAGCTGTTCTTGGATATTTCTTATTCTAATAATAAGTTTAACTGAAAAGATGCTATCCGGGTTTGGAATGGGATATATAGCTGGTGTAAGATATTATGGAAGCATCTGCATATCTGGTAACATAAGCAAATGTAAATACACTTGCTAAATTCACTACTGTGTAAAGATCTGAACTGCTGTTTAGGCACCAAACTAAGGCTACGTCTACACTGCAAAGGTTTTGCACAAAAGCCATTTCTGCACAAAAACTTGCAGAGCATCCACACTACAAATGCATTCTTGCGCAAGAAAAAGTACAGTTATTCGTAAGAACACAGGGCTTTTTTGCACAAGAGTTATTCCTCTTTCTGCAAGCTCTTTCTAAGAGCTCTTGCACCAAAAGGCATGTGTGGACGGGCAACAAGGGTTTCTTGCGCAAGAAACCTCTATGGTTAAAATGGCCATCAGAGCTTTCTTGTGCAAGAGAGTGCCTGCACTGCCATGGACGCTCTTGCACAAAAGCACGTGGCAGTGTGGACGCGCTCTTGCGCAAGAACTTTTTGCACAAGAACTCTTGCGCAAAAAGTTCTTGAGCAAGAAGCCTGCAGTGTAGATGTAGCCTAAGTGCCCATCTTTTCAAAAGAGTTCAGCACATCACTTGTCACTGAGAGCTGCTGGATTCTAAGGTCTTTTGGAAATTGAGCCCTGCATTATTCTGTTTTTGTATGTGTGACTTTATTGAGCTCAGATCCTCGTCACGAGTAGGTTTATAATAATTTCCACAGGTCAAAATGTGTCCTATAGCTCAGGAAAACCTGGGAAGAATTTCTTCATATAGCTGTACTACAGGTCTCAGAAAATTAGAAAAAAGTCTCTTTCCTGAAAGTGTCTCTCTTCCAACCTGTCCGTTTCCCATGTGTGTGACAATGGATCACCTGAAGTTATGAAGATCGCTGCACGCTAGCACAAGCTAAAACAGGAAGATCTCAAGATCATCTTAAGTTAGCATCAATGGGCAATGGAAATAATGTATGCATAAGAAACTATTCAGGAGATTAATTCCCAAAGTCCATGGGAATTTTGTGTGAGACAGGACTGCAGGATCAATCCCTAGGTTTGTATCTAACAGTAATTTATCTGAGTGCATGAGATTTTACACACCATAGACTACAGCAGATTTCAACATTCAGGAATTTCATGTGGACTGGGGAAAACTTGGGGTCCATAAATCAATGAATGGATATGTTTCTGTTTCAGTCATTTTAGTGTTTATGGATAGTGCTTTAATTCCAAGCACTGGGCAGCAGCTACCTTAGCACTGGGCATCAGTTATTAACAATATAAATTGTTAATACAAGTTAAAGTACGCTTCGTTTATTTATTTCAGAATACAACAAAATGGGTATTTTACTGCTAGGATATATAATGTTAAGGGACATGCGAAATGAAGGCAGCTGAGTGTTGTATTGTGCCTTTAATGTGCAGGCCTACGCTAGGGGGCAGCTTGAAGCCGTGCCTCCTTGGGGGACACTCAACCCCTGTTGCTTTTTGTACCTCTCACTGTGAGAGTACAGAGCACGGGGCCAGGTAGCCTTTCCCTGGCTTGTCTGGCCAGCTCCCCTGGCTAATTAAATATAGTGATGGTGGGATAGCTCTGCCTCCTCCACTCTGCCACTTTGGGGGTTGCTAGCAGGGCAACCCAGCAGGGGCTAGAAGGAAACAGACCGGCATTACTTGGTGTGCATGCCTGGGTTTTGAAAGAGAGGGAGGAAAAGCTTTTTGGGTTTTCCCCACCTACCTTTTGCACCTGCACAGGGCCAGGCATGGGCCCGCCTTTCCACAAAAGATGATACCTTGCTTGTATGAGGAGAAGCATGGTGGTGTAGTTTCTCTGAGAAGGAAACCTTATTCCTGTAAATCTCAGAGGGGCAGCCATGTTAGTCTGTGACTTTAAAAACAAGTAGTCCTGTGGCACCTTAGAGCAGTGATCCCCAATGTGGTGCCTGCGGGTGCCATGGTGCCCTCCAGGTCATTTATGTGCACCTGCGGGAATGATCTGGGCCGGCCCCGCCCCTGGGCGCGTGGCGCATGGGCGGCCCCGCCCCTGGGCACGCAGCGCGTAAGCAGCCCCGCCCCTGGACGCCTGGCAGCCCCGAAAGGTTGGGGACCACTGCCTTAGAGACTAACAAAATACATAGCATCAAGAGCTTTCATGCACAAATACTATATATTTTTGTTAGTGTATAAGGTGCCACAAGACTATTGGTTGTTTCAAAATAAATCTGTTAGTCTTTAAGGTGCCAGAGGACTCCTCCTTGTTTCTGGGAAGGGGCTAATTTTGGGAGCACATTTTGGCTGGAGCAGCCGGAATGAGTAACATAGTAAACACAAAACCCTTGGATCCATGCATGGGGATACAGATGGGCTAGACACTAATTCTCTTTGGCAGAAGAATAGATATAAAAACCCTCTCCACAACCAGATCAGCAAACACAGACCCATGGAAATCAAAAGGCTGAGGAGGACTCACATTCTGCTGACCTTTGGAGACCTTGCTGCCCTTTGACATTTTCCATGTTTCCTTTATTTTTGTGCAGCTCCCAGTTCAGGTTGGAACACTTTAAAGCCAGCGAGGCAGGGAATTATTTCCTTTTGTGCTTTGCAAAGTGAGGGTGGAGTGTGGCCTTTGAAGTGTAGGTGGGTGTTTGGCGTCCTTGCCATGCTGCAGTGATGGATCTGCCCTTTGCCTTGTCAGTCCAGCTCGCTAAGGGGGTGTAACTTGTTTAGCATAATATGCTGCTGGCTGGCACTTTAGATACAAGTTTACATCAGTTAAGTGTGGGGGGGGGAGAGCCTCCGCTCTTCCCGGGAAAGCTGTTTTATTGGCCGACAGGTCTTCATTCCCCTAGCACAGAGGCCCTGCACCTGCTACATGTGCTGAACCCCGACGCTGTGACGCGCCGGCGGGGTCGAGCCTCTGGCGGGGAATCCCAGGCAGAGAAGTGGGATTCCTCCGCAGAGGAACTCAAAGGGAGGCGAGAAAGCGGAAAGTACCATAAGAAAAACAGAATCGTGCCTGGCTCTGGGCGTTGTGCCGGGGGTGAGAATGAGCCATCCGCGCTACCAGACTCGGGAGCCCTGAGCGGCCAAGCCGCGGCGGGAGGATGGCGGAGTCAGCTCTCCCGTCTGTGCCAGGGCCAGTGCGCCGGCCATCGCCCTGTGGCGGGGAGACGGGGATTGCTGGCTCGGGGGGTGCAGCGGAGATAGGACACGCCCCAAGTCGGCACCTGGACCCAGATTTTGCTCGAGTGGCGTCAGTAGGTGCCCCTCGCGCGCCGGTGAATGGCGCGTTTGGCGAGGGCAGGGACGGCGCATCCGAGGCTGGCAGAGGCTCGCCAGCTGCGATCTGCCCGAGGAGCAGGCGGGGCAAAGGGCCAGGCAGGCAGAGGCCGTAGAAGTGAGGGAACAGCTGAGCGGGAAGGGCCCGGAAGAGGTGACCCCAAAGTTGGTCAGGTGAGAAGGAGCCTACGCCAGGGCGCCCCAGTGGGGCCGAGAGCCCGGGCGCGCACGGGGGGCAGTGAAAGAGCCCGCGCCAGACACGGGACGGACGGGCGGGCGAGACTAGGTGCGTGCCCACTGCGGCGCTGCCTGATACTCGGGCACTCAAAACACTTGCCCATCTGCCGTTTGCGGTTGCCTGTGCCCTGCCGCTATGCGGGACACCCCTTCTTCTCCCGCTCCCAAAGGCGCGGGGGTGCGGCAGCAATCCAGAGTTAGCTCCTCCCGCCGGGGGCCCAGCTGCCTTTGGGGCTCCCTGCCGCCGGCTCCGAGGTGTCCGCGCTGCTCCCGGGGCTCTGCAGCCGCCCCCAGCGGTGGTCCCAGCCTGGCTCGGTGAGGGGCACGGACGGAGTAAGGCGAGGGGGACACCGCTTAGCCCCCCCCAAAAAAAATATTGTTTCAGCTCCACTGCCACCCCGTTTTCTTTTCAAAATCTCGTGCTCGCGGCAGGAGACTGGCGCACTGCGCTGGCTGGCAGCTCCTTTCGCCTCTGGGGCGCTGCCCTTCTCAGGCTGTCTGCGCCCGGAGTTCTGCTAGCCCCGGCTTACTACAGCATTGGGGGCTTTCTGGGAATGCTCAGCGGAGACCCGTCCACCCTCCTCGCCATTCCTAGGAAGCCAATGGCCCAGGGTGGACAGGATTGCAGACAGGGCCCGTGATGAGCCCCATTCAAAACGCCCAAACGCGTACCCCGTGGGAGGAAGGCAATAGATTTCGCAGCGTAGCCTATGGAGTTTCTGGGGACCAAGAGCTGAGGGGTGAATCTCTGGTGGCCGAGGCTCTGTACCAATGTGACTGGCCGATCTCCCGTTCGGCCAATTTTTCTCGACGGTGAGTTCTCGCATGCAGGGAATCAGGAAGGGTCACGGGGGAGTTAGGAATTGCTAGGCACTGAGCATTTCATTACAGTCAAAGCAAAGAGAATCCAGTTCCCCATCCCCTGTATCCTGTGTCCTTCACGGTCAGGTATTCTCTGCCAACCTCTCAACACACACAACGTCACACAGGTATCTCATTGTAATCACTGGTACCTTTTTTACTCTTATTTTTATAGGGCATGTGAATCGGTCACAAACTTGTGTGGTCTCAGATTAAGAAGTTGCCATCCAGAAGAGGTTGAGAAACACTGCCAGTTAGTTCACTTCGGTGAAGTTGCAGGTTTGAAATCATACTCGGCAGCAAAAAAGCTGAAGTCAACACCACTACACTAAAGTGCACCCAGTGTTATGATTTCTTCCGCCATTGCTGACGACAAAACAGTGATGCCTTGGTAGGCCCCCGGAATGAAAATGCCTGCAACTTGGAATAGTCCTATGGAAAATGCAGTTCTCAAAGCACCAAGCCCGTCACTAATCAGGGCCACAGGGGATAGCACAGCGAGCGCTTGCATTTTCGTGGTGACATCGTTTCAGGATTACAGTTCCTGATTTTGTTCCCCATTCAAATCACTTGTTGACTTAGAAGGGGAATGAAGAATTGGGCCCTTTATGGCAAATGCCTCAAACCTCCACTTGTCCCTGGATTCCCGGGGTTATGCAGTTTTTATACAATATTTTATATTTGTCATTTACTTTGCTGGAGATGGGCATTCCAGTGTATGGAACCTGCCCACAGAGGTTCGTATTGATGGATGTACGGTCCTGCCTTACAGCTTCCTCTCCAATCAGTGAGAGTGTGGCTTTAGCGCATAAGCCACTGAAAGGAAAGGTAAAATGCACAGCTAATTCAAACATTGAAACGGCCATATTTGCACCAGTCTGCTTCCCCGAGGGGATTTCTGTGGTTAAGACTTCACTTCAGTGTTGCTTTCTCACTACTTACGAAAGTTACAATTTCCTAGTGTCTGGGACAATCTACGATATGTGCTATCGTTAAGTGTCCCCACCTTTCTAAGCTTGCTCCTTCAATCTTTGTGAGGGGGATAGGTCCCCTTTATTAACCTTTCAAATGTAAATGAAATATGGCAAAAATTATTTGCCTGTAAAACATCATTAAACTAGTCCCTTTCCCGGTTAACTTCAGCATAGTGACTGACGTTGGTTACACAGTACAATACAATCACAATGTCGTGGCTGGCATCATACTGGCTTCAAAGAACCCTGGGATTTGACCTGATCTCAAAAGGTCCATGCGCTGTCTAGAGCAATCGCACTGTATCGTCTGTGCTGTACAGGAGCCGTAGTGCCATAAGCGAACTGCGGTGCGTATTTTAGATGCAAGGCGTCACGCTTCAGCTGAGTTCTCCTAGGCAGGGCATTAGCCAGAGCACATCCCGTCGTCCCCTTATCAGTTCTGCTCTAAGCCTGTTTGACTCCCCGGGACTCTACTAAGCCCAGTATTTCCAGCTCCTGCGGAGCGTTCCGTTTCCAGCGTATCCTCAGTGTCCTTCCTCTCTCTCATCCCGCAGCCGTCCTACGGTCCGTACGCCTACTTATTGCTCCCCACGCCAGCCCTAGCACTCCCTGCGCCCCCACCCTGTTATCCCCAGCGCTTCTGCCTTGCCAACCGCTCTCTTCTCGGGCTACCACCCTCGGCCACGCTCCCGCCCCTGTAGCGCGCAGAACAGCCTTGCTCGCTGGAGCCCTGGCACGTGGAAGTGTGAGCAGCTCTGTGGCCGCAGCCCCTGCCACAGGCGGATTCGAAGGAGAAGGAGGCGAGGGCTTTTCGCCCGCTGCTGTAACCAACACGCAATGCCAGGCCGAGTATGGGCGCCTCTCCGCCAGCCGGAGCATTTCCGTACCAGCGGGGCCTTGGGGCCAGATCCGAGTCAGGACGTCAGTCAATCCTACAGACGCCCACGGGCTAACAAAGCCCAGGCTCAAGCAGGGGATCCCGCACGGGTTATGGGAGGTATGCGGACAGGGCCAGAGGCTGTGAGCCCACCAGAGTCTCTCAGTCACTGGTCACAGTTAGTCTGACAACATGGCTCCTATTTCAGCCTTTCAGATCTCCCAGGCTGAAGTCTAGCTGCTTATCTGTAGCGCAGCCATCAGCCCCATAACTCCTGCGTATTAGAGAGAGGCGTTCCGGGAGGTGGCTAAGTGACAAAGCAATGTCAAAGGACCATACCGAGAGCTGGTGGCAGAGGCTTCTGGGTGAAGTGTTTCTCTTTGGAACGACCAGCTGATTTTCAGGAAACAGGGACATAGGAATGGCCGCACTGCGTCAGACTAAATGTCGGTCTGGCCTAGTAGCCTGTCAGGTGCTTCATAAAGAATGAACAGGGAATCATTAAGTGGTCTATCCACTCTCGCCCATTTTCAGCTGCTGGCAAACAGAAGCTAGGGACACCATCCTGCCCATGCTAGCTAACAGCCATCGAGGACAAGCTATCTGCCAGGAATGTTTCTATTCCTTTTTTTGATTCGTGATATAGTCTTGGCCTTCACTACATAATCTGGCAAGGCGTTGCAAAGGATGACTGTATGTTTGTGTGAAGAAATATTTCCTTTTGTTTGTTTTAAACCTGCCGCTATTTGATGACCCCTGGTTCTTGGTCTTGCTACAAGGACTGACCCTAGGTCTTTCTACCCTTCTGTGAGTTCAGGACTTGAGTGCCTAGCGGTAGCAAAGGTGACTCTAGGTCACTTGCGTGCTCCCTGGATTCTGAATAAGCCAAATGTTTGTTACACCTACCAGGCAAACAGTATTTTACAGGCAACAGGAACATTTATACTAGCAATCAGTAGGGCTCTTCTTGTCAATGGGCCGGTACCTGTTCACTGCCATTGTATTTTCGTTATTCCTGAATGAGGCCACGAAGTACAAGTCTGATTATAATAATTTATTATGTTTGCTTTTCAGGAGTTCAAACAACCTTCATAGCTGCACAAGTGAAGGACACCGCAGGAAACCTTTGGCTTTCCATCTGATGAACCTTGGAATGACAGGGCACAGTTTCTTATGAATAATTGCACCGCCCGGAGTCTTTCCATTACCAAGATTAGTAGCCAACAGTTACAAATGGGAAGGCGAGAAATTATTGAATAGTAAAGAAACTCAGATGAAGGTAAGGTCTCCCTTTCATGCAACGGGCAGAACAATAAATAATTATAGTGAGGCAATCAGCACAAAGGCTTCCCTTTTCCAACAAGGATTTAGGCCCGGTTTTGATACTGCTCGGCATTCGGTTTGCACGTCTCTCCTCTCGTATTCCTTAAATGTGCCAATCTGGGCACAAGCAGGTAACATCCCAGGTCCTTGGTGCTCTTGCCTAGACAGAGCGATTTCAGAGCTTGGGACAATTGCTGCAGCTTTATCTCTCGGGCTCAGTGGCTCTTTCTGTACCCGCTAGCCTGTGCCTCCGCTGAGCTGAGCTGGGGTTCCGCAGCGCGGCAAGCGACAGGAGGAAGGGCGGGAGGGGAGGGGGTTATATTCCGAATCCCAAGGCGAAAGGTGGGCTCGAGGGATTGAAGAAAGCTGCCTCCGACTGGGCTCCACTGAGACAAGGGTAACCAGGGCAAGCAATCGGAGAGATTTCCGAGCCAGGCTTAATTTGTGCCAGGGCTGAGCCCCGTCATCTCTAGGCCTCGCAGTTCACAGCCCCGCTCTCCTGGGCTTGCTGCATCAGTTATGAATGTACAAACTTGGCTGGGGCCCAGCGCCGCAGTGTGCAAGCCTCGTCAGCGTCTCTTTCTTTCCAAACGAAGCACTGTGCCGCCCAGCCCTCCATGCAGGGCAGGGATAAAAGATACTTTCACCGCCCTTCCTGCAACCCATCCCGAGGCCATGCAGGGAAACTTCAGCTCCGGGAGTATTTCTAATGCTGGGCATGGAGCTTTCAGCGACCAGTCGTAGCTGTCCACTTGCCGGGAGAGCCCGCTGAAGCTCTGGCTCCCCTAGTCAGTGCTCCAGTGGTGCCAGCCTCTCCACTGCAGTGATTGCGCCGGCAGGTCTGCGCTCCCGGGCTCGGCTGGCAGCGGGCCCGCCGAGAGGCGGAAAAGTCGAGCAGTAGCTATTTTCTCCTCCTCCCGGCGGGGGCTGAGGCGAGAGCCTGGCCCCACGGAGCTCCGGGGGAGTTTTGCCCCACTGGGTTTTCATGCCGTGGCCCCGGGAGCAGCCAGGCCGAGCGCTTCACGCGCAGTTACAGGGACGTCTGACAAACCTTCCCGGAGCACGAGCCCCGGAGTGTCGCGCAGGCTGCGGTTGGGCACCTCTGGGATTTAGCACCGCGCAGCTCCTAGGGCCGCCCCGAAGTTTCCTTTCTCGGGTCTGGAAGCCCGCGCCCCAGACCCCCGCGCTAGCTCCCCCGGACGGGCCCCTAGAGCCGGGGGACGCTGCTGTTCTTTGGCGGCTGGCCGGGGAGAGACGCCTCTGCTGAGCCCCGCGGGACCCCTTGGGACTGCTGGGCGGATGCTCGAGAAACGTATTGACCAGAGGGCTGTGGTTGATTGATGATCCTGCTGCTTTTATCTCTTCGATCCTAGGAGTCCCGCTGCATTCACTGGGGTCACTGGCTTACAATGCGGAAGGGTTTTCTAAACCTAATAGGCCAGGCCGGGTTTAGGGCGCTGTCTCCTCCCCAAGCCGTTAATTCGAGGTCATATTCTGTCGGACAAGGTCACATGCAAGTGTGCAGCAGAGGTGTGTGTGCTCCTCTTAGCGCCGCTTTCCCCTTCCCCCCGAGCCCGCCATGCCGGCATGCCCACTGCCCAGGACTATGCTTTGCTCATCGTGGTCTTAATCCTGCAGTCCATGAGCACCCCCCCCCCCCCAAAGAGCCAGCGGGAGGAACAGTTACTAAGAGGAAACTCCCTGCTAACTACTACTGCGTGAATATTCATTCTTGTGCAAAAGTGCACGTTTCCTGTGGGCGAGAGCTCTGGGGGCAAAGCTCATCTGGGCCGTTGCTGACCCAATATAAAGTTGTACACGTGCCCACATTCCATACGGAATGAAAGCAAAACTACGAGCGAAAGAGCCTCTCAACCAGTTCCAGCCTCCACTCTGGTGCGAAGAATCCCCATGCGGATTGAAAAACAGACCCAAATCGTTCCAGTGCCTCGGAGCTGCTCTTCCCCCAGCACAGTGGCTGCCCCTCAGCATCACAAAGGAGGAGTGTCTTCCAGCGGCCCGCCGGGGCTGTTTCATTCCTGTTCTTGTTTCTGAATCCAGCCTACCCAACTAAAAGAAGGACCTTATGCTTTCCTGTAACACACCGGGGTGGTTAATCCAAAACCCAAGAAATGGCTCTCGCGGAGGCCTTTGTTCACTGCGATGAGACACATTATGTCTTGTGTAACTCTTATGGTATCAACATTTTGTTAAGTGCTTTGAAGTCTAGTCATTTATTAGGTTTCCTGTCTTGCTTTGCTGATATAGGAAGGGCATGTTTCCATTTTTTTGTTTTGATCTGTGCAAAAGGCTCAGTAATACAATGGAAAGTGAATTTCCATAAACCTCAGCAGACTGCTGACAAAACATGGCAGCGTGAATCACAGAGATAATCTTTCCCTAATCTGATGTGTAATCCATTTTACCCCACTGAGAATTTTTAACACTTTAATCAATTAGAGTCGGCTAGAGAATTATTAACAGAACCTCGGCAAAATGAGTTCAATCAAGTCAGAGGAGCAGTGGGGAGGGGAGGAAAAGTAAAATCCGATATGTTTAAAATCGATACACACCCAAACGCAAGAAGTTGATGTAATTCATTTTGAT
Organism: Rafetus swinhoei; assembly: GCA_019425775.1. Lineage (NCBI taxonomy): Eukaryota > Metazoa > Chordata > Testudines > Trionychidae > Rafetus > Rafetus swinhoei. The sequence continues at coordinate 224,829,228 of CM033424.1, forward strand.
GTTAGAGCGTCTTAATTTCAAACGTCAATAAAATAATAAACTAACACTCAAGCAATCCATCAATCATAGGCTTGCTTTTAAAATAAAACGATGTAAAGTCACAGAATCCCTGAATAAACTGCGTTACCACTTAAACACGCGGTGGAAAAGTATTTAAGGGGCTTGACAAATAAAGACATCAACTATCAAGGCAAGAAATACGCCTCTTTGGAAGGCATACTTGGCCTTTGTGGGTTTTGCGAATGTGCTCTCTATACCTTAGTGTGTTTGATACAGAAATAAAGGGCGGCGTTCATTTCCTGTGCAGCACCTTTCTTGTGTAGTTAAGTCACCAATGAAGCAGGAGCTGCTCAAAACCTGCCCTGCCACGTCCCTATTCTGTGACAGAAGAAATGGACGCACGTTGCTTTAATTGGTCTCCCGAGAGCACAGCTGGAGAAGGAGAGTAGCACGATGCTTTTTGATAGACCAGGTGAAGGGGAACGCCCAGCAGCTCCGTCTGAGCAGAGTATGAGCGCACCGTTCCAGCCTTAGGCTTCGTGCTGTCGGTGGCAGGCGGCATCCCCCATCACCAGACGAGCCTGGAGAATTGTACCCTGCCCAGTGATGCTCAGCAAAGCCCTTCCAGGGTGCACGTGGCGAAAACCAGCCTCGTTGATTCCGGTCGGGTTTGCTGGGGGTTGCGTCCCAAGACAGGTAAATAGCACCACGACTGGCAGGGCCACCCCGGAAGTCCTGCCCGCCAGCCCAGAGGTCGGGCGCAGACAGAACCCCTCGGAGCTGCTTTTCCTTTCCCCGCCTCAGCCTACAGGTGCGGCGCGCCCCAGGCGAGTGCAAGCACCTGAGGTGCCAGAGCAGCGCCAGGTAGCACTGCCGGGGCAGCTGGGGGCAGCGGGCAGCGCTCCCCCTGCCCTGCCTGGCGCTGGCGCCGGCGCCGCCTCGCCCCTCCTCCCGCAGGAGCCTCTAGGTGTGTGGACCCCCCTCCCCGCCCAGCGCCTGAGGGTCTCCCTCTCCGGCTCGCTCGCGCTGATTGGCTGGCGCGGCTGGTTAATGGCACGCGCCTGAGGATGTAGTTATAAGAATCCTCGCGTGCCAGCCCTCAGCTCGAGCAAGTCCCCAGCCTGCCTCCCCAGAGAGCCCGCGAGCGGCAGGGGCAGGGGCAGGGGCAGCGCCTGCAGCAGGAGGAGGCGCCGGGCAGGGACTGCAGCAGCAGTAGCAGGGGCCAGCGGCTCGGGAGCAGCGGGAGGCTCCTGGCTGCGGGGTCCCCGGGCGGCAGCCGCCCCGCGTGCCCGGGCCGGGGCGCAGCATGGAGACGGTGCTGCTGGAGCATTTCCCCGGGGGGCTGGACTCCTTCTCTTCGCCGCCCTACTTCGAGGAGGAGGATTTCTTCACGGACCAGTCCTCCCGCGACCCCCTGGAGGCGGACGAGTTCCTGGAGCAGGACGTGGACTTCCTGAGCCACCAGCTCCAGGAATATTACCGGGACGGGGGGCAGGGCGAGGGGGGCTACTGCTGCGAGGCCGCCGCGGCCAACTTCTCCTCCCCCTCCTCCCCTTCCTCGCCCAGCTTCCCCTACGAGTGCTGCGGGCCGGCCGGCTCGGAACTGCTGTCTCCTGGGGGCAGGCTCAAGGCGCTGAGCGCAGCCAAGCGGCGCCGGCGGGTGCGCTCCGAGGCCGAGCTGCAGCAGCTGAGGCAGGCTGCCAACGTGCGGGAGCGCCGGCGGATGCAGTCCATCAACGACGCCTTCGAGGGGCTGAGGTCCCACATCCCCACGCTGCCCTACGAGAAGCGGCTCTCCAAGGTGGACACCCTGCGCCTGGCCATTGGCTACATCAACTTCCTGAGCGAGCTGGTGCAGTCGGACCTGCCCCTGCGGAGCGCCAGCAGCGAGGGCCCCAGCCAGCCCAAGAAAGTCATCATCTGCCATCGGGGCACAAGTAAGTGGGCAGCGCAGAGGCGCCCAAGTGCAGATTCCTCCCTGGCGCGCACACGGCTGCGTAACACCTACCCAGCCACCTCCATCACACGAGCACACAGTCAGGCTTGCACAGGCTCTCCAAGGCGCCCGCACGGTGCATTCCCGCACGGTGCATTCTCCTTTGATCCGTTTGTCTGAAGGAATGTGCACCTTGCCTGTTGCCACTACTTCTCTCCTAGCGCAAGACTGCGGCTTGGATAGAGAAAGGCACCTTGCAGAGTGTTTGACACTAGACGCTATCCCCAGCTAAGTGGGTCTGTAGAAGAGGGGGGAATCTGGTATTTTCAAACCCAGGAAAGCCGCTATTCTTTGCATGCCACGGGGTAATGCTTATACATTTAGCTGGGTCAGTCACCTGCATCACTGAAATGGCCAAGAACAAAGAGAAGGGGTTCGTGGATTGGTTCCCACTGGTATATGGCAAAATATTTATTTCCCTTCTGATCTCTTTTTCCAGGATCACCTTCTCCAAGCGACCCTGATTATGGATTGCCTCCTCTTGCTGGACACTCTCTGTCATGGACTGATGAAAAGCAACTTAAAGAACAAAACATTATTAGAACCGCTAAAGTGTGGACCCCTGAAGACCCCAGAAAACTGAACAACAAATCGTCTCTAAACAACATAGAAAACGAACCTCCTTTTGATTTTGTATCATGAAACGTGAATATTTTGACTGTAAATGTAAGCACGACACCAGTGTATATTTGTATGTAAAAACCTATATTTTAAACGTAATTTAAAATTCAAAATCTAATGGCAATCAATGTTTTTATTTATCTATTTATTATCAAGTAGAGATGAGGTAGTATTGTCTATTTGTATGTGTAATTTATATAATTTATCCTGATTTTAAAATATGCAATAGTTTTATTCCACCAGCACCTTTGGATAAAACTGTTCGGAAAACACTTCCAGAACATGAAAAATAATTTATTACCACATGTGGACTATTTCTATGTTTGTTAATAAACCTCGAGTAAATCGTGTACGCTAGTTTATTTTGTTGGATATCAATGCTAAGACTATCGGACAATATAACATTGAAGTCAAATAATAAAGAAAAGATAATAAAGTTGGAAGTTTCAGCTAAATCAGAGACAAGTTCCCTTGAAGAAGCCCAAGAAGAGCGGTGGTGTTTAAAGGGGGCATTTCCTGAAAACAGGGATTGAGGGGTCCGGAGTAGACTTGGTGCACAATGCAAGCGTTGATATTATACTCGTACCATTGCCTCTGCACCAGCCAGGACTAGCGTGCAGCACACCAAGCGTTTCTGGGGGCCGTGCTTACATGGGGGGAGGGCATACTTCCCCTTTTCACTCTGCTACCCCCTTTAGACGGGCCCCCGCTCAGTGCTCTAACGCCACGGCTTTGTTCATGCCAATGGGCACGCCCGTGCCCGTAGGCTGCGTTGCAATGACACCGAACTCCCCGAAGACGGAGGCTGCTACTTCAGCAGTAGCTTAACCAGCGCTCCCCAAGCAATTTGCTAGTACCAATCCCCCCACGAGCGTAACTTCTGGGAAACAGCCTGGGTAGCCCGCCCTTAGATCCGTGCAGCGCCGAGCCCGCTGCTCCCGCACGCGGCATCTTGCACCTTTCTAACCAGCAGAGGCCGCGGAAGGAAGCGGACAAGGGACCGGCCTGAGTTCCCGCGGCAGCCTGCGGTGCATTTCCTAGCCAGAGGCCCCTGGGAGCAGGGCGCTGGGGCAGCGTCCGGGCACCAGGCCAGAGCGCGCCCAGCAGCTCTGCTCCCGGGCTAAGAGCTGCAGGGCGGCGCTCCCGCACTCCCCGGGCCGCACGCTGCCCCCGCGCCAGGCTGCCTTCCAGGAGAAGCCTGATGCCAAGGAGCGAAACACCAGCGCCCATCCCGGGGCCGGGGGGTCATTTGAGTGAGGCGCTTCTCTGTGGCCAGGGATAAATGACCGGGCCTTGCAGCCCTTACTCAGGTAAAGCGCCCACTGATGTCAAAGCCCTTTGCTAGTTGCCCCTTGGCCCTCAGCTGCCTGGGACGAGCCAGGAGGCCGCAGAGAGCGCGCCCCCTGGGGCCTTCCACCTGGCAGAGTAGCCGCGAGCGCAGGGGGCCAGCGCGGGAAGGGTTAATGCGCTGCTGGGGGAGGGGGTGTCCCAGGGCCGGCGCTCGAACCTAGCTGGGGAGGGGGTGAGGAGCCGGGCTGGGAGGGGGGGGAGCGTGGGCTGCGGGCCTGGTGCTGCTGCTGGCCAGCGCTGCAGGTGCTGATTTTCCCGTGGTACCCGCCGCGCCGCAGGCTCAGCCGCCGACGTCACTGCTCCCGGGAGAGCCCCAGATGCCCACCCAGCCTTGCACGCGGAGTCCCAAGCAGACCTGACCAAACGAGGTGCCCAGGCGGATGGGAACGGCACTGGCGAGCCAAGGTATAATTATTACTCCTCATATACTGGACTCGGTTTTTTAGAGCTCACAAACTGGGAGCAATATGTTGCATGGCTGCTAATTGCATTAACCTAGTTAGACACATTTAGTTGCCCTTGTGCTAGCGCGGATGGCATGGACCACTTCCAATAGCAATTAGAGGAGCTACTTACCCACACAAACACTGCAGAGCTGGGGCTCCGGGTCTTTTTTTTTTTTAAGCTCAAAATCTGTGTTGGTCTCAGAGTGCAAATCTCCCCCTCTCCGCCATTCTGCAACAACGGGAGGGAGACGTTTGCACCAGAGTAATTGAACTTAACTGTGCTCTTTGGGAGAGAAAAAGAGTCAAACTATAATTCGATTTTGTCCTGTATTAGGACCTCATTAAACACAGAAAGTCGGTTTTGCACAAATGCTTCCATCAGGCATGTAATCTCATTACACTCATTAGAAAGTCAAATGTTAGTCGGACTTCAGCTTAATTATAAGTTATGGAAGTGTTGTACCGTTTTCTTCTGTTGTATAGACCCCTCCGTTTCAATTGGCTTTGGTAATGTGGTACTCCACAATTAAAACACTACCATCATTGTTATGTGGCACCTTTTCTCTGGCGTGCCACTTTTTTTGTGATTCAATGCTTCAACACATCCTTTAGTATGATGCAGATCAAGCGGAAGAGCCGGGCTTCGCATGTAAAACACCAGGGTCTCTATCTTGTCACTCTCCTGTCTTGACTTGGCAAGTCCCTTTAAACACAATCTTCAAAGAGACTGACAGCTTCTTTTTACTTACTCATAATCCATTCATTCTAATGCAGCAGTTCTGCAAACACAACCCGGCAGCAAAAGGCAGAAGGAACGTATCATTTCAGGTCTTCCTGTCCAAAAGGAGAGCAGAGCTCCAAGACTGAACCCGACACAAGCGCTACTGTGGCAGGAGCCAACGCTGAGATTTGCAGGAGCTGTAGGGTTTTTGCTGGTCAGGAATCCTGCTTGGCACTGTAAGGACCAGCGTGTGGGGAAGCATGAGTGACAGCTATTCAGACTCTTCTTAATCAGCCTGCCCCTTGTCTCCCAACCACACTGAGAACCATAATTGTAGCAATAAGAGTATGTATAAACGCGCTCCCACCCCCCAGGCATTTACTTTGGCTAAAATGAATGATGCCCCTCTTTAAAACTGAGTTAATCAATCAAAAGACTGTGCCTGGTCAAAGCTGGTGCCGTATTTTAAAAGCTACTTTGATATTTGTACTGCCTAAAAAAACCCCAAACTGCTGAGAATTCCGTGCCAGAGGCTACAGATTACATTGGTTTGAGTTAACATTGCCCCGTTCCCCAATTCAGTTCACACCTGCTCTAACGTGGAGGTATCTTCTGTCAGTGATAGGAGGCGAAGCAATGGCTAATATGCAGCTATGAAAATAATGCGGCGATCTCGCCTCTCATGCTCCTCTTTGGTGCTTTCTCAGTCTCAGTGCAGGCTGCTTAAGGATGTGACTAATTATAGGCCATACCCCCTCACATTCCCCATGTGAGAAACACACCCGGCCAGCGCAGAGATCTCTGATTTATGTTAAAAACAAAGAGAAAAGGAATATCACAAAGGCTGCTTGTATTTTTAAAAGAGACTTCGAGCCATGTAACTTCTCACAGCCTTTCGAGAGGGGGGAATCTGTGTCTAGTAATGTACAGGCGACACCGTCCTTCTGAGACCAATAACATTCGTGATGCCCCTTAAAGCCCATTGAAAAGACAATTTAATTGTAAAAAAAGACCCCATAAAAACCTGCAGGCATCAATCTCTTTGCCCTAAAATACAGAAAAGGTATGGGAAAGAGAGCAAGCCTCCTTCAGCAAAGCAGTGCGCATAAAGAGTCTGTCATTGGCACTGTGAAATTGTCCCACTGTGATTCCCATGGCCTCTCATCTGCCAATATTAGGATTAACGCCCTATACTGTATAGGATGTGAAGCCTCTTAAATCCATGAACTCATCCCATTTTCATTAATGTATCTTTCGGTGGCATCGAGTACCAGCTGCGAGGTTGAACAAACACCAGTTGAGTGCTCCCTGGTAAATCTCCCTCTTTCCAAAGCATTCTGCAGCCTGTGGGAATGGTCCTAAATAATTCCACAACAAATTGCATTTCAGAGATCTGGAATCATTGGTAGGGAACGATTCCCACGACGGGATGTGAGGTCTGGCCAACAGGTGTTCGGATTTGGCTGAGGGAGATAGGGAAACCCAGGGAGGGAAAGCTTTGCTGCCAGAAAACAGGCTGCTCCGGCGCCTCTTGCTTTACATGGCGTGGAAGCCGCAGACAATCGAAATGATATCTTTATTGCTAGGTTCATGTCCTAGGCTATAACATATCAATCCCTGTCGTGCTTCTCTAGGATGCACCTGGTATTTCAAACTTGGTCTTTTTGTGCTTCTGGGTGCTGGAGTGCAGCTGCCTAAAACAAGCAAAGAGAGAGGCCCTTACAATGTCTCCAAGACGGGTTGGCATGGTTTGCTTGTCTTTAATGTACCATTAACTATTGTCTTTGCACAATATGGGAACTGTAAAGCATGACATGTGTTATAATAAAACACATTTTCAATGATACACTTGGACTTGAAGCTGGGATGCAAGCAAACAAACAGGCCCAAATCTTGTTTTGTCTCCCTTGCTAAGCCTACTGGCAATTAAACTTAAGACCACTGCTTTCCCCCGATCAGCCAATTAAATTTTATGTCTCCTAATTTTTCACATAGAAAAAAAGTCTCAGGGCTGGCCCCTAAAGACATTGATTTTCTTGCTATCACCTGGCGTTCAGACCTTAGTTCCATTTATCAAGAAGGGAAACGTCAGGCGTTACATAAAGTGACTCTGTTACCATAAGGCTCTCACCATCCTGGCCTATTGTTTTCCCTTGTTAATAACTCATTACCAGGATTTAACAAATCAACCATTACATATGTTTTGTGTCTCCATATTTTGATCCGTACGATTAAGCAGATGTTACGATTGAAAATTGAAAAGTCCAAGGCTACTCTAGGCTGAAAGAAAGAGGGCAGCCTCAAACAACGAGCTAACAATGAGATTCAGAAGATCTTCAGAAAAACATTTACGACCAATAAACAGACTCCAACCTGCTCCATTTCAACCATTGTGTGCCTTGGGGGAATAATTAAGTTTAATAGGAATAGGTCTGAAGGGTTTTCAATGCCAAGACCACAGGTGCGGGGTGGCATGATGAATGATTTGCCTGATTTTTGCCAAGCTCAAGGGCCCTTCTCTTGGACTTTCAAGCAGACAGAAAATATTGTCATTTCTTTTAATTCACAGCATTACTTTCAAGGCGAACAAAGGGAAGGGGGGATGAATGGCTCAGGCTGTAAATGAAGCGCGCCCGGGCGGAGGTGGCCTCACTGGAGAGAGGCCTCCATGGCTGAGCGCGCTGCTGCGTTTGTGCGCAAGTGTCTCCCTGTGCCACACAAAGATCTCTCTCCTCCCCCCTCCCTGCCGCCTCCCAACCTCAGCCCGCCCCGACCCGTAGGCTGCGAGCTCCCCGGGGCCTCAGCCCCGCTCCCCAGCGGCTTGAGGCCGAGCGTCCGAGCGCCCGCTGCCTCCCTGGCAAACTTGGCCAAACTCTCCCCAAACTCTGCAGCCAGCGTCTGTGGAGGGACCCCGGCCAGAGGCGCGCATGCGCCCCGCCTCTCCCCGCTGCTCCCAGAACTCCGGGGAACCAGAGAGGAGCCGGGGGAGGCGGCCCCGGGGAGGAGGCAACTCCCAGCTCCGGTCTGAGCCTGGACCCGGGCACCGTCGGTGACCCCTCGAGCCGGGAAGGGGCCGCAGGCGCAGGCTCTCCGACTGGCCTGGCCACTTTGCGCATGGAGGTCTCCAAGAGGGGCCCCGGGAAGGCAGGGCGGGGCCGCGGCGCTGGAGACACAGGGGGCGGCCGGGGGCAGAGGCTGGGGCATCCCCGAAGGATCTGCCAGGGGACCGACCATGTCTCCCGGGGTAAGGAGTCCCCCACCCAGCTGCCGTGGGGGTCAGAGCAGGGTCCCCTTTCCCCAGGGGCGGCGGCAGCAGCACTTGCTGGCTGCCGTGATGCCAGCGGCGCAGCTCCCTCGCCAGAGGCGCCGGGCTGCTTGGCCAGCGGCGCTGTGAGCCTGGAGGCGCCGGAGTGGGGGACCTGCCCCCTGCACAGCGTCAGCGCAGGGCCGGCTCCCCAGGATCGCCGGGCCTTCGCCTTCAGCTCCAGCTCTTCCCCCTTCCTTGCCAATGCACCTGCTCCGGGCAGCCTGTTGCACTGAGCTGCTTGTAGAGCGCGCGAGAGGCGCGTCCATGGCTAGAGCCTCTCCTGGGGCAGGGCAGGCGGTGACACCCCATCCGGGGCCACGGATCAAAGAGCCCTTCTCGGGCAGGGCCACGCGCATCCTCTTTTTAACGCAGGCGACAGCAGAACGACAAGCACTAGAGTAACTTGGGCGCTAAGCGCTTCCCCGCCTGGCTCTCCTTGCAGTCAGCCCCGGGCGCCTGGCTCACGTAGCGGTGCCCCTCGCTGGCTGCGCTGCCCCCACACCGAGAGGGTCTCATCCTATCCAAGCAGTAACGTCACAGGTGTGTGGTGCGTGGCACCCAGAGAGCGGAGCAACGCTCGGGTCTTCTGCAGGAGCAGGTCCGGGGCAATGATGTGAACCGCAAAATAGCCCCCAAGCACCCCCCGGAAGTGACTTTGCAGTTCTCGTCACCCTGCAAAGCGCCTGGGATTTGCGCGCCCAGAACTACGAGTCAACTTTCACATGCCACCTAAACTGGTTAGCTCATTAAGTTCCCGCCCCAATTAAAGTGATCGCTTGGGGCTCCCAGGCTAGCGGGAGCAAGAGCCAGAGCCTGCCTGAATAATTAGGTGTGCCTCAGGGGTTTTGCGTTTTCGGATGTTGGCAACTAAGAGATGGGCCAAGCAGCTTCCTGTGAAACTGGTGGCTGCTCTACGAAATGCAAATAAAGCCGAAAGCCGGTGCCACACACAACTGAAGTCTGGCACCCGAGGGATGCCTGGGTTTACAAGGAAATATCTGGCTGAAACCAGGGTCCTTCCGTTCACACAGACGTGGCACAGTTTCCTGCGATGAGTAGGGAGTTTCTCAAGCAGGGGGGACGCACGCCTGGAAGCCCCTTTGCTGGGCGCTCAATAGGCACCCGCAAGAAGTTGCAAAGTGTCTCCCTTCCCGTCGTTTGCCCTGCCCCCAGCGCTCTCAGTGCGGGCTTGGACCGGGCTGGCAAAGGTTGGGAAAAGCAGAAGAAAAGGCGCTGGAAAGTCTTGGAGTCCGGGACCCTTCGCAGGTGTGGGAAGTGTCTAACAACCGTGCAGCGTGTGCTCCCCAGTGGGGAGAGCCTGACAGGGCCAGCTGGCTCCCTCTGCACTGTGAAAACACCCCCTCGGTGGACCATACACAGCGACACTGACCTTTCTGCGGGGGAACCCGGGATGTGCCTTTGACTGAATTAGCCACAAAGACGTCTCGCTATGGCTTTTGTTCCCCTAGAAAGCCAAGGGATATTGCGTTTAATAGGAGAAGTGTTGCCCCCAGCTTTGCCATGCCCCTGCAGAAACAGTGCAGCGCTGCCTGATGTGGCTGGCTGCTGAGGCGCTCTGCCCGGAACCGTGGGGCTGAGGAGGCGCACGGCTCTTGCCAAAGCGCGCCGACGGTGCAGCGGCGAATTTATCAATCTTTTCAGCGGGCGCTCCTTGGAAATACATCATTGTCACCGGGGTGGGGTGATAGATTATCTGGAGCCCAGAGCCCCTTCCCAAGGTCAAGTTGAAGATTCTTGTTTGCTGTTTAACTGGAGTTTGTTAAAACGCCGAACAATGCCTGCCTGTTCCCCATTCTCTCGGGCGAGTGGGACATTGGAAAGGGGAGTTTCCTACTGCACAGACCCGTGGCTCTTTAATCCGCCTGGGTTAGCGAGCTTTGGCAAACCAGGTTTGTTAGTGTAACAGGAATCTTGACATTAGCAAGGCTGTGAAGGGGGAAAGGCATGAAATGTTCTGCATGGGGCCTCAGAGCAAGGAGCCTTCGTTGCTCTTACAAGGTGTGCGTCTAGCTCTGCACAATCACAGCCAAACAGCTGTTTGCACGGGCCCCCAAGTACGTTTTAAGAATTGCACTGCTCAGGACGGGATAAGCTGTCCGCTTTGCTGCTTGGCGGCTTGAGGGAAGCTGTGGCCAATAGCCTTATTAGCATTTAACCTGCTGTCCGCAGGACTCATTGAAATAAACTTTTGTCAACGTTCTGACTTGAAAAAGTTTGATTTCGCATCGAGCAGACTTTTAACGTCTGCCTTAAACAGTTTCATCTCGCCCCCTCTCTCTGATGATTGATATTTTTTATTCAGACAACTTTTATTTACCTTGCAAAAATGTTCGGGAGAAATGTGATAAATTACAGATATGCAAATTTCTTTGAATGGCGTTGTAAGTGTGTCTAGCGGGAGCTGAATAACTTCTTGCAAGTCGGTCTGTGCGCACTCAGGACCCCAGGGAGCTGATCAAAGCACCCATTCTCTTTCATCCCCAGTATTCTCCTCCAAACTATTTCGATACAATATGTTTCCATGATGCACTTAATGTGCTAGGGACACAGAACTCATTACAACCTAGCTAGTTCTGCCGACCCCTTTGTTCAGCAGCATAAAGTTAAAAGGGAAGGGGAGGGGGGTGCTGCCAGTTGCCAGCTTTCTGAAACGCTAAAGCATGCGTCATTTTTCACCAGGTCTCCTCTTGATATACTCAAAAGACAAACTATGAAACCGGCCTCAGCCCTTTCTGGCATTAATTACATTGCTGTCCAGCCGATCTGTTTTTCCTATTATATGCATTTCTCAGCAGGGATTTTTTGCAAGCCTAATGCAGCTGCGTGTTAAGCTATGAATGCATTTTTAGCAGTATGGAAAGATAAGTGTGAAGACTGCCTAATGTGCGGATCTGTGCTTAAGGCTTTTCTTGTTCAGACCATATTTTATGGCACTTGATGATGGGAGCATTTTGCAATATTCTAGATTTAATTTATTGTTATCGCCTCCCATAATCATCAGTTTAGAACAGATTGTTTGGCTCTCTATTGTTGGAGCCTGTTTTCCTGTGTATTGACTTCTGATGTGACCAGCAAATACATTCTTGCATCACATGGGACATTTCAAGTATTCTTACTATCTGGGCGTTAACGGACCCAAATGCAGAGCCCTCACTTTTAGCCACACAGCAGAGTTGCCGCTGTTTGGAAGGATGACATAAGAATATAAACCCTATTTCACTTGCTAGGGCATTTGTTTATGGGGTTGATTGGTTGACGGAAATGGCTGGCAGCCAGTTCTGGGAAAGATTCCAGACCTGACTCCGATTAACCCTCTCTGGTGAAACTCTGCTGGAAACCAACTCACCAGCAATTGCCATTAATCTACTTACTAATTAAGCCAATTCATTTCTAAAGGAGAAAAATTCCTTTCTTTGGCCAAAGTGATGGGAGGAAATTTGAAAGAAGCGCCAAACTGTGTAACTGTAATTCAGCCAAGGACTATTAAAACAAGGTGTTGATATATAGCAGGGGATTAAAACACGTTTCTAGGGCAACAATCCTTTGGAGACGGTGGCATATAGTGCATAGGAGATGAAGCTCGAATAATGGTGGACTGCAGTGTGCTGCTCTATGGGCATGGGTTGGAAAGAACGCTGTTTCCCCCCAAATAAACCTTTTAAGTCTTTTACTCGTTTACTAAGTTATTCACCCACGGCTCAGCATTTCAGCCTTACAGGGCAGCGAAAAGGAACACATTGCCTGGGACCCAAGGAGTAGTTTTGCGAAGTATAATCAGCATTTTGCCTGGCATAAATGATGAGCATCTTAACGTTCGTTATTCATGTGGGAGAAGTTGAATCAAACTGCAAACAGCTCAATGGAGATGAAAATGATGAAGGCGGTGGTATATTGTATCGAATATTAATGACACTAGCAATCATTTTTTTTTAGTTTGCTTTGGTAGCCGTCCGAAGACATTTACGACGGAAAGCTTTTGACAACTGATCAGGCAACACTTATAAGAAATTAGAGCTTCTACATTTATTGACCAGTATTGTAAAACACAATCTTATATATGTATACAAACATCGTACGCGCACGTTTATCACACACACACACACACGTATGCTTAGACTATTGGCTGATAACTTATAATTTATCAAACTACCAGTTCATGGTACCTACGGAAATGTTTAATTTGGATAATTTAAGTCCCTTCGGGTAGCATTGAAAAGGGAGGTGTCAAAGAATAAGAAAAAGAAAATATGAATCAATAGCCCCTCCAACATCAGTGCCACCATGCGCACCCCTGAAGTGGGCCCAGTAGAATCCCAGGGCCAAAGCAAGCAGCCCTTCTTTCTGTGAGTTTTAGTAAAGTCGAATGAGCGAGCTACTGGCGGTAACTACAGACTTCAAGATCAGGCTCTGTTTATGGGTGAAAAGCTTGCAGCCAAAAGCCTTGTGCTCCCAGCCGTTCATTCTTGCTCAGTTTAAGGGCTAGCTCTAAATCAAACGATCGGTTAAAGCGAGGCACTTAACATTCACGCGGTGTGGTTTCTAAACAAGGCTGGTGGTGTATTTGACCGAAGTTCAGACTTTACTCAGACTCAAACTGCGCTCTTACAAGCAGTGGAACTACGAACCAGGCCCCGCATGGGACAAATATGGCACCAGATGGCAACGTGAGCGGCACACGTTCGCGCTCCCGGGTGGATGATCACCAGACCTCCGAGCGAGGCGAGCGCGCAGGTGGGAGAGTTCCCGCCGTTCGCTTCACATCCAGACCACGTCGCTTTGGGGGAGCCAAGTGTTCCTAGCTGCCCAGCGGGGCGATACACGGAGCCACACGGAAACCTCCTGGCATTTAATTCCGTGCGTCCGCCCCCGACGGCACCGCTCTTCTGTCAAGTTAACGTGGACGGAGGTGAAGGGAAGGGAGGCGCCCCGCCAAACTCGTCGTCCCCAGACACTGCAAGAGACAAGACACAGGGGACATGAGACAAGGGGCGCAGATCAGGCCGGAAGCCGCTCAGAGCCCAGTTGCCATCGCTGGGGCGCAACCTGCGGGCGGCGCTGCTCTCAGTTCGCGGCCCACGCCGACTGATGCACGCGCCGCCGAAGGCGCGGGACGCCCTGTAACCAAACCAATGGGTGCCTTTTCTGTGCCATTGGCAAGGTCTTGACAATGCCAGTCACAGAGCAAGGCGACAGCCGGAGATTGGGGGGTCTGGGAGACAGGGATCCTCTTCCCAGGGAAAGTGGTAGCATAAGAGAGCTTTCCGTCCGCTCCCCAGCAAAGCTGAAGCTCAGTTTTAACTTTGCCATCCACGGCTTTCCCCACTACAGTAGTTTTCCACCATTGTGGCAGCTTTACGAGCCAAGCCTCTCTTCCCAAAGGGTAGTTCGGGTCACTTATCTGCCAGCCCTTACAACAGCCTGCACAGCCCTGGTGAACTTCTAAAACAACACAACTTTTGCTTTTCTTGTTTTCTCAATTCCGCATTTAATTTTGATTTGCTCTGCTCTTTGTCCCATGTATCATTAGTACATTATGATTTTTATTTTTTAAAGATCAGTTAGTGTTGGATGGTGGTCAGCACTGGGGGGTTATTATGTGGCCACTGCCTCACTTCTGAATTGTGGGTCTCTAAGGAGAAGTGCTTAGCCATCACGCTGGGCAGTGATTTTCTAGGTCCAGGCGTGATGCCGGAGGCAGATTTATATTCTGAGTTATTGAGAGTGAGAACAGGGGGATATACAGAATACCGGGTGTATCTTGCACAGGGCACTACAGGGCTGACATTCTCAGTTCAAGTGCTATAATTTCTGTGCAAAAGTGCTATTTTAACCCATCACTGTTGGTCATGTGCACATGAAAAGGAAGAAACTCCTATGTCATTTTCTCAATAACGAGCTTATAGTAAGTTAAAGAAATGCTGCCATCTATCCCATTATGTTTTTGGAAAGTAAAAGAAACTGAATGGGCACCCATATAGGAACCGCAAAGGTATTAAACGGCCCTTTTCATCTGAGGAGAACAGCAGATTTCAAATTGTTTGGGAAAAGACAGTGATTTCTGCCAGACCCTAATGTTCCCCTGAAAGCCACTGGATAACACACAAGGACCTACTTTCAGCGCTTTCTGCCTACACTAACGAGTAACCCCATCCGTTCAGAGGTGACCTCACTAGAAGATGCTATGACACGGAATATGCAGGTGTATATTTCTTCATAAAGAGAACATCGGATGTACGCATTTCTTGAAATCACCAATGCCACACAGAGGCAGACTTTATACACTTCCTTTGAGAACTGAGTAACTATTAGAAAGCTACAGCTAATACATTCAACATTATACGATTAAAATATGTCCATCCCAGCTTGTGTTACTTTTTTGGGGGTAGATTATGGGTGCGCACCAGGGAAGTAGCCAGTTAAATGGAAACAAATTAAATATTGAATGGCTGCATCTCTGGACAAGCCATCAATGGGCAATGCACCTACCACGAAAAGGGAAAATGTTCTTACGTTGAATGTTACAAATTTTCCCAGGGTTTTAGTTTGTGTGTCATTTCACCACAACGAGGACAACGTATCCTCACATGGTGATTGTGACAGTGGCTACAAAACTACAACCAGAGTTTGAAAAAGACCCAGGAAAGAGCGTCCCCCAAATATTTGATACCAAACTTTAACAGCAGACAATAACTAGGACAATATTCATTAATATCCCAATCCACTACTGAATTTCTTCATGTTACCTCTTTCTTTTAGATAGTAAAAAATAGGATGTAAATATCCTAAAAAGACTAATGACATTTCACAGGTAATGCAATTTCGAAAGAAACACTTCCATGTTTTCTTTTCCAACAATGTGCATTTTTGTAAACTGGTATAAATTGCAATTCAAAAGCACTGATCTCGCCATCCCCAATCATTTTTTATACTGATCAAATGAATGCAGATACTCCCATTTGGGAGGGGCGACATGACATTTCACTTGGCAGTTCTAAACAGGTCACAGACCTTTCACAGACCCTAAGGCAGTGGGAGGGAGCTCTTTACGAAACCGTGTAACCAAATCAAACCAATGGTTACCCCTTTTCAATACCATTGGAAAGGTTTTCACAATGCCATTCACATAGCAGCAGAGAAACTGAAAGGATGGTCATCCAATGGAAATTTCTTTTCCTTTGTTTAAACTTACAGAGCTTAAAAATACTAGAAAACAATTACATTTTGTAGAACTAAAAGGTAAACAAGTACTGTACAAACATGCAAACTTATATGGCATAGACCTTGAAGTGGCTAGCCGTGTATATGTATATATGCATACATATGAATTTGTATATGTACATTTATTGGAGATGTTGCTTTGTGTGAAGCCATAGGCACAAAGACACAACATGGCTGCCCTGGAGATGACCTATTGCTTTCAAGTTGCTTGAACACATCAGAATTTCTATTGTTAAGGTTGATTAATTGAAACTGATAAGTTACCATGAATAAAGATTGTTTTTCTGTTTAATGTGGTGGGCCTGATTTGGTAAATGCTTCATTCATGTAGCCGTGCAGTGCAGCATATGGGCAAGATGCATTCAAAGTATCACAAACATACACCATTTATTATGCTTGTATGGTCACAACCAAAAGGTCTTTCTATTTTAATGACAAAGTTTGAATGAAAAATTCCATTTAAAGAGTCACTAACATTAAATGTGATTTTGTAATTTATACTGGTTCTTGGCACCTCATGAATGAAAACAATTTGAAAAGTAAAGACGGTTAAATTCAGTAAAACAAATCTATGTGCTAACGGCATTTCAGAGATCTTTAAACGTAAACCACCAGTTTATCTAAAATGTTTGTAGACCTATATGAAGACAGCACGCTGTGGTCTGGTGCCATCTTGTGTCACATACCACTGATAAAGTTATCGCTATAATGTTTCAATGAGATACTGTCAATATTGGTCTGAGTGCCACATTCCCATGGCTTATATTGGAAAAGACACTGGAGACTTATTTAGTGAATAAACAAGCCAACTGTCCAACCTTGTCCTTTTCATGAGTAAATTCAGCCGCCAAAGTTCCATAAATCTTCCAGCCTCAGTGATGTCAGGAATGGTATGTCCTACTGGCATCTGGTAGTAATATTACCCGAACATTTACAAATTCAGCTACGTGTCTAATTTATATTTGCATTATTATAGAAGAAACACATTGCCCCATACAATAGACCAGCAAACAGTTATCGCAAGCCTATTGTTCGCCTGTTTTTTTGTGTCCTGAGACACAGTATCTAAACATATTTCCACACAACTGTAATGGGTATTATTTTTACACACGGCTCGCTCTCCCACTGATTTCAATACGGCCAGGGAGCAACCTTCCTCACCACCACCCTCCCCCCCCCGCTGGGGATAGATACCCTCGGCGAGAATCTCCCAAACTGGCTACCACCCCTTCTTCCCTGAAAGGGGAGAGGGTGTTGCAGCAGGGCAGTGGGAGTGGCCGGAGTGCGAAGACCCCCGGCACCTGATGCCGTTTACACTACAGCATCCCCCACACTGCGCTGTCCTGTGCCAGGGGCACGAGCAGGGGCTTAGGGAGCGATTACTGTCTCCTGTATATCTCCACTCCATTGCTGCGCCAGGCGCTCAGCGGAGAACCCGCGCCACAGTCTTCAAACCGAGTCTTCCGTGGCTGTATTTCCGTGCTCTTGACTAGGAGTCGATTCGGAGCGCCGACTCTCTTCGATGCTTCTTAAAGAAAATGGGAACGGAGGATGTTCGGCCCCTAGCTAGGTCAAGCTTTATAAACACCGCGAAAAGACAGACATGGTGCTCTTCTCTGCAGCTTACAGTAGCAACGCTGCCCTCTCAAATAGGAACTGGACATTTTGAGCACAAGGGGTCAAACTGGAGTGCCCGCAGGAATTCCTTTGGCTGGAGAAGTGTAACCGAGCCGTGCCTGCTCCAAGATATAGTCAAGTTCATTACATTAGATTGGGGATTGGTAGATAACTTTTGTTACAACTTGTGTATCTTGAATACTAAAACATACACCGTGCAGTACCCATTACTGTGTGCCTATTTAAAAACCACTACCATCAATTAAAAAACTCTCTCTGCTCTTGCTGTTTCTAGAGCCTGTCTGAAAAGGCAGCATGTTTCCCTTCTGGGACACATAGTCCTTAGTCAGAAACAAGACAATGTCAGTGGTAGGGCAATACAAACAGCTTCTGGCACCTTTTTTTGTGACCACAGCTATGTTTGTTCTCAGTCTAGGTCTAGACTGCCACTTTTTATCAGAAAAAGGTACGTAAATTGCGCTCTGCAATTTGCGTACCTTTTTTGGATAGTTTTGTCGGAAGAGGCTTTTCCAAAATTAACCCAGTGTAGGGGTGCGTCTAGACTACATTCCACTTTCAAGAGAGGAATACAAATGAGGGAAATAAAAAATGCAAATGAAGTACTGATTTACAAATCTCATGCTTCATTTGCATAATCTTTTCCAATCACTTTTTCGGAAGAGATTTTTTCAAAAAAAAAAAAAAAAAAAGCAGGCTAGACAGGGTTCTTTTGAAAAAAAAACCAACCCTTTTTTAAAAGAACCCTTATTCCTGGAAAAATGAGGTTTACAGGGTTCTTTCAAAAAAGGGTTTTTTCCGAAAGAACCCCATCTAAACTGCTTTTTCTCGAAAAAAAATCTTTCGAAAAAGGGATCGAAAGAGATTATGCAAATGAAGCACAAGATTTGTAAATCAGCACTTCATTTGCATTTTTGATTTCCCTCATTTGTATTCCTCTCTCAAAAGAGGAATAGTCTAGGCACACCCCTACACTGGGCCAAATTTTGGAAAAACCTCCTCTTTCAGAAGAGCCCTTCTTCCTTGTGGCACGAGGAAGACAGGGCTTCCAAAAAAAGTGTGTCTGCTTTTCCACAAAACATGTCGGAAAAGATCTTCCGAAAAAACTTCTTCTGAAAGAGAGTGCCTACACAGCAAAAGCGCATCAAAAAAGCAATCTGCTTTTTTGAAAGATAGCATTCACACTGAATGGACACTATCTCGCATGTAAGCTGTGATTACTATGGATAGAGTGGCCACCAGGGCACCTGTGCTTTTTCCTCTTTCCTTTTCTTTCGAAAGAACTCCCTCTGCCCTGTCCACACATGCCTTTTTCCAAAAGAGCTCTTTCGTAAAAAGGCTTCTTCCTCGTAGAAAGAGGTTTACCAATGTCAGAAAAACCCCTCTGTTCAGCATTCTTTTGAAAAAAAATTGAAAGAAGTCAATGGATGAGCTGCCAATTATTGTAGTAGGTGAAAGATCAAGCCCATTGATTTCAGTGGGAGTTCAGAGCAGCCATAACACATTTTTTCTACATGCTAGCTAAAGAACCTCTTAGGATCTGACCTTTCTATATAGGGGAGTAATATTTATAATCAGACCACAGTCATTCATCCACTGAAGTCAGTGGAAGTTTTAACCCAGTTTTTTAAAGTTACCTATAAAAACACTTGGGCCTTGTTTACACCACACGATAAGGTCAAATTTATTATTATTTTTTAGCACTCAATTCTGCAAAGTTGAAGGTGCATGTCCCCACTGTGTGCAAGAATCTGATATAGTTTAAAGTATCACGTCTCCAATAAGCTGGCTACTGTTGACTTTACAAGCAATGCACTGTGAGTAGCTATCCCACAGTTCCTGCCACCCCTTTGCATTCTGGGTTATGTTCCTAGTGCATGCTGGGACCAAAACTGTGCAGCAGGTGGTTCTGGGTACATGTCATCAGCATACCCTAATGCACTAGTTTCCTCCCTCCCCCTGCTTGAAAGCAATGGCAAACAGTCTTTTTGTTCCTTTTTTCCCTTCCATGAAGATGCCATAGCATGGTATGCATGGAACCCATTCAGCAGCAAAGCATTATGGCAATCATATTAACCACGGTGTGCCTTATGCTGGAGTATATCCAGAGTGCACCCAGGGTCTGCCAGAATGAGGAAGAATCTTGGGAGGCCATTAACACTCTTCTATGAAGCACTGGAGTTGAGCGACTGGCAAATGCTGCTGGCATTCGATCCTTTTGACGCAGTGGAACGCTGGTTCTGGTGCCATGAGACAAGCACAGGCTGTTGGGACTGCATAGTGATGCAGCTATGGGACAATCAGCAGTGGCTGCAAAACTGTTGCATGCATAAGCTGGCTTTCATGGAAGTCTTCAAATTGCTTTCCCCCACCCTGAATCGCAAGAATACTAGAATGAGACCCGCTCCAACAGTGGAGAAGTGGCAATTGCTCCGTGGAAGCTTGCAACACCAAACAGCTACTGGTCACTTGAGAATCAATTCACAGTAGGGAAATCTACTGTGGGGGCTGTTGTGTTCCAAGTAGCCAAGGCAATCAATTCTCCTCTTCTACAGAGGGTAGTGACTCTGGGAAATGTGCAGGACATAGTGGAGGGCTTTGCCACGATGGGGTTCCTTAACTGCCAAGGAACACCTTGCCAAGAAGTACATTAACTCGCAGGGGGGTACTTCTTGATGGTGCTGTAGGTGCTGGTGGATCACAAGAGCCATTTAATCAATAAGGGATTGTCAGGAAAGGTGTATGATGTGCACCCATTTTTAGGAACTGCTGCCTCTTCAGAAAGCTGCAAGCTGGAACTTTCTTCCCAGACCGGCAAATTAACATTGGAGGTGTTGAAATGCCAATAGTGATCCTTGGGGACCCAGCCTACCCCTTGTTCCTATGGCTCATGAAGCTAAGCACGGGCAGCCTGGACTACCTAGAGTTCCTGGGCAATCATTGCCATACTAAAGGGTTGTTAAGGAACACAACAGGATAGGCTCCAAAACTGGCACTCTTTCCTTATACCTGTTTTCAAAGTTCATGTAATTGTAAGTGTTTTCTCCTGCCAGGGAAAAGCCAAATCAAACTCAAAACCAAAAACCCCCTTTATGACACATAAGAATGGCCATACTGGGTCAGACCAAAGGTCCATCTAGTCCAATATCCTGTCTGCCGATAGTTGCCAATACCAGATGCCCCAGAGAGAGGGATCACAATAGGTAATCTTCACACGATCCCGCCCGTCTTCCACTTCCAGAGAAACAGAGGCTAGGGACACCATCCTGGCTAATAGCCATTGATGGATCTATCCTCCATGAATCTATCTAGCTCTTTTTTGAGCCCTGTTAAAGTTCTAGCCTTCATTGCATCCTCTGGTAAGGAGTTCCACAGGTTGTGCGTTGAGTGATGAAAAACTTCCTTTTGTTTGTTTTAAACCTACTGCCTATTAATTTCATTTGGTGACCCCTAGTTCTTATATTGTGGGAATACATTTTTTTTTTAAATCAAATCAGTTCAAGGAATGCAACATTTATTGGAGACCTTCAGCAAACCAGTATATCTGGTTTTAATTTCACATGTAAGGGCTTGATCTTGCTCCTGTTAAAACTAATGAGAATTTTCCCACTGGCTATAGTGTAAGTCTCTTAATTGGATGAAAACTTTATTTGGTTTGTGCATCTAAAATATTAGCAAAATAGTGACATAGATTTTAAATCTATGAAAAAAATTCTTTGACAATGCCCTTTCAAGCACTTTTAGGCTGACCTCTTAACCTCCTTTTCCTGGATTGACAGAGTAATTTGAAACAGAGACAAACAATGTAATCTATCAGAATAATTTGTGTTACCTCTGTGCATCAGATATTTATGTTTGAGCTTTCTCTTACTGACAACCCACGTAAAGAGTCACTGTTACTTTGCATCTTTATCTCTGAGATTCGTGTCTTTTCTACTCATTAAGAATGTGTCTAAAGATTACAAAGTCAACAGTATCCAAAGACTGGACTGTGAGAAAAGTCTTCTAGAGTACATAAAATCAACTGCAGTGGATGTCATACAATGGGAGGTTTAGATGTTTTTAGGTGCCCAAATTTATCATTGTTTCACAGAAGCAGAATAAAAGCTATGGCAAATTTTACTAATATAATGTATGACGTCTGTTTATGCCAATTTAAAAAAAATTTGGAAGATACACATTCATCCTTTGACTAATACTACTTTTCTTATATCACAGGCTTATTTATCTATTCCTTTAAATAGATGGATAGCTTAAATAGATGGGGGAGGGATAGCTCAGTGCTTTGAGCATTGGCCTGCTAAACCCAGAGTTGTGAGTTCAGCCCTTGAGGGGGCCATTTAGGGATCTGGGGCAAATCTGTCAGGGATGGTATTTGGTCCTGCTGTGAAGGCAGGGGACTGGACTTGATAACCTCAAGGTCCCTTCCAGCTCTATGAGAGAGGTATCTCTCCATATGTTATTATTAAACAGTTTACATAACCTATAGTACATTTTTGAAACAAAAATTCACCTAATACATCTGTCTATTTTGGCTGAAAGCATATTATATTGTGCAGGATAAATCATCATCTTATGATTTGATTAAAATAGTACCACTTCTTCCATCAAATATAAAAAAGTCTGTTTCAGAGAAGTCAGGCTACTGAAGTTCTAATTTTGAAGGCATGTACAATGCAGTGGCACAATAACTTCACAATTATCTTCATGGATCATCCTCATTCCTCAGTAAAGATGAAAAAATAAGAAGTGAGGCTTGGTCTATATTGCAAAGATTTGTTGACATGGTGCGTGGCTAGGAGTGTAAAAAAAAGTTCACAACATCTTAGCCGACATAACTATGTTGGCACAACCCCTTGCGGATGCAACTAAAACAAACAAAGGAGTGCTTTTGCTGGCATAGCTAATGCCATTCAAGGAGATGGTTTAGCTATTCTGGGAGAACACTTTGCCAGCTCATGCTCCACCTCTACCAGGAGGCTTTGATGGCACAGATACACAGCAGAGGCTCTGTATTACAGATAAGCCCTAATTTAATTCTTTATGGGCCCAAGCCGGATTAAAAAATTCATTGAAATCTCTGGGAACTTTTACATTGATTTAAATGTTTGGATCAGGCCCTCTGGACCGTGACCATGTGAGCTGTACTAAAAATTGAACTATTTGCATAAGTAGCATTCAGTGTGAATAAGATTGCAGAATAGGGCCCTTTACGTACAGACTCTTGGAGTTTTAGTATGTTCATTTATTAAATATTGTCTTTAATTATTAAAGTTATAATATGTATAAAATAATCTTTGTTAACCATTGCAACCTTCACACTCTCTCTCTCTCTCTGTTATATTTCCTGTGTGGTTCCAATGTGTTCAGTTATAAAAAGGAAAGAGACTGAAGTTAAAACAAAAATGCAACCATCAAGCCGTATCTACTTGAAAAGGCCTTTGAATATGGTCAGTCCCAAAGGTACAGCTGGATAAATATCACAAACATTCTTTTTGATAAAATGTGTTTGACTAACAACCCCTTTACTTTCTACAAATATTCCTCTCACTGATTTTTCTGAAAGCACATTTGGAGATGGTGAAAATCTCAGAAATATTCATGTGAATATAAGATTCAGTCTCACACAAGATTCATGTTGGAAGAGTTAGCACAGCCATCTTGAAATCTTTATGACTTTAATACTAATTCCACTAATCCAGTCAGGAAATAAACATCATCATGTGAATTAGGTGCCCAGTCATACAACTTAAGTAGTCAAAGTAATAGTAAACAAGCTACAGGTTAAAATATATTTGCACAAAATATTTGAGCAATTTTAAATAAGTTACACAGGCATAAAATAAGTCTATTTATGACAATTTTCACATAAAAAAGGGCTAAAACTGTTAAATATCACATTCAGGATGAACTAATGCTTCTTCTGATTCTTACACTTATGTCAAATGTACTAGATCATTATTTTGTAATTTGATTTAGATTTTTGCAAAAAGAACAAAGATTTCTACTAAACAAATAAGATAAATGATACCAACCCAACTAAGTCTTCTGAGTTAAACAAGCCAGAGCTTAGAAGATGAACAAAAGGCCATCACTAACTATGAATGATGCTGAATGACCATAGTTTCTGTTCAGAATTGACTTGAGAAAATATGTGGTTACAAAATAAATTTCTGACGAGAAAAAGCATACTTTGTTGAAAGAGTGTATGTACAGTGCAGTGTCCCGATGGTACTGAAAAGCTAAAGTTGAAAAAGGTTTGGCAAGGGGTAGAAAGGGATACAGAACAGTGGGATTGTGCACCTTTGGAGTCAGAGGGAGCTTTGGCACTGACTTCAATGGGAGCAGGATCAGACCCCTAATCAAATAATCACAGATAGAGTAGGGTAAATTAGGACAGCGGTTCCCAACCCCTGGTCTGGAGCCTGGTGCCAGGCCATGAACTGCTGGCTACTGGCTGCAGCGGCTTGGGGGCCTGGGGCTGGGGTACATGGTCCTGTGCCTCCCTTCCCGCCATGGCTGTTGGGAGAGGTGCGTCCTGCCCTGCCTCTCAGCCAACCAGTACCGGGCAGGTGCGGGGATTCCTCCTAGATGTGGAAGAGCAGTTCACTGCAAGTTGGGAGGGCCGTGCGGAGCCTGGCACAGTAGCCTTAGAGCAGCCATGACCCGGGCAGCAGCGCTCAGCTGGCAGCTAGCGCAGGACTAGATGAGGGGGGCAGCGCAGGCATTGGGGGCGCCGGGGCAAGGGTAATGCTGGGGTTCTGGGAATGGGGTAATATTGGGGACTGGGGGGCTGGCACTGGGGAGGGTTCTGGGTTGGGGGCTGGATGCAATGATGCTCTGGAAACAGGAGGCTGGCACTGAGGCGTCTGGTTGTGGTGCAGGGCTCTAAGGGGAGGCTGGCAGGCTGGCATAGTGGGTTAGGTGCAGAGGTCAGTGGCTGGCACGGGGGGCAGTAGAGAGCTCTTGGGGTTAGGGCTGGCAAAGGGGGCGGCTCTGGGGCCAGGGTGTACCCCAGCCCACAGAGCTGCCACGAACAGTCAGCCTCAGCTGCAGCAGCCACCCACCACATTGCAACTGCCAGAGCTGATGCTGGCTGGCTCTGGGGGCCAGGGCTTTTGGCAAACTGATAATAGTTTATTTGCATAATCACAAATGATAGAACACGAGAACTGTAAGGGACCTCAAGAGGTCATCGAGTCCAGTTCCCTGCCCTCATGGCAGGACCCAGTACCATCTAGACTATCCCTGACAGATGTCTATCTAACCTGCTCTTAAATATCTCCAGAGATGGAGATTCCACAACCTCCCTGGGCAACTTATTCCAGTGTTTAACCACCCTGACAGTTAGGAAGTTTTTCCTCATGTCCAACTTAAATCTCCTTTGCTGAAGTTTAAGCCGATTGCTTCTTGTCCTATCCCTCCTCCTTATGACACCCTTTTAGATATCTGAAAACTGCTATTATGTCCCCTCTCAGTCTTCTCCTTTCCAAAATAAACAAGCCCAATTCATTCAGTCTTCCTTCATAGGTCATATTCTCTAGACCTTTAATCATTCTTTTGCTCTTCTCTGGACCTTCTTCAATTTGTCCACATCTTTCTTGAAATATGGTGCCCAGAACTGGACACAATACTCCAATTGAGGCCAAATCAGCGCAGAGTAGAGTGGAAGAATGACTTTTTGTGTCTTGCTCACAACACTCCTGTTAATGCATCCCAGAATCATGTTTGCTTTTTTTGCAACAGTGTCACACTGTTGACTCATATTTAGCTTGCAGTCCACTATGGCTCCCAGCTCCCTTTCTGCAGTTCTCCTTCCTAGACAGTCGCTTCCCATTCTGTAGTGTGAAACTGATTGTTCCTTCCTAGGTGGAGACCTTTGCATTTGTCCTCATTAAACTTCATCCTATTTACCTCAGAGCATTTCTCCAGTTTGTTCAGATCATTTTGAATTATGATCCTATCCTCCAAAGCACTTCCAACTCCTCCCACCTTCATATCATCTGCAATCTTAATAAGTATACTCTCTATGCCAATATCTAAATCATTGATGAAGATATTGAACTGAACCAGTCCCAAAACAGATCCCTGCAGAATCCCACTTGTTATGCCCTTCCAGCAGGACTGTGAACCATTCATTACTCTCTGAGAACAGTTATCCAGCCAGTTATGCACCCATCTTATAGTAGCCCCATCTAAGTTGTATTTGCCTAGTTTATTGATAAGAATATCATGCAAGACTGTATCAAATGCCATACTAAAGTCTAGGCATACCACATCCACTGTTTCTCCCTTATCCAGAAGACTCATTATCCTATCAAAGAAAGCTATGAGATTGGTTTGACATGATTTGTTCTTTACAAATCCATGCTGGCTGTTACCCATCACCTTATCTTCCAGGTGTTTGCAGATGTATTCCTTAATTACTTGCTCCATTATCTTTCTTGTCACAGAAGTTAACTACAGACCAGTTAGTTTTTCTGGGTTGTTCTTATTTCCCCTTTTATAGATAGACACTATATTTGCCCTTTTCCAGTCTTCTGGAACCTCTCCTGTCTTCCATGATTTTTCAAAGATGATAGCTAAAGGCTCAGATACCTCTTCTATCAGCTCCTTGAGTATTCTAGGATACCTTTCATCAGGCCCTCGTGACTTGCAGACATCTAACTTTTCTAAGTGATTTTTTACTTGTTTTTTTTTATTTTATCTTCTAAACCTCTACCCTTTTCTCCCTAGCATTCACTATGTTAGGCATTCCTTCCTCATCAGACTTCTTGGTGAAGACCATAACAAAAGAGTCATGAAGCACCTCTGCCATTTCCAAGTTTCCCATTATTGTTTCTCCCGCCTCACTGAGCAATGGGCCTACTCTGTCCTTGATCTTTCTCTTACTTCTAATATATTGATAGAATGTCTTATTGTTTCCCTTTATGTCTGTAGCTAGTTTGAGCTCATTTTTTGCCTTTGCCTTTCTAATCTTGCCCCTGCATACCTGTATTGTTTGCTTATATTCATCCTTTGTATTTTCATTATGATATAAAAATAAAATATGACCTGAAAAAATAAGAGTCAAATAAAAAGTGGAAACTAGGACAATTACAAATAAATGTTACTGGTCTGCCAGAAGTTTATGAATGGGTTTGCTGGTCTGTGGTATAAAAAAGGTTGGGAATTACTCAGTTAGGAAACAAACAGGAATAAATGTGTAATTTTATAAGAATGATTTTCTTTCTTCTTGGTTTCTTACTTACTGAAAGTCAGT
The DNA here is from genome assembly GCA_019425775.1 of Rafetus swinhoei. Taxonomy (NCBI): domain Eukaryota; kingdom Metazoa; phylum Chordata; order Testudines; family Trionychidae; genus Rafetus; species Rafetus swinhoei. Next base: position 224,855,805 of record CM033424.1, read on the forward strand.
TATTTTAGTGAATCATTCCCTTTCCATAAAAAATATGCAGAACATTCTACAGCAAGACATTTCATACTATACTGCATAACAATTGTGCGCGCAATGGGAAAGTTTTCCATTGTCTATAATAAAAGGACAGATAAGGGCTTGACCCCACAGAGGCTAAGGTAGAGTGTATATCTATGGTGTAAGTACTGTTAGCCTAGTTAATTCAAGCAGAAGATGCTTGTACATACTGTTGTAAACAGAAACAGAGTGCCACACTTCACCTTCAGATATGAGAAAAAACGGAGAGGTCATCAGGATAGGTTAGACAAACTCGGAAATCATCTGGTTCTCCTGGCCCAGGCAGGCCCATCAAACATCTTCTTAGGAGGTACAGGAATGGTTCCAGACTTAGAGCATATACCATCTCAGACAGAGGGTCTCTCAATATATGCCCCTGTGGATAGGGAAGCAGCAGCTAATACCCCCATTATAATGTGTTTAGTGTCTTTAAAGGATGAGTTTTCATGGGCAAAACCCACTTCTTCAGATGTGGGGTTTGCCCACAAAAGCTCATGATATATTGTATATTAGTTAGTCTCTAAGGTGCCACAGGACTACTTGTTGTTTTTAAAGTTAGACTAATACAGCTAACCCTCAGACTTTTATACACACATCAGTAAAGAAATATATGAAGTGCACTGACCCAATTCCAAAATAGTTAACCACAGTCATCTTTCAGAAACATGAGACCATCTCAAAGGCCTTCTGCTCCATATGCAGATTAAAATTTTACTAACAGTAAAAAGCACAGTGAATTCAGAACAAATCACCAAAAAATACCACAGCTAGGAACAGAATATGATTCATCCTGATCAAACAAGTGTTCAAACAGTCCTTCAGCTGGTTAGTTAAGGCCCTGGGTAAAATTTTGTAACTGAAGCAGAGACAGAAAATGTGTATAATTCTGAAAATCACAACAGTCTCATTTTTTGTGCAGCAGAGTAATAACTGCCCAGAAGCAGTGGAGAGTCAGTTCTCCTTCAGACTCTCCATAATTATTAGCTATAAGTCAGACCGATCAGATGCATGAACTATTTGTAGAATTCAGACAGCAGCTTATCAATGCAGGAGGCCTGCCTGCAGAGAGCTTCTGGACTTGCAACAGAGAGTTCCTGCAATGACAGCGTAGTATCTAGGCCCATTGCACCTCACTGGTTAGACAGGGTAAGCTCTGGTGCAGCTCTGCCATTGCCAGCACATTACAGGATTCAGGCAAATACACAGTACTGTGAAAGGAAAGAGCAGCTTTCCAGATTCCACCCATTTCAGTCAGCTAATAACCATTTGGCAGCCAGAGACAAGACAGTCCATAGGTTTTTTCTTTTTATGGGAGTATCAAGGCCATGCAGCTGGATTCAGAGGGCCTGAACAGGGCTCCTTTCACCTTCTTTTTCAACAAGCATCTCAGGAGTCAGTACTTCAGGTAGAATTTGCTGAAGCTGCACATCCCCACATCAAAAGTTGCCATGAAGGGCCAAGATATCTCATTCCAGGCCATACATGACTTGATACAAGGATCATGTGGTAGCCTAGTATACCTCTACCAAATGGTACCATCTGGACTTCTCTGACATACCACCATTCTTTCAAGGACTGAAAGGGGCTTCTGCTGCTGCCAACGCTCCCAAGCTACAGTGAGTGTCTGGGTGAAATTCAAGACCTAGAACAATTTGGTATTTAAGTGCTAGTGGGAAGAACAGACAGGAAAAAGGAGAGAGGAAGACAGAATGATAATCAGACAAGTGGGAGACGTGGAAGACTGAATATATTTACACTGGATTTCATGGTATAAAATAATCCAATCTAGCCACTGAGATGTGGCTGGGAGTAGCTTTCAGCCAAAAGTACTGCCTCTCAATGAGGAGGGAAACCTCCAAACATCTACTCATCCAAAGGGCAACAGGAGACTACAGAGTTCCTTGGCTGACTGAGGGTGGAGCTTCTCATGATTTCTGTCTAAAACAAATGAAATCCCCTTCCAAGAAAGCTCCCAGTCAAACAAGGCATGTGTAAGAGTTTGCAAAAAGGAGACACTTTTTTTTGTCCCAAGATGGGCACATACACAGCAAAAACATTAAAAGTATCTCAAGGAGCTGGTCTTGCACAATCTCCTTCACAGAGAGGATCTGTGGCCCCATCCCCTGGTAAAAGAGAGCAGCTATCCCAGCAGGGACTCTGGAGCCATGGCTCAAGAGAGCTTCTGATTCCTTCAACCAGTTCTCCTGATTATTAGGCTCTGAGGGTTTGTCTTACAAAAGGAAAATCAGCCCATTTTTGTCTGAGAAATTCAGAGTTGTGCCCTTTTATGACCATGTCAGCATCCACTAATATTTACAGAGCAAAAGTTGGGCAGCAGCACAGAGAAGAGAAGGAGAAAGAAACAATGGCAAGAGGAAGAACTTTGGGGAAAAAAAATCCAATGGGAGCTCTGTATCTCTCGAACAATCTCCTTTTTTGAGGCGTAAAGATCTTGCGCAAAAGGGATTTTTTGTGCAAAACAGACCCATCTACACTGCTTGTTTTTGTGCAAAAACCTGTTGTGCAAAAAGCATCGGCAGAGAATATGCAAATGATAGCATAACCAATGCTACTGAGTGCTTCATTAGCATACTCTCTGCCGGCAAAAGCTTGCAGTATAGACATAGCCTTGGTGTCCACGCTCCTCCTCCTTATATTCAGGTCCTATATTCTTACCAAGGACTCCAAAGCCAATTGTATGTGAGTAGTAACCCCTCAATTGACCAGGATCACCAAACAAGAAACATTTTAGCTTGCTCAGAGGTAGCAAATACTGTATAATCTACTCTTTATATATGCGGTTTTAAAACCAGGTTGAAGGACTGTTTAGGATTATTTTAAAACCACAAAAGCCTGGGGCCAGAATGCCATAATGTTTCAGATTTGGATTCTCGCAAGCCAAGAGAATTATCCTAACATCAGAAACTAAAGTTCCACAGTGAGAGAGATCAGATACTAGCATTTCATTGTAAATGAAGTAGGTGAGGGAAGCATTGGAAAAATATATTTTAGCATCAGGAATAAAAAGGAAAAAGCTGAAACAAAAGATTCCTTGACCCCAAGTCCCTCCTGTACCAAGCAATTCACAAACTATTCTTGGAAAAATCTCAAATTTACTCATTTGAAAGGCAGATTTTATATTAGCACAGCCAATAACCTTACCTACACACAGCAACACATCCTCCACAGTGTAAGAGACAGCAGGTGCACACAGAACCCCAAGCTTGTGGGTCAACTTGTTAAACTCATCTGAAGTGGACCCCCATGGAGAACCCACCCCACCCACCCAAAGGAAAAAAGAGAGGGAACTTAACACAACAAAACAGCGAGAAACAAACTAAATACACACTATCAGAAAACCAGCTAGTACACATAGCACATACCAAATACAGCGCCACCCTCAGAAACAGCTAGCTTGGCTACAGAAAGAATGGAAAAATTACAGACAGGTGAGCCTTACACAGATCCACAGAATTCTTCCTCACAAGAACAGGACACTCTGTTTGCTAAGCCACTTCCCAGACAGAGAACAAAGAAGTCAGGGCCTATTGCAAGAAATATCTACAACCTAACCTCAGCTACCAAGAGCCATCTTACAAAGAGACCATCAGCAGCTGAAGTAATCAGACACCTGTACCCCCATCTGAGCTAATCAGAACAAACTGAGTTATCAGGAGACTGTTGCTGCTACAGGCATTAGATAGTGTAACAACATTAACAGCTATTTTTTTAAACTGTAGCTTCCTCAAATAAAAAAGCTGTCTATGCCCTTGCTTTAAAGCCTATTTAGTTGTATTTTATTTAGGTTCATAATTGTTTCTTTGCATTTAAACATCAGCTATTGAATATGTTCAGGGCATGCATGGACAATTTCATGACCAAATGATAGTTTTACATGCAGCATGCATGCACGCAGTTTTGTAAATTTAGTGTTTAATGTGATACTTGGGGCAAGAATTTTGATGTTTCCACAGTATGTAAAACTCCCCATTCAGACCAATAAAGCGCATCTGAGCTCATCTGGTGAAGTGGGTTTTGCCCATGAAAGCTCATAATACTATAGATATGTTTTTGTTAGTCTCAAAGGCTACATCTACACTACGAGTTTTCTCGGCAAAAAATATGCAAATGAGGGACTCATTTTAATGAGTCAATCTCATTTGCATATTTTCTGCCAATCCATTTTTGCACTGGGGTTTTTGTGCAAAAGCAAGCAGTGTGGACATTTTCTTTTTGTGCAAAAACCCCTTTTTCCGCAAGATCCTTATGCCCCAATGATCTTATGGAAAAAGGGTTTTTTGCGCAAAAAGAAAATGTCCACACTGCTTGTTTTTACGCAAAAACCCCAGCGCAAAAACGGATCGGCAGAAAATATGCAAATGAGATCGTGACATATTTTTTTGCTGAGAAAACTCATAGTGTAGACATAGCCTAAGGTGCCAAGGACTACTTGTTGTTTTTAATATCTTAAAGGATTAGTAGAGTTGCCCAAAAACATTGGCATTTATTAACAAATAAAGAGACTAATAATGTTTTTGATTCAATCTAGTTGATCAATTTCCTCCTCTGTCAGTTTGGGTCTGGCTGGACTGCGGGTTTTTTTTGGGATACCGGAGGATACCAGAGGTATCTTGAAAAAAATCCACCACGTCCAGGGGACGTATTTGCTCTTCCACTTTTTTCTGCAGAAGAGCAAATGCACTCTTTCGGGAAGCCCCTGTATTCTTCGTTCTACGAGGAAGAAGGGAGCTTTCAAAACAGGGTTTTTTTCCTGACATTTGGCCCAGTCTAGACGGGTCAAACGTTGGAAAAGTCTCTTCCGACAAAAGAATCGGAAAAAGGTACGCAAAATGTGGAGTGCATTTTGCGTACCTTTTTCCTACAAAAACTTGTAGTCTAGCCGTACCCTCTGAGAGAAATGTATGCATGTGCTGGATAGCCTGTGACATGTACAAATAGACATGAAGCTAGTTTACTTTTACTTTTTTATGAATGAGATTTTGGTGCTTATGAAATCACTATACGTACATTGCATTAACAATCTGCTCCAACTAGCACAGCCCTAGCACTAGCACAGTCTTTAAGGGCAGAGGGGACCATCATGATCATCTAGTCTGACCTCTTCCACATTGCAGGCCCCAGAACCTCACCCATCCACTCCTGTAATAGACCCCTAACTTCTGACTGAGGGTACGTCTACACTAGCCCCCTAGATCGATCTAGGGAGGCTAATGAGAGCGACGAATTGCAAATCAAGCCGGATTTAAATATCCCGTGCTTGATTGCATGTTCCAACGATCGCCATTTTAGAAACTGACTAGCCGAAGTAACTGCTCACGTCTGCGTGGCAGTAAACGGATTCGATTTAAAGCCTAACTCGAATTAGCTGGTATTCCTCCTGCAATGAGGTTTACCAGCTAATTCTATTTAGGGCTTTAAATCGAATCCCATTTCACTGCCACGTAGACGCAGGCAGTTACTTCGGCTGGTCAATTTCTAAAATGGCGATCGTTGAACATGCAAATCAAGCGCGGATATTTAAATCCCGGGCTTGATTTGCAATTTCGGTCGCCCTCATTAGCCTCCCTAGATCGATCTAGGGGGCTAGTGTAGATGTACCCTGAGTTACTGAAGTTCTCAAATCATGGTTTAAAGACTTCAAGTTACAGAGAATTTTATACTAGTTTAAACCTGTAAATGACCCAAGCCCTATGCTGCGCAGGAAAGTGAAAATCCCCCAGGGTCTCTGCCAAACTGACTTTGGGGGAAATTCTTTCCCATCTCCAAACAAGGTAATCAGTTAGACCCTGAGCATGTGGGCAAGACCCACTGGACACATACTTGGGAAAGAGTTCTCTGTAATAACTCATACTGTATTTCATCCCAAGTACCATTCACTGCTATGTCCTCAAGTACTTTCTCTTTCAAAATTTGTTCCAAGACCATGCACACAATAGGTCAAACTAACAGTCCTATAGTTTTCTGGATCACTTCCCCCCTTTTTAATAATAGGAACTATATTAGCAATTCTTCAGCCATAGGGTACAACCCATGAATTTACACATTCATTAAAAATCCTTGCTATTGGGTTTGCAATTTCATGTGCCAGTTCCTTTAATATTCTTGAATGGAGATTATCCAGGCCCCTCAAATTAGTCCTATTAAGATGTTTCACTTCCACAATGCATGTGGTAATTTCTACCACCATATCCTCATTTGCATTAGCCACCTTGCCACTACTCTCAAGCTCTTCATTAACCCCATTAAAAGCTGAGGCACAGTATTTGTGTAGGTGTTGGGCCATGCCTAGATAATCTTTAATCTCCACTCCATCCTCAGTGCTTAGTGGTCCCACTTCTTTTCTTGTTTCCTTTTTATTTATATGGCTACCAAATGTTTTATTATTGGTTTTAATTCTCTTTGCAAGGTTCATTTCTGTTTGGCTTTTGTCAGTTCTTCCTTTATCCATACACTTTCTGACCTGCAAGAGGCAGATTTCCTTGCTAATGCATCCTATCTGCTACTCACTGAAGACTTTCTGTTTTCTCTTAATCACTTGTTTGAGATGCTTGCTCATCTAGCTTGGTCTGCAACCCTTCCACTTTGGTTGAGATTCAGGTTTCAGATAGTACCTGTAACTTTGACTTAAAGTTGTTCCTAGCAACTAATGTCAGGGGCAATGCATGGGGGGCATGAAAGATCAGATGCCCTCAAATACTGTAGAGGGGGGGAGGGATAAGAGCAAGCAACCAGTGGGACCAGAGTTTGGGGTCCCAGCTGCTGCCCGGGGCTCCGCTGCCAGCCCCATGCCTGGAGCTCCACTGCTGGCCCCACACTTGGGAACCCAGCTGCTGGCCCTGCATTTGGGATCCCAGCTGCTGCCCAGGGTTCCACTGTCAGCCCTGTTCCTGGAGTCTCAACTGCCATGCAGGGCTCCACTGCTGGCCCCACACTTGGGACTCAGCTGCCTGCCCCATACCCGGTGTCCTGGCTACCAGCCCCACATCCAGGGTTCCAGCTGCTGCCCAGGATTTGGCTGCTGGCCTCAGACCTGGGATCCTGGCAGCTTCCTGAGGCTCAGCTGCTGACCCCAGCATGCCTGCCCCCAGCTCTGTCTGTTATTACATGGCCCTGTTCCAGGCCCCAGTGAGGAGGGGTAGGGGCGTAGGAGAAGGGGTGGGGCAAAGTAGGGACCAAAAGAGCCAGGGTCGGAGTGGGACCCGGAGCAGATGGAGGGGCTTGTCCTGGGCCCTACATCTCCATAGGGACAGCTCTGTCAGGGATAAGGGTTGCACGGAGAGGGGTGACATGCGGTGGTGGTCACATGGCTGTCTTGTGTCTCTCCTCAGCAGTCACCTATGACTAAGGGAGACAAACTAGGGATGTAATAGTAAGGTTGATTAAACAATTGCCAAAAGCTTATAGGTTAATGCTATAGACTACAGGCACTTCCCCACCACCCCTTGCCAGTACATTTTTTAGCAAGCTGGCCAGCAGCCCATCTTAGTCCCAGCTTGCACTAGGTCCTGCAGGGAGCCTGGCTCAGTTCCGGCTCATGCTGGGTCCGGGAACTCAGACCCTTGCCCCTGAACAGGGGCTGCCCGGGGACTATAGAATAGTTGTCTAACCAATAAGAATTCATGAGGTTAATCTACTATTCAATTAATCAATATTTAACATCCCTAACATGAATACCTACCCACTTCCTCACAGTAAAATGACTCCCTCATAGGTTTTTCATCTTCTGTTCAGGGATAAGAATTGATTCCTTTAGTAATAATAAACACAGAGACCTGGGTCAGAACTGATCCAAGGAGTCACCTCCTGATAGAAGACCTCTAAATCCAGCAGGTCCAAGTAATCTTGAATGTGGCAAATCTTTCTTTCTTTCTTTCTTTCTTTGTTTTTATGAAAAGACTTACAGATACACTGAAAATTGTGTCCATGTAGAACAGACGCCATGAAGAGAGAAGTTAGCTATTTGTTTAATTCTTAGTCCATAGGCTCAATGAACATCACAGTCTTTGAGGGTACGTCTACACTTGCTCCCTAGTTCGAACAAGGGATGCAAATGTAGGCAACCGAAATTGCTAATGAAGCGGGAATTTAAATATCCTGCGCTTCATTAGCATAATCTCGCCCGCATGCTATTCTGCTCACCAGCTGATTCGAACCAGGAAGTGTGCTCCGGGATGCGTTAGTTCAAATTAAACCCCTTGGTTTGAACTAACGTTACTCCTCATTTTTTGAATTCGTGAATTTAACATTTTTTGAGGAGTAACGTTAGTTCAAACCAAGGGGTATAATTCGAACTAACGTGTCCCAGAGCGCACTTCCTGGTTTGAATCAGCTGGCGAGCGAATAGCGCATGGCGAGAGATTATGTTAATGAAGCGCGATATTTAAATCCCCGCTTCATTAGCAATTTCGGTCGCCTACATTTGCATCCCTAGTTCGAACTAGGGAGCAAGTGTAGACGTACCCTGAGTGACCAAGTCAGGACTTTGAGGTGCCAGCCATCAAAGTACACTAGAACAGTTGTCTCAATGGCTGCCACTACTACTATCATTTTGGTAAATAACATGGGAACTAAGGTCAAACAGCAAGGTAGACTAAAGGTCCTAATGACAGGATTAGAAACCTTTGATAACAATGGATAGTCCTCAGTAAAAAATGAAGTTCCCAGAGCTAACTGAAAACATTACTGATTTGGGACTTCATTTTAAACTAGTACTTCTATATTCCTGACTTGACAAACTGCACTTCCAAAACAGGATGTAAGTTTTGCTTGCACTTGTATGAATAAGAGGAAGAACTGGAGAAGACATATGAAAGTGGGATAAAATAGCAAAACAATGTGAATTTAACAGATTTTACTACTTGTCAATCTAACCAAAGGCAGAGCATACTTAAATGGCATGCATGCATCCAGAATGACATATCTATACTTACAAAAGGCAGGAATGGTAGCTAGTTTCAATATTAGTACAGTTAATGGAAAGTATGCATACTAAAGCCTTGCTTTGACAAAATATTTAAAGTTTGTGCGTAACTTTAAGCATCTGAATAATTCAATGAAGTCAAGGGAGCAATCACATGCTTAATATTAAGCACCTGCTTAAGAGTTTTGATGGCTCAGAGACTATAATATCTGGATGAATAAACAGTGTTAAACTGCATGCCAAACACAGTGAATGCATAATGCTCTGAACTTTTATAAGGTAAGTAGTTAGTAGTATTTTGCTTCTCGTTGAACTACTGAATTGCACTTAAAATATATAATTTCCTGTTTGATCACAAATAGCAATCATTTAACTTAAGTTCTTTTAAAGCTACACTTAGCTGTTCATGTATACATTTTCAGTGCAGTGTGAAGGGAACAGAAAGTACAGAATTCCTCTCAGTCTGTTTTCCAACATATATTATTGAAAACATGCTACTCAATTCTGATAAGTATATATAAAATAAGGTTACACAATATATTAGTTTTCCTTAAAAATCATACTTACCATCTTCATACAAACTGCACATATCTGTTCCAGTTGGAATTTTAACAATATTAAGATCTTTTTCTTCCATCTCTGCAGTAGACTGGGAAGGTATCTGTGGCTAGTATGGAACATTTATTCATTAAGGATGACTAGCAGCTATTGGCTGATGATATAACAAGAATCTTATTACATTACATTTAGAGTTGATGTGTGAAGTTCAAGCAAAGACGTAAAACTATCCATAAAATCATCAAACACTATACAAAGGAGGAAACTAGACGTTATATAAACAATTCTGACACCAACCATGTCTCATTGTTTTCTTATGTGTCTCTGTCTAAATCAATCTGCTCTCTCTCATTTTATGCTTAGAGTGTAAGCTGTTTGGAGCAGGAACCTTGTTTTTGTTCTGCGTATGTACAGCACATAGCACAATGGGGTCCTGGTTCACAACAACAGTTTCTAGGCTCTATCATAACAATATGTTGCAAGCAAATACTGAAATGTTCTCAACGAGCAGCATTTAAACAACCCTAGCTTTGTCCTAGTTTTTGTGTTATAATTTTTTTTCCTGATTCAACTTCCATGGAAAAAATGTTATAACTTCTTTTGATTTTTTTTTAAGAATGGGAATGGTCTTTTACAGATCTTTTTAGTATTATAAATAAAAGTTTAGTATTTTGTGTATACTTTTCTATAAGTAGGTCTTACCAAATTCAACAACATGAAAAACATGTCACAGACAGTGAAATCTGGTTTTCCCCCTGTGATATCTGGTCTTTTCTGTGATTTTATGCTGTTATGCAGATTTCATGAGGGGGCAGGGCAGACCAGTATTTCTCAAATTAGGGGTCCTGACCAAAAAGGGAGTTGTGAAATGGTCACAAGATTGTTTTAGGGAGAGTCACAGTATTGCTACCCTTACTTTTGTGCTGCCTTCAGAACTGGGCAACTGGAGAATGGCAGCAGTTAGCCACGTGCCTAGTTCTGACAGCAGTGCCCACGAGCAGCAGTGCCGGAGTAAGGGTGGTAATACCATACTATGTCACTTTTTCTTCTGTACTTCTGCCTGCAGAGCTGTGCCCTCAGTCAGCAACTACCATTCTCTGGCTGCCCAGCTCTGAAAACAGCAGCACTAACGTAAGGGTGGCATGGTATGGAATTACCACTCTTATTTTGGCACTCCTGCTGGCAGTTGCCCTGCCTTCAGAACTGGAGCCTCGGCCAGCAGCCACTAATCTCCAGCAGCCCAGATCTGAAGGCTGTGCCATTGCCAGCAGCACCATAAAAGTAAGGGTAGCAGTACCACAGACACTCCTACAATAACTGACTTCCCCACAATTATTTTGGGTCAGGACCCCTACAATTACAATATGGTGGAATTTCAGATTTAAATATGGGAAATCATGAAGATTATGATTTTTAAAATCCTATGATTGTAAAACTGACCAAAATGGGCCATGTATTTGGGAGGATTCTACTTATAAGTAACAAGTATGTTGGTTTACTATAACATGAACAGTTTTTTTAAGGTAATAGGGAAAGTTTGATTATTTGGTTTAAAGATTATTTTTAATCTGTTCAGTACCTTACTCTCTAATGACATTTGTTTAACTAGGGGTATAGTGAACTATTTTTCTCAGTAAGAAAAGATTGCTATTTGACATACCTATTTATTAAGTCATTCAATACCCATTAAATACTACATACTAAGACATTTAATATCTAGTAAGTCATTTAATACCTATTTGCTATTTAAGATACAGGGACCTATACAGTAAGTCATTGACATGTCCATGTACTGTTATAAAAGAAAGCCACATGATAAAGGGATAAGGTTCATTAAGAGTTTGTTACTATTGCAAATGTCTTGTCAAAAGGGTAGAGCTAAGGTTTTTTAGATACCTGTCACTGACAATCATTTGTAAAAAATTGTCTCTGTATTAACTGAATGTTAAGACAGAGGGCTAAAACTAGGGTAGCCAGACATATTGTGGAGGCAGCAAGAAACCCCAGGCAGGCTCCCCTGCTTGCCCCGCAGGTTGCTCAGGCTATGTCTACACTACGGAATTTTTCTGGGATACCAGAAGTATCTTGGAAAAACTCTGCCACATCCAGGGAACGTGTCTGCTCTTCTGAATTTTTTTTGGAAGAGCAGATGTGCTCTTTTGGAAGCCCTGTATTCCTCATTTTCTGAGGAATAATGGCTCTTCTGAAAGAAAAGGTTTTTCTGACATTTGACCCCATGTAGATGGGCCAAATGTTGGAAAAGCCTCTTCCGAAAAAAGAATCCGAAAAAAGTACGCAAATTGCATACCTTTTTCCGACCCCCACCCCAGCAGTGTAGACATAGCCTCAGAAATGCAGCTGCTGAGCCCCATTCTGTTTGAAAACTGGAGGGGAGGGGCAAAGCTTCAGGAGCTGCTACCAGCCCCAGCACAATCCCATTGGCCGGTTTCTGGCCAGAAACTGGCCAATGGGAGCTGCCAGTTTGAATAACAGGCAGCCAAAAAGAACCATGCCCTCTCTCCTTGGCTCAGTTAGTCACACAAGCACATGGCTGGGCAGGCAGGCAGGCTGGCTGGGCAATGTTTTAAGCTCTGCAAACCTTTAGCTCTGCAGGCAGGCAGGCTGGTTTGGCTGCTGGCTAGTAAGTCTCCTGGCCAGAGCCTGCCTCTGGCACCCCAGCCCCTCCCCTTCCCTAACCCTCTGCACCCCCAATCAAAATACCAAATCCTCTGCCCCCCTCTTGTATCCATACCCCTTCCCAGATCTGGCACCCCAATCTCCTGTCTCAGATCACAATCCCCTCCTACCCCTAGGTCACATCCCAAACCTCTGCACTTCAGTCCCCTGCCCTAGGTCACAACCACCTCCTTCACCCAAATTCCCTCCCAGACTCTATTCTTCCTCCTGCACCCCAATCCCTTTCCCCAAGCTCCCTTCTCCACCCAACCTCCAACCCAGACCCCACATCTCCTCCATTAATATCATAGAAGAGTGCAGCCCTCAACCACTTTCCAAAATCTTGAAGTGGCCCCCGTCAAAAATTATTGCCCACCCCTGTACTAGAGGGAAATAACTTGGACAGAGCAGTGTTGGGGAAGGTCTGAGGAAGCCAGGGGAGGACCAGCCTAACTTACTCACTCACAGGCTGATGTCCTACTAAAGGGGTCTGAAAGAGTATTAGGGCTGCAGAGGGGCATCTGTGATGCCAATCATGAAGTGGCCAGTTCAGACTGTGGTTTGCCCCTGAGGGAAAGGGATAAATGAAGAATGGCAGTGGGTCACTGGGACAAGTAGTGGGGTTAGGGTCAACTGGGCATTGATGCATGCGAGGCAGCACTGTGGTGTCTGAGGGATATGGGTCCTGACAAGTGGTAGAGAAGGAGAGGCAGATAACGTCAGGAAGACACTACCCAACAGGGGTGCTCAGAAGGTGTGAGAGCTAATTCCCAGGACTGACCAGCAGAGGGTGCTGTGGTGGTGATGGCAAGCTGCTACCTCCCCATCATTACTGGTGTGTGTTGCTGCTGGCTGTATCCCTGCTTGTCAGCCATTCGCCCATCAGTAATGAGAGGTGTGTGTGTTCAGTGAATGACCATGTGGGTGCATATGCAAGGCTGGTGGTTGGGCAAAGCTTACCATGAGGGGCTGACTGTTCCCCACCACTGGTCTGTCAGTGCAGTCTCCACTGCGTGCCAGCTACTTCCAGCAGGGTCCTGCCCCCGTCCTGTTTTTGGCTGGCACCAGCTGTGTGCTATGGTGGCTGATGAGTGCAGACAAGTGCCAGCTGGTTATGTTTTGCCTTTGCTATCCAGCTATCAGCCCTTTACATGCTGCCAATCTTGCTGTCCTCTCCCTGCTTTGCCCCTTCAGCTCCCACAGCCCCGCTGCTCCTCCATACACTCCTCCCCACACCGGAGTGCATCCCGCTCCCAGTGTTGTGCAGAGAACCAGCCCCTAGTCAGCGTGCTCACCAACAGCCTGGACAGCATGCTCCTTCCTTTCCCCTGCCTCTGGCTGGGCCAGCGCACTGGGAAAATCCAAGACCCTCTAGCCTATGGCACAGGCCAAAAGAAGCTGAGCCTTGCAAGTGCCAACAGTGGCACCTCACCACTTCCCCTCTCCCCCACCCTAGGTCTTTCCCCAGAGAACACGGGGCTGTTTAGGCACCCTTAGGCACCCTCCTCTGCTGAGCCACCTCCTCCCTCCTCATTCGCTGAAGTCCCTGCAGTCAGGTTTCCTGGGCCCTGAGGCACAATGCATGCTTAGGGTTTAACTACTTCCTGCTCTCACTGAAAGTAGGGGACAGGAAGTGGTCAGTGACCAGCAGCAGCTTGGAGAGGTTAGCAGACTTTCAACACTGTGTAGCCAGGAATGACAAACTACTTCCAGCCACAGGGGAGTTGGGGACAGCAGAGAAGAGATGAGCTCTGCAAAGACATGGGCCAGGTCATCCCTTCTTCTATCTCTCCTGAGGCTGGAAGCAGCTCCCGTCCCTTCCCTTCTGCACACAGTACCAGAAGGCGGCTGCTGGGCATATCTTGGTGTGAACCCTGGCAAAAACCCAAAGGGTCCCACGCCCCTTCCCCAACATATTGCCTCAGGAAGATGAAGCACCATGTACCAAGAGAGGTGGGTCCATCTTGGGCAGGGAGGGGTGCAGCCAGATATACTGGAGAATGTGTGTATTGCCTATCCCCATGTGAGCCCTAAAACCTTAAAGATAATAAGATTTTTTTAAAAAGACTAACTACATAGTTTCTTTTTAACAGGGACTCAGTCAACTTGATGTTAGTTTGAATGTTTATACTGCAGAGTTCTGATTGATTGCTATTGAACTGAGTTTAATATGAGTAATTTTACCAGGTGTCCCATATTAAGAATAGGACGTCACTCTAAGGTTAGAACTGTTTTAGTAGCCATTATATCTTTTCTTGAATTACACATAACAATCTGAATAACACATTATTTGTTGTTAAATTTTCTATTTTTTAAAAAAAGACTTACAAATGTTGTTGTTACATGTTATTCAACACCTTGTTGGCCTTAGGTAATCCATTTTCCATCATAAACCTTCATTCAATATAGACCATTTGTTACCTTAAGTTTTAAATGTCTAAAATGTTATTATCTAAAACTTTAGTTAATAAATCCACCTGACTGACCAATTTGTCATAAAACTGTCCATGTAATTAGGTGAGTGGGAGCAGCTCTGAGGGACCTATCCAACTCCCACTTAAATTAATGGGAATCTTCCCATTTACTTCATTAGGAGCTGTATCAGATACTTAGGTCACTTCACACTAAGACAGTGTCATGTCAATTCATATTCAGAAGATTATATATGCAATCATAAAAGCCTAGAAACTGGTTTTAGAAAATAAATGCTTGCCTATAAATTTGAATCTGTCATATAGATATCAAACACAATGAACAGCAGCCCTCAAGTACAGTTGCTGCTTAATTCTAAGAATTTAAATATTTACAGTTCTGAAAAAGTAAAAATTACTGACAATTACAATATTCAACTACATTTTCAAATTTACGTATGTATAATGAATTTTCAGATATCTGCAATAAGCCATTGTCAGATGTAAGTGGTCAAAGAATCGCTGGAACAATTTTTTCATTATGAAAATCAGATTTTGACTCCTTGCTGTATAAAATTCTGCTTTTCAAAATTGTCATAAAATTCTACTATAAACTTTTACTGTTCACAGAAGAAAGTTAATGGTTTTTTTCCATTTAGTGAAAAAATAAGTTACATACCAACGGTGAATAAGGAAAACATAAAGCACCCCTTTGTTCAGTCATTCGGCTTGTACCAGTTTCAATATAGAGAGGAAGAGCAAGCTGTAAAACACCAAAAATGTATTACACATATTTAAGGAAAACATAACTTAAGACCATGAAAGTTGACAAACAACTAAGCTTCTATAATAAAATAGCATGCAAAATTTTATTCATCTCACTAAATGGGGAAGTTGCATATAATAATGCCACACAAAATATAGTTCAAATATAACTAAAGTAAAAGCACCTCTTTAATATGTGACTTTATGCAATAAACACTATGTATCCATCAGTGATCCCTGTGAGGCTATGTCTACACTACAAAGAAAAGTCGGAAAACAATACGCAAATTGCAAACCGCAATTTGTGTATCTTTTTCCGCTTTTCTTTCGAAAGAGGCTTTTCCGAAATTTGGTGTGTCTACACAGTGCCAAATTTCAGAAAAACCTCTTCTTTCAACATATCCCTTCTTCCTCGTAAAACGAGTTTTACAGGGATGGTGAAAGAGCGCGTCCGCTTTTCTGATTTTTTTTTGAAAAAGCAGACGCATTCCTTGGACACGGCATAGCTTTTCCAGTATCCCAGAAAAGAGCTGCAGTCTAGACATAGCCTAAGCTGTGTGCTTGTGTGGCCGCTCAGGAGAAATTAAAATACAGTCCAGCTGATTAGCAGAATGCCCACAACTAGGTTTGTTTGTTTCTACTAGTGATGCACATTCACACATGCCTCAGTGCACATAAAATTTATTCTGCACATGAATGGAAAAACTTCACACATGGATGGAAAAAATTAGAGGGAACATTGGTATCCATGCAAAAAACCAATGTACACGCAATGTTTTTATTGAATTTTTAATTGTATCAAGGACAAGAAGTTGAACATTTGGTATTCATAGCAACTACAACTCTTCTACTCATAATGTTCAGCAAAGCTATCAATATTGTAATTCCATCTCTGATCTTCAAAGCATTTTATAACTACCATGGAAAGTAGCTAGGGGTGGGGAGGGAACAGGCACCCAGTTGCATCTTCTGGCAGTCAGACATTTAGGGACACCCAGAGCATAGGACTGCATCACTCACCATCTTGTCTAGTAGTCATGGATGGCTCTATTCTCCATGAACTTACCTAATTCTGTTTTTAACTCAGTTATACTTTTGACCTTTACAACATCAAGTTGGCATCGAGTTCCATTGGTTGTGTGAAGTACTTCCTTATGCTTGTTTTAGATTTCATAGAATCATAGAACACTAGAACTGGAAGGGACCCGAGAGGGCATCGAGTCCAGTTCCCTGCCCTCATGGCAGGATTTGCTGCCTATTAATTTCATTGGCTGACCAGTAGTACTTGTGTTACATGAAGGGGTAAATAACACTTTCTTATTCATGTTCTCACACCATTCATGATTTTATAGACCTCTACCATGTCCCCTTTACTCATCTGTTTTCTAAGTTAACAGTCCCAGTCTTTTTAACCTTTATTCATATTGATGCTGTTCCTTAGCCCTAATCATTACTGTTACTCTCATATTTTTGTTTCCTAATATATTGAGATATTTCCTAATATATTTGTTTCCTATGTATTTGAGATAGATGCACACAATATTCCAGGAATGGGTGTACCATGGATTTATATAGTGGCATTAAGATATTTTTATCTTATCTATTCCTTTATTCTGATATTTTCAGAGATTATCCACAATGACTTCAAGATCTCTCAAATGACCCAATCATTTTGTATGAACAGTTCCAATTATTTTTGAATATGCTTTACTTTGCATTTATCAACAATGAGTTTCATCTGTCATTTTGTTTCCCAGTCACCCAGTTTTGTGAAATCCCTTTGAAACTCTTCGCAGTCTGCTATGGACATGAGTAATTTTGTATCATCTGCATACTTTGTCACTTGCTAATTGCCTCTTTTTTCTAGAACATTTATTCATATGTTGAACACTATTGGTCCCAGTACAGATCCCTGAAGGACCTTATTGTTTACCTCTCTCCATTCTGAAAACTAATAATTCATTCCTACCCTTTGTTTCCTGTCTTTCCAGCAGTTATTGATCCATGAGAGGACCTTTCCTCTTATCCCTTGACTGTTCACTTTGCTTAAGAAACTTTAGCGGGGGAATTTGTGAAAGATTTTTGGAAAGTTTACATATACTATATTGACTGGATCAACCTTGTCCACATGTGTTGACCTCCTCAAAGATTTCTAATAGTCTGGTGAGACATGATTTCCATTTATAGAAAGACTCTTCCCACACACATCATGTTATTCTATGTGTCTGATAACTTGCTCTTTATTATACTTCCAACCGATTTGCCTGGTTTGGAAGATAAACGTATTGGCTTATAAGTGCCAAGATCACCTCTGAATTCTTTTTAAAAATATCAGCATTATATTAGCTGTCCTCCGGTCATCTGGCATTAACTTAAGCAATATGTTACATACTACAGTTAGAAGTGCTGCAATTCCATATTTGAATTCCTTTAAAACTCTTGGGTGAATAGCATTATGCCCTGGTGACTTACTACCGTTTAATTCATTAATTTGTTCCCCTGCTGACACCTCAACCTGCAACAATTCCTCAGATTTGTCACCTGACAGAATGTCTCAGGTGTGGCAATCTCCCTCACAACTTCTCTGAAGTGAATCATTTTGTATCCTCCTAATTCTTGATTTTAGATTTGCTTGGCTTCATAATACATGCCTATCATTAGGCTTTTCAGTATTAGAAGGTCCAAATACCTTCCACTAAAAAAAAATTAAAAAACAATCAATTGTATAATTGGCTTTACATACGGTTTGATTGAGGGATGCCTGGTTAAATGCTGCTGCCTGACGGTACAGGGAATGTCTAAGAAACATCTCATCTTTAATAGCATGCAGGCTGAAAAAAAGAGTCTCAATGTTACATTCAAAATCTATATCTATATATTATAGAGTCTATGAACGAAGTATATCATTGCAAATAATTACAATTTATGAATTAGTTATTTTATAGCCATTTATAGTCAAACTTGAGTGGCCTCATTCCTCAAAGGACTGTTAAGACTAGTGATGATCCTATGAGATGCTTCCTCATAAGTCAGGAGGCATTTAGCACCTTGCAGAATATAGTTGTCTGAGTCTTAAGTTAAATCTCTGTTTCCTACATTTCAGGAAGTCAAAAATATTGTGATTAAACTCCCATTTGAGTTCAGTAAATAGAACAATTCCTCCCCCACACTTACTCACTTTCAATTATTTTCTCTGTATCCAATTCCAAACTGTATTTCTAAATTTCAGAAGTCTCAGTGATTTTACCCATCCCTGCTTGCCTCGCTCTCTAACCTCATATCCATAAACTTTTTTGCTTGTTCACACAGTTCCTCTAATCCAGGGGTGGGGAACCTAAGGCCTGGGAGACAGATGTGGCCCCCGGCTAGCCTGGATCCAGCCCCCGAGGCTCGCTCACATGGGCTGGAGCACACAAAATCTACTAGCCTAGGCTCCACTAGACTTTGGTGTGCAAAGGGACTATAGTGAGTGTCTTTCTTCTCATTCAGGGGCCATGTCAGTGAGGATTTGATTTTTGTTTGTTTCTCACTTGTGTGTGGCCCCCGACTGACTTTTCTGTGAGTCAGTGGCCCCCAACCCAAAAAAGGTTTTGCACTCCTATTCTAATCTTTGCTTCTCCTTCAACACACTTCTTCTAAACAACTATGTAACCCCCTCTCTCTGTATCTTGCATTAGAAACTTTCCATTTCCCTTTAGATTACACATGACACTGTGGAGATTCTGTGATATTACATATTAAGGTATTTTAATGTATTTTAATTATGGAAATAAGTACATTTTTAATGTGGCAGCTCTCTTTGGGAAGTCTTGAAAATTTTAACACATACAACAACAAAAAAGCCAAAAAAAAAGCTATGATAAAGGGCTTGTCTTCACAGAGAATTAGTGTGTTCAATCCAATGTGTGAATTTATAGTGTACTAACACACTAATTTGCTATGGAGACAAGCCCTAACCACCCTGCCCTCTCATAAGATAAAAGCCAACACTAGTATTGGATACATCTGACTACAAAAAGTACTTTCATTAAAAAATGAAAATAACAGAGAAAGAAAAGATCAGGTTAAAATGGAAACATGTAAATAAAAACATTCGTGCTTCTATTTTTAAAATGCGGTTCTGTTTTTTAATACAACAAGGAATATGAAGACATATATTAAATACATGA
Organism: Rafetus swinhoei; assembly: GCA_019425775.1. Taxonomy (NCBI): domain Eukaryota; kingdom Metazoa; phylum Chordata; order Testudines; family Trionychidae; genus Rafetus; species Rafetus swinhoei. The sequence continues at coordinate 224,875,382 of CM033424.1, forward strand.
CTATATGACTCTCGTATGTAATATTTTCAGAAAGAACTGAAATAATGGGATGTGACATTCTGTTAACCCCTCTCACAAGCTATGACAAATACATCTTTTTACTGACCAGCAATGAACAATTCTCATGAGTGTTCCTTTTACAAGCCTCAGGCTTAACAATAAAGCAAACACACATAATGGAGAGAATGAGAGCAAAAAGTCAATACATATTCAGCAAGCAGCAGCACATATTGCTAGATATATACATTAAGGGCATGTCTACACTAAGAAATTATTTTGAAATAATTGCTGAAATAGTGTGTCCATACTACAGGGAAGCCTTGAAATTAGCCCAAGGCAAGTTCCCTTAATGTGGACACACTACCTCAACTCAGAGCCCCAGAAAGCACTGGGGCGTAATTACTTTGAATGACTCTGGGGAGTAGTTATTTTGAAATAGCAGCAGTGGAATGTCCACACTCCCGCTATTTCAAATTAAACGTTATTCCGCGTGGAAAGCAGGAGTCATTATTTTGAAATAACCAGCCCCTTATTTCAAAATAATGGGCTTGGTAGTGTGGACGCTCTGCTTGTTATTTTGAAATAAGGGAAGTTGTTTCAAAATAACTCCCTAGTGTAGACCAGGGCTAAATGTATTGGTACTATGCTATACTCTGTGGAGTTGAAAAATCCTTGAGGAACAGAACATCCAGAGCTTTAAAATATCAGCCATTTATAAATCTACTGTAACTTTATCTTGTAGTCCCTCCCAAGGACATTTAAGGCAGTGCCCCCCTCAGCTCCTTCCTACCAAAATCCCAAACTGAAGACTCTGATGCATTGTGTAATGCATGCAGTGGGTATATAGCCATGCAATATTTACTGTATAACTATCATTAAAGGAAAAAAGGCACAAGGAACTGATAGCAGAAATGCACAAGATCACAGGTATAGGCCTGTGAGAATGGCTCAAGCATTTACCATAATATGAGACCTTACAGCCTGAAAAACAGTAATTACTCAATAGCATAAATAAGTAAACTAACAATGACCTTATGTCACAAGATGGCATTAAACTGTGCTTATTGCAAAACAATAAACAAAAGAGTTGCAAACTGATGATAGGTAATCACAAGATGCTAGTTTATACCAGTTTGGGATATTTTCAGGAAGGTGTCTGAATATATGGAAAAGAGTTTGGAAAAGAGGAGACTGAGGGGGGATATGATAGAGGTATATAAAATCATGAGTGGTGTGGAAAAGGTGAATAAAGAAAAATTATTCATTAGTTCCCATAATATTAGGACTAGAGGACACCAAATGAAATTAATGGGTAGTGGGTTTAAAACTAATAAGCGAAAGTTCTTCTTCACACAGCGCATAGTCAACCTGTGGAACCCCTTGCCAGAGGAGGCTGTGAAGGTTAGAACTATAACAGAGTTTAAAGAGAAGCTAGATAAATTCATGGAGGTTAGGTCCATAAAAGGCTATTAGCCAGGGGGTAGGAATGGTGTCCCTGGCCTCTGTTTGTCAGAGGCTGGAGAAGGATGGCAGGAGACAAATCGCGTGATCATTGTCTTCGGTCCACCCCCTCCAGGGCACTTGGTGCTGGCCACTGTCGGCAGACAGGCTACTGGGCTAGATGGACCTTTGGTCTGACCCAGTATGGCCCAGTTCTTATGTTTACACTGCAGAGTTTTTCAGAAAAATGGCAGTTTTTCCGAAAAAAACTACACTTACATCCACACTGCTATTGCGTTCTTTCAACAGCAAGTTGAAAGAACGGAGGGGTTTTTACCAACAGTGGTAAACCTCTTTCTACAAGGAAGAAGCCTTTTTCCGAAAGAGCTCTTTGGGAAAAATGCGTGTGTGGATGGGGAAAAGAGGTTTTTTTCTTTCAAAAGAAGAGGCCACCTCTCAGTCCAAAGTAATCAGAACTCTATAGTTCCTGCCTCCTGGCAACTCTTAAAGCTGCTGGCACCCTGGACAAGCCTTGTGGCAGGTAGCTGGCCCTGGAGCAGCACCTGACCCTGCGGCTCTCCCTGCCACAGGCATTGCCAGCCATAAGCCCCCCTGAGACCCCTCTGTCCCTTGCAGGGAGCAGCATAAGGGCTCCCAGGACTCAGCCAGGGGTAGCAAGTGGAGTGCACTCTACTGGTCCAGAGCGGAGCTCCTGTCTCTCCTTGAGCTGTGGGGGGAGGAGAAGACCCTACAGTAGGGGTGGGCAAAAGCGCCTAGGGGGTAGATTCAGCCCACGAAGGCCCTGCTGCTCCCTCGCCCCGAAGCCAATTAGGGCCTGGGGCGGGAGAGCACCTGAAGGGAGAATGGAGGAGGCTTCGCGCGCTCCCCTTCCCCCAGGCCAATCAAGGCCTGGGGGCGGGAGAGTTGCGTGAAGCTTCCTTTGCCCTGCCCCAGCCCTGTGAAGAGCCCACAGCACTACAAAGTCCCATGTGCTCCTCACAGGGCGGGAGGTGGCTTCCTGTGCTCCCCTGCCCCCAGGCCCTGATTGGTCTGGGGGTGGGGGAGCATGCCAAGCCTCTTCCAGAGCATGGGTGCCTAGTGGGAAGGGGGCAAAGGGGCTCCCCCACCCGCAGGCCAATCATGGTCTGGGGGTGGGGTAGCCCCACCCCTTCCTGTTTAGGCCCCGCCCCTTCTGGGGTGACCCAGGCAAAAATTATTGCCCACCCCTGCCCTACAGGATTTCCGCTCCCAGCGCTGAAATGCCAAAATCTATGGGCGCATGGCTGAGGCCCTGGCAGAGCGGGGACACTCCTCTCCCCCCGGACCTTCGAACAGGTCCGGAGTAAATTCAAGGAGCTCTGCTAGGGTTATGCCAGGGCCAGGGAGCACAGCTTGCACTCCGGGGCAGGACCCCACTCCTGCCCCTATTACCAGGAGCTGCACCACATCCTGGAAGGTAGGGAAGCCCTTTCCCCACCCATGGTGGTCGACTCAGGCCTCGAGACGCCCGTCGTCACCTGCCCAGAGGTTGCGGAGGAGGAGGAGGAGCGACAGCAGGGGCAGGAGGAGGAGGACACAGCTAGCACCTTGACGCTGAACCTGGAGCCAGTACCCCAGGCCAGGATGTGTCGCAGGCATCCTCTGACAGCAGGGAGGGATCATTAGGTGAGTGCTTTCAGTTTTACACACACACACAGGGTGGGGGAGGTGGGCGCAGAGGGGATGGGGTGCAATCGTCGCTCAGCCTGTTTGCCCTGGACATCATGCTGCAGTCTGTGCACATGGAACCAGGTGCAGCACCAGTGTGCGCCCCGCGGCCTCAGGAGGCAGCCCCGGAGCACCCCCGGGATCCTGCTCACAGGCTCAGAGGAGGCCACATACATGTCTGATCTGGGGAGGGGGGACGCCCACATACCACCAGCCTCTGCTGGAAGCAGGCTGGGCACAAGGACGCATGCATGACCCCACACAGACTGAGGAGTGCCGCATACAGCACATGAGCATGCCTGTGCGCACGAGGCAGCACCCGCTCCTGTGGACAGACAGCGCTTGTGTGCGGGCCCCAGGGAAGGCCAGGCAGCTCCAGGCCATCTCCCGCCCATGGGATCCCACTGTGGCCAGACACTTTCCTTGCAAGGTTGTCGGTGGATGGAGTGGAGTGTAGAAGCAGGCATCATGGTCCCCATGGCACCTCAGGGCCCCTGTGAGGCAGGGCCTGCTGTGCAGGCTACATATGGCCTTGTTCCTGGGACATCCCCATCCTCTGTCCCGAGGACTGTTGCTCGCTGCTCACAGAGGAGGGCACGGCTTCAGGGACAGTGTCTGCATGGATGACTGACCGCCTCTCCCTCTTTAATCTCCACAGCAGGACCAGCTGTCGCTGAGGGGCGATCTGCGCCAGCCGAGGCAGCCGCCCAAAACCTGGGGGACCCAAAAGCGCACAAGGGTCCATGAGGACCTCCTGAGGCAGTATGTGGGCGTCCTGCATGACATGCAGCAGACCCTGGCGCAGAAGGTCCGGGAGGACGCTGAGTGGCAGACCTGCATGTGGGACCAGCTCGTGGGCAGGGCGACAACATGTGTGCCATCATGCATCACACGATGGAACACCTGGCTGCTGTCTCTGCTTCCTCCTACCATCTTCCTGTCCCCCCTGCTATGCCCATTCCCCTTCCCGTTGCCCCCCAAGCAATGCCTATGCTCCCTCCCCTGCTACGCCTATGCCCCCTCCCCAAGTGATGCCTATGCCCCCTACCCCTGCCATCACTCACCCCGCTCCAGGCCCCACCCAAACCCAAGTTCACCGAGGTCCCCGGACCCGATGTGGCACTTTCAGCAACCCCCATGCCACTCACAGCCCTGAGCTCCCCTTCTCCCTCCCCCCTCTAGGTTCTCAGCCCCCCCTCCTCCCCAGTTGAGTTTATTGAAAGAAAAATATAAAGTTTGTTATGTTGAAATCAAAGCAGGTGTGTTTATTAAGAGGTCAGGGAAGGAGTGAGGGGAGGAGTTGTGGTGGGAAAGAGATAATGGAGGAAGGCACAGGCCCCTAGTGGGGAGGCCCGGGGGAGAGCTACTGGGGTCCTTGAGAGAAACAATCCTTCAGGGCCTCCCGGATGGGCCTGGCAGATGGCAGCTGTCCGTGGCTGCCTGAAGGCCCTTCCTTTCCAGCTGGTCTCTGCCCCTCACACCAGTAGGAAGACCTTCCCCTTCCTCTCCATGATGTTGTGAAGGACACAACATGCAGAGATGACCTCAGGAATGTTGTTCTCCCCCACATCAAGGCGGGTCAGGAGGCACCTGACTGTGCCTTGAGGCGCCCGAAAGCGCATTCCACCTGAATCCTCGCCCGGCTGTGGTGGGCATTGAATTGGTCCCTGCTCAGGTCCAGGTGGCCGGTATACGGTTTCATGAGCCATGGCATGAGCTAGTAGGCTGCGTCCCCCACAATGCGCAGTGGCATGTGCTCATCCCCAGTGTGAAATTCATGCTGGGGGAAGACTGTGCCCACCTCCAGCTTCCCATGCAGGCTTGGATTGCACCCTCAGCAAGTTTGCAGATGACACTAAGCTAGGGGGAGAGATAGATATGCTGGAGGGCAGAGATAGGGTCCAGAGTGACCTAGACAGATTAGAGGATTGGGCCAAAAGACATCTGATGAGGTTCAACAAGGACAAGAGCAGAGTCCTGCACTTGGGATGGAAGAATCCAAAGCATTGTTACAGCTGGGGACCGAATGGCTAGGAAGCAGTTCAGCAGAAAAGGACCTGGGGATTACAGTGGATGAGAAGCTGGATATGAGTCAACAGTGTGCCCTTGTAGCCAAGAAGGCTAATGGCATATTAGGTTGTATTAGGAGGAGCACTGCCAGTAGATCTAGAGAAGTGATTATTCCTTTATTCGGCTCTGGTGAGGGCACATCTGGAGTATTGTGTCCAGTTCTTGGCCCTCCACTATAGAAAGGATGTGGAAGCATTGGAGAGTGTCCAGTTGTGGGCAACCAAAATGATTAGGGGGGCCTATGACCTATGAGGAGAGACTGAGGGATTTGGATTTGTTTAGTCTGCAGAAGAAAAGAGTGAGGGGGGATTTGATAGCAGCCTTCAACTTCCTGAAGGGAGGTTCTAAAGAGGATGGAGAAAGGCTGTTCTCAGTAGTGACGGATGGCAGAACAAGGAGCAATGGTCTCAAGTTACAGTGGGGGAGGTCTAGGTTGGATATTAGGAAAAACTATTTCACTAGGAGGGTGGTGAAGCACTGGAATGGGTTACCTAGGGAGGTGGTAGAATCTCCATTCCTAGAGATTTTTAAGTCTCGGCTTGACAAAGCTCTGGCTGGATTGATTTAGTTGGGATTGGTCCTGCCTTGGGCAGGGGGCTGGACTTAATGACCTCCTGAGGTCTCTTCCAGCTCTATGATTCTATGATCGTGTACCCTGCCCGACCACCCAACAAAAATGTCTGTGAACTGTCTACGATGGTCGACCAGGGCCTGCAGCACCATCGAGAAGTAGCCCTAGTGGTTCATGTACTGGGCCGCTCGATGACTTGGTGTGCGTATCAGGATGTGGGTTCCATTGATCTCTTCACCGCAGTTCAGGAACCCCAGGGCAGCAAATCCTGCGACAATCGGGTCCAGGTCTCCCAGGTGGATGACCCTGCGCAGCAGAATGGAGTTGATGGCCCTCACAACCTGCAGAAGGAGACAAACAAACACATAAAATAGAGAATGAGAGATGGAGTGCCTGAGCCCTTGGGAGGTGCCCACTCCCCTCCCTCTCCACCTCAAACACCCCAGGAGCCACCTCCTATGAGGCTGCCCCCCTAGCAGCAGGGCTGTGTGAGCGTGGGATGGCACAACCCCCAAGGGATGGGGCTTTCTCCCCCATCCCCGGCCTATCCCCGCCCCTTCCACTCCCCTTTCCCTGCGGTCCCCCTTTCCAGGACTCCCCGGCCCCGCAGGGACTGCAGCCCGAGAGTGCCTTACCTCCATGAGGAGGGCCCCGACGGTGGACTTCCCCACGCTGAACTGGTTGCCCACCAACCGCTAGCTGTCTGGGGTGGCAACCATCCAGATGGCAATGCCGACCCACTTCTCCAGGGGGATGGTGGGCCACAGGTGGGTGTCGCGTCTCTGGAGGGTGGGGGCGAGCCAGGCACACAGCTCCAAAAAGGTGGCCTACCACATGCGGAAGTTTTGGAGCCACTGCTGGTCGTCCCACCGCTCCATGACCAGGCAGTCCCACCAGTCAGAACTGGTGTCCAGCTTCCAAAACAGTCTCTCCACTGTGGGGTGTGATCACAAGGGTCTTGCTCCTGCACACAGGGAGAGGGTCTCAAGGATGAGCTTAGTGTCAAGCTTGTGGAGGGCCATGAAGGCAGCCTGCACAAACTGCTGCAGAAACTGCAGCATGGCTGTGTAGGGCCATCGCATGCCCAGGGGCAGCTCCGGCTCCATGGCAAGAAGAATAATGCTGTGGCCTCCAAAAGCTGGGTAACCAGAGCACACACTGCTAAAGCTTTGCTGTGCCTCAGAGAGGTAGGCAAGCACACAGCAGAAGCAGAGAAACGGCTGTCGGGGGTGGGGGGTAAGGCAGAGAAATGGCTGTCCCCTTTATGTGCGTCTCTCATCTAGGCTTAGGCACCAGGACTTGGAAGCCACTGCTGACCTAATGCCCTGCCTGAACTGGTTCCAGGTGGCCTTATATGTGAGAGAGCATCCAATCAGTGTGGACGCTATCTTTCGAAAAAGCAGATCGCTTTTTCATTGTGCTTTTGCTATGTAGATGCTCTCGTCTGGAAAAGCTTCTTTTGAAAGAAGCTTGCAATCTAGATGTAGCCTGGTTGCAAGAATGCCATGGTAACTAACTGACATACATGTGTTAATAAGCTTGAGGTAAAAGGATTAATAACCTCTGGGAGAAGGACACCCCAACGTGAGTAGGGTGAGGAATTACAAATAAGAAAAAGGGACTGAAACTCTGACTGAACATGCCTCTGGCATAGTGGTGTCAATGCAACACATATAACAGCTGTATCCTGGCGTGTGTGCTGGGGCAGATGGCAGTATGGTGGCCACTGAGGGCCAGTGAGGGGGAAGATTAGGAAAACCACTAACAATTCAGGTAGCTTTGCAAAGGATGGTGTAAGTATATGGATGCTCAGCTCATTCTGCATTATCTCTATTTGCCATGCTGGGTTTGAGTGTTTATGAATTTGATAACTGTATGTGGGCGTGTTGCAACTATGCACTCCAGGCTTCCAAATGAATAGCAATTCTGATAGTACAGGGCTTGATCTTGGGGCAAGAACCTACCAAATTCAGAGTGCTAAACTGGGGAAACTACACTGGTAATATAATCAATATACAGTCCAGTGGCATAGGTGTAACCCACACACCTAGTGTAGTTCACTATCCCATGTAGTGGCACTTTGACCACTTACAGTGAGAGATAAGAACAAGCGAGCTCTACAGTCTAAGCTAAGAGGCAGCTGGCTTTATAGCTCAAGCTGTGGAGACTCCTATACTAAGCTCCAGAAGTCCCAGATTCAAATCTGTCTGGTGGTAATTACACAGGCAGACTGGGACACTTGGGTGGGCCCCAATTTAGGATGAGCAGGCCAGGACAGGAGGTGTTGGGGCCACTTCTCCCTGCCTCCAGCCCTTTGGGGGAAGAGGTGACAAATGCTCTAGCTAGGGGACTTGAAAAAGTGAGGGGTAGTGAAGAAAAGTGCACCCCCACCTGCACTGAATACCCACCAGCACTCCAGTTGGGGAGTAGGGCTGGGGGCTTGCCCCAATCTGCTTGGCCCACCCTCCAGCAGAAGAGAGGGAGTCAGGCTTGCCCCACTCTGCCCACCCAGTGCTCCTTCTGGGGAATGGGTTCAGCACAACGGGACTTGCCCCACTCCTTCTGCTTAGTGCTCCTGCCAGCAAGTGGCATCAGGGCACAGGCACTTGCCCCGCTCCAGTGTTCCAGCTGCGTAGTAGAAGTTGAGGGCTTGCAGGCTCCCAATCCCACTCCCAGGTGAGAGAAGAAGAGCAAGTCCCCAGCCTGGCTCTGCAGCTGGAGCATCAGATGGACAGAATATAGCAAGCCCTGTGCCCTGACCCCAGCACTCAGCAGGGCAAGCACTTGGACAGGAGCAGAACTGGGCCAAAGGTGGTCCTCAATTTTAAGTGGGTTGGCCATGGCCCACTCAAGCCCACACGTGGCTATGCCACTGATACAATCAACAGATAAGACAAGAAGATGGGATGGAAGGTGGGCCAGGGAATACACCTCTGTACCCACACCTCCAAAATCAACGGTTAGGCTACGTCTACACTGCAGGCTTTTTGCGCAAGAACAGCCATTCTTGCGCAAAAACTTGTGGAGTGTCTACACTGCACGCGTGTTCTTGCACAAGTAACTTTACAGTAAAGCATCGGAAAAGAGGGCTTTTTGCGCAAGAGTTATTCCTCTCCCCACGAGGAATAAGCCCTCTTGGGCAAGAGCTCTTGCGCAAGAAGGCAGTATAGCCGGGCAACAGGAATTTCTTGCGCAAGAAACCCCTATGGCTAAAATGGCCATCAGAGCTTTCTTGAGCAAGAGAGCGTCCACACTGCCATGGATGCTCTTGCGCAAAAGCACATCTCTTGCGCAAAAGCACCTGGCAGTGTGGACGCTCTCTTGTGCAAGACCTTTTGTGCAAGAACTCTTGTGCAAAACAGTTCTTGCGCAAAAAGCCTGCAGTGTAGACGTAGCCTTACTGTAGAGGTAAATAACAGTTTTTTATTCTTCACATGGTTGGAGAAATGTATTCCACTCAGGTGACTCACAAGCAGTAATGGAAGGAGGTGGGCTCAGAGTCTTTTTAAAAAGCAATCATAGAACTGCCTTTCCAAAGCTTGCCTTTGAGCTAGACACAGTTGTAATGGTTTAGTGTTTGGTAAAAACATGATCTGATGACCAAGTAGTAGCCTTGCAATATCCAGTACAGAAACATCAGGTGGACAATCATGTTTTCCCATACTGCACTGCCATATTTCAGTAGGGTGTTAGGAAATCTTTGGTGTGGAGGGTTGGACTCAGGCCTCCATAGTGCAGTGTAGACCGTGAAGCCCCAGGTTGAGACCCAAGATTCAACAATTCCTGGGGTTACAAATGAGTGTAGATGCTCAAGTCCTAGGTTAAAAAACCAGTGTCTGCTAACTAAAGTTCTACTAACCATGGACTTAAATTGCTGTGTGGAAATATCCAATTAGACCAAGCACCAGAACCGTAATTCAAGGTGGTTAGAATGACAGTTAATTACACTATAAGCCTATGCTCTTTAAGCAGTAGGTGGTCTTTCTAAATGTGTTTATTGAACTTGCTAAAAAGATAGCACCTGCTTTGCTAATTTGGGGAGCTGATGTCAATTTCCATAGAGCATTTATCAAAGGTAATAGTTGCAAACTAGATAAAGGGTGTCACCACTGGAAGCTTTTGGTCACAGATTAATTTACAATTGCCAGCTTTTTATTGGCTTTCTTTTTAGAACTGCAGAAATCTTCAGGCAGACTCTCGCAGCTGCTAAAATATTTGATTTCTACCATATCAGGAATCAAATCCAGTTAGACCATATCTGACCAATTCTGGAGTTTGAGAGGACAGATAATTGTCATTATTAGCAGGAGAAATGTAAATATTGTCTCATTTATTATAAAGGCATGCTATATCTATAAGAACAGTAATGTTAAATGAACAAATTAAACAAGACACAAGCAGTGCTAACTTAACCACTTTTTGCTAAGATCTATAAAACCACAAATAGGAACTCTGAATTATAGCAGAGTGAGATGGTTCAAGTTAGGTATGAATTGTGTCTTGTCTCATTTAACCTCTTCTGAATATATAGTAACTGGTTGTTGATGTTAGTTGTTTGATGTTTCAGAATATAAATTTAGATGAGAATTCCAAGCAGCAATAGGCACCAAACTCCCCAAGATGGGTGTGGCTGAGACCACACCCTTCAGCCTGGAATCTCCCTCCCATTGGCTACTTTAGATAGCTGTTCAAATGGCATGCTAGTTTTTCTGAATCCCAATCTTTGTCTACACTTACTGGCATTGTCAATCTACTTCAGTTACATAAATAGCATAGCTGAAATCAACATACTTCCCACAGAATATTGCATACAGTAAGATCAGTGGGGCTGCTCTTCTTGTCTTGGTGGAGTACTAGTGATGATGGGATCGCGCTCGGAGATTGATTTATCATGTTTAAGTAAACACAATAAATCGACAGCTGGCGGATCAATTGCTACAGTGATGATCCACTGTGTAGTGTAGACAAGGCAGGTCTCCCTCTGTTACATTATGTGCAAAGCCTGAGTAACTAACTCAGGTTTTGTGACTCCCAGTGATTTTTAGGGGCCTAAGTTCCTTTGTCAATCTGATCCTATAGTCTTCTGTTTCAAAATCACCAGTCAGATTCTAGCCCCAGATCAATAGTGGATGAAAGGCAATTCTAGCTAATAGCTATTTGGTAGCCTACATCAAATAAGTTGTCAGTCTTAGTAGAGTTCCTAGTGTACAAAAGCATCCACATCACAAAAACTATCTTCACAATTGATGCTAATTGGCAACTTTCATGGTAATATTAGCAGAAAGTCCAAAAGTGTGAGTTTGCCTTTCTGTCCTCTACTTATGTCTGTAAATGAACAGAGGACTTCAGTCTCTTGTACTCCTAAAGCGGTAACTTTCATAAGCACTAAAGTCACTTAAAGAGGAAAACTAAGAATTAATTTTCAATTTAATTTATGGAAAAAGTTGAAAAAATAGAATAAAAAGTATAAATGTTAAAAGAGCTTACACACAATATACTATATTCTAAATATCTGGCAGGGCCTTTATCTACTAGGCCACACCCAGGCCCGCTGACCAGAGCAGGGCATAGGGGCAATTGCCTTGGAGCCCGGCGATTCAAAAGGACTTGGGGCTTCTGGCTGCCACCACGACTGTGAAGTAGTAATGGGTGCAGCCCTGAGCCCTTAAAATTGCTGGTGGAGCCCTGAGGTGCATTGAAGAGTCAGTGGGGGAGGCTAATGCGCTCAAGTGAATGGCATGTGAACACAAGGAAGTATACTTAAAATAATGTATACTCAGATTTGTTAATGAGTAATAATGGTAATCTTTACATGCAATTTTAAAATTACCTCAGACACGCATAATGAATTTATTATATAATATTCAGTGAATATGTAATCTTCTGAATATTGGAAACATGAAAAAAGTCGTTTCCTTCAATGAAAAAATGAACAGCATCAGTTAATATGGGTATGATTACTAAGCACATTCACTTAATTGTGATGAACAGCCAATAGTTTCATGTAATGTATTTACTAAGCTTAAAAAAAAAGTATTCTTGGATTAACGCAGATCCTGTGCCAGATAACAGACAGGTGGTAACTAGCTCAAATATTTATTTTTAATTGATTTTTTTCAATTACATCATAGCCCAAGGGATTACACATACACAGCATGTTATATTTATTATACATACCATAGAGGTACATTTTTCAAAACTGTGCATTAAAAGCATGATCATCAGTTCTGTCATTAAATGATTTGTGAGTGAATCATTTTAATTTTTTTCTCCATATATATGCCATTCACTTTCTATACTGGTATCATTTCACTGGAACATTTGAAATTCAGCAGCATTTCCTTAGACTTAATATAACATTTTAAAAAATGTAGTGTGGTAATCAGTGGTAAATGTTGGTACAGTATTTTAATGGCAATAACTTTGCAGATACAAAAGAAGATATATTACTGCAATATTTTCAGTGTTCTGTCCACACACTTGAGTAATGTTAAACTAACAATACAGGCCTACCCCTGAAGAGTGGATGATTATTACAACCAGATCAACAGTATATTATTCAACCAATGATTCATTCATACTACAGTTTGAAACTCTCTAAACCAGGACTCTCTGGTCTAGCAACATCTGTGGCCTGGCATGGACGTTTCAGGACTAGAGAGTCCCCGTGGAGGGCCACAGCAGGGAGCCCTGTGGGGCTGGCAGGCAAGCGGGCTGCCCACAGCAAGCTGCTGGCAGAGCTGCCCAGCACATGGCAGTGGGGCTGTTCAGCAGGGTCAGGTGCCCCGGCGTGCAGCTGCACAGTGGGGCCAGGAGCCATGGCAGTGGTGGTTGCCCAGCAGGGTCAGCAGGGTGGCGGGTCTGGCAGCAGGTGGTTGGGCCATGGCTCAGAGGGCTGGTGGCAGGGGGGCCAGAAAGGACCTCCCCTGGTCCAGCAAAATCTCACATCCGGAACCAGTCAGGTCCCGAGTATGCCAGACCAGGGAGGTCCAACCTGTATGCACATTCTGTTAATTTGCATACTACACCACGCTAGGCAAGTGTTTGAGTGATTGTATTATGTAGCAATACTGTATATGTACAAAATATCTATACACTTAATATTTCTTTATATAGTTTGCAAAATTATAGAGAGGAGTTAATGTCATGAATATGGACAATATTATAATATCATTATACCTTTTCTTTAGAATCTGGAATTTCTTTGCCCAGCTTCGGTTAATTTGTTCAACTTGTTTTTTAAGACTGAAATAAAAAAAACATTAAAAATGTTAAAATATTTATCGAGTTAAATGAACGTCTTAAAAATTCTGGCCAATACCTTTGTATGTGTTGCCTCTCTTGATCTTCAGATATCCTCAGCTTCTCAATTTCAGCAAGTAATGCTCTTTTTTCAGCTTCCTTCTCAAGTGCAAAATACATTATAGAAAGTTAAGTCACATATTTATTTTCTATGCTAAATGTGCAAAAACAAACAAACAAACAAACAAACAAACAAACAAACAAAGCTTTACTCTTGGTATTAATAATTCTAGTTTTGGCATTAGGGTAGGAAAACCAGACAGCTAAAGGAATTAATAACAGAGCCTTTTAACTCTAGTCATTGTTTCAAAGCCAGCCCAGGTATGGAGCAATTGAGAATCATTATAATTTCACAGCTTTCAAATTCTTATGGGCAAGGAAATTGTTATTTGGTGGAGAACGTATAGTGTAGTGATTAGAACATAGAACTGAATTTGTGGTTCTTAGTTCTGTTACTAATTCTTTGTGTACCTTGGATTTTCACCTCTCTGTGCCTCATTTTTTCTGTCCTTAGTACAAATATAATAGTATAAATATAATCTCTTACAGGAGATTAATGAATGTCTGGTTAGTACTGCAAAAGCCTTAAATAAAAGTCACTATAGAAATACAAATTATTATTTTTGCTATAGTAATTAAGGCCTGGTCTACGCTAAAAAGGAAAGTTGAAATAAGATACACAACTCCAATTTACTGCAACTGCAATTACGTAGCTGGAGTCAAAGTATCTTAAATCATTTTGGCACCGTCCACACAGTAAGAGGTCAACAGGAGTACACGCTCCCATTGACTTCCCTTACTCTTCATGAGGAGCAGGACTACCGCCACTGATGGGAGTGCCCTCTCAGTTCAAATTAGCATGTCTTCACTAGACCCGCTAATTCAAACCCCGGAAGATCAACTGCAGTAGCTTTGATCTTCTCTGTAGTGTAGACAAGCTCTAAAAGATTTAACAAGCAATGGTTCTGAAATTGCCCACAGACTAGTATCAAAGGACAAGAAACATAGCTAAAATATTAACAGAGAATTTGTTGGGATTTTAATAATAAAAACAACACCTTATGACTAGGACTCTTCTTCTGTGGCTGCTTGTGATATCCCTTTTGTGATTCTTTTTTCTCATGAGGCACTGTCATTTCACGTCCACTCTCCACCATCTCTTTCATTTTGTGTGTGTCTTTTTCTTGTAATGTTGGAATCTAACAATCAAAGAATCAATGGTGATTACATTCCCTAGGAAAACTAATTTTATTGTCACTTTCATCTTAATTCATCGAAGTTAAGAAAACAAATTAGAAAAATAACATTGTAGCATAATAATTACTCGAACTACTGTACTTAACATAAGGGTAGTACTGTTTCAAAATCATAAAATAGGCCCCAATTAGACCAGCTCAATGGTTCCACTCTCCCATACGCTTATCAAATTGTCATATATATTAGTATTATAGCTGTTAGTTGAATATTATACTAAGTTTAAATCTGACAAGACAAAGGATATATTATTTTTAAAAACTATAAAGATATATTGTTTTTAAAATCTAAATTAATCCCTGTTATGTCTCCATTGAAGTTGACAGCTCTACACTACAGATGAATCTGGTCTATTGCATTGTATTATCTGTCCTATTTCAATTGAACTTTCAACTGTGCTAAAGCATATTGTATTGAAAGCTGTCCCACTACACTTCAAGCCAGCCATTTGTTTTGTCAGCTGCTAACACATTCTACTTTCTCAGGAGGACACATGCTGGTCTCTATGTAGCCACTTCATTGACTGTAGACAACACCAGAAAGTTAAAGGACAGCCAGAGATGAAGATACATTGCAGTATCGTATCTTTTTAAATAAAGACAAGCAGTTGAATCCACATCCTGTGAAAACTTCAAATTAAATTTGTTGTAAAGATTAATTATAATATTATAATGATGATAGCATACCAGCCACACAGGCCCTAATTCTCCATACATTGATTTTACACTGGTGTAACTCTCCATTTCAATGGAGCTATACTGGGGTAAATGAGGAGTCTGTGAAAGGAGAATCTGGCCTACTGTAAGTATACACACATTGGGCCAGATCTTGGGGCATACTAGAGAGATACAAGGCAGTTATAAAACCATTAGATTTGATATCCCTCCCATGCAGAGTCTAGGATTGTCAGATGGTTTAACAAAAAAATACCGAAACCCCCTCCCCCACAAAATACCACACCAGGAAAAAATTCTGTTGAGAAAAAAAAAAAGGAACTGGGGCTGAAAAACAGTTGCGGTCCCTTTAATTCCCGGGACTAGTGTAAAAAAAAAAGGTGCTGGTACTCCAGGGGAAAAGTTGTTGACCAAAAAAACACAACCCCCCCCGTTTGCCCTTTTAAGAGCAGAGCAGGCATTGCCCTTTTAAGGAGGACATTTTGAAGTCTGCCCGGGTCGCTCCTTCCTCCTCCTGCCCCAGCCAGCCTGAGCTGCACGTGTTCCGGCGGACACCCGAGCCAGGAAAAACAGAAAATATTGGACATTTCACATGTCTGGTATTTTCTGAATTTTTTTACCGGATGGAAGGCCCAAATACCGGGCTGTCCAGTTCAACACCGGACACCTGGCAACCCTAGTAGAGTCATTTCTACAGATGAATCCTCATTTGGAATAAAGCCATTGTAAAAACTCCTACAACAATCCCTTTCCCATTTTCTGCACTGGGAGGGCATGTCTGGGTCAAAATGGACATAGTCAGAGAATTTCCATCTCCTGACAATCTCCAATTACCTGAAGGGCACCTTGAGGACCTGGTGGATATTTTAGAACTTCAGCTCATTATGGCACTAATAAAGAACTGAATGATATACAAAGTAGCACATCTACAACTATCATGGTGGAAAGAAAGAAAGTCAAGAACATAGGCAAAGTTTACATGCAGTGCCAAAGGACATTTCTTACTAGGAAAGTCTGACCTTATAATTTACTTGAACTTCACACAGTTCCCTCCTTCCCCATATTGTAATTCACAACCACCTACTCAGGTGGTCATCTATCTCTACAGGTGTTTTGATTTTCTCTCTATTCTGACTTGAGCTGGCAGACATGGGTTTTTTGGTTAATAGGAAATTTCACTTTTTTGAAATTTGGTTTTGTTCTAAATCAGAATTAATCAATTTTTAAAATTTCCTGTGAACTGGAAATCCTGAAAAAGATCTTCTTGGAAACAATGGCATGTGGTCTTTCCAATAGGAAGTCTGCTCCCTGCACCTTGAATGCCCAGATAACAAGGGTAGTAGGTAAGAAAAAGCCCCAAATATCAGGAGTGTCCCTATAAATCAGGACATCTAGCTACCCTACCTGCACTTTAACACCTGTTGAGTCAAACTAATATTCTTGTCAGTTTCATGACTGCTTGCCTAAGAGTTGGAAGCCCTGGACTTCTTGCCCTAGGGCAGTCTGCAAAGCAGGGATGCCTCTGGAAATACAAATCCGGGAGCTTGTCTCAGGACTTAGGACTTCCAGGGACCTAGATCCATGGCAGAAAGCATGTTGGTCCTTAGATCTCCAAATCATCTTGGGTTCTCTGCACTTCCAGACTTCCTTTTGCAGGGCTGGGAGCTGAGTCCATGTTAAAGTCAGAGTTCCCATGACTTTCAGACTCCCAGCTCCATGGCATGGAGTCTGGAAGCTCTGGTTTGGCTGCCTGCCGCAGAGTTGCAGACCCCAGAAGACTGGGATCTCTGATCTTGAGGATGCATCAGAGCCACAGATCCTGGAGACCTAGGAGCCTGATGCGGCAGGGTCTCATCAAGGTTCCATCATAAACCAGCCTTTGATTCACCAAAAATTAATCAAACACAAATTGTTTTTGCAAAACATTTTGGGTTCAACAAACTGGCATTTTCCAAAAAGACTCTGTTTCATTAGAAAATTTCTGATCAACTCTAGTCCTGACCTTATTGTCCATGTAAGTCTTTACCTTCAAGTCTCTTCATCACAGCCACTCTCCTTTTGGCCATAGGTGGTTGCAGTGAACTCTTTGGAAATTGTGAAAACCAATACTAAGCTGATCAGAAGTATGAGTTTTGAGTGGTGTGTGAAACCCCTTCTCCTTTCTAGGGATTCTTCTGGATGACTAAAAAATAATGATGACTCTGGGAGGAATCTTAGCCAATCCAGTTGGGCCAAAAAGGTGATGACTGCGTTATTGGAAATCAAGGGTATTAACTGCTGCTTGAAAAATTCAAACTATATTTAACAACATTTAATTTGAAATGCATCCGAGAGAAGAAAGATTTTATGTTACATTACAGACAAAGCTGATAATTCTTCTAAGGCGCATTGGCACTTAATACAACCATTTGCAATATTATTGACTTTTCACTTAGTTTCCCAAAAATCGTACATTTATAATTATTTATTATTGTCAGATACATCCCTCATTCCAGAAAGACTAGCTACATATTATTCACATCTAGTTTCTGCTCCCCTACTGATCGATTCAACTACACATTGTTTAGGGGTTTGGAAATTCTTAATGATCACCTTACCATTATCTTGTGGCACAAAAGCTCTCAAAAGTATTAAAGGTGCTGCTTTTTAGCTTTATTAATATCCAGAGAAGGATTAGTGATGGTATATCCGTTAACCATAAATCATTTGCATATTCTTCAACTGGGAGCAATCAGTATACACATTTGACACAAATGCCTGGTCTTTGGACAGCCTAGGCACATGACCATCTTATGATAACATGATACTTGCTCACAAGTGGGTCAGATCCTTGCTTGAGGATATTTGGATTCAGGCAATATTGGTTTATATAAACACTACAAGGGCCACATGTTTTATGGAAAATATTTTCTCTGTATCAAAAGTGAAATATTGGAAGCAGATACCACTATACCAGGGTGGGCAATAATTTTTGATGGGGAGGCACGCCGAGATTTTGGTAAGTGTCTAAAGGCTGCACTTTTCTCTGGAGGAGGTATAGGGTCTGGGACAGAGGCTGGGAGCAGAAGGGAGATTGGGGTATGGGACTGGGGTGCAGGAGAGGGTGTGGGATCTGAGAGGGAGTTTGGGTGAAGGAGGAGATTGTGACCTGGGGCATGGGATTGGGGTCCAGGGTCCAGGAAAGTGTATGGGTGCAGGAGAGGATTCTGACCTAAGGGAGGGGGGTAGGAAGAGATGCAGGGTCTAGGAGGGAGTTGTGACCAGGGGGAGAAGGGTGCAAAGGGTGACCCAGGGCAGGGAGTTGGGAGGAGAGTGGGGCTGAGATGCCAGATGCAGGCTCTGGCCAGGAGGCACTTACTTAAGTGGCTCCTGGTCCAGAAGCTCAGCCGGACCCTCACGCAGGCTCCCTGTCTGCCACAGCTCCAGACTGCTCCAAGCAGCTGGCTGCTCCATGTGCCTCTCTACATTACGTGCCTGGGGAGTGAGGAGAAAGGAGACTTCATGCACTGCCTCTGCCCCTAGCACAACCATTGCAGCTCCTCTGGCCAATGGGAGCTGTGATGATTGTGCTGGGGGCAGGAGCAGTGCATGAAGTCTCTCCCACAGTGTGTGGCACACAGAGGCACATGGCATAGCTCGCCATTTTGAACAGCCTGAGGCTGTAGCAGACAGGGCTCTTTGAGGAGCGGCTTGCGGGCTGCATCTTGCCTATCCCTGCTCTATACACTTGTCTATTTATGAGAGTCTTTATATAGTCAGAATTTTGAGGGCATGCTGCTTCACATGTATACAACTGTTTTCAGAAATGCCAGATTTTATTAAAATGTTTATTTTGATAGCTGTATTTCCATCTGTTCTCCCTAAGTATTTAGCAGAGAAAGTCATTCATAGTTATTATTTTAGAATGTTTACAATATCTCATTCCTGTAGGAAATACATGACAATACTGAACCTTCCTCTAAGGCTCGCTAATAAATATCTTCTGAAAATCTAAATGTCCATAAGATTTAATACCAATAAGGAAATTTGACTTATTAGGAACAAAACAAAACAAAACAAAATCTTGCTCTCCCACAATAGGATGGTACAAGAAAACCACATATGAGCCTGTTGGGTATTACCACACTCCTGTTTCAGGAAAGAAATTTCATACATTTCAGGTAAACAGTCACAAAACATACAACCTTTTTACCAATGGTAATATAAAGTTCAGTAACTGAAATTTTACAGAGAGAGTAAGACATCACTCTTGTTCTTATCACAGCAATAAATCTAGCATTTAGGTATTTGTTGTAACCTTTGTGAAAGTGGGAAGAGGAAAAGACAGGAAAGGACATGTTGAAACCAGAGTTTTCTTGTACCACAAAATAAACAACTATTATTATTATTATTATTTGAATTACTGTATCACTGAGGAGCCCTATTTATCATGACCAGCGCTCCATTGTGCTAGGTGCTATACAAACCGCAGCACAAGAAGACAGTCCCTGCCCCAAAGAGATTACAAAACTCGGATCATTTTAATACCATGATTTTCCTGTCTACACTAGTTGCAAAGTCCTGCTTAAAACTGTGGTGGTTAAAAAGTATTAGCTTTTAAAACATGACCAATTTTCAGTCTAGAGAAGCTCTCTAATCCTTTAAAAGATTCAAGGCCATCACTGCTGCCTTAACAGTCACCAGGACTAGAAGATAGTTGGGCAGTGTCTTCAACTATATCCTGTGTGTCAGACAGCCTTACAGAAGAGGTCCACTTTTTCACTTACATAGAATAGTATCATAAATACCAGCAATAGCGATCTGGGCTGGAGTTTTGAAAATTTCAGAAATAATTCCCCCTCCCCAAATAATTTATTTTCATGACAGCCTTGAAAAAATATTATGCTAATTCCAGCCAATATTTTTAAACATGGGTTCCTAACATTTAGAAACTTAAATGTGGATTTAGGAACCTAATGCAGCATCGGAGTTTAAGGCCAAAAGGGACCACCAGATAATCTAGTCTGACCTCCTGCATATCACAGGCTACCAACACCATGTAGCATCCACACACTAGCCCAACAACTAAAATTAAACCAAGCATTACAGCCCACAGAAGACTAAACTATTATGTGTACAAACAAACAAAGAGGACTGAGGCACACCAAGGTCTAAAACTTTCATAATTGGCAGAGAAATGATTAAGTGAGATAAAACCAGATAATTCTGGCAAAGGAGCACACCCTCTGTAATAAAAGTGGCCTGAACTACACACATGCATACCTACAGCTTCCATTGACTTCCAATATGATTGGTATAAAAAATGGCTTTGGGATGATTCAGCGGAGATCACACAGAATACCACATTCATTTCTTGTCTCCTTAGCATCAGCAAGATCTGACAAACATGAGGAAATCCAGCAAATAGAAACAACAACAACAACAACAAAAACTTAGTAAGGATATAGTGAGGGAAATAATTTATCAGGAAGGTTTAAAAGCTAAAAATGACACGACTACAGAGCTATAGGATACTAGTGTACAAAATTTAAAGAGTACAAACAAGAAGGAGGTCAGGCAATTAACCAGAGCAGTATTAGGGTATAACTAGGAGTTACTGGATGAAAAGGAAAAATTGGCTGAATAGAAGCCAATTTTACTCTTTGACTGAGCGTGAGATGCTTTAGGTTGTGAAAGTCTCTCAGGGGAATAGGAGGACTCCCCATTGCTGGAGATATTTAATCTGCTCTGCTCAGGTTCTTATGTGACTTACCATGTTTTCTGTGTATGAGTTCTATCCTAAACACACAAAATATTAGAACATTTCCTGTAGGGGAAAATCTTGCATTAACAAGGAAGATGAATGATCTAATAAATCTTTCTATCTCTGACTTAGGCTTCCATAATAATGCTTTATAATAATAATGTATTATTTTCACATACATTTACTAGTAGTATTCATCACCAGTTAGTGCAGTACATGATTTTCAGGAAAAGTAATTAGCCTAGAAGGTATCACTGTAACACAGGTATCCTATTATTTTCAGTAGCCTCCTCAGTAACAAAGCAGATTTTTTTGTGTAAATATAGTCTCTATATGTACACACACAAATCTTTAGAAAACCTCTGAAATGCTTGCAGGTGTCCAGTGCTCTATCTACAGAACAAATTACTCACCTAAATCTGTGTTACAATATAAACACTGAACAAAATGTGAGCTAACACTGTGTGTGTTTAACATTCATTGTAGTTTGTTTTCTCTAAGTTTATTGAATGTACTACAGTGTGTACCCTCCACCCCACCTCAAAAACCAAACCAACAGAAAACCCCAATACTGCTGCTTACCATTTTATTCATGAAAGTGAAAACTGCATCTTGAATGAAGTGGCCTGGGGGGCAGTGCAGAGCCTCTCTAATCTATGGGGCCAGTGAGGAGGGAGGGTCAAGGCCATGGACCTGCCTTCCTGGCCCATGGGCTTGTTCAGTGAAGTCCATTGCCTATAACTGCCCAGCCCTTGTGTGGAGTATATGGGGGTGGAACATTTTTGCATCCTCCCTTTTCTTATATACTTATAGAATCATAGAATCATAGAACCATAGAGCTGGAAGAGACCTTAGAAGGTCATCAAGTCCAGCCCCCTGCTCTAGGCAGGACCAATCCCAACTAAATCAACCCGGCCAGGGCCTTGTCAAGCCGAGACTTAAACACCTCTAGGGATGGAGACTCCACTACTTCCCTAGGTAACCCATTCCAGTGCTTCACTACCCTCCTAGTGAAATAGTTTTTCCTAATATCCAACCTGGACCTCTCCCACCACAACTTGAGACCATTGCTCCTTGTTCTGCCATCTGTCACTACTGAGAACAGCCTTTCTCCATCCTCTTTGGAACCTCCCTTCAGGAAGTTGAAGGCTGCTATCAAATCCCCCCTTACTCTTCTCTTCTCCAGACTAAACAGACCCAACTCCCTCAGCCTCTCCTCATAGGTCATATGCTCCAGCCCCCTAATCATTTTGGTTGCCCTCCGCTGGACCCTCTCCAATGCGTCCACATCCTTTTTGTAGTGGGGGGCCCAGAACTGGACACAGTACTCCAGATGTGGCCTCACCAGAGCCAAATAAAGGGGAATAATGACATCTCTGGATCTGCTGGCAATGCTCCTCCTAATGCAGCCTAATATGCCATTAGCCTTCTTGGCTACAAGGGCACACTGTACTTATGCAAGGGTCACTTACAATACAGCCCTAGCTGGGTCAATTTTTAATTCAGCACATTAAATCTTCAATGCTAGAGAGGCTCAACTGAGCACAGGTACAGAAGGAGCCCTTCACTAGACACCTTCTGCTTTGTCCTTAGCAGCAGCTGGAGGAGGCAGTGAATGGGAGGGGTGAAAGTGCCTCCTGTGAGTCCCAGGCAGTTCACAAATCTAACCATTCTCAGCCTGAGCCAGAGCACGTGCAGCTGCAGCAGGCATGAGGCAGGGGTAGGGCTGCCTTTCCCCTGCCCTGCCCGTTTCTGAGGCACCACCTCTCCCCGGCCTCTTCTCCAAGGCCCTGCCCTTTCCTGCTCACTCCACCCCCCTTCCTACCATCATTCACTCTCCCACATCCTCACTCACTTTTACCAGTATGGGCAGTGGTTTTGGGTGCAGGTTCCAGGCAGAGGCCAGAAATGAGAGGTTCAGAGTGTGGGAGGAGCTCCAGACTGGGGCAGTTGGATAGGGTGTAGGGCTCTGGGCTAGGAGTATGGCTCCAAGAAAAGGCCAGAAATGGGGGGGGGAGGTCAGGGTACGGTTGGGGGCTCTGGCTGGAGGTGCAGGCTCTGGGGTGAGTCTGTGGGTTGTGTGTTCCATGTGGAACTAAGCAGTTTGGGGAGAGGGTGCAGATTCTGGGAGGGAGTTTCAGTGTGTGCATGGGACTCTGGGCTGGGGGTTGGGGTCATAGGCGTGCGCAGCACATTTCATTAGGGTGTACACCCAAATAATTTTTTTAAAATGTACTTTGACCCCCATTAGCCACACCCCTGACCCCTGTTAACCATGCCCCTGACCCCCATTGGCCACACCCCCTGACTCCCATTGGCCACACCTCTGGAGGTAACACTCTGGGGGCAAGATGGGCACATAACCAGAATTAAAAGGTGTCATGTGACCCCCCTCTAAGGACTTTTCCCACCATCCTCCTACCAACAGGGATTAATTTGGCCCCCACCAAACCCCCCTCATGCAATTATCCTGCAATTGCATTAACCCAATGTGTGTGACATTAACTTGGGGTCAGAGAGACTGGGGGAAGTGTTCCCTCAGTTTCCTCCCATGAGCAGAATGAATTTTGTGTTGTGCACCAGTACTGAGTTCATGCTTGTTTGGATGTGCCACTGTGGCACCCAAGTTATTAATAAATATCTCATAAACCTTTACCTTTTCCCTCTGCTGCCATGTCTCCTCCCCTTGCTCCATCAGCTCCCCTGGTGCCTGCTGCCCCCCCAACCTCTCATCCTCCTCTGCTGTCCTGACTCCTGCCCTTCTCACTGCCCTCAGCCCTCCTGAGACCTGCCCCCCTCCACCAGCCCTTCTCTCCCCCCTGTGCCTACTCCTCCAGTAGCCCCACTCTGATCATGTGAGCTACCCTCCTCATCCCCTCTCTTAACACCTCCCTCTACACACCTGCCCTGCCTCTCTCCTCTGGTGCTGGTCCCTCCCCTGCAGGTGTCTGCCCTTCTGCTTCACCCTCAGAATCCCCTGGCACCTGCACCTTTCCTTAGCCCTGCACCTTCCTGGTGCTTCCCCCTTCCCTCACTGCCCCTGTCCCCTTTTTCCCTGGTGCCCACCCCCTCACCACCTTCTGCCCCCATTCCCCTCATGCCCGTGCCCTCACACATGCCTTGCTCCATCCCTGCCTTCCTCATGCCCACCCCTTCTTTCAAGCCTTCTCCCAACACCTCTCCCTTCCCCCTCTAACCTCCAATGCCTTTACCCTCTCCTCTCCCAGCAACACCCTGTCCCCCCTCCCACTGACACCTCCCCTCCTGCCCTTTTCCTCATTGTCTGCACTTGGCCCCCCTGGCATTTGTCACTCCTGCACCCTGCCCCTTGGTGTCTTCCCCTTTCTTCTCCTGACCTGCCCCCTCCCCTCAGCACAAGCCCCTTCCTCTCCCACCCCTTCCTCTTTTTTTCCCCCCTTCCCCTCCCATCCCCTCCCTTACCTTACCTTCAGCTTCTGCCTTCCTATTTGCGGGGCTGGAGTCAGAGCCGGCCCAAGCTACAGGCCTCAGGGGCACCACACCACACTGCCGGGCCAGGCGGGGGCGCTCCCGGGCACCTCAGGGGTGCTGCGCGGTGCTGCCATGCTGGGTGGGAGCGCTCCCGGGCACCTCAGAGCTGCCTCGGGGGCGCCGTGCCGTGCTGCTGGGCCATGCGGTGCTGCCGGGCCGGGTGGGGCCCAGGGCGCAAAAATGGCTCAGGCTAGCCGGCCCAAGACATTAGGGTGTGCCTGGGCACACCCGGCACACCCTGTGAGCACGCCAATGGTTGGGGTCAAGGATGAGGTACAGGGTATGGTTCTGGGAGGGAGTTTGGATGCAGGAGGGGGCTCAGGCTAGAGAAGGGAGTTAAGGTGGGGAGGGGGTTCGGGTGTGGGCCCTGGGCAGCATTTACCTCAGGTGGCTGCCGGAAGCAGCTGGCACATCCTTCTGGCTCCTAGGTAGAGGTACAGCTAGGTAGACCCGAATGCTGCCCTCATCCACAGGCACTGCCTCCTCAGCTACCACCATCTGGGGGTTCTGGCCAATGGGAGCTGTGGAGCTGGCCCTTGGGGCAGGGACAGTGAACGGAACCCTCATGGACCCACTTCCATCTAGGAACTGGAGGGCAATGCCATCTGCTTCTGGAAGCCACACAGAGCCAGAGCAAATAGGAAGACTGTCTATGTGTCACCGACTGAACTTTTAAAAATCAGATCAGTGGTGCTCACAGGAGCCATCAAGGTCCCTTTTTGACCAGAAGTTCTGGTCCAAAACCAGACACCTGGCAACCCTGGGTAAGAAGCCACACACTGGGGATGTGAACCAGGCATGGAGAAAGCACTGCATATTTTGGTGGTGGGGAGGGGCAATTTTGATTGTGATTCCAGGAGTTACTTATGCACCTGAAAACTTTTTTCAGATAATAACTTAGAAATTAGATAACAGGAGCACTGTAACTAATTCCTATATAAATAAAGTGTGTGTGTGTGTGTGTGTGTGTGTACACACTATCTATATATAAGAGTTAGATATAGTGCCATAAGTTGCCATATGCAAATACCAATTAGAGTTATATTTTAAGCACATATATATAAGTTCAGAACAATCAGGAGATCATACAGCAAGATGTTCCCAATTCCAAGCCTTGAGGAAACAATTTTGGAGCTTTAACATAGATATCAGAAATACAAGTTTGTTATTTTGTACACTATCTTTAGTAGCAATAAATAAAAATAAATAAAATCTGCTTACTTTCTGTAACAGACACACTTTGTGTTATGGCCATTATCTACTCTATTTTAGTCAACTGTTTTTCACACCCTTACAAGTATATTTTCTTACTTTTAACATACATGATTAAGGGTTTTTTCTTTTATTAAGAACGGGACTTTATTTTTCTAATTATTTTGGCATTTATGTTTACCTATCTCAATCATGTACATGACATACTAACATTCAACTTCATCATTACTATTTGTATCAGACGTGGAGCCACATTTATTTTCATACAAATGTTAGGTTATTTTACAGATATAACTAAAATATAATTTGAAAATAAGCAACCTTCACCTGGATAATGTCAACAGTTATATGTTTATCAATATTTTTTAAAAACTGGAATGGCTAAAGCAAGTACAAGCTAAATTTACGTTCTAGAAGAACACTATTATTTGATTGCACCACTTTAAATAATGGATGACAAAGCACAATACGGTGATAAAAGTAATGAAGATAATTGATAAAAACAATAATGATAATTACTTCTGCCAAGCCAGGTTAGGAATTTTAGAACTCATCATTCAAATAATTAAATTTAAGCGTAAGAGAGAAATGAAATTATGAAATGCACAGAGCAATCAAAAATAATAAAATAGTATTGCAATCCTTAACCAACTATGCAAGAATAAAATTACAGAGAATACATGTGCATTATGTATTCTGACAGGAAGTACCAAGAAGTAACAAACAAACAAATAATAAATAATACAAGTGTATGAGAGAAAACTGTGTGTGTTGAAGATTGAATAAGGGAGATTGAGTGTGTGTTGGGCGTGTGTATGGAAAGAGTGTGTTAGAGCAAGTGCAAGAGAGACTGTGTGTGGGATACTATGTGTGTATGTGTTGGAAGAGTGTGCGTGTGTGTGTGTGTGTGTGTGTGTGTGTGTGTGTGTGTGTGTGTGTTAGGTGGAGTGTGCGGGGGAGACTGTGGCTATGTCTAGACTGCCCACCTTTTTCGACAGAGGCTTTGTCGACAGATACTGTTGACAAAGCCTCTGTCGAAAAAGAGCGTCTAGATTACATTTTTAGAAAAAGTGTGTCCAGACTGCCAGACGCTCTGTCGAAAAAAGAAGGCACCCGGAGGTGCTTCTGGCAGGGCATGGGGGCAGCCTTTATTTCCAGGTGCTGCTGCCTGCCCTTTGCAGAGACACGTGCTTAAAGGGATCCCCCTGGATAGCCGTTGTTCTGCTCCTGCTTCTGGCTTGCCTAGCTCCTAGCAGGAAAGCAAAGCTGCTGCAGTTCTTGCTCTAGTTGCCCTGCTTCCTCGGATACCACAGCAGTTTATTTTCTGGGATTTTTTTCTGATTTTCACTGTTTTTGGCCATGGAGCCTGAGCTGCCCCTGGGCAGGCGATGGCCCCATGCTGCCACACTGCAGCTTCTGCTGCATCTGCATAACTCTGTCATGAATCTCCTGCCCCATATGTACCCGGACGGCACAGAAGAGACCCTCCTCTAGGATGCAGGAGCTCTGCCCTTGCCCCCAAACTTTTTTGGGGACAGGAAGATTTGGAGGCACGAGACGAGTTCAGACTGGTGGGACCAGCTCATCATGCAGCTCTGGGATGACGACCACTGGCTCCGCAACTTCCGGATGCGGAAGGCCACATTCCTGGAGCTGTGTGCCTGGTTCGCCCCTGCTCTGGAACACCAGGACACCCACCTGTGGCCCGCCATCCCCCTGCAGAAGCGGGTCGCAATCACCCTGTGGAAGCTGGCCACCCCCGACAGCTACCGCTCCGTGGGACACCAGCTTGGCGTGGGGAGGTCTACCGTCGGGGCTGTCTTGATGGAGGTAAGTCACTGTCGGGGGACAGGCCCTGCTGAGTGCAAGAGGGAGTAGGGGATGGACTGGCACTTAGAGGCCACTCCTCGGCCACCCCAGCACTGATGCGGGGAAGGGGGCCTCCTGACCAGGGGAGGGGTTGGTTGGGGGGGGAGGGTTCTCCCAACCGCTTAGGTAACCTGTCTAACTCCCTGGTTTCTGTCTATTTGTCTCGTGCTGCAGGTGGTAAGGAACATCAACGTGGAGCTGCTGAAGAGGCTCGTCCATCTTGGGGACCCGGAAAACATCATTGCTGGGTGTGCTGCCCTTGGCTTCCCAAACTGCGGAGGAGCCCTCGATGGGACACACATCACAATCCGCACACCACCCCGTCGAGCAGCCCAGTTTATAAACAGGAAGGGCTACTATTCCATGGTGCTGCAGGACCTCGTCGACCACTGGGGACACCTTATGGACATTGTGTTGGGTGGTCGGGGCGGGCACATGATGCCCGCATATTCAGGAACTCCTACCTATACTGCAGGTTGCAGGCAGGCACATTTTTCCCCCAGTGGTACCTCGCGCTCGGGGACATGCAGATGCTGGTGTGCATAGTGGCCGATGCGGCCTACCCCCTGATGCTGTGGCTCATGAAGCCCTACACCGGCCACCTGGATGCGAGCAAGGAGCTTTTCAACACGCATCTTATCCAGGCTCGCATCCAGGTGGAATGCGCCTTCGGCTGGCTGAAAGGGAGGTTCTGTTGCCTCTTCACACACCTGGAGATGGGCGAACACAACATCCCAGAGGTGGTGGCCGCATGTTGCGCCCTCCATAACCTGGTGGAGAGGAAAGGGGAGGCCTTCCTGCTGGGGTGGGACACAGGTCCTGATGGTGAGGAGAGGCAATTTCAGCAGCCCCGGACGGCTGCCATCCGCCAGGCTCACCAGGCTGGTGTCCAAATCCGAGAGGCCCTGAGGATTCTCAGAAGGAGCCCACTGACTCTCCCCAGGGCCTCCCCCATGGGGGGTTTGGCCTGGCCCACCCCTACCTTTCCCTCCACAACTCTCACTCTCTTCCCATGAAGAAGACATATAAGAGCCGGTTTTCTTTGTAAACAGAAATTTGTTTTATTAGAAACACTAGCAGTAAAGAAAATGTGTGAACTGTTTAACAAAACTTTCTCTTTTTACTGTTCAACTGTTTATAAACAAAGTAAATCTGTCAGTCAAAAATAAAGATTTTGTAACATAACTGAAATGTCCTTTAACTGGGGTAGTAGGGGACTGAAAACCTGGAGGGGGGAAGGGGGCTGAAAACCTAGAGGGGGGAGGGAGCTCAAGTAGGCTGCTGCTTCCCTGATCGCAGGGTCCTGCCACCTTCCTGCAGCCTGGCATCGCCATGGCCTTGGGATCAGGTGGAGCGAGAGCCAGTCCTGGCCTGGGCAGGAGGGGGGGGGAGCAGCTGTTGGGCCTGTGAGGGCTTGGGAGCAGGTGGGGCTGGGAGGGAAGAGGGGGCTGGAGAAGCAGGGGAACAGGAGGGGCTGGGGACAAGGGGGGGCTGGAGGAGTGTGTGTGGGGGGGGGCTGGAGGAGCAGGGGCCTGGCATGCTGGAGGAGCAGTGCCCGTGACAGGGGTAGGCAAGGAAAAGACCTCCCACATTGTGGCACAGATGTCAGTGCGCTGCTGGACCAGCTCATCCAGCAGCCTGGTGCGCCACTCGGCCTCTGCCTCTGTCCTCTGCTGGATGGTCCTGTTCAGGTCCTACAGGGCCACTACGTGCTCCCTCAGCAGGTCCGTGTACACACGCGAGTGCCTGCGGGTGCCACAGGTCTGGGATGGTGGTGGGGTGGGTGTGGTGCTCCCCTGTTGGGTAGAGGGTTTGGCTGTGGAGTAAAAGAGGAGACAATCAATGTCTGTGTGCACCCCTGCTGTCCCCGAGGGCATGCTGTGGCTGTCAGGGGCTCTCCTTTGGACAGGAGACTCAGGGGTGTTACACGTGACACTGTGTGTGAGTTGGGCAGCGGCCTGAAAGCCTCACAGGAGCCCCACAGTGGCAATGGGACTAGATGGCCCCCCACACTGCCAACCCACCCGTGTATGGTGACCCTCAAAGCACTCACCTGATATTCCCTCCCCGCTGTCCATGGATGCCTGGGAGGCCTCTGGGGTCTGGAGGACCGGCTCCTGGGAGAGGGTCCCTGCTGCCTCCTCTTCCTCCTCCTCCTCCTGGTGCAGCTCCCCCACCTGGTCTTCCTCCCTCAGGGGTCGGTTCACCATGTGGTGGGGTAACCCGGACTCCACCACACGCAGTGGAGTCTGGGCTTCCCAACCGCCCAGAATCTGCTCCAACTCCTCGTAGTAAGGGTAGCTCTGTGGGGCTGCCCCAGAGCGGGAGCTCTGCTCCCGGGCCTTGGAGTATCCTTGCCGCAGTTCTTTGACCTTGGCCCTCACTTGTGCCATGGTGCGGGGGTGATGCCCTTTGGTGGTCAGTCCCTGGGCCAGGCGCTCATAAATGTCCGCATTCCTGTAGTATGTTTGCAGGGTTTCTTCCTGGGACCAGAGCTCCAGCAGGTTTTTGATTTCTGGCCCTGACTAGGCTGGTGCCAGCCTTTTGGTGCCCCTGGGTGGGTCCTCGTCTCTGTCCAGAGAAGGGCCAGGGGGGCCTTGAGGTTGGGACATGACTGGCACGGGTGCTCTGGCTCGCTGCCGGACAGCAATGCCTGTCTAGGTGCTTGTGCCTTTAAGAGGCTGCGGCCAGGAACCACAGAGGTGCTGTACATGTAAAGGCTAGACTGTCCACCAGGGCTTCTTCCTGGAGGCTTCTGTCGACAGAACTGGCACCACACACACCCTTTTGTCGACAGATCTCTGTCGACAAAGGCGTTCTTCCTCGTAAAACGAGGTTTACCGCTGTCGACAAAACTGCCGCATTCTGTCGACTTAGTGTCGACAGAACGCGGTGGTAGTGTAGACACAGATATAGTTTTTTCGACAAAAGCCAACTTTTGTCGAAAAAACCCTGTAGTCTAGACACACCCTATGTGTCTGAACCTGAGTATGTCAGCATGATGTCGCTGTATGCCGAGCACTCAGGAGCCTGAATGATTGTTCAGTCCAGCAGCATCCGCAGCTCCCACTCCTGAGTCAGAGGCACCAGCATAGACAGGCTCTATGTCCCCCACACCAACTGAAATCCACTTGGGCTGAGCCACTTCAAGCATCAGGCAAGCTCCCCCAGAGTTCTACCAGGATGGATCAGCTTCCCAAAGAAAGGAAGACTGCTGTGGCAGTGGGAGCTGGATGGCCAGAGAGCAGCAGCTGTTAGCTGGGTGCCCAGGGAACGGTGGTTACGGAGGGGCCAATAAAAATTTTGGGGTGACTATAGCTATCGCAAGCCTCACCCCTTCTCTAGAAATAAAGCAAATAGTTGATGAGGTGGTAGAACAGCATTACTTTTGTCAGCAACAACACACAACCAAGGATAAAGGAAGGCAGAGCAGAAACATGGAGAGACAAAGCACTAAGGATACAACTAGAAAGAACAGAACAAATGGGATCCTTGGTAGAGGCTGCTGCAGGCCACGAAGACTGGGCAAAGAGTATTTAATGAAAATAGGCCTGATGGTACTAGAGGAGTGCTGGTAATAATGAGCTCTTTCAACTATCCTGGCATAGGCTGAATGTTCACACACGGAATGATCTTAGCAATGATTCCATAGAGAATGCTTTTTTTAAATATAAAAATTAATAGGAAAATTCAGATCTTAAAGTGAAGTTCTATTCACCCATGTCATTTTTAATGAAAGTGAGGATTATGGTGAGCAAGTGGAAAGTCTTGATTTTTTTAAAAAATACTATTTTTAAACATGTCATCCCCCCCGCCCCCCATTGGCCATCTTTTTCTATTTGCAGCCAGAAGCCCTGGTGCTGCTCAGACAGGAAAGGACTGCACTGGAAAAGGTTTGCTGATATAGCTATATCAATGCACTAACAAATTCTCCTAGGGCTACATCTACACTATGGCTATGTCTACACTCGCGGCTTCTTGCGCCAGAAATATGCAAATGAGGCTAAGCGTGGCATATCGCCCGAGCCTCATTTGCATACCTAATGAGCCGTCATTTTTGCAGAAGAGGCTCTTGTGCCAGAAGGAGCTATCTACACTGCCCCTTCTTGCACAAGAAAAACCCTCTTGCACAATGCCGTTATTCCTGAAAATAATCGGCGTAACGGCATTGCGCAAGACCATACTATACATCAGGGCTACTCAACTTTGGAAGCCCCGGGGGCCACAATGATACTCACAGCACATGTCAAGGGCTGCAACTTAAGTGTGGTTGCAAATACTTGCAAATATATATGCAAATAGTTTTTTCACACTGACGGGCACGAATACAAAAAGTAAGCCTTAAGCCGTGGCGCCGGACCCAAACATGGCCAGCGTGAGCCAGTCAGCACCTCTCAGGCTCTGCCCTCAAGGCTAAGCAGCCAGCACCTCCCACAATGCCCCAGCACTCCCAGCACCTCCTCCCTAGGGGCTAGGGATGCCAACACCCTGTACCCATCTGGTCCAGCCAGACCGTCTGCTTGTGTCTTTCAATGCTCACCCCGCCTGGGAGACGTTGGGTCATTGTGGAGCATGTTCCCAGTGGAGGCCATGTTCAAAGGATCCCACCTGGGGGCCACGTGTTGAGCCCTGCATAAACGCAAACCACACCGTGGGCCACAAACAAATGGGCTACAGGATGCATGCGGCCCGCGGGCCATGTGTTGAGTAGACCTGCTATACATTATTCTTTTGAACACATGACTGTTAAGAGCCAGATACTTCATTCATAGCACATGCAATATTTCCATTGACTTCAACCCCAAGTGATATCAGAGGTAGTTTTGAATTCACAAAGAATGTTTTTTCAAGAGGCAGCAATGATTTCTTGTGTAAAAGGATAAAAAAATGATTTCTTGTATAAAAGGATACTCTGAGGTATAGCTGGCCAAACTTTAGACCTGGTTTTTGCATTGGAATTGGAAATTCAGTGCTGGATTTTAAACCTGTGTCATCTATTAACATTACCTCCAGTATGTTGGGGCTCATCTCCCATATCTCAGCTCAGCATCTCAGCTAGTTTCTCATTGAGTCTTAATCATGGATGAAAGAGAGCAGGGTGACGCTTAACCCAAATAAGACTGAGGTGATGATGGTGTATTGGGGGAAAAAGCCAGAAGAGATGGCAGAAGTTATATGATTATGTTGGCTTTTAGTTAAATGGATTTGCAATTAAGGAGTAATTTTAGACTCCCCGCTATTGTTTTATGATTAAGGCTGCAGGTTTGTCACAAAGATCACCAATGTCCCCTCTAATTTTTCCATCTACACTCAGAATAAATTTTGTTATATGCACCAAGGCACGTGCCGCTGTGCACCACCAATAGAAACATATGCTGTTGGCTACGGCCACTTTGCTAATCAGCTGGGTGGCATTTGAATCTCCTCTGGGCAGCCACCCAAGTACTCAGATTACAGGGAATACTAGAGACCACAGAAAGTCACCACAAGGCCAGTTGCACTAGCTGCTGCTGGAGCAGTCTTGGGCTTCCATGCCCCTCCACTCTAGCAGAAGCAGGAATTTGGCTGTGGAAGGGGGCCAGGAAGTGTGGCATAGGATGAGATGAGGCAGGCTCTGGGTGGCAATTACCTCGCGCAGCAGGGGCTCCCCAGAAGCAGCAAATTCCTGTCGCTCAGCTTCTAGGCAGAAGTGTCACCAGGCAATTCTGTTCACTGCCTCCATCTGTGGATACTGCCTCTCCAGCTCCTATTAGTGGTGGTTTGCAGCCAACGGGAGCCGCAGAGCTGGTGCTCAGGACAAAAGCAGTGTGCAGAGCTTCCTGGCCACACCTCCATCTAGGAGCTGATTGAGGGAGATGTTGCCATTCCAGGGAGGTGCAGAGTGCGGCAGGAAACCTGCCAGCCCAGCCAACCCCTCCGCTCCTCCAGGCTGTTCCCTGAGCACCTGCGGTGCCCCCTGAGCCACCCTTCCCCTGAAACACCTACAATACCACTTGGCTTCCTCAAGCATACCTGTGGCACACTCTGAGCTGCCCGTCCCAAGTACCCGCGGTGCCTCTTGGCCATTCCCTTAAGATTTAGTCAGGGACATATAATAGAAGTCACAGATTGTGATTTTTTGTTTACTGCCCATGACTTTTATTAAAATACCCATGACTAAAATATAGCATTATTTATGATCATACCACAGCAATAATATGGTCAGCTTTCTGGCAACAGCATCTGACTAGGAGGTTGATGCCACAGTTACATGGCTAATTGCACATCTGACCCCTATCTGAACTCTCTGAGCACACCAGGTGTGGGGACTCATACTCTCTCCTGGAGTGGAATCATATCATTCTCCCACTCTCAGACAGGGCGCTGGACTTTGCACCATGAATCCGGTGTGGTTACCTTAGCAGGTCTGACTGACTTTGGCATCTGCTATTCTTCTTTTGGGAATTTATGTGCAATGGTTTATACAGTGAGCAGCCTCCTCAGTCCAAAGAATTGTTTACACTTAACAGTAGGAAAAAGCAAAAAAGGACTTTAAACACAGTCTATATGCATATCTATCTTAGAATCATAGAACACTAGAACTGGAAGCGATCTCAAGAGGTCATCAAGTCCAGCCCCCTGCCCTCATGGCAGGACCCAGTACCATCTAGACCATCCCTGACAGATGTCTATCTAACCTGGCCTTAAATATCTCCAGAAATGGAGATTCTATAACCTCCCTTATCTTAAGGTTTACTATCCTTCCTGTTGGAAGCCTATGAAGGCCTCACTTTTTCTGACCATCTGGTGTGTGTGTGTTCAAGCCTTCTTTTTGGATGTGGACCATGTTGCTGTCCATGCTTTTGTTGCCTCAAGATTAGTTTATTGCATGATGTGCTTACATGGGCTTTACTTTAAAACTATTTGGGACTGAATCTGATACAGAATGCAATGGCTGGCTTACTGTGTGAAGCATCATGCCGGGTGCACGTGATTCCAGTGCTCCAGGATCTGTACTGGTTTCCCATTGGTCTTGCAGCACTGAGTATATGGTATTAGCTATGACTAATAAAATTCTGAAGGGCTTGAGACAAGCTTGTTTGAGGGATAAACTCTCTGCCTGTGTCAAATTGCCACAGTTTCGATCAGTACCAGTGCTTGAGCTGGATCTCTCACATTATAAAAGAGAAGGAGTAGCCAACAGGGCATTCCCTGTGGGCTTCAGAACACTGAAGCTTGCTCCCCCTCGGTCTGCAGTAGTTCAGATCTGGTGGCTTTCTGAGCACACTGCAAAAATCATCTATTTGACAAGATTTTTTGAAAGGGCTGAGGGTAGGCTTCTGAGAATGTAAAAGTGGAAAGGAGTTTTTGTAAGTGGAAGACTGAGCACCTGGTGAAATGACTACTTTAATGTTGCTGGGGTTTTATTGTATGATTAATGGTGTATTAGGGCACCCACAGCCTTAGTAGATAGGTGTTTTATTATTATTGAGATCTAAAGCAAAATTCTATTTAAATAAATATTTGAATAAAAGCATTCTGTCACTGCAACTCACTCCTGACCTTATACACCTCCTTGCTTGTAATGTTTTATTTGAAATGTGATTAAAGATAGCAAATATCAAACTCAACACTATACTGTATTTTATGTATTAATACAAACAAATCCTTCTTTGAAACATTTTATACATTTCAGTTAGCTGGTACTGTTTCTGTCCTTCCTTCCTGACCTGCTTCCGTTTATCTCAGCATGTGTGCTGTTCCCACCAAATGCCATGGATTTCCAAATATAAGTATGATTAATAAGGCACGCCAAATAACTTTTGTAAGAAATACAGCTTTGAAAAATTTAAGGTGATTAATATACCAATTTAGATATTAAGTTCTAAGTACTTGCTTACTGTGTACTATTATTTTAAAGTTTTAGGAAGATCAAGGATTACAGCAAACTTTTGTCAAACAAAACCTTTGTCTATCCTAAATTCCAGATGCCTTTACAAATGATGAAACAAAACATAAATCTTTTGTTCACTAAGAAGCATCTAGTTTTTTTTCTTGCAGATATTAAACAAGGTTCTCAGAAAAAGTTAAGAAATACCACAAGTGTAAGAATTTTGTTTGGCTGAAACGAAGATTTTTTTTCCTAAAAAACAAAACTTTGCATAACAGTATTATTCACTTATAGTCCAAAAGACCAAAGAAGTTAGTCTGAGTCTCACTATACAGTCAGACTCACTGTACCCAATTTGGTAAAGAGTAGAAACTAGGGAGATGTTCAGAAGATGGCTCAAAAGTACATTTCTTTTGTTAGACTAGGTTCTTTGATACCTCCCTATAGTTAGAATTAGTAATTTGAACTATTCAGCCTAACAGGTTATGGAGTCATGCTTGCCAACCACCCCGATTTAGGAGGGACAAGTAAATTTTTAGAAGAAGAATAATCATATATCACTAATAAAACCTCTTAAAATAAAATATCAATGGAGCCAAAAATGCGTGTATTTCTTTCTCACCAAATTCCTCTATTTATAACAAGTAGGATGAATGATTTATTAAATGGAGAGCCTGGAGACAGTGAGCAAGACTTCTGTATGAGATACCATACCTTCTGTCTCATAATCACCTCACTAAAATTATGCACGAAGGTGTGTGCCTCATGGAAAGAGGAAGAAAAATGAAAGCAGACAGACAATGATGTGAATGAGATCGTCAGTACTTTTCACACAGATTACCAGAGTAATTGCATTCAGTTACTATGCTTACATGAACCAGATTAAAATTGGGTGACCTTATAGGTGGATGCACCATATCCTTATAACAAAACCCCGAACCATACAGTCCCTCAGTGAGTACTGCTAAAGTGCTAATACTTAATACTTTCACAGTTTAGGCACCTAAATATGTTGAAAAATCTGGCCTTATATTCTTCGCTTGCCCTCCTTCCCCATATAACAAAAACCCCTTACTTCAGTCAGTATTTTCTTCTTTTGTCAATAAATCCTAATATTCATCTCAAGAGAGTCAATAGTTATTTAATATTTTAACATATGCCTGCAATACAGATAGGTGCTGTGTGGTAAGATTACATTTTCACTGTTGATTGACATATTTATCTCAAATATATAGATTTTACAATGGATATTGCACCTGTTTGAAAGTTAAGGACAAATGCTGTGCACAAATTTGAAAATGTCATAGTCATAACAATTAAGGACAGAGGGACAACCAATTTAGTCTGATCTTTTATATATCACAGGTCACCAACATCATCCAGCACTCAAACACTTAACCCAACAACTGAAATTAGATCTGGGCATTACAGCCGCAGGAGGCTAAACCACTGTGTGCCACAAGTAGGGAACAGGTGAGACAAATGCGATCAACAGTGTTACATATGTAACACATGAGTAGCAGGATGTACCTCAAATAGGGCATTGGGCATTTTAGGTATCTTACACAATACATAATCAATTGGTAAATATTATTATTAGAACGACTAAGTCTTGCTTTGCTATAAAATGGGTTTAGTAAGAATAATCAATGGGAGGGAATGAGCAGGATTGACCCACAGGTCCTGCTCACTGTAATTAGAAGTGAATAGGCCCTTCACACCAGCTACATCAGTGCATGGCGTTCCAACAGGTTGAAATCAAAGGAACCACGGCCTCCTGCCTGGTATTGTAGGTAGCATACAGGTGAAGTGTAAGTGAACTAAGCTTAATTATTGTATTAAAGTAGATGTTCTATTAACTGCTTTTACATGGCTTTGTGTTGTATTAATTGCTTTAGAATTTATAGTATTTAATGTTTAAATTGTATAGTAATTGTTTTAAAGGTTTGTAAAACTGAAACAACTATATTAACTGCTTAAAGCTTATAATAAATACGAAAGTGGTTAAGTCTCTCTGGAGTGTCCTGGTTTCCCTTAGATCTAAAATAAATCAAACCATAAGATAGGCATGAGAAGCAATTCTCCTACTCTACTCAGGATTGATTAGGCCTCAGTTGAAATACTGTGTCCAGTTCTGGGCATCACATTTCAAGAAAGATGTGGATAAATTGGAGAAGGTCCAGAGAAGAGCAACAAAAATGATTAAAGGTCTAGAAAACATGAGGTATGAGGGAAGGCTGAAAGAATTGGGTTTGTTTAGTTTAGAAAAGAAAGACAGAGAGGGGACATGATAGCAGTTTTCAAGTATCTCAAAGGGTGTTATAAGGAGGTGGGAGAAAAATTGTTCTCCTTGATCTATAATGATAGGACAAGATGCAATGGGCTTAAATTGTAGCAAGGGAGATTTAGGTTGGACATTAGAAAAAACTTCCTGTCAGGGTGGTTAAACATTGGAATAAATTGCCTTGGGAGGATCTCTATCAATGGAGATATTTAAGGACAGGTTAGATAGACATCTATCAGGGATGATGTAGATAGTGCTTGGTCCTGCCATGAAGGCAGGGGACTGGAGCTGATGACTTCTCGGAGTCCCTTCCAGTTCTGATATTCTATGATTCTGTTTACACAGCAACAGACTACATCCGTGGCAAACCAGGATATGAATCTATAGCTTACCACTTACCCACATAGCACTGTCCCGTGTGGACACTGCTACAGCACATTAAGGGTACATCTACACTGTGATAACAGATCAACAGCACAACCATGGCTGGTCTGAGTCAGCTGACCTATCCTCTGACAAGTGGTGCTGCAATTGTTTTATTGTAATCTGGACATACCCTGAAAATCCTGAAATGTTGCTTGACTCACAACTACCTGCTCTGTAGTGTTAGACAGTATTTTCCTGAGACTGACAGGCCCAAATTCTGTCAAAACAGTTTGGCAAGGTAGTACTTTTGTTTCTTGCTTGGCTTTTACAACACTCTTTCATGGACTATGGCTGATTGAATTGATATTGGTGAAGTAAAAACAGAGCTCTTCAGGTGTGGAGGGACTACTTTTCTGAGGTCTGCTGCAAACATTGAAAGTCAGTCAGTTTATTCACTATCTGGGGGGCAGGGATAGCTCAGTGGTTTGAGCATTGGCCTGCTAAACCCAGGGGTGTGAGTTCAATCCTTGTGGAAGCCACCATTTGGGGCAAAAATTTGTGAGGGATGGTAATTGGTCCTGCTGTGAAGGCAGGGGACTGGACTTGATGACCTTTCAAAGTCCCTTCCAGTTCTAGGAGATAGGCAATCTCCATTAATTTAATTTATTTATCTGGAATAGCTATTTTGAATTTAACATACAAGATGTATTGTGATTTTTAGTAGGGCTTTTTTGGGGGGAGGCTTTATTGCTGTGGAAAGACACATTTTAAAATGGACCTACTGCTGTTACTGGTCTTGAATTGCATGGGTTTTGTGTAAGACATCTGGTACTCTAATCTTCTGAATTTGTGCCTCATTTGATATTATTTGTGCATGAACCATTGTTGTCTGTGGAGAAAGCTAATGTTTGCAGGCTAATATGTTAATCTTTTCAGAGCTTATTAAGATCCATGAAGTACATCATTTCAAAAAATTATACCAAATGGAAAACAGCCACTTAATCAGATTGCTGTATTTATGGCTACCACATTTAAGATGGACAGCAATTGAGCTAAGCTTACTTTTGAGTCCCTCCTAACAAACCTCACTTCCTTTGCCCCACCATGCTCCTTCCTTCCAATAATGAGACTGAAAATAGTGTGAGTCCATATTCCATTACAAAGGAGCAGTGACCGAAAGGGAGGACTGAGCTATAAGATATGTATCTAAAGCCATGTGGATAACAGGAAGAAAGTAACTAAGGGTACGTCTACACAGCACCATTATTTCAAAATAACTAGCATTATTTTGAAATAACTTAGTCTGCATCTATACAGCAGGCAGTTTCTTTGAAATAATGTTGAAATACAGTCCAGCTAGAAGACATCTTACTCTGACTCTTGTAACACTCATTGTACGAGGAGTAAGGGAAGTCAGAGGACGAGTGCTCTATTTCGAAATAAGTGCTGTGTAGACGCTCCCAATTTCGAAATAAGCTATTTTGAAATAAGCTACTCAATTGATGTAGCTCAATTTGTGTAGCTTATTTCAAGTTAAGCCCTGCTGTGTAGATGTACCCTAAGAGGGGAGAGTTAAGAAAATCATCTTAGTTTAGTTATCAGTGAAGCATAGGGAAAGTTACATGCAGAAGAAGTAAAAAAAAGTTTGATAAGGCAAATAAACAACAGGTACTGTAACAGATAATACAATAGAAATATATGTTCCATCTAGGAAGTAAAATTAATTTACCTTTTTCTGTGGCTCAGGTGACTTTTTTTCCACTTTTGTTTCAATGCTTTTTTGTTCTTTGAGCTGTTAAAATGAATACCAAAAAAGCTGAGCAAAAATACAGGTATAGACATGTATATAATGTAATACAGAGAGGATGAGGGAGACAATATTAATTTAATATTACACTTCTTTGAAAAATGGCATTAAATAAACTCTTTCATTTCCAGAAATATTGCCGATAGTGTACAAAAAAATACATCTTCCTTAAGTAATTACTATTTTTTTAAACAATGAAATGCAGCTTTATCCAGGTTCAAAGCAAAATGTACCAGTGCTTTAATCTATTACACTGAAAATTTATTTTTATAGTTTATTGCCTATGAATAGGACTAAATGACTGACTTAACTATAGTCCACAGTTTTTCTTGGAAAGATCTTCTTGAAATAAACTAAAGAAGTTTAGTCCAAAAGTCTACATCTTCATGCAACTGTTTCTGTACACGTAAGTGCTCCCCCGCCCTTCCACAATAAAATTTCACTTTTGATGCTATGTCATGCAGCTGAAATGATCTACAGTATTATTTATAGGTTTCTGTAAAGGTGTGGGCTATCCCCTGAACCTCCTTATAATCTGCTTTGCAAAAGCATCCCACCTTAAATTCCCCCCCAGCAGTTTTTTTACATTAACAGACTAGGTCAAGAAGCGAACCCACATTAATCCTTTTAATAATGTTTCAAGACAGGAATAATTCAGGACCCTGGTTCAGAGCTCCACAACTTAGAAAGTTCACAAAACCAACTCTGAGATTAGACTCCTGGGGTATGTCTAGACTACATGGCTCCGTCGACGGAGCCATGTAAACTAGTTAACCCGACATAGCCAACGAAGCGGGGATTTAAATAATCCCTGCTTCCTTAAAATAAAAATGACCGCGGCGCTGTGTCGACAATCAGCTGATCCGGCACAGCGCAGCAGTCTAGATGCGGATCGGTGACGACAAGGGAAGCCTTTGTCGACTGCTCCTGTAAACCTCATTTCACGAGGCATAAGGGAGCAGTCAACAAAGGCTTCCCTTGTCGCTCGATCGATCAGCTGATTGTCGGCACAGCGTGGCAGCCATTTTTATTTTAAGGAGGCAGGGATTATTTAAATCCCTGCTTCATTGACTATGTCGGGTAAACTAGTTTACATGGCTCCGTCGACAGAGCCATGTAGTCTAGACACACCCCTGGAGTCAGAGTGAAACCCACAGCCACAGGAGCCTACATGGCTTCTACTCTCTTCTCTTCTACTTAGCTGGAGCTTCCTGTTCCTTTCCTGTTTAAACATCTCTACCCTTGGTTGGGGCGGGGCCTTCTTGATTACACTTCTGGCTGTCCTGGTCTTGGCTGCAGCCCATCCCTTAAAGAATAGTGCACTCCTACACAGTCTCCTGCACATTTAATGTTGCTTTCTTTAGTAATGTACTATGAAAAAAAATGGCTAAAAATCTAAG
This sequence comes from Rafetus swinhoei, assembly GCA_019425775.1. Lineage (NCBI taxonomy): Eukaryota > Metazoa > Chordata > Testudines > Trionychidae > Rafetus > Rafetus swinhoei. Next base: position 224,916,461 of record CM033424.1, read on the forward strand.
TAAGTTAAATAATGTTAGAGGGATCCACGGGTGCTCAAGATTTGCCAGAATGCCTTCATCACATCTCAGAGGAAACGAAATACCTATTCGCTGTATCTTTAGGATGGTTACTAAAATAACTCAGTTCACAGCTGTGCACCTAGCCAAACAGAGGTTAATTCCACGAGTTTGGTACTAGATGCTCTATAATTCAGTGGGGAATGGAAGGAGAGTGAGGCAGAGAAAGAGGCAGAGATTAACTGAAAAGCCTTTTCCCACAGCTGATTTCTTTTGCACCCTGTATACAATAGTTTTGGGAGAATTCTTCAATTGTTGCATTTGGAGCCATAGTAAAATTGCAGACTTCACCCAAGACTGATAAGAATACATCTGTGAAAAGGTGAGGTAAGGTTTTGTTTTTGCAATTTCTCCAAGACGACTCCCAAAGAAGAGTTTCTGGATAAGCAGAGAAGCTATATTTGGGGTAATACTATTCTAGAACTACTCTTGGTTAAGGACCAATATTATTGCTATTAAGAAGACAATTTACTTTAAAGCTTGTTTTCCTAACTATACATTATAGATTTTCCTCGTGTGTACTGTCTACATAGAGGAGGGGGCACGTTATGTTTAGTCTTTGCAGACAGTGTGAGGGAGGAGGCTCAAGAAGCTTTTCTCCTTACCCCTTTTGCCCCTCTTTTCAGAGGCCACCAGTAACTACAATCTTTATGCAGTCCTGAAGAATAAGGAAAGGGCGGAGAAGAGGTGGCGCTTTGCCTCCCCACCTCTGACATCAGTTAGCTGAGCTGGTCAGTTGGAGGGAGGCACATGCTCCAGTCCAGCCTCTTAAAGGTAGGCTCACAGTAGATGCGAGCTAGCAAGCTCTATGAAGTAAACTATCTCTTGGCCTAGGATCAGATGGTTCTACACTGCCCCTATCCCAGGGCTGTACCCTAAAGGCATAATACGATCCTAAATAAGTATGTGCAGTTGCTCTATTCATATTCAATAGTCTTCTGAATTTGTTTTAATTTAATTCTGAGGCAATAGTTTTTTATGTTAAAACTTTGAAGAAATGTGAATTTTCATTTAAACTCTTGCTGTGCCTTGTCTCAGGGAACAGTACATTGAAAAAAAAGAGGTATAGTATAGCTTTTGAAACACATTCTAAGAACAGAGAGATCATGGAGACAATCATTTAAGTGTGGTTCTGCTCTGAGGACTGTCTTAGTAAAAGAGACATCACATGACTCCAAATTTATTATCTCTCAATGATCTCTGTATCGAATAAGATTAGTTTACAAGTAAAAATGTCTTTTCTAGCTGCCAGCCCAGCAATCTCAACCTGGGATTTGAAAGTCAATCTGGGTTCTTTCCATCTCATACATCTTCTTCTTCAGTGATAAAGGTTCAATGGGGACAAATCAGATCTTAGTTACACCTATTCAAATCCAGTGCTTTCAAATTATGTCCTTGGTGAAACCTGTGCAAACATGTTGATTGTGATTTTCAAAGATAGCTAGGAATCAGAACTGGCAGATGCTTATGATAACATTGATCATTTTGAAAGGTAAGCCTATACATAAATTTAAGATCTGAATGTTAGGCAACCAAGTTTAAAAATGCTGAACTATGTGCACTCAGAATCCCTGACTCGAAGAGAAGTATATTTTTCAGGTTAAAAGAAAAAAAAGTAAAATGTGTTCTCAAGACGAATGTGTTTGTTAAAAAAAGAGATCTATAGATCAACTTATTCTTAGTTTTCAGTGTTTACAAACTGGTTTAAAAGAAGGCTTCCTTTATAATCCTGAAATTCTGTTTTTCATCTATTTCTAAAGACTCAGTCCTGCCATACGTACTCAGGCAAAAGTCCTATTGAAGTCAAAGACTGAGTAAGGACTGCAGAATTTGGCCGTATGTCAAAATAGCCCAACACACACTGTGCTAAGATTAACGAAACAAAGTAAGTAAGGCAGCTATGACTTGGCACAACATTTGACAAGCTGCAAAAAAGCAAATGTTTAAGTAACTGAAGTGGTACTGATTTTCTATTCACAACCTTTTCTCTTCTAAACAGTATCATATTCTTTTCCCGCACATTTTGATTGCAAGTCAAGCTGTGTTTTATTTTTTATTATAATAAACCCAGTCAGTATACTGTAACAAAGACATGCTAGTGGTGACCAGAGTGAAAACCACTGTGAGACCAAGTTAGAAAAAAGGTCAAATGATAAAATAAACAATCAGCCATCTGGAAAGTTCTTGAAACACATAAAAAGAAAATAAAAGACAGCATTCGTAAGAGACTAACAAAATACAAAAAAATATTTCAGATAGGGCTCTCTCTATGATTGTCTATAACATTTTCTAATCACTAGTAGCAAATCTTTCCATCTAATGATAAATATTTAATATGTTCTGTTACAAACAATACTGGAGTTATTTTTAAAAAATCATTAAAAAGTACCTTATATGTATGTTTCTTCGATTAGATAAAATAGAATAACATTTAGATTTCTGCTGAACTAATTTTCCAGAAACATGTTTTAAAATATTTTTTTTAATTTTCCTAAAAATGTTCACTACATATAAACTACATATGATACTTAGAATAAACTGAATATTTAAATAAAAAGTTTTATATATGAAAACAACCATTTTTGTGAAGTTTGAAACACATGGCCATTCACAAAAATAATTTAAGCTGAAGAATCTTACCATACTTTGAATTAATGACCTTTCCTTTTCAAGTTCCATCTTTGTTATTTCCTGAGCTTCGATTAACTAAAAATGAAAGTATAAGAAATAATACTGCATTTTAGATTACAGGCAGATAGTATTCTTCCAACATCCTTTCTAAATATAATTTACCAAAGAAAATACAGCATATATATAACATAACAAATAACAGGGAGGCATCTTGGCAAAAACAAACATGGCAGTGCATTAGGAATGCCCAGGCAGAATGTGCAATTCATACATTAATTTTAGGTTGAACACACACTCAATGTGCATACAACATGCCCAAGAGCAGATCTCTAGAGAACCACAGGTTAAAATGGAGGGCTCTCTAAAATCAGCTTTCTGAGATAAACCCTATGGCCTTGATAAAAAGTGAATGAAGTTATGAAGTTCTGAACACAGTCAAAAGAATGATGCTTCATGGCTCTGGTGGAGGAGCGAGCCTGTCTAGGAAATCTACACCACCTGTGAAGCATAAAGAATGGGTATAGAGCAGCGGTTCCCAACCGTTGATCTACAGATCAGCGGCAGGTCATAAGAACATAAGAATGGCCATATTGGGTCAGAACAATGGTCCATCAAGCCCAGTATCCTGTCTGCCAACAGTGGCCAATACCAGATGCCCCAGAGGGAGGAAACGCAACAGGTAATCCTCACGTGATCCCTCCCCTGTCACTCACCTCCAAAGAAACAGAGGCTAGTGACACCATCTCTATCCATCCTGGCTAATAGCTATTGATGGACCTTACCTCCATGAATCTATGTAGCTCTTTTTTGAATCCTGTCGCAAACCCCTGTCTGCCAGGCCGCGGCATACTGCCAGGCCATGCCCCCAGATGCTAATGAGCCCGCCCGCTGGGGTTCCCCATGATGCAACAGGGTGAGTGGCCCAGCAGACAACTGGGTGTACTGCAGCTGAAGCCAGGGCCTCAGTGAGGTTGTCTCTACTGGGGCAGCTTCAACGTAGCCCCAGTTCCACCTCTGGTTGCCGCATGATGGGCAGCTGCAGTGCTCAGCCAGGGCTGAGCGCCACGGTAGCCAGGACCCTGATGTGCGCCACAGAAGCTGGGCTCCATGCAGCACTCAGCAAGGGCCCAACTGCCACGGCGCTTAGCAGGGGCCTGGGCACACTTCAGGCTCTGTGTAGTCCTCCCGCCACATAGGAAAGTGCTCTGTGCTCAGCTGGTGGCCGGGATGCAGCAGCAGGGCTAGGTGAGGGGGGTGGGGCAGGCATGGGAGGCTTTGGGGGCTCTGGGGTTGGAGGGCTCTAACAGGAAGGAGAGGCTAACACTTATGGGCACTGACATCCAGGATGGGGAGCTAGCACTGGGAGACTCTGGGGGTGGGGGCTAGTAGTGAGGGGGTTAGGGAGGCAGGGCTGGCACTGGGGACAGGGCTAATATTGGGGGCTGGCAAGAGGGGATCTGGGGGAGTTGGGTGTAGTGGGGCTCTGGAAACAGGAGGCTGCAACTCAGGCATTTGGGGGCAGGAGGGCTGGCACTAGGGGACTCTGAGGGCAAGAGGCTGGCACTGGGGGTTTGGGTGCATGGGACTGTAGTTTAGTGACTGGTGCTGGGGTGTAGTGGAGGGGTGAGGGCTGGCACTGGGGGTTCTGGGGGCCAGGACTTTTTATACTGGGGATAGGCAAACTCATTCACAAACTTTTGGCAGACTGGTATCAGTTTATTTGCATATTTGAATTTCATTATTTGCATAACGAATATGCAAACATGCAAATAAAATGTTACCGGTCTGCCCAAAGTTTGCAAATGGGTTTGCAGGTCTCCGATATAAAAAAGCTTGGGAACCACTGGTATAGAGAGCCCCTAGCGTGGATGGAATTATTCAGAATGAGGCAGGCCTGGCCTGGGCCCTGCACATTCAGAGCCCTGCGCTGCCCAGCTCCCACCCACCCAGTCACTCACTCGCTGCCCTGACTGGGAGCCGCCCAGCTGTGTGGCTCAGCCAACCACAGCGTGCTGCCTTGGATCCCGCAAACTCTTTGGTTGGGCCTGGAATGAGGACTACACTGACCCAGGAGTCAAACTGCACACCAATAATGGGGGTGTTTGGAGAGCATCCACTAGAGCTAATGAAGTCATGTTGCAGAAGCAACTTTAGAGTAATTCCACTTCTGTTTGGTGGAATTCTGAGGAGGACTGAGGAGATACTTTTTTTTCCTCTGATCCTAGAAGTCATCTTACGTGTAAAACCTATTTAAGTTTGGCTTTTTAATGGGGCATGTCAGATACCCATTGTCCTTGAGGATGAAGTCGATGCATGTATGAATATTCCCCAATTTCAAAGTTATCCAAGTGCAAGAAACTTGGATAACTTGGGTGTCAAGTCAAAATTTTTTCAGTGCACTATCCAGTAGAAAAACTTCCTGACAGTGAGATGCATTAGGCAGCTGAACAGTCTCCAATGAAGCATTAGAAATCCCGTGGATTAGGACTTTGGAAACTAGACAAACTGTAGGCTATAAAATCATTGGGGCAGGGATTGTATCTATAATTTGTACAGAACCTTACACAATGGGACCCCAATCTTGTTTGGGCAATTCCACAGTATAATACACTAGAAAATGTACTGTAGAGAACAACTGTCCTTTGGCAGGCTGATGTACTGTTTGGACCAATCTTAGGAATCATCTGTAGCTGCCATTTCTTATTTTAGGTTAATCTATAGGATCTCACTAAAAATTTAGCTTTCAATACCCCTCTGAGGTAGGTTGGCATTATCTACATTTAACAACAGGGAAAAGTGGCATCTTTAAGTTTGCAAAGAAAGTCTATAGAAGAGGTGGGACTAGAAACCAGTCCCCTGACTTTCATTCCTGTGCCTTATCAAAACAGAATTCTTCCTCTCCTTGGGCAGTGAAAACAACTTGTTAATATGAAGATGTTTTAATCATAGAGAGGGTCTTTATATAGAGGACCCAGAGTTTCTACACAAAGGTAAAACTCCTTTTCTGAAAAGGGTAACCCCTTGCTAAACTGAAGTTCTTCAAAAAAGGAATATAGATCACACTGAAAAATGTTTCATGGAAAAAGTCCCCCCTTTCTACAGTCAGAAGATCTTTGAATTCTCTTTCATTTTTAGAAAGGAACTAATGCACCAAAGAAAAGAAAACTATTTTAAGTCTATTATCTAGGGATAGCAAATCAGTCAGCATGATATCTAGGTATGCTATCTAGATAGACCTCAGTGTCTCCCCTTCTCTCAGTGAAGTAGTTTTGTTTTTTAAAAGAACTTCCCTATGCCAACAAGCATTAATTTTGTATTTACTATGTTTACTAAGTTGTTAAATAACTGCCTTATGCTGATAGCTCATAAATAATACTGAAGACAACGAAGCCTCTCCCCTGGTGAGGCACAGACAGCCACATGGAACAGCCAATCTCTTTGAGTGGTTTTGGGCTGCTGATAGGCAGGGAGCCTGCTGAGGGTCCTGCTGGGCTACTGGCTGGGAGCTGCCTAGGCAAGCACCTCCTAGCCAGAGTCTGCCTCTGGCATCCCATCCCCTCCTGCACCGCATCTCCCTGCCCCAAGTCATTACCTCCTCCTGCCCCAGGTCACTACCCAAATCCTCTGCACCCATGGGTCCAGCTCCCTCCCAGACTCTGCACTCCCTCCTACACTCCTCTCCCAGGCCAGAATCCTCTCTTGTACCCATAACACCTCCTGGACCCTGCACCCCAATCACCTGCCCCAGATCACAACTCCCTCCTTCAACCAAACTATCCCTTGGACCCCACATCCTCTCCTGCACCCCAGTCCCAGACCCCGAGTTCCCTTCTGCACCTATCCTCCGTCCCAAACCCACACCTTCTCCACAGAAATGTGCAACCCTGGACTACTTATCAAAATCTTGGAGTGGCCCTCCCATCAAAAATTATTGCCCACCCCTGCTCTAAAAATATACCTGTGTCCTCCATTTTAATGAAAGTTCTCCACCCAAATCCAATATAGTTTACTGAGGTTCAGAAGCGAGGAAGTGTTTTACTTAATAGTGTTAAAATACAGCACAAATAATGCTGATATGACAGGAGAAAGATAATATGAATCCTCATCTTCTGCCTACTCAGGAATATCAGCTCATTATTACTCATTATTGACTTACACAAATATAAAACAAAACTTGAAACAATTGAAATTATATAGATTATTTTTCATCTTTCTAATATTATTTGGAATACATTTTGCGAATAACCCAAGCCTGCTGTGTTTCTGCTTAGAGAGACATCCATCACTGACAAAACAGTACAGTACCTTTTGAATAGTTTTCTCATCTTTTTCCATTTTTAACTGCATACCTCGAACTTCCTTATCTGAAAACAAAAGGGAAGAAAGGTAGAGCATGAAATTACATGCCTAGATCATTGTATTCATATTGTGTGTTTCAGGTCAGTCTAAGCCTAGTGGAATTCACAGTGGATCAAAGCCCTAGCAGAAATCTGACCTTCACAACTGCCCTTGACATTCACAGCCTTCTTCCTGCTGTTCAGCCGGCTGGTCAGATAGAGATTAAGAAGTAAGTTCAAGAGCCAAGTGTGGCTGAGTGCCCACAGCTTTTCATTAATACTAGTTCTGGACATCCTTGCTGTTAGTCACAGCCAATACAAAGTGCTTTAGCAGGTGGTTCTTTATTGCGCAAATAAAACTATGAAGAGATGAGAAGTGCCATTAAATCTGATGATAAACAGCAATAAAGAATACTGTTTATATAAAATTCATCTTTCTACTATAAAAGGTACTACTACGTCTAATCTATTTGGGTGTACCAAAGTCAGAAGCCAGATTTTCCACACAAATTTGGTTCTAATGCTATAGATTTCTAGCTTTCCATAAGAACTTTCTAACACTGACAATATACTAGTGTTAACTTGAAAATAATGAGAGGATTTATTAATTGTTCTTATAACCTATATAGTGTGTATGAATATGTATAAATACACACAAACACACTCAATTTCAGAATGAAACAAAAAGAATCCCTTTTTAAAAGTGTTGTAAAGTAAATATACTGAAAACAGTGTTGATAACTTGAGGAAGAAATTGATTCTTACAGACTTCTATATAAACATATAATTAATATTTTCCCCAGAAAGTGTATTTTAATCATATGCATAAGCACAGAAAGCCATTCTATATACAGTGTACATTTGATCTTCTCATCTTAAGGCAATAAAACTATATACTACATCATTTACAAATATAAATATTTATATAACCCCTTTCTCAGATTTTAATTTTGCAGACTACAAAATAACAGTGGTCTATTTTATGAACTCCAGCAATACTCTTACCAACATAAGACGTCTCAATATCCATTTGAACAACAAATATTCCTTTATCACGAGTAAAAAAAAAAAAGGAAAAACAAAATATATAAAATTTAGAATAATTAAAAAGTACAAAACAAGCCGGCAGAAAGCCAAGAATAACTTACCACATTTTTGAACAATACAAGATTTGCATTTTGATTTAACATTTAATTCATACTATATTTAAATGTCATCTTGACCTAACATCACATGAAAATTTTACCTAATTTATGATTTTCTTTTTCACTGTGTCTTAGAGACTCTTCAAGATGCAAAATCCTATCAAGTAGTCTAGCAATCTCTTCTCTGAAATCCTCATTTTCTTTTTCAAGCACTTTTTTTTCATTTTCATCATCGTTGTCAAAGGCAATCTGAAAGATTGAGAACTTACATTTCTAAGTTAAGAATCGAGGATTTAAATGTGCTGCACCAAATATAACAACTATACAACACAGCTATCACATAATTTTCTGAATTCTATTACACAGTTATAATATGAATAGAAAAGAGTCAGGAGACTAAATGGGATCTTGCTAGAAGAAAGACTGCAGTACATTATATACAAAGCCATAACACATGGGGACATTTTATTGACAGGAATAATGCATATCATACTGTTTGTATGCCCTCATCATTCAGGTCAATTTATTATGGAGGCTGTGTCCAGGAAGGCAGCTGGGGCCTGTCCACCCACACTTCCCTCTGTGTTTATGAAGTGCCGTCCGTAACTAGGCAGGCAGGAGAGACTGTGGACAGGCAACACCAGGGGGTTGCAAAGTGCATGGCTAAGGAGGGGGGCTTGTTGCCTTTGTGCCATTTCTCAGTGACAGTGCTGCCAGTGTCATGAGGAGCACATCACATGTCAAAGTGGTGAAGTTTTCAGGCTGGGAGCCGCATGGAGTCCATCAGGCCTTCTGATACCAACACAGTTGGTTTTCTACTTGGTGTCGGAGCCACCCAGAGGCAATTCATATTCTGAACATTAACATGGCTTTGCATGCCTGTCACACATAGACCGTGCAGGGGTTTAATGCTATTGAAGACTATGGTTTAAATCTCTATGCAAACAGTGATTACCTTGTAAGAAGGTTCCAGGATAACATTCAACAAAAGACTTTAAAGTTATAGTTTTAGTAAAGCAAACTCATTTACATTTTTATTATGCGTGTCCTTTGTTTAAATCTTGCCACATCCATTATGGAAAAGACTTCTTATGCAACTGAAGCTTATTGGGACAGCTACTCTTTTTTTCTTGTCTGTTTCAAAGCTATTGAAAACATTTGAATATACTGTCTTATGGCTGTCCCGATTTTACTGCCACATATTTCTTTTAAAATTACAGAAAAGCTTTCGGAAGCTAGACAAAACTTTAGAGTAATACCAGACTATCAAACTGAATTCCAAAGGCCTTAAAATATTAAAAACAAAGCACAGGTTATGAATTTATTTGTTTACTAAAGGAAAATTAAGGTATTTGTTCTACTTGGCAAAAATAAGCATGTGAAAGTATGAAGACTCTGGTACCTAGAATTACAGAAGTAAAATTCTGAGTTCAAGAAAACATGTAAACATGAACTCAAAATTAAAATATATTTATGCCTAAAATTTAGTCCTGCACAACTATTTCAAGTGTTATTCTCGAAAAACAAAACAAAAGAGCCAACTCAGTGCCTTCTGCTCACTAAAACATTTAGGAATAAACCATCAAAGTGTTTCATACAGTTCTTCTGGCTGCAATACTCCAAATGATTTTACTGGGAATCAGGTGGATAAAATTCCATAGCATGCCTTAAAAATCAACCCTATTAGTTTGTGGCTATTTTTTTTTTTTTTTGCTAAGTAGCAATTTCTAGAAAGGTCAACTGTCGATTAATGAAAGTATGTAAAGTTAGCAGTACATATTTTTCAAACTATATATCCTCAATAACTATTATCTCATTGTAATTTTTAAAGAGTTTTATTCTAACAAAAGAGCTTTTTAGTTATTCCTGCTAGTTAGTTACTTTACTAGGATTATTTTTTTATAAGAACTCTTTCCAGAACCTTGGAAATCCTATAGAAAGTCTCCAACAAGCTGAAGAGTGGTTGTTAATAAAACAGCCAATAAAATACTTGAGTGATTATTTATCGTTCTCCTCAAACATTGTTCAGTTCTAATCCATTACAGAACAAATCTGCAATTTCAAAGAACCTTTTAAATAACTGTTTCAGACCTAAACAGGCTTAGGCATGAGTTCCTTTGCTCTGGCTGAATTTTGGCATCAACAGCTGATAGCAGAAGAATCAGCATCATTATAAATGAAACTAGGAGCTGTTTGACTTAGTCATATTAATCAAATAATAAATTTTAAGCAATGTTTTTAATATCTAAGTGTATCTTTTTTGTCTATTATTGTTTTACTGCAACAATTCAGGAAAATATAGTAGGCTTATTTTACTCACAGATCAATTTATGGTTTGTGCTTTGCATGTATAACCTTTAGCTCTAGCTCCACCATCTGTTATAAAAAAGAACTGCAAATAATTAGCTATTCAGTCTCCTGCTGCAATGAGGACACTCATTAGCAAAATGAACAAAGGGACAGTTTTCTGTAGCTACAGTCATCTGTTACAGTTTGAGTGGCAGGTTTTGTGGTAGTGTTCTCTCTACCATCTGCCCACAGCAGTAGTTTTGGCTTGCTGAAACCAAAAGGAATCATGTAAGCAAAAAAGGGCTAGAAAGTGGTAAGCAAAAAAGTACTAGAAAGAGATTGGCAACCATAAGATTTTAAACTCACTTTATATATAAAATTGCTGATTTGTTACTTTCAGTTTACAATTTACCCAATATTTTTTAAACATGAAAATTGTTTTATTTAGTTGTAATTAATGCCAAAATATACAGTTGCTAATGGTATACATTTTGATTACTTTTCTAGTAGAACAGTAGGCAAATTTGAATACATTGTTTAGAAATATGACAATTTTAGGGCCAGATTCTACCATCCTTACTTTATGCTGAATAATATGTTAGACATAAGAACAGCCATACTAGGTCATACTAATGGTCATTGTAACCCAGTATCCCATCTTCCAACAATAGACAATGCCAGAATAATCAGAGGATATGAACAGAACTGGGTAATTATTAAGTGATCCATCCCATCATATTTTCCCAGATTCTCCCAGATGCAGACTTAGGACACGAAGGCCTGGTCTATATGAAAGGGGAAAGTCAAGTTAAGGTACGCAACTCTAGCTACGTTAATTACATAGCTGGAGTTGACGTATCTTAAACACTGGCATGTGTATGGGGTGTGCCGGGTGTGCCCAGGCACACCCTAATGTCTTAGGGTTGCCAGGTGTCCGGTTTTCTACCAGACAGTCCAGTTTTTTGGGGCTCTGTCCAGTAAAAAAAATCCAGAAAATACCAGACATGTGCAATGTCCGGTATTTTCTGGTTTTCCGACTGGGCGCCCAGAAGCCTGGCAGGGGGAGTGGCTGGAGGACGGGGCGCGATCGGTGCTGGGAGCCCTGGTTACATGTGAGGAGGAGGAATAACCCAGTCTGTGCTCCTGCGCGCTGGTCAAGTGCGTGGTGGAGCTGCAGCCGGACTGACTTGCCCTTCGCCTGGACCGTGCAGGGGGCGGGAGTGCCCTGGGATCTGCACTGCCCGGGTCAGTCCCGCTCCCCACCGGCTGATATGCTCCTTCTCCCCCTGCCCCCTCCTGGCCAGCCGGTTGGTTCTCCCTCACTTCTTCTCCTGATCTTCCCCAGCCAGCCCCGCTGCACCAGCCGCCAGCCCTGCTTCCGGCGGCCAGTTCTCCCCTCCGCTCCCGCTGGCTCCCCCTTCCCCCGATCTCCCTGCCAGCCCTGCTCTGCCCGACCCCTCCCCACCGAACAGCTCTGCTTCCCGCCGGCCACCCCCGATCTCTCCCAGCCAGCCCCGATTCCCCACCAGCTCTGCTTTCCGCCCCCCCTTCCTCCCGGCCAGCCCTGCTCCCCTCCCGGCCAGTCCCTCTCCCCATGAAGTGTGTCCGGTATTTGTTTTAAGACTACCTGGTAACCCTATAATGTCACCAAAAAAAAGTGGCTTTGCGTTTTAATTTAATCGCATGATACGCTCTTCTAGTTTTAAAGTATGGATTGATGTATTATGCAATAACCCCCGAATTGCCCATGTAAAAAACAAACTAAAAAGTACAATGTCCCATACTTCAGTTTGTATTTTTTAAGTAAAGTTTAGTTGTTCATTTAAAAAAAAATAAGTTTAGTTAAGTTTTAGTTTCTTTAGTTGTTTAATGAATAAAAATAATGTCCTTTATGATTGAGTATTCAATAAATGTTCACCTTTAAAAAAAAAAATTCCCCGGGGTGCACACTCTAATGAAATGTGCTGCGCACACCTATTATCTTAAATAGTGTTTGGGGCTGTCCACACAGCAGGAAGACGATGGGAGCACACACTCCCATCACCTTCCCTTACTCCTCACGAGGAGCAGGACTACCTGTGCTAAGGGTGGTGCCCTCTCAGTTCGAATTAGCAGTTCTTCACTACACCTGCTAATTTGAACACCAGAAGATCGACTGCAGCAGCATTGATCTTCTGCATAGTGTAGCGAATGGGGTGGCCTCCCTGACCATCCTGGCTAATAACCATTGATAGACCTATCTTCCATGAACTTACTTAATTGCTTTTTGCACCCAGTTATGCTTTTGGCCTTTACAACATGCACAAGCAACAAGATCCACATATTGACTATGAGTTTGTGAAATAATACTTCCTTTCATTTCTTCTAAACCTCATGGGTGCAGTTTCAGGAGGGCAGAGAATGCAGCACACATAGCTTGCTTTTCATCCAGTTCCCCAGACTATGAGGGAGTGAGGAAAAAGTACTTGGATTCTGTGATTTACTCCTCTGCCCCCTCCCTTCACCAGCCAGGAGTGAGAGGCATGCACGGAATGCAAGTACAGTAGACTTCCGATAATCCGGAATCTATGGGACTTAGGTGGTGCCAGATTATCAGATATGTTGGACTATCAGGAGGTACTATAAGCAGGTTATATATATACTGTATACATTATATACTGTATATAAAGTGTTCTTAACCCTTTTTATTGTACATACTGTATGCAGTATACTGTAATGTTTTAGTTTTTTTAAGCCTTTTACCCTTTTTGCTCAGTTCAGCTGCTGCCGCTGTTACCTTGTGACTCATTTTTTGACGAAGCTCACTCACTAGGCTCTTGCCATTTTGATGCCGGACTATCAGGAGTGCCGGACTATTGGATGCCGGACTATTGGAGTTTTACTGTACTTTCCCCTCGCTCCCTGATAGTCTGGGGAATGGGATGAAATGCAAGCCGCGTCCCAGTGCACACAGCTGTTCCCCCCCACACACCGTCCCAAAACTCTGCCCTTGCTAAACCCGCTGCCTATTAATTTGATTGGTGATGTCTGTTTCTTGTGTTATGTGATGGGTAAAAAACACTTCCTTATTCACTCTCTCTACATCATTCAATATTTTGTAGACCTCTCTTGTAGCCCATTTAGTCATCTTTTTCCTAGTCGAAAAGTCCCAGTCCTTTTGATCACCCCTCATACTGTTGCTGTTCCATACCTTTAATAATTTTTGTTACCTATCTCTGTATTTTCTCCTTTATTAATATTTTTAATGGAGTGACAAGAACTACACACTGCATTCAAGTGTGGGTGTACAATGCAATTATATAGTGAAATTACGATACTTACTGTCTTATTATTAGGGCTGTCAATTAACCTGCATTAACACCTGCGATTAATGCAGGACAGGATTAACACGGTAATCCTTCTAATGCATTAATCGCAGGCGTTAATGCTGCCCTGACCCCTTTGAAGTGCCGCTCCGGGGACTCCAGCTAATCTCGGGCTCCTGCGGTACTGCCCCTTTGAAACGCCGCTGCAGCATTTCAAAGGGGCAGTTGTATTGAGCCTGGGGTCAGCTGAGGACTCCAGCTGATCCCAGGCTTCTGTAGCGCTGCCCCCCTTTGAAATGCTGCCGCAGAGTTTCAAAGGGGCAGTGCATGTGATTAATCGCATGATTAATCACGATTAAATTTTTTAATTGCACGATTAATCAAGATTAATTTTTTTAATCGCTTGACAGCTCTACTTATTATCTATCCTTTTCCAACTGGTCCCTAATATTCCCTTAGCTTTTCTGATTGCTGCTGAATACTGAGCATGTTTTGAGATAACATAACGGTTCCAAGATGTGTTTCTTGAGTGCAACAGCCAGTTTTGACCCTCCTCATTTTGTATGTATAGTTGAATTATGTTTTCCAGTGTATATTACTTTGCATTTATCAACATTGAATTTCATCTGCCATTTTGTTGCCTAGTCACCCAGTTTTGTGAGATCTCTTGGTAATTCTTCACAGTCTGTTTTGGAATTAAGTATCTTGAGTAATTTTGTGACATCTGCAAATTTTGCCACCTCACTGGTCCTATTACAAATCTCTGAGGTGCACCATTTTTAACTTTTTCCTATTCTGAAAACAGATCATTTATTCCTACCCTTTGTTACCCATCTATTCAGCAGTTATTACTCCATAGAATCATAGAATCATAGAATACTAGAACTGGAAGGGACCTCGAGAAATCATCAAGTCCAGTCCCCTGCCCTCACGGCAGGACCAAGCACCGTCTAGATCAGGGCTACTTAACTTTGGAAGCCCCAGGGGCCACAATGATACTAACAGCACATGCTGAGGGCCGCAACTGAAGTATGGTTGCATATAAATGCAAATATATATGCAAATAGCTTCCTTCACACTGAGGGACATGAATACAAAAATTAATGCAAGACTACACAACACACAGGCCCATTTAAGTCAGTTCTACTGATATTAATAAAATGCAGTATTTACCCGATTTCCACCCGTATGTCAGCACTTTTAATGAGCAATGACAGTCCAGGAATTTAACTACTAAAATGCAAATCAACAGAAGACTTTTGTTTCAACTACTTTTTTGTTTTAGCTCTCACCCGCAGGCCGCAAACAAACAGGCCCGCGGGTTGCGTGTTGAGTAGCCCTGGTCTAGAGCATCCCTGAGAGATGTCTGTCTAACCTGCCCTTAAATATTTCCAGTGATAGAGATTCCACAACCTCCCTAAGCAATTTATTCCAGTGTTTAACCACCCTGACAGTTAGCAAGTATTTCTTAGTGTCCAACTTAAACCTTCCTTGCTGCAGGTTAAGCCCATTGCTTCTTGTCCTATAATCAGAGGCCAAAGAGAACAATTTTCCCTGTCCTGCCTGTGACACCCTTTTAGATACCTGAAAACTGCTATCATGTCCCCTCTTAATCTTCTCTTTTCCAAACTAAACAAGCCCAATTCCTTCAGCCTTCCCTCATAGCTCAAGTTTTCTAGATCTTTAATCATTTTTGTTGCTCTTCTTGGACCTTCTCTAATTTCTCCACATCTTTCTTGAAATGTTGTGCCCAGAACTGAACACAATATTCCAATTGAGGCCTAATCAGTGCAGAGTAGAGTGGAAGAATGACTTCTTGTGTCTTGCTCACAACACTCCTGTTTATGTATCCCTGAATCATGTTTGCATTTTGCAACAGTGTCACACTGTTGACTCATATTTAGCTTGCGGTCCACTATGGCCCCTAGATCCCTTTCTGCAGTGCTTCTTCCTAGACAGTCACTTCGCATTCTGTATGTATGAAATGTATTGTTCCTTCTTAAGTGGAGTACTTTGCAGCTGTCCTTATTAAACTTCATCCTATTTACCTCAGACCATTTCTCCAGTTTGCCCATGTGAGGATCTTTCCTCTTATCCCATGACTTCTTACTTTAAGCATCTTTGAGGAGGAACTTTGTCAAAGGCTTTCTGAAGTCCAACTACACTATATCTAGTGGATCACTCTTGTCTATATTTGTTTACCTCCACTAAGAATTCTAATCAATTGGTGAGACATGATTTCCTTTTACAAAAGCCATGTTGAATTTCTGTCCCCCCCCTTCTCCCCACGATCATGTTCATCTCTGTGTCTGATACTTTTGTTCTTTACTATAGTTTCAACCAATTTGCCTGGTACTGAAGTTGGCTTACTGACCTTTAATTTCCAGGATCAACTCTGGAGTTTATTTTTAAAAAATTGGTGTAATTAGCTATCAAAGCTGTTGCTACCATAGTTAGTACTTACTCAATTTCATATTTGAGTTCCTTCAGAATACTTAGGTGAATACCATCCAGTTCTGGTGACTTATTATTGTTTAATTTATTAATTTGTTTCCAAATGTCTAGTCTGAGCAGTACCACTGATTTCAGTAAGTATAAGAGTGGAAGAATACACTCTTTTGTATATCCAGACGCAGGAATTTGAATTTCACAAACATATGTATCAGGATGTTTACTAATATACATTTGAAAAAATAAACAAACAGCACTTTTAGGATTAGTTACAATGATTTTTGTAAACATTTCAGAATTGAATGTTACATAAAATATCAGTAAACCAATTACAGTACAAAATACCAAAGTATTTGTTAATAATTTGTTTTAAAAAAGTAAAACAGAAGATTTCTCATTTCTTTTTTTGATATCGTGTGTTTGTCCTGAAAAAAATCACTTTTAGAAAGGTGTCATCCAGATTATCATGCACCTTTTCCTCTTTAAGATATATTTTAAATGCTGCTTACTTTTCAGTGAGTAATGGTGTGCATTACTTGCACCACAAGAGGGGGCAATTGCACAAAAAGTATCTATTGTCCAGCATCTGTCTAGGGACCCCTTCCAGTTTTACATTTCTATAAAAAGTAAATTTTAATTTACTCTACTTTAGTAAATACCATTTTCATTTATTTGTAAAATATTTATTATTTATTACATTTTAATGGTTCATTTACCATTTTTTACAGTGAATAAATTTACATATTTCATAGATTCATAGAGTTCAAAGCCAGAAAGGCTAATCAGATCATCTAGTTTAACCACCTGTATATTGCAGGCCACTAAATTTCACATAGTTGCTTCTGTACTGAACTCAATAACTTCTGTTTGGCTAAAGTATATCTTCCAGAAAGGAATCCAGACTTGATCTGGAGACATCAGGCTAAGAGAATGCATCACTTTCCTTGGTGGTTACTTTCACTGTTAAAAATGTGCACCTTATTTCCAATTGCAATTTGTCTGGTTTCAGCTTCCAACCATGATTCGTTTTAGGGATGTTAAAAAGCAGGGAGGTTTTGTGAACGTGTAACTGCTGAAATTTTCAGCAGTTACACGTTCATACACGGGCCGGGGGAGATGGCTCCATGGGAGCCGGTGCTCAGGGGGAGCCAGCTTTTATGCAGTGACCCTGCTTTTATGCAGTGCCGCTGATACAGAGGCAGCGGGGGGAGGAAAGGGAGGTTTGTGGGTTACCATTTAAACAAATACACTGTTGCATCCCTAATTTATATATCTTTCTCTACTAAATTAAAGACCCTTTTACTACTTAGCTCTCTGATAAGCTAAACAGATTGAGCTCCTTAAACACATGTCTGCACTACAACTAAAAACCTTCAGCTGACCAGTGCTAGCAGACCCAGGCTCACAGAGCTTAGGAAAAGGGGACATGTAATTACAGCGCACATGTTCGGGTTCAGGCAGCAGCCTGCGAGATGCGAGGGTTCCAGAGCTCATCTACAGGCTCCCTTTCCTTGGCCCCCACCTGTCGCTGCCCCAGAAGTGTTGCAGCTGGTGCACAGGCACTCTTTCCATGGCTCCCACCCATCCTAGCTAGACCTCCCCTGGCTGGAAGACTGGTACCCCTCCTTTGCCTGTGCCAACTGGAGCTGCCGTGGCCATGGAGAAGCACCTCTCACATGGCCCCATGCCGCGGCAGTGAGAGAAGGCTGGGGTAGTCCTCTCTCCCCAGAGCAGCCTGCACCTCAACCCCTTCATCCTCAGCCCCATCCCAGAGCCTGTACCTTCAGCAGGAGCCCTTACCCCTCTTATGCCCCAACCCTCCAAACCAGCCCTGAGTCCCCTACCACACCCCAACCCCTTGGCCCGAACCCTGCAAGACACATTGGTGCACATAACAAAAGTCATTTTTTATGGACATAAAAATTAGAGGGGACACTGGTTATAAACCAGTGATTTTAACGTTCCAGTCATGCAACTCATTCCACCAGATATCAGTAATGTCCAAATTTTCCAGTACCTTTTACTTGACACTCAGATTCCATTAACAAATGAGCAGTTGACAATGTCTTCTCTTAAAATCCTTTGCCACTTCTGTTCATTGTGTTGGTGACACAATGTGTTTGAGTTTGCATCAAAATGCGTTTTAAGCCATTGCACTGCTAGTTAATGTCATTCCTGATGTACCAGCTAGTCTCCAGCTGAAATTTATTAGCCTCATTATAGTGCAAGCCACCCTGGCTCACCCCCTTGCTCTCAAACATGGCACCCCAGGTAAGCCCTGCTTTGATTTCCCCTGGCCTGGGCTATAAACATTTCCAAGCATTCAAGTATTCGACAAGCATCCTCTTCTAAGCGTCTAATTTATTTAACAAAAGGAACAACACATAACATAAGCAAACCTCCATCCCAGCATCTAAACTGGGAGACAGGGTCACTCTTAGTTTATCTGTTCTCACCTAGTCCACTGCTCATCTCTGTCCAAGCCCTTTACCTGTAGGGCTCCTTGGAGTCAAGACTCTTGACTGTATGTGGGTAATTTCCCCACCATTAGAGGTCCATAGAGAACTGTCAGCTACAGCTCTTCCCCAGGGCAGCACATAGTTCCTAGTAGACTGGGCTTCTGGCCACTGTTTGGGGAATCCTTTTGCTGGGCCTTTCCCCATGTCTTCCTAAATGCCTACCTTCTGCAGCTCTCCCCTTAAGAATCTCTTATCCCATCAAGCACCTCTGAAGCACCTTGCTCTGGCAGTCTCTCAAAGGAGATCCCTGTCTCCAAGACTGCACCCTCTAGGCTCCTTGTCTGGTGAGCTCCCCCAAGAACTCTTCTCCTAAGGAGCGTCCATGCCTGCAGACAATCAGGTAAACAAACCATCTAGTGGCCTGCCAGCAGCCAACTCTGAAGAACCGTGTGTGGTGCATGAGCTGGAGGTGCTCTGCCCCGGCACACGTAATCCATGTCCCCAAGAGGTGGCAGGTAATTAGGTCGACAGAAAGTTTTTCATTGATTAGTGCTGTCTACAGCAGGGATTAGGTTGGTATAGCTACATCTCTCAGGGGTGTGGATTTTTCACACAGTGGGTTAAGGTATAAAAGTATTACCCAAGTACAATTCCTCTCTAGGGACTTGATCCTGCACAGGCCTTATTCATGTTAATAGTGCTATTGATTTCAAAAGCTGTAGGATCAGATCTTTAATTAGGACCTGCTATACACTGTCTTCCCAGTGACATCATTCAGAATCTCCATTAGACTTGTCAGTTAACCATCAGCAAAGAGGTAATGTCTCCAACTTATCAATCATTATTGGTAGGTAGTCCATAGATTACTAACACACCAGGCCATAATGGTGCCAATAAATTCTTGATCTATGGATTACAATAAAAGCAAACTATAAGGAATTATTTCAAATATTATTACAATATGTCATCAGTGCACACACAGAAACTTTAAATAAGAAAATCAACATACTAGTTATTCTTACTAAAAATCTTCAATAGTTTCTCATAAGTTAATAGTAGACAAACACGTAAACATCTCTTTCAGATGTTTCTATTTTAAAAATATTCAATATACAAAGGTCTATAGACTAATAATCAGCAAATTTTCACTGAAAAAGCAAAGCAGTTTTTAAGAAATCCAAGGAGTCAAAAAGCAAATGGAAAGAGAAAATAATTTCCATTCTTTCATTAAGTAAAAATTGTTTTAAACAAAAATGCCCTTAAACTCTTCACTCCTGCTCATAGCACTAATGTATAATATAATATAATAAGTTATAGGAGAAGCCCAGGTTCTTTGAGGTGTGCTCAACCAAACTTGCAGGCATAAAGAGATATCCAAATGGCAGTAGGAAATGAGAAAGATGGTCCCAGAGGGACTTTTTTCAGCTAAATCGAGATAAGAAATGTCATAGGGCATGTCTATACAGCAGCATCATTTCAGAATAACTGGCGTTGTTCCGAAATAACATACTGCATGTCTACAAGCCTTTATTTCGAAATAATGTTGAGCTGAAGGACTTCTTACTCCAACTCATGGTAACCCTCATTTCACGAGGAGTAAGGGAAGTCGAAGGAAGAGTGTTCTTCCTTCAACTTCCTGCTGTGTAGACAGTGCCAGAAGCCAAATTAAGCTATTTTGACTTAAGCTACGCGATTGACATAGCTAAGGTTGCGTAGCTTAATTCGACTTTCGCCCTGCTGTGTAGATGTACCCACAGAAAGCAGCAGTTGAGCAGGAACAATAGGGAAAGGTCAAGCTGAAATTTTATTTCTCCCTCCAACTAAGAATCCATAAGCACCCAGCTGGCTGGCTGTTCATGCCCAGTCTAGCTAGAAGCTATTTACTGATGCCAGCACTCTGGAATTTTCCCCAACCCTTTCATTGTTGTTATGTTGAGTTGATGTCAAATGTTTGGCCAGTTCTTTTTGGGACAGAGTAGCTCACAGAAACGCTCCTGAATCCATCAACTAGGCTATGTACTGATGAGTTGATTTTACTGATCTCCATAATCTTAAATAAAAAACTCAGAGACATGTTAAATATTTATCTGAGTTGCTGTTATTTAACAGGTCAGTTACACAGACAATTTAAACTAAGTAAGAAAGGGTACTAACAGAATATAGTTGGAATTTCCATCCCTGAGGATGACAGCCAAATGAACAGCCAAAGGTAATATAGTAAGAGCAACAATTGTTAGACAAGAATTTGAAGGGGAAAAACAGTATGGGGTATAATTGACAGTCAGGGCCAGAACCTCAGTAAGAGTACCTTCAGTGTAGTCAGAGTTATATCAATTTATACCAGCTAAGAACGTGGTCCCCTAAATGCAAGAAAAGTCCTGAACAGGCTTTCTAGCTAGTTTCCTACACCTGTAGAAGAGACTAGAAAATGCTACTACAGTATGTAAACATGTTCAAAGAATAAATTCATGACTTTAAAAAAAAAACCCTACCGTTTTTGTATCTTCATTGTCCTGATATTCTTGTAATTCTGCTTCTAATTTTTGGATTGTAGAGTCTTTCTCCTCGAGCTTCATAATCAAAGCCTGCCAATTCATTGTTAATGAGGAACCTGCATCTTCCGGGATATGAATTTTTTTCTGTTACAAAAGAAGATTTTCTAGTGAGATATACAAGTTATATAAACCGAAACAAGTTTTTTTCTTAAAATTACAGAATTCCAGGATGGTTTTGCTGTAACTTAACAACACCATTATTACACATGCTTCAAATGGAGGCAGGCTATAAAAGCCTCTGGAGCTGCTCAGTCAGGGATGACTGCCACAGGGGAAGGAGGTGCTCGCTGAGCTAAGCTAACAGTGGACCGTGCCACTGCTAACAGGGAGGGCCCAGGTCCCCCTACTTCCCTCTTCAGATACCCTAATGTGGGGGAGCTGTGATTAATACATAGGGACTCTATAGCCGTTGGGCCACATTACCTTGATCCCAGAGGGACTATATATTGATTCTGAGGCTGCTGGGCCATCCTGTGTGTAAACTCTGAGGTCGCTAGTCTGTACAACCCCTAGTACAGGGGACTGCATACTGACTGGCCGCAGGGCCATGCTACCCTGTGTTCAGGAGGACTGCATACTGACTGAGGCTGTTGGGCCATGCTACACTGAATATAGGGGGATTGCATACTGATTCTGGCCAATAGGCTATACTGTGTATAAACTCTGAGGCTGCTGGGCCGACTGTGTATAGACTCTGTGGCCACTAGGCTGTGTTACCCAGAACGCAAAGGGGAATGTTTGGACTCTGTAGCTGCTAAGGATGTTAAAATGCGATTATCTGGTTAATTGTACAGTTGATACAATTTGTATCGACTATACTAGTGGTTCGCAACCTGGTGTCCACAGACTCCTGGGAGTCCATGAGAGTATTGCAGGGGGTCCGTGAAAAAAATAAAAGATAAATAAAAATGAACATAGAACCGTGGTCACCAACCCGTCGATCACAATCGACTGGTCGATTTTGGGGGCATGACCAGTCAATCGCAAGGCATCCCAGCTCCCCCCAATCATTCCTCCCCACCCCAAGAAGGAGGCCGCGCTGGCACTACCTCCTACGAAAATGGAGGAAGCGCCGGCTTCCTGTGGCGTGGGGGAGAAGTGCCGCAGCTGTGCACCAGGTCCAGCATCTCAAGAAGCGTGTGGGTGGCTCCTCCCCTCCCCTAAAGAGCCGGCGCACTTCCTAAAAAGTCAGGTCTGTCATGCTACTGGGGACTTCCTTCCCCCTGCTTCCTGCCTGCCTTCCTTTATACAGTGTGTGTGTGTGTGTGTGTGTGTGTGTGTGTGTGTGTGGGGGGGAACAAGGAGTAGGAGTCCCAGGACTGCGCGCCAGCTCCAACTTCTCAGGAAGCGCGCCAGCTGTCGTGGGGAATGGAGGAAGAGCATGCGCTTCCTGAGAAGTTGGAGCTGGCACGCAGTCCCAGGATTCCTACTCCCCCTACCCTCCTCCCCCCTCTGCAGGAAGGAAGGCAGGAAGCAGGGGGAAGGAAGTCCCCAGCGGTGTGGCAGACCTGGCTTTTCAGGTGCCAGCTGTTTGGGGAGGGGGGGAAGCAGCGCACATGCTTCCTGAGACCCCGGACCTAGCGCGCAGCTGCAGGATCCCCAATATGGGCAAAAATTCATCACTGATTCTCCAGTTGACATCATGCAAGGGAACTACTGTGCGCACACAGAGCCCCCGCAGCACTGGGGCCTGAAAGATTTCCCAGACATAAGTGATCTGTGAATTACTGTTCATTTTTTCCAACAGGATATCAACCACCAACTATCCAGGTGGGAAGATATGCCTTCTAAGAAAACCAAAAATATATTTTTGGATCAGACAACTTAAACCCTCTCTTTTTTTGTACTAGTGTCATTTCTCAAGAAACTTCTTTCTGTTGCTACAAAATAAACAGAAAAAAAAATCTAAAAATAGGTAAAAGTTTCGTTAATCTTGTTAAAGAATAGAGGTTGGAATTTCTATGGAAAAACTTATGCTGGTGTAAAGAAGGTAGGCTTCTCATTTTAAGAAAAAAGGAGGTTTGTCCATTTGTTCAGATCCATTTTAAATGGGCTATACCAGATAATCTACATTTAGTTCCTGGACAATTTTCTGATTGGATATTTTACTCCAGAGTGCCTATGCCCTGTTCCCTACAGAATAGTTTTTCTGTCAACATTAACCTCAGCGTAATTTTCAGTCATTGATAACTTCAGTAAAAGTAATCATCTACCAGTTTTTGGTTTTCTAACTGGATTATTGACACACTCATCAATGAAGATTATTAAAGATTCAAATTGCAACATTCAGACATTTAAAACTTAAGAATTCATGTGGGAATACATATTTTTGTTATAAGCATCTGAGAAGGATCTTGGAAGAGGACAAAGAAGCAAAGCAGCAGCAGAAAATTCACCTCTGACCAGAGACCAAGCAGAAAAGACGTAAAATATACAAAATATTTTTTCAGTGAAGACAAAGCTGTATCATCAAAACAGTTCTGCAATCTTCACTGTAGTGTAAGCAGGATCTGAATGAATGTGTCCCTTATAGCTAGTTGGAAGTGGTAAGAGACCCTGGGTGTGTCTACATAAATACAGTTTGCTCCTGGTTTGTTTAGATTTGTTAGCTATTCAGCAGATGGAGTGGTATTTTGCTTATTGTAATCAACTTAATTTGTGACCCAACAACAGCTAAATGCAGTTGTTTGTATTAAATGCAGGGATAGCTAAAATATGGTTACCAATGTTTGTGGGACTTCAGAAAAGTAGGATTGTGCTAAATTGTTCCAACTGAAAGGGCTCACAGTCAGCAGAAAGAATACTGCTAATGCAGAAGTTCAACTTACAGAGGGATGAGGAAAGGTTATTCTAGTCAGGAGGCTATGGCCTCCCCTGCCTGGACCTGTTTTCCCCCTCCCCTCACTGTTCAAAGAACAAGAGTTAAACAGGCATCATTAAGTGCCTTTTTCCTTATGTTAATTGTGTTGGATTTATGTTGCTTCTACCCTGCTTGCTAAGACTTGAAATCACCGGGAGCTGAAATCATTTGAGACTGATGGGCAGAAGTCACAGCCAAGAAGTGGAGGGCAGCGGATCATGACTGAGAGCCAACAGGGTGGTGGCAGAGAAATACTATGAGCAGCCAGCAGAACAGCAGTGGCAAGATGAGTTGCCAGCAGGGCGGCACCGGAGAGACATAATGAGCAGCCAGCAGGGTGACAGCAGAGAGATGCGATGAGTGGCCAACAGGGTGGCACCAGAGAGGCATAATGAGCAGCCAGCAAGGTGGCGGTGGAGAGGTGAGACAAATGGCCAGCAGGATGACAGCAGAGAACAGTGAGCAGGTAGATGGTGAGTGACCAGCAGAGTGACTAAGATGCCTCTTTACCTCCCACACTCAGGATAGGAGGTGAGCTCTGCCGATGCACCTTTGAACTCTGGGTCTGCTTTGACCAAGGGCAGCAACTGTGAGTGGGGTGCAGAGAAGACCTGGGCATGTGCAGGGAACATTTAGATTGCTGGACTTAAGAACCTGAAAGGAAAAGGACACGGCCCAACCTACTTGGAGTGGGACTTTTATTCATGGGTTTTATTTATGAACTCTGTGGTGCTTTCCAAAATAATACCAAGTTACTTCTATCCCTTTTATTAAAAGTTTCTTTTTTACACTCAGACTCCATGTAATTACCTCTCTTTAGGCTAGCCAACCCACTGATGCAAACATTTTCCTCTCCCACCACTTGGATCATGTCCCAAGTTTGTGTCTCCTTTCATATTGTATTCAAATGCCTTATTCTTAACATCTTAGATTTCCACTTCTCTTTGACTGCTATTTTTCCTCCTCATCACCTTTCTCTGTCCTACTCTCTATAAATTCCATTTGCTAAATACTGACTTGATTTCTTTCACAACTACACAGTTTTCCATATCCCTCTATACACCTGGAAGAATCTTCAATCTCTTATAATCATATATTTTTTCTCCGACTCTTTAAATATGTCCCCCCAAAATGGCCTTTTCCAGATTATTTTCCATTACTAATGTTCTCCACAATGCTCCCTTTGCTATGTTGTACACTTACTGCTATACACCCACACTATGCTATTTTGTGTATAAATATGTTCTAATATCTCCAATAAACAAATTATAGTTTAAAATATTGTGCTGTGTCCTACCCACATCATAATAAAGCAATCATAACAAACTGAAAATACTAACATGGTTTTCTGTAATAATGCAAAATCATATTTAAAAATTTTCTTTATATGCAAATCAAAATTCAATAACTTCTTGGCAGAAATTATTCTTACTGGTAAAATGACATCTAGAAATCTGCTGTAATGAGAATGTGTGTGATATCTCAGATCTTTAATCATAGAGGGCCGTAGAATATCATTTAGGTCAGTGTCTCCCAACCTTTCCAGGCTGCTGTACCCCCTTCAAGAGTCTGATTTGTCTTGCACAACCCCAATTTAATCTCACTTAAAAACTACTTGCTTACAAAATCGGACATAAAATTTTACAAGTGTCACAGCTCACTATTACTGAAAAATTGCTTACTTTCTCATTTTTACTATAGAATTATAAAATAAATCAAGTGGAATATAAACACTGTACTTACATTTCAATGTATAGTATGTAGCGCCATATAAATAAATCATTATATAAAATTTTAGTTTATACAGATTGGTCCTCCTTAGACTGGCACCCTCGGGATCTGACTGGTCCTGGATGAGGGGATTTTGCCGGACTTGGAGAGGTCATATCTGACCCCCCTGCTATTGCCCCCCATCCTTGGACTGGCCACTGGCCTCCAGGCCGGCTCCCCCACTTCCGCCAGCCCCGCTGCCCCCCACTCCCTTCTCTGCTAAGCTGGGCAGCTCCACTGGGATGCACCGGGCTCCCGGCCCCACCGGGATGCACTGGGCTCCTGGCCCTACCAGGCAGCCCCACTGGGGCACGTTAGGTTCCCAGCCCCACCGCCAGTGCTTTTTTTTTGTGATGGTATTGCCCAGTACGCAGTACCGGCACCTCCAGACGCAGGGCGAGGGAGCGCAGCTCATGCTCTGGGGCAGAATCCCACACCTGCCCCTATTACGATGACCAGCACTGCATTCTGGGGGGCGGTGCAGCCCCTTCTGCACCCCTGGTGGTGGACTTGTGGCTGGAGACACATGTCATTGCCTGCCTGGGGGTCCCAGCCCATGATGAGGAGGAGAAGGAGCTGGAGGAGGAGGAGGAAACGGCCAGCACCATCACCCTAGAGCTGGTACCCCAGGGCCTGGATGTATCCCAGGCATTCTCTGAGGCCGGGAAGGGATCATCAGGTGAGTGCTCTTAGTTTTTTTCACACACAGGGCAGGGGTGGCAGGCGCTGAGGGGCTGTGGTGCAATCGTCGCTCGTCCTTCTCAGCCTGGTCCTCGCGTTGCAGTCCGTGCAACTGGATGCACACGCAACACCAGTCTACACCACACAACCCCAGGAGGCAGCCCCAGAGCACTCCGGGCTCCTGCTCACAGGCTCTGGGGAGGCCACACACACTTCTGACTCCTGGGGGGAGATGCCCTCCCACCACTAGCCACTGCTGGAAGGAGGCTGAGGACAAGGGCACACACATGTCCACACACAGACTGAGGAGTGCCACACCCGGCACATGGGCATGCCTGCACACTCATGGCACCACCTGCTCCTGGGGTCAGCTCTGCCAGACACAGGTGTGTGTACAGCACCGATGGAAGCCCAGGCAGCTCCAGGCCCCTCTCCCGACCATTAGATCCAAATGTGGCTGGACACTTCCCTCGCCTGCTTGTCCGTGGGACATGGGGGGTAGGGGTAGGACAGGACAGGAAGCATGGTCCCCTAGGGACCTCTGGGCCCCTGTGAGGCAGGGCCCACTGTCCAGGCCACATATGGCCTTGCTCCTGAGACATCACCATCCTCTGCCTAAGAACTGTAGCTCTCAGCTCGCTGATGAGGGCAAGGCCTCAGGGACAGTGTCTCCAGGGATGACTGACCACCTCTCTTTATTCTCCCCAGCCGGACCAGCTGTGACTGTGAGGCGATCGACACCACCCGAACCAGCTGTCTGACCCTGGGGGAGCCATAGGCATCGGGGGGTCCAGGAAGACCTCATAAAGGAGCATGCATCTGTCCTCCAGGACATGCAGCAGATGTTGGGTCAGAAGGTCTGTGACGATGCACAGGATGGTCCAGCAGCCAGCCCCTATTAAGCCCACTCTGCCCTGCAGGGCTGTGTGAGGGTGGAACTGCAGAAGCCCCTGGTGGATGGGGTTCCCTAGGATCTCCCTTTCCAGTACTCCCTTTCCAATACTCCCCCACTTCCAGGGACTGCAGCCTGACAGTGCCTTACCTCCATGAAGAGGGCCCCGACGGTCAACTTTCCCACACTGAACTGGTTGCCCATGGACCGGTAACTGTCTGGAGTTGTGAGCTTCCAGATGGCAATGGCGACCCGCTTCTCCAGGGGGATGGCGGGTCGCATCTAGGTGTCCCATCATTGGAGGGCAGGGGCAAATCAGGCACACAGCTCCATGAATGTCTCCATCCTCATTTGGAAGTTGTGGAGCCACTGCTGGTTGTCCCACCACTCCATCACCAGCCAGTCCCACCAGTCGGAACTGGTGCCCAGCCTCCAGAACTGTCTCTCCACCGTGGGGTGCAGTTGCAAGGGCATCGCTCCCACACACAGGCAGAGGTTCTCAAAGATGAGCTCGGAGTCGAGCTCGTGCAGGACCATGAAGGCAGCCTGCAGAAACTGCAGCATGGTAGTACGCACTGCAAATGCTTTGTTGTCCCTCAGAGTATGTCTACACTGCCACCCTAGTTCCAACTAGGGTGGCAGTGTAGACATACCCTCAGAGAGGTAGGCAGGCAAGCAGAAGAAGTTGAGAAACAGCTGTCCAGGGAGGTCCCTTTAAGCGCATCTCAGATAGCCTTAGCCAACAACACCCGGAAGCAACTGCTGACCTAATGCCCTGCCTGAACTGGTTCTGGGTGGCCTTAAATGCGAGATAGCATCCAATCAGTGTGGACGCTCTCTTTCGAAAAAGCACATTGCTATTTTGTTGCACTTTTTGTGTGTAGACATGCTATTTCAAAATAAGCTTTTCCGGAAGATATCTTCCGGAAAAGCTTATTCTGAAAGAAGCTTGCGCTGTAGACGTACCCTGAGAGTGGAATTACAAAATGAACCAAAAGAGACAAGATGAGTGAGGTAATATCTTTTATTGGACCAATTTGTGTTGATGAAGTAGACAAGCTTTCAAACTACACAGAGTCTTCTACAGGCTGGGAAAAGTACTCAGGGTGTCATAATTAAAAACAAGGTGGAACACATCATTTGGCATAAGTAGTTAACACATACTGTCTAAGAAACCCTTCAGTGTCTGTTACATATCTACAATAATATGACAAAATAAAAGATATTGCCTCACTCATTTTGTCTCTCTAATATTTTGAAACCAACACAGCTACAACAACACTGTAAAATGCACCAAGACACTTTTCTTTTATCTGCTGCGTAACACACAATATTTTCTTTGGTTATCATACGTATGTAACTGAGCTAGTCACATGAGTGTTTTTTCTCTTCATTTATATGCACTGATATTTCTTTTTTGATCTGTGGTTATAACTCCAATTTAATATGCTATAAAAATGGAAGAATCTGAACTTTTCTTATTGGAAGATGCAATATTTAAAGATTTAAATACTTTCAATAAGTGTCTTTATTATAGATTAATTTTGTGAATTAAAGCTAAATTTAGTTTTCCATAGATTCTACCCTTTAAGAGACTACTCTGATTTGCTCAGACTCTTTCTTCAATCCTCGTCAGTTTGCAGGATTAAGCTCTAACCAACTATTTGGGCCTAATACTGCATTATTTGTGTACCTTGAAGTCAATGAGCTTATTTGTGCCAGGAATGCCTTGGGCTCTTTATTAGCAGAGGAACTAATTGTTGTTGCTAAAATCATTACAATATTTTATATTATATTTATTTTTGAAATTTCAATTCAGTATACTGTTTTTGAAAATCTTAATACGACAATTTCACCAAACAGCCATATCATATCCTATCTTTTCAGCTTTGACAATGCATCAGCACTCAAAATGCTGTCGCCTGTTACCACCATGTTATAATCACTCTTCAGATCAATGTTATAATGGCAAAATAATTATAGTTAAAACCCACCTCATAATGTATCCTGAGAATAGCAAGTGCATCACATAGTTGCTGTTGGTAGCTCTGTCGAATTTTGACTTCTTTCTGAAATTCAAAATTTTAATGGATTACTGAAATATAGTTATATTGGACCTCAAGAAAGTCCAGATTATTACAAAAATATTAGTTACTATTTTTTCACTGAACAAAATCAAAATGTTTTCCAAATTCTCTTGTCTAAAAAAAAATGTTAATGAAGCAGTATTCCTATTACTTTTCTTTTGTTCTTGTTGTTTCTATCACTGGTGTATAAGGATCTCTCATTTCCATATTTGGCTAAATAATTATACTCTATACACTTTTATATAAATGGGTTCCCAAGTACATTAGACACATATATGCTGTTGAAAATAAACAACCAACAACAATTAAATCTTTCCAAAGGAAATACTTGAAATTAAACCAGTATATTTAAAATATTTATATATGTATGAGGACTGTACATATGAAAATGTTTAAAAAGGGAACTCCACACATTCCTCAATTTTTAAAATGTTTTATTATATACTGTTCATACTCATATCTTGGAAGCTTGAAATTAAATCCCCTTCCTTTACTGTTGTCTTCCCATTTATAAACATATGCTGGACAGTTATTGCAGGATTCTCCAGGAGCACTAGGACACTGGCATTTATTTTGGTTTATTAATAAAAAGAATGTTAATGCATTTATTTTGGAAATTAATACATACATAAAGAACTGCCTGGATTTTAAAAAACACATAAGAAACAAGGCAGGTTAAATCTTAGACCTATCAACTTTAATGTCCTTTTAATTTAAAGTTCTCACTGCTACAGCACTTTTTTGTTACTAATTGTAAAAATGTTTTGTAGACATTTTTACATATGTTTATATACAGGCATTTTCCATATGACTATCCACCACTTTTTAAACTACAAATAGTTGGAAATCCACATTTATATTAATCAACATATTTGTGGATTAACTTTATTTTATATTATTGCATATCAATAATATGCCCAAACTGGAAGACTTACCTGACATTGCTCAGGTCCTTCTGGGCAGTGGGCTGGTGGTGTGGAGGATGCAGGAGTCCGGATGGAGACTAGGGGAGGGGCTCAGGGCAGAGAACTCAGGATGTGGGGGTACAGGAGTCAGGGATGGGAGGAGGGGACTAGATGGGAGGCAACTGCTGGATTTGGGGGCTGCACACCCCACCTGCCGGTTTTTCACCAGGGCGGAGGGGAAAGCTTTGCACTCCGCCCACCAGCTACCACTGCACCCGCCGGCTTCTCTGGGGGCTGGCCTGGGGCATGGAGAAGGTGCCGTGTGGGCTGCCCTGAAGGAAGAAGAGTGTGTGTGGCCTGCCCACCAGCACTCTGCAGGCCCAGCCTAGTGGGGACTGTGCAGGCTGCCCACCAGTTTCTCCCTGGTGCCACACTGGGGTGAGGGCCACACAGGCCACACGTTGGCTTGTCTCCGGGACCAGCTTGGAGACGGTGGGGACCACACAGGCTGCCCACTGGTGCGTGGTCCCCAGGGAGCAGCAGAGGCTGTGTGGCAGCCAGCAGATGCTCCCCAAGGCAGGCTGCAGTGGTGGGGACCATGCTGCCAGTCAGCGGCTGATCTCTGGGGCACTTGCTGCCCCTCTGTGGTCACATGTGAGTATGACCATCCTTGTTATCATACCCCTCTCTTTTCTTTCTGTTTGATATGAAACAATCACATTTCACGGACATCGCATTATCCTGGCACAACCAAACCCTGAGCTGCCTTAAATTATGATTAGAGGAAGCTGCATACCAAATTTGGTGGTCCTAGCTCTTATGGTTTAGGAGTTCTTGAACAAATAGATTCACGGACGCATAGACAGATAGATGCATATTTCTACAATATAGTAAAATTCCAATAGTCCGGCATCCAGTTGTCCAGCACTCCTGATAGTCCGGCATCAACTGGAACCCAGAACTGCTCAGGTCAGCCACTCTCTCACGGCCGGGCCGCTGTGAGCTGCATGCGCACTCACGGCCTGCGCCGTTCTGCTCACGGTCCCCAGCGCACAGAGCGTCCAGCTTGCACGTGCTAGCAGCCAGCCGCTGAGCACAGGCAGCTGCTTCGGGACCCGGACATAAGATTGAGGGAGAAAGGGGATTGGGTGACAGCAGGGAGGGGAGGTGTTTGGCTCTGGGGAAGGGAAGGGGAGGGGAGGGGGGATTGGGTTGTGCACGGCGTCCTGGCCAGCTCACTGAAAAGCCGTCCACTCAGTGCACTTGCCCCAGCGCCTGGAGGGAGATGCGCGGCTGTACCGGCGGCTCCGGGACCCGAGCATAAGGTGTGAGGAGGGGGATTGGGTTGGGAATATGCCCCCTTATAGTAACTCCTGCTACTCTGGCATATCTGATAATCCGGCACCACCTAGGTCCCAAAGTTGCCAGATTATCGGTAGTCTACTGTATATAGTAAAACAATAAGACAGAGTAGGTGAATGAGAAATTGACATTTTAAGTAGGTTACTCTGTACCTGTTTATGAAAAGCTTCCATGTCTCGTAGTCTGTCATTTATTAGTCTGTAGAGATTCGAAGCCTGCTCTTGTATTTTTTCTTCATACTGTGCTTGAAGGACATTTTTATAGATCATAAAATCTTGCTGGATGGAGTCAGTCAACTAAAAATATAAAAACTGATACTTACATATACACTATAAAGGACATTTTTTTCTTCCTTGCTTATACAAAATAAACTAGTCAGAAAACACTACTGCTTTAATGATTCTGTTAATATAAGACATTGGATGAGTGGCAATTTTGTTGACTGAAATGCCTTGGAATTCTTCTAAATAAAAAACAGAATATATTCTATCTGAAAGCTTATTGACAAAAATCAAACAAATTATGTAAAGTAAACTGTAATTGTGTCTGTAGATTGAAACACAAATTATAAACTGTTTTGAAAACAAATTATGTATTGTACTCTCAGTGTCATCACTAACAATCTCTGTAACATCCTTTATCATGAATATGGTCATTACATTGTAGGATCATTACTGTGGGATGTTAAAAAGCAAAGACTGGCATTAACAATACTGCAAGCACCTCAGGGTTTGGAAGACCCAGATTCATAATTCTGCAATTATATGAATGCCACTTTGGGTGGAATTAGACATGCTCTGAGAACCTCTACTTGCAAAATAAGTGCTGAGGAAATTCCTGTCTTCACCAGCTTCAGAGGGGTAGCCGAGTTAGAGCAGGGGTGGGCACAACATGGCCTGCGAGCCACATCCAGCCTACCAAGTCATTTGATCAGGCTCGCAGCCCACCTTGGCAGGGAGGCTGGGAGCACGCTAACTCTTTGCCCCACCCCCCAGGCCCTAATTGACTTGGTGGCGGGGTAACGTAAGAAGTTTCCTCTACCACACCGCCAGGGGCACACGGCGTGTACATAGAGCTACAAGCTGTTCGAAATGACTGGCGGTTCCCTCTATGTGCCGTGCACCCTTGGCAATGGGGGAGGAGATTTTGTGCTCTCCCCTACCCCCAGGCCAACCATCACAGCTGAGGGCAGGGGAGTGTACAAACTGTCTTGCCCCCGGCCTGGGTCGTGTGCTGAGTAGAGGGAACCGCCAGCCATTTTGAACAGCTCATGGCTTCGTCTATGCACTGCCCACCCCTGGCAGGGAGTGAGAGACTTCATGCGCTCCCCTGCCCCTAGCTGCGATGATTGGCCTGGGGGCAGGAGAGCACAAGGTAGCCAACCTGACACCAATATTTAAAAAGGGCTCTAGAGGAGATCCGGGCAATTACAGACCGGTAAGTCTAACTTCAGTACCGGGCAAATTAGTTGAAACAATAGTAAAGAATAAAATTGTGAAGCATGTAGAAGAACATAATTTGTTGGACAAAAGTCAACATGGTTTCTGTAAAGGGAAATCCTGTCTTACTAATCTATTAGAGTTCTTTGAAGGGGTTAACAAACATGCGGACAAGGGGGATCCAGTAGATATAGTATACTTAGATTTTCAGAAAGCCTTTGACAAGGTCCCTCACAAAAGGCTCTTGTGTAAATTACATGGCCATGGGATAAGAGGGAAGGTCCTTTCTTGGATTGAGAACTGGTTAAAAGACAGGAAACAAAGGGTAGGAATAAATGGTAAATTTTCAGAATGGAGAGGGGTAACTAGTGGTGTCCCTAAGGGTCAGTCCTAGGACCAATCCTGTTCAACTTATTCATAAATGATCTGGAGAAAGGGGTAAGCAGTGAGGCGGTAAAGTTTGCAGATGATACCAAACTGTTTAGGATAGTCAAGACAGAAGCAGACTGTGAGGGACTCCAAAAAGATCTCACCAAACTGAGTGATTGGGCAACAAAATGGCAAATGAAATTTAATGTGGATAAGTGTAAAGTAATGCACATAGGGAAAAATAACCCCAACTATACGTACAGTATGATGGGGGCTAATTTGGCTATGACAAATCAGGAAAGAGATCTTGGAGTTATCATGGACAGTTCTCTGAAAACTTCCACACAGTGTGCAGCGGCGGTCAAAAAGGCAAATAGGATGCTAGGAATTATTAAGAAAGGGATAGAAAATAAGACCCAGAATATCTTACTGCCCCTGTATAAAACTATGGTACGCCCACATCTTGAATACTGTGTACAGATGTGGTCTCCTCACCTCAAAAAGATATTTTGGCCTTGGAAAGGGTTCAGAAAGGGCAACTAAAATGATTAGGGGTTTGGAACGGGTCCCATACGAGGAGAGGTTAAGCGACTGGGACTTTTCAGTTTAGAAAAGAGGAGACTGAGGGGATATGATAGAGGTATATAAAATCATGAGTGGTGTGGAGAGGATAAAGAAAAGTTATTTATTAGTTCCTAAATAGAAGAACTAGAGGACACCAAAAAAATTAATGGGTAGCAGGTTTAAAACTAATAAAAGAAAGTTCTTCTTCACACAGCGTGTAGTCAGCCTGTGGAACTCCTTGCCAGAGGAGGCTGTGAAGGCTAGGACTATAATAGAGTTTAAAGAGAAACTAGATAATTTCATGGAGGTTAGGTCCATAAAAGGCTATTAGCCAGGGGATAAAATGGTGTCCTTGGCCTCTGTTTGTCAGAGGCTGGAGAGGGATGGCAGGAGACAAATCGCTTGATCATTGTCTTGGTCCACCCTCTCTGGGGCACCTGGTGCTGGCCACTGTCGGCAGACAGGATACTGGGCTAGATGGACCTTTGGTCTGACCCAGTACGGCCGTTCTTATGTTATGTTCTTATGTTCACACAAAATCTCCTCTCCTCTCCACCCCCGCCAGGGAAGCGCAGTGCATAAAGGGACCTGCCAGCTGCTCAAAACAGCTGGTGGTTCCCTCTAGGGGACATGTGACCCTGGGAGGGGGCAAGAGACTTCGCATACTGCTCTGACCCCAGGACCCAATTGGATTTTGACCTGGGGGAGAGGTGTCACAGTGAGTGCAGGGTCTGGGAGGGAATTGTAGTCTGAGGCAGTGAGCAGAAGATTTGGGTGATGACCTGGGGCAGGGAATTAAGAAATGGGAGGGACTGGGGTGCAGGAGGCAGCCCTGAGCAACACATGAAGGGGACCCATGTGGCTGCGGCTGCTGCAGGAGAGAACCTGTCTCAGGGACCTGTTCAACTGCTGGCTGGGAGCTGCCTAAGGTAGGTGACTCCTGGCTAGAGCCTACCTCCAGCACCTCAGCCCCTGCCTCCTGCACCCCAGTCCCTCCCATTTCTTAATTCCCTGCCCCAGGTCATCACCCAAATCTTCTGCACACTGCCCCAGACCACAATTCCCTCCCAGATCCTGCACCCACTGTGACACCTCTCCCCCAGGTCAAAATTCACTTCTGCACCCCTACTCCCTCCTGGACCCAGCACCCTAATCCTGTGCCCAAGGTCACAAGCCCTACTTTCTCCTAAATTACCACTCAGACCATACACCCTCTCCTGTGCCCCAGTCTCCCAGCCCGAGCTCCCCTCTGCACCCAACCTCCATCCCAAACCCCACACCTGCTTCATAGAAAAGTGCGACCCTTGATCACTTTCCAAAAATCTTGGAGTGGCCTCTGATAAAAAATTATTGCCAACACCTGTGTTAGAGGATTGCACTGAGGATTAGAAAGGACAGGCATCTGGGTACATGTTTTGGGGCAGAAACTTAGACTCTTGGAACTTTTACCGAAAAAACAAAAATAGGGGCTCAGGGACTTCAGGCAACTCCAGAGTCAGAGAACAGTTGAGCAGAGGTTTTATGGATCTCAGTGGCACTTACATTTTGGATTTAAGCACCTAATATGTGAGTGAGAAATGCAAGTCCTTTTCTGTATCTGAGCCCCAGTGATAGTCATACACCCTACCTATACTAGCGTAACTGCAGATACACCGCTATTAGTATTTATTTTGCCATAGTGTCTGTCATGGCTCCTTCCCCACTCTGGCATGATAAATGCAGGAGTGGGGGCCAGCAAAAGTATCCCAAAACCTTATCTACCAGTTTTGGTATAAAACTTCCCCCCAAAATCTTAACAATCTAGATTTTGGGGATAAAATCCCGCTGCCACCACCCAAGTACTGATAAGAAAATCAGGGGAGAGATCACTTGGGAAATCTCACCCCCTAATGTACAAACCAAAACACCAAAATTAACCAATGCCGGGTTAAGAAAAGAAAAGAGAAAGAACTTTTATTATCAGTACAATATTCCTGTTGCAAGCATAATGACTAGACGGAAAAGTAACAAAGTAATAATATACTCATGGAGGAGAAATCGACCATGGACCAGGAGCTTAATTACAAAAGAGAGCAAAAAGTATTTTTAAATGCACAGACATCAGATCCCATTTCCCAAACCATAAAACAATAAAACCTAACGAATTTATCTAAACTTTACCCTACTTACAGAAGAGAGAAGAGTCTATTCTTGGAGGGAGACATTCTGTCTATCCCCCTCAGTAAATGGAGAGAAAACTGCCCAGGAGCAAATGAGGGAGAAACCAAATATTCCTTTGTCCTAGTTTGAAATTCCTACCTACCTTCCTATTGGCCACTCCACCTGCCTTAGGTAAGGTTAACCCCTTAGTTCCCAGGCTGCTGGCTAACCCTCATGATCATGACAGTGTCTAAAAGTCACAGCCAGGCAGGGACCCACAATGGTAGGTACAACATATTTAATAACAGCTCCCGACTCAAAAAGTTTCCAGTCTAAAAGACAGCTATAACAGGGGAATGAGGCAAATGAGAAGGACAGAATAGGTAAAGGGAGAGACAGGGTAACAAACATAATAAGATGTATGCCATTTCATAGCAGTGGTCAAAACTTGCCACTGCTTAGCCATATTAGGTTGCAGTTTTCTGTATACCCTATGGCAGAGATGAGTTTTGAGGAGAGATTTAGAGGTCTATAGGAAGGAGAAGATTAAATTGTCAAATGCTCTGAAAGTAAGGATAAGAAATTGGCATTATGGATCCAAGGAAACAGAATTAAAGGGGAGTGGGGGAGAATATAAGCAGAGCAATCAACTAAGTTGTTTTTAGTGATTGCATTTTGAATGGACTTCAAGGGACTGAATTTGTAAACTAAGGGTGTGTCTACACAGCAAAATTATTTTGGAATAATGGCTGCTATTCCAAAATAACTATGCAAGCATCTACACAGCAATTCCATTATTTCGAAATAACAGACGGCTTATTCCAACTTCTGTAAACCTCATTCTACAAAGAATAACGTCTATTCCAAAATAGTTATTTTAGAAAAGGGGCTCTGTAGAAGCTCCACTTCTGCTATTTCTAAATAGCCCCTCATCAGGGCCATTCTAAGGCTATATCTAGACTGCATTGCTATGTCGGGATACGGGAAGTATCCCGAAATAGAAATGCCGTATCCAAGGAACGTGTCTGGTATTTTGGAAAAAATTTCTAAATAGCGGACACACTCTTTCACCATCCCTGTAAACCTCGTTCTACGAGGAATAAGGGATGGCTCGAAAGAGCACTTTATTTCAAAATTTGGCACCATATAGACGTGCCAAATTTTGAAATAACCTCTTTTGAAATTAAATCAAAAAAAGATATGCAATTTGCGTACCACAAATAGCGTATCTTTTTTCAATTTTACAGTGAAGTCTAGATGTAGCCTAAGTTATTCCTCCTGGGGCTCTAAATTGAGATAGCACATTTTGTTAAGGGTAAAAATCCTAGGTTTATGATGTGAAGGTATCCATTATGAAAACAAAATGGAGGATTAGTCCACCCATATTGAAAACAAGATGAAAGACCAGTCACATTACAGAGGGTCTGACAGGTCAAGGTTTTCCCGCCTTTTTGTAATAAAGAGGTAAACAAGCTCCAGTAATAACTGGATTTTACCTCAGAAGTTTGTACGCGGTTTCCTGGAGGGGCAAATCTATGGGGTCTCTCTTGCAGAGGTTTTCCCCTTTGACAGCATAAAAGGCTGGCAGACAAACAGCTCGGGGCTGCCCATCCTAGTGGCAGGTTGCAGCAGCCATTCGGGAGACTCCCCATAAGATCACAGCCAACAGCCTTGCTAATTACTCATCATCAGAAACGGGAGGACTACGAAGGTTCTACTCAGTGCTCCTCTTTCAAGGCGCTTCAGGAGCCACGAGATAAGAGGTACAGGCCTGTGACCTGTCCATGACTTGTACTATATACCCCTGACTAATCTTGGGAGTTATGGGATAAGGGACAGTGCAGGGGCACTGTTGGTGCTCTGGGGGTGACAGTGACATGCAGCCCAAGACCCTTGCTGCTACAGGGGAGGGGACTGCAGAAGTCATGGAGGTTCTGGAAAAAGTCACAGAAACTGTGATTTCCATAAACTCTGTGTTAGACCCACAGCCTTAATTATAAAGCATTTCATTGCATCAGTTTCAAATTTGTAGCATTTTAAATGAATGAAAAAAATGTGAAAAATAAATAAATAGGGATAACTCAAGGATTTTCTCCATACTATTTTGTAATGTGGTTTTATTAGACATGCATTTTTAGACATAGGCTTATTTTAATCCAATATTAAAAGCTTTTATCAAATCTTTTATTTGTAAGCATCTCACTGCTTCTACCAAAACTAGTAGCACACTGAAAGAAAAATTTGATTACAATCAATCTTTCTCTACCCAGATGATCTGAATATTATTCCTATTCAATTAATTGCATAATTGTTTTATACATAATCTTTTTAAACTAAGGGTACTGTACTATTTTACACAAGCCACTTTTCTGTATATATTATATATACATAATCAGATTCACACCTGGTATTAATGGAGCTGGGCCTATTAATATCAATGCTAGACTTTTCTTCTAGGCTACGTCTACACAACGGAGCTATTTCGGGATACCAGAGGTATCCCGAAATAGCTATTCCGTGTCATAAGTGCAAGCTCGTTATGCTGAA
This sequence comes from Rafetus swinhoei, assembly GCA_019425775.1. Taxonomy (NCBI): domain Eukaryota; kingdom Metazoa; phylum Chordata; order Testudines; family Trionychidae; genus Rafetus; species Rafetus swinhoei. Next base: position 224,955,305 of record CM033424.1, read on the forward strand.
ATATAACAAGCTCACTATTCTGATGTCCCTGAAAACCTCATTTCATGAGGAATAAGTGACATTTCAGAATAGCTCCTTATTTTGAGGTAAGGATGCTGTATAGATGCACCCCTAGAGTCCTGGGCATTAATATAAAAATTTAAGTCTGAAAGTCTTCATTTATGTGCATTCTCTGCTCACCATGTTTAAATTTTTATATGTTGATCGACCTTCACACGGATATAATATGTACTCTGAGGAGGGTAACCAAACTGTTTAGCCTTTTATTCAGCTATTCCTATTTAATATAATTGTGGCATGTTTAATGGAGAACTGAGATTTATGTAAACTTAAATGAAACAATCATAACATAACAGAAAAAAAAAGTAAGATTAGCACCGCCCCCAATAACATAAAGGGTAAAGATGACTTTGAGAGAGGATCTTTCCTCCAATATGGTAAAGAATATCCTGAGATGTATCCAAGAGGCTCTCTTACCTGTACTAGAGCTTTTGTCGTAGTAGTCAGCTCCTTTAGTTCTATTGTTTCTTTCAGATCTGTTTGAGTGGCATGGTCTGTGATAAAATAGCCTACTTTTAAGTCATCTGAAATGGAAAGCCTACAAAAGAAACCCAAAATAATCTTTCTTAATTGAAAAAAAACTAAGTTAAGTAGTTAGTTAAGGCAATTTTATATTTAAGAACTGAAATTCAAAACAAAGGTCATCCAAAGGACAAAGTGGTTTTGACTCATGAAAACATATGCCCAAATAAATCCATTAGTCTTTAAGGTGTCACAGGGCTCCTCATTGTTCAGCCAAAAGATATAATTCTTATTTTTTAATTTATCTAAGAGAAAAATTGAGAAACTGGAGTATGGAGTAAGAAATGTACTTATAATCTATTTCCTTTGTAATGTCTGTTTCATAAAAAGAAGTGTTTCTGATCAGATATACAGACAAACTTAAACTTCAGAACAAAGTCAGCATTATTTTAAACTCAATAAGAAGAGGATGCAAAGAGAAAAGAAGGTATTCTGTGATTCTATTTTGACACACAACACTAATAATCTTTCAGGGTATGTCTACACTTGCACCCTTGTTCGAACTAGGGATGCAAATGTAGGCATTAGAAATAGTCAATGAAGCGGGGATTTAAATATCCCGCACTTCATTAGCATGATCTCACCAGCACGTTTTGAAACAGTGTTGATCGGAGTAACGCACCGTCGAGATCATGCTAATGAAATGCGGGATATTCAAATCCCCGCTTCATTGACTATTTCGAATGCCTACATTTGCATCCCTACTTCGAACTAGGGTGCAAGCGTAGACATACTCTCATATAGTTAAGGAGATCGTACTGAATTTTAGAGTTGAGTGGTAACTAGATGTTCTGTTTCATGTAAAATGTCATCAGTTCAATTTTGTTTCTATTTTAAGACAGAACAAAAATACTTTTTGAAATTTCTTACAAAACAAAATTCTGAAAAAAATAATTTCATATCAAAGTGTTCTGTTTAGATGTTTTGTTACAATTTTGGCATTTTAAATCTTATTTAGAACATTTTAAAAATCTCAAAGTTGGTTTGAAATAAAATATCTAAATGTTCTGAAAATGTCAAAATAAATTTCAAAATTATTGAGACAACAGGCTAGGACAGATTCTGTTGTCCAACATCCCAAAACAGTTTAAACAAGGGATATGTAATTGCTGCCTTGTTTGCAACCTGGTCATCTACACTTCAAAAAATTCTTGGATGCACTGACTGATTCCTCTGCCCAACCTGAAGCTGAAAACTGACATTTTCCTTGTAAATATCACTGAATTACAAAAATAAATGATATGTGCCTGCATCAGCTGCTTTGCTAAATCCCCCCTTTGGCTCAAACTACTTCTTCAGGAACCACACACAAGGCTAATTATGCAAAGAAAAATCTAATTATATTCTGTGGGGCCATTCAAATTGGATATCCAGGTTACTCTTGGACAAGTCACTTTAAAAACATTAAGGCTGTGTCTAGACTGGCAAGTTTTTCCGCAAAAGCGGCTGCTTTTGCGGAAAAACTTGCCAGCTGTCTACACTGGCTGCTTGAATTCTTGCAAGAACACTGACGATCTGATGTAAGATTGTCAGTGTTCTTGCAAATCTATGCTGCTCCGTTCGGAAAAAGCCCTCTTGCGCAAATGTATTTGCGCAAGAGGCCAGTGTAGACAGCTCAGGACTGTTTTATGCAAAAAGCCCGATGGCGAAAATGGCGATCGGGCTTTCTTATAAAACCGCTCTAGACTGGCATGGACGCTTTTCAAAAAGTGCTTTTGCACAAAAGTGTCGTGCCAATCTAGACGCTCTTTTCCTCAAATGCTTTTAACGGAAAATTTTTTCCGTTAAAAGCATTTGCGGAAAATCATGCCAGTCTAGACGCAGCCTAAGGGGCTAGGGATGGAAGATCTGTTAACCTGAGGACAAATAATCTATCATTTTAAACTCTACAGGAGAGGACCAAGTTTACTTATGTTTAATCAGTACCTAACAGAAAGTGGTTTGAATTGAGCCTTTCTCTCTTCCCCATGAAGGGTAATAGAACAACATTCTTCCAGAAAGTGTTCCAAATGAGATCCTTTTTACAATGCTATGATTACAAATTTCAGCCTGTCAAGCACTGTGACCCACCAACCCTAATGTGTCATCTAGTACTATTGACATGTTCAACAGACAAACTTTAGGGCTAATCCTAGTTCCGTCACTAACTCATTATTTGAGCTATGAAAACTCTAATAATCTTTATCTCATATTCTCCATGGAACGGAGACCCAAGAACTCTAGTTCTGACTTTGCCACTGACCCACTGTCTGCCCCCAGACAAGTTACTTTACCCTTACACATCTCATTTTCCACATCTATAAGACTCAGATATTTACCACATCATGTCAGGGTTGGATTTAAGAATTCATTTGTTAATTTTTGTAATGCTTTTGAAATAATCAAATTTCAAACCAAGTGAATGGAGTTAAGAATCTATTTCATGTTTAACACAACCACTTTTAAAAAACTAAACTTTTGTTCACTCTTGCTAATACAAGGTGAATGCTATATTTTCCTGCCTGAAACAACATTACAATGCCTTCAAAATAGTATGAAAATTTGTTTTAATTATACACGACTCTTCAAATTCTCTTAATTTGTGCTGACACAACCATCACAGTTACTAAAAATTAATGACTATGTAGCACTTTAAAGACTAACAAGATGGTTTATTAGATGATGAGCTTTGGTGGGCCAGACCCACTTCCTCAGATCAAATAGTGGAAGAAAATAGTCACAACCATATATACCAAAGGATACAATTAAAAAAAATGAACATATATGAAAAGGACAAATCACATTTCAGAACAGAAGGGGATGCGGGGGGGGGGGGAATGTGATTTGTCCTTTTCATATATGTTCATTTTTTTAAATTGTATCCTTTGGTATATATGGTTGTGACTATTTTCTTCCACTATTTGATCTGAGGAAGTGGGTCTGGCCCACCAAAGCTCATCATCTAATAAACCATCTTGTTAGTCTTTAAAGTGCTACATAGTCCTGTATTTTGTTTCAGCTACACCAGACTAACACGGCTACATTTCTATCACTAAATAGTAATGTGAATCCTTGTATGTACTGATGAGCCTACAGCTTTGGACAGCATTTTCAGAAGTGCCTGCATAATATAGGTGCACAAATCCCGGTGACTTTCAATAGGGACTGAAATACCTATGTCACTTAAGTAGCTTTGAAAATCCCTCTCTAACTATGCACTGTTTTAGAAAAGGACTTCTCATCACTGTCATCTTAATATCATTCTAGGATTAGAAGAAAATGCCAATTTTGGATTAGTAAGATCTAGCTAGAAATGCTGCAAGGCTAATTCTCAAGAGTTTCACCGCTGTCTTTTTAAGTATAGACGGTAAAAAATTTGTTAGTGTCACGCTGCCCTAGGTCCCTTTACTCCACAGTTTGAGGGAGCAAAGCTAGGTACAACCAGGTACCAGATCTTGGTGTTCGTGCCGCAGTAAAGAGCCAGAACCCTTATAGTTGGTTCCCAAGTCTTCTCCACCCACAGCTCCCCTGTCCACCTTGCTGCCCCAGCTCCTCCACCGCCAGCTCCCCCGCCCACCTCAGCTCCCCCAGTCCGCGGCGCAGGTTGCTTTTTCGGCTCAGCTCCCCGCGGCGCCAGCCCCGGGATTCCCTTACCGGCCGTCGGCCTCCGGCTCCTCCAGGCAGCAGGGCAGCGCCAGGAGCTCTACGATCTGCGGGGACAGGCTGAGCGCGCGCCCGACCGACAGGCTGCTCATGGCTGGGCGCGGAGGCTCTTTCGCTCGGGGAGGGCCGCAGGAAAGGAGCCAAGCGTCCGAACCATGGCAACTAGCGCCCCGCCCCATCTCCCGGCACATCATTGATTGGAGGACGGAGAAGTGACGCCACTTCGTGGAACAATGGGGCTAGCGGGAGGCGGGGCTTCTGAAGAAGTCAGGCTCTGAGCAGCGGTGACACAGACCGTGGAACTCGACCCCCCCCCCACCCCCGTGCTAGTTGCTAAGTTCGCACCCGTCGCTCCCGAGGCACCCGCAATAGCTCCCGCCCCACAGACACCCACCAGCAGTGACAGGCAAAGCAAGACACCTGTCCCCACACTAACCATATCCCAACTCCCGTCCCGCCTATCCGCCCCCCCCCCCAGTGACACTACCTCTTCATACCTGCCAGCCCTCCCTCGGAGAAAAGCTCTGCCTGTCTAAACTCCTTCTACTAGTGCCCACCCTATGTGCCTCACCCAGCAACACCCATCAAGCCACCCACAAAAGCTGCATGTCCCCAAAGATGGACACAAACACCTCCCAATTCAATGGTTTGCCCTGGCAACACTCACTAACCCTTCCAACCAGCTCCCTTTCCACAGTGACCCTAGTTACTTTCTAATCACATTCCCTCTCCCGCCCCCAAGCCAGCAACACCCACCAAACCTCCTCCTCCAGTAATATCTACCTTCCCAGTACTCATCTGCCTCCCATTTCCAATCACACAAAGGTGCACAGGCTCAACTGCCAAATATCCACCAGTGTCTACCATTGGAGCTAAAGGATAAACACTATTACCTGTAATAAAAGTAGGGTTTATATTTATGGAATAGGTATTTGAATGTTATTGTCACAAACATTTGAGTAAATTTGATATGCCACATACTCAAGGCAATGGAATATGTTAACCCATTGATAAATATTATTTCCAATAAGGAAAAGACATTTATCCTCTAGTAGTTAGAGTTCATAGGAATTCAAATCCATCAGTTTAGCACTAATGACAATGCTAATGACAGTGGCTGCACATTGATTATGTTGCATATCAAAAGTTTTCTAGACTTAAAAGTTTTCTAGGTCTGTTTTGGGACCGGCTCTGTTCAATATCTTCATCAACGATTTAGATATTGGCATAGAAAGTACACTTATTAAGTTTGCAGATGATACCAACCTGGGAGGGGTTGCGACTAATCTGGAGGATAGGGTCATAATTCAAAATGATCTGGACAAATTGGAGAAATGGTCTGAGGTAAACAGGATGAAGTTTAATAAAGACAAATGCAAAGTGCTCCACTTAGGAAGGAACAATCAGTTTCACACATACAGAATGGGAAGCGACTGTCTAGGAAGGAGTACTGCAGAAAGGGATCTAGGGGTTATAGTGGACCACAAGCTGAATATGAGTCAGCAGTGTGATGCTGTTGCAAAAAGCAAACATGATTCTGGGATGCATTAACAGGTGTGTTGTGAGCAAGACACGAGAAGTCATTCTTCCGCTCTGCTCTGCGCTAGTTAGGCCTCAGTTGGAGTATTGTGTCCAGTTCTGGGCACCGCATTTCAAGAAGGATGTGGAGAAATTGAAGAGGGTTCAGAGAAGAGCAACAAGAATGATTAAAGGTCTAGAGAACATGACCTATGAAGGAAGGCTGAAAGAATTGGGTTTGTTTACTTTAGAAAAGAGAAGATTGAGGGGGAAAACAATAGCCGTTTTCAGGTATCTAAAAGGGTGTCGTAAGGAGGAGGGAGAAAACTTGTTCATCTTGGCCTCTGAGGATAGAACAAGAAGCAATGGGCTTAAACTGCAGCAAGGGAGGTTTAGGTTGGACATTAGGAAAAAGTTCCTAACTGTCAGGGTAGTCAAACACTGGAATAAATTGCCCAGGGAGGTTGTGGAATCCCCATCTCTAGAGATATTTAAGAGTAGGTTAGATAAATGTCTATCAGGGATGGTCTAGACAGTATTTGGTCCTGCCATGAGGGCAGGGGACTGGACTTGATGACCTCTCGAGGTCCCTTCCAGTCCTAGTATTCTATGATTCTATGATTCTTAATGGTTGATGGTGATGCCAGAACAGATGCACATATATGCTATGTAATATTATTAAACAGTAAGAGTAGCATGACATTATTTATTTTATGGTACTCAAAAATGTGCTAGGTTTTTCACAGAAGAGTTGCTTGTTCCAAAGAACTTACAGTATTCATAGTGAGCATGAAAGAAGTGTGAAGTTATGAATTGCACTCCGAAACAAGAGCAAGGAAGAACATAGTAACCATCTTAAGCTTGGTTTTAGGCATATACATGTTTGGATTATTAAAATATATTGCAAACATTGCTTATAGGCAATGTTCAGAAATGGGTGTTTAGGAGTGAGTTCAGTGAGGTGATGGTGGTGGTTTGACAAAATTAAGAAGGTTGTTCCAATAGTTAAGGTTACCATGAAAAATATGAAAGGAGATAAGTATAAATGGGTATCAAAACTGGCATAATTAGCAGAGTGGAATGTAAAAGTAGACCAGATCAGAGATGTAGCTAGAAGCTGCGCTATGTTGTACCTTGAAAATAAGGATGGACATTTGAACTTGATGCACAGTGTAGTTGGAGTTAATAAAGCTTCATAAAAAGTGATGTTGTAGTCACAGGCATGAATGTGAGGGATTACTTTGGTAGCAGTACATTTAAAACCAATATTGCTCGCCTCCATTTTTTGCAAAAACTAAAAGGAGATTGCAAAGGTCTAGGTGGGATATATTTAAAGACTAAGTTAGTAATCAGAAGTAAATATGGAAGGACAAGCAAAAAGTTTGGCATCTGCTTATGTATTGGAGTAAAAATGCCCCCCTTTCCAGACTATGAAGTTGGATGATAGGGAGGATGAAAGCATTATTATTATCAATAATAATGGATAATTTAGGTAACAGGACACACATTTTCATTGTAATAGCTATTTAAATTTTATATCTAATATATAAAGAAAAATGTTTGTATATTTGTGCGCTAATAACTTGGGCACTATAAGAGCTACCGCAACCAAACTTTGCATGAGGTAACCTTTCCTCCAGGAGAAGGTTTTAAGGTACTTTTGGCAGTGCGGGGAGAAGCGGCTTCCTGGGGAAAGCAGCGGGGACAGTCACTCACTAAGGCCGGCGGTGGAGGCATGAGGGGAGGGGCAGCGCTCTGAGTGGCAGCTGCCCCACTCGCCTCTACCAGGCCGTTCTACTGCGCAGGCACATCCGGGGCAGGGGAGCCCCCTCCTTCCTCCCGCCCATGATGTCACTCAGCCCGGGCCCCTCCTCTTCAGCGGCGGCCAAGAGTTGCTGAGCGGCGGGCTGGAGCTCGCGGCCGCCGCTGTGCGGGCGCAGTGGGGCGAGCCCAGTGGGGAGGCGGCCGTGGCGGTGCTGGGAGCGGCCCAGGGTCCGGCGCAGCTTCGGTCACGTGGAGGGGAGCCCCACTGGCAATGCCAGGTAACTCCAGCTAGTATTTTTATAATCTAGATTTTAAACTTGATAAATTGAGGGGCTTTTCATCTAGTGTTAAGTGCTCTTTAGACTTGCTTACAGAAGTACATCAGATAGTTTGAGTTAATTGGAACATGTGTGAAGTTGTCCATTTGTATAATCTTAGATGTATAGTGCCTTTCATTCCCAAGGATACCAAAACATTCTGCACCTAAAAATCACTTCAAATTCCCTTGAATTCACACCATTTGTGGGTTGGAAAGTAGCAACTGCTTAACAATATCTCAACACTACACAACTTTTTAAGGAAAGGTATTAAAGAACCACTTAAATATAGACTTGGAAAGATTAGATTTTATCAGTAAATGTTGATTTCACTAGGCACACACAAATCAAAAATATTTTGTTCTATAATACTCAAAATTTATAGATAGAAAAATACTGCTTGAGAACTTATTACAGTTTGATTGAAGGATATTTACTTTGTATATTTTGACATGTGATGCTGACAATTTATATTTTAATGGTTAAAAAGCTTAACTTTTTAAATTGTAATTTCTATTGCTCTTAAGTAATTATGCCTTACACACCCACAATTTCCAACTGTGAACATTTAAATTAATAAAGCTTGAAGAAAAAGCTTAGATATAATTCCTATCTATCAAAATAGAAATATCTATCAAAATTATAAAAACATAAAAATTGAATTCCGCCAAGCTTACTTATTTCATTGAAACCATAGGGACTTTTTATATAGGTAGAATGTTATTAATCGAATATATAAAATTTGTTAGGATTTACAACCCCGTCCTTAAAATCAGCATGTCATTGAATCTTTATTGATCATGAGTGGTCAGCACCTTGGGTTTTTTATTCTGAATAAGTCACTTTTTCTAATATTTTGAGGGCTAAATGTGCATGTGATCTTCATTTTAGGGGTTCATAGTCAAGTCTTCATGCATCTAGATTTTCAATCATGAGAATAATTATTGACTGGATTGTTCTATGTAATCTACAAATGTGCATGTGATCTTCATTTTAGGGGTTCATAGTCAAGTCTTCATGCATCTAGATTTTCAATCATGAGAATAATTATTGACTGGATTGTTCTATGTAATCTACAGACAATATTTCATTTGTAAAATACAAATATGTGCAAAGAGGTACAAAAAGCCAAATTCAATATAAAACAAGCTATATGCTGCTTGAGCTCAGGTATGACGAGACTACTGTATTAGGGTGGTATTATTCAAAATACAATTGGTAATGAATGATAAGGAATTTTGGAAGGAGATTTCACACTTATACAACATGATTCACTATCTGGCATCTTCATACAATGCTGTTTACTTCCATTCAAGTACTAAATGGGAAGTTATTCTGTTAAGGGGCATTGCTATTGAATAATAGTTTGAATTGGTCTGTTATAATTCCCAGCTGTTCAGTTTAAGAAATATTTGAGTTTAGGAGGATGATAGTGGTAAGCAAAGGAATTATTTTCCCAAGCCACACAGATAGTACCAAGCATGTTTATTAGCAATGCATGGCTCAATAGCAGCTTCCAAAAAATTATTAGCAGTACAAGTCTTATATATCAGTCACATACGTCATACATATAATTATACCAGCTACAACTAGTTTATCAGTTCTTTTTCAAGAAAGAATAGATCTTTGCACAATAATATGGGGCCAGGTTAAGGGGGAAGAAAGGACAGGGTGAGATAAGGAAAGACAGAGCAGAGACAACAAGGTTTAACAGAACAGCTTCTTATAAACCTGTGAGAATTCAGGAGGAGGTTACAATTTTAATAAACTCAGCAAAAGTTTCAACAATGATCAAGGTCTTGTTGCAGCTGTGCTGTTATCTTAGTCAGACCTTGGGGCCCAGCACAGGAAAACAAGACTTTGTCCTAACAGATTCCCTCCTGTTTGACAAATTGAACTTGTGAGATACAGTCAATATCTAAATAAATCATACTCATATTCAGCTTGATACTTAGGGATGGAAAGTGGGGGGTTATGGGTGAGGGGGGGAGCAGAAGAGATGTGAGAGTTATAAGAGAGAGTAACGGCATTAGTGAACATGCATTTAAAATAACACATAACCAAGGAACCTACTAAAACACAAAGAGAAGCGGCAGCGGCAGAGGCAGATATTTGCAAAATGGTCCACCGGGTGATGGGGTTGTAGGGTAGACCAGCAGCAGAGTCTTCCAGGCAGGTTATCGTGTTGGTAGACAGTTGCACCTTCATGCGGTCTTTAGCAACGTCTTTCTGGGCAGTTGTTGACACAGAGGCAGCAGCAGGGACTGCTTTAGCCAGCAGCTCCTTGGCCAGTTGTATAGGAGTATTATCTTGATGTAGATTACCATGCCACCAAGGTGATGACGTCATGCCGGTAAAGATGCAGCCAGGCAGGTGAATGTCACCCAAGGTGAAGGAGTCAGTAATCTGTTGACACATGGAGGAATTAGCCGGGCACTTCAGTGGGCCGTAGTTATAGTAGGTGGCAGCGGTAATAAAACACCACTGTGTAGCAGATACTTGGACAGCTGCCTTGGCATCAGGAAGGGGGAGAACAGTAACCACCACAGAGGAGGGGGCATTAAGGGGGCAAAGGGTGAAACAGGAACAAATGATGTAGTCAGCAGTCCCTGTACAACAATCTGAGGTTGTCGTGAGCATGTCGCCGCTGGGAGAAGGAGACAGGTAGCCAGAAAATCCTACTCTATAAACAGTGTTATTAGACACATGCCCAACAGATCTGAAACAGAAAGATGAAGGAAAAACATGGAGGGGAATGACAATGGGGTACTCAAGGAGAAAATTAAGGAAGGGTATGGGAAGAATATCAGGAGGAGGGGGGGAGGCAACAATTAACTGAGCAGATATATTTGCCAGGTGTGCAAGTGCAGGAGAAGAAAGGGTGTGCGAGGGAGGGGAGCCAAGGTGTATGTCTGGCATATCTTCCTTTAGTATATTAAATAAATCATGAGCTAGCATATCACTGGCACACCCTTTGGACTGAGATTTAGTTATATTAAATACAGCATTGGAAAGTGTTTTGGTAACAACATAAACACCTTTTGCCATAGCTTCAATGGCAGAAAAAGCATACAATAAACCAGCATTTGTGTGCCGTAAGGCTCTGGTAGTTTGACTTTTGACCCAAGCATTATAGGATCTATCTATATCAGCAGTGAGAGAATTCAGCATCGAATCTGCACACCCAAAGAGTCCCGCAACATCCCCATAAATGTTATGTTTTTGCCTTCTTGTAACACGGGTACAAAAGGTATGGTGCTATATCAATAAGGTCAGTTGCCCTTGTAGCCACTTATAGAGCTAGACCCAGGGTGATCAGAGCATACATTTTGTAAGGCTACAGTGAAATTTGATCAATCGTATTTAACTTTAACCAAAACTATAATTACATCATGTAGAAGTGTCTTCTTGTATCCCAGATGGACAATGCCATTGGGGGGAATGGAGTGGAGGGTAGGACAAATGAGGGGGGTGTACCCGGAGGTAGTTAGATTATAACATCTCACATTGAACGTCCCAGGTGTCTGGCTGGGTCAGAGCAATGTTCTTGACAGTATTGTCCTTCCATTCCAGGTTCCTAAAACAGAGGTGGGAGATCTGTCCATCCTGCCTTTACTAAAGTGGTTTGATTAGTATGCCCTATGTAAGTGCGTAGGCACCAGCATCTATATTCCCCCAAGACGCTGGTGATCCCATAAAAATTATGTACATCCACAGACCCATCTGAGGCCATGGAAACAATGAATTTACTGGTTAAGTTCATGGGCCTGTCTAATAGAAAGTCAAACATAGCTGGCCCCACAGGTTCCAACTTATACTGGCATTTTATTATTTGGTTTTGTTTCCAGAAATTGGAGATAGCCTGTTCACATCCGGGGACTGGAGGTCCGATATGCGTACCATTGCACCCAGGGGGGCTAAATGCCCAGGAGCAATTAGCGTGTATGACTGACAGGGAGGGAGACGAAGGCTGCTGGTTGTGGTAGATAGATGGAAACTCAGGACCCAAGGTGGGACTGAAAGCAGGATGGTACCACTATGGGGCCTACAGCGTGCAGTCGAGAACTAAGCCACACATTTGGTTTCCTAACCCATTCACCTTCTCCTCCTTTTGGCAGTTGTACATATTGGCTGACTTTAAGGCCGGTAGTTCAGGTAATCTGTACCACGGGCAGGTCCCATGATTGTGCAGCTTTGGGGCCCGAGAACAGGATCATGAAGGGGGTCACCAAAGGGGACAGCATTTTACCTGCAAAGACAAAAGTAACACACAACATACGCATTAATCTGTTTATCTATGAATTTTGATCATGGTCTTGTGGATCCATGTTGGGATCCCTTTTACCTTTACAGAGGTGTCCGTATGGGCTAACACCAAATAAGGACCCAAGTATTTGGGCTGGAACAGGCCAGGATTATATGCTTTGACCATGACGTGGTCTCCCTCCTGTATGTCAGGCCAAAAGGGAAGTTCGCAGGGGTCTTGGCCAGTTTGCCTGTCCCTAACCGTCATCCTGAGAGGTTGTAGAGTTTCATTCAGTCGTTCAACATATTCCTGTGAAGTATCAGAGACCAAATGGAGAGGAGCTGGAACTACGCAGCCCTCCCCTAGGGACATTGTCATTCCAGTTAGTAGTTCAAAAAGTGAAATTCCAGTTGTTGAACTGGGAGTGGCTCTCATTGAGAGAAGGGCAGCAGGTAATTGTGCCACCCAGTTGGTCCCTTGAGTCATTAAGGCTTTAGTCAGCCTCTTTTTTAAAGTCTGATTTTCCTGCTCCACCATTCCAGAGCTTTTGGGATGATACGGGCAGTGAAATTTTTGTCTGATGCCTAAGGCGGCGCAGATATCCTTCATCACATGTCCCGTTAAGCGTGTTCCTTGGTCAGAATCAATGGAACAAGGCAGGCCCCATCGGGGGCAAAACTGATTTGCTATGATCCAGGCAATGGTGGGAGCATCGTTTTTTGCAGTTGGGAAAGCTTCAATCCAGTGGGTGAAATGGTCAATCATGGCCAGGCAATACATTTTTCCCCAGGCTGGTGGCAGTGGCCCTATGAAATCAATCTGGATACTTTGCATAGGCCCTGTAGGCCTAGGTTGGTGTTGCATTTTAACCTTGAGGGTTTTTTCTTCATTACACCTAGCGCAAACAAGGCATCGTCTGCAATAATCATGCACATCAGCTGACATCCTAGGCCACCATCACTTCTCTTTCATGTGGTATAGCATGGCCCGGGGTCCTAGGTGCATTGGCAGATGATAGAGGTCACAGAGATGAGCCACAATTGCCCTAGGGGGCACATACTGTTGTTCTCTAGGTACCCAGGTATTTGTGTTATCGATTTTACATGTGTTCTCAAGCCATGTCCATTTTTCTTCCCTAGAGCATAGCTCCTGCATGTCTGCTAGCCTAATTTGTTCCAGTTAAAAGGTTTGTGCAGCAGCTTCAGGATGTGTCCTTGGAACTGTTAATGCAGAAGCTTTCACTGCTTTATCTGCCACTGCATTAGCTAGGGAGAGTGGGTCATGATTTTTAGTATGTGCTTTAACTTTTACTACTGTTAACTTAGACGGTTTTTGAATTGCTTCTACTAGCTTCTTAATATACCCCCCATTTTTCAGTGGGGTACCAAACAAAGTTAGGTACCCCCAAGAAATCCAGGACGCCAAATAATCATGCACTATGCCAAAAGCATACCAGCTATCCGCGTAAATGGTAGCAGTCCAGCCTGTGGCCAAAAGACAGGCATGGGTCAGAGCAACCAACTCAGCAATCTGAGCAGAGCAGGAGGGGGTAGGGAACCTGAAAGAAGGCATGATCCTGAGAGGTCACACACAGCCCAGTCTGTATAAGGTTGGCCCGTGACATAGTACCTGGATCCATTTACAAAGAGAATAAGGTCTGAAGAGGGCAAGAAACACAGTGGTCAGGAGACAAAATATCTTCAACTAAAGGACAGGTGTGGGGATCCCCAGAAGTTGGCACCAACGTGGCAGGATTAAGAAGATTGGAGTGGGCAATAGTGATGTGGAGACTAAGGAGCGTGCACTCCCACTTAGACCAGCGTGCCGAGGTCAACGGCTTGCAAACAGTTGTTGAAGGCGGAACTACAGGATCCAAGTGCATGGAATAATAGGCGACGGGATGGCGCCTATTGCCATGGGTCTGGGTAAGTACAGCGGAGGCATGTCCCCCCTGCATATGCATCCAAAGTTCAAATGGTAGGGAGGTGTGGAGAAAACCGAGAGCCGGAGCAGAGAGGAGAGCGATTTTAAGTTTAGTTGAACAATCGTCATGCTCCGGAGTCCAGGAGATGGGGTCCAATGAGGCAAGGGACCCTTTAAGAAGGTTATTGAGGAGCTGTACCATAGAGGAATATTGCATACTGAAATTTAAAAGACCCCTAAGCTTGGTAGTGGGATGGGGGGCAGCAGTGATAGCGATCCGATGGTCAGAAGTAAGGGCTTTTGAATCTTGGGAGATGGTGAAAGCTAGATACTGAACAGATGGCAAGGCTATTTGGGCCTTCCGAGGGCTGGTTTTTAAGCCAGCATCCATTAACACCTGTAAAAGCATTTGGAGGGCTGCCAAGTGATCAGAAACAGTGGAGGAGGCGAGCAGCAGGTCTTCAACATATTGCAAGCAAGTGGAATTAACAGAAGTCCAGCTTATCCCAGTGAGGGCTTTGCCCATAACGCGATGAAATAAAGAGGGACTATTATGGAAACCTAGGGGAGGCGAGTCCAGGTGTACTGGGTCGAGCCAAAGGTGAAAGCAAACCAAGGTTGAGCATCTGAGTGTACCGGAAGGCTCCAAAAGCCATTGGCAATGTCCAACACAGTAAAAATACAATAAGAGGGATCGAGACCCTATAGGGCCACCAAAGGGTCAGCCATGATGGGAGCAAGCCTATCAGCATATTGATTAACAGTGTGGTGAGACGCCAGGACCCATCGAGCTTCTTAACAGGCCAAATAGGGGAACTGGTAGGAGAGGAACAGGGAACAAGTATACCCAGCTGGCATAGAGAATGTATGGTGGCACCTACTGCATCCAGGGCCTCAGCCTTGAGAGGGTACTGCTTAGTAGGCGGAGGAAGTTGATGACCGGTAACCTGGATGGGAGGACACAGTTGCTCGGACACCAGACCACAGGACAGCTTATCCTGAGCCCAAACGGAAAGAAACCTGGAACACGGTTCTTGAAAAGGGTTGGAAATATCCCACGAAGAAGCCACGGGTTTTATAGTAGCAATGGAGGAAAGCAATCTTTCATTGCACAGGGGGATTTTATCTGTGTGCATACACTTATCTGTAAATGTGACAGTATTCTTGGCAAGATTTAATGTAGCAGCTAGACCAGAGAGGGCATCCATACCCATATCCAAATCAGAGCCTTAGTTAACTCCATGGCTGAGGGCTGTCTGCAGATGGGTATTAAACCCTTCCTTAAGCATTTTCAGGAAAGCTTGATCAATTTTCTTTGGCTCAGCAATGCCAGCATTGGTAGCATATACTTCCCATTTGCACTCACAGTACTGAGCAGCTGTTTCATCCTTACCCTGCACACATCACACAATAATTCCCCAATTACCGGCTCCGTTCCCCAGAGCCTCCTGTACGTCAGAGGTGCTGAATATAAAACGTACTCACCTCTGTCCTCAGTCGTGGGGATTCCCAGGAGTTGCCGATCACATCCTTCTTGCTGCACCAAACTGTTAAGCAAAGGAATTATTTTCCCAAGAATTCAGCCACACAGATAATACTAAGCAGGTTTATTAGCAATGCATTGGGGAGGGCTCAACAGCAGCTTCCAAAGAATTATTAACAGTACAAATCTAATATATCAGTCATGTACATCCTACATATCATTATATCAGCTACGACTAGGTTGTCAGTTCTTCAAGAAAGAACAGATCTTTGCACAAGAATATGGGGCCAAAGTAAGAGGGGAGAAAGGACAGGGTGAGATAAGGAAAGACAGAGCAGAGACAACAAGGTTTAACAGAACAGCTTCTTATAAACCTGTGAGAATTCAGAAGGAGGTTACAATTTTGACAAACTCAGTGAAAGTTTCAGCAATGATCCAAGGTCTTGTTGCAGCTGTGCTGTTATCTTAGTCAGGCCTTGGGGCCCAGCACAGGAAAACAAGGCTTTGTCCTAACAATAGAGAAAACTAATTAAAAAGCAAAAACTGGTGTTTTGTCTAAGAAAGGCATCAGTGAAATCTTTCCCATGGGACATTCACCACCAATAAAAGTCTATATAGCTGTGCATTTTGTTATAGGGAGAGACTGCCAGCAAGAAAGAGAGGAATAGGAAACGTCTTGGGAAGAAAGGAGACTGTAAGCATCCCTGGGTTAAGTACATTTGTAAGGACTTGATCAAATTCTTACAAATATTTTGTTGCTGTTTGATCATAGTAAATATTGTGTAGACATTTTAGGCATGTTTAGAGTAATCGTATAAATACCTTTTGGTATTTGACTTTAATAAATAAATGTATGTTTAAATTGGTGTTGTGATAATACTCTGTAATGGCACTCTCCATACTCCAGCAGCGCCCACCAATCCAATCTCTCCTCCTCCCTCCCTTCTGGGGGTATCAGCAGTCTTCAGTCTCACTCTCTGTCACCATGGCCAACTGCAGCCCCTCACTTCACGGGCAAGCTACACTCTATAAAGGCCACTCCTCAATGTGGTTAGGTGTAGTGCAAGGGAGAAAGGAGGGGATCCAGGCATAATTCGCTAACTTAGTTATATATGCTCTTTGCTTATGAATCCGAAACCATGAACTGAAAGGATGCGGTTCTTTGCTGCAATCATCCCTTTGTGGAGTGATAATGCCTTGGTTGTTAGTTGGTGGAGAAAAATATGTGGGACTGTTACTAAAGATCTAAGGATTTCCCAGGATAATGATTGACAAGACTTTCCCTTGAAGCCATTCTCATTCAGCTTTCAAGGTATTTATTCTAAAATATATTCCCTGAAAAATATGCAAGGAAGTTTATCATAGTATTATGTTCCCAGTTGTGTATATCGCTTCAGAGGCATACAGACTTGCATCTTTTTATTCTCATGCAGCAAATTCTATCAAGATGCTCTTGTAATGGGATTTCATCTCTGTAATCATTTATACTGATTTATTTCCTGGTACTGGTTGAACCTCTCTCATCTGGCACCCTCAGGATCTGACTGGTGCTGAACCAGAGAATTTGCCGAACCATGGGAGGTAGTTCCTTCTTTCCTCATAATCTCTGTATCTGTCAAAAATCTGATCATATCCAGGTATTGTCCCACAATAATTCTAGTTTGAACATACCACTTCATCCAGCAAACACATAGTAAAAGGGGAGAGAGACTAGCTGCCTTAACTCTGATAATATATTGAGTGAAGCTATTTCATATACTTTTATAGTCTGGAAGAACTTTAAACTATTTCCTGAAACAGAAAGCTTTTTTCTGGTGTACAGGTCTTGTAAAGCTTTATAGCCATATTTATAATTTTATTTTTCCTAAAAGGGAAGTATAATTATTAATCACTTATGTTTTGGTCGTAGATAAAAGACCCCATTCTTGATAAAGGCCTAATTATGTTTGGCACTGTACAAATACAGTAGTCAACTCATTTGTTTTTTGTGTACAACTAAAAAAAGCTTAGCCTGTTTGATTTATGTTTACTAGGTCACTTATCAAGAATGGGCATGTCTGAGTGATGAACAAATATCTATATTTATCATCATTCACCCTCTTTTCCACATGGCCAGGCCAAATGCTGTCATAGTGTGGATTACATCTACAATGACTAATGCAGGCATACAGTAAAAAGTATTTTTACATGACACTGCAGCAGAAAGGAAGCAGTAACTCATGTTAAAAGGTTCCCTTAAACATTATTGTGACATGCAGCTTTTCTATTAAACATTATGATTTCTCCTTAAATAATAAATGTTTATGTAAATATTATCCTCTATGCAGACCTTTGTGCAATAGAATTGGAAAATCTTCTTTGATTTACTAGGGCCACAGCCAGGTTTGTTTTGTTATCACCAACAGTGTACAAAACTATTCCGCCCGCTGCCTTATCTGTACCTCATTGACAACAATCTTTAAAATGTTTAGGCTAGAGGCATTTCCTTCCTTACTCTTCTAAAAGACATGACATTGATAAAGCTACAGAGAAGACTAACACTGGACTTTAAATAAAGGTTGGAACAATAAAGGATGGTCTTGCTATCCTTTTCCCACCTAGAAGCAATCAGTACACCACCTTTTAGGAGGAACTGAATATGTGCTATGTATTCACTAGCATTCTGGAAGCAATACTCTTATCCTGACTTAGAGTGTTGACTTTTTTCCCTTTTAACTGTACAGTATAAATATGAAGGCTACTGTGGATCAGGAAATATATTGATTAAAATTCTTTGATATGAGATTCTCCTTTGCCACTGGTATAGAGCAGCAACTACCATTTCATCTGTAGTTGATCGAGGCAAATGGCTACATCAGGAGTAGAGGAATTTATTGCAGTAAAGCCTCTTTCATATTTGTAAATTGGGCAGTTGGTAGTGATATGTTCGTTGATCTGTTGAGAGCAACCGCACTTGCACACCAGGGAATCCTTGATTTTCCATTTTTGCATTAGATAACAGCATCTGCCATCGTTGATTCAAATTTGGTTCAGAGTTGACCAAGATGCCTGCGGAAGGTCAAACTGTTCCCCCGGAGTCTCAGTAAGAAGCAATTTAGAATGGGAATTTAAAATTTGGAATAAGGATCTGATCATTCGTGTTATGCGCTCCGGTTGTCAGAAGGGAGGCCCCTGCCAGTACCGTATCTAATCACCGGTTGGATATTCCAAAGAAACATACTCAGAGTCCAGATTAAATTTACCAATATATTATAAAATGTAAATTGACAAATGCATGAAATGATAACAAGAATAACCAACCAATAAGATTCATCCCACACCCCAAATAGAAGAAAAGATAGATGGCAAGATCCCCAATACACACTAGGTAATTATACTTTACAAAGCCTCTACGCAGCAGATGGTTGTAACGGTGCTTGCGACCTCCTACCTTTAGGCTTTGATCAGCCCTCAGGGAGGAACAGCAAGTGATCCCTTGCAGATGGAATCTGGGAAATCAAACCCTTGATGGAAGGCCCCAGGTATTCACCACAGGAACCCAAGGTAGGTGTTGATGATGTTGGTAAATGTCACAGTTCTCACTGGGCCTTCGCCACAGCGGAGTAGTTCGGGAATGAAGATGTTGTCTTCCAAAAGCGGATAGAAACCAATCACCCCGTCTGGTGTATCTCAAATCACGGAAGCTGAGCCTTCACTACAGCACAGTGTGAGAAACCACCACAGTTGTGCAAGGTTCCTATGCTTCCAATCCCACTTCAGTGTTGGCAGGCAAGAACATCCAGCACTGGCTCCTGACTTTTCAGTACAGGACAGTGACGTTCCTCCTACTGCAACTATCACTGCGCTCCTACTGCCACCCTGACTCTTAGGGAGCAGTACTTTTCAACATTGTTGGTGGGAAACCTGAAAGTAGGGTGGTGTGCACAGCTTCGGTGCCATGTGCATAGGATTTGCGTGCTGTGTGCACAGTTTCTGTGTCATATGCACAGCTTCTGCATGCCGTGTGCACAGCTTGGTGACAAGTATAAAGGACTTTAGGCGGGAAACCCAGAATCCTAAATCTTCCTCAGAGTCTTTGATAACAATCGCCATTTTGAAAGCATAAGCACCTTATTCATATTACATATTACACATACCACATAAACATTATAAACACTATAACCACCTATTGCCACTTTGAAGCAGTTACTGCAGTTTACCACAGTTCTACCTTTAGTCACTAGCTGGTTTTTTTCCCTATTTGTCCTCTTCTGCATATCCTTACCTACATATAAAGAGTACCACTTATAAAAAAAAATAAGAAGTAAAAGACACCATTGTTACTACATGAACTTTTTTCCCTACTCTGATACTGCTACTTCCCTCCTTTCTTGCCCTAGTTGCCAAGAAAGAACAAGAGGCAAGTATAATGTGTCCTCATCTTTAAGGACCTTGGCAAATTAGCTCCCACTCCCAGTTTTCTGCAATTGTATGTTAGCACAAACTTGCTCAGCTCCATTAACCTATTTTCATATTTGGTTCCATGTTATTCCTTATGTGTGAAGTCACTACCCTCTCCTACCAAGTGCCTCCTTAAAACCCTTTCTGATGCTGCCACAAATATCTTGTGAGCATGAGTGTCATCCTCAAGGCAAACTGTCAAAAAGCAGGGCAAAAATCCAAAATTGAGTGTATGTTCTATAATTAGGTTTTACCAACCCAAAAACATGTGTAAACACCTAAAACACAATAATAGTCTTACCATGGAGTCACAGACAGGGGCAGACTGGCAATCAAAAGAAGCCCGGGAAATGGGTTGAGAACGGCCAACTTTTTCACTTTTTCACGCACACTATCTTTGTTTGTTTACACCGTACTCGCACTGTTATTTATTGTCAATTACAGAAAACCACACACCCTTCCTGGTTAAAAGACAGGAAACAAAGGGTAGGAATAAATGGTACATTTTCAGAATGGAGAGGGGTAACTAGTGGTGTCCCCCAAGGGTCAGTCCTAGGACCAATCCTGTTCAACTTATTCATAAATGATCTGGAGAAAGGGGTAAGCAGTGAGGTGGTAAAGTTTGCAGATGATACCAAACTGTCTAGGATAGTCAAGACAGAAGCAGACTGTGAGGGACTACAAGAAGATCTCACCAAACTCAGTGATTGGGCAACAAAATGGCAAATGAAATTTAATGTGGATAAGTGTAAAGTAATGCACATCGGGAAAAATAACCCCAACTATCGTACAGTATGATGGGGGCTAATTTGCTACGACAAATCAGGAAAGAGATCTTGGAGTTATCATGGACAGTTCTCTGAAAACTTCCACACAGTGTGCAGCGGTCAAAAAGGCAAATAGGATGCTAGGAATTATTAAGAAAGGGATAGAAAATAAGACCCAGAATATTTTACTGCCCCTGTATAAAACTATGGTACGCCCACATCTTGAATACTGTGTACAGATGTGGTCTCCTCACCTCAAAAAGATATTTTGGCCTTGGAAAAGGGTTCAGAAAGGGCAACTAAAATGATTAGGGGTTTGGAACGGGTCCCATACGAGGAGAGGTTAAAGCGACTGGGACTTTTCAGTTTAGAAAAGAGGAGACTGAGGGGATATGATAGAGGTATATAAAATCATGAGTGGTGTGAGAGGCGGATAAAGAAAAGTTATTTATTAGTTCCTAAATAGAAGAACTAGAGGACACCAAATGAAATTAATGGGTAGCAGGTTTAAAACTAATAAAAGAAAGTTCTTCTTCACACAGCGTGTAGTCAACCTGTGGAACTCCTTGCCAGAGGAGGCTGTGAAGGCTAGGACTATAATAGAGTTTAAAGAGAAGCTAGATAATTTCATGGAGGTTAGGTCCATAAAAGGCTATTAGCCAGGGGATAAAATGGTGTCCTTGGCCTCTGTTTGTCAGAGGCTGGAGAGAGGATGGCAGGAGACAAATCGCTTGATCATTGTCTTCGGTCCACCCTCTCTGGGGCACCTGGTGCTGGCCACTGTCGGCAGACAGGATACTGGGCTAGATGGACCTTTGGTCTGACCCAGTACGGCTGTTCTTATGTTCTTATGTTATGTTCACAACAACAGACAATAACAGAACTCATCCAACCACTGTGTACTCTCTACTCGCTGGTCAAGACTCGAGTGACTCCATCACCAATTCCACCGTTGCACAAAGCAGGCCTACGCATTGCTGTCATGCACCATCACACATTGCTCATTGCACGTTCGTTCCGTTGATTTCAACCGTAATGCGACGTCATTCACTTTGGCGCCAAAGAAACCAAGGCCGAGCCAGTAAAGCAGCCCACACCCAACCACACACACACACACACACACACGCACGCACGGCCTTGGCCACCTCAGATTTATTCGGAAACATTTTGAATTTTGGTATTATAGATTTTTTGGTATTAGAACAGTGGTCTCCAACCTTTTTACACCCAAGATCACTTTTTAAATGTCAGAACAAGCCAAGATCTACCGCCCCATCCTTCCCCTAAAACTCCACCCCTTCCTTGAAGCCCCACCCTCTCTATTCTCCTCCATCACTTGCTATCCCCAGCCCTTATACACTCTAAACTGCTGCTTTTTTTTCGATTCTTCTGTAGGAAGAGGTTTTTCCAACATTTCGCTGACTGAACCGGACCAAATGTCAGAAAAACCCCTTCTTTTGGAAGCCCCCTTATTCCTCATGGAACGAGGAATACAGGGCTTGCCGAAAGAGCATGTTTGCTCTTCCACTAAAAAAAGTGGAAGAACAAATGCATTCATGGACGCAGAAGAGTTTTTCCGGGATATCTCTGGAATCCTGGAAAAACTCCTGCAGTCTAGCTGTACCCTCACTGGCTTGAGACAGGATACGTGGGCTCTGGGGTGGGAATGAGGGATTTGGGTGTGGGAAGAGGTGAGAGGTGCAAGCTCTGGGAGGACATTTGGATGCAGGAGGAGGTGGAGAAGGGGAACGTTGGCTCAGGGAGGGGGCTCCAGGCTAGGGAGTGTTGGGGTCAGATGGAGGGTTGTGGTACTAAGTAAGCCACAGGCTTGTGGATGGGAAGATGCAGGAATTTGGGTTGGAGTATGTCAGGGGCTCAGGGCAGGGGGAGGGGAGCAGCCACTGCACTTCCGGAACCCCTGGAAGTGGTGCACAGATGCCGGACTTCCATCCACCCCTCAGGAAGCCGCCACTACCTCCATTGTCGCTGAAGGTAGGTAGTGGGGCTTTTTGGGGGTGGGGAGAAATTGGAGGGGGGGCTCCGAAACGCCTCGCGATCGACTGGTCAAGCCCTTGCGATCGACCAGTCTATCGTGATCAACAGGTTGGTGACCACAGTATTAGAAGCTTTACGGTGGATATTACGGTCCATTTGGACGACGTCCCACCAGGAAATTCCTGGTATCCCACCAGGCCAGTACACCCCAGTCACAGACAGACTTCTTCAGCATTCCAGTCTATCTTGTTATCCAGGTAAACTTGATTTTGTGACGATGGTCACATTATACAAAAAATCATAACAATATTCAGGTTACTTTCAGTCCCAAAGGACCAGTTATCCCAAGTCAATTGTATTCAGGTCTCAAACCAAAGATAACATCTGTAGCCAATCCTGACTAAACTAACTAAAGATTTATTAATTAATAAGAATTATTTACAAGGTAAAAACAGAAAACATACATGTACAAATGAGTTAAAGTCTTACATTTAAAAAGATAACATAAGCTTTTATAATAAGCAGCTCTATATGTCCTTTAGGGTTGACCCATGCCAATCAAACCGGGGATTTCTTGCTTATGTTTCAGGAATCTGTCCTTCAGAGTCCAGATAGCACAAAGATCCCAATTTCTCATTGTCAGAGATATTTATCCCTTTCACCCCAGAATCCAAGCTGAAGGGATGAGTTCATGCACTGACCTCCCCTTGCTGATGGGAGAGAGGAATACTATCAACAAGGTTGCTGTCCTTTGATGTTATACATTGCCTCACTTGCTTTCAATGGGTCATCTTGCATGCAGGATGAGCACTTTACCGTAATACTTCTTTTCCTGTTTGGAAAGTTACATTGTGACAGACATTTACAGTGCAAACACTCAACATGGCTTTGTACAATGGGATACAACTTTATAAAGAAGATTAATACATGTAACATCCAACAAGCATTCCACAAAGTCTAAACATATTCTTAAAACACAAATATCTAAACTATACTAACCCACAGGTAAGCCAGACTGGTTTCCAGCTATGCACTTGTCTGTGTTCAGTGACACCCTGAACCCACACCCACTTCTGCCATGATGCATGTCTGCAGTAAATAGCCATTTGATAATGGCTAAGCAGGTAGCTAGCTGTGATAATTGATATAATTATCTTATTTATTAATACATTAAAAATACCCTGCATATTATGTCCATAGTTAACTATGAAATCATGTGTTCCTAATGTTGTGTTCTCTTTTCCTTCAGTTTCTTCTACACTGTGATGTTTGGTCTTAATGTGAACGTACACTTTTTGAGGCAGGACCTGTTTTTACTGTGCATTTGTATAATGCTCAGAACCACAGGACCTTGATCTCATTTGGGCCTTGGGATGCAACTGTAATAAAAATCATAAATGGAAAAACTGATATCAAATCCATTGATCTGTTTTATTTTAGACAACATATTTTCCTAATTATACTTATACTTCATAAACAACTCAGCCAAATTTCTTAGCAGTAGTAAATATGGAACATAAAACATTGGCAGATATAACCAGTACATTTGTTAAGAAGTGAATCCTGTCAAACAACAGTGTGAATTTCTCCTTTACAGGAGGAACTTGGATTACTTTGTGTACTTTTTTATTTGTAGGTATGCTAGTTCAAAATATTAAGCAGTAATAAATTATATACTGTGTTTCACAACTCTTGGTATTCTCCAGCTAAATCCAAATAGTCCTTGATCTGTCAAATATTTCAAGCATAAATAGCCTTTGTATGCAGAATTTTAAAGTAAATAGAAGAACTACAAGTTGTGGCCATACTTATTCAGATGAACATGTAACATATTATCTAAGTTCTTTCCAATTCCTCCCTTCATCACTTGTCAGGATTCTAGCTGGCATATTTAATGTATTGTTTATGTGTCAGTTTTATATCCAGTGCTTGTTAAAGTTAAAATTAGCTCATACTCCAGCATCCAGTTTTGCATCAGTGAATACCAGTGTTGTTCACAGTTGTTTACATGCCTCTGGTTAGCTTTCTATACAATCTGAAAACTTCCAAGAATGTGTGGGGTAATCGCTGATAACAATTATGTCAGTAGAAACTTTATCTGTGGGAGATTTTTTTTATTACTACAAACATATCTTTAAGGAATGTTCTGCAATAACAAAAGGGCATATGCTTCACTGTGCTGAATGGTGCAGGGGAGAGTGCACTCATATAAATCCATGAAAAAATGGGTGAATAGAGGTGCTAGGAAGGGAAAGAGCTGGTTTAACAGTATATTCTCCTCACTCTGTATAGCCCTTCCATAGCCACAATATGCAGGCTGAGTTCTGCATGAATGGAGAAATGAGAGGGAGTGCATGGAAAGCCTCATATAGAAAGATGCAGAGAACAGTCAATCCATATGTCATGGTCACTCCATGGCCGATAAGTTACACTGAAAAATAAAACTGCCTACTCTGTTCAAGAAATTAACAATTCCTCCCCTTACAGCTTGTAAACACCATAGAGAATGCATGTCAATAGCTAGCAAAGGGCCTCCAGTCAAAGGCGTAATAATGTGGCTATTTCTTTGTGGGTGGTGTGAATGGGGAGAACACACTCTTCCTAAGAATCTCTTTTGCACAAAAATTGGCAGTCAGATCACCTGGCAAACCCACTCTACCGTTAGCTCTTCCTTTAGCAGGGCAGGATATCATAAAACACAAACTTAGGCCATTTACAAACGTGGGAACCTAAAGTTAAGCAACTAAATAAGTGGTCTGATTTCTCAGAGAGCTCTCACAATTCCAATTGTGGGTGCTGAAAGCCCAGGGTAGGAACCAGGATTTCAGGCTGTGTATTGTAGATGACTAACTTTATGCACACATGTTTGGAAAATGTTTACCTGACTAAATTGCCAGAAGTTAAATAATAGACTTGAACCTCTTTAATCCAGCCACACTGGAAAACAGGGTTTGCTGGATTAAAGATTTTTCGGGGCCAAGGAAGGAGTGAGGGGATTAGGGGTAGGAGACTACCTGGGAACTCAGGGACCACGCCCGCCACTATGGGAGCAGAGTGAGTTGCTGTGCTGCCATTTCCCCAGCTGGGGGAGAGAGGGAGCAGCAGAGCACAGATCTGCTTTTGCCTCTGCCTGCCAGGATCTGTACAAAGTGTGTTTGTGAATTAGGGACACCTGAGTTAAGGAGGTTATAATGCAATAACAAAGGTGGCGTATTTCAAGGTAAAATAGCTCCTTCCCTTTATTTTATGTAGGAAGAAGAAAATATTGGTTCAGTGTACTAATGCAAAGAGATTGGTAAACATTCTTGGCATAACAAATAGCTCTATATGATGTGTTCTAATTTTGTTTACTATGTATATTTTAATAATAAAAACTACAAGTACAGGTACATTTATAGCATGTTATAGAGCTATTAGATGAGGAGAGAGCAAGGGAACAGCAATTTTGCTAACATTACCAATTGCTTTCATATTTTCAAGAACATTAAAATACTCTCTGGTGTTTTTTATGTTTTGGTGATGAATGACATAGCTACATAAACAACAAGAAGTCCTGTGGCACCTTATAGACTAACAGATTTATTGGAGCATAAGGTTTTGTGGGCAAAGACCCTCTTCGTCAAATGCATGTGTAGACAGGGCCAAATGGTGGGGGAAAAACTCCTCTTTCGAAAGCCCCTATAAACCTCGTTTTATGAGGAAGAAGGAGGCTTTCGAAGGAGGGTTTTTTTCCGACATTTGGCCGCATGTAGACGGGGCCAAATGGAGGAAAAGCCTCTTCCAGGAAAAAAAACAGAAGAAGGTATGCAAATGTGAGTGCTATTTGCATACCTCTTCCGAAAAATAAAACAGTGTAGCCGTACCCGGAGTGGGAAATTGCTAGGCCCCATAGAGAGAGAGATAGTAACAATTATACATAAATAAGAAGTCTACCACATATTAAGTCTAAGCCCACCACCTTTCCAAATAATTGGTTGGCTGGGAGATAGAATGAACTGCTGGATCCTCTGTCAGTAGGGTGAAGTTTGAATACAACCAATTGTTTAGCTGTGTCTTTGTTTTATCCTCAGGACTGAGTTGCCTTTCTCTGCCTCAGCCAACCAATTTTTCTCCATCTGCTCATACTATCTCTGTCTTCACTATTTCTTTTCATAAAAAGAGAATTAAGACTTTTTTCTCTGACCTTTTCTTTCTACAATACTTGCTTTTGCTGCTATTGGCACTTACACAATAAACATACATGAAGGGCCTTACCAAATTCATAGTCAATTTTGGTCAATTTCACAGTTATAAGATTTTTAAAATTATAAATTTCATTATTGCAGCTATTTAAATCTGAAATTTCACAATGCTGTAATTACAAGGATCTTTACTCAAAAAGGAGTTGTGGGGAGGTTATTATAATGGGGGGTTGCAGTACTGCTATCCTTACTTCTTGGCTGCTAGTAGTGACAGCACTGATGGCAGTACCTTCAGAGCTGGGCAGCTGGAGAGCACTGGCTGATGTCTGTGAGCCCAGCTCTGAAGGCAGAACCACTGCCAGCAGCAGCACAGAAGTAAGGGTGGCATGGTATGGTATTGTCACCCTTACTTTTGCACTGCTGCCAGCCGATGAAGCCAGCACAGAAGTATGGGTGGCAATAACACAACCCCCATAAAACAATCTTGCAACTCCCCCTGCAACTCCCTTTTGAGTCAAGACCCCCCAAATGGAGAAACACTGGTTTTCCCTATGAAATCTGCATAGTATAGGGTAAAAACACAAAGAAGACCAGATTTATGGTGGGAAACCAGATTTCATAGACCATAATGTATTTTTCTTTGTCAGGAATTTGGTAGGGCTCTACATATATGCTACCATATATGTCACAGTCCAGGGCAACTGCACCTGACCTTAGTGTTCAATAAGGACACCCACTGACAACTTCTAGCTCCCCAACTGTTGCCTTTCTGGGTAGAGAGAGACCCCCTGCTTCTTTCTCTACAGACCACCATGGGCACTGGATTGTCCAGTGCCCAGTCTTCACTATGTCATTCCCTGCACAGATTGTTCCCCAGGGATGCCTGCTTGCTTTCTCTTCAGAGATAGCTAACATGTGCAATTGCTATAGTTACAAGGTATCACACAGCACTTACTGGGCAAGTCTATTTTATTCTTAAGATAAAGAGCATTACAGAAAAATATAATAAAAACAATACAAGAATCTACGCACATGCTAATAAGCTTACAAGAGCTTCCCCTAACTTGGATTCTGGCAGGAGCAGTCTTAAACCCCAACCAAGCTGATTCCTTATGGTTACAAGTTCATCAGCGTTTTAGCTCAAAACAAGCACTCAGTCTTATAAGGCCTCAGTAGGCCTAGTTCTTCCAGCCCTATCCTAAGGGCTGGGGCCCTTTGTAGATCAAAGATCCTGTCCATTTGCTGGATCAGGAAGAAGACCACAAGCCACTTTATAACCAAACTATTTATCCAAAAAACTTTTGTTTGTTGATCCTTGGATAATCCACTTTGAACAAGTATACTATATGCATACTTTTCCAAATAGGCGGCTTCTTTGGAAATGTTACAGCCTGAGTGAAGGTGCCCAATCACACTCTGCTGTTCTCCCGTTTTATCTTTCCCATGGATCTAAACATAATAACAGGTGGATTAAATTTTTTGGGGTCAAAGAATATTTAGGCCTTCCCCCACTTCCCTGCCACAGGCTCCCTGCTCCTCCCCTTCCACCCAAGGCCCCAGCTCCTGGCCTGGCTGGAAGTTGGTAAAAGCTGTCCAGACTGCTGTAGGGAGCCCTTCACCCTTTATCTTCCCTGGACAATGCATGCTAGTGGTCAGGGACATAGGCCAGGGACTGCTCTTGGGCACCCCAGCTCCCTGTCCATGGCAGGTGGAAGATCTGGTTTTCCCTACTGCTGGTTGGGCTCCCTTGGAAACTGTTATTACAGCCTAGGGTGATGATACATCCCATTTTTGCTGGGACAGCTCCTTTTTAAAGCCCTAACCCAGATGTCCCAACTTTTTTGGCAAAACTGGTCATTTTTGTTACTGCATAGTTTTGCCAAAAATAGGTGGGAGAATGAGTGACAGGGCGAGTGGGGGCGAGTGGGGGGGTGGTAGAGGAGCTCTAGCCAGCTCTGCGTGGGAAGAGGGAGGAAACAGATAAGAAGTGCTGAAGAAACTCTGAAACTTCACACTAACTGAAGAGTAGCTATTTATTGCCCTCTGACTAGGAAAATTCTTAATGTGTAATCATGGATTTGTCCAGGTATGAAGAGTCTTAGCTGCTGTCACTAACTATATTTGAAGGGAAGTTCAGAACATTCTGAAATACAGAAGTCATTCTCTAACTTTCAGAGAAGCTGTAATACTCTATGCCCTTGTAGTAGGTTGCCAGCAATGACCCTGGATACTGGATAACTGTGACATCACTACTCATTCTAAAAGTATCAACTTTTCAGTCATGCCAGGTCAATCAAATTATTTGGACATGAACTAATGCCTAGTATTCTTTTTATATTTCATCTTCTGAAGTGGTAACTGTGGCCTTGTAATTCTTCACTGAAAAAGGTCTTCAATTCTACAATTAATTCTCCAAAATGTGTAGACACGTTAATGTCCTCCAAAATTAAAGATTCTGTGATAGATGGGACAACTGCCTTTCTTAAATACCTAATATATTTAAAGAACCACATTTTTTAACAATTTTTGTCAGTCCCTCCTCTTATCTTTGTACAAAGTCAGCTAGGAAATGCTGAGTTTAGTGTCAAAGATTATCTTTTATAGAAATACCTAATGAAATGCTATATTGTACTATTCCAGTAGCTATGACCTCAACTGCAGAGCATTGGAGTACAGGAAATGGTTTCCTAATACTAAGTCAATTGATAACTAAAGAAAAACTTGCTATATTTGATAAAGTCATGATAAATTAATTCTCCTAATTGAATGTCATTAATTTTTAAATGGAATATAAGAAAGCTCAAGAGGAAAGAGGAAAAAGATCACAAGTATGATTGAAATCTTTGTGTTCTAAAATTTTGAGGGGTCTGCACACAATCAGATTATTGAAACTCCTCAAGAGGCTTTTGATTTATGGAATGAATTCCGAAGAAAATTTTAGATTGTAAAAAAACAAGGTTATGAAATATCTGTCCAAGGTAACTGGACTATATACCAGTTCCCAATTTTTATTCAATAACTGATAAGACTAAATGTTGGTGTAAACATTTTTATCTTAGAGTAAGCAGGTGATACTTGGTCACTGTGTCTTTCAGAACCTAATTAGTGGAGCGTACATACACTGTATCATTCTCTGTGAATGGAGAGGTAGATATGTGTCTGGTAATATCTAATCTGAGGTTAACAGGGACAACATGATTCCAAGACATTTTGGGCATAGATAAACCAACCACAAATCAATTTGGGGACCTAAGTGTACCCATTGTTTCCACATTTATTATTTGATGACTTCAGTATCTTCTTTTAGGAGTCATCACTGGAGACAAAGCAGCATGTGTACAGGGATACGTATAGCATTAATATTTGGATTTATAACCGCATATATAGATCAACACATGAACACATATGTATTCTCTACTTGAGATAAACAAAAAGGGAACTAAAACTGGGTTATACAGAAAATTCTGTGGAAGTTGATGTGTTTGAACTACAGGATTGGGCCTATGGAGATGTAAAGGGGGACAGGGAAAAAACTCCAAGGGAGTCCAGAAAAAAGGAAAACAGAAAATTGGATTTAAAATATAAGGGAATAGTTAAAACTATATTGAAAATGGTTATAACATGTTGATCAAAGATGCAGTTTGGAATTTGAGACAGAGGCGTACGTAGTGAATATATTTTTTTAACTACAGACGTTATGCAGGTATAGGTAAATCAGTACAATTATTGAGTATGTTCACACTGTTGTGCTTGCACTCCTGCAGTCCTGGCTAGTGAGGTGCAGAAAGGCTACTAGACAGGTCAATTCATGGTGCAATATGGATACAAGCAGATTATTGCTTGCACTGCACTCCTGAAGGCTTTCTGCATAAAACAAACAACAACAACAACAACAACAAAATCTGCACACAATATTTTAAAATTCTGCCAATGTTATTTGTCAAATAAATGTGGAGGCTCCAGCATGGCATTGGGACCACTGGCTGCACTGAGTTGGGAATCACACTTCAGTCACTTCTCCCCCACCCTGGGACATGGCTCAGCAGTGAGGCTGCATCCAACCCTGACGCAGCACCAGGACCAAGTGTGTCCCAGAAATACCCCAGAACCATGCCCCTTTGTGTCTGGTGCACCAAGTATGAGCAGGCAAGCTCAGCAAGCTGGGATCCAAGTATGGGGGATCCAGGTATAGGTTGAGAAGTTCTGTGTGGGGCAGTCTAGGTGCAGGCAGCTCAGTGGGGAATCCGTACAGCAGGTGGATCTGGCTGCACAAGGTCTTGCTGGGGTGGTTCTGGGTGCAATGGTAATGGCACTCTGCATGGGGGGGTCCAGGTGAAAGTGGCTGGGGCTCAGTCAGACAGGGTCTATGTGTGAGGAGATAGAGCTTGGCAGGCGTGTAGGAGGGTGGGCAGCTGAAGGGTAGGGCTCAATAGGGTAGGAATCCAGGTGCAGGTGATTGGGGCTTGGTGGAATGGGTGGCTCCTTGGGGTGTTCCAGGTGCAGGGGGAGTTGGACTCTACAAGGGGGAAGTGATTCTGGATTGGGGGGGAGACTCAGCAGGAGGGACTAGGTATGAGGGATTCTGGATGGACTATTGTTGTTTTAAACTATTTTACTATGTACTCAGCTAGGTATTCTTGTAGGCTGTGTCTACACTGGCCACTTATTCCGGAAAAGCAGCCGCTTTTCCGGAATAACTTGCCAACTGTCTACACTGGCGCTTGCTTTCGGAAAAGCAATGACAATCTAATGTAAAATCGTCATTGTTTTTCGGAAAAACTATGCTGCTCCGTAAAAGTCCTTTTCGGAAAAACTGTTCGGAAAAGGGCCAGTGTAGACAGCACAGTAGTCTTTTCATAAAAAGCCCGATCGCGAAAATGGCGATCGGGGCTTTTTGCAACGCATCTACATTAGTCACGGGCGCTTTTCGGAAAAAGTGCTTTTCCGGAAAAGCATCCTGCCAATGTAGACGTGCTTTTTCCGGAAATACTTATAACGGAAAACTGTTCCGTTTTAAGCATTTCCGGAAAAGGGTGCCAGTGTAGACATAGCCGTACTGTTTTGGTGGAATGTATTTATATATTTCATGTGCTTTTATTGGTGCTAGTAGTTCTAGTGCTGAGAGACACTGACTTGCAGGCAAACATCTGCTTTTAACACAACGCCTATGTCTACACTGCAGACTTTTTGCGCAAGAACTGTTTTGCACAAGAGTTCTTGCGCAAAAGTACTTGCGCAAGAGTGCATCCACACTGCCATGTGCTTTTGCTCAAGAGATGTGCTTTTGCGCAAGAGCATCCATGGCAGTGTGGATGCTCTCTTAAGCAAGAAAGCTCTGATGGCCATTTTAGCCATAGGGGTTTCTTGCGGAAGAAACCCGTTGCCCATCCACACTGCCTTCTTGCGTAAGAGCTCTTGCACAAGAGGGCTTATTCCTCGTGGGGAGAGGAATAACTCTTGCGCAAGAAGACCACTTTTCCAACACTTTACCGTAAATTTTCTTGCGCAAGAACACGTGTGCAATGTAGACGCTCTGCAAGTTTTTGCGCAAGAATGGCCATTCTTGCGCAAAAAACCTGCAGTGTAGATGTAGCCAACCTGTCTATTACTCATGGTATAATTTTGCTTACTTTGGTTCAAGCACCAGGCCCAGGCTTCAGGCTCTTTCTTTCTCCTATAACAGCTAATGTGGATTCCTTTCACTTCTACATCAGAAAGTTGTTTTTCTTCAGGGGACATGACTTCTGTGCATATGCAGAAGTGGAGAATTCCCCCAGGAGTAGCACTGCCACAGAGCTGTCTTTTTATTCATTTTATTTTATTTTTAAGCATGGCAAATATATTGATGGTAGATATATATGTGTATGGATGCATGCATGCTCCCACTGAAATAAGCAGTGTTACATCAGTATAATTTTCGTGTGTATAGGTGAGGTCTAGGTAAAGATACTAAGGAAAGGAATAAGGACAATGGAGGAATTGCGCTAGAGCTGAAGGGAAACTAGGAAGTTGTAGGAATAAAACAAAAGTGAGAACAATCATGAAGCTTGAAGTTTTATTGTGGAATTCGAAATCACCCATGACAACCTAATGCAATGGTTTTCAAACTTTTTTTATCATGACCCAGTTAAAGAAAATTGTTGTTGCCTGTGGCCCAACATAATTTGATTAGAGTGTGGGCTCTGGGGTGGGGCTGAGGATAAGAACTTTGGGATGTAGAAGGGGGCTCCAGCTTTAAGGGGGATTAGGGTTGGGGCAAGAGGGACTTACCTTGAGCAGCTCCCAGTCAGCAGTGAAGCGGAGGTGCTAAGGTCGGCTTTAGCCTCTCCTGGCACCCCAGACCATGCTGCACTCCAGAAGCAGCCAGCAGCAGGTTCCCAGCCAATGGGAGTGCAGAGCTAGTACTCGGGGGAGGAGGGGCAGTGCAGCAGTACTGGGTCATGGAATGTCAGGCACTGGGTCTCATTGCTGCAGGGGGATCAAGTGACCAGTGGGGATGCTAAGACAGGCTACCTGCCTGTCCTGCACCACACACTGCGCTGCACCCCAGAAGTGGCCAGCAGCAGACCCTCTCCCCGGCATCCAACCTAGGAGCCAGGCCTGCTGCAGGCCGCTTCTGGGGTGCATCTCAATGTCTGGTGCAGGTGCAGGACAGGCAGGTAGCCTGCCTTAGCACCCCCACTGGTCACCTGATCCCCCCTGCAGCAACAAGACCCAGTGCCTGACATTCCACGACCCAGTACTGGGCTGTGACCTGTAGTTTAAAAACCACTAACCTAATGGACGAGTGAGAGCCAGGCAACTGCCAGGAGGAGCCAAAAGGACAATAGGGGTACATCTAGATTACATGCCTCTGCCGACGGAGGCATGTAAAATAGGCTACCCGACATAGTCAATGAAGGCTTCATTAAAATAAAAATGGCCGCCGCGCTGTGCCAGCTCAGCTCATCGTCGGCACAGCGTGCAAGTCAAGACGTGGATTGGTCGACAAGGGAAGCCTTTGTTGACCGCTCCTGTAAACCTCGTTTCACAAGGCATAAGGGAGCGGTCAACAAAGGCTTCCCTTGTTGACCGATCCGCGTCTGGACTCACGCGCTGTGCCGACAATCAGATGAGCCGGCACAGCGCGGCAGCCATTTTTATTTTAATGAAGCCGGGGATATTTAAATTCCCGCTTCATTGACTATGTCGGGTAGCCTTTTTACATGCCTCTGTCGGCAGAGGCGTGTAGTCTAGACATACCCTTAGTGTGGGTACTCTTATTTCAGGTGAAGAGCATGGCTTATTTTGGTTTATCTTAGATAAATCCTTAACATATTTAAAACAAACTAAAATTGTCTACACCAGCAATGGGGAATCAGGAACAGGGAGTGGGCTATATGAGGGGCCCTACCTCACCTCACTGGGCTGCAAGAGCCCGCAGCCCATTGGGGTTCCACCTGTAGCCCTACTGCCCCCGTCTGCCCACCTCTCCCTCTTGTGCACTGAGGCACCTGACCACCACACTTTCTACTCATCTCCCTCCCTCCTAGCACTTTCAGAGTACCACAAATCTGCCAATTCATGCTCCATCCTGGATCTTCTCCCTCCCTCCTAGATCTGGAACAGTTGCGACTGATTCATGGTGTTCCAGCTTTGAGAGGGAAGAGCAGGGATGGATCAGCGGATTTGCACCACCAATCAGCGGATTTGCAGTGCTCCAGAAGTGCTGGCAGGGAGGGAAAGGAGTAGGGAAGAGGGGGGCTCCAATGCCCCAGTGTCATGTGAAAGAGGGGAGCAGACAGGAGGCCACAGTGGGCTGCTTGTTGTTCCCTGGCCACAGGTTGCCCATCACTGGACTACACCAGTGTTTCTCACCAGTGGTATGAGTACCTTTAGGGGTACTTGAGAGAAGTCTGGGGGGTACGTCAACACAACTAAAATTTGGAGAAAACTGAATTTTTGTTTTAAGTTTTACAGTGCTTTATTATTTTTGTACTTTTTACACCCAAAAATTTCATTGCCTGCCCAGCTAAGATTAAGTTGTTTAAACAAATGTGTTGCAATGGTAGAAAAAAACTGTGCATGTCTGAAAACTGTGGGTACTGGGGGTACTTATATATATATATTTTTTTAAAAGGGGTACTTTATAAAAAAGGTTGAGAAACACTGGACTACACAGCCTCTTGCACTTGTTTTAAGTGTTTGCATTTAAAATAACTGTAGGCAGGAACTAGAGATAAAAGGGCAGAAACAGAAAATCTTTGGGGTAGTGCCAGATTTTTCTGAGAACAGGGAGATAAAGGGACAAAGTGATTGAGATTTTGGATGAAAATAAAGCTTCTAAGATCTGAAACAGGGGCTCCAGAGCAGCAGAGGAGATGGGAGAAGAAATGGGAAAACAGGTGTATATTTTGGCCACATTTATGTTCTTCTTTCCTTTTCAAAGATAACTTTGCTTAATTTTATTGCAGATAGTTTAACAAACCCACACTCCCTTCCAACTGATGTTTGTGTAGTGTTAGCCACCCCAACAGAGGGCCAAATTATATGTGATGATTTGAAGAGCCCAAGGGGCTATGCACTCAGTCCAAAACATAGGTGAAAACTTAAAAAACATCCCTTGTCTTTGCCTTTTCTCCTCATGCTGTGTATTTCAATGGAGCTGGAGAGGCACTGGCACTTTGAAATAGTGACTTGGGCATAGGCAGGAAGTTATATGGGCCTATGGTGCCCCAGCACCAAGAATATTCTTGGCCTGGGGCTTAGCCAGTCCCCTGCATCCCCCAGTGTCCCCTGATGCCAGTGCATGCCTCAATGCCACATGCTGCCCCCGGGCAACTTAAAATGCCCCAGGGGACTTCCCACTGACACTGGCAGCTCAGCAGAGCAGAACAGCTTCCTGCTGCTCACTCCCTGTAGCACCCAGAAAGAGGGGGTGGTGTCTACGTGCACCAAGGGGGCAGGCAGAGGATGCACAGGGGAGAGGAGGAGCTCATGGAGGCAGGCAGCAATGCCCAGAAAACCCTGCCCACCAGGAGACACTGCCAGAGGGAAGTGTCCCAAGTAAGTCTGGCACTGCCTACACCCTTCCTCCAGACCCTGCGCCTTCCCCCCAGCCCTTAAACTCCCAGGATACCCATTCCCTGCCCCCAGCCAAGAGTCAGCACCTCTCCCCAACTCACCCTCTCGAAGCCTTAGGCAGGTGGGGGAGAGAGTGTGAGTAAGGGAGCGGTGCAGGCTCTGAGTAGTCTGGGCATCCCCCACATTTCTGCAAACCTGCAGGGGTCTGTTTTACCACTAAGGCGGGAGGAGGGGAATGTGGCTTTAGCAGTGACTGCGGGCAGGGCGGACGGGCCCCGCCTGTGACTCCAGCAGCGACACTGACACACACCCCCGGAGAGCTGCGCGGCCTCCATTTCTGAACAGGAGAGAGAGAGCAGGCTGGGCACGGCGCGGCCCACTTTCCACGGAGGCGGGGCCGCGTTCGGTGACGCCATAGAAGGGACGCCACCAGGCCCCGCCCCGCCCCTTCCAACGTGCCGAGGGAGTGAGGTAAACAACCAGGCCCGGCAGTCCCGCCCGCCCAGTAGCTTCCAGAAGGGCCGCGCGCGCCAGGGCAGCCCACCGCTGTGGCGCAGCAGGAATTGCCGCCCGCCCGCCGGCCGCGCCGCGGAAGGGGTGATGCCCTTGTTTATTTTTACCCGGGCGGCTCATCTTCTCCGCCTGCCCGAGCGCGGCCGCCCCCCGCCCCGGCCCCGCCTATAAAAGGGCCGCCCGCGGGGGCTGAGGATGCAGCTCTACAGCTCCGTGATCACCCACTACCCGGCAACAGGGGCGGCAGCGGCGGCGGCAGCAGCAGCAGGCGGGGCAGGCGTCTTCAAAGTCTCCCTGCCGCCGCCCCCCTCCCAGGACGCAGCGGGCCAGAGCCCGGCCGCCGAGAGCCCCGCTAAGGAGAGTCTGCTGCCCGGAGGCAGCGCCGCCGCCATGACGGCCTTCTCCTCCTGCCTGGAGCTGATGCCCGGCGGGCAGGCGGCGGCCCAGCAGTACAGCTCCGGCGCGCAAATCACCGTGAGCCGCAGGAGGCCGCTGGAGAGGATCGTGCCCATTCGCATCGTGCAGCGCCCCGAGCCCCCCGTCGAGATGGCCCCGGCCTCCCCGCACGGCCGCGCCTGGCTCGAGGACATCCTGGGGAGCATGAGACAAGCCGGCGGGGAGGCCGAGGCCGCCGCATTCCCGCAGCGCCCGGAGGAGCCCAGCAACCACAGCCTCCGCCTCAGCGAGCACTGCCAGGCTCTGCAGGCGGCGGCTAGCGCCCAGCCTGGCCCGGCCGCCACCTGCGGCGGCGAGGAGAGCAGTGGCCAGGCCTTGCCCTGCTCCCAGCTCGCGGAGGAGGAGGAGGGTCCCAGCCTGAGGAAGGGGACGGAGCGGAGCGAGAAGCTGGCTCTGTATCTGGCCGAGGTGGAGAAGCAGGACAAATACCTGCGGCACAAGGGCCGGTTCCGCTTCCACATCATCCCGGATGGCAACTGTCTGTATCGCGCCGTCTGCAAGGCCGTGTACGGGGACCAGCGGCTGCACAGCGAGCTCCGAGAGCAGACCGTGCACTACATCGCCGACCATCTGCACCACTTCAGCCCCATCATCGAGGGCGATGTGGGCGAGTTTCTCATCGGCGCCGCCCAGGAC
Source organism: Rafetus swinhoei (assembly GCA_019425775.1). Classification (NCBI taxonomy): domain Eukaryota; kingdom Metazoa; phylum Chordata; order Testudines; family Trionychidae; genus Rafetus; species Rafetus swinhoei. The sequence goes on from CM033424.1 coordinate 224,992,831, forward strand.
GGTGCCTGGGCCGGCTACCCTGAGCTCCTGGCCATGGGGCAGATGTTGAACATAAACATTCATCTCACAACGGGCGGCAGGCCAGAGAGCCCCACTGTCTCCACCATGGTCCACTATTTGGGCCCTGAGGACCCTTCCCGGCCTAGCATCTGGCTGAGCTGGCTTAGCAATGGGCATTACGACGCTGTGCTGGATTGCGAGTGTCCCAACCCGGAGTATGAGGCATGGTGCAGGCAAATTCAGGTGCAGCGGAGGCGGGACGAGGAGCTTGCCAAATCCATGGCTATGTCGCTGTCTAAGATGTATATCGAGCAGAACACCTGCTCCTGAAACTGCCTAGCCCATGGGATTAGTGCCGTGCTCCAGGTTCAAAAGAGACCGTTTGCACCGGCCATGGTGGTGATGCCTTAATCCTTCCTAAAGCAGCCGTGCCCCGGACTGAGGAGCTTCCCTACAATATTAAACTGGGGGGAAGGAACAAATCTGGTATTTGTAATATTCTCCTGTATAAAATTAGCCCATGATATTTGGAGACAGATTCTCCATGTATATTTGTGGTTTTTTTTTCCAGTTCTCAGTTTTATAGAAGAATGTATTTTTTGCACATTATTTTTTTAAACTGTTACCTTCATCTGCTACATCTTATATTGGCATCTGGCTTTCAGCCAAAAAAGTTTGTAAGAGGTTTATTTTGTAAATAAGGTTTAAGGGGTTTTTTTGGCTGTGGTTTGACCCATACAACTTCTACCAAATGAAATTGGTGTCAGCCAGATTGTGGTAGGTGGACCGACTTTCCTTGATTGAAAGTTTGCTGCACTTTTATGCAAACCATGGTCTAGCTAAAGTTTATTTGCTTTCTGTCAAATAACTACTTCAAACAGTTGTATTGATTGCCTCAAGCACAGAACAAGTCTTATAAGCCAGTTGGAATGTAGTTATTCATGAATGGTACAGGGAGCAATTATGACTCTTCCATATTTAATTACTGTTGAGTAAATTGGCCTCTGGTTGATTGGCTGATTCACCCATTGTTTCATTTATATTTTATTAAATTTCTGTTAAAATTGAATGTAGAATGTTGTGATGATAATTTATAGCTTTGGTAAGAATTGGTTGCACCTCAGTCTGGTTTTGAGTTACTTTTTTTTTTTTAAATGCCTTTTTTTTTTTTTTTTTTTCTCCCTTTGGCACTTGCATTTTAAATGCCCTTTTCTCTTGGCACCAGCTGTTATCACAATATTTTACTTACTTTGATGTTCTTTCTCAATCAAGAATATAATGCACTGTCCTATATTATGTAAAAAGTATTTAAACCAAGACTTGTATGGTTTGCTGGGTCAAACAATAAATGTTTCCAACCTGAGTTATCTTCTTTTAAATCTCCTGTAAATTTTAATTTTAGACTTATTTATTAAGTAATGCAGTTTGTACTTTTTTATTTTGTGAATTTTTTTGAATTACTACAGTATTTGTATAATAGGAATATTCTTAGCTAAAATGGAATGAATAAAGTGTATAATTTTATTTGGTTTCTCTTTACATTTTGGCTCTAGAGTTGCATAGTGTTTGTAGAGGAATGTTTGTTTACTGCAGTCACATGGTGGGGGGAGGGACAAAAATGACGACAAAAGTTCTGGTCTGTGATGGGACTGTAAAAATACTATTTGCAGGTTTAATAAAATGGTTTCTATATAAATAGTTTAAGCTTTTCAAACTCATAAGATTGTTTTCACTATGGCTAATGTTGCTATTAGGATATATCCAAAAAGGCTAGAAGTACATTCTTAACAGTGGTGTTGCAGACGTGTTTTGAATGAGACTAGAAAGGAGATATGAAATGGTTCAAGAAAGAACAGCTGCAGGATCCGTAGCAAGTAATATTTGGTATGTCTACCAAACAACACCTGCAGTTGGCCCCACATCACTTGTTTATGGGGCTATAAAATTGCAGTGTAGATCTTTGGACTCTTTGACCTTCTTCTTCATAGCAACTCAGAATCTGGCCCAGTCCTGAAGTCTTATACTACAGTTACATAGCCTCAGCCCTCTGGAGCCTTAGTCTGATGACCAAAGCAAGCCACAGGTGTTTTGTTGTAGTGTAGATATGCATTGGTGCTGTCCTCTCTGCTGTATCTAAGAACAATAGCTTTAAATAAGAGGTGGCTATACTAATTAGAATGTCATGGCTTTTGTGTCTTTTGTTTTAAAAAAAAAAAAAAGTGACACTTTAATATAGACTGATTTTTCATCTTTGGTTAGCTGATGTACAAGCGTCAGATTTCATCAGTAGATGCCAGTCCACTCATGTTTGATCATAGACTTCATTGAATATCCTGCAAGGAGATAAAATTCCGAGAAGTTAGTTCAGTGCAAAAATATATGCACACGTATTTAAAAGAAAAAAATATTGAGCTGTAAGAACAATGATTAGGGAAAGCTATATAAGACAGCAAACTTTAGGGACCCAAATAGTACTTAATTATCGGGTATCTAAATGATTTGCTAAATTGGGGTCAATAGCATCTGTTTATCATACAAAGAATACTCAGCTATATTAATGAGTTTGAGTGCAACATAAAGAATAACATCTCTAACAAAGCTACTGGAAACATTCCATGCCTAAACAATTTATAAAATCCTTTGTTTCCTTTTTTTAGGGCCTTAAAAATCCGCTTCAGCTCTGCTGTGAAATAGCAGTTGCAGGTAAGCGGGAAGTCTCTAAAGGAGTGGAGGGGTAGGTAAACTATTATAGGAGAATTTTATTGTGCATTTTTATTTGTATTATTTCTATTTAAGTATAAATTAAGTGCAGTTCTGTTTCCTCTAGCGACCAGCTTGAAGAGTTCCTTAGTACTCTAGTTCTGATAGAACATAGTGCATATTGGGGTGTGTCTGTTGCTGGTACAGTAGAACCCTAGTTACAGACACAATCTCCATTCTTGAGCTAACTGAAAAGAATGTAATTCAGGCGCCAGATCCAAGAGATGACACTCCATGGTAGGCTTCAGAAGCGTGTGGGCGCACGCGCGCGCACAGCATGTCTCCCAGGGAAGTGGAGGTAAGAACAGCATACCCTCTCCCAGCAGAGGTGGGGGGAAGGAGGTGTAAAAGTAGTGCCAACCTCACTCTTGCTCCTGCTTTACTGTCTGTCTGCCTTGGGTTGATAGTGCTGGTATCTTGCTGTAAATGGCTGCCCCAGGCATTGGGGAGGTAGAGATGGAGGGAGCTCAGATGTTACCTACCTGTAAGATGCAGTGTAGTCACAGCACAGGTTTCTTTCTGTACTGCTACCTGATTGAAACCAGAACTAACCATTTGTTGACCGACCAACTGTGGTGTTTGAATCTTTGAGATGAATCTGTGAGCCAGATCCCACCTGCTGCTTCATTTCATTTGGCTCATGGCAAGTGTCCATGCCACCAGCTGGACGCCCCAAATTTTGGTGCATGCCCAAGGGACTAGAGCTGTGAGTACTGGTTCGCCAGCATGTCTGTAGGCAGAGGGGTGATCAGGGAAGCTCCATGTGGTGCCCCTGCCTACAGGTGCTGCTCCTACAGCTCTCATTGGTCATGAACAGTGGCCAGTAGGAGGTGGAGTGGTGGTACTGGTGGGCATGGGCAGTATGCACTACACAGAAAAGCCTGGCTCTTCCACATAAGGGCTGGACATAGCTGCCGCTTCTGGGAGCCACACCCTAGCCCCACTGAACCAGCCACCTTAGGTAATTGCTGCCCAGCCAGAGCCCTTACCTCTTTTTGCACCCCAGTTTCCTGCCCCAGGTCAGAACCCTTTCCTGTACCCCACACCGATTGGCAGTGGGGAACCCCCATGGACACGTTGGCATTTTTAATGGCTGCTTAAGTTATTAGTGAGCAAAAAGCATGTGTGACAGTATATTTAAAAAGACAAGAGTTTTGTCAGATGTAATAAAGTGGTTAGCAACTCCAAAATATCTTTGAGGTGGGACCCAAGTTGTGAACAGTTAAGAGAAACTTCTTAAAGTTCAGCCTTTTTAATAATATTTCATAAAATGTAGTATAGGCATGTAGTAGATTAATGAAAGAGCTTGAAAAGAGATAAGCTGCAGGCTATAGTAACTGACCCCTCAGTCTAAGGCATGCAGATACACACAGACTGACAGGCTTTCCAGGACGCAAGAATCAAATCATCACCTTAAAGTGATTTTTTTTTTTTATCACAAAACAAAAGATAAACTTGAGAGAGTATACTTGGTTGCTAGATGTTGCAGAGCAACTAAGGAAAACAAAACACAGAAAAGTTGCTGGGTACGACGTTAGATGGTAACTGGGGAGGGGAGGCGTAGAATCCCACAGAGCCGTTCAAACCACAAAATAAAGAAAAACTACCCTGAATGCAACTAAATTCATTTTTCTTTTTACTTCCAATTTCCTCTTTGTTCAGTACGCACCTGTTCCACTCCGAGAATATTTTCTGGATGTGTGAGAAGCCTTAGAGTTAAAAAACATACTTGTACACATTTTACCTACAGCAATGAATAACTAGCAAAGCCAATTCCTCCATACCTCTCAGGTCCTCAGATGGCACTGTGCATTGAATCTAGATGGCTATGTACATTTTGACATTTCTAAAATTCCACAGCGTTATACAAAGTCTCTGTCATCTGTACATTAATCGGTTTGCTGCAATGCAATGGGGACAGTTAATGGAAAGCATACACTACAATAGCAGTTTTGTTTTTGCTCTTATTACACAGACAATTGGCTCATTTGTGTGCACAAAAACACAAAACCAAACATGTGGAAAAACAAACGTCAAAATTCAAGAGGAGCACTGCCACCACATATTAAGTTTGTGGAGTGAGAGAAGTGTTAAATCACTATTTTCCTTCTGTCAGATGCATTAATCAGCAAAGTTGATATTGTTCAGTTATTTTTGGCATGCAAATGGTTAATAAGCTGGGTCTACATCACACCAAAGCAGCCTGCAGCAGCATATGCACCATGTAGGGCAGAAGTATCTTATCTACAGGAGTGGGAAGGAGAGACTGAGAGCTGTGCTTACCTCCAAATTGAGTATTCAGCCCCAGCTGCCCGTCCCCAATGTTAGCACAACAGCCTTCTCTTGTTCCCAGCTATGTAACTCATGCTGTACAGAAATATTGAAGGTTTAGGGTTCAAAGTCCTGTAATGGACAGGAGTGCTGACCAGCACCCAGTGACTAAGGGTTAAACTCAGGTAGCTAGCAAAGGTGTTGACCAGGAGGCTGGGAGAACCAATCGACAGAGAGGGATGGAATTTGAATTTGATATAGATTCATTGCCTGCTTTCTTTGTGGGGAAGAGAAAAACCAGGAGCTGAGAGAAACAAAATGATTTAAACCCAGGCAGAACTATCATGTCTCCAAGGAATTTGGAGACTCTGTCAGTTCCTTGAGTATTCTGGGATGCATTTCATCAGGCAGTGGTGACTTGAAGACATCTAACTTTTCTAAGTAATTTTTAACTTGTTCTTTTTTTATTTTAACTCCTAAACCTACTCCATTTCCACTTGCATTCACTGTTAAGCATCCCGTCACCATCAATTTTCTTGGTAAAAACCAAAACAAGTAATTAAGCACCTCTGCCATTTCCAAGTTTCCTGTTATTGTTTCTCCCTCTTCACTGAGCAATGGGCCTACCCTGTCCTTGGTCGTCTTCTTGCTTCTGATATATTTGTAGAACTTTGTATTGTTACCCTTTATGTCTCCAGCTAGATTTAGATTGTTTCGTGCCTTTCCTTTTCTAATCTTGCTCCTGCATATCTGTGGTGTTTGCTTATATTCATCCTTTGTAATTTGACCTAGTTTCCACTTTTTATATGACTCCTTTTTGATTTTTAGATCATATAAGATCTCCTGGTTGATCCAAGGTACTCTCCTGCCATACTTTCTATCTTTTCTGTGCAGTGGAATTAGTTTGCTTTTGGGCCCTTAATGTCTCTTTAAAAAACTGCCAACTCTCTTCAGTTGTTTTTCTTAGTCTTGCTTCTCATGGGACCTTACCTACCAGCTCTCTGAGTTTACTAAAATCTGCCTTCCTGAAATTCATTGTCTCTGTCTTGATGTTTTCCCTTCTACCATTCCTTAGAATCATGAACTCCATGATTTCATGGTCACTTTCATTCAAGCTGCCTTCCTCTTTCAAAATTTTCAACCAGTTCCTCTCTGTTTATATAAAAAATAAAATCATGAGCTTATGTGGGCAAAACTCACTTCATCAGATGAGCGGGAAGGGAATAACAGAAACTCAGAATTTTATAACAGAAAAAGAAGGGGAGGAGGAAAGGTAGCTGTCAATTGTAGGTGATAATTAGGCTAATTAAGTGGGTGGGAAGTGTCCCATACTTAAGGTATTAAATGCAGGGAAGGCTGTCGTTTTCCTTTTGTCCAATCAACTAGGGATGTTAGCGTATAGTCATGTAATCAATTGATACACCTAATGACTACACGCACTCCCCCTCCCTATATCAGAGACAGAAAGGGGGGGCTGGCTCCCCACGGAGCTGCCTACCCTCCCCACCCCCATGCTGCTGCCTCTGGTACAGAGGCAGCAGCATGGCAGGTGAGGGGGGCAGGTGGGAGCTGGTACATGTGGGAACCCAGCTTTTAATCTGGATCTCCACGTGCTGATTCTGCAGAGCTGCTTGCCCCCCTTTGCTGCCTCCCACAGAGGCAGCAGAGGAACAGGCAGGTGCTGCCTTCTTTCCCCCTCGCTCTCCCCCGGCTTCTGTATCAGAGGCAGCAGTGTCGGGGGGGCAGGCGGGATGCTGGAGCAGCCCCTGTCTGTGGGAAGCTTGGGGCCTCCTGAGGACAAGGACTGCTGCCGCAGAGCAGCTTCTGTCCATGGCAGGCCCAGGATTGCTGCGGACAGAGGCTGCTCTGTGGGATGCTGGCGCAGCCTCTGTAGGAAGCTTGGGCACCCTGCAGACAGGGGCCGCGGCTGCCTCTGTATCAGCGTAATCTGTATGGAATAATTGTGTAACCGTTAAGATTTGGTGCAGTTACATGATTATTAAATGGAATGACATCTAACATCCCTACAATCAACAATATCTTTCAACACATCCCTATGACTGAATAATACAAGACTTTTAACTGACTAATACTTAGACGTTTATCTGTCATTATTAACAAAGTGAATGGTGGGGGGAATTATTCAGCATCCCATTCGGTTTTTGTTTTTTAAATATCAGATGGTCTCAGCTCAGGGACAGATTTACAATAAAAACTACTGTGCCCTAACACGGGGCCCTCCCCAAAGACATGGAGCCCCCAGACAGTCCAGCACTGGGTCTCGCATCACCTACCCCCATGCAGCTGCTCTGCAGAGAGGACTGTGGGGGAGGGGACAGGCAGGCGAGCAGGGAAGCTCACCTGTAGCCTCAGGAGAGCTGGCAGGAGGCAGTGCGAACATAGGCTGGAAGCCCGATGGAGAAAAGCAGTGCTTTGAAGCAGGAAAGTGTTGTTTCTCTCCCAATGCCTGCAGTGCAGCTACCCAGCACTCCTCTGAAGTCTTCCAGCCCTTGTTCATTCTGGAAGGGGATAACTTCTTGGTGCAAGTGCTGAAGGGACCAACCAGGGGCCATGCGCAGCTTGACCTGCTGCTCACAAACAGGGAGGCTACGTCTACACTGGTATGATTTTGTGCAAATACTTTAACACAAAAGTTTTTGCGTTAAAGTATTTGCGCAAGAGAGCGTCTACACTGGCATGTGCTTTTGCGCAAGAGATGTGCTTTTGCGCAAAAGCATCCGTGCCTGTGTAGACGCTTTCTTGCGCAAGAAAGCTCCAATGGCCATTTTAGCCATCGGGCTTTCTTGCGCAAGAAATTAACGTTGCCTGTGTACACTGGCCTCTTGCGCAAGAAGGCTTATCCCTGAGCGGGAGCGTCAGAGTATTTGTGCAAGAAGCACTGATTTCCTACATTAGAATGTCAGTGTTCTTGCGCAAATACTCGCGGCCAGTGTAGACAGGTGGCAAGATTTTGCGCAAAAGCGGCTGCTTTTGTGCAAAATCTTGCCAATGTAGACATAGCGGGAGGAACTAGTAGGGGATGTAGAGGTGGGTGACAACCGGGGAAGCAGTCGTCATGAGATGGTAGATTTCAGGATCCTGACCAAAGGAAGAACGGAGACTAGCAAAATACACACCCTGGACTTCACAAAAGCAGACTTTGACTGCCTCAGAGAACTGATGGGCAGGATTCCCTGGGATAATAACATGAAGGGGGAAAGGAGTCCAGGAGAGCTGGCAGTATTTTAAAGAAGCCTTATTAAAGGCACAGGAAGAAACAATCCCAATGCGCAGTAAGAAAAGCAAATATGGTAGGCAACCAGATTGGCTTTCCGGGTAAATCCTTGGTGAGCTTAAACACAAAAAGGAAGCTTACAAAAAGTGGAAACTTGGACAGATGCTTAGGGAAGAGTATAAATATATTGCTTGAGAATGCAGGGGAGATACCAGGAAGGTGAAAGCGCAATTGGAATTGCAGTTAGCAAAGGATGTGAAGGGTAACAAGAAAGGTTTCTACAGGCATGTTAGCAATTAGAGGGTGATCAGAGAGGATGGGGGGCCCTTACTGGATGAGGGAGGTAATCTAGTGACAGATGATGTAGGAAAAGCAGAAGCACTCAATGTTTTCTTTGTGTCTGTCTTTGCAGACAAGGTCAGCTCCCAGACTAATGCACTAGGCAATGCAGTATGGGAAGGAGGTGGACAGCCCTTGGTGGGGAAAGAACAGGTTAGGAACTATTTAGAAGAGCTAAACATACACAAATCCATGGGTCCGGATTTAATGCATCTGAGGGTACTGAGAGAGTTGGCAAATGTCATTGCAGAGCCTTTGGCTGTTATCTTTGAAAACTCGTGGAGATTGGGAGAGATCCCGGAGGATTGGAAAAAGGCAAATATAGTGCCCATCTTTAAAAAAGGGAAGAAGGACAATCCAGGGAAATACAGACAAGTGAGCCTTACCTCAGTCCCTGGAAAAATCATGGAGGGGATCCTCAAGGAATCCATTTTGAAGCACTTGGAAGAGGGGAAAGTGATCAGAAATAGTCAACATGGATTCACAAAAGGCAAGTCATGCCTCACCAATCTGATTAGCTTCTCCGATGAGGTAACTGGCTCTGCAGATGTGGGAAATCAGTGGATGTACCTTGACTTTAGCAAAGCTTTTGATATGGTCTCCCACAATATTCTTGCCAACAAGTTAAGGGAGTATGAATTGAATAAATGGATTGTAAGATGGATAGAAAGCTGGCTAGACTGTCGGGCCCAACGGGTAGTGATCAATGGCTCAATGTCAGGTTGGCAATTGGTTTCTAGCAGAGTGCCCCAAGGATCGGTTCTAGGACCGGTTTTGTTCAACATCTTTATTAATGATCTGATGAGGGGATGGATTGCACCCTCAGCAAGTTTGTAGATGACACTGAGCTGGGGGAAAAGGTAGATACACCGGAGGGCAGGGATATGGTCCAGAGTAACCTAGACAGATTAGAGGATTCGGCCAAAAGAAATCTGATGAGGTTGAACAAGGACAAGTGTAGAGTCCTGCACTTGGGACGGAAGAATCCCAAGCATTGTTACAGGCTGGGGACTGACTGGCTAAGTAGCAGTTTAGCAGAAAAGGATGTGGGGATTACAGTGGATGAGAAGCTGGATAGGAGTCAACAGGGTGCCCTGGTAGCCAAGAAGGCTAATGGCATATTAGGGTGCATTAGAAGGAGCGTTGCCAGCAGATCTAGAGAAGTGATTATTCCCCTTTATTCGGCTCTGGTGAGGCCACATCTGGAGTATTGTGTCCAGTTCTGTGCCCCCCACTGTAGTGTAGAAAGGATGTGGCTGCATTGGAAAGGGTCTAGCAGAGGGCAACCAAAATGATTAGGGGACTGGAGCACATGATCTACGAGGAGAGGCTGAGGGATTTGGGCTTATTTAGTCTGCAGAAGAGAAGAGTGAGGAGAGATTTGATAGCAGCCTTCAACTTCCTGAAGGGAGGTTCCAAAGAGGATGGAGAAAGGCTGTTCACAGTAGGGATGGATGGCAGAAGAAGGAGCAATGGTCTCAAGTTATAGTGGGGGAGGTCTATGTTGGATATTAGGAAAAACTATTTCACTAGCAGGGTGGTGAAGCACTGGGATGGGTTACGTAGGGAGGTTGTGGAATCTCCATCCTTAGAGGTTTTTAAGTCTTGGCTTGACAAAGCCCTGGTTGGTTTGATTTAGTTGGGATTGGTCCTGCCTTGGGCAGGGAGCTGGACTTGATGACCTCCTGAGGTCTTTTCGAGCTCTATGATTCTATGCTTGTTGCCTCTTGGTGAGTAGTGGCTGCCCGCGGAGTGGGGAGGGCAGCCGGGGGATGGAGAGCCCGCAAGCAGCACAGCCAACAGGAAAAAGCCACACTTCGAAGAGGAAAGTGGCACTTCGCTCCAGCAACTGGATGTGTGGCTGCACTGCTGCCACCTCCTGAGTCGTCCAGCCCTTCTAATGTTGCACTGCTGTTGGCTGCCACCTGGTGAGTGCCTGCTGCCCATGGGTGAAGGGGAGAGCGGCCAGCAGATGAAGAGCCCGGGGCAGTGCAGAGTGGTGCGCTCAAGTGATTGATGGAACTGTGCTCCCCTTGGCCTTCAGGTAGAGCACATGTGGGTCTCTACCCATTTCTCCAGGCTAGCCAGCACAGGGACACTGGGGTGCCTGAAGCTATCCTCTGTGGCCATGGAGATCTTTGTGGCCATGGAGATCTTTGTATCTCCTCTGTCAGTCATCCTCTTCTCCAGCCCCACCATGGCGGCTCTGCTCCTGCACTGGGCCCTCAGCTCCACCCCTTCCACCTGAGGCTCTGCCTTTCTGGGGGCCCCAACACCTTGCCCAGGGCCTGACTGTTCTGTCAGCAGTCCTGCCTGAACCCTTAGTTTCTGTGCTTGTGGCCTGCACCCAGGTCTGGATCTGTGCCTAGGAGAGAGAGGGGCTGGCTTTCAACACCCCACTTTTTAAAAAATATTTTAATGCTAGTGGTGTTAAACCAAATTGGGGAATGGGTGATCCAGGCCACAGCCGACTTAGGCCCACCTGTAGTTACACCCCTGCTCTTTCAGACATTTTTAAACTCCCTTAAAATCAAGGTCATTTTTTTTTTTTTAGCAATAATGAAGCGATCCTATGAGGCTGTTGGTCAAAAACCCACACGCGCACGCATGCACAAAGGCGAGGCAAAAAGACAACACTAAGCATAGACAGTTTGTCATCTTATTTTAAAAATCTTGAAGTATTGAATAGAGGACATTGCTCACCCATACTTTTTGATGAAACATCTCAGTTATCTGATCACTTGCTGAATTGTGGGGATACCACAATGACTGCAAAAATTGAACAAGTAGACTTGTTGGAACAATGGAACAACAAAATACTAGCAATTTTGTCAAAGTAAAGGAAGAAACCTACCCCGAAGACACATTGCATGATGGCCAAAATCTATTTAATTGAGTATGATAGAATATTACTTAGTAAATAAACTGGAAAACATAGGTAATATGGAAAATTTGAGAAAAGAGTATGAGGTTGGAGGATGAAAGCAATTTAGAGGTCTTCATGAGACTCATTTTCTGAGGATGAAGAAATTATCTGGAATAACTTATTCTGCATTATTGGCGCAGTTTGAGAAGGAGTGTTCTTAATGGAAGAAAGTGAGACGTGTTGTTGCCATTGTGAAACTGCTGTCTTCTTCGGGACTACCTTTAACAGGACATGAGTCATAGTGTCAAATTGAAAAGTTATTTTTTTAATGTGCCTTGAATATCTCAGTGAATTTGACAGTTTTCTCAATGAACATTTAAAAAATTCAGTACTGCACCTCAGCGAAGACAAACTTTTTAATGCACCAAACTTACACTGAATTTATTACTGTATTGGCAGATATGGTTGCCAGATGTTTTATCAAAAAATATCGAACACTCCTTCCCCCAAAAACAAACACCAGGAAAAAATTCTGTTGAGAGAAAAAAAAGGGGGGGGGAGGACCAAAGTTGTTAAGCAAAAAAAAAGAAAAAGGAGCACTGTGCCTTTAAATGGCCCTGCGCTCCTCACTCCCCCGCCCCAGCCAGATGCAGCACGGGAAAATTGTCCCCGCTGGGCTTCTGTCCGAGGGAAACAGGAAATACCGGATATTTCACATGTCCGGTATTTTCTGTTTTTTTTTACTGGATGGGGGACCCAAATAATGGACAGTCCAGGCAAAAAACGGATACCTGGCAACCCTAATGGCAGAACAGTTCAGAAACCAATTCACCGATGAAGTAAAGGATGCCAAGTACTATCCCATAATAGTTGATTCAACACCAGATGTGGAGTCTTGTAGACCAATTAACATTAATTTTAATATATGTGACCGGCAATGGTGAAGTTGTAGAGTGATTTCTTTGTTTTGTCCCACTAAAATCCCACACTTCTAAATGTCTACACGCAAATTTTTTTGGGAACCATTGCAAATTTACATTTGGACATAAAAAATAGTTGTGGGCAGTGCTTTGGTAATGCTGCAAATATGGCAGGAATATATATATACAGGCAAGACTGAACAATGTAAACACCTCTGCTTTATTCATACCATGTTCCAGACATTCCTTGAATTTAACCTGCAACGCTACAGCCACGTCTTGTGAGGGAGCTACACATTTTTTTTTTTTTTTTTACTTCTTTCAAAATATATATATATATGTTTCCACACATTGGAGTATGCTACAATCACGCTTAGAGCAGGCAAATGGAAATCATTTGACAGTCAGAAGAATTTGTGACACGAGGTGATCTGCTCATGCAGATGCTGTTTTGGCTTTGAAAATGAGTTATGATGTTATAAACAGAACTTTATTAGACATTCTGAAAAACCAGTTTTCAGTGCAAAAACTGAAGCAAAATCCTTAGCAGAAAAGTTTGGAAAGTATGATATTGCTGTTCTTACTATTTTGTGGGACCATTTACTTCAAAGAATTAATGCCCTTGGCAAATCACTGAAAAAAGTTGATAAAAATTTATTGAATGTTGCACAATTGTGAGCCTCAGTTACAACTTTTTGTCATAGAAGTTCAAAATGGCTATAGGACCATGGAAGCAGAGGCACTATCATTAACAGAAAATATAAGTTCCTCTGATTATATCAGATGAGAAGCATATAAAATACCAGGAAGTTATTTTTTGATGAAATTAGAGACAATGAAATCAACTTAAAAGGGAAAGAGAAGATCATCGTTGAGACCGTCAGTGTTATTTGTGACACAATAATAGTGCAATTACAGGATAGAGGGGAATCTCTAAAGAAAACTGTTGATTTATTTTGCATGTTTTGCAGAAGTATGGATGAAGATGCTAAAAGTAAATTCTACCGAGAGGCTATAGACACAAATCTTTTTGAAAATGAAGTGAAACATTTCATTAATTTTATCGAAAATGATGAAGTTTGTGCTGAGATCACCAGTTAATTTGTATAGACTTGTACATGACAGTTCGCAGTCAGCCTTTCCAAATGTAGAAACTATTCTGAAAATATTTTTAACAACACTTGACAAAAATGCTTCTGGTGAACGTTCTTTTTCTGTATTGAAAACTTAAAAATTATTTGAAATACAATGAGTCAGGAACATTTGGCAAAGTTCAGCAATATTGACAATTGAAAGTGCCTCTTTACAAAATATTACTTATGATGATTTAATTGACGATTTTGTAAAGAAAAAGTGTAGAAAGAAAGCTATTGGAATTTTTTTTTCAAATTTGAATGAATTTCTTCAGAGGAAGTTCTTTTATTTTTCCATTCATGCATCATCTATACATTTTATTTTTACATATTTTTCACATTAGTTTAATGCAAATTCAAGCTTTCATCTAGACCAGAAGTTCTCAAACTGTGCTCCAGGAACTCCATTCAGGCCGACTGAGGGAAGGTTATGATTTTTTTAAAATAAAGCTCTCTTATCCAAAGCACTTTACAATAGTTGGCTAATGGTACAAACGATATTTTGAAAGATCATTAAGTGGTCCACCAAGACCCTCAGCAATTTTCAAGTGGTCTGTGGAAAAAAAAGTTAGACTACAAAAACAATCAAGCTACCTCACTTTATTTTCATTTACTACTTATTACTTACAAGTGGAAGGTAAAGAAAAAAGAATGAAAAATGGGAGGGCAATGGGAGTGAATGCTCTTTTTCTCTCTGGGTGCCCAGGAGAGCCCCAAAAATGAAGATGAGCACAGGGCCTCACTAACTCTAAATCCACCACTGTCTCAGCTTCATCAACTGCCAAAATATGTAGGAAAGTGACTCTTCCTGAGGACCAGCAACTCTTAAGCTTTATGCATCTAAACTATACCCTAAATTCTACTTTGAAACTAATATAGCTGAAGCATTGTGTGGTGCAATCATGTAATGTTCTGTCTACATGATTCATTGCTTACTAAGTAGGCATTTATGAAAATTTCTGACTGGTCATAATATGCATCCCCATACGCTGTATTAGTCTAATCTTCAAGTGTGAAAGATCTGAATGACAGAAGTAAGGCTAGTTTCTGAAAGGAGGAGTTCTATGCTTCTTTGCATCTGTTGATACTAAAAATGTGTCTTGGCAACAGCTTCTGCCTAAACGTCTTGAAGTCGTTATTCTTCTAACTAGACTTCTAGGTTATGAAGCTGAGTAACTAATGGCAGGTCAAAGCAAACACCACTTAAATCAAGTGGATTGAGATAATCTCTGCTAATTCTTTTGGTTGCTTCCTCTAACCTTTGAGCATTATCTCAGTCTTCCCTAGACTAAGCAGTAACTGGCTTCCAATAACACCGTAATTTAATTCAGACACTAGGTTCTGACAGATGAGTTGGACATATAAGATGGGCATTGTGAATAGAGTGCCGCTCTGGCCAGACCTACTGTCTCTCAGCCATAGCAGCCTTTTGCACCTGAACCTGGCAGCACTGCATGCAGTGGCTTGGCTACTTATTGCATGGCTAAGCATGCAAGAACAGTGCTTGACCCAGGTCCAACAAGTTTTGTTGCGCAGTAGGAAGCTCTTCACCAGGGCTACCTGCCTGGACAAATGGAAACTATTCACATGCTTGGCTTCTGACCAGATTATCCATCCCAAGCAGACTTCACTATAGTCAATCCTGGACTATCTGCTGCATCTCAAATTTCAGCACCTGTTCTTTTATCAGTTTAGAATCCACTTGACCGCTATTTCAGCCTTGCACCCTATGATTTGTCTTTTCTCACAATATGATGATCCAGTTTCTGAAAGGTCTGGAAAGACTTTACTCTCATGTACAGCTCCCCCTCCCCACCCCCATTCCTTCTTTGGGACCTGAATCTCGTGCTGCTGTGACTCAAATGCCCCCCTACCTCCTCAAGCCTTTGGCATCCTGTTTCATTCTCCTCCTCGCCTGGAAGGTTTCTTTCTTGGTGATCACGTCTGACTGCAAGCTTTCTGAGATTAGGGTACTTGCCTCAGAGCCGCCATTTACAGTTTTCTACAAGGACAAGGTTCAGATGTGCTCACTCCTAGCCTTTCCACCCAAGGTGGTTTTGCAATTTCATCTGAGCCAGGATATATATTTGCCTATCTTCTTTCTGAAATTTCATAAATCAGAAGAAGAGTGCGGATTGCACTCTCTGGACATCCAAATAGCTCTGATCTTTTACATCAGAAGAACCAAGCTGTTCCATAAGTCGACGCAATTCATTGAGGTGGCAGAGAGGGTGAAAAGTCACCAGTGTCCGCTCAAAGAATCTCACCATGGATCACTGCCTGCATCTTCTTCTGTGATGATCTGGCAAAAGTGCCTCCAGTGGCACT
Organism: Rafetus swinhoei; assembly: GCA_019425775.1. Classification (NCBI taxonomy): domain Eukaryota; kingdom Metazoa; phylum Chordata; order Testudines; family Trionychidae; genus Rafetus; species Rafetus swinhoei. Next base: position 225,008,683 of record CM033424.1, read on the forward strand.
TGTAACTGCCCATTCGACTAGGTTGCAATTCTCATCAGCAGCGTTCCTGGCCTAAGTACCGATTCAGGACATCTGCAAGGCTGCTACTTGGTCATCTATGCACAAGTTGTTGTCTTATGAGCCTACACAACAGGCCCAAGATGATGCTGGTTTCAGTAGAGCCCTGTTGCAAGCCACACAACTATGAACTAATCCTGGGCTCTGTGCAGCACTGCCCCATTGAAACGCTGACTTGGCATTTCAAAGCAGCAGCACCGCGTGGAGCCCGGGGTCAGCTGGGGACTCCCTAGCTGACCCCGGGCTACTTGTGGCATTTCCGTGGAACCCAGAGTCAGCTGGGGAGTCCAGTGCTGCCGCTTTGAAATGTCATGCGGAGTCCAGTTCTGCAAAAATCCCCAGCTGACCCCGGGCTCTGCATGGCATTTCAAAGTGGCAGCTCAGAGTGGAGCCCGGGATCAGCAGGGGACTCTGAGTCCCCCATTGACCCCAGGCTCCATGAGGGCGATTCCGCTTTGAAATGCTCAAGAGCCCCCGCTGGGGACTCTCATACATTTCAACGCTGGCACATGCCCTCCTGGAGCCATTGGGGGCTCTTGTACATTACAAAGGAGGAATGCAGAAGTGCCTATCAACCAGTTGAGTAGCCAATGGAAATTCCATCGACTACTTGACTAATAAATTACTTATTAGTTAACATCCTTATGCCATACTGCTCAGGGCCAAAGCTCAAGGACTTCAACCCTGGCTAGTGTGACTCAAGTTACAGGTCCCCACCTCGAACTGCAGCCCTGGGGCTTTGGTTTTGTCCCCCTAAGATAGGACAGCCAGGATTGGATTGGCTCAAAGCTGCGTTTCCCTCATCCTAGGGTCTTATAATAGTTTTTGTTGTCAGAAGGGGGTTGCAGTGCAATGAAGTTTGGTCTGTCCTGTGGTTTGCTGATGACCTGGCAGCATAGTGTGCATCTTTATTTGAAGGTAAACACAAAGACAACTGAAGTTATGCCAGGAGAGAAGGTGGAAGAAGAGCTGTTTGAAATTTCAGGAGAAAAACTGAATCAGAGGAACAAATCTGGTTATTTGGGAATACGCATGGTGTTATTGGAGGGAGGTCTGGAGAACTGAAAAGCAGAGCCCACTGTGCATGGATGACAGTGAACAAGGTAGCAGCAGTACTGTGGGACTGGCAATTAAGAAATAAATGGAAAGGAAAAGTGTATGCTGTGGCAAAGTCAGTTCTGACAGCTATAAAAGAGTGGTGGAGGACAGATATATCAGCTCTAGAATGGTAAAGGCCTTGTTCCCTCTGAACTGAAAAAGGTTACTCCAGGTTAACTGGAGACACCTGTGGCTAGGTAGGGCTGGCCTTTAAAATTTCCCCTTCTGTTTGAGAGAGAGAGAGAGAGAGAGAGAGAGAAGGAGAGATATAAGGGATAGGCTGCAGTAAGGGTAGTGGCAGAAGGAATGAATAGCTGCCATTAGGTGGAAGACTATAGGCTATAGAGCACATGTTTTCAGGTGGGCTGAACATTAGATAAGAACGTGAGAAGAACAAGCAACAAAGAAAGCATGGGAGGAAGAAAACAGCAACGCAAAAAAAAAAAAAAAAAAAGCGGAAGACCAAGGGTATGATGGGCAGACTGTCAACAGAAGTTTGTAGAGAAAAGGACTGTAATTCCTCTGTGAATCATGGACTTGGAGTGGTAAAGAACTGTAGTCATCGCCAACCTTGTGTAAATGGGAAAAAGAGTTGAGACCTTTGTCTTCCAAAGCATTGTGCATATAAATGACCTTTAACAAAAATGTCTTTGGAAATGAAGAGGAGAAATTGAATTACATTGAGTGCCTCCTGACTTTCAGTTCTGTCATGTTATGTGTCTGTACTGAAATACTGTAGCTTGTATTGTTCGATTGATTTTTAATTGGAAGTTCCCACTAGGGATGGTCCCCAATAAATAGATGACACAATACATTAATAAATTAATGTAAAAATAAATGAATAAAAACATTTATGACCGCTTATTCAATATTCAAACCTCTTGATTAGCTTGTGTTAGAAATTTGCATAAATTGAATTGGGACTTTTTATATTTTTTGTGTTTTGTGAATGTGTTTGAAGCTTCATTAGTATTTTTTGCCCTGCAGACTTAAGTCAAGCAGAAGTCTAGCTCAGTTTTGAAAGCAGTGTTTGCAGAATGTACAACTGGCTATGTACCATATTGCCCTCTCCTTTTTATTAACCAGCTTTTGGTTAGGGTGGCAGAGAAGGAGATGGTTTCTGAAATTCAGTAACAATGCTGCTGCTAACAGAGGCTTATGATGAAAGAATTCAGTAACTTAAGGAAATTAATAGTACTGTCTGTATATTTAATATAAATGGTTAGAAGTTTCTTGCAGTCACTGAGATTTAAAGTGATAAAGATTCAGTCCCCAATGTTCAGTTCACTAAGCTATATATTTGTGTGTGCGCTAACCTGTGGAAAAGACATTTTTTGTCACTCAGGAACTCTTCAACACATGCCACACATGCTAATGATACATTGTAATATGTTTGTGTATGTATGTGTTTAAAGTTAAATTCAGAGCATGATTAAAATTATCCTAGCATGAAACTATTTTGAAATGTACAATGTTTATTCAACAAAAGTTGTACTCTAAAGGGGTAGCAGCAACACGTATCTAAAAGCAATAAGCTCTATTCCATGTTATTTAATTTTGGGATGTAATAGTGTTTTCATTAACAAATGTTTCTAGTGTGATCATACATCTGTCATATTTTTTGTAATAGTCACATAAGACTATATAGTTAAAAGGATTTTCTGCTAGTAAAATTTCTGCTAGTAAAATGGAGGATTTTAATCTTGTCATGTGTAGATAACTAGGACTTTACAGATCAAGATCATCTCCAGAACCAATGCACAAGTACACAAGAGTAAAGTTGACTTGAGTGAAACAACACAAGCATATAAAATACATGTATTTGCAGGATTTACCTCATGGTAATTATTGTGTTCTATATATTTCAGTAATAAATTGCATTTAGTGTCAGTGACATAGATTTAAGTGATACTAAAGATATATAGCTAAGTCTAGCGGATGTCAGTGGCTACAAGGATGACATAATTGGGTAAATAGGCCAATCAGTAATTATGCTAAGAAGGTTAGGATAATTAGTAGCTGCAGTAAATGTCTGAAGTTACGATAACTTCTTATTTCTTTCAGGGGTAGCTGTGTTAGTCTTTAACTTTAAAAACAACGTTGTTTTCCATTTTTTAGTGGATTTTTTTTTTTAAAACATCCACAATTAGTTTGTTGGGGAAGCAAGAAAATGTTTGTTAATGCTGATACACTCCTGGCAATTAGTGGTAAAGGATAATGAGGGAAAAGAGAACTGTATTTTATTGCTCACTAGTAAAAGAGGAGGAGGATTATATTATAAGTTTTAGGACAGGAAGATTTTAAATTAGACTGCATAGTAAATGAACACCATCAAGTAGTTCAGGCCCAATTTAGGTTTATATAATTGGCCAATCAATGCAAAACCAGCAATACATGCAAAATAAAAATGAGACTCACTGCTAAGAGTGGCCCAAATGGATTTCTGGCAAGTGAAACTCCTGCTTTATTTATCTTTAGTGCTGGGTGGTTGTTAGTAGCTATCTAAATGATAGTAAACAAATGTATGTTGTTGCCTGATCTATCCCTTATTATTCATTCCTGGTTAGCATTCTGTAGCAGGGTTTTGCCTTTGGACCAGACTACAAAATATGAATGTTTTCATGAAGAGTGTGCATAAAGGAGACAGCTACATTTAGGAAAGGCAACATGGACACTTTCTATATACATATATAATTTACAATGGTCAAAACATCCCATGTCTGAGCATCCCTATGTTCTCACCCTCCTTTGACGAACAACCTGATGTATTAGTCATCATCATCACAACCACCACCATCAGTGGTTGTCATCCTGGCATCTTCCAAGGCAAACAGACCAGGATACAACTTTATAATATGTTATGCTAGCTCTCACTATGCCTAATGCATATTCAGAAGGGCTTTCAGTCCCTTTTCTTTATCAATATTTCCTCACCCGAATCATAGAATACTAGAACAGGAAGGGACCTCGAGAGTAGGGATGTTAGTGTATAGTAATTTAAACAATTATCCAATAAGCCTGGAATCGCACACACATGAAAACACAGCGCAAAGCAATGCAAAAGCAATTACTAAAAGATCTCCTATAATACAATAATAAAGCCTAATTCACTTACACTTCACCCATATGCTACCTACAGTACCACGCAGGAGGTCTTGGTTCCTTTTCTTCCCATGCAATGGAACGCCATGCACGGGGTCACCGGTGTGAAGGGCCTGTTTACTTTTAGTTACATCGAGCAGGACCTGAGATTCAATCCTGCCCATTCCCTCCCATCGATTGTTCTACTAAGCCCATTTCATAGCAAAGGGAGACTTGGTCATTTTAATAATATTTATCAATTAATTATGTATTGTGTAGGATACGTAAAATGCCCAATGCCCCTATCTGGGGTACATCCTGCTACCCAGGATGTTACCTAAAACTATGTGCATAGTTGACAGTTTCATGGCTGCATCTGTATTTTTTGCTTATCAGAAACAGAAGTACCAGTACAAGGTTGCTTGTCCTGTGTTCTTGACGTTGTCTTGCATACCATGCTTAATCTGCATTGTTATTCAAAACATTTCCTGACTTTCACAGCTTCCCTTGACCGTGCCTGCGTGTTTTGGCACACCAGACTTGAGACAGGCCCGAAATATGCACCGTGGCAAGGCAGTCATCACCATTTATTGCCAAGGCAGGGTAGTCCAGGCTCCCCTACAAAATGTATATCCCAAATTAAAAAACACAGTAAGAGAACCAAAAAAGTGCCACTGTGGGTAAAAGAAGCAGTGACTGATAAAAAGATATCTTTTAAAAAGTGGAAGTCAAAGCCTAGTGAGGAAAATAGAAAGGACCATAAACTTGGTCAAATTAAGTGTAAAAATATAATAAAAGAAGCCAAAAAGCAGTTTGAAGAACAGCGAGCCAGAAACTCAAAGGCTGCGTCTAGACTGGCATGATTTTCCGCAAATGCTTTTAACGGAAAAGTTTTTCCGTTAAAAGCATTTGCGGAAAAGAGTGTCTAGATTGGCACGGATGCTTTTGCGCAAAAGCACTTTTTGCGGAAAAGCATCCGTGCCAATCTAGATGCGGTTTTGTGCAAGAAAGCCCCGATCGCCATTTTCGCCATCGGGGCTTTTTTGCGCAAAACAGTCCTCCCCTGTCTACACTGGCCCTCTTGCACAAATACATTTGCGTAAGAGGGCTTATCCCTGAGCAGGAGCATCATAGTATTTGCGCAAGAACACTGACAATCTTACATTAGCTCGTCAGTGTTCTTGTGCAAATTCAAGCGGCCATTGTAGACGGCTGGCAAGTTTTTCCGCAAAAGCGGCTGCTTTTGCGGAAAAACTTGCCAGTCTAGATGCAGCCAAAAAGTAATAGTAAAATGTTTTTTAAGTACATCAGAAGCAGGAAGCCAGCTAAACAACCAGTGGGGCCCTTGGACAATCGAGATGCTAAACAAGCACTCAAAGATGATCAAGTCATAGCAGAGAAGCTAAATGAATTCTTTGCTTCAGTCTTCACGGCTGAGGATATTGGGGAGATTCCCAAACCTTAGCCATTCTTTTTAGGTGACAAATCTGAGGAATTTTCCCTGATTGAGATGTCATTAGAGGAGGTTTTGGAACAAATTGATAAACTTAACAGTAACAAGTCACTGGGACTAGATGGCATTCACCCAAGAGTTCTGAAAAAACTCATATGGGAAATTGCGGAACTATTAACTGTGGTTTGTAACCTATTCTTTAAATCAGCTTCCGTACCTAATGATTGGAAGATAGCTAACATGATGCCAATATTTAAAAAGAGCTCTAGAGGTGACCCTGGCAGTTACAGACATTAGTCTAATGTCAGTACCGGGCAAATTAGTTGAAACTATAGAAAAGAATAAAATTGTCAGACACATGGATAACTATAATTTTGTTGGGGGAAAGTCAACATGGTTTCTGTAAAGGAAAATCATGCTTTACTAATCTGCTAGAGTTCTTTGAGAGGGTCAACAAACGTGGACCAGGGGGATCCAGTAGATATAGTATTCTTAGATTTCCAGAAAGCTTTTGACAAGGTCCCTCACCAAAGCCTCTTAAGTAAAGTAAGTTGTCATGAGATAAGAGGGAAGGTCCTTTCATGAATTGATAACTGGTTAAAAGACAGGAAATAAAGGGTAGTTTTCCGAGTGGAAAGAGGTAACTAGTGGAGTCCCCCAAGGGTCTGTTCTGGGACCCATCCTATTCAACTTATTTATAAATGATCTAGAGAAAGGGGTAAACAGTGAGGTGGCAAAATTTGCAGATGATACCAAACTGCTCAAGATAGTTAAGACCAAAGCAGACTGTGAAGAGCTTCAAAAAGATGTCACCAAACTAAGTGATTGGACAACAAAATGGCAAATGAAATTTAATGTTGATAAATGTAAAGTAATGCACATTGGAAAACATAATCCCAACTATATATACAATATGATGGGGACTAATTTGGCTACAACTACTCAAGAGAGAGATCTTGAAGTCATTATGGATAGTTCTCTGAAAACATCTACTCAGTGTGCAGCGGCAGTCAAAAAAGCAAATAGAATGTTAGGAGTCATTAAAAAAGGGATAGAGAATAAGACAGAGAATATCTTATTGCCTCTATATAAAACCATGGTACGCCCACATCTTGAGTACTGCATACAGATGTGGTCGCCTCATTTCAAAAAAGATATATTGGCATTGGAAAAGGTTCAGAAAAGGACAACAAAAATGATTAGAGGTTTGGAATGGGTCCCATATGAAGAGAGATTAAAAAGACTTGGACTTTTCAGTTTAGAAAAAAGGAGCCTTAGGGTATGTCTACACTACAGCGTTATTTTGAAATATCTTATTTCAAAATAACGCGTCTACACACAAAATGCATTTCGAAATAGCTTTTTGCTATTTCGAAATAGCGTGTCCACACTGATTGGACGCTGAATCGCATTTAAGGCTAGCTGGAACTGGGCTGGGCATCAGGTCAGAAGTTAACTTGTGGCCAGGGTGGCCAGCAGGGCACCCTGGGAAGGGCTGGAGGCCCCCTATTTCTAAATAAGTGTCTACACAGTGCTTATTTCGAAATAGCAATTTCGAAATTGGTGCTATTACTTGTGGAATGAGGTTTACCAATTTCGAAATAAGCCCTCCGCTATTTCAAATTAATTTCAAAATAGCAGTTGGCTTGTGTAGATGCTAGGAAAGTTATTTCGAAATCACGGCTGTTATTTTGAAATAACTTTGCTGTGTAGACATACCCTAAGGGAGATATGATAGAGGTCTATAAAATCATGACTGGTATGGAAAAAGTGAATAAGGAAAAGTTATTTACTTAGTCCTACAATATAAGAACTAGGGGTCACCGAATGAAATTAATAGGCAGCAGGTTTAAAACAAACAAGTTTTTCTTCACTCCGTGCACAGTCAACCTGTGGAACTCCTTGCCAGAGGATGCAGTGAAGGCTAGAACTTTAACAGGATTCAAAAAAGAGCTAGATAGATTCATGGAGGTTAGGTCTGTCAATGGCTATTAGCCCGAGTGGGTGGGAATGGTATCCAGGCGCTCTTGGCAGGGCTGGAAAAAAGACTTTGCGTGCTCACCCGCCCCCAGGCCAATCAGGGTTTGGGGGTGGGAGGAGCACGCAAAGTTTCCTCCGCTCTGTCCCTGCCCTGCGAGCAGCACACAGAGCTTAAAAGTGCCAGCTCCTGGCAGGTGGATAGCAGAACAAAGAGCAATGGTCTCAAGTTACAGTGTGGGAGATCTAGGTTGGATATTAGGAAAAACTATTTCACCAGGAGGTGATGAAGTACTGGAATGGGTTACCTAAGGAGGTGGTGGACTCTCCATCCCTAGAGGTTTTTAAGTCTCTGACTGGGATGATTTAATTGGGGTTGGTCCTGCTTTGGGCATGAGACTGGACTGCATTATCTCGGAGTTCTCTTCCAGCCCTAGGATTCTATGATCGGAAGATTCATATGCAAACAGTGTTGAAGTGCACACACTTCCACACTTCTTATTTAGCTATTCGGTCCTCCCCAATGTACACCTTCAAATTGATCCTGCATAGAGGCAGCAGTGGGAGCAGGCGGCAACCAGTGTTTGAGTGGAGCCCGCTTGAAAGCCAGCTCCCCACGAGCACTGGCTCCTGTGGAGCCGCCTGCCCCTTCACAGAGGGGGCAGCACAGGGAAGCAGGTGAGAGCTGGTATGTACAGGAAGCTGGCTTTGAAGCCGGCTCCCTGTGTTTATGAACTCTTGCGGAGTCGCCTGCCCCACTGCTGTGTCTTTATTAGAGGCAGTGGCGGGGGGAGCCAGTGTTTGTGGGGAGCTTGCTTTTAAGCCATGTAAGGAGAAAAATTAATGTAATCTGATTTTGGCTTTGAGCTGCCTGAAAAGATAGTAATGGGCAAAATCTTCATAGTGAGGGAGATATCATAGGGGAGTGGAGGGCAAAAAGTAATGGAAAACAAAATACGCTCCTAGTACTGCCATTATAAAAATAGATTGAAACAGGAGAGGGAGCTCTCACTTCACCAACCAAAAGCCTAAGAGGAGGAAGAGTTGTGGGCCTGAGCAACAGAGAAGCAGGGAAACTGCAGTCCCTCAGTTTCCATCTTATTTAGACACTGATCACAACATAATTAAAATGTTTTTGTAAGCAGTACTTGTTTCTTTCAAGGGTAGTTCTCCTCCTCTTACTTTTCCATTCCCTTTCTGTTCTCATATATTCTTCTCTTTCCCGCTCCACTCATCCATCACAATGCAAACTCTCCCTGCTTTCCCCTGTTGTCCAGAGTACACAGACCTGAGCATGGAAACTCCATGTCCAAGGGGTGCTTTTTGATTATGATAGAATACCCCATTATGAATATATTCCCTATTAATTAAAGTGGATCTTTAAGTGCATGCACTGTAATGCAGGCAAACAAGGGAGGAATAGAGAAGAGAAAGGAAAACTAAGAATTATAAACAAAAGACCTAGCAATCTAGTTCAGAGAAAATATCCTGCATAAAATTATATTATTTCTCTTTCTCCTCTGTGCCACTTCTACTTCATGATTCAAGTGGGAACCAGTTACAAAGAGCACAATTCAGTAAATAAATGAAACCTTGCATCAAGATTGAAAAGATCAACAGATTCCAATGGTATGCTTGTGAGATAAAGATATAATAATGTTTGTAAATGAATTTTACTTTTCTTACCAGTCTAGGGAAGGCTTATCAGTGCAGACCAATAGATTAGGATTTTTTTTTCATGATCACATAGGGTGTGTCTTCATTGCACCCAGCATTCAAAATAAGCTATTATTTTGAGTTAATTTAGTAATCGCTTATTTTGAAATTTGGCACTGTCTACAACGCACCAAATTTTGAAATAGAGCGCTATTTCAAAACATCCCTTACTCTTTGTGGAACGAGGTTTACACAGACATCAGAATAGTGAGCCTGCTACATTTCAAAATAAGTGGCTTGCCCAAAAGACACAGAATAGCTATTTCAGGATACTTCCAGTATCCCGAAATAGTTCCACAATGTAGATGTAGTCATAGAATTAGCTTACAGTCAAAGCAAAATAATTGCCTTTGAAATAGCTTTCAGTCAAAGCAAAATATTTTTTATTTTCTTACTATGAATGAGGAAGGGGCAAAATAATTTCCCCTTTTTATTTTCTTACTGAGAGTGATGAAGGGGAGAGTGACTAGGGAATAAATAAGTTCTTCGAGGATGGTCCCTGTGGGTGCTCCACTGTAAGTGTTTTGGTGCCCCAGCACTTCTAATCGGAACTTTTTGGCAGCAGTATTCCCCCCAGGTACTGGCGCACATGTGCAGCACTGCCCACAACACGGCGAGAGTGGCAGTGCACGTGCACGCTGTCAACCGTCGCCTCGGTTCCTTCTCAACCACTCCTGGTTCGGTCAGAGCAGAGCAGAGCTCCGTGATAGAATAGCTACAGTTATCAATTTGTATTTGTTGTTAGTTGTTAGCATAGAGTTTAAGTAGTTTTAGTAAGTTATTCATGGTTTTTTATTTAATAGTTCTTATAGTTAGAGTTTATATATGCCAGGTTCACCAGGCGTCAAGAGATGTCTGACTTTCAGGATGTCCAGTCCTATCTCGGATGGACATGCCCAGTGCATCAGATGCTTGGGTAGTAACCATGCACCCAAATCCTGCCACCAAGACCCAGTTACCATTTCCAGTGATGCCACAGCCACAAGTGGCTCCTTACCTCCCTCTGCCACCTGCATCTGAGATAATGCAGGAGGACATTGAGGACCTCAATGAAACCCAGGAGGACGAGACGCTGCCTCTGTCTCACATCTCTTCATCCTCCCCAGATGAGTCTATTATGCCACCGCTGCCCACCATGGGTGATGATTTCAGATCATTCCAGGACCTATACAAGAAGGTCACAGACTCACTCAATATTTCTCTGGTTGAGGTCCCAGATATACAACATAAACTGACAGATGTATTGCAGGCCTCTCCTTCAGGCAAGATAGCATTGCCCGTTAATGAAGCCATCCTTCATTTTGCCAAGATCCTGTGGCAAACTCCTGCTTCTATTCCACCCACATCCAAGAGGGCGGATAGAAAATATTATGTGTGGGCAAAAGGAACTGAGTTTCTCTTTTCACATCCCACCCCAAACTCTCTGGTGGTTGATATGGCAAATAACAGGGGGAAACAAACACAATTCAAGTCAACCCCATACGAAAAAAATTGGAAAAGGCTAGACCTCCTCGGCAGGAAATCATACTCCTCTGTGTCTCTGTTAATTAGAATTGTGAATTACTCTTCTCTCCTTGCATAATATACATACAACCATTTTGAAACGATGAGACCTTTTATTGAGAAACTACAAGAAGAGAACAAGGCAGCCCACAAAACTAGTCTAGACGAGGGTATCTTGATAGCAAAAATGGCCCTCCAGGCTTCCCTTGACATGGCCAACACAGCTTCAAGGTCTCTCACCACATTGATAGTCATGTGCAGAGTCTCTTGGCTCCATTTGTCAGGCTTCTCTAGAGAAGTACAAAACACCGTTGAAGACCTGCCATTTGAGAGCCAGAAATTATTCTCAGCCAATACGGATGCTTCACTCCATTCTCTAAAAGCCTCAAGGGCAACCCTCAAAACTCTTGGTATGTTCATCCCCCAACAGAAGAAAAAAATCAACCAAATGTATACGCCCTGTGGTAGAGTGGCATCCTATCCACCCCAGAGACTCTACTACCTGAGGCACTGCCAGAGACAACAGAAGCAGAGACAGCCACAGGATCAGCAAACTATGCTCCAGCCTGCCAACGGCAGGCAGACATTTTGATCCTCTGGTCAGGGGTTCAATGTCATCCTCATGCCAGCTGTTACAGATTCAGCCTACAACTGTTTTACGATGTCTAGGCTGCAAGAACAATGGACAAGTGGTCACTGAAGGTCCTGGACAAAGGTCTACTGAGTCCATTCATCAAATTTCCACCAACCCAGTCCCCTTCCTGTCCCTCTTCAGGGACCCTTCTCATGAGCCCCTGTTGCAGCAAAAAATAAACAAACTGCTACAAATAAGAGCAATAGAAATCGTTCTAGAACATCACAGAAGAAAGGGGTTCTACTCCAGATACTTCCTCACACCAAAAAAGTTGGGAGGATGGAGGCCCATATTGGACTTATGCAGGCTGAACAAGTACTTAAGAAAGCAACAATTTACATGGTAACACTGGCAAAGATAATTTCTGCATTAGGAAAAGGAAACTGGATGTCGTCCCTCAACTTTCAGGATGCATATTTTCATAAGACAATAAGACCATCTCACAAGAAATTCCTCAGAGTCATGCTAAACAATCAACACTATCAGTACTGAGTTCTCCCATTTGGCCTATCAGCGGCTCCCAGGGCCTTCTCCAAAATTCTGGCCATGGCAGTAGCACACCTAAGAATAAGGCATAGTAATAAGTAATAAGGCATAGTAATCTTCCCTTACCTGGATGATTGCCTGATAGTAGCTCCAACGGAACAGCAGACCAAACAATCCACAGAGGCCACAATCAGACTTTTTACAGATTTGGGGCTACAAATAAATGCACAGAAGTCCAGCCTACCCCATTTCAAGAACTCGAGTTCATAGGGCCACGCTCGATTGCATACGGGCACAAGCGCGGCTACCTCTTTCAAGATTCCACTCTCTCACAACGTTAGCACTATTGGTCATACACAGTCCCACAGTATCAGCCAGACAATGCCTGCAGTTACTAGGTCACATGTTGGCAACGCCTTATGTGGTTCGTCGTGCAAGGTTACACATAAGAACTCTTCAGGCCTGGTTGTACACTTGCTTCCGTCCACACAGGCACTCATTGCGCAAAATTCTCAGCCCTACAAACAGAGTCAAAGTGTCCCTCTCCTGGTGGCTTCAGCACAATAACCTCTGCTCAGGGGTACCTTTCCACCAACCAATTCCATCAATCCACATCACAATTGATGCGTCACTGGAAGGTTGGGAAGCCCATATTCAGGATCACTCTATTCAGGGGAGATGGTCTCCCAGGGAGTCAAGCATGCACATCAACATACTTGAGTTACGAGCTGTAGGAAGAGCGAACACTTTCTCCCTCTAATTCAGGGCAAGGAAGTCAGGGTATATACAAACAACACTGCCTGCATGTTCTACATAAACTGACAGGGTGGGGCCAGGTCACATCACCTGTGCAACGAAGCAGTTGCCCTATGGATATGGTGCATACTCCATCAAATAGACATATCTGTGGTATATCTCCCAGGAGAACAAAATGCCACAGCAGACTACCTGAGTTGTTTTTACCAGAAGCATGAGTGGGAAATACACCCTCAAGCCCTGAATTCCATCTTCCACAAGTGGGGCGTTGCAGAAATAGATTTTTTCGCAACATCACTCAACTCCAAATGCCCCAAGTACTACCCCAGGGCCGGCCTGGGCAGGAACTAAATGGGCGATGCCATGATTAGCAACTGGCCTCACAGCCTATTGTATGCCTTTCCATCTCTCCCTCTCATAGGGAAAGTCATTCACAAGATAAAACATAACCGGGCCAGGGCGATCATGATAGCACCTTCATGGCCATACGGACATGGTTCCCTTACCTGTCACAAATGTCAGTTGCTCTTCCGATTACTCTTCCTCCATGGCCAAACATAGTATTCCAGGACCAGGGCTGGGTTCTGCATCCAGAAGCTCGCAAGCTTCATCTGACCGCATGGATCCTTCACGGTTAATAGTGCATCCCTTCACCTGTATGGAAGAGGTACAAAACATAATCCTTAATGGCCACAAATAGAGTACGAGGAAAACCTACCTGTACAAATGGTAGCATTTTCCCCAATGGGCTACCCATAGAGCACTTCAGCCATGGTCAACACAGCTCACAATGCTCCTCGCTCTTAAAACACAAAACTTGTCTAACGCATCTATTAAGGTACATCTCGTGGCCATATCTAGTGAGCATGGCACGGTGGACATACAAACTCTTTTCTCTCACCTGACCACCAAAAAAATTTATGAAAGGACTTAACAACACCTTTCCTCCACTAAAACCAATAATCCCATCTTGGAATCTCAACTTAGTCCTGAACACATTAACTCGTCCCATTTAAGTCCATGGCCACTTGCTCTTTAACACACCTTTCCATGAACATAGCATTTCTAATAGCAATTATGACGACCAGAAGTGTCAGCAAATTAGCCGCCTCATCGCCTACCCACCATTTATGACATTCTACAAAGACAAAGTTGTACTAAGACCACATCTGAAATTTCTTCCGAAGATAGTCTCACATTTCCATCTCAATGAGCCTATATACTTATCAGTCTTCCATCAGAAGCCTCATCTGGATGCCAGTGCAGCAAGGATCCATTCCCTGGATGTCAGGTGGCCTATTGCCTTTTACCTAGACAGAACGAGACAATTTAGACAATTGCACAAGCTGTTTGTATCAATAGCAGATCGCTCTAAAGGACAAGCAAAATCCAAGCAGACACTCCACAAATGAATCGTGAACTGTATTTGCGAGTGCTATAACATCAACAAGGTTGCATTACCAAATCCATACAGGCACATTCCATGAGAGCGATGGCCACATCAATGGCCTTCTTGCATAATGTGCCCATCAGAGACATATGCAGGGCAGCAAGATGGACCTCTATGCATACCTTCACAAAACATTATGCATTAGATACTTCATGCACAGTATACCTCCTTTGGGATGGCAGTCCTCTAAGCGGTCTGCTGATGAGATCCGAAGCCCCTCCTTCCTAGAAGCTCGGGGCACTGCTCCACAGTCACCTACAGTGGAGCGCCCACAGGGACATTCCTTGAAGAAGAAAAGAGAGTATCCTCACCTGGTGCAGTAACTGGTGTTCTTCGAGATGGGTGTCCCTGTAGGCGCTCTATGACCTGCCTTCCTCCCCTCTGCTTCAGAGCTTTAACATCTCTCCGAGGTAGAGAAGGAACTGAGGCAACAGTTGACAGTGCGGACTCGTCGGCACACTCGCTACATTGTGGGCAGTGCAGTGCGTGCACACTGGTACGTAGGGAGAATACTGTACCAAAAAGTTCCAATTGGAAGTGCAGGGGCACCAACACACCTACAGTGGAGTGCCCACAGGGACATTCATCTCGAAGAACACCAGTTACTGCACAAGGTGAGTAACCTCTCTTTTCTCAGAATGTCCATTTAATGTAGAGGAATAATATACTAATGTCAAGAACCCAAAACCTGAACGTATGTCACTTTTGCAGGTTGAGAATGCACCTGCTGAAAAGGTTATTTGATTTGTTATCATCACTATATTTTGAATAATAATAACAGTACATTTTTCTATGTATAAAGTGGTGGCTGGAAACTGTGGTTGCTATTGAGTGAATGTGGAAATAAGGTAGGGTTGTTTTTATGTGCTTATATGTTCATATAAACAAAAATATAAAACCATAAATGGCAGTATTAACCTTTGACATGAAGATCTCTAATGGCTCAGAGGGAATGCTAGATAACCCAGAAGAAGAAATGAAGCAGAATGGCAATTCTTCATGGCTTTTATGTTTGGTTGATGTAATAGTCCTGTAGTTTAAGACCATACCGGCATGCTATGGATAAATCCATATTATCATTAAAGGTCTTCCTAATTGTGTTGTTTGAACAACAACCCACTTGTAGACAAAGTGTTACATAATGAATTAGCAATAGAAAATCATTGTTTGTCTTGAGGAGTCCATTAATTGTTATCTGTTTAACACAAAAACATTCTACAACACAAACAAAACAGAAAATCAGAGCTCAGATGTAGGAGGATATGGGAGGAAACACAATTTCTCTTGTTAAAATAAGCAGTTCAGCATATCAGAGGATAACAGAGAAGGGAAGTTATTGTATTTGTGTTAGTTTTGTAAGCACTCAAGTGATGTGCAGGCTTTTGTCTTAGAAATGTTCACTGTGGTAAAGCAACGGTATAAAAATTCATAGAATCACAAGTCTGTTTTTGTCTGCATTCCTTTAATGGAAATCAGAAGGCCTACTAAAGTTATATAGCCTCTTAAGGCAACCTAAAGTTTTCTTTAACAGGCTATTGTACTGTGTGATTGTCTATTGTAGCTAATACATGTATATCTTAAGGGGTTTGGATAGCATAATTGGCAGCTTGTTTTGTTAATTAGGAGCAAAGGGAAAAATTCAGTCATAGTAAGCAATGTTTTCAATGTTCATATGTCACTTTATAAAATGACTTATAGGGATATGCTGGCTGCTACCTAGTATCTTAATTGGAACTGACAGAAAAAGCCATGGCATTATCAAACACTCTGACCATTGAGATTGAGAGAAAGGTATTTGTCTTGAGTTTTCACAAATATGCATGTGCCACAGAACAATCTTTATTCATAAAGCTATTTTAAAGTTAACATTCTTACTATCTGCAGTTGGCTAAGGACTGACATGTATTAAACCATGTATGTGTTTCATGCCTGCTTATAACAAACAAATTACATTCGCATTTCAAAAATTCAGGAATCTTTATTAAACTGTAGATAGAAGTTACCCACTTTGGAGCATAAAACATTTCCTTATTTTTCCTTCAGCTTTAGATTGTTCAGATAAGACTGAGATGGGGAAGTACAGATAACCCTCAATTCCTATGGACTGTGCCTATATTAGCAAATGTAACAATTGTAGTTCATCGTTGGTGGTAGAAATAGTGGAGGCAATAGTATAGACAAGGATCAGATGTTTAAGATTTTTGGGGACCTAGGCATGGATCCTGCAAATACTCTCAAGTGAAGATATTCATGTGCATAAATATTAGTAGGATTGAGGCCAAAAATGCCTGAGCACTGTCCACACTATAGCTTCTAGTGTCATTGCCACCAGTGGTCTTTCACTGATAGTGAATTTTGGCTTTAGGGATGGCAAGTATAGAAAATAAAGTTATATGTGCAGTGGGGAAAGGCTGAAAGAATTTTGGTTTTCTTGTTTAAAGTGAAAGAATTGAGCAAGAAGTAAAGTACCTTATTTTTCTAGACTTAATCAAAAAAGTAGTAGTGATTACTAAGGTCTGTCCATGTGGAGCCCACTCTTGGTTTGCATGCATCCCATGTCCATGAGAACAGTATTTTAGGGTCCGTTTACATAGCAGCGTTATTTTGGAATAACTGACGTTATTCCGAAATAACATAGTTTGCGTCCACAATACAAGCCTTTATTTTGAAATAATGTCGAGCTGGAGGACTTCTTACTCCAACTCATGGTAACCCTCATTTTATGAGGAGTAAGGGAAGTCAAAGGAAGAGTGTTCTTCCTTCAACTTCCTGCTGTGTAGACAGCACCACAAGCTGAATTAAGCTATGTCAACTTAAGCTACGCAATTGACGTAGCTGAAGTTGCGTAGCTTAATTTGACTTTAGCCCTGTTGTGTAGACATACCCTTAATTAGCAGTGTTCCCACCAGAGGACATAATGGTTAGAGTAACCCCAATCACCACTCATTTCTTCCTTACTGCCTGTGGCAACAAGACAGAATAACCTCAGTATCCATCTACTTTCCCTGCAGCAGATTGCTGCATAGATGTTAGTGTGCTTATTTATAGTTGGCTGTTACTTTATTTATTTTAAAGCCCATTGAGGGAGGAAGGGAGGAGGAAGAGAAAGAGAGAAAGAAAATAATAGCTTTAGTTGGTGCTTTGTTACCAAGGCACCAGCCTCAAAGTTCTCAGGATTTAAGTCTGGCCTCTCCTAGGGGGTTACTATGGCCCTATATGATAAGCTTGTTGAAAGTCTGTTTTTGTTTAGGGAAGGAACATTTTCCTAAGAAGTGTAAAATTTGTAAATCCTCCTTCAAATGCACTCGAAAGCCCGAGAAGCAAAGTTTTAATTTTTTGATAGATCAATGAATGGGGAATCTGGTTCAGAAATTCTGCCACGAAATTCTGACTTTGCTATTTTCTTCTCAAAACAGCAATCATCTAGAGGTCCAACCATTGGGAAGGTTACGGTAGGCACACAGGGGACAAAGAGACTTTGTACCAAAAATGGGGTCCAATGCAGCTCTCTTTGGATTCAGTCAGCTGCTCCTATTGTCCATTCAGGAAGAGAGCACTGTTGAAAGTCAGGAACTTGGCACTGATCTTCCTGTTCAGTATACTGAAAAAAGAAGCTTACATGCTATCACTTTCCAAACTCTCATAGAACTTCATCTGCTAAGTTGGCACTCCATACTGCCTTGTCTGGACTGGCTCTGCACTTGTCAACTTAGTCACCAGGTTTCATCAACTTTAATACCATTAAAGTTGCTCCATCAACTTTTGCTCCATCAACTTTAATACCATTTATAGCTATCTCACTAGTGACTAAAGATAGGAAATTCCTTGGCACTGGCTAAGACATGAGTACTCACTGAATCAGTACTGCTTCCTTCCATACTTTTTTTGACAAATACAGGTTGGACCTCCCTGGTCCGGCACCCTTGGACCTGTGCTGTCCTGGAACCAAGGAGTTTGCCGGGGAGGTCCGTGCTCTCCTGCTGGCTGACCCGCTCCCGGGTTCCTCTCCCTGGGGCTCCCTGCCCTTCCTCTGGCCTCCCTAACACTGGCCTGGCACAGCTCTCCACCCTGCTGCCTGCCTGCTGCCTCACGGTCTCCCAGGGTTCCCATTGGGGACTACTTGGCTGCTGCTGGTCCTGCTGCCACAGGGTGTTCTCTGGTGCCTCACGGGCTCCCGGGGTTCCCGGCTGGGGCCACCCAGCCACTGGCAACTCTGCTGCCACCAGGGGCTCCCCAGCCTGGCCACCCCTGCCCCACTGCTGGGTCTGCCCTGCTGCCACTGGGAATTCCAGTTACCTGACTCTGCCAGCCCCACTTCAGCTGGGAGTTCCCCAGCGAAGGCTGCCCGGTCACTCTGGCCCCACTGCCACCAGAGGTTTCCCAGGGTTCCTGGCTGGAACTCCCCGGCCACGTGGCCCTGCTAATGCCAGGGGTTCCCTGGTCCAGACAGGAGGACCCCTGCCAAAGCCTGGCCCCACTGATGCCGGGGATTCCCTGGCCGGGGCTGGGGCTCCCCAGCCACTGCCTGGCCCCGTTAATGCTGGGGGTTCCAGGCCAGGGTGGGGGCTCCCCAGATGCCACCTGGCCTACCTGGGATTCCCAAGCCCTGTGTTGCTCTGGGACACTTCGGTCCAGAAACATTCCTGGCCCTCCTAAACCCCAGATATTGCTGGACCAGAGAGTCCCGGATTTGGGAGGTTCAACCAGGATTAATTTATGCACAAGTATGCTAAATGCAAAAGGATAAGTTCTTTACTTTCTAGTTAGCAATATTTTGGGGGAATAACAAACTTCCTTGTTCCTCTGAACTGTGACGTTTCTGGCCCAAGAAAATAAATACCAAATATCTTCATCTGTAGTTTTGTTCTAATTATATGCAACATAGGGAAGGAAAATACTAATCAAGTAAAGTGTATATAGACTGCTTTTCCTAATTTATTCCCTTGACTTCCTAACATGGATAGTAAGAAAGTATGCTGTTTATAAATTAGTATTGTCAATCATTTTTCTGCTGATTTTGTTTTACATATTTGGATCCTAATTTTTCATTTCACCCAAAATGCTAATTAAATACAATGGAGCTTTGGGTATTAAATACACAATTTCTAAATTGTGTGGCTCAATTTCTAAACAGAAGAGTAAGTTTGTTTTTTCATTTTAAATTTTTACTTGTCACAGTATGCACATGAATTTTGAGTACAGAGGAATTTTTTTCTTTGTATCTTGGAATTCTGTAAATTGCCTAATACCAAGAGTTAGAACATAAGAACGGCCATACTCGGTCAGACCAAAGGTCCATGTAGCCTAGTATCCTATCTTCCAACAGTGGCCATTGCCAGATGCCCCAGACGTAGTGAACAGAACAGGTAATCTTCTCATGATCCCTCTCCTATCATCCATTTCCAGCCTCTGATAAACAGAGGCTAGGGACACCATTCCTGCCCATCCTGGCTAATAGCCGTTGATGGGCCTAACCTCCATGAATTTATCTAGCTCTTTTTTGAATCCTGTTAAAGTCCTGGTCTTCACAACATCTTCTGTCAAGGAATTCTACAGGTTGTGTACTGTGTGAAGAAAAACTTCCTTTTGTTTGTTTTAAATCTGCTACCTATTAATTTCATTTGGTGATCCCTAGTTCTTGCTTACAGATTTTCTAGTTAATGCTTACAGACCAGGAACCTATTGGTTGTAGCACAGTTTATTCTGTCTGGCTGTGTCTAGACTGGCCAGTTTTTCCAGAAAATCAGCCTCTTTTCCGCAAAAACTTGCCAGTTGTCTACACTGGCCGCTTGATTTTCCGCAAAAGCACTGACGTTCTCATGTACGAAATCAGTGCTTCTTGCGGAAAAGCTTTGACGCTCCCGTTCGGGCAAAAGTCCTTTTTGCAAAAAACTGTTGCGCAAAAGGGCCAGTGTAGACAGCTAGCTAAGACTTTTGCGCAAAAGCAGGCTAAACGGAAAAAAGCGGTTTGGACGCCGGGAGACCCCGTAGGAGCCCCGGACTTCCTGGTAACTCGAGCTCTTAAAGCACACGCAGGCTACTGAGCGCACGTGGCAGGAGCGTGCCTCAGACCTCTGGGCCCAGCAGCCATGCAGCATGGCAGCTGCGGCCGATGAGCCACCTGCACCCCCAGCGCAAAAGGAGAGCCCCCTCCTGGTCGTCGGGGGAGCTAGAGACCCTCCTGGACCTGTGGGAGGAGGAGGAGGGCCTCCATGACACCCGGTCCTGGCACCGCAACGCCGACATCTTCGGCCGCATGGCCCAGGCACTAGCCCAGCAGGGACATCCAGCCCGGACGAGCGGCATGTGGCCGCGGCAGGCAGCTCCAAGGCACGCCTGGGACCGTGCTGCCACACACATCCGGCAGGACCGGGGGGGGGAAGGGTGGATGCCTGCTGGAACCAGCCAGGGACTCAGGCCAGAGCCCGCACCTCCACAAGGGTGTAGCAGGCAAAACGGCACACTGTCCCCATGCCTGGCTGTGAGGCACAGCAAGCTGCTCCTGGGAAAATCGCAGTGTCACAGCCCTGTGAGCGTGGCCCCCCCTGAGCCCCTCGCCTGCTCTCGGTGCCTTGGCTGGCTCCCCGTGGGAAGTCCCCACTGCAGCCACACACATCCCTGGGCTACCGTGTGTGAGGGATAGTGGGAGGGAGAAGGGGGGGGAGCGCTCGGGCCGCCCCTAGGGCCGCCTGAGTTTTGCTGCAAGGATGGGACACTCCCCAGTCACTCTCCTGGTTCCGTCCAGGAGATATCCCACGCGATGGGGATCTGAGAGCCCAGACCACGTCTGAGACGTGCTTCCAGGCACTGTGTGGGGATTCATCTCGCTTTCCTGTCAAATACCATTGATTAGCCCAAAGCCTCACAGCCTCCACCAGCAGGGAGTTCCACAGGTTAACGCAACACAAGCGCCCTCCTGCCCTCCATGGGGCCAGGACACAGACTGGGGGTTCCAATACATGGAGGAGGACCCTACTCCAGGGGCGGTCCTCTATGCAAACATACAACAGGGAGGGGTGGGGAACCGAGGGGGCCCAAGCCACACCACCCCTGTGGTGTCACTTGGGCTCAGGGGTGGGGTGGAAGGCATGAGGTGTGGGGACAGTGGCCAGGCTGCCTGACTGACCCATCCTTTCTTCTGTTCCCTGCAGTGGGACCAACCAGGAGCGGGGGGCCCTCCGGTCTGGCAGCAGCAGCACCCCCAGCCGCCCAACCACCGAGGCAGCGCGTCCGACACCGGGACCAGCTCCTGCGGCGCCATGTGCAGGCCGTCGAGCGGGTAGAGGCTGCCTGCCATCCAGAGGCGCACAGAGGCGGACCTGCAGTGGCGCCAGGAGGCCTGGGCCACCTTCCAGGGACACTGTGCGCTGATGGCGAACTCCGTTGCCAGCCTCTCCGCACACATTGCCCATGCCATACATTATGGCATGGCCGCGCCCCATGTCCCTGGCATCCCTCCCCTAGCAGTGCCTCCGCCCCCTCCTGCCCCTCCTCCAATGGCCCCTCCTGTTCCTGCTCCTGCCCCTCCTGCTCCTGCCCCTGCTCCTGCCCCTCCTGCTCCTGCTCATGCCCCTCCTGCCCACCTCCCCGTTCAGCCTGCCCCAATGCGGTCTGCCCCCCATGTCCAGGTCCGCCCCCGCAGGAGCGGTCGCAGGGGCCACCCCTCCCAGGAGTAGCTCCCCTCTCCCTCCCAGTTCAAGGTCTCCTCCCCCTCCCAGTTCAAGGTCTCCTCCCCCTCTCCCCCCTTTGTAAATAAAAACCGACAAGTTTTTTTGGTGAAACCAAACTGAGTTGTTGTGTGTTGGTAGGTAAGGGGAGGGGAGGGGATGGGGAAGGGGAGGAGAGGGAGTTTTCCAGGGAAACCGAGGCGACCCTACTCCGGGGCCTGTGAGAACATGTCCGTGAGGGCCTCCTGGATGCGCACCCCATCGTGGTGCACCTGCCCCCGCCCCCTCCTGCAATGGCCCCTCCTGCTCCTGCTCCTGCTGCCCACCTCCCTGTTCAGCCTGCCCCCCATGTCCAGGTCCGCCCCCGCAGGAGTGGTCGCAGGAGCCACCCCTCCCAGGAGTAGCTCCCCTCCCCCTCCCAGTTCAAGGTCTCCTCCCTGTTACGCGAGGTAACGTGAATAATTAATTTAGAATGCCGATCAACCTAATAAAATCATGAAGATGACAAATGCGGACTCCAAATTCCATATCTATCACAGGTTTTCTAAAAAAAAAGGGAAATAATTTTGAAGGGTTATGAGTTTGTGATGCATAAATGAATACCAACTCTGAAGATAAAATTTAACCACAGGACTATATTTGACATGCATAAAATCCCAATCAAGGAAGGGATAGATTACAAAAGAGTAAACACAACACAAAAGACATTAAACACAGTCTAGGCATGGAGGGCGATTGCGGTGATGCTGGCGACCTCGATCCTTTGGTCCTTCCGGGCCTCAGGAGAGGAACTGCCAGGAGATCCCTGGATGGACAAAGCTGTGGCTGGCGACCTCCATCCTTTGGTCCTTCCGGGCCTCACGAGAGGAACTGTCAGGAGATCCCTCGATGGACGAAGCTGTGGCTGGCGACCTCCATCCTTTGGTCCTTCCGGGCCTCAGGAGAGGAACTGCCAGGAGATCCCTCGAAGATGACTGGAATCGGGTGCGCTGACTCGAGCCTTCCGCACAAACCTCGACTCCTCTTCCTCGACTCCTGACAGCTCGAACAGACGATGGTGGCCTAGAATATCCCTACACCTAACCCTGAACTCAAAGAAAACCCTAGCTACGGCCGACGCGCCCGACGAACAAACTCAACGACAGCCGAAATGCTTTGAACCGACGACGATAGCTAATCTAACTAAACCTAAATCTAAACCTAATCCTAATTGGTAGGTACAAGCCTTCCGCTTGACCTGACCAAACCCTTAACAGAACCAAGAGTACTGTGCTCTGAACTAGACTGCTCAAACATATTTCACATAACAATAATGAACATTCTGCACAACATCCCCTCTCCCCAAACAGTGTGTTGTTGTGTAAGGAGGGGAGGAGTTGTCCAGGGAAACCGGCGACCCTACTCCGGGGCCTGTGAGAACATGTCCGTGAGGGCCTCCCGGATGCGCACCCCATCCTGGTGCGCCTGGTGGCTGGCAGCTGTGTGGAGCTGTTCGTAGGCCTGGCCCTCTGCTGCCATCCATGCGGGAAGAAGGCCTCCCGCTCCGCTCCACAATATTGTGGAGCATGCAGCACGGCCACTACCTCCGTTGCATTCCGCTCACCCATCTCGAGACGGGTGAGCAAACACCAGAAGCGGGCTTTTAATCGGCCAAAGGCGAGCTCCACTTGATTGCGGGCCCGGTTGAGGCGGTCATTGAACTGGGCCCGGTTCTGGTCCGGCCGCCCCGTGTAGGGCCACATTAGCCAGGGCTGCAGGGGGTAGGCCGCGTCCCCGACGACGCAGATGGGCATAGGCACATCCCCGACAGTCAACTCCCGCCGGGGGAAGTAGGTGCCCGCCTCCAGCCTGCGAAACAGTCCGGAGTTGCGGAGGATGCGGGCGTCATGTGCCCTGCTGGACCAGCCCGTGTAGACGTCCAGGAAGCGGCCCTGGTGGTCCACGACGGCCTGCAGAACAATAGAGCAGTACCCCTTTCTGTTCATGAAATGGGCTGCTCGATGCTCCGGGGCCCGGACGGGGATGTGGGTTGCATCCAGTGCTCCCGCAGTTGGGGAACCCGAGGGCAGCGAAGCCAGCGACGGTGAAGGCCCACGCCCCGCAGGCGGATCACTCTGGGGAGCAGGACGTTGTTGATGGCGACGACCTGCAGAAGGGTGCAGAGAAACACAGGGGAACACATCACATAAGGCAGGGGTGGGTGTGCGCTCCCTTGGCCCCCTCCCCGTGATTCCCTCTGTCCTCACGCACACACACACCACAGCCCCCTCGCCCTACACCCCTCCCCCAGCAGGCCTGTGCAAGGGTGGGATGGCCCGAACCCCTGGGTGACCCAGCATGGAGTCTTGGCTGCCCCTGGGCATAGAGTGCAGCACCTTCCCCCCACCCCACTCCCCACTCCCCCTGGGACTTACCTCCATCTCGACGGCGCCGACGGTGGATCTGCCCACCCCGAATTGGTGTGCCACCGATCGGTAGCTGTCTGGGGTGGCCAGCTTCCAGACTGCGATGGCGACCCTCTTCTTGACGGGGATGGGAGCCCGCAGCCGGGTGGTGGCTCTCTGGAGCGCAGGGGTGAGCCAGGCACAGAGCTCCATGAACGTCCACTTTCGCATGCGGAAGTTCCAGAGCCATTGCTGGTCATCCCATTGCCCTAGGACCAGCCGGTCCCACCAGTCAGTGCTGGTATCCAGTCTCCACAGTCACCTCTGCACCCTGGGGTGGGGGTGCCACAGGGACACCATAGCCTCACTGGTGAGGGGGTCCAAACCGATGTGCCCCTCCTGGTCCTGGAAGAGGAGGGCACCAACCTGGAGCAGCAGCTGCAGGCACTCCAAAATGTCCAACAGGGGCCAGAGCAGGCACATGGCCACCCATGGTTCCATGGCACAAGACAGAGGGCAAGGAAAAAACCCCTGGCAAAAGCAGTAGGTGGCCAAAGGCAGCGGTGTCCCAAAGTCAGAGGGCAACCACCAAATCTGCTTATGGCTGTCAGTCCCTGCAAGAGGCCCTCTAGCACAGAGCGGAGAGAAACGGCTGTCCGGGGAGATCCCTTTAAGCACGTCCCGCCCCCGGAAAGGGCCGCCAGCCCCCGCCCCCGGAAAGGGCTGGTGCCCTTGTGCCCTCCGCAAAATGGTTCCGGGCTTCTGCTTTTGCGGAAAAGCACGCCGCCAATGTAGACGCGCTTTTCCGCAAAAGCGCATCGTTATAACGCGAACTCCGCGCCAATCTAGACGCTCTTTTCCGCAAATACTTTTAACGGAAAAACTTTTCCGTTAAAAGCATTTGCAGAAAATCATGCCAGTCTAGACGTAGCCTTTTTGTAAAGGGGAGACTGGCACAGGCAATGCAGTGTTTTATCATTCCTATGGTCAAAGATTAGAAATGTGGAAGCACCTTAATCTTGAGGCTATCTATCAGTTTGACTCTCACCATGAGATTGGCAATTGACTTGAGAGTGAACGTGTGTTGTTTAGAGATTTCTGACTGAGCCTGTGCCAGCAGAAGGAAGACCTCTTGGTATAGAAAGCTGAATGTATCCAGATGCTGAGAACACTTTTGTGGTTAGCATTTAAAAAGATCATATGGAAGTGAGTCCAAACAGTAATTCTGTCTATGCTACTTTATCACTATCTGACCTTATGCCTGGTACTGTATTGAGTAGTTAACTCTCTGGGTTTTTTTTAATTTAAAAAACCTGCCAGACTATAACTCATTAGCTACATGTTAGAAGAGCTGATGCCTCTGTACCAAATATGGAATAGTACTTTTTTCTCCCCTATCATCCTCTTTTTCAAAACAGCCATTTAGTACTACTCCATGGATTATATAGTTGAGGTTGAGATAGCATTTTTGCCATAAAACTCATTTTCCCAAGTATTTACAACTTCAAAACAAAACTCCCACCACTCTGAGCATGAAATTATTTATGATGATCAGCTCAGACATAGTTTTTTTTTTCCTAGTGAGAGAATTTTACTTGAGAGAGAGTAAAGAGTTTCAGAGAACTTTTTTAAAATTACCAAGATCCTTTTCCAGTGTTGCCTTTGCACTTGGATAACTGAAGGGTTTTCTTTTCAAATTGTCAGGATCAGTTAGGGTACATCTATACGGTGGCGCTATTTCGGGATACTTCAGTATCCAGTATCCCGAAATAGCATTTTCTGTGTCTTGACATCGCACCAATGGGCACACTATTCTGACGTCCCAGTAATCCTTGTTCCATGAGGATTAAGGGACTTGTCAGAATAGTGGTCTATTTTGAAATCTGGCACAGTGTAGACAGCACCACATTTCAAAATAGACTATCTTGAAATAAGCTCGAAATAAGGTATGCAGTTTGCGTAGCTCAAATTGCATAGCTTATTTCCAGCTATCACTGTAGTGTAGCTGCACCCTTATGGACTTAGTGCTCATTGAAGACTAGTGCTACTGCTTGTTTGGAGGAAACTTGCTTTAAAATAGTGATAGGCCAAAGCTTATGGGAGTTGGGAACTGGTGCATTTCAAAGACCTCTGCATACAATATAAAAGAGTGGTGTGGGGCAAAACCCATTTTTTCCCTTTTGCATTAGAATAAAGGTTCTCTTTTTTAAATTCTCACATATGTTAGCCCTATCAATTTCAATTAGATTATTGATCCAAGGGAGGACTACTCACTTGCATGTATGTCTGCAGGATCAGGCTCCAATTAAAAATGGCATCTTAAATCAGTTACATTTTTTTATGATTTAAAAAACAACCTAAAGTGGATTTGTATGGTTAACTTAGGTTCTGATCCTTCAAGCTGTTTGTCAGTGTTGAAATTCTATGCTACTTGATCTCTATCAACAGGGGTGAACTGGGCAACTCAATCATAGTCAGCAATGACATGAAGTGCATCCAAACCTCTTTTCTCTGTTGACTATTTGCAGCAAATTTCCTTGTTCATTTTATCCTATTACTGCTGTTTATACTTCAGACCATTTACAACTTCATGTATATAATGATCTTTGTAATCCAGTGTCAGCATTTTTTCTGATTAATATCAAATAGAGCACAAGCTATTTAGCTGAAGTATTGATGTTACTTTACTCTATGATGTACGCGCAGTACAATGACAGTGGGGTTTTTTTTTTTTTGCCTCTGGTAAGATCTTTTTTTAAATAAAAAGGGTGGAATGCTTGTATTTTGTTTTTGTATTTGTGCCAGCTGATATCTTCTTTCAAAAGATTACATATAGTCAAACATGAGGCTCTTAATAAACCAAAACTATTAAGATGAATGTTTATATAAATCACAAAGTACAAAGAGACCCCTGTGATCATTTTGATTATGAAGCTTTACCATTACTGGTCAAAACTCTGATCCTCTATCTTTATGTAAAAATATTATGCTTATTTCTGTTCTATTGTACGTGGTTAGGCGCTCAAAATGAAACAAAAATAATACTGTAAATAGAGGTGCATCCTGAGTTTTGTGTCTCTCATAAATTTCACATTTATTATTTACTGTAAAATTGAAATAGACACTTTGGTAAGTTAGTTTGCCCTTGGCCAGCACTGAAGAATGCTGTTCATGTGATAGTGCAGTGGGTTCAGATTTTGCAAACCAATGACTTTTGCCAAGTTCTTAAACTTTTAGATGTGTCCTTGAGCTGAGGTTATGTCTACTCTCTGTAGATGCCAAGGATCAGTTACCTTTTTGTAAGATCAGGGAATGTCTATGATGTCCTTGGCTAGTATTGAACACCACATTTCCATGCTGTGGCCATAAGGGCTTATCAGTTCTTTAGATGCATAAATAGGGAAATCTTGTGTAGTAGCAGAGAGGTTATTTCAGCTCTGTATACTGGTACTGGAATACTGCATCCAGTTTTGGTGTCAACAGTTCAAGAAGGAAGTTGATAAAATTGGTATATTTTACCATTGGTATATTTTACCATGGTATTTTCTCCAAGTGAACCCTAGAGAAGCCTAGATTAAAATACAATTTGTCCTGTGACTGTTTGCTTTCAAGCTTTATAATAAAGCAATTATTGTATATACTCAAACATAAGCCCATTCGTTCATAAGCCGAAGCCGACTCCCCAACTTACAGAAAAAAAATGTTAAAAAGTCAATGACCTGTTTATAAGCCAACTCTATATTGGCAGTGTACAAACTTCCAGTCCTAGCTCGTCAGCGTCAGCGTGAACTGAGGGACGTGCTGGCTGCAGGCACGGAGCTTTTCAGCCTGCACTGCTTCCCACAGCTGTCATTGGCAGCTGTTCACCTTTCTCAGCCAATGGGAGCTGAGGAAGTAGCACCGGGTGAAGGCACGTGCTGACCACCACTTCCCGCTGCTGCCGTTGACCTGAAATGGTGAATGGCAGCAACTGGGAGCTGACAGGTTCCATTCCTGCAGATGCTCCAGGTACCTAAAATGTCCCAGCGTGCCAATGGTTTGCCCTTCTGGGCTGGAAATTGAAGTTTGCAAACTCTTCCCCACCAGTGGAAAAAAATATGAACCACAATGACCCAGTTATAAGCTGACCCCCATTCTTCAGAGCCTGATTTTTTACCAAAAAATTTGGCTTTTGATTGGTAAATATGGTAACTCATTTTAAAAAACACACCATTTATTGTGGTGTAGATAAGTCCAGAGATATTATCAAACTCTTATCATGGCTAAAGAAAGCAAACCAGTAGTACTATGGCTGAGTGCTAGCAATACATTCTCTTAGGCATTCCCCCACTCATTATTTGGTGAGAAGATAAGAGTGGACCTTATTTCTCTTGAACAGCCAATTGGATGCAAGGCTAGAGCTGCTTTGATTCTAAGCATTAGAAGGGAAGTTCCCTCTTCCTGGGCAAGACAGACTTGGGATAGGTTATGTACTTTTATACACTTGTCCACAGTGGCGCCTGTGATGAATGAATTTAAGTAACAGATACAAAGCAGTTACTTAGCAGTAGAACCAAGTTATCTTGTGCCAATGAGACTGTAAGGGCCAATATAGGGAAATTAAGGCAAGTTAGTCCAAATAAATCCACTTTAAATTCACACCTTTAGTTTATTAACTACTTTTAATATCTCTGTAGATGCTCTTATTCAGAATTAAAGTGGCCATAATTTGGTTTATCTTAATTCACTGAATGAATGTCCGCACTGGAGCTTAATGCAATTAAGCAATCCACTTTAAATTAAAAACTGTATTTAATTCACAGTAATTTTTCTCAGGGCTTGTCTATATAGCACAAGCTTTTTTGCCAATACAGCTATACTGGCAGAGCATCATAGTGCAGATGCAGTGTAAGATGACAGAACGAGTTTTTCTGATGTCATAGTAACATTCCTTCCCAAAAGACATTAGCTGTGATGACACGTGCACTTTTCAGTTGGCATAGCTGCAGCTACACTGGTGTTTTTGCCAGCATTGCTATATTGATGGGGGTATGCTTTTTTCCACACTCCTGACCCACATAATTATTGTGACAAAACTTTGTCGTGTACAGCTGGCCTAAGTTTTCATGAGTATCCAACCCTGTACATAAAGAATGAAGGAATCTTGATCCTATCTCTAAGGTTATGTCTACGTTACCAGGTTATTTCAAGATAAGTTATTTCAAAATAATAACTCCCAAAATAACTGTTTTGAAATAAGCTTGTTCCTCTTCACAAGCAGCAGTTATTATTTCAAAATAACAGGCTTGGTAGTGTGGACCCTCACCTTGTTATTTAGAAATAAGGGGAGTTATTTCGAAGTAACTCCCCTGATTAGACATGCCCAAAGTCCCCTCACAAGAGTCCACTGTGAGCTGCAGTCAAATTTTTCTGCCTTCTATGCTTGAAGTTAATCAGTCCTCCCATACCTTTCTTTGCAATGTGGTTCCCACATCACCATAGCTCTAGAATTCCCCAACACCAAAATGCAGGCATCATAGCTTCCCGAGGAGTGACTCTTGCTTGCTATTTGAGCTTTTTTTGTCTATACTCCTGGTTCTGTAATTGGGATAGTATTGGTCAAATTTTCCAAAGTGCTCCCAACCCATACTTGTGGTCAGTATTTCAAAAGAGCTCAATAGAGAGAACATGGAACGCTTTTCAAAATTTGACCACTTATTTCATATATTTTGATATCCATATAGTTAATTGGTACTCAAACTAGAGATGTGGCTTTTCATAATTCTAAGGCTCAGGTCATGCTCTCCTATGGAAAAACTCAAATGGGTTTTGAGGAATGGTGGAGGAATTCTGCAAGATTCCTTTGTGCAGTCTTTATCAGGGTTCTTGTATTGATGCTCATTGCCATAGTATCAGAGCACCGCCCCCCCGAATAAGTACAACAAAGATCTTTCTCACTTAGGATTGCCAGATGGTTTAACCAAAAATACCAACCCCCCCCAAAAAAAACCCAAAACACCGGGGAAAAAATTCTGTTGAGGGGAAAAAAAAAAGGGGAGACCAAAGTTGTTGAGCAAAAAAAAAAAAAAAAACCATCATTAAAACAGCATGGCCCCTTTAAGAAAAGTCTTTAGGCTTTTTGCTGGTGGCCATCTTGTTTTCTTGATCAGAACCAGGAAGGCAGCTTCCCTGTGGAACCAGGTAAGCAACGGGTCTGGGGTTGGGGGGCTGGGCCCGGTTGCTGAGTGTGTGTAGGGTTGCCAGGTGTTTGGTATTTTCACCTCCTGGCAGGGAAAAAATCAGAAAATACGGGACATTTTAGGTGTCCGGTATTTTCCGAATTTTTTTACCAGACAGGAGGCAAAAATGCTGGACTGTCTGGGTCAATACCGGACACCTGGCAACCCTATTCTCACTTTCCCTTCCCAGCCAGAAAGCTATACAATTTTGAATATTGGTATGAATGGGGTATTGTGACAGGGCATTTGCCCTGCATTGGCCCTTTAAGGGCAAAACCCCAGCCCTAAGTGAGGGCTGAGAGTGAAGCTCTAGCTGAGGCAGCTCTGCTAATGAGGGCCCTGCTCGGGGCTATATAAAGAAGGACTCCTGGAAAGAGAGAGAACTGACTGCTGCTCTGGACAGAGAGCAGTAGGGACTTGACTGCCAGGAAAGCCGGAGGCTTCCTGGAGGGAAGAGCAGTGCTGGGGAAGGAAGGCAGGGCTGGGGAGGCTCTGGCCAAGCAAGCTCCCAGGCTGCCGGGCCTGAAGCAAGGCCTGAGGCTACTAAGGCTGTAGAGAGGCAGCCATGGTAGGCAGGAACAGCAGGTCCACAGCATTTTGCCAGTGATGAGTGACTATTACAGACTGCAGTTTGCCCCTGAGGCAGGGGCTAGATGAAGACTGACAGTGGGTCACTGAGGCAAGGTGGGTACAGGGGAACTGGGTGTTCCCTGGGAGAAGAACTGGGGGCTTCTGGGAAGGGGAGGACTGTGGAGTGTGCAGTGGAGTAAACAACACTCCCCCCCAGAAGGGGGCGCAGAGAGACCAGAGTGGGCACTGCCGGAGGGCAGTGTCTGGAAGAGGCCACTGTGGTCAAAGAGAAACATGGGGAGACACCACCTAGAGGGAGGCGTCCAGCCAGCCAAACACGCTAATTCTCAGGACTGCCGGCTGGAGGTGCCATGGTGGTGAGTCTGCTCTGTGACAGGTACTAATGAAGGAAAAAAAGTAAAAAAGTAGGTTTTGCATTTTGTTCTGAATGCAGTGTGGTTAGTGGACATTCTTATTTCCTCTGGCAGCTTGTTTCTCTAGTTTTGTTCTTGTTCTTGCTCTTGTGATGGTTCTGTCTCCTGTGGTCACAAGCCTCCCCCTATTGGTCAATAGTTTAATTTTTCCAATGTAATGTATTGTGAGAAGCCAGTCTCAGAGGGTGTTTGTCATGTAGACAGGATCATAACTCTGGCTTTGAACCAGATTCTGTTTAATGGGGAACTGCATAGCAGGGTGAGGTCATCCTGGTGAGCTGTCTTGTGGCTGATGGATTGCTGTATTTTGTGCTAGCGGTAGCTCTTCAGAGCCTGAGACTTCATTTCTAGATACAGAGAACTGCATTACTTCTGGAAGTGAATTTTGTGCCTCTAGGGCTTCTTGTGTGTTTGTTGCAGAGGCATGAGTGCTCTCTGAGACTGACAGTGTGGGACAGCCAGACACACCTTGGTGGGTGGATCCTGGAAGGCCACACTCATCTTGCTGGAAGCAGAAGGGTGGGACAGGAACAAGAAGTATAAAAGGCAGGCAGCGTAGTTCGGTTGGGCAGCAACTGCAAAAGGAGATGGACATGTTCTCCCCAAGAACAAATGGATATAAGCTGGCTAGTAGGAAGTTTAGACTTGAGATTAGACGAAGGTTTCTAACTATTAGAGGAGTGAGGTTCTGGAACAGCCTTCCAAGGGAAGTAGTGGGGGCAAAAGATCTATCTGGCTTCAAGATTAAACTAGATGGGTTTATGAAGGGGATGGTTTGATGAGATAACATGATCTTGGTAACTAATTGACCATTCATTATCAGTGGTAAATAGGTCAATGCAGGGATGATAGGAGTTACTATAGAGAACTTTCTGGGTATCTGGCTGGTGAGTCTTGCCCACATGCTCAGGGTTTAGCTGATCGCCATATTTGGGGTCGGGAAGGAATTTTCCTCCAGGGTAGATTGGCAGAGGCCCTGGAGGTTTTTCGCCTTCCTCTGTAGCATGGGGTACAGATCACAGCTGGAGGATTCTCTGCATCTTGGGGTCTTCAAACTATTTTGAAGAGCTCTAGATTGCTTGATGCCCTGCCTAATGGCCTCGGCCCCTGAATTGTTCACTACTCTACCCTGCCTGAAAATTTGAGCCCTAGATACAGCTAATTTCCCCCTTGAACAGACTGCCATTCTAGGTGTGTAACATCAAAGAGGTGTGGCTACTGTCAAAGACTGACCGTGTGGTATGGCCATGCATACCTACACGCCTAGAGTATTCAACAGTGGTGCAGAACCTAGGAGGATTTCAAGACTATAGACTGATGATGGATAGGACTCTTATGGAGGAAGATAATTTTTGAGAGGGACTTCTCCTTCCTGACTGCATCACTTCTAGAAAGTTCCCTTCAGGCAAAGAAAGGAAAGCAGAGGTCTTCCTGCTCTCATACACAAGAAGCAAGAAGTTTGTCCTTCTGAGATCACCTAGTTTGGGGGTGGTGGTGCTCCTTTTGGAATTCAAAGCATCCATATGGAGCCCCTGGAGCCTCTTTGGTTTCCTCACGTCTCCTTGACAGCATGACTCCCCTGTCCTAAAAGTGGCTGCAGACCATGAAAGGGGCTACAGATATGTAATATAACCTCATGCTGGATTTAAGCTTCCTGTGGCTTCTCTTGGGGCTGGCAGAGAAAATATGTGTACATATATCCCCACTTCTGACATGTGCCCCTGAGATAGGGACAGGACTGAGGGGAATACACTGACGGTGTCTGTTAGCCCCTACATCCACTTCATGTGGAAATGGAGAGAACTGTGCAGAGGGCATTCAAAATATAGATCCTTTCCTGACTTCTTTCACTTCTTGCCTCCCACGTACCCGTTGCATTAACTTCACTAGGAGTTCCACATACATCAATGGTAGGATATAGCCTAAGTCAGCAAATAACAAACCCACCTTTCTAAAGTTCTAAAAGAAAATGTCCCTTCTATTTATTTTATTTGATCCAACAAGAGCAAAGCCAACTGGTTTGACTGATAGAAGATACAGGCAAGCCTTTAGGAACAGAAGTATCTATAAGGTATTTCAAGTAGATGTTTTTGATTTGCAAGATCTGTCCCCCATCTAAAGCAGTCTGTAATGGAAAGTTAGTAGCTTATGGCTTGAAGTCTAAGTCATAAATAAATGTAGCTACCATAAATAAAATAGGTTAGCTATATAAATGTTTTGCTAAAGTAAACTAAAATACAATGCAATACTGAGACTGCTTTTCATATGCAATAAAATATCCTATTGTTTGCTAGCTGGTGACTTTACATGGATAGCAACTGATTTTGTATGTCATTCATCCATATCTAAGTGTCTGCCCCATAGACAAACACAGTCTGTCTCAAAGAAGTGTAGGATTGTTTACGATAGCTCTGCCCTCTCACAAGAGATTATAGTTGTTAATAGCAAATATGAAGATTTAGAAGTAATATCAATCTTGAAACTATTTATTTTTATCATATATGTGTAACCCTTCTGCCAGGTAGCACCAGCAGCAGCTAGGGCTGGGTTCAATATCTAGGGGTTCCTCTCCATCAGCTTCCAACACAAAACTGGCCGAGCCCCGACTCAATAATGTGGGAAATTCACACAACACCCCTGGGTGCCTTTGGGAGGCAATGCTTCCCCACTCTCAAGCACAAAGTCTGAGTGTAGAAAAGAAACTTTTAATAAAGGGGCGGGAAGCAATGTGGCATTAATTTGGGAAGACACCACAGACAAAGTCCATAGGAAGACACCACAAAGAGAGTTCATGACCAAAACCACAGCTCAAGTAGGTTGGGCAATGTTCTTTTCTTTTCTGGCTCTCAAGTCCAGCAACGTAGATGTCCCCTTCACATGCCCAGCCCTTCTCTGCACTCCACTCAGTCATTGCCGTTGGTCAGGGCAGATCAGAGGTGCATCTGCAGATTTCACCTCCCATCCTGAGTTTGGGGAGGGGGGGGAGGTAGATGGCATTTTACCCACTTGGGTAGTCACTCTCCATTCACCTGCTCACTATGTACCACTCTGCTGGTCATTCATTGTCCCTCATTGCTGCTGCTCTGCTGGCTGCTTCTCACACCTCTCCATCGGTCACCCCTCACTGCTGCTGCTCTTCTGGCCGCTCCTCATCACCACTGTGCTGGCTGCTCATTACATCTTCCCCTGGCATGTGGTGGATTTGGTTCTGGGCAAAAACCTAGTGATTTCAGCTCTCAGTGATTTCAGCTCTTGGCCCAAAGCATGGTCCAGCCACAAGAGATTTCAGCATCCACTGAAGTACATTTACATACAAAAGAGACCCCTTATGGAACCTTTCTTTAACTCTATAATTGAAACAGTGGGGAGAAACAGGTTGAAACACTCCTACAGCTCATGCCTGGAGGGCATGCAGCCTGCTGACTCACTTCCCTCCCCAGCTTAATCTATAGGGCTGAAAAAGCAGCCTCTGTCCATCCAGATGTATTTACACTGACAGGGCCTCTCCTTCTAACTGAGGTAAAAGCAGTCTGACTTTTCTGCATTGTAGTAATAGAGATGTAGCCGTGTTAGTCTAGTCTAGCTGAAACAAAAAACAGGACTATGTAGCACATTAAAGACTAACAAGATGATTTATTAGATGATAAGCTTTCGTGGGCCAGACCCACTTCCTCAGATCAAATTGTGGAAGAAAATAGGCATGACCATATATACCAAAGGGATACAATCAAAAAAAGTGAACACATATAAAAAGGACACATCAAATTTCAGAACAGAGGGGGTATGGGGGGGAGGTAAATGTCTGTGAGCTAATGATATTAGAGGTGATAATTGGGGAAGCTATCTTTGTAATGGGTAAGATAATTAGCATCTTTGTTAAGACCCCGGCGTAAAGTGTCAAATTTAAGCATGAATGACAGTTCAGAGGTTTCTCTTTCAAGTCGTTGAGACAATGCCCTTTCTGGTTGAAATGGCAACAGTTTCTTGCCATTTCAACCAGAAAAGGCATTGTCTCAACGACTTGATTACCTGCATACTGCTTCAAAGGCATTTTAACACCAGACTTGAAAGAGAAACCTCTGAACTGTCATTCATGCTTAAATTTGACACTTTACGCCAGGGTCTTAACAAAGACGCTAATTATCTTACCCATTACAAAGATAGCTTCCCCAATTATCACCTCTAATATCATTAGCTCACAGACATTTACCTCCCCCCCATACCCCCTCTGTTCTGAAATTTGATGTGTCCTTTTTATATGTGTTCACTTTTTTTGATTGTATCCCTTTGGTATATATGGTCATGCCTATTTTCTTCCACAATTTGATCTGAGGAAGTGGGTCTGGCCCACGAAAGCTCATCACCTAATAAACCATCTTGTTAGTCTTTAAAGTGCTACATAGTCCTGTTTTTTTTTTTCTTCATTGTGTATTCCCACAAGAACTGCAAGCATTGGTGGTCATATCTTACAATTCCTGCATTTACTGTTAACACAGTTTGTGACCCCCCACAACAGCCAAATTGGTTATAGTGGGTAAAACACAACTGAATATCTAGCTGGCCTAAGCAACCTGAGTGAAGTGTATTTACAAAACCACATCTAGGATTCCTTTCCCATTCTAGTTGGCTGTAATGGAAGCATTGATTCAGACCCTCCTTACATATTGAAAAATAATTTATTTCAGCTGTTTGATTTTGAGCCACCTAGT
Organism: Rafetus swinhoei; assembly: GCA_019425775.1. Taxonomy (NCBI): domain Eukaryota; kingdom Metazoa; phylum Chordata; order Testudines; family Trionychidae; genus Rafetus; species Rafetus swinhoei. The sequence continues at coordinate 225,044,876 of CM033424.1, forward strand.
GGTAATATAAATGACATTTTTTTCTTACACTCAGGAGTAGTTGAACATTTCTCAACAAGTACGTACAGTTTAATAAGACTAAGGTCTGTAAAGTGAATCACAATTGGTGTATGCTACTAGGTTCCCATTCTAATATTGAACTCTGTTATGAGAACTGGGGTGTGATATATTGGACTATATATTGTAACTCTTAATTTTTTTCCTTAGACAGCTTTGTTAGAAACATAGTAAAACTTTCATGCTACTTAACAAAAAGGCACAATGATTTCCTTAGATCAGTTCACCTAAAGAAGCATACAGTATTGATCTCCCTGGCCTGCACTGAAAAGTTATTAGCCATTTCTGTGGTACTCCATTCCCTACTTGTGAAGCTTTGGAAGGTTGTCTACAAAGTTAGTACTCACATTGGAAGGGGAATGCAGATAGGGATACAAATAAATCCATCTGTCTCCAGCCCTGGAAAGAAAACGCTGCATTGAATACAGTCAAAGTAATACAATCTCAAGCTTTATGCCTTTTTGTGAGGAGCTCCCACCTCACAGGATAGGGGTCTGAGAAGTAACTACTCATGAGATTCCTTTGTAGCTCACCTACACAGGAGCTATGCTGCCTGGAGCTGGAATGGGCTGTAGGCCCTGCCACTAATGTGGTGGCACAGTTCTTTGTCACAGATGATACCAGGGCTCCGTGCTGTGTTCCTGCCCCAGAAAGCATTTGGATACTCATGTTAGTAGCTTAGCCACATTTATGGTGTAGCTTTAAAAAAGGGTATTTTGTAAAGTTTGATTATGACAGCTAGAATTAGCAGCAAGCATTATATATCCACGACAGAGTTACATTTTTCCAATCCTGTTGTCTAGATGATAATCAATCACATGTCCTTGTGCACTCAAAACAGCAAAGTTAATTACAGACCTGCTCAGTGGAGTATGAGATACATTCAGTACCAAAAATATACTGTAGCTAATTTTAGGTTTCTTTAAATGGGAACCATAGATCAAAGTATCTTCCATTGTGTCAATGTTACCAGATAATATTCTCAAGAGCAGCCAGATCACTAAATCCTTGTTGCTAATCTTGCACATTAGAAGCCACAGTCACCTTCATACTCTATACTAACTTTTTAAACTCTCTTTTGAGTCATTAGCCATTCTCCGGCTGCCACTTTACATGAATTGCCTTCTTGTTACAAATCCCACATAGCTCCCTGGACAAGCACATTCAAGGATTAGTCTTACCTAGATTTCTTTTGTCAAGAATATGAAATGTTGTTTACTCAGTTCTCTGCTTTGTCAAAAATACACACCAAAAAGACAGCTTTCAGAAGAATCTTAAATTCTCATATTGATTTGGCATCACAAGTGCTTACTATTTTATGGAAGAACACAAAATGAAAGTCCTTCACTCCCAATTTATGGTGTGTGTATGTGGGGGGAAGGGTATATTATTCATTAATTCAAGTGATTGTCATAAAGAAGTTTTAATTTGGAATGTCCTGTCTTCTCTAGTGACTGCTAAGGGTTAAGATGGGTCAAAGTAGCAGTGGAGGAGTTAGCAAAGAGCACTCCTTTTTTTTTTAATTGAAGGTTTCCCCCACTTCCTTAGCCATCTTAATTGTTACATGATTTCTCAAACTTCTGACATTGTCAAATTCTGTTCCATTTTTCTCTCTTCTGAATATGATACTGTCCACATTGCATAAATAGAAAGGCAGCTAGGACTATAGAAGGCCAGCCCTCCAGCTCAGTTGTAGGAGAGCTGCCAAGGGAGCAAGATGTCTCTTCCCAATTGCTGGAGCATGAACTTGATGGAGGCTGCTCCTGTGACTGAGATCCAGAGGGTCTGCTGGAGCTGCCAGACACGAGGAACTATTTGGACCGCAGCTTGCTGTCTACCTGAGTAAGGTTGGAGCCCAGGTACCGTCGGACAAGAAATGTGGGAAAGAGTTAGGGAAGCCAAATAGGGTTTGGCTGTATCAGGGCTGATCCCCACTCTAGCACTCTGAGTGCAGAAGGTGGGTGCCCGCAAAGACCTTAAATACCTTTGCCTCTAGGCTCTGCTTACAAAACCTGCCACCCAGAGTCACACATACACTGGCTCTGAGAAATAAACAAAACAGCTGCCACCGTCAAGTGAAATAAAAGATAAAAACCCCTTTCTCCTTGAACACAGGAAGAAGCATTTGGACTTCCTACAGAGGGGTTACCTCAAACTCCTTTACCACAAGAGAGCTTGAAAAACAAAGAAAAACTGCAGTCTCTGGTAGCTGACCTCTTAGTCTAAGACAGTGTTTTTCAAACTGTGCTCTGCGGAGCCCCAGGGCTCCGCAAGACATCTCCAGGGGCTCCGCGAGGTTTACAAACTGGAAACATCGATAGGTACAATACATACAATCAGTGGACCGCTGGGGCTCCGCATAAGTACAACACATACAATCAGTGGCTGGGGCCCCGCATAAATTTTTACGTTTTAAAGGACTCTAGAGCCCAAAAAGTTTGAGAACTGCTGGTCTAAAACATGCATATACACACACAGAGACAGACTTCCTGTACTTTCCAGGACACAAGAATCAAATCATCACCTTAAAAAAGTGATTTTTATTAACAAAACAAAAGATATACTTGTTAAAGCATACTTGATTGCTAGGTGTTTCAGAGCAACTAAGTAAATCAAAACAGAGAAAATCTCTGGAAACAACTATTGGATAGTGAATGGGGGAGAGGACGCATAGATTCACACAGAGCAGTTCAAACCAAACAACAAAAATGAAGAAAAATACCATGATCGCAACTAGCTACACTTTTTCCCTCTATTTGCTTATGATCCCTTTCTGGTTCGGTCCACTTCCATGCCCTAAATTCCTTGGAAGCATGGTAGTGCTGCCTGGGTTTAAATCATTCTGTCTCTCTCAACTCCTTGTTTAACTCTTCCATGCAAAGAAAACAGAAAAAGTATCTTATACAATTCAAATTTCAGCACTCTATCCCCATTGGTTCTTCTGGCTCCCTGCCAACAACCTTGCTAGCTACCTGAGTTTAACCTCTTAATCACTGGATGCTGGCGAGCACTCCTCCTATCCATCACAGGCTGTGTGACTGTATGTAAGCTGACCCGCATGTTGTGTTTGGATTTCCTTACTAACCCAATGGCGGACAACTCCACCGCTATTAGGGCACTGGGCTAGGATCCAGTGGAGCAGGAGAGCCTGCATCCCCCAAACCTTGCCACCCCACCAGCACAGGTAACAGCAAGGCCAGATTAAGACATACTGAAGTCCTAAGTTATGTCAAGTTTAAGAGGCCCCATAGCATTTCTAAAAATGTATATTATTCAAACAGAAAGGACAATGAAAATAGAAATAATAAAGTTTAATATTTGCATATATAAAAGTACATAGGCGAGAATGCAACCAAAAACTAGTAATTTGTTTGTATTTTGAAATCTCATATAATTTGAGTCCCTAAGCTTTATTTTGCATAGCTTGTGCATAAATTTGGCACTGGGTGACAGCTCCCCCACCCAGTTGTCTGGAGACCTGCCTGGATCTGGCACCTGCCTGAATTATGACCCCAGATGCTTGTGAGGACTCCTCCACCAGAGAGCCAAGCTCCTTTAGACTGCTACTGCTCTGCCAGACTGACTGTAGGCCAGAATCCCTACTTGATTGCCACCTTGCCCTGATTGAGGGCCCTGGGCAAACAGACTCTCTACCATTGTTTGGCCTGACTACATGCCTGGCCCATTAACACTGAGCTAATTTCCCCCTGAATCAAGGTACTGTACCTGGGAAATGTCATAGTAAGGGAACGTGGTCTTCCTTCCTAACAGACAAGGAAGAGAGTCACAAGCACCTTACAACCCCTGAAAAGAGAGATTTTTTTGGCCTATAATGGGTTTTTCAGAAGTACCAGCGTGGTTTAGGCACTCCTGAAAACCTTGCCTTAAATACAGAGTGTGCACATTATGCTCAGAGTAGGTAAAAATACTATCTGCTTACCCATGGTATTAGTGATTGGAAAAATATGTTGAACCTGCAGACCTGGGTATGCCAACACAAGCCAGCATGCTGGTACAGCTGCTGAAGCAAATAGAGGACTTCCTGAGGCTAAGCCACCACAGAGACCATCATGAACAGAGTTCCAACCTAGGGCTGAGGGAGAGTCAGTGGAACAGAAGAGGAACGATCAGAATAAAATGATGAGAACTGTAAAGTGCAAAGAAGGAACCAAAAAGTACAAAAGCATTCAAACAGACTCTACAGTGCAGCTACCAGCCCTTCTGTTCAACCTAAAATGAAATAGTCAGAAGCACATATAAAAATTCTAACCATTTATGGACTATGGCTTTATGAAGATGTTAGAATGGGTGATAACATCTGACTTAGTGAACTTGGAGTGCTGGAGTTTAAAGATTAATGCAGGAGAACTTTGTCAGAACTGAGTTATTTCAGGCAGCAGAACCCATTCAGACCATCTGTATTCAGAAAGATGTCTGGATAGTTCCGTGTTCTGTAATGCCCTAGAAGTAAGCGATAAAATATGCCAACACAAGATGAGAGCGTGACCCACTCATAACCTGGGCAGGTTGTCCTTGGGAGAGATTTCATGCCCTCTCAGCTTCAAAGTGTTGTGATGGCTCATGAAACATCCTTACTACCATAGAAAAGGAAAGACGTATCTGAGGAAAAAAGAACCTCTTTATACAGGAAACTTTTGAAATTGAGTCTCAAAGAAGTTGAGCAGAGGAAGACAAAAAAGGAGTGAGGGCATGCCCAGGGCATTGCTACAGGGGGGATGTTATGCTTAAACAAAACACATGAGATCTTTTATAGGGAAAAGGGCAGTACGCTGCATTTATTGAGAATTCAACAGTAGCATATGCTTTTCAGTCACTCACACACACAAACACCATACACACAGTCCCTCCAGACAATGTTATAGTTACCAGTCCAGAGTCTGGATCAATTTAGTGGCCAGCCTGATCGATGACAGAGAGGGAGCCGGGCTTTGTCGGTCGTGATACGATGCTCTCCTGGAGTTGGTGGCAAGACGAACGCAAAGTCCCATAGCAAGGCACCCTGCTTTTATAATCCTCTTTCCCTGTTGAAGTCTATGGATTTCACTGTGTCAGTCTGACTAGTTACTGTTATCTTTTGATGTTGACATTCCAGACATCTCAGAGAGGTCATCCTGTAATCAATTGTCTTTTGGGGGTGCTCGCTGCACTTTAGAGTTGTCAGTCTGCCAATTTGATCAGTGCTTGACCATGGGTACGCACTGATAGTTCCTCTGACGCCGACAAGTCTGTCTTCACCCGCGCCCTCGCCCCTCCTTTCTTGGCCGTCTGGCTCTGAGGATAACCTTCTCACCTCTATCTCGACATATACATAACACTTTCACACATAAACAATCTTTACAAGGACCTTCAAAGAAAAGCATAAACAACAGTGTCTCATATTGGGCAAAGCAAAATACATTGTAAATCAAACAATTAATACTCCAGCCTTCAGCATTCCTCTAATCTCATTAACATAGACACAATACCAAAACTCTGTCTCTTTACTTACTAAACTCACTAAACTTTAAAACAAAGAAATATATATTTAACTAAAGGGCTTGATTAATAAAATGTTAAATATATTACCTTACGTTACTACATTATTAAACCTAAAATGCAAATATAAAAAGATATAACCCTCTTACTCCAACAGGGAGATGTAGGTAACAAAGTGGCAGAATCTAACACTCTGTAAAGGAAGACTCTTTAGAAATAATCATGAATGGCATGTGCTTGAACCTTTTAGTAAGATGCAGAATAACCACTGAATCATGGTAACAGAGCAATATTTGTTAACTCCAAAAGAGGCAGTAGTAGCTCTCTCAAAGCATGTCTAGAGTAGGAAAAGAGACTATCTGCCATAAACAATCAATGTCACCTCTTCATTTCTGTTCAATAACCCGTTTGTTCATCTCAGGATCATGGTAACCTTTTATACTACTGAATCTCACAGGGAGTTCAAATGAGTATCTTCCTTTTCAGAGTGATTGCTTTCCAGGATGCTGGATGGCAGACTGCAAGTATAGCTTCCCTTTTTTGTCTCTAGATGTATGACCTTACATTTGGCTGTATTAAAGAACATATTTGATTGCATCTACCTTATCAAGTGACCCACATTACTCTTACTTACCATTGTCCTTCCTTACCACTCTACCAGTCTTTGTCCTTTGCAAATTTTATCATCAGTGATTTTATATTTTTTTCCAGATCATTGTCTAAAAGGGAGTTCAGCAGCTTTCTTGTCTAGAGAAACTTGCAGTGATGGAGAGCTTACTTAGAGATACAGTAGGGAACCATACAAGGATAAAAGAAGCTATTATAAAATGTCAAATGAGCAGGGAAGATTTGGATTTGCCCTTCTTGAACTATTTCATTCAGAATTTAATGACCAATACAGTTTCCATTATCAGCTAGAAACTGTCAGACTACTTTTTAAACTGTGGACCACTGGCAGCCCAATGGTTAAATAACTGTATTCCACACTCATGCTGCATTATATTCTCAATAAGAGTGTAATAAAAGTTACATTTCTTTCCCTTTCATGTAATTTTTTTTCAGATCATAACTATGTTCCAATTCTTGTTCAAGGAACAATGAGTGAGTTGTGTTATCCAACAGAGTCCAGCAGGCTAGAATTATTTGAAACTAGCAGGTGAGGCCTGTTGTTGACTGGGCAAAGTCATTTTTGCGTAGATTACACTTACAGGAAAGTTCAGGAAAAAAAAAATATGTAGTAGAATTTTTTATTAATGTGCTTGCAAAAGGGAAGTAAAAGAACAGTTTTAAATGTGTAGGATTTCAACTTCAGACATTATTCATTTTATTGAATAATTACCATGCATAGTAAATTTGAATACAAAATTCTTAATTAGTGAAGAAAATTAACTGGTGTGGGTGAAAATAAATATCAAAATAAACTGAAATAAAAAATGAAATAAAAATAAATCGCAGGTGCATAAAAATCTTTAGACAATGAAATCAAGCAATCAGTTCTGATCCTTTATAATATTTATCGTGTTAGTAGGTATCACGCCACCATCTTAGGAAGGGGGGTGGCCCCTTTTATTAACTGCAAAAAAGTCAACAAAAATATGGCCCCCTTGGTCCCAGTTGCCCATTTAGGGCTGATTATAAACGTAAATACAGCCTGCCTGGCTACGATTCCCAGTCCTTGCCCTTCTATGGCCCGCATAGCCTAAGGTTCATAATTTGAGTCCTTCCATTAACTAAAGTCAGGCCAACACGGTCCAATGTTCATAGTCACGAGTCTCTGCCTACACAGGTGGACACAATCCCGGTTGTAAGCACAGAGGGAGACAAAGTCTGACAAACCAAAGGAGAAGGGGGGGGTAGGAGGACTCGGGCCCTCCCTCACCCCTGGGTCCCGGCCCAGGGCCCTAAGAGCAGGGAAGCAATCCTCTTCCCGGTTCGTGGGGTTGCCGCCCGTAACACACCAACCCACAGGGATTTGAGGGTCACCCCTGCCCTGGGCCACTTCTTACCTGTTCCTGACGTTTTCTATGAAGAATTGGGTCGTCCGCAGGGGGGCGGGGTGTTCTCGGTAACTTCCTGGCGTGCCTCGGTCTGTGGTGGGACGTGGGGCCTCTGGGGTCACAACTGGAGTTCCCCCCAGAGAGTTCGGTGAACTCCGAGGTGGCGAGCCAGTCTCCCTGGCCGGCTCAGGCCCTACTGGCAACCCGAAAGCCCCAGCACTGGCTGGGACTCCCTCTGGGACCCAGGCAAGTTGGCGTCCCAGCCCTCCTTTCCCCAGGCCAGTCTGGGATGGCTCCGCCGGCGGCGTTTCTGCCTCCAACCCCTACTCCACTCCGCTCCGCTCCTTCCGGTTCCGCACCCTCTCCCTTGCACCAGCCCGGCACCATTTGTACAGCCGACCATGTGGGAGCATGCACAGCAGGGGAGTGGCAGCGAGGCCTTCTCGCTCCACAATGCCCTTTTTCCCCTGGCCTCCTTGCAGGGGATAGATGCCCCATCACAGTAGGTAATATGCAAATACATTCTTAAAAAGTAAATAACAAAATAAATATGAATGCTGAAAAAGGTAACTCTTATCAAGTAAAGCTTCCATTACTCTTTCCATAACTAACTTTACTGTTGTGATTTGTAACAGTTAAAGTTTTCTTTGCACTAACATGACAGTTGAATAGGTGACTCAATTTTAATTTTGTTAGCAAATATTTTTATGAACTTAATCATAATAGACATGACTTTTTCCAGTGAAAACCAAAAATAATTATTTAAACCTTTCACCCAACATATTCCAGTGTAAAAAGTAGTGCATTCAGCTACTATAAGTGGCAGGATGGGTTATGCAAAATTTGGTATCTGTAGGTAATCATGAAGTATGACTTTATTTTGCACAAACAAATCCACAAACAAACAAACTCTTCAAAATATATAATAGATACAGCTGGTAGTAGAAGAAATGTTGGTTTGGTAAAAGGAGCTAATGGCTTTCCAAGCTGTCTTCTGAAAACACTGAGAAAATCAAAGACATAGTTCCAGCTGTAATTCTTGTACTGGGCAGCACAAAGTTTGAATGTAACAATGAATGGAACAAGTCATTGCTTTGTAAGTTATTCAGTTCTCTAAAGTCCTGTGACATTTTAAAGACATCTGACAAAGTGGATGTCTTTTTGCCCATGAAAGCTTATACTCAGATAAATATGTCAGTTTTTAAAGTGCCACAGGACTCATAGTTGTTTTTGTGGATACAGACTAACTTGGCAAACTCTCTGATACTGGTCAGTTCTCTAAAGTCAATGCTGTTCAGAATGAACTGCCCAATACTATAGTGAAATGCTGGCTTGAACAGCATCCATATGCATGTAACTCCTCTTGGTCAGATATTCCTCCCTCTCCTTGCTGCATCAATCTTGCCTGCCTCCATCAGAACTTTCTATTAGTGAAGGTGCTAGACCATCTTGCTCCTGATGGAAAAGTTCCTTTTTGTTTCCTAAGTCCACTCATTTTTCTTAAACCAGATTTTACTTTAACTTTAGTTCCAAGGAAGAAATTTTAGAGTCAGCTTTGTGGCACTCTCTCTCTCTGCCTTGTCTGAAATTCTGCCAGTCATGTGTAGAACCGTGCCAGTCTCCATCCCTGCCTTGATTCTACCGAGGCTGAAATCTTAAATCATGTCTTAATCACCACGTCTTGACTACTGAAATTCTCTTTTATCATTCCCGTAAATCCTTCCTGTCTAAAGTTTGCATAACACAGCAATGAAATAGGTCATGTAACCTTCAGCACTGTCAATGGTTTCTGACACATTTCTGACTCTGATTTGAAAATGTTTCCCTCCTGGTTATCAGAACCCACCATTGCTCTCCTTCTTACTTTCCTTAGCTGGGAAATTGCTCTTACATGTGCTGCCCCAGGAACATGTTAAACTCTCTTCCCTCTTGTGAGCTACTAGTAACTTAAGGTGCATCTAGACTGTAGGGGTTTTTTTGGAAAAACAGCTGTTTTTCCAAAAAAACTTCACTTATGTCCACACTGCTATTGTGTTCTTTCAAAAGAAAATCTGACATTCGTAAACCTCATTCTATGAGGAAGAATGCCTTTTCTGAAAGAGCTCTTTTGGAAAAATGCATGTGTGGATGCGGAAGAGGAAGTTTTTTCAAAAGAAGAGGAAAGAGGAAAAAGCACAGGTGCGCTGGTGTCCACTTTGTCCATAGTAATCACAGCTTAAATGCGAGATAGCGTCCATTCAGTGTGAACGCTATCTTTCGAAAAAGCAGATTGTTTTTTCAATGCGCTTTGGCAGTGTGGACGCTCTCTTTCAGAAGAAGTTTTTTCGGAAGATCTCTTCCGAAAAAGCTTCTTCCGACAGAAGCCTGAAGTCTAGACGTACCCTTAGTCTCTCCTTAAATCTCCCCTCAGAAGTTCTTTTTCTTGTCCCTGACCATAAACTGTTGGTGGTCCTTACATGAGGGACTATATTTTTTAAAAACAGCAAGCAGTCCTGTGGCACCTTAGAGACTAATAAATATATGAGATCAACAGCTTTCATGATAAAGTGGGTTTTACCCTCAAAAGCTCATGATCTAATATATTTGTTAGTCTCTAAGGTGCCACAGGACTGCTTGTTGTTTTTAAAGTTATAGAGTAACATGGCTACCCATCTGAGATATATTTTAAGTGTTTTATTTTCTTCATACCTTTAATAAGGGAATGGATCTTTCTCCTCTACTCTGTATATTTTCTAAAAATAACAGACCACATTATTTGATTGTCTATACCTTAGAGATTCAGTGGATCTCTATTTTAGGAAATTTGTCATGTATCTGACTACGTCTAGACTGCAGGCTTCTTTCGGAAGAAGCTTTTACTGAAGAGATCTTCTGGAAAAACTTCTTCTGAAATAGAGTGTCCACACTGGCTTTTTTGAAAGATTGTGTCCAGACCGATTGGATACAATTTGCATAAAAGGCCACCCAGAACCACTTCAGGCAGGGCTTCAGGTCACCAGTTGCTTCTGAGTGCTGGTGCCGGAGCCTAGCAGAGACACGGGCTTAAAGGGACCCCCCTGGACAGCCGTTTCTCTGCTTCTGCTGAGTGCTTGCTACCTTTTCAAGGGACAGCAACGCTCTCACAGTGCCTGCTGTGGTTGCCCAGCTTTTTTGGATGCCACAGTTTTTTTCTTTGTGCCAAGGAGCTGGAGCTGCCCCTGGGCATGCAATGGCCCCACACGGCCATGCTGCAGTTTCTGCAGCACTTTGTGCCGGCTGCCTTCCTGGTCATGACCAAGGTGGACCCCAAGCTCATTCTGGGGACAATCTCCCTCTTGCAACAGCAACCTACTGTGGAGAGGTGTTTCTGGAGGCTGGACACCAGTTCCGACTGGTGGGACTGGCTGGTTATGGAGTGGTGGGACGACCAGCAATGGCTCCAAAACTTCTGCATGTGGAAGGCCACCTTTTTTTGGAGCTGTATGCCTGGCTCGCCCCTGCCCTCCAACGATGTGACACCCACCTGCGGTCCGCCATCCCCCTGCAGAAGCGGGATGCCATCACCATCTGGAAGCTCGCCACCCCAGACAGCTACCAGTCGGTGGGCCACCTTTTTGGCGTGCCCCGACCCCCACGCGCACAACGGCTCAGGCATCCGCCCTGCCCCCCGCAGCACCTGCAGCCCCGGGCGTGAGCTGGGGTGCCCCTCCCACATGTAACCTCCCCTCCACCCGGGGTCGTACCCCCCCCCCTCCAGGGACCTATATTTTAATCCCTATAGAAATCAGTGCAACTTTTCTACCATTCAAAAAAAGATAATGGACTACTGTTTTTCTACATTTTGTTCCTCTAGTTTTCCGAGCAACGCCGGGTAACTCCAGCTGTTGTGGGATATTTTTTTAAATCTGTGGTAGCAGCATAGCATGATTCTAATAGCCTAAAGGGCTGTTTTGCCTTCAGATAAAACCATCCCACTTCCATTGATGTAAATGGGAATAGTGTGCTGAAAGTGGTCACCCCTAATCTTTGCAGTTGTCACAGATTTCTTGAAACACTTAGAAAAAATTATTTATTCTAGGTATTCTTTATGCTATTGGGCATATGATGGACATAGTAGCATTTGTCTACCTGTACAAAGCAATTACTGGAAAGTTTAAGTGTAAACATGGTATCTGTGGATAGAATTTGGGCCTGTGAATTTAATTATATATCACTTGAGGCGATACCTACATTTAAAACACCACTACAGCACTTTAATGTAGACTCTTATGACAGTGACAGGAAGGTTTGACCATCGCTGAATATAAGCCATCTCCCTGAGAGACAGTAGGTAGGGTGACAAAGGAATTCTTCCACTGAGCTAGCTACACGATAATTAGGTCAGCTTAATTATGTGTCTCAGGAGTTTGGATTTTTCACTCCCTTGGGGCTACGTCTACACTACGAGTTTTCTCGGCAAAAAATATGCTAATGAGGGACTCATTTGCATGAGTCACAATCTCATTTGCATATTTTCTGCTGATCCGTTTTTGCGCTGGGCATTTGGCGCAAAAACAAGCAGTGTGGCCTTTTTCTTTTTGCACAAAAACCCCATTTTCCGCAAGATCCTGTGCCGATCCTTGTGGAAAAAGGGGTTTTTGCTCAAAAAGAAAATGTCCACACTGCTTGTTTTTGCACAAAAACCGCAGTGCAAAAATGGATTGGCAGAAAATATGCAAATGAGATCGTGACTCATGCAAATGAGTCCCTCATTAGCATATTTTTTGCTGAGAAAACTCGTAGTGTAGACATAGCCTGAGAGACATAGCTATGCTGATACAGTATAACTTTCTAGTGTAGATCATGCCTGAGACTAGGAAGAGTAAGGGACAAGAATGGAGGCCTACATAGAGAGTGTTATTGTCATTGTTGTTGGGTAATGACTAATCACATCTTACTTAGCTTTGTGCCGTTCTCCTACCTACTGGGGAAGCACAGTGTGTCTTGGTTCTTATTCCGTTTAGCAAAAACTGTATGTGTTAAGCTTGTGACTTCTGCTATAACTAGACATAAAATCAGAAACAATGAGAGATCCCTTTAAACTGATATACTTAAAAAATTCTTAATGCTTTCTGAAGCAGTACATAAAATATTACTAAATGGAAAACACTTAAACAATAATGAGCTGTATAGCCAATCTATCGTATTAACTCAGCAACAAGATGCGTTAAATAAAATCATAGAACAATGAGATAAAATAAATACATTGTTGTGAGGAGAAAAATGCCTTTAATACACAGAATAGTTGTAAGGTTCCATGCCTGGAGTGTTAGGAAAATTCAGTTGTTAAATGAATAATGACTCTGAGTCTGTAGATTATGAAAATGGATTCTCTCCTGCTTTATAATCCATATTCAATAAAGTAAGATGTACATTCTAGTGAAATGAGACCTCTTTAATTTTCTGCGTAACAATGGTTGTTATCATGTTAGAAAAATAATATGCTACAGTGACTCTGTATCCCACCAGAGAAGGCGGAGGAATATATTTTTTAGAATTTTAGAGAAAAGAAATGTAATAGCTTTTCGTATCTATCTAAACAAAGAGAGCCAAATTCCATAGTCACTTCTTTTGACTACATTTACTAAGGGCATGGGCCCAGATCCACAAAGCTATTTAGACTCTTAACTTCCATTGACTTCCTAAATATCTTTATGGATCTGGGCCATCATACTCCAAATTCTTACTCATGGGAGTGTTCTTTACCCTCCCATTGTTTTAAGTAGGGCTATTGCTCTGAGTGTTTGCAGGTATTGCAGATGTTACAATTCCCTGAAGTATGCTTTATTCAATGCTACTATTCCTGCACTGCTGTGCTACATGAGCCTGTCCTTTTAAGTGCTAGCAGTGTGTTTGGCACCATACTTTTTATTTTATTTCACTTCTTGTGAGCAGCAAGGAGAAAGTAAGTCTTAAAAAGGAACTAAAAGGTGAAGAGTGTTGTCTTGATGCACTGGGTGAGAAGGAAATTCCATGTATATATTGAATTTAAGTTGCTCTGGGCCACTAATACCAAGATTTTCTTTTTTAATATCACATAATTAATCTTTTTCTTAAGAAGTATATTCAAGATGCCTTCTCTACTGGTTGGATATTCTCATTTTTGCCTCAGTCTTCACAGACAAGGTCAGCTCCCAGATTACTGCACTGGGCAATGCAGTATGGGAAGGAGGTAGGCAGCCCTCGATGGAGAAAGAACAGGTTAGGAACTATTTAGAAAAGCTAGACAAACACAAATCCATGGGTCCGGATTTAATGCATCCGAGGGTTCTGAGGGAGTTGGCAAATGTCATTGCAGAGCCTTTGGCCATTATCTTTGAAAACTCTTGGAGATCGGGAGAGATCCCGGAGGATTGGAAAAAGGCAAATGTAGTGCCCATCTTTAAAAAAGGGAGGAAGGACAATCCAGGGAACTACAGACCAGCCAGCTTTACCTCAGTCCCTGGAAAAATCATGGAGCAGATCCTCAAGGAATCCATTTTGAAGCACTTGGAAGAGGGGAAAGTGATCAGGAATAGTCAACATGGATTCACAAAGGGCAAGTCATGCCTGACCAATCTGATTAGCTTCTATAATGAGGTAACTGGCTCTGTGAACATGGGGAAGTCAGTGGATGTGATTTACCTTAACCTTAGCAAGTACTTTTGATATGGTCTCCCACAATATTCTTGCCAGCAAGTTAAGGAAGTATGGATTGGATAAATGGACTGTAAGGTGGATAGAAAGCTGGCTAGATTGTCGGGCCCAATGGGTAGTGATCAACGGCTCGATGTCTGGTTGGCAGTCAGTTTCAAGTGGAGTGCCCCAAGGATCAGTTTTAGGGCTGGTTTTGTTCAATATATATTAATGACCTGGATGAGGGGGGATGGATTTCACCCTCAGCAATTTTGCGGATGACACTAAGCTGGGGGGAGAGGTAGATACGCTGAAGGGCAGGGATAGGATCCAGAGTGACTTAGACAGATTGGAGAATTGAGCCAAAATAAATCTGATGAGGTTCAACACGAACAAGTGCAAAGTCCTGCACTGGGGATGGAAGAATCCCAAGCATTGTTACAGGCTGGGGACCGACTGGCTAAGTAGCAGTTCAGCAGAAAAGGACCTGGGGATTACAGTGGATAGGAGTCAACAGGGTGCCCTTGTAGCCAAGAAGGCTAATGGCATATTAGGGTGCATTAGAAGGAGCATTTTCATCGGCTCTAGAGAAGTTGTTATTCCCCTTTATTCGGCACTTGTGAGGCCACGTCTGGAGTACTGCGACCAGTTCCGGGCCCCCCCTCTATGGAAAGGATGTGGACGCATTGGAGAGGGTCCAGTGGAGGGCAACCAAAATGACACCCACTCCGGACCTTGGAACAGGTCCTGAGTAAAGTAGAAGGAGCATTGCCAGCAGATCTAGAGAAGTGATTATTCCCCTTTATTCGGTTCTGGTGAGGCCACATCTGGAGTATTGTGTCCAGTTCGGGGCCCCCCACTACAGAAAGGATGTGGACGCATTGGAGAGGGTCCAGTGGAGGGCAACTAAAATGATTGGGGGGCTGGAGCACATGACCTACGAGAAGAGGCTGAGGGATTTGGGCTTATTTAGTCTGCAGAAGAGAAGAGTGAGGAGTGATTTGATAGCAGCCTTCAACTTCCTGAGGGGAGGTTCCAAAGAGGATGGAGAGAAGCTGTTCTCAATAGTGATGGATGGCAGAACAAGGAACAATGGTCTCAAATTACAGTGTGGGAGGTTGTGAGCGAGTTTCGAGGTGCGATCACCCCCTGTCCTCCGGCAGGGGGGTTCAGCGGACCCCCAATGCCCAACTCTGCGTCGCTGGGCCAAGTCCTGGGCCGGCGTCGTCGGGTGCGATCACCCCACTCCGACAGGTCTGGGGGATCTGCGAACCCTGAATCTTTCCCCCTCGATCGGGGCCACTCAGTCCCTTGATGCGCAGTGGGTTTGCTCCCGCAGGGTCGCACCGATACCGGCTCCTGCGGCGGTGTGAGGGGAGGGGGACCCAGGCCCACCCTCTCCTCCGGGTCCCAGCCCGGGGCCCTAAGTGCAGGGGTCCGCCAGCCCCCTGCATGGCAAACGTGGGATGCGTTCCCTCAACACGTCTGCCCACGGACGCCAAAAGGGCCCCACCCCGGGCTGCTTCCTCCCCTCCGTGCGTCTCGGGGTCCCGCCCGAAAGGGCTCCGGGGCCTACCGTGATTCGGCTGCTTGGCTTGGTGGTCGTCTCTGCTCGGGGTCCGGTCGCAGTGCCGGAGACGGGCGATCTCCGCGGGAGTCCTGGGCCTCCAGGGGTTGGTGTCTGCCCGCCGACCACCCTTGGGGGTGGTGCTGACCCGACCCCGACCCAGGGCGTTCCAGGGGCCGGCCTCGATGGTTGCCCCTCTCCTCGCCGCCGGCGGGCCCTTTTGAACCGGCCCGCCGGTTGTGACGTGCCCGCAGAGCCCCGCCCCACCCGGGACGCAGCGGGCTCGCCTGCCTCCCTCCGCCCATCACTCACGCGTCCGCCCCCTGAGGACACACGCAGGGGGCGGGGCCAGCCGCCGTGGGACTGCACAGCCATGGGGGAAGGCTCGGGCGCCGCCGCCCGCTCCCCGCAAGGCTGCGGCATCTAGGCACTGCTGCCGGGGTCGCGGCTTCCCGCCGCTTCGCCCCGTGCTCACGCGTGCGGGTCGCCTGCGGCCCGTCACAGAGGTCTAGGTTGAATATTAGGAAAAACTGTTTCACTAGGAGAGTGGTAAAGCACTGGAATGGGTTATCTAGGGAAGTGGTGGAATCTCCATCCCTAGAGATTTTTAAGTCCCGGCTTTACAAGGCCCTGTCTGGGATGAGTTAGTTGGGGTTGGTCCTGCTTTGTGCAGGGGGCTGGACTCGATGACCTCGAGGTCTCTTCGAGCCCTAGGATTCTATGATTCTATGAACATAAATGGACTGTAATAGGAAGTGCTCAGAAGGTGAGTGCCCGCAGAAACTGAATGTGATACAGCAGTCCTTTTCTTAGCCCTGGTGCCCACTGTAGGCTGCCAGGCAACCTCAGTGGGTCTTCTGTGGCTTGGCCCTCTGACCAAGTCACCAAGCCTGAGTGAACCCCTTCAAGGATATTAAAGAGTCCAGTAACTAAATCTGTTTGCCTTTGTCTTCAGCCTCAACTCTGGGCCTTTTAAAATCAGCCCTATATTCAGGCTTCCAATAAGCCCTGTCGGGTTTATGCCACTACTTTGGCTAGTAGGGTTCTCCTGGTACTTCTGATTCCATCCTAGGAATCCTATAAACAGCAGCCACTTGCCATTTCCCTCATTCTATCACTGCTATTTCCCATGGCCTCTTCCTACCTGGCCCTTGTATCTCAAGCTCTATCTCAGGGCTAGTATCATCTGTTTCTTCTCTTTCTGTAATCTCTGTTCAGCCCACCATAAACACTGTCTGAGTGTCTGACTCCTTTGGCCAGAGCATAACAGCCTTCCTCATGTTTCTGGTTCCAGCCAGAAAATGACCTGTTGCATTTATCTGGGCCTGTTGCACTCTGACTGGCTGTCACTAGCTTCCACCGTGGCTGTCATGGTGTCTGGTACATATCACAGCTGAGAGTGCCAGTTTCAGGGCAGACTGTCAGAAAACAGGACAGAAACCCCAAAGCGGTATATTCTATTACAGGTTGAACCTCCCTGGTCTGGCACCCTTAGGACTGGAGTGGTCCAGAACAAGGGAATTTACTGGACAGTGGAAGTCAGGCACCCAGGCTATCCCAGGACTTCCCTCCTGGCTACTGCCCTGGGAAAACCAGAGGCCTGACATCCTCTGGCCCACCTGCCTGGCTCTTCTGCCCTCAGCCTGCTCTGAGTGCTCTGTTCCCAGCCCTCAGCCCCAAGAGGCAGCAGCTGCTCCTAGGGTTTCCCGGCTTTGTCCTGCGCAGGGTGGCAGCTGCTTCCAGTCCTTCCTGCCCCCAGTTCACTGGCCCTGCAGGCTGCCGCTGAGCATACCAGATCCACTCTCTGCCGCTCTCAACTTCTGTGGCTAGGGTTCTCTGGTCTAGCAACATCTGTGGTCTTGCTAGACTATGGATGTTTCCAGACCAGAGAGTCCCGGATGAGAGAGGTTCAACCTGTATTACATTTCACCAAACTAATAATGTGTTAACTCATAGATCACTATGTTAGTCTTACCGTGGAGCCACAGACAGTCCCCCTTAGGCTCTCTAACTCCTACTTTACCACCCTGACAAACTGTACTTTGTGATGAAATGTTATTTAACTTAAAATTCCCCACTCATAAGATTACTAGCCACCCAAATCAATGGATACGCTCACCAAAGACAACACTGTAGTCAGTTTCTCTAGTAAACTAACTAAAGATTTTATTAGTTAAGAAAAAGAAATGAGAGTTATTGAGAGGCTAAAGCAGATAAAATACATTATGGGTGAGTCTAGGTTTGTAATCCAAATGACAGCAGAGATGTAGCATCTGCTACTTTTCCATAAGTTCTTCAGGGTTATCCAAAGTGTCTTTGAGGACCTCTGTCCAATTGGTTAAGATTCCCCTTCAGTCCTTCAGAAATGTAGGATGATCACCTTAAACCAGTATAGATAGGTCCTGGTCACAAAAAACTAGATCTCAGGTGCCTTAACAACCCATGGTGATCCTTCTTTTGAGGTAGAATAAGCAACGCAGACAGTCTGAATTCCCATTGTTCCTTAATACCCTTGCTTTGACGTTAACAACCACCTTCATTTACTTCTTTGAGGAGCAGCGGCAAACAATAATTTTTTATTAGATTTCTTGCAGTTTCCACATCAAGCACATTCTCATGAACATACACTTTTGATCTAGATTTAATTAAATGTGGGGAATATGGAATATAGTAGTAAACAATAGGTTTATAGATAAGTGAAGACAATGCCATTAACATTTCACTAGTTTTAATTAATTTACAGAAACTATAATTACTGGAGTACAGGTCATGTAACTATAATGTGATATCATCCTTCTTTGTTCTGTTCTAACAAGTGAATTGGCTTGAAAACACAATCACCATTTAGCATTTCTTTGATATTCACACACAAGTGAATTGCCCTATTGCTCTAGCTTCAGCTGGCATACTGTTAGGTAGCATCAACATGTCTTTTCCAATAAGGTCTCCTTAGTTATCCTTTCCCTCCCATCTCATTGCTTCTTGGGCAGGGTATAGCAGAGTACCTGGGCCTCCAGCAGGGATCCAGAAAGGACTGATACACTCCATTGCATAGACCCTTTGTGTAGGAAATCTCTGAGGTGAAATATGGATGGATGCAATTGTTACCCAACAATGGGTAGCTAATCCCCAGTTTCACAATACAGTAGACTTCCGATAAGCCGGCACCTTTGGGACCTAGGTGGTGCTGGATTATTGGATATGCCAGAGTACCAGGAGGTAGTATAAGGGGGCATACTCCCAACCCAATCCCCTTCCCTCCCCACCTTAAGCTCGGGTCCCAGAGCTGCTGGTACAGCCTCGCGTCTCCCTCCAGGCGCTGGGGCACGTGCGCTGAGCGGCCGGCTTTTCAATGAGCTGGCCGGGACGCCGTGTGCAACCCAATCCCCCTCCCCTTCCCTCCCCTTCCCCAGAGCCAAACACCTCCTCTCTCTGCTGTCACCCAATTCCCCTTCTCCCCCAACCTTATGTCCGGGTCCCAAAGCAGCTGCCTGTGCTTAGCGGCCGGCTGCTAGCACGTGCAGGCTGGACGCTATGTGCACTAGGGATTGTGAGCAGAACGGCGCGGGTCACAGCAGCCCGGCCGTGAGAACGGCTGACCTGAGCAGTTCCGGGTTCCAGTTGATGCTGGACTATCAGGAGTGCCGGACAACTGGATGCCAGACTAATGGAGTTTTACTGTAATTATTCCCAGGAAATTTTCATTCTTCTGATATTCCCATTCTGAAGGTTGACAGCATATGCACATTATAATTTATCCTTTTGTTTTTATTTCTTTTTGTGTCCTTATTCAAAAGTTGAACAAACAGTTTAAACTGCCATTTCTAAGAATGTGATGAACCAAGTTTATTTTGCATTTGTTGGGTCTCAGGACTCATGTCGTCATCACTTTGTCAGATGCTGATTTTGATTCTCAGCAACTGCTAACCACTGTCAACAAGGGATCCCAGCACCAAGTGGGAACAGGCAGAGGAGTCTATGGGTAGGTGGACTGTGATGACAGAGTCAGGAGAGAAGAAGGAATGTAGGGAGTAGGGTTGTTAAATGGCATTTAATCAGCTAATTAACTAGTCGATGGAATTTCCATTGACTAGTCAATTAGTTGATAAGGGGGGAAAACTGCAGAGCCGCAGCAGGGTTAGCTCCCAGTCCCAGGAACTAATCCCACTGAAGCTCTGCCTTTTAAAGATATTAAGAGATGCCAGGCTCTTAATACCTTTAAAAGGCTGAAGCGCAGCAAGGGGGACCAAGTGCAAGCTGGAAATCAGCTGTCCCGGCTCGCACCTGGTCCCCTCCACTGTGCTTGTGCTTTTAAAATATATTAAGGGTATGTCTACACTGCCACCCTAGTTCGAACTAGGGTGGCTAATGTAGGCATTAGAACTTGCAAATGAAGCCCGGGATTTAAATATCCCGGGCTTTATTACATGTTCAGCGCCGCCATTTTTAAATGCCCTGTAGTTTGAACTACCTGCCCGCGGCTACACGCGGCACCGACTAGGTAGTTCGAATTAAAGCTCCTAATTCGAACTACCGTTACTCCTCCTCTATGCCAGTCATGATTTTATAGACCTTTATCATATCCCCCTTAGTCTCCTTTTTTTAAGCTGAAAAGTCTCAGTTTTATTAATCTCACATGACAGCCGTTCCAAACTCCTAATAATTTTTGTTGCTCTTTTCTGAACTTTTTCCAATGTCAAGATATCTTTGTTGAGATGAGGGTACCATATCTGCATGCAGTGTTCAAGACGTGGGTGTATCATGGATTCATATAGAGGCAATAATATATTCTTTATTTTATTCCCTGTCTCTTTTTTAATGATTTCTAACATTGTTTGCTTTTTTGACTGCTACTGCTCATTGATGGATGTTTACACAGAACTATCCACTATGACTCCAAGATTTCTCTCTTGAGTGGTAATAGCTAGTTTAGTCCCCATCAATTTGTATGTATATTTGGGATTGTTTTCCAATATGCATTACTTTGCATTTATCAAAATTAAAATTCATCTGTCATTTTGTTGTCCAATCGCCTAATTTTGTGAGATCCTTTTGAAGGTTTTGACAATCTGCTTTGGACTTAACTATCTTGAGCAGTTTACTATCGTGCAAATTTTGCCACCTCCCTGTTTACCGCATTCTCTATATCATTTATGAATATGTTGAGTAGGCTTGATCCCAGTATAGACGTCTGTGGAACACTACTAGTTACCTCTCTCTCAATTCTGAAAATGGACCATATATTCCCACCCTTTGTTTCTTATCTTTTAAGCAGTTATCAGTCCATGAGAGGACCTTCCTTCTTAGCTTGCCTGTTTCATTCTCCTTGTTTACCCACTTCCATTCCCCACTCAGGCTTCTCAGACTATTCACAGCCTCCTTGTTCAACCTGACCTAGTTTCCTGACCTGGGCTCCTTGTCTGAATCCCAATCTCCCTTTCCCCTTCAATTTTTCCCCCTTACTCCATTCAGTCACAGCTCCACCACCCTCACCACAACTCCTTGTCCCCAGTCTTTTTGCTCAGTCAATCCCAGCTTCCCAATCCCAGCTCATCTGATCTCTCTCCTTCTCCTGCTCTCCTCACATCCCCTGCAGCTCCTTGCCTCAGTCCCTCCTCTGGTCCAAGCCCTGGAGTGGCGGCGAAACTGTGCCTGCCTTAGGTGCCTGGGGGAGTTTTAAACATGTCTACAGCAGGGTGGGCTCAGGGTATGAGCCTCCACTCCCCCAAACCAAGACCCCGCACTCCCAACCCCTCACACACTGCCCTGCTGAGACCCTGTACCCCTACCCCCTCACTCATACTCCCCCAGATGAGACTCTGCACCCCCACTCCCTCACACATACCCTGCTAAGCCGAGACCCCACACCCACAGCTTGCTCACTTACTACCCTGTTGAGACCCTGCCCCCCGACTCCCTCACTCAACACCCTGCTGAGACCCCGTGCCCCCAGCCCTCTCACTCACTGCCCTGCCAAGACCCCACACCTTCAGCCCCTCACTCATCCCCCCAGACTGCTCCTGCCCCTCCCCTGCTCATGCCCCCTCTCCTCTGGCCAGACACCCTGCCCCCAGCCCTCTCCTGCACTCTCCCCCCTGGCTAGACACCTACCTACAGAGATGGGGGGTTGGTGAGCATAGCTCTCATGCTCTCTGGCTGTGAAAGCTGCCGGAGAGAGGGGGGATGGCAAGCATAGTGAGCAGGGAGCGCAGCCCCCAAGTAATATAGCAAATATCACATTGCCTCTGTATAAATCCATTGTATGCCCACATCCTGAGTACTGCATGCATATGGGGTCACTCACTCTTAAAAATATATATTGGAATTGAAAAAGTCTCAGAAAAGGGCAACAAAAATGATTAAGGATATGGAACAGCTTCCATATGAGGCGAGTATAATCAGATTGTCGCTTTTCAGCTTGGAAAAGATACAACTAAGGGAGAATATGACAGAGGTCTATAAAATCATGACTGGTATGCAGAAAGTAAAAAGGAAATATTATAGGAGACCCTATTCAAGGGTTTCCTGTTTGTGGTTCCGTGTATTCACAAGTCTCTTGTCCCAGCTGGGACGGGAGGAGCTGGCCACTGCAGTGAGTTTCCTCTGACTGCCCGGCCCCTGCAGTGAGTTCCTTGTGGCTGCCTGGCCCCTGTAGTAAGTTCCCTATGGTTGCCCAGCCACCACGGTGAGTTTCCCGTGGCTTCCTGCCACCCATGGTGAGTTCCCCCCCGGCTGTCCTGCCCCCACAGTGAGTTCCCTGCGGCTGCCTTGCCACTGAGGTGGATTCCCCATGGCTACCAGAAAATGCAGTGAGTTTCATGGCTCCCGACAACCGTGGTGAGTTCTCTGTGGCTGCTGGGAGCTGCAGGGAACTTACCCAGCTCCTGGCCCCCCAAGGTGAGTTTGGGAGTTGCAGAGATCTCACCACAGGGGTTGGGAGGCATGGCTCCCAGTATTCACGAATTCTGCCGTTTGCAGTAGATGAGGGTTTCCTGTATCTACTCCTTCTCAGAGCACAAGAACTAGGGGGTTGCCAAATTAAAGTAATAAACTGCAGGTTTAAAACAAATAAAAGGAAGCATTGCTTAACACAACACACATTCAACTTGTGGCACTCTTTGCTAGAGTCTTTTATGAAGATCAAGACAGGGTTCAAAAAAGAACTAAATACATTCATGAGGGAATAGGCCCATCAATGACTATTAGCCAGGATGGTCAGAGTCAGCATTCCTAGCCTTTTTTTTGCCAGCAATTGGGAATGGGCAACAGGATGAATCACTTGATGATTCCCTACTCTATTCATTCCCTCTGGGGCAGCTGGCTTTGGCTATTGTCGTGAAACAGGATAGCGGGCTTGATGGACCTCTGTCTGACCCTGTTCTCATGTAACCAATTTTTCAAAGGTTTATAAGTTGGTCAAAGTTCAGAGGACTTTAATAGGGACAACAAAAGGCATGATGGTTCTGAGAAATTTTGAGTCTCAGCTCCCAAGTATGGGATCACTAGGCCTTTTAAAAGAAAAAATTGCTGGAATATTTTAATACGGGCAAACAATTTATTTTTCCCTGGCTTCAATTTTTTTCTGGTAGTGGCTACAAAAGTTTGACTGAAACTTTCAAAAAATATTAAGCTTAATTTAGATGTAACCCACACACTTTCTGGGTGTGGTTCATGTCCCATAGGCTATGTCTAGACTGCAGGCTTCTTTCGGAAGACTTTTTTTCCGAAGAGATCTTCTGAAAAAACTTCTTTCAAAAGAGAGCATCCACACACAAAAGCAAATCTTAAAAGCGATCTGCTTTTTAAAAAGAGAGTGTCCAGACGGATTGGATGCTCTCTCGCATAAAAGGCCACCCGGAACCAGTTCAGGCAGGGCATTAAGTTAGCAGTTGCTTCCGGGTGCTGTTGCCTAAGGCTATCTGAGATGCATGCTTAAAGGAACCCCCCTGGACAGCCGTTTCTCAGGTTCTGATGTGTGCTTGCCTACCTCCCCGAGGGACAGCAAAGCTTTTGCAGTGCATGCTCTGGTTGCCCAGCTTATGGACACCACACCATTCTTTTTGCTGTGGAGTATGTGGGCATCCTCCCAGGGGTCATACGTGTGTGGGGCCTCCACACAGCCTGTGAGCACCAGAGGATGCCTGGGAGATGTCCAGGGCCTGGGGTACTGGCTCCAGGGTGAGGGTGACTGTATTGGCCGTGTCTTCCTCCTCCTGCAGCTGTTGTTTGTCCTCATCCTCATCCTCATCCTCGTCAAGGAGCTCCGGTTGGGCAACCATGGGCATCTTGAGTCCCGAGTCCACCATTATGGGTGGGGAAAGGGCTTCACCACCCCTCAGAATTCTGTGCAGCTCCTCGTAATATGGGCACGAGTGTGGTCCTGCGCTCCCTGGCCTTGGAATATCCTTGGCTTTGATCTTGCTCCTGACTTGGTCCTGACTTGGTTCAAGATGCAGGGGTGGTGTCCCCTCTCAGCTAGAGCCTCGGCTATCTGGCCGTAGATGTCAACATTCCACCTCTGGGAGCAGGGATCCTGCAGGGTGGCCTCCTCCCACACAACTTGAGGAGGGACAGGATCTCCACCCCGGACCAGGAGAGTGCACGGCGTTTGCTGCCCCTGGCTGGGTCCTGGGAGCCCTAGTGCTGCTCCCTGTGAAGGCCAGGAGGGTCTCGGGGGGCTTGTTGCTTGTCCATGCCTCTGAGTTGTGTGACAGGGAGAGCCGCGCGGTCAGGGTGCTGCTCCACGGCCGTCTTCCTGCCCCAAGGGTTGTCCCACGTGCCTGCAGCTTTAAGATCTGGCAGGAGACAGGAACTATAGAGTTGTCCGCCAGGGCACCTGTGTTATTTCCTGGCGGCCTCTTCTTTCAAAAGAAAACCCTCCTCCCCATCCACACATGCCTTTTTCCGAAAGAGCTCTTTCGGAAAAGTATCAGAGAGGTAGCTGTGTTAGTCTGAATCTGCATAAACAATGAGAAGTCCTGTGGAACCTTATAGACTAACAGATTTATTGGAGCATAAGCTTTCGCAGGCAATGACTCACTTCGTCAGATGCATCAGACTACCAGCCCCACCTATAATATAGAGCTCTTATTGTATAGATAATATGGACTAACATAGTCACTCTAATTTTAAACTGAGTAGTCCACACTAAATGTCAATACTATATATGAAATTATAGTACTGGCTGTGGACTCCCACATCATCCTGTACTTGGTTAGTTGTAATTAATTTCACTATGTCCATTAAGCATTAAGGTGCCCAATGCAATTTAAATAATCGATTAGCATATTTTGCCAATAACTGTGATTAGTTCCATTTGTTTTACAGTCAGTTATTTGCTAACATCTTGGCAGCAACAAGTTATGCCACTTTAATGAATTTTTTTCCAAATAAAGATTGTTAGTGAAATTTGGACATATTTTTTAAGTTCTAACCAACAATTTCCACAAGACACAAATGAGCTATATTATATGTACTACTAAATCATGTATAACTCGACATAGTGAAATACTTGAGTTCAATAAAAGTGGATTTTCTTTAAAACTGTGTATTCAAAATGCAGAAGACTATAGCACATTTAAGGTAAAGAGATCATAGCTGTTGGTCAGGTTAAGATGGATACAGAGGAAGGTTTGACAAAGCCCTGGATAGATTGATTTAGTTGGGATTGGTCCTGCCTTGGGCAGGAGGCTGGACTTGATGACCTCCTGAGGTCTCTTCCAGCTCTATGATTCTATGATTCTATGAAGGTACTGGACTGGCTCATAGTTATCTACTCATATCCCAAATGAACCACCACATGACACTGAGAAACGAAAAAGTAATGTGAACTTACATTGCTCATACCAGTGCATTGCAACTAATAAGTCGACTTGTGGCCCAATATTAAATTGAGTTCATCAGTCACTTTCTAAGTTTTGGTATTGCATATTTTGGCCAGCAATTCTGCTTAATGTATCTCTGTGTTGATGAGTTTATGATGTTCATGTTCTGTTTTAAAAATTTGTGAAAGAGTTTAAATGTGATTTCCACCCCAGCTTGATGGAGAAAGGGGAAAATGTTTGCAATGTAAAATGGTTAACTAAATGTTGAGGGTCATATTTAGGATAGCAGAACCTGCAAATTCTATGTACCTCATAAATATGCTCCACATGCTTAGCTCTGATAAGGCTTTTTTTTTAGTTCTACTTTTAGATTACATGAAGTTCAAGGTTGTCTCATACTTCAATTGATTAAGTGTGGTTCACCTCTGCAGCTAGATCTGATTATACAGCAAGTATGAGCTTAGGAGAGTAATTAAGAGTTTCATCCTCATTCTGCATCTCCAGTTCCATATTTAGATTGTTAGCAGTACCTCCAAGGTTTTATTTATTTATTTTTACAAGGTGTCACAGATTCTTATTTGTTTGGCAGCAGACACAGAAAAATGTGCATGTATAAAACATCTTGAACCCTTAGTGATTAATAATAATCAAATAATAAATTAATACATAATAATCTGTTAGTATTTAAAGTGCCACTGGACTCCTTGTTATTTTTAATAATGAAGGAAACTTTTCAAGATCAGTGACCTCCATCTTTTTTTAGGTTATCTGTAGACTGGCAGCAGTAGTTTTGGGAGAAGTGAATCAAAGTCAATTAAACCGTTTCTGAATAGGTTTAGGAAATAATGAAAGTCAGCATGAATGCTGCTGTCTAGTCTGCCATTCAATACTGGCAGATGCCCAATAAAACATTCAGCGAAGTTTATATCTGTCCATCCATTATTTGCACAGTCTACAGTTTTTGTTTTTGACTATTATGCATGTCTCACAGGAATATATATGAGGTATCACGCTCTGCATTGTACACTAACATACTGATCAAACAAATGAAGTGATATTCTTTATGATCAGAATAAGGCAATTCATTAATATATACTTTTGCTCTATAATGAGCTCTCTAATTAGCATGCAGTTATCAACTATAGATATGTGATTTATGAGAATACCTGTTCCTGCTGATATATCTGTTGATAAAACTTCAATCTGACACTTGTTTTGAATGGAAATGATTACTTTTATCAAGCACTGAGTTGAGTTGCCCTACTAGACTCAGGGCCCTCCTTAAGATTTATGATGCCCCAAAGCAGTATGATTAAACTGGTGGCCCTATGCCCAATGACAGCCTGGGGGAGAATTTTTTTAGAGATGTAATTTTATAATCTTCAGTAATGCACTAATGAAATATTTTTAAAGCAAATTTCAAACTAAGGTTCTGTAGACTAACACAGTAAATTCAGAAACTGACAGTATGTACCTAGGATTGGCAATGGCTCTTTCACAGGTTCAATGATCTGCTAATAGATCTGCCAAGCTTTTCACTTTTAAGTTAACTAAATCCTCTCCGGAGGAAGTGGAACAGGGATAGAAAGAGATGGGTGGACATTAAGACCCAGTGGTGCCCCACATTTTTGGGTGCCCTACACAGCTGCATATTTGTGTATGGGTAAGGACAGCCCTGACTAGACTTTGCATTTTCATCACTGCCATACTGTGAAACCAAGTCTAAGCACGACATAAAGATTAAGTAACTTACTTCCTCTTTTCTTTAGCAAGTGAGACCATTTTTTACCTAACTAAAGAGCAGTGTAAAATAGCAGCAGCCAAGTAAACTATATTGATATTGCTTAGTGCTGAACAAATTTCAAACTTTAGTGGAATTCGTATCTGATTCTCAGTGGAACTTATGCAAACATGTCTATGCTAAATGTCATCTTGAGAGACCATCTCTCTTTCAAGAATTCGGGTGCTGCTTGGTTCAGACAGAGTCAGAAATACAAGAACAGCTTTTCTCAAGGTATTTTGATATGTCTCCATCCAGCTGAAATGGAAGTGCAAGCGCTTACAACAGATTTCTATCTGGATTTTTATAATCCCTGAACAGTTTGATTTAAGCTTTGAATAAAGATTCCGGTCAGTTTTTATTTTATTTCAACCTGCTCATCCATCCCTAAGAATGGATTTTGCCCCTATTCCTTGCCCATCCCAGGTCAGAAGGGTGGTTTTAGTTTACTGCCTGTTCATATTTTGGCAATGCTGAGGTTGCCTTAATGCATGCTTGTATATGGTATATTGGTCTGTAATGTAATGTCAGTTTATTCCCTTCGAGTTCCATACCAGGTCAAGAATCATAAAAGCAAGAGAGATTATTTTAGCTTGGTAATATGCTACATGAGAAGCAAAAATGTGGTATGTGTAAAACGCACCATATTCCTGTAAGCTGTGAATCCAAAATTCAAGCCATAATAAGTTTTGGTTTTGTTACTTGAAAGGCAAAGCATGATACCCTGAGTCTCATCTCACCTGCTTTTCATCTTGCTTAGCAATTTGCACCTGTGCCAGTAAAGCAAGTGTCAGGCACCACTATTCTGATTTAGTAACATTTTAACACTGCATGAACAGGGCCAGATTAACGTTCATGTGGTCTTACTAGATTTTGTGCTCCTGCAGCTTTGGAGTGGAGGAGTGGGCTCAGGGCTGGTGCAGTAAATTGGGGGACAAGCGGGGAGGCAGCTCCAGCTGGGCAGGTGTGCTTTTGGGTGGGGTCAGAGATGGGTCAGCAGGTTGCGGTGCAGGTGGGAGTGCAAGGGCTGGTAGGGAGTTTTGGTGCAGTAGTGGGCTCTGGGCTGAGGCAGGGGTTGGATGCAGGAGGGGTGCAAGGTGCCAGCTCCAGCCAGGAGGTGTTTACCTTGGGCAGCTTCTGGCCAGCGATGCAGTGGGGCTAAGGCAAGATCCCTGCCTTCCCTGGCTCTGCTCTGCTCTGCTCCCCATGATGGCCAGCAAGTCTTTCCCCTAGGTGGAGAGGTTAAGCCACTCTATGTAGTAAATGCTGCCTGTGCCTATAGGTGCTGCGCCCACAGCACCCACTGGCCAGAACCGCGACCAATGGGAGCTGCTGTTACCTGCACAACATTCTTTGTCATTCACATACTCTAGTGGCACCCTTCATTACCCATTCCTAGGGCTCAGGTGTAACCTTTTCAGTAGCGGCACCCACCTTCACCCTTCTGTAGGCTCAGGCATAACCCTATGCTCTGTGAGTTTGTGGGGTTTTTTACCCAGTGAAAGAGCCTTACACAGTAATACCTTACTTAGTCACTATTTATTAACAATAATCCAAATCAGAATGCACAGCAAGCAAACAATGCTCACCACTCCCAATAAGACAGATGTCTTGCTGGCCTGTCAGAATCACGTCCATCTTGGGAACTTCAGTTTCTGCACAATGTTATTGGTACAGTGTTGAGATCTGGCAGCTCTAATCTTGGAGCTATCTTGGAGTTGGTTCCCAAACAACTTCCTTTTAGGCCCCAGTTTATATAGTGGAACTTGAGTCTTGCTTAGCTATACCTTAACCAATTATTTTACTAAAATTTTGCTAACCAGTCCCAACATACTGTAACAGAATTACCTAACTAATCATACTGCACGGCCTAAATTGATTTACACCTAGCAAAATTAATTATACAGCAGACAGAAACAATTAAACCAGACAGAGATCATACAGACAAACAATAGGGAAGTGAGGACCATAATCATAGAATAAGGATTCCTCATCTCCAACTATTGATAAGGACAAAATGCTATTAAACTAAGTTTTCTTTATCCATCTTGAGATCTCTGGCGTGCGTATGGGGTGTGCTGGGTTTACCCAGGCACACCCTAATGTCTTAGGGTTGCCAGGTGTCCGGTTTTCTACCGGACAGACCGGATTTTTGGGGCTCTGTCTGGTAAAAAAAATCCAGAAAATACCGGACATGTGTAATGTCCGGTATTTTCTGGTTTTCCGACTGGGCGCCCGGAAGCCTGGTGGGGGGAGTGACTGGGAGGCGGGGAGCGATCGGCGCTGGGAGCCCTGGTTGTGTGTGAGGAGGAGGGGCAGCCCGGTCCGTGCTCCTGCACGCTGGTCAAGTGCGTGGTGGAGTCGCAGCCGGACTGACTCGCGCTTCCCCTGGACCATGTGGGGGGCGGGAGCGCCCTGGGATCTGCACTGCCCGGGTCAGTCCCGCTCCCCACCAGCTGATACGCTCCTTCCCCCCCCCTCCCCTCTTGGCCAGCCAGTTGGTTCTCCCCCACTTCTCCTCCCGATCTTCCCCGGACAGCCCCGCTGCACCCGCTGCCAGCCCTGCTTCTGGTGGCCAGTTCTCCCCTCCTCTCCCGATCTCCCCCGGCCAGCCCCGCTGTACCCAACCCCCGCCCGCCAGCTCTACCTCCCGCCGGCCGGTTCCTCCTCCCAATCTTCCCCGGCCAGCCCCGCTGCACCCCTGCCAGTTTTTCTTCCAGCGGCCAGTTCTCCCCTCTTCCTCCTGAGCTCCCCTGGCCAGCCCCGCTCCTGCTGGCCGCCCCCCCTTCCCACTGATCTCCCCGGCCAGCCCTGCTCCGCCCTCCCCCCACCGACCAGCTCTGCTTCCCGTCGGCTGCCCCCAACTCCCGGCCAGCCCGCCTCCCTTCCCCCCTGCCATGAAGTGTGTCCAGTATTTTTTTAAAGACTACCTGGTAACCCTATAATGTCTCAAAAAAGAAAGTGGCTTTGCGTTTTAATTTAATCGCATAATACGCTCTTTTAGTTTTAAAGTATGGATTGCTGTCTTATGCAATAAGTGCTGAATTGCACATGTAAAAACAATCTAAGAAGTACAATGTCACATACTTAAGTTTGTATTTTTTAAGTAAAGTTTAGTTGTTAATTTAAAAAAAAAAGTTTAGTTAAGTTTTAGTTTCTTTAGTTTGTTTGATGAATAAAAATAATGTCCTTTATGATTGAGTATTCAATAAATATTTGCCTTTAAAAAAAAATTCCCTGGGTGCACACCCTAATTAAATGTGCTGCGCACGCCTATGCTTGAGATGTGCCTCTTTATCTGGTGTTACTGGGTGCCATTAGGACAGGATCCCCCTCTTAACACCATGGTATTAATTCTGTTTTAATGCAGTTTAGATGTAATGTGAGTATGTGATTCTCTGCTTTACAGCTAACATTGCTGCTCTGTCAGTCTGGCTGCAGATGAAGGCTTTAGGCCTTCCAATATGGCTACAGTCCTTCCAATATGATTACAGAAAAAGGCCATATTCTTACAGTGCTGAGCCAGTGCTGCGTGTAGGGCATATGCAGAGATTCCCTGAATGCCTCTTACCAAGGGGCTGCCGGGGCATGCTGGCAAGCTGGCGCTCACAGTTCCAGCTCTGAAGGGGCAGGGGGCGCCAATGCTTGGGATTGGTGTCTGGCCCATGTCATGGAGACTTGCCACAAACCAGATGAAAAGAAGCAGCAGGCAGCATCTGGCCTGCGGTCCCCAAGTTGGCCTAAATCCCTAGTCTGTAGACCCTATAGCCCCTGTGTTAATCCGGCCCTGTGCACAATGTAAACGATTTTGTTTTTGCCCAATACAAAATTGTTGAAGTGGTAATGATGTACTATTGCCTTGAAAAAACTTTCTCGTATTGTGCATCAGTATATCATGTTCTATTCCGTAAAGAAAAGTCTGTTTTCACTCAAGTCCTACCTTATGCTGCTGCATGAATGAGTAACTCACAGGATTTTGCCTTCCAAGTCCCACGTAGGCAGCACAACCTCAATTCTCATAAAATATTCTATCAGCAAACAAAATTTGAATGAGTACAGACCTGCTGTCGCCCCTGCCCTGCCTTCCTTTCCTCTTTCTGAATCTGAATAACTGAACAATAATTGGTGTAATTTTTAACAATACAGTTCTTTATGTGTTTGCTTATTTTGAATGGAAGAATATTAGGGGAGGTCAGCTGTCTGCTTAACTTTTTGTCAATGCAATACAAATGTCAGGCTTATAAAATGTCTAAGCAAAAACAAATGTTCATTAGCATTCTGAGTGCTTACTTTAATTACAGAAAACTCTTATTTTGCATGCCTCACTGGAGGAATGCAAACTAAAATCAGAATATAAATGAGGCTATATTTCATAATAACTTAATATGGCAATCTTTTCCTACTAGTAAATGGCCCAGTAAGGGTCGCAGTTTAACACTGATTAGCAAACTAAAGTGCAGGTTCAAAAATGCATCATAGCTGTCAGCAAATTGGTTTCAGATTTTTGCCAGAGGTGTGTGGTTTGGGGTTTTGTTGTTGTTGTTGTTTTTTGTTTATTCTTAAGAACAAACAGATACAGATTTTTTTTTTAATATACAAACAGCTCTGCATACTGTTGTTTCTGAACCACTGGTTAAATTTCCAAAATTCTTAAATCCTCATTGAGAGGTTAATGAAAAGCATGACAAGAAGCTCTAGTACAGTATATAAATTAATACTATATTCCTAATGGGGCTGGTGATTAGGTGCTATGGTGACAACTAGAGATAACATTTAGAATAGACTACCAATATATTCTTTAAATAGGCATCTGTTTAATTCTGAGCTGCATGATCAGAGTTTATTTAATTAGTATTGACAACATGTTCTGTGCTGTCCGGTAGACAAATATACAGATATGTCATGTGCTGAAGAGTTTACCATTTAAGGACTAGATTGTGGCTTTGGCCAAAACCTGTGCAAAGGGCAGCCTGTAGTTACCCTGACCAAAGAACAGAGTCCCGTAACATGTAACAGTCTGGTTCCTGGTTCTCTTCTTGCTCTGGGAGGGGAGTGAGGAGGAAATGTAGATTATTGTTTTTACATGTTTTATGCTAGAAAATGGTGAATGATGCATTTTTTTATTTATTAGATGATTTTTTTTCTTATGGGGTGCAGAAAACTGAATTTGGATGGAAATTGGAATGCAATTAAAATGCCCGAGAACAGCATTTTGAAGTTATTTTTTATTAGATTAATTAAACTGCTTTAAATGTGCTGGATATTTAAGAAAAATATTTATTATGACATGTTTAGCATATAAAACTAACATATTTATTAAGCAAAGGAATTATTAACTGTAGTTATTAAATTAATGGGTTGTTTCTGGTCATCATGGGTTGGCTTTTTAAAAGTATTTAGATATCCAAAGATGCTGATAGGTGCTCAGTGAGAATGCCTAAAGTAGCTTGCTTAGGTGGTTTTGAAAATCCAAATAAGCTCCTAAGCCGGTTAGGTGCCTAATTCCCATTGAAGTCAATGGGAGTTAGGCACTTTATTCAGGCATTTTTAAAAATCTTTCTATCTTTATGTGCCTAAATACCTTTGAAAATCTAGTCCACATTGTTCAAGATTTTAGAGCTAGTAGATCTCATCCTCCCCCACCTGATTTTTATTCATTGATTGAAAGAGACAAACAAGGTTTCTTGCTTTTTGTATTCTCACTTGATTTTTCAGCTTTGAATGAATTAGAACTAATGAAGAAAATATTCTCTCTGCACCTGCTTCCTGAACTGAAACCAAAAGTAATTATAATAAATCTTTTCTGCACAACAGAAACTGAAAGTACTTGCATTTTGAAAAATGTAAATACCAGCATTCATTCCACGGAAAACATTGAAAATATAACACATTTACTTAATGAACTATGTGACATTTACATATTTATAAAGCTTGAGCTGACCTAAAAAATGTTTCCCCCCTGATTCTGTAATTAAAAATGTAGACCCTTTCCTTAACATATGTTGAGGGCTCATTGATGCAGCATATTTTTAAAAACGTATTTAAATTTTATTCACATGATTTTAATAGACTATAGTAAGGTTAGGTCTTAACATAGGTTATCAATTTCAAACAGGTTTATTTTTAAAAGAGATATTTTATTTAAATTTAAAAAGTGATTTAAATAAAATTCAGGTTTTTAAATCAATGTTTATCTACCCTAAAACTAAAACTGGGATTTGGGTGCTAGATTGGGATCTTTCTTTCTTGTGTGTAATCACTGGCAATAAAAGCTCTGTTAGGCTACATCTACACTGCACAGTTATTTCAGTATAAGCTATTCTGGAATAGTTATTCCAAAATAGCTTATATCAAAATAGCACGTCTACACTGTAGGGAAGCCTCAAAATTAGTCTGAGGCAGGCATTCCTAATGTAGACGTGCTATCTCGATTTAGAGCCCCAGGAGGAATAACTTAGAATGGCCCTGGTGAGGGGCTATTTTGAAATAGCAGAAGTGGAGCATCTACATATGCCTTATTTCGAAATAGCTATTTTGGAATAGGCGTTATTCCTCATAGAATGATGTTTACAGAAGTTGGAATAAGCCGTTCGTTATTTTGAAATTATTTCAAAATAACGGAATTGCTGGGTAGACGCTTGCACAGTTATTTCGGA
The DNA here is from genome assembly GCA_019425775.1 of Rafetus swinhoei. Taxonomy (NCBI): domain Eukaryota; kingdom Metazoa; phylum Chordata; order Testudines; family Trionychidae; genus Rafetus; species Rafetus swinhoei. Next base: position 225,078,886 of record CM033424.1, read on the forward strand.
ATAACGGCCATTATTCCGAAATAACGCTACTTTGTGGACACATCCTTAGAGTCCAAGCTTTCTGTGGGATTCCAGTGCTCTCAGTGAGCTAAGCTGTCTTTAGAAGTAAATTTCACAAATTGCCCTAGGATTTTTTTTTAACCCTGTTTTTTAGAATTGATTTCTAGACTACTAAATCCTACAAAGGCATTCTATATGCCACCTTTGCTCACTTCCCCCACCTTTATGCTCCTCAACTATTCCAAGCAGAGCTCAGAATCAACCTGGTATCAACCTCCTTGTCTGCCAAGAAGCAGGGGAAGTGATATTGGCAAAAAGAGGAAGATGATCCAAAAAGAGGAAGATGATCATACTTGCAAAATGTGATATATGTTGCTCTATGAGTAATAAGGGAGTGTTTTCTTTTCCAGTTCTGCTTACATAGAAAACAATCCTGCAATGACTGAGGACTACTAGAATGGGCCTCAGTTTATTCACTAAGAGTTGGCCCAAAAGAAGAACCATTTGATAGAAAGTGCAGTTGGTACATTTGCAAGGCAATTGGGATCGAGATGCTTGCTTGTCTGAAGCATTGGATATAGAGGAGGTCTCTGCTATTCACAAACATGCAGTTTGGCAGCATACTAATTTGTACGTTAACTGCCATCCTCCTCCTTTCCATCTCAGAATCCTAAATCTGTTACTACCGCCTTGAATGCTGTCCTGTCACAGAGCCTCCCTCTTAGCCTGGAGAGACCTCCTTCCTCAAAGCTTCTGCTTGCCCATAATATTTGCTCTAACAGCAGAAACTGGATGTGGCTCTTTCCAGACCTATCCAGGCCCACCATACGCACCCACCATCTGTGTGTGTGGGGTGTGAGCTGTGGGAGGGGCTGGTGGCTGCCCCGCTCCTGCAGCCCAGTCTCGCCTCCACAGCCCAGCCCCACCCCTGGCCTCGCTCCTGGGAGAGGAAGGGGGGAATCAGCCCCAACTTTCCCCAGGCTGGCCAGAGCATGGGGGAGGGAGGCTGGCAGCACGCTTCTCCTGCTTTCTTCCGGCCGGCCAGAGCATGGGTGAGGGAGGCTGGGGTGGACCATGAAGGACCGTGGGGGAGGAGGGTGTTTGCACCAGTCACACACATCCTGTGTATGGGCCTGCTAGCAACACTGTTCCATGCATATGCCAGAGAAAATCACATACAATAATTTTCAAATTATTAATTATATGTAATTTCTATAGGAATAATTCCTGCATTATACATGCTGCTTTTGAAATATTTTTTCACTTATTTGTTTTCCAGTAGTGCTCAGAGGCCCCAGGCAGAATCAGAGTGTGGTACAAATGAATAGGAGAGTTCCTGCCCAAAGAGATTACAATCTGCCCCATGAATGCCTTAAGACACGATAAACATTAATTTACAGGCAATATGTAAACAGATTTTAATTGAGTGAAATAGCTGCAAAATCCTGGTCCCACAGCAGCCAATTGCAAAACTCCCATTAACTTCAGTAGGGCCAAGATTTCACCCAAAGTCTTTGGTATACATACATGTGTGTTCTGCATGTGGCCTGCTATTTCGGGTTGCAATTCCCTTCAGCATTTCTCACTAGTGCCTAGGGTTTGGCTAGAGCAAGGGTGGGCAATAATTTTTCATGGAGGGGCACTCCAAGAATTTGAATTGGTCAAGGACCTCACTATCCCATGATATTAATGGAGAAGGTGCAGGGTCTGGGATGGAGGTTGTGTGCAGAAAAGAGCTTGGGGTAAGGGATTAGGGTGCAGGAGGGTATGTGGGATATGGGAAGGAGTTTGGGTAAAGGAAGGGGTTGTGACCTGGGGCAGTGGATTGAAGTGAAGGGTCTGGGAGGGAGCATGGGTGCAGGGGAGAGGCAGAAGGTTTGGGTTTATGTGAGGAAGGGGGGGCAGGAGTGGGGGATGCAGAGGGTTGCGGGGAGGGAAGGGCTGGGGTGCCAGAGACATGCTCTGGCTGGGATATGCTTACCTGGGTTACTCCTGGACAGCAGTCCAGCAAGTTTCTCATGCAGGCTCCCTGCTTTCCATTCCCCTGGCAGGCCACTCAGAGCATCCAGTTGTGGGGCCATTTGCATCTGTGAACAGCTGTGAGCCTGAGGGGAGGGCATGGAGGAGAACTTTGCATGCTGTCTGTTCTTCCAAAGGGAGCTGCAAGATTGTGCCGTGGGCGGGGCAGTGTGCAAAGCCTCTCCCCCCTCTTCCCAGGCTTGCAGCTGTTCACAGACAAACAGGGCCTGGAAGCCAGCTTTTCTGATCGGTGTGTGGGGGCAGGGCAGTCAGGAAGCCTGCCTGAGGCTCCTGTAACATCTGTGGGCCAGATCCAGCGGCTTGGCAGGCCGGATATGGCCCGTGGGCCATATTTTGCCCAGCCCTGTTAGAGCCTCAAAGTGGTTGGCCAATGCAAGCTGAGAAGGGCATGACATCATTAGCCAAATTTCACACCCCACTGACCTTATCACTATGGCTTAATCTGCTGGGGTCTGTCATCCCTAATGGTGCTGTTGCAAATTCTTTTATCAAATTTGTTGCTGGCCCACCAACAATGGAGTGTTGGTGTGAGATCTGAGTCTTGGAGCCAACTTAATGAAAAATATGCATAAAGGATTTACTGTATGTCTACAGACTTCTAATGTTGTGCCCTCTGCATTTAGCCCCATTATTGTCTCTGTGTCTCAATGTTTCCAAATCCAAATACATAAATACGTTGGTGTGGTACATTGTAAAAATAATTATGCTAACTGTAATCTTTATGGATTAGACATTTAACATGTTGGAAAGCATGAACATTAAAACATGTATAAAGATTAATCAAAGCCAGGTGCTTAATTTAAATTTGGGGTATTTTTAACTGGTACTTATATACTACAGTGCTGGACACATTACAATGTCATATAGTAGACAAATACATCAATGCAACAAAAACAGTCCTTTACAATACACTGTACTGACCAAATTCTGCTCATTTGGGGCTACTTTCACGAGTAAGAAGATTTTTGATAATTTGTTTTAGAACTTTAGTAACTTTAAATTTCTAATATTTGTGGTTAGTTTTTCTAATTCTGACATTCTTGAAAAGTATTAGGCAATCAAACCACTAGGATATTATGGCAACCTTATGTTTACTATGGGAATATGACACTTTGATTTAGAAGCTAATAATAATATTTTGCATATCTATGCCTTTTATTCAATAATTTCACACCATTTTACAAACATGACCACTCTGATTTAATTCAGGATGCATAAAGATAACTTCAGTTTTCACTCGAAATGAAGCTACTTCTGGAATGGAAGGCAGCAACATTACATATAGGTTTAGAAGTCAACAATAAAGATCCCCTAGCTAACATGGGCAGTTTAGTAGACAAAACTACCAGAACTACCTGTCTACCAGAGTTAATACCATTTATTCTTGCAACGTTTGCCATATGAACTTCAGTGGTCAGAACCTTGTTTTTATGTTTCACCTTAAAGATGGCATCTCTAGCAGTACAATGTACTAGCACCCGAGTGGTGCGTTTAGTGCTGCTGAAATATGTCCAGCCATTTACACTGGAAACTCTAGTGTTGAATTGGAGGGAAATACACAAACAGGTAGACCACCAGTATTTCACACATGTGCCATACATACAATTCCCTTGGACATCAGGGAGAGCCCTATATGTTGAACCACCACAGGCTATGCCAATTAGCACGTGCATTTTCTCAAACACCAATAGTGGCCAACTTTGGAAAGCTGGAACTATATTCTAGTCAACTAAATCATGGAAGTAGCCCCCAAATGAACAGAATTTGGCCCATATAAAAGACTGTTTTTGTTGCAGTGATTTATCTGCCTATTGTATGATAACTATAATCTACACAGCACTGCAGTATCTAAATACCAGTTAAAAACACCCCAAACCTACATTAAGCACCTTGTTTTGATTAATCTTCATACATGTTTTAATTTTCATGCTTTGCAACATGTTAAATGCTTAATCTATAAGCATTGTGTTTAGTATAATTATTCTTACAGTGTACTACACTATATGTATTTATGTGGATATGAAATCAATGAGATACTGACATGATGCTGGGTTTAAATGCAGAGGGCACAACTTTATTTAAAACAATTAACCAGCTAGAATAACCACTTCAACCATTTGGCAGGAGTGTTCCAATGTGCATCTAAGTGGCAGCATATGGCCTCTGGTGTACTATGAACCTATATGAGGCCATGCTTCTCCAGACCTTAACTGGAAGCCATAATCCTGACCTGTTCACTTTCTCCTAGCCAGACAGAAAAGAGCTCAGTTGATGGCAGCTACAAGCTGAGCAAGATGTAGAAGCCATCTCCCTCACCATGACCAATGCCCATGACCAATGCCCAAGAAATGGTTGTCATAACTAGGCAACAAACTGTACACAATACACTCCCATAAATGGGAGCCAGTCACCTACCCCACCACCCAGTAACAGCAGAAGTGGGTGTGATGGGCCCAGAGCCTGGGCCTCAATGCAGTGTGTGACACTATCCCCTTCTTCCATAATTCTCCATCATGAGGCACTGGGAAAAGAGGGGAAAAACAGGTCCCACAAATTGAACGGGTTGTGGGGAGAGGGAGAAGGCAGAACACAGTGTTAGCTGCTGTCAGCTATATGGGCCCCAGAAGATGTCTCCTCTGCTTCCTCTCCTATGAAAGCTAGCAAGGTGAGCATTTCTGCTACATAAAGGACATGTTTTTATATGCTTTAAAGCTGTATTATGCTATGTTGATCTATTTGAAGCCCAAGCATAACTCAGCCTATTTTCTAATGTGCTAATATTTAATGTTCACACAGCTATTTCATTGCAATTGGGCTTCCAATGTCATAAACCCTGAAGTCAAAACACTGTCAACAAACTGGAAAAAAAAGATGTCAGTGTTTTGCTTGTAGAATCTTGAGGATCTCTTTTGACCTTATTACATTTTGGGTGAAAAGGATGATGTACTGTTGTTGTTGCAACACTTCAAATTTATTTCACAAAATAAATCACATAAAGGGCTGTCGTAATGGTCCCAATAGCGTGACAGGAAAAAGGAATTGTTATAGCCACACTTCAGCGACCAGTGAAATAGCTAACAGTTTGTTAAATAACCCATGAGTGGATTAAAAGGGCATATGATCAGTTATGTGGCTGCCAAACCACAGCAGGAACCAATTAGAATCCACAAAAAACCATTCCAGTGAAAACGGATGCATCTATCAAAACCTAATTAGATTTATAGAAAGAAGCAAACGTCCACTGAGACATTATATAACCAGTGAGTTTCTTTGTAAACATTCTGTAGTATAAAGGATGGCTGGTAAATATACAGCTGTATTATTTTGTCATGTTTGCAGAGTGTTGAATTTTTTTAGACTTTAATATTACTCCTGTAATAGTTTCAGGTCAATTATTTCAGAGGAATTGAATTAGTCAGTTTTAAATTAAATGACATGGAGTTATCCAGCAAATTGTAACTATTAATTTTTCTTTTCATGGGCAGGCTGGCAAAAAATAAAACATTCTTAAGGTCATGCATTTAAACTAAATAGAGAGATGCTATAGATGGAAACCCTTTTTAAGGTCTGATTTTTACAACAAACTAAACATCCAGACAAATAATGATGGTTTTTGGTTTGTTCAGTGCTGTCAAGAGGAGTTACTGTTCCACAGATCTGATGCATGATATATTGGTTTTGTTTGGGTTTTTTTTCCAGTAATGTTTGAGATGCTGGAGAAGAAGAGACACAAATAGTGATAAATGCCTCTAGCTGAGCACAAGCACAAATCTGAAATACCACTGGCTTACTACTCAACAACAAAACCCACAAGGCAAAAAAGGCAAGATCTATCGAAGTCAGTCGTCAGCAACAGTAAATAGACTTGCCCCTTTTAGAGCACTGTTATTCTTACTGAGCTAGGCCAAGGGATTTGCCTCAAATACTTTTGTGGATAGTCCTGCTGTATCAATGTCAGGACTAATTTTTTTAACATACTCCTTGTGCTTCAGTTGTTCCCCCAATTCCTGGATTGTTCACTCTCCCATGAAAGTATTGTGTACCATGAACTATAACCTGATTTTTGCAGCTATAGTTCACAATCTTTCACAGTGTACAGAGCTTTTATGCAGCATGTGTGACATGTGACTGATCACTGTAATGAAGGTACATCTGTTTGCGGTGTAGTAGGAAGAAAACCTGAGATGTAACCCTTTGTATTAGAGGCCTGGTATAAGACCTGATGTCTGGGCTTGAGTGATAGTCAAAGCTTTACTGATACAAAGCAAAGACAAGCTGTGAGCAAGAGGCAGGACCTGCTCACAGAATCTGGCAAGAGCAGGGCTGATACTGCAAAAATACACATTCCTAAGACGCGCTAGGCACAGAATATTTACACAACATGTCCTACTATCAAGTGGTACCAAAGCATCAGATATCAAAGATGGTACAAAAACATTCCCTGAGGATAACAGGAACACACTGATCTCTCTTAAAAGATAAGGTCAGGATGATAATACGTAATAGAAATGTTTAGATTAAACCAGTATGTGCCAGGTGATGGGTAATAACTAGTCATGTCAGGGGGCAGTAACTAATTATAACAGAGGGGCAGTCCCTAACTTTTTGTATCAGGGTATAAAGATGTATCTCGGTGGGAATGTTTTTGTTTGTCTTAGTAAGAAATGGAAAGTCACGTTCACTGAGCTGGTCCACTGTTGCATGCCTATACGTATTAGTGCTCTAGTAGAGTCTGCAGGATACCGGTACTGTGTTTGGTCGACAATAAACCTGGCTGGTGCCTTCGTCTCTTGACATATCTTGTGGTCATTGGGCAGTTTGCTTAATGTCAGCTGTGCTGGCTGCCTGCACAAAGCTGGAGCAGCACACCTGGAGAACACAAAGAGAACACACACTTGCAGGAGAACAACTAACCTCAGTGGTGATCAACGACCACTAATCTGGTCAGTATGTGAGCTGTCTTCTGTAGGAAGCATGATCTAACATGACCAAATAAAATATGTTCATCAGTCATATGAGGGAATGTGCTAGGTCAATTTCGGACCCTGTATTCTCTCTCTCTCTCTCAAATAAGCAACTCAAGAATTAGTTCCATCTTCCCCTATTACCTTCTTCCAGAATTGAAGTAGAAAATGAACTCTTGAAAATGGTAACTGTTTTTCCTTCAGACAGAAGAATCTGGTTAATTTCATATTGGATAATAGAAAAGATATTTATTTTAAGGTACAAAAAGGGGGAAATTAGTAAATAAAAGTGTTTTAAACACAGTTTCTAATTGCCGGACAAAGTTGAATATTAGTAGAACTCTTCAGTTACATTAATGAATTACCAAGGTGAAGGATAAAAGATTGCCATGTTCCACTATGTCTGGCTTATGTTAGCGTGCCTCATTTCAGAGGCACACAATGGAAGAACTCATTCACTTCCTTGTAGAAAATGGAATATTCATGCTCATCCCCTTTTCTGCAGGCCAGTTATGGCCAAGTCCTACAGAGTTTGAGAATACCCACTTCTCAGTTCCTGATGAAATATTCTACTGTCCTTTTAAAATGTTTCTTCCTATTTCAAAACTCCATTACGTTTTTTTCAAGTTCAAAGTGTATCCTTCTAGTGCATGTATTACATGGCTTATCTCTACTTATAAGGTCCACAAAAGCAGTTATCAGAGACTTCATGTAAAATAATCCCCCAATAAATATGACAGCAACCGATCTGGACAATATCAAGCCAGGCTGGTCTGAGTTTATTGAGCATGGTCTCTTTAGTCAGTGACAATGAATATTTCCTCCAGTCTTTGGCAGTAGTCACTGTTAAACTAATATCCAGATAGGTCACTTAGGGCACATCTACACAGCAGGGCTAAACTCAAAATAAGCTACACAATTTGAGCTATGCTAATTGCATAGCTTAAGTCAAAATAGCTTATTTTGACTTTTGGTGCTGTCTACACAACAGTTATTTCTAGATAGAGCACTCTTCCCCCGACTTCCCTTACTCCTTGTACAATGAGAGTTACAGGAGTCAGAGTAAGCAGTCCTCTAGCTCGACATTATTTTGACATTATGTCTAAATAACTGCTTGTAGTGTAGATGTGGACTATGTTATTTTGGAATGAAGTCAGTCACTCTGAAATAACTAGCCAATAGCCCGTCACAAGACGGGATTTTCGGGTCTCCCTTCCATGTCCTTCTCTCTCCTCCTCCTACTGCCTCCCCCCAGCTCTCCTCCACCTCCTCCCTCTCTCTCCATCTCTCTCTTTCTCTTCTCCTCCCCATCCTGCCTCTCACTCTCTCTTTCTCTTCTCCTCCCCCTCCTGCCTCTCACTTGGGGGACCGCGGAGCCCAAATGGCCTTTTGGACACCGCGCTCCCCGTGCTGCATGGGGAGCGCAGGGCCCAAACAGCCGCTTGCGTCACTTGCTCCAGCGCAGCGGCCCGGCTGAGTGGTGCAGAAGTCAGCCGAGCGCCACGGCGGGAGGCGAAGGGGGGCGGGGCAGTGTTGTACACAGCCAGGGGGTGGGGCCCAGCCAGGCCGCCGCAGGGGAACAAGCAGAGCAAGCAACCAAGGGGTTTGATTCGAACTACCGTGGACCGGAGCGCACTTCCTGGTTCGAATCAGCTGGCGATCAGAATAGCGCGTGGGCGAGATTATGCTAATGAAGCGGGGGATATTTAAATCCCCGCTTCATTAGCAATTTCGGTCGGCTACTTTTGCATCCCTAGTTCGAACTAGGGTGCAAGTGTAGACGTACCCAGACAGAGGTACTCTAATATATATTATATATTAATTAACTAGCAGACTTACCTGGAATTGTCTGAGTTCTTTAGGGGCAGGGAGCTGGTAGGGTATGGGGTGCAGGACTCAGGGCAGGACCTTGGGAATAGGGGGACAATGTAAGAGTGAGGGTTGGGGATGAGGAGGGGCTCAGGGCAGGAGGGGCTCAGGGCAGGAGGTCCCATCCAGCACAGCCCTTTTATCAACTTCCCAGGCCCCCCGACAGTCACACACACGCACGTGTGCGCGCGCGCGCGCGCACACACACACACACACACATCAGGAGGTTGTAGTGTGTTTCCTATATATGAAATGCTATTGGGTTTTAATCTATGCTACATATGTAGTGCAGAAATCTGAATTACGAGATACATAAACAACTGGCTCCTCTTTACAGCATGGGTGGAAGATGAGTTTACAAAATTAAAAGACCTTATTAACAAATTAATGTTAACCTGAAATCAAACTGTTTTCCTGAACAATCAGGCTACCTGTTTCATGGGCATTAATGTTGTCCCTAATAGCCTCAAGTTGATGACTCCACGAATGAGCAAGTTAAATCCCAGTACCTATAAATCAAAGCAAAGTGGCAGTTCTAACGATTTGCTTGGCTTCACTGCTCATTTAGGCTCGCTCTCTAGTATTTACATGACACCAGTTACGATAGTATCTGAGTTCCTCAGACTCTTTTGTGTACTTATCTTCATAACATCATGTGAAGTAGGGAAGTGCTATTTTCCCTGACTTTACAGAGGGGAAATGGATGCACAGTCTGGTTAAGTGACTTGCCTGGAGTTACACAGGAAAGCTGTGGCAGAGCAGGGATCTCCTGTGTCCTAAGGTAGCACTCATCCTTCCCCTCTCTGTATCATAAATGCTCAGGCTCCCTGTCATTAGCTTTTGGAGAAACTTTAAACACTTTTAAAACTTGCTCCATTTCTAACAACTACCTTTTAAATTATAGTTAAAATAGTGACCTGCAGCATTAAAGATATATAAATTACTATGTAGCTGTTTACTTTTAACTATATTTAATGTTGGCATCCATGGGAGAACAGAAAAACAGAGACAATGGATTTCAGGAAGGCAGATTTTGGTAAGCTCAGAGAGCTGGTAGGTAAGGTCCCATGGGAAGCAAGACTACGGGGAAAAACAAAATGAAGAGAGCTGGCAGTTTTTCAAAGGGACATTATTAAGGGCTCAAAAGCAAGCTATTCCTCTGCGTAGGAAAGATAGAAAGTATGGCAAAACACTGCTTTCGCTTAACCAGGAGATCTTGCATGATCTAAAAATAAAAAAGGAGTCATATAAAAAGTGGAAACAAGGACAAATTACAAAGGATGAATATAAGCAAACAATACAGGTATGCAGGGGCAAGATTAGAAAGGCAAAGGCACAAAACGAGCTCAAACTAGCTACAGACATAACGGGAGACAGGAAGACTTTCTATAAATATATTAGAAGCAAGAAAAAGACCAACGACAGGGTAGGCCCATTGCTCAGTGCAGAGAGAGAAACTAACCGGAAATTTGGAAATGACTGAGGTGCTTAATGACTTCTTTGTTTCGGTCTTCACCAAGAAGTCTGATGAGGAAGGAATGCCTAACATAGTGAATGCTAGTGGGAAGGGGGTAGGTTTAGAAGATAAAATAAAAAAAGAACAAGTTAAGAATCACTTAGAAAAGTTAGATGTCTGCAAGTCACCAGGGCCTGATGAAATGCATCCTAGAATACTCAAGGAGCTGATAGAGGAGGTATCTGAGCCTTTAGCTATCATCTTTGAAAAATCATAGAAGAAGATGGAAGAGATTCCAGAAGACTGGAAAAGGGGAAATATAGTGCCGATCTATAAAAAGGGAAATAAGAACAACCTAGGAAACTACAGACCAGTCAGTTTAACTTCTGTGCCAGAACAGATAATGGAGCAAGTAATTAAGGAATTCATCTGCAAACACTGGAAGATAATAGGGTGATAGGTAACAGCCAGCATGGATTTGTAAAGAACAAATAATGTCAAACCAATCTGATAGCTTTCTTTGATAGGATAACGAGTCTTGTGGATAAGTAAAAGCGGTAGACGTGGTATATCTAGACTTTAGTGAGGCATTTGATACTGTCTCACATGATCTTCTTATCAATAAACTAGACAAATACAATTTAGATAGGGCTACTATAAGATAGACATCTATTAGATAGACATCTATCAGGGATGGTTTAGACGGTACTGGGTCCTGCCGTGAGGACATGGGACAGGACCGATGACCTTTTGAGGTTCCTTCCAGTTCTAGTGTTCTATGATCGTATGCAGGCAGCTGTTGCAACACCCAAATTGAAAGCCAGGAGAGAAGATACAAAATCTTTCATTCTACATGTGATGATGTGCTGTAACTTTAAAGTAAAACATATTAACTTTAAAGTAAAACATATTATGTAAAACATACTAAGTTTTTATTTAATGCTTATATACTTTTAAGCCTACACATTCAAAATCATCCACTAATGAATTACCACTTTTGACTCATCTCCAAGTAAGTTTTCTTTGTTAAAGTTCTGTAAATATGTTGCTTTGTATATTGAAGATCTTTTTAGTATTAATTTTGTTTGATAAATTCTCAGCATTGGTAACCTTAATGACCTTATGGTGGAGAATCTGGCTCTGGCAGGGTTAGTAAGACATTGAGCATCTTTTCTTTTCCAGGCCCTTCCTTCTTCTTTGATTCTTTACTTTTGTTGCCTTTTCATTTGTATTTTGAATTAGTTTCTGTTGTTTGCATATTCTGTTTGGTATATCTTTCTGAAATCTCAGTTGGATTTAATGTGTAGTTCCACCCTGTCTCATCTTCATTCACTCTTGTCCTATTCTTTAGTGCTGTTGTCTTCAGTTATTCTTTTCCTGCCAATGCAAAGCATGTTGATTTATTTTGTAAATATTACTGAGCCTTTCCAAGTTAAGCACAATCATTATTTCCTTCAGGAGGAGATAAATTTTTGCTCCTGATAGTGAATTGGCACGTCTGTTTCCACCCACAAAAGAAAATCAGCATTGATTTCTTATCAATAATATTATTTTTTTGTAATAGTCTCTGCACTGCAAATGCAAGAAACCTAGGAAATGTAGACTTAAAATATTCTTTTGCAAACAAAGAACCCGAACTTAAACTCTCCCTCTATGGAGATGCTAGCTTACCATTTTCCTGTGTTTGTATGTTGAGTATTGAAAATGTCCACCACAGAACACAGATTTTATATTTTGTTTTATATACTATTCTGACATTAAATGTGATGATTTTTCATCTCATTAACATTTGAATTGTATATATGGAGACACAGTAGCTCTTTGGATAATTGACTGTCGTGGTATTGTAGGGACTGATTCTGTGAAGTGGTGTAAACCTCTGATGAGGTGCTTGTGGCTATATTTGTAAAGGTATTTAGGTATCTAACTTTGAAATCAATGGAAGTTAGTGCCTAAAATACCTTAAAAATCTGTCCCTGAGTGCCTTTGGCACTTTGCAGGATTGGGCTCTTAGGGTGCGTCTACACTGCAGGGCTTAACTCGAAATAAGACATACAAATTGAGCTACGTCAATAGCTTGTATCAAAATTGGGAGTGTCTACACAGCACTTATTTCAAAATAGAGCACTCTTCCTCTGACTTTCCTTACTCCTCATACAATGAAGGTTACAGGAGTTGGAGTAAGAAGTCCTCCAGCTTGAGAGTATTTCAACATTATTTTGAAATAACTGCCTGCTGTGTAGACATGGAATAAGTTATTTCAAAATAACGCTAGTTATTTTGAAATAATGTTTCTGTGTAGATGTACCCCTAATGAAGAGTGTGTCTGTTTGTGGGTGGGTGAACAATTGCTTTTAGTATGTTATTTTTCTCATCAGGGATCTCAAATGTTTTTCTAACAGGCAGCTCCCATTGGCCAGAAATCGGCCAATGGGATTGTGCTCGGGATGGGAACAGCCGTGAAGCACCACTCTCCTTCCGCCATTCACAGTTTGAGAAACACAAACAGCCCAACAGCTGCTTTTCTGAGTGGAGTGTGGGGGTGGGGCAAGCAGGGGAGTCTGCCTGAGCTTCCCTACTGCGTCCGCAGGCTGGATCCAGTGACTTGGCGGGCCAGATTCAGCCTGTGTAGGGTGATTTGCCCAGGCCTGAGTTAGGAGATTGATTGATTGGTTGTAGTTGAAGGAGGCAGAAAGCAAGAAAAGCAGTGGTATGTGGCTCTGGGATGAAGCTGAGACACAGCATTTTGGGGGGTTCTTACTCTCTGGAAAGGTAAAAGATTTCTGTGCAAGGAAACTGCCTCTTGTTTGCTTGCTTCTTTTCTTCTGTTTAGGGAAGCAGGACTTTGTGCACTGGCTTTATAAAGGAAAACAGGGTTGCACCAAAGACATTCCTTGACTTGTATAATCAATTTCTCTTCCCACATAAAACAACCGGCAAAGCCCCAAATATTGGCTGACTGCTTGGGCCAAAGGGACAATGATGATATCTGAAAGTTCTCTGGTTGCTTCATGAATCCTTTCTTTTGTGCTGCATATAAACAGATTCTTATTAAAATAGTGCCCTGCTGAACCAGCATATTGAGTTTTCCCATCTTAGAATGTAATCACTTTTTATCTTGAATATTCTAGACAGCTGAGATGAAACTTACTTATGAAACAAGTACACACCAAGCACCCAACTTGTGGCCCAGGGACTACTTGTGACTCCCAAGGATGACTGGGTTCATAAGAAAATTTCTGTTTCATTACAAATGGAAAGTTTGAACAAAGCCAGTCATTATGGCCATGTCTGCACTACAAATTTTGGCTGACACAAAATATGTTTAATAGAGATGCCACAGTTAGTGTATTACTCACGTGCATACATACTTGGCTCCTTGCATCCACACTCTATACGTTCACTAGCAGTGCTTGTGTCACTGCACAGTGCAATGCATCATGGATAGTGATCCCAGTCTGGAAGTCCAGTGAACTGTATTTTAAAAAGCATTGGCAGAGCATGGTGGGACAGAAACTAGTCACTCAGGAATGACTGGGAGCAAGGGATCAACTTCCAGGCATACATTTTTCTCCATTCCATAATGTCACCCATATTCCATAATTTTGTGCCTGTTTTAAAAATCCCATGAACCTGTATGTCCCCTTCTCTCTGTCGGCCCAGCTCAGCACTGTTATCATGAACATTCCAAGCACAGGATGGACAGTCCTCCAGTATTAGCAGAGCAGCAAGAAGAACCGCAATCAGTGAAGAACAGGATGATTTTAAGGAGTACAAATTTCTGTGGGATACGTGAAGACCAATTCAAGGTCGTTGATAGCACTCACAGAGCAGCTGCACATAGTGGGATACTGCTTCTGGACTTAAGAAACAGCCCTGACTGCTGGGATCAAAGTGTAATGCAGGCATAGCATGGCGAGCAGTCACGGCAGAACTTTCAGATGTGAAAGGCCATGTTCCTGGCTCTGTGTGCTGAGCTCACCTCACCCCTCCCATGCAGGGATACCAGAATGATTGCTGCATGGAGAAGTGAGTAGTGGTCACATTTAAACCTGCAGTGCTAGATTGCTACCTGTCAGCGAGCAATCATTTTGGAGGTGGAAAAGACACCAGGGGGACCATTGTCATGCAAGTGTGCATAGCCATTAGTTGTCTTCGGCTATGCAGGATTGTGACTCTTAGCAATGTACAGGAGATAGGGATGGATTTGCAGCAGTGGGGTTCCCAAACTGCCATGGAGCAACAGCCAACATGTCTATCATGGCACTGGCCTACTGTCCCCCAAAGTATATCAAAAGAAAGCACTGCTTTGCTGTGGTTGTGCAAGCATTGATGGGTCACAGGAGAAGCTGATTTCAGCATTGGCTGGTCAGGAAAGGTGCACAATACTCACATTTTAAGAACATAGATCTGTTCAGAAAGCTGCAAGCAGAGACATTCTTTCCCAACCAGCAGATTACCATTGGTAGCACTGCAGCATCTAGGGGACCAAGTCTACTTCTTGCCCAGGAAGCCAGACAGTAGCCATCTCGAGAGCACCAAGAAAAGATTCTGCTGCCAGCTCACCAGGTGCAGATTGACAGTTGAATGTGCTTTTGATAGCTGGAAGGGAAGATGGTATTAATTACTCACAAGAGTAGATCTCTGTGAGAAAAGTATGGCTGTGGTTATAGTTGTCCACTGTATCCTACATAATATCTGTGAGGCAAAGGGGGGAAACTGCAGCCAGGGTGAAGGTGGAGTGGCTGGCTGCTGAATTTGAACAGCCAGACATGAGGGCTATTAGAAGAGCTCAGTGCAGAGCTATAGAGCTTAGGGAGATCTTGAAAGAGCACTGTGACAGTGAGCCACAGTAAAGCAATATGGTGGACTTTGCTCTATCTGGCCTTGCTGTTTTGGGGCTTGTTGGGAATTGTGTGGTACTTGCTGTACATTTATGATTATTACCAGGGCTTGACAAATGGCGACGAAAACCACTCGCCAGCCCCGTACTGCACATGCGCAAGACCCGCATTGCTCATGCGCACGCCGCCGGTGAACGGGGTGCGTGGCTGAAATCTACTTGCCATGGGCGAGTAGATTCTATAGTTTGTCGAGCCCTGATTATTATACTATTTGTCACTGGTTCTATGAATTGTGTCACACTATATGGTGATAAGTGGCAGCTTTCAGTACTGCAGTGCACTCTGCAGCATATATGGGAACTAATAAAGATGAATTATATTCCAAATACAGTAAAACTCCAATAGTCCGGCATCCAATAGTCCGGCACTCCTGATAGTCCGGCATCAAAATGGCAAAAGCCTAGTGAGTGAGCTTCGCAAAAATGAGTCACAAGGTAACAGCGCAGCAGCTGAACTGAGCAAAAGGGTAAAAAGGCTTAAAAACTAAAACATTACAGTATACTGTATACAGTATGTACAATAAAAAGGGTTAAGAACACTTTATATACAGTATATAATGTATACAGTATATATATAACCAGCTTATAGTACCTCCTGGTAGTCCGGCATATCTGATAATCCGGCACCACCTAGGTCCCATAGGTTCCGGATTATCGGAAGTCTACTGTAATAGATTTTTATTGAGTCACAAAACAGTGCAAAGATAAATCTGTTCAATTTAACAGCATAAATACTAAATACATTAATGGAACAGAACTTAACAAGGGGAAGGAACATTCATGTCCATTTATGCTACACATGCACTGGCCTGTAAAAGTCACAGTTGCTGTATGTAATTTTGTGGTTGTCCTTACCATCCCTGGAGTGGAGTAGTAGGAATAGGGATGTGGCCCCTGATGATATGTGGACTATTGAGAACCAGTGTAGGAAGATGCTAAAATAGAGTTTTCTATGGACTTCACAGGGAGATGAGCCTTCGATTGTTGAACCTGTAGGCCCACAAGAGTCTGCAGCATCTGTATCTGCTGACAGAGAAACCCCACTGTGTCCTGATACATCTCCCTCTCCTACTGGAACTTTATCCTGTCTGCTCTTTCCTTCTCCATACAAACTGCAATATAAAAAATACAAATGCAAAATAAAAAAGTCAATGCTTGTATTGTTTGTGACCTGATCTTTCGGACCCCACTCAAACACCATTCCCACGACCATCATTGTCACCATTCCCACAACCATCACTGTCACCATTCCCATGACCATGATTGTTGTCAGCGTTTTGTCAAACAAGGATAGCAGGATTTGGCTGACTTAAGGTAGCACAGTGATAAGGATGGAAATGACCTTCAGGACGTTCCTTATATCCTGTGTTGGCGGTCCGGTGGCTTCGAGGGTGGGCAGAGGTGGCTCTAGAACCCGCCACCCTCCAGGCCCTCTGCTTGTGGTCCAATGCAGGACTGGCTCACAGGATCTTTTGGAACATGTCCTCTTTAGTGCTTTTCTTTTCTGGTTCAGATGTTCCATGGGTGTGAATGGAGAGTTCCTCCAGGATGAAACTGCCACAGCTGCAAATAAAACAAGCAAAGGTATTATTGTCAGTTTAGTCTGTGTGTAACACGGGGGACTCACCACCATGGGCATCTCTTGCTGGACACTCTGGGAATTAGCTTTTCAGCTCTGGAGTGCCCCCTTTTTCTGGTGTCTTACCCGCTGTTATCTATTTTTCCTCCATCTCTGTGTTAGGACCCATGTCCCTCCAAAACCATGGCATCCTCCCCACTGGGTACTGCCCTGTCTCCTCGCACCCACACTCTGGATTCCTCCCACTCTGGGAATCCCCAACCTTCTATGCCCACCTTGCCTCAATGACCCACTTCCAGTCTTCATCTAGCTCCTGCCACAGGAGCAAACCGTAGCCTGAAATGGTCACTCATCATTGGCAAGGGGGTGTGGACCTGCTGCCTTTTCCTATCCTGGCTATGATCTTTGGTACCCTCAGGCCTTGCTTCAGGCCCTGAAGCCTGGGAGCTTGCCTGGCCAGAGCTTCCCCAGCTCTGCCTGCCTTTCCCCAGCCCTGCCCTAAGTCAGGAAGCCTCTAGCTACCCTGGCAGCTAAGTCCCTCTTACTCCCCAGCTAGAGCAAGGGTGAGTCTATGTCTCTACACCTCCAATAGCCTTTATTTGTACTGTCCTGAGCTGGGCCCTAATTGGCTAATTCCTGCCACAGATGCTGCCCCCCAGCTCCACCACTCCAGCCATCTCCCAGAGCTGGGTTTTAACCCTTAAATGGCCAGTGCAGGGCAGACACCCCGTCACACTGTGTCATGGAGCAGTTGCCCTGTGCTGGAGTGCTGCCCTGCAAGAGGGCTGTCCTGGGAGCCAATTGGGAGAGGGCTTGAGACAGCCATCAGGGTCCAGCTGGGCTGTATAAAAGAATGTTTAGCTTTAGTGAGCAAAGTCTCTATCCAGTTTTGGAGGGAGAAGGACTGAGGTGCCTACTAGTGGAAGGTACCTTGGACAGAATAGTGCTGGAAGCCGAACTGAAACAGCTTAATGGGACCAAATCTAGGAGGCCTGCATAATCTCCCACCCAAGAACATTAGAAGAATTGGCACATGTAATTGCAAGCACAATAACAAGGATTTTAAACAAATACATGGACTTGGAAGATAGTGCACTATGACAAGAGAATTTAAAATATAGTAGCTATATTTAAGAAAGGGAAAAAGTGAGCCAAGAAACTGCAGGCCTGTTGGTTTGACCTTGATTGTATACAAGATCTTAGAGCAAATTTTAAAAGAGAGAGTAGTTAAGGATATAGGGTACGTCTAGACTACAGGCTTTTGTCGACAGAGGCTTTGTCGACAGATACTGTCAACAAAGCCTCTGTCGAAAAAGAGCATCTAGACTACAGCCAGTTCTGTCGATAAAGCAAGCTGCTTTTTCAACAGAGAGTCTAGATGCTCTCTTTTGAAAAAGCACAGCGTGGATGCAATAGTGCCTTTTTTCGACATAACTCTGTCGAAAAAAGGCATTCCTCATAGAATGAGGTTTACCACTGTCGACAAAACTGCCGCGTTCTGTTGACTTACTGTCGACAGAACTCGGCGGTAGTGTAGACGCAGGTATAGTTATGTCGACAAAAGTCCACTTTTGTCAACAAAACCCTGTAGTCTAGACACACCCATAGAGATAAAAGGTAATTGGGACTAAAATATAACTTGATTTTACAAAAGGTAGATGATTCCAAACTAGCCCAATCTTTCTGTTTGAGAGGATAACTGATTTTTCTAGATGAAGGAAATGTAGTACATCTAATCTACCTGGATTTCAGTAGGACATTTGATACAGTTCTGCATGGGAAATTACCAAATGGGAGAAGTTGAGGATAAATACAAGAATCAAAAGATGAGTAAAGAACTGGTTAAAGTGGTCTGTCAGGCTGGAGGGAGGTTGGTAGTAGAGTTCTACAGGAATCAGTTGTGGGATCTAACATTTTCATTTTCACAAAGTGGAAGTGTGCTACTAAAATATGCAGATGACACAAAGTTGGGAGGTACTGCCAATATGGAGAACAGGAACATCATACAAGAAGATTTGGATGCTTGTAAAAACTCGAGTAATATAAATGGGATGAAATTCAATAGTAAAGTGCAAAGTCATGCACTTTAGGATTAAAATTTTTGCTATAAATTGAGGATGTATTTGTTGGAAATGACGGAGGAGAAAGACTTTGTGTATTGGTTGATGAGAAGAAGACTATTAACAACTGATACGATACTGTTGTGAAAAAAGGCTAAGATTGTCTTATGATACTTCAGGCAAAGTATTTCCAGTAGAGACGTGGAAGTGTTAGGCACTAGTGAGACCTTGTCTGGAATATTGTGTGCAGATCTAGTTTCCCATGTTAGATTAAAGCATTTCAGTCCTCGGGAGACTAAACAGTTTAAGGAACAGGTGAAACTGAAGTGTCACCAAGGCTCCTTTAATGGCAGAGAGTTCATTAGATGGGACATGCTGAGAAGATCCTAGCAGGTGATCCATGCTCCATGTTGCAGAGGGAGGCAGAAAATCCCCAAGGATGCTGTGTGATATAGCAGCTCCCATGGGAGATAGACTTTCTGACACACAGGAATGCATCTCCTGGTTGAAACTAGCCCATTATTAATAAACTGTGGCATATTCTCAGTAGTGATATGCATCTCAGCAATATTTTCATTTATTCATCTTTACTTGTTACATAATACGTCCCCAGTACATTCTTCTCTTGATTCATTTGCATCCTGGGTTGGAGACTAAAGTAACATTTTGTCTTCAAGCCAAAATCAAATCAAAAACTTCCTGTCTAGAAATTGCATAGATCTTGATAATGATTATAAAGAGGACTGGATGTTTAAAGGAATTGATAATGACCTTTAGGGCACTAACTCAAATTCTGTCCAGATTGGCAGGGTCAAAAATTCTTTACAATCTGACAGCTGTCTGGTAATCTATATGAAATAAATTGCTACTCTCAATCAAATTAAGGAACACTGCCTACATCACACAAAAAATGGCCACATTTACTGTTAATTGGTACCCCGAGGGAAATTTGCAAGGATTTATAGTGAAGAAATTTGAAAAATAAGTGGCGTTTCAGATATGTAGCCTCAGAAGTGGTACTGACCTGGAACACTTCCTTTCAGCTATAGACTAGCTGTACTTCCATAACTATGCAATAAAGACAGCTATTGCAAACAAAAATAGGCAACTGTACTTTTGTTACTTCGTATTGATGGTAATGCTGTTTGCTAGTGAATAACCTTCTTTACAGTAGCTAGTAAACTCTAGATTAAAATAGCTATTTCTCATTTTTAATTTCAAAGATGCAAGCTCCACTTTCCACTGACTGTTGAATACTTTGCTGTTGTCATGAGGAGACAAAAAATGTGTAGGAAAGCTGGGGAGGGGGAGGGCTGTACAGTGTAGTTTAAAATTACATATGATTGTGTTTAGTGCAATAGAATGGAGATGTCAAATGGAGTCTGATTAAGGGAAGCTGAAGATCTAAGAATGATGTGAAGTTTAGAAGAAAATGAAATTGTTTCCTTGTTATCCTGCTCTGGAGGATGGATTGATTTATTTGACATTGAGGAAAATCAATCAAGCTTATATTAGAAAAATGTAATCAGACAAGTTCATAAGAAAGGACAGAAAATAAGTAAACAGAAAGGAAAGAATTGCAATATTAAAAATATAAAGTAACAAATAATGGAGATTAAGTATCAGAGAAGTAGTAAAGAAGCTAGAAATGACAAATAAAAAATTCTGGCAGTATCTAAAATATAAGAAGACTGTATTCTAGTTAAGGCTATGGCAAAATTTCCAGTCTGATCACTTGTTGACTATGCATATAACTCTCCTAAATATTCTCCTTTGGGGCTTGCCCTTGGTCCAAAGGTAACTTAAAAAAATCTTGAGTGTTCAGGGCTTATTGGGCTTAGGGAAGGAGAGGGAGAGAGAGTATGCACGTGTTGGACTCTCGCTTTTAGCAGTTTGCCATAAATACACATGAAACAAAATCTTCCAAAATTGCATATGCATAATTTATATTAACCAATGTATTGGAGCATAAGCTTTCATGGACAAAGACCCACTTTGTCAGATGCATCTGATACTTGACATAATTTATATTGAGGCCCAGGCTCTCTTCTGGGCTTGATCTGGACCTACTGTTCAGGAGGCAGGGCCACTGCTGTAATCCTGGCAATAACATAATTCTAAGCCTTACTTCAGCACCAGGTAAACTGGCTGAAACAAACTTTAAAATACTTAGATGGACATGATGCGAAAGGGATAACTGAACACTGCTTCTGTAAAGGAAAATCACGCCCATCTAACTTGCTGAAATTCTCAGAGCATTATCATCAAAATAGTGGGCAAAGCGGAACTGCTTGGGATAATTTATTTACATGTTCAAAAATGCTTTGGCAAAGCTCCTCACAAGGAGCTCTTAAGGAAACTAAGTGCTCATGAGATGTGAGGTAAGATAGTGTGATAATACCTAAGATAGTGTGATAACACTAACGCTGGCTGCGTCTAGACTGGCATGATTTTGCGCGCAAATACTTTTAACGGAAAAGTTTTTCTGTTAAAAGTATTTGCGCGAGAGTATTTGGCATGTGCCTTTGCACAAAAGCATCCGTGCCCAGTGTAGACGCTCTCTTGCGCAAGAAAGCTCCGATGGCCATTTTAGCCATCGGGCTTTCTTGCGCAAGAAATTAACATGGCTGTCTACACTGGCCCTCTTGCGCAAGAATACTTGCGCAAGAGGGCTTATCCCTGAGCGGGAGCGTCGGAATATTTGCGCAAGAACCACTGATTTTGTACATTACAACGTCAGTGTTCTTGTGCACATACTCACGGCCAGTGTAGACAGGCAGCAAGATTTTGCGCAAAAAGCGGCCGCTTTTGCGCAAAATCATGCCAGTCTAGTCGCAGCCTAAGGGTATGTCTAAAGCAGGGGTTGTTTGCCAGGGTTAGCATCTTATGGGCCACTAGAGTCTTTATTTACCTGAGTGTCCACAGGTACAAATGCTCACAGCTCCTGTTGGTAGCAGTTCACCATTCCGGACCAATGGAGCAGCAGGAAACAGTGGCCCAGCCCACACCACTTCCCACAGCTCCCATTGGCCAGGAAAGGTGAAATGCCACCAAAGGGGGCTGTGAGTAGTTGTACCTGTGGATGCTCAGGTAAATAGTGTCAAGTGACCCCCAGGGGCTACCCTAGTGAACTGTATCTGTCCCATGGGCCACTTATTGCCTACCCCGGTCTAAAGTGCCTGTGCTTCTGAAGTGCTATAGTGTTTGCATGTCCACTATATGCTCCTTGTATCAGCAATGTGCATCCTCACCAGGAGCACTTGCACTGATTTAACTGTCAATATGGGACACTGTGGGGACAGTTTCTGAAAGGCAGCAAAGGTTATTGTAAGTACCACAGTGTCTACACCAGCGATGGACAAACCTTTTTGGCCTTAGGGCCACATGAGGATTCAGGAATTGCAAGGAGGGACAGGTAGGGAAGGCTAGGGGAGTCTGTGCCTCCCACAACAGCCAGGTGTGGCCTGGCCCCTATCCACTCCCCTGCTCTCTGCCCAAACCTCCGGACCCTCCAACCCCTACCCAATTCCCTCTGCTTCCCATGACTCTTCCCCAGGAATCCCTGCCCTATCATGACTCCCTGCCTTCTATTGAACGCCCCCTGCTCTTCCCAAGACCTCCTGCCCCCTATCCAAATCCCCTGCTTCCTGCTCATCTTCCAGAACCCTCTGCCTCCCTGCTCCATGTCTCCAACTGCCCACCCCCAGGACACCACACTGCTCCCTGCCCCCAATCACACTGCCTGGAGCACTGGGGTTGGTGGTGCAGCAAGTGAATCAGTCAGGCGCTGGGATACTGAGGCTCTGAGGTAGGAGGATCAGCAGGGGAGAGGCTGGAGGCTAGCCTCCCCAGGTGGGAGCTCAAGGCCTGAACAGAAGGGTCCATCCAGAAGTAGCTGTTTTCTTTTTCTCTTTTTGTTTGTATTAAAGATGTTTAGTAACTCAAGGATCACTCTATAGCAAGTCATGATTGAGTGAATGTAAGCAATGATTTTCTATCCAGTGCAGAAGAGAACAAAGACAGTGCTATGTATTTGTGGTTGTATTCTTTTCTGTATTGTGCTCTTTACTTTGTGCTTTGCAGGTCCTTGGGTACAACCAAAATAGTTCATCCTGACTCTAAACTTCTAGCAAAACAGGGAATTTTTGTATTTTTCCATTTTTTCCTCCTCAAACTCTATTTTTGCTTCTGTAGGCAGCGAGCCAGCTGGAATCCTTGGGGGAGTGCACTACGGACAGAACCAGGGAACCTATAACCAGTGTATAATGGAGACTATTTCACGCTCTGACTCAAATGTATATTTCAGTGGAAAATGTGAGTTTTTTAAATAATTCTTTCCTTCACCCATAATGAAATACTCTTAGGATATTTTTAATAGTTATTCTAATTCCCATGTATGTTCTCTCATACAGTGATGACATATTCCTGTAATTGTACAGACTTAGCAGAAAAAAATGTGTTTTAAAAGCCTTTATGCTAACAAGATACAGGACCTACAATACTATTGTCTTACAGCCAAGATATAATATTTACCTATTTATCAAAATACTGCTTATTTTTTTCTAATGCTTTTGTTTTTCTGCTCAACTTGCTCCTTTGCAAAAGAATGATCTGGTTATTTGCAAAGGCTTTTTCTCTTCTTTGGGAAGTCTACCATCATTTCACTAGCACTGGCACAGCTGCATTGGTTGTAACAATAGTAGGAGAGTTAGTACTCTCAAGATACCAGGGTTTTTACGACATCATAGGTGGCAGGCTTGTGACCGTTGTTAAAAACATCAGTATTATGTCTACATTAGTGCTACAGCCAATGGTACCATCAGGGAGGTGAAATAATAGGAGGCTTTCCAAGAGTGGCTAGATAGAGTAGAGAAGGACAAAATTTGCTTCTGCTTGGTCATTTACTGAATCCCTTGATGTTCATATGGAAATGGTAGTGGTTCACATTTATAATAAAAAACTTGCCTCTGAAGGTTCTGAAGTGGACTTGGAGATTGGTAAATGAATATGGGTTATTACACATCTAAGTCATCACTGCTATTACTGACCTAGGTAGATTCACAAAAACATTACTCTATGATGGTCATTCAGAGGTCTTTATGATACGAGTTGGTCTCAGCTGCACTCTGCTTTAGCTAAGTCATGCATCATGGGCTTGATTCAGGAATTACTGGGTGAGATGCTGTGCTGTGGGTTATGCAGGTCAGAGAAGGGGATAAAAAATTATACATTCTAGCCTTAAAATCTCAGAAAAGTTGTCCACACTACAAAAAAATCATTTTAACTGGAACCAATTGGTATACTTGGCACTATTAGCGGACAGAACAAGCATTCAGTAGTCATGGTAATTGGACTATTTTATCAATCTTAAATGTAATCTCTCCAGGTCAGGTTTGAGGAACTCAGAGTGCTGTATTTAGGAAACCCTTTTGGGTTCAAATGTGCTGTATCTATTCTGTGGATGGAAAGTGACAGCTCAGAACACTGAAAATATGACACCATTTACAGGTACTAAATTGAATAAAATTAAAGATGCCTCCAAATAAATCCTTGAGATGCTTTGGCTGTTTGGGGTGATAATTTATCATGCCCATGTCATGATACCATAAGAAGCCTTTTCTGTAAAAGGAAAGCAGGTAGTTTCCCTTAGTTCCCACATTACCCATAGTGACAAAATGTTAAAGGCAGCAAAATGTTTACTGACTGCTTATACCAAAAGTGGAATAATTTATTTCTGGGACAGTTACATTAAACTAATAAGGGGTTATTCTAGATTTAAAAATAAAAAATAATTATCTGGGGGGAATATCCAGTTTCACAAGCTATGGTTTGCTTAACTCAGAGGCTACAAGGAAAAGACATCTTTCAATGTGTTTAGGGTAGCAAAACATGTAAACTCCACTAGTTTCAAAATAGGATACTGGTTTGTGGGCAAGGAGTGATTCAAAGGTAGAAGGATTAATAGTTGAACACTTTTATAAAGTCCTTAAGGTTGAGATTTAGATTTTAGTAAAATCACTGTTTAACATATTTAGTTTAAATTTGAAAAAACAACTTTTAAAATTATCTTATGTGATGGTTAAATTATCATGACTTTCATAACCACTGTTCAGGGTGAGGATTGGGGAGGGGATAGAGAGGAAGGAAGGTGTTTATGTTTCAGTCCAGGAAAATACCACAAAACTATAGACAATTCTCTGTTCACCTGAGGACAGCTGTTGAATTCAATTGTTATGGCCTTTTTGGAGAGATTCTCCCTTGTAGTTTAATTTTGGATTAGAGAAATTACAGTGTTTGACACTGAAGGCATGTGTGTTTTGTGGGTGAGGCAGAGAGGTTACGTGAGGTAAAAGGAAGATGTGTGTTGCATTTTATTTCTCACTGTAGGGATGGGGCAATAAGATTTTAATCTATTTTAATTGTAAACTTTGAGATTTGAGATCTGAAATATTGTCAGAAATTCAGAAACAGGTCCACAGCACACAGAAGGACTCTTTACACTTTTAGAGGTCCCCATAAGCCTAGCTTTTCCTTCTATAACTTGTCCATTCACATTAATAAATTTTAATGAATGGAGGAGGCATGTAATTTATTTTCGAGACTTAAAAAATCTTGGCTTAAAAGTATTAACTCTGACATACAATTTTTGAAACTCAATTGCTAAAGTTAGTTACCTAAATCCATCTTTAAGAACCTAAAACAAATCTGACTTAAAAAAAATCCAGACTACTTGACACTCTCATTGCCTTAAAAGTATATGTGTAGCTGTGCTCTGTTCCTCTGAAAATCAGGCTTTTTTAAAAAACAGGCACATAAATGTGGATTTAGGTTCCTAGCTATCACCTCCCAAGTTTGGTCATTGTTCCTTCAAGAAATCTGGTAGCATGATGACTGAGATGAGAGTTGTTAGATCACTGTGAAGAACTGAGAAGTATTTGTGTGTGGGCGATGGGAAGAGATACTTTATTTTGCACTGTTCTCCTTGAGCCCGACTTATGTGGTTGTTCATCCATCCTCCCTTTCTTGGTCAGTTATATTATGCAACAAACACTTGCCTCTTTTTCTGTCACTTTGTCCACATTACAGAATAATATTTGGCCTACAGCTGCTGTTAAATGATGTTTATCATTGGCTTACTTATGCACATTGACAGCTATGGGTATTTTTAGTAGTGTAGACAAGGATATGGCATCAAGTTGCCCCTAAAGAATAGGGGGTGGTAACTGCAATCTTTAAATGGTTTGCTCAATAAATCAGATTGAAAGGGGAAGAGTAGTAAAGGGACTTTTAAGCCCATAATGTATAAGTGACTACTCTGCTTTTATTATAGACAAGGGTAGTCTTGTTTAAATTGAGCTTGGAACCGAATTTCAGGATATAGGATTAGTGATTCCATTTCAGAGTTAACTGGTGAGTTAAGTCATTTCAGTTTTCCACCCTAAAGGGTAACACACTGCTTTGACTTTCTGTGCTTTCAGCAACAATTAAATGGATAATGTGAAGTATGTTTACAGTGTTGTGGCTATATTGATATAAACATATTAGAGACACAAGGTGGGCAAGGGGCAATATCTTTTATTATACCAACTTCTGTTGGTGAAAGAAACTTTAAAGCTATATATACCTGAAGAAGAGCTCTGTGTAGCCTGAAAGTTGTTTTCATTCACTGATAGAAGTTGGCCCAATAAAAGATATTACACCTCACCAATCTTGTTGCTCATCGTAAAGTACGGTAGTTCAGACCAAAAATTTTAGTCTAATGTAAAAAAGCCAACAACATCCTTTATAAAACATATCTCAAAGAGAATATTCATAATTCAAATTCAAAACATTTTCAAGTGTCAAGGCTATCCTGCAGGTAAGATAACCCAGCCACTCCAACAGTGAATTGACAGTGTGGGAACCAGAATAAATAAGGTGAAATGACCTCAGAGGCAGAGGTAAGCTTTTTGGGGAAGGGAATGGCTCTTCATATATTCAGTACTTGGCAGCATTAACATTACTGTAATGTAAATAACAATCTGCTTGGAATTTTTATATTAGAAATTTAGGACTCATTCATCCAGTTACATTAGAGGCATACAGGTATAAATTAATTAAATTACAGGTATAAAGTGAAACTGGATTGAAAGAAAAAGTGTTTTTTTCTCCAAACTATCTAAAATTAGTTTTGCCAAACAGTTAGAAAAAGTATTTTTGTTCCCCATCTTATCAATTAGAGCAAGGAGAGCTCCCAATCCATATCTCTGGATTCTTCAAGAAAACCTCCAGAAAAGCCAAGAAAAAAGAGAAAACACTTATAGTATTTCTACGGTCTATAAAATCTCCCCGGCATTATTTAAATCCTAATGAAGAGAAACACAAATCTATTTTTGTTCCTTTTATAGGTCACCATTAACAGATCACTAATTTCTTTGTCCAATCTTAGTAAAACAGAAAAAGATAAATACCATAAAATCTGTTAGATTTGTAAAAATTATTTCAGTTTTAATAATCTATGGCATATACAAATAACTGCCTTGACAACAGTGTGGGTCTCTAAAAACCCAGGCCTGAAAAAATGAGGAAGAACGGCTCTTGCGCAAGAGGGGGTTTTGGTGCAAAAAGGAGTTGTCTACACAGCTCCTTTTTGCACAGAAGCCTCTTGTGCAAAAACAGCCCCTAATTAATTATGCAAATGAAGTGTGGCAATATGCTAATCCGCATTTCATTTGCATAGGCTTTTGCGCAAGAAGAGTGCAGTATAGATGTAGCCTGTGTGTGATTTATAGAAATAAGTACATGTATGCTTACAGCCTTCAAGTTAAATATCTTGTGTATTGTCCTAGGTGTAGGTGTTACTATATTGCTGTGCTACCTATCCTATTTATTGGAATGGATTTATGTAACTCTGCATTGCTTTCCTTTACTATTCTGTGTATAATAAAGTTAGAGATATAGTTTATCCTTGGTGTTTACTGGCTCCTTTCGTATCTAATATCCCGAACAAACAACAGTATTATAATGAGAGAATTTTGTATTCTTATGGTATTATTTCCATCGGAGATTAGATACTGTGATCATGGATGATATTATAAACCCCTGAGATAAATACTTACATATGTCATTTTTAATTATTTTGTCTGCTTATAGTAGCTTTAGTGAAGAGTTGTTTTTCTGAAAGGAGAGAGATGATGCTACCATGAACTGTAGTTTGTTGCATGCTCTTTCCTTCAATATTGTTAATTGGGGAATTTCTGAAGGACAGTTTTTCTGCAGTTCTTCTTCACCATTTAGAGACCTGAAGTCCAACAAAATAAAAAAGGATGTACCTATGGGAGAATTTCAAAAGGAAGAAACAGCCTCCCTTCGCCTCCCTATGAACAGAGAAAACTTTGAGCTCTAAACTAATTTTCTATTGACTGCAAAAGTAGGATTGCTAAGAAATTGGCTCATTCTGAATTCTAAACTCCCTGACCTTTACAGAGTTTTTGGTCTGTTGCAGCAGTTCTATGTTGCTGTGGACTGTGCTTTCTGGGAACAATGCCTGTGCTAAGAAATTCTGCAGCAGTGCAATACTATAATTAATCAATTCAGGTGAGTTACAAATTCTTCATTGCCCAGAATTATCAGTACTGCACAAATGCAGAAACAGAGCAAAATGTGTGTTTTTTCCTCATTCACAAAAAATAAAGTGTTGCTGTAACCTCTGGAACAGCAGGAGGAGGAATTGAGGGGAGTTTTCCATCAGATTGTTTCTGACGTTTATAAAAAGGTCAAAGGTTTAACTTTTGATAGTTCTCTTCTATACCTTCCCCCATCACTTCTTCTTCTCTGAAAGTGCAAAAGGGTTTAAAAAATGTTTTCCAAATGCTAAATGATTTAAGTTGTTTCCAACACAGTGCAAAATTAAAGCAAAAGCAGAGTAATTAAATCAGCAGTTTTATGGACAGTGCATGTAATCAGTTTCCTCCATTTTTTACATTTGATAATTGAGAATCAGAAATGGTTCATAAATGAAGAATTTTACTGTAGCACAAGCTATCCTAAAAGTAGGGGAATATCACATCTAAAAAAAGATTTTCAAAACACTGATCTTTAGCTGAGTACCTGTTTCCAATCCTCTTAACTTATTTATTGCCTCCTGTGCTCTCCTTGAGAATAGCAATAATATATATAGTATCTTGCTGTCCATAACAGATGTACAAATTTACAGGACCTAGAGACACTTTGTTGGAGAAAGAATGTCAAATACAGACATCCTTTTCAAGACGAAGATTCCCTTTGAAAAATTCCACTTCAGTAGAGCACAAGTATTGCTTGACTCCTCTGTAAGGACTCCAGACCTGCTCTCAGTAAATGTAGGGTTGCCAGGTGTCCCATTTTGAACCGGACAGTCCAGTATTTGAGCTTTCTGTTCGGGAAACAAATTGAAAAAATATAAATGAGAAAATATAAATGTCCAGTATTTTCTAAATAAGATGTAATGTAGATTGCGATGTAATGTCAAGTGTGTTCGGTATTTTTGTTGAAACCATCTGGCAACTCTAAGTAAATTCACTGGCAATATTGAGATTTACTTCAAAAGGAATAGGAACAGGTCCCAGTTTAGAGCAAGTATACATGCAGAATTGCACCATCTTAATTTAAGGAGTTATTTTAGCCAGATTTAGTTAAAACAAAAGGTTAGGTGGACACTTAAAATAGTGTGAACAAGAACAGTAATATTTAAAAATTCTATTATTAAAAATGCAAATAGAGAGAGACTTACTTAAACACATTACCTTGTCATAAATGTGACCATAAATCATGTGCCTGCAAAAGGGAATACATTATTTAACAATCGGTTAATAAATATATGTTGTAACATGATATATTTTCCAGCATAGACACTGCTAAAGGAATTAAGATTAAACATGTGCATTACTGGGAGATCTAGGTCATACAAGTGACATGGCTGAAGTATTCAGTATAGTTTTATTTAGTTCACATGATATTTAAGAGTTTTTATATTTTAAAGCAGTGGTTCTCAAACTGCGTAGTGGTCTGCAGTCGCTTTCTGGGTGGTCCACACCTCAAGCTCAGGCCCTCTCCTTCCCTCTGTAGCAGGGAGCCTGCATTGGCACTCCAGCCTCACCCGCCCTCCCGTGCAAGGTTGGAGTGCCAGTGCCGGCTTCCTGCTGGGGGTTGGGGAAGCCCCAAGCCTCGCTGTGTGATCTGGCTCACGTGGAGGAAGTGCCCCCACACCCTCGGTTGAGGGAACAGCAGCATATAGGCGTGCTGCCTGGAGGCTTTCCCCACTGCTCCCATTGGCCAGAATCCAGCCAATGGGAGAAGCAGGAGGCCATGCCTGGGAGTGGCACAGAGTGCAAAGGCAAGTAAGTGCTCCCTCACCTCTAATGTCCAGCCCCCTGCACCCCATCCCCCTCACACACCCACACCCTCCCAAGACCCCACACCTCCAGCCTGCTCCTGCACCTTTCCTCCTGCTCAAATACTGCACCTTCGCTTGCTCTTGTCCCCTCCCCCTGGGTAGATATCCTTCTCTCAGCCTGCTCTTGCACCCTACCTACCATCCAGACCTCACCCCCTCACCCTCTCCTGCAACCCACCTCCCACCCAGATCCTGCACCCGCAACCCTCTTGCTTGAACCCCTCATTTTTGTCCCAACCCCAGAGCCTAGGGGTCCATAAAATCCACTAACTCTGGAACCCCAGAAGAGTAAATCTGGTCTATGAGAAGTCTTGAACCTCAGCCCTCCCCGTCCCTCCCCCTTCCCACAGTGGGGCTGGAGCACCAGAGGAGTGAAGTATCTCAGCTGGGGGTCACATCAGTGAGGGTTGGGGTTTTTTTGGAGGGGTTTTTTCTCCCCTTCTCCTTTGTGTGGCCTCTGACCCCTGCCATAAATAAAGAAAACATGGGAACTTTTTTGTTGGACATAAATTAGTATTTTACTTTATTTTAATTCAAGTTTGATAAACTAACATGAGAAAGTTAAAGTGCTTAATCTGGACATGTGCGACAAGGGGGATTCAGTGGAAAGACTATACTTAGATTTCCAGAAAGCCTTTGACAAGGTCCTTCACCAAAGGCTCTTAAGTAAAGTACCGTAAATTAGCATATATAACCCATGCACGAGTATTATCTGCACCTGAGTATACCCCGCGGTTTTTCCTGATTGAGTAAAAATAGTCTTGTATAGCCCGCGGGAGATGAACCGTGGTTACTGTTAATGAACAGCACCTGTAATGAAGTGTTAATGACCCGCAGCTGATAACGCTGAGCAGTAAGTATGTTACAACCCTTATCGCTGGTATATAACCCCTTTTAACCACCGTTTTACCATTCATTTATTCCTTTAGTAGTTTTAACTTGTACTGAATTTTAAAAAGGTATTTTAAACTTTTTACACTTTTTAAACATGCCTAAGCACAAATCCTACACAGCTGATTTTAAATTGTGTGTTGACACATATGCAAAGGACAATGTAAACAGAGCCGCAGGGAGAAAATACTCTGTGAACGAAAAGTCTGTTTGGGAGTGGAGAAAGGAAGAAGCAGAGCTTGAAAAAGTACACCTTAGGAAAAGAGCGTGACGCGGAAAGAAAGCCAAGTGGCCAAACCAGGAAGAAAACTTGTTGAAGTGGGTTTGTACACAGAGAGAGAGCAAACGGGCGGTGTCAATGGTAGCCATACAACTCAAGGCTCAACTTATGGCTATGGAACAGAAAATCTATGATTTTAAGGGGGGCTTAGGAAATTGGGTGTACAAATTTATGCGGAGAAACAATCTGTCGGTTCGCGCACGGCCATCTGCTGGCCAACGGCTTTCCGACGAATGGGAAAAGAAAATGGATGATTTTAAAACTTTTGTACATAAAGAAATTGACCAGCTGGGCTTTCAACCAAGCAACGTTATTAACATGGATGAGGTGCGCATGTCATTTGACATACCCGCTACTCGGTCTGTTGCGGAAACGGGAACGAAAACAGTTTGTGTAGCAATCACCGGTCATGAACACACCTGTTTTACTGTAGTGTTGGCATGCACG
The DNA here is from genome assembly GCA_019425775.1 of Rafetus swinhoei. Lineage (NCBI taxonomy): Eukaryota > Metazoa > Chordata > Testudines > Trionychidae > Rafetus > Rafetus swinhoei. The sequence goes on from CM033424.1 coordinate 225,110,788, forward strand.
GCAAATGGTGATAAATTAAAACCTATGGTGATTTTTAAGAGGATAACGATGCCTAGAGAGAAACTGCCGGCTGGCGTTTGTGTGGTTTATAACCGAAAGGGCTGGATGAACACAGATGTTATGAAGACATGGACAGACAGCTGCTTTCACGCATGAAAAGGTGTTTTTTTAATCCTAAATCTTTTAGATTCCTTGGCCGCCCACAAAGAAACTTCAGTTCAGAAACATATAAACTCCGTGGGTGCACATATTGCCATAATTCCAGGTGGGCTGACCGGGAAGTTGCAGCTGCTTGATGTGGCTGTTCAAATGCTTCATCCGAGAGGAATGGGACAATTGGATGACAAATGGGGAACACACGTTCACTCCGGCAGGTTGACAGCGCTGTGCAACTTACATAGAAATTTGCAGATGGGTTTTGGCAGCTTGGGACAGAATAAAACCAGCTACTATTCGCAATGGGTTCCGTAAATGTGACATTCTTTCTGACGTTGACTCTTCTAGCTCTGAATCCAACTACAACAGCGATTCTGATTCGGCACCACAGACATCAACTGTCACTGAAGCTCACCTAACTTTGGCTATGGATTTTATGGATTTTTGTGTGACAGTGACTACGATGAAAGTTTTGATGGTATTGAAAACTCAGATGCTGAGGAGGAGGATGCTGTCGCTGATTCTAGAGCTCAGAGTGAATGAACTTATGTATTTTATGACAATGCAAAGATGGCTTTCTTTTAAATAGTTTTACCATATATTTATTCTTTTACTAGTAGAATGTATTTTAATGTATTAACATAACTGCCTCAATTATTAAATTAAAATATGCTGCTTTTATCAAGTAAGAGTCAGTCTTGTCTTCCTGCACTTTCAGTAAAAAAAAAAAAAAAAAAAAAAACCTACCTGTATTACCTTGAGGACAGAGTACCATAACCCGAAGTAGGCCAGAGTTTCAAACTGCATAACCCACGGGTTACATACGCTAAAACACGGTAACTTGTCATGAGATAAAAGGGAAGGTCCTTTCATGGATTGATAACTGGTTAAAAGACAGGAAACAAAGGGTAGGAAGAAATGGTAAGTTTTCCGAGTGGAAAGAGGTAACTAGTGGGGTCCCCCAAGGGTCTGTCCTGGGACCAATCCTATTCAACTTATTTATAAATGATCTAGAGAAAAGAGGTAAACAGTGAGGTGGCAAAATTTGCAGATGATACCAAACTGCTCAAGATAGTTAAGACCGAAGTGGACTGTGAAGAGCTTCAAAAAGATCTCACCAAACTGACTGGGCAACAAATGGAAAATGAAATTTAATGTTGACAAATGTAAAGTAACGCACATTGGAAAAAATAATCCCAACTATATGTACAATATGATAGGGACTAATTTAGCTACAACTACTCAAGAGAGATATCTTGGAGTCATCCACTCAGTGTGAAGCGGCAGTGAAAAAAAGCAAATAGAATGTGTTAGGAATAATTAAAAAAGTGAAAGACTAAAACAGAAAATATTTTATTGCCTCTATATAAAACCATAGTACCCCCACATCTTGAATACTGCATACAGATGTGGTTGCCTCATCTCAAAAAAGATATATTGGCATTGGAAAAGGTTCAGAAAAAGACAACAAAAATGATTAGGGGTTTGGAATGGGTCCCATATGAAGAGAGATTAAAAAGACTTGGAATTTTCAGCATAGAAAAGAGGAGACTAAGTGGGGGGGGGGATATGATAGAGGTCTATAAAATCATGACTGGTGTGGAAAAAGTGAATAAGGAAAAGTTATTTATTTATTCCCACTTAGGGGTCACCAAATGAAATAGGCAGCAGGTTTAAAACAAACAAAGGAAGTTTTTCTTCACTCAGTGCACAGTCAACCTGTGGAACTCCTTGCCAGAGGATGTGGTGAAGATTAGGACTTTAACAGGGTTCAAAAAAGATCTAGATAAATTCATGGAGGTTAGGTCCATTAATGGCTATTAGCCAGGATGGGTAGGAATGGTGTCCCTAGCATCTGTTTCTCTGGAGGGGAGGGATCACGTGAGGATTACCTGTTGTGTTCCCTCCCTCTGGGGCATCTGGTATTGGCCACTGTCGGCAAGACAGGATACTAGGCTGGATGGACCATTGGTTTGACCCAGTATGGCTATTCTTATGTTTAATAGTTTAAATTAATATTTCCTTTCTTACTGGTTAAATTAAACCATTCCAGTGTAATTACGTAATTAACAAATTTCCATTAGCAACTGGTTGTCCACAGAAAGGTTTGCATTGAGCCAGATGGGCCACAAAGTTTGAGAACCACTGTTTTAGTAAGAGACAGTAAGTAGTAAGAGACATTGAGGCTAATGGCAATTGGGACAAATTACAACATGGTTTTACAAAAGGTAGATCGTGCCAAACCAACCTGATCTCCTTTTTTGAGAAAGTAACAGATTTTTTAGATAAACGAAATGCAGTCGATCTAATCTACCTCGACTTTAGTAAGGCATTTGATACAGTACCACATGGGGAATTATTGGTTAAATTGGAAAAGACAGGGATTAATATGAAAGTTGAGAGGTGGATAAGCAACTGGTTAAAGGGGAGACTACAGGGGTCATACTGAAAGGTGAACTGTCAGGTTGGAGGAAGGTTACTAGCGGAGTTTGTCAGGATCAGTTTTGGGGCCAATTTTATTTAATCTTTTATTGCTGACCTTGGCACCAAAAGTGGAAGTGTCCTGATAAAATTTATGGATGACACAAAGTTGGGAGGTATTGCCAATTCAGAAAAGGATCGGGATATCATACAGGAAGATCTGGATGACCTTGTAAATTGGAGTGATAGCAATAGGATGAAATTTAATAGTGAGAAGTGTAAGGTTATGCATTTAGGATTAATAACAAGAATTTTAGTTATAAGCTGGGGACACATCAGTTGGAAGTAACGGAGGAGGAGAAGGACCTCGAGTCCTGGTTGATTATAGGATGACTATGAGCCGCCATTGTGACATGGTCATGAAAAGGCTAATACGGTCTTGGGATGTATTAGGCGAGGTATTTCCAGTAGGGATAAGGAGGTGTTAGTGCCATTATACAAGGCATTGGTGAGACCCATTTGGAATACTGTGTGCAGTTCTGGTCTCCCATGTTTAAGAAGGATGAATTCAAATTGGAACAGGTACAAAGAAGGGCCACTAGGATGATCCGAGGAATGGAAAACCTGTCTTATGAAAGGAGACTCAAGGAGCTTGGCTTGTTTACCTTAACCAAAAGAAGGCTGAGGGGGACATGATTGCTCTCTTTAAATATATTAGAGGGATAAATACCAGGAGGGAGATGAATTATTTAAACTTAATACCAATGCGGACACAAGAACAAATGGATATAAGCTGGCTAGTAGGAAGTTTAGACTTGAGATTAGACGAAGGTTTCTAACCATTAGATGAGTGAAGTTCTGGAATAGCCTTCCAACGGAAGTAGTGGGGGCAAAAGATCTATCTGGCTTCAAGATTAAACTAGATGGGTTTATGAAGGGGATGGTTTGATGAGATAACATGATCTTGTTGAACTAATTGACCATTCATTATCAGTGGTAAATAGGTCAATGGAGGGATGATAGGAGTTACTATAGAGAACTTTCTGGGTGTCTGGCTGGTGAGTCTTGCCCACATGCTCAGGGTTTAGCTGATCGCCATATTTGGGGTTGGGAAGGAATTTTCCTCCAGGGTAGATTGGCAGAGGCCCTGGAGGTTTTTCGCCTTCCTCTGTAGCATGGGGTACAGATCACAGCTGGAGGATTCTCTGCATCTTGGGGTCTTCGAAATATTTGAGGGCTTCAATATCTGAGATATAGGTGAGAGGATTATTCAAGCAGGGGGTGGGTGAGATTCTGTGGCCTGCATTGTGCAGGGGGTCAGACTAGATGATCATAATGGTCCCTTCTGACCTTAAAGTCTATGAGTCTTAAAGATTAATTGAGTGAGTTATAAAACAGTGGGGCAAAGAAAGTACTGGTAGGCAGCAGCAGCAGCTTATAATGAAACCAGCAAGAACACTTTTCAGGAAAATTCAAGGGGGCTTATAGGTAACTGCAGAGCTGCTCTACCCTTATAACTGAGGAAGGAAATTGAGCTTCTGCTCTGATGCTGCAGATTTTCAGGACTCAAATGACACATTCTTTACCTTTCCTATCATTAACTTGCCCACAGAATAACACGTATTCTCAGGCTATAAGGAAGGGCAAGGCTCAGCAAATACTGAAACATGAGCGGTATAGATGGCAAGAATTTTAGGGAAATGATCCTGCATTCCCTATCTAGCCACATCGCCCTTTGCAGCCAGGATACCATAGCCTGAGGACTCTCTGGAGGTGGCATCACAAGACTGTTCGGAAACATCAAAGGGGCCCAAGTGCCTTTAACATCATCCCAATCACAGTCAGGCCTTTCCAATGTTGCACAGTGGGGGCATCCCGAGAGGAAGGCGTCCCCTTAGGAAACTTTCAGCTTGGAAATAAGCGCACCTGCTCGAAGCGCCCCCAAACGAGCCCCGACTACTGGGTCGTCCGAGAAGGTTAACAGAATGGAAAAATGCAAACAGGCCACTCTGCGAGGAAGCAGGAAGGGTCTCCCGCCCTTCGCCCTCAGACAGACAGACAGACCTCCGACCAAACCCCCCGCGCCTAGGGGAGCGAGGGCCGAGCCTCTTTACACTTCTACCCCTACGGCATGTCCCCGCTGAGAGACGCGTTCCCGGGGGGAAGCCGGGGCTCTCAGAGGCTCCGCGGCTCGGGGATTTCCCCATGAGCTGACTTGGGGTGACCCGGTCACCCTGCGCTGGGCTCTTGTCTGTTCCCAGAGCACCTGGTGAGAGCCCGCGGACGTGGCGGGCGGACTGCTAGCTGAGCCTGCGGGGCGCGGAGCCGGCAGTGGGGGCTGAGAGCCCGGCCAGGGCGGGCAGGGACCCTGGTTACTTGGGGCGGCTGCGAACGGTCTCACCCCGGACTCAGCCGCTGACATACGCAGCTCCGTTGCGCGTCCCGCCCCGAGAGGCACCTCGAAGGGAGCGAGCCCAGCTCCCCACCGGCGCGCGGAGCCGGGTCCTGCCCGGGGCACCAGCGCAGCGCTCCCCAAGAGGGGCTGGGAATCCGCTCCCCCGGCGCCCGCCTCCCCCAGCCAGCACCCCGGCTCCTGCAGCACCAGCTCCCCCCGCGGCCAGGGTGGGGATGGCGCTGACGCAATGACTGCTGCAGTCCCGGGGAGAGCTGCGGAGCTACCCGGGCGAGCGGAAGAGCAGCGGCCCCGTTCTCGGGGCCTCCTCCCGCCGCGCCGCTTGCCCGCCCCAAGGGCTCCGCGCCCCGCCCGCCTGCAGGTGAATTGAAAGTCGCCGGCTGGGGGGGAAGGACGCGGGCTGCTGCAGCCTTGTCAGCGGCTGGGGCAGGCGGAGCGCGCAGCCAGCGGGGTGCTCCCCGCCCGCCTCCGTGCAGCGCCGCCGCCCCCTAGAGTGGCGCACGCTGAGCCGCCGGGGCATGTTCGCAGCGCGCGGAGTCCCGCCAGCCAGGGGGCAGCCGCCGCCCGCCCAGAGGCTCGTCAGCGCAGCAGGGGGAGGCAGCCGCGAGCCGCCAAGTAAGTGGCACCGAAAGTTTGCGCTGGGTTCCCTTGCCCGTGCCGCGCATCCCCGCCCCGCAGAGCGCGCTGTGAGGGGCTAGCGGGGGAGTGTCCCCTCGCCCGGTCCCAGCAGCGAGGGGAGTCCCCGGGGCAGTGACCTTGGGGCTGGGGCCAAGCGAGCCCAGCAGGGGCGTCTCAGTCGCTGAGCTCGCTAGGTTGGTGCGTATGCGGGAGTCCGCTCCGCGCGGAGCTGGAAACTGGCTTAGCCATGCGGGCTCGCAGGGCTCGAACTTGGGTCTCGGGTGACGGGATGGTAGCCCCTGGCTGCGGCGCAGTGGGGAGGTGCAGCTGACTAAACTTCTGAAGGGAAAACGCCAAAGCTCGCTAGTTGGTTACTGCTGCAGTGAGCGCTGCTGCTTGTCCCGCTGCAGTTGCAGAGGGCTCAGGCGGTCTGCGATAGCTAAATGGTTTCCCCAGCTGGCTCCCTGACTGAAGAAGTGGGTGGTAGGCAGTGTAGGCTTTAGTTATAACCAGGCTTTAAACAGTTAATTAGTTATCCCTGAGAACTGAAAACGATTTAGTCATTGTGGTCAGACTTAGATCAGGCTGTTCCTGAGAATTGAATAAACTAGGCTATTTTTTTTACATGCACGTAAGCTTAAATGGCTTTTCTCTTTTGTAAAAGGGGATTGCCGCGGATAAATCTTAAATGTTGCGAAAATGACAATTTTCCAACTACTGGGAAAGTAGAAGGTTGTATTGCACACATTGTCCATCAGTGGAAGGCTTGGTAATCATCTTCTGGGTTGTATAAAATATTTCCTTTTCAAATTCAGAGGAGCTCTCAGAATAGCGAGCAAGGCTCCCCCCCCCCCAAATAACCTCAGAATTTGATGGTTTCGAGGCTTGACTAGATGGTTGGTTGATATTTAGTTTCTTGGAGTAAAAAGCTTTTAGGGTAGTGTGCAGATGTGTTTCTGTGAATGCAGAGGTCCGTTCTTCTGCTACAAACAGCCAACATTTTACAGAATCTTCTGCTGCTCCCACTAAAGTTAATGAGAGTTTTGCCATTTATATGGATGAACACAGAATTGGGCCCTTCCTTGTGTGGCACAGTTTATTTATGGTTTGTAGTCATGGATATGGGTAGTGCTACATAATTTTAAAGTTTACTTTTCATAGTTTACATTTCATGTTTTCTTCTTTGTGTGTGTGTATTTGAAGAATCGACTCTTGTTTCTTGCACTTTTCCCACCATATACACTCAAAACCACTAAATATTGTGTAGTTTAATTACTGGCTGGCTACTATCACGTCTGAGGAAATTCAAGAGGTTCACTGTTTGTCACCTCAGGTGTATTTACTCAGTATTCATATTTTCATTAGCAAAAGTGTAGTGAGAATAGTAGTCAAAATAAAAACATTTCACAGTATGGGACATCTAGGGACGAGAATTAAAATTGCATAATTTGTTATTCTTGAACCATGTAAACAAAACACAGTGACTGTTATTCTACAGCATAGAATGGGGTATTATCTTTGTTCTCTGATTAACCCGTGTCTTTAAGAGCTACATGTTTTTGTATCCAGTGACCAAGCTAGGGAAGTCTTTGGCTAAATACTGTAACATTTTTTACTCTGAGTTTACCAAGAAAGTAAAATGTAACAAAAAATAATTACAGATTTAGTTCATCTTCGTTTTTGGTCTTTGAGTAATTATGGTCCTCAAGAGGTTTCCTAATTAATATAGGGCCTGATCCTGCAAAGACTTATTTACATGCATACCTGTATTTCTGAAACTAGTCTTATCGTACCTGTGCTTACATGGTTAAGGTTAAGCACTACCACAGGTCTCTTCAAGACTGGGGACATGTTGAGTCTGACCCTGCAGTCTCTGCATACCAGAACTATTGAAATAAATGGGCACAAAGTTTGTGTACATTTTGTTAGATCACAAAGTTCCTGGTTTTCAGCCAAATTTTCCCAGCAGATCATTGCCAATTATAGGAGTATGCTTGCCACTGAGTATTTTTAATGCCACTATGCCGTAAAATATTACCTAGCTTTGCAATGCATATGAATTATTTAAAAAAGTGTTTTGCTACTTTGTTGTACATTAAACTGGCTACATGTTCTAGATGATTTCAAATTACAATCCAGACTACCTTCAAGAAAAGTAGTAGAATACTTAGTAGATGTTAGAATTTTTTGTTTTCTTGCAAATGTCAGCGGGTCTTTTCCATTATATATATTATATAGTTCACTCAAGCCTTTTCTCTTTGTAAAGTAAGTCTTTTCCTGAAAAGCTGGCCTCCTTTTACTGTGTCCCTCATCTGAAATCATACTATTCTATTTATGTCTGTACAATAAGTCACTGTGCCATGTCACAGATGCGACTGATTATGATGTTAGGCTTAAGCAGTAGGAAGAGATGACTTTTTAGAAAAAATGTATTTTCATGCAAACATTCCTGAGCAATTAAAAAAAAAAACTTAATATATGACATAGGTAGAATTGTTTCTAATAGAGCAATTTAATTTTTTTAGTGTGAATTTTAGTTCTAATGAAAGGTCCCATTTTACCAGCTCTGGAGACTGAAGTTTTCAGTCCACATAACAGGCATGGTCAGTGGCATTGCTGAAGTGATGGAATACCTAGATGCTGTTGATGGTGCTTGGGCCTTTGCACACGTACTATACTGGGAGCTAGCCTCTCTCCTCTTCTGAGCACCTAATGAGGCACCAGGCTGCAAGAAAAGGGGACAGTACTCTATTGGGAGGAAGCAGCATGGTTCAGTGGGCTAAGCAAGAAATGGAGATCAAGAGGCTCCTGTTTCTAGTTCAGACCCTGAGTCTAGTTGTCCTTGGTAGTCACCTTTCTTCTTATTTGCAGTATATTGGGGCCCCAGTTTTCTGGGAATTATATGCACACACAAAACTGTTGTGGGGATAAATACGTGAAAGATTTTGAAGGGCTTTGAAATCTTCTGATGACAAGCACTATATAAAATTATTATTAATTATTATAATACAAACATATAGAAAGGGAAAGTGCTAGTCTTAAAGACTTTATAATCTAGGTTGATTTTCCTGTTGTAAAACATAGATATAACTTGCATATTTGTTAGTTGTTATGGTGGTTGATTAGTTTCCAAAACACTATGTCTTCCTGAGTACTAATAAGTAAAATAATTAAAATTACAATGAAGAAACAACATAATGCAGATGGAATGGGAAGCAAATAGTACCAAGAGAGGACAACACGGTGAACAGAAGGGACTACAGTGATTGGGGGGAGAGAGCACAGAGCAAATGTAATGGGGAAGAGACCAGTGGAATGGAATCCAGGTCTGAAAAAGAAGGAAAGGAGAGGTTGGTTGTTGAAGGAAGAAAAGATAGGACAGACTGATTTCTTTGATTTATAGTAGACATACATTAGAAAAATATGGTATAGCAATGTACAGAATGGGTCAGATACAGGCGACGAGAAGAACTAAAGAAGAAAATAAACAATTTTAGGATAATTAATTTTATTTTATTTGTGCTGTTATATTGTGTATTTTTCTATCATATGTCCTTCATTTTTGCAAATATTGGAGTGCAAAATGGGATGGCTATTTTGAACATCTCTTCATATTTAATATTTCTAGATAAGCTGAATTCTGTGGTTACAAAGTTGGAGAAAAAGAAAATAATTTAAAGTTTACAAGACTCCGGGGGGAAAAAGTTAAGCTGGAAGGTGTTTAGATCCCCGCGCTGACTATCAGCTTCATTACTGCATCCATGGACACTGGTGCTATCCCAAAGATGATAGGATATCGATCTTTTACATATAATGAGAGAGGTAACTTGGTTGAGGCTGAAAGAATCATCTTACTGACCCTCCTTAATGTGGGTTCTGCAAACTGTTCTGCGTTCTTGGTCAGTGGTTTTCAAACTACGTGTTGTGACTCAGTACTGGCTAATGGAATGTCAGGCACTGGGCCTCGTTGCTTCACGGGGATCAGGTGACCAGTTGAGGTGCTAAGGCAGGCTACCTGCCTGTCCTGGCACCGCAGACTGCACTGCACTCCAGAAGCAGCAGGCAACAGGCCTGGCGCCTCGGTGTGGCGGGGTGGGGAAGGTGCACAGAGCTCGGTGCACTGCCCTTGCCCTTGCCCTGAGCTCTAGCTTGCACTCCCACGTGCTGGGAACCTGTTGTTGGCTGCTTCCAGGGCACAGCATGGTCTGCAGGGGCAGGAAGCCTGCCTTAGCACTCCCTCTGCACTGCCGACCAGGAGACACTCAAGGTAAGACCCTTCTGCCACAGCCCTGACACCCTGAAAGCTGGAGCCCCGTCATATACCCTAAAGCTCTCATCCTTAGTCCTACGTTGGAGCCCACTCTAGTAAAATAATGTTGGTTTGCGAGCATCAATAATTTTCTTCAACTGGGTCATGAAAAGAAAGTCTGAAAACCACTGTTCTTGTGGACAGGATTTCAAGCTTGGTAGAGTAGAAACAGTATTACATGTGCACCTCAATTTTTTAACTCCAGCTCTAGTGAGAGGACAGTTCCTTCTCTTCTAAGGCTATTCAAGAGGGTAATAGCCTTACCTCTTTCCTGGAAACTGACCTGAAATCATCCAAGTAATTTCATCCAGGCTTTCAGACAGTCATGAGATAGTAACTGTTTTCGCTTATTAACAGCATGGGATGAATTTGAATCCCTGACCAAGAGATGAAAGCCTCTTTAGCCCATTACAATCCTTTGAGCCATCCACTCTCCTTAAACATAGCATTTTCAGTTTTCCAAGAAGCATCAGTGGTTCTTGAATTATGTAGAAAATAAATTGCCTTTTCTTAAATATGTTATACTTTGATGCAAGGAAATAGTACTCTGAAGTCTTCAGCAACTGTGAACATCCCTCTAACTGAACAAAAGTTAGCATCTTAGGCCTTCATCCTATAAAGACTTACAAACATGCTTACATTTAAGCATACATGCAAGAATTTGCAGGATCTGGATTTTAGAAGTCAGTTGACTGCTGGAGGAGTTATGCTCCTTTTAGATAGAGTTATACTAGTTTTAATATATAATTGTTCATGAGACTGCAGATACAACCACTATATCAACAATATTCTGTAGTCTGAGACCTATTACTATATGATATACTGTGTAACTCCATTTTCTAATTTATTTAAATTGGACTTGGTATTACCTGCTTTTCCAGATTTTTTTTCTGGGAATGTATTAAATAATGAGTGCAGTTAATTTAACTACTCTCTAATGAAAAACTACCAAATAAGGGCATGAAGATATGGGAAAAGTCCTGGTATCTTTGCTGTTAAATCTGGGATTTGTTCACAGATCCTCACAATAATTCTGTAGACACTAGAATTATGGGTAGTAGTAGGGGAAGAGGCAGTGAGAATTTAAGTGGGGAAAAGGTGTCATCAAATTAGTTAGGTGGGATGTGGGGGTAAGTGGCAGTGTGCAGATAATCAAATCATATTGCTTTCTTTTGATTACTACTTATTTTAGTGGCAAATGGGGTTCATAAGAAGGAAAAAATACAAAAGCTCAATACATAACAATTTCTCTCTTAAATGTGGAATTTCTGTTATTCCATTTGAATGACTAGTGCAGTTGGTTGGAAGGGGGTGCTAATGTGCTCTATCTTTTTGACCAGAAAGAAAAAAAAGATGAAACTAAAGTCCTCTTCTGCAGATGTCTAGTGGAAACCAGTAATGCTTTCTATTCTGCATGGGGTAAATGAAACAACCAGAATTTGTCAGAATTACTTTGTGTAGTTCACAGAATTCTGAAGTTAACTATTTCAAATCTGTGCTTTTAAAAACAATTATGAAATGTTAGATTAAGCATCATAGTTTTTTCATATAACGTGACATTTTTTCATCACTTGCCCTTTGAAAAGCTCTTATTTGGATATCTCGCTAATGAATCTTTTATATTTTGCTAAAATCATGTTCACTGTTGTGTTTATTTACATAGAGCCAGAAACTACTAGTAGCCTGGAGCTGCAACTCCTCCTGATATAAATACAAATGGTACAGCATACAGATTCAGGACAATATACAGTTCTTACTGGTGTAAGGGCCTGCTGTTACTTTTCCCAGACTCATACTCTGAGGTCCATGTCAGTTTTCATGTGCTATACACAAGGGATGAAATCCTAGCCTCAGTAAAGCCAATGAGAGTGTTGCCATTGACTTGGGGAGAAAGGGGGAGCTGCTTTCATGGCACTGTCCTCTATCTCACTGGACCCTCATGGTCATCTGAGGATTGGGGACCTGTGTGTAGAAAGGGCTGGAAGGACAACATGGCACGTGTATTATCTTCCTACCAAACATGTGGAAAATATGCTTAAAATGTAATGCATCTTGAATTGTATCACTTTTAAGCAAACCCCCCTCGCCCTGAGGAACTCTGTACTTAGAGATTCTAGAAGCAAAGTATAGGTTACAAGAGGGTCAGCATAGCTCCTTGGGAATTTTGTTTTCATAGCATGGAGACTGGAGCCACTGGGAACTTACATGGCCATCTCATATTTGGCAAGCATGAAAGGGATAAGCAGTCACACAGGCACAATGTTCTATAACAAATCACAAAGTAATATATAGAGAGAAGGCAGTGTAATCACTTTTTTTATACAAACATCGGGGCGATAGTACTATTGAATTAAGTGAATATGTTAAAGAGTTTCATGATGGCTGAGAGATAAGACTTAGGGCTTAGTATTGTGTGGAATGTGAATGTTGTTTAAATTTGAGATTTCTTTGCTTTTTAGCACATGGGGAAGAGAGAGATGAAATACCTGTTAGCAATTTTAACATTAAGCCAACAAAGGTTTATAGGTTTTATATTGTTGGAATGTACAGGAGTTCATTTCATACAGACTTTCTCACCAGGAACCTGCGTATAATCGGGAACTGCAACACCACAAATGGCCATGTAACTTATCTTTTTGCTAAGATGCCAAAATTTGTACTGTATAAATATATACAAGTTGGCATTTTCCTGCCACTTTTTCTCACTTTGTCTGCCTACTACTTTTCCTTTTGCATTTCTGTTTCCCCACAAAGGGGAGCTGAGTGACTTTCCAGTGTCTGTTTCAGTGCTTCTGCCATTTGAAGGAGAGTGCAAGAAAGCAGAGGAAAATTCTTTCAGATACAGGGAAGCAAAGATGAACTCAACTGGCCCAATGTCTCTCCTCTCATTGGAAGGAAGGCACAAAGAAGTAAAGCACACTTGTTGGACTTAGATATTTTGCATGGCAACCACTGTTCCTCACCATGTACCTTATAGGAGTGAAGCCCTGCTCTTCTACTATATATTTGAGAGAGTTTGTCTGTCTGTCTGTTCACGAACTCCTCCTAAACAGTAAGAGCTAGGAGTACCAAAATTGGTATAAAGCTTCCTCTTATCATAACTTAAAGCAAAATGATGGTTTGGTTGTGCCAGGAAAGTGGGATGTGCCTGGAATGGGACTACTTCTCATAAAACCATACAAAAAAGAGGCAGAATTACCAGGTAGGTAAAAGGGGTTGGCTGGAGATGCACCCCCTTGTCCGAGACTGCCTGAGCCCCAAGCCTCCCACCCCCAGGAACCCTTTGTGGGGGGACTGAAGTTTCCCCATCCCCCCAATTTGTGTGGGACATTGCTGGCTGTTCCCCTTCATCAGGGAGTGAGGGGAAAGTGCACAGTTTGCGGCATTCCTCTTCCTGTCTGGGGAGCGCAGGGGGCTGATGAGCTGTGCACTTTGCTCTTGTTACTTGACAGGGGAAGAGCAAGTGCCCTCGTATAAATCTTGGTTCCCGCGCACGCGTGCACACACACACACGCAGTCCCCTACCCAGAGCCCTTCCTCACCCCCGACCCTTTCTCCCACACCACCCCACAACACCAGGCCCCTGCCCTGAGCCCCTCCTCAACGACCCAAGCAATGCCAGATAAATGTGTTAATGTGTTATATATAGCTTTGGATGGTGCAGCATAGGAGCCCCCTCTGTAAAAATCACGCTCTGAACTTGTGTAGCTCAGGAGCTCTGGACAATAGTGCCTCTTTCAAGCCTTCCTTTCTTTACACAGTATTGCAGCCCTTTTGACCACCATGCTGGTGCATGTCCAAGCTTCCAGTCTCCATGGCTGGTCATATAGTTCAGACAGGATTCTCTCCTATGAAACTCCCTATCCACAGAGCAGAGGTATTCCTCTGCTATAGTGCAAATAAATAACATGCATTAATTTATTTTTTCAATTTGTGACACATTTTTAGAATTTCAATAACATTGAAGGTTATTGATTGAGTTAATGCATGATTAACATTGCCACATAATTCCGTTTGCCCTAGAAGTCACTGGAGTTATGCTGCATAAATCAAGAGCCGTGCTGCATAATTTAGGCTTAATGTGCAGAATAGTACAAGACCTTGTTTATAATTATACATTTATTCATTGCTGTAGAAATAAATAAATTGTGCACAGCATCTGGGTCTAACAGTGCTCTTAATAGTGAAGTTCAGTATAGTAGGTTTTATCATTGGTACAGTAGCTACTTCCTGATATTAAAAAAATTTCCTACATCTTACACAAAATAGCAAAAACATTTATCCTTTAGAAATGGAACTGACCCTTGTACAAGTATGTTGAAGTTTGGCATTATGCTGGCATTGGTAATTTGGGCAAAAAAATCTAAATTTCTACATGGTTTTCTTGAGACCATGTAAAACAGAAAACAAGCAAGCTGTCAAGCTAAGATTAAATGTAGTATCACTTTAGTGACTCATCTTCTTTTGGAAGGCCTATGTTCTGTCTGGAAAGAGAATGGTCTCTGATTTAATAGTCTCTTCCATCTCCAAGTAGTATGAACCTTGCAATGATATTACTTTGTAACTTACTGTATGTTGTGACAGGTCATGCAGAATTAACAATCACATTGTGTCAGAATCAGTAGAGATCGATTACACTGGTCTACAATTTTTTAGAAGTCGTCTGCTTCAGAGATAAAATGTGCTATTTATTATGTATTTTGATGTGCTGAATTCAAATATGACAATTAAAACAACTGATTTGCTACTGTTTCCAAGATATTTAAGTTTTTACATTTTACGTCTATGTATATTGTGTAGATAGTAGAGTTTTAATCATAAATTGTAAACCTAGGTCTTTTCATGTGTTTATGGTTGCTTTACATGATAATATTTCACCTGTCCTGTTTATGTAACACTTTAAAAATCAGCAAAAGGGTTATATAAATAAAATTTATTATGAAACAAAAGGCAAAAAACTATTATGTACATAGTTAGTCCTATTCAGTGTCTACTCGGCTTCTTGGCTTGTCTCTTGTATTCATTAAATGGAGCATCTCTTGTCACTGTCCAGCAATAGTCTGCAAGCATTGATGGGCTCCATTTGCCCTGATAGCGTTTCTCCATTGTTGCAATGTCCTGGTGAAATCGCTCACCGTGCTCGTCGCTCACTGCTCCGCAGTTCGTGGAAAAAATCTAGATGAGAGTGCAAAAATGTATCTTTAGTGACATGTTGCAACCAAGGCTTTGTATGCCTTGAGAAGGTTTTCCACCAACAACCTGTAGTTGTCTGCCTTGTTGTTTCCGAGAAAATTTATTGCCACTAACTGGAAGGCTTTCCATGCCATCTTTTCCTTGCCACACAGTGCATGGTCAAATGCATCATCTCGAAGAAGTTCACGAATCTGAGGACCAACAAAGACACCTTCCTTTATCTTAGCTTCACTTAACCTTGAAATTTTCCACGGAGGTACTTGAAAGCTGCATGGAAACCCTAACATCACCTGCCAGGAGATTCCACTACTGTAGTCTGGAGCCCAACAGCTCTGCCTTACTCTTGGGTAGTTCCAAATCCCTGACAAGGTCATTCAGTTCACCTTGTGTTATGAGGTGTGGTTCAGAGGAGGAGGATGGGAGAAAATGTGGGTCCTGTGACATTGATGGTTCAGGACCAGAAGTTTCATCCTCTTCCTCTTCCTCGTCTGACTCAAGTGAGAATGATTCTGGTGCATCAGGAACTGGCAGTCCTTCTCCGTAGGGTACTGGGCGTATAGCTGATGGAATGTTTGGATAATGCACAGTCCACTTTTTCTTCTTTGACACACCTTTCCCAACTGGAGGCACCATGCAGAAGTAACAATTGCTGGTATGATCTGTTGGCTCTCTCCAAATCATTGGCACTACAAAAGGCATAGATTTCCTTTTCCTGTTCAACCACTGGCGAAGATTTGTTGCACAAGTGTTGCAGCATATGTGTGGGGCCCACCTCTTGTCCTGATCTCCAATTTTGCAGCCAAAATAAAGGTGATAGGCTTTCTTAACCATAGTGGTTATACTGCGCTTTTGTGATGCAAAAGTCACTTCACCACAAACATAGCAGAAGTTATCTGCACTGTTCACACAAGTATGAGGCATCTCTGCTCACTTTGGCTAAACAGAAATGTGTCCCTTTGCAAAATCAAACACTGACAAATAAGAGAGCTCGACACTGTATGATTTCTAGAGCTGATATAGGGCAATTTGTTCAGCAGAGTGATTGGTACAGTTATGATTGCATCATCCATGACTTCTAGGAATAACATGATGCAATTCATATCATGTATGATGCAATACCAGCTTCATATTGCATCATTCATTGTTTTGCCTAAAAAGCAAGTACTGTCCAAACCCAGTCATAGATTTATTCATAGATCCAGTCAAAGATGTATTTTAGTCATTTCTGGTTTAAATTGAGATCCCTTCCCTTTATAACTCACTTATCCTCTGCCATTCCCAAGTCAAGGGTCGTATATACTGACCCAATAGCATATCTTGAAAACTAGAGCCAATCAACAATTTTAAGCATCCTTTTAGTTCTCAGTGACCCAGAATTAGTAAAGTTTGACTACATTTATTTCAGAAGCATTTTGGCTGTAGAGCAGTGTTCTATGTATACTTTAGTTAGTCCAGTGGTATATAACTACTGTTTTGGTTGTAGCTATTTGTTGTAAATTTAGTGGGTGGGAAAACAGTTTGTTTAGAATAAAAACAAAAAAGCTGTATTTTAATATGTAATAGTTACATTGATTATAGTAATTTATAATCTATTTCTATATAAAAAAGTTTTTCCTGCTGGATGACAGAATGTTCCTGCCAGCTGAGAGAATGATGTCATCAGTGTCATCAGCATCAACAGACTCTCTCAGCGAAGTGAAAGCGGCCAGAGAGAAGGGGGTAGGTGAGCGTAGCGAGCATAGGGTGCAGCCTCCTAGTATATTTTTATCATAGAAATGTAAGGCTGGAAGAGTCCTCGGTAGGTCATCAAGTCCAAGTCCCTGCACTGGAACAGGATCAGTATACCTGGCCTACACTGCCCTGAGAGGCATTAGTCCTGTGGGGATTCACAGCCTCCCTTGGAGGTCTATTCCAGAGTGTAACTACCTTTGTAATTAGAAAGTTCTTCCTAATATCTAACCTAAATCTCTCTTGCTGTATATTAAGCCCATTGCTTTTTGTCTTACATTCAGTGGGCATGGAGAACAATTATTTACCATCATGGGTAGCCTATATTAAACATACAATATCATTACATTGAAAGAGTTCACTTTATTTAGGATAATTACAGGATAATCACTGTATAAAAAGCTGGAGAGCACCCCCAAAAGTAATGAATTAGTTGCATTGGCTTTAACGAAAGCTCTGTTCATGCTGAGATCATCAGGAAAAAGTGTCTCTGGAAGATTCATTTACAATGGCAAGGTCAATAAAGAGGCCTAATTGACTAAAAGCTATATGTTCTTTCCAGTCTGAACTTGCCAGTATGGTAAGGTCCTTGCCAAATTTTTCAAGAGAATACAAAAATCAGCAGTAGTCGAGAACAACAGATATAAATAGCTGATATGAAACTTAAGTTCGGCTCTTATGTAGTAGCTAGTTATGTAAAGGCAACATTGTTGCCCGACTTCTGAAACTTGCAAAGAGTCACAGTCTTTTCATTTAGCAAAGAATGTTTATCACAAAACAACAACATTGAATCTATGGCTTTGTGGTTTTGCACAGAACTGTAATTTTGCAAACACATATGCTTGTTATGTTCAATAAACATTTTTGTGGCCTGTGATCTGGTTGCTGCCCAGCAGAATCTGCTCAGTATATTGTTTGGAGTTAGACAAAGGTTTGGTGAAGACAGAGTGTTTTACACTGTCTCAGCTAGTTTCTACGCTTTACTATCTTCCTTTTCAGTTTTCATTTCATACAAAGCAATAAGGTGTAGAGAGTATTGCTACTTGCCAATATGATACTCACTTTTAAAGTTATTTAGGGTACCCCTTACTTTCAACAATGATACACGTTATGGTCCAAATTGAAACTTTATTTTTTTTCTTTCAGGTTTCCATAGTTGTTTGTTCGTGGAGTCAACCTTTATTATTTATTTAATTATAACAAAGTAGCTCCCAAATGCCTTAATTGAGCCGAGGACTGCATTGTTTTTGGTGCTGAACAAATTAGAGATGAACTGAAAAAACAACAAATAGTCTGGTGGCAGCACCCTTAGCTCTTAGGCTATGCCTATATTCAAATTTCTCTGAATTTCCCACTGGTGAAGATTCACTGGTAGTGACACTGTGAAAAGTAACATACCTAGGCAAAGCAGCCAGATGTCATGGCTTTTAAAATGCCAGTGATCACCAGCTGTCTTTCTGTGCTAGTGCTCCTGCTGTTCCTGCTGTTGATGGAATAGAGGCACTGGTGGGAGATTTCAAGGCAAAGTCTAATGTAGACAAAGTCAAAGTCAGAAATTTTTTGAATGTGTTTGTACAGCATCTGGAGTCTCGGGGTACGTCTAAACTACATCCCTCTTTCCTCAAAAAATGAGGTTTACAGGATCTTTCAAAAAAGGCTTTTCTTTTCAAAAGAACTGCATCTAGACCGCTGTTTCACTTTCGAAATAGCGTTTTCCAAAAAAAAAAAAAAAAAATGCTGTGATGCGATTATGCAAACGAAGCGTGGGAAATTCAAATCCCGATTTCATGTGCAATTTCGATATGTCTAATTTACATCCCTCTTTCAAAAGAGGGATGTAGTCTAGACATAGCCTCAGTCTAGACTGGACCCTCTGGATGCTGCTGTAATAATATTAATTTTTTATATTTCCTTATGACCTGTGTAACCCCCTTTTCCCTCCCCGGGTTACTGGGGAGCAGGTCACACTCACAGGTGTGCCTGGACGCCGGATGTTTTAACCCAAAAGAGATCCTGAGTACCCCAGTGGTGATGGTGTTTAGTTGGGGAAAAGCCCTATCCACCCCCTTGCTGCAGTCCCTTGCTGGTAATGAATGTAAAGTGGCGGCGCCTCCACCTGGCTGGCCTTGTACACATTCACTGGTATGCCTTGAGAGCCTCCAGGAACATACTCATTCCAACATAAACCTGGATCTAATTCCAGAACAACTACAAATCATTATACATCTAATAGAATACTTTAAAATAAACACACTTTACTTAACTTAAATAAACAGGAATTAACAGATTTAGCAATGAATAGCATTACAAAACACATAACAATAATTGAAGTTTATATAGCTAACATTTGTACTACCCGTGACCCCACCCCAGAGTGTGCACACCCCTGGACTCACAGTCCCAGACACTTGCTTGCGTTGGCGCGCTGATGTTGCAGCTGTAGTGGAGATTTGGTCCAGGCTAGACAGCAGCTCTGTCCCAGGCAGCACTTTTTCAACAAGGCCCAAAACTTACTGCCTCATGCTGTGCCTATTGGAAGCAGCCTGCTAAATCCCAGTTCCACACAGGCATCTAGTTCCGGTCTGCAGCTGCCCTCCAACAGCCCCTGGACAGGATCAATGTCCTTGGCAGCAGCCTGGCTCCCCCTTCGGTTCCAAACTCCAAGGCCAAGGTCCGGACTGCTAGGTCTCTTTTCTTCAGGCACATGGAGAGAGTCTCTCTCACACCAGAGTCCTTCCTTCCTGTTTTTCCCAAGGGCTCATGGGAATTGTAGTCTGGATTGCAGCACAGGGTCTTTCCAGGAAAAAAACAGAGGCCCCTTTAGTAAGGGGACTACACCTGTGAAATAACACATTATGTTTATAAATATATTATCTGAAACCTTATAATTGGTTAAGATGTTTCATATGATACAGTGAATGTGTCCAGCTCAAACTGTCTTCTGATTTTTTTTATGTTTGATGTCAGCATTTGATTTAAATTGGAGGCAGTGAAAATTGTTTCTTCTTGGTTTCTTTGGTCCGAGATTATTGTGCTTTTCCTCTATTACTAGTAGTCCCATTTATCCTATTTTCAAGACGCATAGCCATTGTGCCTCAAGCTATTGGTTAGGATATCAGAAATATTGTAGTAATTTTTTTACCACGTGTAGAATGTTTTAAGGCGTCCACTAATCTTTTCCCACCTCCAAAAGGAGAAGTACCAGACACAGATGGGGGCTGCCCTCAGCATTCGACTTGTGGGCCTATACTAGACCTGCTAAATCAAACACTAGAAGATTGACCTCCAGAGCATTGATCTTGCATTAAGTATAGATCTTACATTAGTGTACAGAGGTAATGGAGGAAGAATTTTATGACATTGTAGTCCCACTGTCCTGAAACCTTCTCCAACCATATGAAGGGGCACAACAAACTCAGGGACTAATGCAGCCCTGAGACTTCACTCATAAGAGCAGAATGACTACATTCCCTCAGAGTTCAAGGGGCATAGAATAGGCATTCCATCCCTCACAGGCGCCTCCTGTTATGTCCTGTTTATTTGGGCTGAGTGCAGGAAGCAGGATTTGGCCTTTACAGAACACTGTGTGACTTTCACTCTCCTCTTTATGAGACTTTGTTTCTCAGTGTTCAGAGATCAACACTGTTCTCTGCATTCAAGGGAATTTTAAAGGTTACTTGGGACAGGGCCACTATGTTCAGGGCAAGAATAGCAGTCTCTTTCTTGCATTGCCTGCCAGCATGTATTAAGGCTATCTGGTTGCTCCCAACTTTTAATGAATGGCAGTCTAGTTTTTCTCGTTTTACATTTTATGTGCATTTTGATGGCTCTCATTTTAAAATTTTGAACAAATACACATGAAAGGCATTGAATGAGTTTAAGATGGTTTAGAATCAGTGATATAAATATGATTATGTAAATATTTAAAAAGTATTACCATTTATACTTTCTTTCGCCTCCATGGGTTGTGCTATTTTCCATGTGAGAAGGAGACAATCTTGAAGGAAGACATTATATTTTTTGATGAAATTTTCCTTTGAATGGACAAACTAGATTGCCCAATTGTTTAATTTTCGGTCTGATTTCATATAAAATAAAAGTAGTTACTTAATTTATGAAGGTTTCCTTTTATCCAAAACCAGTTTAAAAAGTCTATTATAGATATAAAGTACTTCCAATAAGAATTGAAGCTAATGTTTTTACGTGTGTGTGTGTGTGTATATACATATACATACACACACACACACACATATATATATATAGGAAAGGATGGTTACAGTATTGTCAAATAGCATCTTATTGTTGAAAGTCATTCTTCTTTACATAGTCACTAGGGGGACTGCGCTCACTGCTTGCTACATGCACCAATCCCCTTTTCTCCGGGGGTAGGTGTCTGAGCAGGGGGGAGGAGCAGGCTGGGGGTGCGGGATCTTGGCAGAAGGGGTGAAGGGACTGGGGGAGGGTCAAGCTTGGATGGTGGAGGAGATGCGGGGCGGCCTGTGTGGGGGAATGTTAGGCTCGGATGATGGAGGGGACCCAGCGTGACCCAGAGATAGGCGGGGGTTGGACTCAGATGGCGGAGAGGACCCAGCGTAGCCCAGAGGGGGGGAGGGGTCAGGCTCAGATGGCGGAGAGAACCTGGCATGGCTGGGGGATCAGGGGCGAGGGGTCAGGCTTGGATGGCGGAGGGGACCCGGGGCAGCCTAGGGAGGGTGGGCTTAGATGGTGGAGGGGACCTGGCAAGGCCTGTGCAGGGGAGGTTGGGTCGGGCTCAGATGGTGGAGGGAACCTGGCGCAGCCTGGGGCCAAAGGTCAGGCTTGAATTGCGGAGGGGACCCAGTGCAGCCTGGGGGGAGGGTTGGCCTCTGGTGACAGAGGCGATGCGGCCCCAGCAGCTCCTCCCTGGCAGCGCAGCCCCCCAGGGCATGAAGCAGTAGCAGGAGTAGCCCATGGCCCGAGAGGACGGCATCAAGGCTGGCCACAGCAAGTGTCTGAGGATGGAGGGAGAGGCAGGTGGTGGCATGAAGATGCAGATGATGTGATGTCACTCTGTTTTCCTGCAGGAAAAATTGTTTTATTTACATATAGAGAGAAATAAATTTAATCTCTATGCACCGTCATTATACAGATGGAGTTGCTCAGAGTATGTTCTACACTATTGATATACCCAAACACACACATTCGCATATGTGCTCCTGCTTGAAATGTAAGTGGATAGAGTGGATTCCCCAAACCTGAGCCATTCTTTTTAGGTGACAAATCTGAGGAATTGTCCCAAATTGAGGTGTCATTAGTGGAGGTTTTGGAACAAATTGATAAACTTAACAGTAACAAGTCACAGGGACCAGATGGCATTTACCCAAGAGTTCTGAAAGAACTCAGATGTGAAATTGCGGAACTATTATTTGTGGTTTGTAACCTATCCTTTAAATCAGCTTCCGTACCTAATGACTGAAAGATAGCTAACGTGACACCAATATGTAAAAAGGGCTATAGAGGTGATCCTGGCTATTACAGACCGGTAAGCCTAATGTCGGTTCCGGGCAAGTTACTTGAAACTATAGTAAAGAATATAATTGTCAGACACATAATTTGTTGGGGGAAAGTCAACACAGTTTCTGTATAGGGAAATCATGCCTTACTAATCTACTAGTTTTTTTGAGGGGGCAACAAATATGTGCACAAAAGGGATCCAGTGGATATAGTGTACTTAAATTTCCAGAGAGCCTTTGACAAGGTCTATCACCAAAGGCTTCTAAGTAAAGTAAGTTGTCATGGAATAAGAGGGAAGGACCTTTCATGGACTGATAACTGGTTAAAAGACAGGAAACAAAGGGTAAGAATAAATGGTAAGTTTTCAACGTAGAGAAGAGGTAACTATTGGGGTCCCCCAAGGGTCTGTCCTGGGACCAGTCCTATTCAACTTATTTATAAATGATCTAGAGAAAGGGGTAAACAATGAGGTGGCAAAATTTGCAGATGATACCAAACTGTTCAAGATGTAAAGTAATGCACATTGGAAAAAATAATCCCAATTATACATACAATAAGTTAATGCCTATTACGCCCGCTGGCCTGTAGGGCAGCAACGAAGGTTCTCCATTTTTGTTTGTCTTTGGCCATTTTCTCCAGTGTGTCCCAGTTGTAGTTCATTCTCTTCATATCTGCCTCAACAGTACCCTGCCATGTTGTCTTGGGCCTCTTGGGTTTCCGTTGTCCTTCAGGTGTCCAGTGAAGTGTTACCTTTACAATGGCGTCTGCCTCCCTTCTCATCACATGCCCTATCCATCTCCAGCATCTTCTCATAATGATAGTGGTCATGTCCTCCCATGGGGACTAATTTAGCTACAAGTACTCAAGAGAGAGATCTTAGAGTCATTGTGGATAATTCTCTGAAAACATCCACTCAATGTGCATCAGCAGTCAAAAAAACAAATAGAATGTTAGGAATCATTAAAAAAAGGATAGAGAATAAAACAGAAAATATTTTATTGTCTCTATATAAAACCATGGTACGTCCACATCTTGAATACTGCATACAGATGTGGTCTCTTCATCTCAAAAAAGATATATTGGCATTGGAAAAGGTTCAGAGAAGGGCAACAAAAATGATTAGGGGTTAGGAATAGGTCCCATATGAAGAGATAATAAAAAGACATGGACTTTTAAGCTTAGAAAAGAGGAGACTAACGGGGATATGATAGAGGTCTATAAAATCATGACCGGTATGGAAAAAGTGAATAAGGTAACGTTATTTGCTTATTCAAGATAAGAACTAGGGGTCACCAAATGAAATGAATAGACACATGGTTTAAAACAAACAAAGGAAGATTTTCTTCACTCAGTGCACAGTCAACCTGTGGAACTCCTTGCCAGAGTATGTGGTGAAGATTAGGACTTTAACAGGGTTCAAAAAAGAACTAGATAGATTTATGGAGGTTAGTTCCATCAATGGCTATTAGCCAGGATGGGTAGGAATGGTGTCTCTAGCCTCTGTTTGTCTGTAAATGGGTGACAGGAGAGGGATCACGTGAGGAGTACCTGTTGTATTCTCTCCCTCTGGGGCATCTGGTATTGGTCACTGTCAGCACACTGAATACTGGGCTAGATGGACTTTTGGTCTGACTCAGTATGGCTGTTCTTATGTTTTGATGTTTTTGTTCTTATGATGCATAAACTCTGCTTTCATTTTTGGGTGTGGGGGAAAGCGAACTCCCCCCTGTTCTGCTCTTTCATTTTTAGGAATTGAACATTTTAAGAAGTGAGTATTATTTCTGAGCTACTTCTGGCTACCAATCTTGATATCAGTATTAATGGGATTACTTGAAGAGTCTCAGATACAGTTTCCACATTAAGATCAAACAATTAATTTCTGTGCTTTCATTTCTCTCCATATCTTTCCTTACCCCACTTCTGGTCTTTTTGTACATCAACTTCTTCTTACAGCTTTCCCTCCCCACAGTCTAAGAACAACCTTTAACGATTAAACTGACACCTCATTATCTTCACACCTTTTTTGCTGTTCAGGAGCTGTGTACGGTGTGTACTGCTGACAGAGTGCTTACTGGTGGCCCAGCAGGAGGAGAGCAAAAAAAGTGCATCCAAACTTAACATGATTCTATATGTATTGTAGACAGGCCTTCTACGGGGAAATGCCCCAAGTTCGTTCTCTACAGTGCCATACATACAGGAAGAGATAAGATGCAAGGAATATGCTTCAATTAGGCCACAACTTTACTAATGTAATTTATCTGGGAACTATCCAGCAATCACACAAGGCAAATAATCGTTCTTTCCTAGGGCTTGGTCCTACTATGAGGGCAGGGCCTGGACTTGATGATCCCTCAAGGTTCCTTCCAGTTCTGTGATTTTATGACTTCCACCTTTTTGAATGCTGCCATCAGCCACCCCTGCCTGCCTTTTTGCACTGGGTCACAACCTCTTGCTGGGACCCCACTGTCCTCTCCTTATATGAGGGTTAAAGGACTGGGGGAAAGGGGTTATTTCCTCACTGCACCAGACATTAGAAGCCCTAGCCCGTTTTCCCCTGCTTCTTGAAGGGATGCCTTCCTTTGAGTACACTTCCAATTCTAATTATCAGGGTCCGAGATCCCTTAGGGGACACAAGACTCCTAAGCTGTAACAGTTTGAACTGTACCTAGTGACATACCCAATCAGATCCCTGAGCTGCTGTGGGGAAAACCCATTCCACCCTGGCCGGTCTGGCAGTGAGGGAAAAACTCCTCCACAGTCCCAAAGAAAGATGAGTATTGAGTGGACCAAACTCTCTGGTTCTTCTCTAATCCCAGGTTTGAGAGCTATAAATACACACATGAGGGAGCTTGGCGCTTATACCCTTTCCCAGCTGTTCTGGAGCCAGTGGCTTACCTGAGTCTTACCAGCCAGACCACAATATCAGGTGATGTTCTCCTCCTACCATAGCCATCTGGTGTTGGGGGAGAGACCCTTAAAAGAGCTATGACACCATTCTCACTCTGGTCCAGACAAAGGCCTCATGCCTTTGAGGTTGGTTCAGTCTTCCTCTTTAGAAGCCTCGCTGAGAATTTGTCAAAGATATATGCTTTTGATATCATAGACTCATAGACTTTAAGGTCAGAAGGGACCATTTTGATCATCTAGTCTGACCCCCTGCACAATGCAGGCCACAGAATCTCACCCACCCACTGCTAGAATAATCCTCTCACCTATATCTCAGATATTGAAGTCCTTGAAACGATGGTTCAAAGACCCCAAGATGCAGAGAATCCTCCCGCTAGTGACCCGTGCCCCATGCTACAGAGGAAGGCGAAAAACCTCCAGGGCCTCTGCCAATCTACCCTGGAGGGAAATTCCTTCGTGACCCCAAATATGGTGATCAGCTGAACCCTGAGCATGTGGGCAAGACTCACGAGCCAGACACCCAGAAAAAAGTTCTCTATAGCAACTCCTATCTTCCCACCATTGGCCTATTTACCACTGATAGTGAAAGGTCAATTAATTGCCAAGATCATGTTACCTCGTCAAACCATTCCCTTCATAAACCCATCTAGCTTTATCTTGAAGCCAGATAGGTCTTTTGCCCCCACTACTTCCCTTGGAAGGCTGTTCCAGAACTTCACTCCTCTGATGGTTAGACCTTCGCCTAATTTCGAGTCATATGAGAAGGGAAACATGCAGCATTGTCCAACAGTAAATATATAGGGAAATGCCAACTTCTCAATTGCTGTGAATTCTGAGGTGCAAAAGGATACTTAAAAATGTAGAACTGAATTTCCTTTGATACTTCTTTTTTATTAAAGGACTTTAATTTCTGACTTGGACTCTCATTTTTTTGTTTTACATATAGCATACACTGGAAAAGGTTCCTTTAGGAGCACCTTCCTTTATGACTACCAAGATTTTGCAATATGTTTTCATCTCTTATGTCTAGACTGCATTTCTCTCTTGAAAGAGGAATGCAAATGAAGCAGATCGAAAATTCAAATGAAGCGCGGATTTACAAATTTCGCACTTCATTTGCATAATTGCATCTGAGTGCTTTGTCGAAAAAAGGGTTTTTCTATAAAACCCCCGCAGTCTAGATGGGGTTCTTTCAAAACAAAAAAACACCCTTTTTTGAAAAAAACCTATACACCTCATTTTTTTCAGGAGCATGGGTTCTTTCGAAAAAGGTGTGTTTTTTTTTTTTTTTTTTCCCCCGAAAGAACCCCATCTAGACTGCGGGGTTTTTTTTCAAAAAACCCTTTTTCAAAAAAGCGCTCGGACGCAATTATGCAAATGAAGCGCAAGATTTGTAAATCTGCGCTTCATTTGCATTCCTCTTTTTGAGAGAGGAATGCCGTCTAGACGAGCCTGAGACCAAGTCCCTCCTTTCTAAGGCATAGAGGATTTGATTACAAGATCTGGTTTTAAAGCATCATCATGAACCTTAATGATTTTAAGATGCTTTTATTTTTGTTTTCTTTGTGAGGAGAAGGCAGATGTAGAGTAATGGAAAATTATTCCATTAGGTGTAAGGTGTGTAATTTTGGACTTTGTTGTCGCCAAGTAAATCAAAATCTAGGGAGAGGGCAATAGAAGGTAATTTGTCTATTTTGTAGTAGCCTAATTGATGTAAAGTCTAGAGATTACAACCTAGAGACCCAGACTTATATGGTGATAGCTTAGGGTGCATCTACACAGCAGGGTTTAACTCAAAATAAGTTACCCAAATTGAGCTATGTCAATTGCATAGCTTATTTCAAAATAGCTTATTTCGAAATTGGGAGTGTCCACACAGCACTTATTTTGAAATGGAGCACTCTTCCTCCAACTTCCCTTACTCCTCATACACTGAGGGTTACAGGAGATGGAGTAAAATGTCCTCCAGCTTGACAGTATTTCAACATTATTTTGAACTAAGTTATTTTGAAATAATGCTGCTGTGTAGATGTGCTCTTAGTGTTGTCATCTCTCATGGCTTTATCATGTCTCACCTAATATTTGGGGTTTAATCTGAAGCTCCTGGTGTCAGGTGATTACATAAAAATCTGAGCTTTCATTCTTTTAAATACATGTTTTAGACCTCATGGTAATGGAGGAAAGCTTGAAAATATTATTTGAGTGCATACCCGAAGGGCTTAGAAACTGGAAGGCAAATTAAAAAATCAAAACATATTTAAAGAAGCCACTTTTTTAAAACCAAGCTAATCATTTTGAATGCATGGGATAGGTGATCCTTAATGCTGGTCCCATAAAAAAGGTGAAAGAACGATTAGTAGTAGCTGTTAAGTGAAGTTCTGTGAATGTCACAGTTTTACCTTAAATGTTATCAGGGTTGTCAGCTGTTTGGTTTGGCTAATATATTTAATCTATGAACTAATTTTTAAAAACAAAAAAATTACAGAAGAAAAGTAGGGTTGGGATATGGTCAGGTGTTACAATATATTTTGGGGGATTAGCCAAGCTGCATCAGTAAGTGCCCTTGCACAATCTTGACATTATATTATGGTTCTTTGGATAGCTGTTGGGGTATATGTGAAGTGCATTTCTCTATAAAAGTTTTCTGTATGAGCAGCTCATCTGAAGGGTAACTTTCAAACATAGCAGAGAAATTCTGAGCTATCACATTTTCTTTATCCAAAATTCTTATTCATAATGAGACTCTACAGGTTAGTCCCAAAATCAGGTCAGCCATCGTGCTGGAGGTGTAACTCCTAAATACTCGTGGTTATATTTGTTGTTTTTCAAACCATTAGAAACTTATCTATCACAGACTCCATTCTATATACCATTTATGAATAGAGAAACAGACAAGGCATTTTTTTTAAACAAAACCAAAATTTGAATTTCCATTATAAATTGTGCTTTATCTCCAGATCCTATTAGTGATTAAAATCTTACTGACATTTCCCTGTTTGCATGACAATGATTTTTTTTTTAAATCAAACAAGTGATTATAAAATATTCTTAAGGCATTAAAACTCTTTATGAACTAGATTCTTTTGTTTCTGACAACACTCTTTGACTTTTAAGTTTTATTTTCAGATTTATTACTACTACTTATATTGCATTGGTACCTAGATACTCTGGTAAAGGGATTAAGGTTCATTGTGCTAGGCACTGTTACAATTACACACACACATGCACATATACACATTGATATATATTAAATCATACACATGGCTACATTTATAGCTATATTATTACTGAAACTTTTACATCGAATTACATATTTAAGAATTTCAGTAATTATAGAAGTGGGAGGCTCATGATACTGGCAAAAAACCAAGAATGTTATGGACAGATTGGCCCATGTTCTGTACTCACTCATGTTTTATATCCTGTTCAATCCCATGGATTTCACAGAGGTTGCAGAGGGTTTAAAACAGTACATTATTGGTCCAAACTACATTCACTTTTCATACAGCTTCCGCAGGGCTCCTTCATTCTGAAACACCTTTCTGTTCCAGATCTGGCTTTTTCTGCACTATGAAAAGTAGAGTGGTATTTTTGTGAGGTTAGCTAGAAAGAAAATGGAAACTAGTAAACTTGCTCTGCCATTGCTTGCATATTTGACCTCCTGTCTTTTGAGATTAAAGGCTACTCCATAAACCCCACTGCACCAAAGCAAAAGGTTGATTCACTTCATTAAATACATAACATTTCTGCTTTAAAGTTCAAACTAAGTTCATGGTTGTTCCCTTGCAATTGTGTCATTTCTAAAATGAGAAATAATTAGCTGAGCAGCACATCAAATAAGCACATATTTTTCAGAGAAGTTAAAAAAATCAGAATAATTCATGGCAACAATAAGTCAGCTGCTCTGTTATAGATTTAGAAAAATGTTTTTAATGCAAGGCTTATTTATTCACTAATCTTTTGTCGTACTTATAACTACTAGCATTTTACTGTGAACACTTGGCTATGTCTGGTATTTATTGAAAGCTGTTGCTTTTCCAAGAACAACATGCAAACACAAAACCAAAATCATGAGCAGCTGTTTGCTAAAATGACCATAGATAACCTTATACCTTTATGCTTAAATTTACATAACTTACTTTTTTACAGATGGTTATTTAATAGGGAACAAAGATCTTTGTTAGAGTTAATGAGCTAACATTACTGGAAAGCATACTGCTGATGTTGCACTTGTTACTTAAAAATTAAATAAAGCGTACTTCCATGTTATGTAATATCATACCAATTGCCTTTTAAAAATAATATTTTACCATTTTCTCCATCATACATTTCTCTAGTTAATACAATTTTCAGATTTCCCCGTATCAAAGTTTAATAGATATTATTATGAGTTCTCAAAAAGAAAAGTAAGTTTATTTGTATACACACAATGTATTGTGGAGGTGGTAGTTAATGCACCATAGTTAAATTTGATACTCAGTTTTCACTCTAAGTATGGGATTCAGCCTCTTTGTTTTGTATGAAAAAATGTAGCATGTCCTCCACAGAGAGAAAACATTGCTTTGAGTACAGAATATTTTTTTGGGAGACTTTATGGGAACAATAGATTCTGCTTATTAGTAACTCCTCAGCTGCCAGTGTAAAGTTGCTGTTATCCAGCAGTTACGATTAAGAGGAAAAAAAGTCTCAAGAGGGGGTAGCTGTGTTAGTCTCTAACTTCAAAAATGAGTAGTCCTGTGGCGTTTTAGTGACTAACAAAAATATATAGGACCATGAGCTTTCATGGGTAAAATTCACTTCATCAGATGAGTTGGAGTGGAAATAACAGAATCCAAGGTATATATAACAGTAAAAGCAGTTACCTGTCAATTGTAGGACCCATGCTAATGAGGCTGGATGTGCCCCATTCATAGCTTTTGATGTTAAAATATGAATGTCAAAAGCAGGGGAAATTGCCTTTGTAGTGCGTTAACCCAGTTAATATCTTTATTCAAGCCCAGGTTGACAGAATCAAATTTGTAAACTAATTCCAATTCAGCAGTTTCCCTCTGTAATTGGCTGATAAAATTCCTTTGTTGAAGAATGGCTACTTTTAAATCCATTATTGAATGTCCAGGTAGGTTAAAATATTCCCCTACAGGTTTATGTGTGCTACCATTCCTGATGTCTGATTTGTGTCCGTTTATCCTTTGGAAGGCAGCAACCAGGAAAGGAAGCACTGGATGTGCCTGCCTTGGCTGCAGTCTAGGTAATCTGCCTACAGAGAGAGGAGCCCATGTGTCAGGGCTTTCTACTCAAAACAGAAGTGCCAGGGGTCATGGGGCTGCACTGTACCCTCTCGCTATGCTTTTGAGTGTCTGGGTTCAGCATGTCCCAGTACCTCCTTCCTTATGTGCAGCCCTCTGGCAGAACTGGGTTGTATTGGGCAGCTTTGGCTTCTAGCTGCTGTCCTAGTTCCCACTACTACCCTGTCCAGACAATCTTTTCTCTCTGCTCTCAGTCTGCATCTCTAACCTCCTTGTGTGGTCCTTGTGCACAGGCAGGTTTCTGGGGCTCCAGCACTTTCTTCCCTGGCTGCAGCCTTGCAAACCTGCCTGTAGGTGGACACGCTCTCTCTCTCTCTCTCTCTCTCTCTCTCTCTCTTTTTTCAAGAAAGTTTAATAGTGGCTTGACCTTGCTAGTATCTAAAATCCTGTTAACATGAAAGGCAGTGGGAAGGGATTGGTTCCTGGCTATTAAACAGAATCTACTGTAACTGATTTAATTAATTTGAGTTACAGTGAGTTTTAAAATGGTCTGTTCAGATAGCTAGCATTTATGTCACTTTTCTGACTAAAATGATCTTATGATACTATGTATTTGTTAGTCTCTAAGGTGCCACAGGACTGCTCATTGAAATAAATCAGACATCAAAATTTCTATATTGTTAATTAATTTAAATCGTGTATAGGCTATATTTGAGGAATCTGTGTTGTAATATTTATAAATTAGTTTAATGACTATGTCGGCTACAGTCAGTCTAAGGTCAAGAGTTTATACAACACTTAAGGGGAGCAATCATGACCTCAGAAATTGCTCAACCAACTGTTACCCTTCCTCTACAGCAGGCCTGCACAAAATATGGCTTGTGGGCCAGATTCCGCCCATGGATTCACTGGGGAGCCTCAGGCAGGCTCCCCGCCTGCCCCCCATATGCCACTGAGTAAAGCGTCTGAGAGCCCAGGGGAGGGGAGAGAGGCTTCATGTGCTGCCTTGCTCTCAGCACAATCCCATTGGCTGGTTTCTGGGCAATGGGAGCTGCCTGTTGTTAAGAGGCAACTTGAGAAGCACCCCTCCCCCTCTCCTCAGGCTCATAGCTATTCAAAGACCACATGGTCCCTGCAGCCAGCAGGGGGTGGGGCAGGCAGGGATTCTGCTTGAGAAGGCTTCTGGCTAGGAGTCAACAGGTAAGTCTCTTACCCAGAGCCTGCCTCTGGCACCCCAAACCTCTGCTCCTCCACCACATAACCCAAACCCTCTGCCCCCCCTCCTGCACCCACATCCACTCCAAGATCCTGCACCTCAGACCCCTGTCCCAGGTCACAACCCAAACTCCTGCACCCCAGTCCTCTGCTCCAGGTCACAACCCCCTCTTGTCCAAAGTCACAACCCAAACCCCTGCACCCTACTCCCCTGCCCCAGTCACAACTGCCTCCTTCACCCAAACTCTTTTCCAGACCCCACACCTTCTCCTGCACCCCAATCCCTTACCGCAAGCTCCCTTCTGCACCCAACTTCCATCCCAGACCCTGAACCTCTCCCATTAATATCATGGAAGAGTGTGGCCATTGACCACTTTCCAAATTCTTGGAGTGCCCTCCCCATAAAAAATTGCCCACCCCTGCTCTACAGCTAATTTACGTTGAACAATTGTATGGATTGTTATGACTCAGTAGTATAAGAGAAAGTGGATATGTATCAGTGGGGTTCTACTGGGAGATTCTTGGCCCAATTGTCATTGCTGTCTGAAGATTCTGTGGCTGAATCAGTGCTTTGCATGACCTCCATGGCACTGCTGTCTTGGCTTCACTGTGCATCAAGGTGGTACTGATAGGGAATTGAGGCAAGGAGTGCTGTTAAAGCACAGAGAGCTTGGGGCTCAGACCCAGATTTTTAAAGCTATTTAGGCATTGTTTGTGCCTAAACAGCTTTAAACCCAGATTAACCAGTAAACTCTGCTACTTTTCATTGTTTTTTGGGTTGGTATACTGATGAATCTGGTCTTAAATCACTTTTATTAAATATCAACTTGTGCATACCAGGGATGTAAAAAACAGTTTATGTAACTGTGTAACTGATAAAAATCTTCGCAATTACATGGTTATATGCAGTGGGCTCTGCAGTTTAAAGCTTATACTGCAGATCCCCCAGTGCACACAGCTCCCAGGGAATAGGGCTGGCAACCAAGAGCCAGGGTGTACCAAGGAGGTGGCTTCACTGCCACAGAGCAGTAAAACCAACTTGCTGGAAGCCGGGCAGGCAAGGGCTGTCTGATGGGGAAAAGGCTTTGCTGCCACAGTGAAGGCTCCTCCCTGAGAGCAGTGAGCAACCCTCCACTCCTGGGAAGGAGGCTTTGCTGAGCCAGGTGGGGAGGAGGCTTTGCTACGGTAGTGAAGCCTCCTTCCTGGGATTTGGGCCAGCAGGGGTTGCAGCCTTGCACTCGGGGACGCTTTGCTGTGGGCTCTGCAGTATAAAGCTTAGCTTCATACTGCAGAGCCCACAGTGTGGGTAACTGTATAACCACTGAAAATCTCAGCAGTTCAGGGTTTAACCGCCTTACTTCTTACCTTAAAATCTATTAATCTAACTTTGCAGATGAAAATACATAGAATTGGAGTTAAGGACGGAAGCACATACCAGCAATTTAGAGGTGAAAAATAAGGGGATATTGAAATTATCCCAGAATCTGGCATTACAAACTGGAAATTCAGAGTTAAAATTGGGGCTTTTGTTTAACTGTAGTTAATTCATGCGATTAGATGAAAAAAATAATCATGATTAATTGCAATTTTAAATGCACTGTTAACCAATAAAATATCAATTGAAATGTATTAAATATTTTGGACGTTTTTCTACAATTTCAATTACAACACAATACAAAGTATATGGAGCTCCCTTTATATTATATTACAAATATTTGTACCGTGAAATAATAAAATAAATAGTATTTTTCAATTCAGCTCACACAAGTACTATAGTGCAATGCCTTTATGATGGAAGTGCAACTTACACGTGTGGTTTTTTGTTGTATAACTGCACTCAAAAACAAAACAACGTACAACTTCAGAGCCTACAAATTAACTCAGTCGTGCTTCTTGTTCAGTCAACTACTAAAAACAAGCAGGTTTGTGTACATATATGAGAAATAATGTTGCCTTTTCTTACTGCAGGTGACATTGTAAACAAGAATTGGACAGCATTATTTTCTGCAAATGTAAACAAACTTGTTTATATGAATGGTCAGCTGAACAAGAAGGAGGACTGAGTGTACTTGTAGGCTCTTGAGTTTGGCATTGTTTTGTTTTTTAGCGCAATTATTTTTGTACGTACATGTACATTTGTAAGTTTATAAGCTTTCATGATACAGAGATTGCACAACAGTACTGGTTCTAGGTGAATTGAAAAAGATTTACATTTATTGAATGAAAATATTTGTAATTGAAAAGTGAGCACTGTATACTTAGTATTCTGTTGTAATTGAAATCAATCTATTTACAAATGTAGACCATCCAAAATATTTAAATAAATGGTATTCTATTTATTCTGTTTAATAGCTCCATTAAGTGCAATTCATGTTTAATTATGAAGTTAATGATTAATTTTTAATTGCTTGACAGCCCTTTAAAATTACACGTAAAGAAATCCAAACATGTTAATGTGACTAAACAATCTTAATTCTGCCCTGTAATGAAACAATGAGGAGAAAAAAGTTTGTCTTTTAAAAAACAGTTTAATGTAAATACTGAACAGATACCAAAGTGCCTTTATCATAATGCATAGTTATTTCAGGGCAATGCTAATGTGTTTATAATGTTTGGTTTGGGAAATATTGTAACAGCCCAGTAATGTTTTTTAACTCTAAATTGCTGATTGCTACTTACCTGACCATACTGTAGGCTGGTTTTATATGCCTGGTAGGTGTGACAAAAGAGCATGATACTTGTTTGATTGTCATAGAGAAGCAGAAGCCAGCTGGAACTCCAGAGAACTTGAGGTGAAGGTCAATTTTATCAAACTCTGTGCTTTATATTGCTCTTACTTTTGGTGTTTGAGATATTTAGCACATAATTGTAGGTGATTGCATTACAAATTATTATCATTTATCAAATGTATGTGGTCTGAGGGCAATACCATTACTTCTAGACATTTTAAAATGTTATTTTTCCTGTGATAGCAAAGAGTGCAGTGTATCTGCTTGCTCAAATTGGGGCACTTGGTAGGTTTAATGCTTTTGGCTTTGTTTTTTAAATTTTGGGCTATTCTGAAGATTAAGTTAAAAAGTTCAGTGCAGGAATTTTGAAGCAAAATCTTACAATATAGGAAAATCCCCAAAGCAGATCCGTGTGCAGGGATGACAACTTTAAATGTGCAGAAAATTGAATACCAATCACCAGCCTCCAAACCCACTCCTTCTTCAAGGGCCTGGACACACTCACTTCGTCAGCCCTGCTTCCATTGCTTGTCCTCTCCCACCCTTGCTCCCTCACACACATTTTCACCAGGCTGGAGCAAGGGGTGGAGGAAGAGATTTGGAGTGGAGGAGGGGATTTGGGGTGCAGGCTCTGGACATCCAAGCCAGGGTTGGGAGTTGGGGTATGAGGGAGGTACAGCCTCTGTGATGGGATGAGACTCCAGAGTGGGGCCAGAAATGAAGGGTTCAGAGTGCAGTAAGGTGTTCTGGGTTGGGCTGCAGGAGTTCAGACTGTGGGAGAGGGCTCTGGGCTGGGGCATAGGGTTGGGGTGCAGAAGCAGATAAGGACTCCTGCTGGGGGCCAGAAATGAAGGATTCAGGGTACAGGAGAGGGCTCCAAGGTGGAATAGGGGATTGAGATGCAGTGGGATGAGGGCATTGATTGGGGGTGTGGGCTTGGGTTGGGGACAAGGATAAAGGGTTTGGAGTTCAGGAGGGGACTAGGGACAGGGGCTTGGGCTGTGGGCTCCAGAAGGGAGTTGGGGTATGGGAGAGGGCTAGGGCTGGGACAGGGTAGGGAGTTGGGGCCTCAGAAGGAGGTGTGGAATATGAGCTTGGGACAGCACTCACCTCAGGTGCCTCCTGGAAGCAGCTGCCAGGTCCCTTCAACTTCTAGGTAGAGGGCCAGCCAGGAAGGCTCCGCAGCTGTCCTTGAATGCTGGCTCCCCAGCTCCCATTGGCCGGGAACCACAGTCAATGGGAGCTGTGGATGCAGAGATGGCATTCAGGGGCAGCTTGTGGAGCCTCCCAGGCCACCTTTGCATCACAGGGACACATATTTGTTTCCTGGAAGATGCCTGAGGTGAGCACAGCCTGAAGACCACAAACCCCTCCCATTTCTGGGATGGACCAGACTCTTAACAGCCTGGTCAGCACTGCTCACCAGAGCCTCCAAGGTCCCTTTTTGACCCAGCATTCCGATTGAAAACCGGACACCTGGCAACCCTATGACCATATGTAGCAGTGTTCCTTTAATGTGGCCTTTCATGGCATTTTTATTTTCAGGATAACATTTTCAGGTGCTTTGAAATGGAATCATATCCCTGGGTTCACTGGATCTAGTTCATCTTTGGTAGATGTTTCATACATAGTACTCTCCTTTGTCCTCTTTTTTAATGGTACCATTTTATTCTTGAAGATCTCTAGACAACGTTTGAATGAGGCCTGCAGCACCAAAGTACAAAAGAGCAATTAGAGATGAATGCCCAACAACCACATTTGTTGTGGTACGAAATGCTCTTCACTGGAAAAATGCTCATGTCATTTGAAAAAGTTGAGTGGTGTGCAAACCGAAGAATTTTTTCAGAGTCAGATGATGTATTTTCCTAGCCGGTCAGATTTGGTTATTTGGCATTGCATCTGGCTTGAATATAATTTTTAGCCTAGGGAAAAATGACAGACAACTAAGGCATTTTTCACTGTGTATGTTGTAAAATGAATGATAGATCACAGAATTGTGAAATAGATAGTTAACTAGACCGAAAATGGGAGTGAGAGCAGGAAGTTTAGTCCTGTATATGGACAGGACTAAAATAGTGAATTAAAAACATCTGCAACAGTTATTCTGAGAAAACAAGAAGCAAAGAGCAACTTGTGCAGCGAAACTGAACAATCTTTCCCCGTCCCTCCCTTTTCCTTTTCTTGAGACAGTCACTTCATTGAAAATAAAACTGGAGCCTACAAAGAGCTCATAGTAAATGATGAATAAAGGTCAGTGATTAAATGCTCTATAATAGATTCCAAATGTAGCTGATGCAGGGCATACATTTCTGTAGTATTTGTCTCTTGTTTTTGGCATCTTTATCTTTGGGAGCATCTGACATATTTTCAATAACATACAGCACGTGTGTAGTATTTCAGGCATAACAGCATATCGGTGGAACCGATGTTAATGGATACGTATGCAACACTTATTTACTGTTAAGAATGTAATGGATCTATTACATTAGTGGTTGACCATGAAATATTTTCACTCATACATAGTGAACCTGTGAGAGAGAATTTGGAGTCCGGTGCTATATTAATTTGAGGGCTGTTTGGAAGAACTGTCTCTCTTACTCTGAAAATTTATCTTTTTACAGCATTAGTGAAAGTTGCTTTGCAACAACATTCCTAGCATATTTTAAGAGGTTTTTTTTTTGTTTACTCTGTAATTCTGCCATTTCAAAAAGGGTATTAAATATAAAGCATATAGACATAGGCACTGCCATGCTGAAGCATACTAAAGGTTAATTTCTCCTAAAATCTTATGTCTGCAAGTCTCTGGCAAATGTGGAGTAAATAATGTAGGCTTACACAGTCAGTATTGCCAACCTGTAATATTAAAAACCCATGAATCAGGCCTCTCGAATTCACGAGACTTAAACATCATGAGATATTTTTAAAATGTTGAGGTCTCTTTGCTTCTGCCTTTTTGAGTCTTTGAGGTTCCAAAAGGTTTGTTTAGCCTGGCCTACAGACCTCTGAAAGGGGTTATAATTGCTCTCTGTAAATACATTGTGGAGATTAACACCCTGGGAAAAGAGTGACTCAAGCTAAAGGACAGTGTTAGCACAAGAACATAGGATATAAAGTGGATGTGAATAACTAGAAATTAGAAGAAGGTTTTTAATTATCAGAAAAGTGAGGTTCTAGAAATGAGCTCAACATTCTTCCCACCCTCATTCCATTTCCTCCTGAAGGATGTATGCCAAATGAACTCCTATTCGGAGTTCAACGATTAATTTTAAGATACCACTTGATACATTTATGATGGGGTTACCTGTAATGATGGGGGAGGTGGGCTTGGTCAGGGGTATCATTCTGGTCTTCTGCTCCTAAATCTCATGCTTCAGGGTGTCAGTCAGTTGTCGGTGGGGGTTAAGAGGGAACTCCACAAGAATATTCTGCTTTTTTTTTTTACCTATCTCTGAAGTACTGTGAGCTTGCCACAGCTGGAGAAGGAATACTGGATAGGATAGACTAGTACTTGAGGGTGGTACAGAGAATTCTCTCTGATTCTTGGTTGGTGGATCTTGTTCACTTTCTCATGGTCAAACTCTTTACCATTTGGATGGTTAGAAAAGAATTTTCCCCTCTGCCTCTGTCAGATTGGCAAGGTCACTGGGGATTTTTAACATCCTAACTAGCAATGGTGCAGAGGAGAATGCAAGGGCATCTTGGCTAGTCAATTCCTTGCCATTGCAGGAGACTTGGACATTAGCGCACCTCAGTTTCTCCAATTCTGGCACATAATAGTTTTGACTAAAGTATTATGGTTCTGAGACAAGAATCCAGGTTATTGTGCTTCAGTCCAGGTGTAAATGGGGAAGGTTTAGTGGCCTGAGTTATACAGGTCAGATTAGAAGATTTTGAGGTTCCTTCTGTCCTTACACTCTATGACTGTGACATTCTGAAGCTTTTTCTTTGCACCTGTATGGGGTAGATATTTATTTTGAAATGAAAGCATAGGTTCTCATGTAACCACTTGATTCCAAGAGCTGTCTCTGTAAGGAGAACACTAGATATTGTGAAAGTTGCAGTAAAACTATGATAATTGTCAACACTGAAGGTAAAACTGAGGAGCTGGGTTTTAAATAAGAGTCTCAGTTGTAAAGCCTGTGCTGGGGAATTTGCCTACTTACATTTCTGCTATTGTAGTAGTTATTTATACTTACTGGGAAAACTCATCCCTGTGTCTGAAAGCCCCTTTCAGTACTTAAAACAATACAGTAATTAACATCATGGAACCACTAAAATCTACTGCTGACCACAGTAATTTGTACCTATCCCATAACAGGAT
Source organism: Rafetus swinhoei (assembly GCA_019425775.1). Taxonomy (NCBI): domain Eukaryota; kingdom Metazoa; phylum Chordata; order Testudines; family Trionychidae; genus Rafetus; species Rafetus swinhoei. The sequence continues at coordinate 225,149,537 of CM033424.1, forward strand.
TGCTGCTAAATAACTCAACTCAACATTCTTCCCACCCTCATTCCATTTCCTCCTGAAGGATGTGTGCCAAAAAAATGGATTTTGGAACATGCCTGGCAGATGAACAAATTCAGGTGGTGGCAGTTTGAGGGGAAAATTCATTCCTGGACTTGCAGCCCTCACAGAAAACTCCTTGTTGGCAACTGTTCATATTGTTGATGGTGCTCCAGCTCAAATACTGTTGCTGGTAGCAATTATGTCAGTCTTGAATGAGTAGTGAAGCAGTCCCTTGGGTAACCCAGACCCCAACCATTTAGGGCAGGGCTACTCAACACATGGCCCGAGGGGCCACATGTGTCCCATTTGTTTGCATCTTGTGGTGCAGTTTGGGTTTATGCAAGGCTTAACACGTGGCCCATGGGTGGGATCCTTTGAACATGGCCTCCACTGGGAACATGCTGCACAATGGCGAGGCGTCTTCCGGGGGGGGCGGGGCGGGGGGTAAGCATTGAAAGATGCAAGCGGATGGGCTGGCTGGAACAGACAGGTACAGGGTGTCGGCGTTTCTAGCCCTTAGGGTGGAGGTGCCGGGAGCGCTGGGATATTGTGGGAAGTGCTGGCTTGTCCTTGTGGATGAGCCTGAGAGGTGCTGTCTGTCTCACACTGGCCACGTTTGGGTCTAGTGCCGCAGCTTAAGGCTTAATCTTTATATTCATGCCCATCAGTGTGAAATAAGCTATTTGCATATATTTGCATGTATATGCAACCACACTTAAGTTGTGGCCCTCGGCATGTGCTGTGAGTATCATTGTGGCCCCCAGGGCTTCTAAAGTTGAGTATCCCTGCTTTAGGGCTTTAAAGGTCAAAAACTGACAACTTAAATTCCACCTGGAGCTCCACAGACAGTCATTGCAATTCCTGGAGAAACAATGTTAATATATTCCCAGTGAAAAATGAACTTACCAGATGGGCAGCCACATGCAGTTTAAATATCAGTTTCTGAATGGTCCCAAGGTGTGGCTGGCGCTATGTAGAGCACCGTTGGCCAATTGTGAGGTGACAAATAATGGATAAGCATAGCAAGGACCACATTCAAAACAAAGGGTTGCACTTGGTGCTCCAGTGCACAAGTTGAAAAATGCACTCTTCACAATATCCAACAACTGCCCAGGTCAAGAGAGACTGAGGTACAAACCCGATTAATAAATAATGGCAGCCCACGATCAGTAAATGGTGCTGGTATAGTTCTGGCCAAATCTTCTCACTGCTTCTCCCTACGTAATATCATCTCTGTATTATCTGGATTGAGCCAGTTGACTTTCATTCAAGCAGTCTCTATAGCAGACCACAGGACATTGATCCCACTGCATTGGATGGAGTAGCAATAATGGATATGTAAAACTTAATAGTGTCTTCTTACTAGGGATGTAAAATATCGTTTAATTGGTTAAATGCAGTGCTAACACTGCATTTAACAGATTAAAGGGAGGTGGATGGGGTGGCCACTTCAGTGGGACTAGAGTGGCCTCCCTCCCCACTGGAATCAGGTTAAGCGGACCCTATTACAGGCAATGGCTGCTCCAGTCCAGCTGCTCCCGGCTTTGCTGGGCTGCAGGTGAGGGGCTGTTCCTGGGTACCAGTTAACCATTACCCGGTAAGCATCACCTGTTAACATCCCTACTGCTTACTGTGGACAGAATAACCATGTTTCCTGATTAAACTTCCTAAAAGAAAAACATTCATCAAGTGCGAGTAGGGACAGAGTACAGGTCCTGCAGCACTCCTTGAAAGTGTTTTACAAGTGGGCAAATGTTCACGCAAAATCACACTGCATCCTGCCGTATGCAGAGCAGCAAAGCCAATTCTAAGCAGTGCCATCCTTTCTAAAGTCAACAGCCTTTTCAACAATCTCTCATGATCAACTTCATCTGCAACAGCTGGTGGATCTAACAGTCTGTGTGAAAACAATCTCACCATTACCTAGGAAGTCGTTAGCCACAGGACTACTCATTGTTTTTTAAGTTACTGCTAGTTTAGTTTCTGTCCCATAACTGGATTTAAAGACAGATCAGCTAGGAAATCTGAAGACTTCAAATATTGCTACAGCTGCTTGACGACTGTCTTCCCAGAAACTATTTCCCGAAGTGGGGCAGTCAAGAATGGTATATAACCAGCAAGGCCATTAGCTTCAAATGATGGTTTCTTGAGTAGGGGCTTCTCTAGTGCTCTCTTTCAACATTTGTGAGCATCAGTGTCTGAAATTCAGAGAAGAGACTGCATTTGTCCCCTACAGATATTGCATTGCAACTCTGGATGCAGAAAGCTACATCCAAACATGAGCATTTTTATCCCCAAAATAAATAAATAAATAATTCTCAGCACAGATGGAAACATCTTGGATTAACCAAATTATTCTCTACCTGGGACAGTGTGCTGTTTGTGATTTTGCAAACTCGGTGGTAAAGGCAACAACACCTTTTATCTCCTGCACAAACACAACAAAAGCTCTTAAAGAATTCTTGGTATCTCCATTAACTATCATTGTGCTATTGATTAAATAAAGCTGCCCCCAAGAAAAGGAATGTGACTGGCTGATCCTGTAATTATCACTTTTGCTGAGTTGCTTCACTATTTTACAGACCTGTAATAAATATTTCAGTGGATGACACAAAATCTGCTGCATCATTCTGTGTCTATAGGAATGCTTCTTCCTGACCCAAGCAATCAATTGTGTGATGCCTTGAAGCATGAGCGTGGAGTATACCTTGCAACTTTTATCCTAGCTACATAATAAATGCATATACTCTGGCCTTCTATGGATCCTTCTAAAATAAGTTCTTGAGTGTAGGTGGTAAATTCCACAGCTTAATATGTTGTGCATTTAAAAAACCTTTCATTTCACAATGTGAATTGCTGAAAATTCGGAGTGCCCAATGGTCCTTGACTATACAAAATGTAGTTTATATTCTGCTTTTATATCTTCACTTTCCTCTTCTCCCCTACAAACTAAATCATCTAGTAATTCTATTCTCTTTGTACAGAAGCCCCTCCAGAGCTTTCACAATTCCTCTATTTTTTGTTGTCCTTCTCGGGACTGTTTTTTATTTTTTTATTGTTAAAATAGCAAAACATTAACTTCACTTGAATAATTCAGACATTCAGAGTTAAGTTGATCACTTTGTACTTTGAAAGTGGTGAAGTGATCTCTAAGCGGGACTGGCCCTGGAAGAGTGTGTACTTGGTACATTCTGCTGAGACCTGTTCTTTGTAGAAGACCAGCAGAAATGGATGTCTAAATCTTAACATTTCAATACATTTAAAGTGCTACCTCTCTTACTTACAGCTCTACTTGATCATTTCAACATTAAATTTTTTATTTAAATGTTTAGTGTTGGCTAAGATTAACCTTGAGCATCTTTATGCTTCTTACATAGTCAGAGCTGGTCTAGTCATAGCTTTCTCATGGGAGTTCTTTAATCCTTTATGAAGGTCACAGTAGTTCATTCTGTGTAAATAAGTGACTGTTGCTACTGTGGGTACGTCTACACTGCAACACTATTTTGAAATAACTAGCGCTATTCTGAAATAACTTAGTCCCTGTCTACACAGCAGGCAGTTAATTCGAAATAGTGTCAAAATACTGTCAAGCTGGAGAACTTCTTACTCTGACTCCTGTAATCCTCATTGTACGAGGAGTAAGGGAAGTCGGAGGAAGAGTGCTCTATTTTGAAATAAGTGCTGTGTAGATGCTCCCTATTTCGAAATAAGATACGTAATTAATGTAGCTCAATTTGCATAGCTTATTTAGAGTTAAGCCCTGCAGTGTAGATGCACCCTGTGATACCCGTCTTCCTATTGATAAGGTGGTGACTTATTGAGTAGGAAGGGAGAGATGATAACATTAGTTTGAGGGCTAGCTGAGTTTGTCTGTAACAGGAGAAACTTAAAAAGCAATGCATAATCTAGTAGTAGGGGGTTGTCTGTAGGCGAGGACTGGCCTTTCACCCAAGGCCTCTGAGAGCGAGGAGTCATTTTCCAGAATAGGTTGTAGATTGTTGATAATGCGTTGGAAGGGTTTAAGTTGTTGGCTGTAGGTGATGACAAGTGGTATTCTGTTGTTTTCTCTTTTGGGCCTGTCTTGAAGTAGTTCATGTCTGGGCAGGGGTGGTCCAAGGCGGGCTGCGGCAGCTGGCGCCCCAAGCGGAATGCGCAATCGGCGCCCCCGCTTGCATGGCCCTCAATGGCGTGATGTCGGTGTGACGTCATCATTGGGCGCCCTGGCGCCCTGTTGAAGGCGGAGCCCTAGGCGACGGCTGAGTTGGCCTATACTTACGGGCCGCCCCTGTGTCTGGGTAATCTTTTGGCTCTGTCAATCTGTTTTTAAACCCCTCCAATGCATTATCAACAATCAGACAACTCCCTAACCTCAAACAAATTCTTTCTAGTAACCATGAAACACACCTCCATCATAAGCATCCAGGAACCCACCCCTGCAATCAGTCCCAGTGCCAACTCTGCCCGCACATCTACACAAGCGATTTCATCATTGAACCCAACAATATTGGCCACTACATCAGGGGCTCATTTAACTGCACATCCACTAATGTGATATATGCCATCAAATGCCAGCAATGCCCCACTGCCAAGTATATTGGCCAAACTGGACAGTCTCTACAGCAAAGAATGGACACAAATCAGATATCCATAAAGGCAATACACAGAAACCTGTTGGAGAACACTGTAATCTGCCTAGGCACTCATTAATGGATCTCCAAGTCACCGAGTTGTTTCAGGCCAATTCCGCAAGCTAAATACACAGGGAAGGGTTGGAACTGAACTTCATTTACAAGTTTAATTCTTATGCGAATGGAATGAACAGAGACATTGGCTGGCTGGCACAACTACCTTCCACAGCCTAATGACTTAACTGACCAACCAACCAAACAATGCTAATTGTTCTTATCAGCCTCTTGTAACTACTTGAACAATCCACTCACTGTCTCCTTTCCCCCCCTTTCCTTATTTATTCTTGGATCTGGACTTCTAATACTCCAGTCATCTGAAGAAGTGGGTTGTGCCCACAAAAGCTCATGATACCATCTACATGTTTTGTTAGTCTTTAAGGTGCTACTAGACTATTCACTGATAACACCAGTGTCAGTCTAGTTGCTGCACAACAACAGCAGCTTCCTGTCAGACAATGCCTCTGATAATCAGGCCTAGTGGTTGGAGTAAGGGTCACAGCTAGGCATAGGATTGGGGCTTAGCCAAGGATGGTCTTAGAATTGAGATCTGGCAACGGATCAATACTGAGTTCAGAGTCTGTAGTCAAACCAAAATCAGCACCACAGCTAGGGTTGCCAGATGGTCTCCCAAAAAATACTGAACCAAAAATTTGTCGAGCAAAAAAAGAAAAAAAACACAAACACACATGCTATGCTATGTTTAATACTTAACTTTATTATAAACAGTCTACGTCCTGCACCATATATTGTGCATTGGATCGTGCAGCTTTTATCAATGTTTTATCAATTTTTATCGCACCCCGCCTTCCAGCCACTCCCCCAGCCCCCACCAGGCTTCTGACGTGACCAGAGGCTCCCAGTGGCAATCGTGGCCCCGCTTCCCAGCCTGGGAGTCCCAGCCTGGGAGGCGGGGCTGCGATTGCTGCTCGGAGCCTGTGATTATGCAGAAGCCTGGCGGGGCCGGGGGGAGTGGCTGGGAGTCCCAGCCACTCCTCCCGCCCACATCAGGCTTCCGTCCGGTGCCCAGCCGGAAAAATCAGAGAATACCGGACACTGCATGTGTCCGGTATTGTCTGATTTTTTTTTATCGGGCAGAAGGCGCAAATACCGGACTGTCCGCTACGATACCGGACACCTGGCAACCCTAACCACAGCTAGTGTCCAGGCGGAAGCCTGGTCATCAGAGTCCAAAGACAAGTCAGGAGGAAGCCTGGGGCTATATACCTGCCAAAGGTTGGAAACTGGATAGTCAAAGTCTGAGGGTTTAAGGGACATCTGGAGGCAAGGCTGGAGCAGGTCAGTGACAAGGCTGTAGCGAGGCTTGTTTAGGGCAAGGACAGGGCTCGGGCAAGGCTAGGGCCAGGAGCAGGCTGGGAATCAGTCAATGGAGTCTTGTGCACTGTGTGGCAGTGGGAAAGGGTCCTGGCCAGGTAGTGCAGTTGCACATATTGATCTGAAGCTCTGCTGAGGTTGTGGACATATCTGAGTCTGGGGTGATCTGCTCCTAACTCTGTTCAGTGATAGGCTGCCTGAGGGCTGACACACTGGAGCAGCTGTGTGAGCAGCCCTGGTTTGACTGTGAGTTCGCCTCACAGCTCCAGCCTCTCCAGTGGAGACTCTTTGTTCATTGATGGAAAAAATGTGTTAGTTATCCTTCTGTAAAATCCTGTTGGGGACAAGATATTGTTGTTAACTATGTAGTGTAGACCAGGCACAAGGTCAACCACTGGGGTGGGCATAGTGTTGACCTGACCAAGCTACTTCACAATAGAATACTACATCTCTGGGGCAAGTGTGGGGTAGATTTCCAGTGTGGTGCATGGATAGTACATTTGCTAAAAATAGCAGTTTAGTTTTGAGTGAGTGTGTTATATTTGAAAAGTTATTTCCAGATCTGCGTTAGCTCATTGTGGAAGTAAAAAAGTTCCTCCAGGAGGTTGGATTTTTCTTATGTTGTCTCTGTCACTAAGCTAGGTTTTAGAACATATTTTTCTCATCAGCTATAAGAGTATGTTATGAGTGTCAAAAATAATTTATTAAGGGCTAATGGTTTCAAGAAGCTAAATTACATTTGCATTTGTGTTGTGTTTAGTGGACTATTCATGTTCAGACTAACTTATCAAAAAGTTTTAACCTGGCTCCCTTTATCAATTCTTTTAGACCTACAGGTATTCATGCTGTATTGCCTAAATTATTATTTAAAAATATGGGCTTCTGTAGAAAGGGAAATGAAGGTTTATGATCTTGGGACGGAAAGAGTGGAGGAGGCAATAATGGGGAGAAACTTACAGGCATCTTTCACAAATGTAATTGTTATAACAAATCACTTGAAGCATCTTGCAAGAATTGGTTGGATGCAAAATTAATACTGAGCAAGAGTTTGCAAATTAAATTTTGGACAGATGGGCATGCTTGTGAAAAGCTGCTGTTAGAATAGAGGTACTTTCAGGGATCAGAGTCTATAGGGCATCATATTGCTTGTTTAATGTAATAAACATTTTGAGAAGAGGAATTAGCAAATGCTTTGTTGTTCCAGTGGTCATTGATGTTGTTCAGAGTAAATGGAACTGTAATTTTACAAACGTCCAAAATTTAAAAAAATGTGTGACTAAAGTCCTCTCCTACCTCCACCCCGCATGAAGTGTGGATGATACTGAACCTTTGCAAAGCACTTTGAGATGTACTGAGATAGAAAACTATAGAAGATCTAGGTGGTGATTATTAATAATAATTAGATAAATCACAGTATTACACTTGAACCTCGTTAGTCTGGGTGTCTGTGATCCAAGAATACCTGTGGTTCGGACCCCTACATGGCCTTCGCAGACCACACATCCCCTCCCTCAATTCACTCCTGCACTCTACCTCCTTCCCAGATCTTACACCCTCCAATCCCAATAACAGTTTAAATACAGTGCATTAAGGATTTATTTTATGACATGTTATACATGTACTATACTCTATAATGGTTTGTATATACAAAAGCTTGAATAATAGACTCTGCTTACCCTTCATGATGGTTAACGCCCATGGTCCAGAAAATTACATAATCTGGCGTAGCCAATTTCTCGAGGTTGCCAGATTAAAGAGGTTCAAGTGCATTAAAGTATTTTAATATTCTATATTGTACTTGTTTTATAAAAATGAAGAAAAATGTTATCTTACATGAATATTTTTGACTACCTTAGAAGAGGCTGTTAGTAGCCTGCTTCTTTAACCTTTGCTCATACTGAGTAATCTTTTATTATTATTCATTGCAAGTAAGGAGTTCAGTCAAGCCTTAGGCCTTGTCTACACTGGCATGCTTTGTGTCCAAAAATTGCCTTTTGGTAACAAAACAGAGACAGCATTTACACTGCAATGCAACTTTTGTCAGGAAAAATACCTAGTTTTGTCATCAAAAAAACTTCCATCCCTGCAAGAGATTTTTTCTTTTCCCCTCCCTTTATTGTCAACAAAGCCAGTGTGGTCTCTGCTGTTTTTTTGTTGAGCGAACTGGCTTCCACCACTATCCCACAACGCCTGCCCTGATGGCTGTTCTCAGTGTTTTGTGATCTCTGCTGCCCTGCAGGCATGCACCCCTCTCCTTTCAAAGCTCCAGGAAGTATCAAACTGCTGAGTGAACTGTTCCCTTTGGGGAACAGAGAAAGAACAAATAATTAGAATGTTCCTGTTCTGTCCCACTGGGAACACAGCAGCAAGCAGACTGCTGCTGCAGAGGAAGGGCTGGAGAGACTGCTGTGCTGCTTTGACATTCCTTAGCATGGAGAGCTCACAGAGCTAGGAAGGAAGCCGAAGAAGCGCAGGGATCAGCCCAGACTGCCCACAACACTGCGCTGTGGGATGTTTACGCACATTGCAATGCTCTATCCATCGATAGAGTGCTAGCAATGGGCCATGAAATGTTGGCAATGGAAGATTCCTGGTTCAGTCCCCGCTGCTGACACCCGACCTGGGCATGTTGGTATCACAGAAGTTGTTCAGACAAATCTGTGGGTCTGCTAAGAAGCCATTCTGCTGGGGCTTCCTCTTAGCTGTGCAGACAGATATTCAGTGTGCAGCATTTTCCAACTTTGTCCGTCTAACACCAGCTGTTTTGCTTGTGTGTGGGAGAAGATTGAGCCCACAGAAGAAGGAAGTTGGGTGAATAAGGTATGTGTGTGGAACCAGAGTACGTGTGGAGGGGTTTGAAGTCTTCCTGTTACACCAAAAAGCTGGAGAAGCCTGTGAATGTCCTAGCTAGGGCTGCAATAACACACAGAAAGATCCTGGTTTGCCAAAGGCTCCCCATGGAGCTCAGTCTGCATGAATCAGCTCGTAGCCCACGCCAATCATATCACAGCATGAGCAGAAAATATCACATCAGTCATTTGTCATGGGTGGTGGTGGGGAGGGGGCCTGTTCAGGTGCAAGTTTGATAGCACTGTATCCTCATTAGACAGTAGAAAAGGATTTTTACACTAAGCACTATAGCGCCACTTGCTAGGAAGCACAGAGGCAAAAGACCTGAATTTGGGCCAGTATTTATGAACTAGCCTGCCCACTCCCACCCTATTCTGTTTGCTGCCTTTGTTTTGGGTGCATGTAGTGCATGCTCGTTTCTTAGTGCCTTATCATTTTCTTGATTTAATCAACTTTTCTTTTTGCCTTCTTCCAGCTATGCCCAGAAGAAGAATAAAAGAAGACAACAGGGAATAACAAGAGTTGTAGACACTACCATGAGGACTAAAAAACTATTTTGTAAAAGTATATGAATGTAAAGTCCACTCACTACTAGATACCTGTTTCTGGCCACAGCTAGCATCCCCTGGTGATGGTCATTCTGGCACAGCAGCGTTTTTTCTGCCAGTAACTCATCCAGTGATCCAGGCAGTGACTCAGCCCTTCATTTAGGTCACAGCCTATGGACCACCCCATCGAGGCTCACAACTGTCCAAATAAAAAGTTCCAAAAGTGTCTTAATGCAAAACAGATCCTTTTTCTCTCTCTAGGGCTGTTTCTCAAGTCTGTTTTCTAAAGTCAGCCTGCAGCCCTTTTACTGGATCTGGTAGAGGAACCCAGTCCTACAATCCACTCTGGGTTCCAGTCCATGGCCCTGTACAGAACAAGTGGGACTTTATCAATCCGCTTTACCTTTGCTGCAGTTTATTTGGAGCTCTTCCTATCTCAATGCTTCTTGCGTCTCTTCTGGATCTTCCAGTCTCTTCTCTGGTTAGTCAGCGTCCTTCCAAGACCTCCCTGGCTGTGTCTAGACTATATCTCTCTGTCGACAGAGAGATGTAGATTAGGCACGTCGAAATTGCTAATGAAGCAGGGATTTAAATATCCCGTGCTTCATTAGCATAAACATGGCCACCACTTTTTTTCGAAATGGAGCTTTTTCGAAAAATACGGCTGTCTAGACGTGGATCTGTCGAAAATAAACCCTTTTTCGATAGATCCTGTAAACCTCATTTTTTGAGGAATAAAATTGAGTTTAGAAGTTTTTGATTTTTTAGATTACATTTGTTTTAAAATATAAGGAATCCTTAGAACAAAAGGCTTCTAGGCTTCTTTTGTGCTCTTTAATTTTCATGGTACAATTTTTTTTTTTAAATCAGGTTTTTCCTTGGTGGTGGCTAAGTGCTAATATTAAAAATACAAAACAATCACGCACATTTAAAATAAACCTATTTAAAATATTCTTAAACTATTTGTTTATTTATAACTAATCTATGGCTGTATATAACAAATATTGATAAGTTTAGTTGTGTTAAATTCAATAGAACCAAGGATACTTATGCACTGCAGCAGGGGTGTGATTGCACGTTGTGTAGACAGCTTTTCTTTAGATAACTTGCTAAAAAGAGCGGTGAAAATGTGGTCATTCTGGTTTCAACATTGGCTGCACATGCCCACTTTCCCCCCACTAGGTTCTTACTAACTTGTGACCTGAACCACAGTCTATGCAGCTGTGTCATTGTTGCTATTTTTAGCAACCTAGCTAGAGTATAGCTAATGTGGATACCTTAACACAGTGGTCTCCAACCTTTTTAAGCACAAGATCACTTTTTAAATTTAAGTGCAATCCGTGATCTGCCTCAAACCCAAATGTCCTGCCCCGCCTCCTTTGTGCCCCTTCTGTGAGGCCCTGCCTCTGTTCACTGTTGTCTCTCCCTTTCCCATTCTCCCTCCCTTTCACCAGGCAGGAGCAGAAGTTTGGAGCACAGGATCTGGTCTTGGGCTAAGGGATTTGGAGTGTGAGAGGGACTCTTAGCTGAGCCTGGGGCAAAGAGTTGAGGTGCAGGAGGGGGCTCAGGGTACAGGCTCTGTAAAGGAGTTTGGGTCCAGGGGGCTCAGGGCTAAGACAGGGGATTGGGGTATCAGAGGGGGTTCATGATTGGGGCAGGAGTTTGGAGCTGGCTCCAGCTGGGCACTGCTTACCGCAGGTGGCTCTTGGGTGGTGGTGCAGTGAGGCTAAGGCAGGCTTCACCCCTGCCCTGGTCCTGCACTATTCCCAAAAGCAACCAGGAAACTCCCTCCATCCCAAGCCCTGTTGTGTGCCCCCCCTCCATTCTGTGGAGATAGACAGAGTAGGAGGGGGGCACCTGACATCAGCACCACCTCCTCTCCATTCCCTGCCCTGCACAGCAAGCAGAAGGTTGTGGGGGGGGGAGAGGGGGAGGAGGAGGCAGCTCTACGGCAAAGGGCAGGAGGTGTACCGCAGTGAGGGAAAAGGCAGCTGAAATGCTGTGCTTGGTAGCCCCTTGGCCAAACCAGTCAGGATCACTTGTCAGAGGCTCCAAGATCTACCAGTAGATCCCAATCTACTGGTTAGTGACCACTGCCTTAACACAAGCTACAAATCACACCCTTGGTTACAGTGTAGATGTAGTCAAAGTGTTTCCAGCAGTGTTTGATTGAGTTTTATGCTGTGAACAGATGTGCAATAATGTCTCTAAGGGGAACATATTTGTGATATAAGGTCACAATTACATTTTAAAATACTTTTAATTACCATACTTTGCCCAACATTGTCAAGCAGCTTCATATTTTAAGGTCAAATTAGAGCTAACCAGTAATTTACATTTTTTACATTACACAAAGTTTGCAGACTCTTATAAGTGGAATGGCATGAAAAATGTAGCTTTAAAAATAAGTTATTATATCATAGGCACTTTCATTAGTAATGATTTCATCAGTGAACTGCTTTAAAGGAGGCTTGAATTTGAGGACAGATTTAAAGATCTCTACCTTAGCAGAGTGTTGGATATTTCACTGGAAAGTTTTTCATGATACTGAAAAAAAAAATTACTGCTTGCACAAGTCATTAGGGGCTCAATGTGGTAGCCAAAGAATGTTGAAATAGCTGACATAAAACAGCTCACATCCATTTCTGGAATCTAAAGGATAGTTAAAAGATCTTCCTAAATAAAATTTTCATGAGGAATCAATTTTGAAATTTACATTATAATTTTTAAGGTTATATTGTCAAAGAAACGCACTGTTTTATTTTTTACCTAAGTTATCTTACTATATATCTTAGAAATGTTTGTCTGTCCATTAGGCTGAGAGTCCATTTGTTCAAGAACTCCTCCTAAATGGTGAGCTAGGACCTCCAAATTTGGTATGCAACTTCTTCTTGTCATAACTTAAAGCAAGGTTGGGGTTGGTTGTGCAAGGATAATGGGATGTGCATGGAGTTTGATTTTTTTTCTTATAAAATGGAAAGGGAGAGGTTGGTGGAAGGAACTTGTACTACAGTATGACCATATGGGGGCAGCAAAGGGCCAGAGATGGGGACTGGGTTAGCTATAATCCTATTGGCCCATCAGGGGGCAGGTGTGGAGAAAGAGAGAGCTATTTACTGTATATTTAAGAGTTTGTGTGTCTCTTTGTCCCTCCTCCAGCTGTGCCCTCTGCAGCTACAGCATCCATGGAAAGGTGCTTCTCATCTGGCCCCAAGCTGCTGCAGTGATAGTGGGCTGGGGTTGTCCTTTCTCCCCAGGACAGCCTGCATAGGGACTCCCTGATCCTCAGCCCCACCCCAGGGCAATGATTTAGATGAAGAAAAACAAAACTTATTTGAGTTAAAGACCCAAGCAACATCAGGTAAATCTTCTAGCATTAAACCCATAAAATAGCGATGTGTAAATAGCTTTTAAAAATTACAGGACTAAACAGTTTTGTACTTTAATAAAATATCTAATGGTAACATCCATTATTTTATTGTAAAATTAGGCAATAAAGGAAGCAGTATGTTTGTTTGAAATGTCACACTAACTGGTACTCAGCATATTACCTGCAACATTTTTCATTTTACTTAAAGTGCATTGCTAGGCAACACATCACATGCCAAAGCTTGTCCAAGAACAGTGTGCCTGTAGGGAAACACATCTCCTTGGCAAACTGTTCAGGTGTTATCTTAGTGCTGTGCATGGGGAAGCAACACTTTGTACTCTCCTTGGAGACAAGTATATTCTTTTTCTATACACAAAATATTGTAATGATCTTTTTAGATTTTGGTATGTGTGAGAGAGTGGCACTACATGTGAGAGTAAGACTTTGAAGAAATAGGGCTTTGGCAAGGAATCTGAGGTTCTACACTGACCAGGCCAAATAATGAATCTTCATTCTGTATGGCTTTTTTTTATCCCTGGTTAACTAGATAATTAATATGCTCATTCAAAAAATTAGCTTAAGTGCCCTGTTTATAGTAAAATTTGTAGCAAACATATTTGAAAGTTCTTGTTTGCAGTGTTATGGCCATGAGAGGCAGGGTGGGTGAGGTAAACTAAATTACCTCATCTGCCTTGCCTCACGAATATTCTTGTTCTTTTCTTTTTTTAATTGAAGAAAAGCAAAGTAGATGGAAGCTAAGATTCACCACTTTTCCACTCTTAATTTTACAGTGGTGTGTTTTCAGGTCAAATGAAAACTAAGTTCACCAAGTACTTTAGACCAAACCTAAAGATTCATTGGTCATGTTAAAATGAAAAAAAAAAAAGATTTTAAATTTTAGGCGCTTTTACAAAAGCAGGTGACGGAGTCACAGAATGATTAGAGGAGGACCCAGCACCTCCCCTTTAGCTCACTTGTTAGGGCACATAGCTGGGTATTGGGAGATCTGGGTTCAGTTCCTGTTCTGCCCAATGTGGGGAAGGGATTAGAACTTGGACTATCACTTTGCTTATTGTGGATTTTGATGCTAAAGTTGAGGAGAAATGCTACATTCCCAGAGAGTTAGTTTGTCACCCTTTCCCCCTCCTCCTTAACTTAGCTGTATCAAAGGAAGAAAAGCAGAATGCTCAGTGGGAATGGAGGGTGTGCAGAGGTTTAGCACTGTAAGACGAGTTGACCTGTTGTTTGAGGCTTCAGGACAGCAAAGTAAAGTCCAGTTGTAAGTAATCTGCTGCTTCTTGGGACAATAGAAGACCCCTTTGCAGCTGGTGGCAAGGAGGAAGTAGACCCTTCCAAAGCTGGTGGTGGGGTGGAGGTGGAGTGAAAAGGAGTACTAGAAGCACCCCTGCCTTCTGTGATTAGTGTTGCCAATGTTCATTATTTTATAAGGAATCTCATACTATTTGGTGTTTTCCCAAAAGCCCCATACATGCAGTCCTGTTATTATGTAAGGCTCTCAGCTTTGATTAAAAACACAAGCAAGTCTCTAGCCATCATGGCTTTGATGAAAATCTTGGAAAAATGAAAAATATGGAACCTAAAGTCAAACACTACAGGCAAATAAAAAGAACCCCACATGTATTTTCTAAAAATCTCATGATTTTTGAATGCTTGAGGTTGGCAATACACCAAAAAAGCTGTGAGCTGCCTGAACCTGTTGCAAAAGCTGTATTTATGCATCTTAGAAAATATTAAATTGATGTGTTGGTGATTAGCCCTGTTTAGTTTTCAGCGAATTAAGGCACTTATTTTCATGACAAAACTTTGTAATGGGAATAAATTCTCTCTCTAAGGTCACATCTACGCAGCAGGGCTAAAGCCAAAATAAGCTATGGGACCCAGCCACAGGACCCCTCCTGCCCAGATACTCACCTCCATTACACCCCAGAGCCAAGTTGCAGGGCTCCCCGGCCCCCAGACACCCATACCTCATAACCCTCAGAGCCCAGGAATGGGCACTGGGTAAAGCTTAGGGTTGCCAGATGGTTGAAACAAAATACCGAACCCCCCCCCCCCCAAAAAAAAACGTGAAAAAATTCTGTTGAAGGGGAAAAAAAGGAGGGAGACCAAAGTTGTTGAGCAAAAAAAAAAAAAAGGACTCCAAGGACTTAAGCCAAAAAAAAAAAATTAAAATAAAACAGCATGTCTCCTTTAAGAGTTAGTGCAGGGATAGGAACAGGGGAGCGGTTGAGCACTAAGATCCAGAGGTCTTGCTTCCCCTAGGTCTTTTGGCTAGAAGCCATTTTGTGCCGGCAGCCTTGGGGAACCAGGTAAGCATGGGGGCTGGGGTCGGGGGCTGAGGGTGTTGGGGGCCGGGGCGGTTTGGTGGGGGGTGGGGAGGAGACCAGGCGCTAAGTGTTTGTAGGGTTGCCAGGTGCCCGGCATTTTCGCCTCCTGGCCGGGGAAAAATTCAGAAAATACCGGACATTTTAGGTGTCTGGTATTCTCTGAATTTTTTTACCGGACAGGAGCTGAAAATACCGGACTGTCTGGGTGAATACCGGACACCTGGCAACCCTAGTAAAGCTTCTGCTTGGGGAGGCAAATTCCCCAGTCTGTGGGCCCTCCCATACTCCACTGTACTAAGGGCAAGTCAGTTGTCCTGCTGAATACATCATTACATATTCTGGAATACGGATATTTTCTTTGTCAATATTTCTAACCGGTTTTTATGTTTTAAATGTACTCTTAAGCCTTCATAACATGATGATTCCAGATTACTACATAGTTAAACTCACTGAAACAAAGATATTATTTTAAATTAATCAGCCAAGTAGTTTAGTGTGTTTATAACAAAGGTCATTGCTTTCACAAAAAGGGAACACTAATTTATTTTGTGTGATTTTCATAACAATTTCATGTTTATGAAATGTCACTCTATGTTTATCTTAAAATATATTTCCAAAGATTTTAGGCATATCAAAGGCTTTTATATCTTAATAAGGAACTGATTTTGGTTAAGGAGTCTCTTAAAACTAGTTAATCAGTCCGAAAAGGGAAACTCATTTATCCAGCTATTTGGAAGAAAAGGAATGTCTTCCCTTTAAGGGCTCTCTGCAGTGGGGCTGTGTGAAAGGAGAGTAGGGATGGACAGGAAGATGAGTGATCTTTTGAAGAATTTATTTAAAAAACTACTAAGTGGCTGCGCTCTCTGCTCATTACGCTCTCCAACCCCCTATCTGTCCGCTCCAGCCAGATCATGGCCTCCCCTGCTACCCGTGCCGCAGCAGGAGGGGGGCTGCTACAAGCCCTTCCTGCAGCCAGATGGGGGCTGGACCATGAGGCCTGCCCCAGGATCGGGGTCAAGGACAGGATGGTGAGGCCAGATGGGGCCTGAGCTCCAATTGGGCAGAGTATCTGGCTGGGGGGAGGGTCAGGAGTGGACTGAGGTCACATTGTGTGGCTGGGGGTGGGGAGGGCAAGAGCAGGGAAGGTGCAAGAGCGGGCTGGGGCAGGGTGTCTGGCTGGGGGGCAGGAGCAGGAGTAGGAGTGGGCTGGGGACAGGGTGTGTGGCCAAGGTGGAAGGTGCAGGAGTAGAGGAGGATGCAGGAGCAGGCTGGGGGAGAAGGCAGGAGCACACTGGGGGTGCAGTAGAGGAGTGGATGTGGGAGGTGCTGGGGGTGCAGGATCTGGGCATGAGGGACAGGAGGGCACCAGAGGCTTTCCCTGCTGCTCTAATGGAGAAGCCACCACCGTTGCCTGCCTCAGGTTACTCTGTGTCACCCTGCCCCTCTTCCCCCGCCTTCACAGAGTCAGAAGGGGAAGCGGCGGCCATGGTTCAGGCACCCCTCCTTGGGGGTGCCCACAGCAGAACACACACTTCTCTGCAAGCTGGATCCAGTGCTCAGGGCTTTGTCCTCCTCCTTTCTCCCTAAGAAGCCTGTACTGGCGCTGTAATCTTGCTGGTGGGGTGGAGGGGGAAATGAGGCTGGAGAGCCAGGCAGGCAGTGGCCTGAGCGCCTGGCCAAAGGCAGGTGGCAGCGGTTAGTGTCAGGGCCCCGGACCAGGAAATAGAAGGGGGGCCAGAGGCAGCTGCCACCGCCACCCCCCGGCCCTCCTGCAGGGGAGCCAGGGGCGAGCGGGGAGCCCAGGATGCCATCTGAGGAGGAGTTGTGAGGGGGGGAGCCCTGAGCCATAGCTGCTGCTTCCCCTTCTGACTCTGAGGAAGCTGGGGTGGGGAGGGGCGGGGTGATGCAGAGTGACATTGACATCACTCTGTCGTACCTCTGTTTGTCAGAGGCTGGAGATGGATGCCATGAGACAAATCACTTGATCTTTGTCTTCGGTCCACCCCCTCTGGGGCACTTGGCACTGGCCACTGTCGGCAGACAGGCTACTGGGCTAGATGAACCTATGGTCTGACCCAGTACGGCCGTTCTTATGTTCTTATGTAAATTTTTATTTATATTTTTATATATATATATAGGAAGAGAGAGGGGGAGAGAGGGAGGGAGGGACGGAGGGAGGATATGTCTGAGGATCCAAGCATTGAAGGCTAAAGCTGAATACTCAGATTGTGCATCTAACTATCTATGCATGGATTTTTTAGAGATATAATTTTATAATCTTCAGCCACAAACGAATGAAATATTTAAAGTAAATTTTAAACGAAGGTCCTGTAACATAGTAATGCACAACTGGGGTTGAGATGCCTGTTAAATGGTTTCATTACCACTTAATGGCTCTTTCACAAGTTCAATGTTACGCTAATAGGTCTGGCAAGCAGGAAGGCTTTTCACTTTTAAGTTAACAGATCCACTTCCAGGGAAGTCACCAGTGTGCAAGCTGCAGCAGGTGCTGTCGGAGCCTTCAGGAATGGTCAGAATAGGGATCTGAAGAGCCGAGATGTTGAGCACTAGGACCAAGGGGAGTCACTGCCTCCCCTTGCCTCTTATACCTGCCACTCATGAGCTCAGGGTTTCAGAGAGAAAAAAAACCTGATGTTGGGTCCCAAATTTGTGTGGTGTTTCCTGCACACTGCCTTCTTCCTGCAAGGTATGCTCTGACTGCCGCTGCCCAGAATCTTCCTCTAGTGGCTACCAGTGGCGCTGCAGCCCATTTCTGCAAAGGAAAAAGGAAATTCTGCACACAAAGTTAATTTTGTGCAAATTCTGCATTGTGCAGTGGCAGAGAATTCCCCCAGGAGTAACATCTAGTAAGGATCTCAGATACTGAGGTGATATTCCTAATATGGGAATCCAGTTAGGCTAGAATGTTCATGTTCTCTAATTTATTATAAATCACTATGAAAAATCTTCCTTTATATACAAAATGTCAGTTTTGCAATCCTGCTTCCTGAAAAATACCAAATATATCTAACGCTGAGTTCTGGCCAAATGGTAAGTTAACCATTTTCTTATATTGTTCTGATATTTGCCTTCATTTTAAAATTTTAATACAATATGTTCTAATATTTGTGGCATGGCCAAAAGATTATTTTAATAAGGTTAGTGTATAAGTCACTTCTCAGATCATGCTGAAAAAAGGCCTGCTGATCTGGGAGGTGGAGTGGATGAGAAACAAAAACAAAGCTGCTTTTACTGGAAGTTGTTTTGGAAAGTTACTGTAAATGAAGCACAAGGAAAATCTTGTGCAACACTGAGAGCATTGGGTGAACCTGATTAGTTCATGTAAGGGTTTATTTTCCTCCTAAAAGGAAAGTCTATTATAGCAGAGTTGCTTTCTCCTGTAAAAGAAAATTAGGTTGTGAGATTGCTTGTTGTGTGCCTGCTTGATGGAAGTTTTATAATGTGGTCCATTTGGGGGTGTGCATGTTCAGTTTAGTGCCTTGCTAGGTGAGACTGAGAGCTTCCTAATGACGCTTTAGCATGCCATCCTTTGATCCATAATCCTTTTAGGATCCCTTGATGAAGGGTGGGGCTAAGTCATGAGGAACTGAGGTTTAAAATGTCAGCTCATAAGCAGAGTAGTCAGCCAATGGGACCAATAAAGAGGGGAGTTTTGCGAGGCAGTTCTCCAGACGGAAGGGTAATGACCCTTGAGATGAGTTAGTTGTCTGCCAGTTTGTTGTTTGTGCTTGCTTGGCTGCCATTTGCCTGCCTGTTTGATGCTTATAGTATGGCCGGTTTGTGGGGCTGTGTGCTGAGCCTAGAGGCTTGCCAGGCAAGGCTGAGAGCTTCCTCATGAGGCTCGAGCATGTCATTCTTTGATCCCTAGTCCCTTTAGGATCTCTGGATGAAAGGGCAGGGTTAACTCAGGGAGAACAGGGGTTTTTAAAACCCAGTTTGTAAGCAACCAGAGGAGCTAGCAAACAGTGGAGTATTGAGGGAGGGAGTACGAGGGCAGATATTCCTAATAAACACTCTCTAAATATAGGCCAATACCATGCCTCCCAAAAGCCCCTTCCTTGCCCTGCCCCAGAACACACAAAAAACCCAAAGAGTAAAAAATAATAATAATAAAAAATCAGGTGAAATTCCAGCAGCAGAGTGAAGGCTATCCAATTTATTGCACCGAATGACATATTTATGATTTATTTGCCTTGTGGGCAGGTAATACATATATGCATTTGGTGCAAGTGACTCGTCGACCTTAGAGACTAAGTTGGTTCTTGTGACCAGAATGCCTGACTTGGAGGAGCTGAGAGAAAGAGGTACATAGAGAAGACTTTTTGGGACACAGTAAAGCGGTCCCTCCCCGAGTCTGATAGCCTTTATGCTGATGAAGAGATTGAAAGTCTCAGGGAAGGAGACCATCAAGCTGGCGCAGAGTGAAACGTTCCCATAGTTGAGACCCTCATTCAAGATGATATCATTGCATCTTCTCGCACTGAGGATACTCCTGTGGCAGAGGAAACCCCAGTGGTTAGGAGAAAAAAGGTAGTAGTACGGAGGGATTTGATTATTAGAAAAATATATAGCTAGGTTTGTGATGACTGGGAGAATCAAAGTAGAACTGCCTGCTGGGTGCGATGGTTGCAGCCCTCTTGAGGGTGACATTGGGGGAGGGTGGAGAGAGGTCCTGGAGGCCAAATATAGGCTGCTAGCAAAGAGCTTAAAGCCCAGGACCTCCGTAGTAGCATTCTGAGAGTGCTAGTTCTACACACAGGGCCATTTTTAAAGGGAGACCTGTAGGCCCTCACTGTGAGGATAAGACAATGGTGTTTGGTAGAGGAATTTCGGTTTATTGTGGAACCTTTTTGGGGAAAGAGGAGCATATCCAGGAAGAGTGGTCTTCACCCAGACAGAACCAGATTGTTGGCATGTCAAATTGAAATGGTTGTAGAGGAGCTTTTAAACTAAAGGCTCAAGTATGGGGGAAGTTAAAAGGTGAGGAGGAGCACACAGTTCACAGACACGTCATTGAGGAGAGGATTTACTAAGGAGATGCTCTGTATCTTAGTATAGTCTTCTAGTCCTTTCTGTCCATCCCTACCTAATCCCCTTTCACCCCCTATTGAAGAGAGCCCTTCTCTGTACCCTTTTCAAAACCAATGTATCTCTTGAGAGATGATGTTAAAGTCCCATTCAATTATAACAGTTGAAAGCAGACAACTACATACTGACAAATTGTATATGTGTTTGTATACAAATGCTGGAAGTCTAAATACTGAAGTGAGTGAACTTAAGTGCCTAGATTAAATGAAAATACTGATATAATAGGTATCACAGAAACTTGGTGGATAATCGGTGGAACTTGGTAATACCTGGGTACAAAATATATAGGAATGACAGTGGGTTGTGCTGGGAGGAGAGTGGCACTATATGCAAAAGAAAGCCTAGAATCAAATACTGTAAAAATATTAAATGACTTGAATAGTCCTGTAGAAATACAAGAGGTAAAGAAATCCCATGCTTGAATAGTAAAGATGTAGCAATAGGACTATACTACTGATCACCTGACCAAGATATTGGCAGTGATTGTGAAGTGCTCAGGGAAATTAGAGGGGTACAAAATCAGAAAACTGAATAATGATGGAGGGTTTCAATGATCCCCATATTGACTAAGTACTTGTCATCAGCTTGGGATGCGGGCATAAAATTTCTAGGCACCATTAATTTGTGCTTCTTGGAAGAGCTAGTCTTAAAAGCAATAAGAGGAGAGGCATGTCTTGATTTAGTCCTAATTGGAGCACAGGATCTGGTCCACAAGAGATGAAAATAGTTGAATTATATGGTAAACCCGATGTAATTAAATGTAACATCCTTGCAGTGGGCAAAATTCCAAAGAAACCCACTACAGAAGCAGTTACACAAAAATGAGGAGGCAAGTTAAATGAAAAATAAAAAGACAAGAGTGAAACACCTTGCAAGCCTCATGGAAACGTTTTAAAAACCACCATAATAGTAGCTCAAATTAAAAGTATACCTCAAATAAAAAAAGAAAAAGGTGAAACAAAAAAAATCCGTTATGGTTAAACAGAGTAAAAGAAGCCATTAGAGACAAAAAAGATTTCTAATTGTTAAGGGATGTCTAATGCTACTGAGGAAAATAGAAAGAAGCATAAACTCTGGCAAGTCAAGTATAAAAGTATAATTAGGTAGCTCAAAAATGAATCTGAAGAGCACTAGAAAAAGGCACAAAGTATCCGCAAACAATTAAAAAAAGTACATTGGAAGCTGCAAGCCTGTCCAACCTCCAGGGGGGACTCTGAGCAACTAGGGCACTAAAGAAGACATGGCCGTTGCGAAGTAGCTACATGAATACTTTGCATCAGTCTATACTACAGAGGACGTGAGGGAGATTTTCACATCTGACTCAAACTTTTTAGCTGACAAATCTGAGGAATGATCCCAGATTGAGATGGTAATAGGGGAGGTTTTGGAACTGTAGTAACTAAGGCTAAGATTTTGGGTCACACAGTTTTAGTGAGTCACAGACAGGTTACAGGCAATAAAGAAAAATTAATGGAAGCCTGTGAAATATTGATGACTTTTACTAAAATATGCATGAAAACATGAGGAGCTGTAAGGTTCAAACACTTCCCTGGGTGGGGGTGGGGGCGCTGACTTGGAGTGGCAGGATCCCCTCACTGCCTGTGGCTTGGAATGTAAGTGCCCTAACCTAAGAAACAAGGGAGAGAGCCCCACAGTTCCCAGCTGCCACAGTCAGTGGGACCCTGTTGTTCGCAGGCAGGGTGGGCTGAACTCCCGGAGGTCCGTGGCGGTCACTTGTGTGACCACCATGTCAAAGTCATAGCCTCAGTAATAAGTCACTGGAACCAGATGATGATCACACACACGTTCTTGGAAATTCAAGAACTGCTAACTCTGGTATGAAACCTATTGCTTAACTCAGCCTCTGGACCAGATGGCTGGAGGCGTATGAAATCTATTGCTTATCTCAGCCTCTCGACCAGATGGCTGGAGGCTAGCTAATGTGATATATTTTTTTAAAGGCTTCAGAGGCAAACCTGGCAATTACAGTCCAGTAATCCTAACTTGGGTTGAAACTAGGGATGTTAAGGACTAGTTGACAAGTAGACTATCCGATAAGCAAATGCTTATTGGATAGTCAGTCTACAAGTAATTCCCCCTCTTGCTGCCTATGAGAGGCAGCAAAGAAGAAGGAAGAGGGGGACAGTGCCGCACAGCTGAGCCCCAGAGTGTGCGCGTGCCTGGAGCCTGGGGTCAGCTGGGGACTCGCATTAATCAATAACTGGTAAAAAAAAAAAAAAAAAAAGATGGGAAACAAAGGTTAAGAATAAACTGTCACCTTTCACAATGGAGAGAGTTAACCAGAGGGGTTCTCCAAGGATCTGCACTATACAAGATATTCAGAAATATCCCCAGCTGACCCTGGGTTCTGCTGAAATACCACGCGGAGCCCCGGATCAGCTGGGGAGTCCCCAGCTGACTCTGGCTTCACATGGCCTTTCAAATCAGCAGTGCAGCATGGAGCCCGGGGTCAGCGGGGGACTCTGAGTCCCCCGCTAACCCTAGGCTCCATGCTGCGCTTCCACTTTGAAATGTACAAGAGCCCCAGTGGGGGCTCTTGTACATTTCAGAGGAGGAATGTGGAAGTGCCTATTGACTAGTCGAGTAATTGATGGAAATTCCATCGAGTACTCGACTAGTCATTTAACCATTACTTAACATCCTTAATTGAAACTAAGACCAGAATTCTCAGACACAGAAGAATACAGTTTGTTGGAAAAGAACCAGTATGGCTTTTTGTAAATGGAAATAAAGCCTCATCATTATATTAGATTTTTTGAGGGGGTCAAGAAACATGCAGACATGGGTGATCCAGTGGATATAGTGTCTGTGGAATTTCAGAAAGCTTTGACAAAGTCCCTCACCAAAGGGTGTTGAGCAAAATAAGTAATCATGGGTTTAAGAGGCATCGGTTTTCGCATGAATCGATAACTGGTTTAAAAAAAAAAAAAAAAAGATGGGAAACAAAGGCTAAGAATAAACTGTCACCTTCCACAATGGAGAGCGGTAAACAGAGGGGTTCTCCAAGGATATGTACTGTACAACATATTCAAAAATGATCTGGAGAAAGGGGTAAATAGTGAAGTGGCAACTTTTGCAAACAATACAAAATTATTCAAGATAGGTTCAAGCTGACAGAGTTACAAAGGTATCTTACAAAGGGTGGCTGGGCAACAAAATGAGGTATAATTGAATGTTGATAAATGCCAATCAATGCACATTGGAAAACATACCCCCAATTATGCACACAAAATGATGGCGTCTCAACTAGATATTACCATTCAGGAAAGAGATCTTGGGGTCATTGTGGAAAGGTTTCTGAAAACATCTGCCCAGTGTACAGTGGCAGTCAAAAAAGCTAACTGACTGTTAGGATCCATTAGGAAAGGGATAAATTATACAACTAAAAATATCATGCCACTATATAAATTCATGGTACACTCATATCTTCACTACTGCATGTAGTTTTGGGCATTCTAACTCTTTATACATCACATGGTCAACCTGTGGAACTTGTTCCCAAGGGAGTCTGTGATGGTAAAAATATATAACTTGGTTCATAAAATAATTTAGAAGTTCATAGAAGATGGCCATTAGCCAAGAGGTCAGGCATTCAATTCAGGCTCTGTGCGTGCTTAAAACTCTGATTTCTAGAAATTGGGACTGGACAACAAATGATGGATCATTTGATAAAATGCTCTGTTCTGTTTACTTACTCCGAAGCATCTGGCAGTGGCCAAGTTGGAAGACAGAGTAATGAGCTAGAGGGACCATTGGTTTGACCCAGTATGGCTATTCATATGTTCTTATTGCATTTTCTGAGCAGTATTATCAATTCCATTAATTCTTATTGGCAGGGATTGTTTTGAGATTCCTCTGGTTTCTAGCATGTATATCAAAGCCATAGCTACACACTTTCTTCTCTCACTAGTCATGTGGTAGGACACATTGTAAGAAACTGCCTCTGGGGTGTGTGTGTGTGTATGTATGTATGTATATATATATATATATATACATATACACAATCTATGTATAAAATACTAGCATGTTCTTCAGTATTTTCCTTTTTTTTCCCTCTTGCAGTCAGTAGGTGGATGCATGCAAGGAATATTCTGTTTTCTTAGAGCAGTGATTTTAGCAGTCTAAAATGGGCCAAATTCAGCTATGATATACGTGAATATGTTTTCAGGAAAGCCTGTTGTGCCTTCTTGAATCAGGGCTCAATTCAGCAGAGTGCCTCTAAGTAAGTTATCAATACATATAATATGGATGACCAAAATCTAAAGTTTATTTGTGTAGCTGAAAAATTCAGCTGTGCAATCCATTTCAATAGAATCCTCATCTTTTATTCCTGAGTTTACCATCTGACTATTGAAAGTAAGTATCCAGAGGTGCCGTTAAAATCTATGTAACAAGAAATAGTTGGTTAGCATAAAGAAACATTACACTTTCTTCCCTGGATGTGTATTTACTAATACATTAATTTCTTATAAGACTGGTTTTAGAGAATCCTTTAGTATATTATATGTTCTCTACTTTATCCTTAAAATATGATTGAATTCTCATGATGCCAACTTCTATAACCATAAAACATATGGTTGATGCATCTGACGAAGTGGGTCTTGGCCCACAAAAGCTTATGCTCCAATACATCTGTTAGTCTATAAGGTGCTACAGGACTCCTTGTCGCTTTTGCAGATCCAGACTAACACGGCTACCCCTCTGATACATAAAGCATAGTTATCCCTAAGACACATCTGATACCATTGAGAGGTAATTGTAAAGCAAAATTACTTTTATATACCTGAATGACGAACTCAAATGATTTCTCTTAAAATTAAAGGCAGTGCATGTTCAAAAAAGAATTAAATATTAAATGGGGGAATTACTTTGGAACAATGCCCAGATTCTAAAAGTAAATTGTTGAAATATATCACCTGGCTTCCTTTGTAGTATTACTCTAAATTATATACTGCAGATATGGCAGTAATAGTAGTTAAGCGAAGATCAAGAGTCCAATTTTCTTAGTATCTCTCCTAAGAAATACAAGACCCAATGTTGTTAGCAACTGACTATAGTATAGAGATATTTGTACTTTAAAATATGTAGTACTTTGGGAAAAATTAGATGGCTTGTAGAGATTGATAGTGAGGAAATGGTATTATCATCTTTTAGTAGACTGTTTACATTCACTCACTGTAGTGACCGAAGACTATTATCAGGGGGAAAAAACCCTAGTTAAATCAACTATTGGTTCCCCATATGCAGTTTCTAGTGGACGTATGTCCATATTAAAAAAAATCTCATATTTGGCATCCCAGTTGGAATTCTCAGTAGATTTAAATGGTCATAGAGATTGCATTGCCCTTTTGGCCCTAACATGGTCGTTTTAGGTTACAGTTGGGGCACGCTTACTGTGGCTTATGCTGTTCTTGTTCCGTTGCTGACAAGAGGACTCCAGTTTCCAGAGTTGTCAATCCATCATCTTTTATCATGCTGCACTAAGAATTTTCAGTGTCCAGGCTCTACAAGAACACGTTTCATGTTGGTAGTTTTCTGGTGTATTTTCTTGTCTTTTAGTGTGCTAGTGCCAATTAACCCACTCACAAACACCTTTCTGAGCTCACACTGCTGAGCACCTGATTGCTCAAGAAGTCCCATTGCCACAAATTTTCATCTAAGGCCTGCTGAGAATCAAGTCCATTATGATTAATCCACATTTTTTAAAAGTCTAACAATATAGTTGTGTTTTTAAAGAATTACAGCTCCTTAAAAAAAAACTTCAAAAGATTGCCATTCATTATTTCCTACTATTCTGCTTTCTCATATGCATGTGGCCTCATGTAGACCTTAATGAGAGCCTAGCGCACCAATCCAAAGACAGACTGGCTTAGTTAATAGAATAGCTTCTTAACTGGAAGACTAGACTGGCATTTTCTTTGTTAGGTTGCCAAGTGTCTGGTTTTTTTTTAATCAGAACACATGGTCGCAAACATTCTGGTGGCTCTGGATGGCACTGTGTCGTATAGTATAGAAAAAAAAGGATATTATTTTCCAGAATTTGAAATATATGCTCAGTTATGTTTGGAAAGGTACCAATTAAATGACATATTTATCAGATTTTAAAAATACATCTCGTGCATCTATCTTTTGGATGAATCAAAATGTATAAAAGAAATTTTACATACACACACAAATTCTATTTAAAAATGGCCTTAAAATATATGGCTTTCTGCTTAGTAACCAAATGAAAACTATAAGAATATATAATTAATGTGGCTCATTAATTTCATTATTCAAGTGTTTCTTTCATTAAAGACCCATTAAATAAGAGACTTACTGACCTTATTTACTATAGCTAATATTTTACTGCAATGGGATCCATGTAGGCATAAGGACTGTCCTCCATGGAGTCTTTCAGATTGTCAAATTAAATTGCTGTATTAAATTACTTAGAGTATGGAGCGAATATATAGCTTATTTTCATTAAAAAGGAGTAGCTCGTATGATAACATGGCACTTTTTGGAAGACATTGCATGTTACACTGCTTGATTATGAAAAGATAAGTTTTCTTAAGGTGAAAAAAATTAAAAAAACAACAAATAGTCCTGTAGCACCTTAGAGACTAACAAAAAATGCAGATAAGTATTTCAGTTTTGAGAATTTTTGATATATATCCATCCTGGGGAGTGAAAAAACTGATTGACAGAGCCAGACGAGTACCCAGGCATCAGCTTCTTCAAGATTGGCCCAACAAAGAAAACAACAGAACACCACTGGTCATCACCTGTAGCCCCTACCTTAAACCCCTCCAGCGCATTAGTAACAACCTATCACCTATCCTGGAAAATGATCCCTCACTCTCACAGGCCTTGGGGGGCAAGCCAATCCTCGCCAACAGACAGCTCCCTAACATGAAACAAAAACTTTCCAGCAACCATACAGCACACCTCCATCATACTCATCCAGGAACCCACCCCTGCAATCAACTCCGGTGCCAACTCTGTCCACACATCTGTACAAGTGACATCATCACAGGACCTAACCACATCAGAGGCTCATATAACTGCACATCCACCAATGTGATCCATGCCATCAAGTGCCAGCAATGCCCCTGTGTCATGTATATTGTCCAAACTGAACAGTCTCTATGACAAAGAATTAATGAACACAAATGGTAACACACAGAAACCTGTTGAGGAACATTTTAACTTGACCAGGCACTCACTAATGGATCTAAAAGTGATAATATTATTACAAAGCAATTCAAAAACCAACTTGAGAGAAAAGCTGCAGAACTTTGTTTAATTTACAAGTTCGATACCTGGAATCAAGGTCTGAACTAAGACCTGAACTGGATGGGCCACTACATTCCACACCCTAATGACATAAAAAGTTAAGCACCGGGTACTTAGAGCCCACTCTATTAGCTTCATTTAGTATGGACACTCTAACTGACAATATTTTCCCTATTTTTCCTTCTCTTTCTCTCCCCATCCTCTCTCTTTCTCTGCTGTTTATTTGTACCCTGGACCCCTTAATTCCATTCATCTGAAGAAGTGTGTTGTGCCCATAAAAGCTCATGGTATCATCTACATTTTTTGTTAGTCTGTAAGGTACTGCAGGACTATTTGGTGGGGTTTTTTTAAGTTTTTTTCAGTTACTGCCTAACACAGCTACCCCTCTGAAACTTTCTTAAGGCGGTGCAGCATTGTTCCTAAGAAACACCATCATATGTTCTAGATCATCAGTTCTCAAACTGTGGGTAGGGACCCCAAAGCAAGTCATGACCAGTGTTCCCCCTAAGCTGCGGTGATTGATCAGCCCCCCCTCCCAGTCAGTTAGTTCTGTGCATGAAGCCCTAAGCCTCTGACTGGGCGGGGCTGATTAATCTCCTTTGAAGTTGTGCTGCCCTGCGGCTTAGAGGAAACACTGGTCATGACCTTGATTTAATGCTATTGCCAGGGCTGGGAATAGATTTGCTGTGCCCAGGAGAAAAGCCTGAGCCCTACTGCTCATGGGTGAAGGTATGGCCATCAAATCAGACATCAAGAATGGTGGTATACAAAATCCAGTGAGAGAGCATTTTAACCTCCTTGGACTCACAGTTACTGACTTGAAAGTTGCCATTCCTAGGCAAAAAACCAAACAAACAAAAACACCTTCACAAACAGACTGCAGTGTAAAACTGTGGAACTGGAATTCATATGCAATTTGACACCATCAGAATTGGTATGAATAGAAACTGGGAGTGGCTCTCTCTTTACAATAAGTTATTTCCCCCTTCAGATACTCTCCCCTGCTTATCACTGTTAGAAGTGGCCACATCCACCCTGAGTGAATTAGCTCTGATATAATACACCCATCTGTATATCCCTGCTATCTGATTCTTTTACTTCATGCATCTGACCAAATGAGTTGCAACTCACCAAAGTTTATATCCTAATAACATTGTTAGTATTTAAGGTGCTACTGAACTCCTTGTTGTTGTTTTTATATATATAGACTTGAGTTTGTCTTATACGGTCTCTTAAAGATTAGTGGTAGAAGTACAAAGTAGCCAGAACATTACAGGATCTGACTTTATTGTTGTTGCTCTGACCTCCCTATTCAATTTTGAACCTCAGCTGAGCACTGAACTACCAGATATTTCAAGTAATTGTATACAGTAAGATTTTTTTGAGCTCTGCAGCATAGCACATCTGAAATGAGAATCCAGCCTGGGGATGGGCTGAGGATGATTTAAGACTATTGATAATGATAGAAAACCTTCCACATCCTGCTAAGGTTGATGGATAAATAACATTATCATCTGATGACTGTTGAGAAGTCTACATGACATTAGTTGATGGCATTCATTCACTTTCTAATGGACAGGTAGT
The DNA here is from genome assembly GCA_019425775.1 of Rafetus swinhoei. Lineage (NCBI taxonomy): Eukaryota > Metazoa > Chordata > Testudines > Trionychidae > Rafetus > Rafetus swinhoei. The sequence continues at coordinate 225,178,701 of CM033424.1, forward strand.
CAGTGTCACCTCTCAACTGAGAATTATTAGCAACAGTCTCAACAACAACAAAAGGATTAACTGGGTGTAGAGATAGTATCTGTACAAAGAATCAAGATCAAGAATGAGGCTCATTGTCATGGCAGGGTAGAAGAACTTGCCCTGCCAACACACATGTTTAGCTGCTCTAAGGTTTAATTCTCTAGAATAACATGGCATCTGTCTCTACTGCCAATTTCACAAAAAAGCTGACAAATTTTAGTTTAGAATATCCGTGAATGCTTCATCAGCAGGTAATGATATTTTCCATCCCAAGTCATGTGTATGTTTTGTCTGCTCACTAAATATACATGCACAAGCTTTCTTCTTGGACAGCTTGACTTAAAGCACTTTTAAATGAGGTATGCATGCCTGCATACAAATAAAACGGAATGAAGCTATTTTTTCTACTGATTGAGCAGGAAGAGTGCTATATTACTGATTTCAAATGTTTGAGAGATGGGAGCTATAAAGATAGATATAAAAACAATCGATTTAGGATTGTCCATCTGTACAGGGTTCAGAGGGAATCATAAAAACATCTCTGAAAATATCCTACATTATTAGCTTGTTGATTTATTAAAAATGTCATGAGTTAAAATCTGTTGTCTTGAGTCCATTGGCAGCTGAGTCCAAATCAAAGTGGCCTAGATAGCTCCGAGTGAGGAATAGGCCAGAAATTATTAGGTGGGGAAGGTGGCCATCGTGGATAGGGTGAGACTGTTCTCTGAGAAATACTGCCAGAAGTTTGATCTGCAAGGTGCGGTTGTGGTTTGCAGCCTTGGGCATTTTCACCCAAAGACTGATGGACTGAGCCATTGCTAGTTGAGTCCAGTCACTCATGTGCTAGAAAAGTTCCTTCAAGGCATCCCCAGGAATATGTGTGTGTGTCTGGGTTAGTGACATCACCTATGTATGGTAGATGCAGCTGTGAATTTTTGATGGAGGAATTCAAACTGTTGGTCTTTTCCAGAAAAGAGGACTGACTCTGTAGGGGTCTGGAGTTGGCAGGAAGAATGGAGAACCCATAACAGGAAGGGGCATAGAGAGGAAGAGCCAAGAGGGGCTTCCTCCGTTGGGGCTTGACCCACTATATCTTATCAGCACGGGTATCTGAGACACACCAAAATTGATTGAATAATTGAGCTTTTCCTGTTGTGATAACATCTGCTGCTCATGGGAGTGTTCTCTCTGGAGTTGCTTCTTCTGGCTCATAAGTACCTTCTGTTCCTTTGGGTCACCTGACCCTCTTGCTGAGTCACCTTGTATGACGTTGGTGTCACTGCACTCCTCACAATTATTTTAGTCTACTCCTGGTGATGATGATGATGGGTGATAACTTGTTGCTAAGTATGATCATCTTCTACTGGAGTTGTGGACCCTCAGGTGGCTGATGAGGCTGATCCTTGAACCACAAGTTCTGTTACAGTGAGGACAGATGTTTCCAGGTACAGCAGGAGGCTGCTGTCTGTGACTAAAAGCCAGTCTCTCCTTCCTCCTGCGCCTCTTCTCTTCAGCATGTCAGCGGGCAAATTCAAAATGCAAGGAGCTATGGCGTAGGATTTGTCTCCATTTTGAGTGATCTTGGCCGAGTGTCTCCCAACTGTCAACGTCAGTGTTGCACTTTTAAGTTATCCTTTAGCAAGTCCTTATAGCGCTTTTGTTGTCCTCCCACGTTACAGTATCCTTCTTTCAGCTGAGAAAACAGGACCTGTTTTGGGAGGCGATGGTCGGGCATCTGAACAACATGGTCAGTCTAGTGAAGTTGCTGACAGATGATCATTGTCTCAATACTGGTGGTCTTTGCCTCTTCCAGAACACTGCCGTTAGTGTGCCTGTCTTACCATTTGATCTTCAAGAACTTGTGGAGGCAGCATTGGTGATACCTCAAGGACTTTCAAGTGATGTCTGTAGGTTCTCCAGGTTTCAGACCCACACAATAGTGTTGGGAGAATGGTGTCTTGATAGACAACAAGTTTGGTGTTTGTTCGAATGTCATGATCTCCAAAAACCCTGTGCCGTAAACAAGCAAAGGCTGCACTGGCACAGCTTAGGCGATTTTGGATTTCTACATCAATATCTGCTTTGGATAAAAGACAACTTCCAAGGTAGAGAAAATTATTGATATTCTCTAGTGCCTCTCCGTTGATTTTAATAGATGGGGCACATTGTACCTCATTTGGAGAAGGCTGATGGAGCACTTTGGTTTTCTTGATGTTGAGGGTGAGACCAAGACATGCATAAGCATTAGCAAACCCATTCAAGATAGCCTGAAGATCTTTCTCAGAGTGGGCAAAAACTGCATTGTCATCAGCATACTGAAGTTCCATGATGGACATGGTAGAAATCTTACTCTTAGCTTTCAGCCTGATAAGCCTACACTGCTTTCAATCCATTCTGTAGCTGGTGTTTCCATTCCTGGTATTTCTCAAATGGCTGTATCCTTACCCTAATGCCTGTTGGCAGGGTTGGTAGGTCCTTGACTAACATGTCATACTCAGTACATGCTCTCTCTGTGTGCCGTTTCCTCTCAGCCGTATCACTATCCTCCTGGTTGCAACATGTGTCCCCTCGCTGGTAGTAGGTTTTTGGTCCTTCATCCAATCAGTGCCTATACCTGACAGTTTTTGGTACCTCTGAGGCGGAGTATTTCTGTGTGCCAAAATGCTGATGATAGGTCTGAACCAGAAGAAACAGCCTTGTGTAACGTTCTTTAAAGATGATTCTGCCTTACCGTTTCCCTGTGGATATGCTAAGGAGGAGGTCTGCTGATCAAACACTCAGTTGCCTAGATGCATTCATTGAATTCTTCCAAAGCAAACTGGGGTTCATTGTCAGTGCACACAGTGTCCAGAAAGCCATATCTTACAAAGTGGGCCTTTGGTTTGCTAATCACTAACTTGCTTATTGTATCAACCCCCCACAAACTTGAACAGTAGTCCACTGTAATCAACTACTGGTTTTAATGGAAGAAAAATAAGTTTGCTCCTACCTTTTCCCATGTATGGGTGAGCAGTTCAGGCATAAGAGTCTCTTTCTGCTGACCAGATGGTGTTCCCACCCTTTTATCAAGCTGTGCAATTGTGTGTGTTTTTCTTGGAGAGTAAACACAATTTAAGCATCTAAGAAAACTGGAGCAGCTCTTTGTCCTGGAAATATGATCCCATCCTGCACACTTAGCTCGTCTGTAATTCGAAAATTTCTGTGACTATGGGTATGTAGCTTTTGTCTTCTGGGCATGCTCTAGTATTGCTTTCCTTATTTGCCTGTAGTTGGATGTTCTCTTCTGTAGCCTATTTGGCTTCATTTTCAACAGATCCGCTTCTAGACTGCCGGGGGGTTTTCGAAAAAACTCCATTTCGAAAAAAAAGTGGCAGTCATGTTTATGCTAATGAGGCAAGGGATATTTAAATCCCTGCTTCATTAGCAATTTCGATGTGCTTGATTTGCATCCCTCTGTCCACAGAGGGATGCAGTCTAGACGTAGCCATAGGGAGCTCCAGACTGAGTGTCTCCAGAGCTTTTTCCAAAGGACGGATTTGGCTGCCCTTCCATTGAGTAATACCTTATTTTATAAAACTGAAATTGGTGAGAGTGTTCACACAGGGTAAGGTATTACTTGTGGTGGATAAAGGTGGCCCATTATAGCCTTAAATATTGAGTTTAAGATATGCAAGGATCTAATATACCACGTGTTGGGGGCTGACGAAGAAGGATCTAGGTTATACAAATAAGATTGTATTGTTATTCAGTTTATGAAAACATACGTGTAGGAAGTTCAAATGCTGTTGTTCTTTAATTAAAGTGTGAATATTTATTTTGAATCAGTAATTATATTGTGAGGTATTTTTAAGATAAATTGTAGTAAGATGTAATGGGAGGATTGGTTAATAGATCTTTGGAAGGGCATAATGGATATATTTGAAAAGACTTAGAGGAAAGGAATAACCAGGCTGGCATCCTGACCAGCCTAGGGAGGCTGAGAGCACAATGAAAGACAATCATGTGAAATTAGTAAGTGGGAGCTCTATAATATGAAGTCTGTAAATCAAAGTTGAGCTTGAACTTGATACTTGGCACAATGGCCAGCTGGAGAGAGTAGGGTGATGTGGTCAGAGTGACAAGAGAGATGATTTTGTAAGGTGTTTTCAGTGGCTTATAGTGGAGCAAGTGAATATCAACTATTTTAACACAAGCTGGTTGCTAAGACATGTGCATAGTGATTTTCATCCTCTAAAAGTTATTTATTGCAAATAAGCCTATCCAGCCACTAAAGTTCAGCCACCTTTAGTGTAGAATATGGATGATATTTGGCATCTGCACAGGGTAGTTATTACAACATGATTTAGTTTAGGATACTTTTTTCACAAGGAGTGAGACTGATGCCACCCAGACTGCTTTCTCATAGGGTCCTTTTCAGAGTCATATTGCAGAGGGGAAAGGTGGGTTACTCACTAAACTGACAACATGTAAATGCAGCTAATTCTTTAAATTTCATTTTTGTAAATACTTGATCTCTAGATAAGGCATGAACTGGTTCTGAAAAAGTAATTATGTTAAAGGGACTCAGTCAGATATTTAGGCTCCATTCTGTATGTTATCTGTCTTTAAAACTGATTATTTTTAATAAAGCAAATGACCTTTTCGTCCAATACTACTATTGACCTCGCTGGCTTTGAGCAATAAAGTAATAATAAAACATGCTCAGACATGGTTCTAAGAGTAATTCTAAAAAATAAATAAAGTAGTTAACAACTGTGCTCCCATGGAGTTGGTAGTCAGCTTTGTTTCTGTGCAGCCTCAACTATGTGAAAATTTTTATTACTTTACTAAAGTAATTTTTATAAAATAACAGTGTAAATGTGATGTGCTATGTGGGGTGAAAGTACAAGACTACACAATATTTTGTTGTTTTTTTTTAAATCATAGGAAAAGGTCAAATGTTCAGTTATTTATTCTTACATGATACTGTATATGTTCTTTCAAGTTTAGAAATAATAGCGTGTATGATTACTGAAAGCTGTAATTAAATTATTGGAAAAAGCTTTATCAAATTGTATGGAGTGTGCTACAGAATCTAGTTGGACTTTGAATCAAATTCTCAATCTTTTTCTGTTTGCATCAGAATATGAATCAGTGATATTTTTCATTCACTCATCTTATTTTTAAATACAAAAAACTCAGTTTACTTGAGTTTTGCCATTCTATTTCCCTCTGAAGTTTTTCTGTGTGCTATTCTACATCTTTGTGGTTTGTGGTGTGGAGAAAATGACACTTACTATGTAGATTTGTTTGTACTAATGTTCAGTTTACACCATCTTGTGCTGTCACCAGTGTTATGCTAGTGACTCAGGTTTATCCACTTGAGTCTAAGTAAGCTTTGATATACTGCTTCCTTACTCATATTTAGCTGTTGCTATTTGGAATTACAGTTTCATCTTAATTTGAGAAATAGCTTCTATCCTGGATGTGCAAGGGATAGTAAAATGCTTAGGGTAACCATATTTACCAAAGGGAGGACAGGTCAGTGTGTGGGGCTTGCCTGACCTCCCTTCCTGTGTGCGTGGGGCTGGCCTGAGCTCCCTCTCTCATGTGGGTCTGGCCCATGTGGTTCCTGGGCCACCTCCTGTGCACTGGACTGGAGTTGGCCCGAGCTGCTTGCTCTCCCCTCCAACAATTTTCCTGTATGTCCCACTTTCATTAAAAAAACACAAAAAAACCCCACACCAAACCTGGACAACTGGGACAAATGCCCAGTTTTGACAAAAAATTGGGATGCCCAGGACAGGGTTTAATAAGGGGCCTGTACCGACCAAAATGAGATTTATGGTCACCTTCAAAATGCTAATTGTGTTATGCTCACGTCTTATCTCCTGGGGCTCATCTAGACTACACTAGAGTGTCAAAAAGAGGATATGCAATTCTGTGGGAATTTGCATATCTTCTTCCGATCTCACTTTGGAAAGTGAAAGTAGTTTAGATGTGGCTTTTTTCGGCAAACCCCCCCTTTGTTGAAAAGCTGCGTAAACCTCATTTTTTGAGGAAGAGCGGCTTTTCAACAAAGGGGGGAGGTTCGCCAAAAAAGTCGTGTCTAAACTACTTTCACTTTCGAAAGCTCTGCTTTTGAAAATGAGATCGGAAGAAGATATGCAAATTCCTGCTGAATTTGCATATCCTCTTTCAACACTAGCTTAGTCTAGATGAGCCCCTGCTGATGCTTTCACTTTCACTCTCTTCCTGTCATGTTGGCTGCTGTCCTCTCTTTGCACTTTCTCTTCTCCCTGGATAGCTTCTTTCAGTTCTCCTTTCCTCTTTGTTGGTGACTGCTAACTACCTTTCTTGCCAAAGGTGTTTGCATCTGCTCTTTTGCCTTTTTTTGGAGGCAGCTCTCCCCCACTTCCCTGTTTGGTGTGTTGGTTATAAAGATGAGTAAATGAAATGAAAGAAAAGAGCATTTATGTTGAGGGGGAAGAAATGAGGAAGACATTTTAAATGGTGAGATATCCGCTAGGGTTGTAGGATTGTCTTACAAGGCATGTAGAAGCCTAGTTGCTTGGGTCATTATACTGTACTACATTGACCAAAACACACAGACCAGATCTACAGGAAAAAGTGAGGTTAATTCAGCTACATCACTGGGGCAGTGAAAATCAACACCTTCTGAGTCACAGAGTTAATCCAATCTAATTACCAATGTAGACAGGTTGATAGAAACAGTTTTTATTGGCATGTTTATTGTTTACTGAAACTCCACAGCTGCAGCAGTGTATCAAGTGTGGATAACCCTAAGAGTAGAAGCCAATCGATCCTTCAGTGCTTCCAAGAGTTATAGAGAATGACTCCATGGCAGACAAACCTATTTGACCAAAAGTTTAGATCCCCATGAACGACGTTTCCTCTTGCCGGTATCCTTCAGAAATAACCACTCACAAATAATTGCCCACAATTGCAAATCTGGCTGAAAGATGGGAAGTTAATGTAAATGAAATCTCATCCTGCATTTTCCACTAGGACTGTTATAACTTTATATGAATAGCTGTGGGGGACATCAAGATTGTTATTAAAAAGAAAATGCATTTTCTGAATGTGTCTGTGGGATTCCTATCCCTGAACATCACTGTTAAACCAATTGTATAACGGACTTTCACCTTTAGGGAGGGAGGCAGAGAGAGAGAGGGAGAGAGAAAGGAGGAGGGGGGAGGAGAGGAGAGAGAGGTAGGGGTAGGGGGAGAGAGTGTGTGTGTGAGAGTGCTGCCTCCTCAATAGCTTGAGATTCATTGAGTCCATTTCTCACTTCACCATCCCTTTTCTTCTGCAAACAGATTTTGTTTTATAATTCAGATTTAAGCTCTGAGACACTTACACATTTTCTGTATCTCCCTTGTTGTTTTAGACCAGAATAGTCATCAGAAGATAATTTGATGTAAAAGTCTGTCACTTTGAGCATAATTTACTAGGGAATAATTTTAATTAGTTGGGTAGGACTATACCCCGTTTTAGGTTGCTGAATGACTTGCTTCAAGTTACTTCTACATATCTATCCTTGCAGTGCTTTTCTTCTCTGAAAATTGACAAAAATGACATTGAAGGGACTCATGCTTCCTGTGTCTCAATGTTTTCCATTTAAAATTTTGCTCATTTTACAAGTAAAAATGCATGTTTGACTTCCAGCCTGGTAAATTCAATCTATGATCCAAGAGTCAAGCTAGTTTTTAACTTCATCACTTATCATAATTTAACTTGTAAAATCTTTATTACTGATTATGTTCTCCTTGACGTATACATAATAATTCCAGTTACTTCCTATTATGCTCGTCACAATACCTGTGCAAACCAACTGAAGCCTTTGGAGTTACATAAGAATAATTAATTAGAACTGGAACAGTTCTGATGATGATGATGATGATGATGCACAAGGAAATATCAAATGTAGCTCTCACTCTCATGACTGGTTGAAATACTGAATAAGAAGATATTGTGTCTTCATAGTCACTACTTCAAATGCAAACTGATACTGGACTGATTAACGCCCAGTCTCCCAGTTTTGTTGGATTATATAGTTTTGTATTCTGAAAAATGGCTTGCTGTCTTAGTATTTTTCCTGGTAGTCATTTCATTTCTTCTTTTGAAAATCAAAATGTATATGCTCAGTCCTTTAAGACATTGAATAATAGGACCTTGCAGACATTACATTTGGACTGTTGGAGGAGCTGTTTGTGCACTTATTCAGAATAAGATTAACATTTTTTAAGTGATGGAGACATAACTTTCTTTTAAACTAACTGTATATTGGGTTTTGCAACCCAAATTCAGGTGAGGAGACTTAAACCTGCTGAAGTAATAGTTTAATGAGGATACAAAATTACATATCCTACTGTAGTATATTGACATCTAGGGGAGATCTGATGTAGTAGCAATTTAAGGTCAAGAACTTGAATGAGTCTAAGCCAAGGTCTACACTGGTAGGGAAAATCAATACAAGATGCACATCTCCAGCTATGAGAATTGCATAGCTGGAGTTGACATACCTTGCATCGATTTTGTGGGGCAGCCCCACAGTGGGATGTCCCGTGGACTTCCCTTACTCCTCGTGAGAGCAAGGAGTACCGGCATAGATGGGTCACCTGCAGCATTCAATTTAGTGGGTCTTTAGTAGACCCACTAAATCAAAGCCCGGAAGATCGATTGGCAGTGTCAGTTTCTTGCAGGGTTTAAGAAAAAATAACTTTAGCTTTGTTTGAAGTCAGATATTGAATCTGCTTTAACCTATAGTGTTTATGTATTATACCTTAATCAAGGCAGTGTAGAGACTTCAGATTAAATGGTACTTTAAGAACACAATAATCTATGTATAATGTTAACAGGAGGTTCATAATTTTAAAGCTAAGGAGTCCATCAATTAATTTCTACAATTATATTAAATTGATGCCAAATGCAAACGAAAACTACAAAGAGAGGGGGAAGACAAACATGATGGCCAGTGCATGCTAAAATATCAGTTCTACAATATCTACTCAGTTATTTCAGTAAGAATAATCAATGCTCTGCAAAAGATTGACTTTTAAATTTAAATAGTATTTAAATTCCATTTTATAAGCATATATATATATTTAACTATAAATCACGTGACCATTATTATATATGACAAAGGATGAATTTTCAAAAGGAATTTTGATATTTGTGTGTTTCAGGGGGAGTGCAAATTATGGGTTTGTTTGGGTCCACTTTGGAAATTCAGCCTAATTCATTTATGTGTGTTAAGTTTTACAACCAGTAGTTGCCAACAGACTACATTACGTTTTCCTCACAAAAATGTTTTAGCGCATTGTTTCTCATCAGTAGTGGTAAAACTGATTGGACAAAGTTACATACTCAGATGACTGTCTCATTTCCACAAGGTAATCTTTGGAATCTTACTTTAAACCATACTGACAGTACATGCTCTTTTTAATGAAATGTGGCAGCTATATTAGCAGTCATTGTCATTTATATAATTAGCATTTGAGATAGCTGAAGTATTCTGAAGGTTGCTTCATTATGCCATGTTAGGCAGAGTGCCTTGTGGTGGTAATTTTTATTGAGAAGGAGTGAACATTTTCTTATAGAATAACTAATCCAATTGAACTTTAGACCACTCCCTTTCTGTGTGTGGAAAAAAATCACAACATTGAATGAATGAATGAATGCAAGGACACACTTTTTTATGATGCATAACTAAAACTGTAGAAAAAAATACCATTTCCCCACAATCTTCTTTACTGTACTGTCTTGGGTGATCTAAAAGCCTTGTGCCTAGAGTTCACAGCACGTGAATGTCATGTTCATTCCCAACCATCTGAAATTTCCAGCAGAAGGAAAAACAGATTTCTTGAAAAAGAGATTGTGTGCAAGCAGTGTATATTGACCAACCCAAGACCACATGCTTAGCTGTCCAGTTCAGGGTAGTGAGAAGAGTTAGGCTATGTCTAGACTACGCTGAAGTTTCAAAAAGAGGATATGCAAATTCCACGGGAATTTGCATATCTTCTGATCTCACTTTCAAAAGCAGAGGTTTTGCGGCTCAAAAAATGAGGTTTACGTGGCTTTTCGAAAAAGGGGGGGGTTGCCGAAAAAACCGCGTCCTGACTACTTTGACTTTCAAAACTCCGCTTTCGCAATTTGCATATCCTCTTTTTAAACTTCAGCGTAGTCTAGACGAGCCCTTAGTCAGCTGCAGTTTTTTGCTGCAGATTATATACAGTGTGTGCACAGGCACTTTCCAAATCAGTTTGGTGTCCTGATGGTTACAGATGCTGATCCATTATTGACTTTCTTCACACAACCTTCAAACACCTCCTGGTTTTGGGGTTTTATTTCCTCCCCCAAAGCTAATGTATGGGCAACACATGCACATGCAGAGCCGGTGATCTGAAAATTGGTTCACATATCTGGAACTGTGACATTCCACTTCTTTTCTTGTGCAGGTTCTGAAGGTTAACAAAGACCATATCTGAGTGCCAGCAACTTTGTTAGCTTAGTGTTTATGCAGGAGTGTAAGAGTGCTCTTTATGGATATGAATGAATTTAGACCAGGCAGCCAGGATGCAGCTCAGTAGCATTGTTCCCTCGCAAGTGCCAGCAGCTGGAAAAGCATTGGCAGAGTTTAAACAAGAGAGTATGCCTGTGTGCGCACTCATTGTAACTGTGCAGCAGTTAGCTCTTTGGCTTTGTCTCCGGGCAGGACCGCACTGTTAATGTAACGACTGAATCTGGCCTGTACACGGTCTCCAGTCAAAGGGCAGAATATGAACATACTTCCCTTCCCAGGCAGCTACTGACTGGTATCATTGCATCAGTAAGGAAGCTGGTCAGACCTGAGAAAGCTATGCAACAGCCTCTAGTTCTAGCTCCAGCCTCTTGTACATAATGGTGTCCATTTATATATTGGTGGTTGCAAAGCTCCTCTGTTAAGTCTTCAAGCTGTCAGGATCTTCAACCCAGGCAGTCTGACACAGTGTAATTAATTCTGGTTTGCATGACATTACCATCCTTATCACTGTGCTACCTTAAGTCAGCCAAATCCTGCTATCCTTGTTTGACCAAATGCTGACAACCATGATGGTCGTGGGAATAATGTGAGATATAGGTGCAAAAAAACCAAGGGTGTGTTACAGTGAGGTCATGCAGGAAAACGCCTATGAACAGAAAAGCTTGACGAGAAAGTTAGAGTGAAATTCATGTTATGGTGTGGTGCCTTTACCAATAAAACTAACCCACAGGAAGAGGATTGTTGTGTATTGGGTTGTAGATCTAGATCTTGTTATTATAGTAACTTGAGTTAGGTCACTAGGGGTCAGCCCCGCTGGTTTGGGCTGGTTCTAGTTAGCTCTTTGTAATGGAAATGGAAGCTTTGCAACTGCTTTAAGCTCTCTGGTTTCAAGCAATTGCTTTCTAAACTCTGTAAAGCCAAACAATATAACAAAGTGGTGATGAGGATGGGATGCCCATGCTGCCTCTAGCAACAGAAGAAATAGATGTCAATGTAAAAAAACAAACCTTTTTGCTGTTCTGGGAGGTGGGGGTGAGAACTGACTGTTACACTCGCAGTGCAAACTGAAATTAAAATCAGTGAAGCCCAGAGGTGGGGAGGAAAAAAAAAAGAAAGAAAGAAAAGAGATGCAACAGCATGGCTACACTTACAGGGCCACTGGGACCTTTTGAGGAGACTATAGAGCACTTTGTATATACTGAGCATTTTGAACTTTTTGTTACTGCAGATTACATTAAGGAAGAGAAGAAGGTGCCAATATTCTTAAGTGTTGTAGGGCCTAAGACCTACTCCCTGCTACGCAGTTTGCTGCTCCCTGCTATGCCACAGACCAAATCTTACAGTGAAATTGTGGAAATCCTGGGGTCACATCATGCTCCAGAAACCATTGGTAATTGCAGAAAGGTATAGGTTCCACAACAGACATAAAAAAGAAAGTGAAACAGTTGTACAATTTGTAGCAAATTTGCAAAAGCTTGAAGAACACTGTGAATTTAAGGAGATGTTAAATGACGCCATTTGTGACGTGTTAGTGTGTTGCCTGCACAGTGAAGCTGTACAGACATGTCTATTAACAGAGGCTTATCTCAGCCTACAGAAGGCTGTTGATATTGCAGTCTCCATGGAACTGGCCACACGGAAGGTGCAATACCACAGTGCATGCCCTAGTGCATAAAGTGTCCCAAGAATCTACCCACAAAACTGTGGGGAGCCAGGACTGTTACCACTGTGGTAAACTGAGTCACTGTGCATCAGAACTCCTGGTGTAAAGATCTAGTGTGTTGACAGTGTGGAAAAAAAGGACATGTTGAACATGCCTTCAAACAAAAGGAAAAAGGTCTGTGGTCTGGCAGACAAAAAAGGAAAAACTTCGTATCATTGAGCAGACTCATGATGATCAAAGTGACACCTTGTCTGTAGAAGAAGCGCCCTGCTACATTTTGTCTTTGGCAGAGGGCTCCCAGGAGGCTCCCATGAATACTGGGTAACCCCATTGTTGGATGGCAAACCTGTACGCATGGAAGTGGACACCGGTGCAGCAGTTTTGTTGTCCTCAGATGCTGTGTGTAAGGAAAACCTAAAGCATCTTCCACTTAAGGCAACAAAGATGGTTCTGAAGACATACGGGAAAAGCAGTGCCCCTGTTGGGTACTACTGATGTTATGGTGGAGCTCAATGGACAGACTGCTGAATTGCCATTTGGATTTGTGGAGATTTTAAGGTCACTGTTACCCAGTGTTGTTTGCATTGCTATACCCTCTTCCCCACATCAGTGACCTCTTTGTAGGTCTGGCTGGGGGACAAAAGTTCAGTAAGATTGATCTGGGTCAAAAATAGCTTTGTGCATCTGTAAATATGCTTGGTGGCCTGGCTTGGGCAGTGCCATTGAAGAGAAAGCAGTGTATTTCATGGCAGGGTATGAGGAATGCACCTTTGTTGGAACCTCTAAACCCATTGTCAGGCCCGCACCCATAACACCTTCAGGTGCAAGAACAGCACACATCTACCGTAATCCACCTAGAGAAAGAAGGCCTCCTCAACGGCTAGACCTTTCAGTTAAGGTTAACCCACAGTTACAGGGCACAATAATCCCTGAGGTTAGTTTGGAACTTAATACAGTCTAGCCTCATTCCCTAGTTTAGTGTTCATTTGTTTAAAGGGATGTTCTTATTAAGGGGGGAGGAATATGTTGTGTATTGGGTTGTTGTAGATATAAATCTTCTTCTTCTTCTTCTTGTTATAGTAACTGAGTTGGGTCATTGGGGTCAGGCCAGTCGGTTTGGGCTGGTTCTAGTTGGTTCTGTGTTATGGAATAAATTGAAGCTTTGCAACTGCTTCAAGCTCTCTGTGTTTCAAGCAGTTTCTTTCTAAACTCTGTAACTCCAAACAATATAACAAGGATAAGTTTGAACTTTGTACAGTCTGCATAAAATGTTCTAAGCCGGGTTGGAATTCTACCTGATACAGGCTTATCTTGGAGGTGGGGTTAGGGCTGAAATACTGGGGTGGGATGGAATCCCAGGGGCCAGACTCGCCCATGCGCCCTGCCGGGACCGTGCACAGGACGGGCAGCACCCTGGGATCTGCGTGCGCCGGGGCCAGCCCCACTTCCCGCCGGCCAGTTCCTCCTCCCTCCCCTCCTGGCCAACCCCGCTCCCTGCTGGCTGGTTCCCCCCCGCTTCCCCCAGCCCCCTCCCGGCCAGCCCCGCTCCTCCCCAACCCCTTCCTAGCCAGCCCGCTTCCCGCCAGCCAGTTCCTCCTCCCACTCCCTCCTGCTCCCTTCCCAGCCAGCCCGCTCCCCCAACCCCCTCCCGGCCAGCCCTGCTTCCCGCCGGCTGGTTCTCCCCACCCCGATCTCCCCAGCCAACCCTGCTCCCTCAACCCTCCCAGCCAGCCCTGCTCCCCTCCTGGCCGGTCCCTCCTCTCCCCCCCAATCTGAGATCAAGTGTGTCCAGTATTTTTTTTAAACCATCTGGTAACCCTATGTGTAAATCTGTTGCAAATTTAATGTCATGGTCACTCTTTTGATTCCAGAGACAAGGAAATAATGTTAGTGTTATATTCTGTTTTTATTTTTCTAAATTAAATAATTTATACCACTTCATTATTTTTTCCTTGTTTGAGAACTGAAACTAAAGCAGGAAAGTATGGTGTATAGGTTTTTTTAAAGCATCTATGAACACCATTTTTCTTTTTTCCAGCTGATGTGAGAGAAATGTTCAACAAAACTTCTGTTTTGATGTGTGTTCTCTGCACAGGCACAGGAGAAAATTAATGTTGGAGAAAGGGTGCTAAGCTCAGATTCTGAAATGGAGCCATCTGGTGAAGATGAAACTATGTTTTGATTCCCTTTATCTCTGTCTGCACTGTCTTGGAACTGGCATTGTTATAAGCTTTTTGTTTTTCTTTCCTCTGTTTATAATTAGAATTTGTTTCCCTTGACTTGTTCACCTCTTTCCTCACAAAGGATGGACGGACACTATCAGCCTCCCTTTTGAATTTCAAAGGTGTTGCTTTTCATAGTTGTGTGGATACTTGTATTTATTTTCTTCTGTGATGTAAAGAATAGAACAGAGAGTTTTTCCCAAGAAAAACTAACTTGTATTTTGATACATAATGATTATTTGTTTGGTTTTTTTTGGAGGAAGTAGATGGTACAGCTGTATTTGCTGGGGTATTTTTATTGATTATAATCTTACCAGCCTTTTCTCACACAGCATCATTCCCTCACCTTTCCAGTTCCTTCAAACCATATTTAAAGCTGTACATTTTGACTGCTTAACTAATTGTGCTTTATATGTATGTATTGTGACACTCAAACTCACAGTTGTATTTTCAGCATAAGCAGAAAGTCTAATTTACACATATGCAAGCCATAACAGATTTGTGAGAATACACTCTTTCTCAAAATATAGAGCAATATAGGCTCTAGCAACATGAAGGCAACCATTCTGACACTTTCTAAAATCTATTGGTCAAGTACTCACTACGGGGAGGCACTGTGAGACAGCTACTTTGACATCCCAGAATGCACAGGTTATGGGTACAAACAGTGTTGTCAGGAGTGCACTCAAAATACACTTTTTCTCAAAATATAGAGCAATATAGGTTGAATTAGCAAAAATAGAAGCATAAGGATCTTGTACAAAAAGGGTTTTTTGTGCAAAACGGACATGTCCACACTGCTTGTTTTTGCGCAAAAACCTCTTGCGCAAAACGGATCGGAAGAGATTATGCAAATGAAGCGTGAGAAAATGCTAATGAGCACTTCATTTGCATTGCCTCTTCTGCAAAAAAAAGTAGTGTAGACATAGCCATAGTGTAAACTTATCCCTCTGTTTCAAGGATGACTCATTACAAAGCTGTCAGCATCTGTCAGTGGTTCTGTGGAACACAGAGGTAGTTG
Organism: Rafetus swinhoei; assembly: GCA_019425775.1. Classification (NCBI taxonomy): domain Eukaryota; kingdom Metazoa; phylum Chordata; order Testudines; family Trionychidae; genus Rafetus; species Rafetus swinhoei. Next base: position 225,194,153 of record CM033424.1, read on the forward strand.
ATTCCAATGAGGGGTATGACTCCAGTGCTTCATCATTATCTCAACTGCTCTTGTTTCTTCAGTCATGTCTGATTATGTGTTCTGAAGCCACTCAGTATGGGCAGAATCACAAAGTAAGTTTAAGGTTAGATTGCTTTACCAGATAGGCCTATTTATAGAAACAGGTACTGATGTTCCTAGGCTTGTTCAGATTAGATTACTTGCTGGATAACCCTGACTTGGCAAAGCAAATTCCTAGAAGGTCAGGGTGAATGTGAGTGATTCTCTGTACATAGAGAATGAAAGTGATTTATGTTGTCATTCGTTTAGGTTTTTTCTATAAATGTAACAGTTTGGTTCATACCTAGTGATTTGCTTGCCTACAATAACTGGGGGCTATGCCTGGGTTCAGTACAATAACAGTTCAGTAGGTTCTTTTTGCAGGTATCTTCTCTGCAGGGGAAAGAGGCACAGGGCTTTCTAAACAGGATTTTGTAGACAAATGAAATGAAATTCATTGTTAAAGCGTAGTTGTCCTGTTCATTTGGCACTATGCCTTGTTTAGAATAGAGCAGATATTAATTTCACTTACATTGCAACGTATTGCATTCAAAGTTACAATTTTTGTGTGACTTTTTCCATCAGAATTCTCTTTATTAGTAGTAAATATTTATATATAAATATTTATGATGTCACGGAAAGCCCTAATAAGGAGGAGGACACAAGGTTCTTGGCTGTTGACATATTTTCCATATAGACATCCAGTCCACAGGAGATTCCTCTTCAATCAAGAGCATTGCTAATTCAGTCTTCCCTTGTAGCCTAGTTACAGCAGCAAGGGTCTTTACAAAAGTTTTGCAGTAGTGGCAGCTGGGATGAGAAGTAAGGGAAGACTATAAATTCCTCTCCCCCTGATGTCAGGGGAGTGATGGGCAGTTGCTACAAAAAAGTCCAGTGGGCAATCAGTGTTCTGCCCAGGCGTCTGCCTTCCCTGTGTGTCTGTTAATCACAAAAAAAGGTCCATTCTGGATTTAAATATTGTATAGATTTATACATTTTATAGAGGTGACTTTGGACTTAAGTACAGCAAAACATTGGCTACCTACTGAGAGGTGTTAGGCTATGTGAGCTGTCGTATATCAGGTCGCTATCAGACCCAGGACATGAATCAGAACTTCCTTCCTCTCTGTGGCCACATGGCCTCATACATACTTGGTGCCATTCTCCTGAGTTCACCTTCACTGCCTACAAGTCTGGGTTCTCTCAGTGTACTCACCGGAAAAGAAGAACATTACTGGCAAGCTGACAATTTTGCTCTAAGTTTTAGACTTTCAGCTGGTGACATAATCAGGAAAAGTTTGGGTGAGGACCCTTTTCCTCACACCACCTCCTGAGATAACCATCATCATTAAGGTGGGTGCATTACTGTCTGGATAACCGTACTCAGAGTAGTTATTAATGGTTCACAATCCTGTTGGAAAGGTATAACAAGTGGGGTTCTGCAGGGGTCTGTTTTGGGACTGGCTCTGTTCAATATCTTCATCAACGATTTAGATATTGGCATAGAAAGTACACTTATTAAGTTTGCAGATGATACCAACCTGGGAGGGGTTGCGACTGCTCTGGAGGATAGGGTCATAATTCAAAATGATCTGGACAAATTGGATAAATGGTCTGAGGTAAACAGGATGAAGTTTAATAAAGACAAATGCAAAGTGCTCCACTTAGGAAGGAACAATCAGTTTCACACATACAGAATGGGAAGCGACTGTTTAGGAAGGAGTATGGCAGAAAGGGATCTAGGGGTTATAGTGGACCACAAGCTGAATATGAGTCAGCAGTGTGATGCTGTTGCAAAAAAAGCAAATATGATTCTGGGATGCATTAACAGGTGTGTTGTGAGCAAGACACGAGAAGTCATTCTTCCGCTCTACTCTGCGCTGGTTAGGCCTCAGTTGGAGTATTGTGTCCAGTTCTGGGCACCGCATTTCAAGAAAGATGTGGAGAAATTGGAGAGGGTCCAGAGAAGAGCAACAAGAATGATTAAAGGTCTAGAGAACATGACCTATGAAGGAAGGCTGAAAGAATTGGGTTTGTTTAGTTTAGAAAAGAGAAAATTGAGGGGGGGGACATGATAGCAGTTTTCAGGTATCTAAAAGGGTGTCATAAGGAGGAGGGGAGAAAACTCGTTCATCTTGGCCTCTGAGGATAGAACAAGAAGCAATGGGCTTAAACTGCAGCAAGGGAGGTTTAGGTTGGACATTAGGAAAAAGTTCCTAACTGTCAGGGTAGTCAAACACTGGAATAAATTGCCCAAGGAGGTTGTGGAATCTCCATCTCTGGAGATATTTAAGGTGAGATAAATGTCTATCCGGGATGGTCTAGACAGTATTTGGTTCTGCCATGAGGGCAGGGGACTGGACTCGATGACCTCTCAAGGTCCCTTCCAGTCCTAGTATTCTATGATATCTTCCTCTTGGCATGCTCATATGAATGATCATATGGCACAAGGCATTCGGACCCTATAGGAGTCCAAAATGTGTATCGGTTTACTAGAACTCCATGCAGTCCATTGAACCTACTATATCTTCCTCCAGGTAATCCAGACATATCCAAACAAAGTCCGATAACGTGACAGCTGTATTTTATAGAAAATAAAACAAAATGCCCAACTCCCTCTTGCCCCCCAAAAAAACCAAAAAAACCAAGAGGGACTGAAATCTCTCTCTCTGTGCATAAAGGCAGTCACTGTCTGGAATTGGTTCATCAGCCCTCACATAATTTCTCAGCAGCATATTTCAGCTTTCAGGAGAATAGGAAATTTATTTAGTTGAGCTCCAGGGTAGATGGGTGATGCCCTATTGGTATCATGAAAGGGTTGCCTGGGGTACATCTTCCCTCTCATCCCATTAATATCACAAGTTCTATGGAAAATCTGCCAAAACAGAGCTTGAGTCATCCTGATTGTGCCCAACTGGCCCAGTGGGGACTCTTGTACATTTCAAAGATGGAACGCTGACCCTGCCCCTTCCCAGGGAGCTGGAGCTGGGGGGAACTGGCTTTTAAGCCGGTTCCCCCCAGCACCCTCTCCACTTGCCCAACTTTGCTGCCTCCTTCTGATAGAGGCAGCAAGGCTTGGGGAAGCGATTAGTTGACTAGTGTGTCGACTATCTGATAAGCTTTTGCTTATCAGTTGACTATTCGATTAGTCACTTACATCACTACCTGCCAGTCCAGTCTAAGATTTCACAGTCAGACATGTGCTAGATTAATTTTGGCATGAGAAAGATCAGCAAGAGTAACAATAACTTACCATTAGTAAATGTTTCTCTGGACAAATTTTTCTGTTACATCTGCGGAAACTCACTATTTTCAGTGTGTAACTGTGGCTAGAATTTGGTGTAGAACCGAGTCAAATTCCACTCTGTGACATCAGTTTAAATCTGTGATACTTTATCAAATTCACTCAGTTAATTCCAAAGTTACAGCGGTGCTCTTGAAATTAAAATTGTGACCTTGTTCAGTTTGTGATGTAGGAGCTAGATTTAGCTCCCTCTCTTTTTGCTGTGTTGGTGCTGCAGTGCTGACAGGGTAACAAAGTAATAAAATATTTTGTCATTAATGTGGGTGGATGCACAAAGGAAGCAGACTGATTGTATGAGAAGATGCCATAGAACCATAATTGTTGGTAACCGTAAGCCATTTTGCATGAAGTTTGTGTTCGGGACTATTTAAACCCCATGGTATGATTGTCCTGGGAGAATCATGGGAAGTAGTAGTCTTGCAGGAGCTTCAACAGTCTGAAACCTCAGGACCTGGAAATTAAAAAAGAGTTTAGGGCTCCCGGCTGCCATCACTACCAGAGTCCCACATGGCATGCTCTGGGTGGTGCTAAGGATTGCCTGAGGAGGCTAGCCCCAACTCTGTCACTTCCACCCAAACCCCAGCCCCTTCTAGGGGCACAGAGCAGTTTCTCTCTAAGCTGAGTGCTTAGGTGGCCATCCAGGAGAGAATCAAATGCTGCCCAGCTGATTTGCAGAGTATCCACACTTGGCAGCAGTGGGCAGAATGTGTTTCTATTGGTGGTGCACATCTGTGCATGCCACACAAAATTTATTCTTCACATGGATGGAAAAAAAAGGGAACACTGACATGGACCCCCACCCCTGCCTTACCCAGGGCCCGGTGAGTCTGTCAGCTCCACTGCACAGTGCTGACTGAATAATCCTGACAGCCTCAACAGGTGGTATCGAGACACTGTCATCTTTCCTAATACATTGCTGGGGCAGCAGTTGTAGGAGACTGCAGAATTTCTCCCCAGAATGCCCATGCACTTGATATTTATAGCTTCATTCACAGCTATGATATGGGTGTGGAGAATTTAACTCTTTATGATGATTTATTATTACTAAAGGAAAAAGTGCAGAAATTAGTTAAAAATTACGTACATAGATTAATAAAGTGTCACTTATAATATGGTTCCTCCAGAACAGTTTATCTATTAGAGCCAGAGCTAGCGCCCCAAACTATAATTTGATTGACTGAAATTCCTGAACATTTACATATTATGGATGTTCTTTCATGCATCAAGTAGTTCTGAAAATAGATCTTTTTCAGATAAACTAAGTTCTGACTTGCAGGATGAATTCCACTTCATTCTTTTGAAATGAGTACACAAATTAAGGCAAATAAAAGCTAGTCCTTTTAATAAGTATTAAATTTATACTGTATATATTGGAAGAATTATCAACATTTCGGTCAGCCTGCAAAAAGATTTGTCCTTCAGGATTAAATTTACTTAATAACTTTAATGCTACATATAGGGACCCATTCTCTCTTTTTTTTTTTTAACACCAAGAATCTCAGGATCAATTCTGCATCTCATATTTGAAGAGAAGAAAAGTAATATTGCTATTCTAAGTTCTATACTGTTAGCAAAATAGTGGTGTATAATGCATGTAATTTTTAATATGTTAGTGCTGTATAGAGTCAGGATATTAAATCCCATTTAAAAAGCTACCTGGTTAACTGAGATCCTTTGGCGGGCGGAGGGGCCTGTTCCAGCCCGGATGTGCCTGCCGTTTTGCAGGCTGCTCCAGCCAGGCTGGGTCAAGCCCGCTGTGTCCTGGGTGGGGGGCTGCTCCAGCCAAGCCGCTGGTTAACTGGTTACCCTAGTGATCATGTCAGTAAGGTGAATGCTTACTGGGTCATCAGTTAACCTTTTACATCCGTAGTATGGAGGAAAATACAAACAAACAAACTGGAACCCTCTCTTGTCACCCTTGTGAGAGATTATTTTGTAATCAGTTTGACAAAATGTCCTGTCTTTGGTCTCTCAACTGTTGTGGGAGTTAGTTGCTTTTCATTCCTAAAATATTTTTAAACTATGTTCAAGTGAAGAGATAGAAAAAATAATAACATAAGGCAACAACCGAAACTCAGAATAGTAATGCTTAAGAAATGCATCATAAAATGTTAAGGAAAAATATTTATCATCTTAAGATGAATAGTGGATAATTTGGATATAAACAAAATACACTAGATTTTACAAAGAAAGGGACAGAGGTTTGAGAGGTGGATCATTTCCTTTACATTAGAAATGAGATTAATTGGAAAGATAAAAATATGAAAGGGACAATCACCTCTTTTACCTTCCCAAATTAATTCTGAGCACCCAGAAGTACAACTTAAATCCAGAAATGTTAAAAGAAGTGCTGTGGCTACCATTTTTAAAATGCTTACTTAGCTTGAGAGAGATCCCTGAAGACTTTTAAAGAGTCAATAGAATGCCAGTATTTAACTGGTAACAGAACTCCGGAAACAGCCTCAGGACACATCAGGAAATTATAGGTGTTCAATTGTAGGTAAACTATTAAAAACTATTTAATAGATCACATGGGAGAACACTCAGAAGACCACAGCTTCATTAAGAGCAGTGAGCATTGTTTTAGGAAAAAGAAATATTGGTTTGGGAGGAAAGAATTAATAGGGTAGAAATTGAAATGCAGAAGTATTTTTGTAGCAGATATGTGCTGTGTCTTCAGAAATGTTTCATGATTGTGGTATGTAGCAGAATAGTCTTATGATTCCTTTTAAAACTCTGCAACGTTCTATGGTTTTCTTTGACAATTTCTAAATGTATAATTTACTGACAGCTGCACCATAGGGTACGGTGTGCACTTTTTTGGGCATAGGATAACCATTCACATGTATCTTCCTCAAGGAGACATCCTGGCTATATAAGACAAGTCCACATTTTTACTGACTTGTTCAACTCTAAGGCTACGTCTACACTACGAGTTTTCTCGGCAAAAAATATGCTAATAAGGGACTCATTCGCATGAGTTGCAATCTCATTTGCATATTTTCGCCGATCCATTTTTGTGCTAGGGTTTTTGCACAAAAACAACCAGTGTGGACATTTTCTTGTTAAAAGGGGTTTTTGCACAAAAAGAAAATGTCCACGCTGCTTGTTTTTGCACAAAAACCCCAGCGCAAAAACGGATCGGCAGAAAATATGCAAATGAGATTCCAACTCATGCGAATGAGTCCCTTAGTAGCATATTTTTTGCCGAGAAAACTTATAGTGTAGACGTAGCCAAAAGGTATGTCTACACAGCAGGGCTAAAGTCGAATTAAGATATGCAACTTCAACTACGTCAGTTGCATAGCTTAAGTCGAAAAAGCTTAATTCGGCTTTTGGCTCTTGTCTACACAGCAGGAAATAGACTTCCCTTACTCCTCATAAAATGAGGGTTACAGGAGTCAGAGTAAGAAGTCCTCCAGCTCAACATGATTTTGAAATAATGGCTTGCAGTGTTGACACGTTCTTTGTTATTCCGAAATAATGCCCTAAGACTGGTACTGTATAGGAAGTTGGGATTCTGAATCTGCTTCATATACTGTGATTGGCAGAAAATATTTTATAAATTTCCACATAAGAGATCAGTAATATTTGATGTAGGGGTGTTTGCCAGAATGAACATATGTCTGAACTAGAATTTTGTGATGAAAATGATATTGCATGTTTGTGCAGATTAACAATTCTGGAAGAATTAGTATCTGTAATTGTTCTAGGGGAATGTCTGGCTATGTCAAAAGAAGGACAGGAGACATTTGATATGGGTTTAATCAGGCGTAACTTCATTATTAGATGTCAGGGTCTACCTGGCAGATAAGTGTACAGTCCAGGTAACCCCCATGTTCATTCTATTATTACCCTATGGGCTTTTGCCAGCTCTCCCTTTTTCTCCATCCAGGTTCCTGCAACAAATCCATTGCTGGGACTTTACCATCTATTCCCTTCCTTATAAGGAGTGCAGAACCCAAAAGGTGTTTCTAGCCTTGAGCCTTTGTCCCTGTTGAAGGTTAAGGGCTCTTAAAACAATGGCATACCCAGGATGTGAACGTGAGTGGGCGGAGACTTCAGTTGGGTAGGCAGTCATGCAGGTGGGAGTCATGGTACTGACTCTCCCCCTCTAGCCAGCCTTGCAGAGGGGATGGAGGGATAGATTCTCTGGCCAGGGCCCCCCACGAAAATAGAGGGCACTGTCAAATGTGCACCTCATACCCCCCCACACCTGATGCTTAGGGCTTGCCCTGCTCTGCATGCAGGGTGCTCCTGCTGGGGAGTTGAACCAGACGCTTTGCACCACTCCCCCGTCTGGCGCACCTGCTTGGAAGCAGGGTCAGGGCACAGTGGGGAGCAGGGGCGCTTGCCCTGCTCCAGTGCTCCAGCAACAGAACAGGATCAGAATCTTGCCCTACTCTCCCTGCATGTCTGGCTCTGCATCTAAGGAGCAGAACTGGGCCTTGTCCTGCTCTGGTGCTCTAGCCATGGAGTGGGATTATGGTGTGCAGGCTTGCCAGCCCCCAGCACTGCACCCTGGCAGGAGTGCAGAGTGGAGCAAGCCCTCAGTCCCTTCCCTTTTTAAAATTCCTATTGCCATAGGTAAAATTAATTTTATCAAAGTAGCATGTCTCTATCATGGAAGATTGTAACTTGAAGTTTTGTCCTTACCTGAGGATATTTATAGTACATAACTACTGCTGCTGTTTTCTGTAGTACTATAGATCTGGGTGTGCATATATTTGATTTACATAATAACGTACCGTATCAAGATCTTCACTTGTTAGTAGGGATGTAAGCAACTATGCTTATTGGGTAATCGAGTTGTGACTCAACTAGTCACCTCCCCCCCCCTTGCTGCTTCTATCAGAGAGAGGCAGCAAGGAGGGGGAGCAGGAGCCAGTGCTGGGGGGAGCCGGCTTAAAAGCCAGTCCCCAACCCCCCAGCACCATCTCCTCAAGGAGGCAGGGGCTAGTTGGGGAATGGGAGTGAGCCAGGTATCAGCTGTCCTGGCTTGCGCCTGGTCCCAGACGCTGCGCCTCTGTTTTTTAAATATTTTTTTATGTACGTTCTTATTTTTGCTGACTTAGAAATAAATAACATATACATAGTAACAAATGATTGGGGGGCACAAATTTTGCCTTGGCCCCCAGGCACATAACACCCTCGCTACACCACTGCTTGTTAGCAGTTGGTCTTGTACCAAACTATTTTTAAAGTAAGATTTTTTTTCCCCTCTGTGTGATTTTTCTTCCTGTATTATTTCAGAGTCCTCCCCCCCCCCCAACCTACTGACTCTATTGGACAAGGAGGGATACACAAGTGTAGTGGTTATAGTCAGCACTGTCATTTTTGTGGGATAGCAGATTCAATTTTGAGTTTTCTCTCCCCTCTTTTTCTGATTGAGGAAATCAGTATGGGTACATCTACACAGGAGGGCTAACATTAAATTAAGCTATGTAACTTCAGCTATGTCAATTGTGTAGCTTAAGTTGAAATTGCTTAACTTGGCTTTTGGCACTGTCTACACAGCAGTAAGTAGAAGGAAGAACACTCTTCCTTCAACTTCCCTTACTCCTCATGAAATGAGGGTTACCATAAGTCGAAGTAAGAAATCCTATAGCTCAACATTATTTCGAAATAAAGGCTTGTAGTGTAGACGCACACTATGTTATTTCAGAATAACATCAGTTATTCCGAGATAATGCTGCTATGTAGATGTACCCTGTGTTAGGATCACAAATTACATGTGATGTGGGACAAGGTTGGTTAAAGAATTGTATTTCTTTGAAGGAGATATTTGTCATGTTTTAATTTACCTCTTATGGACAGTTGTGTTTTACTTCCAGATCAAGTGCTGTCCTTTCAAGTCTTCTGCAAACCTTTGTAACTGTGTTTAGAATTTATTAAGCTATTTCATTCATTCAGTCTGTGTAATTAGTTTAATTTGTTTGAAGAAAGTCTTTCTCATCAAACAGTATTTAATTGAAATGAACGGCTCACTGATACTACTTAGTTTTATAAAACAGGCTAATCCAACTCCATATCTAAGAAGTTCTCTGGGTTACATTTCCAGTGTGTTACATGGGATTTAGCCACTAATTATCCTTCTTGGGGTTGTGGGGCCTGGGATGAAAGTTGGGTGCAAAAGCAAGCTTGGAGTACGGGACTGGGGTGCAGGAGAGGGTGTTGGGTCTGAGAGGGAGTGTGGGTGAAGGAGGGGGTTGTAACCTGGGGTAAGGGATTAGGGTGCAAGGTCTGGGAAGTGGTATGGGTGCAGGAGAGGATTCTGGCTTTGGGAGGGGCTGTAGGAGCGGGGTTCAGGCTCTGGCCAGGAAGTGCTTACCTAGGCAGCTCCCAGCCAGCAGCCCAGCAGAAACCTAAAGCAGCCTCCCCGCCTGCCTGCCAGCAGCCCCAGACCGCTCAAAGAGGCTGGCTGTTCGATGTGGCTCTTTGTGCCATGTGCCAGAGGGTATGAGGAGGCTGATTTCTCGCCAGTAGGAGCTGAGAGATTGTGCCAGGGGTAGGCCAGGATGTGAAGCCTCCCCTCTTCCCCAGCATGCAGTGCAAATAGCCACATGGAGCATCCAGCCATTTTGAGTGGTGTAGAGCTGTTCTGTGCCTGAGGGTCCTGGTGGGGCTGGCCAGGGGCTGGATTAAAAGGTTTGTTGGGCTGAATCTGGCTCACAGGGCTGGATCTTGCTCACGACTCTGCTGTCTTTGTCTTTTTTTTTTTTTTTAAACTCATCTATATATTGAAGAAAGAATTGGGAAAAAATCTCCCCAGAGGAATACTTATGCAATGTTCATTTCTGTTTCCATAACTGTGATTGGTCCAAATATATTGTAGCTCAGTGTCTGCAAATAAGCAAACAATGTCACCAGCAAAAGTTCGAAGAGAAACTGATACAATTTAAATACTGGCTCTTAAGGGCTCTAAGAAACAAACACTTAAACTGAGTCAAAAACAGTAGAAAGCCAGAGGTGTCCCAGTAAATTAAACAATATATTGTCTTTGTGGTCATCCTTATCTCAGATTTGTTCATTATGGCTCTTCCTTTGCCTCCCTTCTTTTCCAAAGTGGCTTTTTATTGTCTTACTGGCTAGACTGGGGGGGCAGTAATTTTCACAGGGAGCCACTTAAAGAGTTTTGCTATGTGAACGCAGGCCAGCTCCCGTCTCCTCAGAAGGGGCGGGGCCTGGGGTGGAAGGGGCGGGGCTGGGACTAGCCTCCTCCCAGAGTTGTCTGGGACTGGAGGCTTTGAATTAAAAACACAGCAAAAGGCTCACAGCTCCTGGCTCTGCCACTTCCTGGCTCTACCACTTGCTTGGCAGCTGCTTGGGGTTGCTGTGGCTACTTAAAAAGGTTCACTGCTCCTTCCCCTGCTGGGGTAGCACTGCAACCGTGAGCCATTTAAATAGGATCCTGCTGCCTGAGCCACTGCCTGGAAATGCAGTGTCACAGGCAACAAAATATAAATAGAAAGCAGCCAGATGCAGTTCGAGGGCCAGACCAAAGTGTTAGGTGGGCAGGATCCAGCCCCTTAGCTGCATCTTGCCCTGCTCTGGGCTAGACCACAAAGAGATCGAAGTTTTTGACTTGCCTCTATTCATCTTAAGGCTTTCATCACCTTTGGAGTGTGGAATGCCTTAGTTGCTGCTCAAAAGGAGAGCAAGTAGCTCCCTTATTTAAATCTTGCTGCAAATTTGTTGCACAAATCATCTTATAAGGGAATACTGTGCAGACCTATATGATGCTGTTACAATGCCCAGATACTTCCAGGCCTGAGAAACTTATCTGGGATTACTTGCTAAAATGTTTAGTTTTGTATAGCTGCTAATAAAATGAATCACTTTCACCAGATGTTCAAACAAATGTTACAGGTACTTGCATAAAGAACAGAAAGAGTTTCTTTCAGTGGAGAGACTGTATTTCCTTTAAAATTAAGCTATTCAAATGTCTCTGAATAAACATGAACAAAGATAAACATTATTATAGACAATATTGTCATTCGAAGTGGAATTTTTTCTGTTGTAATGATTTTCTAAAACCATGCTCTTTATAGTTGTGTAAAAGTAAACTAATGCCATAACTTTTGATTAATCTTCTAAAGCATATTTATAATTTAATATATTGTCATAAAATGAATATATTCTGCATATGAAATAATAGAGACATGCAAAAAATATTTTGATAACTGAATGACTTCTCCTAATTAAGAGGAGGAAACTGGTTAGAAATAATTTGTGGAAATCAAGGGATTTATTTTTTTAAATAGAACTTAGTGTGTGTAAATGGGTTCCTTCTATGCTATGTACAATAAATGATTTTTCCATTATATATGACCTTTTCTTCTTTTAGTTTAGGTCTAAATTTTTGCCTTAAAGGTGGTTCTACTATGGCTTGTCACAGATGATGTTTTCCACAAGTTGCATATCATAAAATCACAAACATTCAAGTAACTCCACATACTGTGTCCTACATCAAGTCATATTTATAGTCATCAGGAAGTTAGATTCCTTAGGACAGGCTGTAAAGTTGTGTATCATGTGTTTATATCCATGTAATAAAAGGCATGCCAAATACTTACTTTCAGGTTGGGTGTAATATTTAAAAAGTGGTATGGCCATTTCTCTTCGGTGTCCAAATCACAAGTGTATGACATACCTCTCACTTTGTCATACTAATCAAGCCTTGTACCTGTTTAGTGGTCCAAGCTAAAGGAAGTAGTGGCACAGCGCACCTTAGCTTGCATGCCTTGAATGAAAGTAGGCATCATTCTGTTTGGCTTCTTTAATATATAAAGCACATGCAATCTATTGCACAGTGCAGAAATTTACTTGTACTGTTATACGAATGTTTTATTATGTAGTTCTGTTCCTTGTCAGAATCTAAATTGTGAAAACTGCATCCATGCTATGCTGTTCATCCTGGAAATCTGCCATTTCAAAAGTTAGGCTAAGTACATTTGAGTAAACTTGAGTATATTCACGCTGAGTAATTTTTTTCTCTTGAAATGTCAGAATACTTTGCTGAAGAAATAAGAGCCTATTCTTCTTTAAATATCATGAAAAATGTGGCAGTATGTTTATTTACTGCATGTCCTAAAATGCTATAACTTGTTAAACCTATGTAGAGCTCTGAGTAATATAACTCCTTATAATGCTTCTGAGTAATATATGGAGTGGGAAATGTATATTACCAGAGAGTAGTGTATCTGCATACCTTCCATTATGAGTTTTAGTAAACTTGTAAATAAGAGTCGAAGCCAGTGAGATGTTCATCACCCATGACAATGAACATCTTCAGTAGAAGATGAGGGCACTGAGGGTGTGTCTAGACTACATGGCTCTGTCGACGGAGCCATATAGATGAGTTTACTAGACATAGCAAAATGAAGCGACGATTTAAATAATCGCTGCTCCATTTACATCAAAATGGCCACCGCGCTGTGCCGATCTTCTGATTGTCAGCACAGCGCAGTAGTCTAGATGGGGATCAGCCGACCCCAGAACCCTTTGTTGTCAGATCCTTTATGCCTCATTTGCTATGTCTAGTAAACTCATCTAAATGGCTCCGTTGATGGAGCCATGTAGTCTAGACACACCCTTAGTCTTGGATAATCAGGCCCCAGATTTTCCCCACTTGCAAACACTTTTCAGATATTTGCCTAGTTCATGTGGCTCTTGACATAGTTTAATTTCAAAGTTACTTCAGTGCTCTTCAAACATTATTCATGCCAGTAGTTCAGTACATGTGACCAAAACCACTGTGCTTCCAAGCCAGTGTGCACTCACAAATGGAGAAATAAAAAGTTCTTGTTAAAATGGATTTAAGACCAAAGCCTGCAAAACGTTGCTCATGTATGAAAACCTATGTAAATCAACAGAGCTAATTGCATGAGAAGGTACTAGTGTTCCCTCTAAGATTTTCCATCCATAAGCAGAATGAGTTTTGTCTTGTGCACCAATATTGACGTCATGTGCGCTTGTTTGGATGTGTGCCACTGTGGCACCCACCAGTTGCTAACAAATATCATATCCATATTATGGAAGAGAGAATACTAAACCAGCCCTTTTCCAGTCACTGCACGGCTCTGCTGTGAAGGTATATGGGAGGCAAATTCTTGGTGTGCACCCACACAGGCGGGCACCTTAGAGGGAATACTGCCTCTGACTCCTCCACCTACAAGCCTCTGCCAGAGGGTGTGCCCATTGCTTTTAGGAGCCACCCAAGGTAACCATCAACTACCACATGCCTCCTGCATCCTGGCCTCAGCCCAGAGCCTGCATGCCCTCCCGCACCCAAACTCCCTCCTGGAGCCTGCACCCCCTCCCACTTCCAAACACCTTCCCAGAACCTGCACTCTGCAACTCCACTGCCTTTGGCACCCAAACTCCCTCCCAGAGGCTGCACCTCACATCCCCAATCCCCTACCCCAGCCTGGTGAAAGTGAGTGAGGGGGTGGGAGAGCAAGAATGAAGGGGAAGGGGGATAGAATGAGGGGAGGCCTCAGAGAAGGGGTGGGACAGGTGAGTGGCCTCAGGGAAGGGGCAAGGCAAGGGTCTTTGGATTTGTCCAATTAGACAGTTGGCAACTCTGCTAGGTGAGCATGTGGGAGCCCTATCTGTGCCAGAAGTGAGTGCCCAACACTGCAGTCATTAGCTTGCTGGGCACCAGCCAGCCAGCCCACCCAAGTGTCAAGTGGACCACCTCTGTGCGGGGGCGGCTTGTGAGTGTGGTGACCCATTGACTGCTCTGCCCTGGGTCCAGAATTGCTGTCGGCAGGCCTGCCTGGGACTGGCACATGTAATGGGGATACCGGGGCTCATTAGATACAATTTTCTTACACTCACTTTCCTCCACCTCATCTGGACTATTCGATAGAGCACAGGGCAGACTTACGAACTCTCAGAGGTATTACGCAGCATCAGGCCCAAGTCCTTTGTATTAAAACACTGGATTCAGGGCTGGGGCCACAGCAGCAGCTGCCATCTGCCACTTGGCTCTAGCCCCAGCCAGAGCCCTGGCAGCAGCCATGCGTCTCCGGCTAGGGCCGCCAGAGCAACTGCTGCCCACCATGCGGCCCACACAGGCTACAACTCCAGCCCTGGGGAAGGGCTGAAGCTAGGGCCAGGGCTGTGTGGTGGCTGCTCTGCTGCTCCTGGGGAGGGGGAGGTGGGTGGGAGGCAAATTGCTGGTGTGCGCCCGTGGAGGCACACACCTTAGAGGGAACACTGGTAGGTACTATTTGTACACATAGGTGTCCAGATTGGAAGAGTATTGCCAACAATAGTTTTGTAAATAAGGTGGAGATCTGAAAGTTGTCAGGGGTTATGATGATCATTTCTGGGTGAATTTTATGTAGAGAAAAAAATAAAGATTGTCTCATATTTGTGGCTGATTTTCAATTCAATGCCTGAAAAGTGTTAGTATTCTCTATCCCCATGACTTCTGCTTTAAAAAATAATTTTAAAAAATAATACATTTATTGATTTCAGCTGTTTAAGTCTGAAATTTCATGGTGGTGTAATTGCAGGGGTCCTGTCCAAAAAAGAGTTGAGGGGTTGCAATACTGCTACCCTTACTTCTGTCCTGCTGCTGACAGGCGGTACTGCCTTCAGAGCTGGGTAGCTGGAACACAGAAGTAAGAATGGTATGATATGGAACTGCCTCTCATACTTCTGCGCTGTTTCCTGCAAAGCTAGGCCCTCAGTTAGCAGCTGCCCTGCTCTGTTGTCTCAGTTCTGAAGGCAGCAGCAAGGAGGAAAGGGTGTCAGGGTATGATATTGCCATCTTCACTCCTCCGCTGCTGCTGTTAAGGTGCTGCCTTCAGAGCTGGGCGCCCAGTGAACAGCCACCACAGTCTGACTGCCCAGCTCTGAAGGTAGCACAGAACTAAGGGTGGCAATATCGCAACCTCCCCCTAAAATAACCTTGTGATCTGCCCTGCAACTCTCTTTTGGGTCGGGACCCCCAATTTGAGAAACTCTGGTCTCCCTCGTGAAATCTGCATAGTACAGGGTAAAAACACACTGATCAGATTTCATGGGGGCAGACCCAGTTTCATAGTCCACAGTGTGTTTTTCATGGCCATGCATTTGGTAGGGCCCTACCCATGACTTCCTGAGATTTCCCTGGTTCTGTATCATTCTAGTCTTTTGGCTACTTACCCCTAACTGCTGCCATCTCTTAAATCCCTCTCTTTTGTAGCTGCTTTTCTGTCCTTCAGGCGTTTGGGCTTTTTCCAGCTCTTCCTCTCCTCTTTACTGCCTGTCTCCACATGTCTACCATAGCCATCCAAAGGCTGATCTTTGTATCCCATGCACACTTCCCCCCAGAAGTAGTTCAGTGGTCTCCTTCCCTTCTCCGTGCTGGCTGTCTTTCTCATTCAGTCCCCTTGGAGAAACTTCACACAGCTTCAGGACTGCTCTAATATCCATTGGCTGAAATAGCCCACAGAAGGCCACTTGAGTGTTTGGGAATCACACACACAGTACAGTAGTGCTCCAGCTGCCCCACTGAAATGCCTGCCACACTGAGGCCAGGAAGGTGATGGCACAGAGCTGGCTATAACTCTACGCTACTTACAGATTCTTCTATGCAGGGGGAATCCCTAGTCAGTTGAGTATATTGGCTTTCTAGCAGGATTTAGCCTTGATCTCATCTCTTCTATTGCCATTCTAATTATCTTATGTTCATTTATGTGGTAAAGAGATAGTGTTCCAATATTTATCCTTCACAGCAGCCTATGTGTATGCTTTTCAGTTTGGTTATTCACAAATACCTTGAAGATTTGAGGTCTGAGGGCACTAATTGGATGAACTAATGACAGTTCATGACACTAATTGGATGAACTAGCATTCCTGGCCCTCACTTGGATGCCAATATGTCCCCTCTTCAAGTCGTTGCCTTAGATTTCCTCACACAATCTGATGTATTTTTGTCCCTATCAGTCTCCTGAAACTCCACTGCTTCCAGTGCTTAACTTTTTGCTTATATCATCCAAATTGTGAATTTTCTGGCCACTACTCTTTGACATTGATAGGAGAACAAAATGGTGTTTGACCTTGTCTACACTTAAAAGTTCGAAAGTCAGCGAAGGCAGTGCTGCTGTGTCCGCCCTTTAAACTGATAGTGTGGCCACGGCAGGACTGCTGGGAGAGAGCTCTCCCAGCACTCTATGGCTACGTCTACACTGCAAGGTTTTTGTGCAAAAACCCGTGGAGCGTCCACACCTCAAATGTGTTTTTGCGCAAGGAAATCAAGAGTAAAATGGCAGAACAGAGGGCTTTTTCTGCCGTAAGTAAACCTCCTTTTATGAGGCATAACTCCCTTTTGCGCAAGAGTTCTTGCTCAAAAAGGCAAGTGTGGACGTTCCAGAGGGGTTTCTTGTGCAAGAAACCCCTATGGGAAAAAGCACAGGTGCTCTGATGGCCATTCTGTGAATGGCCATCACAGCTTTCTTGCGCAAGAACGTCCATGCAGTGTGGACGCTCTCTTGCGCAAAAGCACATCGTTTTTGTGATGTGCTTTGAGGTGTGGACGTGCTCTTGTGCAAGAAGTTTTTGCACTAAAACTCTTGCACAAAAGGCTTCTTGTGCAAGAAGCATGTAGTGTAGACGTAGCCTATGTAATTCATCTCCACAAGGGGAGTTTTGCTAACGCCGTTGGGGTTTGGCTCCCAGCACTGTAGCCTGATTTTCATTGGCATTTTATAGCGCTGTAACTTGCTGTGCCTGCCTCTTGGGGGTACTTTTTCATACCTAACTCAGGAAGTTACAGTGCTGTAAAGTGACCGTGTAGACTTATCCTGATACAGCAGCAATGCTGTTGAGTGGGAAGAGAAAAACTGGCCCTGTCACTCTTCCTCTTGCTACATAGGTTATTACTGAGAGATTCACAAAAGCAAGTTAATCTGTACCTCAGATAAGCTTCTGTCTTTATATGCTGTTTAATGTTTTGCCTTTTTATGATGAGCAATTTGCTGTTTGCTTGTTTGTTTGTGTGACCTATTTGAAAATGCCACATCACTGGATTTTTTTAAAGGCAAATATCTAAACAAGAAAAATTATGGGGGAAGCTTTTCCTGAGGAAACTTGGGTCTATTCCCACTTCTGATATTTTGGTTAATTAAAGATCATCATTATGTTCTAAATGAGCTGCTACAAATACTAACAAACTACAAATACTAACTATGTTATGAAGATATATGGAGACGAACCTGTGTCATGGAGGATTTCGAATGGAGCAGAAATTCTGATGAGCCTATGCAAAAACATCTGTGAGCCAGACAGGGACTTACACTGGCATTAGCTGTTGATTACCATCTGTTTAATCCTCAGAAAGATACAGGGAAAGAGCTAAGAATGGGACAGAGGATGAGAAAACAGTGGCAACATGGTAACCTTCACAGGATGCCCTTGATGTTTTTTCCTCCCTGTCTTTAGTGTAAAACATCATTTGCTGTCTATGATTGTTGCTACCAAAATATTCAAAACTTCTACAAAAATTCAAATTGTCTCTTCCCCTAGCATGTTATTCTGAGGAAAGAAGACAAGTAATCCTTATGAAGGGAAAAATTCTTTTGATGTGTGCATTTAGTGTGTTACATAGCAAGTTAAAGAAAAAGGTAAAAACCCACCTCCAAACCAAAATGTCAATCCAGAAATCCGCTCCCCCTATCACACATAGGAGGATGAAAAGAGATGAGTTGCCCTGGAAAAAAATCATGTAATTGACCTGTAAGTCCATTAGTCCATTTCTTCAGTAGGGCAGGATTGTTTCAGTGTGTTTTCTAATGTATTTTCCAATCTAAATGTTCCAAGTTAAAATTCAGAAACAGCAATTCCAAAAATCTGATGCTGACATGTTTTTTAATATTTTACTGTAAAGTTGTGGATTTAAAAAAATAGTCAAGACTTTTAATTTTTAAAAACTGAAATTAAAATGATCCAATGTATGAACATTTAAACTTTGTTTAATTTTCAACTTGCTCACTAGAGAGCAGCAGCAGCAGAGATAAAGCTAACATAGCTTGCTTTCAGTGCTATGACTAATTTCACTAGCTAATGAAATATAAATAAACCAGATGCCTTTCAAGCACCTTGTTAGAGTTTGGCAACAGAGCAGTAATCCCATATTCAAAAATATACCCACACTTTAAAACTCAAGGTCATCTTGACATGCTGCAGTGGTATCAAGTAAATCGTTGTGTTTAGTATTTTGTTTAACGTGAGTGTGTGTGTGAGTGAGTACACACAAACATAGCTGAGAAGTGAATGGTGGTGTAAAGTTTTTATCAGCATGCATGCAGAATGGCTTTATTATATATAGATGGCAGCCCTAAAATTACTTATGCAAGTAATCCCATAAGAGTGCCCTGGTTCTGGAAAGGCATCTCTATTCAAGACAGCGTTTAAGTACAAAAATCACAAACACCACAACAAAAAACCATACCAGAATAAAATGCTGCACTGCATACATATTTTTTCTCCCCTGTGGGGAGAATGAGAGAGAGCAAACCACACATAAAATATTGCTCAATGTGCTGTTAGAAGGCACTTGGATATTATTGTGATGAAGGCACTAAAAGAACCTATCCAGGATTGTTCCTGAGGGAATTATGTAGTACGTGCACACACATACACACACACACACACACACACTTCTGTGCACAATATTTTAAAATTGTGCAAATGTTGTCAGTAAATAAATGTGGATGCTGCAGCATGGCAATGGGGAGCACAGGCCACTGGCTGCACAGAGGTGGCAGCTCACCCTGCAGCTTCTAACCCCTCCAGGACAGGGACTCGGCAGTGAGGCTGAACCCCAACCCAGACACAATGTAAGGGCCCCAGGCCTCTCCCTCCATGCTAGATACACCAGGTGTGAGCAGGCAGGCTCAGCCCAGCTGATCTAAGTGTGCTGTGCCCATGAAAGCTCATGATACCATCTACATGTTTTGTTAGTCTATACAGTGCTACCAGAGCATTTGCTTGCTGGTTTTTTAAGTGTGGAGGGGCTTGGTGTGAGGTGAGAGATCTCTGGGGCAGTCTGGGTGACAGAAGCTCAGTGGGGGAGCGGATATACATATAGGCTCTTTGCGGGGCTCTAAGTGCAGGGGAAATGGTACTCTGCAGAGGAGTCCAGGGGAAAATGGTGAGGGCTCAGGGCAGGGGTGTCTGGGTGTGGAGAGCTCAGCAGGGGTCAGGTACTTGGTGGGGGTGAGGATCCAGGTGCAGCTGGTTAAGGCTCAGCAGGCTGGGAGGGTGGGGATTCAGGGGTGCTAATTGGGTTGGTCAAGTGCAGGGGGTGGGGCTTATTGAGTAGCTTCAACCTGGGGCACCAGCAAGAGATGAGGGAATGGTGCCACTGCCTGCTCCATGGTACCAACCAGAGCAGTAGCTGCCTGCATTGTCCACCTCCGGCATCCTGCCTCCAAATTGGCTGGGGAGAGGAGATGGGGAGAAGGTATGGAGCTGCCCCCAGAACTGCCTTGCTCTTGCACTGCAGTTTGCGGGGGGCAATGTCCTCCATATCCCCAGTCCTTCCCATGGGCTTTGGCCTTCTTTCTCACACACAGAGAGCACCATGGCTTGGGGCTCTGGGATTCAGTCATATGTCTCCCAGCTTCAGCCCCTTGGGTGCTGGAGATCAGGGCTTCCTGTGACACCTGGCTTCAGCTGCATGCGGGTGCTATGGCTTAGGCTTTGAGTTTCAGTGGTAGGGCTCATTAATCCCCCAAGGGCCATGGCCCCCCAGTTGAGGACAGCTGCTGTATCTCTTTACACTTGCTTCACAACTTTGTTCAGTCATTAGCTGAACAGTGATTAGATGTACAGTGATTGTGACTCTGTGCATTTTCCTGAGCTTTTTGCAGTTGCGTTGGCAATGCAACATACTGAAACAAGTGTTTGACAAAGTTTACATTTGTTCCTAGTAACACTAATTAATACTTTTATACATTTGATATTGGATTTTAAATTATTTTGTTATGCTAGATAGCATAAAATTAAACCATGCCTGATAACTGCAACTACTTTACACAACCATTGATTGTGTTTAGGATTATGAGCTACACCATCTTCTAATACAGCCACAGACCCATTTTATAAGAAATGATTCAATTGATAGTGGTATTTTCCTTTTTCAGGGTTCAAGAAAATATCATATGGTTGCATCCAGCCTCATGTTTGGCCATATAAGCTTCAAGCTTTACTGTTTTCTACATAGAAGTTTTGTCCATGGCCTTAGCCTATGCTTCGCTGGCTGCATTATGTTCGTATTGATATGTGGCCCTAATTCTCGTTGTGACCTCAATGACCCAATTTCTTAACATTTTGTCTGTCAAGTTTAATGAATAAAAAGAGGCAGCTGACATTGTTGAAAACAAGAGCAGTCAAATTAGACTCCTTCCACTGTATTTTTTCTTGCATCTTCCTAGCTGGCAGAGCAACTTTCAAAGTCACAGGATCCAGCAGCCCAAAAGAACCAGAACGAATAGGACCTCTTCTTCAATCATCTGGGTTGTGTTTTCCTTTACCCAATAAGCGGAAAACCCTTTCCCCTCTTTATAGCAGGAATATTAAACAATATACACAATCAGTTTTGCAACCTGTTTCAGGGTCCCCCTTCCATTGTTTCAGTTGTGAAGAGTGGAATCTTTCCACTTGTCCTGAGCTTTGAGGCTGCTCTGCTATGTGTAATTTTTTTTGTATCCCAAATGTTTAACAAAGTCCCTGTGTGATTTCCCTTCCCCAGAGTCTGTTTCTCAGGGAACACTTAGGCTGTGTCTACACTGCACCCCTTTTCCGGAAAAGGGATGCAGATGAGACAAGTCGGAATTGCAAATGCAGCGGGGATTTAAATTTTCCCCGCTCCATTTGCATGAACATGGCTGCCGCTTTTTTCCGGCTCGGGGCTTTGCCGGAAAAAAAACGCCAGTCTAGACAGGGATCTTGCGGAAAATAAAGCCTTTTCCGAAAGATCCCTTATTCCTCTTAAAAGGGGTGCAGTGTAGACACAGCCTTAGGGTATAGGCTGTGGTCAGAGCAGTGTTTCCTGTGGGCCTCACATCCACCCAGTTTATAAAGGAATGTACTGCTTTTAAATGCTATTAATTTCCTTTGGCAGTTTTAGGAAATTGACCAGAATAATCAGGGACCCTCTATTCCTTGATGACCTTGGAGCCCTTTTACAAATCTAGCATCTGCATTGGTGATGGCGCTAGGCAAACAATTATTTACTGACTGTTCTTTGTTTGGCCAGTTGCAGTTTATTGAGAAAGGGGTTTCATGATAGCCCAAATGCCTGTTGTTGTGCAAGACTTTCCACTTTAGTTACCAGCTTTTTAAATTTCTGAATCCCTTTTTTGTCAGGATATCAGATCTATTAATTCTATTTTGCCTCTTGGCACCCTTTTTAGCCTCCTTTTCTGCTCTAAGAGTGAGCTTCCTCAGTATTTTTATGAGCCTTTACTTTTCGTGTCCATACTGCCTGTACCCTTTTTGTTCCTAAACTGGACTTCATTCTCTGCCTCATTAAATTCTGATTATTAGTACAAATCAATGGATAGGTGTCACCTGTATGATCTATTACTGTATTTTGACCAAATGTCCCTCCTTGAAAAACCACATGCACTGTGGGTCTCCCCCAGATATATGCCACCAAGCCAGCAAAGTTCTGTGCTGACACAGGAGAGACTGGGAGTGGTTCCCCCGCACAGCTACTTTCTTAAGTGGCAGGGGAGCTGTAAGTATAGTTCTCTCTTGATTTGTCAATTTCTCCAGACATCAAGAGTCCCCTGTACTTTATTCCTACCACCCTTTTCCCTGAGGACCATTACTGGAGAAGCTTAACACTGATACCTTTTCAGACTGTTTTCTTGAGGTTGGAAACACTTTTTGTGTCTCATATGTGAATTCTGGTCTTTCCCTAGCTGCTGTTTTTCCTCTGTGAAACCAAGTCTCAGAATCTTCATTTGGGAAGAAAAACTTCAGCACTTCCCTTTCTGTGTTTTTAATGTTGTCCCCATAGGGGAGTCCAGAAAATGTTCTGAACTAGGGATGTGAACGACTAGTTGACTATCCGATAAGCAAATGTGGGTCATCGGGCTCCATGTGGCGTTTCAAAGCGGCAGTGCCACATAGAGCCCACAGTTATCGGGGGAGTCCCCAGCTGACCCCAGGTTCCATGCGGCGCTGCCGCTTTGAAACACCACGGGGAGAACGGGACCAGTGGAGGACTCAAGCAGGACCCTTGCTGGCCCCATGCTCCCTGCAGCACTTTCGCCTTTGAAGTGTAGCAACAACCCTGGGGCTGTTGCTATGCTTCAAAGGCGGAAGTGCCCTTATCGACTAATTGAATAGTCATTGCAAATTGCATTGACTATTTGATTAGTGAAATAATCAAAATTTAACATCCCTATTCTGAACCCATGTACTCTCTGACCATGGCGAAGACATCTGTACCTTTTATCCCATGTATAGCAGATGTGCCAGTCAGTCACTGTGTCATTATTTAAGGTACACATAGATTTACTCAATGCCCTTATTTGTGTTGGAGCATAAGTCTTACCTTTTGTCCTCTGTGATTACCCTGCACAACTTCTCAGTGACACTGATGTAATTACTGGAGTCATGGAAGGAGGTCATTTTAGTTTTGCCAGTGACTCTCTATGCATGCTGTAAAATCTCCGGGGGAGCTCCTTGGAGCTATATCTTCCATAGTACAAATTGGGGAAATCACCATTCCAGTTTCTCCACTTTGGCCCCCTCATTGCCACTACCACACCCTTTCTCACCTTCTATTCACTTTTCAGAGCACATATCTGACAGGTCTTGTGGATGATCTTTTTCCCCCTCTGCATCTGTGAGAAGAGCGCTCTCTGCAAATTGCCCGTCTAATGCTTTCTTTTTCCATTCTGTCACTTCCTGCTTTAACTTGCTTTGCTCTATCTATGCATCACCTGCCTCTTTCTGCAGGGCAACAATCTGAGCTGCCTACCTCAAGGTCACTGCCCTTAGCTGTTAGCCTCTGCCTTCAGATGGATCAGCTCCTTTTCTTTCACTAACTTTTCCTCCTCTCATGTCTTTTTCTTACTAATTGTTCCTTTTCTAATTTCTATATCCTCATCCTCAGGCTTTCCACTTCTTTATTTAAGACTACAGCTGCCATCTTGCAGAGCCGCTCTTATTTTGGCCTTCTTGTTTGTGGCTCCCAAAATGGTTCCCTTTTTCTTCATCTGTTCATCAAACAAAAGCCATAAATAGAAATTCAGGGAATTTAACTCCCCCCCACCCATCACTGATGACAGATCACAAAAGCTGTAGAAGAGTCTGCTGTGATGTCAGTGATACTCAGACACGACTAAATGGATTTACTTTGTGGCTCCCCAAAAGATGCCCTTTTTCTCAGACTTCAGCTACTGATCCCATTGTTACATCATTGCCTGTATGCACCAAGTCCAGGAAAGGAATCAGGCTTCCAAGGACAGTTTACAAATTTTAAAACAAAACCCTCCAACCTTTCTCTCAGCATCATTTCCCACGTGTCGTCATCACTTAACTCTCCCTTTTTTGTGTTGGCCTTCCTTATTTCTCCCATTCAGTCCAGTGATATGCCCCAGTGCTAAGTTCCCTAACATAATTTTCAGACTAACGTAGGGCGAAAGTATCAGTCTTAGATCCTACCCTTCCACTCACTGCTGAATTTCTGATTGTGTCAGTTTCATCTTCTAGGCCACCCTTTTCGGTCTCACTGAATCCATTACCCTCCAAGGGTTTCACTATGCTCAGGTGGTCTCAGGAATTCCCCAAGGACATGGCATCTCTGTCTGATAAGTGGGTGACGCGCGAACAGTGCAAACACTTACAGCAATAAGGTTGTGTGTGTTAAGTGAGAATAACCCTGAATTGCAATTATATACAATCAGACATGTTGCTGAATGGAGAGTGTCCCGCTTCTGATGGCTAGTCACGGGTAAGTCTACACTGTGTGGTTTTTTTTCGGAAGGAGGTATGCAAATTGCACTTGTATTTGCATATCTTCTTCTGATTCTTTTTCCGGAAAAGGTTTTTCTGATATTTGGCCCATCTGCACGGGGCCAAATGTCGGAAAAAACCCTCTTTCGGAAGCTCCCCTTATTCCTCACAGGTTTCAAAATTGTATAATGCTTGTTTTTCACTATCACTGTGTATGTTCATGTTTGTATGCTTGTGTGTGCATATGTTTTAAAAACTTCAAACATCCTAGTGATAGTTAGTCACTTGTGTTTTCACCTTAATTATTCATTACTCAGAATAAACAGGACATTTTCTGAACCCATGCTACTTTTCTGTTGTTAGCTAACAATTGAATTATTTCATTAACATTTGAAAACTTAATAGAAATAGAAATTTGCTGTACAGAATGTATATGTAATTAAATATGTTTTTCCATCAATTGCACTGATACCTTCAGTCTTCATATTGATTGGAGGCTTCTTTTTTCAGTACAGAAGACAGATATCCTGCTGTTGTGTTGCTTCACTTGTGTGGTGGATCATATCTACCTTGTTTTTTATCTTAGTTGTAATGTATATTTTGGACATTGAGTCATAATAGAGAGTGTAAATAATGTAAAAATACCTCTTTCTGACTTGCTTCAGTGAAATGGTGCCATCAGTGGTCTTAGGAGGCAAATGGATAAAAATCTAGATGGATACCTTCTGCTCCTAAGAGCTAGAATGAAGAAAAACTGCAAGCCCAGCTAAATTTTCATTTTTCAGAAACTTTGTCATTTTGTTTTATTAAAGAATCCCTGCAAAGACTCAAAAAATTATTTTTGAAAGCTGAGTTCCTACAAATTGCAATTTTCGATAATCCATGTAGTTGTTTTCCTTGTTGTCCATCAACCAAAATCTGTGAATAAGGATTCAGGAAATTTTAACTCCACCCTATCACTAATGATGAATCATGAAAGCTTTAGATTATTCTGCTGTGATGTCAGTGATATTCAGACATGAATAAATAGATTTACTTCCTACTGTTAATTAGTTCATTCTCAATCAACTACTTATTGCTGTTTTGACTCTATTGTGAGAGTTTCACATCTGCTTTTTCTTGTGTAATTCTAAACACCAGGAGGATTATTCCTCATTTTCCTGTACATAAATAGAAATGTGTTGAAGAATGTCAGTGCATCTGCTTGCAAATTGGCTTCACAAGAAAAGCATCATAGGGTCTCAGATTTTTCTCTATGCATAGAGAATATTCATGCAAACAGTTATGTTGTTTTCAACATAGCACATTCCCCAGCACTTCTGACATAAGCATGGCTGTGATGCTTGCATTACGTAACCTGTTGGAGATTCGTCATATTGAAAGAGATGAAGCAGAGATATAAATCTTTGATTCACCACAGGTGCCTCTTTGACAGCCAGTCTCTAAGTAGACATGAACAGTATAAAATCAGAATAAATATTTCAGCACTGGTATTTATCTACTCTCTTGTCTTGAACCAATGCAGATACCTCCTTGAAATCCGTGTCTAACTTGGTGCCTACAAGAAATCAATCTGCTAATATTCACTAGATAGAAAACCAGTTGGATAGGTTCTGCATATAAAAATCAACCCACCCACCCCCTGCCACCTGCAAACACCAAAATACTGGAAATAATAATGTGTGTATCCTCTGTTTCTGTAGTATATCCTTGTCCTGACACCTCCCCCCTGCATCATCTCACAATTTAAGTGGGGATTGTGTCTCTTTATGTGTTTAGAGAATGTCTAGCACAATGTGGGTGATAGCAAAATACAAAGGAAAGTAATATAATTAATAAAAATGAATTAAGCATATACAGAGGATTATATTCCTGATATCATAATATAGCCTTTTTCTCTCTGCTTCCCAACTGTGTTCTTGATTAAGAATAAACCTGGAAATTTAAATTCAGTAGGTAGTTGACTTCTTATAGACTACATAAGTAAGATGCAAGAATGCAGTATACCTAGTGAAGGAAAGACTGATAATATAATCTCCCAATAGAGAGAAAACAATCTGGAAGTCAGTGTTTTCTCTAACCTACGAGAAATGTATCTCACATTTATAAAGAAGGTTAAAGGTGACTTGATCAGTCTGTAAATACTTACATGGGGAACAATTATTTGATAACAGGCTCTTCAGTCTAGCAGACAAACGTGTGGTATGAGACAATGGCTAGAAGTTGAAGCTAGAATAATAGACTAGTAGAATAGAATAATAGATCACAAGTTTAAAACAAACAAAAGGCAGTTTTTCTTCAGCCTGTGGATCTCCTTGCCAGAAGATGTTGTGAAGACCAGGGCTGGCCTTACCATGAGGCAAACTTGAGGCGGCTGCCTCAGGTGCCAGACTGTGGGGAGGAGGGGGAGGCGCACCACTAGGACCCAGAGCATAGAAAATTGTTTCTGCTGCTGGTGCATATGTATTCTCTCTGCTCTAGATGCACAGAGATGGTGGAGTGCTGTGCTGGAGGAAGGAGGGCACAAGAGACATAACAGGCAGGCAGGAGAAAAGGTGGCATGGGGGGCGTCATTTGAGCTCCCATTCATGTGCTAAAATGTTGTGGACTGGCCCTGGTGAAGACCCGGACTTTAACAGGGTTCAAAAAAAGAATACATTCATGGAGGTTAGGGCCATCAGTTCTTATTAGCTGGAATGGATGGGAATGGTATCCCTAGTCTCTGTTTATCAGGGGCTGAAAATGGATGACAGGAGAAGGATCACTTGATGATTGCCTGTTCTGTTCACTCCCTCTAGGACATCTGGCATTGGCCACTGTCAGAACATGGACCTTGGGTCTGACCCAGTATGGCCATTCTTATGTAGACAATTTCAGACTGGAAATAAGGCATACATTTTTACTAGTGAGAGTAATTAACCATTGAACCATTTTACTAAGAGTCATGGTGGATTGTCTACCACTGGTAATTTTAAAGACAGGATGTTTTTCTGAAAGATTTTCTCTGGAAATGTTTGGGGGTAGTTTTATGGCCTGTGCTATAAAGGAGAGAAGATTAATTTTTTCTCTTCTGGCCTTTTAATCTGTGAATCATGTTTGTAATATCGGCATCCAGATGTTTCTGAATATTTTGGCCAATTTGTTACCCACAGAAATGTCTCTCTCCCTTCCACACTGTAGGGGGACACACCTTTACTCGGTTCCTAGGGCTCAAGGTGCAACCCTGTTAATTTACACACCCACCCGTACCCAATTCCTAGGGCTCAGAGTGCAACTTCTTGCAGGTTTTGCAGGATCTTTAGCCACTGAAAGAGCCTCACACTGTAATATTCTTATCCTCTATTTATTGACAATTCCCAATCAAGCAGAATACACATGCTAAGCACACAGTGTTATGCTCACCAATCCTGGTACAGGCAGACTTCCCCTGTTGGTACGGTAATATCAGTCTCTCTGGATCTTAGCTGCTCCATGTCACCGTTGTGCAGAAGAGTCCTGGCAGCTCTGGTCTTAGGCTGTGTCTCGGAGGTGAGTTCTTCTTCCAGGTCTTCCCTCTTCTTCTTGGTGTTCCTTGTCTCCCTTTGATCTTCTTCCAGACTTTTGATTCTTTCCTTCTGCTTCTTTCCTTCTTGGACCCCAGTTTATATAATGAAACCCGAGTCTTGCTTAGCTATACCTTAACCAATTATTTTAGTATAATTTTACTAACCAATCATAACAAAATTACCTAACCAATCATACCCTACCACCTTAATTGATTTACACCTAGCAAATTAATTATACTGCAGACAGGAACAATTACAAACCAGACAGAGATCACACAGTCAAACAATAGGAAAGTGTAATGACAATGATTATAGAATGAGGATTTCACAACCTCAAGTATTGATAAGCAGTTTCTTGCCAGATAGAATGGTGTTACTTAAGTTTTCTTTACCCATCTTGAGATCTATTTCTTTATCTGGTGACAGTGGGGGAGCTATCAGGACAAAATCTCCTTCTCACAACCTGGTGTGACACTATTTTAATACAATTTAGATGGAATGTGAGTACGTGACTCTAGGCCTTACAGCTAATGGCTGCTGCTCTTTAGTCTGGCTGCAGAAGAAAGCTTTGGTTCAGGCCTACCACAGGCCTTCTAAAATGATTACAGAAAAACCATATTGTTACACAGATGTTTCTGAATATTTTGGCCACTTTTGTGGGGGTTGTGAGCTTGACTTATATTGGAGAGTGAGAACAGCTTCACCCACGAGGAGCCTGGAAGTATAGTTCCACTTAGAAGTTACACCTGAGACATGGTCAAGATTAGGGATGTAAAATTCTAATTAAAGAGTTAACCAGTTAAACATTAGGTTAAGCTTACATTTAACTGGGTAACCCACTAAGTGGGATTCCAAGTGGGGACTGCTGCAATCCGTCTGAAGCAGCCCCCAGCCCACAAGTCTCTCAGCCCCAATCCCCTGCAGAGCTGGCTGCCGGCTCCCATTTCTTAGCTCTTGGTCCCTAGCCCCGCTGGATCCTGGCCCCTAGTCCCAGCAGCGCTAGGCCAGCCCCCAACCATCAGCCCTGCGGAGGGCCCTGGTGGGGCTGGAGCAGTTCTCTGCCCATGACAGGCCGTGGCAGGGGGCTGTTCCTGGGGAAGCAGTTAACTGTTACCTGGGAAGCATCACCCTTACCCAGTGATGCTTTTACCATAGAATCATAGAACCATAGAGCTGGAAGAGACCTCAGAAGGTCATCAAGTCCAGCCCCCTGCTTTAGGCAGGACCAATCCCAACTAAATAAACCCAGCCAGGGCTTTGTCAAGCCGAGACTCCACTACTTCCCTAGGTAACCCATTCCAGTGCTTTACTACCCTCCTAGTGAAATAGTTTTTCCTAATATCCAACCTAGACCTCTCCCCCCACAACTTGAGACCATTGCTCCTTGTTCTGCCATCTGTCACTACTGTGAACAGCCTCTCTCCATCCTCTTTGGAAGCTCCCTTCAGGAAGTTGAAGGCTGCTATCAAATCCCCCCTCACTCTTCGCTTCTGCAGACTAAACAGACCCAACTCCCTCAGCCTCTCCTCATAAGTCATATGCTCCAGCCGCCTAATCATTTTGGTTGCCCTCCACTGGACCCTCTCCAATGTGTCCACATCCTTTTTGTAGTGGGGGGCCCAGAACTGGACACAATACTACAGATGTGGCCTCACCAAAGCCGAATAAAGGGGAATAATGACATCTCTGGATCTGCTGGCAATGCTCCTCTTAATGCAACCTAATATGCCATTAGCCTTCTTGGCTACAAGGGCACACTGTTGACTCATATCCAGCTTCTCATCCACTGTAACCCCCAGGTCCTTTTCTGCAGAACTACTACTTAACTGGTTGGTCCCCAGCTTGTAACTGTGCTTGGGATTCTTCCGTCCCAAGTGCAGGACTCTACACTTGTCCTTGTTGAACCTCATCAGATTTCTTGTGGCCCAATCCTCCAATTTGTCTAAGTCACTCTGGACCCTATCTCTGCCCTTAAGCGTATCTACCTCTCCCCCTAGCTTAGTGTCATCCGCAAACTTGCTGAGGGTGCAATCCATCCCCTCATCCAGGTCATTTAATAAAGATATTGAACAAAACCAGTCCTAGAACCGAACCTTGGGGCACTCCGCTAGAAACTGACTGCCATCCTGACATTGAGCAGTTGATCACTACGCGCTGGGCCCGGCCTTCTAGCCAGCTTTCTATCCATCTTACCGTCCATTTATCCAATCCACGTTCCCTTAACTTACTGGAAAGAATATTGTGGGAGACTGTATCAAAAGCCTTGCTAAAGTCAAGGTATATCACATCCACTGACTTTCCCACGTCCACAGAGCCAGTTACCTCATCATAGAAGCTAATCAGATTGGTCAGGTACGACTTGCCCTTTGTGAATCCATGCTGACTATTCCTGATCACTTTCCTCTCTTCCAAGTGCCTCAAAATGGATTCCTTAAGGATCCCTTCCATGATTTTTTCCAGGAACCGAGGTAAGACTGACCGGCCTATAGTTCCCTGGATCGTCCTTCTTCCCTTTTTTGAAGATGGGCACTACATTTGCTTTTTTCCAATCATCCGGGATCTCTCCTGATCACCATGACTTTTCAAAGATAATGGCCAAAGGCTCCTCAATGACATTTGCCAACTCCCCTCAGTACCCTCGGATGCATTAAGTCCAGATCCATGGATTTGTGTATGTTTACCTTTTCTAAATAGTTCCTAACCTGTTCTTTACCCACCAAGGGCTGTCCATCTTCATCCCATCTTGCGTCACATAGCGCATTAGTCCGGGAGCTGACCTTGTCCGTGACTATAGAGGCAAAGAAAGCATTGAGTGCTTCAGCTTTCCCCACATCATCTGTCACTAGGTTACCTCCTTCATCCAGTAGGGGCCCCACACCCTCTCTGATCACCTTCTTCTTGTTAACGTGCCTGTAGAAACCTTTCTTGTTATCCTTCACATCCTTAGCCAGTCGCAATTCCATTTGCGCTTTCGCCTTCCTGATAACCCCCCGGCATTCTCGAGCTATACATTTAAACCCCTCCCTGGTTATTTGTCCAAGTTTCCACTTTTTGTAAGCTTCCTTTTTGTGCTTAAGTTCACCAAGGATTTCCCCTGTAAGCCAATCCGGTCTCCTACCATGTTTGCCTCTCTTGCTATGCGTCGGGATGGTTTCTTTCTGTGCCTTTAATAAGGCTTCTTTAAAATACTGCCAGCTGTCCTGGACTCCATTCCCCTTCAGGTTAGCATCCCAGGGGATTCTGCCCATCAGATCTCTGAGGGAGTCAAAATCTGCTTTTTTGAAGTCCAAGGTGTGTATTTTACTACTCTCTTTTCTTCCTTTGGTCAGGATCCTGAAATCTACCATCTCATGATCACTGCTTCCCAGGTTGTCACCCACCTCCACTTCCCCTATTCCTCCCTGTTTGAGAGCAGAAGGTCAAGCTGCGCACGGCCCCTGGTCGGATCCTTCAGCACTTGTGTCAAGAAGTTATCCCCAACATTCTCCAAAAACTTCCTGCATTGCCTGTGTACTGCCGTATTGGTTTCCCAGCAGATGTCAGGGTGATTAAAGTCCCCCACGAGAACCAGGGCCTGCGATCTGGAAGCTTCTCAGTTGTCCGAAGAAAGCCTCATCTACCTCATCCACCTGATTCGGTGGCCTGTAGCAGACACCAGCCACAACATCACTGCTGTTGTTTGCTCCTTTAAACTTAACCCATAGACTCTCAACAGGTTTTTCTCCCTCTTTATACTGGAGTTCAGAGCAATCGTAGTGCTCTCTTACATATAGTGCAACTCCTCCTCCTTTTCTCCTCTGCCTGTTCTTCCTGAACAGTCTATACCCTTCCATGACAGCGCTCCAGTCATGTGAGTCATCCCACCAAGTCTCTGTTATCCCAATTAAATCATATTTCTTGGACTGGGCCAGGGCCTCCAGTTCTTCCTGTTTGTTGCCAAGGCTTCTCGCATTAGTGTACAAACACTTCAGGTAACCAGTTGATTGCCCTATCTTCTCCATTCGAAACAGGGGGTCCTCCTTTCTTGCTCCTTCCGCTCTGCATTTCTTCCCGGTATCCTACTTTCCCACTCCCCTCATGGTTTTGGTCACCGTCCCCCGACGAACCTAGTTTAAAGCCCTCCTTACTAGGTTTGCAAGCTTGCCCGCGAAGATGCTCCTTCCTCTCTTGGTTAGGTGGATCCCATCTCTTCCTAACAATCCTTGTGCCCGGAACAGAGTCCCATGGTCGAAGAAACCAAAGCCCTCTCTGCGACACCACCTGCGCAACCACGCATTTACGTCCTCAATTCGACGATCCCTGCCCAGTCCTTTCCCTTCAACAGGGAACTTGTTACCCATTCACATCCCCAGTCTAGATAATACTTTGTCCTTCCATGAGTGCAGGGAAATGGACTAGATGACCTCTATAGGTCCCTTCCAGTCCTTTGATTTTAAGAAGGGAGGATCCCTTTCTATTCCTTTCAACAAGTGCAGCTACCACTCCCCCACACATCACATCTTAGTGTCCTGCCCAACTTCACCCTGAAATGCCCTACGTGGAGCCTCTAGACACTGTCCAACGCTGCAGGCCAGTGGAAGGATGGATCTGGGGAGGGTTCTTGTGCCCAAGCCCGCTGATGGGGGGCCAACAGGGCAACTGCCCTGGATCCCAGTGATTCAAAGTGGCCTGAGGTTCTGGCTGCTGCTGCTGCTGCAGTGGCAGCAGCGGCACCTGGAGCCCTGAACCTTTTAAAATTGCTGCTGGAGTGCTGCACTGCCATGCTCTGGGTGGCGCTTAGGAGGGGTGGGCAATCATTTTTGAAGTGGGGGCCACTTTACAAATTTTTGAAATGGTCGTGGGCTGCCCCAGCGGGGCCTCAAGCTGAAGGGGGAGCAGACTTCACTGTCTACAAACCCTGGGGGAGCATGCAAAGTCTTAGCCCCTCTCCCGCCCCGGCCCTGCCAAGGCTGTGCAGCACCTACAGAGAACCGCCAGCTGTTTTGAACAGCTGGCAGTTCACTCCGGTGCCAGGGGGAGGAGTCTTCGCATGCTCCCCCATCCCGAGGTCTTGATTGGCCTGGGGGCAGGAGAGCAGCAGGGCGGCCACAGGCCAGGAGCCCTTTCAATTGCTGTTATTTAAAGGGCTCCTGGCTCCAGCTCCAGGAGCTGCGAGCCTTTTAAATAGCAGCAATTGAAAGGGCTTGTGCCTGCTGGATGGCTGCTACTGCATTGCCTGGCAGTTGCCCAGAAAGCACAGGCCCTTTAAATAGCAGGATATGAAAGGGCTCGCGCCTCCCTGGCAGCTCCCAGGCAACACGTTAGCGGCAGGTCCGGGAGCTGTCATGGGCCAGATCAAAGTGCTGCGTGGGCCGGATCCGGCCCACTGACAGCCTCTTGCCCAGCCCTGCTCTTAGGGCTGCATGGGGAGGTAGAGGCACTGCATGTGGTGCTAGAGGCAATGCTGGGAGGTGGGGGAAATTTGGGTATTTCTGAGGGCCCGCTGCCCTTGGCCCCACTCCGTACACCTGAGACCCCGCCTCTTCCAGGAGCGTGGAGCTGCCCTCGCCCACCACCTTGCTGTTGGCTCTGGTTACTTGTGCCCTTTAACTTTTTCTACACATCTGCCTGTGGGGAGATATAATTTAGCTCATTGTATGTGGTATGAAAAAGCACAGTAAATGTCAATTTCTGAAGTCTCAAGCTCAATGGATGCCAAAATTACTCGAGTAAATCCCACTCTGAATGTGAAAATTGGCCATTAAAAATGTGTAGTTACCTGATTTTTCTCAGCCAAGTCCCCATTTTCTGTGCACAAATGCAGGATTGCTGGGTACAATTTAAGTGGATTCCTTTTGAAAGTTACATCACAGTTTGCTAGTTCATAGCTGGTTTCTATTGACTTTATTAAAGCAGTCTCTGTGCTGATGCCCAGACAAAGGACTCAGCAATCATTTTTACTGCCTCTGCTTTGTAAAAACAGCCAGCAAAATAAACCTGTTGTAGAAGAGAAGTTAAATTCTTCATTTTCTAGCTCATTACTAACAATAGTTCTCTGACTGGATCTCATTTTAGTAACTTTACTGTTGATAAGTAATTCCTCTGGGAAGCCATAGTTTTCTGATTAACATTCTATTTTCTGAAATGGTACATGTAAGTACAGTATACGCAGTGCTACTTTATCTGACTTACAACCACTAATTTCTCTGTAATCACTCAAAATGAAACAATGTTTATGTGAATGATTAATTTTAGCCTGAACATTAAGGGTATGTCTAGACTACAAGCCTCTTTCGAAAAGAGAGCATCTAGACTACAGCCAGTACAGGCAGTCTGGATGCTCTCTTTTGAAAAAGCACAGTTCACATTCGATAGCACCTTTTTTTGAAAGAGCACTTTTGAAAAAAGGCGTTATTCCTCATAAAATGAGGTTTTCCGCGATCGAAAAAACTGCCACGTTCTTTCGATTTACTTTTGAAAGAACGTGGTGGTAGTCTAGATGCAGGGGAAGTTTTTTCGAAAAAAGGCCACTTTTTTTGAAAAAACCCTGTAGTCTAGACACCCCCCTATGTGAAGAAAGCCCTTAGATTCACTTATTTCAATGAATACATGTATCTTTTAAGTTTGGTTATAGAAACATTGCATATGTTTATGGCTCTACATTTTAGAGGAATGACAATAATTAGGCAGCCAAATTTCATTGAAATTCAGTAGAGTTTGGACACCTAATTTCTTTATGGTCCTTTAAAAAATTAACCATAATACTACTAATTGTCATTTATATCATTGTTCTATTTTCAAGAAATGTCTTAAGCAGAGATGGTATTGTGTGTGTGTGTGTGTGTGTATGTATCACATGGATCCTTGGAATAATATTGTAGCTATTAAACTAATGGAAACTATTTAGTAGTTTCATCACTTTTTCTTTGTTAGAAATCTTTTTTTTAATGAAAAGTCCTCCTCCCCAGAATATTTTCTTGCAGAGTTTTTAAAGCATTTTACAGGCTTGCTTTGTTTCTCTTGTTCTCAGATTCTCATTTGCTGCCAAGCTTCCTTTTGAAATGGGTTACTCTGCGAGAACCCAACTTTAGCAGTGGGCTAAGATACAATAAGGAATGGAAATAGGAATAAACATTGTCAGGCAGTTTTCATTAAAAAATTCATATTTGATGCATGCTCTGGGTGTCCCTACGCTTCTGCATACTAGAAGCTGAAGTTGGATGTCAAAGAATGGATTGCTTAATAAATTTTCACGTTCTGAGCACTCCCTCTGAAGCATCTAGCACCAGCATTGTTGGAAGACAGGATACTGGGCTAGATGGACCATTGGTCTGACCCGCTATTTTCATTCTAATGCTTTTATAAAGCACAGTCACTCTTGGGGAATTTTTCTTTTAAAAATACTAATGAACATTCTTGTGTTTGAAGAAAATGAAGATATAACACTTCAATGTATTATTAAAGCATGTGTGGAACCACTTATACCAATATATTTTAAAGTGAGGGTCTGTGGGTAAATAAATCATATTATTGTTTTTAAAAAATGTATATTTTCAGAATTTTTAGTACCTGGTCCACACTGCCCTTCCCTTGCTGAGAAAACCTGCCTGCTGAAATAACACAGCAGCCCAGAGTTGCTTTGTACAGGTGCTACTTAGGAGGTGACGAAGAGGAATTCCTGATATGGGGCAGGAAGAAAATAGACCCCTTAACAAAGATGCTAATTATCTTACCCATTACAAAGATAGCTTCCCCAATTATCACCTCTAATATCATTATCTCATAGACATTAACCTCCCCCCTCATCCCCCCTCTGTTCTAAAATATGATTTGTCTATTTTATATGTGTTCACTTTTTTTGATTGTATCCCTTTGGTATATATGGTCATGCCAATTTTCTTCCACACTTTGATCTGAGGAAGTGGGTCTGGCCCACAAAAGCTCATCACCTAATAAACCATCTTGTTAGTCTTTAAAGTGCTGCATAGTCCTGTCTTTTGTTTCAGCAAGACCAGACTAACACGGCTATATCTCTATTACTACTTCCCTCCCCAAAGATAAGAGAGCTATGTTAGCAGAGATAAAGAGACTAAAGCCAGCCCTCAGCCCTGCTGCTCCCACCTGCTTGAGCTGGATGCACTGAGACTGCTTTTCTGGTGTTTTCCCTTTAATCTGCCAGCAGAATGTTAGTTAGAGGAAGTGAGTGTGTGGGTGAGAGAGAGACCTCACCTGTGTCTGTTCTGTGGGGTTCCTCTCTCCCCAAGTCTCCAGTGTTGCAATAAATTGGGATAAGCCAAATTTAATTATTACTTCAGAGGGGTAGCTGAGTTAGTCTGTAACTGGAAAAACTTAAAAAACAACGAATAGTCTAGCAGTACCTTACCATCCTGTTATTACTGTTATCAGTACTGCATAATATTAATAATATTAATGCAGTGGTATAGCTGTATTGATTCCAGGGTATTAGAGAGACAAGATAGGTGAGGTAATATCTCTGTTGGTGACAGAGTCAAGCTTTTGATCTACACCAAGCCATTCCTCAGTCTGGCTGGGAAAGATACTCAGTGTCAAAGCTAAATACAAGGTCGAATAGATATTTAACATCAGTAATTAGCACATGTAAGGGACCATTGAAGGTGTAAGTGGCCCAGTAATAATACCCCTGTAGTTATAGGAGAAAAAAATGAGGTTAGTGGGTTACTGAGTGTTGTAATAATAAGCCATAAATCCAATGTCTTTATTAGCCCATGATTGCTAGTGCCTAACAAAGTTATGAATTTAAGTGCCCAGCTTCAGTTTCTGAAGGTATTATGCAGGTTTCCTTTGAGAGTGAAGACCAGTAGGTCAGTTGGGGTGTGTCTACACAGCAGGGCGTATCTCAAAATAAGCTACACAAATTGAGCTACGTCAATTGCATAGCTTATTTCAAAATAGCTTATTTCTAATTTGTGTGCTTCCACACGGCACTTATTTTGAAATAGAGCACTCTTCCTCTGACTTCCCTTACTCCTCGTACAATGAGGGTTACAGGAGTCGGAGTAAGAAGTCCTCCAGCTTGACAGTATTTCAAAATAACTGCCTGCTGCGTAGATGTGGACTTAAGTTATTTTGAAATAACGTTGCTGTGTAGACGTGATTTCCTTACAGAGTGATTGCTTTATGACGTGTTCACCCTCAGATGATATGGTGTCTTTGTCTCATATTATTTTCCCACATAAATTCATTTGATACGTGCGCAGCTGTATGGTTTCACCCACATAGTTATTGGTGCATTTAGTACACTGGCTGAGGAATGTAACATGTTCTAATAGGCATGTATAGAACCCATGGATGTGGGGGATGAGATAGCAATAGAGATATATCTGCAGGCTTTGTGTCTGTTGTTCTGGCAGTGTCTGGCACTGCTTTGAGTTGGTGTGTCCAGGTCTGTGGGAACTTTGCTTCTAAGGAAGAAGCTGGAGGATTGCTTGAAGTCCAGAAGAGAGGGTTCAGGGAAGATTTTCATTCTTTTTCAGTAGCAGTGTGTGCCTGATTGGGGGTCTCTCTCTCTCTCTCTCTCTCACACACT
Source organism: Rafetus swinhoei (assembly GCA_019425775.1). Classification (NCBI taxonomy): domain Eukaryota; kingdom Metazoa; phylum Chordata; order Testudines; family Trionychidae; genus Rafetus; species Rafetus swinhoei. The sequence goes on from CM033424.1 coordinate 225,231,558, forward strand.
CACACACACTCACACACACACACACACACACACACACACACACACACACACACACACACACACACACACACACACACACACGTTGCTTCTCTGCCATGCTTTTAGTGTTACTTCCAAAGTCGAGGGTAGTGGAGCATCACAAAGACAACCATCTCCAAGAACCTCAGTTACTACACAGGGTGAGTAACTGTCTCCCCTTCTTCATCAACATCATTGTCATCTTCTTCTTGGAGTGTTCTTGTGGGCATTCCATTTTAAGTGACTGTAGAGCAGTGCCCCTCAATGGAAGGAAGGGACTTTGGAGCTGTGGCAGATCATAAAACTGTAAGTCCAAAGTAGAGCATGACAAGCATTGCTCTCTGGCATAATGCTCTGTGATTGTGTGAGCTGACACACAGGTTGATACTTTGCAGATGTCTTTAATGAGCACGTTGTGGAGGAAGTTTATCGATGTAGAGAGTGCTCTGGTGGAGTGCGTGCAGGTCCTCAGTGTGGATTATAGTTGTTGGGACAGCTATCTGAAAGAACCACAGTTACTGCACTGGGTGAGTGATCTTCTCTTTCAAGGTGGGTCTCCATCAAGTGTTGGTGGCAGCTGTTTGATGATTTACCATATAAGTTCCACTGGGGGGGTAGTAGGTGACAACTTAAAGCATTTTATTTCAGTATAGAAGAAGGTTCTCTCAGTCTATTTGGATGACCATGAACACATCTACTGCTCTGGTGGAGTGTTCTTGTGTGTGTGTGTGTGTGTGTGTGTGTGTGTGTGTGTGTATTAAGGTTTATACTTCAAATCTTCTCCTCCTTGCATGTTCTGTGGTATATGAGTGTCACCTGGTCATTTATTGGTATGTTCGGGGTGGTTACTGGACCTGTGAAGGTAGGTGTGGTGATCAGAGGGGCTCTTGTATTTAACTGTCTGTAAGGGTCTATTGCTGAAGCTGGTCATGGTGTCCAGGAAGTTGATGCTAGTTTGGGAGTGTTCCAGTGAGAGTTTAATGGTAAGTGGTGGTGGTTGATGTTGTGCCTATCACATGTGGTCAGGGGCAAGTGGTAAGCGGAGACACGAGGGCCACTGTCCACGTGACCCCTGCTCCAGCCTGGGGAAGGGCCAGTACAAACTTCCTCTGCCCGAGGCCCTCCTCCTCCCCGCCCATACCCTTCCCTCCCTGCCCTTGCTTCATCCTCTGTCAGGCTCTGTCCCCAACCAATGGGACCCAGAAGACTAGAAGGGCTGGAGGTCCACCCCCCTCCAAACCAGCAGTGGCGGGACAAGTGGAGCAACATGGCCCCAGCTTGCTCTACTCACCTGAATGTGTTGCTCTGCCAACTGCCAATGAGTGTGCGGGTGGTTCCACCCCTCCCTTGAGCAACAGAGCGGCGAGAGCAGAGCAAACGGGGGCTGCATTGCTCCACCTTCCCTCACTACTGCTGAGTAGTGTTGCGGGGCTGGATACCTGCTGTGGGTGCCAGGCCCCCTCCATGCTAACTCCTCTGGATGCTCAGAGACTCAGGCCCCACAGATCCTCGCCATTTCCTTGTCTCTCCCACCCATGCTGTTTGGGAGCATGTGCCTTCCATGCATCACCCCCTGCAAGTGGTATAACTCATCCAGTACACTAAATATGGATGAAGGCAGATAATGAGTACATTTTTGAATGAACGCGTAACTTTGCCAGACACTGAAAATCATGGTCTTAATAATGACACTGATTTATGGCTAATAACAATATGTAACCCATTAGCCCCTCTGTTTGTCCTATGACTACACGGTTGTTAATGGGGCACATCTCCTGGAATGGTCCTTTGGAATATATGCTATCTGTTCGACCTTGTATTTAGCTGTGACACCTTGAGTGCCTTTGCCAGACCTGAGGACGGGTTCTATGTAGTTCAAAAACTTGTCTCTCTCACTAATAGAAGTTGATCCAATGAAAGATATTGCCTCCCCCCACCGTGTTTCTCTATTCAGTATGGTGAAATAGTTTCTGTTTCAGCATTTTAGAGAGAGGTCTGTCCAATTTTTAGGTTTCCTATGTGGACCTTCATCTTCCTCAACGTCCATTGAGATCCTTATGTAAAAACACGTAAGCATTTAATATAGGTTGGCTTTGACTCTTAATTTATTTTTCTTTCCTAGATGAAGGATGCAACTCTTTGTACACAGGTGTGTCAATAAAGCTCTAAGTGCTTTGCTGTCTTTTAAATTTACATGAGTAATTCCTATTTTGGGGGATTAGGCTGGTCTGAAGCAAATACATATTGTGTTTGCGGATATGGGAAGGAATCCAAAACTACAGGATTCTGACTGACATCAGGTATTTTACATTTTGAGGAGGAAAACACTTTGATGGTCAGTACTTCAGATAATCTTTCTAATAAGATTTTAAAATGCAAAGTGAAAACAAGCATGCGATCAGATAATTTGATTACCTTTTCATGTACAGACTGGTTTATAGGTTTTGGCTGCTTAAAATATTAAGTACTGAATTAAAATGAGCAATATTGCTATGACACCAGAGTTCAGAAAACATTCTCAGTATTTTTGTTAAAAGTGATATGCTGACATTTGATATGGAGTCATATTCATAAATACAGTTGTTAGTTGCCTTTTTATTGCCTATTCTTAAAGTGCTCTTTGATTTTTCAAAAAAAAAAAAAAAATCAAAGAGCATTTCATGAATGGGTTAATGTTTTTCTTAATGAGCTAATTTCAATGGAGATATTGGCTATTCATCTTTACTTATTACAAGCTTGATGTTGCACAAAAATAGTGCAGGAAATAATCATTTTGTAAGGAGAAAAATAAAGCTCCTTTATGTGCTTCACATACCAAACATATGTATGTAAGATTATGGCAACAGTCGACTCCAGACAAGTATCATTCTCATCTCCACAATAGTGAAAAATATCCTCTGATGTTAGGTGAAAAAGGTGGACCACTAGGCTTCGTGAATTCTGAACAGAGGGTATAATTAAAGATCCATAAAAATATCATCGCTTTTTCAAACAGACTTTAGTTGCCCAGGTTTTAACACAGTAAAGAACTGGGGAAAATAAAACCAAGAAAGTGATTGGGGAAATTCTGCTCCTGTTGAAACGCGTGTGAATTTTGCTATTGACTTTGATGTGATCAATTTTTGGTACTTGTACCCTGATTCAGGAAGGAATTAAGTACCTACATATTGTAAGCATGTGAAGCGCTAAAGCAAAGTCAATGGGATTATCCACATTTAAAGTTAGATATATGTAGGCCTATTGCTGTGTGTGTGTGTGTGTGGGGGGGTCAAAGTGGGCAGCTACTCCAGGGCCTGGCAATTTAAAGGGCCAGGGGCTCCCAGCCACTACTTCGGGTCCTTTAAATTTCCGCCAGAGCCCTGGCCCCTGCCCCTTCTGTGGGCTCAGAGCCAGTCTACCCCCCTTCTTGCCCAGGAGCCCAGCAAGTCTGTCAGAAGCCCTGGGCATATGTTTAGATACTTTGCTGCATGAAGGTATTTGACACCTTTTTTAAACTGATCGAGCCTTATAGTGCATAGCAGTGGTTATCAAACTGTGGGTTGGGACCCCAAAGTGATTGTGACTAGGGATGTTAGTGTGTAATTGAATAGTTGTGTAACTGCACAAAATATTATCAGTTACATGACTATTTGATAGTCCCCAGGGGCGGGGCCAGCAGCCAGTGCGCTCCCAGCCCCACTCCCAAGGAGCCTCCTGCCACCCCGCGCTGCCGCCTCTCTATCAGAGGTTTAAAAACCAGTTCCCTGCACAGCCTGACAATCCCTGTCTGTCGGGGGTCTGAGCCCCCCCTGGACAGAGGTTGCTCTGCTGCTGCCACAGAGCAGCCTCTATCTGTGGCAGGCCCAGGCTCACCTCAGACAGGCTGCTCTGTGGGATGCGGAGCAGCATCTGTCTGCAGGGAACTTGGACCCCCTCCTCATGGACAGGGGCTGCTCTGCGGAAGCCTCTCCTGCCCCCTCCTCCACTGCCTCTGATACAGAGGCAGCAAAGGGGGGGAATGGGTGTAGTCGACAGGATTGGCTTAACAGTTAACAGTTTAACTAAACATACCGAACACCCCAAAAAAAAAAAAAAACACCAGGGAAAAAATTCTGTTGAGGGGAAAAAAAAGGACTCCGAGAGTTATTAAGCAAAAAAAAAAAAAAAAAAATTAAAAGATTAAAAATAAAACAGCATGGCCCCTTTAAGAAAAACCTTTGAAGCTTTTGCCAGTGGCCATCTTGTTTTCCTGATTGAGCCAGAAGACAGCTTCCCTGCGGAATCAGGTAAGCAGGCAGGTCGGGAGGGCCCTGGGTCAGGGCCCTGGGTCTGGGCCCAGTTGCTAAGTGTGTGTAGGGTTGCCAGGTGTCAGGTATTTTCACCTCCTGGAAGGGAAAAAAAATCAGAAAATACCTGACATTTTAGATGTCCGGTATTTTCTGAATTTTTTTACTGGACAGGAGGTGAAAATACCAGACTGTCCAGGTCAATACCGGACACCTGGCAACCCTAGAGTTGCCGGGACTGCTGTTAGGCTTGCTGGGGCCCGGGGCCAAAGCGCAAACTCCACCACCCAGGGCCAAAGCTGAAACCCAACGGCTACAGCCCTTCATGGCAGGGCTCAGGTTGCAGGCCTCCTGGCTGGGGCTGAAATCCTTGGGCTTTGACACTCCCCACTTCTCTCACACACACTTGGGATGTTTAGATAGTCTCAGGCCACTGTGCCCCCACCCCAGCAGCAGTTTGGGAGTGGGAGGGGCTCAGGGCTGGAGATATGGGCTGACACTTACCTTCGGGGACTTCCCAGGAATGGTCAAAATCCCTGCAGCTTCTGTCATATTTTTAATGCTCGGTATTTAATGGTAGTGTTCTTGTTATGTGTCTTACGAAGACACCATACTGCTTACTCTAGCAATGTTATTTGTGATTCGACAACATTTGAGTATGAAAAATGTTTAAAATAAATATAAATCAGTAAAAAAATGAGTTAGAATGAAAAATAAGTAAACGGGTCATGGAAATAGTATCAGCCTCTTTTGTGGTTTGCATGGAGATGCATATGGGAATGAGCCTCACCACTGAACTATCTGAGCTTCACTGGGGTGTTTGATGCTATGATTCAACCACTATGTTTCTATATGCTGTATACAGTACCAAACAGGATGTGGTTATTGGTAAACAAGGGAGATGAAGTTGGAACTCAAGCTGTTTGTGAAACTCTAGTTGTGTCTATAGTTGTAGCAGGTTAGTTTAATAAACACCTCCTTTTTAAGAAGGGCTGTGTCCCCATTTATCATGACAGACCAGGAACATATCTTCTGAAAAGCTTGGATTTCCATAGAATAGGCACTCTGTGCTGTAAGTCTCTTCTGTTCCTCTTCATGTGTGATCGATTGGGAAATAACTGATGATAATTTTGGCTTTCATGTGTAATATGTTATCTATTTTGCAACCTCCAACTTTCTAAGGGAAGCTCTGATGAACTGAGTCCTCGCTTATTCTCTTTATCCATAAACTTTACAGGATTGTTCATGCATGTGTTGATAGGATTGGGGTCTAAATTTGTTTAATATCTGAGGGATTAATAGAATATGAATAATCTCTAAACTTTGTTTTAAAACTTTTTAAAGAGTCCTATTTGCATGGGACTAAAAAAATATCCTATAACCAGTCTTAAAAAAAACCCATTTGTAAACAGAGGTCTGAAAAGATATGACTTCAAATTCAAATGTTCATAAAGAAGTCTTTTAAAACTTTTTCAAATTATTCAATGTGTTTCCTTTAACTATCCCACAATTAACAGCAAAATCATGACCATGCAAGCACACTAGAGCACATAGGGTTAGTAAGCAGCTTGCCTATAGGTAAGAAGGAAGCTTGCATGTGTGCTGCCTGTCTTGAAGCAATCGTACAGAGGACTTTTAATTTATAATATGGATAGTGTCCATGCAGGGTGTCTGTAGTGTGCATTTTTAATACTTTTTTTTAAAAAAAATGCAAACTCATTTACCTTAATCATTCACTTTTTGTATAGCTGGTCCCTTCAAAAGATGCTTTGAGGTTTGACTTTAATGTGGTTTGCTTATTTTAAGAGACTCAGTTGTTCAGGGATTGAGCCATGTATGATAAACAGCTTGGTTGGCTGACATGCAAAGAGGTTATTAATTATCCAATTTATACTGGAAGGAAAAATTGGCTTATGTGGAGAAAAAACTAATTCATGCTGTGATCGAAGCAGTGTTGCTTACAGTTGATGACCCATGTCACTGAACAGAGAGAATATGAAGAACTTGGGAGGTATTTTATTCATTTTTTTCCCTAGAAAAAGTGACATCCCATATTTAAACTGAATATCCAAGAATGGAATTGAAAATAATTGTTATTTTTAAGTGATTTCAGTTTTTCTGTTTCTTCAGCTCTCATACAGCTGATTTCTATAAATAAAAGGTAGTGGCTTTTATTTATTTATTTTTTTAGAATGAAAAATTGGAATAAAATAATTACATTTGCTTTTCTAATCATGGCACAATATAATAAAAGGTGTCATTTTTAACAACAGTCTAGGAACTTTCAGGTTCAAAACACTAGAATAATAAAATGCGCTTACTTTTAAAATAATATATTGGAAGGCAGACATTCTCAACCTGTAGTGAAAATTTACTCTGCATGTTTGTGGGATTCAAAATTAATATGTTCAATGATCTACAAAAGAATTAAGTGGTAACTTATTTTTATATCAGTATGTCTCTTCTGCAGCTACAGTAGTTCAGAGGCTTGCACTTTTGCACTACATTTAATAATAAAAAGTAAAATGAGTGTTCTTTGATTTCCCCACAGGATGGTTATGATGTAGTATGCATTAAATTTATGTGTGCACAGGGATAAATAAGAATAACATCTGTTCCAAAAGTTTAAAATATCATGGTGTCATTGTAGCGACAGAACTGTCCTTCAGGTGCACAGAGAGAAACTAGGTTTTATGATTCCAATCATTTTGAGATTCCTTTGCCCTTCTAAATCTTCAGGGTTTCCAGTGGAATCTTTTGCGAGCGGACACATCACTCCCTCTCCTCACCCACGAGCAGTAATTTGGTTATCACTCACACCAGCTTTACTTGCCTCCAACAAGATATATGGTGTTATCTTGGCCTCAGACAGCAACTTATTTCAAAATATTTTAATTGTGGCCGTTGCTGATAGTCTTCTTAAATAACATAGGACTCTTCCCTTCTGAGGTGACCTCCATGTTCCATGCCAGGAAGGATCAAATCCAGGACATCACGAAGGCCTTTTGAAACATGTTTTGTCCTTGGACAGATCAGAATGACACCTTCAGGGTGATGGCTCCTCTTTCATTCTTTCCTGGTATCAAGGTGTAATGGTAACATGCATCATTCCAAAAGGGGTCAGATTTGTTATCCCAGAGGCTTACAGTGCTACAGAGTTCCCAGTCCTATAAAACTTATTGTCTCCTCCACTAAGCTTACAGTCACCTCTTGAGCCAGAGAGGGAAGTGTCATTGGACAGGCCTTGCAAAGCTGTTGTTCAGCATTCACTATCAGTTGAATGTGCAGATACCTGAGCATACACCCTTAACTGCAAGGTACTTAAATGGACTTCTGTAAAAAGCTCTTCCTTCAGGGAAGAGTGTGAAGGGACCAAAGATTCCCATTAACCTCCTTTACTTTCAGTTGCCCTCAGGCTCTAGTCACTTGCTATCTCTCCTGTGGTGGGAGGGCACTGCTATGCACAGCCCAGTGTCTATTCTGCTTCAGGCCAAGTCACAGAATAATTCTGTGTAAGCACAAAAGCTTGAGTCTTTCACCAACAGAAGCTCTAAGAAAAAAACAAAAACCAAAAAAAAAAGATTAGCACCTCACCCACCATGCCTCTCTAATATCCTGGGACCAGCATAAACACTGCAAATAACATTCCTCATTTATTGATTAATTTGTGATCTGTGGTGAGTGCAGACTCTTACTTTAGTGGGCTTTCTAAGGACAGGTTACAAAAGAGCCCTTCTCCTCAGAGAAGTAGAGGGGGCTGACAGATTACTTTCAGGGTGTGTCTACACTGGGAAATTATTTCTAAATAACTTATTGTGAAATAATAACTCCAGAAATAATAATTTCAAAGTAGCGTGTTCACGCTATGGGGAAGCCTCAAAATTGGTCCAAGGCAGGCTCCATTAATGTGGATGCGCCACCTCAACTTAGAGCCTCAGGAAGCACTGGGGAGTAATTAGTCTGAATGACTCTGGGGACTAGTTATTTGGAAATAGTGGCACTGGAACAAACACACTACCACTATTTCTAAATAACTATTTTGAAATTAGCATTATTCCTTGTGGAAAGCAGGAGCTATTATTTTGAAATAATAGGCTTGGTAGTATGACCACTCAGGGTGTATCTAGACTACAAGTTTTTTTGGAAAAAAGACCACTTTTTTCGAAAAAACTGCCCCTGGATCTAGACTGCCGCCGTATTCTTTCGAAATTAAATCGAAAGAACGTGGTGGTTTTTTCGACTGTGGTAAACCTCATTTTATGAGGAAGAATGCCTTTTTTCGAAAGTGCTCTTTCGAAAAAAGGCATTCTTGAATGCAAAACGGGCTTTTTCGAAAGAGAGCATCCAGATTGCCAGATCACTTTTTGGAAAGAAGTGGTTGCAGTCTAGATGCTCTCTTTCGAAAGAGGCTTGTAGTCTAGACATAGCCTCTGTTTGTTATTTCAAAATAAAGGGTGTTGTTTCAAACAATCAAACCAGAGGTTGGGGCTGTAGATAGAGGGAGTCAGTGGGCAGTGGTAGATTATCTGCACTGTGCTGACTGGGCAAATATTGCTGCTGGTTAGTGAAAATATAATTTCGCTTTCTGCAAGAAAGGAAGTGAGAAAAAATATTGCCTTCCAGCAGAAAAGGGGGCTGCTGAAGAATTCTTGTAGACTGATGCCTGCAGACATCAAAACAAACATCAAAGAGAAAAATGAACACAATGTATCTGCCTCTCTGTTTGTTCAAGTGCTAAAGCTAAATTTAGTATAAGTATTTCAAAACCTATTTATTTTCTGGTTCACTGATACAAAAAGTAATTTGTTGTGGGTAATGTTACTTGTTATGAAATAACCATTTCATTAGTCTAGCAAAAGTGAATATAAAGAACAGAATATAAATATTAGAGGAAGAAGTTTTAAGTGCCAGAATTTCGAATTGCGTCTAGAACATGTGCAGAATTCCTCTTACCTTTATTGATAGCTTCTCCAATTGTCAGAATGTTGATAAGTAGATCACTCTGGGACTGTGTATTTCTGTACTAGTATCTGCTAAACTAGGGTTGCCAGGTGTCTGGTTTTCGCCCGGACAGTCCGGTAATTGTGGCCCCTATTTGGTTAAAAAAAAAAAAAAATACAGGACAAGTAAAATGTCCAGTATTTTCTGTTTTTCTCAGATAGAAGGCTGGTGGGGACGTTCTTCCCCTGCTGCGCAGTGATCTTTTTTTTGCTCGATAACTTTGATTCCCCCGTCTTTTTGTTTTGGTTTTTTCCTCACCATGTTCGGAATTTTTTTTTTAAAGTATCTGGCAACCCTACTGCTAACAATGTTCTGAACTGGTGCATTTGCTGCAGTGGCAACAGGAAGCTATATCATCATTATCCAAATATCATAGAAATTACTTCCACTCTAAGTTTTATCTTTACAAATTGCATGCTTTTCCTGTGTGAAGTCTATAAGTATGGACTTTATCCTTTAAATACAATGAGAGTCCCTCAATTTAATATATTTTAGTAGGGAAATAATAATTTCTAAGCCAAGATAGGCTCTTGCTTACCAAAAACTTTTCAGCCAGGGCCCATATACTTGGCCAAGGATACCCTGGTAATTCGCGTTCATACATGTCACAGAATCACTAATGTTCATGGAGAGAAAATGGAACTTTGCTTCTTAAGACCTGATCTGAGGGATCATTAGGGCTGTTCAAACAATCATGCTGTACAGTAGATTAGGTACATGATCTACTGTGTCTTTCCCACTTTTGTTTGTTTTAAATTGTCTTCCCTTTCAGTGGACTGTCACTACAATGTTTCAGTTAGTTGTAAGGTGGAGTGTGAATTAAGAAGAGGTGGTAGATTGGCATAAAAAGGAATGGGTGGGAGTTGCAAGGAGGTGGCTTGTGTAGACAACAGAGTTTTATAATGTTTTATGTAATGTGCTTAATGGATAGTGTGAGAATAAACGTTAAGCAACTATAACTTTGTCAGCAACCCTTCTCTGGTTAGCAGGAAAGAACTGTCTTCTAGGCCCTTAATTAAAATACATCAGGCAGACTGCTTGTGTCTGTAGCTGATATTAATACAGAAAGAGATCAAAAGGATCCTTGTGATTCAGTATGATCACACTGTGCTCTTAGCAATAATTAGAATACAGATTGTGTTATAAAAAGAATGATGAATGATTAAAAGTTTGTACTAACATAAGTTTTATATTATAAGTAGATTGATAACTTTTGAATGGACAGTCATGTCCCTTTTTGACAATTGTGTAGTTCTTGGTGGGGGGGATGAATAAGTTGGAAAAAGATAACTTAAAGGTTCAGAATTGTCAAAGTCCGGATGGTCAAAAAAGGGGAAGAAGGAGCTGGAAGACTCAGGGGTGTCAAGGTGCCATCAATTGGGCCCAAGATAAGACAGGCTGGTGCTGGACATATAGACAGTCTTGAAGTTAAGAGCAAGCACCCTTTTAGATAGACACTGGGAAGGAAGTACTAACATGCTGATTGTCAAATGACAAAGAAAATGACTTCCAGATAAACAGATGTTACACAAACTGATAGTGATTGATTAAGAACTGACACGGCAAAAATGTATAGACCTGAATGGAAGAAAAATCCTATAAAAGATGGAGTGTCTTGTATGAATCTTCAGATCTCACCTTGTCAAGATTGAAGAATCGGTCCGAACTGAGAGAAGTCTCCACCTCACATTTAACGCACCTGGCCAATGAGTTAATGTGAGCAACAAAGTGGTAACTTGAAGCAATGACATGATGAGGTGTGTGACTGGGTATTGTGGGTGTGGGTGTTTATGAATATGCATATAACAAAATAATGTTACATTGTCAATAAATGTGGTGTTTTGCCTCATCCCCTTAAAAAGGTCCTGTAAAATTCTTTCAAGTATAACACATGGATATATAAGGCCTGGGAAGGGTGTATCTAGTTGGAAGCACAACATATATCAAATGTTTAGGAGAATGGGTGGAAAGAGGGAACACTAGCCACCAGTTTTCTATATTAGGTTTAAAACCTTGCATAAAGAAAAAATATATACATAATTGCTCTGTAGACTAAGTGGCCCTTTCCTGGTGTTTAAAAAACTCTCTGAAAAATATCTGCAGTAACTTACCAAATGCCAAATATTTGCACTCAGGAATTGTATACAGCCCACAGGAAGGATTCATTGATTTACTGTATTTATATGAAGAGTACAAGATATCAACTTGGCATCATACAGTCTTACAAGAAGTGAATGTAGGATTGACTGCTTGGTGTAGTGATAACTATCATGTGCTATACTGGCCCTCTGTGGGAAGGTGTGACTATGTGGAGTAGTGAAGACATACCTTGTGCCATAAAAAATCTCCAGGATTAATGTCTGTAGGTCTGATTGCTGGTAAAACAAATGTGAATGACTGTCTCCACTTCACTGCAGCTAGTCATTCAGAAATTACTAAAGCAAAGCAGAAAATGGTCAGTAAATGGTAAGCATTACTACTCTGAAATTCTACCTGGACACCTTCAACAGTAGTGTGCTAGGAGTCCCTTTTTTGGACAAACTCCCATGATATTGAAAAATTATCATTAAGGTCCAGTTTGTCCTTACATACATTACAAACAGCCAGACCATTCAGGCACTCTTGTTCCACAAGAGAGAAGTTTTTGACCTGTGGAGACAGGTGACCCTTGCCTCTGTTTGCCGGAGGCTGGGAATGGGTGATGGGATGGATAACTTGGTGATTACCTGTTCTGTTCACCTCCTGAAGCAATTGGCATTGACCACTGCCAGAGAAAGCATAGTGGGCTAGATGGACCATTGGTCTGATCCAGTATGGGCTTTCTTATGTTCTTAAATGGATAAATTTGTTGACCAACCGCAAAATGTATCCTCATCCTTCTCACTCTATTGGTATTGTAGATTGTGTCTGAAACTTCCGTTACCTCCATTGTTATTCAGAACACATGCTGCATTATACAGTGCAGAAATAACACAAGGGGCTATTTCCTGGTGCTGTTAGTTTGTGCACACCCAACATGTTGGTTCCATAGTGGATTTTTCTTCTAAGATTTTACTATGACAAATGTACACGGAAAACAGATCATCCACTATATCTGCTACAGTGTATTAAACAAATCTCAGATGGGTAGCCATGTTAGTCTGTAACTACAAACAATGAGTAGAAAAATCTCAGGAGGAAAAATATCAGTAGCAGAAGGCAAAATCAATTAAAGCTCTTTTCCCCCCAAGCACAGCGCTCTTGAAAGCTTTTATTTTCCTTCCAAAGCACAAGCTACTTGGAAGCAAAAGAAACTTAATTCATACCGGGTAGGGAGAACAGAATCCTTTATGGCATGAACACTAGGATTTGGCAGTTTGCATGAGCAATGGACCTTTTCAAAAGCTGGAACTGGGACAAGGAGACTTGTCTAAAAGGTTGGGAAGGCAGGGAGGGAATGTCCTGCTTACCTCCCTCTAGAGGTGCCTGTGGTTGGAAGGGAGAGCAGATGAAATGACAGTAGATAGACAGAGCTGAGCAGGGCCAGAGAAGCACAAACCTGATACAGAAGATGAGAGAAATTAATGGTATTCTATAAAGAGGTGCACAGCATGATCATCATACCGATGTGAGAGGAAGATGATTACAGCACAAACATTTTTTATCGGTTGGAGGTGTGTGTGTTGAGATGAAAGATGTAGTTTATAGTAATGAGGTGCGGACAAGAGTTTTAGTTGTCAGCTTGAAGAAGAATTGTGGCAGGATTTGTCTGGACCCTACAGTGTCCCCAGTCTCAGATAGTTTTACTAAATGAAAAGATTTAAATGTGTGCTTTGCTTTTAAAAAATCCAGCCTCATAACTTTGTGTTTTGTACAAGTTCCTCTTTCCACTGACATGTTCTCTCTCTGCATCCTGTAACTGCTAGTTAGATTGGCTGAAAGTTCTTTGCAGCAGTCTCTCTGTCTCTCTCACAAATGCAATTCACACCCAAGGAGCTACATAACACTTGCTATAATCAGGGAAATTATTTTTCCCTTGTAGGAACACTTTCTACTTATTCAGCCTCTATATGAGACTGCTTCCAATTAGGAATGTAAAATCCCATTTAATTGGTTAACCAATTAAATATTAAGTTTAACCAGTTAACTAATTAAATGGGGGGCTTGAGCTGCCAGCCTGCCCTCTGCAGCTGGGCTGAAGTGCGCACGCACACACAAACACACACACACACACACACACACACACACACAGACAGACAGACAGACAGACAAGGGCTACCCTGGCTGAGCTGGAGCATCTCTGCCTGCAGTGGATCCCACAGGGCTGGAGCAGCCTCCTGCCCATTCCAGACTAGGTACTGCTCCAGCCTCTGCTGGTTAAACATTAACATCACTAATTTCAATTCAGCTGCATGTGAATGTCTGATAGTAAATATACTGTTACAGTTGTGTGTGACATATTATTTAAGTTACATATTCTGATTTTTCAAACTGGATTAATTGTATAACTGTAAAGTATATATATGTTGATGTGAGGTAGACTCTGAAGTAACATCTGGGCCTAGCCTCAATAGTCAAGGACTACTGTTAATATAATGAGTAGCATATGCCTTATGTTTACAGGACAGGAAAAATTATGCAGGAGGGACTAGGGATATTCCTCAAGGAGAGCTGGTGGTTTGCTTTGTTAGGCAAGAACAGTGTTCTGTGAAATGATGGATGAGGATAATGAAGGGAAAATGTGGCCTGTCATGGAACTGTAAGAGGTTAAAGCTGCATAGTTCCAGCTGCCTGGTTTCATATGCAGTTCCTGACTTGGCCTGGTGAGCTTTGCTGTGTGAGCCAACACAGAAGGCATTTGTATAGGGTTGGGAAGATGGTGAGAAGATCTTTATGTAAATTTTTTCCACTTCTAGTTCTAGCCATGTCACAGATGAGTAATTTCTCACTGTTCCATTCTTTTTTCATATCTATCTTTCTGTCTATCCATAATCTGTCTATCTAAATAGTGAGGGATGTCTGTTGTAGTGGAGATCAAACATACAAGTTTTCAAAAGGCCAACAGACACAATGGCCATATGAAGGGAATACAAACAAATAAAAACAAAACAAAAAATTTACCCTTCCTTTGGACTCCATCTCCTGCAAAGCTCCAAAATATAAATTTGTAAATGCCATTGTAGTATGAGTTTTGCATCTACTCTGTGTTGTATCATTTTGCCATTGGCAACATCTGGCATGCTGAGACAATGACTTTTACAGTAGAATCTCAAGAGTTACAAAACCTTGGGAGTGGAGGTTGTTCTGAAATGTTCATATACCTGAAGAAAACATTATGGTTTTTCTTTCAAAAGTTCACAACTGAACGTTGACTTTATACAGCTTTGAAACTTTGCAGGAAAAAAAATGCTACTTTTAACCATCTTACTTTAAATGAAACAAGCAAAGAAACAGTTTGCTTACCTTGTCAAATCATTTTTAAACTTTTGCTTTTTTAATAGTTTACATTTAACGTAGTGCTGTACTATATTTGCTTCTTTTTAGTAGACAATCTTTCTATTAAACGGCCACCATTCTCTCTCTCTCTCTCACTCACTCACACTCTCTCTCTCTCTCTCTCTCTCTCACACACACACACACACACACACACACACACACGGTGTGCATTATATTTGTATTGCAAGGGTTGGAAGGGCTTCTGGAAAGTTCGATTTGATTGGGATGGCTAGAGCAGTTGTGAACCTTGGCTCTCAATACTTTGCGCCAACTCAACCATTTGTTGTGCTCAGTCAAGTCCGTTCTTTGGAAGGTGTAGAGATCAACGAAATCAACCCAAACAAATTCATGGGTGACAATGTGTGTCATAAAGACGCCTTAGAAGAATTACAGCATCTTCGAAGCCTTCCTCCTTTTAACCAACAAAACAATTGATCGATCACCTCAATTACTTTATCCTTGCCTTAAACACAACTGATCTGAATTAAAAATTAAATACCTAGTGCAAAAAACATTTTGTAAAACAGTCTAGCTCAGAATACATGAGCATATCAAAACGAACCTTGGAGTTTTTATTATTTGAAACACACTAGATTTAAGACCAAAAAGACAAAAAAAAACTTTTTAAAAAGACAATATTTCTAAAAGTGTACCAAAAGACTAAAAATAATAAAAAAAGTGCACCAAAAAGTCAAAAATAATGCTTTAAGCTAGCAATGTAGGAAAAAGATTGGATGGCTAACAGTTAGCAACTACCTTGAATCGTACTTAGCCATCCAATCTTTTTCCTACACTGCTAGCTTAAAACTTTATTTTTGACTTTTTGGTGCACTTTTTTTTATTATTTTTAGTCTTTTGGTGCGTTTTTAGAAAGATTGTCTTTTTAAAAAGTTTTTTTATATATATATTTTTCTCTTCTGCTGCTTGATTGTGTACTTTCAGTTCCAAATGAAGTGTGTGGTTGACTAGTCAGTTTGTAACTCTGATGTTCATAACTGAGGTTCTACTGTAATACCTTTCAAAATGTATCCATTATATATGATTAAAAATATAAACCATTGCTATTTAAATTTAGACCCTCTCCATTATAGTCACTATTGTGATTAGAATATTAACAATTGAAAGATAATAAACACCCCAAACACATACCTCTTAAACCATTAGTGACTGGTCAGTAAAGAAATTGAAGTTCATTTTTCTCATCTCAGAAATGTGTAAGTTGATCAGAGGAGCATTTCATTCAATGCTAAGGCAATTTTTTACAGGCTCTCTTAGACCATATGTAAATTGATATGTGGCTGTGATGTTGCCTTTGGGCTAAATGTTAGTGTAATGGCAAATCTGAAGAGGAGCAAAAGTGGAACTGAATACATTTAACAATAGAAACAGTAATCTAACCCACTGTGTAGCAGGTTGTGTATTTAAAAAGTTAGGCAAAATAGAAAATATGATATGTACATGGCAGGGTTAACATTGCTATTGGAATCTTCACTTTGGTATTTCCTGACTTTCCTAATGTAGGTTTATTTTATTTTGTTGTTTACTTAATTTCCTAGTTTTTCTTGAAAGCAAAACAAAACAAACAAAAAACTCTTAACACTCCCCAAAAACCACACATTTTTTGATCCAGAAGGAAGAGACTTGTTCTTTGTAATTACTACAGGGGTTCCTTCAGGAAATATGCAGTCTTTTACATGCAAGAGTTACGTTTTATGCACTTAATGGATGTGCTGCTGTGGTGTTTCTAAGTCAGCGAGGGAGCACGAGAGCCAGTGGGACTGAGGAACCAGGGATTAAATTTGGGAGCTTCTCTGAAACTGGGTTGAAGAGAGCTTGAGATGTGTGGGAACTGGAAGCTCAGATGGAGTCCATAAGAATCTATTATATTTCAAATCTCCTAAACACCTATGGTATCAGTGCATCCTGGGATACAAAGTGCACTCAAAAGCCCAGGAAATTTCAGCCCAGAGTTATATTAGCCAAGTTTTGGACTGAGCCAATATTGAATTATCTTTATTAACAATACAAAAAAACAGTTCACAAGGACATCCTGTAACTCACTTTGTGTATATAGAAACATTATTAGGGAGAGCTTTATTAATTCCAATACAATACATTTTAAGGCGTGCTAGGTTTCTTCAGTCTTTCCCTTGTTAATATTGTTTCATCCCCATACAATTTTTTTGGTTGGATCCTACTTTTTTGTAAAGTAATTAGCAAAATTCATGACCTATACAGTTATAGAATCTTAGAAGCAAGTTAACACTCTTCTCTGTGAGTGTACTCCTGTGGCTTCCTTTTCCAGTTTTGTTAAGGGAACATAGAAAATGGAGGACAGAACCTCGTGAATGTCTCATGTTTTAAAATTATTCTCCCACTCTTTGCACATCCACTTTTATGTTGTCTCATTTCTGGAATGTCAATTTACTACCATCTGTTCATTCAAATTCCTTCCTAAAACTTTCTTCTTTCATGACATCCTGGCCTGCTACAGGACCTTTGATTCTGTTTTTGCTATCTCAGATTTTGGATGATTGAACAGAGAGTCTCCATTTAGGCTGAAATGCATGTGTTCAGTAGAGGACCAAGCCAGGAGCTACACAAGATGAGTATGAATGATTAGAAGGTCAAGTGCATTCAGCTAGCAGAATGTTTTATCTTCATTGACCCTAGAAATTCCTCAGTGCAGTAAAAGGAACATTTTTAAAATCCTAAATAAAAGGGTTCCAATTCTTGGAAAAGGTTTGGACAACATCTTGTATTTAGGCTAAGTACACTTATCTTGGTTTTGTTGATGTTTATCAGAAACATTCCAAGGATGCTTGCTTCTCCTTTGTATTAAGTCTAATGAAAAATAAAACTGTTGTGTGCTATATGCAGGTGATTGTTTTGAATGGGGGAGTGGATTCATTTTAATGCAATTAAAAACAAGAGATGCAAGGATTATGTAACAGGAAGTCTTATACTAAGGGAGTACTGTAGTAGATGAAGATAGCAATTGCTTTGGCACAATTACCAAACACATACCTGGTGTTTACAGCTGTGTTAGAAGAAAAAAATCCATTGCACTAGTTTTTATTCACTATTCTGTTAATTAGCTGATGGTTCAAGCTGTGTTTTCCCTGTTGGAAATATTTATACATTTAATTTGTGAAAAGACTTATACATTTAATTTGTGAAAAGACTTAGGGACAACTTTGATGCTTCTCTATTGTGGGTTTATTCCTCTGACAGTGATTATTTTACTTATGCAGTGCAAAATTGCAGATACACTAATTCAGCTACCTAGCTAAAATTGTAGCTATAAATTGGAGAAATAAGCAGACATAATCTTGATTCTTTGGAGACTTCATTTTTGTAAAATTGAATAAAATATTACTTAGTGAAAAACAACATCTGAAATATATTTATTTTTGATAATGTAAATAGACTTTTAAAATGTTGACATGGCTTTCAACTCTAACATCATAGAGAAAAGATTGAATTATGACTTACATTTTGGTTGCTGTACTAGAACTTACATTTTACTTTACTGTTTCAAAAAGCTTCCACTAATCTTCTGACAGAACTGAAAAGCGGGGATATTACTACTTAATTATTCATTTGTATGCAATATCATCTGGATCCCAGCCAGGAATTGGGTCCCCACTTTCCCAGTCAATGTGCATGTGCAAATAAAAAGATTCTGCCTGCCCCAAAGAGTTTTCAATCTGACTATGAATTCTTGCTTCCTTTCTTTTCTCACTCTGCTGCTGAATTCTACCTGATATACATCATGTTTTTAAGTTGTATGGCTTCTTTCACCTGAGGATGTGAAAATGATTTATAAAACTATCTCAGGTACCTATTGCAATGGTATTGAAACATCACTGGCTTAGTTGTGTAATGTAGACAATTGCCATTACTATTAAGATTTTACTGATTTTTGAGACTAGCCACAGATCAGTTGCGTGACTTGTCCAAGGACACAGAATAAGACCACAGTAGAACCAGGGACAGAAGCCCATCTCCTGATGGTCTGCTTCTGGGTTTCATTACTAGATAGGCTATATTCCATTTAAACTTTGATGGTAAAAACTGTTCTTATCCTACTCTTTTCAGTTCCATGATTCCATCCAGCATTCTTACAGCCTAGGCACAGTGATTATGATTGTGTAATGCTTCCTTCCCCTTCCAGCTAATTAGACTAGATTTGGTGTAATTAGACGAGCTTGGTTAAGTGCACTGTGATAATGACCACCATCAGGTTTGAGGAGCAGGAAATATACAACCTGTATATCTACTAATTGATTACCCCCAACCTGTGTACTATCCCACCATGTCTGTATATCTGTTTCCCTCAAGTGCATACCATTAATGCAGTCATATGGAACTCCAAACATCTGGGAGACTTGTAACTGCGTAACTGACCAGGAAGTGACCGTGTGTCATAGCCCTAGGTAGGTGAGGACTCTGGCTGGGGGTGCATGCTACAGGGTAGAGGTGGAAATGAGGGTTTAAGGATGAGGGAGGGGACTCTAGGATGGGGCAGGAGGCTGGGGTGTGGACTTCAGGATGGGGTCAAAGATAGGGGGTTGAGAGTGCAGGAGGGAGCTCCAGGCTGGAGGGGTAGAGCTGAGGGGATCAGGGTGTGGAAGGGGGTTCTGGTCTTAGGCATGGGTTGAGGTGTGGGAAGGAGCATGGGCTCCAGGCAGTATTTACTTTGAGGAGCTCGGTGGATGTGGCGACAGGTCCCTTGGCTTCTAGATGGAGGTGCAGCCAGGCAACTCTGTGCGGTGCACGCTGCCTCCACATGCAGGCATCATTACTGCAGCTCCCAATGGCTGTGGTTACTGGCTACTGGGAGCTGCAGAGCCAGTGCATGAGCTGGGAGCAGAGTGTGGAGCCCCACTGGTTGTCCCCCAACCTAGGAGCCAGAGGGACATGTCACTGCTTCTGGGGACTCTGCGGAGTCAGGTAGGGAGCCTGCTAACCCTGCCAGCCAGACTTTTTATGGTCCAGTCAGTGGTACGGACCGAAGCCACCAGAGTCCCTTTTTCCCTGGATGTTCCCATTGAATGACCAGACCAGACATGACCCTACATTAGCATGCCGTAAGGCTGAATGTGAGGAATGGTGGTTGTGGAATCTAATTTCTGAAGACAAGAAATTTGCTCCAGTGAAATATTTTTCATGAGATTTAAGTCACTTCTGGCAAGGGTGATTGCAATAACCAGAGAGAGGCTGATTCCATCTGAGGCAAAGAAATGACTCCAGATTTTTAATTTGTTGGCAGATTTTCCAAAGAAGAACTCTGCCAAATCCATCCAAGCCCCCTCCATCAAATTACTGATTTTTTTTTTTAATGTATTCTGGTATATTTTTGTGGGGTTTTTTCCTCCAATTTTGAACTATAGAATGCAGAGCAGCAACAATATTAGTTAATACAAATGCTTTTCTATCCCTCCCTACCTGTTCTGACCTCTATTCTTATTTTCATCCTTATTATTTCTTTAAGTACCAGCACTGTGTTTGGCTCTATATCAGTTTTAAAAGAAAATTCAGTTCCTAGCCCAAGGTACTATCATTTCATAATCAAGATACCTGGTAGAATTCACAGGTTAGTCTAAAATCTGTTCTTTTGTTTTAACCACTAACATTGGAAAAATAAACCTATAAGTGAACATTTTAGCCTCCCTGAACATTCAATAATGGATTTAAAAGTAGCCATTCTTCTACCAAGGAATGTTATCACCCAATTACAGAGCAATACAGCTGAACTGTAGTTCTTTTACAAGTTCAACACTGTCCACTTAGGCTCGAATAAAGTTAAAGATATTAACAAGATAACACACTTACAAAGGCAATTTTCCCTGCCTTTGATATTTGCATTTCGACATAAAATGCTACGAATGGGACACTTCCAGCTTTCATTAACACTGGTCCTACAACTGACAGGTAACTTCTTTTGGTGTTATATATACCCTGTATTTCCACTCCAACTAATCTGATAAAGTGAGCTTTACCCACGAAATCTCATGACCTAATATATGTGTTGGTCTCTAAGGTGCCACAGGACTGCTTGTTGGTTTTGGAGAAATATGTAAGTTTTAAAAAATTCCTTGGAGTCCCCTCCACCCCTGTACTATACCTGATTTTGTGAATGGCTTTATAGAACGTATATCAGGTCAGTGATGAAATTAATATGTAATGAGTTTTATAGGTTTCAGAAACATGTATTTCATGTTTAATATTAATGTGACAAAAACGGAATTTCTGTCCCTACAATCAAGATTAATCCATATGTGCATGATACGTTATCCAACAATCAGTAAGACCCAGTTGCCTATATATTGTGTGTATTTTCTAAAGCTACATTAAATGAATTGCTGGGTTCATAACTGAATCACCTAGTTCACAGTGTAACCCATAATTTTCCTCTAGTATTAACATATGCTAACTGCTGAATCTTCGCCATGTGGAGTATAATTTTCTGATCATATGATCAAATATCCACAGAACCTTCATCCACGAAAAATTATATGGTCTGCAGAACAAAGTAATATTTAAGTTGTCTAGGGTACTACAAGGAAATATAATTAGAGAGGTATGAATGAGATTAATGCCAAAATTGATTCAGCACAGAAGTTGCAATATCCTCCATGTCATTTTAAAATTGTTTTAAAATCTCATTTCTTGCCCTGCCAGATGTAAAATAGTCAGGAAACTCTTACAATGAAATTGGAAAGGCAGGATTTACTCTCATTGTTTATCATCCTGTGTTTTATACATAATTTTAACCCATAGAACATAGAAAACAGGTGAGACATATTAATCTGTATTGCACTGCATCTTTTTAGGTACCTGCATATACCAATTTACATACCATTATATAAATCACAACAGTGGCATCTTTAGGCTTACATAGATGTATAGTTGATTTGCTCTTCGTGGTGTCCTGTCTGTGGTTCCAGAATGCTGGCTCACACTGTGAATGCTGTAAAACTAACCTGTTCTTCTCCCCATTTGGGAATCCAGCTTCATCTCTACCATCTCCCTTCCCAGCATATGTTTGGGTGTTAGAAGAAGCCATTGGGTGGCAAGGTCCATACTAAAAGGCACATCACTGAAGGGAGTGAAAAATCTACACCCTTGAGAGATGTTGTTAAACTGACTCAAAGCCAGTGTAGACAGTACTGTATTGATGCATGAATTCTTCTGTGGACCTGGTTACCACATATTGGAGAGGTGGAAGAACTACAAGAATGGGAGCACTCTTCCTGTCACTACAGAGAGTGTCTGCATGGAAGTGCTAAGTGGTGCAGCTGCAACACCACAGCTGTGCCACCGTAGTGGTTTAAGTGTAGATACAACATCTGAGCACCATCTATGATAAGTAAACGCACTCCAAATAAACCCCCAAAAATCTGACAGGATTAAAACCTTCCATTGTGGTGACATCAGTGACAGATAATTGAGAAATGAAGATCGGATCTAAAAATGGCAAAGGTAATATAAAATCAATTAAAAATGAGAGTCCTGTGGCACCTTTGAAATTAACAAAAATATATAGAATCATGAGCTTTCATGGGTAAAACCTTCATCAGATGGACTGGAAAAACATCTGATGAAGTGGGTTTTGCTCACGAAAGCTCATGATTCTATATATATTTTTGTTAATCTCTAAGGTGCTACAGGACTACTCGTTTTTAAAGTTACAGACTAACACGGCTGTCCCTCTGAGACTTTATAAAAATAAGTAGATTGAGTAACTTTAAAACAGCTTTTAATTGATGTGTCTTATTTATTATTTATCTACAAAATATTCTTCTAAAAACAAAGGCTGGAAGGCTATACCTAGTAAACGCAAATTAAATTAAACTTGGTATAATGTCCAAGGAAACCAATCACTTGACAACATTGGTACATATTGAAAAGAGTAAAACTAGTGAGAATGAATTACTGAAATAATCCTAACTTTGCATGGGGAAAGTACTTAGCCTAACAGGTTAAAAGTAGAGCATTTTAACTTTAGAAGGTTAAAATACATTATGAGCCTTACCACTCTGAAATTATACTATAGCAACTATTAGGATACAAAAGATTTTTATAGATACTCTTGAGAATTGTGGACATTTCATTGGAAATTATTATCTGAAATTCCTTAGACTATATTAAAGGTAGGAATTTTCATAAGTCACTACAGACTTTAGCAGAACCCTATAAAATACAGTTTCTATAAAATTCCATGGTGTTCTATTTTTAAACTATTTATCTGTCTCATATCTTGGCAGTTGTAACATAACAATTATGCCACCTTTACTTCATATTACCTTTTTATAGTTCTCAACAGATGTAAATCTTAATATTTGTTATACCTCATGTGGCCTTTTTCACTGCTTTTTTTCAGTCCAGGTAACAAGAAAAATATTTAAATTGGCATGAAGCAGTATTCCTAAAAAGCATTAAAGCAGTTGCAGATACGACTATTTACTGAAGGGTGGACCAAGAAGAAGTTACTGTAATCATGAAGGTCATGCAATGGAAAATGAACTTTTTCAGTTATAAAATATAACAATAAATCAGGGCTACTCAACATGAGGCCCGTGGCCCATGGTGTGGTTTGGATTTAGGTGGCACTCAACACATGGCCCCGCCAGTGGGAGCCAAAACAAAAAAGTAGTCAATATAATGGTCTTCTGTTGATATGCGTTTTAGTAGTTAAATTCCTGGACTGTCATTGCTCATTAAAAGTGATTTCATACGGGTGGAAATCAGGTAAATATTGCATTTCATTAATATCAGCAGAACTGACTTAAATGGGGCCTGAGTGTTGTGTAGTCTTGCCTTAATCTTTCTATTCATGCCCGTCAGTGTGAAATAAGCTATTTGCATATATATTTGCACATATATGCAACCACACTTAAGTTGCGGACCTCGGCATGTGCTGTGAGTATCATTGTGGCTCCCGGGGCTTCCAAAGTTGAGTAGCCCTGCAGTAGATAAAGGTAACTAGTAATTCTGGTGAACACATGGATATAAACATGCATTTTTTATCAAACCCTGCTGTTGGTGTGTGTGCACGCACATGTACATATGTGATGCACATATGATAAATTGCAGAATATAGGTTCTATATTTACCATGCAGCTCAGGCAACCTGAGCTGCACTCTGTGTATGTCCTAAATCCATCTCCAGTGGATATACTTGTTACATGCCAGATCTCTGAGCAGCTTTAATTACCATTTTATTTTAAAAAATCTACTCACTGGGACAAATCTTTCTTTTTTTAACCCTGCCAAATACAGAACTTTTTTTCCCAGTAAATCAGTCCTTAGTTGAAATGAAGCAAGACCACAAAAGTATTTTTTTTAAATTTTATACATTGTGGTCTTATTTTCTCTGGGGTGGTACAGCTTTCTGAGGAAAAGGGAATCAAAATTATACTTTCAAGGTGCTGACAAACAGGACTACAATGTCTCAGTGAAGTGGATAAGTATAATATCCATTTGCCAGATGAGGAAATGTAGGAATCATGAAGCAGAGGCGATGTGTGGGGGGAATATGTGGGGACACTTGCCCCCCAGATTTCTGCCAGGGTTTATATTATTCTTTCTTTCTTTCTTTCTTTTTTTTCCTTTTTTCTTTTTTTCAAGCAGTGGGTTCAGAATACCATGCCTTCAGTATCAATAGTTAGGGTGAAGTTTAGAGACTTCTAAAGACATAGACTGAATCAATAGCTGAGCTAGGAATAAAAAACCCAGGAGTCCTGATTTTCAGTCCTGTGCTCTACTTGCTAAACAATTTGGCTTACATACAATAAAAAAAGGCAATAGATTTCTGTGTTGACATTTTTCTCTTTCATTTTGAGACTCAGTACCCTTTGCAAAAATGGAAAGGAGTTAATTGTATCTGGTTAAGGAACTGGGGAGTTGTTAGCAAATTAAATAGCTGAAGCCTGGGTATGATGTCATCTTTCATGACGCTGTTTTATAGCTGCTCTGCTGACATACAGCCAGTTTGGGTGCACTTAAATTTGAAAAATGCTAAGTATGTGACTAGCATTTGCGCAAGAAAAAAAGGTATTTGTTTTTATTTTCCCCTATTACGTGCATTTCCATGGTCACCTATGACTGGCTACAGCATCTCTTTATATCTTACACTCTCAGCCCCTGCTCGGTGCCTCACAAGATCACATGTTAGCAGACAAATTTACATTTATTTTCCCATTGGGCGTTCAAGGAAAAAATGTACATGACATGTCTACAAAGGTACAAGAAAGATCAGAATACTTTTAGAAAAGATCAAAAGTACTACATATAAATATAGTTTGCTATTGTTTTGCTTACTGTGGCAGTCATCCAGATAATGATAAACCAGTGAGAGTGATATATTAAATTGAGATGTCATATATATGTTAGAACTGGTCAGAACCCCAATTTTTACCGTGGAAAAAATTTGGAAATTCATATGCATGTGTATAAAATGCTCCTTATATGTATAGAGCCAAAGTGATCTGGTGGATAGGGCCCTTCAGTTGCAGACTCTGGCACTGACCTGCTATGGGACCATCAAACCTTTCTGTAAAAACAAGTAGTCCCCTGGCACCTTAGAGACTAACAAAAATATGTAGAATCATGAGCTTTCATGGACAAAATCCATGTTTCCCTTCTCACACATCATTTATTTTGCCTTTTTAGACTGTAAATTCTTCATGGTAAGGATTCTTTCTTATCACATTTTTGTAAAGCACCTTACTCAATCTAGCTCCAATCTTGGCTGGGGCCTCTCTGTACTAGTACCTAATAATAATCCTATAGTAATTAACTAGGGCAGTTTTGGCTATTTGAGAAGAAATGGCTGCCTACTGTCTTATAAAAATCTACTGCTGTACATATGTAAGCCTTCTCTGGAGCTAAGTTGACAAGAGACACAACAGTGTACACCCAAATATCTGACACAGAATCATAGAACTGGAAGGAGCCTCATAAGGTCATCAAGTCTAGTCCCCTGTACTCATGGCAGGACCAAACATTATCTTCTAGACCATCCTTGACAGATATTTATCTAACCTGCGCTTAAAAATCTCCTTTGGTGGAGATTCCACCGCCTCCTTAGACATTTTATTCCAGCGTTCAATCACCCTAACAGTTAGGACATTTTTCCTAATGTCCAACCTAAAACTCCCTTGCTCCAATTTAAGCCCATTGCTTCTTGTCCTGTCATTGGAGGTTAAGAAATACAATTTTTCTCTCTCCTCCTTATAACAGCCCTTTAGGTACTTGAAAGGTTCCCTCTCAGTCGCAATTAATTTTCTTGTAACTTGATAATTCCTTTGCAGCCCATGAAATAGGGTAGAAGAGTCTTCAAATAAATGTTTGTATTTTAAACTAAATTCACATACATTTAAAATTTTTTGACGCACCTCCCAAGTTTTAATATTCTACATTTCTTTTTCTCTTCGCTTTATGCAATGATGTTTAAATTTGGGGTGGTGGTGGTGGTGGTGGGTGTGTGAGAGAGAGAGAGAGAGAGGTGTCCCTGCAGCATGCTATTTGGAATTAAATAAAGTGATTCAGCTCTGTCAACTCAGCTACATGTGAGTGAGATTCAGATCTTTTCCTTACTCACTCTCATATGGAGAACTTTAGTTTGCACTGACATCTTTTGTTTTTTGATTGTGGTGTGTGACTGATCACAGTTTAAGGAGTCAGGAAGGAATTTTTCCCATTAATGCCAAATTTGTAGTGGCCTTGTTTGGATTGTTTGCCTTCTTGGTAATATCATGGAGACACATTTAAGTTAAATAGGTGTAGGAAAAAGGCTGTATCAGTGGGAAAGCATGAAGACCATGGAGAGAGAAAGAGAGAAAGAATCAAAGAGAGATACGGGGTGACAGGAAGAGAGAAGGAAGCAGAGGTGCAGTCCATTCTGGTGTAGATGGAAGTTAAGGGTTAAGGACATGGCATGTGGATCCTTCACGATGCAGACCAATTGATCAAACCTCTGCATATGGTAGAGCAGCGGTTCCCAACTGCTGGTCTCCAGACCGATGGTGGACTGCGAACCGCTGGCTGGTGGGCTCCGGCGGCTGGCAGAGCTGAAGCTGGCTGTTCATGGCGGCTTTGGGGGCCAGGGCTCGGGTACATATTTTGGTGGACCAGTAACATTTTCTTTGCACATTTGCATATTCATTATTTGTATGGTAAATATGCAAATAAAATATTGCTTGTCCGTGGTGTGGCAAGGTCAGGGTTTGGGGTATGCCGCTCACCCCCCCTTCTTTGCCCTGCCTCTGTCCCCCTGGGGCTCACCACCCCGCCTAATATCTCCCTTACGGATGCCCACATCCCAATGTCACCACAAGTTCGTTCCCAGTTGTTAACAACCGTCCATGCTCGCCCAAGTCCTCCTTCCGGCTAACTCTTTCGCCTTGGTCCTGGAGACTCCCGCACTGGCTACTGCCTCTGGACCTCCTGGGGGAGAGAGCACAACCAGTCCCTGCTCTCCCCCCACCTCCCCGGCCCTTTTGAAATCTCCACGCTACATCGCCCGGCGTCTCCATGCTGCGGACACGCGGCGGCCTCTGTGTCCTAGTGCTGCCATGTTCGGGGAGGCTAGCTTATGTGCAGGTGTGGCAGGCCTGGTGTTCGCCGGCCTGCGTGCACTGCAACGCCGCGCTCGGGCGGTTTACAGTGCAGGAGTGTGGACCCCCGTCACACATGGTATAAAAAAGGTTGGGAACCACTGTGGTAGAGTACAGCTATGATTTCTGCCCCTTAAGCTTTGCAGAATTTCACTTCATGGAGCCTATTTCTCTATGCTATGTATAGGGGAGCAGAATGGAAAAACAGATCCTAATTCTGCAAAGGGATCTCCAAGCATGGATTCTTACTTCTGCCCAGAGGCTGTTAGTGTGAGTGGGGCTCTGTTTTTAGAATAAGGGTCCAACCTTACAGTTCACTTTGCAGAATTGGTATCTTGGAATCTAAATGAGAGAAAAATAAATGTGTAGCAGTATGAGTAATACATACATTATAGAATCATAGAATACTAGGACTGGAAGGGACCTCGAGAGGTCATCGAGTCCAGTCCCCTGCCCTCATGGCAGGACCAAATACTGTCTAGACCATCCCTGATAGACATTTATCTAACCTACTCTTAAATATCTCCAGAGATGGAGATTCCACAACCTCCCTGGGCAATTTATTCCAGTGTCTGACTACCCTGACAGTTAGGAACTTTTTCCTAATGTCCAACCTGAACCTCCCTTGCTGCAGTTTAAGCCCATTGCTTCTTCTTCTATCCTCAGAGGCCAAGATGAACAAGTTTTCTCCCTCCTCCTTATGACACCCTTTTAGATATCTAAAAACTGCTATCATGTCCCCCCCCTCAATCTTCTCTTTTCTAAACTAAACAAACCCAATTTCTTCAGTCTTCCCTCATAGGTCATGTTCTCTAGACCTTTAATCATTCTCGTTGCTCTTCTCTGGACCCTCTCCAATTTCTCCACATCTTTCTTGAAATGCGGTGCCCAGAACTGGACACAATACTCCAACTGAGGCCTAACCAGCACAGAGTAGAGCGGAAGAATGACTTCTCGTGTCTTGCTCACAACACACCTGTTAATGCATCCCAGAATCATGTTTGCTTTCTTTGCAACAGCATCACACTGCTGACTCATATTCAACTTGTGGTCCACTATAACCCCTAGATCCCTTTCTGCCATACTCCTTCCCAGACAGTCGCTTCCCATTCTGTATGTATGAAATTGATTGTTCCTTCCTAAGTGGAGCACTTTGCATTTGTCTTTATTAAACTTCATCCCATTTACCTCAGACCATTTCTCCAATTTGTCCAGGTCATTTTGAATTATGACCCTATCCTCCAGATTAGTCGCAACCCCTCCCAGCTTGGTATCATCTGCAAACTTAATAAGCGTTCTTTCTATACCAATATCTAAATCGTTGATGAAGATATTGAACAGAGCCGGTCCCAAAACAGACCTCATGAACCCCACCTGTTATGCCTTTCCAGCAGGATTGTGAACCATTAATAACTACTCTCTGAGTACGGTTATCCAGCCAGTTATGCATCCACCTTATAGTAGCCCCATCTAAGTTGTATTTACCTAGTTTATTGATAAGAATATCATGCGAGACCATATCAAACGCCTTACTAAAGTCTAGGTATACCACATCCACTGCTTCTCCCTTATCCACAAGACTCGTTATCGTATTAAAGAAAGCTATCAGATTGGTTTGACACGATTTGTTCTTTACAAATCCATGCTGGCTGTTCCCTATCACCTTGCCACCTTCCAAGTGTTTACAGATGATTTCCTTAATTACTTGCTCCATTATCTTCCCTGGCACAGAAGTTAAACTAACTGGTCTGTAGTTTCCTGGGTTGTTCTTATTTCCTTTTTGTACATGGGCACTATATTTGCCCTTTTCCAGACTTCTGGAATCTCTCCTGTCTCCCATGATTTTCCAAAGATGATAGCTAGAGGCTCAGATACCTCCTCTATCAGCTCCTTGAGTATTCTAGGATGCATTTCATCAGGCCCTGGTGACTTGCAGGCATCTAACTTTTCTAGGTGATTTTTGACTTTTTTTTTTTATTTTACCTTCTAAAACTACCCCCTTCCCACTAGCATTCACTATGTTAGGCATTCCTACAGACTTCTCGGTGAAGACCAAACAAAGAAGTCATTGAGCATCTCTGCCATTTCCAAGTTTCCTGTTACTGTTTCTCCCTCCTCACTGACCAGTGGGCCTACCCTCTCCTTGGTCTTCCTCTTGCTTCTAATGTATTTATAAAAAGCCTTCTTGTTTCCCATTATTCCCGTAGCTAGTTTGAGCTCATTCTGTGCCTTTGCCTTTCTAATCTTGCCCTGCATTCCTGTGCTGTTTGCCTATATTCATCCTTTGTAATTTGTCCTACTTTCCATTTTTTGAGACTCCTTTTTTATTTTTAGATCATGCAAGATCTTGTGGTTAAGCCAAGGCGGTCTTTTGCCGTATTTTCTATCTTTCCGACACATCGGAATAGCTTGCTTTTGGGCCCTTAACAATGTCCCTTTGAAAACTGCCAACTCTCCTCAGTTGTTTTTCCTCAGTCTCGATTCCCATGGGACCTTACCTATCAGCTCTCTGAGCTTACCAAAATCCGCCTTCCTGAAATCCATTGTCTCTATTTTGCTGTTCTCCCTTCTACCCTTCCTTAGAATTGTGAACTCTATGATTTCATGATCACTTTCACCCAAGCTGCCTTCCACTTTCAAATTCTCAACCAGTTCCTCCCTATTTGTTAGGATCAAATCTAGAACAGCTTCCCCGGTAGCTTTTTCAACCTTCTGAAATAAAAAGTTGTCTCCAATGCAGTCCAAGAACTTATTGATAGTCTGTGCCTGCAGTGTTATTTTCCCAACATATATCTGGATAGTTGAAGTCCCCATCACCACCAAATCTTGGGCTTTGGATGATTTTGTTAGTTGTTTGAAAAAGCCTCATCCACTTCTTCCACCTGGGTAGGTGGCCTGTAGTAGACTCCTAGCATGACATCACCTTTGTTTTTAATCCCTTTTAGCCTAACCCAGAGACTCTCAACACTTCCGTCTCCTATGTCCATCTCCACCTCACTCCAAGTGTGTTCATTTTTAATGTATAAGGCAACACCTCCTCCCTTTTTTCCCTGTCTATCCTTCCTGAGCAAGCTGTACCCTTCCATACAAACATTCCAATCATGTGTATTATCCCACCAATGTCATAATTGTACTTATTTATTAGCACTTCCAGTTCTTCCTGCTTATTTCCCATACTTCTCGCATTTGTATATAGGCATCTAAGATCCTGATTTGACCTTGCCTCCCAGTTTTGCCCTGACCCTCCTTTCTCTCTGCCATTGTAGCCCACGCTCCTCCCATTTCCGACCCATCTCCCAGGTCTCCATGTTCTCCACTTACCTGTGGGCTTTGCTCACCTGTCCCCGTCGAACCTAGTTTAAAGCCCTCCTCACTAGGTTAGCCATTCTGTATGCAAACAGGGTCTTCCTCCTCGTAAGGTGGACGCCATCCCGCTTAGCAGTCCTTTCTGGAATAGCATCCCATGGTCGAGGAAGCCAAAGCCCTCCTGGCGACACCATCCTCGCAGCCAGGCATTCACCTCCAGGATGCACCTGTCCCTCCCCGGGCCCCTATCTTCGACAGGAAGGATCGAAGAGAATACCACCTGCGCGCCAAACTCCTTCACTCGTACCTCCAGAGCCCTGTAGTCACTCTTGATCCGCTCAGTGTCACACCTCACAGTATCATTAGTGCCCACATGGATGAGTAGCATGGGGTAGTAGTCAGAGGGCCGGATAATCCTCGACAATGCCTCCGTAACATCTCGGATACGGGCCCCCGGCAGACAGTATACCTCCCGAGATGAAATGTCAGGGCGACAGATGGGCGCCTCCGTCTCCCTC
Source organism: Rafetus swinhoei (assembly GCA_019425775.1). NCBI lineage: Eukaryota > Metazoa > Chordata > Testudines > Trionychidae > Rafetus > Rafetus swinhoei. The sequence goes on from CM033424.1 coordinate 225,262,767, forward strand.
AGAAGAGAGTCTCCGACCACCACTACTCTACGTTTCCTATTCGCAGTGGTGGCAGCAGACCTCCCAGCCTTGGGGGTACGGGGCTTCTCCTCCTCCGGTGTAGGGGGTGATTGCTTATCTCCTGTATAAAGAAGAGCATAACGGTTTCCTAGTACCACGGTGGGAGGGTTCGGAGCAGGGGTGGAGCAGTGCCTGCTGCCAGAAGTAACCAGCTGCCACTGTCCACCCTGAGTCGTCTCCTCCTCCACTAGTGGTGTGTCCCCAGTCCTGTGTACTGGGACAGCTACCTCAGCTGTCTCCTCATGAACACGGTCCAGGAATTCCTCATGGATGCGGGTGCTCCTCAACCTAGCCACCTCCTCCTGTAGCTCTGCCACCTGCTGCCTGAGAGATTCCACCAGCAGGCACCTTTCGCATTGGATGATCTCCCCAGCCTAGATATCAATAAGTGGGAATTGCAATTCACAGTCCCTGCAAAACCACACCAGGATCTGGGTAGAGGCATCTATGCTCAGGTGCTCTGTCTGGCTACAGGCGCCAGTGGAGGAGACAGAAGCAGTGCTGGCACAGGTGTTGCGGGTCTTCCTGACCATCGTAGGCCTCCCTCTGCCAAACTCCCTCTCAAACTCCTCTGTCTGCAGCTCCTGTCCGCTTCGCTCCCTGGTCGCTCTAATATTATACTAATATTTAGATAGATGTAAGGCACTGCTCTGCTGAAAATCTTCAGTAATCCTATGTAATCTGCAAAGATCTTCAATACACTTGTGAAAAATATCCTAACGGTCTAGTGACTGACTACCCCAAAAACTATATAGCACAGGTTGTATTTTGGAAGTAACTGAACTTCAACTGTATCATAACTTTTATTTCAATTTTTTGCAGTGTCTCATTTTTCTATTGCTGCTTGGAATTTTAGATTATTTGCAATATATTAAGCAACTAAATAGCATGCATCTGGTCACTGAAAAATAGAGGTATGTCAGTGCTGCAGATGTTAGCCAAGTTTGTGATTATAAGGGTGCGTCTACACTGCAGGGCTTAACTCGAAATAAGCTATGCAAATTGAGCTATGTCAATTGTGAGTCTTATTTTGAAATAGCTTTTTTTGAAATAGGGAGCATCTACACAGAACTTATTTCGAAATAGAGCACTCTTCCTCCAACTTCCCTTATTCCTCATACAATGAGGGTTACAGAAGTCAGAGTAAGAAGTCCTCCAGCTTGACAGTATTTTGACACTATTTCGAAATAGCTGCCTGCTGTTTAGACACGGACTAAGTTATTTTGGAGTAGCGCTAGTTATTTCAAAATAATGTTGCAGTGTAGACCAGTGTTAAACTGTGTTCCGCGGCATACCAGTGTGCCACGAGGAACAACAGAATTCAAAATGGCCACCCTTAAAGGGGCAGGTGACCTTTTCTCCCCACAATAACTTTTCCCCGATCCTTTTTTCTAACTTTCCCCCGACCCTTTTTCCCCTCCCAACCTTTTTTTTTCCCTCAACAAAAAATCCTTTGTGTTCTTCGGTCTTAAAAAGTTTAAGAAACACTGGTGTAGACTTACCCTAAATGTCCAATGTCATTCTACTGTGATCAAGATGGAATATTTGTCATTTGCCATAGATGTGTACTTTTCACTTAAGAGTCATACAATAGAAGTGTTAAAACAAGTCTTAGAAACATAGTAGAAGAAACTAGTTGCTTTCAGGTGTATCTTCATTTCGTGGGCATTGAAATTCTCTGGGTAGACAGTGTATGAGTTCCATCTTGGGAAGAGGGAAAATGTGTGGTCAGCATAGACTGGAGGGTTTTTATTCCATTAGTACAGTAGGGTGTTGATGTAATAAAGTATTTTTTCTCTTCATTTCTTATTTTCATTTCCTGATGTATAATAGTTTGGACTGCTGTTGAGTAAAAATATGCAGTGAATGTTCTTCTTTGTGCTCCTTTGGCATAGCTCACACTCCATTAACGTTCTGATAGAGAGAAGGACATTATTCAGTAACTTATTTTCCTGTTCCTCTGGGATGATTCTGGCACATTATACTGTGACAATAGATGTATGCAGAATATTGCACAGGTTTTAGATGAGATCTGTGTGCGCTGGGACAGATTCTACTTTGCTACACACATGTAACTCATGAAACTTGGTGATCATGTTATTATGTCCAGTAGAGTTTTATATGTGACAGTAGAATTTGTCCTGCTGTGTTTGGTTATGCTTTTCGTCAGAACGCGTGCTGTGTATGCAGCTAACATACTAGTAGGCATTAGGAATTATGCTTATCCATTTGTTGTTTGTTTATAGCTAGATATTTTGCAGAATAGGAACACCCCTCAGCCCAGAATGGTAAAATATAAATATATTTTCTGTTCAAAGATTGATTCTTCTTTCTATTGCAGGATGCTGTTTTTTGTCATGAACACAACACTTTTGTTAATTATTCATTATTCATATCTCATTACCTCATGCAGTAATCGTTACTAGTATTTCCTCAGTAGCAGATTATTTAAGGGGTAGTGTTTCTGGCTGAGGAATTGTAAACAATAGATATTCAACAAGACAAAAATAGACTCATTAAAAATACAGCATAAACAAATAGTTATTACACTAAAAAAGGACAAGTATAAAAAACGACTTACTGTTAAAGGATAAGGATCTAAAAACAAATAACTAAGGGATTGGGTGTGTAGATACGGGAGAAAAAGGACTGGACGTGATAGCTTTAATAAAGCAAAATTTTCAAACTTGAGTACTTAAATTTAGACATCCAAATCCATATACAAGGGCTGCATGAGGAAGTACTGTTATCATTCTCATTAACTTAATGGAAATAAACGCTTTTCCTGAATCTTGCAGGACTGGGTACTTAAGCACCTCTAACTATGCAACGTGACTGGGTGGTGTGACAAGAATTTGCAGCGTCCATTAGAAACAGTAGAAGTTTTGATTGCTCAGAATCTTTGAAACTCTTACCTATTTCCATGTGATAGGGTGATACACATTGCCCCTGGTGAAGTGAAGAATGGGTTAATTAACCCAGTTCTCTACTAAAGACCCACAGATGCTTACATTTATTGCAGGGATCTGCAAAGGAATAATGTAGGGTCAGTCATGGGGCATCTGTGAGTCTTTCCAGTCACTGTCAAAGTGGAAGAGAGAGAGATAGGGAGGTTGCTTCTCAACTAGAACTACTCCTAGTGTTATTAGGCAGGCTAAGGTAAACCTAGCTCATTTCCCTCTTCTTTCCTCCCCTCCCCATGTCTGGGAGACTTGGTTACTTGGCTTAGTCCTTTAAAGGGCAGGACATCACTGGGGGTTAGGGAGGGGTCTTGTACCAATTGTAACACAGCCCTGAAGTATGGTTTTAGCCCAGGGTGGATGGAAGCCAGGATAGGGAGACCTGGTCCCTCCTTGCCTCCCCACCAAATTCCAACTCAGGTCCAATTGATGGCAGGGTTGCCTGATACCAGCTCCTCTGGGATCCAGCCAAAACACACCGAGCTAGTCTTCACTTCTCCAACTAATGCCACAAAGACTCCCTGGGTTAATTCCTACCTGCTTCTCTGCAGCTTGTGGTCTTATCATCTCATGGTTCCCTTGGTCCTTTCTCCCCCAGTGGCATCTGGAGCCTGGTACTTGTGAGTTGCTGCCATCAGGCTGGAGGCTGTGTCCTGAAGTGCTGGCAGTCATGAAGTGCTGGCTTCTGCCTGCAACTGTAATATTAATAATGGCAGGGTGGCTTGATTTTAAAATAATCGATTTTAATAATAAACTTCTTAATTTTTTTTCTAAGGAAAGGTGGATTCTCATTGATTGGTAACCATTAAATCATGCTGATTTGCAAATATATATATTTTCTATAGTAAATATGGTATTTCTTTTTGCTAATCAGAAGGCTATGCTATGTCTGTATACATGTATTTAAGTGGTCATATAACTTAATTTACATTTATTCAGGTTCTTAATTAGGATTTTATGCTAAAATGGTGAAAGCTGCATTTCTTATTTACTAGATAATTAATCTTTTTACTTGCCATTTGTGTCAAGCTCTGTTTGGTTTGAAATTCAGATAAATGAATAATGCACAAAAATAGCATCTTAATTTTTTATATAATGCCAGATATAGTAGAAAACATTTATTAAAACATGTTTTGTATTTAAAACGGATTTATTAAGTGAAGTATTATTTGTTGGGCCCTATCAAATTCACAATCCATGTTGGTAAATTTCACAGTCATAAGGTTTTAAAACTCTTAAATGTCACAGTTCCAGATATTTAAATCTGGAATTTCACAGTATTGCAACTGTGGGCAGGGTTGGGGGGCAAACCCAAAAAGGAGCTGTTGGGGCTGGGTGTGATGGTATTGCCATTCTTACGTTTGCACTGCCACTGGGAGATGCATCTCACCCAGCCTCAGGACCTATCTGTGCAGGGACAGAGGAAGTCGCATGACTCCACAGCATAGCTGCAGCTAGCAGCTGGAGCCAGGCACAAGGTAGGAGCCCCTGGCCAGGGCATCCCCTGCCCTGCTCTTCCCTTGTGCTTGAGGGTAAAAGGGGCCTGTGTGGTGGTGGTGGTGGTGGTGGTGGTGGGAGGGGGGGTGTCGGGTGACCATAGCAACCCCCTGACCATGATGCCGTGGGTGGTCACTCATCATAAGGTCAATCTTGCTCCTCCCCAAAAGTATCATCTCCCTATACCATGCCACCCATGGTGGTGGCAGTGCTGTTTTCAGAGCTGGATGTCTAGCCAGCAGACCACTCACCTCTGAAGACAGCACAGAGATAAGGGTGGCAATGCTATGACCTCCCAACAATAGCCAGATTTCATGGAGATACCGGATTTTGCCATCCGTGACACATTTTTCAAGGCCATGAGTTTGGTAGGGCTGTAATTATCTGTAACTAGTGAATTGAGTTGATTGTTTCTGGTCACTATTTATTTCAAGATTTTAGAACTAGTATAATTCATCCTTTCACATAAGCTTTTATTCATAAATTAGAAGGGGAAAATAACCTTTAATTAGAAGGGGAAAACTGCTTTTTAAACTCCCAGTTGGTTTCTTACCTGTGAATGAACTTTTCTTTGAACTGTGCTAGCTGAATAAATTGAAATGAAGAAAACGTTTTCTCTATTCCTGCAGAAGAGCCTACTGCTCTCAAAAACTAGTTTAGTGCTTCAACAAACTTGGGTTCCAGGTAGGGATGTTAAGGACTAGTTGACTATCTGATAAGCAAATGCTTATCAGATAGTCAGTAGACTAGTCGACAATTCGATTCCTCCCCCCTTGTTGCCTCTGTAAGATAGAGGCAGCAAAGTGGGGGAGGAGATAAGGTACTTCAAAGCGGCAGAGCCGCACAGCTGAGCCTGGGATCAGCTGTGCAACACTGCCGCTTTGAAACACCAAGGTGGCATTTGAAAGTGATAGTGCCGCACATGGAGCCCAGGGCCAGCTGGGGACTCCCCAGCTGACCCTGGACTCCAGCGCGGCATTTCCACGGAACCGGGATCAGCTGGGGAGTCCCCAGCTAACTCCGGGTTCTGTGGAAATGCCGCACAGAACCCGCGGTTGGCTGGGGGGCCACAGCCGAACCCGGCTCTGCGTGGCATTTCACATCGGCAGCACAGCATGAAGCCTGGGATCAGCGGGGACTCTCAGTCCCTGCTGACCCCGGGCTTCATGCTGTGCTGCCACTTTGAAATGTACGAGAGCCCCCACTAGGGACTCTTGTACATTTAAAAGCTGGCACACTTGTGTGTAGCCCAGAGTCAGCGGGACTTCCCACTGGCCCCGGGCTGCACGCAGAGTTCTGCATTCCTCCATTGGAATGTACAAGAATCCCAGCGGGGGCTTTTGTACATTTCAAAGTAATAATGCGGAAGTGCCTATCAAGTAGCCTATCAACTCGACTAGTCAATTAACCATTAGTTAACATCCTTAGTTCCAGGATCTCAGCCAATGACCTACACAAGTTCAATGGTTCCACTTTCTTAAAAACTTGGTAGCAAATGTACTGCTTAATATACTTTTGTATTTAATTTACATGATTTTTGTAGATAAGTTTAGACCTTAACAAAAGCTATCACTTTCAAATTTTAATGTTAAATTATTATTATTTTAAAATAATCTGTATTTAATTTAAATAAAAATTATTTTAATCTTTGTAACTAGGATTAATAATAGTTTAATTTGATTGATATGTTTTCTTGATTTTTACTTTTAAGTATTTTAATAAAATACATAAAAAGATGCTAAGTCATGCTTCTTTCAATAGGAAAAATGGATCCAAAACATTTGAGCACAGGATGGTTTAGCATCTAGTCAAAATAAAAGTTCGACTAATACCCTCTGATTATTCTTTGTTTCTTGTGCTATTGATAGGCTTAGAATGTTAGATTTTTATTGTTAGATTTTTATTGGTAAATGTCAGTAAATATCAATTTCACAATACCCCACAAACAGACAAAAATATTTCTATCGGTAATAACTGAAAGTTACAGATAGGCAAAATAAGAAAAATGCTGCTCAAAAACGTATTATTATTTGTTTTAAGGATATTAACATTGTATATTTCAATGTGTAATGTTGATTATTTGTGTATTACCAGTTATCAAGCTTTAACTTTTTTAATTTCAGCCTCTACTACTGATACAAATCTAAAAAAGATTAAAATAAATACTGATATTTGTCAAAATTACAGATAAAAATAGAAATTAAATTCTGCCAAGCCTAAACAACTGATAAATAGATAAAACTTTATAGATTCTTCTTTCAGTTGTGTAAGTGTTATAAGTGAATGGAAAATATACAGCAGAGCAAACCATCCAAAGCAGAATAGCATCTTTTACCCAGTGTGATGCCAACTTTAGTAATGAATATAGCATCTGTGAAACCTTCCCAAGAAGACAGCTTACCATGCTTGTATAATCTATTTCACTGCGTAGTATCATATGATGGCTCTTACTTTGGGGTGATGTGCTGTTTAAAGTATCAGAGGGGTAGCTGTGTTAGTCTGTGGTCTCAAGGAGTCGTCCTGTGATGCGTTAAAGACTAACAGCTTTATTTGGGCATAAGCTTTCATGGGCAAAAACTCACTTTGTCAGATGAATCTGCCCCGTGGAAAAGCTGATGCCCAAATAAATCTGTTATTCTTTGAGGTGTCACAGGACTCTGGGTTGTTTTTGCTGTTTACAGTAGTAGATGAGAGAATAGCAAGAATTATTCAGGAGGTTAGGCTTTTCTTAGTTTTCAGAAAGGTTTTGAGCCCTAAAGGCATAGACTACCACTGGTTTGAGCAAATAAGATAAAATATAAAGTGTTTGTTCATGTAGTTTGCATAATGATGCATCAACTTATCCCCCTATCTGGAAATCTGGTTCTTATTGCTTTTTAATAGAGGTGGAAAGCAAATAAGTAGAGAGATCCTTTCCAGACTTCATTTTGTGGTAGCATCTGCATGCAGTTTATGGGACTTTTTTCGTGAGATGATTTTACACATTTTATCATCCAAAACTTCCTCTTCCTCAGTCTACACTGATGCTCATCAAGATGCTGCCCTCATTTTAGCTAAAGTTATACCATCTTCATCGGGTTCTGTTTTTTTTCACTGAACTTGTACTGAGTTACATAGTACACCTCATGCTCTAACCACTAGACAGGGACTGAGGCTACCTGGGTTCTGTTCCCATTTTGGCCACTGATCTGCTGGGTGATCCTACAGAAGTCACTTCAACTCTCTATGCTTCGCTTTCCCCACTTGTAAAATAGGGATAATGACATTGACCTCCTGTAAAGCAATTTGAGATTTACTGGCAAAAACTGCTATATAACAGCTAGGTATTATTGATAATAATTAATATTACTGCTCCAGATCCTTAGCTATAGGTGGTTGCCAGAGACGGGTATATTAAAAAGCTGATGAAAACAGTGTAGCATTATACAAGTTGAACCTCTTTTAACTGGGACTCTCTGGTCTGGCAACATCTGTGGTCTTGTAGGATGATGACTGTTCCTGGATCACAGAGCCCCGGTGGCAGGAGTGTCAGCAGCTGGGAGCCTTCTGGGGCCTGGAGTTCAGCCTGGCAAGTGGCTGGGGGTGTGACCAGGAGCCCTGTTGGGGCAGCAGCAGTGGGGCCAGGAGCCCTGCTGGGGCAGCAGCAGCAGGGCCGGCAGCTTTGCTGGGGCCAGGTGGCCTGTCGGAGTGGTGGCAGCAGGGCGGACATTAACCTTTCAAGGTCCAGAAAACTTCCTCATTCAGGACTGGTCAGGTCTGAGGGTGCTGGAGCAGGAAGGTCCAACCTGTAGTATCCTCAAGTAAATTTCTCCTCTGAGGCCCAATCCTATATGGAGCCAGTCACCTTCAATTCCTGTTCTCTGGTGACAAACCGATGCTGCTGAAGCTAGTAAGAATGTGTGTTTGAAAGTTTTATTTTAGAAATCATTTTAATACATTTTGTTTAAGAAATCATATCACAATGTCCTTTTTTCCATGCTTGTAGAATATATATTACATTTTATTTTGACTCCATTAGAATTTCTGGGACATACCAAAAGGTTGGCTATTTCAGAAGTGACCAGCAGCAGGGAAGCAGTCATTTCACTTGCACACATCGGTACAGGCTTGCTCATTAGGGGCCTGATCCTGGGAGGTGCTGCTTTTTTAATGGAACAACCTTATCCCATGTACTTCCCTTTCATAAGCCTCAAAATTATTTAGCTCACTTTTTCCCTTTCAATACATACTAGATAAACTTCTCCAAAAGGCATTTACTTGATTGAAAGCCTACCATGGAGTACAGCAGTCTGTTAACTGGACTCTAGCTGCAAGTCTTTTTATATATTAAAATGGCATTGTTTCCTTTGTACCATTCACGTTTGAACCCACTGTATGAATAGTAAGTGTTTATTAGTTCTGCCCAAACTGTATATCCCTTGACTATCCAAACGTTTCTTATGGTATTAATTGTGTAACAGGGCCTGATTGGCCACCTGAGATGATGTTGAGCAGCTGCACAGAGGGTGCATCTAGGCAGTGGCACTATTTCAGGATATTTTGGGTATCCCAAAATAGCTCTTCTACGTCTTTTAAACAAGCCTGTTATTTCAAAATAGCTTTTGAAATAACCGGCTTGCTATTCTGACGTCCCTTTAAACCTTGTATAGTGTAGCTCAAATTGTGTAGCTTTTTTCGAGTTACGGGTGTAGTGTAGATGCACCCAGAGTGTGCATGAGTCCAAGAGAATGACTATCTTTCATAAGATTAATAATGATGAAAAATGCACGGTGTGCGCTTGAAGATAGATGGTTAGCAGGGAAACATAATCTATATGGCAATCTTCAGCTGTCTGATCTTCCTTTGATTTGTCAGCATACTTTCATGATACCATAGGTTATTACAATACTTAGGCTGCATTCTTATCTATAGTCTTTTTATTTAGCTAGTTTACAGAAATCCATTTTTGATAGCAACATCAGTCTCAATAGTGTGAATAAAAACGTTAGAATATATGTGACATAACAAGAGATAATTGTAATAATAAACCATTAAAATTACAGCACTGTAAAGTTGTTAAGTACCACAGGACATGGAAAAGAGAATTAGAGAGTTAGTTTTGTTTTGCCTTTGTCAAACGTGAATGTTCTATGGCTCTATGCTATGGGTAAAAGCAACAGTTTTGACTTGCTGAATTTAAGATTAGAATAAATGATGGACAAGAGTTAAAAGAAAAAAAGGGAAGAAAACTGCAGGTTCCTGCCCTAAATTAATGGATTCCTACTTTGTGGTTCTCAAATCACTTTGTTTTCTCTCTATAGCCCTGTGTAATATTTATCTTTCCATATCAGTGTACATTTTGCATTTCTCTTAGCTAATTTCAATTTGTTAAATATTAATCCTGTTTTAGACATTGCAATATTGCACTACCGTTGTAAGGGAAATATTGTAAAACCTCTACATTTCCTTCAGATGTAACCAAATCATTAATTGGCCAGAATGGATCAGTTATTATCAATAATAGAAGTTATGTTCATATGCTGGGAGGAAAAAGGGCCACACTTTTCTGTGGATGGGATGTGGGGGCTAGGTTGGAGGTTGGGTGCAGAAGGGTGCATGGGGTAAGGGACTGGGGTGCAGGAGACAGTGTGGGGTCTGAGAGGGTGTTTGGGTGGAGGAGGGGGTTATGACCTGCGTCAGGGCATTGGGGTGTAGGGTCAGGGAGGGAGAGTGGGTGCAGGAGAGGATTCTGGCCTAGGGGAGGGATGTAAGAGAGGGTACAGTGTCTGGGAAGGAGTTGTCACCCGGGGCAGGGGGTGCAGAAGGTTTGGATGGCGATCTGGGGGAGGGAGTTGGGGTACAGGAGGGGTTGAGGTGCCAGAGGCAGGCTCTGGCTGGGAACAGCTTACCTAAGTGTCTCTTGGCCAGCAGGCTGCATCACGCCTAAGGCTAGGGTTGCCAAGTGTCCGGTATTGACCCGGACAGTCCAGTATTTTCGCCTCCTGTCCTGTAAAAAAATTCAGAAAATACCGAACGCCTAAAATGTCTGGTATCTTCTGATTTTTTTTTCCTGGCCAGGGGGCAAAAATACCGGACTGTCCAGGTCAATTCCAGACACTTGGGAACCCTAAGCAACCGGGCCCAGCCCGCCCGCCTGCTTCCCCCCCTTACCTGGTTCTGCAGGGGAGATGTCTGGTCCGGAGCAGGGAGAGAAGGCAGAGAAGATGGCCGCCGTAGGATCGCAAACAGCTGCCTCTCAGAGTCATACCTAGGGCATACTGAGTATATGTAGTGCAACTGAGCGTCCTCAGTAAGAGCTGCTGTTGCTGTTGCCCTCACTCTGCTGCTACACCAGCAGCCTGTTAAGAGAGGCAGAGCCCAACCCCTGTTCTTAAAGGGGCCATGCTGGTTTTTTTGTTTGTTTGTTTGTTTGTTTGTTGCTTAATAACTCTCAGGGGTTTTTTGGGGGGGAGGGGGCTCAACAACTTTGGTCTCCCCCCCTTTTTTTTCAACAGAATTTTTTCCCCAGTGTTTTTTTTTGGGGGGGGGGGGGGAGCGGTGTTTGGTATTTTTGGTTAAACCATCTGCCAACCTGCCTGTTGCAGGCCCAGCCCGCTTGAAAATACAAGCTGCTCCCCTCCATGTGGCTCTCAACTCCAGGTAGGGGAAGAGGTTTCACTGCCCCAGTTTTTCAGGCCAACCTCTCAGCTCCGATTGGATGGCTGTTTCCAGCCAATAGAAGCTGAGAGATTGGCTGTGGTCAGTTCCTATTGGCCGGTTGTTTCTGGCCAATAGGACCGGAAGATTGGGCTGGGGGCAGGAGGATCGCAGGAAGCCTCCCCCTCCCTGCAGAGCAGAGAGCCACAGGGACCATGTTTTAAACTATGGCAGCTACATGTGCCTGAGGGTCCTGGCAAGGTGGTCCACGGGCCAGATCTGGTGGCTTGACGGGCTGGATCCGGCCCCCGAGCCGTATTTTGCCCAGCCCTGAGCTAGCGTGATTTCAAGGTAGTTTGAGATTGATATAAAATTAGCAATTAAGTAATTCTTAGAAAATTATTTGCCAACATTTGTTTCTACTGTTAGATATCAGAATGAACACCCTACTAAGATGAATCTGAACTTCTCAGAGTTATTGTTTCATATTGCCTATAGGCTCAGGAAGACAAGACTGGATTGGCTTACCTACTACTAGTGAAGCACAATTCTGGAGTACAGTTTTACAGCAAGAGGTGGATTCTGCAGCAAATTCCTTGGCAATAGAATTATACAATACATGTGATGTTTACAGTGGGTTTTGATACAGATTCTCCATTTTGTGTTGATTTTTGTCAAAAGCAGAAAGCAATCATGTTTTAACTATATATTTATAATATTGCCTCTCACATGCACATTTACCCTCTCTCTCACATACACAAGATGAACATTTCCATTAGTTAGTTCAACAAAATATTTATAGAGGGTGCAGGATCTAATCACAGAACACAATAGGTTAAAAAAAATTTCCTTTAATTGAACTTCTATGCAGCAAGCAAAAATTATGACTTTTGTTTCAGTATTTTAATAAAAAACAAACTTTTTACTTACATTATTTTACACAGATAAAGGTATTCCCAAGGGGTTTATTTAAATTAGGGGTTTCTTATATGACAAAGCCTACACGATCTTTTTAGTTTTTAGTTCAGTTTGTTGGGGGAGGGGGCATATTTGCGGGTGTCTGCTGTGTTTAATAATGTAACCCCCTTTTTCCTCCCTGGGTTACTCGGGAGCACATCACACTCACAGGTGTGCCTGGGTGCCTGATGGTTTCAATATAAAAGGAGATCCTGAGCACCCCAGTGGTGATGATGTTTAGTTGGGGAAAACCCTATCCACCCCCTTTCTGCAGTCCCTTGCTCATAAGGAACATACAATGGCGATGCCTCCACCTGGCTGGCCTTGTACACACTTACGGGTATGCCTTGAGAGCCTCCAGGAATAAACTCATTCCAGAAATAATCTGGATCTAATTCCAGAACAACTACAAATCATATACATCTAATAGATTACATTAAAATAAACAATCTTTACTTAACTTAAATAAACAGGGTTTAATAGATTAACAATGAATAGCATTAACAAGGTGCACAACAATAACTGGAACTTATATATCTAGCATTTGCACTGCCAATATTGATCCCACCCCAGAGTGTGCACACCCCTGGACTCAGAGTCCCAGACTCTTGCTTGTGTGGGCGCGCTTGAAGAACGGCAGCTGTAGTGGAGATTCTCTGTAGAAAATGTGTATGAGGGTACAAGCTAGGCAGCAGCTCTGTCCCAGGCAGCACTTTCCCAAAAAGGCCCAATTACTTACAGTCTCATGCTGTGCCTATCAGAAGCAGCCTGCTAGATCCCAGTTCCAAAGGCATCTAGTCCCAGTCTGTAGCTGCACTCTAACAGCCCCTGGACTGGATCAAACTCCTCCACAGCAGCCTGGCTCCCCTTCTGTTCCAAAATCCAAGGGCAGAGTCCCCGACTGCTAGGCCTCTCTTCTCATGAATATGGAGAGACCCCCATCTCCCACACAAGAGTCACTTCCTTCCTGTTTTTCCCAAGGGCTCATGGGAATTGTAGTCTGAGAGACTAGATTGCAGCACACAGGGTCTTCCCAGAAAATAAGCCGAGGCACCTTTAGTAAGGGGACTACAATAACAATCCACAAATTTCAGGAAGAAGTTTCAATGAGACAAAATCCCAAATCAACAAATATTTTGCAGACTTGGACATTGGTTAACTAGAAAAAGCTTATTAGCTTCCTAAAAAATACGACACATCCTGTTCCAGGAGAAGAGGTGTATTACAGCCGCTCCCCGAGTTACGACCACCTCCACTTATGACCATCCGCACTTACGACCAAAGTGGTTGTAAATGCAGATCCGAGTTACGAACGGCGATCCGCGCTTACGAACAGCGCGGTCGCCATGTAACTCTATGGGATCCGAGTTACGAACACTTTGAGTTACGGACCAAGTGTTGGTCCGTAACTTGTTCATAACTCGGGGAGCTATGAACATTCTCAGAAAAGCATTAATTTTTAAATTTATTTGGATTTTTTTTCATGAAAATGTATGTAAATAGGCTTTCAGATGGTGAATAACTGCAGGTTGAACCTCTCTAGTCCGGCACTGTCTGGACCTGAGCAAAGAATTTGTCAAACTATGAGAGATCAATATTGTCTAGTAGCATTACTGGCACTTTCACTACTTACCGGGCTCTTAGAAGACATTTAGGGGTAAATTATAGCTAAATAATAGCACAGAACACTGAGGACCAGGACTGGTGGATGTAATCAAATTTTATGGGACCACAGGAAACTTGACCACACACATGATAAATGGACAGCCAGTTAACTAAAATCATGATGGACCACAGCTGTTGCTGGACCAGAGAGTGCCGGACTAGAGAGGTTGAACCTGTACAACTGAACAAAAATAAAAATACTATTTAAAAGGAAAGTATAGGGAGGTTTAAAACCATTTAAAATGTGTGGAGTTTTTTATTCCAAAAATAAAATGTTGTAAAAAAAAAAACCTACAACCATAACAGGCTTTTTGTAGTTAAATGGGAATCGTGTAACTGCTGTGTAGTTGAGCCATGTCAGTCCCAGGATGTTAGAGAGCAAGACGGGTAAAGTCATACTTTTTACAGGACAAACTAGTGTTGGTTAGAGAGACAAAATTTCAAGCTTTATACGGCGCTCTTCTTCTTCAGGTCTGGGAAATGTACTCAGGGTGTTACAGGTGTTTCCCAGACCTGAAGAAAAAGAGTACTGTGTAAGCTCAAAAGCTTGTCTCTCTAAGCAACAGAAGTTGATCCTATAAAAGATATTACCTCACCCACCTTGACTCTTTACTATCTCAGATAGACATGGCTACAACAATACATACAACCATGTAATAAACTATTACTGTATTTACAATATCCACATTCTTAAAAGCAAGAAAATAACTAGTAAGAGGAATCATAAATCATACACCTCAGCCATCATAAATTAGGAATGTTAAATATTGGTTAATTGAATAGTTGATTAACCTCATGAATTCTTATCAGTTAGTTGACTATTCTATAGTGTCTGGGCAGCCCCTTGAGCTCCTGGAGCCAGAACTAAGCCGGGTTGCCTGCATGCACGCCTGGGTCCTAATACACTTTAAATGCAGCGCCACAGCAGGGGTAGGTTCAGGACCCAGTGCAAACTGGGACTGAGCTGGGCTGTTGGCCAGCCTGTTAAAAAATTTACTGGCAAGGGAAGGGGGAGGAAATGCATGTAGTCTGTAGCTTTAACCTATAAGCTTTTGCTTATTGGTTTATCGGTTAATCGACTATACTTTTATATCCCTATCATAAATAAACATGTTATTCTTTCAGGTATAATGCAATACAAAAATACTGAGTCCCTCTGTTCATCACATAAACTCATAGAGTGTAGGAGTCTCTCTGATACTGACCACCAGCTGCTGCCAGCCACACCTTCACCTCACCTGCGGTCAAAGAAGAGCAACCGTCAACAGCTGAAGAATCTCAGTTCTGTGTAAAACCTTAGGATTTTAGAGGTTCGATGGTTCGAGATGCTGAGCACACTGTAGAACTTATTCTCCCTTCTGTCGGAATTATATTTTCTGATGCCAAAAGGTTTTGAGATGGCCGGAGCTGGATAATCCCTTTTTCACCACTGCCAAGACTAAGAAAGCATCTGTACATAAAGGCAAAAATCCTATCTGTGGCTGAAGTCTCTTTGTCTCTGATAGTTAAGGTTAAAGTCATCCCCACTTTTGTCCCATTTCATAAAGTATGTGTAAATGTCATGGATAGCTGTTCAAATTAACCACTTCAGAGAGTTTTGCCTTGCACTAGACTAGACTTCTCTAACACTAATACAAGCTGTAAGGTTCTAGAATTAATACAAATCTTAAAGGAGCAGAATCAGCCTAAAAACACTTTTTATTTATTTAAATTTCCTATCAAAAGTGGACTTTGTGTAGTGTGTTTGGGAGATATGAGAATTTGTGCCTAATTTTTTTTTTACCACATATACTACAGTTTATAAGCTGCAGAGGCAGGGTAGCTTACCTTTACTGCAGGGCCTGGAACTTTTTCAGAAAATCACGACATACAACATAGAACATACTGTTGGTCCTGGGACTCCTGGCCAATAGGTTTCCTCTTTTCTTCAATGAATGTAGGTTGTTTGTTTGTTTTCTTTGTACATATTTCTAAACAGTCAGTGCATATTTTTCTTCATTGCTCTTTTTTTAGAGAGGTGAATGTGCACTGAGTTATCTTGAGAGCTGCTGCAAGGTTTTAAAACTTTAGTTTCTATAGATTCAATTAAAAATTAAATAGATTATTTTCTACCTTTTATTTGCTTGATCTTTGGTTTCTGTGTTGCTATGATGTAGGAATAATATATAAAGATGGATGTCTTCAATGAAACAAGGAATGAACTTAGCATCTATCACTGCTAGCTGCCAACAATAGTGTCACCAAAGATTTCACCATTGTTTCTTACTAAACTTGAAGTTAATTAAAATTGAGCCAATAGTAATTAAGGAAAGAAAAAAAAAAAGAATACTCTTTATCAAAATGCCTGAATTCTACTTGGTGTATAACAGCAATCAATATAAATAAACCTATTGATCTGCTCTTTTATCCTAATTGCTGTATTGTGAATATAATGGGAGTTGGAATCCCTCACCTCAGTTAATAACACATTGTTGTTTAGGATCTAATCAACAGTTCTGAATCCATCTAAAATTAAAGTTCTCACATACTACATTAACATTTTAAATTCCTTATATGCGCCCTTAACTATGCAGGCATATGTTTAACTGACAGCCTACCATTAGTTAGCAGAAGAAAAGTCAATCTGCTGAGAAAAGCATGTTGCACCTATTATTGCTGAACAAAAAGAAGAGGCTGTGATACACTGTCAGCTAGGTAAGACATTGTCACTTGTGTTTATGAGGAATATTGCTAGGAAAGTTTTTCTCCTAAACACTGAGCATGAATAAGACTTCACACAACAGTGTACTTTCATATATATTCATCTCTATTTAACATAATCATGGTACAAATGTCTGTCACTCATACTCAGTTTAATTAATGAATAGCATTAATTAATTACACAAATATGCTTTTAAAATGGGTTTCAAAAATGTATAAAATATTGCAAGGCCAAATTTGTCAGGTGTGCACAGACTGGGGATGCACCAGCTAATAGCAGGTCTCAACTTGGTTATTTCATAATAAGCAAAATAAAAGCTCATGCAGTTGGCAACATTCTGTCTGTGTGTGTGGGGAGGGGAGGGCGGTGTTTCTGGGAGGACTACTGTAAATCATACATGCTGCCAAATCCATTGGTGCAGCCAAGGATCACAGGAGTATAGGGAATCCTGGGCTGCACCCTTTTGTCCTTCATCTTGATAGTACGCATGTGAAGGTGCAAAAATGTAAGAACTGCTAAACCAGCAAAACGTGCCCAGACAAATTGCCTACCCTGCAACAAGCCCTCCTGTGTTTGACTACCTAGCTTTTGGGGCTGTGTTGTGGTGGCAATGGGATCCACTGCTGCTTGTATGCAGCTGAGAACTGACGCCAAAACCAAGCCACATAAAAAGCCCCCGAATACTAACAAAATACACTTCTGTAACAATATCTGCAGCTCCCAGACTGAATATACACAGACTCTTACTTTAACAAAATCTGTTTATTTTGTATAGCTTCAGCGTGTATGTGTGTGTTAAAACTTGCCACATTCGCTTTTATCTTCATCCCTACCCTCTCTTATTTTCTGGCTTTCTCTGTCTTCTTTCCTTTCCAAACCAATGGTTCATGTTCTCATTACAGCCTCTGTTGAAATGCTGCTCTGGGGAACCTATCTGAAATCAGAGTTGCTTGTGAGTTTCTCTCAGCACTCCTGTCTGAAGTGTCACTGTTGGGTGATGTCACCAGTGAATGACAAGATTTGCTTTCCCCTGTGTTTGTGGTCTCTTTAACACAGTACAGTTAGATGCATCATAAAATAGATGGGGAAGGACAAGTGAAAGAATGTCTCTAACTGTAGAGAGTCCAGGTGACTTGGATAGAAAAGGGACCAAGATGAGAGAAACATAATGAGAAGACAGGTGAGAAATGGTTTAACACATCATAGCACTTCTTGCAAAACTAGTATTAAGTCCTGACTCCAGTAAAAATTCTGATTTGCATAAATTCTACCCACCCAAAATTCCTTTTGTAATTTCATTTGGAATAAAGTATTATGAATAAGTGAAATCATCATTGGACTGGAAGTTTGTGGTTTCTTAAGGACAAATGATCATGATCTGACATTCAGTATGAACAGAGGACAGTCCCAACCCTATCTATCTATCTATCTATCTATCTATCTATCTATCTATCTATCTATCTATCTATCTATCTATCTATCTAGTGCTTCAAAAGGGCAAATTTCTACAGGTAAGGGAAATTGAGACTAAAATTTATTAGGAGTGAAAATTTAGACCAAAATATATGCATTAATATTGGGAATGCTTTAAGAAGAGTGTATTAGATGACAAAAATACCACCCAATTCCTGGTTTGTTCATTTTTTGTCTCAGCCTCCCTTATTGATTTGTGGTCAGAAGTCCACTACCTGCATGCTATAGTTTGGCAGTTATCATCCTCTTTCCCATTTTCTGCTTTCTCCCTCATCCTTTTCTGTTTTCTTTTGTCCTCCTAGTCAGGTGAACTTTTCTGATGTATTTTGTATAGCAATTATACAAAGCTTCATAGCCTATTTTACTTTTGTGTCCCAATTTTGTTTTAATCATTTATTGAAAGGTCAATCAACTGGGATTGTCCAGGAAATGAAATATCCAGAGAAACCAAATGTGCAGTAGCAGTTTGAGCTACTTTATGCTCATAGCCTCTCCTTTCTTCTCCTGTCATTCTAAGTATCATTCTCTTTTTCACAAATGGATATTTAATTCCTTTTCTAAAGGCATTTAGTGTGCATACATTTCAGTCAGTATGGTGACAATGCAGTATTATCAATACAGTGTTTTATATATCCTTGTATTTTAGTAATAGACTGTCAGTGGCTTTATGTAATTTTTCTGTTTTGTATACTATGCGTACTTTGCTCCATTGCTAGTTAATTTGTGTTCCCTCCCCATTCCATAGTGCAGCCTTTTCAGGCTTAAATTCTGGTAATCAGGACACTTGCTGTCATTTTATGTAAATAAAGTAATGTATATTCATCAACTAATGCAAATTGTGGCATTCCATAATCTGCATAGTATCTCCTGGTTTCTGAATCTTCCATCTTTAGAAGTATGAATGTAGTTAAAATAAAATGTATGTTTTCAGATGGCTGGCGGTCATGACAACCTAAAGACTAGCTAAAATCTTAATTGGACTGTGTTATGACAAATTTTTTGTTTACTTTGATTAAGTAAAACTTTATTGCAGTTTGCACTGAGGTGCTTAGACTGCAAGGGATCAGTCAACTATTTATAAACACTTAATTCAGTATAAATCCATGATAGTACTATATATAGGACACTGTCTAAGATGCTAATAGTATCCCATCTGAAAGAGTGTGTCTAATCTAGCACTAGGGTTGCCAGATGGTTTCAACAAAAATACCGGACACACTTGACATTATATCACAATCTACATTACATCTTATTTAGAAAATACTGGACATTTATATTTTCTCAATTTGTCTCCCGAACAGAAAGCTCAAATACTGGACTGTCCGGTTCAAAACCGGACACCTGGCAACCCTATCTAGCACCAATTATCTTACAAAGAGAGTCTGAAGCATAATAAGTCTTAAGTTAAACAACATTATATAAAGAATAAAACAAATAGTAAATGACTACACAAATCTTAAATAGGATTGATAAGTGAAAGAATACGTAAGTGTGTTTGCTCTGAAAGATGGAAGTACAAGGAAACCAAAACACACGACTTGGACAAACACAGCAGACTATTTTACCAAGTATTGAAAATTTACTCTGAAAATTCTAGTCACATATAAACTTTTTATAGGTGGGTGGGTGGCTAAATCTTAGCTATGGAATCTAAGCTTTTCCTTTGTTTTATTTTGTTTAACTTGTGGCTGCAAAA
The DNA here is from genome assembly GCA_019425775.1 of Rafetus swinhoei. Classification (NCBI taxonomy): domain Eukaryota; kingdom Metazoa; phylum Chordata; order Testudines; family Trionychidae; genus Rafetus; species Rafetus swinhoei. Next base: position 225,282,412 of record CM033424.1, read on the forward strand.
AACCCACGTGAATGTGAAATAATGAGGTACTCTCTTCCTGAATCTGTTGGCAAATTAAATACCTCTGCTGGTGCTCATCATTTTTTTTTTAAGAAACAGCAGAATGAAACTGAGAAGATTCTGGCCTGGATTGTTCCTCTAACACCAGTCTATGAAGAGTCCTGTGTGCAAAGCATGTGTGTATGTGTGACACTCACAGATTGGAACCAGCTTTGGGAACCTCTGAAGCTTAGTGTATGAGCGTCTACAGCTTGAGCTAAAACCAGCTGGCTTTCAGCTAAGGCTGTAGAGCAGACTCATTCTTTCTCTCTGTAAGTTGTCTCAGTGCCATTACATGGGACAGTGACCCACACCCAGTAAGTGTCTGGGTTGCACATGCATGTGCACATGCAGTGTGTGAAGATTTTAGCTAAAGCCAAAGATGATGCCACAGAAGAGATGGACACTGGGATAGGCCAGAGGATCAGCTGGGAGTGGGGCAGGAAGTCTTTATTTTTCCTCAAGGAGAATCCTGAAAAGGAGATGGTACATCCTCAGGCTGAGATATATTTTCTGTGTAGCTTGTCCCCTACATTTCTCTTGATGGCAGCTGCTGCTGAGGATGGTCTTTTTAGTGAAGTTCTGCTGGAATTGCACTGTTAGAGATCTGCTGTTTGGGGAGAACCTGGCATCCTTCACCTATCATCTGGGATCTGCATGGAATTTGCATTCCTGGGTTTTTGCCAGCTATGGAGCCAAGCCCTATAGTCCATATCCCTGGAAAGGGAAAAACTCCACTTTTCCCACCAAGATGGTGAATCTTCACAGTTATTTCCTTTCACCACAGAGGTGGAATATTTGTCCCAATGGGAGCCACCATTACTTAGAGATGATGTGCCTGTGAACGGGAGGACACACTTAGCCAGTGACTGTATTAAGCATTAGTACTTCTGTGCTTTAATTTCTTTGATTTTGTTTTGTGTAACTCAGAAATGGGCATGATCAATAATGCAATGTTCTTTTTTTCTGGTGGAGAAGTCACACATCTAAATGCAAATTACATTTACAAGGGGTCCTATGGGGAGTTCAGGAGTATGTCTGTCTTTCTGTGCGTACCTACATGCATCTGCACACCTAATCAGTATGTCACATGAGGCAAAGCAATAGAATAAAAAAAAAAGCTGTTGTAAAATAGAAACTTCAGGATTAGTTGACAATCTTTTTTGCAGCTAATTTTTCACTTCAGTCTCTCCTGAGGTGATGCAGATGAGTGATGTGAGTGTCATGCTGAGCCACGGTTAGGTCTGCTGAGCTCAGTGCATTGTAACTCATAATCCTATTTGATGAAATAAACCGAGCTGTGTTGTGTTTCAGGCTGCTGGGCTTGCAAGAATACAGGTTCCAGTGTAAGTCATGAGGCAATGAGCAGCTGCCCAGAAGAGAGACAATTTCATGAGAACCATCAGAACCGTATCTGTGGGTGGCCCTAACAACAGGGCCTGTTTCCCTTACTCCCCTAACTTAGCTCTTCTGCACATGTAGGTAAAGCAGGGCACCCGGGGAAAACAGGAACAGACAGAATCAGTGAAAATGGCCACCGAGTGGGTGATTTGTGAGAATTGCAGTTGAGCCACTTTATCTGCCATGTTTTCTCTCTTTTTTTGGCACACCCAACCTTTCCCCTTGTACTCTCCCAACACTCCTTCCAGTGCAGGTGTGGAGATTTCTTTGAATTGCTCAGTACTGAAAATGTTCCCCCAAGCCATATTTATTTTCCATAAAGCAGACTGGTCTTTCACACTGTAATAGTGATTTGCTAGACAACTTTCCAGGATTAGAGTTGTTATTTTTATTAAAGAATGGTAGTTTAAAAATGCTGTGGGTGAGCAACCATGGGAAGCCACGGCCACACCAAAAGACTGACTTTTGAAAGCAATATTTTTCTTGAATCGCATCTGTGCAGCTTTTCTTGTGGTTTATCCTCCCTTTCCCTTTCAAGTTCCCAAAGGCATTAAGAATTAATAGCCCACAAAATAGCATTGAAATATATCAAGTTTTCTTTTTTTATTAAATTATAAATTCAGTTTTTCTTTTTCAAATTTCTTGGGTAAAGTGCACCATAGACTTACAAAGTAATATTATTTATACTTTTTCTTATTATTTAATCAATAGTGACATGGTGACTTATAGCTATCACTAGATAATTGTAATACTTGTATAAGGTTCCTCCATTTAATTTGATCAAAACCTCAATTAACAAAAAATGTATACTAAATTTTTTGCAATTTCAATACTTCTACTCTCACTTCAATGACTAACACAGCAGAAAGTGCAAATATTTTGAAGACCACAATTTTTAAGAGACTGGTAAATAAAGTTGAGTAACACACGGGTGAATTTTTCAATGTGACTGAGTAGTTTACAAAGACAGCAAGGTCAAATTGCTCAAACTATTCATTGTGAATTGCATGCTCAGCTGTTATAGTGGCTTTTACAATATGATGGCCCTTGTGAAACCTATTTAGTAATTTTAGCTTAGTTACCATTAAATGGATAGTACCGTCACACGAACTCCCATCACAGTAGGCATTATTAGCAATCTTGCCAAAGAGATCAAACATAGTAGTCTTTGTATATAGGAGTTGTACTTCCTGAACTATGCTGGCATGGTAAAGTGGTACAGTCCCTCCCATGTACACATTTATCCTATAGGTTAGGGATGTTAGCTATTGGGTAATTGAATAGTCATGTAACCACATGACATTTTAGAGGTTACACAACTATTTGATAGTCCCAGGGGGTGGGGCCAGCAGCCAGTGCACTCCCAGCCCCACTCCTGGGAGCCCCCACTAACCCACACTGTATCAGAAACAGCAGCGCGGAGTGGCAGGGGAGCCAGTCCGCAAGGGGAGCCAGTTTAAAAAACAGCTTCCCTCATGGGGTGGCAACATACCCTGTCTGTGGAGGGTTCAAGCTCCCATGGACAGAGGCTGCTCCGTGGGATGCGGAGCAGCCTCTGCCCAAGGGGAGCTTGGACACCCGCCCCCGCCGCTTCTGTGAAGCAGCCTCTGCCCGCAGTGGGCCCAGGCTTGCTGCAGACAGAGGCTGCTTCATGGAATGCGGAGCACCCTCTATCCGCAGAGAGCTGCTCTCCCCGGTGAAAAGGGGCTGCCGCGGTGGGCCCAGGCTCACTGTGGACACAGGCTGCTCTGTGATATCCTCCCCTGTCCCCCTCCTATACTGCAGCCTCTGACAGAGGCAGCAGCATGGGAGTGGGGCAGACAGCACCGCAGAGCTAGTACTGGGGAGAACCAACCTTTAAGCAGGCTCCCCCCAGCATCAGCACCTGCCTGCCCCTCCCCATCTCTGTAGGAGGCAGCAATGGGCAGCAGGTGGGTCTGCAGAGCTGATATGCACAGGAGCTGGCTTGAAAGGCGCTCCCTGCATGTATCAACTCCAGCCTGTCCTACTCATCCTCCACGCTGCTGCCTCTTTTATCAGCAGCAGCAGCGTGGTTGGGAGAGGCAGGTGGATCTGGTGCTCATGGGGGAGCTGGCTTTTAAGCTAGCTCCTCACAAGCACCAGCTACCATTCCTCCTGCCCCCGATTGCTGTCTCTGATACAGAGGCAGCAAAGGTTGGGGGAAATGCATGTAGTCAACAAGATTAACCAATAACTCTAGGTTTATCGGTTAATTGTATAGTTGATTACACGTTGACATCCCTACTGCAGGTTGGACCTTCCTGGTTCAGCACCCTCGGGACCTGACCAGTCTCAGATGAGGGGATTTTGCTGGACCAGGGTTGCTGGAGCAGAGAGTCCCAGTTTAGAGAATTTCTGTTTGTAGTGTAACTGTACTTATATAGTGGTATATGTGCTTATATAGTGGGATAGCTATGGGAAGGGGAATAAGCTACACCAATATAAGAGAGCATGTACACAGCAACATTATTTCAAAATAACTGGCGTTATTTTGAAATAACTAAGTCCACGTCTACACAGCAGGCAGTTACTTTGGAATAATGTCGAAATACTGTCAAGCTGAAGGACTACTTACTCTGATTCCTGGAACCCTCATTGTATGAGGAGTAAGGGAAGTTGGAGGAAGAGTGCTCTATTTCGAAATAAGTGCTGTGTAGACGCTCCCAATTTCGAAATAAGCTATACAATTGATGTAGCTCAATTTGCGTAGGTTATTTCAAGTTAAACCCTGCTGTGTAAACGCACCCTAAGTGTATGCCTAAAAAAAATCACACTCCTAATGGAAGTAGCTATACTGGTACAAAAACGGTAGACTGTGCAAAAGAGACTGAACACTGAGACATATTTACAGTGTTACATTCTTGATATGATATTTCAGGTCAAAGTTAACACTGAAACTTGTGGGTGGGTTAATAAAGAGAAATTTGTACCGCCATTTCCTTTGCTGAACCTATTTTTGTGCAGATGAGGGAGTTCAGATTTCAGGGTTGTAAGTCTTGTACATCTAGCCAGCATTAAGTTAACTTTTATATCATTTTCTGAAAGTTCAAGAAAATAAATTTAAATAGACTTTTTTCTAAATTTGATTTTTTTTTTTGGTTCTTAAATTGGAACTGAAATTGAATTATTAAAGCTGAGTTAAACATCTCTGAAAATAGAAATTTCTGATAGAAATGGTAACAGCCTTGATTATTGCCTCTTCGAGGCAGATTAGTGTATTACTGAAGGATTCTAAACAAAATTTTGCTGGACAAAATGAAAGAGAACTTGTTTGCCATTATTAGGCGTTTTGTGTTGTGGTGGTGTAGCACAATGGAGAAGTTGTGGTGTCACAGAATGACTATCTAATATTTGTGTGGGTTATTTTCCCCAGAAAAATCTGAGTTTGTGTGTGAAATGCTTTTTAAAATGAGCCATAATATATGGAACATTATACAGCTTATGTATTATGTATAGCATTTTGTAATCATATAGGGAAAAATAAAACTCTTCCACATAGCTTTAAGAAAGCTTCAACATCTGCAAAATTAACTTGTCACTAATTTTACATTGCTTCAGTTACCAGAAAATGTACCTTTTTGAAATACTAAACCTTTTTGCCACATTACATGCCTATTTGTGATTTGCATCTGAAATTGTTTTCATCACAGATCTTGTTCTTTCTGAACATATACATTTATTTCTTATTTCTGATTGAAAATGCTATGCCATCTGGTTACTTATTTAATTCTGTGTGGGGACGACCTCATTTACATAGAACTTATTCTTTTGAAACACCTGCAATATTTAGTTCAATGGCAATTGCTGGCTGTCAGCACCAGCAGGTTATTATTTTGAAAAATATATTCAGATACAGTAATGTTGTATATGTGCTTGTGTCTCTTCTTCGGATATGTGCATCTCAAAATGTTGGATGGGGTTTGGTGACAGAGGAGGAGGGTCATTTTTTGCATAGTCTATTTCATAGAGAAGCAAAAAATGCCAGATAGCAGACTGTGCAGTTGGGTTCAGCTACATTTTTCTGATTCAAACTGAACTGTTCCCCCTGCACACACACACCTTATGTTCTAATATAAACTGAATCTTTGAGTATCCAAAAAAGGAAACTTTGAGCTTTGCAAATTCTTTGTTTTGATTAATAGCATCTGCAGTAGTGTTTCTTCTAAGCCAGGGGGCACAAACGTGTACTTAAGTTAATGGGGCTATAATAACCTATTTAATATGCTTTGGTACAAATGCCTTCTGTTAGCTAACTTGTAGCAAATGCTTCTTGCCATATTTCAGAAGTAATTTATTTTTTAAGCAGGAAAGAAGAGTTGCATTTTGAAATGAATAGAACATTGTTTTAAGTAGTATGTGGAAAGTACATTGTATTCTAAAAATATTATTTGTTTACATACATTTGGTTATTGGAAGAAAAAAGCTGCATTGTCGATCCTCTGTTATTAGTTCTGCTGTGTATGTAAAGTAATGACAGGGCTTATTCACTGACCTAAAGCAATAGAAAACTTCCCACAATACTTCATGTAAACCTGACAAATTGAACTACTTTGTTGCTTAATGGTATGTTACATCAATATGATGTGTACCTCATAAATAGCTTGAGTTAGAACTCTTAAGAGAAACATATTGGTGGTTTTTTGTTTTGTTTTTTAGTGGTTTAAGAAAAACACAGGGCCTTGGGGAAAAAAATTCAGAGTGCTGATGAAAGAAGATTAATGACTAGAGAGATTCATTATACCCCGTAGTGAGAAAGGGAGGGGTCTGAGAAAGGTGAGTTTGACAGAGCTAGAAAGGAACACTCATCTCCTTAGGGAAATTGGTCATTGAATAAAAGACATGAGAAGGAAATTACTCTGGGCCACACACTCTCAAATGCTTTGTTGGCCCATTAATGAGAGGGTAAAACTTTATTTAAGGTTTTCAGCTTGTCCAACATATAAAAATGACAGCTGAGCAGCCTACATCTTTTTTGAAAGGCTGAAGTGAGAGAGACATTCATGAGTAGCTGGAACCACCAGCTACATATTTGAGAAAAGTGAGGATTAATGTAAGTGACATGTCTTAATTGATAAAAAAGTAATACTAGATCCTTACCGAATTTTGTCCCACTCCCTTTCTGTTGGGACAAAAGAAAAGAGCTTTCCACTGGGGAGGAGAAACAAAACTCTCCCCAGCTCCTTGCCAGCCATGGGCCAGCTGGAGTAAGGGACCGAAGAGAAGCCACTCCCAGCACAGGTAGAAAGCTAGTGTGGGCGGATATCGCTGCTCAATACCAAGGCAGGAGGGTTGGGAGTCTCTCTACCAGGCTGTCTGGAACCAACTTTTAACTCCCAGTGGGAAGTTCTGTACCTAGGCATGTTAGAAAATCTCACAAGCATCCTGTCTGCACCATTAAGTGCCTCTATAGCTTAAAAGATCGATCCTTCAGTGACTAAAATATTCAGCATAAACTGAAGTTCCCTTCACAATATGTCTTGGAGGTGTAGCCGTGTTAGTCTGTAACTTTAAAAACAATTAGCAGTCCTGTGGCAAATTAGAGACTAACACATATATAGGATCATTAGCTTTTGAGGGTAAAATCCACTCCATCAGATGAGGTGGAGTTTATGAACATACAGACATTTGGTGCAATGGCCATAAGCAAATGATGGGTTCAGTTTGTACTTGGCAATATTTCTTGCTCAGCTTTGGACCAAAGAGCCTGTTTTATTTTGAGAGGGTATGTTGTTAGGATATTTTGCTATCTTTCTTTTTTATAAGTGCCATGTCCTCTAAGAGATCTGCATGGACAGCAACTAGAGATCTTACTTTTAATATCTTGTGCTCATCCCCAGCTCTCATCATTACAATACTGCCATGTCCGCACTAGGTGTAAGCCCAGCACCTGGTGGAAGATTAAAACAGGATGTTCTCACTTTGTTTTGAAATTACCCATAACCTAAAATGAATTTAACGTGACAGTCTGTTTAAATCTAAACTTTGTAAATGTGTTTTCTGAAACACTGTATTTTTTTTGAAAACATGTTTATATATCTAAAGTATCTTAGCCGTGCACTGTACTAAAGAGTCATAAAAAGCATTTCCAAAACCTTGTAAAATTTAACTCCCATGTACTTCTTATGTTTTTGCTTTTTGCTACCTACCATCCTCTTCACTTATTATAGACGTGTGACTCACTGACCCCTTCATGCTCTGATTCCATTTCTGAGGGGGTTTTGTTTTTATTTTCTTACATATGAATACCCGTCCCTAACCTCTCCCCCCCGACCCAATCTCCATATGTCATTCCTCTTTTTCTTCAAATCCATGCTTGGAAATGCCATCATTCACCAAGTCTTTACACCTAGTCTTCCCGCTCCCTTATAGTTCCACCTGTGTTAACAAAAGTGTGTGTGTGTGTGTGTGTGTGTGTGTGTGTGTGTGTTTATATACACAAATATGCATTTATATAAACACTTGTATAAACCAACATATTTCCAAACCCATGCAACTGTCAAGATGTTGTAACTCTTGATGTGGCCCAGCTATTTTCCCACTATTTAGATTGTGAACTCTTTGGGAGGGTGGGGAATTTGCTTGCCTGCCTGCATATATTAAGTGCTTCATACAGGTGTGGGGCTGAGATATAATAATGTTTCATTAAGGAGGTATAAATGACTCTTTATTTTGGGGATTGAAACTTTTCTTTCCTGTTTAAAAAGTAATCCAGGAAAAGTCAGTGGAAAAAAAATGCCACATTAAGTATGTACAGATAAATTCCCAGAAAAAAGTGTGGATATACAGAAGTTGAGTTTCCTCCAGCAACAAAAAGGTAGTCATATTGTGTGCACATAGTATTTTTTCTATTGGTGTTTTATTTTTACTTGTTAAATATTTATCCCTAAACTACTACTTACACAATGCAGCAATAGGGGAGATAATACTGGTTTCATTTGTGTGATAATATGGTCCACAGTTCCCCTGTTCCTGATCAGGTAGAATATTGTTGACTTTCCTTGTCTAAAGATCTCTAAAGAAAAGGTTTTCAGGTGTAGCTTATAGATTTTATGGTAGTGGTAAGCTGTGGTGACTTCTGGTTTATACAGTCTTACAGTTATTGAGGATTGTTGGAAAAATTCCATTATGCTTACATTTTGAGTGAATTTTCTGCTCATCTGATCCAACACATTGTGAGCCTTGCCACCAATCACATATACAAAATGTACTGGGGACATTTACATAGATCTTCCCTATGCAGTTTCAAAGGGGAACATCCAACAGTTGAGGTTTGAAATAACTTAACTTGAGGTCATAAAATGATTTCTGTGGAGAGGCAAGGAGGAAAATTGTTATCTTGAGTGTTGAAGAGGTCATGCGCGTGTGTGTGGGTAAGTAAAATCAATGAAAGAAACTATAATGAATGGAATTCTATGTGATGGTATTGATATTACTATACCAAATAACCACTGTGAGCATTAGTTTGTTGTTAATGAGGGATCCTGGGCATATTTAAATGTAAGATGATAATCAGTGTCCGTTCCTCTTTTACTTTATTGAATTAACAGATATGATAGCAAGATAGACCTCTTTTAATCCAATGCAAGCTTCTGTCATGCTTAATACTGGCAAAATAATTATTCTTGACATTGAACCATTACTGTATAATGCTTAAACATTACTGTATAATGCTTAAACATGGTATATGATAGAAAAGTGGGCTAAAACTAGGAAGTATTTATTTGAAATTAACATCTGGAAATGGAGTGCAGTAACATACTTCATTCAAATATAAACCACACATCTGGCTTATTTTCTATTATCTTACCTGTGTAGCTGGGGCATTCTTTTCTACTTTAATGGTTCTCAGTGTCTATCTAGTCTGTATATGCCAAGAGCTTTTTGTAATCCATGTCAGAGCATCAGTTCTTCACTACTACTTTGAGAATTCACCAATGGAGAGCCATCATCTGTTCTGTCCTAACGCACCTTTACCATTCTGTAGGTTTGGTAAATTGTCTATGTGACCATTGAAATTCCATTTGATTCAAACTGGCAGCACAGCACTTTAAGTCCGGCAGCACAGCATTCAGTAACTCCAGAGTCTGTCTCTCTGAAATGTAAAGCTGACAAGGATTTTTAGAATTTGCTGTTGGAGCAGGTAATATCGTTGCATATTCAAAATGTCCAAACCTTCTCGCATGGCTAGACCTTCATCAGCTAATACAACATCTAAATTGCTTTCATGTAGGACAGAAGAGTTGAATAGTAGATGGAGAGAAATTAGTTTAAGTGAAAAGATTTTGAGAGTTGGCAGTGAAGGCAACTTGGTTAAACAGCCACAGCAACAGCAGGGACAAACCACAGAAGTGCCTGTTCATCGGAGGTCTTCAATTCTGAAAGGTAATAATTTATTCCTTCTACTAAATAAATGTCCCTGCAGTTACAGGCAGTAAGCCAGCAACCTCCCCCCCCCCTCCCCCCCCGCAAATACTAGTTATTTCTCAATACCACTGTACATGTGCATATGCAACATAATTTAGTTCTGAATTACAGATTTTTCAGTTATGATTAACAGTTCATGAACTAAAAAAACCTCAGTCTTTAGCTATGCTACTAAATGCAACCTAAAAATAATGACATTTTCTTAAACACTTCTCAAATGATGTTTTCTACAGCCTTGATGTACTTTTAAATTTTTGTGATTCATTAATATGAATCTATGTACCAGAGTTGTAAAATATCATAGGAAAAATTGAAATAGTTTGATCAGTTACTTGCAGGAATGTCTCGTTTGACATTCTTAAATGTCATAAATCCCAGCAAGTCAGTTTGAGATGGCTTCCTGTGAAACACCACAGAAGGATTCATTTTCAAAAATGATTGCTTTCACAGTTCAAGAAATAATAATTCAGGGGACAATAGCAGTATGGCTGATAAGATGATAATATTTTTCTTTAGTCTATTAAGGGATACTCTTAAGAAACATTAAGTTTTTATTACATTAATCTGTGTATAACTGTGTTGAAAAGTAGACATTTAGTCTTTATAATGACAACCAGTTATTAATTTGCAAATGTATTAAGAAATAAACACATTGTCATATTTTAATAATGTGCGTAGGCTATAGAATCCACTTCATTTCATAATGGAAATTGCTGCCCTTTTCCATTATAAACTTGTAGAAAGAAAGTAAATCACCAACTAGTGTAACTTGAAACTGTAGCGTTTCATGTCACATGTAAGGCATCAAAGGTTATAACTGTTGTTCTTGGCTGAGAAAGGTTTAAAAGATTTTTTTCTGCTGCATGACTTTTATTATTACACAATGAAAAGAGAGGTGATGACACGTAATCTTATCCAGTGAGATGGGTGATCTGTTGGTCTGTACAAAGCACAGTGGGTTTGAAGCACTTGATAAAAGGCAGAAATAGCAAATTTAACAACTGGGTCTGGGAGGGCTTAAACTCCTAGTATCACTTGTACACCATTTTGTGTATTTGGTTGCATAATGTGGAGCCTCTTCTCTGATCTTTTGATGTATGTAAGAAGCTAAAACCTTTATTTGTGTGGGTGGGGGTTGCTTAAACTAGCTGTACATTAGCTCTACAGCAGATGATAAAATATGTTCTCTGTATTTCCCAACAAAGTTTTATAAAGTTTAAAAACTGTACCAGATGCCCCCTGTAACTGTGTGGTTACCAGTTTTTGCCTGTTTTTAAAATCAGCTATGCAAACAGAAACACAATTAGGGTTTTTCAAACAGTAGTCTGTCCCCTTTGTTCCTCATTTATTTGGTGCCTTGAGAAGGGAAGTTATACAGACTTAACAGCATATTAACTAGATCCATTTAAGGGTTGTGACTTTTATGAAGCTCTTGGGGCATGTTTTTACCTTTTTTATTGAAATGTTTGTTGAGCTACATAATGCTCTGCAGTAATAATGGCTGTATACACTGCTTGGTGTTTTAGATGTGATTTCTGTAGTAGACAAACCTAGTAGAAATCTTTTATGTGTCTTCAGTATTTATAGCACTCTGCTTGCTGTTTTCTGGAGCATGAATTAATCCCTGTTAAGTAATAGATTTTATGAATTTTGATTATGTGGTTAAGCAAAAAGTTTCTGTGAATTATTTGTATATAAAACATATTGAATAATAGTGGTTTTTACTCATTCTTATGAAAGAGCCCAGTGTTATATGGAAGTGTATGGTGTGCTCCTTTTCTCTGACTGTATGGTTGGGAGTATTTAAGGCTGTGTTAGTCAGTAGACTCTAGAGTTTGGGCCTCACTGATTTGAAAGATGATGTTCTTCTTTGAGTATTCTATGTGGGTGTATGCACAACAGAGCCAGAAAACTTTGCTTAGCATTGCTCATAGGAGTGGTGTTCAAGGTCTCTGACCGTAGCCCATCCCTTGGCTGTATAAGTGTGGTACCCCCCGACCACCTCAGATCCTTCTTACTGTCCATGGCCCAGAGTCAGAGTTCTGTATGGTATCCTCGCCTCAGACTTTTGTCTCAGCTTCTGAGAACTCCTTGCATATAGTAATCATGGAACTTAAAGGTTAGTTAAGTGTTAGGTTAGTTGGCTGCCTTGTGTAAAGCTCTTCTCCATCATTTAGGGTGCCATCTCGAACAGCAACCTTCACATTAGATGCTTGTTGTGCCTCAGCAAGGAACACATTAAAAACAGGTGCTTGATCTGAAAGTTGTTCACAAAGACGACCCGTGTGGCGAGAGACCTGTGGTTTAAACTGCACCTTCTGAAGCAGGCCATGGAGCCCACTTTGGCACCTAGACTCTCATCTGATCCATGATCAACTTTGAACCCAACAAATTATGCTGCTCCACATTTGGGCTCTGGCATGTCCCATACATCTTCTCGTGTGTGAGGAAAAGGTCCCATAATATGGCCTATGACCATTGCAGGGCTGGGAGAGATTCCTCCACCTCATCTAAGAATGAGTGCTGACTGACATTCTCTTTCTGGAATGTGCGATGCAGTAGATCCATCCAAACTGCTTCCAGGAAGCGCCAAGCACTGAACTACTGACTACCGTTCTGGACATGGGGTCCAATATGGATGACGGTGGAGGCAGCACTAAGTATTTCCATACCAATATCATATCAGGAAGTATCAGACCTGTTTTGCCTCTTAGTTCTGGGCTCTCCACCATTTCAGGGGTTCTCTAGTACTGTGGTATCTATCGGCTTGTCCTATATTGTGTCCTTCACATCTTCTGGCCGTGTCTCAGAGCTGCCAGGTCCATTGGCACAGCAGCTCACACTGTCTGAGCTGCAGACTATTGTGTGAAAACTGTGACTGACACTGGCAGCCCTCTTGATGCTGGGGCATCCTTTGGCACTGCCGTTTTCTTGGTGCCAGATTCCATCGTCAAGTTTGGAACCAGACGTGGAGCTGATGCTTTCCTCAGTACCATGGGGGAATGTGTCTCCAGGACCAATTCCCCACTCCACTTTGGCATTGATGCCACCTCCTTGTTGGTCTTCGGATGAATCTGACCAGTGGGTTGCCCCATCCAGGCTCACTTCCCTGTTGTCATCAATGAACCTCTGGGATTCTTCAAGCCTCCCTTTGGCTTATCTTCCCTTTCCTCACCAGATAGGTGCTAGAGATCATCCTCCGAACACTATCAATACTGAGATCAAAATCAGCCCTGCAGATTTCTGGCTTCTGGCCTGGGGCTCACTGTCCAACAGTGCCTTCTCTGTATGCCTACAGGCCTCCTAGGAATCCCTCAGATGTGTCTCCTTGAAGACCAGCTCTTCAACATGCACCAGTGTGTGATCACTGTCATGATAATGGCTCCTGTGACTGCTAAATCTGTTCCCTCTGGTGCTATGTGGGTCTTCTGACAGGGTGCAATGGTACAAAAACAGGATCCATCATTGATGCAGTAGACAGCCTCCTCATCCTCCCTAGATGATTCTATTGTGCTGGAATCTTCCTCTCCCTTGATACTGGAGCACACAAGACCTCCTGAGGCATATTTCTGCCACCTTGGCTATACAGGCAGAATTCCTCCTTAAGAATGTGCATTAGCTCCTCAATATACTCCAACCATCAGCTCCAGAGAGAAAAAGATTTCCCTGAGGGTACATATACACAGCAGCGTTATTTCAGAATAACTGATGTTATTCCTAAATAACAAAGACTGTGTCTATACTACAAGCCTTTATTTCAAAATAATAACCCCTCATTTTACAAGGAGTAAGGGAATTCAAAGAAAGAGTATTCTTCCTTCAACTTCCTGCTGTGTAGAAAACACCAAAAGCCGAGTTGAGCTATTTCGACTTCAGCTACGCAATTGGCATAGCTGAAGTTGCGTAGCTTAATTCAACTTTAGCCCTGCTGTGTAGACGTATGCTGAGAGAGCAGAGAGTTTGCTTAAAGCAATAGAAGGGAACAAATCCAAGTACAAAATTGCGAAATCTGAGGAACCATTAGAAAAAAAGAGAAGACAGAAAATATAATAATGCCCTATACAGATCCATGCTATGCCCAAACATTTAATATTGCAAGCAGTTCTGGTCATCCCATCTTAAAAAAAGGTATATTAAAATTGGAAAAAATACAGAGAAGGACAACAAAATGATGTGGATATGGAACAATTTCCATGAGGAGAGTAAAAAACTGGGTCTGTTCAGCTTGGAAAAGAGATGATTGAGGTGGGACATGATAGAAAACTATAAAGTCATGCATGTGTGGAGAAAATGAATACAGAAGTGTTATTTTCATCTTCATACAAACCAGGGGTCACCCAATAAAATTAATAGGCATCAAGTTAAATCAAACACAGGGAAGTATTTCTTCACGCAACACACAGTCAACCTGTGGAACTTTTGCCAGATGCTGTTGTAAAGGCCAAAAGGATAACTGGAATCAATAAAGAATTAAATCGGTTCGTGGAAGACAAGTCCATCAATGACTATTACCCAAGACGGTCAGGGGTGCAGCTCTATTCTCTGGGTAACCCTAAACCTCTGACTGTTAGAAGCTGGAACTGGATAACAGAGGCTGGGTCACTCTAATTGCCCTGTTCATGCCCTATGAAACACTGGATACAACTGTTGGAAGACAGATATTGGACTAGATAGATCACTGGTTTGACCCAGCATAGCTGTTCCTAAGGGATAAGAGGCAGAGAAGGGCAGAGACAAGACTGGAACAGGGACATGCCAGAGTGTCTAGGGGCAGAATGGATTGAGTTACAGGAAACTGGGGGCAGAAGGCTCTGCAACCACTGAATCACACTGCCATTCACCACCTACAATAGAATCTAAGGTTCTCAATCTCACCATTCCTCTGCTGTCAGCAAATAGCTGTGAAATCTTCTGTAAAAGTGTGTGTCTTATCTCACTAGTGCCAATCCACATTAGGGATGTTAGAATGTGTTTATTTTACACGTTTACACATGCGGGGGGGGAGGGAGGAGGATGCGGCTGCATGGGAGCTGGCAGGTGTGGGGAGCTCTGCTGCCTCTGTATCTCCATGAGCCACCCCCCATGGGGGGGATGTGGCACTGTGGGTGCTGGTACGTGCAGGGAGCCCACTTAAAAGCCAGCCTTCTGCATGTATCTGCTCCCACCTGACTCCTACTGCTGCCTGTGATAGACACAGCAGCAGGTGGGTGGGGGCGGGCCTGCGTTTAACCATGAAGGTTACCTGATGAGCCTCGGCTCATTGGTTAACTGTTCACACATTTACACTATCACATCCCTAATCCACATAGCGAATAAACACCTATGACTGTGATCACTTCCTTTTTAGCACATGTGGCAAAGGTATGCATGATAGGTATAACATTCTAACCCTGCTGGTTATCTTTGTGGATGTCAATACATAATAGATTTCCCATGACGGAGGATTTTTTCAGTTTTTTTGTTTGATTTTAAATTAGGAAATTACACACACAAACCCCTGTGTTAAAGGAATTTTAAGGTTGCAAAGTCCAGCATTTAAGGTTACATCATGCACTCTTTTGTGAGTATGCTTTTTGATATGACCTTTAATTACATGGCAACACGCTGTTTTTTTCACAGCCCCCCCAGCCTCATTCAGTGTGGGATGGGCTTGCTCTAGGGTTTAATCTGGTTTGTGTAGTGAAGTAAACCATTTTCTGTACATGGACTCCTAACTCATTTGTTGCAGAATCTAAAAGGTGTGCACTGAATGCTCTGGAAAACTGGATTCTATCCCAGTCTCTGCCACAGAGTTCTTATGCAATGCTGGGCAAGTCACTTAAACCATAATTTCCTCACCTAATCATTATTGTGTGAGCCTCATTTATGGCTGCCCTTCTTGAGATCTGGAGCCTGATTTGCAGAAGTGATGAGCACTCAGAGCTGCAGCTGAAGTCAAAAGAAGTTGTGCTTTGAAAATATGAGCTGCTGTATGATGTAACTCCTAGTCACCTACATCGGTCAGTCAAAATTAGTCGACACTTTTGACCTAAATTTCTTCATGCCGTAGTTCCACACCTGTAAAATGAGGATAATACTGCCCTCTCACTGCACAGCTGTGTTGAGAAGATAGTTTAATAAATGTCTGTCCCTCTGAATCCTGCACAGTTGGAATCCTAAGGACCATAGCTTTGCTGATGGCGAGATACAAGAAAATATTCCCACAAGTGCACATTCTCAAAATAGCTTTACTCTGACAGATGGCATCGTATACAGACAAGGAGCGGACTGAAAGGATATTGAGGATGTAAAGACAAGCACTCAAAAATCATCTTAATTCTTGCGCTTCCTGATTGATGAGTGCTTGATTTAGAAGGAGGGAAATTTAAACTAGAAAGCACAAAACCTCTCCAAAAATGATCTGAAATAGTTATTCGGTACATGAGGATGGTATGACCATAAGAGCCCATATCTCTAGCCCTTCAAGACTAGCTATGATATTTGGATGCCATTGGAGAGCTGGGAATCTCTCCTTCGCCGTGATATAGAACTGCCATTTCTAACTCTGGAATATCCCACAATATCAGATTTTTAAGTACAAAATCGTTACTGGCTCACAGATGAATCTTACACATCCTACCCCTCAGGGCTGACCCTACCAATGCCGTCACCCCTATGGGCAGTCAGTGCAGCTGGAGCTACGGGAGGTAGGCCCCCTGCCCCACCTGTAGCAGAGGAGCAGAGCCTGCCCAGCCCTCAGAGCACCAGGGAGGGAGGAGGCCGCATGGCCCCAACCTGCCCTGCTCCCAGGGTGCCAGGGAGGGAGGAGGCCATGGGGCTTCAGCCTCCCTGGCCCCCAGAGCACGGAGAGGGCACTGGGGGCAGCAACACTCCTGCCTCCAGAACACCTACAGTAGGTGTTCGGGGATAGAGTGTGGGCGGGACCATGCCTGGAGGTTTGGGAAGGCAAAGTCTTCCCCCACCTAGGCTACCGGACGCCCATGGCAGCCAGCATTGGCCCCCTGCCTCCACGGGGGGAACGACCACGCTGTGGGAGAGAGCTGCGGGGGCCAGAAGCAGTACAGGGTTGCTAACTCTCCTGGGAGAGTTGGCAACCTGAGCAAGGCAGGGACAAAGGCTCACCTGCAGCCTCAGGGGAGGTGCAAGGATGGCAAGCGGCATGAGCACAGGCCAGAGGACTGAGGAGGAGCAGAGAGTGGCTGGGCGGTGGAGTGGAGAGAAGTGGTGTTTTGATGGAGAAACCAGCACTTCTCTCCAGCCCCCAGCTGCATGGCTGCCCCCCAACTCCTCCTGAGTCCTCTGGCTCACGTTCATGCTACTCGCTGACACCTGGTGAGTGGGAGGCTGGGCAAAGCCCATGGGAGGGTATGGCCGGGGGCTGGTACAGAGCCTGTGGTGGGGATGGCCAGGGGATGGGGATGATGGTCGGAGTCCTGGCACTGAATGGGTGAGAGGGGCAGGTGAGGGAAGGGGCTGGGGGCTGCCAAAGCCTGTAAGCAGCACCCAGATGCATAGGGCACTGTGAAATTTGGGGCAATTTGATGCCTCAATTTTTATGCTGCCTCATTCAGCTGTGTATTTTGCATACGGGTAGCGAAGATGGGTAGCGGACAGGAGCTGCAGAAAGGGGAGTTTGAGAGGGAGTTTGGCAGAGGGAGGCCTACGATGGTCAGGAAGACCCGCAACACCTGTACCAGCACTGCTTCTGTCTCCTCCACCGGTGCCTGTAGCCAGACAGAGCACCTGAGCATGGATGCCTCTACCCAGATCCTGGTGTGGTTTTGCAGGGACTGTGGATTGCAATTCCCACTTATTGATATCCAGGCTGGGGAGATCATCCAATGCGAAAGGTGCCTGCTGGTGGAATCTCTCAGGCAGCAGGTGGCAGAGCTATAGGAGGAGGTGGCTAGGTTAAGGAGCACCCGCATCCATGAGGAATTCCTGGATCATGTTCATGAGGAGACAGCTGAGGTAGCTGTCCCGGTACACGGGACTGGGGACACACCACTGGTGGAGGAGGAGACGACTCAGGGTGGACAGTGGCAGCTGGTTACTTCTGGCAGCAGGCACTGCTCCACCCCTGCTCCGAACCCTCCCGCCGTGGTACTAGGAAACCGTTATGCTCTTCTTTATATAGGAGATAAGCAATCACCCCCTACACCGGAGGAGGAGAAGCCCCGTACCCCCAAGGCTGGGAGGTCTGCTGCCACCACTGCGAATAGGAAACGTAGGGTAGTGGTGGTCGGAGACTCTCTTCTGAGGGGGACAGAGGCGCCCATCTGTCGCCCTGACATTTCATCTCGGGAGGTATGCTGTTTGCCGGGGGCCCGTATCTGAGATGTTACGGAGGCATTGTCGAGGATTATCCGGCCCTCTGACTACTACCCCATGCTACTCATCCATGTGGGCACTAATGATACTGTGAGGTGTGACACTGAGCGGATCAAGAGTGACTACAGGGCTCTGGGGGTACGGGTGAAGGAGTTTGGAGCGCAGGTGGTATTCTCTTCGATCCTTCCTGTCGAAGGTAGGGACCTGGGGAGAGACAGGTGCATCCTGGAGGTGAATGCCTGGCTGCGAGGATGGTGTCGCCAGGAGGGCTTTGGCTTCCTCGACCATGGGATGCTATTCCAGAAAGGACTGCTAAGCGGGGATGGCGTCCACCTTATGAGGAGGGGGAAGACCCTGTTTGCATACAGAATGGCTAACCTAGTGAGGAGGGCTTTAAACTAGGTTCGAGGACAGGTGAGCAAAGCCCACAGGTAAGTGGAGAACATGGAGACCTGGGAGATGGGTCGGAAATGGGAGGGAGCGTGGGCTACAATGGCAGAGAGAAAGGAGGGTCAGGGCAAAACTGGGAGGCAAGGTCAAATCAGGATCTTAGATGCCTATATACAAATGTGAGAAGTATGGGAAATAAGCAGGAAGAACTGGAAGTGCTAATAAATAAGTACAATTATGACATTGGTGGGATAATACACATGATTGGAATGTTTGTATGGAAGGGTACAGCTTGCTCAGGAAGGATAGACAGGGAAAAAAGGGAGGAGGTGTTGCCTTATACATTAAAAATGAACACACTTGGAGTGAGGTGGAGATGGACATAGGAGACGGAAGTGCTGAGAGTCTCTGGGTTAGGCTAAAAGGGATTAAAAACAAAGGTGATGTCATGCTAGGAGTCTACTACAGGCCACCTACCCAGGTGGAAGAAGTGGATGAGGCTTTTTCAAACAACTAACAAAATCATCCAAAGCCCAAGATTTGGTGGTGATGGGGACTTCAACTATCCAGATATATGTTGGGAAAATAACACTGCAGGCACAGACTATCCAATAAGTTCTTGGACTGCATTGGAGACAACTTTTATTTCAGAAGGTTGAAAAAGCTACCGGGGGGAGCTGTTCTAGATTTGATCCTAACAAATAGGGAGGAACTGGTTGAGAATTTGAAAGTGGAAGGCAGCTTGGGTGAAAGTGATCATGAATTCATAGAGTTCACAATTCTAAGGAAGGGTAGAAGGGAGAACAGCAAAATAGAGACAATGGATTTCAGGAAGGCGGATTTTGGTAAGCTCAGAGAGCTGATAGGTAAGGTCCCATGGGAATCGAGACTGAGGGAAAAACAACTGAGGAGAGTTGGCAGTTTTTCAAAGGGACATTGTTAAGGGCCCAAAAGCAAGCTATTCCGATGTGTCGGAAAGATAGAAAATACGGCAAAAGACCGCCTTGGCTTAATCACAAGATCTTGCATGATCTAAAAATAAAAAAGGAGTCTCATAAAAAATGGAAAGTAGGACAAATTACAAAGGATGAATATAGGCAAACAGCACAGGAATGCAGGGGCAAGATTAGAAAGGCAAAGGCACAGAATGAGCTCAAACTAGCTACGGGAATAATGGGAAACAAGAAGGCTTTTTATAAATACATTAGAAGCAAGAGGAAGACCAAGGAGAGGGTAGGCCCACTGGTCAGTGAGGAGGGAGAAACAGTAACAGGAAACTTGGAAATGGCAGAGATGCTCAATGACTTCTTTGTTTGGTCTTCACCGAGAAGTCTGTAGGAATGCCTAACATAGTGAATGCTAGTGGGAAGGGGGTAGTTTTAGAAGGTAAAATAAAAAAAGTTAAAAATCACCTAGAAAAGTTAGATGCCTGCAAGTCACCAGGGCCTGATGAAATGCATCCTAGAATACTCAAGGAGCTGATAGAGGAGGTATCTGAGCCTCTAGCTATCATCTTTGGAAAATCATGGGAGACAGGAGAGATTCCAGAAGTCTGGAAAAGGGCAAATATAGTGCCCATGTACAAAAAGGGAAATAAGAACAACCCAGGAAACTACAGACCAGTTAGTTTAACTTCTGTGCCAGGGAAGATAATGGAGCAAGTAATTAAGGAAATCATCTGTAAACACTTGGAATGTGGCAAGGTGATAGGGAACAGCCAGCATGGATTTGTAAAGAACAAATCGTGTCAAACCAATCTGATAGCTTTCTTTAATACGATAACGAGTCTTGTGGATAAGGGAGAAGCAGTGGATGTGGTATACCTAGACTTTAGTAAGGCGTTTGATACGGTCTCGCATGATATTCTTATCAATAAACTAGGTAAATACAACTTAGATGGGGCTACTATAAGGTGGGTGCATAACTGGCTGGATAACCCGTACTCAGAGAGTAGTTATTAATGGTTCACAATCCTGCTGGAAAGGCATAACAAGTGGGGTTCCGCAGGGGTCTGTTTTGGGACTGGCTCTGTTCAATATCTTCATCAACGATTTAGATATTGGTATAGAAAGAACGCTTATTAAGTTTGCAGATGATACCAAGCTGGGAGGGGTTGCGGCTAATCTGGAGGATAGGGTCATAATTCAAAATGACCTGGACAAATTGGAGAAATGGTCTGAGGTAAATGGGATGAAGTTTAATAAAGACAAATGCAAAGTGCTCCACTTAGGAAGGAACAATCAATTTCATACATACAGAATGGGAAGCGACTGTCTGGGAAGGAGTACGGCAGAAAGGGATCTAGGGGTTATAGTGGACCACAAGTTGAATATGAGTCAGCAGTGTGATGCTGTTGCAAAGAAAGCAAACATGATTCTGGGATGCATTAACAGGTGTGTTGTGAGCAAGACACGAGAAGTCATTCTTCCGCTCTACTCTGTGCTGGTTAGGCCTCAGTTGGAGTATTGTGTCCAGTTCTGGGCACCGCATTTCAAGAAAGATGTGGAGAAATTGGAGAGGGTCCAGAGAAGAGCAACAAGACTGATTAAAGGTCTAGAGAACATGACCTATGAGGGAAGACTGAAGAAATTGGGTTTGTTTAGTTTAGAAAAGAGAAGATTGAGGGGGGACATGATAGCAGTTTTTAGATATCTAAAAGGGTGTCATAAGGAGGAGGAGAAAACTTGTTCATCTTGGCCTCTGAGGATAGAAGAAGCAGCAATGGGCTTAAACTGCAGCAAGGGAAGTTCAGGTTGGACATTAGGAAAAAGTTCCTAACTGTCAGGGTAGTCAGACACTGGAATAAATTGCCCAGGGAGGTTGTGGAATCTCCATCTCTGGAGATATTTAAGAGTAGGTTAGATAAATGTCTATCAGGGATGGTCTAGACAGTATTTGGTCCTGCCATGAGGGCAGGGGACTGGACTCGATGACCTCTCGAGGTCCCTTCCAGTCCTAGTATTCTATGATTCTATGTACAGTAAAACTCCATTCGTCCGGCATCTGATGGTCCCGCACTCCTGATGGTCTGGCACCATCAGGAACCCGGAAGTGCTCCGGGCAGCCGGATCATTGGAGTTGCTCTGCCTCCGGCTTCCCCGATTCAGCCGGTGCTGAAACTGATCAGCGGCTGACTCTGGGAAGCCCGAGGCAGAGCTGTTCTGCCCCGGGCTTCCTGGAGTCAGCCCCTGGTCAGTTTCAGCGGGCGGCTGACTTGGGAACGCCTGGGGCAGAGCAGCTGTGGTGCTGCCGGGTTGGTCCGGTAGCGCCGCCCCTTGGCGCTGCGGGACCAACCCGGCAGCACCCCAGCTGCTCTGCCCCAGGCGTCCCCAAGAGCAACTGGGGTGCTGCCGGGTTGGTCTCGCAGCGCCAGGCGGCGCTACCGACCAACCCGGCAGCACCCAGCTGCTCTGCCCCAGGCGTCCCCAAGTCAGCCGCCCGCTGAAACTGACCAGCAGCGGCTGAATCGGGGACGCCTGGGGCAGAGCCGGACAATTGGAAGGGGGCTATGAGGGTCTGGGTGGCATCCCCACACCACCCTAGACCCCTCATAGCCCCCCCTTCCGATAGTCCATCATATCTGATAATCCGGCACCCCCTGAGTCCTAAAGGTGCCGGATTATCGGAAGTTTACTATACTAGAATTTTCCTCCCCAAACATTGGGTAAAGGAGGAAACACTTAACTGACATGGGTAGGGAGTCAAGTAAGTCTCAGGGAGGTGGGTTAGTAGGAAGAGGGCAAATGATACAGTCCAACTGAAGTTATAATTTTATGGACAACCTCCCTAAGCAATTTATTCCAGTGCTTTATTACTCTGATAAGAAGTTTTTCCTAATATCCAACCTAAATGGCTCTTTTCTTATCCTCAGAGATTAAAGAGAACAATTTTTCTCCAGGCTTCATGTAACAGCCTTTTGAACAATTGCTTTGTGAAATGTGTTCACCCACAGGTAATATGGTACTTTTATCTCTTATCATTTTTCTCTGTGAGTTCATTTGAAAATGTAGTGATTGTCTGGTTTCATCCACAGAGTTGTTACTGGGGCATTTAGTGCACTGGAAAAGGTACACTACCCGTTGCGATAGGCATGTGTCAGATCCAGATTTGGAAGTTGTACTGTGGAGGAGGGGTGTTAGATCACTGTACTATGGAGATATAGCTGCAGGTTTTGCATTTGTTATTTTGTTACAGTCTAGTGCCTCTTTGAGTTTGGAGGGGGGGCGGTGTTTGAAGATCAGAAGAGTGGGTTCAGGAAAGATTTCTTTCAAGATTTGGTCCCCATCCAATATAGGTTGAAATTGTTTATAGGCATGTATGGTTCCCATGTGGCATGTGCGCTCAAAAAGGTTTTCTTTCCATATAGAATTAGATTATCT
Source organism: Rafetus swinhoei (assembly GCA_019425775.1). Classification (NCBI taxonomy): domain Eukaryota; kingdom Metazoa; phylum Chordata; order Testudines; family Trionychidae; genus Rafetus; species Rafetus swinhoei. The sequence continues at coordinate 225,305,397 of CM033424.1, forward strand.
TGGGGGTATTTGGGTGTTCCATGATGCAATCTACTTCTCTGCAGGAGTGTCACTGCCAGCTGGGGAGTCCCCGTGCTCCCCATGGCATTTCAAAGTGGCAGCACTGTGTGGAGCCCGGGGTCAGCTGAGGACTCCACCGCTGACCCCAGGCTCCATGTGGCATTGCTGCTTTGAAATGCCGTGGGGAACCTGGGGACTCCCCAGCTGGGCCAGGGCTCCAGGTGGTGCTGCTGCTTTCAAGTACACCCTCTTCTCTGCCCCTCCCTTGCTGCCCCTTTCTGAAAAAGCACGTCTAGACTACGTTTTTTTTCGAAAGGAGATTTGTAAATTTGGTGCCAATTTGCATATCTTCTTCCGATTGCATTTTCAAAAGTAGGTCTTTTGAAAGTGAAAGTAGTCTGAACGCGGGGGTTTTTTCGGGAAAAAAACCCTTTTCCGAAAAACAACGTAAACCTCTTTTATTTAGGAAGAGCAGTTTTTGCATATCTCCTTTTGAAAAAAAAACGTAGTCTAGATGTGCCCATAGAGACAGCAAGGGGGAACGACTAGTCAACTCCTGTGTTGACTAACCAATAAGCATTTGCTCATCAGATAGTCGACTACTCGACTAGTCGTTCACATCCCTAGTATGTATCCTGGACTTTCTACTCAGAGCAAAATCTGTTATTTCTGAACACCTGACTATAGATAAGATTTTTCAGTGTGCCTGGGATAGGTGCTGGATCTGTAAATGGAGGTGTGGTGGTCTGTGGGTTTCTTGTATGTAGTTGTCTGTAGGGTTCCATAGGTGGAGCTGATCATGGTGTCCAGAAAGCTGATGCTAGTGTGGGGATGTGAAGAGAGCTTTAATGGACAGGTGGTGGTGGTGGATGAAGTTATGGAAATCTGTGAGGCAGTTTAGGTTGGCTGTCCAGAAGACTTGGGGATTACAGTAGATGAGAAGCTGGATATGAGTTAACAGTGTGCCCTTGTTGCTGAGAAGGCTAACGAACAGTATATTTGGCGGCAGTAGTCATAGCATTGCCAGCAAATTGAGAGAAGTGATTATTCTGCTGCTGCAGCCTGTCCAGATCGCTGGTTAACTGGTTACTGGTAAGCATTATCCAGTAATCATGCCAATTAACTGGTTATCCCTTTCTATCTCTAATGGATAATTTAAGGCCAGGTACTACATCTGTAAGAAACTTCCACTTCACCCTATTGCAAGACAAAGACATACCTACAAATAACACATGCAAGGTTATAGGATAGCCTTCGGAGGAAGTTCATTGCAAAAAGAACAAAGGAGCAACGATATTTATATTTAAACTATAGTATTATTGTTTCTCTAACACTCTTTCATATTTATCAAACTGCGGTATGCAGATAGTCCACTAACAAGCACTTGTCTAGACAAATCTTGTTGCCAGTATGTACTATTTTATTTGTAAACTTCTATCGTGAGACAGGGATCTTTAAAAAGTCAGACTTGTATACCCAGGTTTGGACTAGGACCCCATCGTGCTAGGTGTTGCACAAACACAGAACACAAAGATAGTTGAGGTTTGAGTGAAAAAGGTTTCCTGCCCAAGACACATTTGCATATTTTGTACAACCATACCAGCAATTTTATTTGAGAAGGGAAGATGATCAGATGGTCTATATGATATTTGATTATCTAAACACTAGAAGACTTACCTGGCATTGCTCAGGTCCTTAACTCAAATAAGTTTTCTTTTTCTTCATTTAAATCATTGTTCTGTGGTGGGGGTGAGGGTTTCATTATCAGGGCCGGACTAAGGGGTGGGCTAGCCGGGCAGCTGCCCAGCGCGCCAACCAAGGGGGGGCTCCCGGCGGGCTGCAGCAGCCGCCTGGGGCAGGGGCCGTGTTAACCCCCGCAGCACCGGCCAGCAGCGCCCTTCCCCCCGTGGCCGCAGGGCCCTGCACGGCCAGGCGCAGCCCGCCCCGGGCAGCCCCGGGCTGCGCGCCATTGGTGGTGGCTGGGCCGACTGGGCAGCGCATGCGCCGTGCGTCCGCCCATGCGCCCCAGGGGCGGGCCCGCGCATGCGCCGTGTGCTCGGAGGTGGGGCCGTGCGTCCCGGGGGCAGGCCCGCGCATGCGTCGTGTGCCCGGAGGCGGGGCCGCGTGTCCTGGGGACAGGCCCGTGCATGCGCTGTGCACCCGGAGTTGGGGCCGTGCGCCCCGGGGGCGGCGCTGGGGCCCAGGGTGCCAAAATGGCTCGGGCCGGCCCTGTTCATTATGCCTGCTGTCCTGGCGAGAGAGGAAACCCCAGCCCTCTCTCACTGCAGCAGCTTGTGGCCAGCTGAGAAGCATGGTTGCTACAGTGAGCATAGCTGGGGAGGGGAGTGTTCATGTCCCCTAGCTGGGGGACAGACAGACACACAGACATACAAACACAAAAGCAGACAAACTTTCTGAAATATATAGTAGATAGCTGTTCCTTTCTCAACCCCTGCTGGCCCAATGGGGCTATAGCTGTCCCAGTCCCCTTCTCTGGCCCCTTGCTGCCCCTCAGTGGTCATTCTGAAGTATAACTCCCCTTGTCCCAGACCCTTCCCTTTCCATGTTATGAGAAACAATCAAATTCCAGGAACATTCCATTGTTCTGGCACAAGCGAACCCTGACCTTGCTGTAAGTTATGATAAGAGGAAGCTGCACACCAAATTTGGTGGTCCTGGGGCTCTTACCCTTTGGGAGGAGTTCTTGAACAAATGGACTCTCAGACAGCCAGACACACATTTCTAAAATATATAGTAAGATAAAGGCCATTGGATAAAAGTGTTTCCAAATGTTGAACTGGAGAAGAGTCATATTAAAATTACTTAGGAAACTTAAATCACATAGTTGAGACAGTGATTGTTAAGCAGCTTTTGAGGAAGAATACAGTCTTTGGTCTTCAGTGTAAATGTATTTGTTTATTTATTGATGTATGGGTTAAAAATGTGGAGTTAGTAGAGAAGCATGTTTCTTTTAATTTCAAATTATATGTACAGTTCTTATGTTGAATCTCAGCACTTCTGAGAAGAAATTAGGTTCTAGATTTAGGTGCCTAACTTTAAACATACAAGTTTAAAACGTCTGTCCTTAGTTACCAGGGATCTAGCTGTGTAGGGCTCAGGGGGAGACATAAAAGAATCCACTCTTATTCTAACCATAGAAATATATCCATTTGGACTGTTAAAAAGCAGTTAATTAGGTAACCGTGTAACCACTGAAAATCTTAGTGGTCACACAGTTACGTGCTGAGGGCTCTGCATTATAAAGCTTATACTGCAGAGCCCACAGCACATCTGGCTCCCCATGAGCAAGACCAGCAGCCAATGTGTGCTGAGAGCCATCTCCCAGCTGCTGGCCCCACTCCCGGCAAACTGATTGTGCTGCCAGCTCTGCAGTATTAGTTTATGCTGTAGGGCCTGCAGTGCAGAGCGGCAGCCGGCTCCCTACAGCTGATGCATATCAGAAGCCAGTTTTTAAGCATGAGTGTAATGGTTAACATAACGGTTACGTGCTGGCTTCCAGCCCTGCTCCTGGGGAGCTGGCTGCCACCCCGACCTGCTGCCTCTGATACTGGCTTCCAGCCCCACTCCCAGGAAGTGGGCTGCTGTCCTGTACTGCGGGCTCTGATACAGAGCCAGGAATGTGGGGGTACAGCAGGCTCCCCGGGAGTGGGGTTAGGAGCTGGTATATAACCGTTACGGTGACCAATAAGCTCATGGATTTCATTTAACCATTTAAATAGTTATACTGCTACATCCCTAATATTCACTTTGTAACCTCTTTTTTTGGGACCTCCCAGAACTACAAGAGTGCCATGGATCCCATTGGGAAGCTAGCAGTCTCCCTTCCTAATGATACAAAGCAACCAGTTCTGATTCTATATGGTGCTAGATTTAGAAGCCAAAACCCTTTTAAGTAGGGATGTCAATGTATAGACAACTACACAATTAACCAATAAGCCTGGGCTGGTGGGAGCTGGTGCCCATGAGGAACTAGCTTAAAGCTGGCTCCCCATGAGCACCGGATCCGCCTCACCCCGCCCGCGGTGCACTGCTGGCTTTTTAAACTGGCTCACCCAGTGCACCAGCTCATGCCTGCCACTCCATGCTGCTGTCTCTGATAAAGAGGCAGCACCACAGAGTATCAGGGGACTCTCCGGGAGTAGGTTCGGAGCGCACTGGCTGCCGGCCCCCCCTCTGGGGACTATCGAATAATCGTGTAACCACTAAAATTTCATGCAGTTACACGACTATTCAATTACATGCTATCTAGCATCCCCAAGAGCAATTGGTACCTCAGGACTTGATCAGACAGGGATAGTTTTGGAAGGGTTGGATGTGGAAATGCCACATCTGAGGGAAGAATAAGTTAACATTCTTCTGGTAGGTTGGTTTTCTTCAAAATGTGAGTATGTGAAATTGCTACCACATTTGAAATGTTTGAATAATTATGGGCAGATGGATAGGTGGGCACAGTGCAGGTGAGATATTTAAAGGTGCCACATGGTTCTCAGTTTAGCATATGGCTATCAATTTCACGCATGTAATGTGTGTACAATTTCTGTATGGAGTTATTAACATTTTTATGTATAATTTTACGGTAATTTTGTACACTGTTGTGGGCACATCCCCTTTTGCCAGGGCTGAATTTGGATCACTGTATTTTAGCATCAGGGTATACAGTAAAAGTCAGACAAATACCACCTTAATGTGAATTGCCTTTAAAATACATTTTGGAGTTGAGAAGCTAAATCTGAGCCCAAAGTGGTAGAAAATATCAAACTCAGATGTTTTCTTTGGGAGTTCAAGCTGCTCCAGGCTTGAACCTGAATCTGGACCCTTCCTAATTTTGGTACCAAAGTCATCAGATCTAGTTTAGATCTGGAGATTTGAATCCTTTCCCCTCTCCTACTAGTTTCACATTTGCTTGATGTTAAGCGCTTGGTAAACCTTAACTGGATGTGGAAGCAGACCCCACCTTGGGAATTTTTTTTTTAAATATAACTGTTACGCGGTGGACAAGTTTCCAGCTCAACCCCACATAATTTAGGCTGTTCATTAGGAAGTATGCCCCTTATTTGATGAAGGAGGAAAGGACAGCATGTTTTCATAATAAAAACAAAACAAAAAAACTCCACAACAGCATTGCTAACGGTCCTCTTCTGTGTTTAAACTGTTCTTTGTGGATTTTTTTCATATTCCCTTCCTCCCTCCCGCCCTCTCTCTCTTGCTCTCTCTCTAATTCTTTTATTCTAATCCCTTCAATTATTTTTAATCCTAATGCCTAAGAGCATTTGCAGCCCTATTGCATGGACTTCAAAATATAAAATTTAAATCATCATACAAAAGCAAGCCTCTGCTGATGCTACTGTGTGAATAAGGAAGGGAACATCTGAGCAGTACGGTGCATCTAAAACTATGCTGTTATGATAAATATTAACTGTACATGTATCAGTAACAAATTTGGGACATTTGATCATCTGTTCACACTCAGTACTAGAGAGAGAAGGCATGAAGCAAAACAGCTTAAGGCTTCTCTCTGCTCCTTGAAATTGAAGGGGAGGCAAAGGAGCTGAAGGCCCAACAGATTTTCTGTTTTCTGTTTTGTTCTTTTCATGGAGGGGAGCAACTGCAGTTGCTGTGTTTTCATAGGAAGGCTAAAGAAGATGCAAACTGGCCTCAGAGAGCTGCTACTTCTTCAGAGAAGGGAAGTGGAAGTGACAGGGTTACCACCAGTGTAAGGGGCCCAGGTTCGTCCCTCTTTTGAGACAGCTATTCTGGGACATCTGTACAGGTGCTCAGTCTGCATCGCTAGCTGTCCATTTTTGTGCGCTCAGGATTCCAAATGTCCCAGGTTTCTGTACCGTAGATGTGGGAATCTAGAAGTGAAGGGAACCGGGGAGCAATATTGAGTATTAAATATAACAGTCATTTAACAGTGCATAGCAATACAGTATGGCTATTTAGAAAATAAAATTAAGAAAAATTCCCTTCCCAGCTGAAATTGTAGGGAGTATTGTATCTTGAATTTAGTTACTGAAATTAAATCTAGGTCTGTACGACTATCACCATGTTATTCTGAATAGTACTGTTGTGGTATTTAAGGAGCCCCATTATGCATTGCATCTGAAAGATGAACCCCCATCAGTAGAGGGCCCCCCCCCACACACAGAGAACACACAAACTTAATACTATGCTAGAGTATTGATTGATATAGAGAGAACTTGCAAGAAAAAGTGTCACACGTTGAATCAAAATCATTTTTAAAGTAGTTTCTCAGCTAAGTACTGACCATACATATGTGTTAAATCTCAGAAGCTGAGTCGAGACAGCAGCCTGCTGTATGGGAATTTCTGAATTATTACTAACCTCAAGAATTCAAAAAATTATGTATCATGCCCTTCAAAATCATGAAACTGACTTAAAACTCATGAACTTTGAAAACGAAAACATTTTAGGTCCTTAATAATTGCCTTCTGTTTTTAGAATCTTGGGGATACACTTGGGTCATGGTTTCAAGTGTTTCTCTATAACCATTGGCATTAGAAGCTGTTCTTAAAAAAAAAAAAAAAAAATGAAGTGCAGATTCTTCGCATGACTCCTAGAGTTCGGGCTTTATGAAAACCAGTAAGTATCCTGAGACTTGTGATAAAATCAAAAGGGTTTGTATCCTTTCTACTGCCACCACTCATAATCTGTGTTGTCAGACCTTTACTTTTTATTACCTACACAACAGCTCTTTTTTGGTCTTTTATCCTTTGGGCCTGGATAAAAGGATTTCCATCATTGTTCTTGTTAGCATTTGGTTTACAGCTAGTTTTCTCAATCATTAGATTTTTGTTTAGACAGGCAGTAAACCAGTAACACTGAGCTGAAAGGTAGCAGCAGCAGTGGAGGTAGTAGTCCCCTGTAATTTAGGTTAAATTGTTGAATATATGCTAAATGCAGCCTGGAGTAAACAGGTGCAACTCCAATGGAAGTCTCTGGGGCAAATTCAGTAATGATGTAAACCAGGGCTACTCAACTTTGGAACCCTCGGGGGCCACACTCACATGCCGAGGGCCACAACTTAAGTGCGGTTGCATATACATGCAAATATATATGTAAATATATGCAAATCGCTTCTTTCACACTGACAGACATGAATACAAAGATTAATGCAAGACAACACAACACTCAGGCCCCATTTAAGTCAGTTCTGCTGATATTAATAAAATGTAATATTTACCCGATTTCCACCCATATGGCAGCACTTTTAATGAGCAATGACAGTCCAGGAATTTAACTACTAAAATGCATATCAACAGAAGACCATTATATTGACTCACTATTGTGGAGCATGTTCCCAGTGGAAGCCACATTCAAAGGATCCCACCTGCAGGCTGCGTGTTGAATCCTGTGTAAACCCAGACTGCTCCACGGGCCACAAACAAATGGGCTGCAGGCCGCATGTGGTCCGTGGGCTGCATGTTGAGTAGCCCTGATGTAAAGTGTGGTTAAGTTTCCTGTTGGTGAGAGTTGGTCAGGAGAAGAATGTAAGTAGAAAAATAGTACAATAACTAGGACTGACTTACCACTCAGTGAGTGTGCAAAATGAGCAAATTTACAAAGTGGATTTAGAAGTCCAGCCACTAACAGAAGTGTGTAAAATAAAGTAAGCCCTCTGTTTTAGCTTAAATTGTACAATTTCCAGGACTCTTAGGCCTAATCCAGCCCCATTGCCTGTATTTAGAGATGTACCTGCTTCACCAGGGTCTGAATTTAGGCTATTTCCCCAGAAAACTATAAAGTTGTAAATTTAAACTGGTTTTGCACAATCAACGAATGCAAAATTATTTCAAGCTACATACATTAGTCTCTTACACTCATTTTCTGACCAATCGACACCAGTTATTCTGTCTAATGCTGGGAATTTGAAAATCAGAGGACTAACCAGTCCATGATTAAAACCTCTATTAACTTTCTCTGTATTGATTTCCTTCTCGCTTTCAAGAATATGCCTAAAATGTGTTTCATATTAATTCCCTATGGCAATGAAATGAAGGAGTCAGCCATAGGACTCTAGTGAAGGCAGTTCTAATACTAAGCTGTTGGATATTAAAGCTTTGTCATTACATATTGTATTTTTTATAGTCAATCTTAAATTCGCTGAGTGCAAGAAAAATCTGGAAAGGTTAATATTCCCTCCTTGGATGCATGTCAAATCACTGCATTGTTAAGAAAAGATCACATGAGTAGACTTTCACCAGGCATAGTTCAGAGTTAGGTTATGAATGACTCATTACTTTGTAACTTCACCTGAAAAAAGCACCTTGTTCTTTTACTGCTTGAACAAATGTAATGATTTTTCTTATCTTCAGTTTTTTAAAAACAAATCTCATATTTGACATGTTCCATTCCATGTTAAGTCTATGCAACTGCAAACAATACTCTAGTGGCAGACTGACATATGTTGGCAAAACTTGCTGCTAAGGGATGTGGAAAAACCCACATCTGAGAGGCATAAGTTTTGTCGGCATAAGCACTCACGTGGCACAGCACTGTGTTGGTGGGAAACACTCTCCTGCCAACATAGATACCACCGCTTGTTGAGTTGGTTTTATTAGGTTGATGGGAGAGCATAACGCAGCTATATGAACACTTTTACAGTATCACTACAGATGTGTTGCAATAAGCTTATAAGAGTGGACGTGGCCTAATGCTGTGTTTTGAGTGACCCAGATGATTATCAAAATGTATGGCCCTTCCAAATGAAGAAGCACTTGTATCTGAATGTTACGCTGTCCCAGCACGCTCATGTTGTGACTCTTGATGTGAAGTGATCAGAGGCAACCAAGTCAGACAAGAGTTTAATTAAACATACCACTGCTTTTCCACAGAAACCACACACTCTTATGGCTTGTGTTCACTAGAAAATTAGGTTTTTCCTTGAGCGATGGTCCCTATATGGATTCCAGATATGGAAGCGCATGCATATTATGCACCTGAGCCAGAAGGCTTCATAGCATTGTCGGCTGACTTGCACACATGGTGTGTCTCCCCTTGCTCCCATCTAAGGTTGTAATAGGCCATGTGCGTTGACACCTCTTGAGTTCCCTCTTCACGCTGCATGGCCAGAGTCAGAACCCACTATTCCTTTGTGCTCTTAGACTATCTAAGAGAGTGACCTTTGTCCATTCTTCTGTGTATGTAGTTGTAGGTTTTTTGAGTTTTGTTGGTCATGTTGGTAGTTACTTCAGTTAGTTTGGTTATCGGAGTTCTTCCCCCATTTCGGGGAGGGAGAGGTCTCTCCCACCCAGGGATTGCACACCACAAGCTTGCTTTAAGAACTATGCCTCATGCCCATATTCCTTCTCTGTGAGCAACAAGCACCAACATTGCTCAGACTGCGAGGCCCACATTTTTGCCAATTGTACAACCTGCTGATCTTTTCCACCATGAACATGGAAAGCTAGAAAATGTCACCCCTACAAGTTCTTAGTGGAACAAATCATGTGCCCCCACATAGATTCAGGGACAGGGCTGGCAGAATGGCATTGCAGTGCCCAACACGATCCATATAGCAGCCATCACTGGCAGCAAGGGCCCCTCGTCCACTCCTTGGACACCAGATCCAACAGTACTGAAGAAGTTGGGCAAACTCTACTAAGAAGCATGGTGGGGAACATAAGCACAGCTCCTCATCCAGTGTGTAGACCTGGCTGTGCCGGTTCTAAGCTTCTGAGGAGGGAGCACAAGGAGAAGCACAGATGGGAACTGCCAGTGCAAGCGCCCACACGAGCACACTTGCCACCAGCATTGCTTGTACCATCTACACTGCCTGGACCCTTCAGATTTTCCCGCAAGGTCCCTCTCACTGCCAGCTGCATGAACCCGCTGTTGTCCACTGAGAAGTTACTTCTCACTATCCTGGGCCCCCTCCTTCTTTTGGGAGCACCAGCCATCTCTGTCTTCTGTTCTCCAGTGGATGAACTTTTACTGATTCTCCTGGAACCCCTGACGGTATTCATGGCTTAGCCATTCCCAGCACTATCTTCTGAGTATGAGGGTTTCTTGAAACCAGAGCCCTTTTTTCATCCAGTCCCCCACCAGAGTGAGTACTCAATTCCATGGACCCTCAAGAACTACTCTTGCCATCAACAGCTTTTAGTGGGAGGTTGGACTTGATGACCTCCTGAGGTCTCTTCTAGACGTATGATTCTGTAAGAGTTATGCTTAATATTGTGTTAGGTGCTTGTGGTTAATCTTTTGTTTCCACTGAGGCTTATCACCTCCGACTGAGGCAGTGTTAAACACAATGGTCCTTTTCTGTCCTGATTTTATTTAAATGTCTTAATATATATTTAGGAGCCTAACTTTAGGCATGAAGGTTTGAAAATGTTGATTAGTTTTCTTGTTAGTTCAGTAGTTCCTGTTCAATATTCCACAACTACTGTAAGTTTTTTCACAATTTAATATGTATTATATTTTTCAATCTGAAAAAAAAAGATCATTTTTCACCCCTAGAGAAAGGCAGAAGTTGCGTCCACCTCATAGCTGAAAAATTTTAAAAGAGAAGTATGGGAAATTTCACACCACTTCTCTAACATATGTTATGAATCATTATTCCATCAAAGCCAGCTAACAAAGATTCATAGAGGTGAGCTAGTTTAACTGATTGTTAAAGGTATTTGCATTTGCCTCTTCAAACGGTAGATATTTAAAGAGAGCTGGAGGAAAGGTCCAGCACTCAAATATGAGATAAATTATAACTGAAAGCATGAGTGGGATTTTATACATGTGAGAGTCTCTCTTCTTTCTTCCGTACTGTCTGTAAGCACAGATGTCCGAAATGCCATACACAGGTTTGACCTCTGACTAACATTTTTCTGGAAGAACATTTTTGTAGGACTCTCTCTTTAAAATACTGGCAGCCTGTGATGGTGGCAACCTTAACTTTGGCACTGATTGAGTGCTTAACCATGCAGTCTTAATGTTATTTAATGTAAAAAATTTTGTATGGAAAATCACTTTAGCTTGCAGAGGCTTAGGGTGTTAGAGTTTTGGAAATTATATGGCTCTAATCCACATAGCTCTAATGTGGCCCCCAATCTTTTCAGTAGTTGTTAAGTTGCTGTAAAGTAGAATGATATGTCATGCCTGTGACAATCTGAGGTTTTTCTGAGCCACTCTGACCTGTAGTTAATTCTCATATAATGATGTAACTTGGTAAACTTAAGTCTCATAAACTGCTTATTGCAGGTACTGTATCTCAAACTCACAGCTAAGGGGCCATCTGCAGCTCGAGCAGTTCCACAATGGCTGCTGTATGTACCCTTCCCCCAAGTCCAGCTTCTGCTCCTTCCCCACCCTGATCTCACCGCCACTCCCCCATCACACCCCTTCCCTCACGCCTCCTCCTTCAAAGAACATGGCCTAGGAGATTACCGTGGGGCCAGGCATGGGGCAGCAGCAGGAGTTGCTTCCCCTGCACTCACTGTGGTGGTGGGAGCTTTGGGGAAGGGGAGCTATGCAGCAGCCTCTGCTCTGTCACCATTTCCCAGGCCAGCCCAGTTGCTCCATTTCACCCCAGCGGCAGAGAGCAGAGCACCCCAGCCCCAGCGCAGGCCAGCTTGGGAAATGGTGGCATAGCAGAGCAGGCTGCTGCGTACCTCCACTTTCCTGCAGCTCCCACTGCTGGGGAGAGTCCGACCTCTGCTGCCAGCCTCAGCCCACCCAGGGCCCCAGGGCTAACCTGAATATGGGGGACCATCCCATCCATAAGACTGTTGGGTGGCTGCTGCGGGGCCCTGGAAACCGCAGGGCCCTGGGCGACTGTGCCAAACCATCCTATGGATGGGACAGCTCTGCACTCACCTCCCCTAGGCACCAGGAATGTGCTGGCAACGGTGCAGAGCTAGTAGCCAAGAGCCACTTTAGTCCTGCTGCTTTGGAGACCTGCCAGGAGGGTTAAATTGCTCGGGAGCAGCAGGCAGGGCTGAGGAATGCAAGGGCAGGAGCACGTGGGCCAGTAGGAGACCGGGGGGGCAGGGAGGAAGGGGACATGTGGAGACATCCTCCTGGAGCCCTGCCAGAGAGAGGTGCCTGCTAGCCTATTTAGGAGGATTTGAGGACTGGCATTGGCCCTAAGGAAAACTGAGTTTGAGACTCTTGGCTTATTGGAAAGTCAATAGTGCAAACTTATGATCATTTTACATCAGTGCAGAAAGTCTCCACACCCAGTAGATTTGTCTGTTGTATATCTTCTCTGGTCTTGGCCTTGCATGATAGCACAGAAAGTTTGCTGGGCTACCTTGCCAACACATGTATCACGTCTAACTGCCATAAGGGAACAACACAATCGGAAAGTGCACAAATGCAATTGGATACACTTGCACCTTGAAGAAGCTGATTTATGGAGTGACAGAGATTTCTAACTGTGGTCTGTGAGCTTCAGAGAGCTGGTGCTTTTTCTCCTTATTCTCAGAAGCTAAATGGCATTAAAAGGGGCTGTGCATTAGGAGACCTGTTTGATGCTTGACTCATTGACCCACCTGACCTGAGGTAAGTTGCTTAACTTCCATTTCTGAGTTTTTCCCATCACTAGAATGGGGATAATGATATTTAACTTTCCCCCTTTGAAGCTCTCCAGTGCTTTGAGATCTTGGAATTAAAGACAATATGTATGGAAAATATTACTATTTTTAATGGAGGAAATATGAACAAATGATTTCAATAATGCTAAATGGAAGTGTCCCAAATGTGAAAAGCAAGTAGTTTGTGTTGGAAGTGTTGAAAATACTGTAATCTCTCTCTTAATGGATATTGCAGCACTATTTATGTAGAAGATCAATACAAATATATTTAAAAATGTCAGTTGTGATTTTTGAATCTTGGTGAAGGTGGGTTGAGTATTAATATGAATGGGAATATTACGTAGCCAAATTATAGATGTGTTCTGACACTTGTAGGAAACAATGGTGAAAAACAGTCCTGTGTGTAACGATCTGCCTTTACACAGGCCTATTTCATTTTTATTATTTATTAAACTGGGTAAGATGTATTGGAAAAAATGTACTGCCTGATTTGTTTGCTAGTGAATCAGGGAGAAATGGAGGAATAAAATACTTCAGCTGAGAGTCAATGCAGTGCTGTTGCTCCCAGCAAATCATAACGTGAAATATGTTTTAGAATAGGAGTGGATCAATAATATTGTACAGTCGGTGTATTCAGCACCCAAAGCACACCAGAATCTGTCTGGAATAATTTTCAAAGGTCTGATTTGATTCCTCCTTCCCACTCCCAACAAGAGATGTTTCATTACTTGTGTGTGTGCTCTGTCTTTGAATCCAGACTCATGCAGTAATAGATCTATAATATGTTTCTAAATATTTTACTTTGTTATAAGTAATGAGAGAAGACAAATCTTTATTTTCTACAAAGATTGCAAGAGATATGTCTAAGCTGTGGACTTTTCTCTTTCACAGACTTCTCAGTTCATTGGGTTAAATGTTTTAAAAATAGGCAAAAACCCTCAATCCCCCCCTCACAACCACCTTCGACAGAATAAACCATTTTTTATATTAAGTGGTGTTTGCTCAAAAAGCCGTTAAGCAATCTAAAGAGCATGGTGACACGGGGAATGTGTCTGAAAGAGGATGGATGTTGCTAAGAATGGAGTACTGTGAAGTTGTTACACCCATTCCCAACCTTTAAAAAAACTAATTTTATTTGTCAGATGACATTGAAATCCACTTTAAACAGGGCTTATTTCTTTTTGGTGCTAAAGCTTAGTCCCTCACAGGAACTTGTTTGTTGTGAATGATGGTTATTGATTTTACAGCATCCAAAAGTGTGCTGGGCACTTAATAGTACAGTCAAATAGCCACAGCCCCTATTCTCAAGATCTGAGAATCTTATTTTTGGTGTGATGCAGAATTGGGACAGGAAACTGAAGGATAAAGGAGAATATGTTATGGTGGTATATTTTTGTGTAATTCAGATGAGGTTTAGTTAAACACGAGTTGTAATTGGGTGAAATTCTATGGCCTGTGATATACACAAGGCCTGACTATATAATCTGTTTCATGGTCCCTTCTGGCTGTAAATCTGAGGTATATGCACTTTTTGGTAGTTACATTAAGATTTTAAAAATAATTATTAAAATGTTTCTCCCAATATACATTACTTTCTAAACATCTTCCCTTTATATTTCTCCCTTTCTCCTCAACTTCGTCTGCCTCATGGAGCCTGGGAACCTCTTTATTTGTCTTTACTAGGAAGTCTGAGTGCCTAGTTGTCTTGTTTAATTAATACTATTAGAATGCTGCTGTTAGATTAGCAGCCAGGGAGTGCTTCTGTATGAACCAACTCCTGAGGACTGCACACATCAATTCCTCTGACTGAGGAATGAAAGAATGAAAGGCTTCTCTTCAGACAGCATCCCTCAGGCAGCGGTGAGTTATGTTTGCATTATCAGCCCTGCCTGTGGGAACCCAAACAATTGATGAGGTTTAAGGGGAACTATGGTAAGAACACTCACACTTCAGTGGATGGATCTGTCAAGGAGATATCTATTTAAAAATAGTAAATAACTGTTGACCATCAAAGTGTCCACATGATCAAGGTGTCAATATAATTAAACACTCCCTGGTTTAAGGTATATTTACTGTCTCTAACAATGGTTTAAAAATGTGGCTTGGTTAATCTAACCATAGAACTCTATATTATGTAATACTTGCTCTTAATATGGTATTGTGATTATTACCTGTAAAAGATTAGATGTTATTTCTCTGACCTTCTTTCCCAATGGGGTAAGCGCTCAAGAAAATCTTTTGAACCCTTTCTGTGTTACACTATTTTAAAGGAATACTGTCAATCTGGTTAGGACAGAGGCACCTCTTCTTAAAAGAAGGTGAATCCAATTGTGTATTCCTGGAGCAATAATCCTTATGATTTTTTAAGATCAGTTCTAGAGAAATAACAATATCAGTTTTCTGCAACCCAAACATTGTTAAAGGAATGTGATTGCACTGACATTAAAATAACCATATACTTGTCTGAACGCTAATGCAGAAGTTCATGGTAGGGATGTAATAGTATAACCGTTCAAACGGTTAACTGGCAAGCCTGGGCTTATCATTTGGTGGTTCTTATTATTTAGTTAAGTGTTTGGTTCTTCTTATTTGCCTTCTAGTTTTGAGCCTTTGGGATTAATATTTCCAAGTTCTTCCATGTAGTCACGAGATAAAGAAAGTTACTCCAAAAAAACTGACATTTTGAGATTTATGGTTCTAGGAGCTAAGACTTTAAGAGAAGCACCAAATACTGTGAGACTCATAGTAAAATCTTGAGAGCGGGCAGCACTGCAACACGGGGGAATGTGAGAAAGGAAATTTCAACAAAGCTCTGAGAAAACCTAAGCAATTGCAGCAAAAGATTTTGGTCACGGGAAGCAAAGAATGGAAAATGCATGGCTATTGGGTTATATTCTTTCTCTTTTCATCTCTCTCTGTGTGTGTGTGTGTGGGGGGGAAATTACATTTATTAGGAAAAAATCTTGTAGTCTTCAAACCTCCACCACTCTGATGTAGGTTGAACCTCCCACATCCGGGGATTCTCTGGTCTGGCAATATCCATGGTCTGGGAGGACGACAGATGTTGCTGGACCAAAGAGTCCTGGAGGCTGGGAGCCTGACCCAGTTGGGAGTCCGGTGGGTGTTGGGGAGCCCTGGATGGGCCTGCAGAGTTTGTGCTGGTGGGGACTGGGGAGCAGGTGCCAGGGGAGCTGGTGGTGGCTGGGGGGAATCCTCGGTCCTGACTGGGAACCCCCATCATGACTGGAGCCAAGGGCACCAGAAGGAGCAGGGCTGGTGGTAGCTAGGGGGAATCCCTGGCTCTGGCTGGGAATCCCCCCATGACTGGGTCCACATGGTTGGTGGGAATCCCCAACCCCATCTGGGAACCCCAGGGAGCCCTGGTGGCAGCAGGACCAGTGGCAACTGGGGAGCCTCAGCCCAAGGAGCCTGATCCCAGGGAGCCCCAGTGGTATGGGGCCGGCAGCAGGGTGGGGAGCCCAGGCTCCGGGGAGCCCCCCAGCGCAAAAAGAAGCCCAGGAGCTGGCCAGCAGCCAGCAGGGGAGCACTGATCTCTCCTGGTCCGGCAAACTCCTAGTTTAGCTTGGGAGACTCCTGGTTTGGGACTGCTTAGGTCCCAAGGGTGCTGGACCAGTGAGGTCCAACCTATATTTTCATGTGACTTTGCAGTTTTCTTCTTTCCTTCTGTATTTACTCCCTGTCCATTGTGGATTTCAGCCTCAAGATTTGTGATAGTTGAGTTTATGCCAAAGAACTCCTATCAGAACATAGTGACCATGTTGGATGAAGAGGCAGTTGGATTTTTTGAGTTTAGTTGATAAACACAAACCACCACCACCCTGGCAATGCTAAAAGAGTCCAGCTTTGGGTTTAAAAAAGCAGAAAACATCTCTGCTTCCACTCTAACAAATGCTTCATTACTGTGACATAAACAACTCACAGACTACTTACAACTGCATCTCAGACCAGTTTGAGAACCACTTGTTTGGACATTCAGCCAGGGACAGTGCAGTTAAACAAGGCTTGTGGTGAGATTGGCTAATTACAGGAACTGATTGTTGGTGGAAAGGGGCAGATTCTTTTGTGGGTATTCCACAATGGAAGGTAAGGGGGAAAATCGGGGGCTGTTAGAGGGAAATAGTTGTAGACAGTAGGCAAGGAGATGCTAATGCTTTTAGGGAGGGAGATATTGGAGAGAGCATTGGAATATACAGCTATTATCTATGGTATAATCCAGACAGTGTCTGAAGATAGAGTTGATCCCCGAATGGGTTTTATTAGATGGCAAAGATTGGCCTGGAGCCATGGTGATTATAAAAGAGGAACAGAGGGAAGATGAAAGTTATTGGTTGGGTCCATGTTTTTTTTTTTAAAGAATGAAAGTAATTTGTAAACACTAA
This sequence comes from Rafetus swinhoei, assembly GCA_019425775.1. Taxonomy (NCBI): domain Eukaryota; kingdom Metazoa; phylum Chordata; order Testudines; family Trionychidae; genus Rafetus; species Rafetus swinhoei. The sequence goes on from CM033424.1 coordinate 225,322,369, forward strand.
TGTAATATGTTGAAAATGAAATGTTTGTATCAAATCCCCATCTCTGGATATCAGGCTCGTCAAATCCTGGTTTAGGAAATAAAATAGCAAGCACAGGCTTTCAGATCAGTGCATGTATGTGTTTCTGATGTCTCCATCCGAGTGCATGCAAATGAGCAGATTCCTGGAGCTCTGTATTTATTACCTTAATTTTCAGAAATGTTAGTACAAAAGAAGTTGCCTTAAAATTAGAGGACAAATTTATTTTGAAAAATGTAAAATTTAAGTTAGAAAGAAAGAAAGAAAGAAAGAAAGAAACAAGATTGCCTGAAATCTACTATGTATTCGAGACAGTTTGCCTATCTGCCTGTGAGTATGTTTGTTCAATAACACCTCCTATATGGTAAGAACTAAGACCACCAAATTTGGTATGTAGCTTTTGTAGAATCATAGAATACTAGAACTGTAAGGGAACTCAAGAGATCATCAAGTCCAGTCCCCCGCCCTCATGACAGGACCAAGCACCATCTAGATCATCCCAGATAAATGTCTATCCAAACTGCTCTTAAATATCTCAATTTGATGGGGATTCCACAGGTGATAATCTTTCTCTTATCATAATTTAAAGCAAGGTAAGGGTTTGGCTGTTTCAGGACAATGGGATTTGCCTGGAATGCAGCTGTTTCTCATGAAGCATAAAGGGAAAGGTCTATCAGCAGGGAGAGTTATACTGTTTAGTGACCACAGGGGACAGCAGGGAGCCAGAGATGGGGACTAGGACAGCTATAACCCCATTGGGACAGCAGGGGAAAGGGAAGGAGAAAAGGACAGCTATCTACTGAGAGAGTTTGTCTGTCTGTCTCCAGCTGGGGGACATGCATCCCTCTCCCAGCTGTGCCCACTGCAACTGTAGCAGCCATGAACAGGTGTTTCTCAGCAGGCCCCAAACTGCTGTGGTGAGAGAGGGCTGGGTTGTCCTCTTCCCAGGATAGCCTGCATACTGACCCCCTCATCCCCAGCCCTATCCCAGAGCAATGATTTAAATGAAGAAACACAAAACTTATTTAAATTAAGGACCTGAGCAATCCTGGGTAAATCCTCTAGTATTTATATAAATAGAACGGCAGTATCCATTTAAATTGAAAATGAATGTGTTCAGGGAGAGTAGGAAGGGGAGGAGCAAAAAGGGTGGGGAGATAAATACTGTATATTTTCCTCATCCTTCAAGGAAAAATAAATATAAATAATTGCACATTTTGAATACTGCCTGCATTTTAGTTGGAGAGACTCCTCAAAATGTATGTTAATATGCTAAAACAAAACTGAAATCTATTTAAATTTCTAATAATTTTCTGCTGAATATGTTTTCATTCATCACATGACTTATTCATCACAAGTAATTTTGACAGCATATATCTGAGAAACCCATATGCAGCTGGCATTATCTTAAATTTTCATATAAAATCTTGATGTGTATCAAACGTGACCTCATCTTGCAATATGTTTGTAACGGTAATGACTTTTGATGTTAGGTATCTGAATTAAAATACATTTTCTTGATACTTCCTGGAGCATAAACTTTACTGCTGTGCTTTTAGCATACAGAAAAAACCTGCAGAGCAAAGGAATAGCATTTTTTATTAATCTTTTTATGATTGGTATGAGGAGCTGAGCTGATTATTTTTGTAATATTATTTTTTAAAAATAAGGGAATAAATGGGTATAGTGCAGTGCTATGTAATGTAACCCCCTTCTTGGCATGTAAATGGAGTGAATGAGGATGAAGGGACTCTGTTGGAAATGACTTTTGATCTAGCTCAGTAATGCAATCTTTTCTTCAATGCACATAAAAATATCTGCTGCCCCAGGCTATATTTTGTAATGTCACTTTTGCTATGCAGTTTTTTTATTTTCTTTTTTCATCTTTAAGGAGCTAAGTCCCATTGAGATAGAAAAGACCAGTATCTAAAATAGCTCAAATTGTTTTTTGATTTGTGAAATGTAGAAGTCTCAATTGTGTGTGAAGGAAACAGCTCTAACTTTGATGTCATTGTGGTGTGCATTTTCTCCTAGAGTGTCTGTCCTTTCCTGCTGATAGAGTAGAAAGCCTCAGTGGCAAAAGATAAAGACATAATGTTGTACTCCTGAGGGGGAAAGGTGTTTGGTTAAGGTTTCATTAATTCAGTTCATTTTAGGTAAATTATGGCAATTTACACAGCCTTAAGTGATTTCAGTGAATAAATGTGTTATAAGGAAGTGTTAGAGTGTCACTGTTATGCATAGTTTTGTTTGGGGTCTATGGCATTTTAGGAAAGCTACTTTCATCTTTTTCACTGACGAACAAGTGTCTCTAGAGTATAATATTTATGGGTAATTACATGAGATATCAGCCAGATATGAACGCCTCCTCTTTGATTATTTTGTTTTATGCTAGTGTTATATTTGTAAATGAATTGTCCTTTTCTACATACATTCACATCACACTGAACTTGGTTCCATCCGTGTAGCTGCATTTATTTCAGATGAGCTATTCCAAGCTTACAGCAGTGTAACTGATATCAGAAACTGGTCTACAATATACTACTGGAACACCTGGGAAAGGGACAGAAATCCACAGCAAATTCCCTAGGTTACTAACTCTGATCGGATTAACAGTAACACTCTACAGAAAGAGTAGTAATAGCCAATGTCAGAAAATGGCAATAATGCCAATGAAGTAGGTATGTATCTATTTTTTAGATGGTTTCATTTTTCTTTTGCTGGGTCAAAACTGTGAGAGGGCTTCAAAGGTTCACATTTTTGTAAAATAGTCTAATTTCTATCTTCTTCTTTGTTTTACTCACATTTGTTTTCACTTCTGCTTTGTTAATTTTTTTGTATTCCTACCTCTTCTTTCACTCTCTTTTCTCTCTTCTCCATTCAGCTTTATGCATCTTTCTTTTTTTCTCCACCATTATCACTTCTTTTTTTTCACATTCCCAGATTGTATGATTCTCCTTCTCTCTTCCTTGTTCCCTCGTTTTTCATTTTCTATCCTGTATGTTTTTGGTTGGGCACCCTCCTTCTTTGTATGTAGTAGGAAGGAATATGTTGTTGGTGGAGTGTATAACAGTTCTTGAAAAGCTAATTCAACAACTGTACAAAGTAAAGCAGCCTTGTTCTGGTCCCAGAGGTCCTTTAAGTGTTGGCTCTCTTGAAAATGGAAGGCCAGAAAAGCACTGAAAACATCTGTTTTTCTGTCATATAATGATTTGAGGTGTTTGCCACATCAGCCTTCCAAACTGGATGTCTGGGTTTTGTAATCAGACCCTTACAACAAATAGAAGAGTATTTCTATGACAGGAGGCACTGAGAAGCCTGGGAAGAAAGGTTTAATGAAGATAAGATTTTTTTTTTCAAAATGGCTTCTTTAAGAGGAAAAAACTTGAAACTATAAGGCCAAATGGGCCATTGGTGAACTTTGATTATGAGGTTGAAGGAGATTGGATGAAATTTAAGAATATTAGGAACAAAAAGAATCTGAACAGTGGTATGGTCCACCACTAGATGGAAATGGCAGAAGCAAAAATAATAATGAAGAAAAGGCAGACATGTTTAATAAATATTTCGGTTTTATATTTGGGGAAAATATCTAAACCAGGATGGGCAAGATATGGCCCCTGGGCTGGATCTGGCCCGTCAAGCTGTTTGATCCAGCCTGTGGCCCACCCTGCCGCTCCCATACTCCCAGGCCAATCGAGACCTGGGGATGGGGGAGTGAACAAAGTTATTCGCTGTTCAGCGCAGCTGGCAGCTCTCAATTGGCCTGGGGGCAGGGGAGCATGCAAAGTCTCCTCCCTCCTGCCAGGGGTGCACGGCACCTAGATAGAACCACCAGCTGTTCAAAAGGGCTGGCAGTTCTTTCTAAGTGCTGCGCACCCCTGGCAGCAGGGCTGGCCCGAGCCATTTGTGCACCCCAGGCCGCGGGAGCACAGCGCTGCCCCTGGGTGTGCGACGCATGCGTGGCCCTGCCCCCGGGCTCGTGGTGCCCCCGAAGTGGGTCTTTGCCCACGAAAGCTTACGCTCCAGTACATCTGTTAGTCTATAAGGTGCCACAGGACTCCTTGTAACATTCTTTCTGTTTCATTAGTATCTCAGAAGATGTTCAACTGCTGCTACTAAAGTTAGGCATTTCTAAATCAGCAGGTGAAGATAACTTGCATCCAAGAGTTTTAAAAGAGAGGGCTGAGGAGCTTGCTTGACAGTTAATATTTATTTTTCAATAAGTCTTGGAACACTGAAGAAGACTGAAAGAAAATGAAAGTAACTATTTAAAAAAGGGTAAACAATATAACCCAGGTAATTAAAAGCCTACAGTCTGACATCGATCCTGGGCAAGATAATGGAGCAGCTGGGAGCTGGATAGTGAAACCACCCTTAAAATGGAGCCTCTGAAAGTGAGCAGAAAGGAACCACTGATGACTGGAACAGTTTACTTCAGTTCATGGTAGATTCAACCTCACTAACAATTTTTTAATCAAGATTGAATGTTTTTCTAAAAAAATGTGCTTTGGGAATTATTTTAGGGAAGTTCTGCTGCCCGTGCTATATGGGAGGCTGGATTAGCTTGGGGTGGGCAATAAAATGGTGGCGGTTCACCAGGGTTAGCCCTTGGTTGGCCACTGCTATTACATTTACATGCATTTCCACAGGTCTGGATGATCACAGCTCCCATTGGCCAGGATTGGTGATCCACGGCCAATGGAAGCTGTGATTATCTGCAGAGGTACACATAAATGCAGTGATGTGGATGCCTGTCAGGGGCTAACCCTGGCAGACCACGGGTATTCATCTATCATTGGACTAGATAATGGCCTTGGAATCTAAAAGTCTACAAGAGAGACAAAATAGACTCTTTTGAAATTGTGCTCTGTTGAAATTGGTTCCATTTTCCCGGGTCATGAACTTTATGAGATGTACCAGGTTTGAGTTTAACATGGTTTAAGCCCTGGTTTAAAGAGAGGTTTTTTTCTTCCTGACTGGTGGTAGTATTGGATTTGCATATGAGTTTTTGGAGGTGATTGGTTTTGGAGGGATGGAACAAGGCAGAGGAGAAATAAACCTTCCCGTCACTAATACGTTGAAAGGGCCTAGAATTCAGCTATATTCAAAGCACAAAAGGACAAGGAAATAATTGGGGCTTCTCCCACTCAAACTCCTAGCGATTATTACGAAGGATAGAGAGTGAACATATCCAGTTTAAAAATCATTAAAAATGCAACAGTGCCTTTCAGCTTATTTTCTTTAAGGAATTGTTTTATTTACTTTTCCACATGTTTAGCTATTTCAGTGAGCTAGACATACTGTTGTTACTTTTGCAGATAAATTATCCCTGGAGTAGGATTGTGTAGTTTCTGTTTTGCATGGATGTTAGGTGCTCCTCTGTGCCAAAGTGGCCAATGGTTTTGGTTCATAAATCGAAACATAGTCGCTGGAAGCAAAAACGTATTTGTAAAGGGAAGAAAAAAAGACATTAATCCTTTCACGATTTAATTTTCCAGACCATACTTTTACAAGATACTGTGTGTGTAACCTGAAGCTGCTTATCTTAGATAAGGAGGGGAAGGCAGGGAGGTAAAGGGAACCTTAAGGAGGTCACAGGAGAGAAAGAAAGAAACAAATGGCTATGCTCAGCATCTGCATGCGAATATATATACCCATTTCTTTTGTTCTTAGAAAGTTTAAATGGGATCTTAAAAAAATTCAAAAATCCCCACTTGCTATTAGAGACAGTAGAAGACAGAGGAAGCCAATTCTTTATTGTTCCCAGATATTTATGTTTATTGTGAGCATTTTTTAGGGATGGGGGTGGCATTGCAGAGTTATCTGAAGAGCAGTAGTAATCAACTCATCCATTCATTGCTAGAACACAGTGCTGTGGCTACAAGCAGACAGAGAGCCTTAACAAGTGAATTCCACACCCCTTTGAATATGTGCCTCAGTGGGGAGTACACAGCAGGAAATCCTCCACATGTTTTTCTTTAACACACATAGCTTCAGAGGCCTGTTTCATTTTGCTCCAAATGTCCACACAGTGCTGTAACATAACACGAGTTGGGTGACCATAAATGTCACTAGGAATACAAGCTAACCGTTCAAAAGGGCATGGTGATTTTGCTGGGTTATTCATCCTTACGCTAGGCTTGTTTAAAAAAAAATCCAGTGCTTTCACAAAGAGTTAGTGGTAAAACTGGCATGGGGAGAAATGTAATGTGAAGAAATCCAAAATGTTTTCACACCCCTTGAGGAGCAAAGCACAAAAATTCTAAAATGCTTTACATTCATTTACTAACTGGAAATTCTGAATTATTTTAACAACAAAATTGCAAGTAAGTAGATTTTCTTTTGAGGTTTCATTAAAGTAGAGGAAATGGAGAATTAATCTTACAATATAGCAAAAGTTTGTTTTGTAAATTAGCAAGTTTAAATGTAGTTTGTATGTTGTAAATCTAAGAAGAGTTTATAATTCACCACCACACCCTATCTATAAATATATACACATACACATTTTTTATTTTAAAATGTGTTTTGGTAAATGATTTTCTCTATGTATTTACTATGAATCAACTTTTCAGCCTGCTTTTTTTAAACTAGTATTTATTACACTTTTTAATTAAGTCTATTGGGCCTTATCTTTTAAAATTATAGGTAAATGCTTTCTGTTTCACTAGGAAATAATATAAAAAAACTAAGTTCTATCAAAAATGAAAACATTGTTAATTTGTTGTTTAGGGAAAACACAGTCCTTATGATTCTGGATCAAATTCTGCCTTCAGTTCTTTTCATGTAGCTCAAATTGTCTTTAGTTTTCTTAACATTTTGATGCATTTACTTGAAAGTATTTTTGTGGCTTGTCTTGCTCAGCATTAACCAGCAACTGGCTTACTGCAGTCTCTTAAAAATCAGTAAAGGTGCTATTAGCTGCCATCAGGCTGGCCCCAAAACTGTGTTTTTGGTTTATTTTGGCTCACTGGAAAGTAAACTTAAATGTTAGCCCAGGTGCTATGGCCTTTACGTCCAGTCAAAAAAATTTCTATTTATATTGCTTTCTGTTTCACAAATATCAATATAAAAAAGAAGTTTCTGATACTGAGACCCTGGAGATTTTTAGCTTGAATCTTGCAAAATGTGTTGTTTTTCTTAAAGTCCCCATTCCTGAAGTCCTGTGAGAATCACAGCTTTCATTTACAGATTTAATTAAGTTGTTAGCCTCTCATGGTTGCATAGAAGAGTTTGAAAATGTGACCCGACTTTATCCTAAAGGCTCAGAAAGCCGAAATACAAATACTATGTATTTTTTTTTAATCCGAAGATTGTAAGAAATTCTCAGATTTTTTTGGAGGGGGCAGCTGACTCTTGATTAATATACACTTGTGTTAGCCGCTACTGTAACACTGTGCATTAGATTCCAGTACCACTCCAGGGCATAGATTTATATTTAGAGGGCTATAAAACTGGCAACCCTCCCCCAAAAACCCCTCAAATCCCAAAAGACCCAAATCCTGTCTTGGGGGGGAGTGGTTTCCCTAGATCCATCCTCCAACATCCTACTGTCCATCATTTATGGTCTCTTTTTCTATCCCATATGACAACACTTGGGGAACTCTCTGAAAAAACTGCACCCTGGCAGAGTGCTAAGTCTTCTTTTTCCCTTACTAGGTATGTGGATCAGAGCAAGAGCTAGTCTCTGACAGCCCTGTTTGTTTGGCTTTATAGGCTTAGGGCATCTCTACTCCACAAAATTAAGCTGAGCTAATTTAGGTTGTCCTACAGCCACCACAGTAATTAAGTCGGCTCTTCATGTCCACGCTACCCCCTTTCTGTCAGCAGTGCACATCCTCAACCGGGCTGCTTGCACCAACTGCAGCAGCAACTGTCAGCCCAAGTTCTGTCACCAAGAGACTGGCAGCCTGAGCAACACTGACTGCCTCTGGGGCAGTGGAATGTGGACTGTCAAAGGCAGTACCAGGTGATGGAAGCAACACAGTATCTATATGGGCACTGCAGTGACCTAAGAGATACATCTTTCGTGTGGGTGAAGTTATTAGATCGGTGTAGCAGGAGACTTACGTTAGCAGGAGCAGCATTATAATGTAGATGCTTACAGAGGTAGGCTGATATAAGGTAGCTAACTGCAGTATAGACGAGGCTTTAGTCTCTCAAAGTTTATTGCCCTAAAGCAAGGCTACTCAACTTTGGAAGCACCAGGGGCCACAATGATACTCACAGCACATGCTGAGGGCCACAACTTAAGTGTGGTTGCATATACATACAAATATATATGCAAATATATGCAAATAGCTTCTTTCACACTGACAGGAATGAATACAAAGAATAACGCAAGACAACACAACACTCAGGTCCCATTTAAGTCAGTTCTGCTGATATTAATAAAATGTAATATTTACCCAATTTCCACCCATATGACAGCGCTTTTGATGAGCAATGACAGTCCAGGAATTTAACTACTAAAACATATATCAACAGAAGACCATTATATTGACTCACCGTTGTGGAGCGTGTTCCCAGTGGAGGCCATGTTCAAAGGATCCCATCTGCGGGCTGCGTGTTGAGGCCAGCATAAACCCGCAAACAAATGGTCTGCGGGTCACATGTGGCCCATGGGCCATGTGTTGAGTAGCCCTGCCCTAGAGCACATTGCTTTGCTGTCAGACAGAACAGCTCCAAAAGTGGTGTATCCCACAGTTGTCTCCCCCTCCACAGGACTGCCTTTATTACCCTCAGTCTCTAGGTGGAACAGCCTTCTTCTCATTCACACATCCCATTCCGGGGTAAGTTTTCTCTTTTAAGCTCCTCCCTCTCCAAGCCGAACAGGCCTTGCAAGAACACCTCGTTAGCATAGCATAGGCCCAGAAGAGCTCATTAGTTTCCTCCTGACCAGTGTGAGAGTGTGCCCCTCTCAGCATTCTTTGGATTCAGAAAAAGTGAAAAATCGGACATTTTTGTCATGTTTTTTGGCTCTTGCAAAGGAGGTTTTGTTCTTTTATCTTCACAAAACCATACCTCTCCTGGCATAAAGCCTTCATTAGGTTTGGGTCTGAAGAAAATATAAGAAAGGAAGTCTTTTTGGGGTGGCAGGGTATATGTCTGTGTGGGGCGGTGGTTGGCTCTGCACCTTTAGCCACTTACTTAGCGTATATGGCAACTTTCCTTTAGATATCAGTGATGTCGAACATGCTAGCCACATGTGGCTATTTGGCCAGTTGAATATGGCTAGTTGGCCTGAACAATGTGGCTATTTGGCCAAATGAGTGTGGCTAGTTCACTATAGCAGTAGCCACTACTTCAGATTAGAACTGGTTGGACACTATGGCTTTATAATTTCATTAGTTCAGTAGTGGGCCTTGCATAGTTCTTCTGACACTTGAGAATTGAGGTAGTAGATTGTCAAATTAAAAATTGCCATGAAATCCCTGTTATTGCCAAGCAAAGTTTTGCAAAGCAAAAGCATGATGCGATGTTGATGTATGGTATTATTTAGGCTCCAGAGTAAAGACCGAACTGAGTAGTTTAAAGAACTCCTTAGATACTGGTGTTGCATATGGAGGGATGGGCTGCAGTGTGGAAGACGGTGCCCTTTACATTAAATTGTGATAACTTTAATTACATTAAATTGTGGTAACTTTTAACCTATGCCTGTCCAGGTGAACATTTCAGGCCCAATATTTTAAACATGACCTCTCCATTTCACAAATATCGTTGATTACTGCATGGCACCAGCAAATTGGATAACTGAAGAATCCTCATTTACAGCCACAGTTATTAGAAGGTACAGAAAAGGAGGCCTAAGTTAAGGCACATTTATAAATGAGGCCATTAAGAAAAGAGCTAGGCATATCCTTAGATTCAGTCAAACTGACTAACAAACAGATCTCTTTGTGGTCTCCTGATGAAAACACGATGGCTACTGTATTAATTTATAGAGTCACTGCTCTGACTGAATTTGCTGTTGAATAAAGCAGCGGTTATCAGAAGTGCAGTAAAATAGTGAAACATGCACCATACACTAGGGCTATGTCTACACTGGGGGGTTATTGCGCAAGAAGGGCCGTTCTTCTGCAGAGCGTCCACACTGCCCACTCGCTCTTGCGCAAGAAGATGTACAGTAAAGCGTGGTAAGAGAGGGCTTCTTGCACAGGAACTACGCTCTTTTCTAACAGGTGTAAGTCCTCTTGCATAAGAGCTCTTGCGCAAGAGGGCAGTGTGGACGCACGACAGGGGTTTCTTGCGCAAGAAAGCCCTATGGCTAAAATGGCCATCAGAGCTTTCTTGCGCAAGAGAGCGTCCACACTGCCATGGATGCTCTTGTGTTCTTGCGCAAGAAGCTGCCAGTGTAGACATAGCCAAAGTGTGGGGATCTTGTCAAGATTAAAGTAGGGAATGAATTTCTGTGTCCTGTTCTTTCAGCAGGCTGTGTGGTGGCAAAGCACCTCCTCTTTTACAACTAACAGAATAGAACAGTTGTCACAACCACTCCAGATGTGTAGAAGTTTTGTGGATCTGGTAGCCTTGCTGCAGCCAGTCCCAGTATCCTCCTTAGACAATGGCCAGATCTACACTAGGGAACAAAATCTAACTAAGATATGCAACTCCAGCTACGTGAAGAGTGTAGCTGAAGCTGATGTACCTTAGTTCAGATTTCTATGGCATCCCCATTGCAGAAGATCTGTGGGAGAAACTCTCCAGTCATCTTCCCTGACTCCTTACAACCTGGTAGAGTTGTGAATGATTTAGAGCAGCGGTTCTCAAACGTTTTGGGCTCCGGAGCCCTTTACATACGTAAAAATTTATGCGGAGCCCCAGCGGTCCACTGATTGTGTGTGATGTTTCCAGTTTATCAACCTCGCAGAGCCCCTGGAGATGTTTGAGAAACACTGATTTAGAGGATCTAAGACCCACTAATGCAAACCCCAGAAGATCAATCTCCACGGAGTTGATCTTCTGGTAAGTGGAGACAAGGCCTTAGAGATCCCTACATAGTCTTTCTGCCTGCACATTCCCAAGAGTTTTGAAGGCCCTCTTATGCTACGAAAACCACTTCTATTCTGTGCACATTTCTGTGATGCATTTCTCAAGGTGCAATAGACATAATTTGTGATGATATCTGACACCGTATGGAATATTTCACAAAATATTCTGTCTGTAGTATAAAAATATGCAAAATAGTACCATTATCCTGCATCTGAATTGCACAAATGAAAATATAAGATGAAAGGTGGAGTTTATTGCCTCCACTAAGGTTTATAGCATATTGCCAGTATGAAATGTTAACCCTAGGACCTCTCTGGAAACAATAGATTTGCTATAGGGAAATGCTGAAAGAAAATCCAGGGGTTCATAAAAATGTAATGGAAATTTTTGGCAGCTGTCGCCAATAGTTATATTTAAAGTCTCACATTAAATATTTTAGTTTAGCTCTCAAGCACAAATCATTACAAAAATAAACCTCAGTGTATGTGTTGTATTCCATTCTGTGTTTTGATTGAGCCAAAGTCAGTTGTTAGCTGCATGATCTGAGCACAGACGCTGAGTCCTGTTATTTTCTTAATTAAGAATTGCTGTTGCAAACACTTGACAGTGGTTTATAATGGCAATAATCCCTTTTGAAAATAGTTGCTGTTCTTGTTCATAAGCAGTTTGCCAGGGCATTAACCCCAACTTCACCTTTGATGGCTAAGAAAAGAATCTTGTCAATAGCCAGAGATCATGTTTAATAATTTTAGAAGTTTATCACATGAGTGACAATGTGCATAAGCATGCATCTTTTTAAAAGTTTTCTTTCACATTGCTTTTGTGAGAAGGAAGATGTTAGGGGGTGGCAAACATTTGAATTCTTATCCGTCAGAATTTAAAACAGTTGCTTACTAAGAGTGCTGACTTAAAAATTCTTGTGCTTCTTTTGTTGATCTTGCATGCTGATGCACACGCCCTACTAATGCGATGCTCAGCATTCCATACAAATCCATTCATCCATGTTATATGTGAAAAAAGCTTCCTGGTTTGTACATGTGCTATGTCACATTCCTCTGGTTTTCTAACAAAGCTTTTAATTGGTGTGCTGTGACTAATGAGCATGAAGTCCCAGAGGAAATGGAGCAGAATTTTCTATTATATACCAGGATGAGCTTCAAGCACATTGATTATCAGAGCTTGAACTCAGGATGAGCCAGGGTCACAGGCTCCAAATAGAACCTAATGGTAGGATTTTTCCCTTCCATATATTGCACTGGTAATTTTTAGCTAAACTGTGTTGTGCATTCAGTAGCATTCCTGTAACTGCAGTTGCCTTTTGGATCACACCTAAAACAGTGTGTCTCACACTCATCATTAGAGTTCCCAAGGTACTTTAATGCTGGAGACTTGGCCTAATTCCAGTCTGGGTACTTGCATGGTTGCTTTTGTTTTGGGAGTGGCATGTTTGTGCGTGTGTGTGTGTGAGAGAGAGAGAGAGTAAATCCCCCTGTGGTTTCACATGAATTCTCTTCCACTGGTCTGCTGGGTGGCCTTGGGCAAATCACATCTCTTCTCTTTGCCTATGTAAAATAGGGGTAATGATATTGACTTGCTTTGTAAAGTGCACTGAGTTCTACTAATGAAAAGTGCTATATAAGAGCTGTCTGTCTGTCTTTCTATCTCTCAATCTATCTTCCTAAAAACCTATGTACAGTGATTCTAGCACACAGCAGTGGCCACACTGCAGCCCAGAGGTCGTTGCATTTCAGGGAGGGGGGGAAGGTGAATGGTCTTCAAAAAACAAAAGCATGGGATATTATACATATTTTAGAATGCTTCTAGTTAAAGATGACATACAAAGATAGAGTTCTGTACTCTATTATTAGCATATTGTATTATTGTATAATTAATTGTATTATTACAATGAACTGCAGTTTCTAATTTGAAGTCTCCAGGAGTTAGGGGATTTCCTAATACTTGGGCATAGTAAACATTTAGTTTGAATTGAGATAATTTTTTTTCCTGTAGCCTATATTTGCAATTAAAAAGTAATGGGAAACAATAGAAAGACATTATCACTGACATATTCTGTGAGCCTGAATTCACTGGTCTAGGATTTTTCTCTTGGGCCAGTTCGTCAGGAAAGTGTGACCATAAAATCTGGAGCAACATCAAATAACACTTAAATTGAACTGCTCTGCCTTGAAGCAGATTAATATTGCCGCAAACACACAAGAGCAGAAAAATGATTACTTAAATTTCTGATACAAAGTATGCAACTATGTTTTCTCAGATTTATCATTTCACAGTTTTCCAATGCAACCTTTTTCTCTCCCCTCCACTCCCATCACCAGAACATCAAGCTGAGGTACAGAAGGCTTTCAAGCTTATTCACCACCAGTTGACACTTTTCAGTGAAGGAAGCCTTCCTCTTGGGGAAAATAATTAAACAAAAAAATCTATCCCTTCAAGAGAGAAGAAAGAATTGCTAACCCTCTCTCCTCACAAAAAAATACACTGTGATACAGAAAAGTGATAGCCTCTCGTCAGTTTGAGTTTTCCATTGCAATTCCCTATGATTTTTATCTTGGGAAAACCTTTTGGGCTGAGAAACACTGGATGTACTCTGAAGGCAAAAGAGATACAATTTCTGTAAATATTTTGAAGAAAATTTAAAAAAACATTTTTGAGGTACAGCTCATTAAAACTTTTCCTGTGTTCAGGATCAGGTATAGCTCTGGTTGGGCCACTAACTCCCTGCCCTGTTAGTGCAGCAACTCTGGCTGCTGCTGCTGCAGATTTTGGTTTCCTGGGGCCCTGCTGCTTATAGAGGTCCTTTGTGTCTGATTCCTGATGGTTGATATGTGGGATTGCCTTGTGCCCCCTGAAGGAACAGAAATTCGACACCGTATAGATCCAAGCACAAGGGTTTATCATGCACAGTGCTGGTGGAGTGTCACTTCACTTATTAGGCTCAGTGAGACACTGCTAAACAATTGATTACAATAGATTATATAGGGTGCCAATGGGTGGAGAGAAACGATGGGGTGGGAGTTCCCGAGCCCCTGGATAGGTTCTAGCAGCAAGACAAAATTAGCACAATAAGCCAATAATCTAAAAGTTTACATCATTGCTCCGCCCATAGCTCAGGTTAACATGTTTGCTATTATACAGGTGTTATCCCCTCAAACTTTTCCTCTTGCAAGGTGTTAAATCCTGATTTCAGGTCTATAGAAATGATGGTGGCACTTCTCAGACAGGTTGACCTGCAGGTACATTCTAGAGGGTCTCAAAGCAAAAATTGTGTATAGTTTATCAGTGCGTCCTCTTGAGCTCAGGTTGGCATCTGTGAGGGACAGATGCCATAACTTATGCTGACATGCTAGCCCTCTCCCTGAACTCTGGTTGGCATTCAGGGGGGTATGTACTTGTTATCTTGTCCTGAACCATGGAGTAGACTCCGAGGCCCCTCTCTGTGAGTTATGTGCCCGTAATTCATAAGTCCCCAATAACTGCTCCCCACCTGGGGTTGTGCTGTCTTAGCTTGTTTATGGCTGGTTAAACAAACATGTCTGTTTCTTGCTTATCTCAGCCTTTCTTTAGCCATGTATTGTCCATTGTTAACTAGGTCTCACGCCTCAGACCAGGCCTGTGCAGTTTGGGCATATGTGAAAGATTCTTAACAGAGACTGTGGTCAAGATCTTACATACATATTATTGGGATTTTGGCCCTTCACCCCCATTGTAGGTGTACTCCTCTCCCATGCTGCTGGTGTTCAGGTCCTGAAAAAGGGTGGTAGAAGGAGATCCCAGCTGGTGCAGTGGCTCTGACTTGTCCCGCACAGGAATCTGTGGCCAGCTTAGCTGTGCAGTGAATGTTTGCATCTTGTAAGGTGAGAACTGAATCAGACACAACTCAGAAGGCGCACTGACTTCACTCAAGTATGTTTCATAAGATATAAAAAGTGTACATGACATTCTAGTAGTAGTGGACAGCATGGAATTGTTTCCTTTTTCTTTTAAATCAGGAAATTCCATATAGAGAACTATTTTAAGAGAATGTTAATGTTGCATGATGAGATTAAAAAGTCAGGCATGCAAATTCAAAGAGATGTTATATATGTTGTCCATATGCATGATGATACATTGCTTTGTTATGTGAAGATGGCTTTATGCTGCTTCTGTGACTGGAGGGATGAGCTTCCTGTGAAACTCAGGTCCAGAGCTTGATATCTGTGGACTATTATTAACACCACAAGCTATATTTGACAGCAGAGCTATCAGATGTACAGATGCATTGCATCTTCCATGTGGGTCATGCCTTTCAACTTACAGGAATCCAGAATGCCTCACAAACACGTAGCTCAGTGCTCAGGTGCAGCCAAGCACTGTTTATTGCAGCTGATGTGGGATTGGTCCCTTCTAGAGTTTCAGCTGCTGCATGATTCAGAACAACTGAGAACAGTCTTTTGGCAGCTCTATGTCTTGCCTATTTGTTTTGACCCTCAAGTGGTCATTCCACTATCAGGAATTGTTCTCTGGTTACTTTCCCTTTTATTTGGTTTAAACCTTGAAATGTCCCTTTTGTCCAGGGACTGCAAGAAGGAGTACGTAGACAGCACCAACTGAGGAGTCTTCTATACTACAGAAATCCCTAGAAAAGGTGGGAGAGACGAGGGCTAGCCTGCATCCTCACCAGGTAGTCAATGGAGGGGCCTGATGGCTTCTTCCTGCCTCATTTAACTCCACCTCTTCCTGCCTGTGGAATGTGGGAGAGATGGACATGAGGCCTGAGGCAGTAGGTCCATTTCTTGCACATCTTCCCTCCGAAAATGATGACAAAACTCTAATTTCATTGGAATCAGGTTCATGTAAAAGTGATCTCATTGTTGCCAGATGGATGGTGGGCTCTCAATTGAGGCAGGAGGGAACATGGAGTTGGGTTTTTCTATTTATTATTTATTTTCCTTGAAATGTACGTTGACTACATCCCAGCATGAGGTTGAAAACATTTTAGAAAAAGCAAGTTTCAGATTGTATTTAATATACACACAATATGAACATGAAGTGCATGAGTAGCATTGGACAAAGAAAAGTAATAATGATTCTCTGTGTGGATAATCTGTAGCTCTCAAAATGTATCACACTGGAGCGTAAGGATCATTATCTCCCTTTTATGACAGGGAAGCTGTGAGAGAGTGAGTTGCTGAAGGTCATGGTGCTAGGAATAAAGCCCAGGTCTCTTGACTCTCCAGTACAGTAGTCTATCCACTGGACCACACTGTCTGCACAGGGAGTTTGCAGAGTTGCTTAGGTCCCATTTATTTCCAGTAGGTGAGTGATGTGAACCCATAAATGACCCACCTCTAACATCCCCATGAGCTCCAGCTAGTACTTAATTAAAAATTGCAGAAAAGTCTGTAAAGAACCCACCAGGCAGTACCAGGGATCTCACTAACTGCACTGCAGCAGAGAGCCTAGTGTTTTCAGTCACTGGCATTTTTATCTCTCATAAAATATATATAAAAATTATACCTTTTATTTGGCAGCTGTTTATAAATGGCTTCTTTTTAGTTGGTAACTTGGGTGCTCCTAAATGTGTGTTTGGAGCAACATTGGCTCTAGGAGGAAAATAAATGCTAATAGGAGTTAAATTTTTAATGCTTTCAAATTCTTATATTTTCAGTCTTTCCATTAAAAAATAAAATTACATTTTGAAGGAAATGTGGCACTGTAATGCTATGATCCCTGTCTAAACTGTCTTCTCTTTATATTATTTAACAAAGTTGTGAGAGCAAGATAGGTTAAATATTTATAATAGGATCTTACCTTCATTCATCTCATGTGGGTGTAAAGAAAGAATAATTGTGAAGATGTGAAGAACTGTGGCTTATATAAATTAATGTAAAAGTCAAGCTCTTTAAAGAGAGGCAAATATTTGTTCCTAATGTGTGTATGTGATGGATTGGCTGATGCTTCATTTTAATGCTTTCATGGTTGGTTTAAAAGACCAAAAGTGCAAGTGAATTTTGTGGTAAATTTGCAAAGAGAAGAGCAATTTAACATGAGACTGACCTTTTACAGCGTGAAATGAAAAAATGTACTGTTAGAGTTACCAGAGTGTGGCAGGATGTTTAATCAGCTTCTTTGCTTTAAGGAACAGTAGGAAGGAGATGATGTATTCAAGATGATGACTTCTTCTAGACCTTAACTCGTAATGCCAGGATCTGAATACAATAGCAGATCAAATCTCTCTACAGGAACTTCCTACTGGACCCTCTATTTTTAGATTTTTGAGGTTCCTTTTTCCTTAGCTCCTTACTACTTACCTTTGGCCCCTCCTAGGACTCTGAAGTTATTTCTTCCCTTTCAGTTATTCTTCTAAAACCCTGATGATAAAGTTTTGCCCAGTATAAAAATACATTATCAATACTGAAGAGTACGGAAAAAAAAGGGAAAAAGACAACATGATTGGAGCCATATGTTTCAGAGTTAATTTTAGTGGTCCTATGAGGTATTAGATTAGCGCTGAAGACTGTCACAGAACCATTATCACGTTGGCAGCAACAGTGCAAACTTTCCACACTTCTGTGCCGTTGTGCTTTACAGTGCCAGTGTGCTGTTTGCAGCTGTTCAAGCTCTAGGAGGGAGGTGGAGAGGGGATGGAGCATGAATCAGTGGATTCATAATGCTCTGAAAGTGCTGGGAAGGAGAGGTCAGTGCAGTGCTCCAGTACCCCAGTGCATGAGAGGGACATGGGGAGGGGACACACAAGGATTGTGTGGGCTGCAGGTTGCACACCACTGGTCATACAGCCCACTGAGAGGAAGGAGGGCCACTCATGCCATCCACTTACTGGTCTTGGTTGCTCATCACTGAGCTAACTGGTTGATTTCAGTGAGGTTGTTGATACTTGGGCATGATCATATATTGTCTTTGTATTCAAATGTTACATCATTTACTATTAGAACACGGACAGTCCCTAGCTGACCATCTTACTTTTATCTTGTACTCATTCCTCATTTCTCTGTCCCTTGGTTTGCTTTGTCTTTTTGGACTTCCAGGTTTTCAGCACAGCAATTGTACCCCCTTCTGTGTTTATAAGATGCCTAGAGCATTTTGGGCACTGCCAGAAACAACTGACAATTATAATACAAAGCATTATCAGAAATGAGCCCTCTCTGATTTTGAGTACAGGAAAAACCAAAATAATTCTGGCAGAGGCATATTGGGGAATTAATGAAGCTTTCCCCAAAATTCCAGGAAGTCGGGATTGGAGGCTCCATTTGTGATGCAGCTCATTGCAACCTGAGTTTTATGTTTATCATCAGGGCATTTTCCTTGCATATCAATTAGCTCATGTGGCTGCCCTCCCAGAATCCCTCCATCCACTGTTCTCTGAGTTTCCTGTTACCTCCTTCAAAGCTCTACATGTCTCAGCTCTTTTCTCTTTAAACTTCCTTGTCAAGCTTTGCATCAGTCTTCTTCTCACTGGGCTGTCCATGCTCCAGTAAGCGTGGGCTGCGCTCTGGCAAGGACTGGTGGGGGGCAGCCACTCTGCAGAAGGCAGGCAGGCAATTTAAAGGGGCCAGCCGGGGGCGCGCTGTAAGGGAAGCACGCACGCGCCCAGCCAGGCTATTAGGAGGAGCTGGCAGCAGCTCCCATTTGGCCAGAGCACCTGTCCCCAGCCCGCTCCTGCCAGGGGGCTGGAGGAGAATCAGAATCAGCCCCTTTACAGTCAGGCTGTGGCTTCAGCACCCCGGCCCAGATCTGCCACAGGATGGGCTGGTGGCGGCTTTGCTCCTGTTGCAGCAGCGTGGCCCCAACCTCACTCCTGTGGGGGGAGGAGGAGTGTGGAATCGGCCCTTGTCCAGCTGTGGCAGCCTAGCTCCAGCCCTGATCCTGGGGCAGGCCCTGTGGTCTGATCCTCATATGCCTATAGCCCCACTCCTGCTGCCAGAGGGTGGGCTGCAGAACTGGTCTCTGTCCAGCTGCAGCAGCCTGACTCTGGCCCTGGCCCTGAAGTAGGCCTTGTGGTCTGCTCGACATCTGCCATGGGATGGGCTGGCAGTGGCCCTATCTGACCATGGTAGCCTGGTCCTGCTCCTGCATGGTGAGGGTAGGAAGGGGGAGGTGGAATTGTTTGCAGTGCCCCGGTCCTGGCCATGTAAGTTAAGCCCTCCTTCCCCCCCCCACACACTCATTGCCCTAGCCCCTCATACACCTCAACCCTGACTCCCGCCCCTCCCCCAGACACATACACCAATCCCCTGCCCTGAGTCCCTCATACACCTCAACTGACTCCGACATCCCCCATGTCCCCAGCCCTGCCTCTTGCACCCCACACTCAAACCCGCTCCCCTGAGACCCTCATCCACCCCAGCTCTGACTCCTGCACCCCCCCCACACACACACATCCCGAGCCCCCTGGCCTGATTTCTGCACCCTCCACACCTCAACACTCTGCCCTGAATCCCCTACTCTCCACTCCACACTTAAATTTCTTACAGGTACTGTTGAATCACAGACCTCCCCTGCCCTGAAGTCCCCTCATGTGGGGGAGGGGAGAAAGGGATTGTGATAGTACAGGACCTGTAAGATATTTAAGTTACCTTCATCTTTGTTGTTCAACCTAAACCTCTCTTGCTCAATTTAAGCCCATATTCTCAGGTTTGTCATCCCTTTGTAAATTTTTCCCATGCACTCCCTTGTGTAAGGTAGCTCCTTGAACTCATCTGCCTGCAAGGCCTGTATTTTGTCTACCTTTAAACAGTCCCTTTTAAAGAACTGCTGCTGCCACCATTCAGTTTGCAGTGAATTGAGTTGATGTTGTTCGCTTCCACCTACCTCTGTCTGGTCTGAGACTTGAGCTTTTTGGAACAGGCACCATCCCTTCGGGAAAGTATAGAGAGCATGTAGCAAGTGTGGCCCAGGGGTGAAAGTAACTTAAATTTCCTACAGGTACCATTGTATGCTTCCCCACTCCCCCCACCCACTCCAGGAGGGCTCATGGCAGGGGTTCGGTGGTGTGATGTGGCAGTACTTGTAAGAAATTGGGGTGGAGTTTGGAGGGCTCAGGGTGGGGGGTGGGGCTGTGACAGTAGGAGGAGTAAAGTTTGGCGGATGTGAGGAGGAGCTCAGCTTGGCCTGGAAGTGGTGCAGAAGTCAGAGTTAGGTGAAGTGAGGAGGGGCTCAGGGCAGAGTCAGGGTTGGGGTGTGTGGAAGCCTGAGAGAATTGGAGCTGGGAGTATGGGCCACTGGGCAGAGAGTTTGGGTGTCTGGGGGGGCACTGCAGGAGTCATGGTTGGTGGGGTGAGGAGGGGTCTTCAGGACAGAGGGTTGGGCTGTTGGGGATGCAGGAATCAGTGCAGGGAGCTGCGGGTATGGGGGGGGGCTCAGGAGGGTTGTGTTGGTTGTGAGGTTGGGGATTGCAGGGGGCAAGGTCTCCCTTTTGGGCAGCTAGAGGGGACTAAAGCCCTCCAATTCCTACCGAAGCTGCTTGTTGCTTGTTGTTCCTCTTACATCACTTTCAGGGAGCAAGGGGAAAGCTTGCAACATGGGTTGGTCACTCCTCTGCCCCCACCCTGCCCCTGCCAGGAGGGAGAGGAGTGCAGGGACACTGTGCTTTCCTCTTGGGACAGGGACAGTCCTGAATGGGGGCAGGGAGCACACCCCTAGCCAGCCCCTTTAACCTGCCTGGTTGCCTGCTGCTTAGTGAGGCAGCCTGCAGGAGAGCCCCAGGAGCCTGGCTGGAAACATGCTGCGCTGCCTCCTGCAGCAGAGTCTCCCAGCCCCAGCTGGCTTTTACTGGAACAGCACGCCAGGGTGCACCATCTTATTTTCACCTCTGGTGTTGCCCTAAACACACACAGGGTGAACCTCTCTACTCCACTACCCTCGAGGCTTGACCAGTGCCAAACCAGAGAATTTGCCAAACCACGGGAGGCCAACATAGAGTGACAGTGGGTCTCCTTAAGTGCAGGAAGTATGGGTGTGGGAGGTGCAGCCTTTCAGGCTTTGCGCCCAGCTGGACTCTGCTGCCACCCAGGGACCCATCTGCTAGCCCCTCTGTTACCATCCTGGGCCAGTGAGGGGCATGGACAGAGCCCCCCTGATCCTCTTCCCCACTTCCTCCCCCACTTGTGCCCCATGCCTGCTCTTCCCCCTCCCTACTGGAGCTTGAATACCACATAAAGCTGATTTGTGGCATTCTGGAAGCACTGGGAGGGAAGGGGAGGAGTAGGTGAGCAGGTGACTGCTGGCATGCACGAGGCACAGGAGGAGGGAGAGAGAGGGGAAGCTTGTTGCTGATGGGTGCTCTGCAGCCTGCACCCACTAATTTTTCCCCATGGGTGCTCCAACTCCCATGGAGTTGGCACCTATATGCTGGAACTCAGATGCTGCTTGTCCAGTGAGTTTATGGACTACAGAGGGTCAACCTGTAGAAAATAATAAGTAGTAATAATTAATGTGTCTACTTATGTGCAGGATAATGATCCTTGTGACTGACATCATAGAGATAATAGACTCCTGAGTCCTGTGCACTTAGTACGTACGTCCTCTGATTCACAGTAAAAAATCTTAAATACTGCTTGTAAAGTATATTTTATGAAATATGTAAGCACAAGTTGTCTAAGATATAGATTTTGGTGCTGTATAAATATACAGCTGTGCCTGTTGTAATGCGAATGAGAACCAGAATTTTTAAAAATGAACTTCTGTTGTAAGATTAACACTTAGGTAAGAAAAGAATTAGTTTGAAATGTACTGAAATAAATATAGGTCTTTATAATGATACTTTCACATTCCCTCTACAGTATATTAATCTGCACACGTGTGAAAGTGTTTGAAGATTCTTGTAGACTGCAGAATTACTTCTTCAAAGAATAATTCCATAACAGGGTATAGTAACTCCTTCTGTTTCCCGCCCTCCTCTCCCTCTGCTTCCTAGATAAACAATTGGTAAACTTTCTGACAGAGAAAGTAGCAGTCTGTCTTCCATTAGGTAAGAATTCTGTTCTGTTTACCTCACTGGATAAAGTGCATTGTAAATACTGTAAAATAGTTTCTTTGGACCTTAAACCTTTTGTCTATTTTTATTATTCTTTGTCTAAGCGTGTCTTTAATTTAGTGAGACTGCCGTAAATATTTATTATTGACAGCCAAAAATTCTATATTATACTAAATGAGTCTATTTAAGTTTTCTGTTAAAGATGTGTTCTTAGCAGGCTATCTATTTATGGCTTTTATTAATAAGTACATAATTTTTAGGATGTACATTAAAGGCACAGTTTACAAGATTGGTACAGCTAGGACCTAGCAAAGGACAAAACTGAAATATATTTTCACTACTTCAATTTGCAGTTTTTACATAGGATTTTGGGTGCAGCCGATAGCTTAGATTTAGATGTGTTGACATTTAGCACAATATTTAGAAAATCCTAGATTTCAGCATGCAAATCAAATTAGCCTAAAGTGTTACCTCTTTTTCTCAGATGAAATAATCATAATATGAATTGATATGCATCGTATCTTATTAAGATTACAAGAGGTACAAGTTTTGCCCATGTTAAATAAAATACAACCACATATCAGCCCAGGATAATGCTTCAAAGAGTATCAGTAAATGTTTGTACGTTGTGTCCTTTTGGTAGTAGCATTCATGCAAAACAGATAACTGGATGTCACACATTTTCAAGTTATTTCTACTGTTACTTTGACTTGTCCTAGAAGTATTCTCAGTTTTATTTCCTTGGCCTTTAATGGAAGATTTTTTACTTTGCCAGATAATTCGAGGCAGTATCTTGTATTTTTTTATATTTTCTCCAAAGGTGTAGATCGTATCTTTCAGTTGCAACCTTCTCTCCTTCTGTTACTTTGGCAATAAAGTAGTTCTTTCTTGATTGCCTGCATACTTTGTTTCTTGACGTTTCTGTTTATCAGCACTGTTTCTGTACTTGGTGAGCAACTGCCTATATTCTGCATTTTTTCCATGTTAAAAAGTAATTATTAGAATGAAGCTTTGAGTCAGGGATTAGCTTCAATTTGGCTCATTATTTTTGAAGAATATTAGTGTTCAGTGTGTCAAATTGTCATAGATGTATCTATGGAGGATTCTCTTCATACCTGGTGCTCTCCTTCTCTCTATGGATTCCTTACCTCTGTCACACTTCATCTGCACTTCCATCCCCTGTGTTTCCTAGGTGCATGTCTTTAGGAAAGATGAAAAAGATAAGGATATGGGGGAAGTGTTCAGGCCAGAGGGAGATACACACTGCAGAAAATCCTTGGAAAAAAGATATATATTGTTCCTTGTAGTCTCCTTGGGTTGACCTCGAGTTTGCTGTGTCCAGGCCAATTCCAGTGGAGTTAGAGAAGGTGAATACCAGTGCAGAGATGCAGAGCCTCTCCACAGATGACTGTGACCTCCCACATTTCCCCGGTTACACCAGAATTGCAAATTTGCTCTGTGGCTCTCTCGGTTGGAGGACAGCAGAAGTTACCATATAATATGAGAGCATCTTCATGAAAAGATCTTCATAGACATTTGTTCCTAAATAGCCCCTTCCTCATCTTTTAACACAGGAAAGGATTCAGTTTAGGAAAATAAAGAGAGGGAGAGAATGAAATGTGGATTGTCACACGCATTGCTTGTAGAACAGAGCACACCTATTTTTCTCTTACTGGATGCAACAAATTACCAGTTGATGTCAAATATTAAATTTTCCGATAGACCTGAAGAGTTGTGTGGGCTTAAACATGAAGACTAACATTGCCGACAGTGGAGAGTCCAGTAGGTTGTTTAGAGCAGCAATGAGTGACCTACGCTAGTGAGTGGACCACATGAGTGGCCCTCCTTTATCTCAGTGGACCACAAGATTGTCGTACACAAGACGGTCTTCTGGTATAGGGTAGTTTTGCTAAGTGCGTTTGCGTACCTAGAATTAGTGGCGTGTGCCAATTGAACCATAGCCGTGCTTTGAAGACAAAGGGAGAGCATGGCTCTCACAGTCAATGTTGTGTGCAGTCAGCCTGCGCCTCACTTCAGGTGCATTTCTCGCTAGTAAAAAATAAGTGGATGGAAAATAAGTGGTCAGAAACAATCTACTGGACTCTCCACTGTGGGCATGTCTCTTTAGTAGTACTGGTAGGAAAAAAAATAAGTGGAGGGAAACCAGCAGAATCGGGCAACCTTGCACATGGGCAACAATAAACAGAATGTCGCATGGGCCACATGTAGCATCCCAATGGGCTGCATGCAGCCCTCAGGCTGCAAGTTGCCCATCACTGTTTTAGAGGTTCATTGAGTTTCCACATCACTGCATTCTTAAAGTCAAAGCTATTCTGGACTGTGTCATTTGGATTTTTTAAGACTAGCTGTTAAAAAGGGCTCTGGAACTTATTACCCTGCTTTGCCTCTGGTGAGATCTTTTTTGAGCAGGGTTAGTACACAGTGGTAAAATACCCACGTCCTTTGTTTATTAGCCACAGTTGCTCACACTGTCCTCTATAAGGAGAGATTCAGGTGCCACCCAGCTGATTACCAGAGTACCCACAGCCATCCATACTTGGTAGCATATATTTCTATTGGTGATGCACATCTGCACATGTCTTGGTACACATAACAAAATTTATTCTCCACATGAATGGAAAAATTTAGATGGAACACATGCAAGAGTGGGATGGGAGGCTTTTTAGCTGATTGTGTAGATGCAGCTGTTTTGACTTAGTTTAATGTTGACTATTCTGGAGATAAGGCAATCTCTCCCTTTTTACAATTCAGAACTCTTGCTGGATTATTTATGAGGAATGATTTATAAGAGTGCAGTTGTATGCATCCACAGGTCAGGGAAGACTGACTTCCTTATTAAAACTGATCTCAATAAATACCTTTTCTGAACCTGAGAGGAAAGGAGAGTAAGCATTGTGCCATAACTTCATGCTTCTGCAGTTGTGAAATGATTTGTAAATTGTTTTTTCAAAGCTCAGAGATCTTCTTTCTTAAATTCTGTTGCTATGCTATGCTGACTTGCAGAAAGGTTGTAGCCAAAAATTCGTGTGTGTGTGTGTGTGTGTGTGCACACACTGTTCCTGCCTGTAGATGAGTGTAGGTTTGAATCTAGCTTCCTGTTGCTGTTGAAGGCTAACTTGAAATGGAAGACTTATTGAAGTCTGTGTCACGAAAGTTTAAGAAGGAGGAAATACACTTTTTATGGCTGATAGCTGGGGTAGAAGGTTTTGTTGGAGAAGGATGATAGTTAAGTAAGTTAAAAGTTCAGTATGTAGCTTTTGATTCTGTACAGTTTGATTTTATCTGCAAATTAAGCTGCTTGAGCTGGAAATCTAAAACGATTTACTTGCTTTCTGAGGGAAAGGGGTATGGCAAATAGTGTGTGTAATTACAGGGAATTGAGCAGAAAAACAGTTTGGTGATCTGGGAATGAGGTAACATTTTATGGAAAAAAATGTGCCTATAGCACATGAACTGCATTTTTAATGTAAATCATCAAGACAGGTTGCCTTCGTGCTTGCCTGAGATATTTAAAATAGGCTTCAGGAGCCAGGATGAAAGAAGATCAGTAATATCACTACTCTGGATGGTATAACATCCACATTCTTCTCTGATTAAGATTTTTTTGGGGTGCCCTGGTGAGTCAGATGGTTCTGTTCAAATATCTGTTAAAGTATTAATGCAATATACCCATTCCTGTATGCATGCCCAGGATAACTGATTTGATGAGACCTTATTAAAGTTAGTGTTCACATAGCTATACTTTTCTCCTAGCTTAACTGAAAACTAGTAAGTTCATAAATGAATAAATAATTGCTGAACTTTTTCAGAAACATCTGTCCTAATAGCATAAGCAATTTGTACTGTTTTCAGTGTGAGAAGGTAAACTGCTTTGATAAAAATAAGAACAGGTCCAAAATTCCATGCAGTCATTTCTAACAAAGTTCATCCTTGCTTTCATCCCTATGCCTAGGGTTGCCAGGTGTCCAGTTTTGAACCGGACAGTCCGATATTTTAAGGTTCTATCCAGGAAAAACATAAAGAAAATACCGGACATATAAAATGTCTGGTATTTTCTAATTAGGTACGTTTTATTATTATGAGGAGTATCAGTACCTAGTTGCGAACTGCCTGGCTGGTAGACACGCTCACGCTGCATGAATGTGTCTACCAGCCAGGCAATACGCAACTACGCGAGGGAGCGGGGCCACGGTGGGAGGGAATCCCCGGGGCCGGACTCGTTCGTGCTTTGCCGGGACCGTGCACGGGATGGGCAGGACCCCGGGATCTAAGTGTGCCCGGATCAGTCCCACTCCCCGCCGGCCAATTCTCTCCCCCTACTCCTCCCCTGGCCAGCCCCACTCCGACCCTCTCCCTGCCAGCCCCCTTCCCGCCAGCTGGTCCCCGATCGATCTCCCTGGCCAGCCCCGCCCCCGACCAGCCCTGCTTCCCGCCAGCTGGTTCTCCCCTCCTCCTCCTGATCTTCCCCAGCCAGCTCCGCTCCCCGACCCCTCTCGGACAGACTTGCTTCCCGCCAGCCGGTCCCCCTTCCCCTGATTTCCCTGGCCAGCCCTGCTGCCCTGAAACAACCCCTCCCCGGCAGCCCTGCTTCCCGCCAGCTGGTTCCCACTACACACACATCCTCCCGGCCAGCCCCACTCCCCTCCCGACCGGGGTGTCTCCCCAGTCTGAGATCAAGTGTGTCCGGTATTTTTTTTTTTTTGAAGCCACCTGGTAACCACCTGGTAACCTTATTAATTAGCAGGGCTTGACAAACTATTTCAGCCACGCGCCCTGTTCATTCGCGGCACGCGCATGCACAATGCAGCTCTTGCACATATGCAGTACCGGGCTGGCGAGCGGTTTTCGCTGCCATTTGTCAAGCCCTGTTAATTAGAATTTCTCTTTCACATGCACATACACTCGTGCATACACACTTGTGTGTGCACACTAACACATACACACACACTGCCCAAAATTGTTTAAACTCTTGGAGATAAAAGTTCACTATCACTTTGAAGGTGCCATGGTTTTGGGGTGGGTGGGTGGATTTTTTCTCTTTTCTGGTTGCAGCAGAATAAAATAAATAAGAAAAGGTGAGACTGAAAAAACAAACTAGGCCAGGTAATTTATCAAAGCATCCTCTGACATTTCCCTCGAGCTGACAGTATTTGCTTTACTCATTGAAGCTACTCTTACGCTCCAGTGTGATGCCCTCTGACATTTATCACTGATCTGATGTGTTAGCCGACAAAAGGAGTTGTCTCCTCTCACCTCCCCCACAAAATAAACTAAAACCAAGCATGGCTGAAAAGACTTTTTTTTTTTGTCTTGCACCTCAAGTAGTTGCTTTGAAAGGCTGCTGTAGCATGTGTGCCCATGTCAGAGACTATTGGTGCTGTATTTATTAGAGAAATACAGGTCGTTCATGTGGACATTGTGCAGGATTTCTGACTGTATTTGTT
The DNA here is from genome assembly GCA_019425775.1 of Rafetus swinhoei. Classification (NCBI taxonomy): domain Eukaryota; kingdom Metazoa; phylum Chordata; order Testudines; family Trionychidae; genus Rafetus; species Rafetus swinhoei. The sequence goes on from CM033424.1 coordinate 225,349,837, forward strand.
TAGATGGAAATGAAACATTTTACTGAGAAGGAATTATTATACTTCATTGTTATAGATGCACAGTTTTCAAGGCCAGAAAGGTCAATTTGGGTCATCTAGTCTGATCTCGTATTTAACAAAGGCTATAAAACTTCCCCCAAATATTTCTTACAGCATGTCTTTTAGAAAAGCATCCAATCTTGATTTGAAAATTGCCAGTGATAGAGAATCCACCACAACTTTTGGGTCCAGTGGTTATTTGTTCTCACTGTTTAAATGCACACCTTATTTCCAGTCTGAATTTGTCTAGCTTTAACTTCCAGTCATAAGCTCTTATTATACCTTTGGCTTTTAGATCCAAGAAGAGCCCATTAGCAAATATTTGTTCCCAATGCAGGTATATATAGACTGTGATCAGGTCATGCGTTAACCTTCTCTTTGTTCAGCTAAGTAGATTGAGCTTCTTCAGTTTATCACTGTAACACAGATTTCTAATCCTTTAACCATTCCTGTGGTTGTTTTATGGGTAGAATGGATAGCCTCCTGAAAGGCCCTGTCAAAAAATAGGGCCCCATGCTAGATGTTGTAAAATTGCAAAGGAGCTCTCAGTCCTGGCTTGAAGGACTTTGTAATCTCGCTGAAGATAAGTAACATATAGTTATATATGGTGTGATTTTATATACACAGAAATAGATTTGTTAAATATTTAATAATGAATAAACAAGCTTAACCAGGCTATCTTCCAACTACATAGATTTAGAAAACTTCAAATGTTGAGTAAATCAGATGTTACAATTTTTTAATCTGAAGATTATTTACTTTGCACTCAGTTTCAGATTGCTGTATTTTTCTTTATTTTGAGATGCTAAAAGGATAAAATAACAAAACAAAACAAAAAACCTTGCAAGCCAAAATCCCAGATTTCTATTCAGGAACCAAGTAAGCCAAATTTCACACTTTCAGAGAGCAGCAATGCTCTCTTAACCCTTGGAGTCAATGGTGAAATCTCAGTACTTTAAAGGCATCATAAAGCCTTTTAAAATATACAGTATTTGGCATTGGCCTAATATAAAACCAAATATAAAAGCAATTAGCTTATTTTTATAGAAATGGGATGGTTACCATGCTGCCTATGAAACAATAAAACTTTGAGGCAGCCTTTAGTCAGGATGGGCAGAAGCTGGGAATGGTCGACGGGGCAGATCACTTGATGCTTACCTGTTCTGTTGATTCCCTCTGCGGCCACTGTCAGAAGACAGAACATTGGGCTAGATGGACCTTTGGTCTGAACTAGGGATGTTAAATATCGACTAATCGAATAGTCGATGCATTTTGCATTGACTATTTGATTAGTTGATAGGGTGCCTTAAGGCTGTTGCTATACTTCAAAGGTGAAAGCACCGCGAGGAACCCGGGCCAGCTGGGGACTCCCCTGCTGACGCCGGACTCCATGTGGTGCTGCCACTTTGAAATGCTGCAAGGAGTCTGAGACTGGGCTCCTGTGGTGTTTGAAAGCGGCAGTGCCGCATGGAGCCCAGGGTCAGCAGAGGAGTCCCCAGCTGATCCCAGATTCCATGCAGCGCTGCCACTTTCAAACACCACGTGCAGCCTGGGGACACCCCAGCTGGCCCTGGGACACCCTAGCTGGCCCTGGGCTGCAAGCAGCGTTTCAAAGTGGCAGCGTCACATGGAGCCCAGGATCTGGCTCTAGGGTCCAAGCAGCGCTGCCGCTTTGAAGTACCCCCTCTCCCCTCCCCTTGCTGCCTCTTTCTGATAGAGGCAGCAAGGGGGGCAGAAGCGACTAGTCAACTAGCCTGTTGACTAGTCCTTCACATCCCTAGACTGAACCAGTATGGCTGTTCTTCTGTTCTTATGTGCTGGTAAACAAGCTTTCATAGTTTATTTAAGGGGTTATTTTTAATTATGTCATAACTGTGCATTATGATAAAAATATAGGTTCCTATCCCTCTCCAAACAGAAGACATACCTTGTGTACACAATCCAAATGTATCTCCTTTGTTTTTAGTTTTTATTAAAAACCCCCCCACAAAACACAAATGATTCCCTTAGCATTCTTCCCCAAGCTTGATGGTCCATAGACTTTCCTTTCCAAATCTCTTGTTTCTGCCTGTGGTTTCCATTGCCCCAAAGAGACATACCTTCCTTTTTATTTTCCAGATTTGGTGCTGATTGAACACACACACCTGATTTAACACCACAGTTTGTCTTCAAAATACTTTTACCTCTTATATAGGATTGTAAATTCCTCACATCAGGATGTCTCAAGTGTACTTTTCCATCCTCCTACAGGCAGGTGTAAAACAAGGTTACTACCCCAACAATATTTCGATCTAAAGTAAATTTTCTGTGGTTTTAACAATAACTAGTAATGTTTTAATTTCATTTTATACTGGGGTGCACTAGATAAGTAGGTCGCAAATTGAAGTCTGTGGAGTATTTGCTGAATGTCCGTGGAGAACAGGCTGGTCACATGTGTTGGCTTATTCCCCTTTTTTCCAATGGAGTGCATCAGAAACGATGGAAAAATTGGGATGAAACAAATACTTAATGAATTAAAGAGTGCTAAAAATAAATGCAGTACTTTCCCAAAGTTACTTTTCTATATAAATAATTGCTACAGTTGCTAAAGGGATGTTATGAGATTGCAAATAGATAGCCAAACATACTCTCTCTCACTCTGTTAAGATATTGTTGATGTTATGGGAGGTTTGAGAACTTCTGCATTAGAGCTCTTGTTTGGATTTCATAATCTTGCAGAAAATGTTTATTGTTTTAATATTAAGGTGATACAACATAAGAACACAAGAACATAAGAACAGCCGTACTGGGTCAGACCAAAGGTCCATCTAGCCTAGTAGCCTGTCTGCTGACAGCGGCCAGCAACAGGTGCCCCAGAGAGGGTGGACCGAAGACAATAATCAAGCGATTTGTCTCCTGCCATCCTTCTCCAGCCTCTGACAAACAGAGGCCAGGGACACCATTTCTATCCCCTGGCTAATAGCCTTTTATGGACCTAACCTCCATGAAATTATCTAGCTTCTCTTTAAACTCAGTTATAGTCCTAGCCTTCACAGCCTCCTCTGGCAAGGAGTTCCACAGGTTGACTACATGCTGTGTGAAGAAGAACTTTCTTTTATTAGTTTTAAACCTGCTACCCATTAACTTCATTTGGTGTCCTCTAGTTCTTCTATTATGGGAACTAATAAATAACTTTTCTTTATTTGCCCTCTCCACACCATTCATGATTTTATATACCTCTATCATATCCCCCCTCAGTCTCCTCTTTTCTAAACTGAAAAGTCCCAGTCGTTTTAACCTCTCTTCATATGGGACCCATTCCAAACCCCTAATCATTTTAGTTGCCCTTTTTTGAACCCTTTCCAAGGCCAAAGTATCTTTTTTGAGGTGAGGAGACCACATCTGTACACAGTACTCAAGATGTGGGTGTACCATAGTTTTATACAGGGGCAGTAAGATATTCTGTGTCTTATTTTCTATCCCTTTCTTAATAATTCCTAGCATCCTATTTGCCTTTTTGACCACTGCTGCACACTGTGTGGAAGTTTTCAGAGAACTATCCACGATAACTCCAAGATCTCTTTCCTGATTTGTCATAGCCAAATTAGCCCCCATCATACTGTACGTATAGTTGGGGTTATTTTTCCCGACGTGCATTACTTTACACTTATCCACATTAAATTTCATTTGCCATTTTGTTGCCCAATCACTCAGTTTGGTGAGATCTTTTTGAAGTCCCTCACAGTGTGCTTCTGTCTTGACTATCCTAAACAGTTTGGTATCATCTGCAAACTTTACCACCTCACTGCTTACCCCTTTCTCCAGATCATTTATGAATAAGTTGAACAGGATTGGTCCCAGGACTGACCCTTGGGGACACCACTAGTTACCCCTCTCCATTCTGAAAATTTACCATTTATTCCTACCCTTTGTTTCCTGTCTTTTAACCAGTTCTCAATCCATGAAAGGACCTTCCTCTTATCCCATGGCAATGTAATTTACACAAGAGCCTTTGGTGAAGGACCTTGTCAAAGGCTTTCTGAAAATCTAAGTATACTATATCTACTGGATCCCCCTTGTCTGCATGTTTGTTAACCCCTTCAAAGAACTCTAATAGATTAGTAAGACATGATTTCCCTTTACAGAAACCATGTTCACTTTTGTCCAACAAATTATGTTGTTCTACGTGCCTCACAATTTTATTCTTTACTATTGTTTCGACTAATTTGCCCGGTACTGAAGTTAGACTTACCGGTCTGCAATTGCCAGGATCGCCTCTAGAGCCCTTTTTAAATATTGGTGTCACATTAGCTACCTTCCAGTCATCAGGTACGGAAGCCGATTTAAAATACAAACCAAAAGTAATGCTATTATTATAGCTATGTGCCAGCTTTTTTTATTTTGGCTTCCTCCTAAACTGAAACAACTTCCTTTCTTTTGTGTAGGCTCAAAAAACAATCAACGTTGAGCTAAATTGGACATGCTATTTTTCAGTTATGAGACTTTGAAAAATTGGTGGGTTTTTACCTTCTCAAAATTGTTCTAATGCTATTTTGTCCATTTATAACCCCAGCAATGGCTTTATCTAATGCTTTCAAATCTGTTCTGTATTTTAATCCCCAGTGAGATCTAGTGCATAGGAGTGATGCTACCATGGCAAAACGTTTTCAATAATTTCCAGCAATAGAGGTGTTGATGTAGATACAATGACAAATGGCAACAAGCACAGGAATGGATTTTAAGGGGGGCAGGCCACACATTTATTAAACTTAACACAGGGCTACCTGCCCTGTCACACAAGTACCATTTTAAATGGTTCCAGTGCACAGGTTACAGGGCTCCTACCATAAACATAACTGAAGGTAGACTCTTTGTAGCTTACCCCTAGGGTTCAGCTCATTCTGGGTCTTACCCCTCACAAACCGCACATGGGGGACAGAGAATACTAGAAAGAGGGACCCGAGCCTGTGAAGGCTATAAGATCTTCTCCTGTCCTATGAATGTACAACCCATCATTAAAATTTCATGTATTTTACTTTTGAAGCTGTTGCTTTTAACTTCACTGGAAACGGGCTGCAAATTGTGACACACTAACATATTTACAAGTACTATCACTAATTCCTAAATGCAGTTCCCGTTAAACTTAATGGTACCTCCAGCTGTGAGGATTGTGAAACCTCTGCAGGCCTCTGCCAATTTGGCCACTCTGAGAAGCAAAAATTCCTTCCTGACCCGAAAAATGGTGATTGGTCAGATGTGCAGCATTCCCAGAACACAGTCTGAGGCTATTCATACAGGGTGGGACTGCTGGCATGAAGCAAAATGAAGCTCTTTGTGGCCTGGATTAGGTCTTAAATTAATGAGAGGGGCTTCCTTCCTCTCCAAGCCAGCCAATGAGTTGATATACTATTGGGCTGTCCCAGTTGCTGCTGGGTTCATCAAGTTTCCACCCACTGAGGCAGGTGAATGGTAATTCCTACATGTGCTCGCTTCAGTGAAAGGTCTGGTGAATCTCTCTGCTTTATACCCTCTTATCTAAGATTTCATTAAAAATACAAAAGCCTCTGGCTCGTTCAGTTTTAAAAAGATAGTTTAAAAACCTCACTGCTCCACAGGCTTGGGTGTCCATCATGGCAATTTTTCCTGCCCCTAAAATTATTCCCAGTGATTTGAAATGAAAAATCTCAGCATTATCCCTCCTACTTCATTAATCAGTGGGCAGAACAAACAATATAAATGTAGTTGAAAGAGCTACAGTAGACCCTAGAGATAGATTATGCCATCTATGAAGTGCAGGGTCTATGGATACACCAAAAAAAGATATGGAACAGACCTGCAGAGAAGATGGACAACAATAACAGAAGCCATTGAGGTCTAGCAAATGGATATTAAGTAACTTGTACAACTAGAGGATTGAGGGAAGCAAGACCAACATAATCAATACACTTTTAGTATTTAAATACATTTCTAGGTTTAATTTTTAAAAATATTTTCTTTGCTAGGTGAATGTTACAAGAATCCTATTCCAGATGAGCAATAATGGCTCTTCAGGAGACAGTATGGTCTACCATGTGGACAATAGATGGTCCATTGCTTCAAAATTCACATTTATAAAAAATATATTTAAAATAACAAGCTACTTATTTTACAGTATCAAAGGCTATGTCTATATCACCAGGTTATTTTGAAATACAGGAGGCCCCTGACTTGCAACCGTCCAAATTCTGATCCCCCCCTCCCCCGCATTTACAACCATTTTTGCAAGTGCGGAAGGGGCCAGAAACCCCCAACTTACATCCTCGGCCTGCATTTACGACGGCGCACGGTGCCTACCGTAAATGCGGGTTCGAGTTACGATGCTTCCCCAAGAACCAATCACGTCACAAGTCCGGGGCCTTCTGTAATAACTCTCGAAATAACTTTTGAAATAAGATTATTCCTCTTCACAAGCAAGAGTTATTATTTCAAAATAACAAGGCCATTATTTCAAAATAATAGGCTTGGTAGTGGGAACACTCATCTTGTTATTTTGAAATAAGGGGAGTTATTTTGAAATAACTCCCCAGTGTAGACATGCCCTTAGAATACAAATAAAAAATTCACAGTTTTAGTATCTGGCCTCTTGTGTATTCAGAGATGGGACACCTATAATTGTGCTACCCAGGTACATAAAATTCTGCCTCGATTGTGGAAATTTGACATGGACTATTAATTTATCTGATTACAGTCAAATTCTTAGCCACATTTTAATGTTGTACTTCCATAGTGAATTCTAGTGTGCTTTTAGCAACTTTTGAGTGGTGAAAAGATCACCTAAATCCTATAAAATATATTTAATTAAATTCACACATTATATGAAGCCCTATGGAAATGTGGTTTTGATAAGTGACTAAATGTGTGACTGACTTTTCAATCTTTTGAAAAATCAAAATGGCTTTTCTAGCACGTCTTCATTTCCTGATACATTTTAAAATGTGGAATGAAAAATGACTATCACATGATTGCACATCAATGACTGAATTTTTACAATAGTTTCTTGGGAAAAACCATGTAAATGCAAAGTCATGCTAGTGTGTTTTGCTAAAGTGGTACCATATGTTGGTTGATTAAGATGTTGGGATATTAGAAGATCTTGGCTGCTTGAAAGAAGGAGCATCTGTTTTCTAAGTCCTTTATTTAATACTGTATGTATGAAGACTTTGCCAGGTGAAAGTTTTTTCTGCATATCAGACATAAATTCCTTGAGTATTTTTCCTTCCATCGGCAACTCTACTGTGCTCTTGGGATTTAAACTTACCCACATCCATGAGAAGCAAATGAAGTAAGTTTAAAAAACACCCATACAAAATATATAAGGAGTAACTCATGTGCAATTCAGTAATGTTTTTGCATTGTTGTTTCTGCCATTATATTTGATGCTTGATTAAAAACTTTTACTCTCAGCCAATGAGAAATGAGAATAAAGAAAGCAATAAAATAACTGAATGTCTCTTTAAAGGTTAAATCTTTATGGTTCATATTGAGGGAATTATGATTTGAAAATTGAATATGCATCATAAATGTGAGTACAAGAACTACTTGTGGGAGAATTCTGCACCAGACATTAAAAATTCTGTAGACAATATTTTAAAATTCTGTAAATTTTATAACACTATATAATCACATTGGTTTCAATTATTTTGGTAATTTATTTCAAAATACTTGTCAGCAGGTATGTCTGTAATAGTTGACACACACACAAAAATATCCCCCAGGAGTAGAGAGTTAATGAAATCCTTATGACAATCCAGTTCTTGCTTCTCTGCTACTCCCCTGCTCCCCTCTAGAGCCCAGCTGGAGGGCTAGACACTCACACCCCATACTCTCTAGAAGCCAGCTGCGGGCCCTCCCAGCCCAGGCACTCACAAACCCTACTGTCTTAGAACCCAGGGGTTCAGAGGGAGAGACAGCCTGATGCTGGCTCCTGGTCTTGGAGTTTCCCACATACCATTGCCTCCTTACTTTAGGATGTGCTGGGAACTGCAGCTGCTGGAAACCCTACAGTTCCCTCCTTTTCCCCTCCTCCTGGCCTTGATTTCTGTTTGTGAGCTGAACTCTGCCAGGTCCAATGGCCCTTAGTGGCAGCCAACATCTTTGATACCCATTTCTGTGAAGGAAAAAAATGAAATTCTGCATACCCAGCATTAATTTCTGCAAACTTCTGCATTACACAGTGGCTCAGATTTCCCCCAGGAGCTAATAAAAATGATATGAGGAAGTATCTGCTCTCGTAGAGTGAAATTCACCCCCCATGTAGAAGCTAGACACAAGGCCTTAATCACATAACCAAGTAACAAGATCACTGGACATAAGTTGTTCATGGGTCTTGTGCTGGCCTGAGTACAGGGGTGAATTCTGTCCTTAGCTCCTAGCCATGGTTGGGAGTTGAATGAGGGTGAGTGCTGAGGTTGAAATATGAGGAGAGAGAGGGGATGTTAGGGAACAGGGAAGGGAGGTATTGTAAAGTTGTATAACGCCCCCTCTTATAGGGCACATCTACACAGGAGAGTTATTTCAAAATAACTCCCCTTATTTCAAATTACAAGGCAAGCGTCCACACTGCCAATCCCATTATTTCTAAATAACAGGCTTGTTATTTCGAAATAATAACTCCTGCTTGTGAAGAGGAATAAGCTTATTTCAAAATAGTGATTTCGGGAGTTATTATTTCAAAATAACTCCCCAGTGTAGATATGCCCATAGAGAAAGTTTGACCTTCCTTTGCTCAGGAAGGTGTTAATTTGAGGGAGAGCTATTGAATTCCATATCCATGTCAGTTATCTCAGAGTGGTCATGCCTAGGAGTCATCCAGATCTGATAAAGAATTCAATATTTTTTTTCTCATCAGGATCTTGCCATAACATTTAGCTCCTCTGTGACTTCAACACTAGATCTTTGCAATGCATTTTACTTAGGGCCATCTCCAAAGGTCCTTTAGACTCTAGAACTGGAACAGAATTTGGTTGCCTGGTAGATGATATAGGAAACAAAGATTTTATCACAGTAGCTCTCCAGGAATTGTACTAACTCCCTGTTAGTTTAAATCAAAGGATTGACTTTGCTCTATAAAGCACTGCGCTTGGTTGACTACCAGATTGACTGCTTTAGTCCCCATGCACCGCAGTAGCAGCTGAGGGTATTGAGTTAACAGACCCTAGATTTAAACATCAGGAAGCTGGTGTTCTCTGGAATTCATCTCCCCTACTGGTCTGACAGAACTTGATCTTGCTGGCCTTCAAACTGAATGGTGTGCGAGCCTTTTTTTTTTTTTTTTTTTGGGGGTAACATCTTACCAACTGAAGAACAGAAAAGTTTTCTAAGCATGTGCTTGAGTGGGAGGCTCAGGTTTGTGGGATAGTTAATTTTGGGAGAATATTTTTCCAGTTGGTTCTTTATGTACATTTTTTATTGGATTATGGATATTCTGAGAGACATGTTAGAAGATCTCAGTTTGTACACATAGGCCGTGAAACAGCTCTAGGACACTGGTTGTGGGTGCTCAGCATGACTCTGTGCCTCACTCTGTTGGAACCAGCTCTTTTTTCTGACTGCTCTGATGCATCCTGAGACATCCCTTGCCTTGTGTAACTCCGGAAAAATGTTATCTATGATTGTCCTTTCAGGAGATCTGCTTTTATTGCTGAGTAACTTCATTAGAGGAACTATTGAACTGTCACTCAGTCGAAACAATCTAAGCTCTTTGGCGTGAGGACTCTGTCTTCACTTGATTTTGTAAAATGCCATGAACCTCTAATAAACTCTCTGCAAAGCCCATTTATGGGGAGAGGAACAGATGTTTCTAGCCCCAAAAGGAAACGGCTAAAAATTAATATGATGCTGAGATGTATTCCATCCAGTAGAGGGCAGTGGTACACAAGTTGACAAGCCATGGTGCTGTGAGCTTCTAGGTATTCAGTGATACAGTTCACAGCACATCTTTCTGCATAGTTAATAGCCAGAAGGGAAGATGGTAGAATATACTTTAGTTTTCTGTGGACTTTCTTTTGTGTATTTGGAAATGAGAAATATTCATCAAAAAGATCCTTAGTCTTGAAACAACTCTGAGGCTTCTGAGTATTATTATTATTATGGCTGAAGTCTGACATCTTTGTTCAGCTGGTTTTCCCCTTATTTCCCATTATAGTGCTGTAAATTGAAGCGGCAAAGGAAGCTTTAAAGCAGACAATGGGTTGAGCCAACATATTTTCTGAGAGTGCTTTGGGACTTTCCATGGTAGGAGACTTTTTGTTTTTGTAGAAGTGTATTTTATTGACAGGTACTAAAGAGTGATACCATCAGGATTAGTACACAGCAGAAGAGAAGGGATCAGTATTAAACCAAATACAATGTGAATTGATTATCTTAGCTCCTTGTGTGGCACTTAACGTTATTTTCTGCTTAACCTTCTTCAGAAGTTGCTTGTAATTGGTGATAGGTTTCGTCATGGAAAGTCATTTTGACAGTCAGCTGCTTTCAGGATTTTATATTTTTCAAGATCCAGGGAGAGACTAGATATGTCCTTTTGCCCACAAAGCGGGAGAGAACCATATCAATCTGCTAAGTGTCAGCTTTGGGAATTTGGCATGAAGTTAGTGTAAATGTAGACATAATTGTAAAAAAATGGTGAAATGGCTAACTTGAAGGCTTTGCAGGCACATGCAGACAGCAGATGTGGATCCCTAGGTATGTCTTCACTGCAAAAAGTGGAGGGTTTTATTAACTGGTGTTGGCTAAACTGAATTATCTAACACTAGTTAAAATAGCCATGAAGACATGGCAATTTGGCTTTTAATTTGGGTGAGTAGCATATGTTAAACCCTATAGGGCACCCTGGGGTTGAAATCAAACTGCTAACTGGATTTAAACGCAGCACGCTGGGTTACCATGTCTTCATGGCTGTTTGAACCAGTGTTAGCTAATTCAGTTTAGCTAACCTGAGTTAAAAAACAAAACAAAACCAAGTGTGTTTTTTATTTTTGTTGCAGCGAGAAGCTGGTGTTCCCAAACTTACGGCCTAATGGGCTTGTCTTCATAGCAACATTTAGCTTAAGTTATTTTACTCCAGCTGGCCTAGCTGTAGTGAGAGGGGTCATTCTGTATGAAATAACAGCCAAGCTCCATGGAGTGATAGGATTAGCAGCTGAAGAGTTGAACTAATTCAAGTCTGCAGCCTGCACCTGTGTTCCCAGTGCATTATTAGCTCTAGAATCAGCAACAGTAAGCATCAACCCATGACCCCGACAGACCAGCTAGTGTAGTCATGGTCAACCTGCAGCCTGCATGACCCCCTGTCTGTCTCCCTCCCCCATGTGTCTCTTGTGCACCAGGGCACCAGAGCCCTCCATTTCCTACTCCTTCTTCTCCCTCCCAGCACTTTTGGAGCACCACAGATCACTCTGTCCCTGCAGGTGGGCTGCAGGCTTCTGAGAGGAAGGAGGGTCACTCATGCAGTCCTCTCAATATTCTTGGTTGCTCATCGCTGACCTAGCTCATGTTTAAAGCGCTACTTAGTTCAAATGATAGACTGTTGTGTGTGGAGTAGGGATGTGAACGGGTAACCTGTTCCCTGGTAGGCATTACCCTTATTGGGTGATGATTAGCGAACAACAGTTAACCAGCACCCGGGAGCCTGCCGTGGGCAGAAAGCTGCTCCAGCCCCGCTGGACCAATCGCACTAGGAACCGGCAGCCCAGCCACGGGGCTGGGAACCGGGAGCCCTGCTGGGGCCGACTGAGCTGGCAGAGACACCAGCTCCCCGCACTGGGGCAGGCAGAGCTGAGAGCCCCACGGCCTGGGGGCTGCTCCAGCATCCTGGAGTGGTCCCTTGCCTGGTATCCTGCTTAATCGGTTAACTGGTTAACCTTATTTTTAGCGGAAACAAAAGACAGAACTATGTAGCACTTTAAAGACTAAAGTGCTACATAGTTCTGTCTTTTGTTTCAGCTAGACCAGACTAACACGGCTGCATCTCTATCACTATTTTACTTTTAGCGGGACCTCCTGTTTGCTCCCCAACCACATCCCCTTGCTCCAATCTGTGTCTAGGTGCAGCAACCTCCAGCAGAGTTCTGGTTTGGCTGCTCTGCACATGCAGCAGAATGCAGTCAATTCATTGGAAGAAATTACATGGTTTGTAGGCTTGTCCCCCTTCAGAGCTTTTAGGCATGTCTGTGCGCAATTCCACAAGCACTTCTTCAGCTTCAGATAGTAAAGAAATGGCGCTGTTGGGTTACTTAATCACATAGGCACCGCGTATTGGAAATCAGTCTTTAGTCACACTCATAAATGGATTGCAAATATTCTTAATTCAGTAGATTCTATATTGCCCTGTTTTGGGGAAACCATTATTTTTAAGGTAAAGATGTCTATGGTGACAATTGGTCCCCACATACAGTGTTACATATTGATCTGATCACCTTCTCTTTTAAAGTGGAAGTGTATTACACAATCTCAGATATTAAACCCCCAACAGCTTCCTGCAAGTCTGATAGTTCAGGGTAAAGGTTTTTTTTTAAGTACTTGAAAATCTGATGCTGAGATTCTGGTTAGGCCTCTTGTAAGTAAGTCAGTCATAATATTTCCTGAAAAATTATTAGTAAAAGTTACTTAATGGGCATAGTTATTTAATAAAAGGATTTTATTGTTTGCCCTTCCACAACCTTCAGACTAAACAAAAACTGTCTTGGAAATGGAAGGAAAGAGTAGGTTAGAAACCTTGATAATGTGGCCTAGTTAATGGATTGATTATTGATTGATCTCTTAGATCACTGTGGTCAATAAAAGTTCAGAGTCCTGAAGGCTAAAGCCTCAGGAATGTTATTATTGCTAGCATCACAATGAGAAGCTCTAGAAGCACACAAGAAACAATTACAATTTATCACAAATCCACTAAGCAGATAAACAATCCCACAAAAGCAGAAGTCTCACAGGGACAGCAGGGACTCGCCTGCTGAGGCTCTTGTACATTTCAAAAGCAGAATCACAGCAGAAGTGGCGTGAGCAGAGACTGCTTCAGTCCCCACTCGTGCCATTTCCCTCCCCTTCCCCCTACAGAGATGGTGTTGGGGGGACTGGCTTTTAAGCTCCTGCTCTCCCCCTCCCCCCCTTGCTGCCTCTCTCTGATAGAGGCAGCAAGGGGGCTGGTGAAGCGACTAGTCACATCACTGATCAACTATCGATAAACTTATGCTTATCGGATACTCGACTAGTCGCTCGCTTACATCCCTAATTTCAACAATAAGAGCATTATCTTATTTGTGTGCTCACAGTAGAACAAGAAATAAAAATATAGTAAAACAGAGCTTTCTACAAGCAATGCACATGCGTACACAGTATACATCTGAATAGCCTGGGAGCATTGATTTTATTCAGATAATTAAGTGGGCAGGAACCATTCTGCAGTAGGTTGGCCTCCCCTACGCCTTGGGGCTCATTTGTCTCATCTCAGTGTTGGCCAGGCTTTCTGGTTAGTCTCAGTCACTCACTCCTGGAAGTATGGGACTGCAGAAGGCTCCCTGCGCTGCCTTAGGGCCTGTCTTGAAGGGGCAAGACAGAGAAGAGACCTCTGGACAGGAGTTGGCTCTGCCCTACCAGGACCTCTGACTTCCTTACACCTTAAGCCGGTGAGGATCTGGATAGGGTTGCCAGATGGTTTAACCAAAAATACTGAACACCCCCCCACCCCCCCAAAAAAAAACACCGGGGGAAAAATTCTGTTGGGGGGGGGAGGGGAAAGGGGAAGACCAAAGGTGTTGAGAAAAAAAAAAAGGACCCCAAGAGTTAAGCAAAAATAAAATAAAACAGCAGGGCCCCTTTAAGTGCGAGATGGGAGCGGTTGAGCACTAAGACCCAGCGAAGGCATTGCTTCCCCTTGCTTCAGGTCCTTAGGCTTTTTGCTGGTGGCCATCTTGTTTTCTTGATCGAGCCCCCCCCCAGGTAAGCAGGGGGCTGGGCCCAGTTGCCAAGTATGTCGTAGGGTTGCCAGGTGTCCGGTATTTTCGCCTCCTGGCAGGGAAACCCCCCCCAGAAAATACCGGACATTTCAGGTGTCTGGTATTTTCTGAATTTTTTTTACCAGACAGGAGACGAAAATACCGGACTATCTAGGTCAATGCCGGATACCTAGCAACCCTAGAGCTGGAGTCCACTGCAGCTCCATTTAGGGTTGCCAGATATTTTCACAAAAAATACTGAACGTGGCAGGAAAAAAATTGGTTGAGCAAAAAAAAAAAAAAAAAAAAAAGGGGGAGACCAAAGTTGTTGTTGGAGGGAGGAGCACACAAAAAAGATGCGCTGCACCTTTAAATCTCCCCACTCCCCCCGCCCTCACCAGATGTGTCAAGGGAAGATTGTCCCAAGTGGCCTTCCATCTGAGAAAAACAGAAAATGGGTTTTTTTTTACCAGACAGAGGCCACAAATACCGGACTGTCCGGGCCAATACCGGACACCTGGCAACCCTGGCTCCACTGTCATGACCTCTGCTCCCTCACTCCCCTGACAGCAGGGCTGCAGAGGGCTCCCTGTGTTTCCAGGAGCCATTCAGCAGCTGAGTGGGCTCTCCCATGGCTGGGGGCTACTTTTGTGTTCCTCATAGTCCTGGCCAGGGTTCTTTGCTGTATTCTTTGAACTTCTCCACACATTATCAGAATCCCTTTGTGTCCCCCAGCTTGAGATACATGGGAGACAGGGAAGAGATTCAGATAATGCAGAGGTTTTGATAACAGAATTTTGTATAAACAAGAATATTCACTCCCTGTGACAGAATTTCCTGTATCTCTGCTGAACAGTACCTATAGGAAACAGCTTTAGATTTGCAGTGTTTGCTTGAATGGTTTTTAAGCTAATTGAATTGCTTATCACCTTAATTTACAAACAAAAAGAGCTACACCACATGCAAGTGAGTGATTAGGAGTGCGATGTCACAGGCAAGCTAGAGTTTATGCAGGTGTGGGGAACCTTTTTTGAATCTGGGGCTGATTACCCACAGAAAAATCAGTCGGGGGCCACACACAAGCGAGAATCAAAAAAACAAAAACACAGCCTCTCACTGACTTGGCCTCCAGACCTTCAACTGAGGAGAAAGACACTCCCCACATTCCCCTTGCACACCAGAGCCTAGGGGGGCTCAGCCTAGTAGATTTTGTGTGCTCCAGCCATGTAGTGTGCAGTGGGGGGGGACTGGAGCACCATCATGGGCTCTCCAATGCTGGGGGTGGGGCCCTGAGCCTTGGGGGCCAGATCCAGGCAAGCTGTGGGGCCCCATCTGGCCCCAGTACTGGGGTTCTCCTGGTTTACAGGTACAATCTTAATGTGTGGTGGCAGCCTTCCCAAGGCAAGTTTGTTTAAAAGAGCTGCCATTTTATTTTTAAAGTAGGAGTTTTTTTTTATTACATCAATTTAATTTACATTCTGCCTGACTTGCTTTGGTAGGGTTGTTGGGAAATCAAAAATGCAGATAAGGTAAGCTTTAATGGGGCTTGCCTAAACTGCCAACTTTCTGGAACATGAGTATGCTATGTGAGTGTGCTCCCTTCGACTTCCCACAGTATGGACAGTGCCAAAATTCAAGTTAAGATACTTCGACTTCAGCTACACAATTAATACAATTAATGTTGATTTGACCATTCTCTCACAAACCGAAGAAAAAATATTTCAGTAACTATTAATTGAAATTTACAGATAGGCAAAGTAGAAAAAATGCAGCTTTAAAGTTTGATTTGAACAAAGGATATTTATTTGATATATTTTGGCCTAATGTTGCAATTTGTCCTTTAATGATAATAAAGCTTGAACTGTTTGATGCTCAGCTGTTAGTATCTGACACCCTTCCCCAATTTCCCACAACTGTGAAAATATAAACCAATAAAAATTGAAAAATGCTTAAGAATACAGCTCCCACAACAACAGCCACGAGACAAGTGCTTGCTCTAACTTAGGTAGAAAATTCTGCTTCTGTCCATTCTTTCATGTAGAAACGGTCCTATGGAGCAATCTGATCCGTTAAATTGGTGGCAAAGCAGTGATGTACTTAGTACTCCAAACACCAGCTCCCACAGAACCAAGTCAGATGTGTTCTCGGATTAGGGTTGCCAGGTGTTCGGTTTTGAACCGGACAGTCCAGTATTTAAGTTTTCTGTTCGGGGAAACAAATTGAGAAAATATAAATGAGAAAATATAAATGTCCGGTATTTTCTAAATACACAATTAACGTAGCTGAAGTTGAGTACCTTAATTCAAATGAATAGAGGTCTGAACAAAGACCTGAACTGGATGGGCCACTACATTCCAAACCCTAATTACGTAAAAAGTTAAGCACCAGGTACTTGGAGCCCACTATATTAGCCTCATTTAGCACAGACACTCTGACAATATTTTTTCCCTAATTTTTCCTTCTCTTTCCCTTCCCTTCCCCTCCCTTTCTCTGCTATTTATTTGTACCCTGGACCCCTTAACTCCATTCATCTGAAGAAGTGGGTTGTAACCACGAAAGCTCATGATACCATCTACATATTTTGCTTGTCTCTAAGGGTATGTCTATACTACAGTGTTATTTCAGAATACCTTATTTCAAAATAGTTATTTTGAAATAGCTTATTTCGAAATAACACATCTACACTCAAAATGCATTTCGAAATAGCATTTTGCTATTTCGAAATAGCGCGTACACACTGAGTGGACTATGAATCGCATTTAAGGCTGGCCGGAACCAGTTCCGGCAGGGTACCAGGTCAGGACTTACTGTGTGGGGCTGCTGCCTGAGGCTATCTGAGGTCTGTGCTTAAAGGGACCCCCCCCCCCCGGACAGCCAGTTCTCAGGTTTCCCTGCTTACTTGTCTATCTTGATGAGGGACAGCAAAGCATTTTGTCTCTGCGTGCTCTGGTTGCCCTCACTCAGGACACCACAGCACTCTGCAACATGGAGCCAGAGCTGCCCCTGGGCACTCTGGTGCTTCTCTTTGATGCGTTGCTGTGTGCCTGGCTGCACTTTCTGCAGGCTGCCATCCGGGAGGTCCATCGGGGGACTGTCAGTATCCAGGAGGCCCTGCGGGAGAGCTTCCATCCTGAGGAGCACTAAGAGCCTCCCTGGTCTGCCCCACTGGGGGCTTGTGCCTCATTCCTCCCTCACGTCTTTCCGCTTACCCCTCCCTAACCCCCCTTCTTGAGGTAAAATAAAATACACGTATTTTCATGAACACAAACTCTCTTTATTTAACAAAACTTGGGGGGAGGGAACGAAACTCTGGTGAGACTGGGGAAAGGAGGCAGGAGAGGGGAGAAGACAGGGTGGGAGAGGGGAGGGAGAAACCTGGGAGGAGGGAGCTGGAAGGGAGAAGCAAGGAGAAGAAGGGGAAGGGGAAGCTCAGGGTTGGGGATCTCGCCGGACCAACTTGATTTTCATGCAAACCTGCTCCTGGGTTTGCATGTGGCCTTTGGTGGCCAGGCTGGCAGCTATCCTGCCATACACGGCCGCGTTCCTCCGTCTAGTACGGAGATCATGGATGTTGGGGGCATCCCCCCCAAACCTGAATAAGGTCCATGATCTCCACCCTGGACCAGGAAGGCACCTGCCTTCTCTGGGGCCTGGCAGGCTCCTGGGAGCTGGCAGACTGCTCCTGGGGAGCGGTGGAGGGCTAGCTCTAGCTGCCAGTGGCATGCTGGCTTATGTTTTGGGGCCACTGGGTCAGGGGCAGTGACTGTTGGCTCTGGGCTGGCAGGCTTGGAGCTGGCACAGGCTCGGTGGCCAGAGTCTACCCCTTTAAGGGCTCTGTGGAGTGAGGGAGGGAGAGAAGTGTTCTTGGTTGAGGCTGGAGTGGCCACCAGGGCTGGAGGCCCCCTATTTCGAAATAAGTGTCTACACAGCACTTATTTCGAAATAGCTATTTTGAATTTAGCATTATTCCTCATAGAATGAGGTTTACCAAATTCGAACTAAGCGCTCCGCTATTTCGATTTTATTTTGAAATAGCGGTTTGGCTGTGTAGACGCTAGGAAAGTTATTTCGAAATAAGGGCTGTTATTTCGAAATAACTTTGCTGTGTAGATATACCCAAAGGTGCTGCAGGACTATTTGTTGTTTTTTAAGTTTTTTCAGTTACAGACTAACACGGCTACCCCTCTGAAACTTTATCCCCTAGTGTAGACCAAGGATAAGTGACATGGCTAACATCTCTCTCTCCTCTCCTCCTGGGAAAATTGTGAGTGCAATGGCAGGGTTTGTTTTGGTAGAGTTTGGATTTTGAGAGGGTTTTTTTATTTAATGTGCATGCTACTCTGTAATGCTATTAGAGACGGCAAGGCCAAAGAACAATGAGCTTTAGAGCTTCTGTTTTGTCCCATAGGGATTAAGAAATGGGAGAGTTTGCACTTTAAATTCTCCTGCTACCTTGGTGACCCCATGGAATTACTTGTTCCAGGTACTCTCAAGGGCAACATTGCATTAAGATTTCACCACGTTTTAGCTGACACAATGTGCTATGTAAAAATAACACAAATAGGATTAATTGTATTTATTATCTTACACTGACCCCTTCCACTTGTATCAGGCTTCATTTGTCCACCTGTAATGTGCTAATGGCCCCTTTGTGGATTATCACATACTGCTTTCTGGAGTCAGGAAGAAGTGTTTACAGTTCCTATTTTAGCTCCTTCAAGAAAAAAAAAAAACATGAGTTGTAAGTGGCAGTGCCTGTGTGGATAAATTTCTGGTTTATTGAAAGCTGTGTCCAAGCCCACATGATTAGAACAGAAGATAATGCTTGATTTTTAAAAATCAGCTGTTAGTGGCAGCTGCAGTTTTCAAAAGCTTTCAGCCCCGGGTGGCTGCCTCGCTTTTTTTTTAATAAACTTTCTTTTATTAAAAAAGAAGCTGAATTGCAAGTACATTGAACATCCCATGATTTAGCTTTTTTAATACATGAGCAATTTAAACTTTAAAATGACATGGCTATAAGCACAGGCATTAACAAAGATACGTTATTGCAGAAGGAAGCAGGACAGAGGATAAAAAAAATGAAAATGTAAAAATACTATTTATGTTTAAATGTGAATTTCTATATTACACACTTTAAAATAGATGGTGAATGGAAGTCTCTTAAATTGTCTGTAAGTAGTTGAACTTTTTGCTTATGGCTTATTGAGATGTCGACTCCTCAATGAATTAATACCCTTAAAATTCAGTCAGTCACATAGGGCTTGAAAAGATTTGATTATCGTAAAAGACAGTTGAATGTTGATTTGACCATTCTCTCACAAACTGAAGAAAAAATATTTCAGTCACTATTAATTGAAATTTACAGATAGGCAAAGTAGAAAAAATGCAGCTTTAAAGTTTGATTTGAACAAAGGATATTTACTTGATATATTTTGGCCTAATGTTGAAATTTGTCCTTTAATGATAATAAAGCTTGAACTGTTTGCTGCTCAGCTGTTAGTATCTGACACTCTTCCCTAATTTCCCACAACTGTGAAAATGTAAACCAATAAAAATAGAAAAATGCTTAAGAATAGAGCTCCCACAACAACAGCCACGAGACAAGTGCTTGCTCTAACTTAGGTAGAAAATTCTGCTTCTGTCCATTCTTTCATGTAGAAGCGGTCCTATGGAGCAATCTGATCCGTTAAATTGGTGGCAAAGCAGTGATGTAGTTAGTACTCCAAACACCAGCTCCCACAGAACCAAGTCAGATGTGTTCTCGGATTAGGGTTGCCAGGTGTCTGGTTTTGAACCAGACAGTTCAGTATTTGAGCTTTCTGTTCGGGGAAACAAATTGAGAAAATATAAATGAGAAAATATCAATGTCCAGTATTTTCTAAGTAAGATGTAATGTAGATTGTGATGTAATGTCAAGTGTGTCCAGTATTTTTGTTGAAACCATCTGGCAACCCTATCTCGGATTCAGTGAATGGTAACTAGCACGTATGTTCCCCTTTTAGCATTCTTTCAAATGTCTGTCTCATTGCAAATATGGTGTCTAGGGTACTCCCTCCCTTCCTAAAGTCATGTTGCTCCTTTCTTGTATTTTCTTCACCCTTGTACCTCAATCTGGCCTCCAAAACTCTCTCAAGGACTTTGATAAGCTGACTGCCAGCCATTCAGTATTTTCCTTCCCTCAGGAGATAGAGCTACTACATTTGGATCCCAAATTTCTCAATTCTCACACAGATTCCTCACAAAAGTTATTTATCAGATCAGAACTACCAAGTGCTACTAAAGTGTTGCAGGCATACTAACACCTTGCTCACCCAAAGACCTGCCCCTGAAGCATTTCCC
Organism: Rafetus swinhoei; assembly: GCA_019425775.1. Classification (NCBI taxonomy): domain Eukaryota; kingdom Metazoa; phylum Chordata; order Testudines; family Trionychidae; genus Rafetus; species Rafetus swinhoei. The sequence continues at coordinate 225,370,164 of CM033424.1, forward strand.
AGAGTCTGCCACATGTATGTTGCTTTCTTAGCAGTGAACGAGGACTTGCAGGGACATACTGATGTTGTAAAATCTCCCCTTGTGGCTTTGTTGAACTTAACTGAAACTGTACTTATGTAGTAATACTCTAGCTGTGTCAAACATATGGGTTTTGATGTGGATTCCCTTGTAGCACTCTGTCTGGAATTTTCCTTAGTGCTGTAAGAAGTTTTAAAGAGCAATCCCACTGTACCTTGAGGCGCTCCTTGTGAAGATGATGATGTAATATAACAGGCAAAAATAAAAAGTATGCTAATTCATCGCCAGCCAGTTCATGTTAAACGGGGGAAATTAAGAGGGCTAATATATGAAAATGAGAAATCAAAGATCAAATTAAGTCATAATTAACATAATTGAATTGGACTTTTGCAACTAAGATGCACACAGTGCACTGGAAATATATCAATATATAGTAATGCAATTAATGGATTTCTATTTAGTGGCTGTCTAAACTACATCATCTACATTTAATAATTAGCAATTCTTCTTTGACTATTTGTTCATGTGCATTCCAATCAGGAAAGAGTGCACACACATACATGAGAGCCAGAAGATTTTTCCCAGCTAGCCCTAGGGTCAGTGTGGGCATTCCCGGGCATGGCACCTTCATGGCACCCAATATAGCGCCCTATCAACCAGTGTTCCTTCTTATTTTTTCTATCCATGGGCAGAATAAATTGTGTGTTGTGCACCAAGGCATGTGCAGATTTGCACCACCACTAGAAACGCATGCTACTGGCTGTGGGTGCTTTGGGAGATCTGCTAATCAGCTGGGAGACATTTGAATCTCTCCTGGGTGGCCACCCAATGGCTCAGCAGTTAGCCTTCATAGTTCTCATTCTAGTTTAGTTACTAGTGTGTATTTTAATTAATTAGAGTTAGTTTGCGGGTCCTTGGTGAGGCTTCCCCTCCCATGCATTCCCAGCACTGGGGAATGCCTTGGTCTCCAGGCTTTAAAGCCTCTGGAACTTGTGAAAAGTGCATGTCCAAGAGTGATCCTCACATTTTGTGTCTGAAGTGTTTGGGAGAGAGCCATCTAAGTCAAATGGTTCCCAAACTTTTCGGCATCATGCCCCCTCTTTTTGATTTTTGAGAAACCCTCATGCCTGCCCCTCCCCAAAAAATAGCAGCAAAACTTTTGTTGAGGGAAAAAAAAAAAAAAAAGGAACTGACTGGAGCCGAAAAACAGTTGTGGCCCCTTTAATTTCCAGGACCGGTGTAAAAAAAGGGGGGGGGGAAGTTGTTGACACACACCCCCTCCCCGCCAAAAAAAAAAAAAAAGGTTTCCCTTTTAAGAGCAGAAAATACTGGACATTTCACATGGTATTTTCTGATTTTTTTTAATGGATAGACTGGGCTCTTTCTTGGAGGGGGTGATCAACAGGGGGGGAGAGGGGGATCAGTCGCCTCGCACCCCCCAGTTTGGGAACCTGTGCTCTAAAGGATCGCTGTTCTGTCTACAAAGCCTTCAGGCCCTAAGCTTTAATGGACAGAGCTCGGGTGCCTAAAGGTTCTCTTAGTGGAGGTGACTTTCTGACTGCAATCTGACCATGGGTTCATGGATCCTGAATCAATTACCTCATCCTTGGTACAGAGTGTCCTGGCACCACTGGTATGCCCGGCAGTGAGTAAAGACAAGGTCTCACAGCACCATACAGTCACTGCTCAAGACTGTGGCTTGGGGCATTGGTCCCAATCCCCGGTGCTGCAGAAAAAGAAGAGGCCAGATGGGAGACGATCTCCCACTGCTAGCCTTAAGGAGTCAAAGGCTGTGAGACCTGTGCCTGACCACACTAGTGAGGATGCACCACTCCAAGAGATTGTGTCAACTCCCACCAGTATGGACCGGCAGTTGACTTTGCACTTTCCTCCATCACTATGTCCAAGCAGGGAGTTGCAGCTTCCATCAACACCAAAGGCGTTCCACGTGGCGCAAGAACTCTTACATTGCCTGGTGCTATTCTCCATGCCTAAGCACGAAAGGTTGCCGGCACTGATCACTTCCTGCCCTCCCACTCGGGGAAGCCTGCAATGATGTCCATCAAGCCTCCGCCATACGGCCTTGGAACAGACTCAGCTGTCCCGATGCTCCAGAAGCCTTAGCCATGACCCTTTGGCACCTGGGAGTATGGCTCCTCTATGGTCCTCAGCATCAGAGATCTTGGAGTCAGAGTTGGACTCCTATAGGTCCAGCAGGAGCAGAAGGTCCTCTGTGATCCAGGACTACTGATTGCACATGGCAGCATGGCCCATACAGTGGCAGCTGTCGACACAGTGGCCCTTTTGGAAACCCTGGGCCTTCCACTAAATCCAGGGTCAGGGTTGAAGTCCCTACTACAGGGCCTCATTACTCTGTCCCCCTAGCACCGCTGGCACTTGCAGGATCAGGACTTGCTCCACCACTGTGAGATGCTGGTTCTCCAATGCCGGCACCATTATTGACAACAGCACCAGCTCTGGCAGCTCCAGCTCTGTTAGGGTTACATCTAGACTACACTGTTCTTTCAAAAGGAGATATGCAAATTTGGTGCGAATTTATATATCTTCTTATCGCTTTTTCAAAAGTAGTTTTATTCGAAAAAGAAAGCAGTTTAGACGCAGTTCTTTGGAAAAAAAAAACCATCTCTTTTTTTTTAAAGAACCCTGCACACCTCATTTTTGGAGGAAGGGTTCTTTTGAAAAAGGTTTTTTTTTTTTTCTTCAAAAGAACCGCGTCTAAACTGCTTTTTTTTTTTTTTTTTTTTAAAGCTTTGGAAAAAGTGATCGGAAGAAGATATGCAAATTAGTGCTGAATTTGCATATCTCCTTTCAAAAGAAGAATGTAGTCTAGATGTATCCTTAATGGTGACTTCAGCACTGACTGGGGGACTCCGGCACCAGTGGTGGTGATGCTGGCTCTGACATCAATGGCATTGGCCCTGGCACGGATGACTGCAGTACAGGAGGCAGTCCCTGCATCCATTGTCACATTGACACCGAGGATGTCTCTGGGGCAAAGTGAGCCTGCTCTTCTTCATATACTGCTGGCACCAGAAAGCACTTTTCCACTGGGTGGGGTGTCAGTCCAAGAGTCCCATGTTCCTGAGCCCTTGGAGGGCAGGGAACGACCACCCATTGTTGGGGCCTCATCCTCATCATCACCAGATGAACACATCTGGTGGGCACCGCTACAGACCCAGCGCAGGAAGATGACAACAGAGAGCTCCAGCAGTTTCTCAGGAGGATTGCCCAGTGCCTGGGCATCCAGGCAGAAGTGGTGGCTGAGGATGTCAACTCAATGGATGACATCCTCACCCCCTCAGGACCTACATGCATTCCCATGCATTCCCACAGCATATAAAGACCATCTTGGACAATACAAAGGTGCTGTGGAAGACCCCCGCCTCGGTGCCCCCCAAGGCAAAGCGCAATGAAAAATGCTGCTTTGTGCCATCCTGGGGCTATGAGTACCTTTACACCCATCCTCCCCCTGACTTGCTGGTGGTCAATGTGGCAAACCGGCATGAGTGCCAGGGCTCCAAGAACCCACCCCCTAAAATAGGGGAGCAAAATGCCTACATCTCTATGGGAGAACGGTGTATTCCACCAGTGGCTTGCAGCTCCACATTTCAGACCAGCAGCCATCATCAGTAGGTACTCCTATACTACCCCCACGGCAATGGTGAAATTTGCAGAGCTGCTGCTACAGGATTCCTGTGATGAATTTTCAGCACTGGTCAAAGAATACAAACTCATCTCCAGGGTATCTATGCAAGCAGCACTGGAGTCAGCAGATGTGGACATCCATGTCAGGGCCACAGGGATCGTCATGAGGTTCAACAAACAATTCAAGACCTTCCCTTCGAAGGTCTGTCCCTCTTCTTGAAAAGATGGACAAGAGACTACGCAGCCTTATTACTCCAGAGACACTCCAGACGCCTTGGTCATCCCTACCTTTGCTACACATTGGAAGCATTTCACCCCTCGCACTTCTTCATACCCATACCAGCGGCCAAACCTCCAGGATGACATACAGAAGAAATAGGAGTGTCAGGAGATGCCCCCAACAGTCCTTTGCTCAGGCCTCTCACCAACAAAAACCTTCATCAGGCCATAAGCCGATGGTGCACCAGTCCCGCGACTGGACACACCCCATCTTACCTTCTCATCCTATCTATCCTCTTTCTACCATGCATGGTCCTGTATTACCTCAGATCATGCAGTAGAGAGGGGATAAACTGTCAAACTCGGTGCCCTTCCTTCCTTCCCCATTTCCTGTCCGGCTGTCAGCCGCACCTAGAGTCTTCACCAAGTGTATGGCAGTAGTTGCCACATTCCTCATTGGCATCACATGCAAGCTTTTCTGCATCTTGACAACTGGCTGATCAAGGGTCACTCCAAGACCCAAGTTGACACCTACCTTGCATTCATCAGAGTCACCTTTGATAATCTCAACTGATGTAAAATCCACTCTGTCCCCCATTCAGAGGATAGAGTTTGTAGGAGCAGTACTGGATTCCACCTAAGACTAGGGATGTAAAATTCTGGATAATCAGTTAACGGGTTAAATGCTAGGTTAACCTAATGTTTAACCAGTTTGAGATCTGGGCAGGGGATGCCACATTTGGCCGGGCAGTGCTCCAATCCGTGCAAGACTGGGACCCCACCACCTGAACTTGAGTCTTGTGAGTCACCTGATCAGAAAGCACATGAACAAACACTTGAAGAATTAAAAATGGTTACTTACCTTCTTGTAACTGCTGGTCTTCGGGATGCGTTATTCACGTCCTTTCCAATATCCACCCTTCTCTCCTTCCCTGCTGTCAGAGTAGCTGGCAAGAAGGAACAGAGAAGGGAGTATGTCAGCAAGGCTCTATGTTGGGGACCATGAAGGTGCCATTCCAAGGGACACCCAGACTGACCCTATGGCTAGCTGCTAGGGGGGAAATCTTCCAGGTACTGCAAGTGTGCACACATGCTTGATTGGAATGGACATGAACAACACATTATGAAGAACAACAGTTACGAGAAAGTGAGTGACCATTTTTTATATATTGTGGGTAGAAAGTGTTTCGATAAATAAGTAGTTACACTCAAGGCTAAGTTTTTTTCATGAATAGTTTTAGTAAAAGTCATGGACAGGTCATGGCAATAAAGAAAAATTCACGGAAATGCATGACTTGTCTGTGACTTATACTAAAAATATCAGACACAAAATGGGGAGCTCAGCTGCAGGGTTCTCATGCCACCCACCTTGGCTAAGCTGCTGCAGGGGCCTGCTCTGTGCCATGTTTCCCTCCCCCCGGCCGCCACCCCAGAGTTTCATGGTCCCTCCACTGTTGCCTCTTTTCACCCATGGTGGCCAGGAGCTGCGGGCTGCCCCCACTCAGTGGTGGGGAGCCCCTCAGTTCCTGGCTGAGAGGCCACTGGGTGCTGTTACATAATGATGAGAATTAAATTCTCTCATGGTGGCGGTGTGCAGTTGCTGGCACAAGAGTCCCTGTGGGCCAGGGAGGGAGGTGTCTGCGTGCTGCTCCACATGGACCCACACACTTCTCCCGTGCCACAGGGACGTGCTAGCAGCTGGAAGCCACTCTAGCCCTGGTGTGCTGCCGGTGGGGGTTCCTGGGGCATTTTAAATCACCCAGGGGCAACAGGCAGCACAGTATGTGGGGGTAAGGAGAAAATGCAGAGAGACCCTCTGCTGCCCTGGAGCTGCTGCCAGAGGAGGTGCCCTAGGTAAGTGCAGTACCCCCCCATCCCACACACCCTCCCAGAGCCTACATCCTCTCCCCCACCTCCCTCCAGCCCCCAAATTCCCTCCAGAGCCTGTACCCCAGCCTTCCTCCTGCACTCAAAGTCCCTCCCAGAGCATCCCTCCTGAACCCCAATCCCCTGCCCCAGCCCAGAGCCTGTCCCCTCACTCCTCCTGTACCCTGACTCCCTCCCAGAGTCTGTACCCTTCCCCCATCCAAACTTCCTCCTAGTGTCTTAGGTAGTTGGGGGTGGAGGGGAGAGTGAAGATTCTTCAGTAACATTATTGGCCCACTAGGAGGATTTGAGCACGGGCATTGTCCCTGAGGTTTGAGTTTGAGATCCCTGCCCTACACAATTTTTCCAATGAAGGAAAAATATAAAGTTGCACTTTCTGAGCCCTGACCGTGTAACATAATGTCTGAGGGAAGAGCCCATGACCACCTGGTATGAAGAATGCTTCCCCTTCTCCCAGGGGCCAATGGTGCTGCCTCCCCATCCGCCCCAACCGGTGAGGGGTAGGATTTAGGGTTGCCAACCATCCCAATTTTGCTGGGAGTCTCTTGGATTCAGGCTCACTTTCTCTCAGAGGCTACTGACGCCAAATGGGGAGATTTTAAAAGGCACTGAAAGTCCAGCAATGCAGTGGGTTAAGGCAGACTCTCCCTGTCTGCCCTGGCACTGTGCTGCTCCTGAAACCATCTGGCATATCCCTGTGGCCCTGGGAAGGCAATCAGGTCTGTATGCTGCCCCCTGCCTCCAGTGCTGACTCCACAGCTCCAATTGGTCAAGAATTGTGGCTAGTGGGAGCTGAAGAGGTGGCACTTGTAGGAACAAGTAGCACGTGGAGTCCCCTTCCCCCTCCAGGAGCTGCCGGGACATACCAGCCATTTTAGGGAGTGGGATGGGGCCAAGGCAGGAAGAACAGGGAGCCACCCAAGTTAAGTAATTCCAGGCCATAGCCTACACTCCACACATTCTCCTGCACCCTAACCAGCAGCCTAGAGCTCTCTCCCAGACTCTGAACCCTCGCCTCCCGCCCAGAGCCTGCGCACCCTACCTCACTCATGCCAATCTCCTGCCCCAGCCAAGTGAAAGTGAGTGAGGATGGGAGAGAGCGAGCGAGCGAAGGAAGAGGGATGGAGTGGATGTGGGAGGCCTCGGGTAAGGGGTGGGAAAAGGGGTTGGGGGCAGGGCCAGGGTGTTTGGATTTGTGTGGTTAGACAGTTGGCAGTTCTAGCAGGGCTCTCAGCTTGGGACCTGAAGTTATTTTCCCCCACTTAGCAGTATGTTGCACTTTTGCAAGACCACCCAGCAAGCCCTGTTGTATGCCAATATTTTCTGAGGTAGTTCCAGGTAATTTCTTCATTCATGTTCATATATTGAATCTGAAAGTAAGAATCGTGACAATTCTAAATACCGAACTGTTTTGGTAAGTCTGGACTGACTAAAATAGTTGGATATCCCTAAAGATCAGAGATCATGGCATTTAAAGAGAATATGAATACCTCTATTGTCAGCTGTGTGATTGCTTTCCCACTAATCAGCTAGTTTAATGAAGGCATCAGTGTACAGTGGGAAGGTTCAAAGGGCTATTTTTTTTCTTTTGAAAGTTTACAAAAGGTGCGGAATGTGGGAGAAGCCATGAGTATTTACAAATAGGAACCAGCGGAAGATAGAGTTCATGCACTCTACAGCATACAAAGGGAACTTTTATAAATGAAAGCCTGTGGGGCTGCATCTTGGCATTGGATAAAGTTCAGAAAAGGGCAACAAAAATGATTAGGGGTTTGGAACCACTGTTAAATGAGGAGAGGTTAAAAAGATTGGAACTTTTCAGCTTGGAAAGAGGAGACTGGGGGGTGGGTCTATAAAAGCATGACTGGTCTGGAGAAAGTGAATAAGGATTTGTTGTTTATTTGTTCCCATAATACAAGAACTAGGGGTCACCAAATGAAATTAATAGGTAGCAGCAGATTTAAAACAAACAAAAAGAAGTATTTCTTCACACAACACACAGTCAATCTGTGGAGCTCCTTGCCAGAGGATATTATGAAGACCAGGACTTGAACAGAGTTCAAAAAAGAACTAGATACATTCATGGAGGTTAGACCCATCAATGGCTATCAGCCAGGTTGGGTAGGAATGGTGTCCCTAACCTCTGTTTCTCAGAAGCTGGAAATGGGTGACAGTGAAGGGCTCACTTGATGATTACCTGTTTCTGTTCACTCCCTCTGGGGCACCTGGCCTTGGCCACTGTTGGAGGACAGGATACTGGGCTAGATGGACCTTTGGTCTGACCCAGTATGGCTGTTCTTATGTTTTTATCTTTTTATATGAGGCCAGAATCTGCCTCTGTGATATTCCAGACAGGGTTAGAAGCATTTCCTTGTGGAATCAGATCTGTAAGGACGTGTTCTCTTAGCTTTTCAACTCCTTTCAAAAGTCGTATCCTCTTTTTCTGTCACTTGCAGAGTAGGAAAGCAAAAGAAATTTCAAATAAAGACCTTTTAAAATAATAAGTCATAATTGACTGGCACAAACTCTAGTACAGTGTTGCTGAGTCTCATAGTATCACATTATTTAATATTTTTTCTTCAAGACCCAACTCCTGGAGTCAAATAATTACATGAGGATCTCAGCTTTCATTTAAAAACAAAGTACATTTCTAGCCCTCCTGGTTGTGATGAAAAGCTTGAAGATGTGGACCAATACTCAGAAAGCAGAAGGCAAGTAAAACATGGAAGCATGTTAGACCAGTAGCAGGAATATGACTGATCTAGGTTTTTGTGGGGTTTTTTTAAATCGGGGCTGTTCCTGGAAAATGTAGGCCCCACAGAATGTGCAGCTGCATAGGGCACCATGAAATTTGGGTCACCATCCATTGCCTCATATTTCATGGTTCCCTGGGCAGCTGTGTGCCACATATGCAGTGGCGCCGGCTCTGGTAGCCAGCTTTATTCCCTGCAGCCCTTCTGAAGGCTGCATCCGGCCACCACTCACTCACCAGCTATTGCCATTGCTTGTCTCCAGCTGGCTGCGTGGTCACCCCCTGCTCTGCCACTGGCCCACAGCTCAAGCTGCGCTGCTCACTGCCTGGTGCTCATGTCTCCTGCTTGCTCCTCAGCCAGGGCTGCCCATGGGGGGCAAAGGTGACAGCTACTGAGGGGTATGGTGACTTAAAAGGGCCCAGGTCTCCCAGCTGCTGATACTGCAGCAGCCGCCGCTGCCAGAGCCCCAGGCCCTTTAAATCTGCCCCTTCCGCAGACCTGGAGCTGTCCCCATACCTTGCCCAGGGCCTAGCAAGTCTCTTCATAGCCTAGTTCCCTGTCAGCTTTCCTGCCCTGCTCCTTTCCCCTTCCCTCCAAGGCCCTGTGTCTGCCCCTCACAGCTGCTGCCCCTGAAGCCTGCAGCCCTTGAACACAGCCCCTCTGTGGAGCAGCTGACCTGCCCCCTCGGGAAAGTGCAGGTGCTCTGGCTGTGAAGGGCATCATGATTTGTAAGGAGGCCCCTGTTTGTTATTTTTGTATTTTATTCTTAGAAAAGACCTAAGAGCCATTGAAGTACACTTTATATCTTAGTCAGTCAAGAGAGGTTCTTCAGGGGGTTCCTGAACAAAAATGCCATCTTCTGACCATCTCACAACCTCCAGATATTGTTTGTAAGAGCCACATTAAACAGTATGTCATGATTTCTTATAAATGTAATGATAATTTATAGAGATGAACTCACTACCTTTGATTACTAGGGCATGTTTGCATGTTCATTTGCAAACAGATCTTGCTAACATCAGTAAAGCCAGCTTTGGCCTCATAGCCTGTGTTTCGGAAATTGCCTGTTGTTCTAGCATTAGCCAAAAGCTGGATCTTTAGAGCTCACCACAGCCTTGCAATTCCTCCAAAATGGGATGTTTCAAAACCAAAATGCTTACTTTTGGGGGGGAAAAGAATGTGAAGATACAGCAGATGGATTTTAAAATGCCTTTTTTCCTCCCCTGCTTTAAATGTGCAAGTTGAAAAATACATAAAACAGTTTGCAAAAGCTAGAAGTTCCTTTTTCCTGCTTCCCCAAGAACAGCCCCATGCTGTGTTCTCTCCCTCCCACCCAGGGACAGCTTTTTATTTGATTAAACTGTACTTATTGCAACAGCCAAGAACAAAAGGTCATTTTATTTCTACAGCTATTTGTTTGATGTCTTACAAAAGCAGAAGTCAACACTTTTGAATTGTGTGTACTAGAACCTCAGAGTTACAAACAGAGTAGTCAACCACACACCTAATTTGGAGCCAGAAGTACACAATCAGGCAGTAGTAGAGATCAACAAATAAAATTAAATAAAAAAAACGGGGAGGAGTAGGTTGGGATGCAATTAAGCAAATACAGTACAGTACTGTGTTAAACATTAACTGCTAAATAAAAAGGGAAAGCAGCATTTTTTTCTGCATAATAAAGTTTTTAAACTGTGTTAAGTCAATGTTCAATTGTAAACCTTTGAAAAAATAAAACAACCAATGTTAGAATTACAAACATTTCAGAGATATGAACAACCTCCATTAGTGAGGTATTCACAACTGAGGGTCTACGCTGAGTAAACTGAACTGGTCATCTGAAGAAGTGGGCTGTGCCCATGAAAGCTCATGATACCTACATGTTTTGTTAGTCTATAAAGTGCTACCAGACCATTTGCTTGCTGTTCTTTTTCTGTAACAGACTAACTCGACTACCCCCGAAGCTAGAGACACCTCAGTTAAATTGATATCTCTGGAGAGAGATTGGAGAGATTGCAGCTCTCTGGCATTTTGAGTACAGTGTTGTCCTGGTGGTGGCAGCAATGTAGCAATACAGTAATTCCTCATTTAACACTATAGTTATGTTTCAGAAAATGATCGTGTTAAGTGAAAATGTGTTATGCGGAGTCAATTTTCGGACATAAGGTTGGGGGAGAAAGGGGACTGGGTTACAGCAGGGAGGGGAGCTGTTTGGTTCTCGGGAAGGGAAGGGGAGGAGAGGGGAGGGGGATTGGGTTGGGAGTATGCCCCTGTGATGGGTCTCCCGGGGAACCCTCCACCGCTTTGCAGGGAGGTGGGGGAAGCCCCGTGCAGCCGCCAGTGACTGGCCAGCTGGGGAAACCCAGCCGCTGGCCTGCAAGAGGGGGCGGAGGAGAGGGGGCAAGGCGTCCGGCAAGGGGGAGTCACCAGGGAATGGTGTGGCGAGCGGCGAACCCTCTGCCGCTTTGCAGGGAGGCAGGGGAAGCCCCACGCAGCCGCCGGCAACGGACCGGCTGGGGAAATCGTGTTATTCCGGAGACGGTCGTGTAATTCAAAAAATGTTCCTTAAAAAAAAAAATCGTGCTATCACAAAAATGTGTTAAGCGGGCACATGTTAAATGAGGAATTACTGTATAATCCTAGCTCAGAATGATAAAAGTACATGAAAACAAGACCAAATTAAGGGTACCCAGATATTCATGTAATTTAAATTCAACCTGTAGTATGAGTTGTTGACTTTTGTTCAGCTCAAATAGTAATGTTCATTCATGATGACAGTGACCTTTTCCGTGGCTCAATAAACCATATACACAAGTGTTTACTGTTTTTAAAGCTTCATGATTTGCTTCAAGCACATGAGAGTTGAAATGAGGGTTGGAAAAAAATCTGTCTCAGTCTCATACAAAAGTATTTGGTGGTCTCCGTTTACACTCTTGCAGGTGTCCAACTATAAAAACCCCTCAAGCAATTTGGCATACATTCTGAAATTCAGACAAGAAAAAAATGTAGTCTGAATATCAAGAAAATCTTCCTCGCTGTGAGAAGTATCAACTTGTGCAATAGTCTTCCAAGGGAATTAAAGAGAAGCCACATTGGCAAAGAACTGAAGTGAGCCCTGGGTTTGCATGGGGAAGGCATTACGACTTGCAGCCATGTTCTGGCAGAGAGATGGATTAGAACCACTCCATAGTTCTCAGTATTACAGAAAGGCCAAATGATCATATCACTTAGGGCATCAGATGGTTGTCACTACATATCACTACTCGCCTGGGCTTGATTTGAACAGGCAATATCAAATCAAATCAAATCTTGCAATACCTAGCCACCTCTTTAGCTGTAATACTGGACATGGGTTATATCTATTTAGGGCTTCATTCTATATAGAGCAAATGCAATATTATACATAAAAGCAACAAGTGTCAATTGGTGAGCAGCACAGAATGCACATGTTAACCCTGCACTAATGAGCGCATAGGCTGTTGATTTTTTCTGCCTAATATCTTGATTTAGGCCTAAGGGGAAGCACCTATCTATGCTCCTTATTAGCATGACAAGGGTGACTCTTAAGCCTTTGTCTCCTTAGAAATGCCTGTTTATCCATGCCCAATTTATTTACTGTGCACTGGGGCAGTGGAAGCTTCCAAACAATGGGGAGCCACTGGAACTGTAGCCCGCTCTCCTGCATTGTCTCTCCTCCCGGAGCCTCTTGTGTTGCCCCTTCTCCTGTAACCCTATCTCATGCTGTTCCTTCCTCCAAGGGCCCACTCTCACACCACCTCTTCCCCCAAGACACTGCACCCCAATCACTTGCCCTTATGGCCAGTAAAAAGTAGGAGGGTCATAGATTCCTAGCCCCCTTGTTCTGGTGCCCCTGCTGCGCACATTTGTAGCCAGTGTGCGAGGGATCTGAGTTTTCTCTTCCGTCAAGTGGACTTCACATATAGCCTCTGCACATCTCCGAGGATGTTCTGTGCAGCAGTGTTGCAGTGCAGTATCTCTTTATGCTCCCTATTTATGAATGAGAGCCTGGCTTGGCAGGGAGCTGGATTCAGTGCTCCAGTATATCTTTCCATAACTGACTTCTGTGATTGTAAGAGCTATTTTGGAATTTGGCACAACTAACAGCCTCTGATGTGCTCTAAAGAGACTGAATTCTGGAGGCGTTGTGCATCATGAGTTACATCTGTTGCAGAATCAGTCAGAGAAGCTCATATGAATGATTAATTTTTGTATTCTTTTATTCTAGCTTTGTTACAATATTATTACCAATCCCTCAGTAAATACTAATATTTCTCAAATGTTGGCTGTTCATATGGTGCCATACATATGGTACATAAATGTATTCGGATACTCCCATGGCACTGGCAAAAATGGGGAAAGGTTGGGGATTCCAGAATATAGGCTTCAAAAGTATTATTGTACTGTTACATGATCTTTATGTAAACTGACCTTTCAGAGTAGGGTCATTGTGTTATAATTTGAAATACATTCTAGGACCCGCCTGTCCCCAAACCACTGCCCAAGATTTTATAATGTTGTGTCTCAGTGGTGGTATAATCTACTTGGCAGATGAGAGCTAGGGTGTGTTGCACTGTGAGAAAAGGTTGTTTAGTGGAAGATAAAATAATACAATTGGTTGTCAAAAATAACATAACAGGAATTTTATTTAAACTGCAACAAATGAAACTGGATTCCACCCACCTATGATAACATTAAGTATACAAATAATATATTTATAATAAAAAAATTGAATGCATACACACAATAAAACTACATATAATCCTTTAAATAAAAAAATCTATATTTATCTCTATATGTACAGGCTATTATTTTATAGATTATTATTAATAATTCACGGTTCCCCTTTAAATATCTCATGGGGTTTTTTCTGTTGCCCAAGTCAGTCTTTGAGCCTCAAACCTCAGTTGTGATTTTCTGAAGACATGGCCTCAACTCTGGTGATGCCTGCTTGTGTGCATGCACATTAAAACAGACCCCCGAGATCTAAAGGCCTCTGTTTCTCCTATTGTGGGACCACATGGGTCAATGGCAGGAGGTGTCTGGAACTAGTGGTCAGGAACAAACAGGAAGAGATGCTCAGAAACATACCATGAAATACAGACTGACTTGTCTAGCCAGCTGCACACTGAAAGGACTCTCTTTCGTCTGTCTGTCCTGTTCAGTTTCTGTTAGTCCCGGTTTCCCCTCCAGCTGCTCTGTCACCTTCTCCCTCTCTTTCTCCAGACTGTTTCTCTGTGTGTGTATCTCAGGCTCCCTGCTACCTGCCTCTGTTCCTCAACTGTTTTCCTCTACACCTCCAATTGTCAGTTCCCTTTCCTCTGAGGGGAGGGGTCACCTCTTTTCACTTTCTCAGAGAGAGGGGCTACTTCCCCTCCATGGAACAATGACTGTGCATTAACCTTGAACACACCTGGGGTTGTCAGGTATCCAGTTTTGAACCGGACAGTCCGGTATTTGAGCTTTATGTCCGGGGAAACAAATTGAGAAAATACTGGACATATAAATGTCCTCTATTTTCTAATTAAGTAAGTTTTATTATTATCATGAGTATCAGTATATAGTTGCGTACTGCCTGGCTGGGACATGCTCACACTGCGTGAGCGTGTCTACCAGCCAGTCAGTATGCAACTACACAGTAGAGAGGAGGGGGGCAGGGCTGGGGCGGGATGGAATTCCTGGGGCTGGACTCGCCCGTGCGCCCCGCCGGGACCATGCGCGGGACGAGCAGCACCCCGGGATCTGCGTGTGCCTGGGCCAGCCCCGCTCCCTGCCAGCCGGTTCCCCTCCATTCCCCCCTGGCCAGCTCCACTCCCCCCTCCCAGTGAGCCCCGCTCCCTGCCGGCCGGTTCCCCCTAGCCAGCCCTGCTCCCCCCCCTCCCGGCCAGCCCTGCTTCCCGCTGGCCGGTTCTCCCCGATATCCCCGGCCATCCCCGCTCCCCAGCTCCCTCCCAGCCATCCCGCTCCCTGCCGGCCTATTCCCCGGCCAGCCCCGCCTCCCGACCTCCTCGGGCCAGTTCCCTCCCCCCAATCTGAGATCAAGTGTGTCCAGTATTTGTTTTTAAACCATCTGGTAACCCTAAACAGACCCTAAGTCATGTATCCCCATACAGGTTTGGGTTCATTTACCATATTTATACTAGAGCACTCAGCACTGTATGAAGCTTAGAGAAACAAAGTCTCTGATTTTAGATTCAGTATTAGATAGGTAGTGTTGATTGAACACATCTAGTCTGGCCACAATCAGCTATAAATGATCTGGGCTTACAGGGGAAGTGAAAGCAGCAATTAAAAAAATACAATATATAACAAATGATAAAAGGGGGATAAATGATCACAATGAATAGAGCTTAGAAGCTAGAAAATTGGTGAGGGACACAATAAGAAATTTCTTACTGGCTGAGCTAAGTTCAGTAAAGAGGAACAAAAGGAACCCTAATGTTGGTATTGATGCATTATTAGATTGAAATTCTAGAATTGTTAATAATACCATGAAGAAAAGACAGTTGTGTTAAATTTTTTTGTTTTGTATGTGGTAAAAAGCTAGGCAATTGATGATGACATAATTTTAATTCAAAATTAAATCAGGAGAATGTTAAAAAAAAACCAAGTTCTAAAGTCTGACATTTTGAAATCTGTGGATCTGGATAACTTGCATCCAAGACTTTTTAAAGAGCAGTCCCAGGGACTCTGGGCTTTTAGTGTTGATTTTTTAAAGTTAAGTCTTTGGGCACTGGTGGAGTTCTCGATGATTGAAAAAACTAATGTGCCATTTTAAAAGGATAACAGGATGGCTGAAGTAATGATAAATCTGTCATTATTGATTACATTCAGAGATTATTCAAAGATTGAGGGGATGATAAATAACGAAGAGGACATGTCACTGATACAGATCTAGCTTGCTTGGTAAGTTGATTGCAAGCCACAATATATGGATTGGCAAACTTGCCTTAAGGGAAGTATTCAAGGAGCACAATCTACTTAGTTTATCAAAGAGTTGCTCAAAGGGTTATTTTATTACATTAAGTACCTACATGGGGAACAAAACTTAGTAACAAAGGACTCTTCAGTCTATCAGACAAAGATGTAACTTGATTCAGTTGCTGGAAGTTGAAGCTAGACAAATTCAGACTAGAAATAATGTGTAGAAAATGTTAACAGACTTGGTAATTAACTATTGCAACAATATACCAACGATTATGATAGACTCTGTATCACTGTGATTTTTAAAATAAAGATTGATGTTTTTTCAAAAATATATGTGCTAGCTCAGGCACAAATATTGGAAGTAGAGGCAGGAATTATTTCAGGAAAGTCTTATGGCCAGTAATATGCAGGAAGTCAGTTTAGATTATCAAAATGGTGCCTTCTGGCCTTAAAATCTATTAATCTATAACAGGGCTACTCAACTTTGGAAGCCCCAGAGGCTACAATGATACAGCACATGCTGAGGGCCTCAACTTAAGTGTGCTTGCAAATATATGCAAATAGATTCTTTCACACTGAGGGGCATGAATACAAAAATTAAGGCAAGACTACACAACACGCAGGCCCCATTTAAGTCAGTTCTGCTGGTATTAATAAAATGCAGTATTTACCTGATTTCCACCCATATGACAGCACTTTTAATGAGCAATGACAGTCCAGGAATTTAACTACTAAAATGCATATCAACAGAAGACCATTATTTTGACTACTTTTTTTGTTTTAGCTCCAATCCGTGGGCCGCAAACAAACAGGCTACAGGCCACACGTGGCCTGTGGGCCACGTGTTGAGTAGCCCTGATCTATAATATACTTCATAACCAGAAACAGCTTAATCTTAAAAAAGTAGCAAAAAGCAATTCTCCCTTGCAGTACTATTGGTGAACTAAATCCATTTTGAAGCACTTGGAAGAGGGGAATCTGATCAGCAGGGCTCGACAAATCCGCTTATCTACTCGCCTATGGCGAGTAGATTTTAGCGGTTCACCCCATTCACTGGCGGTTTGCGCATGCGCAGTGTGGGTCTCACGCATGTGCAGTGCGGGGCTGGCGAGTGGTTTTCGCCACGATCATTAAGCCCTGCTGATCAGGAATAGTCAACATGGATTCACCAAGGGCAAGTCATGCCTGACCAATCTGATTAGCCTCTGTGATGAGGTAACTGGCTCTGTGGACATGGGGAAGTCAGTGGATGTGATATACCTTGACGTTAGCAAAGGTTTTGATACAGTCTCTTACAATATTCTTGCCAGCAAGTTAAGGAACTATGGATTAGATAAATGGACTGTAAGGTGGATAGAAAGCTGGCTGGATTGCCTGTCCCAACAGGTAGTGATCAATGGCTCGATGACTGGTTAGCGGTCGGTTTCAAGTGAAGTGCCCCAAGGATCGGTTCTAGGGCCGGTTTTATTCAACATCTTCATTAATGACCTGGATGAGGGGATGGATTGCACCCTCAGTAAGTTTGCGGACACTAAGCTAGGGGGAGAGGTAGATACATTGGAGGGCAGGGTTAGGGTCCAGCGTAACCTAGACAGATTAGAGGATGGGGCCAAAAGAAATCTGATTAGGTTCAACAAGGACAAGAGCAGAGTCCTGCACTTGGAACAGAAGAATCCAAAGCATTGTTACAGGCTGGGGACCGACTGGCTAGGAAGCAGTTCAGTAGAAAAGGACCTGGGGATTACAGTGGATGAGAAACTGGATATGAGTCAACAGTGTGCCCTTGTAGCCAAGAAGGCTAATGGCATATTAGGGTACATTAGGAGGAGCATTGCCAGCAGATCTAGAGAAGTGATTATTCCCCTGTATTTGGCACTAGTGAGGCCACATCTGGAATATTGTATCCAATTCTGGGCCCCCCACTACAGAAGGGATGTGGATGCATTGGAGAGGGTCCAGCGGAGGGTAACCAAAATGATTGGGGGCTGGAGCACTTGACCTATGAGGAGAGGCTGAGGGATTTGGGCTTATTTAGTCTGCAGAAGAGAAGAATGAGGGGGGGATTTGATAGCAGCCCTCATCTTACTGAAGGGAGGTTCCAAAGAGGATGGAGAGAGGCTGTTTTCAGTAATGAGGGATGGCAGAACAAGGAGCAATGGTCTCAAGTTACAGTGGGGGAGGCCTAGGTTAGATATTAGGAAAAACTATTTCACTAGGAGGGTGGTGAAGCACTGGAATGGATTACCTAGGGTGGTGGTAGAATCTCCATCCCTAGAGGTTTTTAAGTCTCCACTTGACAAAGCTCTGGCTGGGTTGATTTAGTTGGGATTGGTCCTGCTTTGGGCAGGGGACTGGACTCGATGACCTCCTGAGGTCTCTTCCAGCCCTAGGATTCTATGATTCTATGATCAATAGACTTCACTGATTATTTGCTTTTGTTTTTGTTTTACTTGTTTGAGGTAATGCACCAGGCTGGCGAGAGAGTTCGCTGGGTCCTGGGCAATGTCAAGGGGGCTTGGCTTCAGGCCCCCTGCGGCAGCCAGTCCTCAACCCCACCCAGACCACACTGGACTTCCTCCAGCCAGCCCTCAGTACCATCCAGACTGTGCTGCACGGGGCTCCAGCGGCAATTTGAAGGTCCTTGTGCCCTAGACCTTTTAAATCGCCAGGCCCTGGGGCAAATGCCTAGTTTCGTTCCTCCTCCTCCCGCTCCCTCCCCCCCATCGGTGGCCCTGTAATACACTGTATGAATACAGTCATTTTCTTTTAGGAATGAATTTAGGTCCAGACAGTGTTGGCCACTGAACCTGATTCCTGAGCTGTAGAATATGTACCACAGCATATAAACACTCCCTTATTGCTTGTCAGTGTGCCTCAGCCTAAGCAGACAAGATGACGTCTAGGAATATGAGAGTAGTTAGTCTCCAAGCCTGTTCAGTCCCATACTCCTCTGCAGACATTATTAATAAAGTAGAAATTAGTGTTAATATGCACACGGCCTTTGCATAGTGATCCTATAATTAACCCAGTTTGTTATAGTTACGGAAAATTGTTTTCTCTCATATTTAATCTAATCTACCAAATCTGTCTGGTAAGAATGACTTTTGTTTACTACCAAGAATGACCAGATTTGTATCAGTCCCCTAGAATTGAAGTTTTCAGTATTCAATTGTATCTCTTTTCAGCTATTCAACTTGTCAAGGTTATGTGGGAACAATTGCTGACCGTTTCATGGCTTAAATAACCACTGCAGCAAGGATCTGATCCTGCAAAGTGATTGGCCTCATTTTGTATACTTCTCACAGATTCAGGTCTTAGCAAATATTTTGAAATAAATGAAATGTGAAGGGCTCTATTCTAACCCAAATACTGTATATGTTTTAGTTTGCCTGCATATTGAGTTCAAATGTAAGTTACTTTTATGTTGTACAAAACGGGTAAAAGAACAGGATTTCTCAGATTCAGTGCTATATTACCCAGAAAGGTAGCCTATTGATTGGGTTTCTCTAGAGCAGATTATGCTGTGTTGTGCTAGTTAATTTTGAGTAATTGTATGATAGATTTTTCAAGAGTTACACGATTCCATGACATTTTCTGCCCTTGAGCTGGAGTTCCCAACTCAAGGGGGGCACCCTGCAGCTGTCCAATGGGGGTCAGCAGGGACTCCCCACAGCTACCCAGCCAGGGCAGGCAACAGGAACTCCCCCTACAACTGCCCAACCATGGTGGGTGGTGGGAGAGGACTGCACAGAGAGCAGTAGAAGCTATGTCATCAGAAGAAACTCTCCTGCCAACATAGCGCTGTGCACATGAGCGCTTGTATTCACACCCCTGAGTGATGTAAGTTTTGCTCACATAGGCTGTTGTGTAATCATAGGTAATTTATGGCTTTGAATGGAAGTTATTAGAAAGTTGTAGGCTTTCTCCAAAACTACCATATTCACATACTCTAGTCCAAATACCACTATCCTCAACCAAGTGGCATCTCCTTTGTCAGCTTTCTGGAATACTTCTATAAAAATTGCCAATTCTACCTCTTCTCCAGCTCCATTGATATTCCCTCAATGCCATCAGAAGTTTGCAGGGTTGCAGGTTTTACTTCTGTCACAGTGCCCAAAATTCTACTTCCACATGGCGCATCAGTATTGGCTGTAGAATATTAGTCAGCAAGAACACAGAGGTAGATACTAGCTTGGCTGACTGTTGCCTGAATTAAAATTTCAAATATTAACGAATGCCACGGCTCAATTCCCCAACCTGACACTCTGAGTGCAGAGAGCAGCTAGGGTTGCCAGGTGTCTGGTATTCACCCGGACAGTCCAGTATTTTCGCCTCCTGTCTGGTAAAAAAATGCAGAGAATCCCGGACACCTGAGATGTCTAGTATTCTCTGAATTCTTCCCTGGCCGGGAGGCGAAAATGCTGGGCACCTGGCAACCCTACAAACACTCAGCGCCCGGCCTCCCACCCCCCGAGCCCGCCCCCGGCCCCCAACAACCCCAGCCCCACGAGCCCAGCCCCCATGCTTACCTGGTTCCCCAATGCTTCCCCTGGGTCTTAGTGCTCAACCGCTCCCCTGTTCCTAACCTCACACTCACTGTTAAAGGGGACATGCTGTTTTAATGTTCTTTTATTTTAATTTTTTTTTGGGGTGGGGTTAATAAGTCCTTGGAGTCCTTTTTTTTTTCCTCAACAACTTTGGTCTCCCCCCCCCTTTTTCCTCTTCAACAGAATTTTTTCCCAGTGTTTTTTTTTTTGTGGGGGGGGGGTGTTCGGTATTTTTGTTTCAACCATCTGGCAACCCTAGGGGCAGCTAGTAGAATAAACTCTGCAAAACCTCTCTCAGTGTCTCCCAGAGACAAACTTGTTCGATCTCAGTCCCTCTGAGATCCAAACAAGACAAAAGACTGGTTCCTTGCTGCCACCACCCAAGTGACTAAAAGAAAATATAAAATAAACCCTTTTACAGGGAAGAGATCACTTGGGAATCCCCTCCTTACGGTAAAGCTCTCCCTCATGCCCCCAACCTCTGTTTTGCTTGGAGCTGGGAAAACAAACAGAGGGAATCCACAGAGAACAATGGACTCTGCCCGGGTAACTACGCACATAACCATAAGGACACAACAGTCAACCAATACCGGTTAATCAAAACAAAAGGAAAACTCTTTTATTATCAAAACAAAACTACTGTTGCAAGCATAATAGGTGACTAGTGTTAAATAGCCATGAAGTGACTTAGACTCAGGGAACAACCCTGGGCTGTAATCCTTAGATACAAAAGAGAAAAACAATTAGCCAGCTCAGACATAATTTCCAAACCTCCAAACAAGGAAAATAATAAACCCTAACAGACTATCTAATCTTTTCCCTATTTACACATTTCAAGAAGTCCATTCTCGGAGAGAGAGAGAGAGCATCTCCCTCAATACCTGAGAGAAACTGCTCTGATCTCAAACAAAGAAGAGAGAAAGAAAAACCTCTTTTCCCGGTTTGAAATTCCTATCTGTATTTTTATTGGCTGACTGCCTGAACCCCTTCCCTAGGTGCATTGCCAGTTGCTTAACCCTTTCCTCACTCTTCAGGTAAGTCAGACTCTTCTTAGCAGCTCCTGTTTATGACAGAAGGGTACCTTGTTTTGTGCATGATTGGTCAGGTCCTGAAAGTGCCGGACAAGGGAGGTCCAACCTATAATGGTCTTCATGATGCTGGTTTGATGTTTTATAAACTGCACAGTGAAAGGTGACTCGTAGGTGTAACATTGAAATTGTTACATGCCAAAGTGAAGAAATCAATGTAAATATACAGACAAAATAACAAATGGTGAAGGTTATTCTGAGCATTATAAGCTTCTCTGTGGTAACCGATTCCAAAAAGCAGATGTAGGATGGGAAAAGATCCTGTAGAATATCACTGCACTGGGATTCTTCAGAGGAAGACTTTGTTGGGGATGCATTCAAAAACTGTGATATTGAATTTTATGGTCTTGATTGCAATATATTTGTTTAAAAGCAAAGTAGAACAAAACATGCATCTCCAAAGCTGATGGAAAGTTTCTTTGTACATAGAACATGGCAAGATTTTCTTTTTTTAAAAAGCTTATCCTTATATCGAGATTACCAAGTCATGCCATTGAGACTTTGGCTTATTTGCTGTGTAGTCCAACTCTACATATTTATTGTTAAAGGACTGATTTAACTTACTAGAAGTTTCATCTTGCTAAAGTGAAGTTTAGAACAATGCTCTTAAACTTTGCCATTCTGAGGCTATGTATACACTACAGTTTTTCTGGGATACCGAAGGTATCTCAGAAAAACTCTGCCATGTCTAGGGAACGTGTCCGCTTTTTTGAATCAGTTTCCAAAAAAGCAGGTGTGCTCTTTTGGAAGGCCTGCATTTTTCATATGAGGAATAAGGGCTCTTCTGAAAGAGGAGTTTTTCCCGTGTAGATGGGCCAAATGTAGGAAAAGCCTCTTCTGAAAAAAGAATTGGAAAAAGGCACGCAAATTACCTTTTTCCTAAAATAACCTGCAGTGTAGACATAGTCTGAGTGCATAGAACTTTCCTGCTTTGACTAATTCTTCTCTCTTGCCCACATTATGTGCCCCTTTTGGACTTCTGTTATCTTCTTAACTACAGGAGATGTTCAATATGTAATTTAAATACACAGGTGCTTACAGGTCAGCTTCAATTACATAGGTCTGCCATAACTTTTGGGTGTATCTTATGCAAAATTCAGAGTAGACAGAGTATAACTTGACATTAATAAAAATACTACAGTATTAGTAATACTGTACATCCCACTACGTGTTTTCTTTAAATTGTTGGACTGCGATAGAATAATTTTATTCAGAGCAATTAGTATGCTATGTTGGAAATCTTAAATAGCAGCACAAATATTTAGATTACTTTTCTAATCTTTTCTGTATGGGCATTTTGTGCGTTGCTTTCCATTTCTGGGAACCTTGCCAGTTTCCAAGACTCAGTAAAAGTTATTGGTAAGGAACAAAATAAATATTTGTAGGAAGTTTTAATAAGAGAATATGTGTATCTGAGCTAATCCAGATCATATAAACCACAGTGGTTTTGATTATTTTTCAATTGTTAATAGTAATGAACTCAAAGGATTTGGAGTTTCTCTTGCTATGATTGGGACCATTGGATACAGGGTGTGGAGAAATTGTGTTCTCTGCATTTAATTTACAAAATTTTGGTATACAAAAATCCAAACTGAGAGCTTCAGAATTTCAGCCAGATACAACTACAGAAGAGAACCTCCAGGAACAAATCTCTTCTGGTTTGAGGGATATAGAGAATTCAGTCTCCTTCACATCCCCTTCCTCTAATTTTGTGGAAGGTTCTCTAACTAGGTCTGTGTGTCTGATCAGGAAATCTACACACAGAGAGGAATCCTCTTTAAGAGGTCATTCCATAGAAGCTGTGTCTGAGAGAGACTTCAGCAGTTCCTCTCCCAGAAGGTGATAGGAGAGGATGCAGAGAGGCACAGGGCCAGTATAGATCACCCTAATTCAGCCAGGTACTGTAGATCTGTTGGGTTTAAGAACCAAAATCCCTGTTTTTCAGTAGGGATGGGGCAGTTCTATTCACACAGTAGAAACATAAGCATTTTTAATCTGAATCAGAGCAGTGAGCCATTTTTCCATTGTTCTGTCTTCTCCAACAGGACTAGTAGTAGTTCCCTGGAGGAAGGTGCAACAGGTACTCAAGTGGGTATTAAGGAAGAATTTGTCGTCCAATGTAACTGTGGGGTGGTTTTGTACATATCCATATCAGTGTTCAATCCTTTTCTAAATTTGCCTTTCAATTTCATTGATTGAAAGCCCATTGAAGTCAATGGGAGTTTTTTCCATGGGCTTTGCCTTTATACATTCAATCACCTTATTTTCCTTTTGTGTTCTGTTAAAAAAAATTGCATATCTTTTATCCCATCCTTTAATTTGTCTTCTCTCTAAACTGAACAGACTCAGTCTTTTTAATCTCTTTTCATGGGGAAGTTTTTTTTATCTCTAATAATTTTCACCACCCCTCTCAGAACCACCTCAATTTCTGCTCTGTTCTTTCTCAGATGGGGTGCCTAGAAAATCTGTGCTAGGTATCTACCACATTAACTAATCTCTGGTATTCCAGGACAGTATCTGAGATTGAGAGATTGCATGGCTCCATTAAAACCTCAGACCCCCTTCATTCTTAAGATCCTTCAAAACTCTTGGGTACATTTTCCATCTGATCCTTTTGGTGGCCAGTTCCTTAATTTATCAGTTTGTTCCAGCGCCTTGTCTTTTCACTTCTCAATCTTTGGCAACACCCCCGTTTCATTACTTTAAAGAAATAGGTTCTGGTTTGGTATGCTCCCAAAATTATCTGTGGTGGAGACAGATGCAACATTTTTATTTTCCTCAACTTCCTTTACAGTCTCATAATCCTATGTGTCTACTGAATCTCAAGCAAGCTTCTAATTTCTGAGCTACTGAAAAATAATCTCTTGATATTTATTTGTATATCTTTTACTGTTTCCTCTTCAAATTCCATCTAAGGCAAACTTCCATCTTATACATTGCTTGCTGTAGTTTTCACTCAGGTCTATTGGTTTCACTAAGGTAGGATTTGTTTGTCTTAATTATGTTCTGCTTGGTTTCTGAGCATCTTGAAAGCATTCAACCAAAAAAAAATCCTTCAGTTTTTACGTAATGAATTACTTTAAAACTGCACATTTAAAAAAGACAGAGGAGCATTTATCAGGATGTTTGTGGGCTCAGTGGTTATGCATTTAAAAAAATACTCTGTGGAAAGGCTGTGTCCCATGACAGAGATTTAGAAAGCTAAAGACTCAGATTCCAGCTGAGATTCAGGCCTATAATCTTATTTGAAATGTTCCCTTTCATAATACTACTTGGCTGCAGTATATCTGTAGTTGGGAGCAGTGGAAAACAAGCCGGCTAGAGTCTTTCCCGCAGAAAAGACCATCACCTGTTGGGGCCCTCACTGAGAAGTGCTCAGGGACTATTCTAGCAGCAGCAGCGCAGCAGCAGCAAAAGCAGCAGCCTCTGAAAGTACTGCCCACCATTCCATAACGGATACTTGTACTTCTGGAATGCACTTCATTTTTGAAAGGAACTTTGTACTGTAGAGGAGGCTAGTTTTCTTTCTTTTCTCCTGGAGGCTGTTTCTGGTAGTTTTTAACCCTGCAGTTTAAAAGTTTTCAAGGAAAGCCTGTGAAGTAGGCAGGCACAATGGAGGAAAATGAAAGCCAGAAATCTGAGCTGTGCCTGGCTTGTTCAACAGACAGCAGACAGATGAAGGGTAAGTAACAGAATCAGGCGAAGATGGAGTTGCATTTAAACACGTCCCTCATTGCTGTTTTTTTAACTGAAGGTAGAGAGAATAAAAAGTGTGCTGCTTCTGCATGTGACTTTTGAAGGCTTGCCTAATACTTTGGGGGTTTTTATGTTTAACTTTCTTTTTGAAGAGATTTTTATTTACTAGCTAAATCAGAGTATGTATATTGATGTCACATTTTGTGACATACTAAGCAATGTGATATGGAGCATGTTAGTTCCCTAGGGAAAGATAAGTACTATCAGCTGCCTTCTAAATTCTCTATTCTCCAGCTGCAGAAGCAGAGAAACACTTCATTTTTATAGAAGCAATATTGAGATTACGGTGTTTTTTTCAATTCCTATTTTAGAATACACAGATCTACAGTAGATTGTCATGAGCTTAATTTACTTTGTGTGAAACTAGGTGGGTTGGTTTTGGAATGAAGCCAAGAAATTATGAGCATGGTTTTCATGTAAGGTCAGCTGTGGTGCATTTGTAAAATTGCCATTGCACTGTATTTTGTGGGAAGCCTAATGCAAACTGTCTCTTGATGAATTTTTATGTAGGGTACTCTACTTGGTACCAACATTCAAGTAGCATGACAGATACCTAATCTAAATTTATCTCCTATAGTTACTTATAGAACACCAATCATGGTAGCTTTTGTGAATACTTCCAATACACATGCATGTTGTATTGTATTTTTCATGCAGATTTCAGTGAAACATATATGCTCCTGTGATTGTATAAATTAAACATAATATGTTTGGTTATAAATAGTAATTGAAAATATAGTTTGGTATTACAAATCAATAATATCTGTGAATATCACATAGGTGGCATACTCTGAAAAAGCATAAAACAAACAAAATTCCAAAATAGTCATTCTGCTAGAACAGGGTTTCTCAAACTTCGTTGCACTGCAACCCCCTTCTGCAATAAAAACTTCTACATGACTCTAGGAGGGAAGAGGACACTGAAGCCTGAGAACGGGTAGGGGATAGAGGGCAAAGCCCAAGGGATTCAGCCCCAGGCAGTGGGGCATGGACCCCAGCAAATCTCAGTCAACACTAGGAACCCCATTAAAATGAGGTCGCGACTGACCTTGGGGTTCCAACCCACAGTTTGAGAACTGCTGTGCAAGACTATTGCAACTATTTAAGCAATGGGTAACTCATAGTTCATCCATATCGATTGGGCGTGTGCATGCATCACCCTTGTGTGTACGGACAGCAAAATGTTCACTAAAATGTGAATGGCAAAAAGAAATAACATGACTTCCTTGCTACTCATGCAAAATATACTGAAATTCTTGTGATGGTAGAAAGCAGAGGTCAGTTTGGGCCAACTCCTGAAACTGAAAGATCAAAATCACAAAAATTAATCCAAAAGATTATCATGGCAGATTATCATGGGCACTTTGTAGGCCAAAAATTTAAGTTATTTTTTCTCGTAAATTTTTTCCATTTAATTATATTTCCTGTAGTGATGGCAAGGGCACCATTTTGGGAGGGAAGGGGTAGGGGCAGAAGCTATAGCCATGAGTACTGGGATGCTGCTTACTGTTCTTCCCCATTCCCTCATGATCAGGGAACTAGGGGAAAGTACACCACTTGTGTAAATTCCTCTCACTCCCAGCTTGTGAGGAAGCGGGCAGAGGGAGTAAGTGATGCCAGACCTGCCAATGGAGGGGAGGGAAAGGGGCAGTTGCCCTGGGGCCCAGTGATTCAGAAGGAGTCCAGGACCCTTTAAATAGTCACAAAAGCGAAGGAAGAAGTGCAAGCAGTGTCTGGTATGAGTGTCTGTAGCCCCTCCTGCCCTCCCAAAAGGGTGCCCTAGAGTGATGGATGGATGAATCTCAGAAAATTTGGAATTTGAGTTTAATTCAGATAAACACCCAGTTCAGATATTCAGGTCTTCTGAGTACTATCCTAATCCTCATAACGCCTTTACTCAGTCATTCAGCAAGTCCCATTCTCTTCCTCTCCACCTGCCATGATAGCAGATAAAGGTCTAGCAGGTACAGGTTATCCTCCTCAAGAGCATGGCAGACTTATCATATTCCTTCCTCTGAAGTCCTCAGAACATTCTTTATCACATACTCCATTTTAAGGGGTGATGCATATATCTTCCTCGCACCTGCAGGGGACTCTTCTAGGGGTAATCAGATGATTCTTTACCCTTTACAAAGTTTTCTGGGGGGATGGTTGTTAGGCTGACTCCTTCCTCAATGCCCTCTCACTCCCTATGTATTTTCTGATGTATGTAAAGCTGCTACTCAGTAATAGCATGATCTAGAAACTTGATGTTAGATTTCGCTGCCTCGGACCCTATGATCTTCACACAAACTCTGGAGCTAAAATGCCCCAAGGTGCATTGTAGTATTTCACAATCTCTATGCTTGTCTTCCACCAAGGTGACCTGCCACCAGGTAAGAAGTGCAAGGGAAGTACATTTAGAAGGAGACTGGAGTAGGGGGTTTCTCATGCAAACATTCCAGAGTTCCAGAAAGGGTTGGAGTTCAGAGTGATTCAGATTTCAGGCAGGGAGGTTATTTTATCCAAGTTAGTTTGTCCATTCCTAATGACTAGGTTGTGCATCAAAAGAAAGCAGTAGGGACTGCAGTGTTTTGTAGCATGATACATGTCTGTCAGTGCCATGTAAAGAACATCATATGTGACATATATTAGTAGTGCCTTGCTGTGTAGTTGATGGATTTTCACTCCATACCGCTGAATGCAGTGCCTTGTAGTAGCACACCCTAAACATGGCAAAGGTAACAATTAGTTTGCATTTGTTTCCTTTCAGTAGTGTGTGTGTGTGTGTGTGTGTGTGTGTGTGTGGGGGAACCTCATACAAATTGGATTTTAGGAATGGGAACAGTGTTCTCTCTAAACTGCCTGGCAGCACAGATTTGCTGGTGATTAATCAGCCCCGCCCAGTCAGTCAGCTCTCTGCACAGAGTCCTGAGCCTCTGACTGGGTAGGGTTGATTAATCACCTGTGAAGCTGTGTTGCCCTGCAGCTTAGAGGGAACCCTGAATGAGATGTTTTTCTCCCACATGTAGTGCTAGAAAAGGCTAACACAGCACCACATCTTTTAGGTCTTTTTTTGAAATTCCTATAAGAAATAATGCTAAAACACTTTGGTTTGGTGTTTCTGAGTATTCCCATGCTGAATCGTTAAGATATCTCTAAGAACTCAAGTAAGAAGCATGGATAGATTTTGCATGAGATGTAGAATCAAGGTTACAATTTTAATGAACTTTCACTTGGCTTTATGTTGTACAAATAAGGTACATGGCAGTGTGTAAAGCACAGACACTCCACATACAGCTAGCATAGGGGCAAATAACAGTGTAAACAATGAGGGGCAGCTTAGGTGAGGACATGCTAGGGTATGTACCCTACACAGCTCTCTACACCAGGGCTACTCAACTTTGGAAACCCTGGGGGCCATAATGATACTCACAGCACGTGCCGAGGGCCGCAACTTAAGTGTGGTGGCATATACATGCAAATATATATGCAAATATATGCAACTAGCTTCTTTCACACTGAGGGGCATGAATGCAAAGATTAAGGCAAGACCACACAACACACAGGCCCCATTTATATCAGTTCTGCTGATATGAATAAAATGCAATATTTACCCGATTTCCACCCATATGACAGCACTTTTAATGAGCAATGACAGTCCAGGAATTTAACTACTAAAATGCATATCAACAGAAGACCATTATATTGACTACTTTTTTGTTTTGGCTCTGACCTGTGGGCCGCGTGTTGAGTCCCGTGTATACCCAAACCGCACCGCGGGCTGCAAACAAACAGGCTGCGGGCCGCATGCGGCCCATGGGCCGCGTGTTGAGTAGCCCTACTCTACACACTCAAGCAGTGCCCCCCATGTCTATGCTTCTGTATTCAGCAGTGTAATTTCTCACTGTCTCCTTGCAATCAGATTCTTTCCCCACTGCAGTGAAAAGGTCAGTAAGTAAGGAAAGACTCTGGCATGGGGGAGGCAACAGGTAAAGGCAGCTCCTTGCTACTGGAGCCTTTCCCTGCTGCCAGAGCCTTTCACACACCACAGCAACAAGTGTGAACACAGCCTGTCTTTCACTCTGGCATGTAGCTACACATACCCTGCATGCCACATGTAGACAAGGCCTGTATTGTATTCTCAAGGAAGAGCTCACAGCTGCTATTGTGACTCTTACATTAGGGTATATGGATAAGAGTAAGCCATGCTTATGTGTAATGCTCAGACACTTGCAATGGCCCCTGTTCAATGAAAAATACAGAACCTCTTTTTGCCTGACACTTCTATTTCAACAAGTTCAGAGAAATAATGTCTATATTTGGGGTGTGATGGATTAAAAATGCCTGATTATCCCTCTTGCTTGAGATCCATTGATGTGGGTGCACAGCCTACAGAAGCTTTTTGAAGCACGGGAGCCTTTGGAATAGCCACATTTCTTTATTGCACACAAAATACTCCTTTTTACCACTTCTTTCAAATGTCTGTGCAGCTGGTGGTAGGATTTCTCCCTGAGTTTTCTGAAAGAATCATCACAGTTATTGAAGTTGGGTGTTTTTGTAATTAAGTTACACATGGAAAATTTGCATGGTCCAATAGCTCTCCACATGTGTGGCTGCAGCTCAGCCTCTGATGTTCTGACGTTGAGACGCTTGTGGAATGTTGGCTTGCTGAAAATCAGCTAGAGATTTTAAAGCTGCGTTGATTATGTTTCTTTGGTTTTACACATGTTTAAAGGAGCACCTTAAGGAGGCAAATTTAGTATAAAAGTCTGGCTTTGAACTCCAGGGCTTCCTACACAAGAAGTGCATTGCCACTTCCCAACAGGTATGCAAGAAAGCTATGACTGTGAAGGAGTGTAATGTTCTGAGTCTATGGCAAGTCATCCTTCTGTAGCTTTTATGTAGTGTTGCTCTCTGTTAGAAAGTCTGAATCTAGGTACAGATGTAAACGTCTCCAGGGTGAGGGACAGAGATGTTAGTGGCTAGTGATTGTTTATTGGTTAACAGTCTCAGTCAACTTGAGACCTCCTCCTCATCGTGTGCTCTGCATTTAAAACTCGGACTGGCAGGCTGGCTCACCCACTGCAGAGCAGCCTCTTTCTGTGGTGGGTCTGAGCTTGCCATGGACAGAGGCTGCTCCATGGGATTCCAGAACAGCCTCTGTCTGCGGGGAGCTTGGGCCCCCCATGAACTGGGGCTGCTGCTGTGGAGCATCCTCTATCTGCAGCAGGCCCGGGCTTGCCACAGACGGAGGCTGCTCTATGGGTTGCCAGAGCAGCCTCTGTTCACAGGGAACTCAGGGCTTCCCACAGACAGGGGCTGCTGCCTTCCCACACTGCTGCTGCTGTATCAGAGGCAGCAACGCAGGGCGGCAGGTGGGAGTGGTCTCTGTGGGGAGCCGATTTTTTAATTGGGTCCCATTGCAGTCCGGCTCCTGCCTGCCACTCTGTGTTGCTCCCTCTGATACAGAGGCAGCAACATGGTGTGGCAGGGGGCTCCTCGGGAATGGAGCCAGGAGTACAATGGTTGCTGGCCACTCCCCGGGGGGAGCATTTTAGTAACACTGTAATCGCTAAGAATTGTTGTGGCTACACGATTAATAAAATAAATGACTTTTAACATCCCGAGTTAGGAACATAAGGACAGCCATGCTATATCATACCAGATCTCTATCTAGCCCAATATCCTGTCTTCTGACCATGGCCAATGTGAGATGCACACAGGGAATGAATAGAACAGGCAATCAAGAGACCCATCTCTGTTATCCAGTCCGAGCTTCTGACAAACAGAGGCTAGGAACACTCAGAACATTGTGTTGGGTTTGGATCCATTTGGGCTCAGAATTGAGGTTCATCATGTTGCAGAGCTAGCCGCCAAATTCACACTTCTTTAAGTTTGGTGACACTTCCACTTAGGTTTTTATTTCAGGCTTATCTCTATTAGTAGTAGGTTTAATGATCTATAGGTACAGAACACTGTTAATTATCAGTGGTTCTCAAACTTTTCAGACTTTCTAGACTGTAGCCCTTTCAAGAGTCTGATCTGTCTTGCATACCCTCAAGTTCCACCTCACTTAAAAACTGCTTGGTTTTGTGTTTGTAGTGTCACAGCATACTATTAGTGACAAATTGCTTACTTTCTCATTTTGTCACTATACCATTTTAGTTTGTATTGACTTTGCTAGTGCTTTTTGAGCCTGTTGTAAAATTAGATATCTAGATGAGTTAATATGCCCCTGGAAGATCTCTGTGTACCCCTAAGGTACTAGTTCCCTTGGTTGAGAGCTATTGTGTTAGTTCACAGAAGCATTCCATATGCTGAAGAATATGCAATTTAAGGTGAAATCAGTGAGGCAACGCAGGGGAACATCTTACCACATGCTCGGAACCTAGATAATGGATTTGACAGACAAGTGAGGATGGTATTGAAAACAACTGGGTAGCCTGTGTTATACAGGGGGTCATAAAACATAAGGTCCAATTAGTTGGTCTGATAGTCCCTTCCATTCTTAAAATTGATGAATCTATGAAAATTGGGAGAATGTATTGATTCCCAAAATACAGTAATATGCAAAGGGGTATGTTTAGA
This sequence comes from Rafetus swinhoei, assembly GCA_019425775.1. Taxonomy (NCBI): domain Eukaryota; kingdom Metazoa; phylum Chordata; order Testudines; family Trionychidae; genus Rafetus; species Rafetus swinhoei. The sequence goes on from CM033424.1 coordinate 225,401,610, forward strand.
AGGATCTACTGGTAATACTATGAGGATAAAGAACTATTAATGAAACAGCAGTTTATAAATATAAATTATGCAAGAAATTTAAAGGGATGAACCTTTAAAGTTTCAGAGGGGTGGTTTTGCCCACAAAAGCTCATGATACTATATATTTTCGTTAGTCTCTTAGGTGCCACAGGACTATTTGTTGTATTTATAGCCTGTAAAGAGTTAATGTTAATAAGGATAATTATGGATGCATAACAAAGTTGAGTACGGCTACAACTGGACTTAAGAAGCCTGTCAATGCTGCTGTTGTTACTCCTCTTTGCTGACAAAAGAGGGGGATTTTTCATAGGTATTAGGTAATGGACCTTCAACCTATACTTTTTCAGGCACCAGAGGGTTCATGTTACGCAGTTACCTGCAGGTAAGCTAGCACTAACATACTCTCTGTGTCTAGCAATCTTTTTACAAAAGTACCCATGGCCATTAGTCTTAAAGAAGACTTGAAAGTTGTAAAGTTTATCTGACTTTTTTCTCTTTTCTGTCACGTAAAACTTGCTTATTTTATTTCTTGAGGAATGGTTTATTGAAAAAGTGATGTTGTATTTTCCAATCTGCTGTCTCAGAGAGGTATAAAATCCAAGTGCAATCCATGAAATTTAAAACCAGGCTATAGTTAGAAAATAGAAACAAAACCCAAGTGCTTGTCTTACTATTTCATAGGTGTTTCAGAGCATGTGGAAAACACTCTTTGAAAAGAATAAGGATTTCAGATCTGCTTTGTTAAAGAAAGTTTATCAGTTGGTATCCCTGAGGAGAATATAGGCTCATTAAATGTACTGTAACATATTGAAGAAAACTGTTTCTTCTTGTGGTAAGCATCCTATAGATTTTAAAGGTTAGGCAAAAAAAGGCTCTTCCATATCTTCTTTGTACTTCAGACAATAGTGAAGATGGTGTAAAGGAACATCTTAAATGATCAGTTTTCTGATAAGCAATTAAGTTTGTGTATTTTATTAAAGCTTATTAGCTTGTATTTCCTCATCAGTGGTATGGAACAGGATATTGTATACTACTGATGTTTTTTAAATTGACATAACTATATTCCTAATATATGTGACTGTTGGGGTTATGTCTTTATAATACCCTCTATTTTTTCAGACCAGAGAAAAAACAATTTTCATGTAACATCCTTGGACGATGCACAATGTCTTCGATCTAAAGAAATCCTTGCAAGTGGAAACAATCACACTTCCAATCCAAAGCCTACCCGCAACATCCCTCGCAGACATACTGTAGGTGGACCTCGCAGTTCCAAAGAAATACTAGGAATGCAGACATCAGAAATGGACAGGAAGAGAGAGGCTTTTCTGGAGCATCTGAAACAGAAATACCCCCATCATGCTACAGCAATAATGGGACACCAAGAAAGGCTGAGAGATCAGGTATGAAAAAAAAGTAATTTATTGGTTTTGTTTAAAAGTAATATTCCTAACTTTAAAAAAAAATCAGTATTAAATTATTAGAAAAAAAATTGGAATGTAGCAGACCTAAACAAATTTAATTGAATGGCTTTTGTTTTGTTTTTAGATTTTTTTAAAGGGGAGGAGTATGACTTCTTGATGCTATTTTTGTGCCATTCACTAAAATGAATAATTTTCTGAAGAGTTTATATGTTAGAGTCTAGTAAGACAAAAATTGAATCGGAATAGTCAAAGAGAACGTTTATCTCCTCTTCCTATGACAGCTAACTATGTTATATAAAAATATGGGACCAGCTGTTAGCTTTACCAACATTTTCAGCCTAGGCAGCCAAGCTTAGCAGAAAAGAAAACATTTGTCCACAGTGTAGGTATACCTCAGTTGGGCTATGTCTAGACTACAGGCTTCTTAAGTGCATCGAAAAAGCCATCTGCTTTTTTGAAAGAGAGCATTCAGACTGAATGGAGGCTCTCTCGCACGTAAGCTGTGATTGCTATGGACGGAATGGCCACCAGGGCACCTGTGCTTTTTCCTCTTTCCTCTTCTTTCGAAAAAACTCCCTCTTCCCCGTCCACACACGCCTTTTTGCGAAAGAGCTCTTTCGGAAAAAGGCTTCTTCCTCGTAGAATGAGGATTACCAATGCCGGAAAAAACCCTCTGTTATTTCGATTTTTTTGAGGAAGAACGCAATTGCAGTGTAGACATTCCTCAAGTTTTGTTGGAAAAACAGCCGTTTTTCCAACAAAACTCTGTAGTGTACACATATTCTTGGAGCTATTACTGGGGTGCTGGACCAGTTTTTATAGTGTGGGTGCAGAGAGCCTTCGAAGCACACTGTAAAGCCTGCATATGATCCCAGCTCCCGCCTGCTCCTCTCACCCTCCATGCTGCTGCCTCTGTAACGCATTAGGGATGTTAGATAGTAAATAACTGAATAGTCATGTAACTGCATCAAATTTTAGTGGTTACACGACTACACGATAGTCTCTGGGAGCGAGGCTGGCAGTCAGTGCGCTCCCAGCCCACTCCTGGGGAGCACCCTGTCATCCCGCGCTGCTGCCTCTGATACAGAGGCAGCAGCGTGAGGCGGCAGCAGCCCCTGGGAGCAGCCTCCATCCGCGGTGAGCCTGAGCCAGCCATGGACAGAGGCTGCTCCGTTGCAGCCATCCCTGCCTCCCCACCGAGCACCAGCTTCTGCCTGCCCTCCCCCACACTGCTGCCTCTAATAGAGAGGCAGCAGCGGAGGGGCGGGGAGTGGTGCCGTGGGAGCTGACACATGCTAGGAGCAGGCTTGAAAACTGACTTCCCACGTGTACCAGCTCCCGCCTGCTCCTCTCACCCTCCATGCTGCTGCCTCTGTAATGCAGAGGGTGGGAGGTGCAGGTGGCTCCACGGCTCTGGTGCTCGTGGGGAGCTGGCTTCAAAGCTGGCTCCTCATGGGCACTGGCACCTGCCTCCCTCACCCCCTTGCTGCCTCTGATACAGAAGCAGCAAGGCGGGGATGCGTGCACGCTTATCAGCTAATCGTGTATTCGACTGCACGTTGACATCCCTACTGGTCATAAGTAGAAATCACATTTCAGAAGGATGGTAACAACACCTTGTTAAAAAGGACCTTGGTACTCCCCACAGATAACAGGGCCATATCAACCCAGGTTCAGAAAAGGGTCTAAAATAATGGATAGAGATGTTCTAATCGAATCATGAGGTGCAGGGTGATGGATGGAATCTAGGTAGTATCAGAGAGTGGCAACCTGAAAAGTCAGGAGTGATATGTAACTTGTTCATGCTAGGGATGTTAGATATCTGGTAATTGAATAGTTATGTACAGGGCTTGACAAACGGCGGCGAAAGCCGCTCGCCAGCCCCGCACTGCTCATGCGCAAGAGCCGCATTGCGCATGCACGCGTCGCCGGTAAACGGGACGTGCGGCTGAAATCTACTCGCCTAGTTTGTCGAGCCCTGGTTGTGTAACTGCATGAATTCTTAGCGGTTACACAATTATTTGATAGTTCCCGGGGGCAGAGCCAGCAGCCAGTGCACTCTGGCACCACCCCACTGATACAGAGGCAGCAACATAGGGTGCCAGGAGGTGCCAGGCGGTCCACAAGGGGAACCAGTTTAAAAGCCAGCTCCCTGCACAGCAAGGTGAGAGGTGAAATGCATGTAGTTGACAAGATTAACCAATAAACCTAGGCTTATCGGTTAATCATATAGTTGACTACATGTTGAAATGCCTAGTTCGTACCTGTGTATATATAATGGTGTCTGGGAGGGGCTGTCTTGTTCCAACCTAGGAGTCAATGATGGATTCCATGTCACAGACTGAGTTGTGTCCATTCTCAGGGGGTACATATTCATCGTGGTTCAGTAGAGCCTATTGACAACTATTACTGTACCTCACTTGACAATAAACCTGGCCAGGCGCCTTTGATCCTTATTTGATTTTGTGGTCTTTGGGAGCTCTCTCGGAGTCTGCTGTGTTGACTACTTGCACAAAGTCAACACAACACACAGGATTGGGCACACATGCACATAGCCAAACAGTTATAATCATTGACGGAGCAGAAGACCTGTTTGGACTCCATACCAATAAATCCTGACTACTACAGCTACAAGCAAATCGAGAGTAAATATCAAAGTAATTTAGCAATGTATTTGTAGTTCTTATCAGTCGACTTCCCATGGATTCATGTGCTTGCCCATGTTTTATATAGAGACATTTCTTATTTCACTCCTATGAACACTTATTTCTCAAATGGCCCTCACGTGGTGTGCCTGTGATGGGGAAGATAATTATTGCATAAATCACTTCTTGCTTATTAGGTTAGGATGTTAATGTTTCTGAGATTCTTGCTCAGCATGGTCAAAGTCCTAGCATTTGGAGGACTTTCTTTAGGTCAGAACATTGTGTTGAAAATTGAGCAATCTTTTCTCGCCCCCTTCCTCCCTCATTTATTCCAAGGAATCTAGGATCAGCGTTTTCCAGTGCTTCAAAATAAAATTGTTGGTAAAAGAAAATGAGTTCAGATTTGCTCGAAGTCCTCAGTACTAACTGGTATGATCTATGCTCTATTTTTATACGGGCCCCTTCCTTCCTTTGAAAGTCTTGGATTTTGTTCAATGATTATACTTTTTATCTCTTTCATGAACTTTCATGGTTGTGTGGAATGTGCGGGGTGGTAGATAAAGGTATTGTACCAATTAAATAAAGGGGAAGGGGGAGGGCTAAGATAAGATCTTTCTGAGTCATGTAAATATTTAGCTCCAGTGGTGCAGACACTGCAAACCTAGTTTGAACAGCCTACAGCATGACACCCTATACAACTGGTAACTTGATCTCTCTCTGAAGCCAATAAATTACAGAAGGAATGCAGCAACCATTCTTGCTGTTTGTTTAAAATGTGTCATACTTGATAATTTATTGGGGGAGAAATCTGTGTGAATGTAGCCTTTTTCTATCTTTTGATGATTAGACATATGTACTGTGTGTAATGAGTGTAAATTTTTAAACAAAATTATCTCAAAATTACTATCAAAAGATCTAGCCACATTTCTTGGGTGCTTTCAGAAATGGAGAGCTCATCCATTCATCATTTGTTTTTTTTAAACATCCATAAGCCAAACGAACCACATTAAAACATGCAAAAATAAGTATTAATATGGTAGTAAGAGACTTTGTAATAGAAATAATGTCAGAAAAGTCTGGTTTTTCCACTCCAGTAACAAGCTGTGTTATATACTCAGATACACAATTCAGAGCTATTTGTCATTCCTTACTATTTGTGCATGTGTGCTCATGCACATGTAATGGAAATATGCTAGCAGCTCCATAGTAGAAGTTGTAATGCTATGTTACCTTTATGTATATGTGTGCATCTACCATATGTTTGAGAGAATTTGTGTCTGTCTGTCTGTTTGTTTAAGAACTCCTAAACAGTAGGAGCTAGGACCACCAAATTTGGTATGCAGCTTCCTCTTATCATAACTTAAAACAAGGTAAGAAAGAGACAGAATCATCAGTCAGGGGGAAAGAGCTGAAGTAGGGGTGGTGTCCTTCCCCATCTGGGACTGCTCCAGCCCTGAGACTTCCACCCCTCGTGTGCCCGTTAGGGAGTGTGGGGGTAAGGATGTTAAGGACTAGTTGGCTCGTTGATTCCCCCCCTTGCTGCCTCTATCAGATAGAGACGGTAAAGGGGGTACTTCAAAGTGGCAGCGCCGCATAGCTGATCTTGGGCTCTGTGTGGTGCTGCCCCTTTGAAACGCTGCCGCAGCTGACCCCAGGTTCCCTGTGGCATTTCCGCAGTACCTGGAGTCAGCTGGGAAGTCCCCAGCTGATCTCGGGCTCCGTGCGGCGCTGCCGCTTCGAAATGCCGAGCGGAGGGTGAGATCAGCTGGGGAGTCCCTAGCTGACTCTGGGCTCCGTGCAGCATTTCGACAGAACCTGGAATCAGCTGGGAGTCCCCAGCTGATACTGGGTTCCAGCACGGCATTTCAAAGCGCGCAGAGCCCAGGGTTGTCTGGGGAGTCTCAGCTGAACCCGAGTTCTGCAGAAATGCCATGCGGAGCCCAGGATCAGTCCCCAGCTGACCCTGGACTCCGCCTGGCATTTCAAAGCAGCAGCGCTGCATGGAGCCCAGGATCAGCAAGGGACTTTGAGTCCCCCGCTGATCCCAGACTCCATGCCGGTGCTTCCTCTTTGAAATGTACAAAAACCCCCATTTCAAAGCAGAAGCACCTTCGTTGAGCTTGGAGTCAGCAGGACTTCCTGCTGGCACCGGGCTGCATGTGGAGTTTCGTATTCCTCCTTTGAAATGTACAAGAGCCTGTGCTGAGGCTCTTCTACACTTCAAAGGAGGAATGCAGAAGTGCCCATCGACTAGTTGAGTAGTCGATGGAAATTTCATCGACTACTCGACTAGTAAATTAATCGTTATTTAACATCCTTAGTGTGGGGGAGTGTGCATTTACGAAGACACTTGCTGATTGTTCCCCTTCGTCAGGGAGCGAGGGAAAAGTGCACCGTTTGCTGCATTCCTCGCTCTGACTGGGGAGCACAGAGGGCAGACGAACCTGGACCTGCCCCAGCCAGAGCTGCAATGGCTATGGAGAGGCATGTCTCACTTGGCCCCAACCTGCTGTGGTGAGAGACCTGGGTAGTCCTCTCTCTCCAAGACATCCTGCATATTCAACCCCTCATCCCATACCCCACCCCTGAGTAATGATTTTAATGAAGCATGTACATTTTCATTTTATTTTCCAAAAAGCCAAAAATGAATTGCATTAAGAACCTGAGCAACACTGGGTAAAACTTGTAGTCTAGCATATTATAATTACAAAATGGTGTGTGTGTGTGTATTCATGTAAATGCTACATACACGCATATACCTACACTATAGCTATGTAAGTCGCTAAAATAGCTATATAAATCACTAAAATATTATTTATCACAGAAATATTAAATTTCTCATTTAAAAATAAGTTAAATTAAATCTCATCAGAAATACACTAAATGTACACTGATAGTCTCATAAAAATGATGTAATGGCTAGTGTGTCCAGCCTAACTACCAGCTTTTGCTTCTTGAAAGTTCTGGGCTTTCAGTTTCTGTTTCTCAGAAGACTAAAGTCATGTGTACAAAGACAGACACAGGCTGGATAGGATTCTTGTTGTGTGCTTATGTGGTGGTGATCCTGGGCCAAGCGAGGCAGAGCAGTTAGTTGAGACCATCTTAAAGACAGAGACACAATATATAGGAAAGGATGGAGGCAGAGTAGAAAGGAACAGTGCAGTGGACTGGGAAGAAATAATTCAGTACACACACAGCTTCCTATATTCTCCCACACTTTTGCCACAGAAAAACTGTCATGACTTCTGGGTATGAGAGATACCCTCTCTGAAAATATTTTGAAGAAATTCCTTCCCTGGATAAAAAAGGAAAACTTGTTACGTGTAAGCACTGCAAAAAGAAGATGCAGGGACTAGTTGCAAGAATAAATCATCTTGAGGAAAATGGCTTATTGGGAGATAATTATGAGGATGAAGGTGTGGAGATGTGTCTGAAGAACAGTATAAATCAACTGGTTAGTAACAAATAATTCACTTTGAAATGCATTATTTTTCAAGACTCTTTTAGTGTAAGTGTGATTTAACAAGTAAATTCCCACACTGTTTGCTATGTTGGAAATTTCTAGAAAAAAAAGTTTATCTTAGTTAATCTTTATGGCTTGTTTAATTAGTTAACTAGGTTTAGAATCTATCATCCAAGTATACAATAGAGAAACCTGCAGTAAGAGAAATCTAGAGTTTCCTATTGCCGTTGAGTGCCATTTTCTTATTTTATAATATATAATACATGCCCCTTATTTTGGAACATCGTGACCACAGACCAAGTGATGCCATAAGTCTATTCCCTATTTTATCTCTGCATAACTCAGCTTTCCCAAGGGAACTCCATCCTACACTTGTTTTCTCAAAAAACAGAAGTGCCAGTGAATTCAATGGGGCTCACTCCAAAATTAAGTGCTCTCTAAGCACAGTCAGTCTTATCTTTTTTGGTAATTTGGAATCGATCAGCATTCTTGCTGGAAAAAAATGTAAATGATTAATTGAATATGAGAGTGAGAAGAACAACTATTCAAAATCATTCAATATTCAAGCATAAGAGACTTTGATTGTTTATCTGCAACAACTTCAGGATCATCCATGGGTACTTTTAGCAGCAGTGCTACAACTAAATGCATTTTAGACAACAAAGTATCAGTAGGAAGCAAAAGTTTGAGATCATCCAGTAAAACCCCCACCAGTGGTGGATTTGTAGTAAGGACCAGCAAATACCAACTAGACACCATAGGTGTAAAGATTGTTTGGTTCATTGATGCCACAAAATTCTCCTTTTTGCATTGTTAACAATAAACACATTCATTGATATGGTTGAGTCCTTACAACCAAGCTACACTTGACCTGGTAGAGCAGACTTTGGTGGAAGGTTACTAGATGCACGGTATGAGAAGGAATCTAACAGTGTGTAAGAAATACCGAGGGGACGTTTGCCAGTTTAAGCCTTAATGAGTGGAGCAATGTGCCCAGTAAGCCAGTAATATGTGCTTGTGTGACAATAAAAGGTGGGATTGCATATCTTTTAGAAACAATAGATACATTGGAAAATACCCCACAACAAAATATTTATAAGTGATAGTGAAAGCTGTAATAAATTGTGAACAAAACTTCAACTGCCACATGTTCAGTTTTGTCACAGACAATACTGCAAATGTGGCAAAGATGAGAAGATATTTAGACAAATGGCAGGATGTATGTTCCTTAATAACAATGGCTGCAGTGCCCATTTAATATATCTTTCAGCCAACGACTTAAGTACATTGTCTTCAGGAATAAAAGAAAATGTTGAAGTTGCAAAATACTTCCGAAACAACCATTTTGCTTCAGCTTCACTGAAGAGAGCAGAAGGATCCAAATTAATTCTCCCTCAAAATGTTTGATGGAATTCTGTGGTTGATTATTTTGAACAATTTATTAAGAACTGGCCTATTCTCATAAAAACTTTGTGGAGAAAATCGTGATTTAATAGATGGAATATTTCATCCAAGTACAGTAAAACTCCAATAGTCCGGCATCTGATAGTCCGGCATCAAAATGGCAAGAGCCTAGTGAGTGAGCTTCGCCAAAAAATGAGTCACAAGGTAACAGCGACAGCAGCTGAACTGAGCAAAAAGGGTAAAAAAGGCTTAAAAAAACTAAAATATTACAGTATACTGTATACAGTATGTACAATAAAAAGGATTAAGAGCACTTTATATACAGTATATAATGTATACAGTATATATATAACCAGCTTATAGTACCTCCTGATAGTCCGGCATATCTGATAATCCGGCACCACCTAGGTCCCATAGGTTCCGGATTATCGGAAGTCTACTGTATCTAACATTAGATTAAAGAGGAACATAGAGGATAGGCTCAGTATATTGAAACCTATATCCATTGCCTTAAACTAGAGGAAAATTGCTGCTGCATTGCTGATGCTATCAAAATTTGGAAGAGACATTGACGACAAAAATACCTCACCAGAAAGTTAAACTGCAGGCAATAAAGAAGTAAATGGATAAAACACCAACTCCACCTCATTTTCTTGTGAACGTTCTTGATCCCCAGATACAAAGGTAGATGCCTAGCTTCTATGCATGATGCTGTTGCCATGGCATGGGCATCTCAAAATCACTCCTCAGTTAAACCAGTCATAATAAATTTCAGAGCTGAAGCGAAATCATATAATCAGTACATGTTTACTGATGATGAACAAAGTCAGTTCTTGAACTGGTGGAAGTCATTTGCCAGGCACCTTAAAACAGAGTTCCTTCAGTTGCTAAGCCAACTTTCCATTGCAGTAGCTTCCTCTGCAGGCACAGAGAGAATATTTTCATCATTTGGTATAATTCACTCATAGCTAAGAAATAGATTGGAAGTTGAAAAAGCAGGAAAACTCATATTTCTATTTCAGTCTATGAATCAAAATGACAGTGGGAGTGGGAAAGATGAGAGCTAGTTGTAGAAGTTTTATGGACACCGTATATGTACTGATGACTGGAGTCAATAACATTTGAAAATAAATTTTAAAAAAGAGTTTAAGGACAGTCATCAGCCAGCATCTCAGGAGATTGCTACAATTGCAAATGTAAAACATTTATGTAATATTTAAGTTTTAGTTTAATAAAATATAAGTGCTGTTGTGTTTGTGTGTATGATTTAGTTCTTACCATTTCTATTGTACTGCTGCTGCATCTGCACCTTGACACAGGTAATATGTATTATGCAGTGTTTCCTAAATTAATAAAAATTGTTATCTAAAAAATTACAAAAGTATATCCTCTTAGATATTGTAAAATGCTACACCGAGTTGTAAATTAACATATTTTAGGGATCAGATTTGCACCATTGTTTAAGAAATATGTGAAGATGTAGCAGAGGGAAACTTGATTTTCTTCTTGATGATTTAAATTGTGATTTAAATCAACTATTTAAATTGCCTTGATTTAAATCTTTCCACCGTACTGGTAATCCCAGTGTCAAAGTGGCATGGTTAGGAGGGTATATTATACTCCAGATAATCCCAGATGCTAGATCAAGCCTGGGCAAAACACCCTCTGCGGGCCGGATCTGGCCTGCCAAGCCACCAGATCCGGTCCATGGACGTAACAGGGAACACGCCACTCAAAAAAGTGGCTGCTGGACCTTTTGTTTTTCACAAACTGTGAGCAGGGAGATGGGGGGGGCGGGTGCTTCATGAGCTGCTTCCGCCCCCAGCAAAATCCCATTGGCTGGTTTCTGGCCAATGGGAGCTGCCTGTTTCAAGAACAAGAACCAATCTCCCTTCCCCTCAGGCTCTTATTCACAGAGCATATGGCCCTGCAGCCTGTGCGGAGGCGGGGCAGGCTCCTGCCTGAGAAATGTACTAGGCTGCTGGCCAGGAGGCTCACTGATAAGTCTCCCAGCCAGAGCCTGCCTCTGGCACACCAGCCCCTCCTTCCTTCCCAGCCCTCTGGTCCCTACCCCTCATAACCCAAACCTTCTGTCCTCCTCCTGAGCCCATACCCCCTCCCATACCTGCACCCCAGTCCTCTGCCCCAGATCACAATCCCTTCCTGCCCTAGGTCACAACCCAAACCCTGCACTGTAACTCCCTGTCCTAGGTTACAACCCCCTCTTTCCCTAGGTCACAACCTAAACCCCTGCACTCCAATCCCGTGCCCCAGGTTATAACTGCCTCCTTCACCCAAACTTCCTCCCAGATCTCACAGGCCCTCCTGCACTCGAATCCTTTACCCCAGGCTCCCTTCTGCACCCAACCTCCATCCCAGACCTTGCACTTCCTCCATTAATATCATGGAAGAGTGCGGCCCTTGACTACTTTCCAAAATCTTGGAGTGCTCCCCCCCCATAAAAAATTATTGACCATTATCCGATGGCTGAGTTTGGAGCAGTCCCTAGTTTTCTCTAATCTCTTCCAGGGACGTAACCAGCATAGAATTGGCCAGATAATCAAGGAGCTTTAATTGGCTCTCTTATGGGTCTTCTCTCTCCCTTTTTTGCTGCATCCAGCAAATGTGTACAATAGAGAGTTTAGCCTCTTGTTGTTGGTGAAACATTAGAGGTAAAAATGCGTTTTGACGATTATGTTGTGTTGTTCCCTCAACTTTGTGAACGATAGTAGCCTTTACTTTTCCCACAGTGTCTTCATGCTTTCTTCCACACTGGTTTCATGCTCAGCAAGCCCTCCCAGAAGCCTTTGATAAAGTCATTGCCCTGCTTTTCTAAATCCCTCCTCACTTCTCTCTTGGTTTCTACAACAAAATACCAGCTGTAAATAGTCAAGCAGAAAGCTGGGTGGGGGTTTGCTGATACAGTATTTATTTGTATCTTATAATTTTAAAAAGATTAATTCTTAAATACTTGAAAACTCCCAGCTCTGCACATAATAGTCTTTGTGACAATGGATTCCTCTCTCACTCTCTCATCATCCCATTTCCAGTCCTATTGTAGTATCTTGTCTTGAAACAGGAAGCTCACCAAAATGGAGCTCTCTTTGTTTGCACAGTACCTAGCACAAGGGATTCTGGGCAGTGCTGTAATAGAAAAAACAAACACTGGTGAGTGATTTCATTCTTATTGTTTGCATGGTTAGCCATGTAAGAGCTAAGCAGGTATTACTTTCAGTATCAGTCTCAAGAACAGTACAGTAGCCAGGCTACAGTAGCTCAAGATTGATGTATATTGGCAGAAAGGTGTAGTGGCAGCTTCTGTAATACCTGCCCGTGTCATGCCTTAGTTGAGACCATATTCCATGCTCATGAGAGTGAGGGTTTCCGAGAGAGGGATGCAAATGCAGCTGAGTGAAATTGCAAATGAAGCGCAGATTTGAATTTCCCATGCTTCATTTGCATAATTGCGGACCGCCGCTTTTTCGAAATACCCTATTTTGAAATAACAAACGCTGTGTAGACACGGTTATTTCGGGAGAAGACCCTTCTTCCGAAATAACCCTTATTCCTCATACAACGAGATTTACCGGTTATTTCGAAAGAAGGGTGCATTTGCATCCTTCTCTTGAAAGAGGGTGCAAGTTTAGACATACCCTGAGGGACTGAAAAGGTCCACCACAAGATTAAAAAAAGAAAAGAAAGTGTATTCTCCAGCTCTGGAGCAGCATATGTTTTTCATCCTGAGTGTGGTGCCAAACACATGACACTGGAGTACTGACTCGGCATATGAACCCAGTGAGTTAAATTGCGGCCAGCTTTGCGGGTAGTGACTGCAGTTAGTAGGGACGGAGAAGAAGTATGTAAACAAGGACAATGGCTCTGAGGATGGAAAAAGTATTTGAAGTTAAAAGGTTAAAAATGCTAAACTTCTTTCAAAGGGGAGGAGGGAAAAAATCCCTTAGGTGAACCTGTTTTACGAGTTATACCAGAAAAAGCTTTTTAAAGAGAAGGAGAGAAAACAAACCCGTAGAAGCCATATCCGTTGAAGCTTTTCAAAAGCTGAGTTTTTCATGTAACTTTAAAGTACAATCTGAGACACATGTGGCTCTGTTGCTTTTTCTTTAACTGATCAAGTACATTGTTAGACAGAGAGGGGAAGATAGCAACACCTAGCATTTCAGTCAGTGTTTTCTGAAGAACAGGTTAATCTATTTGCAAATGAAGTTAGATTTTTTTTAATTGCTGCTGTGAAATCCATTGTACTGACAAAATGGAGTTGCTTCTTTAAAAAAAATGTACAGTTGAAGCAAAGTGGTAGGTCTGAACCTGACAGGTAACTTTGGCATGCAGACAGGTGGGGTGAAGGTAACCATGGAGATTTGTGATGTCATGCCCACAAGAGCATGTCAGGACAGCTAATTTAACATGTAGTTGTTCAAAAAATCCTATAGGCTAGAAGTGAGTTTCATGCAAATGACTGAGTTTTGCTGCAAAAGGGCAAAAGAAAACACGGCAGAGACATGGAGGGCATTTTACCTGACAACCATAAAGGATTACAACAGAATTCATTTTAAACTAAACTTTCGGGAATACAAGGAAAGGATTCCATAACTTATCTCCTGCCTCACCTGTGGAATCCCAAATTCTAGGTAAATGTAAGTCTTTTTTCCCCCCCTTTACACTTAATGTAAGAAGTTTTTGAAATACCGAAGTGTGCTTTACTGCATTGTTCCTCTTGGCAGCCAAACTGAATCATTAAAATGAGCTTTCTGACCTGGCTTCTTTTCTTTTCTTTTCTTTTCTTTTCTTTTCTTTTCTTTTCTTTTCTGAATGAATTTAGGATTCTGAATAATTTGAAAGGCAATATAATGCATTATGCTGATTATATGAATAATGCTGCAAAAATGTTCTAGGTAGTATTTTCTAGGAGGAAACCAAGAACTGAGACACCGTATTTGTTTGTAGATTATTGCCAGATGTGTCTCCTTTAACTGTTAAAACAAAACATTAACATTGCAACTACATTTATTCCAGCATTTCAGAACTTCAAAATGCAGAAGCACTTATTTTAACGGATGATAGAATCAGTCAGTGGAATACTTCTTATGAATATATGCATTCATATTGCAACATAATTTGTGTGTGAGATTTTTTTAAAAGACTTGTCTTGGGTAAATGCGGATATGGTAGGAAGTCAAGAACAGTTGTTGGGGGGAGTGGGTGATCCAACAGCAGAACTAAATTCTTCTTTTGTGTTTTGGGGATAAAACCAAGGTGCTGGGTTTTTTTTAAATTTAAGACAGAATAAATCTCTGTGGTTAGCTATAACTACTTTTGTGTTACAGCAATCAACAAGCTATGCCAATTAAACAATTATATTCAGGGGAAGGTTCTCTCATTGACACTGCTGTGATAAAATTACTTGAAGCAGCCTGATATCTACAAAGTTTAGCTTAAAGGTAAGAAAGGGTAGGGTTTGAGTAATTAGTGTCCAAACTTATCTGAAGCCAGAAAGATCTAGGTTTAGTCTGAAAACACCTGTGAAATGTAAACTCAAGATAGAAACTTGATCAGTTCAATGTAAATCCTCAATAGGATTTAGCAAATGAGCAGGCTGCAGAATGTTTTAAACACTTTATCTAATTCCAGTTACAAAACCAGTGTATAAAGAGCTCTTGACATTTTGTATTGCAAGTTAAAACAAGCTATATATATAAGTTTATTACACAGCTATTTTGTTTTTCTCTCAGTACAATCTTTAGAAGTAGTTATTAAAAGGATATTACTGAATTAATTTGCAGCCTAAACATTTTTTAACATCTGATGTATTACATCTTCAATATTAAAATATGTACTATTGAACAATATGTCAAATGAACTTAAATATTTTCATTAATTACACTGATGCGGGTTAATAATGTGGAAAGGGTATTGAAAAGAATTATTGAGTACTCATGCTGTGTAGATTTTTGATCTGTACTGATAAGTAGAAAAGCAGCATTTGATTTAAACATAAATATTGTAGGTGTTAAGTATAAATGTTTTTAGTTGGCATCTATGGCACTGCTACATTTTTTTCTAGCACCCCCTTTTTTCTTGAAATTAATGGGTAGCAGGTTTAAAACTAATAAAAGAAAGTTCTTCTTCACACAGCGTGTAGTCAGCATGTGGAACTCCTTGCCAGAGGAGGCTGTGAAGGCTAGGACTATAACAGAGTTTAAAGAGAAGCTAGATAATTTCATGGAGGTTAGGTCCATAAAAGGCTATTAGCCAGGGGATAAAATGGTGTCCTTGGCCTCTGTTTGACAGAGGCTGGAGAGGGATGGCAGGAGACAAAGCGCTTGATCATTGTCTTCGGTCCACCCTCTGGGGCACCTGGTGCTGGCCACTGTCGGCAGACAGGATACTGGGCTAGATGGACCTTTGGTCTGACCCGCTACGGCCGTTCTTATGTTCTTATGTTCTTATGTTCTTATCTATGACCGTTTTTAGTTTAGTAGATTATTATTATTATTATTATTATTATTTAATCAAAAAGTCTACACGTTTATATTTTATAGGCCAGAGTTGCACAGTTTTGCTCTTTTCAGGCTTGACGAGAATGGAGTACATACTGTAGTAAGGAAGCTTCAGGGGGTAGCCGAGTTACTCTGTACAGAAAAAAAGGAAGTCTGACAGTTGGAAACCCTTTTAGGGTATGTCTACACTGCATGATAAGCCTGGAGTCTGACTCGGATTTGAGCCCAAATCCCTCTTCTACCCATACACAAACCAGTCTGAACTGGGTCAGCAAGCACTCAAGACTGGAGTCTTGGGAGTCTGCTGGGGGTGTATGTATGTGAAAGACGGAGTCCCACTGTGACTTGAGAGCAATGCCTGTTATTTTGCATTGTGGATGCAGCTCAAGTTACATGCAAGTCAGAAGGTCTGTGTAGTGCAGTGGGGACATGTAAGTACATCTGTGTGAGACCCAGGTCCAGGAACTGTGAGCCAAGGTTTTCAGTGTAATGTGCATGCTTATGTGCAGGCTCGTAAACACCAAGTCCATAAGGGTAGGTCCCGCAGACCTAGGTCTACTAGGCAGTGTAGACATTAGAGGCTGGGGTGTCCTGAGAACTCCACTAGGCCTGCCCCCTAGTATCGTATTGAGATGTGGGACGCTCTGCGAGATGTGAAGCACTTTCCAAAGTGTTGAGGTGGTTTCCACTCCAATATTTCTGACAGGAGCAGCATTATCTAGCACAGTACATTTCCACATACTGAAAGGGATAGTACGGAGATCACTGAGCATATATGAGCCATCTAAACCATCTGAACTCACAGAACCAAAAGCTTGTGGAAGGAGTGACCATGCATTTCAGGAGAAAGGAGAGAGTCCATGCTGCTTCTGCGCATCTCGCTTTGTCCCATGTGTACTAATAATTGCTATGAATGCTAAGCCCCCAGCTCCACATTTCTAGCCCAATGGGAGCTGGGGCAGTGCCTTCAAGTGAGAGCTGTGTGGAGCCACTTGGATGTCTCCACGTAGCAGCCAGGCCTGCTAATGGCTACTTCTGGGGAGCACCATGGTCTGTGGTGTCAGGACAGGCAGGAAGCCTGCTTTAGCTTGCCCACTGCGTCACTGATCGGGAGCCACTGGAGTTAAACTCGTACCCCAACCCTGTGCCCCAGCACTGAGTCACCCTCTACACCAGAAGCCCCCTGTGCTCCCTAAGGGTTCATCCCCATCACAGAAACTGCACCCTATCCCCAACTCCAGTCCAGAGCCCTGCCCACACCCTAAAAGCATCTCCAGCACCAGCACTCTCAGCCCAGAGCCCTCATCCCTTCCCCCACTCCAAGCCCCTGCTTCAACCCTCAGAATTCTCCTGTAATCTGAATTCCTTTGCCCCATCCCATAGCCCGCATTCTATCACATGATATAATTATGATGGGTCATGGGCATCAGCAATTTTCTTTAACTGGGTTGTAAGAAAACAACTTTGAAAACTCTGCTTTAGAGAACTCGTTGAACAATTAGCATAAAAGCATGAATGGTATAAACGGAGTTTAACTTATGTAGAAATAGTTTCTGCCATACAATATTTACAGCATATGGTTTCTTCATTTATATTTATCAAGTTCAAAGTGATAAAATAACTATTATTTTTTAAAGAAGCAAAATGTATTAATAAAGTTTTTTCCCCTAAACATAGATCATACTGAAAAATGGTGCTCTCTAGATTTGTATGGCAAATAAGAAATAGCCCTGGAAAGAATAAAAACAGCTGTAACAGGAAAGATCTTTTAGGCTAGAAGCATTCATCTTCACTGTGACCTATCTATTCAACAAACAGCTCAGCTATTAAAAAGGAGGCTGTTTGGTGTTTTGCACTGGCAACAAACCTTATAAAAAACTCTTGTTTCTTGCCTTGGATATTTTTGAGCCCAAATTGGCTATGGAATAATGTGCATTAGATTAATTAGATGCAGGCAGGCCCCTGAGCCCAGTAAAACTGATTGGGAACATATATAATTATGGAGGAATTCCCCTATTGGCAGAAAATACCATAGTTATTTGTTATGAGTTTCCTTGTACCTTCCTGTGAGACAGAATACTGGAGTGTGTGGGCCATTAGTATTTCCTGTACGACAATTCTTGGGTATCTTTGGGTACTATACAAGTAGGGTACAGTAAGTTTGCGGGCTGAATGAGGAATACTTTATCTCTAACTGCTCCGTATGGATAGTTAGTTATTGTTTTTTGAGATGTTTTCTTGTTCATTGACACTACTTAAAATAGAATTCTCTGAGCAAGGCCAGCAAAAAACCCATTTGGAAGACTAGAGAAGACTGAGCATGGGTGAGCTATGTAAAATAGCAGTTGTCAACCTGTGGTCCATGGACTATATCTAAGCGGTCTGCAAAAGACTTAGACTGAAAACTGACTGAATAGAATTCAACTGTGTATACAGACAAGCAGTTTCCAGAGGGGTCAGCAATTCCATTCAATATTGTTAGGGAACTGCAAATGAAAAAAGGCTGAGAACTATTGATCTAGAATATGCCAGCCAACACTGGACAGGTTTTAATGCAGCCATATATAGGGAAAAATAGGCACACACCTTTAAATTCAATTGAAATGCATGAGATACAAAATATTTTTGAGCTAGTAGGTAGAAAAAGATAATGTCTTTACTGATTAGGACTATTGTTATATCTTTGATTCTGATCCGGTAAACATGTATGCATGTGTTTAACTTGATCCACATGAGTATTCCATTAGCCTTACAGTGGGGATTTTTGTAATGCTTTTCTTTTATGTTAACATGGGAGCGGGACATTTATTTGTGTCAGTCATTGCAAAATAAACATACCTCACACATCTTACCATTGGTATATAATGACATTTTTTCATTTGTTTTTCTAAACAAAGGCAGGTTAACTTGGACTCACCAGAGCAGATTTTATCCTAATCCCTGTGATATAAAAACCTTTTCAAAGCTGTGTTTAGGACAGCAAAAGTAAACAGATCAAGCAAATCTCTTATGAAAGAGCATTTTCAGTTTCCTTTCTCTTCTCATGAATAGACTAACTGAAACAACACTGTTGTTGAAAATTGCATTTGTCACCCACTAGTGCAGTCATAGCCTCTCCAGAACCACGTGTTGTAGCATTTGCTTTCTCAGTTTAAGAGCATGGTTTGATTGACTGTACCAATACAGAATTGGAAATGAAGTGAGTTTTTGCATTTTAGCAACCAACCAAACAAGGGCATTCTGCTTTGATATGGGTGCTCTTTGGGTATGTCTACATCACATTCCTCTTTCAAGGAACCTAAAAAAATTAGGTTTAACGGTTATTTTGAAAGAAGGGGTTTCTTTCAAAATAACTGTGTCTACACAGCATTTTTTATTTCGAAATAGCGGCCGGACGCGATTATGCAAATGAAGCACAGGAAATTCAGATCTGCTCTTCATTTGCAATTTCACTCAGCTGCATTTGTATTCCTCTCTTGAAAGAGGAATGCAGTGTAGACATGCTCAGTGGTGCAAACAAATGGTATCACTACCTCCTCTCAAAGGGTAAGTACCTTCCATATGTCTGCATTTTATGTGGCCTCCCTCACAAAAGACCTCAGTGACCCTATTCAGTCATGAGCAACCTATTCTCTTAGTAATCACTGAGCAAATACACATTAGATTGTGTCTATGCTTGCTGGTGGATGAGCACTGCTGCAATTGATTCAGTGAGTGTTGATTTAGGGGTCTGGTGAAGACATGCTAAATCAGATTTGTGAACTCCATCTTCCTGAGAAAGGTAAGGTAAGTCAATGGGAAACACTTTCCTGTCCACACAGCTTAATGTAGCTACTGTGCTAAGTGGATCTAACAACATCAACTTCAGCAATGGTATTCATGTAACTAAAGTTGTGTAAGTTACCACAGTAGTGTAGACCAGCTCTTAGTCTGCACTGGCTAGGCTGATGCCTTGCTGCTGAGTCTTCAAAATTTAGTTGTTTTAAACAATTTTTTACAGAATTCTTAAGTACAATAATTGCCATGTTGAATCAGATCCAAAGTCCACCCAGACCAGTGTTCTCTATGTGACGGTGACTAATACCACGTGCTACAGAGGAAGCTTTGAGAAGCCCAGAATGGGCAGATGGAATAATGTCTTCCAGTTTCTCCCAGATCATTTCTTGTCATGTAGTTAGAGACTGGCTTAAACCATGAAGCCTTTAATAGTTTTGATTGTTCTCATTTTAATTTAATTGACTGTCACTTTGTTCTTGTGCTGAGTAGCGGGAAGAATGGAAGTTTTTTATCTACCTTCTTTATATCACTCATTATTTTATATACTTCTTTCATGCCCCCATTTATGCATCTAATTTCTAATGTAACTTATCCCAGTCTTTTCAATCTCTCTTCATATGAGCATTTTCCCAACCATTTATCACTCTCATTGTTCTTCTCAGAAAGTCCTCTAGTTCTGCAATATCCTTTGGCGATGGGGTGATCAGTCCTCTAGTTCTGCAATATCCTTTGGCGATGGGGTGATCAGTACTGCACACAAGATTCCTAATGAGGCTGCACCACTAATTTATATAAAGACATAAAAGTAGTTTCTTTTAGTATTCTCTGCCCTGTCTTTTATGCATCCTGACCAGCTTGTTGGTCTTTGACTGCAACTGAACACTCAGCAGATGTTTATATTGAACCCAGGTTCCTTTTTTTTTTACTTGAAACAGTTAATTTAGCACCTGTAAGATATACAAGTCATTTAAATATTTCCCTCAACTGTTCATAACTTTGTATGTCTCAGTGCTGAATTTCTTTTGCAATTCTGTTACCTAATCACTTAGATTGTTTAGTTGTCCTGGAAGACCCTCAGAGTCATTTCTGATAACTAACGACAATAAAATTGTCACCTGCAAATTTTATTTTCCTGCTCACCTCATTTCCAATCATTAATAAAGGTATTAAACCAATTGGGACCAAGTACAGAACCTTGAGGCACCCCACTGTGGACCTTTTGCCATGATGAAAATTGACCATTTCATGCTATTCTTTGCTTTCTATTTCCTAACTTGTTTATACTTGAATATTCAAGATTTTTTTCTATTATGTAGCATATAATTTGTATGTGTTTACCAGTACCGTGAGACCTGATTCTTTAGAATTTCAATTTACTAACCTATTCTCTCCTCCTTATCTCCTTCTTTGAGTTCATATTTAGATTAAATAATCTAAACCTCTTGGGCAGTGATTCCCAACCTTTTCAAGCAATCTGTTAAAAGTTTACGGACTCCCCAAAGGAAGCAGTGGGAAGTGGCAGCCAGCACGTTCTTTGGTCTGCACTGCTTCCTCAGCTCCTGCCCCCCTCCCTCCCCTGCCCATCCATGGTGGTTATGGCGAAGAGGCTATCATGGCCAAAGGCAGTTCCTGCCCCAGCAATACACCCTTGGCTGGGTATGGAGCCCTGGGGGAGGGGAAAAAAAAGAAAGGAAAAGAAGAGTAAGGATCGGGCCCACTGTGGGACTGGGAGGGGGAGAGGGCTGGAGTGTAAACGGCAGGGCAGCTGGTGGCGGGAGGATGGATGGTGCCTCCTGGGGGAATCAAGATCCCATTTCAAGAGCAGAGGGCAGCATGCATGCGGCCAGTCATGAACAGCAAGCCCCAGGTGAGACGCGCCTGGCGGAAAGTCCCAGTCCAGTGGTGGCCCGATCCTTACTTTTCTTTTCCTTTCCTAAACTTTCTGTGGACCTCCTACAGTACCGTCATGGAGCCCCAAGGGGTCTGCGGACCACAGGTTGGGAACGGCTGCTCTAGAGTCTGGTACCTGAGGTACAAGTGTCATGTAGTGATTTAATAGCAGGGAAAGCTTTCTCACTGTTTCTCCCAACTTCTTACTTAAAACACTATTACATTCTACTTGGTAGCATTTAAACATGGGGCTTGTCCACACAGATATTTAGTGCACAGCCAGCTAGGCTGTGAATGTACAGGTTTAACCTCTCTAGTCTAGCACCATTGGGACCTGACTGGTGCCGAATCAGAAAGTTTGCTGGACCATGGGAGGTCAATATTGTCTAGCAGCATTACTAACTCTTCCACTGTTTACTGGGCTCTGAGAAGATATTTAAGGGTAAATTAGAGCTAAATAAGAGCACAGAACACTGACAGCCAGGATTGATGGCTGTAAGCAAACTTTATGGGATTGGAGGAAACTTGGCCATGCCCATAAGTGGACATCCGGCTAACTAAAATCTTGCTGGACCCCGGATGTTGTCAGACCAGAGAGTGCTGGACTAGAGAGGTTCAACCTGTACAACCCATTACTCTGCTGCTGTTTGCAATATCAGTATGTCAAAGTGTGTGACAGAACCTCTAGAACAGGGGTTGGCAACCTTTCAGAAGTGGTGTGCCAAGATTTAACTTTCCCCACCCCCCTCAGTGCAAGCCCTGCCCCCTCCCATCCTGCCCATGCATCCTCCTTCACCCCTCTCCTTCCCTCACATCCCTGTGCTCCCAGTGCAGACACTGGCAGGGCAGCAGCACTGCGACTTGCAGCCCCCTGGGAGCAGCGCTGGGGTGAAAAGGAGCCAGGGTGAGGCAGAGACACGTCCCTGCCCGGCCCTGTCCTTTGCCCACGGCTCGTCCCTCACCTGCAAGCTGTGGCTCTGGGGCTGAGGCAGGCAGAGCCTGGGGCTGCCCAGGGCTATCTGCAGCCCCCAGCCAGGCACAGAGGGGTACTAGGGAAGAGTCTCCCCACATGTGGGGAGCAGCCGTGGCTCAGCCTGGGCCCCGGCGCCCCATGGAGGTGGTAGCAGTGTGTGGTCAGCCACGCCACCCCCATCTGCGGAGCAGCCCCAGCGGTGCTCCCTCCTGGAGCAGGAGGCAGAGCCTGCATCAGGGAGTAGGGAGTGTTAACCCCTTACCTCCTGGGAGGTGCATGTCCGCGGTATGTGGAGCTCAGCGCAAAGTCATACCGCTCGCTCCATTTGCCAAGCTGCCTGGTCCCTACCCCATGTTGCATGTGCCACAATAAATAATCTTGTGTGCCACTTATGGCACACATGCCATACTTTGCCAACCCCTGTTCTAGTGCATGGTCGCATCCTCCTCGTGGTTACTTAATAAACGTCTGGCTAGAGTGCTATAACGTTACGCTCCAGTTTGCTGCACATTAACTGACCATATACACAAGCCCATGGAGTAAGCCACAAAAGAGAGTATGAAAGGAAAGTAACCAAAAGTAGCAGAGGACACCTGAGGCAAAACAATCAAGTCAGAAAAGCCAAGTAAGAGGAGTCACGTGTTAAGTAATGCTGAAAGATTTATTATGCATCTGATGGTTGGTTGTCTATTATATGTAAAATTAGTAGAGCTGGTCAAATATAGAAGTTAATTCCCATGAAACATTTAAAGGGAAATGAAAAAAATGGTTTCCTTTGAAAATGTTCACAATATTTTAAATATGAAATCTTCCATTTTGATTAGGTTCAGAATATAAATGCTCATTTTTATTTACTTTAAAACACTTATCAAATTGAAAATATTTCACTTCTAGAGGTCATCTTTCCCCCGCTTGCTCTGTGACTAAAAAAGTGGAAAAGAAGGAAAGTGTGTGGGAAAAACAAAATAATAAAATAGTTAATTTGAATAGCAACTGATATTTTGTTTTGACAAAATTTTGTACAATTTTAAATAATAAAAAAAAGTTTCACACGCTTTGTAAAGCTGTTTGATGCCCAAAATAAAAATACCCTTCCTGACAAATATTTTGGTCAGCTGTCCACACTGCACAGAGGCATTAGCCATAAGAAGTGGGGAACTGAAATGCCTTTGGCCCAGCCCAAGCAGAGGAGAATCTCCTGGGATTGAAGCCATCTTTTAGGAGTAGCAGAGACTTCCTTAAGGAAAACCTGAATGCAGCAACTCAACAGAAAGGCTCAACCAGGTTTTCTTGCTCCCTTCTGCTGATTTTCATGATCCCCGGACACCTGAGATGTCACCAGACAAATTTGAGCAATCTAGTCCCATGATATTCAGAGGGGGTATATCTGTGTGTCTGCCCACCTGTCTGTTTTTAGATCTTTCTGCCTCCTGCAGCCAAAAGGGGTTTCTCTGTAAATTTTTCTGGGGAGGCTGTGCTCACTAATGTGAAGGCTGCTTCCACAGTCTAGATTATTGGATCTAGTTCTGGACTTCTCCTCCTGGAGAGCCATCATGGGGTTCCACTAGAGTCTTGTTTATTACTTAAAACCTGAGGACTGCTACTCAGAACAGTGCACTTTTGCTTAGATTTAAGTGGGAGGAGTCCTGGTGAAGGAGCCATCTATCTACCTGTCATACTTGTAACATGTTAGTCACCACAGCATCTAGGTCCTGACAATAAAATAGTTGAAGCTAAATATTTGAAGGAAATTATGACTTGACTGAAATTTTATGACTTGCTTTGTGGGCTTCCTGCCAGACTAATAATCAGAATGTCCTTCCAGGTCACAGCCTTGGACATGCTAGTGCTGGTGTGTAAAGTCAAGCAATATGTTCTAAAGTTGGGGTATGTGTGTACGCATCCTGAAGTCTTTTCCCCTCTGTCCTTGCAAACATTATTTTTCAATTCCATTTATTCTTTCTAACCCTGCTTTTCCATTCTACATAATGTCATACATCAGTCTGTTGTAATTAATAATAAATTACTTGCAGAAGGAACAAATATTTGACTTTGATTAGAATAAGTAAAAATAAGTGCCACTTATGTTTTCGTGAACTGAATAAATACATAATTGGGCGTCATAAGGTGGCTGATTTAAATAACACTCAGTTTGTGTTGTTCAGTTCCTTAGCTGTAATGTACAGACATGGCATGCTTAAAAATACATAATTTAAACACCTCTGTTAAGGAGTGTATAACTATAGTACAAAGACAGTGATCACATTTACTTTAGATCTTAAAAATCTATTTTTTATTAAATCTCTATTTTTAGCATGTTGTGAAGCATATTGTGCTCCTTAAAGAAACATCTTAAAGAAATGCACAGATGATTTATATTAATTTTCATGCTTTCATTGTGCATTCTTTTATGAAAAAGGTCTGTTTCACCTTAATTATGCGTAAGAGCTTTCTCAGTGCAATAATCTTTTTATGGTGGTTGCCATTAAAACTGAATATTATTTGAACAGTTACTGTCTAGTGATATGAGAGAATGACATTGTTCCTCCACAGATAGAATAGGAAATCATTACAGTATCTCAGAAGTGGAAGTAACCATTGGCAAATTACTTTTAATGGTGTCCATCATTGTTTTTATTAGTTTTTCAGCTGGTGCACAGAAGTTGCTGTCTTTTTACCCACCACAAAACTTGTATAGGCTGGAGGGACCCTGCTGCCTGTCTGATTGCAACTGTGTCAGAGAGCAGGAATAAGAAGGATGTATATGTTGTATCTAATCTATCTTGTCTGTTTTACCATAAATTTTTATATTGTGCCTGTCACCACGGTATCTAAGTACAAATGGTTGGTGCAGTGTATCATGTAATAATTATGATCACAACTTTTATTTAAAATAAATATTAAAATTCTAAGGACTTTTCTAAAACAAAACAAACCACAGTAAAAGGGCTTCTGAAAGTCAGTGTAGTGCTCAGGTCATTGGGAGTGTTAAAAGCTGAAAATTAAAAGGCAGGTGGAGATACAAGGTCCTTTTACTACTAAACATGCTCCCACTGAAGTCAATAGCAAAACTCTCATTGACTTCAGTTAGGCAGGATCAGGCCACTGATAGATTGGCTGACAAAGTCTCTCTTCCTCTGACATCAGGCACAGAATTTAAAACCTGGCTCAAGTGTACTTTCATTTTATTTTATTTTTATCCTGTAAACATTATATGCACCGGATGTTGTGACCCACGCTTTCCATCTCTTCATTTCCTTCACACAACTTCTGCTGCTGCTGTCAGTCACTAAGGAGCCTTACTCCTCTTTAGTCCTTTCTTCGGCTGCTAGATACTGCTGAGAAGGAGGATTTCACAGGGATATTTTTCTAATCCAGTAATTGAACAACTGGGTTAATCTCATTCAAAGACTGGGATTTTAGTGTAACATAAGGGAAGACTTTCTTGATACCAGTGTATCACTGCCATTAATGCTAATGTAATTACATACAGGAGTATTGAGAAGATAATGTATGATGCTTGGTTGTAATTAAGGAGACATAAGCTTAGTTACATTACATTTATGATCACAGTATTAACTGAATAGTAATAGAGAGGTAGCCGTGTTAGTCTGATCTTGCTAAAACAAAAGGAAAAACTATGTAGCACTTTAAAGACTAACTACATAGTTTTTCCTTTTGTTTTAGTATTAACTGAGTTATTCTGATCTCAGTTTTTTTATAGCCATTTAACTGTTCACATTTGAAAATGAATGAATAGCCGAGATACAGTTTGAACCTCTCTAGTCCGGCATTCTCTGGTCCAGCAACAGCCTTGGTCTGGCATGATATTAGTTAGGTAGATGTCCACTTATCGTGGATATGGCTAAGTTTCCTGTGGTCCCATAAAGTTTGCTTATAACCACCAGTACTGGCAGTCAATGTTTTATGCTATTATTTTGCTCTAATTTACTCCTAAATGTCTTCTAAGAGCCTAGTAAGCATTGAAAGTGTCGTAATGCTACAGCTAGACAATATTGACCTCCTGTGGTCCAGCAAATTGTCTGGTTTGGCACTGGAGAGGTTCAACCTGTAGATTAGTTTATCCAAAAATGTTTTTCCCACAAAGGGTGAATGTTTGAAAAGCATTTACTATTTATTATTAATATTTATAAACTTTGATTTTTTAAAATATGAGGTGAGCATTTGCCTTTTAACAGTATTTAACATATACTTGGGAGAGAGGTTGGTAGACTGCCGTGGAAAATTTCTCTTGAACATATTACATTATGATTCAATTTTGTCTCATGGTTCCGAGAAACTGTCCTTTTTTATTATTTTAGAAAACCCAAAGACACATTGTTCTTTTCATGATAAAGAACATTCCTGTGAAAGGTGTACACCATTTATTGGAAGTCTTCCACGACTGATGTAATTGGTAGTTTGTGGGCTTCTTCTGAATTGAAAATAATATTAAACAGTCTAGAAAATTGTAGTCTTCTAATCTTAATCACTTAGACAATGAAACGTGATTAGATAGATAGATCGATAGATATGAAACTTGCTTTTTTGCTGTTGCTACTGCTATAATATTTTGACTTGGAGAATTTTTCCTCCTTTTGCTGTATCAGCAGATATCACTTTATATGAAAAGGAATAATGAACTGACATGTTGGATTTTGTTTCTGCCTTAATTACACTTGCCACACCAGAGATGTTAGCTTGCCAAGAATTACTGTGCATCCAGTACCTCTGGAAGAGCTGTTTTTGTAACTAGTAGATTGGCAAACCCAGCTGGAGTTAGGGAATTTCTTTGTAGTCTATTGAGGAAGAAAAAGGAGACTATGACTAAAAGTTTACAAATACTCAAAATAATTGTGAGAACCATTTGGTTTGTTAAATATTTTTGGGTAGATTCTCCTGCCTTAAGTCCAATTGACATTAATGAGTTACACATGTAGAAGGAGAATTAGGCCCTTTATGTGATTGACGAGAGTGACAGAAGTTTCAGTTGTACAAGGTGAAAAAATAATATAATCCTTTTAAATTAAACAACTACAAATGTAGTTTGAAAGAAAGAGAGTTACCATTTTAATTTGTATAGTGGTCATTGTGAAGATTAGTTTTCCAAGGCTTACATAACCATTTGGTTTAGGTGGTGGTGGTGTTGTGCTGCATTTCTAGTGTATCAAACTAAAGCTATTGCAGGTTGCAGCTAATGAGGAATATTCACCTGTGTGTTTACTGGTAATTGCCACCTGGCAGTCTGGAGTTGGTATAGACAGTCATTCAATAACTGCTGTAGTAGCACAATCAACATTATCTTTGTCTTTCAGCAGAGAGCTTCTAGCTTTGCCTCTTCAATAAAGGAATTAAATGTATTTTGGTTTTGTTCTGTGCTTTCAGCTACCACCTGTCCTGTTTTCATATGAACAATCAGGTGTTTTTTAGAATGTTGTATTTGGTATCGAGCACAAGACGTTTGTCTGTGGTGTTTCTTGTTTAGCAATTTAGGAGTATCCTTTAAAGAGCTACTTCTCTAGCCATTTTGCTTTGCTTTTCACTTATCTTTTCTAGGGCTTTAAAGGAATCTTGCATAACTCGGTTTTGTGGTTTTCAAAGAGTTCTTTGAAAAAATCCATTCAGTGTTCTCCTCTTCAGCATAGTAACTGAGTGATACTCTATATTTTACAATTTGTTTTAATATATGCTAAAACCTTAGGCTCATGTACAGATTTAAATATACACTGAAGTAAAAATTAGAACATTGAGCTAGGAACAGATTGATTGCTCCTCTCCAACCCACTTAACAAACCAGTCCATTAAAAATAAAAATTCTCTACCTTCTCCAAAGACCACAGTCATTCCTGGCCTTTCTACCTTGCCTCTTAACCTTGGAAAATAGATAATCATGTAATTGCCCTTAAGATTCAATTATTATATGCCAAATGTGGGGCTTGAATCCTCAAGTCAAGGACGGATCATGGAAAATACCTTGCCGTTTAACTTGGCATGTGATCACTTGGGAGAGTCTTGCTTGCAGCTAGGACAGTGTAACATAGGCACAGAGGCAGCCTCTTACGTAATCAAGCGCCAGACCACTTTTGGTCTTTATAATCAAACCCAGCAACAAAATATCCACCTAAAAATAAGAGATAATCAGATAAGGCTACAGAGTAGTGGTATAATGTGCTGTCAGTGCAATATGCCTCTCAACAAGTGGGCTTCTATACTGCACACCAGTTTACTTGACCAAATTATCTTAAGGGTCAGCCACATATATACTGCCATGCAGCGGTCCAGTTTCAAGGTGACACATGCTCTTTAGTTTGCAAATAAAGAGAATCACTTGCCTAAGAACTCATGGTAATAACCAATCTTCCCGTAACTATCATTTGATCATCTAATAGAAGGTGAGGATACAAGAACTAGCAAACATGCTCCCATTCAGCCTGGTAGACTGAGGTAATGTCTGCCACACCTTCTGATTAGCTCAATCAGTCTACCAGTATCACTTTGGTTTTGTCTGGATGCACCTTAGCCTGCTTGTTCTCATCCAGGCTTCAGTCTCAACCATCCGAGTAAAATGCTCAGCTGTCACAAGAGGGAAACATAGAGGTGGATGTCAAAAGTGTAATGAAGGTACCACAAGCCCATGTTTCCGCAGAATGCTGGGCACCAAAAAAGAGAGCTCTTGAGGCATACGATTAACCACTCACGTTATTCTTTGGGAGGTCTCAAAAAGAAGAGACCATACAAACACAACATGGGCTTCATCCATTCCTGCTAGGGTTCATAAGTGAGTCAACAATGTCTCGTGATAAATGGTATCAAATGCCACTGAAATAACTATCACTATGGATGCTCGTTTTCATCCTTTGCCAGGAAGAAAATTTCAGCTATCATTGCAGGCACTGTTTGCTTAACATACCTGGGCCTGAACCCGGAATGACTAAAGGCAAAAACGCAGGGTCATCTAGCTGTTGTGAATATACATTTGCCATGTTCTTTGCAATCTTACTCAAAAAGAGAAGATTGAAACAAGTTAATAATTGTTGGCCATATTACAACAATCAAGACAGGGTTTCTTGATCAAAGGATGTGCTGGTACAAGCCCTTACTAAAGGGCAGTAGCCTCCATGTTCTCCTTGAAGGAGAGATAGCTAGTCTCCATCACCAGAAAAGTCATTATGCACTGCCAGGTTGGTGCCAGGCAGGAAGGATGTGGAACAGTTTTCCTCTCAGCAACCTCGGCAATCTGAAAGTTATGTAAAGAGAACTTCACATTTGTGCCTTTGACATAGTGCTGAGCTACTTCAGGTACAGCCAGTTCAGTCCTACTCTAAGCAGCTTGGATTAATTAGACTTTCATTTGTCATTGGCACAGTCACAGAATGAGAATTTAAAGAAAATCTTATGACACATTTGGTTGGCTTCATCAGAGGATTTCTGCTAATGTGCGATAGTTGTGTTATCTGTCACTCGTCACCTTTGCAGTCTGTGAAGACAGATTGGTGGAAGCAGCTTCCTTGGGAACACTGCATTGATAGTTGAAAAGATCATTATAATATTCTAGAAAATGATCAGACAAGCAATCTGTCAGAGGGATAACATTTCTCCCTCAAAGTCCTCTCAAAGTGGCATGGGATAAATTAACCTTCAAGAGTGATCCATCTAAATAGGTCAAATACCCCATATGCAAAAAATGTAAATATTGGTCCATGAAATGAGTGTCTTTTCTGTTTTCCCATCCTCCAATTCTGTCCTGAGCGATGGACCAAGAGTGGGGAAGCATATAGACCCCTAAGAAAGAGCTTTCAAATGTGTGATTCCTTCTGGAGCTGTAGTGTTTCTTAGTGAATAAATTCTCCCCCCTCCCCCCAAAGGATCGAGGGAGAGCAGAGGGAGAAACAGCTGGAGTTTGTCTGGATTCTGCTCCCCGTGTGTGTGTGTGTGTGTGTGTGTGTGTGTTTTCCTGGTGCTCCTAAGGAGCCTGGGAGAGAAGGGGGACCCTGGTTTGTTTTTCTCCCTTCCCTCTTCTCCTCCTACCCCATTTATTTTTAACTATTGGGGGTATTTTTTCCCTTCATCCAAGTTGACTCAGCAGAGATTGGTGACTCACATGTGGGTTAGGCTGCATGCAGAGTGGCTAGGCGCTTAGAGGCGCCCCCAATCCAGCTGCTGGGGGCAGACTGGAGCCAGGCTGGGGTGCGGCGGCCACGAGGAGGAGGGGGACTTGCTCTGGGGCACTGTTTTCCTGCTTTGGAGGAGGGCAGGGGGTACAGAGCCACCTTCTAGCCTCTCCGCCGCCTTCGCCTGGGAGTCCTGTCCTCACCTCCTCCAGCCCGCCACTCTCACAACCCTAAATCTGCAGCCTCCCACCGCAGACCATGCACTCAAAATCGGCTGCCGACCCCTGGTACAGAGGTACCCCTTTGCCAGGTGACACTCAAGTTCCCATCAGATTTTCTCCTAATGTTGATGGGAAAGTCCCATATTTAATTCAGGTGAATGGGGGAAATGACTTACCTGAACAGAGTCCAAATGGAAGAACTTAACTTCTGAAATCCAGTTATGGATTTGTTTTCATTAAAGAGCAAGGTTCCATCTGCTAATATAACCAAAAAGATTGTAACTGTCTGTCAGCCTAGCAATTAAACAAACTACCTGTAGTGCATACAGGCAGTGATGGAAGATAGTGTATATGCACTGGTTTGTTTATTTTTAAGTTGTCAGATCACTGCAGGTTTTGGTCCATGGTTGGTTTTCTTTTTCTTTTCCTTTTTTGGCTTCTTTTTTTGCTTCTGTTTGGTTTGGCTTTTAATTGGGTGGAGCATAGATTGATTTGGGGGGAAATAAATACATCCAGAAATTATAAGTTTCAATATCCGATTACCAATTCTAGGCGTATCCTGTTCACAGTTTGCATGTTTTAAAATATGAGCACAAATTCTTTTAAAGGAACCTCAACCACACAAATAAATACATTTTAAGTTAATGATCCAACAACCCACAAAAACATGAGGGTTCAGAGAACTAGAAATCTGCAAGAACACTCTCTGCTTCACTGAGCTGAGGAATTGTAGCACATTTGAATACATAGCCTATATTGGCACGGTATTCTTCAGAATTTCA
Source organism: Rafetus swinhoei (assembly GCA_019425775.1). NCBI lineage: Eukaryota > Metazoa > Chordata > Testudines > Trionychidae > Rafetus > Rafetus swinhoei. Next base: position 225,432,839 of record CM033424.1, read on the forward strand.
GAGAATTTTTTTATGGCTTTGGTATCTCCTCCCTGTGCTGAATGGCTGTTTGCTCCACCCCACTGTCCAGTTTCTACACCTTCACTTCAGTCACCTGCCATTCTTACCACCTTCTCCTCTGCCCTGTTCCCCTACTCCCTTCCCTTCCCTTTTCTTTACAGTGAGTTGATCTCCTCCTAAGTAACCCCCGTTCCTGCCCCCCCCCCCAAAAAAGAAACCATTATGGAATTATTATGTTGTTTGCTGGTATCGTGTTCACTCTGCTACACTTATTCTCCTGCCCTCTGTCTGCCTTGTCTGTTCAGATTCTAAGATCTTCAGGGCAGGAACCATCTAATAGCGTGCATTTGTACAGTGCCTGGCAAAATGGAGCCCTGTTCTTTGTTGGCCCATGGGCACAGGCTAGAAATTGTGTCTTGTAAAGAATATAGTAATTACTGTAATACTTATCCTGAAATAGGCTGAAACTACAGTTCTGTGTATGGCTGACAAGGTTTGCAGTTGTTAATATGAAAACATAGCTCTAGCTGCTTAATTACTTTTTTATTAATATAAGGTAACAAAACCAGTTAATAACCATGAACATGCTTTACTTGGACTTTTTATAAGCATTTAATACAATAAAACATAGACCAACATTTTCCAGTATTAGATGCCTATAGGGAAACAAATATATCCATATTTAAGCACCTGCATAAAAGTGGCAAGTTTGTTCTTTAAAATTGTGTATATAAGCTTAGTACATAGGGAGCTATGAAGAGAATGAACTATAGGTCTATTCTAAACCTGAAGGTCAGCTTAAAGATACATAACTCCAGCTACAGATATAACAACACATCTGGAGTTGACTTACCTTAAGCCAAATTTCTCTGGCTTCCTCACAGTGGGAGGTCAATGAGTGAAACTCTTCTGTTGGCTTCCCTTATTCCTTGCAACTGCAAGGAGTACCAGAGTTGACCGGGGCACCCTCAGCATTCGATTCAGCAGGTCCTTACTAGACCTGCTAAATTGAATGCTAGAGGATCAACCTCCACAGTATCAATCCTCTGTTTAGTTTAGGCTTGGCCTTGAGAGAGAGAGAAAGAATTACCTTGACTCTTGGAAACAGAGATTAATTTTAAATTTGGAATAGGATAAGGTGGGATTGGTGGACTGCCAAAATTATAACTAACTTTTTTAAATAATTTATTTTTGTTGATTGTTTGTTTTCAGTTGGAGTACATTTCAATCAGGAATTGGGACTTAGCATTGTAAATGAACAAAGAATGTCTAAATAATTCCTGCCCCAATTAATTTGCAGTCTGAGTGCACTCTTACCCCTCGTCTACACTAGGAGATAAGTTCAAATTAAGATACTCAACTTCAGCTACCTTAATTGTGTAACTTAAGTCTAAGTATCTTAACTCGAATTCTGGTGCCATCCGCACTGCAGGAAGTTGAAGGGAGCACACTCTCCCTTCGACTTCCCTTACTCCTCATAGAAGCAGGACTATCAGCATCAACAGGAGTGCCCTCCCAGTTCAAATTAGCGTGTCTTCACTAGACCCACAAATTCAAACCACGGAAGATTGACTGCGGCTGCTTTGATTTGATCTGTAGTGTAGACATGGCCTTAGTGTAGTGAAACCTCCTTTTTTATCCAGATCCTGAAATCCCTGCTCAGTCTGTTCTTGGTCAAAATTTCTACTGACTTCAATGAGAGCTTTGATAACTTACGGATTTTAGGATTTGCCCCATTCTGGAATTCTATTTATGTAAGGTAGCATTAATGTTCCTCATTGTTTCAGTTCATACTAGTGCGCAACACACAAATATGGTTATATAAAAGTTCTCTTAATATGACAAAATCCTAATTCCTTTGAGGTCACTAGAAAACTGCTATAAACATCACAGAGCAGGATTTAGCTCATAGTGAAATTATTCTGGGGAAAAAAGTGTCACTAAAACAAATCCTGATGTATATCAGGTCCGGGAGATGTAATATGTAGTAAATTGATAGTGAACTACTGATATTACAAAACTGGGAAGGGAGATGGAGGGCAATAGAAAGCCGAACGAGTTGGGCAGAGAATGAAATAGGAAATTTAAGAGGCTTTTTCAGTTCAGTGATGAGGATATTGGTAACAGAAAGGGTCAGAAAAAAGAAAAGGGAAATATAGCACTTATCATGAAGAGGCTGCAAGTCTTGGGCAGAAGATAATTCCAGTTTCAGAAAAGTATGTAAAATGTAATGAAGATAAGTTGACGGGACAACATAGGGTAACTGCAGTCTAACCATGATCTCATGTTCTTTTAAAAGAAAAAGAGGGGATCTCACAGCGGCATAAGTAGGGTTGCCAGGTGTCCTATTTTCGCCCGGACAGTTCGGTATTCGGGCCCCCCTTCCGGTAAAAAAAAATCAGAAAATACCGGATATGTGAAATGTCCAGTATTTCCTGTTTCCCTTGGGCAGAAGCCCGGCGGAGACAATTTTCCCTGCCGTGTCTGGCGGGGAAGGGGGAGTGAGGAGTGCGGGAAGCCTGGCGGGCACAATTTTCCCCTGCCATGTCTTCTGGTGGGGCCGGGGGAGTGAGGAGCGCGGGGCCATTTAAAGCCCCTTATTAACTTTCACCCTTAATGTGTTTTTTTTTTTTTGCTTAACAACTTTGGTCTCTGCCCTCCCCCTTTTTTTCCTCTCAACAGAATTTTTTCGCAGTGCTTTTTTGGGGGGAGGGGAGGGGGTGTTCGGTATTTTTTGTTAAACCATCTGGCAACCCTAGGCATAAGTAGTTTTGAAAGGGAATGAAGAGAAATACTTCAAAAGTACCCTACTGAATACAAGAATAAGGGGATACCTGTCCTGGGCTGGAAAAGGATCAAGTAATTATGCGGAAGACTATATTGAATCTAATGTGAAATCTACCCACTAGTGTAGATGCAACAGAATGCCTCCAATTCTGAAGAAACATAGGGCTGCTACAACGGGTAGGTAACTGTAGAACAAAGTTCAAAGGGTTCCATATCTCTTGTATGTGGTGAAGTGGAGCTCTGTATAGCCCAGCTTGGATATGTGTGTGTGTGAGGTGGGGACAGGGAGAAGGGGGAACTTTCACCCTTAATGTGTTGATAGAAAGATTTTTTGATGACTATTCCAGAGTGCATTGAAAAAAGATTGTTTACAAAATGCATTTAACCCTAAACAAATGTGTGCTGATAGTTTCATAATAAATCATGCTTTATTGAAACCATCCAACACATTAAATTTTTATGAACTGTTCATTCAGATTATGCAAAGGGATTATTGGTAGTCAGTCTTAAATTACTGGATACCTTCTTCTTCAAGGGTTTCTCTTTCCTCCCATTCTCTTTTTTTCTTGGTTTTTTTCTTTTCCTCTATCTGTCTTGGCATTTATTTCAAATTAACCCCAGATTGTTAATGACCACATGAATGCTTCTTGTTGGTCTATGTAAAATGAATTTAGTGGTCTCAGTTTAGGTCTCATTGGATAGATGTGCATATCACAACTATTAGTTTTAGCAGAGGGGCCATTGTTAAACTGGTTAACCAATTAAAGGGCAGGCAAGGGAGAAGGGGGGTCACTTTAGCCTGACTTACACTCCCAGAACTATTGTTGTATTTACTCTGTGAATGAGCAGAGAGAGAATTTCATCTCCAGGTTTCTCACTTCACAACCTTTCTCAGAGATGTGTATCAAGGGGAAATATTATTTAAAAATCTGGAATATCACTATTAGAAATTTAGAGAGAATTTTCCTCTCCAATTTGTTTTGTGTTGAGTCAACCAGTTCAGTCAGAATAAAACACAATCCAAAGTTTGCCCCAAATTCAGACCAGAACTGTTTTAAAGTTCCAAGAATTTGATTAGCTTCTGTTTGTTTTGTTAATTTGTATTTTTCTTCCTGGTTTTGTAAGTAGATGTTCTGAAATGCTTTGAGATAATTTATTCTGTTACCGTATTTCCATGCTAGCCAAAGGCAGGAATACCAGAATTCTTGCAAATGAGTCTGGTCTTGAAAAATATCCAATTTAATTTATAGACCAGAAAGACAAGGATAAGCTTTAGGTGAAAAAAATCATTTTTTCCCCCTGAATCTTGAACTAAACCTGTGAACTTGTTGAGGTTCAGCCACTGAAACTGTTATTCTTCAGTAGGATTATTAGGAGAACTGGATTTTTCAATTTTCTATTGTCGGTTGGCATTTGATTTGCTGCTGGTTTTGCATACAGTAAAATCTTTGCTACATGGCCTCCTAAAGAGAAGATACTTTGAAACACAGTTGTCTGGAAAAGAAGAGGTATATTTCCCTGTATTCATCATGTATCCTTCCAGTTACAGGAAATATAGCTCTTTAATTGATAAAAGTGGTTTAAGATGTCTTCTTTTTGTACATTTTAAATGTGTAGGAGCTCTCTGTGTCTCAGCTTTGCAGTGCTCCATACCCCTGGAAGAGCAAGAAACTAAAGCTGACATTTATTTAAAATATGTTGCTGAACTTATCAATGAAATGCAAGTATCAATATGCAAAAATACAGCTATTTTTAAGCCCCTTTAAAAATATTAATGGGTAATTATCCCCCCCCCAAGTCCTGCCATGTAGAAGTCTCTGAACTCAGTGGAACCAGTATGTGTCTGCTGAGCAGTGAGTCCACTTTAGTGGGTCTGCACTCCCTGAGTAAAATGGAACTGTGTTGTGTGGAAGGAAGGAAAGGGTAAAAATTACAGGGTTAGTGCCACTACTCTGTGCTCTTCTGGTAGGGTCTCTCTCCATTTGAACTCTTGTAGAATTCTCCTATTTTAGGGGTGTGAATAAGGGGCAAGAATTTTGACCTGTCAGTTTTAGTCACGAGTACACAAATGCAATATGGAAGCAGCCAGAATTCATAAAACATTTTATATTAGTATAACTGGTACTATTTGGGTAATAAAGGCATATATATATGAAGAGGTTGAGAAATACTCAGATTAGACATGTTTGGGGTTTGTATAACATCATTAAATAATGTGCTAATCATTTGAAAGAATTACTGATTACTTTCTTGTTGCAGTAACTAAAAAACAACAAATTTTACTTGTGACCTCAGAAATATTTCCATATTTCTAATCAGACTGAAATAAAGCAGGAAAATAGACAAGATGAGCTGTTCAAGACTTTTACCATATAAGGCTAACTTCACAGGCCATAATTGTTCCTGGAGTGAGTGGCCTTTATTGTACTAAAAACATAAAGACAGGAAATCATACTTATTGTAGGAAACAAATTTTAGAAAGTGTTTACTCCTTATTGTTTATTTCATTGCAAGCTAGGAAAACACAGCAGTATAACCCCAAATTAATGTTCAAATCTCTGCATGTGTGCGCATGTGTGCATACGTGTGTGTGATATATACACACACATCTTTAGCACAGAATTTTAGCTGTCTGAATTTTAACTATAACAAATGTTTTTTCTTTATAGCTTCCATTGTTCTTAAAGATTAAAAAAAAAAGTGTATGGATTAAAATCCAGTTAGTGAATCACATTTTTGCTCTAATTTGCAGCCCATGCAAATCCAAAACAATGAGGTTATATAGAGTATAAATCACAGGGAATTTGTCAGGGAATTGTTTAAGGATTTTAATAGTTTTTGTGTTACCCTTAATAGTGGTAACTAACCTCTAGTGTTAAGTATGTAGAAAGAGCAACATACATTGCAGATATTAACTTAAGCTTTGTTGGCTGTGAAATCACTGGAAGTAGTATTAATGTTCTTGCAGCTGATAAATATCATTAGGCTTCTCTGAAATGATAGTACAAACAGAACAGATTCTTAGCAGTGGATGATGTGTGCCTGGATGAAGATACTCCTCCTCCTCCACCTCCTCCTACTCCTACTGAGAGCTATGGAATTCTGCCTGGGTGGGAAAAGGGCTTCCATATCATATGTCAATTGTAGCTGCAAGGTTTCTTCAGCTGGGAGAGAGTTTTGTCTGAGCTTTTCACCTAGGCTCAGTATGAAACCTGTAAAGCAATGACAATGAACTATAAAGCTGCTTTGATGAAGTAGCAGGAATTCCCCTCAGGAGGGAGAATTTCAATGAGACACATAGAGCCAATTTCCGCATGGGTCTCCCACTAGCATAGTGAGTGTTTTGGAGTATGCCTCGCTGGGGAAGGGTTATGGCTGGAGTACTACTATCCATAGGATGGTTTGGGATGGGTGCCCCATGCCCTGTGCTGTGGCGGGCCCTACGGCAGCTGTCTCAACTGTCCTATAGACAGGATGGTCCCCCATATTATTAGCCATGAGGCCCAGGGCAGCGTGGGAGATCACAGGGGGGCTTGGCATGGGATAGCAGCAGGAGTCAGGCCTTTCTGCACTCACTGCAGCAGTGGGAGCTGCAAGAAGTGGAACAACGCGATAGCCTGCACTGCTCCACTTTCCATGGCTCCTGCGTGTGGTGGGGCCAACCCCTGCTGTCACCCCATGCCAGACTTCTGGTAATTCCTTGGTCACATTGCTTGGGGAAGGGGTGCAATTGGGGTGGGAGAGGGCAGAGCAAGGGCTGAAAGAGGCAGGGGAGGGGTGGAGAAGGGCAGGGCTTGGGGGAAAAAGTGAAATGAGGGCAGGGCAGGGATGGGAGTTGGGGGGAAGGGGTGAAGTGGGGGCAGGACAGGGCAAGGGCAGGAAGAGGCGGGGGAGGAGGGGGAGAGAAAATAGGTGTTCCTTCCCCCACTCAGATGTTGTGCTGAATACAGTTCGGCAAGAACTGTGGATTATGTCCTGTAAGAGTTGATATTCCCATTTTAGAGAAAGAAAAGCTGAGACACTGGCTCATTGACATTAGGGATGTAATAGCATAGTCAATTAACCGATAAGCAAAAGCTTATCGGTTAATGCTATAGACTACATGCATTTCCTGCCCCCCCACTCCTTGCCAGTAAATTTTTTAGCAGGCTGGCCAGCAGCTTAGCTTAGTCCCGGCTTGCACTGGGTCCTGGACCTACCCCCGCTGCGGCTCTGCATTTAAAGTGTATTAGGAGACAGGCTGGCAGGCAGCCCGGCAGGCAGCCCGGCTCAGTTCTGGCTCATGCCAGGTCCAGGAGCTCAGACCCTTACCCCCTGGACAGAGGTGGCCTGGGGACTATAGAATAGTTGACTAACTGATAAGAATTCGTGAGGTTAATCGACTATTCAATTAACCGATATTTAACATCCCTAATTGACATATAGAAGTTAAACATTTAAGGCATCATGATGATGAATGTATACAAATCTGGAACAGTAGTTCTGAAAATATTTTGCAGGGTTTCAACTAGGAATAGGCAAAACCAGGGACTGTTGTATTTTTTTTAAAAAAAAGGTGGAATGGCTCAGATCCTGGGTTCCTCATATCTTCTTATCCTTTTAGATTGTTTTTCATTTTGGGGTTGGGGATGGAATTGGATTAATGACTCCTGTTTTGTCCTCCTATTCCTACACACCTCTTATTTGAAATGATTGCGCCTTCCTTTCTTCATTTGTGGTGATGTTGCTACAGGTGCATGATGTACTCCAAGTCCCTGATTTTTGGAAATGATTCTCTTGCTTTGAACAATATTTTTCAAGTTCACGCACCTGACCTGTGTTTTTAATTATCTTAGGTCGATGTGCCTGCTGATGTAGGTAAGTGTGTAGACACGCTGTAGTGTGGGTCCTCTCACATCTGAGGTAGCTTAAGAAGATGCAACTCAATACCTTTGGGCAGCTGTGTTTTTGTTGGCGAGACAAGGGAAGATCACAAAATTAAACATGAAATTAATTGATAGCACAGGCTAAAGAATGGTATAGGGAAAGCATAAAAGAAAGGTTGTAATTATTTTCCAGCATCTCATCAGAATTCACAGTTCTTTGATTATCCCGCAGAAGTGGTATGACGACGTGTCATTTTAGACAATTGAAGTTTTGGCTAAAAAACAGACAACATTTTCAATGTAATTTAATCAATGTTTATTAGCATGTTTTTCTTTTTTTAAGGAGAGTTTTGTTGAACCGTTGATAACTTTTCTGTTGCACCGTGTTTGTCTCTTTTACTGATGGGGGCTAGCACTAGAAAAATTTCTCTAATTTCCCATCTTCCATCAAACTAGTTTAGAAAAATAATTTGTTATTCGGTGTATTCTACTTTGTGCTTTTATACTTTACAATATGCATGTGTGCCTCCTTCTCTCTCAGTCATATTTTTACTTTCTTATATATAACCTCTTAGGAATGGGACTCCCTGCTGGATTAATTTGTGGATATTGTCACACTGTCTGGAGTGGCTCACCATGAGTGCCAACCTCAGGGCAAACTGTCAAAAGCAGCACGGAAAGTCCAAACTAATTGTATGGTCTATAATTAGATTTCGCTGACCCAGTAACATCTAAAGCATTATACCAGTCTTACCATGAAGTCACACACACTCCCCTTGGGCATTACAGTCTATCTTGCCACCTAGGCAAACTGGACTATGTGATATATGGTCATTTTATACCAAAAATCACAACAATATTCACATTACTTCCACTCCCAAAGGACAAGAATTCAAACCAAAGACGCCTGTAGTTAGTTTATTACAAGACTGGCTTAAGATTTATTAACTAAGAAAAGAAATAAGAAAGTTATTTACAAGATTAAAACAGGAAGCACAAAAATAAATAAGCTTCAGAGGGGTAGCCATGTTAGTCTGTAACTGGAAAAACTTAAAAAACAACGAATAGTCCTGCAGCACCTTAGAGACCAACAAAACATGTAGATGGTATCATGAGCTTCTGTGGGCACAACTCACTTCTTCAGATGAATGGAGTTATTAAAGGTCCAGTTTCTAAATAAGTACGGGATGTGGGGGAGGAGGCGAGAGAAGGAAAAAGAAAGAAAGAAAAAGAAAAAAAGGGGAAGAAATAGTCAATTGGCGTGTCCATGCTGCATGAAGCTGATGAAGGCAACACACACAAACCTGTTGGGGAATATTTTAACTTGCCTGGTCATTCATTAATGGATCTCAAAGTCACTGTATTGTTTCAGGGCAATTCCACAAGCCAACTCCACAGGGAAGCCTTAGAATGCAACTTCATTTACAAGTTTGATTCCTATAACAGAGGTATGAATAAAGCCATTGGCAGGATGGCCCGCTACATTCCACATCCTAATGATATAAAAAACCAAACAATGGGTACTTAAGAACAGTTAGTACCTTCTCAATCAGCTTCATGTAGCATGGACATTCTAATTGACTATTTCTTTCCCCATTTTTTTTCTTGTTTTTCCTTCTTTTTCCTTCCTCCCCCCCTATTTATTTTGAAACTGGACCTTTAATAACTCCATTCATCCAAAGAAGTGGGCTGTGCCCACAAAAGCTCATGATACCATCTACACATTTTGTTGGTCTATAAGGTGCTTCAAGACTATTCATTGTTTTAAAAATAAATAAGTTAGCCTTGGATTTAAAAGATAACATCAACTTCTATAATAAGATGACCGATATTAAACAGCATGAGGATTTCTTATATTTAGGTTTCTTTGCCCCTCTAGGTCCAGAAAGCACAAAGAGAGCAACTTTCTTTGTCAAGGATATTCATTCCCTCTCACCCTAGAATCCAAGCTGATGGGATGAGTTCATGCACATGCCTCTTCTTCCTGGAGGAGATGAAGAATGCAATCAACAAGTTCTCTGTCCTTTGGGGCTATACAATGCCTCATTTGCCATCAATGGGCCATCTTGCATGCAGGACAGAGTGCTTTGCCTTAATTAATAGATCTTTTCCTATTTGGAGAGAGACACAGTTACAGAGGTTTATGATATAAACACTCAAAATAATTTTATACCATGGGATACAAATATTATAAGTCACATTAATATATGCAACATCCTGCAAGCATTCTGTAAAGTCTAAACACATTCCTACAACATTAATATCTGTTTTAATTATTCTAATCTCCAGGTAAGGTAGACTGGCTTCCAGTTATGGCTCTGGGCTTTGGCATGGCCTGGCACATGGTCTGCCAGTGTCACAGGTTCTTCTACCCTGTAGCCTAAGGCATAATTTTCAACTCAGGTAGACTTACCCACATTAGCTTTGATCAAACTAACATGCTAAAAGTATCAGGACAGGATCACAGGTTAGACATCTGACTCCCTAGGCATGTACTCACGTGGCTAACCTATACTGCCACTTGCACAAGTATAATGATGCTACTATCTTTAGCATGCTACCTTTATTAAAGTTAGCATGGGTATGTCTACCCAAGATAGAAATTGCAACCCTGGGCTGCACAGCATTCTCTCCTCTCCAGCAATCCCTTCTCAAGATCCACTTCTGCCATGCGGCCTTCGTGAACTAATAGAGGCTAAAAGTCTCAGAGGAGTAGCCATGTTAGTTTGTATCTGCAAAAACAACAAGGAGACTTGTGGCACCTTAGCAACTAACAGATTTATTAGGGCACAAGCGTTTGTGGGTAAAACTCACTTTATCAGATGAACTGGAGCGGAAGTTATAGAAGAAGGGGTATATAACTTCCATTACTATTCATCTGATGAAGTGGGTTTTACCCACAAAAGCTTATGCCCTAATAAATCTGTTAGTCTCTGGGAGTACGTCTAAACTGCACCCTTAGATCGAAATAAGCTACACAATTTGAGCTACGCAAATTGCATAACTTATTTCGAGTGTATTTTGAAATAGCTTGTTTTGTAATTTGGCACTGTCTACACAGCACCAAATTTCGAAATAAACCACCATTCTGAAATGTCTCTTAACGCTCGTGGAACAAGGTTTACAGGGACGTAGCAATAGCGAGTCTGTTCTATTTTGAAATAACAGGCTTGTTCAAAAGACACGGAATAGCTATTTTGGGATACCAGAAGTATCCCGAAATAGTGCTGCAGTGTAGACATATCGTAAGGTGCCACAGGACTCCTTGTTATTTTAATAGAGGCTAGTTGGAGATAGATGGCAACTCTTTGACAACAAAAACTGGAAACCTTTGGTTGTATGATTTATCTCTCTTTTTCATCTTTCATTTGTTGTTTTACTTCAAAGAGCTGTTTGGAGCAAGGACTGTCTTACTATTTGTTTAGCCAGCACCTAATAAATTGTGGAATGTAGATATGATATACATTAATTACAGTAGTGATAATTTCTAAGTTTCAAAGTTACATGAATTGCAGGGTTACATTAGGTCTACAGACACTGAGCTGAGAATTCCAAACTCTTATTAGTTCCGATGATCCAAGTCTTATTTCTGTCCTATGTCATAGACAAAAATACCAAAGCACCAGCTGGTCTCTTTAGATAAATTATAGATATTTTTTTAAAAAATTGCCTTTGGTCAGACTACAAATAGAAGATGTAAAGCACTATGGTCTGACTGACATGTTTCTTTCATATAGTAACAGCATTGCGACAGTAGTTCAAAAACAAGTAGGGCAAAGAAACAAAATATGGCTTGGTTAGTGCAAATAGGAGGATATGTAAAACTTCACACAGGACGTAGAATTAAGTGGTAGCTGGGAAGTGTGCCAAGAAGATCTAAGGTTGCAGTTCCACTGAGGCTTTAGTTGCATGCCTCTTTTCTTCAGAGAGAGAATACCATTTCTCTCCTACAACATTTCCTTCCAGGGCTTCTCCAGTGACTGTTTATTAATAAACAGCTGTTTGCAATGAAAGACAATCTCTTTATAGTAATTGTAGTTTCCGGTAGATGTGTTTGGTGTTTACTGAGATCTATTTACCCTTCTATTTGTTTTAATAGTAACCGGATAAGGATATGTACATATGTTAAACTACAGCTATGAATTATACCATTCAAAAGGTGGCACATTAATGAATGGTAATACATTTTTCATAGGGTGGCTTAGGTTAAGATCAACTTACAAACCCAGTTACATATTGAATATAGTATGTTTAGACATTCTTATAGTAAAATATCCCCTTTAAGAGTCCTAAATGCATGTAATAGTATAAAAGTTTTAATACATACTCAACATTTATAATATAATAGTTTAAGATCTCATTATGTAACAGACATATGAGGCTGGGTCATCTGAAGAAGTGGGTTGTGCCCACGAAAGCTCATGATACCATCTACATGTTTTGTTAGTCTTTAAAGTGTTACTCGACTATTTGTTGTTTTTTAAAGTTTTTCCATTAAATGTAATGTACTTTTTAAGTTAATACTTATCTACAGCAGTAAGTATCATTATTTTCCTTTTGTTAAACACATTTATTGGAGACTGATTCTATTACAGAATCTTACCTCTTACAGAAGTGAAGGAGCATATCTGGAGATTAAAGGACCCAGATGGAAATTTCTTTACCCTTACTGATTTCTGATTACCAGAATGACCGTTACTACCATAGGCAGATAGGTATAAGGTAGCTGAAGCTACTTTGTTTTACCTAAGGACTAGTCCACCATGAAAGACTGTTCCAGGAGGGAGAGGTTACAAAAAGGACACACGGAAAGCTGTAATTTTGCCACACCAATACTACACCATCCACCACCCAGGAAGGTCATTTTTTTCTGTTTCAAAACCTCGGCCATGCTGTTTCTTTTCTCATTGCAAACACTGTTTATGCTACCTCTCCTCTACAAAAAAATTGCAATCCCATTCCATTGCTTTCCCATCATATAAGTTGCCTTTTGTATTGGGTGTATTTGATGTGCTTTGATCAGCTGGTTCTTAGAGTTGGGCAAGTGAGTTTTACTTTTTGACAATAGCTGATATTGCAATATAAAGGAAACCCTACTTGAGTTCAACAGCCTTCTCTCCTAAACAGGAGACTTGGGGATGTAAGTGAATAGAAGAAAGTATTTTTAAAATGTAATTTGAACTTACTTCCAGTGCCCTCATTATGTAAGTCACAGTAACCTAAATTCTCACCCTCTTGCAGACATGTGGTCCTCTTAAATATCACCTCTAAAGTTGTCTTGCTGAGATTAAATTGCTATAATTTAAATGTCAAGGGGCTGGAAGAGATTAAAGTTGGCCATCCTATTACATTCATATTTTATTATACATAGATTCTGCTGCACTTTAAGGGACACTATTAAATAAGAAATTATACTTCTTACTGAACTGATGAGCCTACTGTTACAACAACATGTGAGATTATCAAACTAAAAGAGATTAGAGAAAAATATGTTTCTACTTTTCCATTTATTCACTTTCTGCTTTTGGTGTTTTCACTTTTCCCCTGTGCAGTTAGTCATTTCCTCTTTTATTTGTGTGGGTCTTCCCTACAGCAGTAGGCAGAGAACATTCTTTTTCTTTACAGAGGAAAATATGAAACCAAAGAAACTGGCAGGGTGACCCCCCGGACAGGTGTATTACCTAAAACTATTACTTGTTCTCGCATTTTACTGACATCTCTGTCAGAAGAGAGAGTTCAGTCCTGACTGAAATTGAGGGCCTATATATAGATAATTAATAAGTAGGTTAATTTATAATCATTGCTAAAGAGATTATATAAACTGACAGTTATTTCTTATCTGATTTTGAATATAAATGTATGCAAGTAGGATTTATCTTTTAAGTTATCTCTCTCACACCACTGCACCTATTTAATCATTTATATTAATGCCTGTCGGGTATGGTGGCCTGTGCCTGTAATCCCAGATGTTTCGGAGAGGCTGAGGCTTGTGGATTGCTGAAGGGTTCTGGGCTGTGGTGCGCTAGGGCAATCGGGTTTCTGGTGCCACTAACAGCCTGGCCAGCAAATAGCTAAAGGACTGGCTAGAAAAGCACAAATGACATGTTCTCTCTGTTAAAACTGATGGGCTGGTTGATCAAGGTTACATCAAAGCCTGAGAAATGTAAATGAAATGCACCTTTAAAAAAAAAAAAAAAGAATATACCCAGTTGCTTTTATAGTTTGTAAGAGAACTTTGTGTCCCCAGGCAGGTGGACTTTCAGCACTTACTTTGTCCCTGCATGTTTCTTTAAAATAAGGTACAGCCGGTCCTCGAGTTGTCATAAATGGCGGACCCCGAGTTATGAACGCAATCCGCGCTTACGAACAGCGCGGTCGTGTGTAACTCTATGGGGTCCGACTTACGAACGAACCGAGTTACGACCAATTGCTTGGTCCGTAACCGGTTCGTAAGTCGGGAAGAGGCTGTAATTAGTTTGCTCACAGAAGGTCAGGAAATAAACTGATGGGCCAAAAAAAAAAAAGACGATCATCTCTCTTTTCCTGTCTTATGTCTGTATTGTGTCTTCCTTTGAGATGCTTTATTTAATGCTCCACAAAGAAAACTGGTAGCTGGATAACTATGTTGGCTGGGGTGCTTAGGAATTCCTTTAAAAATCTTAGCCAAAGAGCATGAACGGTGAATGTGTATGCTGTGGATTGCTTATTTGTGAGTGACTTTGTCTGAGATTCCACTGATTTGCAAATCCAAAATTCAAGAAATTAGTGTGTTTGAATTGAAGTTGAACTTCTGTAGCCAAGTTCCTCACTGGTTTATATTACTGCCAAAGGGGTTGCTGAGAGGTCAGTGGGGAGTAAGCATAGGACTTAGCACTTGAAGACTAAAAACAGTGTGTCAAACCTTAAGCAAGATGAAATATATTAAACTGACAATAGGCTGATATGTGGTTCAACTTTAATTGGAACATATCTTCTGTTCTTTTAGCAGCATGTAATCACATACAGAAGTTAACTGGTGGGATTCAGCTCTGCACTATAAAAGCAGAAGCTTATGTACAAGAATGTTGGTAATCCCAGAAGGAGCTGCACATGGTTTCTTTGAGGTCCAAGCTGGAAACAGATTCTGTAGCGTGGGACCCTTTTTGATTATCTTGAATTAATGCCCTCTCCCATAAGAATGGCCATGTTAGGCCAGACCAATCAGCCTTCTAGCTAAGTATGTTTTGTTCTGACAGTGGCTGGTGCCACATGCTCAATGAACGCAACAGGACACTTTATCAGCTCACCCATCCCCTGTGATTCAGTCCCAGTTTCTAGAAGTCAGAGATAAGGGACACCCAGGGCATAGGGTTGTATCCCTGACCATCTTGAATAATAACCATTGATGGACTTATTCTTTATGACCTAATCAAATTTCTTTTGAACCCAGTTATACTTTTCAGATACTCACTCTGCAACGCAACTTGCCATTGCTAGGACTGTTTTTGCTGTGATAAGGTTTCACCGTGATTCACAGGTCCAAAAAGCAATGTGAATGAAAAAGAGCTTTTGTGTAATGTTGAAAAATGAAAAGAATTAACTTCCATATCAGGTCTTGGAAAATCCCAGCAGCTCTGTAGATTAGCTCTTGAGGTAGCTATTTAAAGTTCATTTAATGTAGTAACTACACACATTTATATAGCACCTCATTCCCAGGACTTCATCACTGGTGCCACTATAGCTTGGACCTCATAGCAGAAAGGTACAGCAGAGAACCCTTATGGCCATTGTGTCAGATTAAAAGAAAAGGAGAATAATTATGTTTCATACTAACCCCCATTAACATCATGGCCAGTTGTGAGACCTTTTGAAGCATTGGGAAACTGCTACTTCCCTTCCCAGCTAGGCTGCAGCTTTTAGCAACACTCCTGTAGGTAGCAGGGCTTCATTAAATGAGAATGCCTCTCACACAATATGAACAAGAACTTTTATAATACAGGGCTGCTCTAAGATGAGCAGATTCAGTTGCTTGAAGTGGGAACTATTTTAGATGGAAAGCGAACAAGGAGGCTGCTAGAGAGGAAAAAAGTGTCACGTAGAGGTGCTCCCTCCACTTATCCCAGGAACCAGGTGGCTCTGTCAGCCACAGTTTGTGATCCAACAACTATGTTTAACTCACTTTGGATGGTAAAATCTACCTTGGGCTTCTAAGTTTTTTTGTTTCCAATAGAAAGTGAGGGTCATAATTGGCCATTGAGCCATATACTGCTATGGACAGGGCAGAGAGTTTCCTGAAAAGACATTTAAATAATCTATCAGTGAACACATTCAAAATAGCAAAGAGAAGGGTTTATAAATGTTTCCTAATTGTTTCCTCTTGCCTGCCATCTAGCCAACATTTTTCTTAATGGATGTGTTCAGTGGAGGAATTCAAAATGACATTTTACTGTACTGTGCTCTCCTCTATCCAGTGGGAAGCACAGAACTGACAAGTGTAACCACTCTCAATGGTAGATGTACAGCAAGTAGCATTTAAAATCGATTTTTGTACCATCAAATAAAATTAGTGATAGAAAGTGCTTTTGAGACATAAGTATCCTGCTCAAATAACAATAGACCCACAGTAGAATGTGCATGATGTAGGCCATTGGTGCACTCAAGTGTCTGGCTTCTTGCCCCACAATGCACCCAAGTAATTTAGCCATTGCCTTCAGATGCATACCTTGCTTGCTGCCCTATTTGTAAACACGTATCCCTAGGATTTTGTGGCTGCTTATCCAGTTGCTGAGTGAGTGGCCTGCAAGTTGTAAGGCTTGTTTCTCTTCCAAAGGCTTATCATTCATTACATTTCCTGCCCTGGCCGCCAGTGGTGACATCAGGAAGCCAGGCTGCTGACATTTAAAGGCCGTCATTCCAAGATGGAGCCGAACGGCCACTTGGAAGTTGTGTTACATGTCCACTCTGTCCTGTGGGCTGCTTCTGTTACATTCCCAACAAGCAGGTTATTAAACTGTACCCTGCACTTAGAGTCTTCATTCCTGCTATGTAAAAGTGCTCAGCTGTACTGCAGGCCTCTGCTCCCACATCCCAGGCACGCACACTCCTGTTCTTCCTCCTTTGAAGTATTCGCCAGAACAGTTGTGAGCCATCCTGGAATGCGCCTTCATCAAGAAGGCCTCAGACACCAAAGGGAGGATTACATACTGCAGATGCACACACAAAGATTATCTGATGCAGCTGAGTAGGTGTGGAAGAAGGGGTGTTGGGTTGGAACAGTGATCTGGATGGATTCAGTCTCGTGATAGGCAACTTAGCCCTCCCCTGCTTTTCAAGAAGCTTTCAGTCCATTGTGTTGTGGAAAGCCCTGATAGAAGGCTGCACGAAGGCTGTATTTGTCTATCTGATCTATCTAAGCAGTGATACAGTGTTTATGGCTGATATCGCACGGCCTCTGGTATGCTGAAGCACAAGAGTTGAAAGTATTGTGGCAGCCTTAATACACCTCTTGGATTTTGCTTTCTCACTCAGCAGTACATGCGGGGGTTTAATATAAAATCTGTATTGCTTTCTGCAGCCTCATGCTCCAGACCTCTGCTAAATCCCCTTTGTGCTAGGGAGGTAAGCGGATAGTCGAGTTGACTACTTGTATTCACCCTGCCCATTGCTGCTTAAAAGTTGGTTCTCCCCAGTACCCTTCCACGGTGTCACCTCCACCCCTCTCTCTATCAGAGGCAGCAGCATGTGGTCCCTAATAAAAGGGTAGAAGGAAGCATATAAACTGAGGGGAAAGGACTGTGAAGTCCTGGGGACAGGCCAGAAGACAGTTGAGCTTTTAGGAATGTCCAAAAGACTTTTGTTGGAGTAGAGGTTGTAGGTTAAGACCCCAAGTGGTGAGAGATTTGTTTGAATGATAAGCCTTGTGTGTGTGTGTGTTTGATAATAAGGGGAAAGTGAACCATAGTAGTACACGTGGGTGTGCTTGGATACTGTGGTGATGAGTGTGGTTGGAGTACTATATAGAATGAAAAGTAACATGCACACAGGACTGTGAGTGTACCAAGTGAGGCTCACTGTATGATCAATCCCTGGTGTTAAGAGCAAGTTCGTCTTTGCTGGCCTTCGAACATATGGAAATGAGCATTGGAAGACTGTTAGAATGATACCACTTAAAGGCCAGTCTGAAAAATATAGGGCTCCAATATCCATTCAAAATGTTGCATTTAGTCATTGAGGTAAATCTGTCTGAGAGGAATGCTGATAAGCATTTCACTTACAAGTGATCCCCTAATCCTTGAGATATTCATTAAGTGAGCAGAGTTACCTTTCTCTATACCAAAAGTAGATACCGTGCCCTAAACCAGCATTTTTCAAACTTGGGTCACAGGGCCAAGGGGAGACGACAGACTGCAGCCACTGGGAGCTGTGAGGCTCTGTGGCTGTGGACACATTTAGTAAACAAAGCAGTGTGGGCCCACCAGTGGCTTAACCTGGTGGCCTAAGTTTGAAAAACTCTGCCCTAAATATCTGCCTAGTATTCCCTTCCTCAGTGTCTTAGAGTCAATGCCCTCTGAGTGGCTTGGATAGCTATAATACATGAGATAACTAATGCTAATCCTCACAAAGATCCCATGAGGAAGGCAGAAAAGTGATGAACCATGTTTCATAGATGGAGAAACTGGGACCAACTAACTCAGGCTCACAGGACGAGACTAACACTAGCAACGAAGCTGTGTGTTTGTGTGTGTGTGTGTGGGGGTGGATAGGTGGGGGTGGGTAAGACTCTCAAAGCTGGGCTCCAACCAAAGCAGGAACATAGACTGCTATTTTAGCCCCATAGTGTGAGCCCTGTGAACCCAAGTCAGTTGACCAGAGCTCTGAGCTTTGCTGCTGCAGATTTTTATTTTAATTTATTTTTCAGTGTAGAATGCTACATGAGCAGGGGTGGCCCATGAGCCTAGGCGAGCTAGGCAGCTGCCTAGGGCGCCGCTGGCCCGGGTGCCTGATGATGACGTCACGGGGTGCCGGGGTGCCCCATGATTTTGTCATGGCCATTGACGGCCGTGCAGGTGGGGGCGCCGATTGCACCGCCCCACCTAGGGCGCCAGCTGCTGCAGCTGGCCTCAGGCCACTCCTGTACATGAGGATGATACTGGTTAAAAGTGAGTCTGAAAAATGCAGGGCTCCAATATCCATTCAAAATGTTGCATTTAGTCATTGAGGCTAAGACATTTGCCCAAGGCCACACAGCAAGTCAAAGACAAACTCAGGAGACCTGATTTCCAGGCCTTAGCTCAAACCAGTGAAGCATTTCTCATTTACTTTTGTATATTCCTGGAGAGGATTCCGGCCCACCTGCGGATCAGGTTAACATCACTTTTCTTACTGGATGTCCTGTCTAGAGGTTTTCCTGCCCTTTCCTCCCTTTCAGCAACCTTTCATCCCATGAACACCGCTTCTAGGTTTGCTTTAGAGTGAGATCACTGCCTCTACGAGCCTGTCTATCCAGCTGCTTGGTTTACTCGTGAGATGAGAGATCAGGCCCAAAAATCATACTGGGCTGCTGCACCTGGTACAACAGCATGCTATTTAAGGGAGCAGGCAAGCCCCTGTAATACCACTTTAAATCTTAAAGGATTATAATTATATTTGGGTAGAATTTAAATACAATATGAAAACCAAATCTATGCCCTTATATTTTAATATTCGAAATATTCCACTTTCCTGGTATAGTGAGGATTGCATGAATCAGCACAGAACTTGCTCATCTCAGAAAAGGTTTGGACCCAGCAAATCATGACTTTAATTACAGGAAATAATCATAAACTGCTCTACGTGCAATTACAGACACACTCTTTTTAGAGACATTTTTGTAATTTATATTTCCTCCAAAACTAGTTATCAAAAACATGAGACTCCTTCATGCCTGCACTGCAGCCTAACCTTGCATTTAAATCTCTCTCTATATATAAAAAAAACTTTTCCTGTGGGACGCAGAGTGACATCATCATGTCACTCTGCGTCCCACAGGCTCCACCCTCATATGGGCTCCCTCCCCTGTTTGGGGATGGCAAAGCCGCCTGGCAGCCCAGCCTGGGCAAGTTTCGCCTCCAAGGGTCCTGCCTGTTCAGCCCTGGCCGCAGCCTTTTGGGCAGCCTGTCCCCCAACCCAGGGGCTGCTTTGGCTGGTTTGAGGCCCAGGGCTCAGAAGAAGCGCCAAGAACAGAGCGAGCCCCCCCCGTGCTCCAGGCTACCTGCCGCCCCATCGTCCGCCATGTCCTGACTGGCTGCATCCTGAACCCAGCGCCGAGTCGCCCCGGTGAGACTCAAGCCCAGCCTGTCTCCAAAGCCCAGTGCGGGGCTGCAGCAGTGAGTGGCGTTTCTGCAAGGTGGGCGAGGAGGTGCCTGGCAGCACTGACTTGAGTGGGCTGGGCCCCCTTTGCCTGGCATTGCAGCCTTGCTCTCCCTCCTCCCCCGTGTGGTTGGAGAACTAGCACTGGCTCCCCACTGCAGAGAGAGTGGTGGAGAGAGGGCCCTGAGCCTCGCTGCATGAGGAAGAAGCGCTCCCCCTCCTGGGGGGAAACAGTAGCACACAAGTGCACTGTCTGGAGCCTTTTCCTGTGCTCCCATTGGCCAGAATCCACCTAATGGGACCAGCGGGAGGCCGTGCCTGGGACTAGTGCAGGGCCCGAAGACCAGTAAATGCCCCATACCCCCGCCACGCCCTAGCCTGCTCCTGTCCCCCTTCCTCGGCCAGACACCCTGCCCCCAGCCTGCTCCTGCCCCCTTTGCCCTGGACAGACATCCTGCGCCCCTCCCCCGGCCAGATACCCTGCCCCCAGCCCGCTCCTGCCCCCTCCCCTCTGGCCAGATTCCCTGCCCCCAGCCCGCTCCTGCCCCCTCTCCCCTGGCCAGTCACCCTGACCCCAGCCTGCTCCGGCACCCTGCCTCCCACCCAGATCCTGCATCCTCATCCCTATCCCACTCACTGACAGCCCTGTCCCACACATTGAACCTCTTATTTTGGCCCCACCCCAGAGACTAGGGGGCCCACAAAATCCACTAACCCTGGAATCCCATAAGAGTTAACCTGGCCTGAGGCCTTGAATCTCAGTTCTCTCTCCCCGCCTTGCCTCACATGGGGCGGGAGCACCGGGGGAGTGAAGGGTTTCAGTTGGGGGCCACATTAGTGAGGGTTGGGTTTTTGGTTTTTTGTTTTTTTTTTTTGGAGGGGTTTTTTTCCTTGTCACTTGTGTGGTCCCCAACTGATTTTGCTGTGGGTCAGTGGGCTCCAACCCAGAAAAAGTTCCCTACCCCTGCCATTAATAAAGACAACGTGGAAACCTTTTTGTGTTGGACATAGTATTTTATTTTAAAATGAAGCCTGGCTAACAAGGCCCCATTTGGGACGCAGCCTGGATCTGGCCAGAGAAAGGGCTGGTTGGTGGCAGCCCCGTTCCTGCAGCGACTCGGTTAGCAGGAGAGGCCATGATCTGGCTGTGGCAGACAAGAGGGGGGTTGGTGAGCGTAGTGAGCAGGGAGCACAGCCCCCTAATTATTTTTTAAATAAAGAAATGTTCTGTATGTTTAATGAGACCTATGAAACTATTTTGCCTTTATCTAGATCAGGGGTCAACAACCTATGGCTCGCAAGCCAAATATGGCTCTCTAGGAGTCAGATATGGCTCTTTTGATGCTCAAGCCCAGCCGCCCACTTGCTCCCCCCACAGCAGAGAGCCTGCACTAGTGCCATAGCCTTGTGGCCCGCTGCAAGATTAGAGCACCAGCGGTGGCTTCCTGCAGGGGAAGGGAGGGAAGCCCCGAAGCAGCCAGAAACAAAGTGCAGAAGTGGCTGCGCATTGCTGCTCCCTTCCTTCTGCCGGGGGAACAGCAGCAACATGCTGACACATTTCCTGGAGGCTTTCCCTGCTGCTCCAGTAGCAGCAGGGAAAGCCTCCAGTGCTTGGGAGTGGCATGCAGCATGAAAACAAATATCCCCCTTCCCCCAGCCCTTCATGCCCAGCCCCTGCACCTCCAGACCCTTCATGCACTCCCTCCCTCTCCTACTGATACCCCACACCCCACCCTGGTCCTGCACCTTCCCCCCGGCCAAACACCCTAGCCCCAGCCCGCTCCTGCTCACTATGCTCGCCAACTCCCCTCTGTCTGCCACAGCCAGATCATGGCTGTACCCTTCTATACAAATACTCCAATCGTGTATTATTCCACCAAGTCTCTGTGATACCAACTATGTCATAGTTTTGTTTGTTTATTAGTACTTCACGTTCTTCCTGCTTATTCCCCATACTTCTTGCATTTGTATATAGACATCTAAGATGCTGATTTGATTTTGCCCTCCAGTTCTGCTTTGTCCCTCATTTATCTCCTATTATAGCCCTGATACATAAACCCTGTGTGTATTTTAAAGGGAAACTACACAGCCATGCCAAAATTGAACCTACTTTAAAATATTGTATCTTAAACTGCTCGAAGCCTGGTTGAGGTCATGGAAAGACCCCTCTGGACCAAAATGGGCTTTGGATCATGCCTATTGTTCCTTCCCGCTTGAAAGATCCCATGTGATAAAGATGCACAGAAATGACTTCATCTATCAGAAAAAAGTATTTGCTCAGTTGGAACATTGTAGCTGTTCAAAATTTCACAGCACCACTTTACAACATTTAGGGGAGAAAGTAAAGAATGCCTTATCCAAATGAAACTGTAAAGGGAATTTAGATAGAATACAATTATTTGTGTTTCAATTTGGCCAAGACATTAGCTTATGAAAAGTGCCATTGGAAAAGTGTCATAGGTTCTTTAGTAGCCATAAATGGTTGTTGTTTGATTTTATGCAGGGCTTGAAAAATCCCCTGAAATGATGAGTATGAAGCTTTCCCAGGCGAGGCTTGGGTGAATTTCTGTAGAATGTGTCACTTTAAAAAAAGTTTGTGACCCTTATGGCTACAAAGTTAACTTTTCATATGTAAGCTGAAACAGTGATCTCTTCTTGAGTAAATAGACACATAGCTCTGCTGCCAGGATTGCTCTTCATAGTTTATAAAATTGCAACTATGTGAAATTATCCAAGTTGGTTAGTTTCAATATTGTGCTTCAAAAACCTTCTAAGCAGCAGTGAAACAGTTGGAAATGAAGTTAGTTTTGCCCTGCTGCTACTTAGGAAAGTTGTAAACAGCTGCAGAAGCAGGAACTGGAGTTGTTCACGCTGGAAACATACAGTATGGGAGACCTGCCCTCTCCAAGTCTCCTGCCTGTAACAAGAAATAGGAAGCGGAGGCAGAAAGCACCTTGGAGCACTTCATACCTGTTAGATGCCTAGGAGTCAGAGGCTGATTCTAAGGAAGTGTCCAGGAAAATCACACTTCTTCTTCAAGTGATTGCTCATGTCCATTCCATGTAGGTGTGAGCGTGCAGGTGTCGTCAGAAACTTTGCCCCTAGCAGCACCCGTTGGGCCAGCAGGGGAGCCCCCTGGAGTGGTGCTGGTATACCGGCCCATATATACCCTTGCTGGCCCTCCACCCCCTCAGTTCCTTCTTACCGCCCATGACTGTCATTGGGACGTGCTTCTGCTCTTGCTTAGCAAGCGCCCCTTTGCAGCTCAGTGTTACAGTTCTTTGTTCTAGTGTTATAGTTATGTTTTTTATCAAGTTCTTGTTAAGTAGTTGTTAAGTGGTTTCCTGAGTTAAGGACCCACCGTAGTCCCTGCCCCGTGCTCCCGGTGCAAGCAGCAGAGCATGCCCGGACCGCAGGGCTTCAAGCCCTATGAGAAGTGCCAGAGACCTATGTCCTGTGGTGACCCATACTCTGCCTGCCTTAAGTGTCTGGGAGAGGCCCATTTGTCCGAGGCCTGTAAAATTTGCAAAGCATTCAAGCTGCGCACAAAGCGGGAGAGAGAGTTGCGTCTTAAGATCATCCTAATGGAGGTGGCTTTGCAGCTGGCACTGGCTTCTGACCCGGCATCGGTGACCCAAAGCACACCGGCCTCAGTGTGGGAGGCGTCAAGCCACTCGCAGGCCTCGCCAACACTGTGCAGACCTCGGCACTGCTCCCAATCCCTGGTGCCTCAGAAGAAGAGCAGGTTTGGCTGGGGCTGGCACCGGCGGCAGCATTGACCTCAGCCCGTGCCTTGGCACTGGACTTGGTGCCAAGATTGTTACCCCCAAAAATTCCCACTGGAGACCACCCAGGGTTACACTAGCATGGCTTTATTGTTTGAGGAATTAGCACTCCACTAGATGTACTACAAAAATAGAGCTGCCACCAGAGGTTTAAACTAAAGAAGATACAGAGCTGTCACTCAAAGGTTTAAACTAAAGAGGGACCAGTTATCTCTCTCTCTCACACACACACACACACACAAACAAGCATACACACCCCTCCATTCATTCACACACATTCATTCCTGCCCTCAGGTACTCACACACTTACACAGGCATATGGGTTGCAGAAGGAGCAAAGGCATGTAGATTCTGGAGGGTCTGTCTGCTGATCATGGCTGGGAAGCTGGTCAGGAAAGACAGTGGCTGTAGCAAGGAGGACTAAAAAGAGTCTCACATGTGCTTCCTCTCCTTTTATTGTGTCTGAATGGCCCCTGTGACTCATCCACGCAGCCGATGCGGCCACTCGTGCTATGGCTATGTGGCTGGTGTTACACCGCAGCTCTTGGCTGCACGGGTCTGGGGAACCCCCGGAGCTCCAAAATACGATCCAAGAGCTTCCATTCGAGGGCCCATCTCTGTTTTCTGAACATACAGACCAGCGCGTACACGGGCTCAAGGACACCCTGGCCACGCTAAAGTCACTAGGCATTCACACCCTGGCCACCCAGCGGCGATCCTTCTTGGGCAGGAATCCTTCGAGGCCTTCCCAGCAGGGCACACACCCTGATTTCTTCTGGCGCTGCAGTAGAAATGGCAATGGGAGGAATGGCAGGTATCATCTTTGGCCTCCCCAGGATCAGGTGCAGGGCCCACCTAACAAGTCCTCAGGGCCCCGTCAAGGATTTTGAGGGTATGCCTGAGGACAGCTTACCAGTCTCATCTCTCCCCTTCTGGAATTATCTATTTCCTTTTCGCCAGGCCTGGTAATCTACCTCAGACCGCTGGGTCTCACAGACGGTGGGAAGGAGCTATGTCTTCCCCTTCCACTCTGCTCCTCCTTCACATGCCCCTACCCTGTCCCTCTTCAGGGACCCCTCTCACGAGCTTCTCCTTTGGGAGGAGGTCCTTCAGCTCCTCACCCTAAGGGCCGCAGAGCCGGTTCCCCTGGGAGTCCTGGGCAGGGGCTTCTCTTCCTGATATTTCCTGGTCCCCAAAGCCAAGGGAGGGAGGATTCTGCTCTATCCTGGACCTCAGGGATCTCAACGCCTTCATCATCAAAACCAAATTCAAGATGGTGACCCTAGCATCTCTCATTCCATCCCTAGCTCCCAGAGACTGGTATACTGCCCTCGATCTAAACGATGCCTATTTTCACATTTCTATTGCACCCCACCACTGACGGTTCCTCCACTTCACGATGGGCAGAGACCACTATCAGTTTACAGCCCTCCCCTTTGGGATTTCCACGGTCCCCCGGGTCTTCACAAAGTGCATGGCTGTTGTGGCCACCGCCCTGGGAAAAAGAGGAGTCCAGATGTTCCCCAATCTGGATGACTGGCTCCTGCGAGGAAGCTCTGCAAACTAGGTGCCGGGCCCACATCACCCTGGTTCAGGATCTCTTCCGGGAGTTGGGTCTACTCCAGAATGTGGACAAATCAACTTTGGTACCCACTCCAGTGATAGAGTTCGTGGGTGCCAATCTGGACTCCACATCTGCAAGGGCCTCCTTCCCCATGTCCCGCTTCCTGGTAATCGAGCTGGACAGGATCTATAGGCATTCCCGATAACCACAACCAGGACTTGCATGTGGCTCCTGGGCCTAATAGCCGGATGCACATATGTCAGCACAACACGCCAGGCTCTGCATGCGACCACTACAGATGTGGCTGGCGTGCACTCACAACCCATCCTTCCAAGAGTGGGACAGAGTGGTGACCATGTCCTCCAAGGTCCTTCGATCCTGGCATTTGTGGACCTGGGAGGGGGAGGTCTGCACCAGGGTACCATTCTCCAGGCCCCTACCAACCCTCCGGCTGGTGACGAACAAGTCGGACACAGGCTGGGGAGCTCGGCATGGCGACATACAGACACAGGTACGTGGACTGCAGATGATCTCTCCCTGTGCATCAATGTCAGGGAGCTGCGAGCAGTCCGCCTCACTTGCGCGGCCTTACTCCTTCGACTCAGGGGCAAGTTGGTGGTCATCATATCCGACAATATGTCAGCAGTCTCATATATCAACAGGCAGGGCAGGGCCCACTCACGTCACCTGTGTCAGGAAGCCCTACACCTGTGGGATCTCTGTATCGGGGGCGGATATCTACCCGATGGCCTCCTATATCCCGGGCTCCCAGAACGATCTGGCCGATCGGCTGAGCAGATCCTTCTCCGGTCACGAATGGTCTCTCAGATAGGGTTTTCCCCTTTCTGGACCTGTTTGCCACACGACAGAACAGGAAATGCCAGAAGTTCTGCTCCCTCATGGGAATGGGGCGGGGCTCTCGGGGAGATGCGTTAGTCATCCCCTGGCCCAGGGGTCTGCTTTATGCATTCCTACCATTCCCACTAGTCCACAGAGTGCTCCTGTGATTGCAGGAATTCAGGGGCGTCATTGATCCTCATAGCCCCAGCATGGCCGAGACAACATTGGTTCTCGATCCTCCTGAGTCTGTCATGCAAGAGACCAATAGCTCTCCCTATGGTCCTGTACCTGATTATGCAGGATGGCGGAAGGCTTTGGCACCCGGACCTGCGCTTCCTGCACCTCACAGTGTGGAAGCTCCATGGTTGATGGCAGCGGAGCTTCAATGTTCGTCTCAGGTGCAGGAGGTGCTATTGGGTAGAAGGAAGCCTTTCACCAGGGCTACTTATTTAGCTAAATGGAAGCGCTTCTATGTCTGGACTACTCAAAGGGGATTTTCAGCTGTAGATGCCCCAGTTCCCTGGGTCCTGGACTACCTTTTGGACCTCAGGTTGCAAGGGTTGTCCTCCTTGATTAAGGTCCACCTCGTGGCTATTTCCACTTTCCATCTGGGCACCAGGGGCAAGACCCTTTTTGCAGACCCAGTGGTGAACAGATTTTTGAAGGGCCTGAACAGGCTTTACCTCCATGTCAGGCAACCTGTCCCTCAGTCTGGTTCTGTCTAAGCGTATGGGACCCCCCATTAGAACCTTTGGCGACGTATTCCTTACTACACCTGACCTATAAAGTATCCCTCTTGGTGGCCATCACGTCAGCCAGACGTGTGTCCGAACTGCAGACCCCCCACATATACAGTTTTCTTCCAAGACAAAGTCAAGTTGCGCCCCAACCCTGCCTTTCTGCCAAAAGCAGTGTCCAACTTTCATGTGTTGCAGAATATCTTCCTACCAGTTTTTTTACCCCAAGCCTCACGCATTGGGTAAGGAACAGGTGTTGCACACTTTGGATGTTCAGAGGGTTCTAGGCCTTTTATTTAGAAAGAATGAAGCCCATCCGCAGGTCACCTCAGGTCTTTGTTGCCATAGCAGAGCGGATGAAAAACCAGCTGGTTTCGGCACAAAGGATCTCCTCTTGGATCACAGCCTGCATTAGGGAGAGCTACAGGATGGTCGGGATTCCAGCCCCTCCCTTCATGGCCCACTCAGCTGGAGCTCAGGCCTCCTCCACAGCTTTTCTGGCTCGGGTCCCTATCCTGGACATATGCAGGGCTGCCCTGTGGTCCTCTGTCCACACCTTTGCTAACCATTACGCACTGACTCATCAGGCAAGGGGGAATGCTGCCCTGGTTAGAGCTGTCCTTCACTAAGTGAAAGGTTAGAACTCTGACCCCGCCTCCTTGGGTTTCTGCTTTGGAGTCACCTACATGGAATGGACATGAGCAGTCACTCAAAGAAGAAAGGACGGTTACTTACCTCGTAACTGTGGTTCTTCGAGATGTGTTGCTCATGTCCATTCCAAATCCCGCCTGCCTTCCCTTCTTCAGAGTAGTCCAGTAAGAAGGAACCGAGGGGGATGGAGGGCCAGCAGGGGTATATATGGGCTGGTATACCGGCGCCACTCCAGGGGGCTCCCCCGCTGACCTGACGGGTGCTGCTGGGGGAAAAGTTTCCGATGACGCGTGCAACATGAGCAACACATCTCGAAGAACCACAGTTACGAGGTAAGTAACCGTTCTATTCTCTTTCTTCCCAGCAGCTTAGTGGGTGAGGTAGGTTTCCAATCAGGGCATGGACCCAGACTTCACTGATGGGGAAAAGAATTCCCTCTCACCTTATCATTTCTGTCTGCCTCTGAGCAGTAGATTTAGTCGCCTTGCCAGTTCATATCTGGTAACATTTTCTAATGCTGGTTTATGTCTCATTTGAAGGGAGCAGCTCAAAGAAAATAGGGCAACCAAATGTCAGGGGCATTTGAGCCATACTTGTTGAGAGGAAGGGTCTGACTTAGTGTGATAGCCAGAACCACTTCCCAAAGAAACTAAGGAGAGTTTTATGTTTGCTAAATTGTACTTGGGTGCAATCCTGCTTAGTTAGTAAAATCAGACTGGGTCATTGAAGGAGTGTGGCTGTAAATTATCATAATTTCTTCTACACCCTTTGGTTGTCCAAAATCAGATCTGTGTAAGAGATGAAATTAGAATTATTGTGCTGTAGAAGCCTCCAATGGAAAAAACAGGGTATCTGGTATTTCTGTGACTGCAGACACATGTATGCTTCTGACACAAGCGTGTCACATTGCTGTTCTGCATCGGTTCTCTGATAGCAGAATTTCCATGTCTTGGTCCTCTGCCTCTAATGCCTTATAGGAACAGAACAATCTGAAGGCATGGTGTGAAGAGCACAGATGGCTTCCGTGAACATGCCATAGATAGTCTTATTCTGAAATTATATACTCCTTTAAAATGTACCAAAAAAACCCTCTACAAATGTATTTCAAACAGATTTGGTATCAAGTGGGCCCAATCATATTTTACATATTCAGAGTATTTTCAGGAGCGCTTATTTGTCTGAGGAAATATTTTGTGATATATATTTGTATGGATAAAATAGTCAAAAAGGGTCATAAATGAAATATTTTAGGCATTTGCAGTGAGGCTTCCATCAACTTTAGATACCAGATTTCCAAACAGTAATAAAATCATATTTTTGATTGAGCAATATTATCTCTCTCTCTCTCTCACTCACACACACACACACACACACACACACTCTCTCTCTCTCTCTCTCTCTCTCTCTCACACACACACACACACACACTCTCACACACACACACACACACCCTTCAATACAGAGTTCAACTCTGTTACACCAAGGACTAAATGGATGCAGTCATTCTGCTTTTCACAATAAATAAATTGTTCCAAATCAGGTCTCTATTTCAGCTCTGTTTCTGCACACAGACAAATGCACGCTATGGGAAAGTAAAAAAAAACAACAAACAAAAAACTCATACAAAAGTGCAAAAGTCACTCCCTCTTCCCCCCCCCCCCGGAGGAAAATGTTAGGGCCAGGAAGAAAACCACACCCTCTAAATTCTGAATGTAGAAGAGGTTGTGTTTTCTCCTGAGCCACGTGTGCTATGACATCTGAGATATTTGATTCTTCTTATCTTATTATTGTCACCATTAAAAGCTTCTAGGCAACAACTTATTTTAGTTTTTACAATATTAATTTAAAGAATATCCTGAATACCAAGGGGGGAATAGTATCCACTTCATAAAGTAAAAATTGGAAAGCTTTCAAGGCTGACCATTGTATCAATGTGATTGGGAAGGAAGGAAGGCTGACACAAGACTGGCAGACATGACATCTGGGTTCTGTTCCCAGCTCTTAACTTACACTTCCTCAGTGATGTTGGGCAAGGACACTTAACTACTCTGGACCAGATCCTGAGTTGGTGTTAACTTAGCCCCCTTAGCTTCAATGCAGTTAGCCCACTTTAGGATCTCACCTTCTGTGACTTAGTTTCTCCATCTAGGAAGGCAAAACATGACTATTTATTACACATCTTGAAATTCCTGGTTTGAAGGTGCAAAACCCAATTGTCCAGTCCTCAGAGAGTCCTAAGTAATTCTCACTGAAGTAAATGGGAACTGTGTATTGATAACTGAAAGCAGAGGCCAGTATCCAGTAGTGCTGTTCCACATCTGCATTACATTGTCAGCTGCCGTTCATGGGAACTTAATACTAGTCCTCAAGGCATTTTTGTACAATTGACTCAGATTTTAAAAATTAAACATGAGGCAACAAGTCCAGTAACATGCTGTGTACCAAACTGTAGTCCTTGCAAGTCCCATACGGAGATCTCAGAAGAGAGAGTCATGATAAAATATGGTTTCAACATTTAGAAGGTAATCCTAGCTCCAGTAAGAGTACTGGCAAGATTTCCACTGTTTTCAGTAAGGATGTGATGTCTCTCCCTTAATGTACTTAGAATCAGATACTTACCTGCCAAGTAATGTGTTCAGGATTCTGTGTTTGAAACTGTTGGTGCTATGGCAAATTATTGGGATGTTCAGTGTATCCGCTAATTTTTTCCATCCATTTGCAGAATAAATTTTGTTATTTGCACCAAAACATGTGTTGATATACACCATCAATAAAAACACATACTGCCAGCTGTGGGCACTTCGCTAATCAGTTGGGCAGAATTTGAATCTCTCCTGGGTGGCTGTCCAGTCGCTCAGCTTACAGGGAACACTAACCGTGTCCAGTCTGATTCCTATGAGACGATACTCCTTTTGCTCCCTTTGCCCCGCTATCTCCTCTATCATGTTTGGAATGTACTGCAAGTCTCTATTTATGCGTGTTTCTGGGTTCTGGTTTATTTAGGGTAGAGTTTTTTACTTCAGTATTATTTCATGTGATTTCACCTCTTTTACTTGTACAAGAGGAACACTGACAAATGTCATAACGTAATTGCTTCCTCAAAAATAATTATGTTAATAAGTATTCATTGTAAAGGTCTGCATTGTTTATGGATCCAGAAGATTGGGAATAATTGATTTGCTATGTTTAATGTACATTAAGGGACATACTGTTTTGAATGCTGAATTTCGTTAATGCCAGCTAATGGGAGACATATATGCTAGTAAAGGGGAAAACAGACACATTAATGTTCACAAACTAAAGAATAATTATTTATTATTACTGTATAGAGATTTGATGATTTAATTTAGCAGATATATTCCTTTCAAAATGCATTTCTATTCAATTTTTATGTATTTCAAATGGAAGTTCATTTAATGTCCTTTGCGACACACAAAAAATATGAAAATCTGTATTCAATGGCAATGTAGTTTAAAAAAAAGAGAAAAGAAAGGCAGACTTTGACTCAAGTGTTGTCATTTGAGAAAAGAATATTCTGTTCTACGCATCATTCCATTTCAGTGTGTTTTCTCCCTTACTCTCCATTTTGTCTTAGTCCTATCTAAGGTTCTGGTCCTGCAAGTACTGCACACTTATCTTTAAACAATGAGTAGCACTATTAACCTCAGTGGGACTACTGCTTACAAGTTAAGCACCTGTAAAGGTGAACCAGATCAAGCCTTAATGGATTAACCAAGAGCTTGTCTTCACCACTGTGCAGCGCTACTGTGCCAAATGTAGATTGTCTGGTGAAGCCGCACTATGTTGACTGAAGAACACTCTCCTATCAATGTAATTATTCCACGTCAGTGAGGGGCAGAAGATACGTTGGCAGGAGAGCATCTCCCACTGACATAGCACTGTGTAGACACCCCTTTTCACACACCCCAGTGATGTAATTACTATTGACTTTACTAAAAAACAGCAAATGGTCTGGTAGCACTTTATAGACTAACAAAACATGTAGATGGTGTAGACAAGCCCCATGTGAGTTAAAGGGGAAGCAATATTCATTATTAGACATGTGGGTGCAATGGCAATGGGTGTAGTACAGTTGTGCTAGGTAGATATATGACCAAAGGCTGAAGAGATGAGGAGAGTTGATAATTGGCATTGATCATCACGGTGAGCGGTGTTCTTGTTTTTCTAATGTACCTGGACTTAAGAGTTAAAAAAAAAAAAAAAAAAAGAGAGGTTTTGGTTAGTTTTTTGACATTGAGTTAAAGAAAATGGACAAACAGAAGAGTCATGGTTATACAGTATGGATAAAAAGAAAATTGAGGCAAGCTGCAGTCCAAGGGGGTCATTAGAGAATTATGTGATACCTTCTCTCAACATGAACATTCTATCCCTAAGGTGTGCTTTCCTGTTCAGTGTTTCAACATCCATTGGAATTCAGACACAGAAAGCAGAGACAGTGAGTACTATTCTCCATGTCAACTGCTTCTGCCTGGTAGGTATTACTGGAATAGTTTCCATTCTTCAGGAAGAGTAGCCACAGCCCTATCTTCAGGTTACTGTGTTGGTGCTCTCCTTCCTCAGTGGTCTAACAAGCAGTGGTAAATGTTAGCTGCTGCTGGCCAAGACAAACTGGGCTGGTTTAAAGCTACAGTATGATATTGCTTGTTAGAATACAAGAAAATGAGAAGTCTTGAAATAACAACACCCTTGGTAATAATGAGGCGAGTCACCACCACATGAGATTCTCTTTTATAATGGTATTAGCATCTCTAAATTAAGAAGAAGAATTGGGTATTTTTTTCCTCTTTGGAGGAGAGCCTTTCAAGTTTGCACTTGGCAGATTTCTGGGAAGGCTAACACACTAATTGCAGACAAAAGGAGTCTATATAGCCAAACTTTGGTCCATCCAGCTTGCAGTCTGGCATTCATAACTTGTAAACATTATTGTCTCTAACTGTGTGTCTAATTCTCTCCTGAATATCATCACAGATTCAACTGCTGCTGCTGCTGCTCATAACAGCCCCTTCCACATCTATTAACCCTACACAAAGATATTTTACTTGTATTCCCTTAATACCATCCACTTCCTTTACGTCACAATATTTACACCTTAATCATGTTCCTTCTTTATCTCCCCTTTTCTAATTCAGCCCAACCCTTGAAATTCAGATACAGATCTCAAACCACTCGAATTGGGCGGTGTTCCAAACCATTCCAAGTTTGGAGATGTTCAGATCTGTGCTTTTGCTGAGACCCATTAAAGCAATGAGGCCCAGCAGTAAATTCAGCTCTAGATATTAAATTACATTAAGAAATTCTCAGGCCATGACACCATTTCTTCTACTTCCCTCTGTATTCAGTCTCTCCTTAGATAATGTCCAACCTTTCCAGTTTTCTTTATCAGCATAATAGACCTTATCTTTGTTTCTAGAATTTGCAAAATTGTAGTTGATATTGATATAACAAGGGGATTTTAAAATGATTGAATCTTCCCTGCCTTTCATGTATAAGGTTCCAGTTAGCTTTGCAAATTATTTTGGAGCAGGAACCATTGTTTACTCTGTGTTTACATGGTGTTTGTACCTCAGCTACTCACATGGCCCCAGTTGCTATAATCCAGGAGCACCTATCAATCTTTAATGTATTTATCTTCACAACATCCCTGTAAGGTAGAAATTATCCCTATTTTGTAGGAAGAACTTAGGCACTGAGTCTAGGAGACATATTTTTAAAGATATTTTGGCACCTTACCTCCATTGAGGCAATACACACATCCACTTCCTAATGCCCACCAACTTTACATAAAGCTGGCACATTTTGCACATCTCCATGTTCTGTTTAGGACAGGTGAATTGACCATAAGCTAGAGATTATGGTGGCAGGCTAAATAATTGCAAATAACCACATATATGTTCAAAAGCTTCAGAGGGGTAGCCGAGTTAGTCTGTAACAGGAAAAACTTAAAAAACAACAAATAGACTAGTAGCACCTTACAGACTAACAAAACATGTAGATGGTGGTATGAGCTTTCGTGGGTGCAACTCACTTCTATGTATATTTTATCCAGCTGAAACTGCAGAGGGAATTTAAGTAGGACAGATTGCTGCAAGTCTTCACTGAAGATATTTCCTTCATTTTTACTCCATTTTCATATAAACTCTGACTTCAGAAGTTTGTCATCAGGCTTTTGTGCATCAGTCAGTAAGTTTTACTGAAAGCAGCTAGATATGTAAGGGCCCTTGCAGTAATATTGTGCTCACACGTGCATAGCCACAAAGCCATCTATTTGAAGGCTGTTGCATTTTTTGGCAGTGTTTCAAGATTGGCAACACTTTCCTAGAATTGCATACTTAGCCTTTGTTGATGAAAAATCCATTTGACTTATACTCTGAGAATGGCTCATCACTTAGGTGGATGCTATCTGTTCAGTGGCTCATCATCACATGTTCAGCTCTGTGAGTTCCTAATTCAATCCTGCTACAGTAGTGAACCTAGTGTAGCACTTGGCAGTTGATGACAGTTTTGAAACGAATGTTTAAGTGAAGTCATTGAACATGTCAAACTGTCCCATAAAACAAATGTGAAGTGTTTGAGCAACGAGTCCTACATTTTATAAACATGACTTCAATAAATGGTTCTTCATGGATTATTGGAGGATGTCAAATTCCAGATCCCTGCGTGGAGATACTGCTACAGTTCTGACTTATCTAGCACCCAGAATGAGCGGGTTTCATTAGCTCTCAACAGAGGAGGATAATGAGGCATCTCTAAAATGAGAGAGAGAGTAGGGGGTCAAAGAGAATTTGCAGAGGGAATACTCTAGAAACTGTCTTGCTGGGAGAAAGCTGAGGTTAAGGTTAAATTCTCCTTGTCAAGAATAAAAGAAAGGAAACTGTGAGGCAGAGGGATGACTTTTGGATATTGTAGAAATACATGCATCCTCAGTTACGGAATATCGAGCATTGTGGGAGCAGTTCTTTCCTCTTATTAAACCCACAAACTCATTAACATACAACACAATCACTAAAAATCAAAGCTGTCACCATTTCAGATAAAATTAATATCTGCTCAAGGGTCTATGAACATGACTTATCTCTCAGTCATCCTCCTGGGCAAACAGACTCAGACGACTCAATTCCCCAGCAGAAACTCCCTTTGAATTCCGAAATCTAACCATTCATAATGAACACATACATCCAGTTCCTCACAGTTGCACTCAGATACACAACCTGAATTCTGGCCTCATAATTTTTTGGGTAGAAAACTCCAGTCTATTTTGTTAGCACTTTAAAAATGTTAATGCTCACTGAAGTTACTGGAAAGACTCTAATTGATTTCAGTGAGATGTGAATCAGTTCCTTCGCGCACAGCAGCACAATCTTCACTCTGGAGCCTTTTAAGGGTCCCAGAATTACCTTCTCAAGTAACTTTTAGTGGAGTTCAGTCCACTGTACAAGAAAATCATACACACTGATATTGCTCTGGTATGTCTCATACTCCTCCATATTATGTTTGGGTTGATAGGGTGGCTTTAATAAATGCTTAATTGCCCCAGGGTAGGTCATTTACATCTTCAAACTCCTTTGAACTTTCTCCTTCTTTTTGTGAGACGCTTCTCATAAAAATCTGCAAGACCACTACAGGATCCTCTTCTAATATTTCCTTAAAACTCTCCTTTTGTCAAGATGCCTACATGGCATT
Organism: Rafetus swinhoei; assembly: GCA_019425775.1. Classification (NCBI taxonomy): domain Eukaryota; kingdom Metazoa; phylum Chordata; order Testudines; family Trionychidae; genus Rafetus; species Rafetus swinhoei. Next base: position 225,468,096 of record CM033424.1, read on the forward strand.
CAGCAAGTTGGCAATGCCTTCTGTTTGCTTGTTACACTATTCACAATTGTCTTGCTGATCACTTGTGTTCCCCCACATCTGTCACTTCTATCCACCTGTTTTCACTTGTCATTCACTTTGACTGCAGAGTCTTTGGGGCAGAGACTACGTGGACACTGCTTAGACCCTGATCCCTGTCTAAAGCCTATTGGTAATGATTCAGTACAAATGATTTAACACATTAATTTTTCTCTATTCCTCTCACAGAAAATTTTCTTGGTTGCTAGAATTCCTCTTTGACTTACTGTGTTTTATCATGATTTTCTTGAGGTTTAACAAAGCAATTGCTGCGAAGGAAATAAAAATAAAAGATTTATGAAGGAGCCAGTACCCAGTGGCCAACAAAACTTACATGTATATGTATGGCATAGGGGGTTGAATTCTGGCCCATCTCTATATGAAGTACATGCACATAATAAAAGTAAGCATTAAGTCACAAGGACCATAGTTATAGTAAGATAGTCATGAATCCTAGCTTCATTGTGCATGTAGCATGAAATGAAGGCCTATGTTCCCCTTTTGTTGCTGCTGAAGTCATAAATGTGCAACAAGACTGTGTGTTCATTCTTCACTTCATCAGAAAATGAATGACTGCTGTTCTGTCTTTTTGCTATTATGTTTTCCAGTACAAATGACACATCACTGAAGGCACATTTGGTACTTGAGGTCTCTGGAATTTATTGCCTTACTTGTTTGAAATAAGTACAGCCTTTGTGCTGAGGCAGGACCAAATAAACTTACATAAACACTTCAGGGGGTAGCCGAGTTAGTCTGTACAGGATAAACTTAAAAAACTAATAGTCTGGTAGCACTTTAAAGATTAACAAAACATGTAGATGGTATCATGAGCTTTCATGGGCACAGCCCACTTCTTCAGATGACCAGAATGTTGGATGTCCAGAACTAAAATAAATAGGGGGAGAAGGGGACAAGAAGAGGCAGTGGGTATAAGGCTATTTGTTTTTCTTGTACATTCCGGCTCGGCTTTCCCTTTGATATTTTTATACCCACTGCCTCTTCTTGTTTCCGCCCCCTCCCATTTTTCTCCTTCTTCCCCCCCCTATTTATTTTAGTCCAACACTCTGGTCATCTGAGGAAGTGAGCTATGCCCACGAAAGCTCATGATACCATCTACATGTTTTGTTAGTCTATAAAGTGCTCCCAGACTATTTGTTGTTTTTTATATAAACACATAAGGCAATAGGTTTTGAGTCAATTGTCCCCCTTTTGTTTCTGTTCTCTCATGCTAAAATAATGTATCATATGTAGAATTTGGGGTCTTTAGTTTAGGATTTGTATCTCTTAAAGCCTGAGTAGGGTTGCCAACTTTGACTGAAGCTATTCCAGGAGATTTCCACACCCCACATCCCCAAGATAATGTAATGCCATTTTCTTCAAATATCCTATTAAAATCACTAATCTTGCTTTCACTAGTCACTGGGAGATTGATGCCAGTTCTGGGAGACTACAGGCCAATCCTGGAGGCTTAGCAACCCTAGACCTGATCCAAAAGCCTCTGAAACCAATGCAAAGATGCCCACTGACTTCAGTGAGCTTTTCAGTAGGCTCTGGAGTCTTGCTGGGCTGCGTGGCCTGGATTCTCTGGGGAAAAGAAAGGATTCAAAGACTACATCAGGTCTGTGAAGCTGTGTAATGGTTGTGTTCCACTTTCTGCGGGATGGATCGAGGACAGGGGAAGATACTTGCTACTCAGCTTATGCTGCTGTTCCTTTTCCCAATGCATTTCCTCCAAACTGTTCTGTGCTTCTTGCTGAATTTCCTGGGTCTGAGATCTTTGTTTATGCTTATTAGCCTGACCTTACACACCTTCTCGCATAAATCCCTAAGCTCTTTATTGCCTCCACAGAGCAAGACCATATTTTAATATGTATTGTATAGTAGGCAAATGTAAAAATGGTTTTAGGGGTGAATTGTAGGTAGTAATACAATGTTTAAAGCTGCTATGAAATTATTAATTTCAGTATAGACTAATAGTACCTTTAAGATCAGGATGAGGACTGAAAATTCCTGCTTCTCTGTGCACCTTCTGTAACTATAGCTCCCCTGTACTGAGAGAATCCCTGACTCGCATCTGCAAGAAATGCTTCCTTGTGTTTGTTTTAAATCTGCTACCTATTAATTTAATTTGGTGACCCCTAGTTCTTATGTTATGGGAACAAGTAAATAATTTTTCCTTATTCACTTTTTCCACACCAGTCTTGATTTTATAGACCTCTATCATATCCCTCCTTAGTCGACTCATTTCTAAGTTGAAAAGTTCCAGTCTTTTTAATCTCTCTTCATATGGGATCCATTCCAAACCCCTAATCATTTTTGTTGCCCTTTCCTGAATCTTTCCAATGCCAATATATCTTTTTTGAGATGAGGTGACTAAATCTGTACACAGTATTCAAGATGTGGATGTACCATGGTTTTATATAGAAGTAATATGATGTTCTCTGTCTTATTCTCTATCTCTTTTTAATTATTCCTAATATTCTATTTACTTTTTTGACTGCCGCTGCACATTGAATGGATGTTTTCAGAGAACTATCCACAATGACTCCAAGATCTCTCTCTTGAGTAGCTAACTTAGTGCCCATCATTTTGTATTTATAGTTGGGATTATGTTTTCCAATGTACATTACTTTACATTTATCAACATTAAATTTAATTTGCCATTTTGTTGCCCAATCACTTAGTTTTGTGAGATCTTTGTGAAGCTCTTCACAGTCTGTTTTGGTCTTAACTACCTTGAGCAGTTTAGTGTCATCTGCAAATTTTGCCACCTCACTGTTTATCCCTTTCTCCAGATCATTTATAAATAGGTTGAATAGGCTGGGTCCCAGTACGGACCCTTGGGGAACACCAGGAATTACCGCTCTCCAGTCTGAAAACTTACCATTTATTCCTGCCCTTTGTTTCCTGTCTTTTAACCAGTTGTCAATCCATGAGAGGACCTTCCCTCTTATCCCATGACAACTTACTTTACTTAAGAGCCTTTGGTGAGGGACCTTGTCAAAAGCTTTCTGGAAATCTAAGTACAGTAGACTTCTGATAATCTGGCACCTTTGGGACCCAGGGGGTGCCGGATTATCAGATATGCCAGAGTATCAGGAGGTACTCTGGCGGGGGGGCTGTGACGGGTCTGCCAGGACCGCACTGCGACGGGCGGGGGGGGAGTTGGCGGGGAACGGCGCGGCAAGGGGCAAACCCTCTGCCGTTTTGCAGGGAGGCGGGGGAAGCCCCGTGCAGCCGCCGGCGACGGGCCAGCTGGGGCTGCAAGGGGCAGCAGCAGACTTGGGGAAGCGGCTGAGCAGAGCAGCTGGGGTGCTGCCGGGTTGGTCCCGCAGCGCCGCTCAGGTAAGGGGGCAGCACTGCAGGACCAACCCGGCAGCACCCCAGCTGCTCTGCCCCGCCGCTTCCCCAAGTCCGCCACTCATCAGTTTCAGCAGTGGCTGACTTGGGGAAGCGGCTGAGCAGAGCAGCTGGGGTGCTGCCGGGTTGGTCCCGAAGCGCCGCTCAGGTGAGGGGCGGCGCTGCGGGACCAACCCAGCAGCACCCCAGCTGCTCTGTCCTGCCGTTTCCCCAAGTCCGCCGCTGCCGCTTGCAGCCCCAGCTGCATGGGGCTTCCCCTGCCTCCCTGCAAAATGGTGGAGGGTTCGCCCCTCGCCATGCCATTCCCCGCCCACCCCACCCCCCAGCCAGACGCAGTGCGGTCCAGCAGACCCGTCACAGGGGTATAATCCCCTTCCCTTCTCCTCCCCTTTCCTTTCCCGGCCCATGAGCGCGCGTGGGGCTAGCTGGAGCACTTCCAGGTTCCAGTTGGTGCCGGACCACTGGATGCTGGACAATTGGAGTTTTACTGTATACTGTTTCTATTGGATCCTCCTTGTCCAGGTGTTTGTTTGACCCCCTCAAAGAACCCTCGTAGATTAGAAAGGCATGATTTCCCTTTACAGAAACCATGTTGACTTCCCCCAACAAATTATGTTCATCTATGTGTCTGACAAATTAATCCTTTACTATAGTTTCAACTAATTTGCCTGGTATTGACGTTAGACTTACTGGTCTGTAATTGCCAGGATCACCTCTAGAGCCCTTTTTAAATATTGGTGTCACATTAGCTATCTTCTAGTCATTAGGTACAGAAACTAATTTAAAGGATAGGTTAGAAACCACAATTAATAGTTCCGCAATTTCACTTTTGAGTTCTTTCATAACTCTTGGGTGAATGCCATCTGGTCCCAGTGACTTGTTACTATTAAGTTTATCAATTTGTTCCAAAATTCCTTAGATTTTTCACTTGAAAAGAATGGTTCAGATTTGGGAATCTCCCTAGCATCCTCAGCCGTGAAGACCGAAGCAAAGAATTCATTTAGTTTCTCTACAATGACCTTATTGTCTTTGAGTGCTCCTTTGGCATCTCAATCGTCCAGTGGCCCCACTGGTTGTTTAGCAGGCTTCCTGCTTCTGATGTCCTTAAAAAACATTTTGCTGTTGCTTTTTGTTCTTCAAACTCCTTTTTGGCTTTTCTTATTATATTTTTACACTTAATTTGACAGAGTTTATGCTCTTTTCTATTTTCATCACTAGGATTTAACTTTCATTTTTTAAACAATGCCTTTTTACCTCTCACTATTTCTTTTACTTGGTTGCTAAGCCATGATGGAACTTTTTTGGTTCTCTTTCTGGGTTTTTTAATTTGTGATATACATTTAAGTTGGGCCTCTATTATGGTGTTTTTGAAAAGTTTCCATGAAGCTTGGGGGATTTTACTTTTGTCACTGTATCTTTCAATTTCTGTTTAACTAACTGCCTCTTTTTTGTGTAGTTTCCCTTTTTGAAAATAAATGCCACAGTGTTGGGCTGCTGAGGTGTTTTTCCCAGGGATGTTACATTTTATAATATGGTCACTATTTTCAAGAGGTCCAGTTATATTTACCCCTTGGACCAGATCCTGCGCTCCACTTAAGTCTAAATCAAGAATTATTATTTGGTCCTTTTAAGGACCAAACTTCTTTTTATATAAAAGGATAATTATAAACTATGTACACAGATCTTCAGTACTATCTGTGAAGGCAGGAAAAACATTCTTTCTAAATGCTACGTTGAAAGCCTCAAAAATGGTACTCTTACTCTGCAACAGTCTTAGCTTTTTAAAAGTTTACTTTTCATTGAGCTAATATAATGAGATGTTTTGTAGATGGAACATTTTGGGAAATGCTTATCTGTAAACAACTTTGTGAAATAATGTTGATCAAATATTGTGATTTCCCCATTTCAAACTCAGTTTTATACATCCAACAAAAACCTCCTCAGAGAAAAAATATTATTGGGTGTTTTGTTGGTAATGTGTGTGAGACAGTTTGGATATTGGGGAAATCAAGGCTGATTCTGTCTCCTCTTTCCTTCTGGTTAAGCTCTAGTACTTCTTTCTCACTATATGGAGCAGTATCCCTACTGGTAGCAGTCAGGGACCAGTTTGGTCCTAGATGCAATTTAGAGCAGCCTCAGGGAGCACTTTAATTTGTGCTGACTGGAATGCTCCAGTAGAGGTTGCTGTGCAGGCTTAGGTGGATAGACAACAGCACAGTTGAGTCTCCCAACTGTCCTCAGAATGCCACTATACTGTGTGGAACAGGAGCAAATAACACTGAGGCTACATCTATACTACAGCCTGGATTGATGCTCTGAGCTCGATCCATCAGCGGTCCATTTTGCAGGTCTAGTTAAGACCGGCCAAACTGACCACAGATCACATTTCCATCGACACTATTACTTTACCCCAGATGAGAAGAGTAAGGGAAATCAACATGAAACTTACTCTTGTTGCCATCTGGCGGGTTAGAGCCCACAGTAACTCAACTTAAGATACATTGACTCCAACTACAATTTTCATGTAGCTGGAGAGATGTAGCTTAAGTTGACTTTCTGTTGTTGTATAGATGTAGCCTGAGAGCGTCTGATGGGCCAGCTTTATGCATGGAAATCCCAGCTAGCTCTTTAATCCATCTTAACATCCCCTTTGGGCTAGAGGAGCTAGTGAGGATGGAGCAGGAACTGGGATTTGGCTCCACAAACTCTACTCAGAAAAAATTCCAAAAAGAATGCTGACATTGCTTTCTAAAGTGGATGCTTTCAGGGAAATGACTGGGAATCTCAAATGGATGCCTTTGTGGTCCTGGCCCAGTGCCGTCCTTAATCCTCTTTGGCCTCAACAGAGTTTCATACATGAAGCAGAGAGTTTGGGGCTCATTAATACTGGGTTAAGCAGCAAGGGTAATTTAATAGGTTTTTTTATCCACTCTAGCCTCTTCTCAGCATGCAGGCTGTTGCATTATATTTTGGAGATTTCAATATTCAGTTCATAGAACAGAAGATGAGTCATCTACATTCTTTGTGGTTTTGGCTGTCTTTTATGTAGGACCCTGGGCTGCTAGAGAAGACAAAAATAAATACTTTTATTTTATTGATTAATCTTAAACATAGATATTTCTTGCTTAAAATAGTTCTGTTTTTAGCAGAAATATATGGATTTGGTTGGTTGGAGAGTAAGTGCTCTGTTAGAGCAGTTGCAGTGCAGTACTGTGCAGGAGAACTCACGAAACTGTCAACAAGCTATATCCACAGACCATTTAAATAGAATGTGCATCATAGACACAAATGTTCGTGAGCTTTGCTGTTCAAACTGTCTGAGTTTACCAGTCAATTTTGGCCTTGTGCTGTGAACTCGGTGTGGAATCTCTCTCACTCTTCATACAGGGTAAACTGCTGAAGAAATGAGATTAGTGGGAGACATTCCTTTTGCACAGCACCTGCGGAAATGATTTAATATTGTGTCTCTGAGCCAAATTCCGTCCTCAGCGCACCAGGGCAATCTCTCTGAAGTCAATAGGGTGACAAGTGGAATTAAGAACCTGTTTCTGTCTTGTATGTCTGTTGCTTTCATATAGCACGTGATCTTGGAATACCAGAAGCTGGTTCTCTGGACAAATGTCTTTTCCCTCCATAGAGTTTTATCCTTATAAATGTGCTTGGGTTAATTATTTTTGTGGTTTATTGACTGGTATTTGCTTTAGTTACAGATTGATAGATTTCATAGTTCTTTTTCTTGTTGGGTTTCATTTTTTGGCTGAAGGGAGATCTAGGCTTCTTTCTGTAAGAACTAAGACACGTGAACAACGGAAAGATAACTAAATTCCTCAGCAGAAAGCTGTTAAAACACAGATAACTTCAAACCTCTGTTTTCAAAACAAATCCTTGCTGACCTGTTAGCTCCTGACCAATTCCTAATAAAGCCAAGCTGTAGACTGCCTTCAGCTCTGTTTACATAGAGGCCTATTTTCATGGTGCAAATGAAAAGAAAAACAGAGTGAGAGTAGGGTACAAAGAGAAATAGTTGTTTAGCTCCACTTTGGCACTTCCAGCTCAGATTAAACCTTGGATGTGATCATACTTCACAGAATTTGATACAAATCAAGAGAACATGGGGTATCAGGAGCCTCCTATTTGCTGTAGAAACCCACAGTAAGACCAGCTGGGAGGAAGAATAACATAATTTAATTTGCCATGAATCAGGCAAAGAACAGGTAAAAGTTTAAAGCCCATGTTGAGTTCTCCTTTTCTCCACAAATATTCTTGTTGGCATCTCTTGGACAATTTCCCCAGTAAGATATTGCACGGTGTCCCGAAGAGTCCAGTGGAGTATAAAAGTTTATAATTATTTAAAACTCTTAAACATTTTAAATTATATTAAACAATTATATTGTAAAAAATATTTATGTGATCTTTCCCCCCATTTCCATTGACAAATAATGTATGTATTTTATTCTAAGTTTGCCTTTTGACATATATATATTTTTCATTATCTTGCCATGGCAATCATACTTAATAATGTTAAACAAATAAATGCTTGATCAGTCTTTAAATCTGTCTGACCAAGATGGGTGATAAAAAATTGCTGACCCCTTGTGGCCTGATTTTGCTGCACTAAATTTCCGAATCTTTATCTTGACCTGCAGTTAACCACTTCAGTTCCTTACTTCCAGAAGTGCAAGTCTCACCTACAGAATATAAATTCATAGATCCTAAAACTCAAACAGACTTTTATAATCATCTAATCTGACCTTGTTCAAGCCAGAAATCTACTCCAGCTATTTCTATATCAATCCCATAACTTCTGGTTGAGCCTGAGCATATTTTTTAGAAACACATTTGTTCTTGATTTAAAGACGTCAAGTGATGGAGGATCCATCACAGACATCGGTAAGCTGTCCCAATGATTCATTACCCTCACTGTCTTTCTTTTAAAATCACACTTGGATTGTTAATCTGAATTTGTCTAGTTCAACTTTCGGAATTGGTTCTCGTTATGTGGGGTTTGTTTGTAGATTAAAGTGCCATCTATTATCAGGCGTCTCTTCCCCATGCAGATGCTTGTAAACTGTGATCAAGTCACCTCTTATTCTTCTCTTGGATAAATTATATATATTGAATGTTTTAAGTCTCTCACTAGACAACAAGCTTTCCAGAGCTCTCATCACTCTCTTTTCTGAACCCTTTCAATTTTTCAACATTCTTTTTGCAGGTATCTTCACTAGAACTGGTCACAGCATTTCAGTAATGGTGTCACTAACTCCATGAACAGCAAAACCTCCCTTCCTCTCTGATATTCCTGTTAACTCCTCTGGGAATTCTGTGATATTTCACATGTACAGAATTCATGTCCCCCACACATTTTTCCCCCACAGAAGATATATTTTCCTTACCTTTCCCTTGTGAAGGTGCTGCCTTCCTGGGAGCACCTTGGCCATAGGACCATGTGCTATGGATATGGGGGATGGACAGAGCAGGGCACATGGTGCTGCTGGGGAGGGGGTCACTCAAATTGGGATTCCGAAAAGCTAGTGAAGGAACAGACTGGGGTGAAGGCACTGGAGCTGATGAGGTAACAGCATTGAGCCAAGGGCTGAATGGGAGTAGGGGTGCAGAGCCACGTGGGAACAGGGGGGGAGGGTAGCTGAGTGGGGGTGCAGGAACACATGGGAAGAGGTGGAGGGTGCAGGACACATGGGGACAGGAATAGATATGCCTGACTGAATGGGAGAAGCTAGGAGTCAGTCAGGGTCTGCATGGGGGAAACTCACCAATTCCCTCTTAATCCTTCCTGCCCTCCCAAATACCTAACCTGTTCCATACTTCTCCCACACTCAGCCAACAACTCTCCAGGTTCCTTCCCAGCCATTACTTCTCTCTCCCTCAGCTCCACTGTTACCCCTGACTCCCCCAAGCCTTTGCACTGCTACTGAGAGGTGCTAGAAATACATTTCTGTATTGTAGTTTAAGTGAATCATTACTCAGAGCTCTGTATCAATATGCCTAGTAAGGTCTCTATTTCTCAAAAAAAAAAAAATGTGTGAATCATCTTTGTAACTTGTATTGTTATAGACACAGTTGCTGACAGGTACTTTGAAATAAATAACCAAGATAAACGAAGCTGGCATGATTATATTGAGTTATTTTGACAAATACACTATCCCCAGAATTTTGCAGAATTTTAAAAATATTGTGTGCAGACTTTTTAATTTTTTGTCACATAAGTATCCCCAACATTATCTTATGCATTCAGGGTTCATGCTTGCCATCTTAGTTACAGTGTTGTTCTAAGAGCTAATGTTTAGCTGTCCTTTCCAGTGTTAATACACAGAGAGTAACATGATCAACAGCAAACCCTTCTAAACTTTCTAAACTTACAGTTATGCTCAGAGGGTCCATATTCTGAAGTCCTTAGTCAGTTTTTTTTGTTATTTGTTCTATGTAACGTAAAATGTCCATTAGCTTTAATTAATGTTTTGCCTATCTTAGTACTTACTAGGGATGTTCAAATGTGTTTATTTAGGTAAACGTGTAACCGCTAAAAATTTCAGCAGTTACACGTTTACATGGGCAGGTGGTTGGAGGGAGGTGGCTCTCATGGAGCAGCTTCTCCCACCCCCGTGCTACTGCGCGTGGGGAGGGCTTATGTAACCATGCATGTTAAAAAGTATGGACACTTGCAGGAGGGCTTAAATACATGACTGTCCCTTTAAAAATCTGGTCACCCTAGTTCTTCATCCTTATCTCCCTTCACCAGTGCATTCATGCAAAGCATAGGCACTAGTGCTCCCGAAGCACTGTTGTTCACCTAATGAAGCTTCATGCCTTAATTAAGGGACTGCAGAAGGGTATGCGATCCCTTCTGCACACTTGCTTGCATAAAAAGCCATTGCTAAAAGCATACATGCACACAGATACACAGTTGGTTTCACACCTGGAAACTTCAGCATCGAATGCAAAAGCTTAACTACAGTTTATGCTAAAGGAGTAACTGCTTTAGTTGTTGTTAAATGTCAGCAGGGTTATCCTCATTGGGAGTGGCTAATGAAGGGGAGATGTCCATACAAACTTCATGAGCATATTGCTCTGGCTTCTGACAGCCAGTTTGTGATCGAATATTGGCTACTTCTTTCTTCAGTAAATATAAGGCATTTTCTGCAGTATGGTTTCCTAAATGTGCCTGTGAAATTCTGCTTTAGTGCACCTCTGTTACGACTTACCTCACCTGGATCACTGTGGTCTTTTCTCTTGGGCTATGTCTAGACTACTGAGTTTTTCCAGGAGAGGTATCCCAGAAAACTCCAGCAGGTCCAGGGAACGCATCTGCTCTTCTGACATCTTCATGAGGAAGAAGGGCTCTTTCGAAAAGAGGAGGCTTTTCCGAAATTTGGCCCAGTGTAGACAGGCCAAATTTCAGAAAAGCCTCTTCCAAAAAAACAATCAGAAAAAGGTACGTAAATTGCGGAGCGCAATTTGCGTACCTTTTTCCGAAAACCTCCCCGCAATCTAGACCTAGCATTGCTGTCCTTGACTTTACTATATTATTTGTATTATAATAGTACTTAAGTGCCATATTGTAATGGGAACTGTTCAAAAGCAGACTAACATAGCTGCTGTGTCACGATTCATCATGGATGTAGCAAGGGAACATAGTGGATTTGGAGGAGGGGAATGAAGGTAACTGTTAAGAAACTGTATAGATCAGGTTGTTAATTAATTAGTAGGTCTTGAAATGTTTTCATAAATACATAAATAAGAAACATTAATGTCCTTTATTTTTAAAGCCACTAGACTAGTTATTATCAATTGGCAATTCTCTTGGTAGAAGTGAGTCTAGGGAGACTTGAAAGAGGATGTGTGATGTAGCTTTATGGACTAGCTTGGTGAGGGCATTCCATGTGGTAAGAGGAAGAAGAGAAGGAAGATTTGGAGTGGCTTGTAGGAGCAGTGGACACACAGACAAACAGTGTATGCAGAACAGAGGTAACTGGGGAGTAAGGATGTTAACTGATAAGGATACTGTGATATCTCTGGCGGCAGCCAGCCATGTTGGCTGGAGCAGCCCTGGCTATGGAGAGGCAGGACCTCATGGCTGCAGCGGGCTTCCATGGCAGGCCGGGTGGTAGGCTCTAAGTTAAAATTATTAACTGGTTAAGTGCTAGCGTTTAACTGTTTTAGCTTCCCGGGGCAGGGGGGCGGAGAGGATAATGTGATAAAATCCATTAGCAGGTATGCAACAAGAAGCTAAATCATGTAGGCCCTTAATACTAATTTTACTAACACTTCATCTATGAAGCCCACCAAGTTGGGACTACATAAAGGGATATAGCAGGCCAATACCCACTGAAGGGCACAGCAACTGAGTTATCTTTATTTAAAACACAGACAATGCAACTCCCCCACTGGGGGTTACTTCTTCTGAAGAACCCTGATTGTCCCCAAAGGTCTGGTGCCAAAGTCCAAACAAATTTATAGTTTTGTTATAAAGTTCAAAGCAACCCTTTCCCAGGGCACCTTTCTCCCAGACATCATTGCCTGGCTTCCAAAGTCCCCTTAGAAATCTGGCACTTACAGATGAACGTATGCAGGGAGAGTTCTCCCTGTCACTGGGAAACGTTGCTAGCACCGTCAGCTCTCGCCAAGGTAAGACTTGGGCCTTTTGTTTTGCTCCATCTGTGACATTATAGGCAGATTATGTAATGGTTCATTCACATATTTTGAGTTATTTATATATCTCCATAAAGAAGCTTATGATCAAAAGACCCTGCCCGAAACAGTGGAGGAGTGATAGGACAAGGAGCTGTACAAAACTTGGCAGCTCTGGCTGGGTCAGGTGCGTGGGAAGGAGAGTCTGAGCGGGAAGCTGGGAGTAGCACAGGGGTGGTCAGTATTGCTGGGACATTGAGAACTCCTGGGGGAGGTCAGGAGGTTGCGAGAGCTCCTGAAGTGCAGAAAGTCTTTCATGTGGGAGTTAAGAGGGTGCTGGGTGTGTTGACTCCTGGAGAGTAGGGGGATGTTCAGATCACGTACGCTGGATGTTTGCTGCAGAAATAGAGACTTGTGCCAGGGGATCAGGGGTCTTTTTCAGGCCTTTTACCTTGTGCTGCAGCCTCAGCCATTGCCATAGCCTGCCAGCACCTGGGAGCAGAGGAGTTGTCTTACTGCCTATCTTTCTGAAGCATAAGCAGCCTCTAGTGACCACAGAGGAGAACTGCTGCTTTTCTGCCACTCAGGTGAATGAAAATCCAGCTGAGATTTGGCAATATGTGACCTCACAAGAGACCAGTGTTCCCTGTAAGCTGTGCATTTGTGTGGCCACTCAGAAGAGATTCAAATGCAGCCCAGCTGATTAGCAGAGCACCCACAGCTGGGGTTTTTTTTTTTTGTTTCTACTGGTGGTGCACATGTGTGCATGCCTTGGTGCATATGAAAATTTATTCTGCACGTGGATGGAAATGATTAGAGGAACATTGCATGAGATAGTAGACATTTGGCGGCTCTGTGCACAGTCCCCTCCATTATAGCTGCTTATATTCTGCCTCTGTTATCAGCGTGCTCTACTGGGAAGTTCTGCAAATCCAGAGCAGCCCCTAGGACATTTTGCATCATCTAGTTGTTCTGTCCTTCCTCCAAGGCTTGGTGCTAGCCTTATGACTGCATTATAATTCTGGGTTCATTCTCAAACCACAAATTGCCATCCTGGGACATCTTGCCATCAAACCACAAATTGCCATCTCTCACTTGTCATTTTCTTTGTCCTGCAGGCCTGTCTTTAAGATATACCCTCTAGAAAGTGTAGTATGGGCCTAGTCCTAGAGTCTTTCTTTCTGAGTCTCAAGGGTCTAGCATACTTATTGCAAGGGCTTATTAAAGAAACCATGATGCAAGTTTTGACTAGAAAGAGTACATTTCTTTTTCCAGTCTCTTTGCATACATGACTCTCATATTCCTCCTGCTTTTATCAGAGTTATTTTAAAGCATCTTCAATTAAAACATTGTCTGAGCAGCTATGGTCTTGTAGAGGAGATGCCACTAACTGTGTGGCCCTTTTCTATTTTTAGTAACTGCCATGCTAAAATATCAGTGTGCTATGTTTGTTTAAAATGTCTGAAGTCGGGGCTTGGCTAATATGTTAAGCTACAAGTATTGTGTAGTCTAGAAAATGTTAGAACTATAAATTATTATAAACAAAGCACCTTTGGAGGAGTTTATATACCATAGTTATTTAAGTAGTCTTATAGATTTCCATCTTAGTTCAGTGCTCAGAAATGTATACACGGTCAGAGAAATATCCCACAGGTTCTCTGAAGAACAGAAGATATATTTAACTGCTTTTCTACTGAATGTATGTTTTTAATTAGAACTTTAACTTACCAAAATAATTTCAACTTGCTTCATCTGCTTTCCATATGTAGCCATTTTAGCTAATACACATCACTAAAGCTTAAGTGAATCAATGTCCTAGAATAAATACATAATACATGTGTATGTATATTTCTTGTTCTAATGACTTCCAAAGAATATTTTAGTGACCATTAGAATAATTTAATGAGAGCAATATTTTAAAAATCATTTTGAGATGTAAGTTCTTCCACATAAAGTATAACATTTTGGCATTAGTTTTCTTTGGTATTTTGTGGTTACTGGTCAATATTATTCTGTATCTACAGAGCCATTTTTAAAGACCAACCCATCTGTGCCAACTGGGCCTCAAATATGCAGTATATGATTCATTCATGGAGGAGTACCTTGCATGAGGCATATGATATTCTCAGTGTATCCCTAAAATGTTTAGAGCTTTGCACAGAGAACTTCACAATACTGCACTTCCTTGGCATCTTTAGTCCTCATTGAATATTTTGCCAGAACAGATAAAGTTCATGCCAAGTAAACTACAGTAGTTTCCAACCACAGTCACGAGGAAAAAAATAAATTAAAGCTTTGGTCTAAACTTTCTAGACAGCAGCAATAAAGCTTCTCTTTGTTGAGGTTTTAGGTGCTGCTTTGTTCTCATATACCCTGGCCAAAAAATGTGTCTCATTTAAAAATAAATGTTACAGACATTTAATCTTGGTTGTGTCTGATGCCTTCCACTGTTTTTAAAAGAAATTCCAAATGGATGAGTTATTTATGTATTTAATTTATTTTTCCATTGTGCCTTTTAATAGAGCCGACATCTCACCCATAATGTAGTGGCTTCCATGTTATGGGCTGACACAATTTGCTATGTTAAATATCCATTTTTTCTGTGTCTCTGGTATGCACTTGTGATAGACCCAGGCTTTGCACTGTTCATGCACTGATGTACTTACAAGTCTATGCCTTGGTCCTGCACATGTACATCAAGGATGTGCTAAACATCTAAGACCTAGTGTACTTCAGCACATCTGGAAAATCACAACACATATTCATGTTGATGTGTTTGGAAGCAAGTTGGAAGATATTCTTATCAGAAGATCTCAAATACAGGAACATTCTCAGAGTTAGGCTTGCATTTTTTCTTAACTCTCTCCAGTCAGCCAACACTTTGCAACACATGTAGAACATATCTTCATTCATTCATCTGAGACCCTTGCAATACAGGAGTGGAGCACAACGAGGTGATGGGGAAAAGAAGTGACAGACTGAACTCTGAATTTTTCCTGCTTTTGTTACTTTAAATCTAATCCTTAATTACTGTTAGATTTGTTTGAGATTCCAAATATATCAGGTGGGGCAAGACACAGTGTTGGGGCCAATAACTGGATTTAAGCTTTAAACTGTTTTGAATTACTACCATATATCTCTGATTTTTATATTTGCAAAGAGTGAAAACTTTAGCAACTGAAACTCAAAATTCTGAACTCAACTGTGAACTCAAAATTCTTCTATAGAAAGTGTGAAGGAATCTGTAATTTAATTTTTTTTTGTCTAGATCATAGTGTTAGAAGAATGAATTTGGTGCCCATCTCTCCAGAAGTGGTCAAAAGCCATAAATTAACCATCTATGATTATCCATTCTGTATGGCAAATTGTAGCCACAACTTGCTGATTACTTATTCTTAACTGTTCATATACAATTAAAAATTCAGATCTAACAGCTGGGAATGATTTTTAAATGTTGATTTGAAACAGAAAGTTCCATTCAGAAACTCTTAGCAGTTCTTTTAACTTCCCAACCAATTATTCTGTCTGGACTAAATTAAAAAAAAAAGTTCGACCTGCGACACAGAAAGAAACATAGAAAAGGAGTCATTACAAGGTCAGATATGGATTTATAATTAATGACCTTCTTTGTGTCTGGTAGATCTTTTGATAATACCAGGTTTTTTTGGGGGGAGGTGTAGAGGGAGCAGAACTCACTAAACTTGCTTTGGTCCAATGAACTTTTGCTCTCAACATTTCATGTAATCTGGGAGACATTTTTCAAGGGCTTGTTGTTGATAACAACAGCAAAGAGCCTAACATATGTATTATGAACCAAGCATCTGTCAAATTAAAGTTACAGATGATACACAATTGAAAAAATATGACTTCGAGGGGAGTGATATTAATATCTTGACACTTGTCCTAGAACATAGATTGAATCCCCTCCTACAATCAGATAAGCTGGTGCAGATCCCTGGACTTGTGGGGATCTGGAATAGGGCCATTGGGGGCAGGAGTCAAAACTAGCATTTCCAACTGTAGGATCAGGACCTTAAACTTATATTCCTTGTGAGTGAAATTAATTCTGCTGCAAAGGAATAATAATACATTAATGGTTTAAATGGGACTTCAGTGGCATAACAGAGCTCGAGCAGAGCCCTAAGAACTGGGGTTAATTTCAACAGGTCTGTGACTCTGAAACACAGCATTCATTTTTAATGAGTAGTTGGGGGAACTGGGAACATTTTAGTTTCAAAATTTGCAGCAGAGTTCTGGTGATGATTGTACACACAGAAACACTTAATTTTAGGCTGTTTGTTTTTAACTGAGGTAAAATCTCCATTATGAGATCATTGCACTGCTGAGTGTTCACTGCAACCTGTATAATGGCAAGTTTGCAGTTATTAACTAAAATGGGCCATAAATTTATACCAAAAAGTTGCTGGATTCAGGACCAAGAACAATCACTGACCTTCCCAAAAGTCCATTGACCTACAGAAAGGTGCTAGCTTCCCTAAATAATCCTCTTGATACCTAGCTGATGTGAATAGACTGTGGGTGTGACATATAGTGGACACTTGCACACCACTAGTATGTCCTGTATCACCAAAAGTCTTAAAATTATACTAAAGTAATACATATGCATACATTCACATTCCTTTTTAGAAATGAGATTCTTGGTATCATTCCTCCATTACTCAATAAGGTCAGTGGGGTATCTTTATCCCTGTTAGCCTGATAAAGAATTGTGGAAGAGAGCCTTGTAAATTAATTACTGTTTCATATGGAAATAAAAACATTTTATTTACATATAAAATATATTTATATATTGCCAAGTCTAAGGAGGGGAGCAGAGATCACTGTTAATGCACTTGCATATTTTAAAGTCCACGCCAAAGACATTCACATACACATCGAAGATGTGCTAATCAGGCATCAAAACTGTTTTCTTTCCTCCATATATTTTCTTTACACTTCTTCATTGTTTTAATCTTGGAACCTGGTTTTTCTTGTTGAGTTGAACTAATAGAAAACATTATTTTAAAAGTGCATGATTTAGTACTTTGCTTCTAGTTGAGGCCAGAAGTGGAGTACTTACTGATGCAATCTGATTTGATCCTTATTGCTTCTGCCTATTTTGAGACTTGGACTTTTAAAAAAAATGTACACATGCCACTGTATTATCAGGCAATCAGGCAAATATTTTAAAAGGCTACATTAAGGATAACTTTCATTTCTTGGTTATTATTATCCTTCTCCTTGCACTGCTCATTATTGTTATTAATTATTATTTAAGCAGCCGCAGCAGTGTACTCAGGCTTCAACAAAACACAGACAAATCTATTTTGTTTGGTTCAGGTACTTATACGATGCCCATTATTGTGGCATCTGAACATCTTTATTGTCCTTGGCCCCTCTAAGCAGACAAAACCATGTACACCCAGAATTATATCTGGTTTCTCTAGAGGAGGAGGGAGGGTTCTCTCCTAAAGCATGATAAGTTTGTTTGTTTTTATTTTATGGTAGGCAGCGACAATTTCTTATGTAACTTTTTCATATGCCTCATGAAAGAAGCCCAAAGCTAAGAGCCAGACAAGTGGACACTGTGCTTAGGATTGATACCGTGTCTCAGAGACTTGGCCTGATCAGTTTGTATATGAAGTGCCATTGAACCTAATGTCATTCATATAGCTCTCTGCATTATTAATATTGATTTTCAAGAAGCCTTGGAATACTGAAGATTTAAAGAAAGCGAGTATTGTGCCAATATTCGAAAAAGAGTAAACAAGATGACTGGGGCAATTATAGATCGGTCAGCCTGATGTCGATTCTGGGCACAAAAATTGATTGGCTGATACAGGCCTCAATTCATAAAGAATTAAAGGAGGGCAGTATAATTAATTCCCATCAACACGGTTTATGGAAAATAGATTTTGTCAAACTAAGTAGGTATTTTTTAATTAGATTTTGTGTTTGATAAGGTAATAGTGTTGATGAAGTATTCTTAGATTTCTGTAGGACATTTGAAACAAAATACAGGACTATGTAGCACTTTAAAGACTAACAAGATGGTTTATTAGATGATGAGCTTTCGTGGGCCAGACCCACTTTGATCTGAGGAAGTGGGTCTGGCCCACGAAAGCTCATCATCTAATAAACCATCTTGTTAGTCTTTAAAGTGCTACATAGTCCTGTATTTTGTTTCAGCTACACCAGACTAACACGGCTACATTTCTATCACTATAGGAAATTTGACTTTGTACCAACCAACATTTTGATTAAGAAACTAGGATAATTCAACATCAATATGGCATGTATTAAATAGATTAAAAACTGACAACTTCTTGGAGCAGCTGGTTCTGGAACCCACCAGGGGAGAGGCTAATCTTGATTTAGTCCTAAGTGGAGCACAGGATCTGGTTCAAGAGGTAAGTATAACTGGACTGCTTGGAAATAGTGACCATAATATAATAAAATGTAACATCCCTGTACTGGGAAAAACACGTCAGCAACCCAACACTATGGCATTTAATTTCAGCAAGGGGAACTACACAAAAATGAGGACGTTAGTTAAACAGAAATTAAAAGGTACAGTGACAAAAGTAAAATCTCTGCAAACTTCATGGAAACTTTTCAAAGACACCATAATGGAGGCCCAACTTAAATGTATACCCCAAATTAAAAAAACATAGTAAGAGAACCAAAAAAGTGCCACCGTGGCTTAACAACCAGATAAAAGAAGCAGTGACAGATAAAAAGATATCTTTTAGGAAGTGGAAGTCAAAGCCTAGTGAGGAAAATAGAAAGGACCATAAACTTTGTCAAATTAAGTGTAAAAATATCATAAGAAAAGCCAAAAAGGAGTTTGAAGAACAGCTAGCCAAAAAATCAAAAAGTAATAGTAAAATAGTAAATTTTTTTAAGTACATCAGAAGCAGGAAGCTGGCTAAACAACCAGTGGGGCCCTTGGATGATCGAGATGCAAAAGGAGCACTCAAAGATGATAAAGTCATAGCGGAGAAGCTTAATGCATTCTTTGTTTCAGTCTTCACGGCTGAGGATATTGGAGAGGTTCCCAAATCTGAGCCATTCTTTTTAGGTGACAAATCTGAGGAATTGTCCCCGACTGCTGTGTCATTAGAGGAGGTTTTAGAACAAATTGATAAACTTAACAATAACAAGTCACCAGGACCAGATGGCATTCACCCAAGAGTTCTGAAAGAACTCAAATGGGAAATTGCAGAATTATTAACTGTGGTTTCTAACCTGTCCTTTAAATCAGATTCCATACTTAATGATTGGAAGATAGCTAACGTGATGCCAATATTTAAAAAGGGCTCTAGAGGTGATCCTGGCAATTACAGACTAGTAAGTCTAGTGTCAGTACCGGACAAATTAGTTGAAACTATAGTAAAGAATAAAATTGTCAGACACATGGATGAATATAATTTGTTGGGGGAAAGTCAACATGGTTTCTGTAAAGGGAAGTCATGCCTTACTAATCTGCTGGAGTTCTTTGAGGGGGGTCAACAAATATGTGGACAAGGGGGATCCAGTGGATATAGTATACTTAGATTTCCAGAAAGCTTTTGACAAAGTCCCTCACCAAAGGCTCTTAAGTAAAGTAAGTTATCATGGTGTAAGAGGGAAGGTCCTTTCATGGATTGATAACTAGTTAAAAGACAGGAAACAACGGATAGTTTTCCGAGTGGAAAGGTAACTAGTGGGATTCCCTAAGGAGCTGTCTTGGGACCTATCCTATTCAACTTATTTATAAATGATCTGGAGAAAGGGGTAAACAGTGAGGTGGCAAAATTTGCAGATGATACCAAACTGCTCAAGATAGTTAAGACCAAAGCAGACTGTGAAGAGCTTCACAAAGATCTCAAAAAACTAAGTGATTGGGCAACAAAATGGCAAATAAAATTTAATGTTGGAAAAATGTAAAGTAATGTACATTGGACAAAATAATCCCAACTATACATACAATATGATGGGGACTAATTTGGCTACAACTACTCAAGAGAGAGATCTTGAAGTCATTGTGAATAGTTCTCTAAAAACATCCACTCAATGTGCAACATCAGTCAAAAAAGCAAATAGAATGTTAGGAGCCATTAAAAAAGGGATAGAGAATAAGAGAGAAAATATCTTACTGCCTTTATATAAAACCATGGTACACACACATCTTGAATACAGCGTAAAGATGTGGTTGCCTCATCTCAAAAAAGATATATTGGCATTGGAAAAGGTTCAGAAAAGGGCAAGAAAAATGATTAGGGGTTTGGAATGGGTCCCATATGAAAAGAGATTAAAAAGACTTGGACTTTTCAGCTTAGAAAAGAGGGGACTAAGGAGGGATATGATAGAGGCCTAGAAAATCATTACTGGTATGGAAAAAGTGAATAAGGAAAAGTTATTTACTTATTCCCGCAATACAAGAACTAGGGGTTACCACATTAAATTAATAGGCAGCAGGTTTGAAACAAACAAAAGGAAGTTTTTCTTCACTCAGCGCACAGTCTACCTGTGGAACTCCTTGCCAGAGGATCCCGGTGAAGGCTAGAACATTAACAGGGTTCAAAAAAGAGCTACATAGATTCATGGAAGTTAGGTCCATCAATGGCTATTAGCAAGGATGGGTAGGAATGGTATCCTTAGCCTCTGTTTCTCAGGAGGTGGATGACAGGGGAGGGATCACATGAGGATTACCTGTTGTGATCCCTCCCTCTGGGGCATCTGGTATTGGCCACTGTTCGCAGACAGGATACTGGGCTAGATGGACCTTAGGTCTGACCCAGTATGGCCATACTTATGTTCTTATTTTCAGTGAAGCCCTGCAGTGTAGACACACCCTTAGTAAGCAAAAGGGAAGACCTCCTTCTGGCAAAAAAAATAACTGCTTTGAATTATGTAATCCCAAGGAAGGGAGAGAGAGAACCTTGCAGATGCATACATGCGTGTATACTCTGAGTATTCTACATGAACTGTAACTATGTATCAGGCAAGCTGACAGACTTGATGGGCCACTGGGGCAGGTGTGGGGGTGGCAGCTCCACATTGGTGAAAGGGGTGGGAACAGACAGCTCCCGGTGCTAGACTGTGCCCATGCCCTCCAGCCAGACCTGGGTGGCCAGAGAGTGGTGGCTGCTAGCTGGGCGCCCAACTCTGAAGGCAGCACTGCTGCCAGCAGCAGTACAGAAGTATGAGTAGCAATTTAGCAGCAGTGCAAATGTGAGGGCAGCATGGTGTGGTATTGCCACTCTTACAGCTGCATTGCCGTTGCTGGTGGTGCTGCCTTCTGAGCTAGGTACCCGGTTAGCAGATGTTGCTCTGCTCTACCTTCAGAACTGGGCATCTGGAGACCAGATTTAATTGTCCATGATATAATTTTCAGAGCTACAAACTGGGAAGACCCACTACTTACATGTTATCCAAGGAGAACAGGGCCTCAGGAGTATAGCTACCTTGCCAAAATACTTTGTGATTGCATTTTAAAACCACTGCTTCCAAACTCTAATTTATTAGGTTCATATGAAGAATAGGTAGCTATTCTTTATCTATGATCCATGGAGTGAGCAGTGGTAATCTGGAAAGTACTGGCTCTTCATATTTCCAGGTGGTAAATTTCATTAAAAGAAAGTAAAAATATTCACTGTCTTTTATTATTTTTCCACATAGGCAATTACTCAGGTTGCTACAAGGATTTTGTGTGATTGGAAATAGGAGAGGAAATGAGCAACAGGATTGCGAAGGGGAAGGCAAGTGGTTCACAGTGGAATGGTCCACAACATGTCTTGCCAACTAGTTTGCCCACCTCTGACTGTGGCACAAAGCAGCCAGAAAGCGACCATGAATGGCCACTTGGGCATTTCCCAATTGTAAGAGAACAGTTATGGCTCTACACAACCCATCCCCATCTCTCAACCACTTGTATAGAAGATGTATGTGGTCCATAGCTGGAGAAAGGGTGTGGCTGTGGTGCTGCTGCACTCTGGTAATCTCTGGAAACACTTCTTGAGTGCTGGTTCTGTCAGGTGCAACTTGGGGTAGCTTAGAGCCTTATTTAATTAGTTGGGGCACAAAATGGCCCCTGACAAGCCTCAGGACCAGGGCTTTGGCACATGGTCACTGAATTTCTCTCTGACCAGGTGGTGCTCGACTCCTCATCGCATCCGCTCCGGGCCCCACCCCCATTCCACCCTTCCCTCAAGCCCCTCCCCTGCCCCATTCCATCCCTTCTCTCAAGGTCTGCCCCTGCTCCTCTTTCCCCACCTATGGAATTTGTGCCTGTGGTCTGGGGCATATAAAACCGATATACAGACACCTTTATTCCCCATTGGCTGCTGAGGATCCTGGCCCATTCCCTCTAATAAGATGAGGCCCAACCCCTAATTGCAGTTGGTAAACCTTGGATCCTCTTGATATCTTGTATTAGGTATGAGGAAGTAGTTGAAGTTTGCAAACCATTTTTCTTGTTATTTAAACACATGTTCTCTCCTTTCACACCTCCCAACACACACGTGAACACTAGTTATTGTTAAAGCCTAATATTCTGCACTCCCCCTCCATTCATGGTGTGAATATTATTCAGGGAAAAGCTTTCAAAGGGTTAGTGCAACCTCTTAGCGTCTAGATTTTAGATAGGTATCATCCATTTTTCAGCAGGTCTTTCAAAAGCTATAAACAGAGAGAGATGCCACTTTCAGAGCTGTTTTTTGTTCCAAGTTTCCATTAAATGTCTTACGTAAACACACAGGTTTTATTATCTAGATTGAAAGGCTTTGTAATATGAGACATCAACCTTCCAAATTAGCATTATGTACAAAATGCTTTTTAAGTGAACTGTGACTGTTGTACTATTATGCAGGAGAAAATTATTTTCATTTTCATTAGCTTGTAGCTGACAAGCATATTGGTTCTCATTAATCTAGAGGAATAATTATCTGAGTGTTCTTCAATTATTGAAAGAAATAAAATCAGGTTTGGATCTAAGCTGGCATTTAGTTAAAATTTTATTTGCTATCCCCTTTGTATGATGATGTTGTCTCTTAGAATAAACTGCCATTGTAATCAATGTTAGGACTAGGGATGTTAAATATCGGTTAATTGACTAGTCGAATAATCTCATAGAATCATAGAATACTAGGACTGGAAGGGACCTCGAGAGGTCATCGAGTCCAGTCCCCTGCCCTCATGGCAGGACCAAATACTGTCTAGACCATCCCTGATAGACATTTATCTAACCTACTCTTAAATATCTCCAGAGATGGAGATTCCACAACCTCCCTGGGCAATTTATTCCAGTGTCTGACTACCCTGACAGTTAGGAACTTTTTCCTAATGTCCAACCTAAACCTCCCTTGCTGCAGTTTAAGCCCATTGCTTCTTGTTCTATCCTCAGAGACCAAGATGAACAAGTTTTCTCCCTCCTCCTTATGACACCCTTTTAGATATCTAAAAACTGCTATCATGTCCCCCCTCAATCTTCTCTTTTCTAAACTAAACAAACCCAATTCCTTCAGCCTTCCCTCATAGGTCATGTTCTCTAGACCTTTAATCATTCTCGTTGCTCTTCTCTGGACCCTCTCCAATTTCTCCACATCTTTCTTGAAATGCGGTGCCCAGAACTGGACACAATACTCCAACTGAGGCCTAACCAGCGCAGAGTAGAGCGGAAGAATGACTTCTCGTGTCTTGCTCACAACACACCTGCTAATGCATCCCAGAATCATGTTTGCTTTCTTTGCAACAGCATCACACTGCTGACTCATATTCAACTTGTGGTCCACTATAACCCCTAGATCCCTTTCTGCCGTACTCCTTCCTAGACAGTCGCTTCCCATTCTGTATGTATGAAACTGATTGTTCCTTCCTAAGTGGAGCACTTTGCATTTGTCTTTATTAAACTTCATCCTATTTACCTCAGACCATTTCTCCAATTTGTCCAGGTCATTTTGAATTATTACCCTGTCCTCCAGATTAGTCGCAACCCCTCCCAGCTTGGTATCATCTGCAAACTTAATAAGCCTACTTTCTACACCAATATCTAAATCGTTGATGAAGATATTGAACAGAGACGGTCCCAAAACAGACCCCTCACGGAACCCCACTTGTTATGCCTTTCCAGCAGGATTGTGAACCATTAATAACTACTCTCTGAGTACGGTTATCCAGCCAGTTATGCACCCACCTTATAGTAGCCCCATCTAAGTTGTATTTACCTAGTTTATTGATAAGAATATCATGCGAGACCGTATCAAACGCCTTACTAAAGTCTAGGTATACCACATCCACCGCTTCTCCCTTATCCACAAGACTCGTTATCCTATTAAAGAAAGCTATCAGATTGGTTTGACACGATTTGTTCTTTACAAATCCATGCTGGCTGTTCCCTATCACCTTGCCACATTCCAAGTGTTTACAGATGATTTCCTTAATTACTTGCTCCATTATCTTCCCTGGCACAGAAGTTAAACTAACTGGTCTGTAGTTTCCTGGGTTGTTCTTATTTCCTTTTTATAAATGGGCACTATATTTGCCCTTTTCCAGTCTTCTGGAATCTCTCCTGTCTCCCACGATTTTCCAAAGATGATAGCTAGAGGCTCAGATACCTCCTCTATCAGCTCCTTGAGTATTCTAGGATGCATTTCATCAGGCCCTGGTGACTTGCAGGCATCTAACTTTTCTAGGTGATTTTTGACTTGTTCTTTTTTTATTTTACCTTCAAAACTACCCCCTTCCCACTAGCATTTACTATGTTAGGCATTCCTACAGACTTCTCGGTGAAGACCGAAACAAAGAAGTCATTGAGCATCTCTGCCATTTCCAAGTTTCCTGTTACTGTTTCTCCCTCCTCACTGACCAGTGGGCCTACCCTCTCCTTGGTCTTCCTCTTGCTTCTAATGTATTTATAAAAGTCTTCTTGTTTCCCATTATTCCGTAGCTAGTTTGAGCTCATTCTGTGCCTTTGCCTTTCTAATCTTGCCCCTGCATTCCTGTGCTGTTTGCCTATATTCATCCTTTGTAATTTGTCCTACTTTCCATTTTTATATGACTCCTTTTTATTTTTAGATCACGCAAGATCTCGTGGTTAAGCCAAGGCAGTCTTTTGCCGTATTTTCTATCTTTCCGACACATCGGAATAGCTTGCTTTTGGGCCCTTAACAATGTCCCTTTGAAAAACTGCCAACTCTCCGCGGTTGTTTTCCCCTCAGTCTCGATTCCCATGGGACCTTACCTATCAGCTCTCTGAGCTTACCAAAATCCGCCTTCCCGAAATCCATTGTCTCTATTTTGCTGTTCTCCCTTCTACCCTTCCTTAGAATTGTGAACTCTATGATTTCATGATCACTTTCACCCAAGCTGCCTTCCACTTTCAAATTCTCAACCAGTTCCTCCCTATTTGTTAGGATCAAATCTAGAACAGCTTCCCCCTGGTAGCTTTTTCAACCTTCTGAAATAAAAAGTTGTCTCCAATGCAGTCCAAGAACTTATTGGATAGTCTGTGCCCAGTGTTATTTCCCCAACATATATCTGGATAGTTGAAGTCCCCATCACCACCAAATCTTGGGCTTTGGATGATTTTGTTAGTTGTTTGAAAAAAGCCTCATCCACTTCTTCCACCTGGGTAGGTGGCCTGTAGTAGACTCCTAGCATGACATCACCTTTGTTTTTAATCCCTTTTAGCCTAACCCAGAGACTCTCAACACTTCCGTCTCCTATGTCCATCTCCACCTCACTCCAAGTGTGTTCATTTTTAATGTATAAGGCAACACCTCCTCCCTTTTTTCCCCTGTCTATCTTTCCTGAGTAAGCTGTACCCTTCCATACAAACATTCCAATCATGTGTATTATCCCACCAAGTTTCTGTGATGCCAACAATGTCATAATTGTGCTTATTTATTAGCACTTCCAGTTCTTCCTGCTTATTTCCCATACTTGTCACATTTGTATATAGGCATCTAAGATCCTGATTTGACCTTGCCTCCCAGTTTTGCCCTGACCCTCCTTTCTCTCTGCCATTGTAGCCCACGCTCCCTCCCATTTCCGACCCATCTCCCAGGTCTCCATGTTCTCCACTTACCTGTGGGCTTTGCTCACCTGTCCCCGTCGAACCTAGTTTAAAGCCCTCCTCACTAGGTTAGCCATTCTGTATGCAAACAGGGTCTTCCCCCTCCTCGTAAGGTGGATGCCATCCCTGCTTAGCAGTCCTTTCTGGAATAGCATCCCATGGTCGAGGAAGCCAAAGCCCTCCTGGCGACACCATCCTCGCAGCCAGGCATTCACCTCCAGGATGCACCTGTCTCTCCCCGGGCCCCTACCTTCGACAGGAAGGATCGAAGAGAATACCACCTGCGCTCCAAACTCCTTCACCCATACCCCCAGAGCCCTGTAGTCACTCTTGATCCGCTCAGTGTCACACCTCACAGTATCATTAGTGCCCACATGGATGAGTAGCATGGGGTAGTAGTCAGAGGGCCGGATAATCCTCGACAATGCCTCCGTAACATCTCGGATACGGGCCCCGGCAGACAGCATACTTCCCGAGATGAAATGTCAGGCGACAGATGGGCGCCTCCGTCCCCTCAGAAGAGAGTCTCCGACCACCACTACTCTCGTTTCCTATTCGCAGTGGTGGCAGCAGACCTCCCAGCCTTGGGGGTACGGGCTTCTCCTCCTCCGGTGTAGGGGTGATTGCTTATCTCCTGTATAAAGAAGAGCATAACGGTTTCAGTAGTACCACGGCGGGAGGGTTCGAGCAGGGGTGGAGCAGTGCCTGCTGCCAGAAGTAACCAGCTGCCACTGTCCACCTGAGTCATCTCCTCCTCACCAGTGGTGTGTCCCCAGTCCTGTGTACCGGGACAGCTACCTCAGCTGTCTCCTCATGAACACGGTCCAGGAATTCCTCATGGATGCGGGTGCTCCTCAACCTAGCCACCTCCTCCTGTAGCTCTGCCACCTGCTGCCTGAGAGATTCCACCAGCAGGCACCTTTCGCATTGGATGATCTCCCCAACCTGGATATCAATAAGTGGGAATTGCAATCCACAGTCCCTGCAAAACCACACCAGGATCTGGGTAGAGGCATCTATGCTCAGGTGCTCTGTCTGGCTACAGGCGCCGGTGGAGGAGACAGAAGCAGTGCTGGCACAGGTGTTGCGGGTCTTCCTGACCATCGTAGGCCTCCCTCTGCCAAACTCCCTCTCAGACTCCCCTGTCTGCAGCTCCTGTCCGCTTTGCTCCCTGGTCACTCTGCCTCTGGCTTTTAAGCCTGCTTGCCTAGGCCAGGCCTTCCCCCTCGTGAGTCACACAGGGAAGGCTGACCAGATGCAATCAAGAGCAATTGAGGAACAAAGGGTCAGGCACTTAGTCCCAACTGCCACAGCAGCTGAAACTGAAACTGCAGTCACCTGAAATCAGATTCAGAATTCAACAAACAAACAAAATTCAAACAGTCGAGCAAACTCACTCACACCAAAAGCGAGTACTCTCACCAAGTAGCCTGTTCAGCGGCGGGATCTCTTGCGGTCCCTCTCAAACTCCCCTGTCTGCAGCTCCTGTCTGCTTCATGAATTCTTATCGGTTACTCGACTATTCTATAGTACCCAGGGGTGGGGCCAGCAACCAGTGCGCTCCATTCCCACTCCCAAGGAGTCCCCTGCCACTCTGCACTGCTGCCTCTGCTGATACAGAGGCAGCAGCCACTGTCCAGGCGAGGTCTGAGCTCCTGGACCTGGCGCAAGCCGGAACTGAGCTGGGCTGCTAGCCAGTCTGCTAAAAAATGTACTGGGGGGGAGGGGAAATGCGTGTATTCTATAGCATTAACCTATAAGCTTTTGGTTAATTGACTACACTACATCCCTAAAAAAGCAATGGGGAGTTCTGTGGCACCTTATAGACTAACAGATTTATTGGAGCATAAGCTTTCGTGGGCAAAGACCCACTTTGTCAGATGCAGTGGGTCTTTGCCCACGAAAGCTAATGCTCCAATAAATCTGTTAGTCTATAAGGTGCCACAGGACTCCTCATCGCTTTTGCAGATTCAGACTAACATGGCTACCCCTCTGATACTTGACTACATCCCTAGTTAGGACCAATAAAAACAGTGTTTTTAATTCATATTATTTCATATAATGACATCAGAGCCCTGTGCATTGCAAAATAACTCCTTGCTCACTCACATTTTCCCCCACAGTTATTCAACTTATGGCCTTCATTTTACTCATATCACTGGAACGTTTTTGGTTTTTCTTCATTAATACACAGAATTTATTTTCTTTGGATCTGTACAGCACATCATAACTTCCAGACTGGGAGAACTAAGTTTATCATTCAAAAATTATTTTAAATGGTTCATTTGTGGGTTGTGGATTTTTACTGCTGGATGAGCCCAACCAGTACAAACCTTTTCTTGACCCAGTGCACTGCAGACAGTTGTCTCATTTGGCTTAGAGAAGAAAATGTGCCGCCTCGTAATTGTCTCTTGAAAAGAAGCATTCTGGGGTAAATTATATTTTGGCACATTTTCAGAAATGACTGAGTGCAGGGCACACACCTGCTGTCCAAGATTCAATTGACTAGGAGTCGGAAAAATTGAAAGCCTCATTAGTTGTCAGGTGCTGATCCAAAAGTTGTGGTGGCTTAGAAAGGTGTACAAAAAATGCCAACACCATGCAAGAAATATTATCTTCAGTTCCTCATTGCGAAACAATGGAAATCCATATCTTTATGTGGATGCCAGAAAGGATTAATGGCAATAGACTTTATGACAATTATCTTATGTTTATAATATAGTACCTGTTAGCCAGAAGAATCCCAAAGCACTTTACAAGTGTACACAGTACAGTTATCACTTTAACCATCAGTGAGGTATGAACATCTCCAGGGCTTGAACAGTTTATACAACTAATCATTTCCATGCCCAAGTAATAGAGTCTACAATAACATATTATAAACTGTAACTTCTTGAGATAAGAGATAGCAAAACTCTTCTCTCTATAATCTGCAAGAGTCCCTCATGTGCATTCCAGACTGCAGATAGTCCTGATTTCTGAACTTCAGCAGGTATTATCCTAATGCTGAGGAGTGTTATTTATTGTGAAAAACTATTGTCCAAAAATTTCCCAAGAAACTAAACTTTTTGCATCCTTCTCCAGCTCTCTCTTCTCCAGAACTTCAAATATTTTGGGACACTTGGAAGAAAACAGCTCTCTTTTTATAAACAAATAAATAAATAATCTAGCTCTCTATTTGCATCCCAAGCTCTCTTGTGATTCTAATAGTAAGAAAAAATTTCATTCATTACATCTATAGACTCTGAGATGGCATTTTAGTACTTAGTGCTACCAGAATGTTAGTTGTGCCCTTCTATTTTCACTAGATCTTTCTGACACAAAACAACCAAATACCATGAGATTATTAATACTGCAGGAAAAGATCAAGCAAGTAGTTCTTTTCAGAATTTGCATTCATGCAAAATGTTGCACAAATTGACTAGCCAGGCATAGTTTTGTTCTATTCAACAGCAATTTGGAACTGGTCTGGGAAGCAGTTCCCTTTTCAGATATTTCCAAAATAATAAACCCTTTATTAAATTCCAGATGTAAGTGGAAACTGAAAGCTTAATCAATGGACAGATGATCTGGTAGTCTATTAGTCCAGTGGTTCTCAACCGTGGGCCATATGGCTCCCCAGGAGCCACGCCCTACCTCTAGGGGGCCACATGGAAAAAACGGAACATTAGGTAAATTATGTACCTTTTTTTCCAACTAACAGCGGCTATGAGGGGGGCCACGGAGGTAAACGAGGCTTAGAAGGGGGCCATGAGCAAAAAAAGTTGAGAAACACTGTATTAGTCTATTAGACATGCACTAGCTCCCAGGTACTGTGAAGACAATCACCTGAGAGATCTGTATTATTTCTCCCCAATCCTATGTAAAGTTTCTTTTGGTGCAATTACACTGTTAGGTGATCAGCCCATTTCACTAGGTCAGTGGTTCTCAATGTGTGGTCTACTGTCCACTAACGGTCCATGACAATCTTGCAGGTGGACCGCAGGCTTGGGGCTCACCTCTCGCCCCTGCAGCGAGGAGTTTCTGCTAGTGCTACAGTCCCGCAGCTCCCTCCCACGAGGTTGGAGTGTCAGCACCAGCTTACTTCTGCCTCATGGGCTGGAACCAGCTCGTGGGGACATGAAGCAGCTCCATGTGCTGCCACTCCTCCTCCTTCTGGCTGGGGGAATGGCAGTGCAGCAAACCATTCACCTGGAAACTTTCCCCACTGCTCCCATTGGCCAGAATCAAGGCCAATGGGCTCCACGTGGGGGCTGTGCCTAGAAGCAGTGGGAGGGACGGAGCCTGGTAAGTGCCCCCAATCTCCCTCATGCCCAGACCTTGCACCCCCTACCCATCAAGCACCCATCCTCCTGCTGAGACCTAACACCCCCACCCTACTGCCTCCTGCCCAGACCTCGCACCCACACCTGCACCCCACCTCCTGCCCAGACCCCCACTCTCAGCCTGCTCTTACACCCAACCTCCCACCCAGATCTCTCACCTTCTGCCCACTCCTGCACCTTCCATCCTGACCAGAACCCCTTCCCCCCAGCCTCCAGTCCGCTCCTGCACCCAGCCCTCCCACCCAGATCCTCCACCCCCAGCCCACTCCTACACCTTACTTCCTCATCAGACCTCACCCCCCCATCTCCTCCTGCACCCATTTTGTTATTATGGGTGGTTGTCTGGTGGTCCACGGAAAGGTCTGCATTGAGTGAGGTGGGCCACCGGCCAAAAAGTTTGAGAACCACTGCACTACGTATAGCCTGGTAATCCTCAGGGATCAATGAGGCAACAAAAGTATTGAGATATAGAGTTAAACTCTCTATAAACCCGTATAATTTAATGTATTTACTGAAATTGAAAAACCATGCAGATGTGTACATCTTCACTAATACTGCTATTCTTTGTACTTCTGTAGCTTCATCCATTCTAGGATCTCAAGGTGCTTTGCAAACATTAAAGAGTTAGGCCTCACAACTCCATAATGTATTCTTACCTCTGCGAAACACAGAAAGGTTAAGAGGATTACCAAGCTTCAAACAATGAGCAAATGGTGCAACTGAGATCAGACATTAGCTTTCCTTACTTCTGTCCCCTGGTCTAGCAGGTTTTAGATCCAAGCATTACATCTTTCTTAATAGCAATTCCTAGCCCTCCTTCTTCAGCAAGTTATTACTTTTACAGCAGGAGAAGTTAAAATGCTGGTGAGAATTACAATAGCAATAGAGAGGTAGCCGTGTTAGTCTGATCTTGCTAAAACAAAAGGAAATACTATGTAGCACTTTAAAGACTAACAAGATGGTTTAATAGGTGATGAACTTTCGTGGGCCAGACCCACTTCCTCAGATTACTGTAGTTAGTGAATGACTGACTAAAATCAAAGAACATAATTAATGGGGGTGCAAGGAAGAGCTCTGAGTCATTAAAAGTGTGAAATATTTTCTTGTTTTTCTAAAGAGCTATCTAGCCCTCCTTAGATATCAGTTTAACTGGAGCAGCTTCTCAGTGTAAGAATAGGCTTGTTTTTAAACCTTGACACTGAGAGAGAACCTCAGCTATTTCTCCCTTCCTCTTTTGTGATGTCATCTTGGTTGAAATCTTTATCAAGATAGTAACTCTCTGGAATTTCTCCTTCCATAAATGACAGTGATAGCTATATCCTGCCGATAGTCAATCCAGAGACCATTCTTGAGTGCAAATATAGCTGTCCCTAGTTGTTTCATCAATCTTTGCGGTGAACAAAATATCTAGCACCATAGCACTTCAAAGATAGCCTAGGGGGCTTCTCTGTCTTGATTGGAACTGACAATTTGGTTGCTTATTATTTAAGCATGTAGAAAGGCATGCATTCCAGGACACTGAAGAAAGAAAGAAAAGCTATACACTTACGGAATGAATGGTTAGCTTCTGTAAATTGTGAAGTACAGAATTCTTGCTGCTGGCAATTAGAACAGAAGGGTGCGTGCAACTTTGGCTGTTTTGGAAATGGAGGAAGTACATTATTTCTGTAACTTCTTGAATTCCTAACCAATAAAATTAAGTGGATTAATTTTTTAAAAAATAGGGACAAAATAAATTGATCTGATTTTCTGCACGAGAAGAGGAGAAGCAGTCTTTCCTTCTAGTTTCCAATGCATGCCTGGGCAAAATTCGGCCCACAGGCTGCATCCGGCCCGCCAAGCCACCGTATCCGGCCCATGGAGGCAGCAGGGAGTTCCAGGCAGACTCCCCTCCTTGCCCCGCAGCCCTGCATGCAGAAACATGGCTGCAGGGCTCCGTTTCTGTTTTAAACTGGAGGGGAGGGAGGAAGTTTCAGGAATAACAGGCAGCCAAGAAGAACAAGGCCCCCTCTTTTCAGCTCCATTATTCAATGAACCACATGGTCAGGCAAGCAAGCAGGCTGGCTCAGAAATGTTTTAAGCTCTGCAGGCAGGCTAGTTTGGCAACTGGCAGGTAAGTCTCTTGGCCACAGCCTGCTTCTGGCACCCCAGCCGTTTTCTGCCCCAACCCTCTGCTCCTGCCCCACTCAACATACCCAAACCCTCTGTCCTCCCTCTTACACCCATACCTCCTCCCAGATCTGGCACCCCCGTCTCCTGCCTCAGATCACAATACTCTCCTACCGTAGGTCACATTCCAAACCCCTGCTCTCCAGTCCCCTGCCCTAGGTCACAACCACCTCCTTCACCCAAACTCCAATCTCCCTCCTGAACCCCAATCCCTTATCCCAAGCTCCCTT
Source organism: Rafetus swinhoei (assembly GCA_019425775.1). Lineage (NCBI taxonomy): Eukaryota > Metazoa > Chordata > Testudines > Trionychidae > Rafetus > Rafetus swinhoei. The sequence goes on from CM033424.1 coordinate 225,500,939, forward strand.
CTGCACCCAACCTCCATCACAGGCCCCACATCTCCTCCATTAATATCAAGGAAGAGTGGGGCCCTCAACCATTTTCCAAAATCTTAGAGTGGCCCCCTGTCAAAAATTATTGCCCTGTTCTAAGGGTACATCTACACTGTAACTTCTTTCGAAATAAACTATTCCAGAATAGTTATTCCAAAATGGTTTATTTCAAAATAGCATGTCTTCACTTGCAGGAAGTCCAAGAAAGAGCACTCTTTCTCCAATTTCCCTTACTCCTCATACAATGAGGGATACAGGAGTCAGAGTAAGAAGTCCTCCAGCTCAACCTTCTATCAACATTATGTAGAAATAACTGCTTGCTGTGTAGACACAGTCTTCAAAGACTAACAAATACATAGGATCATATTGGTTAATCTCTAAGCCCTGGTCTACACTAAAGAGTTATTTCAAAATAACAAGCGGAGCATCCACACTGCCAAGCCCATTATTTTGCTTGCTTTCCACAAGGAATTACACTTATTTCAAAATAGTTATTTTGAAATAGCGGCAATGTGGATGCTTTGCTACTATTTTGAAATAACTACTCCCCAGAATCATTCAGCATAAATACTCCCCGGAGCTTCCTGGGGCTCTAAGTCAAGGGTAGCGTGTCCACATTAAGGGAGCTTGCCTCAGACTAATTTCTAGGCTTCCCTGATGTGCGGACATACTATTTCAAAATAGTTATTTCGGGAGTTCTTATTTAGACATAATTTCCTAGTGTAGACAAGCCCTACGGTGCCACAGGACTACTCATTGTTTTAAAGTTACAGATTAACATGGCTATCCCTCTGAGTCTTAAAAAATGATTAGGTATTACAGTTAATTTCAGTGGATCAGCAGCAGTTGGGAAATGAATTACTGTGAGAAACATATTGGGAAACCATATGTTGGAATACAGTTTTTCTCACCTCATATAGACTATTTCAAATTCCTCCTTTAATGGAATATAAAACTGTGTAGATGAAATCCTGACAATCATGAAGTCAACAGCAAAACTCCCTTTGACTTCAGTGATCCAGGATAAATCCAAAGAATAAAACCTTTATTATGTTCAGGTTATGAACTTTGTCAAGTAGTAAGAACTGTGCCTTGCTGGCTAGGTGATTGATATGGTACAGCCTTTCCGAATATTATTTTTATATACTCTCTTTGCTTCAGCAAACATGGGCATGTTATTTGTTGACTGAGGTAGAGAGGTTAAAGAATATGGGGTGCTCTGGTGTAGATGGAGAAGAATTTGAGGTGTGTGGTATGCAGATGAGGCTAATGTGTGTTCTTCTGGTGGTGTGTATGAAATATTCCCGTCACTTTAGGGATTTTACCCTTTGGGTTTGTATATTTTCAGTATTTCTAAGGGCATCTACAGTTAACATGCTAAAACAGCAGCACATCAGCTGAGATAGAATGAAAGGGATATTGAGTCATGTGTGATCTTTTGACTGTGTTTTCCACTGTTCTGTCATCAGACAACCACATACTAGTCTGCTTCATAGCGACTGACACTGCTGAAGGCTGGTTTGTTTGATAGACTACCGATCCATGTAAACTTTGTAATTTATGAGTGGTGCCATCACTGAAAGAAACAGCTTCAATTCTAAAGGGACAAAATAGCAACAGGAGCAGAAAAGATTTTCTAAAAGACATACTTCATAGTTGCACTTTCATTTCTTTGTACCTAAAATGTACATGGGGGACTACATAGCAAGTTATTATCTATTGGCGAAGGTGCTGGAAGCCTTATAACAGAGGTGGGGGAACCTTTTTGGGGTCGAGGGCCGCTGACCTACAGAAAAATCAGTCAGGGGCTGCACACAGGTGTGAAGCCAAAAATAGGGTTGCCAGGTGTCCAATTTTCGCCCCGGACAGTCCAGTATCTGTGGCCCCTGTCTGGTTAAAAAAACCAGAAAATACCGGACATGTAAAATGTCTGGTATTTTCTGGGTTTTTTTGTTTTTTTTCAGACGGAAGGCTGCATCTGGTAGGGGAGCGGGGAGCATGTGGATTTATTTATTTATTTATTTATTTTTTGCTCATCAACTTTGGTCCCTTGTTTTTTTGGTTTTTTTGCTCAATCAATTTTTTTCCCCACCATGTTTGGGATTTTTTGTGAAAGTATCTGGCAACCCTAGCCAAAACCAAAAACAAACAACCCACCCTCACTGACATGACCCCTGACCAAGGAGAAAGACACTCCTCACATTCCTCTTCCACACCAGAGTCTAGGGGGCCCAGCCTACTAGACTTTATGTGCACCAGCCCCACGGTGGGGCAGCAGGAGGTGGGGGGACGGGGCTGGAGTACCAGTGCAGGCTACCCTATGCTGGGGGGGAGGGAGGCAGGCTGAGCCTAGGGGGCCGGATTCAGGCAAGCTGGGGGCCAGGCCTGACGTTCCCCCCTCCCCTGCCTTGTAAGTTGAAAACTGTTTTATAGGCTGTGGATTCTTTTTGGTGTATTAGTCCTGTCTTGGCTGGTGGACAATTATGATATTATCAACTCTTGAACTTCTACTCTAGTTCTGACTATGTGCTTGCTTTGTGTGTCTTGTGAAGCCAATAGCAGTCTTGCGGTATTTCTGTTTAGAATACATTTGAACTGACATTTCTGTTGAAATAGCTAGAATGTGATTTTATTACTATTGATCTATTTATTAGCTATTCATTGTACTCCAAAAATGTTGTTATTGTGGTATGTATCTTGATACTGCATGGTATGTGATGTACCATTTTGCAGAAGAGCTCAACTTCCGTTTAGGCACCTGAGGTTGCCAGCTTTCCATACAAACTTAGCACTCTGTAGTTACAGTGTATAGTCAGGCTTCTCTCTGCATTTCCTTCTAAATAATTACCTCATAATTATTCCCTCTTTAGTTATAGCTACAGGAACCTGTACAATTTAAATTGCAAGTAACCCAATCTTCACATTTTTATTTCCATCATTTGAATAGCTTTCATCAGGTTTAACTTAAAAAGCTAACCACAGACAAGAAAATAATGGCCATTTAATTAATAGTGCAGGTAAAAAAGAGATCCAAAGAGAAAGAGCTCTTGGAAGATCAATCACAATTAGATATAGCCAATGAAAAATGATGAGGCATGTGTTCCACAATACAACAGATGCTTTTCAGATTAGACCATAGTTTGTCATTATGTTCTCTGTCGTGTGCCATATACCTAGATTCCTGCAGATATTTGTATCCGCATATTTGTATCTGCAAAAATGAGCCGCAGATATTCCCAATGACATCCATGGATGCAAATACCCAAGGATATAAAGCATCTATGCACAAATTTGCAGGGTTTTAGATACAAAAGTTGTATCCGCATCCATAGCTGCAAAAATGTGAATGCGGATATCCGCAGATATAAAGTATATAGCTGCAGATTCTACATATACCGCTGATTGTCAAACAAATAACCAGCTCAGCAATTGTCTATGTAAATCTGAGAGGGAAAACCAGAGGAAAATGGAAGGGGAGGAATTGTATATTGAAAACTTGTGTGTGTTTGAGAGAGAGAGAGAGAGAGAGATTTTGTTTTATTTGCTCTTGCCTATATTTGTATATTTCTAGAGACATTTCCATGAAATCATGATCTTTATTCCTTTACAGCTTATCTCTGCATGCTGCTTACTTCCCATAAATCCTAATCTTCTTATGGGGAATCACAGTGGTTTTCTCAGCAATAAATTGTGATGTTAGAGAGGATAATCACTTCAGGTAGGGCATCAACAACAGGAACAGATGTTTTTTCTTAAAAAGAAAGAACCTATGTTTGTGCAAGTTCACAGCTACTAAAACAAAACTGGAAGAGAACTACAGGAAAGACTTGCTAACATTTTCAAACTTGTTAAAATTAAACCCATAAAACAATGTTTAAGTAGCTAAACATTTTATATGAATCACTTTATAAATAAAATAATCTGATTATTCAGTTGCCATGAACCCAACAACTTTTATTAAAAATAATGAGAGCAAGGGTGGTTGGCTCTTCTTAAAATCAGGCTGTTTAATTATGTGCCTAAATGTAGGTTTACATGACTCGCTTTAGGCATCCATGTTTGACATTTTTAGCCAGTGTTTTTTCTGAAATTTCTATGCCATGTTATAAGTCTATAATTTGTAAACCTTCTTGTGCACGGAATTTTCCTGAATGAAAGAACTGCTTGAACTGGATTTACATAGAGGAACTGTAGCCAATCAGTTTGTTCCAGTATGATGCAGAGAATCTGGTTTGGCCTGTTACACTGTTCAAAGTTGTGTTTGACTAACTGTATAGAAAACAGAAATGTAAGAATGTAAGATACACTTCTCACTTCATTGAACTTCTCAGACTTCTTTTATGGTTATGAAAGATTGGCTATGATTTGATAGTGCAGTGATCTAGGGCTCAGTTCTACAAGGCAATTCTGGCCTCACTCCTGCTAAGAAATTAAAAATGTGCCTAACTTCAAGTATGTTAGTAGTCCTAATGATTCCTAAAAGTGATGTCATGTACATGAGTGCTCTGGCCAGATCCTGCCAAGCACTGAACACTTTGAAGAATCAAGAGGTCGAGGCTGGGGAGCATTTCTAAGGGAAACAGGAAACTCTGTTGTCACCCAACATAAGCAATCAATCGTGTATATTCAATAGCTTATTTCTGTTACAGACAAAACAGTGGGGATAGTGACAATGAATGATGAAGGAATATGTGGTTCTAGGGAACATGCTGGATCCCTTCCTTTTTAATTTCTAGACTATTTAACACAGAGGTCCCCAAATTGTGGGGCACCTCCCAGAAGGATGTGGAGGAACATTTGGGGGGCATGACTGGGTTCCAGGCCAGCCCTTATGGGAAGCAGGGAGAGAGCACTATCCAGCTCTGATCCCTTTGGCTGTGTCTAAACTACACCTCTCTGTTGGCAGAGGGATGTAAATTAGACACATCAAAAGTGCAAATGAAGCAGGGATTTAAATATCCCATGCTTCATTTGCATAATCACGTTATGGCATTTTTTCTCAAAAAAGCGCCATTTTGAAAGTAAAATGGCAGTCTAGACGCAGTTCTTTCGAAAATGGGGTGCTTTTTTGAAAGAAACGGGGTGCTTTTTTGAAAGATCCTGTAAGCATAAAAAATGAGGCTTACAGGATCTTTTGAAAAAGTGCCCCATTTTCAAAATAACTGCATCTAGACCGCGGTTTTACTTCTGAAATGGCGCTTTTTCGAAAAAGCGCCATAACGTGATTATGCAAATGAAGTGTGGGATATTTAAATCCCCGCTTCATTTGCACTTTCAATGTGTCTAATTTACATCCTTCTGCCGACAAAGGGGTGTAGTTTAGACAGCCTTTGCCTGGAGCCTTGACTGCTGGCTTCAGCACCAGGCTGAGATGCTGTTCCAGGCTCTTCCTCCACTCCTGTCCCTGGCCTTGGCCCCCTTATCCCTTTCTGTGTCCCCCACCCCAAGCTGTGACCTTGCTCCCTGCCCTGACTTGGTGTGTGTGGGTGCAAATAGGGATAAGAGAGGGGGCGTGAGGTAAAAAGTTCAGGGGCCACTAATTTCACTTTTCTTAGATTTAATTTTTAAATATATAAGTGCCATTTGTGGGCATTTATTGAATTCAATTGAGAGGCACTTTCAAACTTAGCTCTTTCTAAGTTATTTTCTTTATAATAAAGAATTGTTGATAATACAAATTATTTTTTCCTTCGATGTTGAGAGAGCCGTAAATATGAGAGAAGAGGAGGATTTAACTACTTCATGTTGCTAAGGCAGCATGTGCACATAGTTTTCATCTGTGATTTTTAATAAGCAAACAGCCAAAGAACATGTGCATTTTGTGTGATGCTGTAAAGGCAGAATATGCTAGTTAGAGCATGGAATATCAAATTCTGAATCTGAATGTTTCATGCAGTACTCTTGCTTTGTTCTCTTCCCTCTGTTTACATTCACAATCTACATTTGGCTGATGTTATAGTCTCTGTGATTACTCTCAAACCATTAGCCATTGTCCATCCCTGTTTCATCATAATTTGCCCAAACAGCTGTCTTGTACACTGCTTGCAATTCATCTGAGCTCACCTTTTCCACCCTGATATGGGTGTTAAGCACATTATTTTCCTTGTCTGGCAAATTTTTTCTATTTTAAAATTACCAGTAGAACAACCTCTCTGGCTCAAAACCAGCTGTAATGCCATCCTTACTTTTTCCCATCTGGCTTGTTCACATACTCCCAACAAAAACCTGGTCTGTGGGAAACAGTATTTGATCCCTATTTCCTTCCTTCAGTTCAAAGCTCTTTAGAGGACATATGAGTCAGTACCCCTCCCAGTAATATATCATCATCCACATAGTCATATTCAGCCCTTTGCTTTCCCATTACTGTTTCCCTCCAATATTAACTTTTTTACATGATTCTGCATGACCACAAAAAGAGTAGTTGGTAATAGATTGTAAGCACATTCCATTTCCATGATTGCTTTATAGCATCTCAGCCTTTTTGCTAACATGCCTTTGCTTCCTACATAGGAATATATTGTAGACCTGGCTTTAGAAATCTCTTGTAAAACATATGAGCAGCCTTGTAGTTTTCCTGGGTGGTTTTCTTAAATTCAGCTTGTTCACTTTGTAAGGACTTACTTCCTTTCTGAAATTTACCAAAAATATAAAACAAGGACCTAAATTTGATGTGGACCGAAAGTGCAGGAAATCCTAACATTCTGTGTGATTTCTCGATTACCCTGTGATCTGGGGCAGTGGTTTTCAAGCTACGGTTTGCGACCCAATACTGGGTTATGGAGTGTCAGGCACTGGGTCTTGTTGTTGCAGGGGGATCAGGTAACTAGTGGAGGATGCTAAGGCAGGCTACCTGCCTGTCCTGGCACTGCAGACTGCACTGTGCCTCAGAAGCGGCCAGCAGCAAGATCGGCTCCTAAGGGGAGAGGGCTCTGTGTACTGCCCCTGCCCCATGCACTAGCTCCACACTCCCATTGGCTTGGAACCTACTGCTGGGTGCTTCTGCAGTGCAGCATGGCCTGTGGTGCCAGGACAGGCAGGAAGCCTACCTTAGTACCCCCGCTGCACCACTGACTAGGAGCCATTCAAGGTAAGCCCCTCCTTCCCCAGTCCTGACCATCCCCCAAAACTGAAAACCCCTCCTTCAGCCCAAAGCTCTCATCCTCAGCCACTCTGCGGAGCCCACACTCTAGTCAAATTATGCTGGGTCACAGACATCAACAATTTTCTTCAACTGGTCATGAGAAAAAAAATTTGAAAACAACTGATTTGGTGAACTGAAGTTTACACCCATTCTCTACTGAAAAGCTTCAATGAGATTTTAATGACCACAGCCAGTAAGAACAGCAGTGGTACTTTTCCTCCAAAAAATCTCTAATACCATTCTGCAATGTTGCTTCTGACTAACTCAGAGAGAAGGATGTCTCCTCCTGAATCACCACCACCAGCATTTGAGGCAGTTGTATTTTTCTTTGCAGCTTGAGAATCTGAACAGGTCTGATCCTGCTTAGTACAGTGAATATTTTTCCTTGGTCTACTTAGTAAGCTGATTGCACAAGATAATCTTACACTCAGATTCAGTCTCTCCTCAGGTACTGGGACAGTTACTAACGCATTCAGCGCTAAGTTATTTAACTTTTTTCTCTCTTCCTAAGTTACAATACTCATCATTTGAATATTCTTTTGCCAATTGTAGGCATTAGATGTTTTTCAGGACTCAAACTGATGAGAGTCAGCACATTCCTGGCATCTTTGCCTTCCTCCTTTGAGTCTCAGCTTTCTACACCTTTTCCAAGGCTACTGATTTCTCCATTTCTTTTTACAGTTAAAAACAGTATGTTTTACAGCTGCTTCCTTTGTTCCTGTTACTTTTCTAATCATGGTAAAGTCTGGCTCCTGAAATCATTTTTTCTCTATGTAATAGTAAATCCTTCTCATACTTACTTATTAGTATGTATGCCTAGAGCCATGGCTTTTCCACTCTTGATTCATCTGCATATATTCAGTATTTGCTCTGTTCCTTTTCTTAGCCCCTTACGCATTCCAAATTTTCCCAGCAAAAATTGACTTTCTGCTGCAGCTTTTTATACTGCATCCTTATAGAGTGTGTTCAGCTGTCTCTTTCTTTGCTAATCCAGCATTGGCTGGATATAGCACTTTATATTACGTATTTGTAGGTTATTTATTTTCTCAGCTCTTGGGGAAGTATACTTTTTCAACAGAAGCTACTTTCCTTTGAGTGTCCAGGGGGATGGAGTGAGAGCTATTTCTTATAGGGATATTATCTGATGGGGGCTGAAGCAGCTCCTCACCTGCCTCCCTGTCTGCTCCCCCTTTAATCAATTAACCGGTCAAACATTACAATTATCCAGTTAATCATTTGAACAGGATTTTATATCCCTAATTTCTTATAGTCACATATACATTACTAGCAGACTTACCCAGCATTGCCCAGGTCCTCCAGGGCAGGGGGCTGGCAGTGTGGGGGCGTGCAGGAGTCAGGGCAGGGCCTGGGAATGTGTGTGTGGGGGGGAGCTCTGTGGGAAGCTGGAGACAAGGGGAGTGCAAGAGTGAGGTCTGTGTGTGAGGAGGGGCTCAGGGCAGGGGGGGTCCCATCTGGCATCTCCCATCTTTTCTCTCCCCCCCATCCTCTCCAGCTGCCAGGGGAGTTTTCTCCCCTCCTCCCCAGGTCCCTTGGCCACTAGGGGCATTTTATGTCCTCCCAGCCTCCCCCTGGCTGCCAGGGGCATTATTTCTACCCCCAGCTCCTCTCCCCCCACCCACCCACGGGGGCATTTTCTCACTCCCAAGCTCCTCTCCCACTGCCAAGGGCATTTTTCTCCTCCCGCCTGGCACTGTGGCAAAGGTCCAAGATGGGTGGGAAAGGGTTTGGGATGGGAGGCTTCTTACCCAGTGTGCTGGCAGGCAAGATGGCGGAGCCCCAGCCCTGCCAGCGACTCCCTTGGCGGTACAGCTGCCCCCAGTGGACAGTTGGACATGCTGCAGGATAGCTCTCCCCTGCAGCCTCGCTGCCCCCAGTGGACACTCTCATATCACGTCCTTCAAACAGCAGCCCCTCCCTTTGCATGTTATAAAATATAGTACTTTTCCTGGGCTTCTGGGTCTCCTGGCACAACCAAACCCTGACCTTGCTTTAAGCTAGGAGGAGAGGAAGCTGTATACCAAATTTGGTGGCCCTAGCTCTTACCATTTAGGAGGAGTTCTTAAACAGATTTGCAGGTGGACACATAGACACCCTCTAAATCATATATGTAGATTTCACTCATTGGGCCAGATACCAACCTAATATAGATCAGTGTATTTCCATTGAAATTAATGGAGCCAGGTTAATGTACACCAGTTGAAAATCTGGACCTCTGTGTAGGAACAAAGCTGCAGCTGTGAAAAAGGTCCAAGCTAGTACAAAATTCAGCAGCCCATCCATTTGCCAATGCAAGGTGCTGTGAGCTTATCATACCACGGTTTGATTCTCTTTATTAGCTCTGCATTAAATAGAGAGTCTCGTTCAAGATCTCTCTTCTGATAGTGTAAATTATCCATGGGATTGTCCCTGACTACCTAAGAAGCTGCTTATCTCTCCCTGCCTGTGATATCCTGTGACAGCTACATTTCAGTGGGCCAATGAAATGATAAACCAGCGAAGGAGGGGTGTGGGAGAGAGGACTTTCTCAGATTTGGCGACCTGATATTATTAAAATCCTTCCTGAAGCAGAAGGGAAGGATTACATTCCTCGTTGCATGGAGAACTAAAACGTAAAACTCATCTCTTCAACCTGGCTTTCACTTAGTGCAGTCTATGCACATTTACATGCATACCATCACATGAAAAAAATCAAGCTGTTTCTGCTACAGGATGGAAGAAAGGAAACAGATTAGTACTGTTTTCTATTTTTAAATATTTCTGAGGTGATTTTTAGGGAGTGGAGGGCATAAAATACCGGTTGAACCTTTCTAAGTCCAGCATCCTGAGGACCTGACTGGTGCCAAACCAGAGAATTTGCCAAACCAGAGGAGGTCAATAATGTCTAGCAGCATTACCAACACGTCCACTGCTTACTGGACTCCCAGAAGGCATTTGGGAATAATCTGACATCTGAAGAAATGGTTTATTTATATATATGTGTTAGTCTCTAATATGCCACAGGACTACTCATTCTTTTTAAAGTTACAGGTTAACACAGCTACCCCTCTGAAAGATTTGGGGGTACATTAGAGCTAAGTAACAGCACAGAACATTGAGAGCCAGGACTGGTGGCTATAAATAAACTTGAGACCATGAAAAATTTGGCCACATCCATGATAAGTGAACATTCAGCTGACTCAGCTCATGCCGGACCATGTATGTTGTCAGACCAGAGAGTGCCAGACTAGAGAGGTTCAACCTGTACATAAGAAATATTTGGGTTAATGTTAGAAATGTGTACAAGTCTCAAAGTTTGGATTCAGTCCTGAATTTCTTCAAAATCTGTTCTGGGCTCACCTCTACTGAGGCCCTGATTTGAGATCATAGCAATTAAAAGTCATTTTAGAAATATTGTGCTCATATTATGATATCCAGGTAGACTTCTGATATGATCTGAAGCCTCCTCTGCAACAGACTGGAATCTTCAACTTGCCTTCATATCACTAATTTGTCTGTTATATTGGGAGTCTTCCTATACTATGTAACTGTCCATGAGAATTTTGTGTGTGTGTGTGTGTGTGTGTTTTTACCTGTCAGATTATGTTCATTCAAAGACTTCTACCTCCAATCCTTGGTGCACATGCTATGATGTGTGATATTGAGGGGCAAAGAATATGTCATTGTACTAGGTTTTCTAGATGTCCATGAACTGTATTGATCACTTTTAACTATGTATTCTGACCTGCCTGCCTGCTGAAGAATTTACATGCAATTTCATTATTTTTAAAGGCAAATTTAATAATAGAGGCATTCCTCCCTCAAAAGATATGCCATGCAAGTAGCTTCTTAACTTTAATAATGAGACACAATTGGGAGTTAAATCTGGCCCTTTTGTTTGTGTTGGGGAAAAGTGCAGAGTCAGTGGTACCAGTTTGGTTTCATGGTGTGGGATGACAGGGTTTGAGGAACCCAGCATAGGCACCAACTCCATAGATGCTCTGTGGCTGGAGCACCCATGGGGAAAAAATGATGGATGCTCAGCATGCACTGGCAGCCCTGCGGATGCCTTGCCCTCCCACCAAAGCCTCCCACCCACTGGTGGCCCTGCCAATCAGCTCTTTTCTCTACCTCCTAGTACCTCCACGATCAGCTATTGTATTGTTTTCTTTTTTTAAAGAGATATAACATCCCCCAAAAAACCATAAATCTATTTGACTAAATCTTGAAGAAACAGAATATTTGTTTACTAATATACTTGTCCCTGGAATCAAAGAAATATCACACAAACATGACCATTATGGGTTTTTCATACAAGAACTGAAAGTTTATTTGAGTTGCTGTCTTAATTATAGTGTTGGCACTTATATCACATGTGCTCACTTGCTAAATAAGGTATTTGCAGTAGTTAATAGTTCTCCAAGCAGTGTAGTTTCTCACTTTGCTTCATACTAATAGCAGAAAGTATTGAATGGGTAGGAAAGCATTGAATGGGGTCATTACAGTTGCGATGCATAATTTGTAATGAAAGAGATGCTGGAGCTCAAGCAATTTTTTTACATTTGTAATGATGCAGCAAGCCTAGAGGTGCCAGGGCGATGAACTACAAAGCCTAGAGGTGCTGGGACTCAGCCCGTGCAAGCCCTGGCACAAATTAAGCACTGTAACAATTGTAATAGGAGCTTGACACATACTGAAGGGGAGAAGATTTAGAAGTAGAGTAAAATGCTTTTCTTTTCGTACAAAGGATTAAATTACATTTAAATTACATGTAGCGTTACGTGTACAATTTGGAGTGTTTTCAGAAATAACGATTCAGGCCCCCTCAAATCATGAAATGTTAACAGTACTACAGTCTTGGTTCTTAAAAAGAACGTTGTATTGTGAATCTTAAGCCTCCTAATTTCAAGATTTCCTTCACAACTGTGTAAGCTAGAAACTTGTTTTTTCAACGAAAGCAGTGATTTTAACATCATCATATGAATCTGTGAGCTAGCGCTTTATGGAAAACACCAACAATTGTGAGAATTGCAGTAAATTCATGAGATCAAGCAATATTCTTCGTAATGTGATCAAGGAAGGACTGTGCCATCAAGTTATCCTGTCACTTCCCTTTGACGATGCTGGACACTGTGGGGAATGAGAGGCATCACAATGCATCACAAATTATGCATCACAATGAGAGAATGATAATGTGGTCTTCATAAACTTGGGTTATAGTAGGACAGCTGTCAACATCCGTAACTCACCAGTTCTTAATGCGCCTTCTGAGTTCACTGCTGTAGAACTGCTTCTTGGAATACTGAAGTGAAACTGTGTTACTTATTGATAGACTATATTGCTTGCTGTGTACATCCTGCCTTATGTTCATTATATTTTTAAAATATATATCTCACCTTTCCTTTCCGCTGCTGGTATACCGCAGTATGGTTTCATTATTCACAGGCTGTTCTCTTTTGTTGTGTTTTGATTTGTTTTTCCTTTTAACAATTTTGTCTTTTTTTTTTTTCTCTTTTTCTTCTTTCTGTCTTTTTCTTTGTTCCACAGGCTTTGCAGTGTATGTTGGTCTCCCTTCATTCAGAACTTGACATTCAAAGGTACTTGATGAAAATTGAATCCTCTCAGAGAGTTAGTACTGTACTTTCTTTTTCTGCACTCTGCCTTGGATTGAGCCTGCTACCTTTTAACTGTGTGTGGTTTGCCTCGCAATTAGTATCAGTGTCCTTGAGTAAATCTGGATCTGCATGCTTTTCCCTTTGTATTCCACTGTGGCAAAGTGTGGTTCATGTCAAGAAAAATGGGTACCGTAATCTGATGCATGTGCATCCTTTGACATTGTTTTTATTTTGAGTTTGCTTCTATAATAGCATGGTAGAGGTAAACGTCCACACTCTTGTTTTGGCTACATGTACCGAACTATATCAAATCAGTGGGAGTCGAGCCCATGTTGTTGAGGGCAGAATGTGGCCCCAATGCATTAGTAACCACTTGATCTCTATATGCTTCACATATATTTGAAGTTTGTTTTCATTTTTTAATTAATTGGGAGGTCAAACAGCTGCAGAAAAGTTCAGGTATTGACCTGTGGAAATGAGAACACTTATTTACCTAAGTACATTTCAGTACATGCCACAAAGGGATCATGTAGTTTGTTCTTTCTTGTGGCTGTGAAAGTTACAGGAATGTCCTTAAATAAGGCATTACATTTTTGCGTCTCTAGGAGGGACATCTTTATGGAGCATATCGAAAGAGGGGTACAAGGAGGGGAATATATACTTATTATCTTTTCCAGTGGCTCCCAATCCCAATTTCCATACTGGCTTTTTAATGTTCATCTGTTTTATAAAGGGTTCCTCACACTTGTTGTACCATTTCATAGTTCCTTGTTACATCATAGTCATAGAAATCTTGGGCTGGAAGGAACCTTGAAAAGTCCTCAAGTCCTGCCTCGTGTGCACGCAAACCTGCACTATTCCAGTCAGGTGTTTGTCCAACCTCTTCTTAAAAGCTCAGGTGATGGGGATTCTTTGGACACCTATTCCAGAGTTTAATAGCTGTCATGGTTTAATTTTTCCTAATCAGTAACCTAAGCTTATCTCATCTTGTCCTAAATCAGTACACATGGAGAACAGTTGAACACAGTCCTCTTTGTAAAAGCCCTTAACATACTTTGAAGACTATTATCAGGTCCTCACTTAACCTTCTTTTCTCAAGACAAAATATGCCCATTTTTTAACTTTTCCTAATAGGTCAGGTATTCTAAACCTTTTATCATTTTTTATTGTTCTCCTTGGGGACTCTCCAGTTTGTCCATGTCTTTCTTAAAGAGTGCCACCCCAAGCTGGATGCAGTATTCCAGCTGAGGTGCCACCAATCTTGAGCCCCCTTCTGGATCCTAATTTCCACCCAGACCCCACACCCTCACTCCCATCTCCTGCCCTGAGCTCTTTCCAAACCTATTGGCCCCAGCCTGGAATCCCTTCCTGTACCACAAATACCTTGTCCTCAGTCCAACTCCAGAACCCACACCCTCAGTTGGAAGCCTCCTCTCCTCCCACGCACATCACTGTGCCTCAACCCACAGTTCCCTCCTGCACTCTAAACCCTTCACTTTTGGTCCCAGCCCGGAGCCGAAGGGGGGCCCAAAATATCTAATAGTCTTGGGTACTCAGAAGAGTTAGTTTGGCCCTATGGACAGGGAATGGCCCTTCAGAATCTCCACCTACCTCCTTATCTTCCTCTTATTAAACTTGCCTTTTCTTAAGCACCAGGGATGGCCACCATTCCCCAGTGATAGTTCTTATCTATTTAAAATTAAAAATGTTACAGTACTTGAGCACTACACATGGTCAGAGGCTTTCTACAAGGCAGAGAGCTGTACATTATAGACATTATAGACCAGATTCACTTCTCACTGCTATTGGTTTTACATTGTGTAACTCTGTTGACCTCACTGAAACTCGTACAGATTTAGCTTAGTGCAGGATCAGGCTTCTTGTTTTTACAGAATCTACTATATGAGTCACTCTTGCTTAATTAGTTTTTGATAAGCCTCTGAGCATTGCACTCATTTGATTAAACATTGCTAGCCACAGTGTCTCTGTTAGTCACTGTGAAGTTAGCATTAATCATGAGAGGGATCTGAGACATTTTATATTAAATGCTAAAGAATTGCTCAAAAAAAAATGTAACTTAACAGAAACTGATAACACATTTACAACTTCCTCATCTGGCTTCTCTGAAGAGCAATGGAACCAAATGTAACAGGAGAAAACATAAAGCAAAATTAGTTTATCAAAATCATTTTTTTCCAAAAATAAGCTTTTCTACCTTGATTCTTTTATAGTGCTTTATATTGCCTTATGTTTTTTCTATTAACACGACCGGAACCTGAGCTTCATAATGTGTTTTAGTTCTCTTTATTGTTCAATAAGTTAAAGTCACGGTGACCTGACTTGGTAGCACTGTCTACATTTCAGATAATAGAATGAAAGAAGTACTGATTTCCTGAAATCCTTCATGTGTGTAGGTCACTTGTCACTTCTTTAAAGTCTCAGGAAGTGTTGTCAGTCAGGCGGGGTCATCCTGATGAGTTCTTGCTATTTCAGTGATGATAACCAGAAGGCTGCTCGCGAGTGTATTCAATGATGTGTGCTGTGTTGACTTGCACAATTAGTTAACGCATCAGATTTTGAAAGAACCTCCAAAGACCACAAATCAGATAAGGCTCGAAGGTGCCCAGCCAGGTTTACAGTTAAGCAAAGAACAGTAATAGTTGTCAGTAGACTCTACTGAACCACTACATATATGTAATCTGTAACAATGGACTGGGAGATCCCCACTGCGCCCCCCAGTCAGACACGGACTGTACCCTCAAGACACCATTTTATATACAGTTGCAAACAAGTTACATATCATTCCTGACATGTCAGGTTACCATCTAGCTAAAGACATAAAGAGTAACAAGAAGACATTCTATAAGTATATTAGAAGCAAGAGGAAGACCAAGGACAGGGTAGGCCCATTGCTCAGTGAGGATGGAGAAACAATAACAGGAAACTTGGAAATGGCAGAGGTGCTTAATGACTTCTTTGTTTTGGTCGTCACCAAGAAGTTTGATGATGAAGGGATGCCTAACATAATGAATGGTAGTGGAAATGGGTAAGATTAGAAATTAAAAAAAAAAAAAAAAAACAGTTAAAAATTAGTTAGAAAAGTTAGATATCACAAGTCACCAAGGCCTGATGAAATGCATGCTAGAATACTCAAGGAGCTGATAGAAGATGTGTCTGAGACTTTAGCTATCATCTTTGGAAAATCAAGGAAGGCGGGAGAAATTCCAAAAGACTGGAAAAGAGCAAATATATAGTGCCCATCTATTAAAAGGAAAATAAGAACAACCCAGGAAACTACAGATCAGTCAATTTAACTTCTGTGCCAGGAAAGATATTGAAGCGGGTAATTAAGGAATTCATCTGCAGACACCTGGAAGATAATAAGGTGATAAGTAACAGTCAGCATGAATTTGTAAAGAACAAATCATGTCAAACCAATCTGATAGCTTTCTTTGATAAGATAACAAGTCTTGTGCATAAGGGAGAAGCAGTGGATGTGGTATACCTAGACTTTAGTAAGGCATTTGATATGGTCTTGCATGACCTTCTTATCAATAAACTAGGCAAATACAACTTAGATGGGGCTACTGTAAGGTGGGTGCATAACTGGCTGGATAACTGTTCTCAGAGAGTAGTTATTAAAGGTTCACAATCCTGCTGGAAAGGCATAACAAGTGGGGTTCCGCAGGAGTCTGCTTTGGGACCCGTTCTGTTCAATATCATCATTGTCGATTTAGATGATGGCATAGAGAGTATGATTACTAAGTTTGCAGATAATACCATGCTTGGAGGGGTGTCAACTGTTTTGGAGGATAGTATCATAATTCAAAATGATCTGGAGAAACTGGAGAAAATGGTCTGAGATAAATAGGGCGAAATTGAATAAGTACAAATGCAAAGTGCGCCACTTAGGAAGGAACAATCCGTTTCACACAAACAGAATGGGAAGTGATTGTCTAAGAAGGAGTACTGCAGAAAGAGATCTAGGGGTCATAGTGGACCAGAAGCTAAATATGAGTCAACAGGGTGAAACTGTTGCAAAAAAAGCAAACATGATTCTGGTATGCATTAACAGGAGTGTTGTGAGCAAGACACAAGAAGTCATTCTTCTGCTCTACTCTGCACTGATTATGCCTCAATTGGAATATTGTGTCTAGTTCTGGGCACCACATTTCAAGAAAGATGTGGAGAAATTGGAGAAGGTCCAGAGAAGAGCAACAAAAATGATTAAAGGTCTAGAAAACATGACCGATGAGGCAAGGCTGAAGGAATTGGGCTTGTTTAATTTGGAAAAGAGAAGTCGGAGAGGGAACATGATCAGGGCTGGCCCGAGCCCTTTTGGCGCCCTGGGCCCGAGTGCGCGGCACCGCCCCCAGGTGCATGGCGCATGCGCGGGCCGGCCACGGCCGCTGGCACGCAGCCTGGGGCCCGCCCCCGGGGCGTACGGTGCATGCGCTGCCTGGCCCGGCCCGGCCCGCCCCGCCCCTTACAGCTGCCATCAGGCGCCCCCATCGGTTGGCAACCTGAGCAGCTGCCCAGCTCGCCCATGCCTCAGTCCGGCCCTGAACATGATAGAGGTTTTCAGGTATCTAAAAGGGTGTCACAGGGAGGAGGAGGGGAAATTGTTTTCCTTGGCCTCTGATGATAGGACAAGAAGAAATGGGTTTAAACTGCAGCAAGGAAGGTTTAGGTTGGACATTAGGAAAAACTTCCTAATTGTCAGAGTGGTTAAGCACTGGAATAAATTGCCTAGGAAGGTTGTGGAATCTCCATCACTGGAGATATGTAAGAATAGGTTGGATAGACATCTATCAGGGATGATCTAGACAGCACTTGGTCCTGCTGTAAGGACAGGTGACTGGACTTGACCTCTCAAGGTCCTTTCCAGTTCTATGATTCTACTACACTCGGACACTACTTAGATACCACCCATCATGCAGTACCTCACGGTTCGATTAGAACATCTCTATCCATTGTGCTGTCATTTTAGACCTTTCCTGAATCTATATCTATATCTGTGGGGATTGTGGGTACCAAGTTCTTTTTTTAATGAGCTGGTGTTGCCATGTGCTTTCAAGTTATGACCAGTACCAATTACTGTTTTATAGTCGGTACCTGGTACCAATTACTATTCTACACTTGGGCCTATTACCAATTAGTGTTTTATACTCTCAGCCCTGTTCATGCCATGTTCTGTGAGCTGGGGCCTGCCTCTTTCTCTCAGCTTAGCTTTGCTTTGTTAGCCATGTTTTGTCCATTGATAGCTAGGTCCCAGACCAGGCCTGTGTTACGTGGACTTATGTTTTAGGCCTTCATAAGCCTCAGGCAGTATTGTATATGTACCAGTCTCTGTGTTTGCAACTTTGTGGACTAGAGTTGATCATGTTAGAGGCATTTCAAAACATGCCTTGGTTTGCTAGCGATAAATGTTAGTTTTAATTCCGGGAAAAATGCAGTGCTACGGAATAATTTCACTGCAGGACATTGGATGATAGCTAACATTTCATAAGCAAGCTCCCGAGAATTTAGTTTTCTCATTAGATATTTCCAACTACTTATAATATGTGAGCAACCAGACAGGCTGGCAACAGAGAGGCTGGGGTGTAGAGCAGTCTAATGAAAACCTCATAAAAGTTAACAGTTGTTGCTTACATTTAGGGTCACAGGGGGAGTATTACGTGATTTATGCTATTGCTGCAACAAGCTTCTCCATCTCACATGAGAAACTGCCGAAAGAGCCACATGCCAGCAAAATGTGTTGTTTTGGCCTTTTTGGGGTGGGGGAGCAGGAACTTGTCCTTAATCTGACTAACTTTTCAAACGCAGTTTGGGAGTTGTTTTTAGTCTATGAATAGGGCATTTTAATGCATGTTTCTGACCTTAAAATGGGAGAGAAAAGAGAGATGGATATGATATGTGGCATTTTCTGCCTGGGAACATAAACTAATTTAAGTCTTTAGGCCTTTACTTTTTAAAAGTTTATATTTCCTTTGTAGTTCTTGTGGGAGGGAGGACCTTCCTTGTTTTGCATTGCTGTACTTAGGGGTAGATATACTATTTATTTTGGGTGTAACATTTACTGGAGAAACTATGAAAAATTACTACCCTACCAAGTTTAGTCTGAATTACAATGGCAAAAGTTTGTTTTTCTTTGCAACAGGGAAAACAGAATTCTTGTATGTTTATCAATGCAACTTCCCTTATAAGTTGTAAAATGTATTCATATATTCTTTCACAAAACACAAAGACCTTTTTGAAGTAGAAGATGAAAATGTTCAGGACCTTGCATCTCCTATCGAGTGTGCTTTTGTTAGTCAGAAATTCCAATAATAGGAGCTAATATAAAAACCTGGATTGGTGCCAGCAGAGTTGATTAGGTAGAATGGACTTAAATATAGAGTACTTAGCAGTTAACAGTAAGGTCGCATCTGCACTTGTCACACCGGAGATTGATCTTCTGGTGTTCGATTTAGCAAGTCCAGCAGTCGTGAGGAGTAAGGGAAGCCAACGGGAACATTTGCTACCATTGGCCTCCCTCTGTGAAGAGGGTGCCAAACTCGGCTTAAGGTAAGCTGACTCCAGCTATGTATTTTATGTATCTGGAGTTGCATATCTTAACCCAGACTTCCAGGTCTAATGTAAACCTGGCCAAAATTACAGTTCATTGTACACAACTAAATTCTGCTTGCAGTTGTGCACTGGGAATCAGAAGTAATTCAGTTAATCAGTGGGGTTGTTCCACATTTATGTTGGCATCAATGAAAACAGAGTTTAGTTCATGATTTTTTAATATGTTTGATAAAAACTTTAGATTGCTGTTGTGGCCTTGCTAAAACTTAATCTTCACAGCATATGTAGCAGCAATTCTGAGGCTGAGATCTGACAGCTATACTGCTAAATTTATTTTCAAGATATCTTTCTCAAGGTAGTGCAACATTTTAGAGATTTTTATGATTAACAATAGCATTTTAGTTGTCAAAACTGTAAATGCTTGTATGCTCTAGTTTCTTCTTGATAGAACTCACTCGTTTTTGAGAGCAGATCTCAGAAATCTTATTGAATGAATTTTTAATCCAACAGTTGAGGCTGTGTGTGAGCGCACACACACGCACACCCTTTGTTGTCATAACCAATGTTAATAGTTGTCTGAGAATTGCATATATCCACCCTATAATATGT
Organism: Rafetus swinhoei; assembly: GCA_019425775.1. NCBI lineage: Eukaryota > Metazoa > Chordata > Testudines > Trionychidae > Rafetus > Rafetus swinhoei. The sequence goes on from CM033424.1 coordinate 225,520,895, forward strand.
CAGCCTCAGGTTGTTGTTAGAAATGAAATGTGTACAGTATATGTATAGCAATAAAAACCTTAATGGAATACCCAGGGATGGTATTTTTTAAAATAACTTTCATAAAACTCACCTTGAGCACACATGGCCTTGTAGACTGCTGCATTCAGAAGCTGGTTAAATTCCTTTTCGTTGTTTTTTTTTTTCTTCAGACAGTTGGATCTTGATGTTCCTAGTGACCTTTGCAATATTTTAACAATATATTTATTTCATTTTTACAGACAAGGAGTCCAAAGCTGTCTCAAAGCCCACAGCCCAATTTGGGAGACCAAGCAGAACATCTGTCTGAAGCATCTGTTGATTCTTTAGAAGCCATGTCTGAGGGAGATTCTCCAACCCCATTTTCCAGAGGCAGCCGTACACGAGCAAGCCTTCCAGTGGTGAGATCAGCAAACCAAACAAAGGAAAGATCACTAGGTAAAATATCTCCCAGGATCCTTCACTGCTTTGCTCTTGGCCTGCAATTTTGGTGTCATGTTCTCTGCATATTAAAATTTGTCTTTATAGCGCTTGAGGGTTAACAAAATATTGACATTTGAAGCATGTTGTTGTTACTGCCTGTCAAAGGGAGACAGGATTCTTTAAAGGAAGATGGGGACCAGCTGCATCTGTGCCATAATTCTGTAGCGGCTTCCCAGTCTGAGGGGGTGGGATGAAGGAAGATCCATTGTTAATGCACACGTGGGCATTATAAAAGGCTGACAAAGCTCAGTTTGGAAAGTGGAATGACAGAGAGTGGGTAGGTTCCTGTGGAAAGTTCTCAGACAGGGTCTGCAGGAGGCAGGGTGCTCCAAAGGAACCAGGGGACTCCAGTGCTCTATGCTGGAGCAGGGAAAGACACAAGGAACAGATCCCATAAGAGAAGAAGTACTATAAGGAAACTACTGTGGGGGCTGAGTGCTCTATCCCAGAGTCAGAGAGATTCCTCCACTCTGCTTTCTGGGCTACTTTCAGGAAAGTCCCTAGAGAGCAAAAGAACCTTTCTGTTTGTTTGGGACTTTTTTAGTGTGGACTCATGCTACCCAGCATTAGGTTGTATGTGGCTTGGCCGGAGGCTAAGCTGCCTTTCCAGCACCAACTAGAGTATGGAGAACTAAGGAGACTTGCCCCCCTTCCCCCCCCCTTTGGGAAAGAAGAGACAGAAGGAGCTTCACCGGTGACACACTCAGTCAGCAGGGGGTGCTGCAGGAAAGGCACTCTTCTGTGACACCTCCAGTTTATTCTTTTCAGATTCATTCAGTGTGGCATACTGGACAGCACAGAGAATTGGTAGTGAGTTTATTACTGCGGCCACCAGATGTAGATAGACAGACAGACAGGTATGGACCTTACCCCTGAAGAGTCTATTAACAGTTTCAGTTCCTGCAGATTCATAGTGTGTAGTAAACATCACACCCTGTGATGAGTGTTTGCAAGGTGGGATCTTAATTTTAGACATGAGGTACAAGAGAACTTCATCTGTATATTACGTGTTCAAATCCAACCCAATTTGTAATAATCAAAAATGATTAATATCTGATGGCTGATTGGTAGTCTTGGTCCAATTCCTAGTGAAAAGGATGCTATTCACATTACTGCTGCAATCATTTTGACAGCCTTTGAAAAGAGAGTAGGGATTTGAATGGGCCTGGTGATTGAACTACCCTCCTTTTCCTAAGTTGTTGTGCCTTTAGATTTGTGTTGAGGCACAATCAACGGCAATTCCACCCCTCATGCCCAGGAGGCACTCTACTCAGGTGAAGCTGCAAATTCCTCCACAGCTAAAGGCTGAATTTAGCCCAGTGTGATCACAAAATTACTTTTAAACTGGAATTGGTTTTGCAAGAGACTTTACTTTTCTTAGGGAAATTCTTTTCTCGACAGATGGATGGCATAGGTAGAAACTAGTTTTTTTGAGGAATAATGCCACAGGGCAGGTAGCCTGATGTTGGAAGACAACATAGCTTGCATACAGATTGCTGAGAAAGGCAGGCTTGTCAATGGTAATAAAATGAAATGGTGCCTCATTTCCCTACATGCAGAATGACATAAACCAAAAGCTGCACCGTACATCACAGTGAGCTCATAAACTGAGCACAGAGGTTTATTTATTCCTCAGTGATCCAGGGCAATTTCTGTCAAGAGTGTTTTGATATCTGACAGATAGAACAAATCAAAGAAAAATAGAGAACAGAACTGAAACTGTACTCCAAGCCAGCGGGCTCTAGCAGTGCTAAAAAGGGCAGCATGCAAATTTGGGGATGGGAAAGAGAGGGGTTCCCTTCCCAGTAGCTCACTCTGGCCAAAGCCAGGAGGGAGCTTCATCCACCTTAGCTGGAAGGGGCAGGTTGGTCTGATGCAGGACTCCTTGAAGGGAAAGCCAACCCAACCCAATGAGATCTTGTTAAAAACTGTTGGTAAGAGCATACTCATGTGCTTAGCAATAACTTGGTCATTCAGGCATCCATATTAAAGTACACTCATGCACACAGATGAATCATTCCAAGACATATCAGAAATCATCCATTCCCAGCAATGAGCTGGGGATCTCTGAGCTAGATAAGAAACAATCAAAACTGTTTTGTCAGCATTGTGGGTTCTTGTCTACTGCACCCCAAATCCATGCAAAAGTAGAGAGACCTGCATTGCATTTCTTCTGAAAATGAAAATTTGTCCATCATACACTACAGGAATCTACATAGGAAAAAAAAACAGGTAAAGGAAGGAAATGAAGTAACATGATATGAAATAATTTAGGGTATGTCTACACAGCAGGGCTAAAGTTGAATTAAGCTATGCAACTTGAGCTACATCAATTGTGTAACTTAAGTCAAAATAGGTTAATTCGGCTTTTGACACAGCAGGAAGCCAAAGGAAGAGCACTCTTCCTTCGACTTCCCTTACTCTTTCTAAAATGAGGGTTACAGGAGTTGGAGTAAGAAGTCCTTCAGCTCCCCATTATTTCAGAATAATGGCTTGCTGTGTAGACACGATCTTTGTTATGTCAGAATAACATTAGTTATTCTGAAATAATGCTGCTGTGTAGAATACCCTTAGATTTCAGACTGAAGCATCTTTGTGGCATTATATTTTAAGATATGAAATAAGGCTTTTTTTTCTCATACTGTAAATGGGTAGAAGTGTTTACAACAACACATGTGACTCAAATTTGCTGCAACTCTTGGGTTCAGTCTGCTAAAGAAATAGATGGAAATACTTTGAATCTGTCACTTCAGATTTCTTACTTTAGCAAGTATTCATTGCATACATTTTATTTAAAGGTACACTAAAAATTAGTCATAAAATTGCCCAGATGTAAATTAATTCTTCTTGTACAATTTATTGTTGTAATAATATAGTACTATATTGCTGTTAATCCATCCAATATTTTTCTTTAAAACCAGTTTCACTGATGCCAAGGAATTAAAAAAAAAACTAAAAATAGTAAACATTGAACTCAGGGTGCATATTAACACACTTCATGCAAGTTGGAGAGTGAAAAATACCTCATCGGTTTATTTTTTCCATCCTGCAAAGGGATTTACATGGGTTTAAAGGTATGCTCTAGTGCGTTTGGGACATACTCCATTTTACATCCTGGTTCCTGTACAGGAGCATGACACCACTGGTTTTGTTTGTATTTCTAACACTGCAAAAGAACATTTACATTTTAAAAAAGCTTTTTTAATTTGAATTTTTAAAGCGTATAAAATGTTTCTATTCATGTTTTGTCCCTTTATTTACTTAGAAGTTTTTTAATAAAATCTACATTTTAATTCTGACCACTGTGCTATTCAGACACAGGAAAAATGATCAATTTTATGGGTGTAAGCTTAATAAATATTACAGTGTTATTTTAAAAACCCTATTCTTGTCACATTCATATTTTTCAAAGTTGAGTTGAACAGGTTGCTTTTTTAGTTGCAGACTGAATAAATGTCTATTGGGGGTAGAGTTAGTGGAAATAGGAGCAATGTTTGTTGACTACCTAGGCATTACGTTTTTGTCAGTCAATACAAATGATGTTTGTGGATCATTGTGACAAGCTAGGCTCCAATTCATGCCATGTTGAGCCAGCCTAGGAGACAGTACATTCCAGCTCTGTACCCGTTTTAAACTTCAGCCATGGTTCTTGAAATAAGGTCTTTCCTGACCGAAAAAAAAAAAAAGTCTGTCAGGAATCAACACATTTCTCATCAGTATGCCACCTGAGGACAAAGTGTAGAATTAAAATGAATTAATCCTCCATGAGGGACAAAATAAAATATATTTTAAAATAGTTATTTGAAAGCTGGGATTTTCCAGCTTGATAATTGGGAGCGGGGAGGGGAGGAAGAAATTCTAGCAAAACTGTCAGAAAAAGAATCATCTGAAACCTGGACAGAGCTTGAAAGCTCTCAACAAACTTCACTTGCAATTTGCCTAAAGGAAATAAAAATTGACAAGTACACAATTATATTATGCAACCTGTCAAAAACAGCAGTATGTGCATACATGTGCTGGCTTGCACTGATGCCATAGTTTTAATGCTTCTCTAATGAAATACAGACTGACAAATGTTGTTTGTGGTTTGCAAAAAGTGAAACGTGATTCTTGTCAGGTGCCAAACACTTTCAAACCTCTTTAACTTCAGAGGAGGATGGTGCTATGCAGATCTGCTGATGGGGAGGGAGGGTTAGACAAAGGGGACAGTTGCCCTAGGGCCTGGTAGTTCAAAGAGGCCCAGGGCTCCTGGCCACTGCCATTGGCAGTGGCAGAGGCTGGAGCCCTTGGTGCTTTAAATTGCTGGTGGAGCACTACATCTTGTAGTCTATGCAGCTCTAAGGGTAGGGGTGGTGCTGAGGGTTAGCTGCTTCAGCCCCACCCCTACTGCCTGAGGCCTCATCTCTTCCTGGAGTGTGGATACGCCCCACCTGCAACTTTACAGGCAGAGGATGAGAGAGCAGTCAGAGGGACAAAGGGAAATTAGGACTGAAAGCCCATGGAGGCTGGGCACTTTACAGAATGAGGCTGTCAAGGCCTATTTTTAAGAAGTGCTGTGCATTTTCCCATCTTTTACTAAGACAATGGGAGTTGCAGACGCTTGGTGTATCTCAGGTTTGGGCTATATAAACAGAGCTGGATTAAGGCAGAATCCATTAGTGTCTGGATACCAGACTGGGAAGATGATACATGGATACATAAAGGTTTGGATCTGAGGAGCCATTGGAGGAAGGCACTAACAAAAGATTATTGGGATCTGCCATGGGGACTTGGGAACAGAAGAGAGTTGTAATAGGAGCGGGTGGGGGGGAGGGAGGAGAGGTATCAAGCACACCATTGCAAAGCTGTCTCCTGGCCCTGCTCCCACGTTACAGTATCTCCAGTACATGCTGGCTGCAGTCTGTAGACATTCAAAAGAGAGGGATTCTTCACCTCCACCTCCCTCTGTGCCCAGTCCAATGGTTTCTTCCCCCCTCACTTCTGCTGGGAAGCCATGCCACAACAGATAGAATCCATGAGGTCTAATGGACTCTTTCCTTTCCCTTTGGGATAAGCGCACGTTGGAGTCTGAGGGAAGAGGGACAACTAGTAGCCATCCAGCCAATCTGCCTGCAAAAATTGGTGTATGATAGCTGGTGATATTCCTGGCTCCCTGCTTTGGGAGAGGGAGCCAGAGCAGCTGAAGAGAACCATTCGGAGATGTGTCTTCCCTTAAATATCTTTTAAACCCCTCACAGGTCTTTATATTTGTGCCTTTCTTGCAAACACATAAGCATATTGCATTACATTATTTAAATAAGGTAAAGGGTCTTGGCACTGTATTGGGACATATGATTTGGGGAAAGGGGTGTTGAGAGTGATTGCATATTTTTTTATGAAGAGGGGGGTAGCCCTGTCCTCTAAGAAACTTACAGGAAGTGGCCCTGACCCTTAGTGTGTGGGGGGGGTAATGACAGATGAGGAGAAGAGGAGGATGGCTGAGGGACAGAGGCAGGCAGGAAAAACTAGTGAAAGAGATGGAGAGAAACAGATTTGTTAGTAAACAGAGAAACAGGCAGAGGATGAGAGAGCAGTCAGAAGAACAAAGAGAAATCAGGACATTTGCAAGTTGCTGAGTTGTGTGTATGGGGACAAGGCCCCTGTTGGAAATTACTTATGAAAAATTTTAGAGAATGCGGGAAAAGGGTGAAACAGTTAGGAATTTAACCTACAATTTATAGGAGAGACCCTCTAAAGTGCAAAACAGGTGATGTCAAACAATTCCAAGACCTCTATAAGAGAGTTGCTACCTCACTGGACATCTCTCTGGAAGAAGTCTAGGGGTCTCGACATGAATTATTAGATATACAGCACACATCGAGCTCATCTAAAATGGCCCTTCTGATGTATGATGCAACCTGTAAAGTTGCTCTGGCAAACTCCCACAATGATTCCCCTTACCAGTAAGAAATTTGATATAAAGTATTACATGCCTGCAAAGGGCACTGAATTTCTCTTTTTGCAGCCAACGCCAAATTCATTGGTGATTAATGCAGTTAATGAGTGTATTTTATATTTTTCATCTATTGAATGTTACTGTTGGTAGGCAGAATTCAGTTCTGTTTGTTCCAGTTTAAATAGTATATAAATTTTTAAACCATTTATATTATCTTAGCTACCATTAAATAATCTTTTAACACAGTGGGATACACTTCTCCACTACATCGCATTCAGCTCTCACCTGGTGAGTAAGCTATATCACCATTGCGACAGAGCATTACTAAATCTTGGTGGTGGTTTTTGGATGTATTTTGATATATGACACAAATATGAGAGGTTTGTTTATGCCTGCTCACCTGAGTAGGCTATTGACTTTGTCAGCAGTGATTTGTAAGCAAAAAGTGCCCAATTCTGCCAACACTTAAGCTTCAGTTGGGTTCTGTGGAACATCTCACAAGAGTAGCATTATACGCATGCTTAAGTATTGGCACAGTGAGGGTATGAACTTCTAAAATGTTCTCTAATGATGGATCTCATGACTCTCTACATCAGTAGGGACAGACAGATTTTACGGTTTGAGTAATGATTTTACTACCACATAATCCAGACATAATAATACATAATTAGTTTAACTAATAATGCCTAATTGAATAATGCCTAGCCCTATCCACCAATAATGCATTTCATCAACAAAGCTTTTTACAGCACAAGTCAGCATCAGCATCCCCATTTTACAGATGGGGAAACTGGAGCAGAGAGTGGGGAGGTCACTCAGCAGCCCAGTGGTGTGACTGGCAATAGACCCCAGGTCTCGTGATTCTGTTTGGTGCTCCACTTTATGGGATTAACTGAGATTATATCCTTTTTTGTTTGGGATTATCTTGGCGCGGGTGTAGGCAATGAATGTCAGGATTCCATAACGTTTTAAGATACAATGATATGGTTGTTAATGAATTCTTACTAAGCATTCGTTAGTCAAAAAATAAAATAGACACGTTAAATCATCCAGGCAGTGCATGAGTTATAAGTGCTTCTGGGGAGAAGGCCCTTGATAAGATTGGATCCAGCTCCATTTAGGACCTGATTCAAATCTCAGTGATTTATTGGGTGTTGGATTAGGCCTCTAGGTTTAATCCGCAACTGCCATTAGGCCATACATCAGACAGCTGGTGATCCATAGGGAGGAACTCCCCTGGAAGACTTTGGAATTGCATCTCAAATAAGGACTGTGTAGGACTTTAATGTAGTTAATCCTCTGAAATATTTTCCCTATTTATTGACTCTGTAATGCATGAAAAGCACATCAACATGCAGAAATGAATATGTACTGATTTGCTGTTGTAGTCAAAAAAATTATATTTAGCTGACAGTTTTGCAGGAAAAACAGCCTGAAACAACCAGTTTCAATTATGGGGCTGAAACAGTAACTGTAGGAAATGAAAATATCCTAAGGTAACTCTAGTTTTTCTGGGCTGGTCTTTTTAGACTTCATCTCCTTAGTTTAAAATCATGACCAAAGTTTATTGGGCTTCAAAAGAAATCTTTTATCTTACTCAAAACATTTTTGCAGCAGAAAAAACAAAGCAAGGTAAACAACCATAGCGGGATATGCTAGTCCATAAAAGCTTTTATGCTTCATTTACTGTCCTCCTGCATTTTCTTGGATTATACCCAGGAGAAGTGTGAAATGTGCACCTTCCCAAGAGACGCTGGGTAATCACATGTGCTGTTTACTTAATCCATTCTTCCTTTATGTGTGAGCGGATATCTCTTGTGTGCACCTGAGGGGGAGAAAAGTTGTCTCAAGGAAGCCAGAATCCTTTTTAGCAATACAGCTTCAGGACATTCACATTGTGTCTGCAACTTAAAGGTTGAAAAAACATTATATAATAGGCTCAAATGGGTCTAATAGGCTCAAATGGGTCAAATGATTTGGGGCCTGAATCTCCTCTCCTTAGTTTGCGCCAGTGTGTAAGTCCAGAATGACTTCAGTGCAGTTGCACTGGGGTAAAACTGCTGAAAGGAAGGGGAGCATCAGACACTTGAGCCAGAGCATGTCTTCAGAGACAGGTTTAGCTTGAAATGTAGCTACATAAGCACATTTCTGGGACTGTTTATTTCCCCTGCTGTTTTTCTTGAGCAACACTTTATTATTTGTATAGTAGACTTCCGATAATCCGGCACCTTTGGGACCTAGGTGGTGCCGGATTATCGGATATGCCGGAGTATCAGGAGGTACTGCATACTCCCAACCCAATCCGCCTCCCTCCTCCCCCCCAACCTTATGCTCGGGTCCCAGAGCCACCGGTACAGCCGCGCGTCTCCCTCCGGGCACTGGGGCACATGCACTGAGCGGCTGGCTTTTCAATGAGCTGGCCTGGACGCCGTGCGTAACCCAATCCCCCTCCCCTTCCCCGGAGCCAAACACCTCCCCTCCCTGCTATAACCCAATTCCCCTCCCCTTCCCCTTCCCCGGAGCCAAACACCTCCCCTCCCTGCTGTAACCCAATCTCCCTCCCCTTCCACTTCCCCGGAGTCAAACACCTCTCCTCCCTGCTGTAACCTGATCCCACTCCCCGCCCAACCTTATGCTCCGGTCCCAGAGCAGCCGGTACAGCCGTACGTCTCCCTCCAGGCGCTGGGGCACTTGCGCTGAGCGGCCGGCTTTTCAATAAGCTGGCCGGGATGCTGTGTGCAACCCAATTCCCCTTCCCTCCCCTCCCCTTCCCCAGAGCCAAACACCTCCCCTCCCTGCTGTAACCCACGTGAGAGCGGCTGACCTGAGCGGTTCCGGGTTCCGTCCCGGTTCCGTCAGGGGCGCTTGCCATTTTGATGCTGGACTATCGGGAGTGCCGGACAATTGGGTGCCAGACTATTGGAGTTTTACTGTATTATTTATTCGTGTTTCAGTATTACCGGGGGATCCCAACCAAAATCCGGGCCCCATTGTGCTAGGTAACATATGAACAGGTCATGAGAGACAATCACTGTTCCAAAGAGCTTGTAAGCTAAATAGTCAAGACCAAAATGCACAGTGAGGGGAGGGAACAAAGGCACAGAGACAATGGAGCAATTGGTACAAGGCTGAACTGTTGCCTTCCAATCCAATGCTCTATCCACTACACTATATTGCAAACATTAATCAGCGTTGTACTTCTGCAGTGTTATGCATAGTGCTTACCTGTAAACTGGAACAGTGTTTACCCTAGTTATCATGAATAATGCTTTAGTAAATGAAATAATTTAGTCTTGGCATGCAACATATTGCTGACAGTAAATAGAGAGAGGTACAAGGAATACTGCAGATATTGGTGTCACTATCTACATGTGCACAGTAAAATTGGTAAGCTACTTATGGATCACCAATAAAAAACACTAAAAATGGGCCAAATGCCTCTTCCATGCTTAATACCAAGTGGCAAGTCTGGCACAATGATCCAAAGATGCTAATGTGGAAAAGTTGGAGCTTGCCATGACAGAGAGAGCCCCTTGGTTATTGAATTCTCTACTGCCCCTTAATCCCAAACAATACGTGTTGCAGGCCCCTAGGAATTTTGCTCTGATGGGCCTTCAGCCTCAATGCACTTGCTCGTAGCAGCTTCTGCAGTAAAATGCAGAGTGAAGGATGATCTCTCACTGGTAGCCAGACAAGTTCCTAGAGCATGAAATGATTTAAAAATTAGTTAACAAGTCTTTGAATCATATCTGGCATCGGGGACCCATTATAATATGCTAAACCCTTGTGCACTATGCTCTTGTGTAAATCTGTCACACAAGATTTACTGAACACTGAACTGGTTGAAACCTGCATCCACACCCAGTCAGTCCCATCTATATTGCATTGCAGTAGTACAGACCAGTACCACGCCAGGTCTAATGGGTCAGCACCACCTTACAACTAATGGTGCTGAAGTCTGCCTCTAGATTTAAAAGAATTAACCTGGATATTTGTCCTTTATATCAATAAGAACCCTGCTCTGTATTCCGTGCTACTGTAGAATGCAGACTTATCCAGAGTCTGACATCCTGAAACAATAGTTTTGAGAAACATGAACTAACTGAATTGTGAACTTTCAGATATAAAAAGATGATGGTTTAAACATCATAGGTTTTAGTTGTGACCACCTGGATTCTCATCAGTTCATCTCTAAGCAAAAGACCTAGTATTTTACTTTATCTGCAACTCAGGTTAAACTCACCCACTTGCTGTGGGCAGTTGCAGAGCTCTACAATCTTTCCAATTGAGTGATTCATGAAATACACATCCTAACTTCATGTGGTACACTGGTAGAAATAATATATAATCCTAGCATTTCCTGTGTAGCCTCTTCATGATGAAACAGACCTAATACAAAATTACAGCTAGTCTCAGAAAGTAAGTTATAGACAGATTGGCCCTATGTAGATTTAAAGAACTAAACCCCACACTATTTCTGTAGGTACTATAAAACACTACCTAACAGCTGAATAGCCTTGAACAAAAAGATTCAGTATATTCTGGCGGAATGAAAATTAAATTAAATGTATGCTTTTATTTTTATTTCATGCCACAGATTGTACCTGATTATTATGTGATTCTATGAAGACTGCTAAGAATATTGAGACCCCTTTTTAAATTTAGAGGATAGATATTATCAGCAGAGAGTAGCTAATCGAAATAATAAATAGAGCTTTAGGCTAGAAATACCACAAGGATGATGGCAATTATCTCAGACTAATTCTGAAAGAATGTCTTATAAATCTGGAAAGGCTAGTGTTCAGTGTGGGAATAGTAACAACTGGATGCTAAGGAATTTCTTTTCCATTACAAGAAGTGTTGCTGTTGTAAAGTTAGGCTTATGTCTGCAGAATCCACTGATAAGGATACCAGTGTGTGTTATCTATATTTGTCTGATACATGTCTAAGAATAATAATATGGGATCTGACTTCTGTTTCACCCTCAAATACTATACTATATTAGTCTCAGATAACATTCATGGTGAAATCTGATCTGTTTGTTGTGGGGCACTGGTATCAATATTCCAATTTTCACTTTGGGTCAGAAATAGATATCTTTATTCATATTATGATGTCAAGGAGAAAATGGCGCATTAGAAGGTGTCCTCAAACAGAAAGATGTGATTTAGTGGAAACAGGAATTCCTGAGTTTTAGTTCCAGTTTTAGCTGTGGCTCCCTCTATAGTGTTGGTTAACCCTTCTTACATTAATTTCTCCTTCTGTATAATGCGGATAATAGTACTTACTAACTTCAGTTGAGTATTGTGAGGATTATTTAATGTTTATAAAGTGCTTTGACGTCAATATTACTATATAGATATTAATGATTCTGAAACAATTTATCAAATGTTCTAACTTCTTTTTCTCCACTGCTTCATAGATGCATATATTTCAATGCCAAAAGGGACCATTGTGATTATCTGACCTCCTGTATTATACAGACCATAGACCTTTTCCAAAACAATTACTAGAGCAGGCCTTTTGAAAAAACATCCAAGCTTGATTTGAAAATTATTAGTGATTGAGAATCCATCACAACCCTTGGTAAATTGTTAATTATTTCCACTGACAAAAAATCTGCACGTTATTTCCATTCTGAATTTGTCTAACTTCAACTGTGTGCACATCTCTCTCTCTCTCTCTCTCTCTCTCAGCACACATGTATCTGTATCAGATTTGGAAGCCTGATGATGCCTGTCCTACACGTGATGTGCTGGTTTAACTGAAGTTGTGGTGTTAAATCGATTTGCAGCTTTGTTTGTGGATATCTTTACACCACAGGTTGAACCTCCCTAATCCAGCACTCTCTGGTCTGGCAACATGTGTTGGTCCAGCATGACTTTAGTTAGTTGGATGTCCACTTCTCATGGGTGTGGCCAAGATTCCTGCAATTCCAGACATTTTGTTTACAGCCACCAGTCCTGGCTCTCACTGTTCTGTGCTGTTATTTAGCTCTAATTTATCCCTACATGTCTTCTAAGAGCCCAGTAAGCAGTATAAATGTTGGTAATGCTGCTAGACTATATTATCCTTTATGGTTTGGCAAATTTTCTGGTTCAGCACCAGTCAAGTCCTGAGGGAGTGCTGGATTAGGGATGTAAGTGACTAGTCAACTACCCAATAACAAGCATATGCTTGTCAGGTAGTGATTCGACTAGTCATTCCCTCCCCCCGCCCCCCTTGTTGCCTCTATCAGAGAGAGGCAGCAAGAGACAGGGAGCAGGAGCCGGTGCTGGGGGGAGCTGGCTTAAAAGCCGGTTCCCCCCCAGCACCATCTCTACGGGGTGGGCAGAGAAGGCAGAGGCTAGCAGGGGACTAGGCGCGAGCTGGGAATCAGCTGATTCCTGGCTGCACCCAGTCCCAGATGCTGTGCCTCTGCTTTTTCAACGTATTAAGAGCTGCCAGGCTCTTAATATATTTAAAAGTCAGAGGCGCAACCAGGGGGACCAGGCGTGAGTCGGGACAGCTGATTCCTGGCTTGCACAAGTCCCTTAGCTACGCCTCTGCTTTTAAATGTATTAAGAGCCTGGTGGCTCTTATACATTTAAAAGGTACAGCCACAGCTGCTATGGCTCTGCAGTTTCCCCCCCTTATTGACTAATCAAGTGGTTGATGCAAATTCCATCAATTACTTGATTAGCTGTTTAAATGCGATTTAACATCCCTATGCTGGTTTAGAGTTTCAACCTGTAGTTTAAATCTGGTTCAGTTCCACGTATCTTCCATATAAGACTGTCCTCACACTGAGGCCTTGTCTAACACTGGTTTAATAAATCCAATTTGACATCACATCTTTAAGTAAGCTGGTGCAAATTTGTGTATAGGATTAACTTTTTGAAAATCTTTTTCTAATTGAACCTTCTTAGAAAAAACAGAATTAGGATTTTATGTGTTCATAGAGATCTCTACGTGGAGAAAAGATGGTCTTGTGGTTAGGCCACAGGATAATCAAGAGACCTGGTTTCTACTTCTAGCTTTCCCATCGCTGTGCTTTGCATCCTTGGGCAAATCATTTCACCTTTTTGTTCTTCAGTTTTCTTGGCTGTAAATTGCACTTTTTTACCTCACAGGCGTGTTGTTAATGAAGCTTTAATGAAGTAATGTTTGTAAAATGCTTTAAGAAGCTAAGATCTGGTCTACACTTAAAAGACTTGCCAGCATATTGATGATGTTGTTTAGGGGGGTGATTTTTGCTGATATAGCTGAGGCAGCAAAAGCCCTACTGTAATCATAAAGTGGCAAAACAGGCTTTTTTGCCAGGGTTGCTTTATTTCACTTGGGAAACTGGTATAAGCTATACTGGCAAAAGAACATTTTCGCTATGATCAGCTAGGTCTACACTGGGGGTGGGGGGAGTATAGTTTGTCTATAAATGTAGGTAAAGCCTAAGAATGAAAGTGCTGTAGACATACCTAGAATTAGAAGTGGTAGCATTGATTGACTTGAGTTACTACTTGCAGATGTGCTACATACTGTGGCCTTCATTACATAGATGTTATCTGTCTTCATGAAGTTAAGCCTATTACATGTTGCGGTATTGTCTGGTTTGTTTTGTGTCTGTAGAAACTCAGCACAATCTTAATCTTTATGGCAAATCTGTTGTGACAGAAGAGTAAGTGCAGAAGGAGCATTAGGATGCATGAAAACATTAGCATTCATTTCTTTTGGCTCCCTTTCCATTGGATTTGCTGGCAGCTATGCTGTTGTCCTAATGAGAGCTGCACAAGGGTTAAGACACTATTTCCGCTTGCTTTAGTTTTAATGTGAGTAATTTATTAGTTAACAATAAGAAATGACTCTAGTGGCGCAGCTGCTTCCCTCAAGCTGGGCATTAAGGTGTTGCCAGTTGTCCCATTTTCAGGCCAACAAGATGTGTTTGTGGAATGTGTTTGTGTGGATAATTTAAAATAATGGATTTGAAAGTCCCTTTCTTTTCTATCATGCTGAAACAGGGTTTTTCAGAATGAACATCTATTTTTCTCAAACAGGAAATGCCCTAAAGTACTCTATATTATGACATGGATCAGGCAACTCAATGGAAAAGGCAGTGGTTTTTAAAAAGTGTGTAATATAAAGAATAGGAAAAAGAGAATTTAACATAATGCCTTTGAAAATGCTCTAAGAAGTTTATGGACCAAAGGACTTTATTATTTGCTTATATATATGTTTTATATAATTTCTGTGTTGTTAAGGCACAATCATTCCAGATTAGATACAAGTTTATTTGGAAAATATACAGTAAAACAACTGTTAACAAATTTCTGATATAGATTGAGGGAGTGCAAGGAAGGGCAGAATTAAGGCTGTTTGGGAATGTTCTAAACTGCTTAGAGGTTTTTTTTCCCCCTTCTGTTTTAAACTGTAACAATTCTTGATATTCATACATACTTAGCTAATTTAGTTTAAAATTAACAAGATTATTGTCTGTTTACTATGTTTTTAAAAAAAATATGGCATCAATACAAAGTGTCATTTTAAGCATCTTTTCTCCATTGGAAAATACTTTGAACAACAGTTTCAAAGAAAAATTCTTGTATATTCTGAAAGTAATCACTCACAAAAACTTTGTGCTTAAGAATAGTGAATACAGGGATTACATATAGTCATTAAAATCTTGATGAATTACAGTTTATTATCTTCATATCTATCTACTGCATTCTCAAGGATGCTTAACAAAAAAAATCTGAATTTCAAATCAGAGTAAATCAAATTCACTTAATAGCTTTTGAGGTACAGGCCATTTATAAAATATATGTACAAAAATTCTCCTAAACCTTTTGGAGTAAATCTGGTAATTTTTGGATCAATCCAATTTTGCCTGCCAAAGTAAAAGGTTAAAAATAAGAGTTTATAATGGAACCTGAGTGCAACCTTAATAAGAGAGGATGATATCGTTACCCCTTTTTTATCTGAGTAGCTAATCAGTTTCAGGACCATGGGAATGTTTCAGATGGATGTATAAGCTGATGATGGCATCTGTTATTTTCTTGGATGCAATGCTATTAATTTACAAGAAATGTGCGAAGTCCTGCTTTTCCAAGAATGGGAGGAATCAGAATAAAAGAGAGTCATTTCTTGGTTTATATGGCCCAGTCTTCTCTCAGCCAATACCCCTGACCCAGAACATTTTTCTAGGCTTTTTTTTCCAGGCTCATACTATAGTTACAGCTACTGCTTCTCTTTCTTGCTGCCTTTGAATTTCTTGTCTGTCCTCTCCTGCTACTTTGTTCCCCCCCATGCTAATGGTGCTGGAACAGTTTTTATAGTGAGGGTGTTGTGTGCCATTGAATCAAACTGTAAGCCTTGTATATGATGGAAAAACTTCAAGCCAGGGGGTGCTGCAGCACCCTCCCTCCAGCCGCGCTCCCCTACTTCCAGCACCCATGTCCCACATGTATCTGGTCAGAACTATGCCCAATGGAACTATCCACCCATATGTTGCTAGTTTCTGGGCAGACTAGATTATGTCAATGTTTTAGGTATAGCACCTTCAATGTTTTAGGTATAGCACCTTACCTGTGTGTTCACACCACATTTTAAATGAGACTGTAATTCAACCCATATCAATGTTTAACCCAGCTCATTACAATATCATCCATCCATAATATTATAGAAAAGGCACTGACAGTGTCATTTTAAAAGGAGCCTAATAGTAAATAATGGTTAGCTGGTGTTGAGGAATCTGATTAATATGCATAAAATTAGCATGTTCTGCCTTTTCTTGCTCCACGTACAATTATCTGCTCACTGATTGTGGGAACACCTGCCAAAATGTGCATTCATTCGTTTATAGCAATTATGGGCAACAAAGTGAGAAAAATACTTCATCTTAGATTAATATATTTGTATATGTTTCTATAAATGGCTTCATGACAAACTTTTAGTCAGTGGCTGTAGCTCATGAATATGCAAAATAAAAACCCTTCCACCACCCCATCATTGGTGGTATAACAAATTTTGACTTTAAACCAAGAATCACTACCTAAATGGGTTTTGTATTTTGTTCTGTGACCCCCACATCATCATTGGTAGGAATAATATTTAGGCATTTCTGTTCCCTTACCAAAAACCAGCTGACTTAAAGGAGAAAATGAGTTGCTAGTATTGTGACTTTTATCCTGTGGAAACTAACCAAGGAAGATCCGCTTCAGGAGTTTGTGATTATGTTACTCTGACATTCTTCTCATCACACCCTCACGTTACAGTTCACAGGTACACCACTGGGTTGTACAGTATTCGATGTCATGTTAGGTAGGCCCAGTTTCTAGCTGGTAGGAGTGAGATTTTTAAGTTTGTTTAATTTTTTCCAGTCTTCCCAATTTTTTTCCTCCTCTTTCCATAGGCCCATCAGGAGCTTGCAAAATGGAGGGCGTGCTGCTCAGTTTTACATGTCAGTTCTTTGCTACATGAGAGCCACAGAACACTTCTGAGTTTCTGTGTCTTGCTGTCTAGCTTTGGGGTTTTATGAAGCTTTGACCAGAACTGAGCACAGTCTGAACATCAACGGTGCTGCTTATAGATTTTACAAGATAAGCTATTTGTAGGCATTTAAATATTTAGATATGTGTAAGGTAGCATATACAGCCAAAAAAAAAAAAAAAGCATAATAAAGAACTTCACAAATTGTATAGAAAGTAAATTTATGTTCCAGAAACTGTGGGGCCCTAACCATAGCAGAATCTGTCCAGGATCTATTTTTTACCAATTGGGAGGAACTAATTGACAATGTGGGAATAATAAGAAAGTTTGGAACCAGTGATTTCAAGCTAATTAAACTCCGCATAGCCAGGGGTGGGGTCACTGTTATATAAAGCAGCACAAGGATATGAATATTTAATTTCAAGAAAGCAAATGTAAAGGAATTAAGAAATCTAGGGTGAGAGTCTATGTTGTGCCTCAAAGTGGAGCACAGATCTCACAACCCAGGATGATAGGCATAGGGTTACTAGGTAGTCATAAAAAAATACTGGACACGCTTCATGGGGGGAGGGGGAGGAACTGGCCAGGAGGGGAGCGGTGTTGGCGGGAAACAGAGCTAACGTGGTGGGGAATGGGGCTGGCCGGGAGATGGCGGGGCCAATGGGAAGCAGGGCTGGTTGGTGGGGGTCGGGCGGAGCGGAGCTGGCCGTGGGATACGGGAGGGAGGCGGCTGGCGGGAGCGGAGCTGGCCGGGGGAGCTCAGGAGGAGGAGGAGGGGAGAACTGGCTGCCGGAAGCAGGGCTGGCGGTGGGTGCAGCAGGGCTGGCCGGGGAAGATCTGGAGCAGGAACCGGACAGCGGGAGGCAGAGCTGGCGGTGGGGGAGGGACTGGTCGGGGAAGACCGGGAGGAGAAAGTCGAGGAGAATCAACCAACCTGCTGGCTAGGAGGGGACGGGGGAGCGAATCAGCCGGCGGGGAGCAGGACTGACCCGGGCTGTACTCTCATCCCGTGTGAGTCAGTCCGGCTCGGCTCCGGCTCCGGCTCCACCGTGTGCTTGACCAGCGCGCAGGAGCATGGACCGGGCTGCCGCTCCTCTTCACGTGCAACCAGGGCTCCCAGCGCCGATCGCGCCCCGCCTCCCAGTCACTTCCCCTGCCCCCGCCAGGCGTCCGTCCGGCGCCCAGCCGGAAAACTAGGAAATACTGGACATTGCACATGTCCGGTATTTTCTGGATTTTTTTTACCGGGCAGAGGGCCAAAAAACTGGACTGCCCAGTAGAAAACCGGACACCTGGCATCCCTAATAGGCATAGTTAAGGTGGCTTCAAGTATCTTTGTGCCCTCCTGATTCAGGGCTTCTCTGGGGGCTGAAGAGGTCACTGGTGTAACTTAGGTTGCCCCTCAGGGCTGTCTAACATCATGTCAGCCTGTCTTTACATGCCTATAGGCAGGCCGTGCCCACCCCCAACATGTCCCTCCCGCTCCTGGCCTGGTCTTGCCAGATAGTCTGTGGCTGTCTCTCAGTTCCTGCACCGGGGCAAATCTCCATTGGGCAGATTCAAGGCTTTTCATGCCATTTTATGTCTCTCTGGCACAAGAAGGATGGTGTGGGAGTGACAATCTCACCCATAGTGAGCATGGTCCAATGGGAGAAAATATGAGAATCCACAATAAGCAGAAGGCCTCTGTGTCTTTATTTGTCCATCTGTAAAATGAATATAATACAATACTTGCCTACCCTGGGGAATATTGTGGGACAAAATGAATTAAAGTCTGTTTTAAGATCCTTTGATGAAAGTCTAAATACTGACATTGACTAGAAAAAAATTTCTCTGGACATCATGTCTGGGAGTGAGAGACTTAAGCTCAATTGTTTAGTTCATCCAGGAGAAGTTTAAGAGGTGACCTGGATATGGTCCCCAAGTACATACATAAGGAGAGAGATTTCTGATAGTAGATGGCTTGTTCATCTAGCAGAAAAAAGTAACAAAGTCCACTAATTAGAAGCTGACACTAAACAAACTGAGAAATAAAGTGCATGGTGTTAACAGTGAGGGTAACTAATTGTTGGTACAATTTACCTAATATGGATGGTGGTTCTCCATTATTTGAAGTGTTTAAATCAAGACTAGATACCTTTCTAAAAGGGCATGCTGGAGGTCAACCAAAAGTTATAGGCTTAATGCACAAATTGCTGCATGAGGTTTCTTGGTCAGTGTTATGCAGAAAGCCAAACTGGATTATCAGAATAATCCTTTTTGGTAGTGAAATCTATCTAGCTCAGATTCTTCCTTTGAGTTGCCCTGGGAGAGCAATACAGCAATGTGCAGACAATCCAGGGAGCTTTTGGTGAGTGTTGTGGACAGCTTTCTAGTGCAAGTGCTAGAGGAACCAACTACGGGTCATACTCCTTTTGACCTGCTACTCACAAACAGGGGAGAATTGGTAAGGAAAGAAGTAGGTGGCAACCTGGGCAGCTGTGACTTTGATATGGTTGATTTCAGGATCTTGATAAAAAGGTAGAAAGGAGAGCAGCAGAAAAGCAGACTTTGACTCCCTCAGGGAACTGATGGGCAGTATCCCCTGGGAGGCTAATATGAAGGGGAAAAGGAGAGCTGGCAGTATTTTAAAGAAGCCTTATTGAAGGCACAGGAACAAACCATCCCAATGTGCAGTAAATATGTCAGGGGACCAACTTGGCTTAACAGAAACACTAAAAATGAAAGTGTCTGATATTTAGGCTGGATGGGCTTTTTAGTGATTTTGGCTTTGTTCCTGCTGTGAATTTTACCCATAATTTTATAAATAAATAAATTGCTGATAAAATCAACTGTGGGCACCAAATTAAGCCTGCAAAAATGAAGAGTTGGTTTGAAAATCAAGCCCATATTGAGTGAGAGAGAAGCTAAAATAGAGTTTATGGTTAAAAGAACCCCAGGATTAATTTTTTCCTTGATCTAACAGAAAAATTTCCATAATTTAAAATTTGCTCTTTTAATGTAAAGTTTGGTCTAACTAAAGAACAGTAAAACACATGCCTCCCAATAACATTCTGGAAAAACTATATGGTATAGAAACAAATAATCTATATCTGTAACACAATTTTTATTCTTCATTCCAGTATTGTAGTGAAAAGGTATGTTGTGTGTGAAAGAGACATCTAGCTTTGCTTAGTCTAATATAGAATTAAGTATTTGATGTGTGTTTTATATGAACTTTGGAGTCTAGGTTTAGTCCACTTTTTTTTTTAAATCTTCAATTGTACTTTGGTTTTAGGAGTTTTATATCTTCAGTATGGAGATGAAACAAAACAATTAAGGATGCCGAATGAAATTACAAGCACAGACACTATTCGCGCCCTCTTCGTAAGTGCCTTCCCCCAGCAGCTGACAATGAAAATGCTGGAGTCTCCTAGTGTTGCCATTTACATCAAGGATGAAAGCAGGAATATATACTATGAACTAAATGATGTAAGGTAGGTAAAGTATATTCGGAAGTACATTCGGTGTTTTTTTTCTACAGTGCATCAATAGTATGAAAAATCATTAAGCTGATAAATATCTTACAAATATCAGGTCTGACATATTGAGACAAGTTCAGTAATGTTCGAATAATTTGGGCTTTTCACAGTTTGACATGTGCCTTAAACTATATGTACCACATCTGTTGCATAATCTGTATATGTATGATATACTTTATTAAGTATTCATGCAATACAGATAAGTTTGGTTAGCTTTTACGAAGTGGCCTTAAAACAGATCCATGTCTCTGCTGGCAGAAAACCTGATGTAAGGTGGGAGAAGCATTGTGAGTTTTCTGGGGCACAGTGTTGGCAGAAAGGGAGTGTCATAGATCAGAGCTCTGTTATTTATGATCTGCCACCAGCAAACAATCTGTTACAGCAGTGGCAGAAGCAGGAGTGTACCTGCTTCTGCTCTAGCTTCCATGGGACTGGGCAATTGGATACCTGCCACTGCTTCATTCATACAAATTATTATTATTATTATTATTTTTATTATTATTTATGTTATTATTTTATATTAGCTCAGCCAGTACTGCATACAAAGCATACTGTAAAATCCTGGTTGTGTGTGTATGTGTATGTCTTCTGTTGGATGGAATCAGAGCCACTCAAACATGTTTCTTAATCCCTGAACTTCTGACACCAATTGGTATCTGTGCCTTTGGAGCAGAAGGATTGGAATGTTAATCCATAACCACCAAGAATTTCCCAATGGCCTCTGTGCACAACAGTTACAACCACGTAGATGGCCATAGGCTTGTTACGGTGTGAAAAATAGTGCAGGGCTATGTGGCATATATTTATACCAGACTGTTCATAAGGTAGTATATGATAAATATTAGAACAGACATAATATTACAAGAGCGAAGCAGAAGAGAAAGAGAGCCAGAAGGGAAAATATTCAGCTCTAACTGCAGTCAAATAGTGAATGCAAAACATATGTGCAAATAAAAAAATACACAATTGTGTACCTGTTACCAAAAAAGTTACAAGTGGAATGGAATGGAATGGAATATGGTACGAAATACAATTCCATTCAGAGATCAAATGTGCTGAATTATACTATGTTGCCTTAAAACACTACTATACTTCAGGTTGTCATATTTCTATAGGATTTCTATGGAGCAAATTTTTAAACCAAATTTGACATTAGTTGGGTGACCTCTCTCAACCATCCTTTTAGATATAGAAAAGAGAGATTAAGTTTGGTTCAGTTCAAGAAATTACCTCACCCACCTTGCCTCTATATATGGCATCATCATTTGTGAGCTAAGAGTGAACTGGGAAATTAGAGAAGTTTCCTTGCAATGAAAAATACATTAACCAAGAAAAATTCCACATCCATGTAGAGAGCAGAATTCTGTAGTTTAGATTCTTCACGCAGAGCTCTAAGCAGAATTTTATCCTTGCCTTACATGCAACATCTTTACTTTCGGCTTCAAATATTATTTAATTATACAGACGGTAAACATTGTTCCCAAATTGTTTACTAACTAAAAGTAGACTTTCCACCCTATTAGATACTGATATTATCTAAAATTTCATATTTGTGAGGCACAAAAGAGTTTATGCTGCCATAAATAAACTAAGAACTTAAACCTGCTACAGGGTAGATATTTTCATGTGCATTGTACATGTAGTTAACTCTCATCAACTTTAAACTTCTCATTAACCATACATTTCTCAAACAGATAGGACTGATCTGTCTCTTAAACTATGTGGGTTTTTTTAATAGGCCACTTAAGCCTACAGAAGCAGTGCAAGTTCTGACTAGTTACAGATTCAAAGCAACCACTGACTAGTATGACTTTCAAAGAAAGAAATTAGAGCAGCCCAAGTATGCTTCACTTAATTTTTAAAAAAATGATAATTCCAATGATTAAGATCAGGCCACTAAACATGTAGCTGCACCTGGAGGAAAAGAATTCAAGTCTTGTATGCAAATTCTCTTGAAATTGCTATTGCAAAATGAAAGGAATCACAATTTTAAAAGGATGTTAGTGTGTTTAGATTGTTGCTGTTAGTTAGATTGTTGCTGATTAGAACTGAACAAGAAATAAGCAGGACTCCTTGCAAATTTTTAATCCATGGAATTATTATAAGGTAATAATCTTTTAATCTATAATAATCTTATAATATATGGAATTATTATAAGGTAATAATGAGACTAATGTGAAACATCTGCCATCTGATTGTTGTCTGAATAAGTCAGTTTATAAAAAAGACTCGTGAATGACAAGACTGGATTAAGCTAAAAATCTGTTGGTGTTTTCTTCTAACTATTTGCATCAAAATTTTGTAGTTGATTTTATCAAAGCTGTTCTTTCTTTTTTTAAAAAACATGAAAGATTGGAGGCATGAAAATTTGTTTTTACATTTGCTGATGACGACTTAGTCACTGTGAAATTTGTTCAGTTTTGTGAACAAACTGAAACTTACATTTGCCTCAAGAATAATTTCAAAGAAGACTTTTTATTTTGATTTGTGCTTGTTAGAATAGCAGAAAAGTGTGTCTTTGTGTAGAGTGCACAGTAAAGCATTTAAATATTAGCTTAAACCCTTTTGAGTGCATTGTAAATACTGGACCTTTATTATCTTAGAAAATGTTTTCACACTGTGATCAGAATCTTGAAAGAAACTCACTACCACCTGATTTTATGGGTGTGGAGCTGAACTGAAAGAATACTTCTCGTGGGAAAGAGAATGGAAGCACGTTTTTGTTATTTGTTTGTCTATTTTATAGCAGTAGGGTTGTTTTGTTTTGTTTTTGGTTTTTGGTCAGTTGCAACAATATTGTGATGATGGTTGGTCCTGCTCTGAGGGCAAGGAACTGGACCTCGAGGTCCCTTCCAGTTCTAGTAGTCTATGATTCTAGGGTTGATGTCTGTTGCCTGAATTCATAGGACAAGCAAAGGAAATGTCTAAAATAAAACTCCTTTCATCTACTACCATTGTTGATGTTTTTGATTCCAGGAACATTCAGGACAGATCTTTCCTTAAAGTTTACAACAAAGATCCTGCACACGCATTTAATCATACATCCAGAACTGTAAATGGAGATATAAGGGTAAGTACCAGAGTTGATTTATATTTATTTTTGTTTTATCTTCTGTTTTCTATGTGAAATGTTTACACTAACATATACAAGAATGTATACATACTGCAAGGGGACTACATTGATTCATGATACTAACTCATTTATTGATCTTTTACTTCAGTCTTTGTCACTGTTAACACTGAGTAACAGCTCTCTGATTCCTTATTCATTCACATTAAAAAACTGAAATTTCAGCACAATCTTTTTAGTCATTTGTTTCAGAATACAAATTGAGATCTTATTAATTAGTGAGCATCAAATTCTTTCTTCCTTTATCAACAAAGCAAAATATGGTTTACTTTTATTCTATTAGTCGTGAAACTCTTTGCCTTTGAATTTGCCAAGGAAGTTCTGAAATTTAGTTTTGTTGTTTTCTTTTTTGTTTAAATGTAATATATAGGAAATAATAAAATCATAGTAAGCCTTCAAGGTCAAAGAAGGATTCAGTTACTAACAGGTGTACTGCTTGGTCTTTAGTAACTTATACATGCTCCAAAGCAGATGAGAAACTCTGGGGGAAAAAAAGTTAGTTTATAATTATGCATCTGGTTAGTGGTTTCACAGTTTTTTTGCATCTGTCACAGTGCTTTGTTTTTTGGGTCTGATTATATTTAAGCACTTTTGTAGTTGTAACAGGGAAGGGCATTGTTGTTTCAGTAAAGTTGTAATAGTCATTTATTTTCCTGCAGTATTTTCAAACACCTCTCCTATAATTATTTAAAAAGTTGAATTTTAAAACATCATAAAACAATTTCTGTGATGGGTCAGAAAATCCAGTTCCCTGATTATTCACCTCACTGCAGGCTAAAAAGCTGTATATAGAATGGGAGCAACTTATTTAGGGGCCAATGTGATAAATTGCTGTTTGTTTCCTGCAAGGTGTTGAGAATCCTGAACTGTTATTGACTCCTATGGAGCCATAACCAGATATAGCTGAGTTATATCCTTAATATCTTAGGACAAGGCACATTTTCAGTGCCTATAGTAAGTAATGTTAACCATTATAATAATAATGCATTGATATTACAATCATTAGGTCTAAAATGTTATTGTCCCACAAGAAAGGTGGGCTAAATTTAACTTTTGTGTGTGTTGTGTACTGCACATGCGTTTTGCTAACGTGTATCCAACAGCAAAATGTCAGCAATCTGGATTACTTCTTTGGCCCTGTTTCAGATATTTACTATCTAATAAAGTTGTTTCAAATGCAAAAGTTGGGGCTCTATAAAAACAGTGGTTACAATTTTTCTTGTTCACTTTAAAATGTAGAAATGTGCACCTAAGATTATGTCCACAGATTAAATACTGACTAGAGGTAAACTCTTTCTCTCTGGCCAAAGTAGTGTGTCGTTCCAAAATAAAGGTGACCCCCTCTGTACTAGCATTGGGGATTGGACTAGATGACATCTTAAGCACTCTTCCAGCCCTATGTTTCTAAGATTATGTGATTTATTTTACCATGTTCTGCTCTGCTCTCTGAGGTGGTTCTGTGGGTTGGTGTCTTCCCAGTGGTAGCATTTCAAAAATCTTCGTATCTCCCATGGATAGTTATTTCCTGGTCTGTAGCCAGTTTACCCGGCGATGTGCTCTTGTTAGATCTCATAAGGTCAGTGGAGTTGGGTTTGGTTAGCTCCTGTATGGGTGACTCAACTATCTTTTCAATTTGAGAGGAAGTCCCGTCAAGTCAGTGTTCAGGAAGCTGGTGAGGCAGAACAGGGAAGCCTGCAAAGAAACACCTGATTTTATGTTTTGGTTTTTATGGATGTGATCACGTGAATATATATGGTGGAGAGAGAGCCCAAGAGTAAGACTGCATTAATTTTGGAGCTGCGTGGAGGCAGACAGATGTAGGATATGGAAAATGTGTGGGTGGGTGGAAAATGTATCACTCCAGTCTTCCTACTCTTACCATAGTGATATTTGTGCTTGAATAAATTGAAACTAACTTCACTAAAATGAGAGGGGAGGAAGGAGTAATTACTGTGAACACAATGCTTAGCATTACAGGTGCTCTGTTTTAGTAAGTGTAGGGATAAGGCAATTATAGCCTGTTCTGTTTTTAGGAGGTTACTTTTGAGATGTGAATCTGCACCATATGAAGGCAAATCTCGTCGCACATCTTTTGTGTTATACTTAGGATTGGCCGAATTCAATGTTTATTTTTATAATGTTGATAAATAATAGCAATGTTCATTTTAAAGCTTTTTCCTATTTTTATTATTTAAATTTTCTCAGTTTTGTGAAATTATGAAGGGGCTCTGACAATAATTATTTAATGCCAGTAGACACTGAGACTCAAAAAGTTAAAGCTTTTATAGCCATTAAAAACAAATTGCCAACATCACATATCATAATACACAAAGTATCCTTAAATCAAAATCTCTTATGTTCTCAAGATACATTTTTCTTACTTATCAATAGATTTAAATAGTCTCTATGCAGTTTGCTGGCATGTCACCCTTGTAACTACTGTTTTTAATTTTTGTTTAATTGACTTCCTTATTTTTGATGGCTCCCCTTTCTGAAGTTCAGTGCTGCTATGGTGGGCTTCTTTAGCATATGTCCCCAAAATAAGGGTGTTTCTTGTAATTATATTATGTTTGCTATGAACTGATCTCCTGGAACAAATCTTTTGCTCCACTTAGGACTGACTCAAGAATTGCCTCTCCCCTTGTGGGTTCCAAGATAAGCTGTTCCAAGAAGCAGTCATTTATGATGTCAAGAAATTTTATCTCCACATCCCGTCCTGACATGTACCCAGTCAACATAAGTTAAAATCCTCCATTATTTTATTGCATATACTCACTTTGCAGCCTCTCTAATCTCCCTGAGTATTTCACAATCATTTTCACCATCCTGATCAGGTGGTTCGTAGATTAATGCCCTGGTATTACTCATCTCATTTGTTATCCTCATTTCCCCAAGTTTCTCTGGCATCTGTTATATCAATAGCCTCATTTAATTACAGATAGTGTAGTTCACCCACTAGTATTTAGACTTGTACTAGTTGTCAGTGTTCAGTTATTTTCCTCTAGCTCCTAGCTGTACTTTACCAACTTCTTCCTATCTTCTTTATATGAATATAGAGTTCCCTCTTAAGTAAATTAATCTGTAAGAGTTGGGTCTGCCTACAAAAAATCCTCTACACTGTTTTTATGAAAGACAAGGAGATAATAAATGCAAAATCAGGTTTTCTTTGGATACCTCAGACAAAAACATCCAGATTATGGGACCTTCCTAGCGGAGTTTCATGGTATTGCGTTCAAGTTAAAAAATGCATACGTCATTAAACACTAGGGCTACATCTACACTTCAGGCTTCTTGCGCAAGAACTGTTTTGTGCAAGAGTTTCTGCGCAGAAATTCTTGCGCAAGAGTGTGTCCACACTGCCATGTGCTTTTGTGCAAGAGCTGTGCTTTTGCACAAGAGCATCCATGGCAGTGTGGACACTCTCTTGCGCAAGAAAGCTCTGATGGCCATTTTAGCCATAAGGGTTTCTTGCTCAGAAACCTCTGTTGCCCGTCCACACTGCCTTCTTGCACAAGAGGGCTTATTCCTTGTGGGGAGAGGAATAACTCTTGTTCAAGAAGCTCTCTTTTCTGACGCTTTACTGTAAATTTACTTGCGCCAGAACGCGTGTGCAGTGTAAACACTCTGCAAGTTTTTGCGCAAGAATGGCCATTCTTGTGCAAAAAGCCTGCAGTGTAGACATAGCCAAGAAGTAAAAATGTAAGTCTTGGCAAAATTGTCGCCCACTTTTTGAATTTTTATAAGAGTCGTAGGGTATGTCTATACTGCAATCACGAGGTGTGACTGCAGTTTCTATAGACCTACTGAGCTAGCTCTACATAGAATATAGGAACCAGAATGACTGTACCACACCATTAAGCAGGGGGGGAATTTGGCTGGTGGAATGAAGGGGACAGTGCTTTATGGATGGTGTGGGAGCTGAAGGGAGAGGTCAAACTACTGCAAAAAGGGACAAGGGGCCAGCGTGGTGACACTAACACTTCCCCCCTCAGAACCAGATGGGTGGGAAGGGTTGAAAGGGACAGCTCTGTGCTTGAAGCCCCCTTCTCCATGAAGCAGGCTTAGGTAGTGTATGCTTCAGTCCACACTGGACCTGTGGATGATTCCTGGGCAAGCTTGTACAGCCATGCTAAATGCACTCTGCTGCAGTTTCCATGCTCCAGGACCTGAGCCAGCTAAGTGAAAGCTAGCCCTGGGTATGTTTACTTGAACTGTATTCACAACCTATAACTGCAATATAGGCATCCGCTAGAGTGTAACTCCTAAAACCGAGAACAAATATTTAAACACATAGTTGTTTGAATGCATGACAATGCTAAGTATACCCGTAGTATATTTATAAGTTGCCGTCCACTGACTTACTGTTCCCTCTATTATACAACTTTTTCTTTAGGAAAAATTCCAATATATGGGTCTCTGACACAGAAATGATACAAGTATCCTCTTTCCTGCAGTTTTGCTGCCTGCTTTTACTAGTGCTCTTTTTGTCATTGAGAGGTTATGACAACATGAGCCATATTGTATTTATAAACATCATGTGTTTCCTTGATATGACTTACAGCGTCTGCCAAACAGAACACATGGAAGAAACATTTCTCATTAGCTCAGCATTGGTTTTGGTAATACTGATTTCCGGGACAGGAAAAATGCCTTTCTTGCTCAGACTTAACTTTCGGACAGCAGAAGCAAAGCTTGTGAATGTCCATGAAATCTCTTGAACAAGGAAGCTGCTGCTGTTTTAGCCCACATGTTTTGTCTAAGAGCTTCTTCTAGCAAAACAAAAGCATAAGTTTAGTCTTAAGAAAATGTATAAACAAGCTTAGCTGAAAATACTTTTGTGTTTGAATACCTGCCAGATGCTTCTAGAAAAGGAGTTCACCAAAAGATGTAAGGTAAGATGCCTATTTATAGTGAATATAGAATTCCTTTTTCTTTTTGGCTAAAGGATATTTTTAGAATAACTGGGGATTTAAACCAGAGATCAAAAGTAGGTATCTTCTTAAATCTTCCAGAAAAAGAAATGTTTTGTTCTCCTGTTGGCTACCAAAATTAGGCTTTATGTTTTGTTTAACATCTGTGAATTGAAAGTAATAATTCAATTATTTTGTAACTTGTCATTTTAAATCTGGTTGAGAGTTCAATATAGTATATAAATATAGTGTCTGATGCTCTGGGATTGTTTCTGTGACATGAGTTTTACTATTTTTAGTGAATGAGCTGCTACTAAACTGTCAGTTCTTTATGCTGCTATAGGGAAGGAGACATTGAGAGGTAGCTGTATCTATAACTGTGATAAATATAGTAAATTTACCTGTGCTCTTTCTTTCATGTGTAGTATAAAAATTACACCCATAAAATGACCTAGATTATTGAGAAGGTGTTTAGGAGATTAAGAATTCATTTTTTAGCCTTAAATAAAACTAAATATAAATCTCAACTATCACCCCTAAATTGATCTGTTTAAATGTACGTATGCTGAGCTACGTCTGGATGACGATCTCATTGTGGTTTTTTTAAATAATTAAGTGGTATTGTTTCTTTGTTAAATTATATTTATTTTGAAAAAATATCATTCATGTTCTATATAATCATATAGATTCTGTAATATACCAGCAATCTAAAAGTAGCTTTTTAAAAAGTTTCCAATGAATATAATTGATCTATTAAAACCAAGTTCTGCTTACTTATTGTTATGTTAAATGAGATCAAACTTGCTTTGAAAAAAAGCATTTTAGCCCACACCAACTACTCTAGGAATATGAGTAAGCCACACCCACTCTGCAAATACCAGAAGTCTACCAGTTATATATTAGTCTCCTTTTAGATTAAGTTATCACAAACTCATCATCTGGAAATCCCCAGTAACGTTTTCTGTAAACAAGTAGATCCACACTCCCACCATGATACTCTCACTAAATAGTGATTTTGTTTCCTTCTGAAGGCCTCTCTTTCTGGCTGAGGCTTGCAAACAGCTTGCTTTGGAGCATATCAGTATGCCTCCTTGGTAAGACAGATAGAATTATTTAAAAAACAACAACAAATGGTCTGGTAGCACTTTATAGACAATAAAACATATAGATGGTATCATGAGCTTTCGTGGGCACAGCCCACTTCTTCAGATGACCGAAGTTATGATTTTGGGATGTGAATACTCGAAATAAATAGGAGAGGGGAAGGGGAGGGAGGAGGGAAGAAAAAGGAAGGGAGTGGGGGGACAGAGCATCAGTAAGTATCTGGAGAATGGGTACTTAAACCGAAGCAGATAAAAATCAAAGTCAATAGATAGATTCCCATGTCAGGAAGGATACTACACAGAGAGCTGTTAGCACCTTCAATGGTTGTTAAATTGGTAGTGTCCCAACCAACCTTCATCACGATTGAGTCCATTAGCATGTGAATTGAATTTGCGGATGAACTGTAATTCCAATGTTTCCCTGTGTATCTGGCTTGTAGAGCTGGTTTGTGACAAGACAGCTATTTGGAGATCTGTCAGAGTGTGATTTGGAAGGTTGAAATGTTCCCCAATAGGTTTCTGTATGTTTCCTTTACGTATATCTGATTTTTGTCCATTGATTCTTTCCCGCAGAGACTGTCTGGTTTGTCCAATATATATAGCAGTGGGGCACTGCTGGCATTTGATGGCATAGATCAAATTACTGGATGTGCAGTCAAGTGACCTTTTGATTTGGTAGCATATGTTGTTTGCTCCAGTGATGAATTCACCAGTATAGATATGTGGGCAGAGTTGGCATCTTTTTTGGTTGCAGGGCTGGGTTCCTGGAGGCTTATGATGTGGTTGTGTGGCATGGTTATCAGAAAGAATACCTTTCAGGTTAGGGGGTTGTCTGTAAGCAAGAATAGGTTTTTCTCCCAAGGCCTCTGAGAGTGAGGGATCATTTTCCAAGATGGGTTGTAGATTGTGTATAATGCGTTGGAGGGGTCTGAGTTGTGGACTATAGGTAACAACAAGAGGAGTTCTGTTATTTTCTCTTTTGGGTCTGTCTTGAAGTAGTTCATGTCTGGGTACTTTTTTGGCTCTGTCAATTTGTTTTTTCACTTCCCCAGGTGGGTATTTCAGTTTTAGGAATGCTCTGTAAAGATCCTGTAGGTGATTATCTCTGTCTGTGGGGTCGGAGCATATCCGGTTGTATCTTAGGGCTAGGCTATATACAATTGACTGAAAAATGTGTCTGGGATGGAAGCTGGAGGCATGAAGGTAAATGTAGCGGTCAGTGGATTTCCAATATAGGATGGTGGAAATTTGTCCATTATTTAACTGTACTGTAGTGTCCAGGAAGTGGATTTCTCGTGTGGACTGGTCCAGGCTGAGGTTGATAGTAGGGTGAAAGTTGTTGAAATCTTTGTGGAATTCTTCAAGAGTCTCTTTTCTGTGGGTCCATATGATGAAGATGTCATCGATGTAGCATAAGTAAAGTAGGGGTTTTAGGGGGCGAGAGCTGAAGAAACGTTGTTTAAGGTCAGCCATAAAGATGTTGTCATGTTGTGGTGCCATGCGAGTGCCCATGGCTGTGCCGCTGACTTGGAGATAGAAATTGTCTCTGAATTGGAAGTAGTTGTGGGTGAGGACAAAGTCGCAGAGCTCTGTCATCAGGTGTGCAGTGTTGTTATCGGGGATGGTGTTCTTGATGGCCTGTAATCCGTCTTTGTGTGGAATGTTGGTGTAAAGGGCTTCTATATCCATGGTGGCTAGGATGGTATTTTCAGGAAGATTACTGATGTTTCGAAGTTTCCTCAAAAAGTCAGTGGTGTTGCAGAGGTAGCTAGGAGTGCTGGTAGCATAGGGTCTGAGGAGGAAGTCGATATAGCCAGATAATCCTGTGGTGAGTGTGCCAATGCTGGAGATGATGGGCTGTCCGGGATTACCAGGTTTGTGTATTTTGGGTAGGAGATAGAAAGATTACGGGGCGGGGGTGTTAGTGTAAATTTGTTCCTGAGTAGCATCAGGGAATTTCCTGAGCAGTTTTTTCATGTTCTTTTGGTATTCTGTAGTGGGGTCACAGGAGAGAGGCCTGTAGAATCTGGTATTGGAGAACTGTCTGTTCGCCTCCTGTTCATAATCTGTCCTGTTCATGATGACTACAGGCCCTCCTTTGTCAACCTCTTTGATTATGATGTTAGGATTGGTTTTGAGGCTGTGAATAGCAAGCTTCAGAAGTATTTAAGATCAACTCAATCTGTTGATTTTTCTGTTGGCCTGTGACTGAGTCCAGAGTCAAGTCTTTAACACAAAGTGCAGATGTGATGTTGGCCTTCTTGGGCAAAAGTACCCTTCAATGGGAGGTTTCCCTGAATGAAGACATGAGGATTGGGTTTGGGTCTATTTTAGGGTCTAAAATAGTTAGATCCAAACATTTACATGTTAGTTGCTTCTTTTATTCTTAATCCACGTACTTTTACAGAAGGTTTCCTAGTTGTTAATCCTTGGGTGTTTTACTGTTTCATAGCTCTTGCTTTTGGCAAATCACTTTGCAATGCTATGACTATTTACCTCCATTTCCGAAGTATTTGGCAGAGTCAAACGTTGCTAGAACTTGCTAATGCGATGGCAGATTATAAACATACTCACAGCGCTGTCTGCCATTGACCAAAACCAACCTTCCCTTGTAAATAAGGAAGCTTAAGAGAATTCAGAAGATGCTGGGATAGCACTTGAACCAAAGATCGCTTTCAGTCTTCCATGCAGCTTTGCACATCTGCCCTGGCCTCAACAAAGGTTAAAAATCACCTTGCTGAGGTTAATTTAGTTTTTTGTGCTCTCTATGGCACCTGCCTAGTTGGAAGGAACCATTCTTCTCTCTTTAAGCCTGACATTGCTTTACTTAATCAGGACTTTACTTTAGCCATTCCTAGCATCCTACCAGCCAGGCAGTATGCAACTACACAGTAGAGAGGAGGGGGGCAGGATAGAATCCCTGGGGCCGGACTCACCCGTGCGCCCCGCCAGGACCATGCGCAGGACGGGCAGCACCCCAGGATCTGCGTGTGCCCGGGCCAGCCCCGCTCCCGCCAGCCAGTTCCCCCCCATTCCCCCCTGGCCAGCCCCACTCCCCCCTACCCCCTCCCAGTGAGCCCCACTCCTCGCCGGCCGGTTCCCTCTGGCCAGCCCTGCTCCCCACCCCTCCCGGCCAGCCCTGCTTCCTGCTGGCCAGTTCTCCCCAATCTCCCCGGCCAGCCCCGCTCCCAGCTCCTCCCAGCCATCCCTGCTCCCTGCCGGCCTATTCCCCGGCCAGCTCCTCGGGCAGTTCCCCACCCCATCTGAGATCAAGCCAGCCCTGCCCCTCCGATCTCCCCTGGCCAGCCCCGCTCCCCCAGCCCCCTCCCTGCCAGCCCTGCTTCCCACTGTCCGGTTCCCTGCCCCTCCCTGACCTCCTCCCGGCCAGCCCCGCTCCCCTCCCATCCGGTTTTGGGATCTATTCTTTCTTTAATGTACAGAAATGTATCATTAGGCTTTCAGATAATATGCATGTGATAGAAATTTAACATGCAAATTAAGTGACCGAATAGACTGAAAGATTTGTTGGGTAACGGTTCCTCAAACACTCAATTTTTAATCACTGTGGATAACTTCCATCCTCAAAATACCTACTTTTAATCTTAATTATTTAGTTTAGCCACGTAAGCAGTTTTGCATCCAGCCATCTAAGCCGCAGGATGGTCTTGGTGGATGCTTTGCTGGTGTATCAGCACATCCCTGGATGTATGTCTCATTCCTCCAACACTTCTCGCTTTATCCATTCTTTATGGTGAAAGAAATCCAAGCAGACTAAATAATCATTTTATTAATAGCCTCTGATTGGATCCTATGGTCTAGACTGTGTTTATACAACATGGTTTCAGACAGTGGCATTAAGTTTCTTCCAAGAAGGACCCATGTGAATCAAACTTCCCAAGTACTTTTTTTTTTTGTCAAAATGGATCTTTCCTTAGTCCAGTGACAACAGCTCATTCTGTATACAATGAAAGCTCACTTAAGTAACCACTCAGTGAACTAGCAAAATTGTGTGGCCTCGGTGGTCTCTTACTGAAGGCTGAACAAAATTGTATTTGAAATCCTAGCAATACTAAAGTGATTGCAGGTTACAGGTGGTCCTTACGCTCACATTAGTTGAGTACTAAGATCCCCACGTTTCATTACTTTTCTGTCATGGTACACTGATTGCTAGTTTGTCTTTGCATTTGTCAAATTTTGAACAGAAGGAAATAAAGTTGAAAGAGAATAAATGTTCACATAGCAGAACAATTACTCTTGAGACAGTGATAGCAATTACAGTAGAGTCCCGATTATCCGACCTTCGCTAATCTGACATTCCGCTTTATCCGACATAGCCGGATAAACCCTAGGGTGCCATGCCGCATGCAGGCTCCTGGCTGAAGAGGCTCCAGCAGCAGCCCCTGAAAGCAAAACTAAAACCCTGCATTGCCCCCGGCCGCCTGCCATGTGACCTGGCCCATTTCTCCTTCCCCAGCTGCTGACGTCCCTTGAATTGCAGCGCAGAGCGGGCGATTGAGAGTCCAGCCTGCGGATCGGAGACTCCTGCCGGCACTGCTCGGTCCCCATTCCTGCCTGGCCCATTCCCTCCCTGCAGCCCCCGGGCGCGGGCCAGGAGAATGGCCCTGCTCGCTGCCCCATTGCTCCGGGCGCTGCAGGGAGGGAAGGGGCCAGGCAGGAATGGGGACCGAGCGGCACCGGCAGGAGCAGGAGCAGCAGCGCCCGGAGTGACGGGGCAGCGAGCAGGGCCATTCTCCCGGGCCGCGCCCGGGGGCTGCAGGGAGGGAAGGGGCCAGGCCACCCAAATCAACTACAGGTAATTCTGTACTCCGTATTAGCCAACATTTTCATTAATCCGACCACCTATCGGTCCCGTTTAGGTCGGATAATCGGGACTCTACTGTATGTTAATAAGTAAAAGATCTTAATGCAAATACTCACTGGCCTGCTCTAGATGAGTGGAAGATTCAGTCCACAACAAAGCAGACCAGTTCAGCAGGTTTATAGTAGCATATGCCAAAAAGCCCAGATGTGTGGGGGCTTCCTATGTGCTGTTGTGTGGGATGAGGAAAGGAGCTAGTGGATCCATTGTTACATTCAACCACTGACCTTTCCTTCCTAAAGATGAGGACTGCAGATAGAGCTGAGTGGGACATAACACGTTCTTTCATATCTGTTGTGTTCTTATTGAGTGGTACGTATGAGTGGGTTACAGGTGTAAATATGTGTAGGATTTAAACTACAAACTATGTTGTATATATATTCTTTACTATTTTTATCCTAACCTATTCCATATTCCTGTAATAGAAAACATGTTTTGACTCAGTCATTTGATAATTCCAGATGAGATTTAAAGGTTATGTTTTTTCCTTATTCTTGTTTAATCATAAGAAGTTGTTCAATTCTACTTGGCTTTGGCACAGTAGGAAAAGCTACAAATATGGAACAAAAATAAAAGCTGAATAGTAGATCAGAGACTCAAGAAGCCATGCATTTATTTTGATTTATGAGATCAGTTACTCACAGGACTTGCTTTTTTTTTTTTTTTTAAGAAATCTGATATAAGGCATATTCAAACCAAATAAAAATGCTGATCTGTACCAGAGCTATATGTACTTGAAACTCTTCCTTTTTTGGAAAAAATGGATGAATCCATCAGTTCAGCAGTGCCCCAAGGAAGTGCTGGAATCAAGAATGGTTTTAAGGATTTGGCTTTCAAGGCTGATGGAGACTATATGCATTATCTTGATGATGCATTTGATCTCTTAAGGGGGAAGGGAAGGAAATGCTTGTTATCTCTACACAAAGCAAGCAACTTTGTTTATGTACTTAAAATCCTATCTAAAAGCAGCAGTACAAAAGCAAAACAAAAAACAAACAAAGCTGTTTGAGTGCAACATTAATTCCCAGCCATTTCAAGAGCTGCTACCTTAATTCAACAAAAATCTGTGGCAGCTTTTATATGTTCTGTCCAAAGAGACTGATAGCTTTTGGTTTGGGTGGGCCACAGTATGCTGATGAGTTAAATGTGGATATTGGCAAACCAATGATATAATTATGTAAATCCAACCTTTTTAGAATAGAAATGTGTTGTGTTTCAATGTGGGTTTTTGGTTTTTTTTTACTTTCACATTCTGTTTTTTGTGGAAAAAGAACACAGCTCCATGAAACATTCTCATAAATACTCAGAAATGAACTCATGCTAAACTGGAAGATCTGGATGTTTGCCTTTGTGATCAGGGTAGAATTATGCAGTCTGGTAGCAGGCAGACAGCTCGTGCGGCAAAATTAAGGTTGGTGATGAGGGGGGAAAGTCCCACAAGGTTGGCTTCATTTCAGGCATGCTTGTGTGTGGTTATGTAGA
The DNA here is from genome assembly GCA_019425775.1 of Rafetus swinhoei. Classification (NCBI taxonomy): domain Eukaryota; kingdom Metazoa; phylum Chordata; order Testudines; family Trionychidae; genus Rafetus; species Rafetus swinhoei. The sequence continues at coordinate 225,556,817 of CM033424.1, forward strand.
TGCAGAATGTTCTGCATCTCCCACATGCAGCAGTGTCTTTGCAATGCAGTGTTCCATTTGTCTTTAGCATGGCTGGACCGGAAGCTCCTACTGGAATGACTTAGACTTAAAAGTGACAGAAGAATTCAGCCTCATTCCTCCCTTCCACTTTAAATGGTTCTCCACAAGCATACAAGGAAGCCATTTCATTGAAAATTAATCTATAGTAACTGACAGCTAAGGATATTCAGTTGGGTTCAGGGAAAATATGACCAGGCCAGTGCAAATTTAGAGCCCTCCATACTACCTGAATCTGGACTGATATTCTGTCCAAGCTGAAATCAATGTAGGTAAGAAATTAAATGTATTAGCATTATTATTATTATTATCCGTCCCTTTAAAGGCTCCTCTAACCTACCTGCATTCTTTACCTGTAGTTTTCATTCCTGTTTTACCATTAGGAAACAAATGCATTCCTAGGAGTCTGGTCTTATAAGAGAGTGAAAGACAATTGGGTGGGACAATGGACAAGGACAAGCTGTGCCATAAGTGCCCTTGGGACAGCGATCATATGTGTGTGTGGTCTGGAGTAGGACTGTATTTTGGAAGTGGCATGAGACACAACCCTTTGTGCAAAAGGTGGGGACTTGCTGCTCCTCACACACATACAAAGAGCCTGTTCAAGCTTACCCGCCCATTGTATAACCTTGGGACTTTTAGATGTCCTCCATGAATAATCAGAATTGGACTAGCAGTTGCATATTCACTTAACCACAAGTGCCTGTACATATGTTGGAACATCTGTTTCGGCATTTCCAGTTGGGAACCATTCCCGCTGCACCCAGATGTAATGCACATATGGAGTCTCTGGGCTACTGTACTGAATACAATGTGTAGAACATCACTGTTTGTCGTTTTGCGAGGGGAGCATGTCACTTTCCCCCTGAAGCCTCATCATCGTTAGAGTTGGATGAGTTTGTTATGCCTAATTGGGAGTCACTTGTAGCTTTGAAAGCACAATTCAAACTCTATTCTGATTTACAGAAGTATGAAGGGTCAGAGGCGGGTTAGAGCATTGCTCCACCCACAGCAGGGAGTGTTGGTATGTCCCTGCTCCCTATACCCTCAGTCTCAGGCCATGAAGAGCCTGAAGCATTGCCCCATCTGTCCCATTCCCAGCTGTAATTCGCCTAAACTGCATTTCTCCTTCACCCACCCCCACAATAAGCTGTTCCAACAAAACAACACATAGTGGCTTAAATTGCACTCTTTATCTCTTCCTCTCCTTCCACCTGCCTATTATTTTCTGTTGGTTAGACACAAGCTAATCCATTATAATTGCAGTCAATAAACCAATCTCTCCTAGCCCTGAAGACCATTTCTGTGTATTCTAGCTTTTACCTTTCCTTCAGTTTCTCCATTCTTGCCTTCCATTATGTCATTGTAATCTTCATTTTGTTCCTAGAATCTCTCTCTCGTGTTCTCTTCTCTTCCTCTGTCTCGTACCATTTCTCTCTCCAAGGCCTAATCCTTCTATTTGTGTATCTCTGTCCTCTCAGTCTGTTAACCCTTTCCTGACTCACCCATGGAGCTGTCTTTACTCCCCAGATTCTCTCTCTCTTTCTCTTTCTGTCACTCACCTCCAGTCTCTCTCATAGAAGTCCTACCATGTTTCTTTCTCTGCCTTTCTCCTTTTTCCCTATAGCCTTCCAGCCTCACTTTCCTACTTTCCACCCCATACTGAATTGCCTTTTCACTTTTCCTTCCCCACTACTGTAGTTTATGGATTATTTTGAGGTGGTGCCGTGCTTTAGGCTTTCCAGTTACCACCCACTTTTACCCTCCTGCTTTATTTACTAATTATGCAGTAAAAATTGCATGTTACTGGAAAAGTTGTTTTTCCTTAATGATGAAAATGATATTGATGATATAACAGTCAGAACTTTCTCAGTTTACTGACAGTGATGAGAGTCTTGGTAAGTCTAACAAGCAGATAAGCAAGTGTAAAAGAGAAGGCAGGAGAAAGGAAATAGGAAAATAATAGGTGCTTCTTTTCTGGTCTGTTAGTGCCTGGATGATGATGGTTGTCAGCTGCAGGAGGTATAGTTCTTTATTTGGGTGAGCAGAGACCTTAGATCAGGTTGGAAGGTGGATGAAAGTAAAGTCCAGCTGGTGGACAAATACTCCTTCTCTCAGGTTGGGTCTGTACTTAACAGAGGTATGTGGAGTAGACGCACTACATGCCTCTGCCATGGATATATATATAAACAGTGAGGCACTGCTTTGGGAGATAAAGATACACCAGAACTGTAGGGAAAGTTCTGAACAAAGCTTTCTACGTGCCCAACAATGCCTCCGCTGACTACCCTACTGTTTTTATCAGTTTAGCATCCTGCTTTCTCTGCTACCAGAGCCTTTCCCCGCTGCAGTATAAAGCTCTGGCAGCAGGGAAGGGCTGTCCCCCACCAGAGATTTCACTCCCTTTTGTAGCTACACCGCACAGTAGGGGCACAGCCTGCTTTTCACTGTGATGTGTGGTTACATGTTCCCTACATGCTGTGGCCACAGTAGACAAGCCTTCAGTGTCTGGAACCAGTAAGCTGGCATCAAATGAGCAGGCAGCAACAAAATCCAAGACCAGCTGTGATGTACTGAGAAAATCTCCAAAGCATTATGGGCTGAAATGTAATAGGCATGATACACATTTAGCTCCATGAGTTTAAAGAATAACCGAAGACATGAAAAGGACAGATGCAGAGCAAACAGACAAAAAGCAGAGCAAACCCAGGCGATAGCTTTTACATTTCTCAGTCCATTGAAAACTACCAGGCTCTTACCAGCTGGCCTTCCGGAGCCTTCCAGTAGCTCCTATAACCCAAACAAACTTAACCTGACAAAAAGAAAATATTGAGTCATTTCAAAACATGCCTGTTTTAATAGTCTTAGATCATGTCAACCAAAGTCCATCTCTCCAAAAGTGTTCTGCAAAGATCCATCAGGCAAAGGGTGTTTTCTATTCTAACCCCCAATGCATGTTTTAAAACTTTTCCCCTATAGTTCTAAGGTAAGAGTCCATAGGCCTTACACCTGTTCGTCTCTCTCCTAAAGTTAGGTTAGGTCATTTAGTCCCATTGCCAGCCCTTGAAGTGATATATTTTCCTTCCTCATGCCCCCCCTCTCTTGCAACGTCTGAGCTCCAGGATGCACCAGACACAGGAGCCCTTCCCTGCACCCAGGCTACTTCTGCTGAGCTTCCTCTTCCCTTTTGGGCTTGCTTTCTCTCCTAGGGCTGTCTAGGAGATGAAGAGGTCACGACTTTGCTTAGGAAAGAGGAGGAAGCATGGGATTCAAAAAGTTTGGTGGGATAGGTAATAATGGAAGGCATGAGAAGCTGTGAGTATAACATTCTGGTTATCATCTCAGGGAGAAAAGGCTATGGAAAAAAGCTGAAAATGGAGCTTGGTAGGCAAGAAGAGAAACAGGTACAGGTAGGCAAGAAGAGAAAAACTCCAATTACATCAGCATTATTGTAGATGTATATAATGTAACTCAACCACTGTTGCCAGCTTAGCTTTTTTGGGGGAGCGGGCTTTTCATACATATACGTGTGTCTCACTTACTTCCTTTAGCTGGAAAAAACATGTTTATTTGTATTGATTCACCTCTGGGAGAAAACATGAGGTTTAAATTAGTGGGGAGTGGGAGGATTGCAGCTTGAAATAATAGCCGGTCCCATTGGCAAGATCTTGCTCATTTAGCTTCAGAATGGGCTTGTTATACTGACCCTAATTTTGTGACCCCAGAAATAATTGGTGAAGCTTGCAGAATCTTCAGCCCCCACAAGGTTCACCCACCCCGCACTTGCCTGCATTTTATTTCTGATAAATGTTTAATCATGTGAAATTCCTGATTTTGCTGAAATACTGCTGCCACCATATGACTGAGCACACAATTTCAGTCACAGTATTAAAAGATTTAAAAATTGTATATTGTTCTAAGAAATGTTGCTTGCTTAGAATTCATATGCCCAGGGGGTCAGTGGGTTTGGACACTGCTTGCCTAACGTGAGAGGCATCTCTTACAGGAAGTCTGTGCCAGTATTGAAGCACAAGTACCATAAAGCTCTTTACAGTCGTTCACACTTGTTGATATTTTGTGATATTTAAAAATAAATAGAAAGTTTGGAATGTATATAAGGTGATGGCACTTTACAGCACCTGTGTTTACTTAGTGTGCTTTAGCAAGTGCCTTGTGAAGACCATGTTAAGAGGTCGTACAAATCAGACAAATTAGAAGGTAAGCTAAGAGTTCAGATGACTCATCTGTGACTATAACAACTCTAAGCCTCCTTACAGTGCTAGAACTGTTCTCTTACCTCCCCATACACCTGGATAGAATCATAGACTCCTAGGGCTGGAAGAGACCTCAGGAGGTCATCAAGTCCAGTCCCCTGCCCAAAGCAGGACCAATCCCAACTAAATCAACCCAGCCAGGGCTTTGTCAAGCCCAGACTTAAAAACCTCTAGGGATGGAGATTCTATCACCTCCCTAGGTCACCCATTCCAGTGCTTCACCACCCTCCTAGTGAAATAGTTTTTCCTAATATCCAACCTAGACCTCCCCTACTGTAACTTGAGACCATTGCTCCATGTTCTGCCATCCGTCACTACTGTGAACAGCCTTTCCCCATCCTCTTTGGAACCTCCCTTCAGGAAGTTGAAGGCTGCTATCAAATCCCCCCTCACTCTTCTCTTCTGCAGACTAAATAAGCCCAAATCCCTCAGTCTCTCCTCGTAGGTCAAGTGTTCCAGCCCCCTACTCATTTTGGTTGCCCTCCCCTGGACCCTCTCCCATACATCCACATCCTTGTTATAGTGGGGGGCCCAGAACTGGACGTAATACTCACCAGAGCCGAATAAAGTGGAATAATCACTTCTCTAGATCTGCTTGTAATGCTCCTCCTATCTGCTATTGGAACTCAGATAAGAATTCTAAGGAGTTCATTTTTCAGTCATTTTGGGGATGCCACAGAAATCCAAGTGGCTATCAGTATAGATGTTTAGCTGGAGAGCTGCTTTAGAAAATTTGGAAACTAATTGTAAAGTTGTTCCAGTTTATGGGAAATAATGCACAGGACAGTAGCAGTGTTTTACTCTGCCGGCTGCATGTAAACATGAGTATTTGTGCGTATCCCTCACTGTCTCCTGCTTTTCCCTGGTAGCAGAAAAAGTGACATGGAGTGGTCAGGATGGGCCAGAAGCACTTCTATTGCAGAATGCAAGGCTACAGATTTGGAGATCAGCTCCTCTCCTTTTAAAACAAGGAGCAAATAGCCTTACTTATAGGCTGCCAGTGCTCCATTGCCCTGAGAAAGGTGAGTGCTACAGATCCACTTGGCCTACTACAGCCTGAGAATCCCTGTTCTAGATGACAGGATTTATTCATCTGTAACTTCTAATTTCTTGGACCAGATTAGACTTTAGATAGCTAGATGTGGCAGAGATTCTGGGATTCACATGAGGACCTCACTGGCAAAAAGAGCAGAAATCAACTTTCCTTGGTATTTATCTGTGAAAACATCTCCCACAGTTACCTTAGTTTGGGGGTTTTGTGGGACTGTAATCGTTGTACTCAAGCAAAACTCCCATTGACTCCTTACCCTGGCAAAGTTTGCCCTGGAGTGCAGGTTCAGGCCTTGAATTAGAAATAAACCGTCTAGTATGTAAGTCAGCTTGTCTGTGTTTGTTCAAGGAAACAGTTATTTACAGAAATAAAAACAAGGCACTAGCTGCTTAACTAGTGGAATAATTGTCAAAGTGGTCAGATGATAAAATGGAAACATCTATGTCTCACACTTAAAAATTGAAATAGATCTTTTAAAAAAAATTGACCGACTTTATAAATGGTATTTTCTTCCCTTTGTGTCTGTAACATTTTTCAAATGATTTTAAAAAAGAGAAATTAATTGGAAGGGAGAATAGCTGCAAAGGTCAAAGAAACTAATGATGTTATTAGTGATGTAGAGGAAATTAGGAAGCGTGGTAAAGGAAAGGCTTCAGCCTTTCACTAACATGGATTTTAGAGCAATAAATAGCCCAGAATTTTGTGCTTGATCCTGATGAATCCTGGCGCCCGGTACCTCCCAGGATCATGCCCTTTGTATGTACTGTGTGTCAAGCTGTAAAAGAAACCTCATATGGAACATGATAAACAAGTAAATAGCTACCTAGTAAATGAAGGGTAAGGCACAGCAAGATAGACAAGCCTTGAGGGGCTCTGGTAAAGTAATTAAAATATAGAGTGATGCTTGAGTGGTTTGTATGTATTATCAGAATCCAGAGATTGAATTTCAGCCTTGGTAATGGCATGTCCATGCATTATTTATACATTTCTGCTCCAACGTATTTTCAAATTAAAAGAGCTTTCCTCTGCATTGGACATACTTGAAGCTTATTGTATATTATGTCTGATGTGCAGAAAGCCAGTCACAATACAGCTGATGTTCTGTCATGTACTTTATCATGCTGGAGTCCAATAATGGAAAAGGAAGCTGGGAATGGAAGACAGAGGAGGGATCACTCAATGATTGTCTGTTCTGTTTATTCCCTTTGAAGCACCTGGAATTAGTCCCTGTTCGAAGACAGGATGCTAGGCTAAGTGGACCATTGGTGTCTTTGACCATCCTCATGTTCTTGTGTACATTCCACCAGTTTGTAATTTATTGCAGATCCTCCGCAGTTAGATATAGTAACCCTCTATATACTCCATATCCTATCAAAAATAATAATGGGATTTCTCATTGAAGATTGTTAACCTTTTTAAAAGGCTATTGGTAGAATGCACAGTGTCTTTATTAGGAAGCACCTGTGGTATCAATATGTATTAGAATAATGTGTCTGTATTTCCACTTTTGGTGCTTCTGGGGTCCAGTTGGTGAGTAGTTCTGAACAGCTTTATAACTAAATTAAGCATCCAAATCCCCATTCAAGAAAAGTGAGTAGGCTAGCTAAAGCTGCCAAATGTAAACCAGATGCCTCAATGGTAGGGAATATTTTGCTTCCTATAGCCACAAGAAACAAAAAAAAAACCTAAATGATTTAATTCAAAATACAAATAAATGACATTCAATTAATATATTTCTAGTGCAGATATTTAATCAAACTATTATTTTTAAAAATACATTTCTACAGTGAAATTCAGGGTTTTTTTTTTGTTTTTTTGTTTTTGCATTTGATGGGGTTAAAGACTATCGTGTGAAAATACTATGAAAGTCTAATCATGACCAGTGGTGATGTTTTATACTTTTTTAAAAAATAGAGTGCATGTGTCACAACATATCAAAGCTGTCTTTAATGTGGAAGAGTTCTTTGGTCTGCTTATAGACCTGGAAATATTTAGTGGTTAAAGTCTGAAATGCGCATCAGAAATCCTGGTTTCTGTTCCTCGATCTGCCACTGACCATAGTCAAGTCACTTAACCACATTGTGCCTCAGTTTACCCATCTATGAAACAAGTGTAATAATGCCTTCCTCCTTGAGATGCTGAGAAGCTAAATTGATTTTTGCAAAGAGTTGGGGGAAAAGCACTATAAAAAAGTATTATTCCAATCACATTGCATCATAGATGACTCTCCCCCACAGCTAATACACACACACACACACACACACACACACACACACACACACATAAAATCAGCCATAGTGGATCACACCAAAGGTCCATCTAGTTCAGTTCCCTGTTTTCCAGGGGTAACTGGTGAGGCTACCAGCCATGTGGATCCCTTGGGGGAGGGCTGGGACAACTTGCCTCTACCCACCCCTGCTCAACTATCTCCCAGCTCTTCCCCACCCTTGCTCTGCCCCTGCCCTGCCTCTTCCCCCAATCGATGCAGCCTGGGTGACTAGCAGGGACTGGTGTCCAGCAGCAGCAGCGGGTCTGGCCCCCTGCACTCACCTGCAACAGTGGGGGAAGTGAAGCAATGCAGCACAAGTTCACTCTGCTCCCCTGGCCACATTACTGCACTTCTCAATGATGAGTGTGGGGGCAATCCCGCCCTCTCCCTCGAGCGATGCCTCTGGGAGAGCAGAGTGAGCTGGGACCACGTTGCTCTGCTTCTCCTGCTGGTGAGTGGGGAGGGGGAAAGGGGAGACTGGACTCCTGCTGCAGACACCAGGCCTCCCCCCCGCCCCCACTAATCTCCCAGATACCCAGGGCCTCTGGACCCGCCGGCTGCTGGCCAGCCTCTTGTCCTGCCTGCCCAGGGCTTAGGGAAACATTCCCATCGTACCCTCCCACATTGCCCCTGCTGTCTTCTGACATTGACCAATGCAGTGTGCTTCAGAGGGAATGAAGAGAACGGGCAACCGTTGAGTGATCCATCCTGTCATCCACTCCAAGCTTCTGGCAAACAGGTTAGGGACACAGAGGATGGTGTTGTATCTCTGTGCATTCTGGTTAATAGCCATTGGTGGTCCTATCATGCATGAACTTATCTAGTTACTTTTTGAATTCTGTTATAGTTTTGACCTTCACAACATCCCTTGGCAGTGAGATCCACAGGTTGAATTGTGTGAAAAAGTACTTCCTTTTGTTTCTTTTAAGCCTCTGCCTATGAATATCATTGGGTGACTCCTAGTTCTTGTGCTTTATGAGAGAGTAAGTAACACGTTCTTATTCAGTTTCTCTGCACCTGTCATGTTTTTATAGACATCTGCCATATCCCTCTTAGTCATAGCTTTTCCAAACTTAAAAGTCCCAAACTTTTTAATCTCTCCTCTTATCAAAGCTGTTCTATAACTCTAATCATTTTTGTTGCCCTTGTCAGAACCTTTTTCAGTTCTAACGTATCTTTTTTGAGGTGAGGGCACCAGAACTTCATGCCTCATTCAAGGTGTGCATGTACTATGGATTATTATAAAAGCATTATGATATTTTCTGTCTTATTATCCTATCTCTTTCCTATTGGTCCCTGACATTTCTGTTAGCTTTTTTGATTGCCACTGCACACTGAACAGATGTCAGTCATATAATACATGTACAGCTAAAATGGTATGAGTTTGGTTCTCTTGAAAGAGGAAAGGTAAAAAATTAACCCAGCAAATTTTTCTATGCTAGTACAACGCACACTTTCTTCCCTTTTCATCAGCAACACTTTATGCTTTCCCTCCAGTTGAAAAAACCCACAGGGCTAGGACCACAAAGGGGAGTTTGTAGTCACTGTTGCAAAGCCTAACGAGACCCACAAAAGTCAGCACACTGAGTGGGGAGTAGCGTTCCCTCTAAGGTTTTCCATCCATGAGTGGAGTGAGTTTTGTCTTGTGCACCAATATTGATGTCATGTGCGCTTGTTCGGATGTGAGCCATTGTGGCACCCATCAGTTACTAACAAAATTTTATATATATTAAAATTTTATAAACACAAACAGCCAGAACCTGGACCTAGTGCCAGCAGCCCAAGCACCACTACCCAGAAACCTGTGCCCGGCCCCACATCTTACTTGTTCCCCCCCAACCATCACCCAGACACCTGTCCCCAGCCACCTCTGGCCCCAACCCAGCCTCCTGCCACCCACGACACAGCTCACGGCTCCTCCAGCCTCAGCTGCCAGACCAGCCTCCTGCCATCCACGATGTGGCTCGTGGCTCCTCTAGCCCTAGCCACTGGAGGAGCCACCTGCTGCCTGTCACACGGCTGCACAGCTCCAGGGAATGCTGGAAATTTTTTATGTGTACCTGTGCAAGCGTGCAGCTTAGAGGGAACCCTGGTGGGGAGCTGTCTAAGCTAGCCAATAAGCAGTGCCCAGGAGAGGGAGTTGAGCTGCCTAAGTGTAGGCTGGAGGAAGGTGTCTCCTGCTGCAGCATCATAGCTGCAAATCCCCCTTTTGGCAGCTTTGAACCCAAATCTCTCACCTCTCAGGTAAATTCCCTTCACCACTGGGCTATAGGGTGTTCTGGGGTGAGGCACTTTCACTCTCCTGCTGAAGCTGTTCCATGTTGTGTAAAATATTTAACAGTCACGGGGCTAGAGCAAGCATGAGAGAGACTCTACAGCTCTGTAGTTAGGGCACTCAGCTGATGTGGAAGAAGCAGGCTCCAGTTCCTGTTCTAATGGTTAATTGTTTATACAAAGTGGAGCAGTTTCAGCAGCACTGACTGAGACGGATTCCTGCCAACTGAGTACCCCATTGTCCAGTGTTTCCCAAAGTGCTCCATAGACCCACTCTGAGAAAGCTGCTGCTGGGCCGCTTTGGTTTGTTTACTTACCAGCTCCGTAGCCATGGAGCCTTGCAGCTCCCATTGGCTGCAGTTCACCATTTGCAGCCAATGGGAGCCGTGAGGCTCCATGGCTGTGGAGCCGGTATGTTTACAAACTGGAGCGGCTCAGTAGCAGCTTTCTCAAAGTCGGTCCGCGGTCCACTTTGAGAATCACTGCCATAGTCTAGTGATTAGGGGCACTCACCAAAGAGAGCTGAACTCAAATTCCTGTTGCACATTAGGCACTGGGGTGATTTGAACCAGGGTCATGCTGCAGGGTGCCCTTGCCAGAGGGGAAAGGTTAAAAAAAAGGCAGCACCACCATTACCATCTTGTCCTCTTCCAGCAGTGTTTTGTCCCAGGACCAGTGCAGTAGGTGTGCTTAGAGCAAGGCTACTCAACATGCGGCCTGCCACCCGTTTACTTGCATCCCATGGTGCGGTTTGGGTTTACGCGGGGCTCAATACTCGGCCTACGGTGGGATTCTTTGAACATGGCCTCCACTGGGAACACACTCCACAACAGAGAGTCAATATAATGGTCTTCTGTTGATACGTGTTTTAGTAGTTAAATTCCTGGACTGTCATTGCTCAATGAAAGTGCTGTCATATGGGTGGAAATAGTGTAACTATTGCATTTTATTAATATCAGCAGAACTAACTTAAATGGGGCCTGCGTGTTGTGTAGTCTTGCCTTAATCTTTGTATTCATGTCCATCAATGTGAAAGAAGCTATTTGCACATATTTGCATATATATTTGCATGTATATGCAACCACACTTAAATTGTGGCCCTCAGCATGTGCTGTGAGTATCATTGTGGCCCCCCGGGCTTCCAAAGTGGAGTAGCCCTGGCTTAGAGCAGTGTTTCTCAACCAGTGGTACAAGTACCCTTAAGGGTACTCGAGACAAGTCTGGGGGGTACATCAACACCACTGAAATTTGGAGAAAACTGAATTTTTGTTTTAAGTTTTACAGCACTTTATTATTTTTGTACTTTTTACACCCAAAAATTTCATCACCCGCCCAGCTACGATTAAGTTGTTTAAATAAATGTGTTGCAATGATAGAAAAAAATTGTGTCTGAAAACTGTAAGTATACTTATAATTTTTTTTAAAGGGGGTACTTAAAAAAAAAAAAAGGTTGAGAAACACTGGTTTAGAGCATGCCTGTCAGATTGGGGCCTGCAGACAAGATAGACAGGGGGACACCTAGTTTGTGACTTCTATTGAGGTTTAGGGGTCTAGGTGTCCAGGCCTGGGCAGCTAGCCATGCATATGCCCACTAGTAGAAATTAAGATACTAGGGAATTTTACTACTGGAAACTTAGGTACCTACAGGGTAAGGAGGCAGAAATTTGAGCAGAAATTTGAGATCTAAATTTTGGCTTTGGCTCCAAAAGTGGCAGTTAAGCATCTAAATCCCTTTGTGGATCTACCCTGCAAGTGCCTACTCTATTGATACAGGCAGCATTTTTTAAAATAAACACCCAGCAGATAACTGCAATATTGTTGTGTGTTTTCCCTCTGCTGTTTCAGTTCCATCTCTCGGACCTGAGTGAGTATTGTATTTTTAAAAAATATATTGCCAACATTATTGGCTATTTTGGATGTGGGGTCAGAAGGAAGGTCCTTTTCCTGTAATCATTCTAAATAAGAAATTAACAGTTGCTTTTTTAATTTGTCTCTTTTTCTCAAAAGTGATGTTAACTGCTTGTGCAGTGTTGTGCAGATGTAGCAATGAAATTGATTTATGATAGTCTCAAAGTTCAGCTTGGTAAAGCTGCTAAGGTGACTGGTTAATTAGTAGACAGCCTCCTGTTTTGCTCAGGTGCTCTATTGTAGGAAGAGTTTCACATTTCACTCCACTAAATGTCTCTACCAATCTGATTACTTCAAAGTTGTTCAAATCAATGTGTTCTTTGTTTTTCCTACATTTTCTGCAATGCTGGGTTTACTAAAATTGAAACAATTCAAGGCACTCTCTTACTGGATAATTAACAGGTGTATTTCATATTGTTTTCTTTTAGAATGAGTCTTCTTCCCTTAATTAAGTTTACCTGCTGTTTTATTTATGGTTCACTTCTTTGCAAGATTCTGTACTGCTTCATTCTTTAATGTTAGTCTCTTCTTTACATTTTATATACACACATTAGAGAAATTGTTCAGTGATTGAATTACATAGCGGTAGGATGCACAGTTTGTGGTTGCGTGACATGCCAGATAGGTTATTTAGTGACTAATTTCTAAGGGGAGGAGAAATTGCAGACTTATCATGTGGAAAAGTGCTTTAGTCTCTTGAAGCAGCACTATTTGGATCATCTAGTAAAAAAGATGGCCCACACTTGTTGCAAGCAGAGGTAATAAGGAGCTTTTTAATGTTTAAAATAATTTCCCAAGAAGGCTGGATGCCTAAAATGTCATATTGTAGACCGATGATTCACATTCCAGGCTGAAAACAAAAGAACTGTGTTTTATGAAGTGGAACCAAATGTTTTTCTTACTGCTGTATCCTTGCAGGTGATTTCCCTAAGTAAAAGTAAGTGGCTTTAATTATTTCAGAATGAAAACCTTTAGCGAGGATAATTTTATTTGTCTTTGAGTTGCAGTGTTGTCTAGTTTAAAAAATAGTATTGTTTTAATACCACCCTAAGAACAATAGGCACAAATACATGGATTAGAGATAGAGTATTTAAGCATATTTTGAAAAGCTGTACCCGAAAGAACAGTCTAAAATCCTTCCTGAAGAATTTCTCCACATGTTTATAGACGCCATGGTTAAGGTGCACATTGACAATAGATGAGTTTAAGCACTTTTGCTATTGTTTGTTTTGTGAATAGCATGCAGCTATACATATTTGTTCCATATTCAATAAAAAGTTAAATGGGTATTTGTTGTTTCCCATAGGACTTCACCATGAGATAAACATTTGCATAGCTGAGAGACTAGGCTTACATGCAGGTGTACATGAAAGAACTGAGTTTGATCAAGAAAAATGTTAGGTATGTGCTTGATCCTGTACCATATGGAAGGAGAGATGGTGTACTAGCTAAACTGCACATCCCTCCCCTCCCCCCACACACACACGAGCATGCAGGCAGCAACCATATAGTACATTTAAAAGTGCACTATGCTTCTCATGGCTAGAAAGCACTCAGGCCCACACCCATATTCACAGCACCAAAGAAAGTCTGTATAGGCCCATGTGGATGAGATGGTATTCACCCAAGAGTTCTGAAATGTGAAATTGCAAAACTACTAACTGTGGTTTGTAACTGACCCTTTAAATCAGCTTCTGTACCCAACGACTGGAGGATAGCTAATGTGACAGCAATTTTTAAGTTCTGTAGGTGATCCCGGCAATTACAGGCTGGTAAACCTCACTTCAGTACTGGGCAAAGTGGTTGAAACTATAGTAAAGAATAGAATTGTCAGACACATAGATGAACATAATTTATTGGGGAAGAGTCAACATGGTTTCTGTAAAGGGAAATTATACCTCACCAATCTACTAGAATTCTTTGAGGAGGTCAACAAGCATGTGGACAAGTGGGATCCAGTGGATATAGTGTACTTAGATTTTCTGAAAGCCTTTGACAAGGTTCTTCACCAAAAGCTCTTAAGCAAAGTAACCCTGTTATGGGATAACAGAGAAGGTCTTCTTACGGATTGGTAACTGGTTAGGAAACAAAGGGCAGGGCTGGCCTTACCATGAGGCGAATTGAGGCAGCCGCCAGACAGTGGGGGGGGGCAGGGAGCCACTAGGACCCAGAGTGTAGAAAATTGTGTCTGCTGCTGATGCATATGTATTCTCTCTGCTGTAGATGCACAGAGATGGTGGAGTGCTGTGCTGGAGGAAGGAGGGCACAAGAGACATAACAGGCAGGCAGGAGAAAAGGTGGTATGTGGGCGTCATTTGAGCTCCCCGCCTCAGGTGCCAAAATGTTGTGGGCCGGCCCTGACAAAGGGTAGGATAAAATGGTCGGTTTTCAGAATGGAGAGAGGTAAATTGTGATGTCCCCCAAGGCTCTATATTAGAATAGTCACATATTCATAAATGACTGAATAACAAAATGGCAAATGTTGATAAATGTAAAGTAATGCATATTGGACAACATCTTGAGGGGTCTCAATGATGGGGTCTAAATTAGCTGTTATTACTCAAGAAAGAAATCTTGTCATAATTGTGGATAGCTTTCTGAAAACATCCGCACAGTGTGCAACAGCAGGCAAAAAAGTAAACAGAATATTGGGAATCAATAAAAAGGTATAGATAAAAAGACAGAAGATATCATATTTCCTCTATGTAAATCCATGGTATGTTTCACACAGTATCTCTTGAATACTGTGGGCAGATTTGGCCACCCCATCTAAAAAAAAGATATGTTAGTAATGGAAAAGGTTTAGAAAAGAGTTAGCAAAATGATTAGGGGTATGAAACAGCTACCATATGAGGGGAGATTAATAAGACTGGAACTTTTTGGCTTGGAACAGAGATGGCTTCCCGCTGGAGGGGGTGGAAGAGAGAAAGCCCCATGCCTCGCTGCGCAATCTGGCTCAAGGGGAAGAAGCGCTCCCTCTTCCCCTCTCCCAGCTGAGGGAACAGCAGTGCACGGGCCTGCTTCTAGCCTGTTCCTGCATCCTCCCTTGCTCCTGCACCCTAATCCCAGCCTGCTCCTGCACCTTCCCCCCGGCCATACACTCTACCCCCAGCCTGCTTCTGAACCCACTCTTTCTCCTGCACCCTTCCTCCTGGCCACACACTGCACCTTCCCTTGCTCTTGCCTCCTCCCCTGGACAGACTCCCAGCCTGCTTCTACACCCTTCCTCCCATCCAGACCTCACAATCTCACCGCCTCCTGAACCGCACCTCCCACCCAGATCCTACACTCCCCTTCCTTTTGTTAGCAGCCCTGTCCCGCACATTAAACCCCTCATTTTTGTCCCAATTAGGGTTACCATGTAGACCCTGCCAAAAAACCGGACACACTTGAGCGGGGAGGCGGGGCGGGAAGCAGAGCTGGTGTGGGGGTCCAGGGGCGAGCCGGGAGGAAGGGGGACGGGGGCAGGAAGCAGAGCTGGGGGCCAGGGTCAGGGGCTGGCCGGGAGGAAGGAGGGGCTGGGAAGCAGAGCTGGGGGGTCGAGGCGCAGCGCGGGCCTGGGGGAGGGCAGGAAGCAGACCTGGCCGGGGTGTGTGTGTGCAGCAGCTCCCTTTAGTTGTGAGCAGAAGCTGGGCAGGGGCGGGCTGGGAGTCCCAGACCCCGCCCCACCCGGCTTTTGCACGCGACCACAGGCTCCCACGGAGCCAATCGCGCCCTGCCTCCCAGTCGCTCCTCCACCCCGGCCCCCGCCAGGCTCCGATCCGGCGCCCAGCCGGAAATTCAGAAAATACCAGACATTGCACACGTCCGGTATTTTCTGAATTTTTCTACTGGACAGACGGTGCAAATACTGGACTGTCCGGTAGAAAACTGGACACCTGGTAACCCAATCCCAGAGCCTGGGGGGAGGAGGGGGAGGGCGTCCACAAAATCCACTAACCCTGGAAGAGTAAATCTGGTCTGATGGGAAGCCCTGAACCTCAGTTCTCCCTGTCCCTCAACTCCCTCCCTCCCTCATGGGGCTAGAGTACTATGAGAATGAGGTGTCTCAGTTGGGGGCCACATCAGTGAGGGTTGGGGTTTTTGGAGGAGTTCTTTTGCTTCTCTCTTGTGTGGTCCCCGATTTAATTTTTACATGGGTTAGTGGCCCTCCCAACCCAAAAAAGGTTCCCCACCCCTGCCATAAATAAAGAAAATGTGGGAACCTTTTGAGTTGGCCATAAATTAATATTTTACTTTATTTAAAATGAAGTTTGATAAATTAACACGAGAAAGTTAAAGCGCTTAGTCTGTTTAATAATTTAAATTAATATTTCCTTTCTTACTGGTTAAATTAAACCATTCTCCCTCGCTGCAGCACTTGCAAAATGGCTCAAGTATAATTATGTAATTAACGGTGAGTTTCCATTAGCAACTGGTGGTCCACGGAAAGGTTTGCATTGAGCCAGGTGGGCCACAGGCCAAAAATTTTGAGAACTACTGTGTTAGGGGGATGGGAGAGCGCTGTGTTACAGGAGGATGGACGGGCAGGGCCCAGGGAATGGCACCTCCCTATTCACGAGGAGCAGCCTGGGCCTGGCCTTGTTGGCTGGAAGCCCCGCCCGCACTCACCTAGCTCTGGCCTCTCTGAGCAGGTAGAGCAGCAGCAGCCAGATGCAGCTGAGGGAGCAGGGGGCAATGGTGGTAATTTCTATAAAACCTTTATTACTATATACATGTTTAGTATATTATAACACAATCATTTTACCAAACATTGTTTCCACTCAAAGTTTTCATTAACCTCTCTTATGCACACTCATTGCATGACTATTTTGAACTCCTTTATATTTAAAAAAAAATGTGGTCCACAATTACAAAAAAAAACACACAACCCCCCAGAAATTCCTGCATATGGGCCTTTTCATGGAGGAGGTCAATTAATAGATGGACAGCGATGGTGTCCTTAGCCTCTGCTTGCCAGAAGCTGGGAATGGGTGACAGGAAATAGATCACTTGATGATTTCCTGTTCTGTTCATTCCCACTGGGGTACTGGCATTCCTGCTGGTTCCTGGTATCAGTGTCAGAAGACAGGATTCTAACTCAGCATGACCGTTATTATTTTCTTAACGTTACCTGTAGCAGGGGTGCACCAGAGTATGATGGTGAGATGCTCAACAGCACAAGTCCTCTTGCTAATAGGAGAGATTATAGCTTTTGAACCTTCATAACTTCACCAAGGCTATGCAGCTCCCACTGGCTCCTATAACACACCCATTTAAAAGTGAGCAGGGAAAATTGATTTAAATCACCAATCATTCATTTAAGTAAAGTTTCCCCCTGATACTTTTCTACGTATTTCTTAAATAAAGGTTCCAGTCTGATCACTAAAACATGTTAATTTACAACTCAATACAGCATTTTACATCTAATTTGCTCAAATCATCATCAGTAAACATTTACTTATTATATGTTTTGCTCTCGGCCTTATGACTGGCATAACTGAGGAGTAATTTTTGAGATGCCCATGCCATAGCAGCAACATCTTCAGAAGTTAGGCATCTGCCTTTATATCAGGGGTTAAGAATGTTCAGAAAAAAATGAGGTAGAGTTTGTGTTTGATCCATTTGCTTCTTTACTCCCTGTAGTTACATTTTCTGGCGCGATATTTCTTTTGTCAATGTCTCTTGAAGTGCCTTCCAAATTTCAACAGGATCAGCAATGCAGCAGCAATTTCTCTGAAGTTGTTTAAGACTATGGATAATAGGTTTCAGGATACTGAGCATATCTTCTATGTTCCTCTTTAATCCAATGTTAGATACTTTGGATGAGATACTTCCATCTATTTAATCACAGTTTTCTTCACAAAGTTTTATGACAATAGGCCAGTTCTTCATAAATTGTTCAAAACAATCAACCACAGAATTGTATCAGACATCTTGAGGGAGAATTAGTTTGGATCCTCCTGCTCTCTTCAGTGAAGCTGAAGCAAAATGGTTGTTAGAGAAGAGTTTTGTGACTTCAGCAACATTTTCTTTTATTCCTGCAGAAGATGTACTTAAGTCGTTGGCTAAAAGATGCACTTATATTAAAAGGTATAAAGAGTGTCTTGCAGAATGAGGCATTGCAAAGTGAATTACTTAAATTACTAACCAGTTGATCCACTCAGCCATGTCCACATCTTCATCTACATCATTTTCTCCCAATAAGCAGTTTTCCTTATGGTGTTTCATTCTTGCAACAAGGCCCTGCATCTACTTATACTTGACACATTTTCCTTTTTTGCCCAGGGAATGAATTTCTTCAAAATATTTCCAAATAGGTGTCTCTTACGCCCTAAAGCCATGACAGTTTTTCTGTGGCAAAAATCTGGGGGAATATAGGAATGTGTGTGTATGTGCGCTGAATAATATCTTCTCTTTTTCTTTCCAGCCCACTCTACTGTTCCTTTCAATGGTGCCTTCATCCTTTCCTATATATTGTGTGTCTGTCTTTAAGACAATGTCTTAACTAATTCCTCTACCATGCTTGTCCAAGATCTACTACCACATAAGCACAGAACAAAAACAGTACTGTCTAGCCTGTGTCCGTCTTTGCATGTTACTTTTTAGTTTTCTGAGAAATAGACATCGAAAGCCCAGAACTTTCAAGAATCAAGAGCTAGTAGTTAGGCTGGATAGACTATAGCCATTAATTTATTTTTATGAGACTGTAAGTGTATGTTTGTGTTCAGATTTAATTATAACTGTTATTTTTAAATGAAAAAATTAGTGTTTTATTAGTGATTTTAAAAATAAAAAATCTGAATTAAGTAAAAAATCTGATTTAAATAAAATCTGATTTTTTCAAATCATTGATTTTTATCCTCCCTGGAAATGAGTCTTGCATAAGGATTGTGAGCACAGAGAGCAGGGGAGTTGGAAAGCTACCTCATTCACAATAAATTGGAACATCCAAAGCACTGATTAACATTGGCAAATTGCAGGGTTACTGATTAAGGAATGGAAATATGAAATGGTAGGATGGGAAGAGGAGGAAAAACCACTAACTTGCAATCTACAACATGCATGCAATTAGGTTCTCTAGTGTGTGTGTGTCACTGGAGCTAGTGTAGGCACTAGTGACATTTTGCCATATGCTTAGGCTACTGGTGTTTTTCAAACCATATACCAACGCTGTAATTTTTCAGATGCACTGGTTGTTTCAAAACAGATAATTTCAGTTAGTGCAGCACTATATCTCTCTATGAAAAAAGTTTTCCTGTGGAACAACAGAGTGATGTCATCACATCATATGCATTGCCCTGACCTCCATCCCTAGCCTCGACAGAATCAGAAGGGACTCCATGGCTCAGGGCAGGATGGGAACCATTCACCATCTGGGGTTGGGGCAATTCCCTTCTCCCCCAGGAGTGAGGCCGGGGCTGGGCGTGGGCATGGTGGGGGGCAGGGCCCTGGAGGCTCTGGCAGGTGCGGGTCCCAACTCAGCCTGGTCGCTCTTCTGGTCCCTCCTCAGTGGGCACCCTGGGATCCCCACTGGCTCCCAGCTCCCCTGCAGGAGGGTCAGGGGGTGGGAGTGGCTCCTTGCTGTGCTCTGAGGTCCCGGTGGGAAATAGCTCCAGCTCCCCGTTCTGCCCCCTGCTGCCGGGCTCCGGCTCCCATGCCCTCGCTGCCTCCTGCCACAGGTCTCGCTGGTGGCCTGCGGTGCCTGGGTGGGGGACGGCCTCAGGGTGCTCAGCGTTCTCTGCTGCTCCCCTATCCCAGCTGCTTCCCATTCAGCTGCCTCCGGCCCTGCTTCCACTTCTAGGTCTGGGGCCCCATGCTCCGTGACCCAGCAGGGAACTGCTGCCACGACCACGCTGCTGAGACCCTGTACCCCCCAGCCCCTTCACACACACCCTCTGCTGAGACCCTGCAGACCCAGCCCCCTCACTCACCGCCCTGCTGAGACCTTGCACCCCAGCTCCCTCACTCACCCCTTCCACTGAGATCCTGCACCCCTAGCCCCCTCACTCCTTCCACCGAGACCCTGAACCCCCAGCCCACTTTTGCACCCTCCTCCAGCCAGACACTTACCTCTAGTAGCCTGCTCCTGCCCCCTCCTCTGCATCTGCCACCTCCACATTTGCGAGACATCTACCCTTGGCGAGAGAGAGGGGTTGGTGAGTGTAGCTCTCACGCTTTCTGGCCGTGAAAGCCACCAGATAGAGGGGGGTTGGCAAGCATAGCGAGCAGGGGGCACACCCCCCAGTTGACATTTATTTGCAAAATGTAGTAACACTCTTTCATCAGTGCAAAGCTATAATGGAAGATCAGTAATTCAGCTATAGAAACTGTACTATAATGCAATTACTAAAACTAAGATTTCAGGTTAGTTAGGACAGTTTGGTTCTAACTTTATTCTGATGATGAGGGAAAACATTAACTAATTCATTTGGTTTTTTTAATTAAATTTTTCAGTTGATTAAGAAAGTAATGAGATATGTTGCTAGTGGAGTGATTCAAGAGCCTATTCATTTAAAAAGATTATTTGCATATAAATATAGTAATCATTTTTGTAATAATACTTATCACTTTCCATGGCATCTTCATCCAAAAATCTCAAAGCTCTAGAAAAATATGTATGATCATTAAATCTAGTTTACAGTTGAGTGCACCAAGTCACAGAGAAGTGATGTGATTTGCCTAAGGAGACACAGTGAGTTGATAATAGAGCAAGGAACAAAGTGTCGGTCCTCTGTTCTAACACTGCCTCATTTGTCGGCAAGGGAAAATACAAAAGACGAGGGCGATATAGTGCCATTTAGGTACAGCTTAGCCAAAGGGGCAGCATGGCATGGCAGCCTCAACTGGAGCACTGGAAGGCAAAATGCATCATGAAACATGCCACACCTACTACTGGGCCCCTTCCTCAAAAGTAGCTTGTGGGACTCCAATTCATCAAGCATCCTCTCTGTGTAACCCTGTGTTCCTGTCATTGTTGTCTGTGCCTGCCCGCTTTCTCTTTCCACACCTGTTGTTCCCGTCTTCCGATTGTTACACCCACTTATTGGCTCAAGTCTTCAATTACATTATAAATGTTTCAGGATAGAGACAGTGTCTATGTATTTGTGCCATGCCCAAAACAATGGGGCCTCAGTCGGCCTGGCAACCGTGCAAAGCCCTGGAGGGATGGGAATGCAGCAAAGCACACACTGAAGCTCAGCATAACACGTACCTGGCATGGGGTCTGTTTCCCCAAGCTGCTGGGAACCTGTCCAGGAAGCTCCACTGCCTCGACACCTCAGCTGTGCCCAGCTTTGGACCCTGCCATGCAGCCACAAAAACACTTGCCACTAGCCTACGCGCGCCCCATATGCCCCTGGTGGCATGTGGGGGCAGGTAAGCAGCTACACTGGCAGGCAGTCTGGGGTGAGTGCAGGAGACAGTGGAGAGAAGCAGCTTCCCTCTCCCCCTGCCTCGGGCGCTCTCCTTGCCCCCCAGTCCTGAGCAGACTGGCGCATGGCGCAAGGCCCCAATCCACGCTGCTGAGTGCTCGCCCTGTCTGCTGGAGCTGCTGCAGCTCATCCCCAGGGCAGCTCCTTCCCGACCCCTGCAACTTCAGCCCCTCCCACCGGAAGGGAGCCAGCCAAACCCACCCACTGAGCCAGGGCACCATGTGAGCAACAAACCTAACCACAGGTGGGGAGCGGAGCCTGGCTGGTGGGCACTTGCCTCTTGTCCTGCCTGGGCGTGGGCATTCTCTTGATCAAGGATGGGCAGTAAGTGGCCCATGGGCTGGATGCAGTTTGAAAGGGTTAGCTCCTTGCAGGCTGCCAGATGCTTTATCTACCTGCATGTCCTAATGTACGGGCGCTCGCAACTCCCCTTGGCCATGGTTTTCCGTTCCTGACGTGGTGGCCTGGCCTGAACTGCTTCCCACAGCTCCCATTGGCTGGGAACAGTGAACCAAGGCCAGTGGGATCTGTGAGTGGTCATATCTTCAGACATGCAGGTAAATAAAGTGTCTGGCAGACCTCCAAGGGCTATCACTGGCAAACTATGTCTGGCTCACAGGCCACTTTTTGCCCACCCCTGCTCTTGACCTTGGTGTCCCCTTACCATGTTGCCCACATGTAAGACTGGCCCAGTCTCACAAAACAGGATAGACAGCTGTATATATAGAATGTCATCTCTGTTTAACTTTTATTCAGTTGGGGTTGTGTGTGTCCAATTTCATTGTACTGTGTTTTTATTTAAAGTCCTAAATTATGCTCATTCATTGTCCATACCTCTCTTTGTGACAGAAACAGTCTGGTTTGGCATTTGTTGTTGTTTTTATGGGCCATCCATGTCCTCTACTTTGTTGTGTTTTATTTATTTTTATTTTGCTGCTGCTGCCGAGTTCTCTCCATTCCTTTCTGCTTGTTGATACCTGATATTGCAAATCCCTGACCTTCAGTCCTAGAGAGAGTCATTTGTAATTTCAAAATGCGAAGTCTGTGGTGAGAGGAGAGGTTGTACTGTATATACTGGCATGGCAATGTTCTTAACAATGGAAAAACTTGTAGGTGGGGTAGGGAGAGAATGCAACCCCTTGCTTCACTAACTGGCATGCTTTGTAATTGCTGCAATCCCAGCCACATTATCGTAAGAAGGAATACAAGTTGAACTCAAGGATTTCAAACAGACTGTGTATAACAATAGTGATAGAGATGCAGCCGTGTTAGTCTGGTCTAGCTGAAACAAAAGACAGAACTATGTAGCACTTTAAAGACTACATAGTTCTGTCTTTTGTGTATAGCAAGACACATAAGTCACATGTTTCTAAACAAGTTAAAGAAGCGGTCATTCCGGTTTGGTGGTGAATTTGTTTTTTTGCTGGAATCCTGTGTAAATGATGGAGCATGGTGTCGACATGTCTACACTGCATCTCGGAGCGAGCCCCCCAGCCCGGTTCCTCAGACTTGTGGCAGCAGGGCTCATGCTAGTGCACCAAAAATAGCTGTGTAGTTGCTGCTTTGCTATTGCAGTTCTGGCTCTCAAACTCCCCCTCCTCCCCAGCTTCAGAGCCTGAGCCACAATGTCTACACAGCTATTTTTAGAGCGCTAGTGTGAGCCTGTGGACCTGGGTTGGGAGGCTGACCACCCACAGGCAGTGTAATATACCCATATTGAGTGGGCAACACATTTTAAATCCAAATAAGGATTTTTTTCCTTTGTAAATGAGGCCCACTGCATCTTTGATGGAGCCCAGCTGATCCTTATCCTTCCCTTCTTATCATTAAGGGTACCTCATCAGAGGCGTTAATTAAGCTTGTAGCAGTGAGGTCCCCTCTGTGTCTGTCAGTGGTAATGCTCAGTCATCTGGAGAGGTCAGCACTGAGCAGTGTGAGAAGTTGCCTTCCCTGCAGCAGATAGCTTACCATTGTCTGCGGAGTGTTCAGCGGTGTCTCTAGCCAGCTAGGGAAAGATTCGTTCTCTTTCTTTTTCCTGTTTTCCCTTCTTTCCTGTTGGCAGTCACTGTAGCCCTTTTATGTCCATTTTAGCTGGAAGTGATTGTAAGTGGCTCTGAATCATCTCAAGCTCCAGTATCTTTGGCCAAGTGATACAGCAAGTCAGTGATACATGCTTGAGATCAGAAAACTGTTCTATGCACATTATTTTCATATATATCAAAAAACTTCTAGTAGCAATTACCTACACTCATCAACAATACTCAGTGTGTAATTTTCAGTTTTCTGCACAGAATTAATGATCTTGACAAAATATTATCAGAAGGCCAAATCCTGCAGTGAATTAAATGTCCTATAGGCTGTAAAAGTTTACTTTGCTTGAGTAAGGACTGCAGGCATCACTCTGCATGCCTGTTCACACTTCATTTGTGATACATAAGGAAAAGCACCAGCAAACTGTTGATGGTCATTGCCAATATATAGAATCAGTCACTCATAACTCTTACGTCTATTTCAGACTGACATGTAAGTTCTTTAAGGGAGGATCATCATTACTAGGGGCATGTCCGTCACCTAGCAGAATAAGGTTCAGTTCAGGGCTTTATAGTGCGCCTCTGCTACAAAGAATCAGTGATATTATTCCTAGTCTAGTTCTTGTGTTAGTAAATGAATTTAGAAATTTTTCCAATATTCTGTTAGCATGGGCCAATTTTCCTGCCTTCTTCAGATCATATTTTCATTAGGAGCTGCAGCCTCAAAAGAGTTTGTTTTATTTAAATAGGCAATAAAGACATTTAAGTTAAATTATTTTTACTGTAGTTGATGTTTAAGCAGCAGCCGACGTGATGTGTAGGCTACTGGCTAAAGAGCTTCTCATTTGATTTTTTCTTTATTTCAGATGCAGAGGGAAATTACGTACACAGGCCGGGATGGACCAAATGCTCCCCGGCCAGGATCTGCTACACATCCTTCCCATGCAATTCCAAGCTCCCCGTCTGCTACACCTGTGCCTCACTCTGTGCCCCCCTCTCCATCCAGAATTCCTTACGGGGGGGGCCGGCCCATGGGCGTGCCAGGCAATGCAACGATTCCCAGAGACAGGCTCTCAAGCATGCCAACATCAAGGTCCATATCGCCGAGCCCTAGCGCCATTTTGGAAAGAAGGGATGTAAAACCAGACGAGGACCTCAGCAACAAAAACCTTGCCCCGTTTAGAAATGAAGGCCTTTACGCTGACCCCTACTTGTTTCACGAGGGGAGGATGAGTGTTGCTGCTCCCCATGCTGGACACCCTCTTGATGTCCCTGATCACATTGCAGCTTATCATCGCAGTGCACTGAGGGCTTCAAACACCTACTGTAACCCTTCTATGCAACCTGACATGATGGAACAATCGTTATACAGACAAAAACCAAGAAAATACCCTGACAGCCATTTGCCAACTCTTGGTCCTAAAACTCCTCCTGCCTCTCCTCACAGAGTCGCTGACATGAGACTGATTGATATTCATACTCAGCATAACACTCATGTGCCCCCTCATGTCATCCAGTCGGACAGGTCTTCTCCTTGTCGCCAGTCCTTTAAAAAAGAACCAGGAGCACCAATGTTTGTGGAAACTAAAGCACGGAATGCTATGGGTTTACCTGGCATGGTCGAGGTAGTTCCGTCTGCAGCTGAGAAACAGGTGTTTGGCTATGGACCAGCTGCAGTGCCCAAAGACAAAGAGACAAGGTAAGACAGAGCAAAACTATGAGGTATGTACATGAGAGAGAGTCTCATGATCCGTGTGCATAACCTCATTTCACAAATTGGAGACTAGTATACGGGATGTGGACCTTAGGGAATTATTAGGTCAATAAATTAAAGGGGCTGATGTACCAAAAGGACTAAATTGGCTTTCAAAAAAGTGTTGCATCCTAATGGTGATCCAAAGTGATATTAATTAGTGTACATTTCAGTCATTTGAAAAAATAAAATGATTAACTGGGATTTTTTTTTTCAGACAAGTAAATCATGTTACAAGAACAAATGTTATGCTGCTCATGCTAATAAGGGAATATATTTCACACCTGTTCAGAATGACACTCTGATATTACAATTTCTGTTCTTTATGGAGTGGAGTTTTTCTCATCTAGTGTGAGGAAATGGGGAGAATTTATCACTAGCTGTCTTATCTGTTGTAAACCATGAATTTGCATAAAATAGAATAGTTTGTTTTCAATATATTCTCCCGGGAGCATTCCTGAGATCAGCAAGTCTGTCTTGCTGAAGAAACTCAAATAAGAATGTTCTTCCTGTTGATTTTCCAACATCAAAAATGGTTCTTTGATGACTTATCAGTTAGTTATCACCTGATGATGATCTCCCCTGTGTTCCTGAGGGTCAGATTTGTGCAATGGTCTTATGGTGACTTGCTGCCATAGACCCTGCTCTGAGGCAGAAGAATGGTTATACTGGCAGTTGGCTAAGATATACCAATATAAGTTGTGCTAATGGGTAGACTATTGTCTGTGCTGCTTTCATGGAACTCTTTAGGGAATTGACGGTGGTTAGCTAGACAGTGCTAGGCTCTCAAAGGCTAAAGGTAACTGTGGAAGGTAACTCATGACTCGACCCTGGGAGAGAAGCAGCACCTCGCATCTCTCTTAAGTGCTTCCCCTTACATAGGGCTTGCAGCCTGACAGGAACCCAACAGAACCCAACTGAAGTGTCACATTTGATTCTGGTCTGAAACCAACCTGACCCATTCAGGTTGTCTCCAAATACCTTCTCCTACCTGTGGGGTTGGTGAAGTGGCAGCAATGTGCCCCCCTGCTGCTGGCCATTAGCACCTTACTGCGCTATGTATGCTACAGAGTGAGTGTACTGACATGTTGCAGAGCACGTATCCATGCCAGTGTGGGGAGAGGGAAGTCCTCACTAGGCTGAGCCCCATGGGTGGGTCAGCAGCAGCGGTGCTGATACAAGCTAAGGGTGAAATATAGGTTTGAATCGGGCTTGAAAATGACTCAGCCCTCTCCTGTCTGGTTTGGGTCCAGTGTGTGCTTTAAAATTAGACCTGAGCAGATTTGTACCACACATCTCATTGACAAGCTCAGAAGGAGTCTCCTCAAACTGTAATTGGCTAGAGAGGATTAACGCGGCATGTGTCTCAAGGATGGGAGGAGAGGGGAAATGGATGGAGGATGTGTCTTAAAAGAATCTCAGCCATCCACAAAAAATTGCGTGCTAGCCCAGCAGGGTAGTGGCACATCAAGGTTATGAGTTAGAGACAGTTTCAGTCTAGCGCAGTGGCGGGCAACCTGCAGCCCAAAGGCTGCATGTGACCTATTGGGGTTCTGTGTGTGGCCCACAAGACATTTTGCTTACCATTGCTCTCACACAGTTGCCAGATTCTGCTGGTTTTCGTCCATGTAGGGTTTTTTCCCTACTGGTATTACAAAAGTGATATGCTCTAAGAACCAAGGGCATGTGAAGTGAGATGCGTGATGATTGCACACAACATTGACTGAGAGAGCCATGAATCCAGTCACAGTGCTGCTACAAATCAGTCAACTCGCCCCACAAATTCTAGGCATGCAAGCGCAGTGAGCAATTCTACCCTATCCTGGGAGACCATCTTGGTTACAACAATCTTGCGGCCCACACATGTGGCTCGCTCACTAACCCAGGTTGTCCATCATTGGTCTAGAGTCAATGCAACTTTTTTTAAACACTATGTGTAGGTTCTTGAAATCTAATTGCAGATTTCCCGTGGTAGAGCAAGGGGATAACTTGAACTATATTTGCCATTTTTAATGCAAAAGTTTCATCCTAGACAGATTGGAAATAGGAGAGCTATCAGCAACTCTCTTTCCTCTTTACTTAGCTTATCTCCTCCTAACATCCCTTTGCCCCCAAGTATAATCACAGGCGTGCCCACGTATGCATGTGTAAACACACACACTGGTGAAGTTGCAGATAATTCTGTGGTGGTTTGAAGGAATGTATGCATCAGCAGTCTGTGTACTCTTCCTAAAGTGCATTTAAAGTTATGACTACAATATTTGTAGAATAGCACTTCTAAATATATACATGTATTTAAAATTCAACCCAATATTTATTAAAAAAATACACTGGAAAGTGCTCGTGTTTTATGTTGTTTCTTTAAACCCTGAGTGTCTAGGCTATTTTAAAAAAAATCATAGTAAATACCAAAAGCAATTAGTGCACATTAGTCTACTGTCTAAGCTCTGAAATATTACTTTAGGAAATATTTTTGAGTTATACAACTTTAAAGAGCCTTAAGTCTTATTTTGTCCTTCTGTAATTTCATAAACAATAAAAACTATTTTTATTGAAATTGTGTTAAATGAATTAAATAATAGAAAGAGCCTCCTGGCTGAATTCTGTTTCAATTTAAGCTGAATGTTTACAGCTCAGTTATCAACAGCTGACAGGCAAGAGTTATAATGGAAGTGATTAATCCTCTCTGTGTCTGGCTGTGGGAGGTGGCACATTTATAGTCTAATCAGAAAGGGTTTGAACCCGTCTTGTGTTATATTCAGCAAAGTCATGAAAAACAAGAAAATAAAATAACAGGGCTGAGTCTTCAGCCCTTAAGTCACATGTGGCAAAATTCACAAGGTCCTACATAAGCCCTTTAGTAAAGGTTTATGTGGGACTTATGTGATGCACAGGTCTCATGCCAGCCTTCTGAATGGGAGTGACTTTCACAGATTTAAGCAAGAACAATTGAAGTCAGCTGGACTTTAGTGGTTGGGGATCTTGAGCACTGAATGTAGCCATCCGGATCACCTTGGGTAGAGCATGTCAGATTCTGCACTGCCTTGTCCTCTTATGTGCTTATTGACTCTTGTGCACGCTTTGCCACATCAGAGTGGTGTGCAATTTTATAATAACTTTGTACGTATGTAAACAGTTTCTAAGGGGCCAGGCGGTGACGGTCTCAGTGCTTTCATCATCTTTTATGTAGATGTTTTGAAGTTGAAGACTCATTTAAAATGACTAGACGTGGTTTGAGGCTTCTGCAAACTCAAACCAGCAGTTTAAGAGCTGCTATTAATACTGTCACAATATACTTTGCATTAGAAAGAAAAAAGTGTGATTTGCACTGTGTATTCTGAGAACTTACCTGGAAAAAGTAGTATCCTAAGGTCTTTCTTGACCAGATAAAGTGTATTGATTAAGCATAGATGCACAGAAGAAATTTAAGTGGATAGAATTTCAACTAAATCGCTTTTCCCCTTACAAATCTTGATTTTTTTCTGTTTCCTGGGATGCAGTGAGCAGGCTAGAAAGAAACTGGTGTTACATGAACACATTTGGAAGTAGAGTGTGTTTGACTTCTAATAACAATACGCTGCTTTTTCCATAGACAATGGGGGGTTGGCCTTTGGGATTTTGATGTTAGCAGCGATTAAATTGGTCCAAGAAAGGTATTCACAATTATTTTCCATCTTCCCCTTTGGAGTTTCCCATGTTGAGTGATTATATGCTGAGGAAATCAATCTCCTAAACTAACAAGTTTGTCGAGGTTCATGTTTGGAATTTCATGTTTGATTTGTTTTAGATAATTATCTTTTTTTTCTATTTATTTTCTCTCTGCTATTTTCCATGCATCTCCTTCCATGCAACCTGAGCACCTAATTAATTATTGCACCAATTCCTTTGTCAAAATAATTGTGTGACAAAATTTGCTTTACAGTAATACAAAAAAAGTTCTAGTGTTATCAGGAGGTTAAAAAAACTAAAATATCTGAACTTTCTTATGCAAAAAGTTATTAAAAGTCTCCTCCCATGTTGATTGTAAAGGAAACACTATAAAAGATTGAATTGTTTTATCTTTAAAGAATTACAATCCCAAAAATCTGAGGCTCAGAGGAATTTACTTCATTAATGAGTGGCCATGTACAATTTTAAAAATGATTAGCTTCATTTTTTGGATGGTGCATTTATCTGGTTCAGGGTAGGTTACTGTGGGCAGTGCAAATCTGTAAATCCTGAGAGCTCGGAAATTGATTTTTTTCAACAGTTAGTCTGAATTAACTTGACTAAATGGCAGTATTATTTATTTACATTGCATGTGAAACAACATTTCACTTAAGTGTTGTAAAATTCCAGGGTATTTAGTAGTTACTCAACTATCATCAGGTACTAAACTGCCAATATACTTGTACAACACATTTTCTTGCAATAAAAATAGTTTTCTGAAGCTTACTGAACTTTTTCTGAGATCATATTTTTGCCCTCCTCTTTTTGTGCCATCTGAGAATCCTGATGGATGTTAATTTAAAGTCAAGTGAAAAAAGTATGAAAAAGTATTACTGAGTAAAGATCTTGGAACTCTGCCCATCCTCTGACCCTTTAGCCATGTGACTCTCTAGCTACAGGATCCTTTAGACAGAATCAATATGAGATAATTAACCAATCTTATTTATATCCTGTGAGCCCTTCTGTGTCTTACACTTTGCAATCAAAGTAGAGCTTTGCTTTTACTGGTGCTAAGAATATTTCCTGAAAAGGTCTCCACTTTTAGCCCCCAAACACAAATGGGTATGGTAGGTGGCCCCTGCTTGTGGCTGGCTCTTATCAGGTGTGATAGGAAGTCTCTGACAAGTTTTTTTCCCTACCTTAGAACCCTGTGCAGAGCCTGTGGGAAGCAGAGCCACTACTCCACACTCTCACCACTTGTTAGCACTTACCTCTCCAAAACGAGTGAGGTGGTGTAGTGGCCCCAGCCCTATCTTCATACTGCCAGCAGAGCTAGCTAGCTTCAGATGGCAGTGCACACCTCACCCATCTCATTTGTATCCTGCAGTGGTCCCCAACCTTTTGAGGCTGCCGCACGCCTGGGGGTGGCACCGCGCGGGCGCCTGGGGCCCAGGGCGCAAGAATGGCTCGAGCCAGCCCTGGTCACTAGGCAGGAGCACATGAATGCCCTGGCGGGCGCCATGGCACCCACAGGCACCGCGTTGGGGACCACTGGTATCCTGGGTTGCTCCAGAAGTGGTAGTCTGCAGAATCACATAGTTTCTCTGCATGCAGTTCATTGGGTAAAGGCCAAGTGGCTGGACCCGTATGACTTATACAGTAGTAGAAGACTTACCTGGCATTGGCCGGGGCTGAGGATGGTGAGGGCCATGCTGCCCACCCGCCAGCTTCTCCGTGGGGACAGCCCAGGGGAGGGGAGGGCAGATTGACCCACCAGCTAGCTTCTCCTCAGGGGCAGTCCGGAGGCAGCGGGGGCCTGCACAGCCTGTCTACTGGCTTTTCCCTGGGGCCGGCCTGGGGGTGGCAGGGGCCATGCAACATCCGTCCTGCTCCCTGGGCCGCTTGCTGCCCCCTGTGGTCATTTGTGAGTATAACTGTCCCTGCTCTCTCACCCCTCCCTTTCTGTTTGATACAAAACAATTGTATTCCAGGCACATCCCAGTGCCCTGGCACAACCAAACCCTGACCTTGCTTTAAGTTATTATAAGAGCTGCGCACCAAATGTGGTGGTCCTAGCTCTTACCGTTTGGGAGAAATTCTTGAACAAACGGACTCACAGACAGACACATGGACACACAGACAGACACACAAACTCTCTAAAATATATAGTAGATAAGGAAATGGCACCTGCACTTTGGCATCTTGCTATTTGAGGAGTGCGACCAAGATGAGACATTGACATAGCTGATGCAGAATAATTGCTTGTGTATAAGAATTTTCAAGGATTATTACACCAGCATTTAAAAGTGTTCCTTTTAATTTAGCATGTAGGTCAGAGAGATTAATTCTGATTTTATTAGAAGATAATTGAGATGTATGACAATGTACACATGAAATCAAACATCTCTTTAATTGTATGCATCCTTTTACTTGGGGAACAGAAAGCTGAGTATTCCCATTACACTTTGCTTCATACCCTCCCTGGAGTTCCTGCATCTTAGCCACCTAGCCTGCTGAAGAGGGTTCAGGTGAGGTCTGTAATACCACTCTTAACTGGGAATTGAGAAATACAAGGCACTCTCACTATCTAGAAGAAGTTCACACAAAAAATCCCAGCTTAAAAATGTGTTATTTTTATTAAGTTAAAATGTTTAACACAGGCTCTTTTCATGTAGTTTAATACAAGGAAATATGTCTTTGCCTGTAGCTGACTTTGACTTGGTGAATCATATAGACTCTGTACTTTGGTTTAAACATGAAATATCACATTGAAAAAGCCTTCTTTGGGATACCATTCTAAGTATCTGCTGGGGAGATACTTGATACTTGAAGAGCCATTTGAATATGTGTATGCCAGGTGGAGTACACATATAGCCTAGGGTAGGTAATGGACATGAATGATTACATGATTGAATTTCTGTTTTGTTCCTGTACCAGACATGAGGCAGCGCCTCCAGGGAAGGAGAGGAACATACAAGTAATGCTTGGATATGTCCCAGTGAGAAAAGGATAGAATTCTGGCGGAGTGTAGTGCCCAGCACAAAATGTCCCCCCAGCCAGTACAAGTACCCGCAATAGAGGAGACAATTTGTTCCATGCAAAGTTCAACTGAATCACAAGAAATAAACCTAATTATAAACTCTGAAGACTCAGAGGGATCAGCGACTGGGTTCCAGAAGGACAAGGTTTAGGTTTTGCTGTGCTGCTCTCAGAAGGGAAGATGGTTAGGCCAGGAGTGGGCAATAATTTTTGGCTGGTGGCCACTTCAAAAATGTTTGAAGTGGCCCTCGGCCATCCTCAAAGGGGTGGGGCTTAAAATGGAAGGGGCGGGGCCAGGATGCTTCTGGGCCACAGACCATGATTGGTCTGGGGTTGGGGAGCCCCTTTGTCCCTCCTTCCCACTAAGCAACCATGCCCCTGGCAGGGCAGGAAGTGGCATCACACGCTCCTCCACCCGCAGGCCAATCAGAGTTTGGGGCCGGGGGAGTGCACGAAGTTTCTTCCGCCTTGCGAGGAGCATGCGGTACTATTTTAAGTGCCGTGTGCTCCTCGCAGGGTGGGAGCAGGGCGGAGGAAGCTTCGCGCGTTCCCCCCACTCCCAGACCAATCAGGGCTCGGGCCGGGGGAGCACTTGACGTCTCCTCCCACCCTGCGAGGAGCATGTGGCACTTCAAAGTGCTATGTGCTCCTGGCAGGGTGGAGGAAACTTTGCGCACTTCCCCTGCCCTGAGGCCCTAATTGGCCTGGGGGCAGGGGAGCAGCAGGGCCTCCGCAGTCTGGATCAACCCACTTAGCAGCCCAGATCTGGCCCACGGAGGACCTTTTGCCCACTGCTGGGTTAGGCTGTGACAGTCTTATTTTCTGAACAGCTGGCTAAGGAGGAGACTTAGGAAACTACCTTCCTGAAGAATAAAACTGGTGAATTTCTCCAGCAAAACTTAGCTCTGCTGAGGCATCATGCTGCTTGTGCAGGAGGTGCCAAGTATGCCTAAGAAAGCTGTTAGAACAGCGGGTGTGTTCAGGCTTTGATCTGACCTTTTCCTCACACAACAACTGACTTTCCCGTGTTCCTATGAAAATTGTACTGAACAATGCAAGTGAGGTCCTTTTTACACTTGCACACTTGGACTGTAGAGTTGCTTTGGTAACAGTGCAAACAAGCAGCCCTCCCCTAGCTCTCGCTGCGGGGGAGATGGAGGCTAATCTTGGGACATAGGGTGATGAGAGCACATTCTTTCTTCATGTGAAGGCATTTGGAGGGCTCCCCGGGAAGGCTGTGGCAGCACATTCTTCTCTTTCCTGCTCCTGTTCAACACATTCTTTTCCCCTTCTTTCCTAGATTTTTTTTCATCCCAACTTGCCACTGGAGTCTCAGCAGCAAATTATTTCTCGCCCCCCTCTGACTTAGGAGGAAAGCTTGCCAGCACAGTCCCTCTGTCGGAGAAAGGAGGGGAAAGGATACTAAGTTATGTTCTTCTTCTCCAGACAGAGCTGGTTTTATAGTCACAGGAATCACTGGGCCTGATAGATCATCTGATCTGTTAATGTTCATGTACCGTCCTGTGACAGAGTCTGATGGCAAACTTTTATTCAGAGAATTTAATGATTACAGGCAAAATTATCAAATGTGGACACTTTATATTCACCATCATAATAATAGCAGTTCTGATCTTCGAAGGTCCGGTAGCATTCATTGACTTCAGTGGGAGTTTTCTTAACATCATGCTAGTTTTATTGTGTTGACGAAATATGGGTTTAGATGCTTAATTTTAAGCACCGACTTTTGATATTTTTTGGCTTAGATGGTTATAATACATACATGGACTTAAGGACAAAACCATTTTTTAAAAAATGCTGTCACATCTTTTGCAAAATAAAGAATTCTGGGCCGTATGAAGCATTCTTTAGCATCCTTAACGTTCTGACCATGTGACAAATAACATGGGCTATTGGCTTGATTCCACAGCTTGATTCCTCATCATCTTCTACTTCTCAGCCTACCTCCTCCTCTCATAAAAAAAAATCCTAAACTTTCATTATCCGTTTTGTATTACCATAATTTAATTTGAAAAATAAAATTGTTTCCAGACTTTCAAGTGTGAGATGGAAAGACAGTGTTATTTATACATTCATAAAGCAAATAGTCTCCTTCCAGTTTAGTCTTGGATCCAGAAAACTTTTTGGTGATAACCCAAATAACTGCTTCCATAATTAAGTGTTACGAACACTGCATTAAAGTTTGTTAGATTATTTTTACCTCAGACGTGTAGTGCTTGCTCTTTGTTCCCCTAGAAGGTTTCAAAGTTTACTGTAGTCCAAAGCACTTTTCTTAGTTCTGAGATCAATAATGGTGGGAACAAAAATGACACAACATGTTTCTAGGCTTGCCAGATGCTTTCAACAAAAATCCCGAACATGGCAAACTTGGATAAAAAAAAAAAAAAAAAAAAGGGGGGGGAGGAATTGAGCAAAAAAAAGGGGGGACCTTTAAATGGCCCCTCACTCCCCTGCTCCAGACGCGGCAGGGGAAAACTGTCCCCACCGGGCTTCAGTCCGAGGGAAACAGGAAATACCAGACATTTCACATGTCTGGTATTTTCTGGGTTTTTTTACTGGATGGGGGACCTGAATACCGAACTGTCCGGGCGAAAACCGGACACCTGGCAACCCTACATGTTTCTTAGTTTAAAATAAATGTGGTCAGATTCATTAATGTTTTAGGGGGCTCTTAACGTGGCTGTTCTGCCTGAAAATGAAGGGGTGGTGTGTGGGTGTTAAAGCAATGAACAGACACACCAGAGTTTATCCTTTGTTGCCAGCTGACTGAGCCCTCTCCTTCTTTGTGTCTGTTTTCAGTGAGGATCTTATCTATCACAGATGTTTCTGGTGGCCTGTTTCGTTGGTATCTTCTGGGTGCTTCAGAGATGCATAATCTCCCACAGCTCCTCACAGCTCTATCAGGCTCTCATCTTTTGAGAGAGTTTGTTACTGATCATCTTGGTTTTTGGATGATTCTTCGCATGTGCTGGAATGTCATTAGTTGGATTTCTCTAGAGAAATAAAGATAAAAATATAGTGTCATGCCATATTTTACATACATGTAAACCATTAAATGTATTAAATAATTAGGGCTTCAGAAAGGAAGACCTGAGGCCCTACACTATTATGTGCCTACAGACAGGCAGTTACCATGATGACATGTGAAACCCAAGTGACAGTGTGTGCAAATGGCTACTTTGGAACCTTTTGAGTTGAATGCATGGGCATTTATCTGCTTTGTATGTACATTCATGTTAACTACACATGCAAATATAGGTCTACAATTTTTTGTGAATTTCCTTCTTCCCTATCCACACTGACACCTCACTGAAAGCATTGACAATAGCCCATATGTACTATAGTGGTTTGCTATTTCTTTTCTACATGTTTTATGAAATTACTTGGGACATTTGAATGACCATAGGATCTTTTTATTTTAATGTCTTCTTGCTGCACTTGAACTCCTATGCCTGTGATAGTGACATTACAATAATTTCTATAGCAGACAGCTGTGATGTCAAATGCAAAGGATTGTGATTTTGAGTGGGAAGCAGGTATCTGGGGCAGATGAAATGCTTCTGAAGCAAAGATTGGGGCACA
Organism: Rafetus swinhoei; assembly: GCA_019425775.1. Classification (NCBI taxonomy): domain Eukaryota; kingdom Metazoa; phylum Chordata; order Testudines; family Trionychidae; genus Rafetus; species Rafetus swinhoei. The sequence goes on from CM033424.1 coordinate 225,592,133, forward strand.
GTTAAAATACTAACAACAAGGAACTTGAAATCCTTCATCCTATAATCCTTACACTCAGGTGAAACTCTAGTCCCAGCGGAAGTAAAAAAAAAAAAAAAAAAAAGCCAAGAAATATGTATAGCAGCAGATTTTTTTCTGGAGAAGATGATTTTCAATAGTTTCCAGGCGGTATTAGCTGACGAGCTAAGTGCCTTTTTTGTGAGATCACTGTATTAAAATCTATACTTTTTATCATCTGTTTTTTATCCCAGGCAGATGTCTTTGTATTGTCTGCTTGTTATCATATGACACTTTGTCTAACACCAGGATGTGGCCTGCCTTTTTAACAAGGTGTATGCAAATTGATACTCATAAGCCTTGCACAAACATCTTTCCAATCCTGTGGTGATAATTCATCTAGAAAAATGAGTCTGAAAGCAAATCTATGTGGCTTTAACAAACAATTCTCTTGTCTTACAGAGAGAGGATGCAAGCCATGGAGAAACAGATTGCCAGTTTAACTGGTCTTGTTCAGTCTGCGCTTTTAAAAGGGCCAAATACAAGTAATAGCAAAGATGCTTCTAGGTAAAAAAAAAAGAATTCATTAAATCTGTTTCTCTGTAATTATTGTTAATGATCAATTTACAAAATTAAACTTCTAATGTAATAACAGAAGATTGAATGAAGATTGATTTTCTTTATCACTCTTGAGAAGAGCTGGATTGTTAGGCAGAGTGGGAAAAGTATTCCAGCCAATGAATGGAGATTTAACTACATTGTTCTTGTTGAAGTTAATAGGAATAATACAGCTAAATCTTTATGCTTATTGCTGGAAATGTACCCCTTTGCTTAACCTGTATTTAAAAATTTATTTTGAAAAACAAAACAAAACAAATCCACTTATCCAACAGCAATTTAAATTAAAAAAACACCTGACAAAAACAACAAAAACTCCCCAGTGTGTATGGTTGACAAGGTAATTTTTATTAATTGATGATAATCTTCACTGCAAATCTACAGTACAGCTAATCCTTGATAGTTTCTTAAAGATCTATTTGCAAAAAAAACTTGGAAATTTTAAGGCTGACTTTTTTTTTCTTTTCTTTCTTTAGTGGGAAGATGACAAAAACCATGTCCAGTAAGAGCACCATTGACAGTGCAGGTAAGGCTATTCTTTTTTAAATGTACACAATACACAAATCTTCCTTGTAACTCAGAGCCCTGTAGGTATTAACATCTTATCTTACAGGAATGCCAGTGCAGCTGTAACTACAGTGTCAGAGGCAAGGCATAGCCTTGTGCTGGTTCTCTGAAAAGGGATGAATTTCGCTACCTATGCATATCTCCTATTATTCATATCCTCAATCTGTGCTGGTACTGGTGGAAAAATAGTGGTATCTTCACAAACACCACCCTAGACAAGCTCTTCTTATGTGAGGTACTAAAATCCCATAGCACTCACATCAGACTGCCGATATAAAGAATATGATCACATGTGCTCTGCTGGGTCTTTTCTCGGCGGAGCTTAGACACAGCCTAAAGCAAGGCACTATTAAGACATAGGAACTTGCCTGTGACTATATCTCTGAGTCATATGAGGATATTAGCATCTTGCTTACATTATTTTTAAAAACATGGCTTCTGTCCCTTATAGTTGCAAAGGAAACTTGAAAATGTGCCCCAAATGTAGCTGATGCAATGATGTGGGCTTGAGTATGCAAACCAGCTCCTGCAGAGCAAGGAGCAGCAGCCAACAGAGTCAGTGAGGAAGCTCTCTGGTGCCATAATCAGCTTCAGAGCAGACCCGGCTCTCATTGCTTGCATTGTTACTAAAGGGTATTGAGCAATGTTCCCTGTAAGGTGTGTGCTTGTGCATTTGCTTAGAGGCAATTAAAATGCTGCCCAGCTGATTAGAAGAATGCCCACAGCTAGTGTTTTTATTTGTACTTATGGTGTACATTCTCACATGCCTTGGTGCACATAAAATTATTCTGCACATGGGTGGAAAAAAATCCGCAAATGGATGAAATGGATTAAAGGGAACGTTGGTATTAAGATGTTTAAAAATATTACTGAATACCTTTTTACCTATCCAAATTGTCAGTCAATAAGGAAGAAAAGGGGTTTTATCCATTGTGGAAATGTCCCATATAAAAGAAAATTAAAACCTTTCTGTAAGGTGTTTAAACAATCCTATAGAATTGAATAGATAATTCTAGCTCTGATGTAGAATGATTTTTGTTGGTATTTATAGCAAACAAACCAGCTGTACAGACAAGGTATATTTCTAAAGTAAATTTTATAGATTTTAGTCACTCTTTACAGATCCATGTTATATTTCTAAAGAGCCCTATAGATTTCATCTCTATTAAATTCTATGAGATCTTTCTGTTAGGGTTGCTTCACAATAAGGTACTACAGTGTTTCTCAACCAGTGGTACGAGTACCCTTAGGGGTACTTGAGAGAAGTCTGGGGGGTACATCAACACAACTGAAATTTGGAGAAAACTGAATTTTTGTTTTAAGTTTTACAGTGCTTTATTATTTTTATACTTTTTACACCCAAAAATTTCATCGCCCGCCTGTCTACAATTAAGTTGTTGAAACAAATATGTTGCAAAGGTAGAAAAAAAATGTGTGTGTCTGAAAACTGTATGTACTGGGGGTACTTTTTTTTTAAAGGGGTACTTTATAAAAAAAGGTTGAGAAACACTACTATAGATATAATGAAGCTAAGAAACATGGCAGTCAGCAAGATAGCATTTTCCCTTATTCAGACACATTGATCTGTTACTAACTATTGGCTTCCTCCTAAGATGTGTTGGATAGTCATCAGTCCCTATGACGCCAATAAGATTTGAAATTACTCAGCATATGTCAGGATTAGGTCATATTTGTAGTAACTGTATTGGGCATTTTCGAGGGTTAGGATAAGGATGTTACAAAAGAACACATCACCTAACATAAGCACCCATGCAACTGCAGTACTTTAAATTATTTGCAGATGTATCAGTTGCTATGGCAGCCTTCAGCAGCATTTATTAATTTGTTGTCTCCTGGGCCTCTGTGTGTTTCTGTTGCAGTGCATTGAATGCAAGCAGATGCAGTTCCGTGCTTGCTAGCAGCACTGTTTCTGATAAGAGGAATCTGTTCTGGCATGAAATACAGTTTGCCAACCTGACAGTTTTATTCACAAATCTTTTATACCAATCACGATCCATCCCAGTGGAGATGTTAATTCAGCTCCAAGAATGCAATTTTAGGGAAACAGAAGTGTGATGTCAGATTTGAACATGGCCAATAGAAAAATATTGAATATATGCAACAGAGTAGGGATGTAAGTGAGTAGTCAAGTAGTCAGCTACCCAATAAGCTTAAGCCTACTCGCACTCTCCCCCCAGCCCTGCTTGCTGCTTCTGTATTACAGGCATCAAGGGGGGAGAAGAAGGAGCCGCAGTGCCACCTGCTCCCGCCTCCCCCACGTGTTGCTGCCTCTGTCAGCCTGAGCCAGCTCATGGTTGCTGCGAGCAGAGGCTGCTCTGCATCCCACAGAGCAGCCCCTGTCTGCGGGGATCCCAGGGGCTGCTGCTAGAGCAGCCTGTGTTTGCAGCCAACCCTGGCCACCGTGGACAGGGGATGCTTTGCGGCAGCAGCCCCTATCCACGGGGGCTCCTGGTTCCCTGCTTGGACCCCCTGTGGACAAGCCTGGCTTCTCCAGCTGGGACCCCCTAAGCAAGCCCGGCTCAGTCCCAGCTTGCACTGGGTCTGGGACCTGTCCTCACTGCAGCTCTGCATTTTAAATGTAGTAACAGCAACTGTTTGTATCAACTACACAATTAGCCAATTACCTGCCTCTTCACATCCTGACAACAGCGACCAATTTAAGAGCCTGATGCTAAAACTGGATCTCTCCAGTTGTACCCCTGAACATGCATGGAACACCACTGAAATCAAGATCTGGTCCTAAGTAGGTAGGACCGTGTTATCTGGGATAAAAACAGTACAGTTTCTAAAGAAAGAAGGCAGTTCGATACTTTCAGTTAACTTAGTGAGAAATACTCTATCTTTCTAGGAAGCTGCAATAGGATCATATTTAGTAACATTCCTATCCTCTTCCAGTTCATTTTCATTACATGATAAAAATAGATAATACTTTGCAATCAGATCTTGTCAGATAAAAAGCACTGTACCAACAATAACTAATTAACCTTCACAATGTCTTTACTAGGTAGCCATGGCAAGTATTATTTATTCTCTTACTATAATGTAGGGAGGTGTTCCCAAGACTGCATAAAAAATCAGTCTTATGACTGAATCTCTCCTGGCAGCCAATACTGTTCCCATTCCCATGTGTCCCTAGTGCCTCTCCTATTTACCGATGTATATTGTGAAGGATTTGAAAGGTTTCTGGTTTTGATACCATAGCACATGCACATTAACCCAGCACTTATAACAACTGGAAACATAAAATCTACTCACCTTTGTATTGCGTTGGTATAATGGCACCGTGCAACGTTTAAGTCTTCTGGCTCTCCTTGTGCCTATACTAACTCACATGAACCTTTTTGCAGCACTGTTCAGGGTTGGAAATCACAAGCCCTGTCATACATGACACCTTATATTCATGCAGCTACCTAATCTCACTAAGCTCCCCCTCAGCAGACCGGACAACAGGAGGATACCGGGGGAATTGCCCAGGGTCCTGGGGGATTTAAAAGGACCGGGGGCCCAGGCCACTGCTGCGGCAGCTGAAAACCCTGCCACGCCCTTTTAAATTGCCCAGTTGGGCCACAGGCATGGGTGCATGGGCGACATGTAGAGCCTTCCTTCGGGGAGGATAGGCCCCTGGCTCCAGTCCCTCCATCTACCCCTGCCTCTGCCCCCCGTGACTAGAGCTGTGAGATTCCTTCCCCCCTTCAGCTGGACTCACAAGTCCCCCCCATGCCAGGAGAGACCCCGAGTGCCCCCACCCAGCCAGAGGACTCCTAGGCCAGCTACAGGGTCAGGAGAAACCTTAACCTCCCTCTGCCCCACCCAGATTCCTAGACCAGCTGCAGCTGTGCCTCCCCTCCCTTCCCGCACCCAGCCTGCTCTGGGGAAAAGCGTTTCTTCATCGATGCTTTTCATATGCCCTATGCAGGTTTTGGGGGCTCTGGGTTCTGCCTAGGGAATGTATGGAAAGTGCAGCTGCAGCTGGCGTGGGACTCTTCTGAGCAGGTACGGGACAGGCTGTTTGCAGCCTGGGAGTCCTCCAGGCAGATGGAGAGAGGAGAAACTCCTCTGGGCAGGTGGGGGATGGGGCTGCGACTGGCCAGGGGGTCCTCTGGTCGGGGGGGAGGCTCCAGGGTTTATCTGGGGGGCTGGCTCTTGCTAGGGAGGGGGTAGGGGGCCCATTATTGCTCTGTCCTGGGGCCTGGAATTGCTGTCGGCAGGACTGCCCCTCGGTCAGAGTTCAGATTTATCTGGGTCAGCCCACAAGTGAGGGCTGCTACCTAAGCCCAAGTTCCAGTTTCTATTATCTGAAATAAAATCAGATTTACCGGCATGGGGTAGTAATAAAGGGGAGGGGGTTCTTAAATAAAAGAGTACGTAAAAAGCACTCTACAGAAGAAACTCTGCTAAGTTAGAGTGTTATAAAGTATGGTTATAGATGGAAACCTTACGTAATAGAATAATCTTTGGTCTGACCAAGCGAGGACTGCCTCTGTTCAAAATGTTACGTGTTCCAAGGAGGCATGTAGGTAATTAGAGCTCCCACTTCCTTTATAGCTATGCTTAGCTTGTCAGCTAATGCTAAATAATGCCTTTATTTTTCTCCAAACATATTTGAATTTCAACACACCTTCACCCTCCAAAACCAGTTTTGCTGATTCTCGTTTGGTTGTGACCTATCCCTGATGTGTATTAGATCTGGCCATTAGGCAATAGCCTCTTATAATATACACTTCCACTTAATTACAACATACATAGCTATCATCTTTTGTAATTTCAAATACCACTTTAAGACAGAGCTATGTAGGAACATTGATTGAGCAATCCCTTCTAGAACACTGGTAAGCAAAAATGTGAATTGCTTCCCATCCTTAACAAAGAAACAGCTGTGCAAGATAAAAAGTGACTCATAAATGTCATGCAACATTATGTTGTACATCACATATGCTGATGACAAGAGACTTTGATCGGACAGAAATAATACGGGAAAGGCTGACTGGAAACAAACTCAAACCTACATGTACCTTTCCAGTCTTTAATATTGTGATCTTGAATATGGTATTTCATATAAACCAAAAAATTGCAGGCAGTGTCCTTTGAATTTGTCAACTTTTGGGGTCCTGTAGCTTGAAATATTAAACAAATAAGGCCTTTACAGTCATGAAGTCTGTTTATCAAGGTTTATTTTTATCAAGGTCTATTTCTTTATACTCAACTCTTGTTTTTTTCACATAATCCTGTTACACACATCACAGAAATGATAATTAACTTCACAAAAGAATTCAAAAGGCAGTGATCTTCCATAAATTTAGTTGTGCAGCTCCCACTGACGTGAATGGAAATCCCATAATTATGTCCCTACAAACCACGTCAGCCCCCAAAAGCCAAGAGAAATTAGAAGCTGTTCTTTGGAAACAGTATGTGACCAAAGCATGAAGCATATTAGAAACATTATGATGATTTATCTCTCTCCCAGATATAAATATACCAACAGATACCCACCCACCCTCACTCTTTTACTCCTATTTTTCTTTTCGGATATGTCTAGACTGCACCCCTCTGCCGGCAGAGGGATGCAGATTAGATGGGCAAAATTGCTAATGAAGCGGGGATTTAAATATCCCGCACTTCATTAGCATAAAAATGGCTGCCACTTTTTTCCGGCACGGAGCTTTGTCGGAGAAAAGCGGTAATCTAGAGGCTGATCTATTGCTAAAGAAAGCCTTTTCCGATAGATCCCTTATGCCTCGTAAAACTAGGTATATAGGATCTATTGGAAAAGGCTTTCTTTAGCGATAGATCAGCCTCTAGACTGCTGCTTTTCTCCGACAAAGCTCTGTGCTGGAAAAAAGCGGTGGCCATTTTTAAGCGAATGAAGCACGGGATATTTAAATCCCCGCTTTATTAGCAATTTCACCCAGCCTAATCTGCATCCCTCTGCCGGCAAAGGGACGCAGTCTAGACATACCCTTCAAGCGGCTGGGATAGAAAAAGCACAAATTGCCAAAGAAGCGCAGAGGCCCAATCCCTCTTGCCTTTTTCATGGAAGGATGGGAGGAAGGGGGCATTGAGAATTTCCTAACAAGAGGTGGAATATATTTCTGAACTTCAAGAAGTTGTTATTTACTGGAGGGGACCATAATGCACAGAAGGTGTTTGTTTGAACTTGTCTTAATCCATCACTGTTGCACTGCAGTGGAGATCCTGCCCTTTATGAATCTCTTATATAATGAGATGTGTCTCCAAAAACATTCTCCTCCCTGTTGGCTCGCTTATCATGGATAGACCTGTTGAAAGTAGACCATGCCAAGCTTCAAGCTCTGTTTACTCTTGCAAATGAGACATGATCCTCAATGCACCCTGGTTGTCTCAGGCAAAGTAAGATGATATGTAGGATGTTTTGCTCTTTAGAGACCCTTCAGAATCTGGGTTAGAGGTAAAGTTGCAGCTTGTTAGGGGTGAAGTTGCAGCTCTAAGCTTTGAATTTTCTTATTTTGGTGGACTCTAGTCCAGTTTTTGTGATATTTAAATGACTGTGATATTTGACTACAAGAGGCTATTTCTAATGAGGGGATGGGCAAGCTGGTTTCAGAAATCTGTATTTGGCCTTATCTTTCTCTTTAGTCTAGCCTGGGTCAAGTCCAAACCTTCTTTAGCAGCTAGGATAGAAAAAAAAATGTTCTGAAGAATAGTAAAATGGAAAGAGAATGATGGTCTTGGGACTATAGCAAAGGACTATGAGTTAGAAAGTCTGGATCTTATTCCGTGCTCAGACACAGCCTACCTGTCTGGTCCTAAGCATGTTACAGGGAGTTCACCTCTCTGTGCCTCTGTTTAAAAATGGGATCACTAGTCAGCTTTGTTCACTGACTTTTGTAAAATACTTGGATATGTTTCAGTACAAAATGCTCTAGGAGTGCAAAGTATATTTTGTATTAAATGTCTTTTCCTCCTTACATAGCTCAAGCAAGGAGCTCTGAACAATAACAATCCACCAGCTAAAGATATTTGTCTTCTGTATCTCCACCTGACAGGCCTTCTAATCACCAGGCTATGGCCTGGGCCTCCTTCCAGAGAGACGCTACACTCCGCATACCAACCCTCTTCTCACTCAGCTGCCTTTTTCTTCCTTTTTGATGAAATACCAGTCTGTGGAAACCAACTACTGTTCTCCAAGGCACTCCCACACTAGCCAAGAGCCTGCCCTATACTAACATTTCATATTCCAAGTGCCTTCCCATAGTGCTTGAGAAAGCAACGGGTACCATGGCTAACAAGCGAGAAGTGCAGGCTCCTGGCTGTGACTGGGGTGGCATGCCAGAATAAAGAGGACCTACCTGCGAGAGGAAATGGCAGCCAAGTGGCAGGAAGAGAGCGAGATTAGGTTGGGCAGTGGCTGGGCTCTTGTCCTTTAGGGAAGTGGATCACAACCCAGCTCCAGTTACAAGGAGGACAAACAAGTGTGGGAGGCATATGTACTGGTTGGGGGCCAGATTTTCAGGAGAGCTTATGGGTATGAGGCATGCATCTGGCCATCTCATCACTGGTTTGATGACTGAACTGTGGGAGCTAATTACAAGGAATTAAAAGATTACCTCAGGCAGTAGACTTTAAAAAAATAAAAAGCCCAGAATTGTGGCTAACAGTCAGCGAACAGCCTTCAGAACCTTTTGAGGATCCTATATGTATTGTCAGTAAAGTTAATTTTCTTCTTAAAAGTATGCAAAACAATGATAGATATTGGATGGAGAAAGTGAGGCATTTCTTTACAAAGAAAGCTGCATCATACATATTGGCAGATGCATAGATACGTGTTGATGCATATTAGACTGCAGTGTGAAATGTGAACAGGATAGCAATAAACACAAAGGCTGCTTATTTCTTGAGCACTGCATTTGGTAAAAGCTCCTTGGAAGGCAAGAGAGTATTGAATTATACTGAAGTGGAGCAAAAATGTGCAGTAGCTTGCTCAGCAGTGAAATGAAGATGGTGTCATTTAAGATCTAACTGGAGTGTTGAATTAAGGTATAGCATTACAGCTCCAAGCAATGGGTTAGAACAGCCTTTTGTTCATGTATCAAGAAGTCCATGGTACAGTACAGCAGTGAATTGCGTGGGCGTGGGCGCAGTCCATTATGTATATGCTTTTGTGGATGGGGTTGCTGCTTTGTTTCCTCATTTTGCATATTTAAATAAACATGATTTTTACAAGCCCTCTAGCCTCCTTTTAAATGAAAACAAAGACACATCAGAAAAGGGACGGTTCACCTTGTTTCAAATATCTTTCATATGGGAAGAATTTGAGGAAGTAATATGATAAGGCACATACACCTGTTGCTTGAGGAACAGCATGTTTGCAGTGGGCTGGGCTATATCTTTGTATGTGTAAGGGGACTGTTAGCCCCTTACTAAAACTCTGCAGGAGTTTTTGGTTCGCCAGCTCCCAGTATCAAAAGGGGAAGGGTCCATGAGAAATCAGGGCCCTGAGACTGACAGACCCCAGAGACAATGGAAAGCAGCCAACACTCCAGCTCGGCCTGATTGACAGGTTGGACAGGCCAGTGAGGAAAGTAAGAGGCCAGGCCCCATCCTCCCTGTGAGCTGAGATTTTTCTGGGTCTCTCTGAGCAAGGAGAGAGAGCTGACACACAGCCCAAGGAGTGCAAGCTGTGCTGAGGGGCAGTTTTGCAGCAACAGAGCCAGGCACACACAGCCCAAGGAGTGCAAGCTGTGCTGAGGGGCAGTTCTGCAGCAATAGAGCCAGGCACACACAGTCCAAGGAGCGCAGACCCTGTGTTGAGCAGCAGACTAGCAGTGCTCAGAGAGCCAAAAGGGACAGAGAAGCAATGCAAGGAGCTGGAGACTGGCAAAGCAGCACAGCCTGCAGCTGGGTGTGGTGAGCAGCTGGGACCAGCAAAGTGGGGGGAGAGGCTCTGGGAAGGGAGATATCACCAGCCAAGAGGCCCAGCAGGCCAGACTGAGAGAGGGGTCTGACCACCTAGAGCTTGAGGCTGTGTGGTCACTGCTAGAGCAAGCGTGTCCAGCCTGCAGCCCCCCTGCAGCACATCCAGGGCCTCTAAGGAAGAGACTGTGAACTGTCCCTACACTCTGCAGACTGCTGTTTGTGATGTCCCCGTGCTACAGAGCAGGACTGTGTGTTCTCATTTAACCATTCTCATTTTTTCTTATTCTTTTCTCTCTAATCAGTTGATGTTTAATAAATTGTATTTGCTTTGAACTTTATGGAATGTTCACTGGGCCAAGAAAGTATGCAGTGTGACGAGAGCACCCCAGAGTGGGGACACTCTAGCCCCTGCCCTAAGTGACTACAATGTCGGGGATTAAGCCCCGGGAAACCTGGGCCCAGCCTTGTTGGGGTTTTGAGGACTCTGCTACTCAGGAGAGTGGAGGGGGAGCCCTCAGGATCAGGGAGGCCATGGAGAAAAGGAAGTGGGAGCGGGGACTCAGATCCTTTCGTTGGTCCATTTCACCGGGGTGGTATAGAAGCCAGGAAAGTTCCCCACAGTAGCGGGACCATTCCCCCGCTTACATATGCTTTGCAAGTGTATTAGAGCAACTGATGATTGGCGTACAAATAATCCACAGGTTCATTTTCATGGCGGGAGTGTGGAGTGCATAGTGTCCCTTGCTACATTGAGGATTTACTCTTAACCAGCAAAGAAAAGCTTGTAATTCTAGCTTTAGTTTGGTTTAATCAAACATGTCATGATGCAGGGCATGGGTGAAGCAAATAGTAACCTAAGTTACTGTGCTCAGAAAGAATTCTTACCTTCATTGCCAAGTAGCTTTCAGTTTATGCAGGCTGTAGGTTTTTCCTGAGAGTGGAGGAGGGGGGTTGAAAGGAGGAATGCAACTATCAGATGTATAACAGACAGGAAACCTGGAGACATACTGTCCTCTTACTCTGTGCACAGGGGACTGACTTGCCATTGTTACCATGGGGTGTGCAACAGTGCAAGGCAACATAATCCTGTGGAGTTTTTCAGAAAATGAGGCAGGGCCGGTTTAGTCTCTCACTCTGCCTATTCCAGGGGAAGAAATCATACTAAAAAGACAATTTAAAAGTGAGAAATGCCAAAATGTGAATGCTAGCTGCTGATCTTGCATTTGATTAAATTACAAAAAGAAAACGACTATGTGTGTAAAAAGAACTGGCCTAACTGTGATGCTTGCTCAAGGAATAACCTTTTGTTAAGAATATAGTTTCAGAGATTTTTGTGTTTACTTCAAAAATTATGTATAGAGTCCTGCACAACTAGCACTGGTTTTAAATGTAGTCTGTGTACGGATGGCAATCAAAGATGAGGGGATGGGCAGATTAGTGGAGGCAGCATACAGTCAGATTGTGTCTATTGTGCCTAGGGTGAGCATCCGTTTCCCCTACGGTGAGGGGGGCAGGAGGTGCCAGCACTCAGTGCTTTAGTGGCTGAAGCCCCAAGCACCAGCAGCTCCCTTCCCCTTGCCACCCTACATGCTGCAGGGCTGAACTTCATCCCTGCAGTGGGCAAGGTGGGTGGGGAGATGCCAACACTCAGCGCTTCAGCCACAGGAGCCCCAAGCGCCTGAGAGCCAGTGGTTCCTCCCACCCTCCCTTCTCTGGGGCTGGAGCCCTGAATGCCGGTGCCGTGCCCCCCCCCTTTCAGGGCTAAAGTTCCAAGCACCAGCAGCCCCCCCCCCACACACACACTTTCGGCAAAAGCCCCGAGCACCAGCAGCCCCACACACACACACACACATGCTTTGGGCAAAAGCCTCAAGCGCCAGCAGGCCCTCACCTCCTTGGTGTCCCATGTTTGGCATAAGGATATATATCTCGTCACCCTATTTTTGCCACTGTTGGATTTCTGTTTTGGGAATATAGTGATTACTCTTTTTATACTTTTTAAAAATCAGCCTGTGGAGTTGCCAACTGGGAACATGATATTTTCCTGTGCTCGTTTTCCACACATCTCTTTCCCACATTAATCAGTAAACAAACAGGGAGTGCAGGATTTTTGTGTGTGCTGATCAAGTCAGTCTCAGATGACCCCTAAGTAGGGTGGGCATCACCACATCCCTGGGGTGCTGGTCACTCTGATACTTCCAGAAATTATGTGGGCACACCCCCATCAATATGACCTTGAGTGCATGGTGTCTGCAAGTTCGTGCTGCAGGAAGGATGCCATTTTGAAGTGCATACTGCCTCATCCCTGGCAGCCTGACCTCACATGGTCATGCTGGGGAACAGAGCAGCAAGCTCTTCAAAATGGCTTTGCCCATTAGAGATACTACACAAAACCATGTCCAGTTTGACTTCCATAGCGGACAAAGAACAAAATTAAATTGTGTTAAAATGGTCTATCTGCCTTAAAACTGGATGAATGACCTGCCTTCCCCTTCCCCTATTTTAGCCATATTGGGAGGGCCCAGTTAGAGCATAGCTATCTCCAAACCTGGATCCAGCACACCTCTATTGGGCAGGGAATAGTCCAGTGGATGGTCAGCATGACTTGGAGTTACTACAAAATGGAGCCATGTGGTAACCAGTCAGATGGAACAGTTCCGTGGATGTGGTGGAAGTTGCATTACATACAGGCCCTTAGCTGTCTCACTGCAAAGTTGTGTATTGGTTGAGGAAATCAGTCATTTGATAGATAATGAGCACTGAAGTCTGAAATGTCTTCATTCGTTTACGATACAAGCTGAATCGGCTGTGCTCACAGTGGGGAGGAAAATGTGGGTGGACCTTCTCTTTTTGTGAACTGAAGAGTTTTGCTGGCATTACTTGCAGGAGCTGCTCATGTGTCTGGTGGAAAGAATTCATTAGCAACTACTGACTCCGCTACCATCAACAGTCACCCTGCACCTGCTGGCTCCCCAGCAATGCAAGTCTGCCTACATGATATGAGATGCAACGTGTCAGACCTTCGGCTGCAGCTGCGTCAGATGAGGCAGTTACAGGTATGGTCACATCACTTCATTTGCATAAGCCCACATTCTGGTTCTGAAAGCCTTTTCCTGTTGATTAGTGTAAGGCATTATGCCTTTTGCATTTTCTTTCTTCTGTTGCTTGTGTGTGTGTTGTTTCGTGTACTACAGCTATAGAGAAAAAGGAAAATCAAAAGGCACAAAGACACGTCCAAATTGTTATGATGTATGCACCTTTCACATTCCATAAAGAAAAGAATCTCACTTTAGAGTATTGGTTAGAGCCAGAAAAATAACTTCCTGCTTATTATTGTTAGATAAGTTATTAGTTCAATATTTATAATACCGTAATGCCAAAAGTCTCCAGGTAGCTAAAAACCCCATCATGCCATATATAACAGGTATGAAGATACAGTCTCTGCCCCAAAAATCTTATAGTATAATAGTTTTCATCATCTTGAATAAACACTTCAGATGTGAGGAAGCCATATAATAATTTTGGGTCTGTGAAAGAGCTGTGCAATTTTTAGGGCCTTTGATTTTTAGACACAGGAAGAAGTAGGCAACCTCCTCTAGGATGAAAAGAAAAAGACTAATGTAGTAGAAGCTGAGAAAACTGTTTCTGTTGTAGTGATGTCTGTATTTTACCAAAGCTTTCATGACCTGCGCAGCGTCAGCACTTCAGAGATGATGAGAGAGAATTTGAAAGAGATTCTCAAATGTGACTGATCACTGCAGATTTCAGTTCAGAAGTCCTATCAGGCTGACACACACACTGGCTTTACACTTAACAGTTTAAGCACAGTCACGGCAGTTTTAAATTGAACGTGTGGCCACGGCACGGCTCTCCCAGTGCTCTGTGTAAATCACCTATGTGAGGGGAGTAGCTAACAGCGCTGGGAGCATGGCGGCTTGGCCTGGTTCATGCTGGTGCTTTACAGCACTGTAACTTGCGGTACACAGCGGGGGGGTGTTTTTTCACACCCCTAAGCCAGAAAGTTACAGCACTATAAAATCCCCTTGTAGACTTGACCACTCATTATACAGTATGTAAATACATATACTGCTTATCCAAAACACTATGGAAAAATGTTTACAATTCTTCAGTCCTTTGCCCAACTGCAAACTGAAGATCAAATGCGGTGTGTATATAGAGAGAGGTGATAGAGATATACATAAATAAATGCGCCGTCACTGGAAATGTAAAATTTATTCTTTCAAGTCAATCTGGATAGAGAAGCAGCCAACTAACATTCTGACATGCAGGACACCACGCCTTGAAAATGACCTCAAACCTTTTGCAATTCTGGTTTATTATGGAACAGAATGCTGTTAACACAGATTGGAATACACAGGCCTTTTGCCTTCTTCCCCAGTCAGGAGGTGTGGTTTGGGGATTACCAGCTGACGAGGGGACAGGTTTAGATTAATAAGAATGAAGAGTATATCCCTATGAATGAAGAGGAGATCTTCTATCCTTTGTTCAGGTGATGTAGAGGAGCAGACAAGATCAGGCAGGTGATTTTGTGTGTGCTGCTGTATCCATGTACTACCTCTTTCATTTAGGCTTGAATAAATCCCTGGAATGCAAGTGCACATTAATGTATTTATTAATAGCATTGCCCACCTATATCCAGGTATCAACCTATCTTGTATACCCACCTGGAAGTTGTACTACCCTTCAATCTCTCTCCCAGCAAGTAAAGTTGCATTATTCTAGCATAAATGTATCATCCAGGACAGCTTCTGAGAGAGGTTTCTAAGGGTCTGCAGCCACTTATGACAGCAGTTCCCTCCTCCATTTATTTCAGTGATGATGCCCTCTGCATTTCTCTTGAGGGTCACTCCAGTAGGGACTGGGCAATCGTGTGTTTGAGATGATATTTTATTCACATAGATTATTTAAAAAATTACAGTAGACTTCCGATAATCCGGCACCTTTGGGACCTAGGTGGTGCCGGATTATCGGATATGCCGGACTATCAGGAGGTAGTATAAGGGGGCATACTCCCAAACCAATCCTCCTCCCCCCGCTCTAACCTAATTCTCAGGTCCCGGTGCCACCACTACAGCTGAGCGTCTCCCTCCAGGCGCTGGGGCGTGTGTGCTGAGCAGCCAGCTTTGAGCATGAGCTGGCCGGGACGCCGTGCACAACCCAATCCCCTTCCCCTCCCGTTCCCTTTCCCAGAGCCAAACACCTCCCCTCCCTGCTGTAAGTCAATCCCCTTCCCCCCCAACCTTATGCTCGGGTCCCGGAGCCAGAGCCGCTGTGCCGCATCCGGGACGCCATGCGCGCCGCCCCCCTCCCCCCCCCATCCCCTTCCCCTTCTCCAGAGCCAGGCATCTCTCCCTCCCAACCTTATGTCCAGGTCACGAAGCAGCTGCCTGTGCTCAGCGGCTGACTGCTAGCATGTGCAGGCTGGGACGCTGTGTGCAACCCGGCATGCACATGCAGGGTATGACGTAGTGCACTGGGGGCCGTGAGCGGAACAGCGTGGGCCATGAGCACGCATGCGGCTTACAATGGCCCAGCCATGAGAGCGGCTGACCTTAGTGGTTCCAGGCTCCGTCCCTGTTCTGTCAGGAGCCACAATTTTTTTCCGTCAGGAGCCTCGGGTTGGCCACCCCTGCACTAGGCTCTTGCCATTTTGATGCCGGACTATTGGGAGTGTGATGGACCGGACCGGGTCTGGGCACGGCTGAGGGCGTCCGCTATGGGCGGATTGTTCAAACTCAGGGCTCCTTACAGCCCCAGACTGGGGACCTTCCCAAACAGGCCACAAACCAGTCACACCAAGCACTTCAGCTGCCAATCTGACCAGCCTGAAACCTCACAAGCAAAACCCCTCTGACACCCTAGCTCTTCCTGTGCCCCAGTCAGCCCCGGGCCTAACACACAGGTGAGGGGTTATAGAACCCAAACTCTCCTATCCCAAATGGGTTCTTCCGGTCCCAAGAAACCAGCCACAGTTCCCAGGTCAATTTACACTCTGGATCTTACCCACAAGATCACGCTGAGCCATTCCTTTAGAATCTATAATCTAAAGGTTTATTACTAAAGGAAAGAAAAGCATGAGAGTAAGGTTGTTAAAGAAAATACATTACATGCATTGAATCACCAAGTTCTCATTGCAGGCTCTTAGCAGAGATGTTACAACTGCTATCTTAAAAGTCTCTGGTGTACATCCTATGTCAGGATGGGTCCACAGTTCTTTCCGGCTCACTGTTCCCTGCAAGGCTGCATCTGGGTTCAGGAGCTGAACTGAAGACAAGATGGAGGGTGCCACATGGCATTTAAATATCTCCCCTGGCATCTTCCTGGCCAGAGCAGGTCACTGCAGGTCACATGGTCCGTGACCTATTCTTGTGTCCCAAGTCAGCAACCATTATTCTGGCTGGCTTGCAGGTATCCAGACATTCCTCAGGTGTGTCTTGGGCACTTAGAGATCTATTGTCTCTGGATTCTTGCTAATTAGCATAGACATTGAATGAACATTCCTAGCTCATTGCTCTGCCTCAGACAGAGAATTTTCCAGCATCAACACAGAGCACATATTTATAACTCCACACACATATATCATACAAATACATGAATAGCATATACAGAATCAGTAAAACATAAGCTCTCATTCGACACCTCACATGGCCCCCTTAGTACCAACTTTTGGGGCAAACACCCCCTCCCCCCCACGGGTGCAGCAGTGACCTGTCTGATCCCCTTAAAATCCAGTAACGTGACAGGGAGTGCCGGACAATTGGATGCTGGACTATTGGAGTTTTACTGTACTATAATATGTGCTTGCCTTAAGTTCATAGAATGCATTATTCCCCCTCCCTCCCCCCTTCGTTTTCTTTAAACAGAGCTAACAGTTTTTTAGACAGATAATGGTTTAACACCCTCTGTTTACAAATCACACTTCTGCCTGGAAAGACATCAAAGGAAAAAGTATTTTTCTCTTTTTCTCCTGTTTGTTTAGTTCATACATTTGACAGCACTTTGTGTTTTGTCAGTGTCACTGTTTGTGCTGTATTATCAGTTATTTTCTTCTTTTATTAGTGCAAGTATTTCACATAGCCACAGAAAAAGAACTGCTTCTGAAAATTAGAAAAATAGTATTTATTTGTATTACCAGGAGTATCTAGTCATGAGCTAGGACCTCATTGTGTTAGGCACTGTGCAAACGCAAAACAAAAAGACAGGTCCTGTTCCCAAGAGCTTCCCATCTGACCAGCACAAAAATTGACATGTTGACTTAGGGACAGATGCAGTGCTTCTAACAATTACAAAAAATGGCACACCATCAACTCAAAATCTAGTCTTCAGAGTACCATTAATTAACATATTGGAATCCTAGAGAGTGGAGATAAAAAGGACCCATTAATTCACTTCAGCCTCATGTAATGGGGTCTACAAACATAGGTAGGTTGGAGGTGAGGAGAGTCTGTCTAATTTACAAGCAAACTGCTTGACCACAACCCCAGGCAGCTGCCAAAGCTGCCATTCATGGAGGCATGCACCCACCCCAGCTGCAACGACAGAGGAAACAAGGCCTGCTGCTGTAAAAAGAGAGTGCAGAGAAGCAAAAGGAGCAGAAAAGGCACAATAGTGAGGTGGCAACAGCTGTCTTCAAGAAAACAGCCAAGGGACTGCAACCAGTCTGACAGACTTAATTGACAGTGATGGTCCAAGTACTGACCTGAGTGAGAGCAGGCTAAGGAGGGCGAGTCAGGAGAAGCCGAGGCGCCTTGTCTATGGCGATAGAACTATCCAAAGCTAACATTGACTGTGAGCCTTTGATTCAGAAGCTGGTTTAGCAGCAAGTGTAGCCACATTCAAACCGAGGACAGGGCTGTGTCTGTCCACTGATTAGGGATTAACTACAATTATTGAAATGCTAGTGTATATATCAAAGGTTTACTAAGGTCAGATATTTTTCCTACTCCTGCATTATCTTCTGCCACTAAGGGACTGATTTTTTCAGAGTTGCTCAACAACTTCAGCTCCAGTAGATGTCCAAGACAGCTGTTCAGTACCCCTAAAAATTAGGCTCTATTTTGCAAGTAGTCTCAACTATTTTAATAATAGTTCAGTGTAAGAGGAACAAAAGGATTTCTATCATCAATGCCAGGAAATGAGCTATGACTGCAGCCTAGATCCTATTGTATTTGTTGTTTCAATGACTCGAACAATAAACAAGCAGACAATTACATAGAGTAGTTCACTCTGCTCTCCTAGAATAGTGGCACTGACAATAATTAGAACATATATAGAACAGGTCTAAAAAGCACTTTAGATTATGGCAGGCTAACTTGTTCATTGCAATATGAAACATTGTTGGCTCATTTGTATGTTGTGATCTCTTTCCCCCATCCCCATGCCTGACTTTAGTCAGTTTCTTTAATGCATCCAATTTAAAAAGAAAAACATTACTAAGCTACAGTGTGTGGGTGTGGGAGGGGTGTTTTCCTTCAGTACATACAGGGAAATGAGTCCTGCAAAAAAAGTTCAGTGATAGTAGTGTTGTCATAGTGGGGCATGGCACTCACTAAAATAGTATCAGAAGTATAAAATTGAATTACACATTCAAATATGCTTTTAACTGTGATAGAAAGGCGGCAAAACTGTGTGAAATCTGTGCCTGGTAACAAGCTACTCTAATTAGATAATTAAAATACATGAAAGTCCCACGCTGTAGCCAAATCCTATTTGTGGATGAGCCTTTCATTTTTGGAGCTGATGTGCTGAAATATACTCCTGACACAGATGTTGCTGGGGTAGATCAGGGGCTATTTCAGTAGAAGGCTGCGGGCATCGTATGTGGGTTCTCCTCCTGCTAATGCCCAATGCATTGGCAGCCAAAGGCCACGAAGACCGTACAGCAGCAGTTCTCCTGGACTTGGCTTGCAAAAAATGCTCAAATACATGGTGAGTTATAACAGATGAGAAGATGAGCACCCTTTGGGGGGATGGGCAGCCCTGCTAGCAGCAGAGATTCTCCAGCAAGAGCCAAGTGTAATGGCAGCAGCAGCAGTTCAGCGGCTGACACCTGGCTAGTCCTCTTGGACCCACATGCTGACAGAGAGGAGCACCCCCAGCTAGCCAAAAGGCCTCAGCAGTCACTTGAAGTGTGAGGGTCGGAAGAGGATCCTTTGAGTCTGTTAACTTATCCCCACTAGCCATTCCTTCACCCCACCGCTGCCCTCAACACTCATTTATAAAGAAATAAAGCCCAGGGGTTATAATCCAAAGAGCTCTATTTAAAAAAATCAAGGACTCAAGCGTTACAAAGTGCCAAAATTTGAGGCCTTTCTTGCCACCTTAATCTTCTTTTAACTTGGGGTTTTCAATAAAATTTCCAGAGGTATTTTTTTAAGCAAACATGAAATATTCTGTCATGTGGCTCCTAATGACCATTAGCCTGGGGCATCGGGAGGATTCAGACCACAGCATAGACCTCCACCACATGAGTACTTGCTAGGGCCAGCCACTGGAGCGGGATGAGCCATGTGCTTTGCCCACGGGTTTCCCCACTGTGTGTGATAGCAGAGGCTTGGACGCATGTGTTCAGTTTGAGGTTTTGGAGGGGGGTGCGTGCTGTAGTGGCTATGAACTATTCTTCCCCGGTGCCCAGAGCTTGTTTCTGTTCCACTCGGCTCCTATCCGTAGAGCCCCGTGCAGGTACGCAATTTTTATCTGCGGATATAAATCCGTATCCATGGCGCCGCAGGGTTCTACCAGCTGCAACCATGAAAGCAGCAACCTGTCCGGCTGCCATTCCCAGGCACTAATGCCCCACGTCAGCAGCTCTTCCAATGTTGCAGGATTGCCCCCTGCCCCACACAGTGAGGTGGGCACCAGGTTCACTGGCAGCTCTCTCTGGTCATGCCAGTGCAGCGACATCTGCATCTATGGACATACATTCTGTATCCACACAGGGCTCTACCTGTCCCATCCCCCCGTTGCATGGTTTCTGTTCCTTTCTTCTTTGTACCCATCAGTTCCTTCCTCTTCTGTGTCTCCAGTCCCCTTCCCCTTCTGCTTGTAACTTCATCTCCTGGTTCCTACTCCCCTCTCCCATGCTTATCCATCTCCTTATACTCCGTTATCTGATCCTCATTCCTTCACAGTACACTTCTTCCATTGGCAGTGCATGTCCTCACCAGGAGCATTTGCACCAATTAATAAGCCAGCGTGGGGCATTGTGGGATGGTTTCTGAAAGGCAGCGACAGTCGATATAAGAAACACATCATCTACACTGACTAACTCAGACATCCGACCTGAGAAACTGCAGCCCTATTGGTCAAAGACTCTTGAAGTTATAAGCAACTGAAAACAGGATCTTGTAATGGGAAGTGTTGGGAAACCTTTTCAAGTGGCGTCACTACTTGTGTCACCTGTAATAATAAAAAATATGAACCTTCCATGGCATGTGCCTTCCATTGCCTTTAGTCATTTTGCTTTTTATCATTTTGGCAGTGAGATCTAGTGGATACAACACTGGACTTTGATTCCAGAGATGTGAACTCTATTCCTGACTCTGCCACTGGCTTGCTGGGTGACTTTGGGCATGTCAGGTCACCTCTGTGCCTTAGTTTCCCTATCTTTAAGATTATGATAAGTTGTTAAGTTCTTTGAGACCTATGGTAAAAAGTCCTATGTGAGAGCTAGGTATTATGTGTGTATGTGTTATGTATGTAAGAATGTTCCCTTTCCTTGACCTCTGCTCCCATCTCAAAGTTCAAATATGTGTGTATACGAGCTATGAAAAAAGAGACAAGGGTTTCCAACTCCAGAAGCCTTGCATTGCAGCATACTTTGGTGTCTCAAACTACCATGCTGGCCTTTCACTATTGTAAATCCAAACACTGATCCCACACTGAGTAATTATATATGCAGAACACTTTTAAAATGATCAAGTATGGACTTTAGCAGCTGAAAACTTTCAGAATTCCATATATTTTTAAAGGACCATTTCCCAGCTTTTCTGACTAAACTTGCAGCTGTTGCCTTCTGCTCTATTTTTCCTCCTACAGTTTTGAAATAGCACCTGCTGCCTGACAGGGCCTAAACACACTGGGCACCTAGAATCGTATCACTAAAGAGCTAACTTGCTTCTCAGTGTGCATCCCTCTAATGTTAATGGGGACATATGAGTGCACAGTAGAGGACTGATTAGATAGTACAAATCTGGAAAGCCAGAAGCAATATATTGACTTGTCTATTTAGTTCCTTCACTGACTGGAAAGATGAACAGTGACATAACAGGCCTTGTCTATCTCTGATTTCTATTTGCCTTGTTCCAGTCTTCCTAAATCTGCTTCTGGGTGGTTTTATTGAATTGAAAATCCACTTTCCGCTTTACCATCTTTGCAAGACTGGGTGATTGTTTCCAGGCATTGTAGGCAGTAGCATTGCTCTTCAAGTTATGCTAATGTGCTCATGAAAACAGTTGTAGTTTTGTTCAGCAAGGTGGAAGTCCTAGAGGGAGTTTGGGAATAAAATTTTGAAGTCAGTAGGAAGTGCATAAGACACTAGGCTCCTAAGACACTTAGGCCATGTCTACACTTACCCACATACTGATGCTGCAGAGGTCAATCTTCTGGCATTCGTTTTAGCATGTCTAGTAAGGACCCACTAAATGAAACACAGAGGGCACCGCAGTCGGAACCAGTACTCCTACTCCTCATGAGGAGTCAGGGAAGTTGACAAGAGCATTTCTCCCATTGACCTCCTGCTGTGGGGACGGTGCCAAAGTTGAAATTAAAGTATGTCAAATCCAGCTATGCAATTAATGTAGCTGGAGTTGCACATCTTAATTCAAACTTGTCCCCCTACTGTAGATCTGGCATCAGGCACTTTGGAAAATTGTACTCTGTATTTAGAACATTGCTAGGATCACAGAACCATTCTCATGCCCACACAGATCCTAACTGTGCTATCTGGACAGAGCCTCACTTACTACTTTGTATGTTGTGGCCTTAATAAAGCAGAAAGCAGGAGACACTAGTCATAGAAAGTTGGCAATATCAGGCCTTCCGGGGGCGGAGGGAGTGTTACACTTGGAATTCTACTTGTAATAATGATGAGAAATGTTTACTGCTGAGACAGAAGATAATGCTCCAGTGTTGAACCTAAAAACAGATACCCCACCTCCTCTCCCCAGCACTCCATGCCTGATGGAGGGCGATTAGAATCTCTTACACATACTTGTGAAGGGGCATATAAAAAGTGTTTGGTTCATTGGGAATGTAGGAGGAACTTGCTCAGAATCTATACATGAATCACCCCTGGCCTTTGTAATTTGCAACGTCTTCTAATAGAAGATTTTTTTAGTTGCAATGTGGAATATTACATCTTAAAGGGCAGCTCTACTCTAAAAGACGCTCTCTTTAAAGGATAAAGTTGGTATTCTGTATTCTCCAGATTTAAAGAGCTAGGTTTGCAAGTTAAAAAAGCTGCCAGCCCTGAAAGCTATGCTGGACAGTACAGCCAAGGTGGCTTCTTTCCTTTTCCACTAATGAAGAGTCTTCAGGCAAAAGGTATGTAATGGTAACTGGGCATCTTCAGACTATAACTTCAGTGACACCTGTGGATTCCCATTGCCTTCCCAACATTTTGTGCAAGTGTGACTGGTTGGCCCTGAATATAGCATTCAGTGCACAATTGATGCACAAAGAGGGGCACAATACAGTTCATTCTCTCCTAACTGTTTTGGCTCTGGAAGGTTAACAGGACCAAACTGTATTACAATGTAAATTGCTTGCTAAAGTGAGAAGCTCTGTGGCTGAGTATGCACAAATAGTAGATCTCTGGAGAACGTTCTCATTTTAAAGAGTCACTTGTTAGAGAAAAAACTCACATTTCAAAAGTCTCTTTGTTGATGCATACGCATTGCAAATTAGTGGTCTGTCTTTCAGTGCATCCCATTGGGTGGTGTTTCGCCTGCTTGCAACACTGAAAGGTTGCCCTCAAAGAATGGCATTACATTTCAGCTTTCACGCTGCTTTCATGATATTTTCAAATGATTGTATAGCGCATTCTGTGAAGAAATAAGAAGAGGCAAATACAGACTGGAATCATGCCCTTTAGGGTGACAGCTTGCAGAGGAGCGGCTGCACTCTTATTACACAGCAGAAAGCAGGAAACTCATCATTGATATTTTATACACACTTTCTAATGTCACACTGAAAGGAGTAGAAAGGTTTCAGTCCCAACAGAAATATATGGTGAAACTGGTGCCAGACAGAGTACATTATAATGAAATCTGCACATTCGGTTTGTCAGCTCGCCACTGTAAGTCAGATACATGCCTTAGAAGTTAATGGAATTTTTGCTCTTTCTCCTCTTCTCCTTGAAATAACATTTATGGATAATGTTAAAGAGGGAGGGGGTATTTTCATTCAGTGTTTTGGGCTGTTTATCCAAACCTACTTCTGAGTGCTGCAATGCATTCAGTTGCTGGGGATGTTAGGCAGGCAGGAAAATTGAAGTTGATTTCTTTTGTGCAACAGCTGCAGAACCAGGAGATGCTGAGGGCAATGATGAAGAAAGCTGAGCTGGAAATCAGTGGCAAAGTGATTGAAACAGTGAAGAGGCTGGAGGATCCTGTGCAGCGACAGCGCATCCTGGTGGAGCAAGAAAGGCAGAAATATCTCCATGAAGAGGAAAAGATTGTAAAGAAGTTATGGTGGGTGGGAAAACCTCTCCAGTGCTTCGAGCTGGTTTGTTCTTCATGCTTGGCTTTTTCATTTATAGAATATTGACTTCACGGTGGGACTAATCACATGTTCATATGCGCTACTTAGCATGCATGTTTTGTTTCTCCTTTACATAATTCCATGCACTCTGATGGGCTGAAAGAGATCAGAGGAGTCTGATAGCTATTGTAGAATTATAGCTACCGACAGCTACAGCAGGGCAAAAACCAGATTTTTTTAATTTGCTGACACTACTGAAAAAAATGGGTGTGTGAGAGAATTCATTTTGGGACAAAACAAAACCCAATTTCTTTAAAAAAAAAAATCAAAAATAGGAAGAAGTCAGAAAAAATTGTTCTGAGTTAAATGAAATATTTTATTTAGATTTCAACCATTTAAAAACACTCAGTTGTTTTTTAAATAAAAGGTAAAGGAAATTTTTAAACAATAATTCATTTTATTTCATTTTTAAAAAAATGTTAAAGCAAACTATTTCAATTTTTTTAGCCTTTTAAAACTAAAACAATTTGGCAAAATCAATGCACAGTAACAAAAAACATTGGTGTCATCAAATCTGCATTGTTCCACCAAAAAATGGTTGAGCGTTAAAAATATTCAGCCAGCTCTATTTCTAAGTGACCATACATTGTGCAGCTCTTTGGCGTCTGATTGGATGAGGGTCCTTAGCTAAGTTGTGATGGTAGGTTCTGTCTTCAGAACTCCCCATCCATATGCCCACAACAAATATGAACCCTCACTTTCAGACACCTCCTATGACCCTCCATGTACCCAGATATTAAATAAGGCAGAATTGTAAAAGGAAAGAATGGAAGGGGCTACATTTTCTTCATGAGACACAGAGGTGCAGTGTGAGATGATATTCTTTGAGTTGAGTACTGTGTAGAGTAAGGATTTGAATAGTTAACCAATTAACTGGTAAGCATCACCCTTACTGGGTGATGCTTACTAGTTATGGTTAGTAGGTAGAGGGCTGCTCCAGCCTGGTGGGACCCACACCTGGTAGGGGTGCTCTACCCTGGCTGGAGCAGAGTTAGCTGTGGCGGGCCTGACCCACACCACCTCAATTTAAGCGGTTAATTGCTTAAACCTAACGTTTAACTTGTTAACTGATTAAACATACTATTTCAACCCAAATATTTTTAAAATGTTTAAAATGTCCCTGTTACTTTCAAAGGTTTATCATAGTGTGTCATTATTTTCTAATGCAGCTAGAAAAGACTTTTGGATATGTTACTATCTGGTGGAACCCACATTTTCATACCATCTTCTGGCATTAACTCTCACTTTCAGAATAAAAGCAAGACAGACACGATCCCTCGCTATTTAGACCTCTCCCTTCTATCCCTGTCTACATGACAGTACCCCTTCATGACAAAAGATTACTCTCCTGGTCCATGTTGCTACTGTCTCCCCATTCAAGCCAGGAGCCCATTCAGATATCTGGTCCTAAGGGTCCAGATTCCGGAGGAGCTGCTTTTGCATTCCTGACGGTGAGACAGCTGGGTCTCTCAGGGCCACAGAAGCCATTCTTCCCCAAGATGAAGTTCAGGGGTGCTTCTGGCAGAGCTATCAGTCAGTGCTCTTCGATTGTGGAGCAACCTCCTTCCAGAGGGTGTGGGCTCACATCAACATTTTCTGGGCATGATGATGGAAAGAGGTTTTTGCAAAATCTTTCCTTTATGGGCACTGTTCTTCAGGGGATATCCTGGCATTTGTGTCTTCTTTATTGTGAAGGCAAATGCAGGAGCAGTGGCTATGTTGTTATAGCTGTGTTAAATTCGACCTCCTGGTTCCCTGTAAACGCAGACAGTCATTCAGTTGGTGCCACCTAGTGGTCCCTTTTGTGATTTCTCCTCTCGCGTTAAAAGACTTTTTTCTCCTCTGCATTTGTACAGGGAGTCCAGTTGGTGCGGAGGTGTGTCTTATTTACATCTGCCCCATTCTGGCAAGCAAGCTGATTGCAGTAACACAAATCCTTCTCTCCAGATCTTGCAAACAGGGCTTTTGTACATTTCAGACCCTGCCTGCTCACAAAAAACCAAGTAAACCCTGCTTGGGACAAGGAGCTCTAGTCAGCTCTCAGCACCTAGAACCCTAGGGTTGGAAGAGACCTCATTGAGTCCAGCCCCTTGCCCAAAGCAGGACCAACCTCAACTAATTCATCCCAGCCAGGGCTTCAAAACCACTAGGAATGGAGATTCCACCACCTCCGTAGGTAACCCCTTCCAGTGCTTCAGCACCCTCCTAGTGAAATAGTTTTTTTTCTAATATCCAACCTAGACCTCCCCCACTGCAACTTGAGACCATTGCACCTCATTCTGTCATTTGTCACCACTGAGAACAGTCTCTCTCCATCCTCTTTGGAACCCCCCTTCAGTTAGTTGAAGGCTGCTATCAAATCCCCCCTCACTCTTCTCTTCTGCAGACTAAGCCCAAATCCCTCAGCCTCTTCTCTCCTCATAAGTCATGTGCTCCAGCCCCCTAATCATTTCTGTTGCCCTCCACGGGACTTTCTCCAATGAGTCCACATCCTTTCTGTATTGGGAGCCCAGAACTGGATGCAATACTACAGATGTGGCCTTGCCAGTGCCAAATAAAGGGGAACAATCACTTCTCTAGATCTGCTGGCAATGCTCCTCCTAATACACCCTAATATGCTGTTAGCCTTCTTGCTTACAAGGGCACACTGTTAACACATATCGAGCTTCTCATCCACTGTAATCCCCAGGTCCTATTCTGCAGATCTGCTACTTAACCAGTCAGTCCCCAGGCTGTAGCAGTGCTTGTGACTAAAGCGTAGCACTGCCCTTAATGTACGATCCAAAGAGTGTGCAACTGGTGGGAGAGACAAGGGAGCCGGGGTAACATCTTGTATTGGCCTGAATTCTGTTGGGATTGGTCCTGCTTTGGGCAGGGGGCTGGACTTGATGACCTCCTGAGGTCTCTTCCAGCCCTAGGATTCTATGAAAGACACACACTTTCGGGCGACACATACAGAGCTCTTCTTCAGGTCACTGCAGTAGCACTGTGAACAACTGGGGGGAGGCATTCATTGGGGTCAGTGATGTAACAAAGGGTGCTGACCTGATGGAAGTTAAGAAAAGTGCTGCTAAATTCACACACTGTATTTGCTCACCAGAGCCTGCCCCAAGGATTAGTCCTTAGTTTAGAGATGCTGTGGAACAAAAACAAGCATTTATAAGGGCAGTGTGTAGGACACAGATGTTGGAGTCCCAAAATAGCGGCTATTTGTTATTTGGTTTTTCATAGTTCGTTGGGCAGTTTATGCCTTTTTCAATCTGCTGGCTTTTCTTAACAAATGAACAGTGTAATACAGCTCTCTTCTCTATATGTGTCTTTATAACATGCCCATCACTGGGATATCTGAGTGCCTGGCCGTCACATACAATATATCACTAGTGGTGGTGATGGTGGTTATTACATAACTCTTAAATAGCATTCATCATCCATAGATCTTAAAGTGCTTTATAAAAGAGATAAGAATCATTATCCCCATGATTTAGGGATCTGGGGCAAATCTGTCAGGGATGGTACCTGGTCCTGCTGTGAAGGCAGGGGACTGGACATGCTAACCTCTTGAGGTCCCTTCCAGCTCTATGAGAGAGGTATATCTCCATATATTATATTACTCTCCGCATATTCAAAAACCCCAGCGTAGTGAGAGGAAGTCACCTTGCTGGGAAGCTGGAGTTTTAGCTATCTCACACACCCTCCTAGCCAGTAAGGAGGCAGGAGCTGTTTTTAAGGTGCTGCAATATTTCTGGTCCAGATTTGTCCATTCAGTTCCAAATATTTTCACAAAACAAAACTCTAATATGGAAGTTCAGTTCAAATTCTATTTGTGCTTGTTTTTTAAAACAGTGAGCTAGAAGGTTTCATTGAAGACCTGAAGAAGGACTCTGCCGCCACCAACAAGATAGTGACGTTGAAAGATGTTGAAGAGGGGGCTTTTCTTCTGCGGCAAGTGGGAGAAGCTGTCGCCACCCTCAAAGGTGTAGTTTCTCTTTTATTTTTTGGATTGATTGTTCTAACTCTTGGGAGTGACGTAAGTTTGCATCTTGATCTGAGAACTAATCTTTTCCTTCTTTAAAAACACTAAAGGTCTTGGGAGGGGGGTTCCTGAGTATATGGCCTCTGTGTGCAGGTGGGTACGTAACTTGAATACACATGCATGCATCCAACTCTTTTTAAATCACATCTGTCACTTTCTCTTGAACGTGGTGCTGCTTGGTTTTTCAGGTGACTTTCCAACATTGCAGAATAAAATGCGGGCAATCCTTCGCATTGAAGTGGAAGCTGTGAGGTTTCTGAAGGAGGAACCCCATAAACTAGACAGCTTGCTGAAACGAATCCGCAGCATGACTGATATCCTTACCACGCTGAGGAGGTGAGTTACTTTTCAAAACGTTGAATTGTTCCAAGCAAGGAGCACTGCAAAGCCTTTTCCCATCCAGGTCAAAAGGTTTTCAGAGTCGTGACTTGTTTATAGGATTGTATGTGTAGCCCCTCCCTGGAAGCATAGCTGTTCCCTCCCAGCGTGTGGGTTGGGTCCTGGGTTATTTTGTAGTGCTTGGTGACTCCTCACTGTGCCAAGACACCGGATGCTGCCCTCGAGAAGGAAGATCAAGCAGTGTAAAAGCCTCATACATAGGGGAATATACAATAAATAACCCCCTCCAGCAAAGGCATAACAGTCCAAAAATAATAGCATAACGAAGAGAGGGCCTTACTGGGACTAGGAAAATAGGGGAAGGAAAAGGTTACGGTTAACAAATTAATTTACGAATCAGCCAGTTCTCCTAATGTTCGCCAACCCTCAGTGCCCTCCTAGGCATCTCTTTGAGGCAGAGGGTAGGCTGATGTTGAGCTTCCTGAGACAGAGTGTTGCAATGATGTGGCATTTGCCAGCTTAGACAAAAGCCTCCCAGGTGGGGTAGGGTCCTCTTCTGACTCCAGCTGAGTTTGCTATTCTCTGGTTGGGAGACCTCCTGGGGTCTCGGGTGCAAGATTCTCTCTCTCCTCTCTCTCCTACTCTGCCGGATGCTGGTCATTTCAGGGCTGGAACTGCCTAATCTTGCAGTTGGAATCTTATGACAGTGAAAAATCTCCCTTAATATGGAGTGGGAATCTAGCAGAAACATCCCGAGCTGTGCTGTCTCTCTGATTCCAAACTAAAACTGAGACTAAACTCAGTCCTTTGGTGTGGTCAGGCTAGCCGGGGGCTGTGTAGCTCTGTCTTGCTGTTGATCTCATGAACGTCTTGTCCAGAGCACACCAACAAGGCTTTCTAACCCCTCTTGTTCCCACCCCTGACTCCAACCATGCTGGAAAATAAGGCGGAAGGATCTTGGTAGCAATTATTGTTATTGTCCCAAGTCTAGGACAGCCCCTAAAGGTTCAGTCTGGAGCTCCGAGAGCAGCAGGTTACCTATGAGTTCCTCTTAGAACAGCCCAACAGCATACCAAATCATGATGTCAGTCATTCTATATACAGCCTCTGTCTAAAGCAGCTACAGTATTCTAGTAGACCCTAACTAGGTTGGGTTGAATTCAAACGTGCTGACCCACACACCTCTGACTCTTGGGGACATTTGACTTAGGAGCCACACAATGTGCATTTGTGCCCATCTCTAACTTAATCAGTTATTGACATTTTACACCCGGGGTCTCCAGCCTTTTTAAGTACAAGATCATTTTCTGAATTTAAGTCAGTCCAGGATCTACCTCAAATGCAAATGCCCCTGCCCCCTTTCTCTGAGGTCCTGCTCCACCCCTTCTCCGAGGCCCCACCCTTCTCACTCTGTGAAGATGGGGCACAGGGAAAGGGGACAGAGTGACATCAATGGTCCCCCTGCCTCTGTCTCCCCCACTCTGTACAACAAGCAGGAGGCTCCCAGAGGGCAGCTCTGAGGCTCTGGGCAGGAGCAGGCGGGCAGTGCAGGGAGGGGCAGCTGAAGTGCTTCCCAGCCAAACCAGTCAGGATCACCTGTCAGAGGCTCCAAGATCTACCAGTAGATCCCAATATACTGGTTGGTGACCATTATTCTACACTAATCTTTGTTAGATCAGGTACTTTCTGAGTACACAGCATGAATCCCTCAAAACATAACACTAAGAAATAACATTTCTTGAAATGCCATAGCTCTTTGAATGCCAAAGCATTGCTCACATGATGTTAGCGTCACTAACAAATTTGTACAAGAGAACTGGACGAAAATGGCAAATGTTTTTGAGTCTGCCTGTGAGTTCACAGAGTTCTGTACTGTGGGCTTTGGAAATGAGAGATGTGATAGAAAAATACAAGCTGTAGGTGAGATTTTTTTTCAACCACTTTATATAATCATTATCCATGTTTGTCAGAAAACATGAACAGCAAACATGCTAACTTTGTGAGGCAGTGAGCACTGAATTTTCTTGCCAATAGCCAGCACCAAGGGAGTCAGAGTATTTTAATAACTGTCTGTGCTGTAGCAAAAGCTAAATTAAACATCTGCCTTGTGTGTGTGTGAGAGAGAAACAAAGAGAGATTAATTTAAGGATTAGGGTTGGCATCCTTATTCTAGAAAATATCTTAGAAGAGATATTCCTGTATTGGCAAAAGGATGGACTAGCTCATTCAACCTGTCTTTTCCTTTCTCTTTTCTCTGATTCTATTAATCATTGAATAATTCTGCCATGCCTACATCAGAAAACACCTACAACCTTTTAATATCTAGTTTCCTATCACTTGAAAATTACCACATTGATTTCTGTTTCCAGCTGGGTGGAGACAAAAAAGGCATATCCAGATTATATCCACTAAAGTTATTTTGTGGTGAATGACTGGATTAACTATATTCTACTTTAGTAAATAATGAATGATGATGTATGTGACTTGTTTTAATAGACATGTTACAGAAGGCCTGCTAAAGGGTGTGGATCCTTCACAAGCTATGCAGTACACTGCCATGGAAAAAGCAACAGCAACCGAAATTCTGAAAAATCAAGAAGAGCTAATGTATGTCCATGGATACCCCCAGCAAAACACAGGAGAGTTGCAAGGGTCCTCAGTCAAGTCAGAAGTTCTACCCTTCTCTACAATGACAGTTCATCATATACAGAGCTCTCCTGTAGTCATACATCCATCTCAGCACTCTGCAGCACTGGTCCACCATGCCCAGAATTCACCTTTGGTGACCAGCCATTCTGTGAGTTTGTCAGCAACAAGTCATCACAGCTCCACCATGCCAGTCACTGCACCGGAGTCCACAGCAGCAACTCAGCAAGCACAGACTTCTCCATCACCACAGATCAATGGTACCGTTATGCAAAGTCTTTTTATTGAAGAAATCCACAGTGCAAGTATCAGGAACCGAGCTGTATCAATCGAGGTACAGTGTATTCTCTTTTACCAAAGATACTCTCTCAGGGCCCAAGTTTGACTTTTCTGGGATCTGCCAGCATGCATTTGAGACCTTAGGTCGGGTTTTCAAAACACCAGTGGAAATGGGTGTCTGATTTCCAAAGAAAAATCCATGGGATTGGGCCCACAGCTTCCTTACACACTTCTGAAAATCTAGCCCCTTATTTTGAACCAAGACAAAATATTGTGACATTTAAAAAAAAAGGAAAAAATCATAAACAAACAAAAAAACCCACTGAGTTGCCTTTTCTGTGTGCTCTGTTGACCCTAAAGAAATGACTACTAGAGCCAGGTGATTACTTCCTTTTAAATCCCAAACTGAAAAATATGTTAACCAGGGTGGAATCTTTAAGTCCCTATCTATTATTGCTTGGCTGTTATTAAGAGACTCGGGTAGGAATATTTGGAGAGTGATGTGAGAGAGGTTTTTTTAAATATATAAAAAAAATATGGAAGAGCTCAATAGGTCCTCAAACCACCATGAATTTGGGGATCTCTGTAGTGCAGATGTGGAAGCTGAGGCCTAGAACCTTACCCAGAATTATCCAGCAACTGTGTAGCAGAATGCAAATCTCTTGCCTCCCAGTCCTGCACTTTAATTACTGGACTGCAGATGGACAATACATTTAGATACTTTAGCTATTTTT
Source organism: Rafetus swinhoei (assembly GCA_019425775.1). Lineage (NCBI taxonomy): Eukaryota > Metazoa > Chordata > Testudines > Trionychidae > Rafetus > Rafetus swinhoei. The sequence goes on from CM033424.1 coordinate 225,624,041, forward strand.
TAAATTTTCCTTTGCTCCTTTAAATTTTAACCTTTTGGGGGCTGCCTTTGTTCTGGTTTATACAGTGCCCACCAAGCACAATGAAGTCTTCAGTCGTGACTCCCTGGGCTCTATGATTACGCAACAGATACATGATAGCTTTCCTATAATGTTTGAGTAAATGTTCATGCCTGTAGCCGTTCAGAAAGAAACCTATAGGAAGGCCAAACATAAGTTTTCTCGGGCTGATTTGACTTGCAAAGAGTGTTCTTTAGGGAACAGAAGTGCTAGCTCAGTTCCGGAGGCCAACACAGCAGAGGTTCGGAGTATGTTAAAGGATGCTGAAGAGTGGGCAGTGAATATTTGATAAGAGATGCTATCCAGCAGGAAGCAAACAGAACTCAGAAACTTCTGTTACCTCACAGATCACCAGGACTGAGAGAATCTAACCATACTTGATTCATGATGTTTCTATTTGAAGGTTTAGAAGTACCATACTAGAGATCGATGACATCAAAGAGTGCTAACTGAATGCTGTACCACTTCTCTTTAGAAAGCAGAAAAGAAATGGGAAGAGAAAAGACAGAACCTTGATCACTATAACGGAAAGGAGTTTGAAAAACTCTTAGAAGAGGCACAGGCCAATATTATGAAGTCAATCCCTAACTTAGAGATGCCTCCGCAGGCCACAACCCTGCCAAAAGTGGAGGCAGTTGACAAGTTAGAGGTTTCAGGTAAGAGGAACAATGGTGAACTGAGGGTTTGCGTCTTTGAGAAAATTAAATGAGAAAAACGGTTTTTAATTGAAATGATAGTTTAAGTTTATAGCTTGATCTGTGTCCTCGCCTTTCCTGTGAGACAGAGTGGGGGACTATGGCCTGGAAAGTGGGGCCACTGTAGGGGATGTAAGAGGGCAAATGCAAGCAACGTTCCCTGCAAACTGTGTGTTGGCACAGCAATCTTGTACGTACGGCACAGGTCAGAATCCCTGCTGCTCAGATCTCTTTGGTGTGGCCCCAGAAGGGGTGTGGTGTGGCCCTTTAAGAACTTAATCTGCTCCCTCAGGACCGAGCATTTGTGGCCCCCACCTCCTCACTGTGAAGAAGTTGGGAGCATTTCCAGCTGAGGACATGGTGGGGGGTGGCCCTAGGATACTCCTTGTGACAGTAGCTCAGGAGAAGGACCTGGAGGGCTCTGCCATGTCAGCCCAGGGCAGTGGCAGCTGCAGAGCTGAAGCCGAATAATGCCAATGCATCAAAGTCCCCACAGCCCACCTGCCTGGCACTTGTGGAAGTGGGAGCAGAGGCTGCTCCAGCCAGGGTTCCTTCCTGGGTGCCAGGAGTGGGAGGGGCTGTCTGAAATCCCTTGCCTCAGGGAACGGCAGTGTGACAGCCCTCCCACCCCTGGCCAGACTCCTCAGGCTGCTGTTGCAGATTGTATTGCCTCCTTCTGGGACCCTGCCAATGGTACGACTGTGTGATATGGGGGAGCCACCTTAGGACAGCCCCACCTGTGCATATGTCGACACTTGAACACCCACCCCTTCACCCTGCCCACCTGTGTGAAACTCCCCTGCATGCCCCTCACCCTTCCCACATATACCCCTTCATACTCCTCACTACAAATCTGTACCCTGCCCATCTACAAACCCCTCACCACAGACGTCCTTCGACACACACATCCCTCAGCACATGCCCACACACACAATGCCACATCCTGTACGCAGTCCTCAACACGCACTTGTGTGAGCATGTGAATGCATACACAGTCCTCCCTGCACACCTCTTACAGCCCCCCTCCATTCACACCCTCCCTCATCCCACACATTTACACATCCCTATAAAAAAATGTAGTACTCAGTGGAATATACGGCTCAGTATTAAAAAAAAAAAAAACCCAACCCTATGTAGAGAACACTGAATGTACCCTTTGAATATATAAATAGAGTGAGATCAAAGATGAGTAGGCAGATTATAATTCCTCTAACACAACTTGCACCTCTGAGACCTTCACCCTAGCTCCCAAAGGCCTATAGTCACTGTTGGTCTGCTCAGAATCAGAACTGATAGCATCATTCATGTCCATGTGGATGACACTACCATGGTGTGGTGTCTATCAAGGAGTTGTAATCAGAGGGATCAATGAGTCTTGTCAGACTTTCTGTAATATTTCAGACACAAACCTCAGGCTCTAACAAACCTCCTGAGATATCATGTCTGGTCGGGTAATTGCCTCTCTTCCCCTCAGAAGAGAGTCCCCAGTCACTTTGTTTCTTCTTGTCAGATGCAGAACCTTAACCTTCTATCCTTAAATTCTATAAATTGGAATATACTACACTGTGGATGAGTCCACGGACAAACCCACACCGTTAATTGCACCACTTTTAAATTCCACATAATGCCACGTATCTACAGTGAGATATACCTAGCAAGGTGTATGTCGTCAGCAGCACATGGATTTTTTATAGGCAGTACATTCAGATGGGCAAGCTGTGAAAGACAAATCCATACCTGAAATTTTTCAAAGTTTAGGGAGTGTTTGTCTAAGATTTTGGTACATCCCATATCTGGGTATGAATCAGCTGCAAATTTCTGATTCGGACATTTATATAAACTTTCACAGAATTATGGAGAAGTGCTTTCAGAACTACCCCTTTGTCAGGCTCCTCTCTAACACAGAAGTTTGTGGCAATCGTTGGTTTTGAACATTTATTAACATGAGAGCTTCATATTAATGTTGGAAAATCACTGCACAGTTGAGTGACCTGACTGGATTTGAAGAGCATTAGCTTGTGTAGTGGATGGCACAACACAGAAAGAATCAGAGAAAATAAATATGATATGGGTGCACTGAACTGTGAGCCTATGACAATGTCTGAGAAAGTGCAAATGACAATAACAAAGAGGACCTTTTCTTACTCACATATTTGGTTAATCCATTTCTAGAATAAGATTCTATAGGGCGTCCAGCTGGCAGATATACAAAGAAATGTGATGAAATGATGGGACATCGGCCTTCTGTTTTGCATAATGAATCCTATAATATTTACATAACTTAAGGGAACAACAAAGCTTTTCCTTACTTAATTCCCTGATTAAACATTTCACATACCACCCAAATCTCCTGCAGTTCAGAAAGTTTCAGCATTCTACTGCCTACTCATGGCTAGAAAAATGAGTGACATATTGGAAGAGAGAGACCAATACTTTATTAATTCAGTACACAGAGTATGTAAACAACCGATTAATAGAATGCTTTGTATGCTCTTACACAGAGCACAGATGGATCATGTTGCTAGAAAACATGGTCTTGATTGCCCTCCAACCAAGAAGAGATTAGGAAGAAACTGACATATTTATTTCTGGAGAACTAAGGGCAACATTTTAAAAAAATGAGTGCCTGAAGTTAGGCTCTTACGCCTGTATTTGTGCAGCTGAATATGTGGCCTAATTTTCGAAAATGCTGAGCTAGCAGCAGTTTCCACAGCAGCTTCCACCATTTACCTGGGTGTCTAAATTTGGACACAGGAGCTTGATTTTAGACACCCATTTTTGAAATCTGGGCTCTATGTATTTTTGAGATTCTTATTCAGTATTCTTTGAAACAGTTGTGTCTGATTTTTCCATTGGTGATACAAAGCTAAATCATCATCAGTCAGTTCTAATCTTTCAGTTGTTGCAATATCTGATGGGAAAGAATTGACGGAAAAGGTGCCAAATGTATTAAAATGAGCAGCAATTTTGAGTGCCCGAGTGACACCCCTGAGGGGGCCTAATTTTTCAAAGAGGTGAGCATCTTCTGAAAGGCACGACCTGTTGAAATGTCTCTCATTAAGCAGCCCAAATCACTAATCACTCTTAATAACCTTGGCCAAATTGAATTGTGCTGTTTGCCCTGGTTCTCCTCTGCACTCTAGCAGCATGGCTCAAGGCTGTTTCTTCAAGGTTAATAACATGAAAATAAAATAACAAAGAAAACAGAAGAACACCCAGTGTCAGATTTTTACCTAGTGTTATGCCCAAGCAGATACTCTTACAGCCTCTCCCATGCAAGGAGAGGGGTAGAAGTTGAACTGACAATAACCCTTTGTTCATAAGAAGCCAGGTGGTGCCTGTGATGGAGTGCAGGTGCACTCTCTCAGTTTTTCCTCTTTCTGGTTCTCTGACTCATTCCTTTTTATGTTCCAGTTTAATGGAAAGCACTAGTGGAGGTTACACAGTAGAAATCAATCTGCCTCCATTCCTTCAGTGCTTCCTGTTCTTTCTTCACCCTTATTTTCAGTAGTTACAAGGAAACTTTTGGATGGTAGTGGTTAGTATTGTTGCCTTTGTAAGGCTGGCAGATTGGACAGGCCTGTGAATGAGCTGAGACTTCCACGGGGCCTACCATCAATTAGTTGTAAACATCTATGAATGGAAACGCTGTGTGGTTACAAAGTTGGTATCCACATCTGCATCCACAAAAATGATCCACAGATACTCATGGATCTAAAGCAGATATCCATGAATTTGCGGGATTCAAGATACAAAATTTGTATCTGCATCTGTATCCGCAAAAATGAGCCGAGGATATCCGCATCCACATTGATGGATGTGGATATGAAGCAGATATCCACAGATTTGCAGGGCTCTCTCTATGAAGCCAAACTGCTAAGTGTCAGTGTGTAGGGAATGAGAGAATGACTCTGATTTCCTCAAGCCTGGGATTCAAGGAAGTCTCTTAGTTTCCCTGGCAGAAGTATACACAGAGTTCATTACAAGCATACCTAATGGTATGTGCTGACAAGAGAAAAGCGCTAATGCAGGAGTGGAGAACCTAAGGCCCAGGGGCCCGATGCAGCACCAGGCTTGCCTGTATCCAGCCCTTGAGGCTCGGGGCTCCCTCCCAGCATTGGGGAGCCCATGCTGGTGAGGTGTGGGGTTTTTTTTGTTTCTCACTTGTGTGCAGCCCCTGACTGATTTTTTAGGCCTACAACCTAAAAAAGGTTCCCCATCGCTGCTTATCTGGAAGTTGACTTTTGTTGTAATGCTGTGGGTCACAGCCAGATGACCGGGAAGGGGCAGACTGGCTTACATAATACATCAGAACAGTTCTTTAAGTTTAACCTTTTTTGAAGAACATTTGAGCTAACAAGAACAAAGACAAGGCTAAGCACATTAGAAAAATAGGCACTGCCATTGTGAATTAGCTTAACCTCTGCCTACTCCAGTATTCTGTCTCTGACAGTGGTCAGTGTTAGATATCTCAGAGGTAGGCATTGAATTTCCGTAATTGACACTTATGTTCCTGGGGAAAGTTCCTTCTCGAACCCCAAGCAGCTTGCAGTCCTCAACATGAGATTTTTAACTCTCTTCTGTGACTGATTTGGTTATATAATGGCCCTCTATTTTCATTAAAATAAAGCTTGTAATAAATAAGAAAAAAGCCAAACATACTCCTTTTAAATAGGACTGAATCACGTTGAAGCCATGAGCTGGGTAACTTTGACAAGTTACAGTGGGGGAGGTCTAGCCTGGATATTAGGAAAAACTATTTCACTAGGAGAGTGGTGAAGTACTGGAATGGGTGACCTAGGGAGGTGGTAGAATCTCTATCCCCAGAGGTTTTTAAGTCCTGGCTTGACAAAGCCCTGGCTGGGATGATTTAGTTGGGGTTGGTCCTGCTTTGGGCAGGGGGGATGAGCTCCTGAGGTCTCTTCCAGCCCTAGGATTCTAGGAACTTGGGCTTCTGGGAAAGGTAATCTACTGGGGGTAGCTGGTTACCTGTGGGAGTCGTTTGTAAGGGTGGGTGGTGTCTAGTGGTGGAAACTAGTGTTCCCTTCAGAGTACTCAGCAGCCCCCTTCAGGGGTTGCTCGTCTGAGCTATTGGATTATGCTTTGGAAACTGTCTCTTGGTGGCATAGTGTTTGCATTAGAGTCAGCACGTTATAATATCAGGGGCAAATACGTATATTACTGAAAAATGTGATTGTATTTCCTTTTTATTTTCCTGGCTATCTTTGCTGTCAAAGATAACCCAGTGTTTGCTGCACAGTAACAGTGGCATTCAGATCCCTTCCTAGTGCAGTGCAGACGGCACCCCACTGACAGAGCAAGATTATGTGCTGATTTTTAACTTGCCACATGCTGGAAGAATAGGAGGCAGCACTCAGATCTCTCACTGGTTTGCAAAGAAGGCACAGTAGGGTCGGGAGAGGCAGGGTAATGGCAGAGATACCCCTCTGAACACACAGCTTGTGCTTGTGTTAACAGACACGTGTGCTTACAAAATGTGCCAACTACAAGTGCATCTAGGTACATCATGCAGCCTAACCTATGCACCTCCGGTGAAATCCTGGCCTTGTTGCCTTTAATGAAAGGAGGAGATGGCTATAGTTTTCTATGTGTAATGACCTGGTTTCTCTCTGCAAATGCAGGTATTTTCAGAGTTGTGGGAAAGTGTCTTTTAAAGCTAGAATCTCCAGTGTGCGAGGGTTCACACAGCTCTTGGCAGCTGGACTTTCTTTAAAGTGGAATAGACTGTGCAGAAAACAGAGCCTTCCCCCTTCGTTAATTCTGTGGTGCCATGTTACATTGCAGAAGATGTTCCCGATGCAGAACAGGAAGCTGACAAGGTGGCAAAGTCACCACCCCCTCCACCTCCACGTCGCAGCTACCTGCCGGGGTCTGGCCTAACCACAACGAGATCAGGAGATGTCATCTATACCATCAGAAAAGAGACCACCATTGTCAAGGTTTGATGATTCAAGCAGTAGCTAATTGACTTATTGACAAATGGCTGGCACATGAAACATTCCCAGACTTCAGCTGTGTCTAAAGCAGGGAGGGCAAAATACAGGTCACAGGCTGGATCCAGCCCGTCAAGCCATCAGATCTGGTCTGCTGCCATCACGCAGCCCATTGGGAGCCTCAAGCTGGCTCCCTGCTGCCACAGCCCCATACCATTCAAACAGGCTGGCTGTGGAGGCCATGTGCTCTCTGTGTGTCACCTCTGCCCCCAGCACAATTTCCCAGCTCCCATTGGCTGGAAACTGGCCAATGGGAGCTGCCTGGGCCATGCCTATTCTGCAGGCAGCACATGGAGGACCCCCCAATCAAGTGGCATGTGGAACATAGAGAGTACAGGGCCCCACACCCGGCCGCTTTGAGTAGCATGTGGGGGTGCAGCAGGCAGGGAGCCTGCCTGAGGGTCCTGCTGGGCTGCTGTCTGGGAGTCATGGTAAGTGCCTCCTAGCCAAAGCCTGCCTCTCCCCTTCTGCACCCCAACTCCCTGCCCTAGGTCACGACCCAAACTCCTGCATCCCCTGCTGCACCCCTTCTCCAGGTCACAATCCCCTCACAGACCCTGCACCCCCTCCAACACTTTTCCCCCAAGTCAGAATCATCTCCTACACCCATACCCCTCCAGGACCCCACATCCCATCTTGCACCCCAATCCTCTCCTTCACCCAACCTCCATCTCAGACCCCTCCCTTCCTCCATTAATATCATGTGAGAGTACGGCACTTGACCACTTACCAAATTCTTGGAGTAGCCCCCCCATCAAAAATTATTGCCTACCTCTGGTCTGAAGCATTGAAAGCTGAGACAGGGCCACGGCCCAGAGAGGCGACTAATAGGTCATTTCATGAGAATTATGCTTCCACTCATCTCTGTAACAAATTACAAGTGGCTTTCATCCAGCAAGTCATAAGAAGATTAAAAATAAAAAGGTCATGTCACGCAGATGGGGAAGAGAGTCAAGAGAGTTCCCACAGAAACATTTTTTTAAGAGTTTCTTTTGGGTTACTTTACCCATCGGTTGCATTTGAAGTGAAATAAAAAAGGAGGGAGGCAGTATGGGTCCCCTCTCCCTCTCACACGCCACACTGTATTGCAGGGGGGGAACCTTTTCCTTATTGGACTCTCTGACTCCCCCCAGAAAACCAGCCAGGGGCAGAGGCTTGAGGGATTCAGGGTGCTGGAGGGGGCTCCTGGCTGAGGCAGAGGATTGGAGTGTGGGAGGAGGAGAGGGCTCCAACTGGGGGTGCAGGCTCTGGGCTGGGGATGAGGGGTTTGAGGTGCAGGAGGGAGCTCCGGGCAGCAGGCTGGGGCTCTGGGTGGAAGTTAGGGAGCTGGAGTGGGCTGGGGGGTGGAGCGTAGGAGGGGGTGCTGGAGACTTACTTCAGGTAGCTCCCGTTCGATGGCGCAATGGAGCTAAGGAGGCTCCTGCTCTGGCCCTGTGCCGCTGCTGCTCCTGAAAGTGGCTGTAGCAGGCATGTCCCTGTAATCCCAGGGGAGGGCTAGGTGGCTCTGCACACTGCCCTTGCCTGCAGGCACCGCTCCCACAGCTCCAAATGGCTGCAGTTCCCAGCCAGTGGGAGCTGCTGGCAAGCTGAGTGCTAAGCTTCCCTGATCACTGCAACCTAGCAGCAGCTCTCGCAGCTGCAGCTCCAGCCCAGTGGGGACAAGAACCAAAGCTCACGGACTCTGGCTGGAGTGCGGAGACTTGCTATGGGCTGGATTAAATTAAGCAGGGGGGCTGGATCTGACCCAGCGGTGGAAGGTTCCCTACACCTGCTATATTGCATCAGGATTATATTGACCTGGCAACATTTTTTTTTTGTTTTAAGTAAGTTGATAAAAAAAGTGAGCTCCTAAGACATGACATTAAACAAAAATGAGCAACCTAGCCCCTCCCAAAATCCACAATAGGGGGGAGTTGCATTATCATTGACTTCATTGAGTTTGCTTTGCACTAACATGGTGTGTGTATATTGGCTCTTTGTGATTCTTCCCCCTTTCAGGAAGGCAGCGAAGATGCTGGGCAAACAGCACAGTCTAAAGTACCTAAAGAGGATCCAGCCTCGTCTTGGACACCACTGCCTGTCCCAGCATCTGCCGCAAAGGACGAGGAGGAAGAGGAAGGAGACCGAATAATGGCAGAATTGCAGGTATGCACTTTGAGTTGCACCTGGCTACAGGTGTTCAATCTCACGCTCCTTTACAAGCCTTGTATCTGTTCTTAGCCATGCTCACAAAGGAAAATGAGTGCAGTGGTCTCACCCAAGCCCCTTTGTGAATATACATCCACATAACACACCCACCACCCTGCCCGGGCCTGGAACTGGACAAGCAGGGTTTCTGTGGCTCTTGGCTTGGCATGACATGTGCACAAGTGGATTTGCTGAGCTATACACATTCAGCATGTTCAGCATTGATCTGAGTGTGTCCCACAGAGCCCCAGCCTGCAAGGTGCCTGCTGCCCCTGCTTGTTGAAGTTGGTGGGAGCAGATGATACTGGTCACCTTACGGGGCTAACTGGGTTCAGACAATAAAGCTTGGTCTCCTTTTTAGACTCTATATGCCTAAATGCTCGATATAGCACAGAACTTAGCTTCCCATCGTGGGATGCACCATTGTGGCAGCAGCTGCTGAGAAGAGATGCTCACTCGGTGGTCTGTCGTTTTGCAGTAGAGGGAGCTGTTTTAGATAATTGACAATGACACTGCAGTAAAACTACAGTCAGTGGCATTCTAGTGGCCCCAAGCTGCATGCTCCTGTGATACTGCCTCTGTGCTCTGGTAAGAGACACGGGTTGAGCAAGTGGCAGCACATGGGTTAGGACAGACTGAGATTCTGTAACAATACATAGGTCTCTGTGGAGCACTTCAGGTATTCAAGAGCCATAGACAGACATTATCTAATCCATCCACTCAGCAGTGGGTTTGACATGTCTTCCAAACACTTGTGATACATGAGACAAGCCTCTATCCATATTGATGGACATCTTGAGTGATACTCAATCTCCACTCTTCTCAGGCATCAGCCACGGACATCTACAGCTAGGTTTTCCCTGCAGTGTGTCCTTTGGCTGCCAGGGGCTGCTGTGGCACTGCAGTTAGCTTGCCTTTCCCTCCTCCTCTTGTCTCTCTACAGGCAGCCCAGCTGTCCCTCTGTTCTTCCTCCTCTAGGCTGTGAGTGGAGGGTTAGTGGGGACACGAGTAATATGGGGTTTGGAAGGAGGGTATGAAGGGAAGTCCGCTATGAATCTAATTAAACAGTAGGGTCGATAAAGAGAACTTTTTTGAAGGAAGAAGACTGGGAGAGTTTGCTACCATTTTCTATTATGAGTTTCCTCTGTTTAGTTATAACTAGCACATTTACCCAGCATTACTTGAGTCCTTAAGGAGGGGTTCAGAGCAGAGGCTGTGGGGAGTTCAGGAGTCAGGGTTGGGGGTGGGGGTAAGGAGGAGATCTGGGCCAGGGATGTAAACAAGTAGTCAAGTATACAATTAACCGATAAGAGTAGGCATATCAGTTAATCTTCTCGATACTTGCATCCCCCCTCCCTCCCTGCTGCCTCTGTATGAGAGGCAGCGAGGAGTAGGGGAAGCAGGAGCCGGTGCTATAGTGGGGACTATAGAAGAGTTGAGTAATTGATAAGAATTCATGCAGTTACTTGACTATTCTATTACCTGCCATCTAACATCCCTAATCTGGGTTGTGTGTGGGGGGGGGGCGGACAGCGGGGGGGGGCCAAAGCTCCTTTCCCCCCTCCCCCCCAAGTTTTGTGCCAGAGCTGCTTGTTCTTCCTCTTCCTGTCCCATCAGGGAACGAGAGCAAAGTGCATGGCTCGTCAGCCCCCTATGCTCCCCAGCCAGAGTGAGCAATGCAGCAAACTGCACTTTCCTCTCGCTCCCTGACAAAGGGGAACAGCCAGCAGTGTCCCTGCACAGATTGGGGGGAAGTTTTGTCCCCCCCACTAAAGGGCGCCTGGGGGGTGGGAGGCTCAGGGCTGGGGCAGGTGTCACATCCCAGCCAGCCCCTTTCAGCTGCCTGTTGATTCTACTCTGTATGGTTCTATGAGAAGCAATCCCATTTTCAGGCACTACTAAACTCTTATCTTGCTCTGAAGAGGAAGTTGTGTACCAAATTTGGTGTCCTAGTTCTTACCTTTTAGGCGGGATTCTTGAACACACAGACAAACTCTCACAAATCTATAGTAGATTTGGAAATGGAAAATGAGGGAGGAATGTAAAACTGGAGGATGTGCCTGACTGTAGCCAGTAATTTAGTGCTGTAAATTGCATGGTAGTGACATGAATGAATCATATATAGTTATCACAACATTTGCCACACCAGTATCACCTTCTTACCTGTAATGGTGGTGTTAATTCTCATTGCCACTCCTTCCCTGTTGGCAGGTTTCCTCCACAGCACTGCCAAGTTACCTTCCTGACCACGTGGCATGGAAATGTGCATCAGCAGAGCTCCCAGTGTGCTATGCCCGCGGGTGCAGTCAGCATTGTACGCCTACTAGTGCCAATGGTCTTTAGCCCCTCCTGTTGAACTAGGCATTAGCTGGACTCCCCAAGGAAATTAGAGAAGCCAGTTATGACCAGCAAGGTAGAGGTCTTGAGAGCCCACACTCTGGGATGCAATAGGAGGACCACCTAGTAGCAGACCCATGCTCCTAGGACTAGACTTATACCAGAGCATTGCTACAGAAGAATTTGGGGCCTGTAGGCCCTGAAGAACCTACATTCCTTATTCTTCCCTACCGTGGAGAATGGGTGCTGTAGTGTAGCTGATACCAGCCTGAAGTACCCACAGCCTAGGGTTGGCCTGGACCTGGAGTGTTGGAGGCAGATAGCTAGGGACAGTGGGGGAGAGGAGCTGTGGGTCAGGGAAGGGGAGTTAGGGAGAGAAACAAATTTTGGGGCAGTGGGGACAGTCCCAGGGTGCCGAGAGAAAGCAATCAACTGCTCAGGGTGTCTGTAGTGCACCTTGGCATCGTCCTCCCAGCCCAGGCCACAGGCATGCTTGCAGGGCTCGTCCTAGTGCTCTAAAGATAGCTGTGTATGCAGCCTGGCTCAGGCTGAATGCAGGCTTGCAGGGCCACTCCGCTCTCCCTCCCGCCAGGTTTCAGCACTCAAACCACAACGTGCACGCAGTCATTTTGAGTGCTCGCACGCCAGCCTCGGGAGTGCGAGTCTGTGGAACAAGGGGAGAAGGTTTCCTGTTGCAGTCCAGCCATGTTCTTTAGGGTCATTCACTTCCTTTGGGTCTTTTTAGTTGAAAGTGTAGCGTTATGTGAGGTCAATGCGGGTTCAGAGTTAAGCATGCAAGTGAAAGACAGGGATGGAGAAACATGCAATCATTTCTGGTGTTGTGATTATATGGGTTCGGGAGCTGGGTTTCTGTTGTGTGATGTTTTGGGTTTTTGGTCCCTAGACCTACCATGGTCTTTCTGTTTTACTTCTGGCAACTCCTATCTCTGCTGTATCACAGCATGCCCAGCTGTAAAATGACACTCAAAAGACTCTTTCTGACAAGGGTTTCCTGAGACCAAATTCATTCAGTACTTGTAATGCAGTGTGAGCTTGCTGGCCGGCAGATACTACCTAATCTGAAAATAGCTTTTCACTCAGACATTCATGGCAGTAGCAGGACTACATTCACCCTCGGTTTTTGCTTTGACTCATAATCTAAATCTCAGGCTTTACTTGACTGGTGAGAGTAGGTTCCAGCTTCCAACATTCAAACAACTATCCTCTTTGAAGCGGAACTCCTCTGGAGGGGTATGTGTAAAAAGCCAACTGCTCTCCTACTAACCCGCAGTATTTTAATTCCTTAGGCTTTTCAGAAGTGCTCAATTACGGATGTAAATTCAAACAGTCATGCTGAGCAGTCCAGAAATGACACACATGTTAAAGACACAAGGCCTGGTGCTTTAATACATCACAAGGAAAAGAAGGTAACAAGTGGTGCTTATAAATATGCCACACGCTCTTCGCGTAACCTTCTTTCCTGGCTTCAAGACTAATTTTGTGTCATGTGTGTCCTTTCCTCTCTAACCCCCATCTCAGTGGTCTGTTCGCTTCTGTGCTCGAGGCTGGCAGAGAGGGAGTTATAGTAGTGCACGGGCCCAAGATGGGGGTCAGCTCATCTTAAGCTTTGACATCAGAATTCCAGTTGAGGGGGGCTTGGCAGTGGCTCATTTTAAAATATACCACCACTGCCAATGGAGTGGTGAAACCTGTGGTCTCAAATCTACCGGTGCCAAGGGCGGCTTGGAACTTTTTCACTGAGTGCCAGTTAAATCTGTGGAAACTAGTGGTGAGCGCACCTGAAAAACAGGCTACAAAGGCTCAGGTTTGCTCTTAGCACTAGGCAGCAGCTCCCCCCCCTTCCCCCAGCTGTGGCTGGGCTGGAGCAGCCCTCTCCCCCCAACCCTTTGGGCAGAGGCTGCTCCAGCTGGCATGCCCAGGCCTGCTATGGACAGCGGCTGCTCCAGTCTAGCAGGAGTGCCCTTATCCATGGTGGACACGGCCGGGCTGGAGCAGCCCCCTGTCCACAGCCAGCAGGGAGCTGCTCCAGCCCCTCACCAGTTAACTGGACCCAGTATGTATTCCCCTTAATAAGTGATACTTACCATTTAACTAATTAACCTTTCATATCCCTACTCAGCACTGTCTCTCTCTCTCTGGTCCCACTCTTGATCCTGCAGCAGCTGGTAGCACAATACTAATTTTAGATCACATGACACAAGCCAAGTGAGATTTTTCAATATCTACAAACATTGAGTGTCTGGGGCAGCCTTTTAACCTGGCCTTTCGCTTTTTCCATTGCATAGTTAAATCCTGATGTTGGATGTGGCAGAGGGTTTGGAGGGTTTTTATATCCACATTTTCTTTGGGAGAAATTGTGCCAGATTTCTTTGGCAGTGCAAATTCAGTGTTGAAAAGGCCAGTTGATTGTACGACAGTGACAAGCCAGCAGCCTGCGTCATTGAACGTGTTCTAAAGCACAGTGCAAACATTTTTTTTTCCAAAGAACTGACTCAAAACTACTGTTCAGTGTAATGATAATGGTTGTGACAACCACAAAGTCCTAGCAATTACAGTTAATTGAGCTTACATCTTGCATGACATTCCCTGGCACCTTTCAACCCAGTGGAGCCTAACAAACTCAACCCACTGGTCTGTACACTGTACAAGTATCACTTCATTTCCCAATGCCATTTCTGGGATGAAATGCAGAGGTGTTCAGCAACCATACTGTACCAAAGTTTGAGACAGGGAGTGTAAAATGGAAACAGGAAAAATCCAGGAAACTGGAGGGTGGTAGAATGTAATCACAATATGAAATTCAGCCAGGGCCCCTGCTGTAAATGCCCCAAGAAATGCCATTAAATATATTGGGCCCGATTCTGCGAGTCCTTTATTTTAATGAGAACTGCAGCCCCTTAGCAACTTGCAGGTCTGGGTCCTTAAGGAGCAAGTAAGTACTGACTGACAGTTTATTTCTGATGCACGCACTCTTATGTGAAATGTGGCTGGAGCGTCACACTGAATTTTAATTCCTCTCTGGCTTTGGTTGGTTCGTATGATAACTCCTCCCCATTCACACCATTCAGTAGTTTCAGGGCTATATGGTGTAGTCCAATGCATAATCTCTGTTCGTGCTAGCAAACTGGGAGCATGTTGAGTAAAGATTTTAAACCATTAACCTAGTCCTCTACTGGCTGGCTGTTTTTCTTTCTGCCCTTCTGTCTGAATTTTATATGTAATAACACTGAGAATCATGCATTAAGAGACAAAGTGTACACTTAAGTCCATTAAATGATTTCACTTAAGTTACTGTACCTTCACTCTTCTAGTGTAGGGGTCTGCAACCTATGGTTCAGTATGGAACCAAATGTGGCTCTTTTGTCATTCCCAAAACACATGCAACTTTTTAAATTAAAATGAAAAATTAATTCAAAATTTTATAAATGCGTAATTAGTCCTGTAACTTGAATGCGTGCATGAGCCTGAATTTGACCAGTTATGAGGTAAACTTCAAAAAAATGTGCAAAAAGATGCAGCAGCAGAAGTCCCATTAAATAAAGTCTGAGTACAATGTTTCATTTAAGCTTTTATTAATCATGTCAATTATGTCAAAGTTGTATGTTTTCAGTCATGCAAATGGGCATTCTTATACAGCTCTTTGTTGACCACTTGTTCTGAATTTTGATATAGTTTGGTTCTTTGGTTTGAAAAGGTTGTCGACCCCTGCTCTAGTGTTTCCTCTGTGCTGGAGCCTGAATTTCTTGGCTGATAGTTTGCAGCTTGGAGCCAGCAGTTATTGTTAATATAAATCTGATTGTTCTTTTGATGTATTGGAACCATTTTTTCCCCCCCACTCATAAGCGCTATAAACAACAGCTCGTTGGGCTTTCTTACTGCAATCAAAGCTGATGTGGGTCATACCTTTGTCCTGACAATACTTTCACTAGACATCTGATTGTAGAATTGTTATTTCACATCAGTTGTATTCAGCGTGCCTCTTTCCCCTCCCCCACCCCAGTGCCAGCAGCACAAACTGTAAGTAACAACAAAGCAATGGTGAAGGGCAAAGCCCCTTTCACAGGGATTTGTCACACTGCTGAACTAGAAATAGCTGCTCCAAAAAGCTTTCCTTGCACAGCTGCTTACAGCTCTGAAGTATTGGCCGCAAAGTTCTTTACTTTAGAGCAGGGCTACTCAACTTTGGAAGCCCAGGGGGGCCACAACGATACTCATAGCACATGTCGAGGGCCACAACTTAAGTGTGGTTGCATATACATGCAAATATATATGCAAATAGCTTCTTTCACACTGACAGGCATGAATACAAAGCACTTCCTACAATGTCCCGGCACCCCCTCCCTGGGGGCTAGAGACGCCGACACCCTATACCCATCTGCTCCAGCCAGCCCGTCCGCTTGCGTTCTTCAATGCTCACCCCGCCTGGGAGACGCCTCCCCCAGGGGAGGCCCTGTTCAAAGGATCCCACCCGCGGGCCACATGTTGAGCCCTGCGTAAATCCAAACCACCCGCGGGCCCCGTGTTGAGTAGCCCTGCTTTAGAGCCTCCTTTGGACTGTGTCCATATGAACTGGCCCTTTAAAAGGGATTTCTGGTTGCAGTTAACATTCAAGGAAGGTAAAGAACTACTGGATGAAATCATCATGTGCCTGTAGGACTTGTTGCTTGAGACAAATATGTTTAATTTTGTTTTCTGGGTTTTACATTTTTCAGGGTGTTAAATTTTACTTTGGCTTAAGCATCATTTTTATCTGCAGGAGGCATTTGAGAATGGCTTTGGTATGCCCAGTCTGCAGTGACGTTAACATAGAACATCACCTCTTAGACAGGAGGAACAGCATATTTCATATTCATTTTCATATTTCAAAGCTTACTTTCAAGGCAAGGTAAACTGTGTCCTGGTGACATTGAGAAGGGAGGAGTAACGGAGACAGTCCCAGTGAACCTACAGGCTGTAGGGACTGTCAGTATTTGCAGTTACAAAACAGTCCCTTTGGCGCGGCAGTCAGCCTTCCTCATTTACAGTTTGATTGTTCCCAACAGATCTTAGTCAAATACTGTATCTAGTTCAAGCTTCAGTCTTATGCAAACTAAGGAATTTTTGAAATCCGGTGTCAACCAGGTCAAGGTATAACAGTGTTGGAAATAAGATAACACATGCTTTTGCTCAGCACATTCTGAAGACCTTATTAAAAAAAGGACAGTTTTTGAGTAGAGTCCATAGTTGCTGCGTACATAGTTTTGAGCAGTAATACGTTGTACACTATCCTACTAGAATTTGGAATTTTCCTATGAAGAGGTACAGAAATCAGAAGACCGTTATGGAGACGGCTGTGCAGCAGTGTACAGAGCGGTGAGTTCACAAGGTTTTCACTTCATCTGAGGATATGGTGATTAATTGGAGAAAAAAAAATCTGTGCAGGTAACAACTCTGATTAACTAAATAATCCAACTTTCCCCCGTAGGTCTATGGGGATACAACAGGATCTCCAAAAGATAGTGACCACCCCAAGGAGACGAGTGAAGGGAAAACAGAAGATGAGATGATTTCTGATACTTCCAGGATCTCTGAAAGTAAAAGTAGCTTTTCAATTAATGAAAATTCTGTAGTCAGTAAAGATTTGTTTGCAGGGAATAAAGACTATTCCAACAAGAACCCCCATAATATCAGCACAAATGTCTCTTGTGTCAGCTTGCCGGAAAATGGCAGAAGAAAAGGGGGTCAAGATGACTTAGGGGTGCATTATCCAGCTATTGAAATTGGAAAACAAAAGCTGAATTGTGGAATCTTGAGAGACACTGATCCTGGCATGCCTCCGAACAAACCATTAAAGAGTGCAGGCAAATGTGTCCTAAGCAGCATTGTTTCACCCCTCATCAGGCAAACAGAGTTGCTAACTCAGGAGGCTTCCAGATCACAGGAGCAAGAAATGCCTGTAATAGACTACAGTCAGGTTGTGCTAAGGCCTAAAGTATCTAGAAATACCAGTGTAAACTACATTGAGGAGACAGAGTCTCCAGCTAGCTCTCCAAGTGAAGAGAACCCACCAAGAGAGAACATTGCTTTTATGATTACCAAGACAACTCTCCAGGTTCTCTCGACTGGAGAAGTTCATGATATAGTAAGCAGAAAGGGAGAAGATGTACAAACAGTTAATATTGATGCCAAAAAGGACAAGACATCCCAACAAGGTATGCTAGAAAGTACAGAGAACGAAGAACCTGTAGTTTGTCTGGATAAAAAACCTGTCATCATCATCTTTGAAGAACCAATGGATATCAGATCGGCTTATAAAAGACTTTCAACCATATTTGAGGAATGTGATGAGGAGTTAGAGAAAATGATGACTGAGGAGAAGATAGAAGAGGAGGAGGAGGAGGAGGAAGAAAATGAAATATCTGAAATCCCTGCGATACAGAATGAAGCACTGCAGACAATTAATAATGAAAGGGCTACTACAGATTATTTAGCAAATCCTGGGCTGGAGCAACAATATGAATTTAAACATCAGTCTCGTTCTGACTCTATAGAAACCAAAACTCCTGAGGAACAAGAAGTTGCAAAGACCAATTTTAATAAATTTAGCCAAATTTATGGTCTAAATTCAGAAGAGAAGGTGGATTCTTCTGATCAGTTTGGAAGCAAGCAGGATACTAAGAAAAAATTTAAATTTAAGTTCCCTAAAAAGCAACTGGCTGCTCTGACTCAAGCAATACGTACAGGAACCAAAACTGGGAAGAAGACCTTGCAGGTGGTGGTGTATGAAGAGGAGGAGGAGGAAGATGGGACTGTAAAGCAACAAAAGGAGGCCACAAGATTTGAAATCCCTGGGTCTCAGCTAGAGGATGTTACCAAAGATGGTCCTGAACAGGAAGAAACCATTTCTGAGCCTTCAGCAAAGAGTTCTAGGACTGATGAGATTCGAAAGAATACATATAGAACTCTGGACAGTCTGGAGCAGACCATTAAACAGCTGGAGAATACTATCAGTGAGATGAGTCCAAGAGCTGTCCCTGAACCCACATGTGGTCCTGCACCGAGCAGTGCCTCCTATTCTCCCCATATAGCACAAGAGGCTGCACCCAGAAAACTTGTAGCATTGGATGAAAGCCATGCTGGTGCAGAATCCCCTTCATCAGTCCTATCAGCTTCACATAAGGTACCTTAGTATGAGAAATCAAACTCCAGCTGCTTTCTAAAATCTGCCAATAATCACCGTTAAGCAAGCAGGTGTCTTTGTGATTTGTTTGCTTCCTTTCAGGTGGCTTGTTTGGTCTCCCCACTAGGGGTCTAACAGCTAATAGATTGTTTCACCTCTGCTGCTGTTTGGTGATGGGCCATGCAGGGAAGCTGGGTCAATAATCTGCTGTGTGAAATGAAAAGATGACACTGACATGCAATCCAGTTTGATCAGTAGTTGAGCAGATTCCTCCATTTGATTCTTGAAATTAACAAGAGTGGTGTGGTTCGCAACATGACTCTGATGTTCCACTGCATGTAGTACTATGGCTTCTCACACAAAGCTTCTTTGTGCATGGCCCGTGAGTTCCCTCTTTAAGTGCACTCATATTCACCACTGATTTCCTTGTCTTCCCCGTACCCCTACAATCCTTTTAACAGGGCTCAAGCACCACTCCACAGACGAGCAGGATGCCAATACCCATGGCTGCAAAAAGTAGACAAGGAAGTCTGGATAAAGCAGGCAGACAGCACAAGCTACAGGATCCGCGCCAATACAGACAGGTAGTTTTACCCTAAACCAAATCTTTGGATGGACATTTAAAGCTGTTAAAAAAATGTAAGTCAAGTCTCTGGTGTAGATTATACCAAATAATGGATTTCTACTTTCAAATGAGATCTAACTAGACATCCTGGACCCTGGGGCATGAAAATCTCTGTATGATCCTTATTATACTTTCACCATACTTGTGCATGCCTGCAATAAAACATCTGCTTTTTACTCCACTGTTCAGCTGTACGTTTAAGATGCCAAACCTGTTTACTTCCCTTTGGTAACTGAGCTGCATCGGGACAGCTAGGATAGCCTCCGTTCAAAGCGTTTGAAAGGAAGCCACTGACACTAACTTATCTGTTCTATGGATTGCATTAGATGCACATTAACGCTCCATCCAAATGTTTCCATTCTCATGTTAACCATCCTGAAGCATGACAACTGTAGTGATTAGTTGGTAGGTTGTTGTGACTCCTCGCGCAAGCTTTGTTCTTTCTGTCTCTCTCTCACTCCACACTGTATGCGGTCTTTGTTGTGCACTTTGGGGATTCCACCAGGTCCAGTCCACAGCTGCAAAACTTAGCCCAGGCCTTGAACAGTTCCCTCTTATTTCCTCTAGGGCTGTTTTCTCAGGCCCTGTTGACTTATGTTACTGGCTTTCTGACAAACTGTCTCCTGCCATCTTTATTTGCAGGCTAATGGAAGTGCTAAGAAAGCTGGTGGGGACTATAAAGCTACTTCCCCTACCTTACCTGCTTCTAAGATCCCAGCTTTTTCTCCCACCTCTGGGAAAAGCAGCTCTGTGTCTGCTTCTAGTGGTGACAGCTCTAACCCTCTTAATCTACCTACTAAAACATCCATTCCTTCCTCTAACCCTCTGAGTCCTCAAACAGGTCGCACTGCTCATTCTACCTCCCTCATTCCTTCTGTCTCTAATGGCTCCTTAAAGTTTCAGAACCCCCCTTACGCAGGTAAAGGTCACCATCTTTCATTCTCACTACAGACTCAAAATGGGCGGCCACTCCCCTCTTCTTCCTCCTCTTCCCCCCCTTCGTCTACCTCTCCCACTTCACTGAACCAAGGCCTGAAGAGCATCAGGACAATCCATACACCTAGCTTCACCAGCTACAAGTCACAGAATGGAAACGCCAGCAAAATCACCTCCTCAGCCAAGGAAACAGCTTAAAGGCTAAACACTAGTGTGTGCACTTCACCAAGGCTTTTGTTTATTATCAATAAATCTGCAACTAGTATTTTTAGCAAGGGAATGGAATGTATCATTTTGTTTTATTGTTTGAGGCTTAATACTAAACGTTGTAAGTACTGGATTAATACAATAGACTAGAGTGAAGCTGTTTTGTAAAACTTTGTTGCTGTTAATGACAATGGAGCATTTTTGCCTATATCTGGCACCTGTTACAAAAACTGCAGAAGATATGTGAGTGAACGTGTGTGTGCGTGTACACAGAAATGTATAGAGCATGGAAAAAACAATGTATGGTTCCAAAAATTTTAGTAAATTGTTTTGTATAAAGCTATTTTCATTATGGGGACTACAAGTGAACAGAGATATACTAAAGTGTGATTATACACAAATGTAAAACTGAAACAAAAATATGTTTTCTTTTATTTTAGTGTTATTTAGCTTTGTTATAGATTTCTATTTTTGTCAACAAAACATCAAGGTTCCTTTCAAGATCTTTTTGCCAAAACATTTTGATACTATTATAATGTACATTTGAAAGTGTTATGCTGGACAGTAAACCTTTACACAAGAAACAGAGTAAGACTGGTATTAGTATGTATGAGGTAACTTAACATATTGCACTGCCATTCTAATTATATTTAATAATTTGCCAATCCAACAAAATAAATTTTGTTTTTACATATAAGTATTTGCTGATTACTTTTATTCTTAGCTAAATTCACCATTTCTCTTTTGTTTTATTGAGACCTGGTAACTTGTATTGCAGTGTGGATTTGTACACTTCTGTACTGTTATGTATACTGGCAACCTTTTGTACATATCTATAAATATCTATAAATATCTATATAAATAAATACTATATGTGGCTAGGCACATAGAGTAGTTTTACTACACCAAAGTTAATTTTTATGCATGCTTTAAAAATATATATATATATATATATATATATATATATGGGGAGAGAGGACTATTGATCAAATGGAAAAAGTTTGCATAGCTGGTGTTTTGGTAAATACATTTTTTTTGTTTAACACCATGATGTAATATACAGAACTATGCTAAGCAAAGAACTTTACAAAAATAAAGGGCTGCATGCTATGTTTTTGTATTTTGTCACTAATAACTTTTATAGTGGTTCCAACTCAAAATCTTTACTTTTTATGTATTCAGCCTGACAATGAGCAAAATTGTGATTTTTGAGATTGGGACTCGACCTTATTTAGCAGTAATCTTAGTCAGTTCCTCCAAATGCCATTAAAGAGTTACCTGTACAAACAGCAAAAGACATTTAGAAAGGGGAAACCATACTTAGTTAAAAGGAACGGCCTCCTTTTTCCATTTTTTTTGGAGCGGGGGGGGGTATATTTTCTGTTCTTTTTCCTATAACAATTACAAAACTCAAGTTGCTGTTATTCAAGGCTGAAACCTGGAGCCTCTGCTCCCTTACACAAAGGTTCTTGGAGTCCCTTGCAGCAGTAATATTGTCATTGGAGCCCTCGTGTACAAGGCATCTCATTCCAATCACACCAGTATCGATGTAAACATAGTAAAACCAGTATCTGAACCAACCCTGGATGAAGTAGGGCTGCTTTGGATTAGAAGTGGGAGACAGCGGCAAACTTTTGCATCAACATGATTTCTAAGTGTGGTGGACTGAGCTGCCTTTGCCGGCATGCCCAGCACTTCGTGCAAGGTTCCTTGGCAGGCAAGAAATAAGCAGCTTTAGTACTGGGCACATGGCCTTGTCTGCCTAAAACAATTGGTTCCCCCTTCCCCCTCGACCTTTGTTTTCCTCTCCATGCACTGGAGGAACTCATCAACACGGAGTGGATCATGCAGCCACCAAAACTTCTGCTCCACACTGAAGATAGGACAAAGCTACATCCCCCCCTCCCCCTTTTGTTAAGACTGCTGCTACAAGATTTTTACTGTATGGCTTGCAAACAACAGTGCTTATGCTGGCAAAGCATTTCTACTGAACCTGCCAGTCCCAAAATTATGGCCTAATTTACTGACTGGCACACATTTGTTCCTGGCGATTACAGAGCTTGTTTGCCTATAAATTAGCTCAATGACTGATCTAGTTTTCATACAGCCAAGTTACAGGATCATTCATTAGCACAGGGGTAAAGTGGTTGCTATTTTTGCTCTCACCTATCACCAGTGAATCCAGGTTCCTAACACTGACTTGCCGAGAAACTGGAGAGGCAGGAGCCCTTGACAGATTCCTGTATGTAGGCAGAGGCTTGATGGTTTGCTACATGTTGCTAGTGTGAGTATATGAACGTCAACACCCAGACATACTCATGTCTCTTCCGAGATGGGCCATTTTAGCCAAAAAGAGGTTGGTTACATTTTACAAAACATGTCAAGCTACCCACCTTCGTATCTAGTAGATAACTGTGCAAACAAACCTAAGCGAATAGGTAAAGAGTAGTTGTGGTATTTAGACATGGCTATTTTTCTTCACATGCAAGACTATAGTTTATAAAATATTACACCTGAAATTGCCTATGCTAATCTTTCCTCTCCTTCGATGTATTGTTTATGTCAGTGCACAAATGCACTGATTAAATGCATTGGGCTGCAGGGCATTTCTGGTGCCCTAATCCATTTTGCATCTATACAGCTGAGCAAGAGCCATGATTGGGCACTTCTCCCCTCCTCACTAGGTGCTGCTGCAGATAATCTTTGCCTCCCTACACTAACCCTCTGCCCCCCCCCCCCTTGCTCAGTTTGAGCCAGCAGCAGCACAGGCATAAGTACTAGTCATACCTGCTTTCTCATGCTCTCTTCTGTAACCTTGACCCAGCTGCTAGCCTTACCCCCTCCTCCATGCTACTTAAGCAGCTGTACTCATTGCTCCACCTAGTTGGCCATAGGGTTATGCTCATGTAAATGATAGGCAAAGCACAGCCAGTGTGGCTGTATAGCACCTCTCCATGCCCAGGAGCACTGAACATTAAGAGGCTTCATCTCTAAGACCCAGCAGCTTCAAAGCAAAATTTATTATTCACAAATCCAAACAAATTGGAGACACAGACCTAGTGGGGGTGCTGATGACAGAAAAAACATTTTTCAACCACAAACTCCTTGCATATACAAAAAAAGGTATCAGTGATAAGGCAGCTACCTTTTGTTTCTCATGGGCACCAGGGAACTGGTGTGCAGTGTGTCAGTCGGGGCTTTTTCTGCTAAGAACCACTAGCTCATCCTGGCTCATGCCCTGACCTAACTCCATCTCACCAACATTTTAAGTGTTTCATGATGGTGTTGGTGCTGATATGGCAATGGCTCAGCAGGTACTGTTCAAGGAGCTTAGAGCCTTGCCTGCCCTGACAACTTTGGATTGTCTCTCATTTTGGAGTTGTTTTTTTATAAACTTGCCCCAATCTCACCTGACATCAGTTTATTTTAATTTGCCACCATGTGCCAGCCCCATGAATAAATCAAAATCCACCTGCTCCCCCTTTCCTTACAGCTAGGGGGACATTCTTTTCCCAACTGCTGCCTTGTAGTGTTAAGCCCACTCCAAAAATGTGTAAGAGGGGCCCTGCTGTAATCCCACACCAGTGTGCCTATCCACCACCACTCTCAAAGTAGTGGGGCTACCCCTCCTCCTCACCACAGTACTGGGGATGGGTTGTGGTGGGTGGAGAGGGGAACAATGGAAAATAATGGTAGTGTACAGAAGTGCAATTGGCTTTCTTTTTCTAAAACAGAGCCTGCACTTCCTAAACTCAGCAATCAGAAGGCTCTAGCCTTCCCTTGCAGCAGTGAGGCTGATCTTGGGGTGAGCAACCCAACCTTGTTTTCTATGGGACTGAAGATTGTGGCACCGGGTGGTTATGGCACCAGAGGGGAAATTGTACCAGGCCATAGAGAACAGAAGACACAGGATCCTCAGAGCTTGAATGAGAGATGTAATTGAGCACTCCTGGAATACCATAAACACAGGACAAAGGAGAATGGAAAAGAGATGGCCTTTCACAGTAGCATGGGGTGCAGGAGGCTACCGGCCATAGGGACAAAGCAATCTGAACATGATGCACAGGAGAACATGGACAAGCCAGGAAGGGTATTGTTAAGATAAAGGGGAGAAAAACATGGCGGAACATGAAAAAGGTGGTAGATTTTGAAACTGAAATGCACTCCCTTTGGCCTTGCTCAGCTTTCCTTGATAGGACCAAAAATCCAAGCAAAGCACGGGGGAAGGGTTGACAGGGTAACATTTAAAATCTCAGGGTTTGGTGTTTTTTTAAAGGTAGGCCTATGCTGCATTTCTGTGGATGAGGCAAAGGGAGTCGAGAGTCTATCACTGTGGTGCAGATGGAGCCTCCATCTCCAGCTGAACCTGAAAGTGCACATCTCTCTCCCTATCTTCTAAATGACCAAGCCACTGAGAAACCATGTCTTTGATTTACAAAGGGCAACTGCAGTTCCACAGGTGGCTTTCTCCTTCCCTGCCCTACAATAAGACAGAAAAGCAGGAAGATGGCTGAAGATCCCACTCAAAATCAAAATTTAAGAGTTTAATTTTAACCAAACTGAGTCCCTCATTCCTCCCATGTCAAAAATTATAGGTCTCCCTCCACCCAAGAAAAAGCGGTATCTACGTTTTCATACTTATCCCCAAAATGTCCATTTGCTCTTTATTTCCCACCAGATTCTGGCTCAGATCTCTGTTCCAGAGAACCTACCAGCAACAAAAACTCATCAGAAATTTTCTGACACTACTTCTGGCACACTTTGGGGCATGCTATAGAATTTTCTATTGCCATAAATCTCACTTTCTCTTCTGTTATTTGTCAGGGTAATTTGCTCAGTTTTCAATTCTCAAGATCAAATTCTCACCTTTGTTTCAGGGGAAAAAAGCCACAGGTAGGGTTCTGAAACACCAGCTGTAGCACAAAGTAATGGGACTGAATTCCTGAAGAATCTGTTGTTCTCCATGTAGTCAGTTACTATTTGCAGCCCCCACCCAGCCAGGAAAAATGAGATTAGTGTCAGAGCTCAATGCTTTAATCACCAAACACTTCAGAACGGGAAGTTGCTGCAGTCCATCATAGCTGTTGCCAGGTATGCTTGCTTCCACAGATTGCTAGGACACATGCGTACCTCCATGTGCCTCCTGCCCCATCTCAGACATTCCTTCTATTCACCACAGGTCCTCACCTTTCAGTAGTCTACTCTCCCTTCTAGCCAGGTAACAGCCCCAGCTACTGCTCCTTTCAAAAACTGTAGTGTGGTGGCAGTTTCAATTGTCACCATAAGCATCTCCTTTTCACAAACAATTGGCTGGTAAAGGTCCTAACCTGCCACTCAGCCATAAGGACATGCAGCAGTATCAAGTCTATTCTCACTAGGCTTTGTCAGCAAACAGGACAAGGTGGAGTGCCTTCCAATTCAGTGAAGTACTCATCTGGAAGCCCTATTCAAAATCATCAGGTTAGTAGTCTGCCACTTTATAGGGCAGCATAGAAAAGACTATCAACCTAACTAGGTAGTTCTGGGAGGCAGAGAACCCAGCAGCCAGACAAGTGCTGCATCTTCTGGAGGCGCAATGCCCTCATTCGTAGAGCTAGCATTCAGGGACACCTTCTAAAAGCCCTGCTCACTCAGTTAAACCCTCTCAAAGATGAGCTTTGGGCATTCTATTGCAAAGCATGGCTTTTCAAGAGCCTCACAATACTATGCTGTCACTGATGCCAGACTCCAAGATTGGGCAGCAACTCACCTGAAGGCATAGAGAACATGACCCAGACAGGAAAGGAAAGGTTACACCAACCTTTGCAAGCTCAAAAAGTCTCAGGGGGGTAGCCATGCTAGTCTGTAACTTTGAAAACAAGTAGTCCTGTGGCACCTTTCATCAGCATAACCCATTTCTGATTATCACAGACTAACAAAAAGTCTGATTTTGACTCAAAAGTGGCCTTTCTAGAAGCCAGAGACACTGAAGGAGCTATTAGTTGTTGCCTCATGGTTCCCCTTTTAGCAATGACACATAACCTAGCACCCCATTTCCAACTTTATCTCAAGTTCTATAGGAATCTGGACTGCTTCTTCTGTTGACCTCAAACAGGCAAAGGATTTGGCAGTCCCTGTACAAAGTTAAGGTCCTAAAGTTCTACAGAGGCCAGGAATTTGCCCTACATTTTTACTCCAAGAGAGAGCAATCCTCTTTCTGTTTGATCACTGCTATACCAATTCAATGTTCTATTTAGGAAATATGAATTGTGGAGGGTCTCCCATATTCCAGAGGCATTAAACACACTTTGCTTGTTAGCAGAGAAAAAGAATCTGCTTCAGTTGTGAAAAGATGTATAAAGGCCACCTGCACTCCATACTTTTATTATGTGAATATCAAAGTCATATAGGATCCATGGTGTTGAAGTCCCTTGCAGAAATGCACTTTAGAAGGAGAATTTTGGTCCTAACTGTCGAGTGAAATTAAACTACCATCAATTACTGACATTGAGAAACTAGCAAAGACTGATTTTTCCTTTTATTTCAGATGGAGATGCTAGTTACACACCAGCGTTAACAGTACATCTGGAAAAGGTGCTAGTTAAAAGTCATTACACACACACAATAAGAAACCATTTTTATTTCAATTGCTACTGGGCACAGACATATACATACTTTTCTCAACAGAAATAAATTTGTATAGTAGTTTCTTCACAAGGAACAGTAAGATAGATATAGACTGAAGTCTAGAACTATTACAGCAAATTCTGAACAAAATGAAAAAAAACGTATGTAACCAGGCCTGCCTAGACATTGTGCTTTGTTAGTACAGAGAACATGCTCATGAAAAGAGGGCTTTTTTTATCCAGCAGTAGACAAAGTAAGGAACAAACATGCCAGGCATTAAGAAAGAGGGGAACCAAGTATAACATGTAAGTAGAAATGTTTGTAAATAGAATTTTTTCTGATTTTTCACAATCCACCAGCTGCTCTTTAAAATGAATTATGAAAAAGAACGGATATGGCTGGTGATATGGAAAGCAACAAACCTAAGCGTTAAAATATTGAGCATTCTGTGATTCTGAAGGATTACTGATATTTTCCTCAGCACCATAGAAACTACACATTGAAGGAAGACCACCTACCCAAATAAACTTATTTTTGGTGTCTGATATAGGGAAAGATTGTAAATGGAGTTTAAAAGCAAAATGGAGAAATTTAAGCATCAAACATTCGTTACATGCTATACTTTTGGCACTGTCCCACAGACACAAAAGGTTTGCAAAATGTCAGAGTCTTTTAACCTATGAATAATTCACACATTTTTAATAGTAGCTTCTTTAAACTCTGCAACCCAAAACCTTTCAATTGTCTCTTTCCACACAGCCTGACATTCATTTCAGCCAATATCTGCAGATTTTCTAATACTGGGTGCAGTTGCTGATTGTAGGTAATCATTTTAGAACTATCAGAATGAAATTCAGGCCATGAAAGGAGTCACCAAAACAATTTTATTTCCAGTGTTTAAGTAGATGCACACAAGCATGATACAAGATTGGATTCATTAAGTCTTCATGCAGAATTATATTCTTCTCAATAAAAGAAACCAGTTCCATCCAGGATCCACTATCTACAGGCCTATGTTACAACATTTATATCAAATCTGGTATCTGAAGAAAAGATACACATGTAATATGTACATTTAAGTTACTTATTTTACAGAAAGATTAAAAATTCAAGTCACATAAAACTCAAAAACTGTATTAAAATTGGAATATAAAACTCAGAGATCCAACTGGAATGCCTTAGGAATGGAAGCTCTGTATCCACCTGTGTTAAAATCTGTAAAATGTAATGAATCATGTTACCAATAAAATGCATGTATTTGTTTATAGTATGTTTCTCTAATTTAACACTTAGCAATATGGCACCCTAACAAACCAAATGAATTTATGATGAGGCACTTGTTAGTGACTAACCCAAAAGAACAATTTTTCTGCATACTAATGCCAGGCCAACTTTCAATTATAAAACCATGTATCCACTACATAGCATGGTGCATCAAATGCTTTGTTCAACATTTTATGCAGCCATATATACTTTTTCTTAAAATAGATATATACTTTAACTTTTTTTAAATGTTCCTCTGGCTGTAGTAATGCACTGTGAAGACTTTCCACAGTGCACATGGATGAAACCAGCCCAAATGAAGGCTGCATAAAAACAACAGTACAGGAAAATATATACAGAGTTATTGGGAAGTGTAACAGTAAGCTACTGAACTGCTGTAGTGGATGTTTCCCCATTTCAGAGATACTGGTAAAATCGAGATCTAACCACCTGGGTTCCAGAGAGTTTATGAGGATGGGCATCAACTGCTGCACTAAAGTTGCTTTTGTTCATGCTCGGATAACTTTCACCATTTATCTGGTCAGGGGGCTGGAATGGTCCTGACAGAGGTGGTGTTCTATTGATTAAAGTCAAGGTGCTAGGAGAACTGCCTTCATCTGCCTGCATCTCTGCAGATAAAGGCAGATCTGCCTTTGATACATCTGTTAAGCTAGTGTTCTCAAGTTTGGGCTCTCCAGTTTCACCCGTATTAAGGTCAGTTGTGCTAGTGCGTAAACGTTCCCGTGCAAGCCACTCTGAAATTGAGAGATCCTGGGCTGGACATTTTGGCTTCAACCGATTCACAGCTGAAAGCTCATATTCTCTCTCTCTACTTTGACCCTGCTCATGAGCTTTCCAAGCATTCAAAACACTTATTTCAGCAAAATCCCTCTGCCCTCCGAGTGTGTGCCTTCGCCTGATATTTTTTCTCTTTGAGGTCTCTGCAGCGCTAGATTTTTGATTTCCTATCCCAAACATATCATCTGCAGACGCTTTGAGACGCAGTTTTAACCTGTCTGTTATTTTAAGTTTCCAGGTAGGTTCCTGTTTTTCCATTTCACTTCTACTTGATGTAGTTAAACTGCTTGTTGATCTTCCTTTTTTCATTATATCAAACATTTTGGTCATTGCAGGCAAGTCCTTCTCACTCTTGGCATCTCCTGATCCCTCACTATCTGTTTTGTGCCGGGCAGATTTCCTTCTAGATAGCGTATCACATTCAATAAGTTTGTGAGAGCTAAACAGTCTGTGGCTGTCTAACTTTGGTGTTGAACTTCCCTCAGTACAGCTTACTTCACTTTCTTCGGAGTTCCTCCGATTTGTTTTTGGCACTTCTTGTATTTTCCCCCTGAATATCCTTTCAGCAGCAGAACTTGTAGCAAAGACAGGGAAATCACTTTCACTGTCTGTTTCCATAGGACGACCTTCACTGATCAATTCACTTCTTTCATCATCAGCCTCATCCCCCTTGCTTTCTGTCACTGACTGCACTTCAGGGCTCAGCATATTAGAATCTAAACCAGTTATGTACGTAGTAGATGAAGTGGTTGAGTAATCCGAGGTGATAGAACTGACATCAGCAGCTAAAAATTCAATGCATTTAATTTCAGGGCTGGCTAATTTTTTGCTTGAAAATCTGTGCAGGGAAGCCTGGGAAGAAGTGCTAAGTATAGTTCCAGAGTCAGACACTGTCTCTTCAACCTGGGATGAGGCGTGTGAAATAGGCATTTTAGGGCTGTCTTTGTGTATCATTAACCGGTGGCTGAGATTCGGTGATTTGGTATATTTTTGGTGGGAAGGTGGTGAAGGTTCCTCTGAGGGCATGCTCTCTTTCCTGAATGATTTCTTTTCATCCTTTACAACATCCATGTCTTTTTTAGTGCTGTTCTCTTTTTCTTTCAGAACAAACATCCTTTGTTTTCTTCCTGCTGCCTCTTTCTCTCTCTCACATTCCTCTTTTGCTGTGTCCTCTTTTGTAACATCACCATGAGATTGTTCAGCAAGCTCCTTCTTAAAAAACACATTATCCAGCTCATCTTCTGAGCTGCTTGGTTGTGGTTTCTCTTTCGGTTTTTTTCGCTTGCGACTGGCTGCTGCAAAGATGGAGGACACGAGCAAATCCCTGCTATACTGATCCTTTCCAGATCCCCAAGAACCCTGTTTGAAACAAAATCAAAGAACAAGGTTAGCAGTTGAACCATGTACCAGTGTGTCATTGTTCTGAGATTTTATGAGTATCCTGGTCTCTAAAGCCACAATGCTCACTCCTGTTTCTTCAGGAAACATTGCTGTGTTGTGTGTGTGCAGCTTGCACTGCCACACACAGCACACTGCAGCTTTTTCTCCTCTTTGCAGCAGAGACCCTCTTACTTGTCACAGTCCAATTGCAATTATTAACTGGGTGCCTGATTATGTACTGCAGGAGACTCCAGAGAGCTCTTGTCTCCAACATCACAATCTAGTGTGTTTTGTTTTACAGAAAACATCCTGTAAGGTTCTGACTTCAGTCCTTCCTGCCTCTTCTCGCTTTACACCCTTTCTGTGGGTGATCTCCTACATCGATGCCCATCTTTCTGACACTGCCTCCTGGATGTATCACTGTCAATTTAAGCTCAACACAGGAAAGATCATTTTTGGCCATGAAGCATTCTCTGCTCCCCACATTCTGTCACTTATAGCATCCCCACAAATCTCTCCCTTATTCAGCTGGGGGTCATGTATGTCTCTTCCTTTTCACCATGTTAGGTAAGTCCTGCTCAAATTCTGCTGCTGCTTCCAAAGCACTCAAGAGATCAAGCTTTTCTTTTCTTCCTTCTAGCTAAAATTTTCCTCTTATGCCCTCATCTCCTGTTTACATTAGTGTAATCTCTTCTCAGGCCTCCCTGACCAATTATTCCCCTCTATGCCATACAATACACTGTAAGCTAATTTTCCTTGCTTGTCTATAGTGCCCTTATAGGAGTCCTTTCACTCCTCTTCCGCATCAAGTTCACGCTTCTCACGCTTGCTTTCAAGGTCTTCTGTAGCTCTGTCTTTCGTATTTCTTTTGGCATCACCCTTCCACAGGACTATACCAATCCCACTGAGCTCAGCTCCCCCATCTGCTTGCTTCTGCCATAAAAATCCCTTGGCTTTCTCCAAGGACATTCCCAGTGCATAGAACTCACTCCCTCTCTGATCATGTCCTCAAACCCACTACCCTCTTCATATTCAACTCCATCCCCAGGGCCCACTTCCAACATGACTTCCACAAAAAATGAATGGACTGCTTACAGCAAAAGCAGGTGGTGAAGTCCTTGGGTACAGTCTTTTTTATTTGATTGGTTTTAATAATCACTACAATTACAGATGCACTCCCAAAGGTTTTCCTTAAATTGTTTACACCCTTTTTTGTTTCATTTCTGTGTTATGTATAAAAGCAGTCTGAAATTTTTCTGTTTTACTTTAAGCTTTGTCCACACTAGACAGTTGTACTACTTTAATAATACTGGTGTAGTTAAAGCGGTACAACCTCTTCATTTAGATGCAGTTCTATCAATATAAAAGTATTTTATACTGGAATAGCAGTTTCTGTACAGGAAAGGAAATAACTATACAAATAAAGGTCACTTATTTCCAGTCATATTGGTACAAACTGGTATGCACACTATGGCTTTTACTGGTGTAACTATTTTGCCTTAAAAAAAAAAAAATCATACCCCTAATCCAAAGTTATACTGATAAAACCTTCAAACATAAGTTAGGTCTTAGGCCTTGACATTGTGGTTTCCCCCCCCTACCTTCTTTGGTTTTAACAAAAGGTGGAGGATTCAGAGAATTTTTATTGTCAATAAATTAACAGAAGGGGTGAGGTTTCTGATTATTTAACAAACTCTTCCTTTGTTCCAAATACTAACTGGTCAATTTCGATAACAAAAACCAAACTGACTTACGATCCCCTTCCCTTAGAACTACACATCTTACTCTCCTAAAACTTTGGGGCTGTGTCTACACTGGCATGATTTTCCGGAAATGCTTTTAACGGAAAAGTTTTCTGTTAAAAGCATTTTCGGAAAAGAGCGTCTAGATTGGCACGGACGCTTTTCCGCAAAAGCACTTTTGCGGAAAGCGTCCGTGCCAATCTAGACGTTTTCATAAAAAAGCCCGATCACCATTTTCGCGATCGGGCTTTTTTATGAAAACAAATCTCAGCTGTCTACACTGGCCCTTTTGCGCAAAGTTTTGCGCAAAGGGACTTTTGCCCAACGCAGGAGCAGCATAGTATTTCCGCAAAAAGCACTGATTTCTTACAGCAGGAAGTCAGTGCTTTTGCGGAAATTCAAGTGGCCAGTGTAGACAGCTGGCAAGTTTTTCCGCAAAAGCGGCTGATTTTTCGGAACAACTTGCCAGTCTAGACACAGCCTGGTTGTGTCTAGACTAGAAGACTGATGAGGGGAGGTTTAGTACAAACTTTTAGGATACACCCACCGTTTAAAACAAAAGTGGAAACTGCTTAGCTTGTCCACTTGCAGTTGTGCCAAGTTACCATCCAGCAATTACAAATGCTGAGGAAATGAGTATAAGAAGTCTTAAAAGAAGTGGAAACCTCACTTGCTACATAGCATTATCTAGTAGATACGAGGCATGTAAGCAACTAGTTGAGTAGTCGACTACCCGATAATCCTAGTGCCCGACTCCTGCTACATTTAAACTGCAGAGCTGCCACAGGGCCCCTTATTGACTAATTGTATACTTGATACACATTGCATTGAGTACGCAATTAGTCAATTTCCCGCTTCTTAACATCCTTAGTAGATACTTCAAACTCATGGTGGTGATGGCTGTAAGTGCTTCACAATAACTTGAAGATTTTCCTTTCACAACACCAATTCGAGGTAGGGAAAAATTATTCCCGTACAGGGATGAGGAGTTGACTAAAAGTTAGACCAAATGACATGCCTAAAATCATGTCATTCTCAACCTTTTTGTCTTTCTGATGCCTCCTTAACGTGTTATAAAAACTCTATGACCCAGCTGTGCCACAACTGTTTTTCTGCACATAAAAACAGGGCCAGAGTTAAAGAGTGGTAAGCAGGGCAATTGCCCTGGGTCCATCCCACAGAGGACACTGCAGAGCTAAGTTGCTCAGCTTCAGCCCTGGGGAATGTGGTTTGGGGCCTCAGTCCTGTTTGTCAGAAGCTGGGAATGGGCAAAAGGGGAGGGATCACTTGGTGATTACCTGCTCTGTTCATAGGCTCTGGGGCACTTGGCTTTGGCCACTGTTGGAAGAAAGGATACTGGGCTAGATGGACCTTTGGGGCTTTGGCTTTCTGCCCTGGGCCCTAGGGAGTCTATTGCCATCTGGAGGACTCCCTGAAGCTGCAGACCCTTGGTTAAGAACCACTGATACAGGGTATGCCTACACCGCAATTAGACACACATGGCTGGTCTCTGCCAGCTGACTCAGGCTCGCAGGGCTCAGGCTAAGGGGCTGTTTAATGGCAGAATGCACGGTTGGAACTCTTCCCA
Source organism: Rafetus swinhoei (assembly GCA_019425775.1). NCBI lineage: Eukaryota > Metazoa > Chordata > Testudines > Trionychidae > Rafetus > Rafetus swinhoei. The sequence continues at coordinate 225,657,656 of CM033424.1, forward strand.
TCTTTAGGATCCAAACGCCTGGGCTCCAGCCTGAGTGCCTACCGTGCAATTAAACAGCCTGATCCAGATGGCAGGGACTAGCTGCAGTTTTTTAACCTCAGTGTCGACATATCCATAAAATGTCTGTGCCTGAGCCTGGAATTGGATCTAAGCTCCCAAGTCCTGGTCCTGTATCATACCCACAGGGATATCTGTCCTACCCAAAATGTACTTTCTAATGGGTTTTTGCAGACAAATCTTTCCCTATACTAGTTGGCTTCTTATGGAGCTAGGGTCCAAGACCTTCAGGAGAGGCTTCACTTGTAGTCTACACATACTTTACAGATGACTAAAATAGACACACATGCAAATGCTGTTATGCTAGTCTGAGTCTCAACAGCAAGCAAGCAATGAAGAGGCACATTCTATAGAACCTCAACAAGATGTATAAATAAATAGTAGTTTAAGTACATAGACCCCAGTTGTAACAAATGCTGCTTTGGAGTTTGCAAGCTTCCCATCTTGAGAGTCAATCTTTACAAACAAGTGACTCTTTCCACTTTCATGCTTTATTCTTTATAATTTTTTCACAAATTATTTACCTTAGATTTTGCTGAGTCACTAGTAGCCGAGTCTGTAGTTTAAAAAAAAAAAAAATCAAAAAAAAAAAATCAGATATAACATGATCAGTTCACGGCTAAAATTTTTTTTTTTTTTTTTGGTTACAGACAATGCTGGACTTATGGGGAGCGGGGGGAGGAACAAGCACAGACCAAAATGTGAAGCAAATAAAAACCAGAACAGAGTGGATAGTCAGAGCTCACAAAGATGCAAGCTGCACCACAGAAAGCCACCGCCATGAAAGGATGCTGTGAATTGTAGGCAGAACCAGCTCAATGACAGGAATGGCAAAGGAGCCCTGTTCTTCTAAATAAAAAACAGAAATACTAACGTTTATTCCACGTTTTAAAGTATACAGCCCTGCAAAACTGCAGCTGAGAGACCATTTCAGGATTGCCCTGGGTACTCTCCTGTGACTGATGCAATACACAATGCAAAACTCAACAACTTAGTATTGTTGGCTGGCCTAGCTGCAAATTGAGGTTCTCACAGTTGCTTTCATTTTATCAAACTGCTAAGATATTTTAACATTGTGCTTTGTTTTAAATCCCAATTTTACATCTGTATTCTCCTTTGAGTAACTTATTGGTGAAATTTTACTTTTACCTAGCTAGATTCCAACAGCTACTAGTTTTGTATTTCTCTGTAACAAGCATTATTATGAAATGAAAAATGAACACCATAATTTTATTGTCTAGCAAAAACGGAGGATATACAATTATAAAGGGGGTAGGAAGGGGCTAGCACAATGACTCAAAAATGTTTTCTTTGACTTTTTCCAACTTTGGAGGATCTTTTCCCCCATAATTAAAGAGCTGAGCCCAATGCCACACCCCTTTTTGACACATGGCTAATGCTTTATGACTAGAAAAACCAGTGGACCATACCATGCTATTCCTCCTCATGGTCTGCTTCAGAAATAACAAGAAACAGCAGAAAGACTTTTAAAAAGTAGCATTGATCTGTTTAAAATACTCTTAAAAGAAAATTTACAACACAGATCAATTTTTTTTTGTTGCATTTACAAGAATCGGGGGTTTCTGCAGACAAGGCAGCTACAATGTGGGCAACAGTCCTCCTTCTTCCTACAGTTCCAGCTGTCCATCAGTGACATCACAGAATCCACTAGTGACATCACCGTGTGATAGACTCCTCCCACTTCACCTGTTTCAATGTCAGTATAGAGTGACTGATTCAGTAAAGTGCTGAACAACCCTTGAAAAACTAAAACAAAAGCTAGAGACAAAGGGATAACTTTTGTGCAAAATAACAATCTGAGTTAGTACAACAGTACAGTGGGAGTAAAAGTCACCAAGATTGCACCTGCATCACTAGTACTTAACCACGCAACACGACAGTAATTGATAAACAGAAGGAAATCAGCTTTAATATAAAAATATTGCAATATACTTAAGAAAATGTCATCTGTTGACAAGCAAGGTAACTTAAGTTTTAAGGGCATTCGTAGCTTTGGGACAAATCTCTGTTTAGAACAGTGTAGAAGGTAAAACTTTTTACTATCACAGCAACATGATTATTACACGTAGAACTGTATATAAATAATAGTGCACTTGCTGGCCCTCAATCTTTCAATAAGTTACACTTCTATTGGTCAGCAAAGACCAATCTGTATCATACAACTCTGTGTAAACTCTCACACCACCAGAGGTTGGTCCAATAAAAGATACTGCTTCACCCATTGTGCCCCTGTAATATCCTGGAACCAATATGGCGTCAATCCCACTGCATACAAACAACACTATAGACACTTAAAAATAGTCATGATTGTTTACAAGAAAAACCAACATATTAGTAAAAGAAAATAGAGAATTACAGTGAATTAATACAGTAGGTTATTCTAGCCTACGGACTAACACTGTCCACGCAAGCGTTACCTGATACGTCTCCAGGAGATACTCCCGTCCTTCCAATGTTGGTGAGTAAATGATCTATGTTTGGCACTGGCTGAGATTCTACAGTGTTTTCCTCCTGAACTGTTGTCTACAGTTAATAAACAAAGATCTCTTCATCATCGTTTCACAGTTAGTTCATTATGATTCAACAGCATTTAGAAAACTGCACTATTTCACCTCAGGACAGTTTCCTCATGAGCTCTATTTTTTTTCCATATTGCTTTATTGTTTTTAACAGAAACACATGGAACTTATTAGTTCTTTCATTATTGCAGAGATTGGAGGGCTAGAAAGGTGTTTCTGAAGAGCGAAGTATACAAAGGTAACAAGAAATATATACATATTCTAAGGGTATGTGGACTGTGTGTTCTAAACTAAAATGAATTAGAACACAAATATTTAAGGAACAATACTTACAAGGGGCTCCTCGGCACCATCTTCTGTGAAAAACCAGTCATGCTACGATTTAAAATAAAAAAAGTAAACACCCCACAGGAATTGAGACAATCAAATGTGGACATCTCTAAAAAGGACTGTTAAGAGTGCAAGGGACAGACTCAGAGCCAAACTGGTGCAAAACATGAAAGCAGGTCGGTCTAATTTTTTTTTTAAATAATGAAATGAATTCACTTACTTTTTGGATAAGTGTTTCTACAATTTTGTACTGGTCTGGCATGTGAGTAACCATGTGTGTCATGTTGTCTTCAGATGTCCTCACAAGAGTTGGACCAAACACTATAGCCAGATTTCTTGGTTCCATCTAACAAATAATGGGAGTAGATCTGCATTACACATTTATAATAGGGATATACAATAATATCCATTACAATAAAGTGCCTCTCAGGAAGCAAACCTGTTTAGTGCCTAATAGTCTAACTTAGTCTTTATTTGTGCAAAGTACAACGATCATTTTATAGTTGTCATTTTCAAAACCAGTTACACTAATGACATTCACAAGGTTTTTCAGTCGTGCTCTTACCACCATTGCAGGAAGTCTGATGCATAGATTTTTTACGTTAAACTTTTATAAATCTATATCTGATAAAAAGATGATGCCTCTATACAAAACCTGATCCAGGTCAGTACAGTGGAATATCACTCCTTTATTGCAGTTCAGAACTCATGCTCAGATGTATCAGCTAAGCTCCTCAATGCACTAACCAATCTTTCTATGCATCATCTGCTTTTTAAACAGCACCTTACAACAGAAGCCATAAGCAACCAGAAGCACAGCACTTCTACTATGGTTTATTATATATTGTGGCCTACAGTTAATCTTCTTCTGCTCATGACATGGAATAACTTCATTATAAATAGGAGGTAAAGTGATCAACAAGTCAGGATGTCCTAAATCCTAATACTGGCTTTGCCTCAGTATGCTGTCTTGGGTAAGTCAGATCACTACTTTATAAAACAGGGATACTGCCACACTGCTTGTCTAACGTTACGAGGATTCATTACCTGAAATTTTTACAGCACTTTTAATATATAAAATGCTATTATAAAGGACTAATTACCATCTGACAACATCCTGAACACTCTAGGCATTGTACAAACATTTATATTATAAACGGATTGTACTATCATCATCATTTCTTACAGATGTGCTTTTATTCACCCAGAACATTTGATTATTATTTGTAATAAAATCACACTTATTCAAATAGAGGGTAAAATTTTCAAAAGCACTTCAGTGATTTAGAAGATTAAGTCCAATTTTAAAAAGTGATTTAGGTGCTTGGGAACCAAAAATTCAATAAAAGTTAACTAGACTTAGGCATTTAAAATAAAATCACATTTGCATACAGAATTTAGAAGATTTTTTTCAAGTTTTACCAAGAGTTTTATCTTGAAGAATCCCAAAGCACTATACAAAGTACTGGCCCAGTCACAACAACTGCAGAACACTAAAAGCAAATAGAGCATAACATACTATACAGCAGTGGGAGACTGAATAATGTTTGTAAAGAAATCATGGCAGACACCTATTTTCATGAGATCTTTAACATCAGCTACCAGACAGTTGCAGACATCTCAGGTCTGCATAGAAAATGTGCATAATTCTAACTGAAATTGGTTTTGAAGTGCTCAGTTCAACGAGTTGAAATCTCTCATGTTAACACATATCCGAAATTTCTCTCTAATACATAACCGAAGTTAAAGTATTAAACAGGGGTTTGCACCCAGTTTCAAATTAATAAAAATAAAGTTTAGTTAAACCAGTACACATTTTGTAAGTAGACAAGTCTCATCCAAAAGCTCCACACAGCAAAGAGTCTTATGTTAACTTTACCTACCTTTACAAATTAAGTGCTGGGTAAAACTTCTGAAATAATCCTACACAATGAAATATGTTTCAATATGTAAAATGTGGACAACATCTCTTATATATTTGATTTGATACCTTGTTCTTTTCTGAATTCTCTGCTACAGTCTTCAGATGTGCAGAAAGAAACTTGAGTGTTTCATAATGATGTTCAGGTAAATCATGAATCTGAAACAAACAATCTTAGTATGGAGTTTAAAATATTTTAGTGCTGAATTTGTGCTGCATTTAAAATATATTTTGGGTCAGCATACCAGCCTCTTAAGTGTCTTCAGCCGCTCAATGGGATCTTCTTTTCTATTGGCATCTATGAAATCTGCATATTTGTCTGACAAAGAAAAGAAAAGTTAATCTGTTTTTTACTTTTACATAATGTATCAAGCAGCTATATTGGAAAAGCAGCTCTCAAAGAATGTGTGTCAAATTCAAATGTTAAATTCTAATACATTGATTGGGAATATCACTGGATTCAAATTATAAATTTAATCTAATATTAATTTAAACAGATTTTTAAAAACATGCTATTTAATCAAGACTATAAAAATAACATATGGTCCATCTGCAGTTAAAGGCAGCAAATTCTATTTCCATAGTTGTGCTATCAAGTGGAATAGTGCTTATACACCTATCCAGACATACTAGGTTACATTTCAGACTCTTTCAGAAACGTGAGGAGACCCGTGAGGGAAAAAAGAAGGAAAATGTGTTAGTTTGGCACAATGTATGTTCCTGTTTTGGACCCTTTTACAGTGATTCCTGAGCAGTTAGAAAAAAATTACTTCTCAGCTAACTCTTGTAAGCCATTTTAATAATCATAATCCATAACCCATTTAATAAAATATGTGGAAGTTTATTACTTCATTAGGTTTTTACTTGATATTGTGTCTCAATCATTTGAAGGCCCTAATGAGGATTAATATTTGACAAAAAATTCCTAAAACAAGCTCAGAACGGACAACTCACCATTAGTAAAAAGTGGTTCTGGGAGTTTTCTGAAGAACGATTTCAGTAAACTGCTAATCACATTCAAGTCTCGCCATTTCTATGTATTCAAAAGAAAGAGAGACTCTATATTTCTATCATCACAATAAAAAACTTTCTAGAAGAGATTAATTTAAATGGAAATACAGTGAATTCCCACGTACATCATCCTGAACATCAATGTCAGTCATTCCTTTATTGAGTTCCTCTTGCATACTTGAGATAGCAGCATTGTTTCCAGGGACTCTGTATATACCTGTGTATTCAAGGCCTCGTTCTTCAACCAGTTTACAGCATATATCAACTATCAGTGGAATATACTGAGAGAGAGGAGAGGCAGGGGAAAATGATTGGTTTTGTTTCAAAATGTCTCATTCACAAGTAAGAACATACAAGTATTTTCAAAGCAGCATGAAAAGAAAAATTGTACTTTCATACTTTATTGGTGAGAGCTGGGGGACAGTCATCAAGCCTAACGCCAAAGGTTCCTATAGCAGATGGCTTCTTCTCAAACGTCTTCCTCATGATATTTGGAATGCCTTTTCGCCATGTTCCCTTGTCTTTTGGTGGGCTTGTCTCATCTTTTTGTTAATTCAAAGCAAGTGGGGAGAAAATTGAACTGTTAAAATCATACAATTGAAGCCAATTCTGATTAAAGGCAACAAAAATCACAAGCACAGAACTGTTGGGTCTTCGAAACCATAGACATTTAACAAATGTTTTATTTCCTATTCTCTCTCCTTCTTCCCTCAGCTGTCCCATTGTTTCCTTACTGAAAAGAGCTTGCCATTCAGCTTGTGCATTACCAACCACTAGGAATAGTGATTTCAGATTCTGAACCTGTTATTTTTTGCAGCATACCCCATCTCAGGAAAAAGGCAGTAGAAGAGAGCAGTATCCCGCTTCACAGGATTCATCACCATGTATTTTAGGGCACTTCAAAACAGAGCAATGTGTAAGAAGATCTCATTTGATTCTCTGACAGGTTTTCAAGCTTTGTTAGAAATGTAATCTCTGTCTTCATTAAAAGGACATATGGTCAATTTTTATACCCCCCCCCCACCTGTCAAACAAAAAAGGCCAACCACTTAGTTTTTCATTATTTGTTTCATTTTCATCACTTTTTTTCCAAACTCCTTGTACTTTCTCAAATGCAGCCAGACATCTGCCCTCCATTGAAAAGGGGTGAGCGGATTTTGCCAGCCCCTTTAGGTTATATGAAAACACCCATTTCTGACTCTTTGGATGACTTTAAAAAACAGTTTCCAACCTTTTCGTAACTATATTCTTTGACATGTGTTGCTCATGTCCATTTGCTTTACCGATATCTGTAGTGTTGGCTATGGTGTCCCGTTGAGAGCCACACTCACGTGTCAGTATATCAGGTGCCAACAGCCCTTGCCCTCTTAGGCTACATCTTTGCTGTGGAGCTATTTTAGGATCTCTCTGGTATCCCAAAATAGCGATGCTGCGCAGGGCTGGCCTTACCATGAGGCAAACTTAGGCGGCCACCTCAGGTGCCAGACTGTGTGGGGGGGTGGGGGTGGCACCACTAGGACCCAGAGTGTAGAAAATTGTGTCTGCTGCTGGTGCATATGTATTCTCTCTGCTCTAGATGCACAGAGATGGAGGAGTGCTGTGCTGGAGGAAGGAGGGCACAAGAGACAGGCAGGCAGGAAGGAGAAAAGGTGGCATGGGGGTGTCATTTGAGCTGACCGCCTCAGGTGCCAAAATGTTGTGGGCCAGCCCTGATGCTGCGTCTTAAGAGCAAGCCCATTATATTGAAATATAACAGGCTCGCTATTCCGATGTCCCTGAAAACTTCATTGCACGAGGGTTAAGGGACGTTTCAGAATAGCACTTCATTTTGAAATTTGGTGCTACATTTTCAAATAAGCTATTCCAAAATTACCTCAAAATAAGGGACGCAATTTGCATAGCACAAATTGCATAGCTAATTTTGAGGTAAGGGTGCTGTATAAACACACCCTTAGTTCCCCTTCTTGCTGGAAACTCCAACAGAGGGGCAGGAGGGCAAATAATGGAATGAACATGAGCAACACATTGTGAGCAGTAGTTATGAAGAGGTAGGCAACAGGTTTTTTCTTCTGTATGAGATTGCTCATATCAATTCCATTCTAAGTGGCTCATAAGAAATGACCATGGGGTTAGGTACGCTCAGAGTTGACAGCCACGCAGCTTGCAGCACTGCTTTGCCAAAGCCAGAATCCTCTCAAGTTTGCGAGGTAAGTGCACAATAAGACATGAACATGTAGACAGATGACCAGGTAGCAGCCCTACAGATCTCCTGCATTGGAACCAGCACCAGGAAGGCCATTGATGATGCCTGTGCTCTAGTTGAGTGTGCAATCACAACTGCCATCAGAGGCACGTTTGCCAGCTCCTAGCTCTAGCAGATGCAAGCAGTGATCCAGGACGAAATCCTCTGAGCAGACATGGAGACCCTTCATTCCATTTGCCACAGCAATGAACAACTCTGCATCAGCTTATGGAATGGCTTTGTTCTATCCATGTAAAAGGCCAGCACCCTCTTGACATCCAGGGCATGCAATCAGCATGGAGAGGATGTCCTCTGATGTCTGAGGTTTTGGAAGGAAGACAGGTATGTCCTGGCCAGTATAAAACTAAAACTACTGTGAGCAGAAACTCTAAGTACAGTGGCATCTGAATCTTATCCTTGTAGAATACCGTATAGGGTGGTTCTGCAGTAAGCACCTTGATCTCAGACACCCTTGTGGGCTGAAGTTATGGTAACCAGTAATGAAACCTTCCAGGAAAGAGCAGGAAGCCAGGGGCTCAAAGGGAGGCTCCATAAACTTTGACAATATGACATTCAGGTCCCTGGAAAGGATGGGATCGTAGACCTGCAGACAGATATGCTCTAGGCTTTCAAAAACTGGGCAGTCTTTTCATGGGCAAAGTCTAACCTTGCCTTGGAAATAGTGACCATGTGGACCCTGAGTGATGACAGGAATAAACTTGGGAGTGTGAGGTTCAGAAGACAATCCAGGATATCTATGAGAGGCCTGCTTGGCCCAGATAGGCCGTTCTGAGGTCCAGCATGTGAACTGCTTCCACTTGGCCAGGTAAGTGGCTCTGGTGCCCAAAAAGACCTGCTGAAACTAAAAGGTCTAGCAGTCTTCCAAACCAGTGCTGGTGAGGTCACTTGGGGGCTATTAGGATAACCTTCACTCTGTCCTGTTTGAGCTTCACAAGGACTCTGAATCAATGGCATTGAAGGGAAGATGTATATTCAAGCACCCAACCACAGGATGAGAAATGCATTTGACAGGGAGTTCCTGTCCATCCCCCGACTGACCAGAACACGTGGCAATTGCTGTTCTGCCTAGATGTAAACATGTCCATCAGTGGAGTCCCCCACCTCTGGAAATTTGTACTGACTGCCTCTAGATGCAGTGACTACTCATGGCAAGACAGAAAGGTCTTGCTGGAGTGATCTGCTAATACATTCCCGGTCCCAGCTATTATATGAATATCATGCTGTACACAAAAGTCCCAAAGGCGGAGAGCTTCTTGGCAAATGGCCAATGACCTGGCTCTGCCTTGCCTGTTAAAGTAATATATCATGGTTGTATTGCCCATCAGGACTGGCACTGCCTTGCCCTTCAGATGGGGCAAGAAAGCCTAACTGGCCAGGAAACCACTTTGGGCTTCTTGATATTGATATGGAGGGTCAGATCATCCTGCAACCAGCGGTCCTGTGTGCTGAGCTTGCCCAGGTGGGCTCTCCGGCCCAGGTCCAAAGCATCAGAGATCGGGGTTGGCAATGTGGGAACACAAAAGGAACTCCCTCCATTACCAACTTGGGAGTCCAACCACCAATCCCAGAATGACTGGATGTGATCTGGCACTCTGACTACCTGGACTTGGTTGTGTCCACTGGGAATGTAGACCAACGCCTGCCACACTAGCAGAGGTCAAAGGTGAAGCTGGGCATGACTGACCATATATGTGCATGCAGCCACATGGCCCAAGAACAGCAGGCAGGTGCAAACTGTGGTGAGCAGGTGGTATTTCACATGGGAGATCAGTTCCAACATGCCTTGAAAGAACACCTCCAAAAGGAAGGCTCTGGCCTATGTGGAGTAGAGAACTGCTCAAATGAATTCTATCCATTGCACTGTAGGGATGTTAAATTGCGGGTAATTGACTAATCGAATAGTTGATTCATTTTGCATTGACTATTCGACTAGTGGATAGGGCATTCTCTAGGGCTGTTGCTGCACTTTAAAGGCAAAAGTGCCACGTGGAGCCTGGTCAGCTGGGGACTTTCCGCTGTCCCTGGGCTCCATGTGGCACTGCCACTTTGAAATACGCCGTGGGAACCCGGAGTCCCCAGCTGATCCTGGGCTTCATGCGGTGCTGCTGCTTTGTAGTGCCGGGAGGAGCCTGATGCCAGGTTCCTGCAGTGGCGTTTCAAAGCGGCAGCACCACATGGAGCCCGGGTCTAGCCCCAGGCTCCATGCGGTGCTGCCGCTTTGAAGTATCCCCTCCCTCTCTCCTTCCGCCTCTTTCTGATAGAGGCAGCGAGGGGGGGGGAGCAACTAGTTGACTAGTCCTTCACATCCCTATTGCACCGGCTTTAAGGTGGATTTTTTTGTTGTTTCTTAACAGGCCCAGGTCATGACATGTGGAGTGCAACAGATTGAGGCTCCTCTCCATTTGTTTTGGAGATCTGCCCTTAAGGAACCTACTGTTGAGATACGGGAAGACCTGAACCTCTTGACATCTCAAATAGAGTGGCCACTGCCGCCATACATTTTGTGAAAACTCTTGGGGATGATAAGAGGCCAAAGGGCAGCACTGTATACTGGAAATTGCATCCACCCACCATGAAACAGAGGCAGCACCTGTGATCATGCAATATGGAAATACGTGTCCTTCAAGGCAAGGGTAGTGTATCAGTCTCCGTGATCCAAAGAGGGGATAATGTAGGCCAAGCAGACCAGGTAAAATTTCAAATTCATGAGACACATGTTGGGATTTCCAGACTATTCTAGATGCCCCCTTTTACTTTCAGGATCAGAAAGTAATGTGAGTAGAACCCCTTTCCCTCTAAGTCCCGAGGCACCTCCTCTACCGTCCCTAGATGCAATAGGTTCTCAACTTCATGAACGAGGAATTGCTCATGAGAAAGGTCCCTGAAGAGGAACAGGAAAGCCTAGAGTGGGAAGGAGGGGAGATGAAGAAACTACATCTAGCTTCAAGAAACTACCTCTAGCACCCAGAGGTCTGAGGTGACCTGTGACCAGGCTGAATGATAGGGTGAGGAAAGAACCAGGTGGATCTGTGGAGATGACTTAGATGTCACTCTTCAATGCACCCTCAAAATGAGTACCTCTGGCCCCCTGGATGCTTTGCTGGACCAGGCTGCATGGGCGAATGGGAGAGGAAAGGGCAGATGATTAAAGCTTGTGTATTTACCCCTTCTCCTTGCACCCCTGTCAAGGCTGCCAACACCTTGGCAGCGGGGTTAGGCTTGGTGGCGGGGGGAATTCAACTGTTTAAAAATATTATAACTAGGTGTTTTGTTTGGACTGGTAGCGTGCATCCACAAATTACCTCTATATTAGTGCTGCACAGAACAAAATTCAAACTGTAGATGGATGAAAAATATTAGAGGGAATATTGGTCCTGGGTTGAAAGTTTTTACAGATGCAACACTTGTCCTTCACGGATGACTTCCCCGAGCACTTCAGGCAGCTGCTATGGGAATCACTAACAGGCATAACTGTTGCAGTCTAAGATGGGCTTAAACCTGGGAGACCAGGACATGCCCCAGCTGTGGTGAAGTCTCCGATGGGACTCAGACTTCTAACTACTTAACACTAGCTATTATAAACAAACTATTTGCATGACCTTAAGGGTTGAAATCAGGATAGACAAAACCACTAGCCTGTGCTATGCATGGACAATAAGAAGGAGATGACAGGGCACAGACTGAGGGGAGGGGAGGTGTGATATAGAGCTGTGTGGCTCTCTAAGAGGCAACACAGCCAACTCTCTGAATACAAAAAATCTCTACCCATGCACATGGGTACATGCACACCTAGAATGGAATTAACATGAACAAGCACTCAAAGAACAGCAGCAGCTTTTGGATGCTCTCAGTCCCAAGATTTAGGGATAGAAATAGCTGAAGAGGTATGGCTGATACTGTATAATTTAATTATGCTGAAAGTAAAGTTTTCAAAGGCACCCAAGTCTCATTTTCAGAAATGATGTAGGAGCCGAAATTTCACTAAAAGTCAATGGAACTCAGGATAAGGGCTTACATTTCTTTTGAAAATGGGATTTATATGCTTTTCAAAAGTTCATGCTTAGATAGATGTAGTCTCAATTGGTAAAACCCAGTATGATGCACAATATTTGGTTCTCCTGAGCGATATAGGTAAGTGAGGCTCTATTAGCACTACCTTACTCCTGATGTCATCTTGTCCTCTTCTTCAGAGATTTCTGAAGAAATGATGCTGGTTAAGATCCTGAAGGTTACTCAGCACTACCTTGCCAGCAAACTGCTATTGCAGTTTGATTACATAATACTATATGAGATAGTATAAAGGAAAACTTGTTTGGGGCACAACATACAATTTATTCTGAGTTCGGGCGCACATGTTTATGCCCGAGTACTTTGGTCAGTTATCCAAATCAGTAGGCTGATTTTCAGCAGTGCTATGCACCAGCAACTCCCTTTAGAAATTTTGGCCCAAGACTCGACCTGTTGGAGCTCAATTATGTACTTAACACTTACAGTTCACTCATCTGTGAAATTCAATATGCTGGCACCTCAGAAAGAGCTCAGCAGAGTTTAATTTCTTGCTCATGAAAAAATAATTCCTTTTCCCACCCCGAATAACGTTTTCCTTTCCGTATTTTAAATCCATAGGGCAAAAAAATCCTCTACAGTTATGAAAGAAAGGTTTTAGAGAAAAAATTCCATTCACTTAAGAGTAGTTTAAAAAAATAGTACTACCTAGTCATTTGCAGGTCAGCCAGGGGAGGGAAAGACTAGTGGTAGATGAGAAGATTAATCTTCTCTGGAGCAAGGAAAGCTTGGTAGAGCTTGGCTGTAAGAAACAACACTGGTATATTCTAATTGCTGCTAATTGCACACAATTGCAGGAAAAGAATGAACACTTACTTCAGTGGAGACTGGAATAAAGAACTTCAAAGGCCTGAAAAACCCATCCCCTAGTGACATAAGTTACATCCATTTGAAACTGATGCAGCATGGTAGTGAGACAGGCCCAAAGACTGGCAGTGATTATAAATACAGCTCAAAAAAACTAGTTAATGCTTGTTTTCATCTATATAGCATGTTCTGAAGAACTGGGCTAAAGCAACTCTTATGTCCTGAACATCTGGCCTTCAACAATGTTAATTTTCTATAGGTTTAACAAACAATAAGGTACGCAGTATAACCCACCTTTAGTGAGCAGCTTCCTTTCAGATTCTTCCTTGGGAGAGTGAGGACTTTGTGTCCTTTGTTCTGTTTTAGTGCCAAGGAGCGTCTGCCTGATACTGAGACTCTGGCGAGGTGTTTTGGGGGACGGCTCTGTTTTGCTGCTGGAAGAACTGAAACAAGATATTACTTGGTAGAAAGAAGTTAGGTACTAAGGCTAATAAAATGGCCAGCTGTGTAGATACTGCTTACCTCATCATTGTGCTGTATTCTTTAATCCTCCGGCTAATTAGATCCCTACTAGTGACACCAGTATCCTGTAAAAAGCAATCGATATCTACTTTATCATCCTAGTTTTGATAATACCATTGCACCTTTAGAATACACACTACCATTCCCATAATCAGATCACATACACCGGGTAATTGTAGAATTCAATTTCAGTAAAGCTAAAATGTAATGAATATTTTCATGAACTAAGAAAGGAAATAAAGACATTGTTAGAAAGTTTAAAGTTAAATTCTATGATAAATATCTTTACTTCTCTTGGAATTCTGCAATTTTACTATGGCTCCAAATGCAACAATTGCAGAATTCCAACAGAAGTGCGACTTCAAAGAAGTGTGGAGGATTTAAGCACATCTCCTCAATAAACTGACATTTCAATAGAAGATGTGCAACTATATTCCCCACACTGCTTTGAAAATCTTAATCTATACACTTACAATACATCCTTATTTATATAACTCTCTACCCACATATGTGGCACTAACAAATCTACAATTTATCACGTGGCTACTGGAACACTTAATCATCTCACTAAAATTCTGCTCAATCCACCTTCCATAGGCTAACTATTCTAAAACTGAGCAGCTTCAAACATCTATTTAAAAAGCACCAAATCTTTTTCTTCCCAGAACAAAAAAGCAAACATATTAAAAATATTTTGTAAATTCACTGTTTAGACACATAAGTCAACATATTCTATATATTTGAAAGAGTTTGTGTATTTTTTCCAACTCCTCCTCCTAACCGGTAAGCGCTAGGACCACCACATTTGGTATACCACTTCCTCTTAACTTAAGAGGGTAGGGGACTGGACTCAATGACCTCTTGAGGTCCCTTCCATTTCTAGGATTCTATAATTCTATGATTAAAGCAAGGTAAAGTTTTGGTTGTGCCAGGAAAATGGGATGTTCCCGGAATAGGATTGAATAGGTTTCATAAAACAGAAGAGAGATAGAATCACCAGGCAGATGAAAAGGGCTGAGTGGGGGTGCGTCCTTCCCCGTCCAGGACTGCTCCAAACCGAGCCTCCCATCCCACAAGCCACCTTCTAGAGAGGATTGGGGAGGAGGCAGCTCCGCATCCCCGCCCCTCAGGAACAAGGGGAAAGTGCACAGTTTGCTGCATTCTTCTCAATGGCTGGAGAACACAGGTTGACAGACAAACCTGGACCTGCCCCAGCTGGGGGACAGATACCATGCTGCAGTGACCATGGAGAGGTTTTTCTCACCTGCCCCCAAGTTGCTATGGTGAGAAGGGCCTGGGATAGTCCTGTCTCCCAGGAGCATCCCTCATCCCCAGTCCCACTCCAGAGCAATGATTTAAATAAAGCATATACAGGGTAGGTCCACTGCTTGGTGAGGAGGGAGAAACAGTAACAGTAAACTTGGAAATGGCAGCGATCTTAATGACTTCTTTGTTTCGGTCTTCACCAAGAAGTCTGATGATGAAGGAATACTGAATGTTAGTGGGAAGAGGGTAGGTTTAGAAGTTAAAATAAAAAAAGAACAAGTTACAAATCACTTAGAAAAGTTAGATGTCTGCAAGTCACCAGCGCCTGATGAAATGCATCCTTGAATACTCAAGGAGCTGATAGAGGAAATACCTGAGCCTTTAGCTATCATCTTTGAAAAATCATGGAAGACGAGAGATTCCAGAAGACTGGAAAAGGGCTAATATAGTGCCCATCTATAAAAAGGGAAATAAGAACAACCCAGGAAACTACAGACCAGACTAACTTCTGTGCCAGGGCAGATAATGGAACAAGCAATTAAGGAAATCATCTGCAAACATCTGGAAGATAATAAGGTGATAGGTAACGGGCAGCATGGATTTGTAAAGAACAAATCATGTCAAACAAATCTGATAGCTTTCTTTGATAGAATAACAAGTCTTGTGGATAAGGGAGAAACAGTGGATGTGGTATACCTAGACTTTAGTAAGGCATTTGATACGGTCTCACATGATCTTCTTATCAATAAACTAGGCAAATACAACTTAGATGGGGCTACTACAGTAAAACTCCAGTGGTCCGGCATCCAATGGTCCGGCACTCCTGATGGTTCGGCACCATCTGGAACCCGGAAGTGCTGGACAATTGGAGCTGCTCTGCCCCGGCTTCCCCGATTCAGCCGCTGCTGAAACTGACCAGCAGCTGACTCCGGAAAGCCGGGGCAGAGCACCCCAGCTGCTCTGCCCCAGGCTTCCCGGAGTCAGCCGCTGGTCAGTTTCAGCAGCGGTTGACTTGGGGAAGCCTGGGGCAGAGCAGCTGGGGTGCTGCTGGGTTGGTCCCCTAGCATCGCCCCTTGAGCGCTGCGGGACCAACCCGGCAGCACCCCAGCTGCTCTGCCCCAGGCTTCCCGATTCAGCCGCTGCTGAAACTGACCAGCGGCTGACTTGGGGAAGTCTGGGGCAGAGCAGCTGGGGTGCTGCCGGGTTGGTCCTGCAGCGCCGAGGGGCGCATCCCCCCCACTCCACCCCAGACCCCTCATAGCCCCCCCTTCCAATAGTCCAGCATATTTGATAATCTGGCACCCCCTGGGTCCTAAAGGTGCCGGATTATCGGAAGTTTACTGTATAAGGTGGGTGCATAACTTGCTGGATAACCATTCTCAGAGAGCAGTTTTTAAATGGTTCACAGTCCTGCTGGAAGGGCGTAACAAGTGGGGATCTGCAGGGGTCTGTTTTGGGACCGGTTCTGTTCAATATCTTCATCAACGATTTAGATATTGGCATAGAGAGTAGTTTACTAAGTTTGCAGATGATATGAAGCTGGAAGGGGTTGCAACTGATTTGGAGGATAGGATCATAATTCAAAATGGTCTGGACAAACTGAAAAAATGGTCTGAGGTAAATAGGATGAAGTTTAATAAGGACAAAAGCAAAGTACTCCACTTAGGAAGGAACAATCAATCTCACACATACAGAATGGGAAGCGACTGTCTAGGAAGGAGTACTGCAGAAAGGGATCTAGGGGTCATAGTGAACCACAAGTTAAATATGAGTCAACAGTGTGATGCTGTTGCAAAAATAGCAAACATGATTCTGGGATGCATTAACAGGAGGTTGTGAGCAAGACATTAGAAGTCATTCTTCCACTCTACTCTGCACTGATTAGGCCTCAATTGGAGTATTGTGTCCAGTTCTGGGCATCACATTTCAAGAACGATGTGGAGAAATTGGAGAAGGTCCAGAGAAGAGCAACAAGAATGATTAAAGGTCTAGAGAACATGACCTATGAAGGAAGACTGAAAGAATTGGGCTTCTTTAGTTTGAGAGAGGACATGATAGCGGTTTTCAGGTATCTAAAAGGGTGTCACAAGGAAGAGGGAGAAAAATTGTTCTCCTTAGCCTCTGAGGGTAGGACAAGAAGCAATGGGCTTAAACTGCAGCAAGGGAGGTTTAGGTTTGACATTAGGAAAAACTTCCTTACTGTCACGGTGGTTAAACACTGGAATAAGTTGCCTAAGGAGGTTGTAGAATTAATCTCAGCCTGGACCATTCTACACGAGAGATCCATTTCCTGGACACCACAGTACAAATCAGCAATGGAAAATTAGACACCACTCTCTACAGAAAACCCACTGACTCAGAGTTACCGACATGCCTCCAGCTCCCATCCAGAACACACCATACGATCCATCATCTATAGCCAAGCCCTTCGATACAACCACATCTGCTCTAATCCCACTGACAGAGACCAGAAACTTCAGGATCTCTACCAGGTATTTATAAACCTCAACTACCCACCCGGAGAAATAAAAAAGCAAATTGAAAGAGCCAGACGAATACCTAGAAACCAACTACTTCAAGACACACCCAAGAAAACCAACAATAGAACACCACTTGTCATCACCTACAGCCCCCAACTTAAACCTGTCCAACACATTATCAATAAACTACAGCCTATACTGGAACAGGATACTAAACTCCGAGAGGCTCTGGGAGACAGACCCATAGTCTCCTATAGACAACCACCTAACCCCAAGATGATTCTTACCAACAACCACAGGACATACCACACTAATACCAACCCTGGTACCTTCCCTTGCAACAAACCCCGTTGCCAGCTTTGTCCACATATTCACTCTGCTGATACCATTACTGGACCTAACCAAGTGAGTTATAAGATCAAGAACACATATTCCTGCACATCCAGAAATATAATTTATGCTATCATGTGCCGAAAGTGTCCGTCTGCTATGTACATTGGGCAAATGTCTCAGACACTTCGCCAAAGGATCAATGCCCACAAAACAGATATTAGACAGGATCACAAAGAAAAAACAGTTTCTTGCCATTTCAACCAGCAAGGACATTGTCTCAACGACTTGATTACCTGCATCCTGCTTCAAAGGCCTTTTAAGACTACACTTGAAAGGGAATCCTCTGAACTATCATTCAGGCTTAAATTCGACACTTTACACTCAAATTTGAATAAAGACTAATTATCTTACCCATTACAAAGATAGCTTCCCCAATTATCACCTCTAATATCATTAGCTCACAGACATTTACTCCCCCCCCCATCCCCCTTCTGTTCTGAAATTTGATTTGTTCTTTTCATATGTGTTCATTTTTTAAAATTGTATCCTTTGGTATATATGGTTGTGACACTTTTCTTCCACTATTTGATCTGAGGAAGTGGGTCTGGCCCACGAAAGCTCATCACCTAATAAACCATCTTGTTAGTCTTTAAAGTGCTACATAGTCCTGTTTTTTGTTCCATCTCTGGAGATATTTAAGAGCAGGTTAGATAGACATCTATCAGGGATGGTCTAAGGTGGTACTGGGTCCTGCCATGAGGGCAGGGGACTGGACTCAGTGACCTCTCGAGGTCCCTTCCAAGTTCTAGTGTTCTATGATTCTATAATTTTAATATTATTTTCCAAAAAAACAAAAATTAATTGAGTTAAGGACCTGAGCAACGCTAGGTAAATCTTCTAGTACTATAAAAAGTGTGTGTGTGTGTGTGTGCGCGCGCGCGCGCACCCAATATGCCATCTCCCAATGTTTATATAGTAACAGCAGGTGAGGCCCGTTGTTGACTGGGCAAAGTCATTTTGCATAGATTACACTTACAGGAAAATTCAAGAAAATAAATATATGAAATAGAATTTTTTTATTAATGTGCTTGCAAAAGGGAAGTAAAAGAACAGTTTTAAATTTCTGGATTTCAACATTATTCATTTTATTGAATAATTACCATACATAGTAAATTTTAATCAGAAACTCGTAAATCTTCCATTACTCTTTCAATAGTTAATTTGAATTATTTTTGATGTGTAACAGTAAAAATTTTCTTTGCACTAAATGACAGTTGAATAGGTGACTTGATTTTAATTTTGTTAGGAAATATTTTTATGAATTCTAATCATAAGTCATGACTTTTTCCGATGAAAAACAAAAATAATCATTTAAACCTTTCACCCAGCATATTCGGGAGCAAAAAGTAGTGCATTCAGCTAATTTAAGTGGCAGGATTGTTTATGAAAAATTTGGTATATGTAGGTAATCGCGAAGTATGACTATTTTGCACAAACAAATTCACAAACTTCAAAATATATAATAGATAATTTATGTAAATGAATAAAAAAATTATAAAACTTTTTTTGAAATACCTGTCAATGTTTCACTAAGTTACTATTAATGGTGCAAAGTTTCTCAGTGAAAACTACTCCTATGCTATGACTTCCCAATGGAGTCTGGTAGGTCAGAGCAGCCCAGAAATGACTGCTCCTCTCTGATTATATTGTAAAACCGGGATTTTAACAGGTATTGTACAGTGTAACTTGAAATATATTTGTTGTTAAAAATACCTGTTAATTTAACAACAACTTTTTAAATGGGCAAAACTTATTTTACTACTTCTAAAGTTAAGAGCAAATTAAAATGCCAAATTTTTATTAGCTCAATTGCATGCTGGTATATTTTAAATCAAAAGACAGATTCATAATTTATTATTCTAAGTAAACAGATGTAGTTATATGAGTATCTAATCTCAAAGAAGTTTTTCTTCTTCTCCCTTAATGCCCATTTCAATTTAGTGCCAACCAAAAAAAAAAAAACCCAGAAAAATATTTGTCCTATTATCAATAAAAATATTAAAAGAAAATACTATAGAAAAGAACAGTCTATAAGATTATACATCAGATATTATCTAAGTACCTTATCATTGAGGTTGCTATTGTCTTGTATAGCCTTAATCCATGCCAACATGTCATCTCGGTCTTCAGCCTGAAATAGATACTCGCAGTCTGACGTTGTGAGTCGAAATACATTTTTCCTCTTGGTTTCACTGTATGAGATATCTATCAAACATGCATTGATACTGATAGGTTGTTCTTCTTCAGATGGAGTTGTCTGCTCTTTTTTATCCTTGTATAAATAAAGTGAATGACCTCGAAGAACAACATACATTTGTTTCCATGGCCGAATGCTGCCACCAACTCGCTGGAAAATATGAACCAGTTGGTGTTTGTGTGTATTATTATTATTATTATTATTGTTACCATCTACTTAAAAGCCACATACAAAACGTTTAGAACACACAGAATAAACTCAGCATGACACAGAACTTTCAACTTTATCATGCAAAAGTACCATTCACTAACTGTTTTGCACCCAGGGAAAGGGCCATTTCTCAACTCTCCCTGCTACCTGAACACTTTGTCAGATGCATGGAGTGGATTTCCTGAAATAGATACTTGCAGTCTGGATTTTCACTGTATGCTTCTGACAAAGTGGTTTTCCCCCATGAAAGCTTATGCCCAAACAAATCTGTCAGTCTTTAATGTGCCATAGGACTCCTCATTCTGTAATATTATGTGTGAGGAAATGTGACAGTAGCAAAAAGGTCAAAAATTTTAAGAAGTGATGCTTGCAGAATCAGCAGGCATTATAAACAAGATTTTCAAAAGTGACTGGGTGCCCCACTTGTGTCTCCTTCAAAAGGCTTGATTATAAGAAGTGCTGAGCCACCTGCCCTCCCATCTGAAAATCAGGCTTTATCTTTGAAAATCGTGACCTACACATTTACAGCCAGTCCATGAGATACATACAACTGCAAAAACGTTGCACATACACAAATTTGTCCCACTGCTAGCATAAGAAAAATCTTTCTGGGAGTTAATTATTTGCGCTAAATAACTAGATTGGAAATGTGAAATTACTAACTGTTGCTCTGAATTTAAGCCAACAGAAATGAAGGCACTTACAGAGACAATCTATGAAAGAAAATGTGGAAATTGCCCAAGTAAGTCTACAGATTGCAGTGAACAAAGCTAAAGCTTAATGTCACTTATTAGTGCCCATTATGTAGTGTTTTACTGTATACGAAGGAAGCTTTACAAGGACCATCTCTTGACTACAAGTTGACTTTTCTTACTTCCAGTTTTGGCAGTTGTATTTTTTATATTTATCCTTTATGTATGCTAGAAAGCACAATACCTTTCCCTTATCTGAAACAAGCTGTCGAAAATAAAGCCATCCTTCCTTGGAAGCATCACCAAAGGCCTCTGAAGAGGAATCTTTTCTGGATCCAAAGTCTTCTGAAGATTTTTGGCTGTCTGGGACCTAAAGAAAAACATTAGTCAGAATATCAAGAGGTCTTCTAAATATGCTATTCCGTAGAAGTCTTATATTTAGGTAACTTCTGCCTCTGCCTATGAATACAGATTGAACCCCTCTAGTCCTGCACCCTGGGGACCTGACTGGTGCCAAACCAGAGAAGTTGCTGAACCAAGGGAGGTCAATGTTGTATCCCAGCACATCCTCTGCTTACTGGGCTCTTAGAAGACATGTAGGGGTAAATTAGAGCTAAATAGCAGCATAGAGCACTAAGAAGCAGGATTGGTGGCTGTAAACAAACTTTATGGGACTATGAGAAACTTGGCCACACTCATAATAAGTGGACATCTGGCTAACTAAAATTATGCTGGATCCCGGATGTTACCGGACAAGAGTGTGCCAGACTAGAGAGGTTCAACCTGTACTCTCATCATACTTATCAGGCTATGAACGTTTCTACTATTCCATTAGTACAAAACAATTAAATGTGAATTCACACATTATTCAAGCCTATGTAATTCTTGAGACATTCATCTTTATTTGCTTTGATATTTTTGTCTTAGAATATATCATTATATACTATGCTCTGATCAGAGAGGTTGCAGGAAATCAAAACCAGTCTTTGTTCAGGTATAAAACAAATCTAACAGCAAGTACCTTCACTAATATCCACAACTCTTATAATATTGTTAAATGTGTTACTAACCTTGATACCCTTTAAACTAGATACATGTTTAATAGATCTGTTGGGAGAAAAAAAGTAGGCATTGTAATGAACATTCTGAATACTTTTTAATAGAAGTGCACATACATACAAAGATTTGTTCAGGACTTACAATTTTCCTTCTTCCCTATAGTCATCTAATCCTTCATCATAAGACTTTGATCTTTCAGTTTTTGCAGGAGACTGACCATCCAATATACTAGGCCTGATAGATTCTGCAAATTAATCAAAATCATCAAACTTGAATCACTTTTTATATTTTGACCGTCTCAAGCAACAACACATTATAAGCAGCCATATCTTCCCTACAAAGAAAACAAATTTAAAAAGAAAAAGGCTTGGTTTAAAAACAAAACATTAAAAAACTTACCATGGTCATGGGATAGCTGACGTCGAATTAAAGGAACTGAAGATGTGGGACTGGGAGGGACTGTTGTTATTGTGGGAGCTTGAGAGGCAGATGCAGAAATAACAGCAGAAGCAGGAATATGTGCAATATCATGGTCAATACTAGGGCTACTCGGCTCATCTACAAGACAACATGCAATATATTAGCATGTTAAACGGTTTAGTAAAAAGCTCAGACTAAATAGGCTGAACTTGCCTCTTCATTAATATATCAGAAACTAATATCTTAAACATCCAGCCTTTCAAATATCAAGGACCCAATTAATTTACATTGTTAAAACATCAACTTTTCTTAAAAAAATGTGAGCCATATTGTATGGACATACTTATATTAGTTACATATTTGGAATAAGAATAAAGAATGCCATAAGAGATTATACAGAGCAAGTCAGTAAAACTAGAATGTGTTGTTTTCTTATTTCATACAATGGGCACAATAGAATTTTTATGTTTAAATGTTATGCTGTTAAAACAGCATGCTGTTGGCCAGAACTATACTACTAAATTCAGTTGTTGATGCATAAGAAAGCTAAACACAAGATAAATGGAATACAAGTAATATTCATTGCATTAAAATTTATGCATAAGACCTCAATAAATAATCACAAAATAATAAATAATCACATAAAAAGCGTAAAGAGCAATGTTTGAAATGGTAACTCTCTTAAAAGATAGCCAAACATCCATTTAAAAACAATTCTGAAATAATTAAGCAGTTACTCATACTTATAAGTTGCTACTTATTACCTACCAATTATATCTTCCACTAATTGCTCATATAAAAGACTGCAGTCTGTACATGTCCAACACCTCACAGTCTCAAAAGCAACGAGGGTCATCATGCAATAATCCAGAAAAGCTTAAGCATTTTCATGATTTTTATATATATTTCTTGCAAGATGGAAGATATTGAAAAATCAGCCACAACAATTTTTTTTTTCCAGACAGCATATAAACAGCTCTTAAAGTACATAAGAAATACTAGGAAAATACTTCTTATTCCAATGCAGAGGCACAGTAGAACCCAATCATGAGCATGCTGCTGAACTGTACTTCTATAATTCATATGTATTCTAGGTGCCATGAATTTCAATATGCAGAGCTTCTGAAAAGACTATTGAAATCTGTGCACATTCACAAACAGAGGTTTATTCTTTGCTTTGTACGAACACAACTGCACGCACTGTATTGTGTTTCCAAGTGGTCACTAACAGTTCTGTTCAAAACAGAGCTTGTACCATCACAATTTTGTTTCATGCCTACATTTTTTAAAAAGCAGAAAATTGAAGTAATTTCATGAACAAAAAGAATGATGTCTGTTATAAAAAGCTGTACTAACATTTTACTAATGTAAAAGGCTGCAGCAGAACTTACCAATACAACTCAAAATTATGTAATTACAACGCAATTAGAAGTAAAAGTTATTTTCCTTAAAAGTAACATTTACCTAATTTCAATGTTTTACTTACTTCCACAGCAGCTATTAGAGACATTAATAAATCACTCCCTTACTGTAGTTTGGAGGTGGGAGAAACTTAGTACAGGTCAAACCTCTCTAATCCGGCAACATCCATCATCTGGCATGATTTTAGTTAGTTGAATATCCATTTATCATGGGTGTGCCAAGTTTCCACGGTCCCATAAAATTTATTTAATAGCCACCAGTCCTGGCTCTGAGTGTTCTGTGCTGTTACTTAGCTGTAATTTACTCCTAAATATCCTCTAAAAGCCCTGTAAGCAGTGGAACTGTAGGCAATGCTGCTAGACAATGACCTCCCATGGTTTGGCAAATTCTCTGGTTCGGCAATGGTCAGGTCCCAAGGGTGCTGGACTGGAGAGGTTCCACCTGTAATTACTTCCCTATTTTTTTTTCAGAACTACAGCGTGCACGCACGCACGCACACACACACCTCTTTTCTTCCTTTTCACTATGCTGTGATCATCCTTTCCAACAGCAAATCCTGAAAAATCCTTTAGTCCAGAATACTAGAATAAAGGATATACACTCTGAAATGATTGATTCTAATGCTATTTCCTTTAACTGGTTCTTAACATGTAAATTGGGAATGCTCAGCTTGCACCCCCACCCTTTTTAAAAAAAAACAACACACCCATGGGGTTCAGTCAGAATGCAATAATCCCTTTTATCATAGGCTAGAAACGCTGGCATTTGCAATGCATCTATTCAACCTACAAATACTGAAGTGTTACTTGATGCTCAGGATACTGCCTGATTTCCCACAGTATGTGGTATTTTACTCATGAACTATGTTGACGAAAAACACATCACAAACATCTACGATCCCAAGAGGACAGCAATGATTCATACTTTACTAATTTTCATAATAATTCAACTTTAATATTTACTTTTTACTAACTTTAAATGGCTCAAACACACATTTCAAGGGGTAATGAAACACCACCATGAGAAATCATTTTAAACCATTTTATAAAAAATAAACCTTAAAAAGCAACAGAATTTAAAAAAAAATCATCTGTAAGTGCAAGGTATGAAGCAATCAGTTGATCCATTCAGCCTTCAATGAAAGTAGTGCTCAGTAAAACATGATGACAGCAGAACTCTTGCACTGGTTTTTAATGTGGTGAATTTATGAAATTGTAGCTCAAAGTCAATAGGTGGAACAGTGGCAGAATGGACAAAGTATGTGGAAAGAATGAAGGAAATTTTTCAAAGTTACTATTTATTTTCCTACTTTTTCAGGATTCATGGAAATTTTGCAATTATATACATATGAGACGATTTACCCAGCTTTGCTCAGGTCATTAACTCAGTTAATTTTTGTTTTTCTTCATTTAAATCATTACTCAGGGCTGGGGATGCAGGCTGTCCCAGGGGGAAAGGACTATCCTAGCCCTCTCTAGGGATGTTAAATTTAGGTTAACTAATTAATTGACTAGTCGATGAATTTTCCTTTGACTAGTTGATAAGCGGGGGAGCCGCAGTGGGGTTAGCTCCCGGCCCCGAGAGCTAACCCCACTGCGGCTCTGCCATACATTTAAAAAGCAGAGTCTTAACATCTGGAACTGGGCATGAGCCAGGAATCAGCTGATTCTTGGCTTGTGCCTGGTCCCCGCTACTCCCTGCCCCACTTTTAAGCCGGTTTCCCCCAGCACTGGCTCCTGCTCCCCCCAACTTGCTCCCTCTGTTTAGGCAGCAAGGTGGGGGAGAGGAAGTGACTAGTCGAGGGACTAGTCGACTATCCAATAAATTTTGGTTATCAGATAGTCGACTAGTTGCTCACATCTCTAGCCCCCTCTCACCATAGCAGACCGGGCCAGGTGAGAAGCGCCTCTCCAGTGCTGCTGCGGCTCAATGGAAGGGGTGTACATCTGTCAGCTGGGGCAGGTCCAAGTTTGTCTGCCCCCCTGCACTCCCCAGCCAGAGAAAAGTGCAAACTGCACTTTTCCCTCACACACTGACAAAGGGGAACAGCCAGCAATGTCCCTGTAAGAATGGGGAGCTTCAGTCCCCCCTGCCTCCCTAAATGGCACCCGGAAGGTGAGAGGCTCAGGGTTGGGGCAGTCCTAGACATGGGAGGGTACGCCTCCCACCAGCCCTTTCACCTGCCTGGTGATTCTGTCTCTCTTCTGTATGGTTTTGAGAGACGCAATCCCATTCTAGCTCATTTTCCTGGCACAATCAAACCCTTCCTTTACTTTCAGTTATAAGAAGAATCTATATACCAAATTTGGTGATACTAGCTTTTACCATTTTGTAGGAATTCTTGAACAGACAGACAAACTCTCTCAAATATATAGTAGATGAAATAAGCTGGTCCTCTCCATTGAGCTAAGGACAATCTTATGGGATATCTGGCTGCATTAATGCTCGTTACTTACAATACTAAAGCCAATGTTGTTGGCATTTGTTTTACCCTTATAGTACTTCTGTATGTCATGTCACTCAGAGCTGTGACAAACGTTCTTGGGAGATTTTTGTCATTGCTAAGCATTTAGATGCCTCTATACAGAGTGAGAAAACAGTAGTGGGGAATCATAAAACCATAGGCTCAGAAGGGGCCACAATGGTCATCCAGTTTAAGTCCTTGTGTCTAAAACATCCAAGACAGAAGGCTATCCAGTCTCATTTGAAAAGCTTCAGTGAGGGAGCTTCCATGACTTCCCTAGACAGTCTGTTCCAGCCTTTGCTCATATGGCTTGCATTCCATCTCTTTGATCATTTTTGTCACTCACCTCTAGATCCTTTCCACTTTCTCTACATTAGTAAACTGGCAAGTAAGCCAGTATGGCCAGGTATGCTGTACCATTAAGTATTTATTACTGGTATGCTGTTGGGATTTTAATGGGTAACCAGTTAACTGGGTACCCAGGGAGCAGCCCACCATGGGCGGAGGGCTGCTCCAGCAAGGCTGGGCCCCTGGGCGGGGCTGCCAGCTCCCAATATCAAACCAGCTGGTGGCACTTAGAGAGCATGTTCCACATTTTAAACATATAGTGACTCAGTTCCAAGAATTACTTCCCTCTGAGTCACGACAGGAGTTTGCTACAGTCCTGGAAGAGAACAGAACTGTGGCTCGAACCTCCCTCCAGGCCACTCTGAACTTGGCCAAATCGGCAACAAGAACTGTAGCCAGTTATCACTATGCGGTGCAGCTCATGGCTGCGAGTCTGTGGGATCTCAGCAGAAGTCCAGAATACTATCCAGGATCTTCTCTTATTATGGACAATCACTTCCCATTCTGTATGTGTGAAACAGGTTGTTCCTTCCTAAGTGGAGTACTCTGCATTTGTCCTTATTAAACTTCATCCTATTTACTTAAGACCATTTCTCCAGATCATTTTGAATTATGACCCTATCTTCCAAAGCACTTGCAACCCCTCCTAGTTTGGTATCATCTGCAAACTTAATGACTGTACTCTCTGTGCCAATATCTAAATCACTGATGAAGATATTGAACAGAACTGGCCCCAAAACAGACCTCTGCAGAACCCCACTTGTTATGCCATTCTAGCATGACTTTGAACCATTAATAATTACTCTTTACGAATGATTATACAGCCAGTTAGGCACCCACCTTATAGTAGCCTCATCTAAGTTGTATTTCCTTAGTTTATTGATAAGGTCATGCAAGACCATATCAAATGTTTGACTAAAATCTAGGTATACTACACCCACCACCTCTTCCTCATCCACAAGTCTTGTTATCCTATCAAAGAAAGCTATCAGATTGGTTTGGCGTGATTTGTTCTTTACAAATCCATGCTGCCTGTTACTTATAACTTTATTATCTTCCAGATGTTTGCAGATGAATTCCCTAATTACTTGTTCCATTATCTGCCTTGGCACAGAAGTTAAACTGACTGTTCTGTAGTTTCCTGGGTGGTTCTTATTTCCCTTTTTATAGATAGGCACTACATTTGCCCTTTTCTAGTCTTCTGGAATCTCCCAATTTCCATGACGTTTCAAAGTTGATCGGTAAAGGCTCAGATATCGCCTCTATCAGCTCCTTAAGTATTCTGGGATGCATTTCATCAGGCCCTGGTGACTTGAAGACATCTAACTGTTCTAAGTACTTTTTAACTTGTTCTTTTTTTATTTTAACTTCTAAACTTATCCCATTTCCACTAGAATTCACTGTGTTAAGTCATCCCATTACCATCAATCTTCTTGGTGAAAGCCAAAACAAAGAAGTCATTAAGCACCTCTGCCATTTCCAATTTCCTATTATTGTTTCTCCCTGTTCACCAAGCAATGGGCCTACCCTGTCCTTGGTCTTCCTCTTGCTCCTAATATATTTGTAGAATGTATTCTTGTTACCCTTCATTTCTCTAGTTAGATTTAGCTCGTTTTGTTGCCTTTGTATTTCTAATCTTGCCCCTGCATACTTGTGTTATTTGCTTATATTCATCGTTTGTAATTTAACCTAGCTTCCACTTTTTATAGGACTCTCCCAGGGCTGCTGCCACTCAGAGAATCAGAATGCTCCTGCTCATGACTGCTGCCACCACTGGCTACAAAATGCTCCTGTTCCCAGGGCTGGGGCTGCTGCTGCTGCCACCATCACCAGCCACAGAACACTCTAGGCCCTGGGGCTGCTGCTTGATTTTTAGCCCATGTAATTTCTCCTTGTTATCTTATCATACTTTCTCTCTCTCCTACACAGTGGAATAGTTTGTTTTGGGGACCTTAATAATGTTCCTTTAAAAAACTGCCAACTGTTTTCAGTTGTTTTTCCTCTTGGTCTTACTTCCCATGGGACCTTACTTACCTGCTCTCTGAGTTTACTAAAATCTGCCTTCCTGAATTCCATTGTCTCTATTTTGCTGTTTTCCCTTCTACCATTCCTAGAATCACGAACTCTATGATTTCATGAACACATTCATCCAAGTTGACTTCCATTTTCAAGTTTTAACCAGTTCCTCCCTTTTTGTTAAAATAAAATCTACAACAGTTTCCCCCAGTAGCTCTCTCAACCTTCTGAAGTAAAAAAATTGTCTCCAATGAAGTCCAAGAACTTATTGGATAACCTGTGCCCTGCTGTGTTAGTTTTCGAACATATGTCTGGATAGTTGCACATATGTCTTTCTTGTCTACTGCTGAAAACAGATATTTTCAGAGAACTGCCTATGATTCCAAGATCTCTCTTGAGGGGTAACACTTAATTTAGACCCCACCACTTGGTATGCAGTGTAGTTGCAGTTATGTTTTCCCAATGTTCATTACTTTGCATTTTATCAAAATTGAATTTCATCTGCTGTATTGTTGCCCAGTGAGCCCGTTTTGTGAAATCCCCTTTGTAACTCACTATAATCTTCTTTGGACTTAACTCTCTTAAATAGTTTTGTATCATCTTCAAATTTTTCCACCTCACTATACACCCCTTTTTCTAGAATATATGAGTACATTGAACAGTACTGGTCCCAGTACATATCCCTGGGCAAGACCACTATTTATTGATCTCCATTCTGAAAACTGACCATTTATTCCTATCCTTGGTTTGTTAATCTTTTCCCAATGAGAGAATCTTCCTTCTTTTCCCCCTTGATTGCTTACTTTGTTTAAGAGCAGTTAGTGAGGGATCCTGTCAAAGGCTTTCTGAAAGATGATGTACATGACATTCATTCATCCACTGGATCCCCTTTAACCACCCCTTCAGGGAAATGATTAGTGAGGCATGATTTACCTTTACAAAAAGCATGTTGACTCTTGCCTAACAAGTGATCTCTGTAACATGATGTACAGCCTCTCCCTGAGTTACGAACGGGTTACGGACCAAACACTTGGCCGTAACTCAATCTGTTCATAACTCGGACCCCACTGAGTT
Organism: Rafetus swinhoei; assembly: GCA_019425775.1. Lineage (NCBI taxonomy): Eukaryota > Metazoa > Chordata > Testudines > Trionychidae > Rafetus > Rafetus swinhoei. The sequence continues at coordinate 225,687,213 of CM033424.1, forward strand.
ACACGCGACCACGCTGTTCGTAAGCGCGGGTCGCGTTCGTAGCTCGGGGACCGCCTTTAAGACCGCTCCATGGGAGTTTTGGTCATAAGTGCGAACGGTCATAACTCGACCATTCGCAACTCAGGGAGCGGCTGTACTGCAATATTATCCTGTACAAATTTTTTTAAAAAGATAAGAGTAACAAAAATAACTAAAAAAACCTAATCTTGATAGCAATCCCATTGTCTGTCTGGGACAAGGCCCTGAGACCAAAAGGGGCCATAGAGAAGTCCCCCAGAGGCTAGAGTGGCCAAGAGAAACTGGCCAATCAGGGGCCAGGGAGAACTGAAAAGGGAGCTGCAAAACACAACAGCAGTAAATGGCAGAACTCATGCAGGCCTGGCTGACTGAGGAAGCTGTCTCTAGGAGGGGAAGCCCTGGAGGCAACATTCTCTCTGACTGGGGAACAGACTGAGAAGGGAGATTGAGATTTGAGATAAAAATGCTGAGCTAGGGGCAAGGGTGGTCTCTAACAGGGAAAGCCCTGGAGGCACCACTCTCTGAGTGGGGAACAGGCTAAAAGGGACACTGGCAGAGCGGACTGGGATGGATCCCTGCTAGAAGTATACCACAGAAGGAGGTTGAGTATTTCACAGAGTGTGACGTGGCCTGTGTAGTCAAAATGGCTTTTAAAGTGACAGAGCAGGCAAACACACTCAACCAGATGGGGGGCGCTCAAAGGAGGGGAGTGTCACCACGTTACACTATCATAATATTTGGAGGTGAAGTACCCAGCTACAATACTGTAAGCTTGAAGGCCAAAATAAAAATGGTCTGAACTCTTTTCCATAAGACTGGCATTCTTGTTCTCAAATGAGGTAAAAAGGAAAGCAAACTATACCCTCCTGGTTAAACATCATCATATTACTAAACCAGGTTATAAAAGGAATGCAGCTTTATTGAGAGGAGTAAAATAATTCCTTTCTTGCAGCATTATCTGGCACCACTCTAATGAAATGGGTAAGAGTAACTAGAAGAAATATTTGTTTTAAAAAGCAATGTTTTTGTTTCAAAAACTTCATTAAAAAGTTATTTATAGGAAACAGGAAAAATCTATAATTATGCCAACTATTGTGTCTCTCTCTAATGGTACAAGCATGACTCATTTATTCCAACACAATAAAAATTTCCTTCCTTACTCCCTGACCAAAGCTAAATTTGGAATAAGTTATTCAAATAAGCTGTGTATTGTCCATCTTGTTTTCTAAATCGTATACAAAATTAAGCTACTTTTAGAGATGTACAGTACTTAAGTAATCTCATTTGTAGCAAACTGTGCATAGCTTTAATTACTTTAACATATTTTCAAGCTTATCCCCAAGACAAGTAGGCTTTTAAGTCAGACTATATCAAAACCTTTCCTTTGTTATGAAGCTGCAATGTAATTATTCTCTTTTTCTTTTAAGCTACAGTAACGTGACAGTCTAGGTCAGCGATGGGCAACCAAAAAAAAAAGGGAATGAGCTTCATGAGTGGCCCTCCATCTCAGTGGGCCACAGCAACCCACAGCCACCTATGGCCTCATGGTTCCTCCTTTCTGCCTCTGTCCCCCATGCACCTCTAATGCACTGGGGTACCAGTCCTGCACTTCCTACTCCTCCCGTCTCCCTCCCAGTATTTTCTGAATGCGTGAATTGCCTGATTCGCACCCCATCCCTGCTCCTCCCCCTCCTTCCCAGAGCTGGAATACCACAAATCAGCTGTTTGTGGCTGTTCAAGCTCTGGGAGAGAGGGGGAGAAGGGTGGAGTGCAAATCAGGTGATTCATGCACTCCGAAATTGCTGGAAGGAAGGAGTAGGAAGTGCAGGACTCCAGTGCCCCAGTGTACGAGAGGCGTTTGGGGGAGGGGAGCAGACAACAGGGTCCACCGGCGGAGCCCCAGTGGCCCCTATACAGCCCGTGGGCCGCAGGTTGCCCTCCCCGGTCTATCTTATTACCCTTAATACAGATTTAATTTAAGCTCCATGCACCATTTTTAGGTAAAAAGTCTCAAACAAGTTGACAGTGACTTGTCATGATTAATCATTTTAGGCCTTTTTTGCCCACCCATTACCACCACTCCTCTTATAGTAAAGCAGGGGTGGGGCACCTCAGGCCCGCCTGGATCTGGCCCCCTAAGGCTCAGGGGGAGCCCACTCTGGTGCTCCAGCCCCACACAGACTGGAGCAAACAAAATCTAGTAGGCTGGGCCCCCCCAGGCTCTGGTGTGCCTTGGGGAATATTGGAAGTGTCTTTCTCCTTCTGAGTTATGGGCCACATTAATGAGGTGATGGTTTTTTCTCACTTGTGTGTGGCCCCCCCAATTGATTTTTCTGTGGGTCAGCAGCCCGATCCAAAAAAGGTTCCCCACTCTTGTGGTAAAGGATCAGCGAGGGGAAAATAGGTACAAACTATTTATCCTCCTTTCACAAACTTGTTTTTAGTGCTTGCTTTCTTTTTATCTTTATAAGTATTTTTCTTAGACCTGAAATCATCACTACCACATATACTACTCCTTTTCTCTCCGTGCACAGAATTGTTCCTTCCGTTTCAGCTGTACTGCAGCTGTTACTTGCAAACTATTCCTTGCAGAGCCTGTGGAAGGGTGTGCACCTTCAATATATCCATGAAAGTGCTTGTGCACAAAGTGCTGTCAATGCACAAAGCAAACCAACCAATGAGTAATTAAAGAAAAAAACTGTTTCTTTCAGTTACAGTAACATCAATGGTTACTTGTAATAGTAAGTACATATGAGATTTCCAGTTGACAGTATCCTTTTAAGCACTTGCAGATGGCTGGTCAATCTACCAGATTGAAAAATTAAAACCGTCTTCTTTCTTAAAAACAAAATATGGATTAAAGTTTATTTTACATCATTGTCTGCCAAGTGACATAAGAGACAGCGAAAATGAATCAGCAAGCAAACTAGACTACTGTGGTGTAACAAGCAGAATGTTGAAACAGAATCTATTCTTGTTAAATATGTTTCAACAAGAAATATGACAAGTATATTTGATTTTTAAAATAAGACTGCACTCTCTTACAATACACAAACCTTTATACACAGGAAAGGTGAGCTTTGAGTATTGTGTATGCACACAAACATGCAATACAATTTAAACCAGAGATTCATAACCTGCAAAAGGTCAGAACAGTTATACTTTTCCAATTCAATTAGCTGTCAAATTAGGTACCCAGTGTTAAGATAAAAATTACTATTTGTATACAATAGCACGTAGGAACTCAATGGAGATCAGAGACCTGCAGTTGTAGGCAACAGACATACAGAAAGTGAGAGAAACCCCCAAGAATGTTGACAGCCTCAAGGACTGAACCTGTAAAGATTTATATGATGAGACACAGGGCAATAGAAAGGCATTGTAAATTATTCCATATTGCAGAGAGAGAACTGAGGCACAGACATTAATTCACTTGCCCAAGATTACATAGGAAGCATTTGGTAGAGCCAGGAAATGAACTGAGATTCTCTAAAATCTCTGACTCAAATTAGAAAAACTTCTAGTCCTAGAGAGTGCCTAGACTCCAATTAAAAACCTCACAGCTGGCCTGTGCCAGATGACTCAGGCTTGAAATGGGCTCTTTAATTGACATGAAGACTTCAGGCTCAGGCTGCAGACTCAGCTCTGGGACCCTCCTACCTCCCAGAGTTCTAGAACCTGTACTCTAGCCTGCCTGCAAATGTCTATACGACAATTAGACCCTTAACTGAGCTAGGGATGTTAAATTTTGTTTAATCAACTAATTGACTAGTCAATGGAATTTCCATCGACTAGTAGGTAAGCAGGAGAGCCACAGCAGGCTTAGCTCCCAACCCTGGGAGCTAACCCCGCTGAGGCTCTGCCTTTTAAATGTATTGAGCCATCAGACTCTTAATACATTTAAAAGGCTGAAGCACAGCCGGGGAGGGGGGGGCAGGGCGCACGGCGATGACACCCAGTGCAAGTTGGGACAGCTGATTCCCGGGTCCCCCCTGCTGCACACCAGCCTTAATACATTTTAAAAAGCAAGCTCTTAATACATTTAAAAAGCAGAGGTGCAGCATCTGGGACTGGTCATGAGCTGGGAATCAGCTGATTCCCAGCTCGCACCCGGTCCCCGCTACCTCCTGCCTCTCCTGCCCCCTGCGGAGACAGTGCTGAGGGGGGAAAGAGACTTTTAAGCTGGCTCCCCCAGCATCTGCTCCTGCTCCCCCACCCTTGCTGTGAGGGCAAAGCGACTAGTCAAGGGACTAGTCAACTATCTGATAAGTTTGTGCTTGCTGGATAGTCGACTAGTTGCTTACACCCCTAACCCAAGCCTGAGTCAGCCAGCATGAAGCAGCAGTGTAGACACACATAAAAGGCTAGTCTGACCATATTGCACAAGCGAACACAGTGAAAATAGCCTTCCTCTCTAACACTCAAACTGGCTTCCTCAGGGGAAGTGGGGTGAGCAGAGAAGGCTACCATCACACATGTACACATTAGGAGGACTTCACCACTGTGAGGTGGAAGCAAGAAGTCATTCACCCTATGAGAAAGTGGAGTACAGTCAGCTCAGCCTTGTGTTTCTCTGCTGCATCTAGAATGGGAGGGTGTGAATCAGGTACAACAATTCCAAGAAACCCCTGCTCAGAAAATACAGCTCTGCATCATTCCTCCCTTGCTACCAGAACAATCAGCCAAGCTAACACTTGCAATTTTATCATGATTTCTGTAAAATTTCAAGTCCTAGCTGCCCAGAGTTCATTTTGTGGGGTGAGAAAGGCTATGTCTACAGTACAGCATGCGTCAGAATAACTTACGGTGCTCAGTGGTGTGAATAAATCACCCTCCCAAGCAATGTAAGTTATACTGATGTACATGTTTGTGAAGACAGGCTTAGGTTGGTGAGAGCTTCCCCTGCCGACATAGCTTCTGTCACTCATAGGGCCTTGTCTACTTAAGCTAATGGGAGAGCTCTTTCCCATCAGGTTAGAGTGGTTACATTAAAGAGCTTACAATGACACAGCTACATCAGTGCAGCTGAACTGCCCTAAACCCTCTATTATAGCTGCATCCTAGTCTCTAGTCCCCACAGTTTTAAAGAAAATCTTGAAAGCATGAACTCTCATAGGACAGTAAACTTCAAAGCCCCATATTTATTATTAATATAATAATTTTAAGCAAGTCATTTGTGTAGCCTGGTTTATGATTTTTGAGCATCTGGAGTTGGCAATACTGCAATCAGTATCTCAATACCACAAAATTCATTCATAATATTATTAAATATTGCAACTCTATCTCAAATGTTATAAAAGAAATACGTTTTGTAATACATTATTGGGGATAATTTAATACATGTGGTCATGAATCATATTCTAACAAATACATATTTAAACAAGGCCTATTACATGATTTAAAGTTTTACAAGATGCCATATTTTCTCTAAAATGTAGAATCTTAATGATGTATTTGTGTATAGATGGACCTTTAAAAGTGGTTTTAAGTTGGCTTATATGCAGAGGACTCAACAAGAGCATAGGTAGCACACACAGAATAATTACACTCATGTTCAAATCCACAGAATTACAACCAAGTAGAGGTGGGAAAATTCTATTTATTCAGTTTTACAGAGTTTATGAATTCTACACCTGATATTATATTATAGAATGTGTTTTGTTTATTTAACATGTCCCCACAGTAATTCATGTAAAAATCAGCACAGTAATTTTGGTTTCTCAATGCTGAAATGCACTTGGGAAAGGGAATGGTGGGAAGCTGTGGGAAGCTGAGAGAAGGTGAGCAATATGAAATTATGCTGACAAACACAAAGAACTCAAACAACTGACAATAAAAATAGATCATTTTCATTGGTGGGACAATAATACAGCCACAGAAGTTTTCCTGGAAATGAGGCAGCAAACACTTGTATTATTTAGGCAATCACATTAAATAGGGAGAAGACCAATTCCATCTACTGCACACAAAATATTTAAAATCACAAATTGTTTCTTAGTTTCCTCATAATTCAATTAATACAAAATTCCCACAAAAGGAACAGTTATCTTACCTTGTACATGTAATTTAACTATTGAACTCCTAATGGAGTTTGATTTATATTTTGTAAAAATGCAGCTACAAAACCATCAACAGTTCATAAAAGATCAGTTGTACTTATAAATGTACACACTGCTAAAAAACAGTTTAATTTCATTGATTCAGATTGCAAAGCTAGAAAAGACCAGTGTGATCATCCAGTCTGATCTCTTCCTATATAACAAAGATCACATAACACCCCAAAATTTCTACAGGGTATCTGTTACACAAATACCCAATCTTGATTTTAAAATTGCACGTGAAAGAGAATCCAGTACAAACTTCAGTATTTATTTCCAATGGCTAATTACCTAAAATCCACTTAAAAATTTAAAATTTCTGGTATGAATTTTTCTGACTTCCAACTTCTAGCCACTGGATATTGTTATACCTTTGTATGCTAGATTGAGAAGCCCATTATCAAATATTTGATCCTTTTTTAGGTAATTACAGACTTTAATCAAGTTACTCCTTACACTTCTTGTTAAACTAAATGGACTGAACTCCTTAGTATATTGCTGAAAGGCATGCTTTCTAATACTTTAATCATTCTTGTGGCTCTTCTCTGAATGCTGTTCAATTATCATAGAATACTAGAACTAGAAGGGACCTCAAGAGACGAAGTCCAATCCCCTGTCCTCATGGCATGACCAAGCACTGTCTAGATCATCCCTGATAGACATCTATCCAAACTGCTCTTAAATATCTCCAGTGATGGAGATTCCACAGACTCCCTAGGCAATTTATTCCAGGTTTAATCACCCTGACAGTTAAGTTTTTCCTAATGTCCAACCTAAATCTCCCTTACTGCAGCTTAAACCCATTACTTCTTTGTCCTATCATCAGAGGACAAGGAGAACAATTTTTCTCTCTCCTACATCTAACACCCTTTTAGATACTTGAAAACCGCTATCATGTCCCCTCTAAGTTGTCTCTTTTCCACTAACCAAACACAATTCTTTCAGTCTTCCCTCATAGGTCCTGTTTTCTAGACAAGTGTTTCTCAATTTTTTTTTTATAAAGTACCCCCAGTACCAACAGTTTTCAGACAAAATTTTTTTCTACCATTGTAACACATTTGTTTAAACAATCATAGTTGGGCAGGCAATGAAATTTTTGGGTGTAAAAAGCACAAAAATAATAGAGCGCTATAACACCTAAAACAAAAATTCCATTTTCTCCCAGTTTCAGTTGTGTTGATGTACCCCCCAGACTTCTCTCAAGTACCCACTAAGGGTACTCGTACCACTAGTTCAGAAACACTGTTCTAGACCTTTAATCATGCTTGTTGCTCTTCTCTGGACCGTCTCCAATTTCTCTACATCTTTCATGAAATGTGGTGCCCAGAACTGGACACAATATTCCAATTGAGGCCTAATCAGCGCAGAATAGAGCAGAAGAATGACTTCTCATGTCTTGCTCCTGTTAATGCATCCCAGAATCATGTTTGCTTTTTTTTTTTTTCCGGTGTCACACTGCTGACTCATATTTAGCTTATGGTCCACTACGACCCCTTTCTGCAGTATTCCTTCCTAAACAGTCACTTCCAATTCTGTAGGTGTGAACTTCCAACTCCTTCTTAAGTGGAGTACTTTGCATTTGTCCTTATTAAATTTCATCCTATTTACCTCAGACCATTTCTTCAGTTAGTCCAGATTATTTTGAATTATAACCCTATGCTCCAAAGCAGCTGCAACCAGTGTTCCCTCTAAACTGTGGGGCAGCACAGCTTCACAGGTGATTGATGAGCCCCGCCCAGTCAGTAAGCTCTGTGCAGGGAGCCCTGAGCCTCTGACTGGCTGGCACTGATTAATCACCAGTGAAGCTGTGCAGCCATGCAGTTTAGAGGGAACACTTCTTGCAACCCCTCCCAGTTTGGTATCATGTGCAGCTTAATAACCATATTCTCTGTCATTATCCATGTTATCAATATCCTTCTTGAATTGTGGATATCAGAAATAGACACTGTATGCTAGCAGTGAATGCACCACTACCAAATAAACTTAAAATAACCTCTCTACTCATATTTGAAATTCCTGTTTATGCATTCCAGCAGGATTACAGTAACCTTTTTGTCACAGCATTACAAAGGGAGTTAATGTTTCAGCTGATTATCCAGCATTACCCCCCAAATCTGTTTCAGAGTCACTACTTTTCAAGGTAGTCCACAATCCTTAAAACATGGTCTACACTGTTTATTCTTTTTAGCTCCACCAAAATGCACATTGTTATCTGGTGTCCAGTTTACTAACTTATCCAGATCTCTCTGAATCAGTGACTGTCCTCTTCATTACTACAACTCCCCCAATTTTTATGCAATAGGCAAACTTACCAGTGATTATTTTGTTTTCTTCCAAGTCATGTAAAAATGTTAAGAAGCATAGGAGCAAGAACCAATCTTGATGGGACTTCACTGGAAACATCCCTGCAGTGACCCCATTTATGAGGATACAGGTTGAACCACTCTAGTCCAAAATCCTGGGGACCTGACCAGACACTTTACTGAACCTCAGACAGTCAATAATGTCTAGCAGCATTAGCAACACTTTCGCTGCTTACTGAGCTCTTAGAAGACATTCAGCGGCAAATTAGAGCTAAACAACAGCACAGAATACTGAGAGCCAGGACCAGTGGCTGTAAAACTACATGGGACCGTGGGAAACTTGGCCACACCCATGATAAGTAGACATCCAGCTAACTGAAATCATGCTGGACCACTGATGTTGCCGGACCAAAGTGTGCTGGACTAGAAAGGTTCAACCTGAATTTTTTGAGACTTCTTAGTCAGTCACCTTATATTCCATTTAGTGTGTGCCATGTTAATTTTATTTCATGTTTTGATTCAAAGTGCTATGCAGTACCAAGTCCAATGCCCTACAGAAGTCTCTTATATGAATATTACCATCTTTATCAATCAAACTTGTAACCTCATTTTAAAAATCAAGTTATTTTGACATGACCTATTTTCTATAAACCTATGTCAATTTGCATTAATTTCATTACCTTCCTTTTAGTCTTAATCAAGTCTAGTACCAAATGCTTCATTATTTTGCCCAGGATCAGTATCAGTCTAACAGGCCATCAACTATCCAAGTCATCACCATATGCCTTTTTAATATACTGTCACAAAAACTTAACCTGTTTTCCAGAACTTCTGCAGTTTTACAAAAGATAATGGAAATCATTAATGCTAGAGTACCCTAAGCCAACTCTTTTAAAATTCTTTGATAAAGTTATCTGTACCTGCTGATTTAAAAATGCCTAACATCACTAGCCTATGTTTAACATCTTCCTTAAATACTAGTGGACTGAAAAGAGTATTATTATATATGACTACATCAATACCACCCCTCCCCAAATCTTAAAATTGTATATATAAAATACATATTCCAGTTAATTCTATTTTCTTTATGAAAATCTATTAAAGAATGGACAACTGCAGCCCAACACTTACTAAATAAATCATATCTAGGCAAAAATGTCAGTGTACTGAGAGGCAATAACTCAAATTGTCCAAACATGAAATATAAGGGGCTTCCACAACAAAAGTGTATGCTCATTATACGGCATCAAATACTATCTAGGGCAAGCTCTCCATCTATAAAACATGATAATGAAAACAGATATAATGGTGCCTGAGTTCATTAGGACATGCTATCTTCCCTCATTTCACATTATTATAAAAAAGGAATGCGATAGATTTGGGAGGGGAAATATGCCCCTCGAAGCTAGCAGACACTGCAGTCTTAACTTCAGGAATCTCTCCCTATATCCATTTTACAAAAACTTAATTGAGCTGGACAACTAGTAGTATGAGTTACTAATTACACTGAGCATATATACTTGTTTTAATGTTAGCCTAACAGGAAACAGCACGTGCACATACATGTAGCCATCTACCTATATATGGACCTAGATATCCAAGTATCCAGGCACAATAAGATTTTCAAATGACCAGGTTTACAAACTAACATGGGGTTATCTCTAAATAGAATACCCTCTACTCCTGGGAGCATTCTGTGCCAAAAATTTAAAAATTCTGAAAATGGTCAAAATAACGTTACATAATAATGCCAGTGTTGATTCTACTTTGGTAATTTATTTTAAAGTCTGAGCAAATATGTCTAACAATATAGACACAAAAATTCCGCAAGGAGTAGAGAGTTAAAGAGATCCCTATGACAACCCAGTTCTTGCTTCTCTGCCCTCTTCCTCCATTCTAGAGCCCATCTGGGGGGCCAGACACTCACAACTCCTCCCTCAGAGCCCAGCCATGCCCCCCTTAACCCAGACACACCCACGCCTCTCTCCAATTCAGAGACCAACCTTGCTTCCCCCTTGCTCAGACACCTGCACCCACCTCGCCCCCAGAACTCAGCAGTGACTTCTATGTGCGAGCTAGGCGTGACCAGATCCTGTGACCCCTAGTGATGATGTTAGCATTGCAGCTCTCTTCTGTGATGTAAAGGGAATGCTGCAAGCATGTTAACGTCTGCAAAAATGTACCCTGGGCAGTGATGCAGAATTCCCCTAGGAGTAACCCTGAACAAACACATCAGACCTTTCAAGGCAAACAACATATCTGGCTTAAGACATTTGCTACTGTCCTTTTATTACGTGAGGGTTTTTTTTTTTTTTTTTTTAAACTAAACTGATGTTAAGAATGTTGTGTGCATTTATTTAATTGTAAACATCATAGCCATTGAAAAAAAATCCCAAACCTGTTTTTAATTATCTGTTCTTCTCTAAATGTTATTGACTATTCACTCGGAAGAGTAAGTTTTAATGTCAAATGCATTTTAAGTTACAGAAGCACAAATTAATGTTTGAAAGGTGAAAGCATTAACGTGTAGCAGTTTTCATGCTCCTCTGCTTTAAATACACCAACATTTTAAAAATTTGTTCCTAGACCAAACAACATTACAGTCTGGAACTACACTTATTTTGCAGGACAAGTTTTAAATCCCTGACAAAAATAGGGTTGCCAAGTGTCCGGTATTCACCCGGACAGTCCGGTATTCACCCGGACAGTCCGGTATTCACCCGGACAGTCCGGAATTTTCGCCTCCTGTCCGGTAAAAAAATTCAGAAAATACCAGACACCTAAGATGTCCGGTATTTTATGATTTTTTTTCCCCGGCCAGGAGGCGAAAATGCCGGGCACCTGGCAACCCTACAAACACTCAGCGCCCGGCCCTCCCCTACTGTACATTTGGCCCAGTTTCTCTAAATTAGACACAACTACAGTAGCACATACATTGGTAATGGACTTAAGTGATGCCATTTACTGGGAGACTGATACATTATCAGTCTTAATTTATTAAATACTGGTCATGCCTCTGATAGAAAAACTGAAATTTTAATTTGCTGTTGATTGATACATGAAAGAAATGCACTCAAGAGCAAAGTAAAAATCCATTTAAAATTAAATTTGAAATTATTGCAACCTATATTAAGACCTAACCTTACTATCATTTACTCAAATAATTTAAATTAAAATAACATTAATATTCATGTAGTACAGGCTGGCTGCTGATGTGTTAAAGGTTTTCAAACCACTAAAATGGTGAAAGTCAGTGTCTGTCTATGCACCTGGAGCCATAATTTGTTGAAGTGTTCAACAACCTTTTGACAGGCTGCGTCTAGACTACAATGTTTTATTGGAAAAAGGTATGCAAATTACGCTCTGCAATTTGCGTCCCTTTTTCCGATAGTTTTATCGGAAGATGCTTTTCCGAAAATCAGCCCGTCTACACTGGGCCAAATTTTGGAAAAACCTCGTCTTTCGGAAGAGCCCTTCTTCCTTGTGGAAGGAGGAAGACAGGGCTTCTGAAAGAATGCGTCTGCTCTTCCTCAGAAGAAAAAAGCAGAAGAGCAACACGGTCCCTGGATGCGTCTAGATGTAGCCATAGCAGCAGCCTCTTCTGCAGCTGATGAGTATTTTCTTAATTTCAGTTTAACTAACCAGTTTGTTTGTTCAAAGCTTGAGAAACCACTTGGGACTAAAAAAAGCATGAAATGCTAGAGATAAAACTTGAGAATTTGATTGGACAAAAATGAGGTTAGAGGACGAGATCTATTATAGGTTGAACCTCTTTAGTCCAGCACCTTTGGGACCTGACCAGTGCCGAACCAGAGTATTTGCTGAACCATGGCAGGTCAATACTGTCTAGCAGCATTAACAATACTTTCACTGCTTCCTGAGCTCTTAAAAGACATTTAGGGGTAAATGAGAGCTAAATAAGAGCACAGAACACAGAGTCAAGACTAATGGCTGTAAAACTTTATGGGACTGTGGGAAACTTGGCCACACCCATAAGTGGACATCTGGCTCACTAAAATCATGCTGGACCACAGATGTTGCTGACCAGATAATGCCAGACTAGAGAGGTTCAACCTGTAGTTAAATCTTGAAGAACATAGTAACCAGCTCAATCAACTAACTACTGAGAATATCACTTTGCTTAATACATCAGTTTTAAATGCAGATCATGTTTTGATATCCTGATCATTTCAGGTAGCTTTATTTAACTAATCAAAATGTAAGAGGCTGTTTCTGGGCTTTTTTAATTACATTCCACATTTCATCCAAATGCATCCGAACACAAGTCACAATAAATAAAAATCCCACCATTTTTACTACAATAAACACTATACAAATTAAAAATCTGAGTACAATTATATTAAGCTATATAATCATTTAAATAAATGTGTGCAGATACTCCTGATGAGCAAAAGTACCTCCAAATTATACCAACCAATAAAAACAACAACTTTTTTTTAGGTAAATAACTGAAGACAACAAATGGAAAGCAAGATTAAAATAGGTCATTTCAATCAAAATATCTTTCTTACTGATTCAAATTGGTAATTAAACCACTACCCTCCTTAAGATGTCATTTCATGAAAGGAATACATTAAGATGTATGCTATAGGTAAGCATCCTTAAGTGCAGCAAGAAACTGGCAAACATAAGTTTGAAAGAAACTTGGTTGAATTTTCTGTGAAGGATGCAAAGTATTAAGATGTGATCCCAGAGAACACCCTGAAAACAACATTCTTCCTGCCTCCTGGCTAATTTTCCCCTCAATACTAAATTGTTCCTGGCCAAATCTTCCTGCATCTTCACCAAAATCTAATCAAATCATCTTGAACAACTGACCACATCTATTTATTTATTTATTTATTTGGAACAAAAATGTAACAATATAATAGTAATAAATGAAGCAAAATCTGCCTATTTAAAAAGGTCAATTCTACATAACATCAGCAAGTTTTTATTTGAAGTATTTAAGTCTGGGTAATACTCTAGGTAGTCTGGAACCCAGTTCCATTGTACTAACAGGATCAGTATTTTATACAAAGTGGATACTGGTATACATACTTGCACAGCCTTGAGGATGCGAATAGGCTGCCAATACCAGGATAAAATTATACAGAAAAATCAATCTTTTCTCTTCCAACATACAGTACATAGAAAATCCCTTAGATTTTTTCAAGTAACTTTTACTCAAAAGACTAAAACATGCTTAATCAATTATATTCAAACTATAACTAGGGAAACTTCATCCACTGAAATACAATCACTATTGGGGCCAGATGAAGCAACACCATGCAATGGTTTAACACAAGAAATGAAGAGTACTACCCACCTGTAACTTTAGGAGTTGACAATGTTAATTATTCAGTCACATTATTAGTAACTAATACCTCTCTACTTTTCCAAAGTGACATTTGATCTTTATTAAACACAAGTAGCTGGCACCTCTATATAAAATCACTTCCAAAAGACTGCATTTAAAAAATAGCACATGCATCCCTAGCATCGTGCTTAATACTATAAGAAATTCGGTGGTGATTCAAGGGTGTGCCTACCACTGAATCAACAGCATCACTTCCTCATGTTCTTTGGAGGTCTCCCATGCAAGAGATTGCTATACAGCTTATGAAAGCCTCACAAGATTGCAGTACATGGGGTTACGAGAAGGCAGACCAAAAAATAAACTTGGAAAGCAGCAACTCTTTCTAACCTGCAGAGCCATTACCAAAATGATATATAGCTGTCATAATTTAAAGCTCCTTTAGACTTTAATCTGCATACCTGTTTAAAATCTGGAAGTAAGCCACATTTGTCACACGTTCATGACAAATCTTTTTTGTTTTAATTAAATCCAATCCTTTTTACACAGTCTTTTTATCACAATGTGGCATGATTTGCCTGTTAAAGCATGCCATTTAAATTGCATGTGGTTAGAGAATTCTTAACCAGTCAAGCAACATATATGTAATCTATGTATGAAACCATAAAGAACCTCTTAATACAGCCAAGCCAGACTTCATGTAACATTTGCTGTGTGATAAACTCAGGTCTTTGAGATGCAAAACATACTCACCCCTGAACAAAATAAATGTTTGTTTATTATACCTTACTGTCTTATGCTAATTCACTAGGAAGAATTGTGGGGTTGTACAATAATTAATTTATATGCTTTCTATACCAACTTGACAATAGGAGAACCTCCTGTCCATTTACAGAGAGTTGCTCTGTTAGGACAATTAAAGCTAATGAAGAAAATAATAAGCCTTCTTTGAGAATTTGTCACCCTCCACTACACAAAAATTCTCTTTACTATTTCATGTTAGATATCATGAAGTGACTCCCAACTTTGGTCGGGAAGCTTAACTATTTGTTCTAGACAAAAATGGTTGCCATTGACCCATGGTCAGGAGAGCCACATAATACAACTGATATGCCCTTGAATCACTCAACCTGTCAAGCAATGTCACAAATTAATCAATCAATGCACGGAGATTCCCCCACCACCCTAGACAACCCATTCCAGTGACAATAGTGAAATAGTTCTTTCCAATATCTAATCTAGCTCTCCCCCATGGCAACCTGAGACCATTGCTTCTTGTTCGGTCATCTGCCATCACTGAGAATAACTTGGCTCCATCCTCTTTGGAATCTTCCTTCAGGAATGCATCTCATTCTGGAAACTGAAATAATGTCCTCTGTAACTCACTCTCTGTCCTCCCATTTATCCAGAATACTGAAAACCTCTCTACCTGCTGCTTCTTAAATCTCTTATAGGCTTTTAGTATCAGAAGGGTAGCCATGTTAGTCTGTATCCATGAAAACAAGGAGTCATGTGGCATCTTAAAGTCTAACCACTTTATTTGGGCATAAGATTTCATAACTACTTCATCAGATGCACAGAGTGGAAATTACAGAGGAAGGCATAAATATACTAGCACATGAAAAGATTAGTATCTGCTAGTATATATACCTGCCTCTGTGTTTTTTACTCCATGTATTTGACAAGTGGGTTTTTGACCATGAAAGCTTATGCCCAAACAAATCCTTTAGACTTTAAGATGCTACAGGACTCCTTGTTGTAATATAGGTGTCTTTTTTTCCTTCCACACCAACGTCATGCTTCTTGTCCTCACTTTCTAGGTTCTGTACAACTCTGTCCCTATTTATGTCTCTGTCCATGACAATCTGCATGATCTACCATGGATCCTGCTCTTACTATTCCTCTTAATTGTCCCTATTTACAGATTTGCATCACTGCTTACACTTGGAACAGCTGTCCCCTAGTCCTGTCAATGAACAGCTTCTGTCTACTTATTCAAAACCCTTAAGACCATTTTCCCCCCCAAAATTGTTATAACAATGATCCTCACCCATACCAGTTCGCCACTAATCGTTTTCCAAGACAGACGAAGGATCCTTAGGACAGTAATCTTATATTTCATAGTGTTTTGAAAAGCATAAACACTGCTTTTATGATTCATTAAATTATTTGTAATGAATAAAAAATGACCATGTGCGCATATCAGATCAGATCACGGAGTACAAGTCTAAAGAGGGTATGTAATTTTGGGAGTTATGTAAAGAATCGAAGAAAATTCGAGAGAAACATTATAAAACACAATGGGTTTTCCTAAACATACTATAGAGCACATAACAAATGGAACATTTTTCCTCTTCTGAGCAACACTCCAGTATTTATCATCTAATGTCTATATGGATAAATAGTGTTGGAAAAGATCCACACAGAGGGAAGTTTTGATTGAACTCTAGTTAGCCACATGAATGCTGACAAAGCAGTAAAACAATATACTTTATATATTGTACACTGATGCAATTAATTTTGTTAGCTCACCTATAAATGGAATGGATGCCAAGGAATCACCAGGTGGGCTGGAACCTGATGCTTTCCTTTCTTCAATCCTTTTTATATGCACCTCTCGACGTGCATCATTAGGTAACCAACAGGTAGTGTCTGAAACAGCCTCTTGGTCATTTACTGCTAGAATGTAGGACTGATGTCTTAAAGGCTGTGGAGTCTGGTGACCAGAAGGCGATTTTTCCCGCAAGACAACTATGTCTCTGTCATTTTCCAGAACGTCTGGCTGCTGAATTTCAGGCTCGTGTGCATTTTCCCTTTCAAAATCTTGAACCTTTTGTCTGACACAAACATCTAAGTTATCAGAGGCAGCTGAGCTCTCACTCAACTGTTGGACAAGTTTGGCAGAAGCTGCAGTCGATGTAGGGGGTTCAGTGCTCTTACCAATTTCTGTTTTGTGGTCTGGGATGCTTTCTCCTTGGATTCGTAATTGATGATTTAACATACCACTCTGATGCACGTGATTTACTGCTCTTTGGTCTTTGGCCACAATATCCAGGCTCTGGTTAATGGGAAGTGATGATTTTTCTGCATAGGCAGCAGAGGTCTTCAAAGAGTTACTTTTAGAACTTCTGGCTGTCACAAGAGATGCTCTCTCATGTGAACTGGTTGTAGGCTTTGAAACTCCACCTGCTGTTTGAAAATCCCTAGTAGGCTGCAGTGTTTTTACATCTGATGGAACTTTTTGGAACTGAGAAGCAGACATAGAGGCTCTATTGCCTTTTCGTCTGTCTGAATTATAAGCACTTGGAGCCACCGAAAAATGTGGACCTCGAAGAGACATATGAAATGCATGCTGCCTAGATCTTTCATAAATACCTCGTCGATCATCTTGCTCAGTAAATCCAGTCCACTTATAAGTCTTTTTTCTGTCTCCATTTGGATCTGTAACAAGATTCTCAGCATAAAAATTTTCTATTTCACCCTGCTTGCCAAGGTAATCCCACGAATGAGTTCTGTGATTCCTAGAACTAATAGATGGCGAAGTTAATGCATCCTGTGAAGCACTTCTGGGCCACTCTTTCATCAACACAGGATCTTCAAGTCTTTCCTGGGACACACTCCGTTGTCGGATCTGAACAGACTGTTGAACCCGATCATGAGAGGTGCTTCTTCGTCGTACCTGTGAAATAGTGCGATTTGGCACCACTTGATTATAATCAGTTGTGTTCTGAGAGGCCGCTCTCAAACTATCCAATCTTTCCTGTATTGTTCGGCAGCCATACATGTGCAAACGTCTGTTATCAATGTACTCTTTGTAGGTTTTGTAGTTTTTCCAGTCTATGTGCTGGTGGGAGTTTGGAGAAGTATAGTGATTAGTAGAGATTGGGGGAGAACCTGCAGGAGGTCTAGTGCTTGAGATCCCTTCTGGATGTCCTCCATAATTTCCAGATTTACTTGTCATTCCAGTGGGATCTACTGGCCTTGTAATTGGAGTCTGAGGAAGTACAATGGCAGTGGACACTGAAGACGGTGGTGATGTGGTCCGTGCTTTTGTTTTTAAAGTGGTTTGATCCTTTAAGCCATACCTCACTTCCTCTGTCCTGTGTAATGGACCAGCATGATTGGTTCTGGAGGATGGCAAATCTACAGCCTTCTCAGAAGGCACAACAACAGTCCTTATGGTTTCATTGCAAACACACACAGCTGTATTTGATTTTGCAACATCTGTTGGTGATGGAGGCACTTGTATTTCCATTCTATAGGCCCTGTCTGGCTGCATCAATGTCCGTACTGGTTTACTGGCGTGCTGCTTGTTCAATAAAGAATCAGAAGGTGGTATGTCTACAGTCTGTGCCATGATAGAAGCTGTGGATGTCAGACGAGGATAACATATTGGTGGTGGTTCAGGAATGTTGTGAGCATTGCCGCTATAGGCTTCGTTGCCTTTCAGGTAGGCATCTTGAGAATATGCCTGTGGATGGATGATTTTAAAAAGTGTTAATTTACAGAAAACAGATACGGAAAGATTACCAAACTGAGTCCCTTCTCCTGCAACTGCAGGATAAAGTCCCTAGAAAGAAGACAGCTTAGACATGAAATTCATACTTCATTTGATCTTAAATAGGCCAGTTTAAAAATGTATAAAAATAGCACATTTCTTCACTTAAATCTCCAAACAGCAAGGGAGTAGTAACATATGAAGTCACTACAGAAAAAGGAAAAAAAAAAACCACACTGTAGAAACCCAATAAATTACAAATTTCTAGAAATTAATTCAGATAGATGAGATGTATTTCCAAAGATCTGTGAGCACAAACTAAAGGATTAATTCCCCCCGCCCCAATTTGCTTCAACAATATTACTTCAAATATTCCTCCGTTTTAAGCAGCTTAATGCTGGGAGCTAGAATTTCATAGCAATCGACAGGTTAAATGGCTGTATAATAAATTTAACCAATGCTAGAATAGTCTCTGTTGTCTTGCCACACAGAAGAGCAGATAGCATATGTATACACTTCTCCCTGAAATACAGATTCTCATGTGTAAAAGGCATTTTTTCTAAATATAAAATGAATAAATTAGAGTGACTGATAACATCTGTGTTGCCAGCCAACACCCACCACCCTTTAATAATCTTACATGATACAGAAGACATTCAATAAATGGCACCATTATAAAATCAGTTACTTAAACTGACAGATATAACATGAAAATAAATTCATATTTACTATTGTCTATACACCTTTACCGTAAAATGCAAACTAAGATTCCAAATTAATTTGCTCGGTATGTTTAATAATTCACATTTTACCTTGTATTTAAGAGCCTGACTCCTAAGAAAAATGGTTAGATTACATTTTGCACGTTTCATCAGTCTCCCTTTAGCATCAAGAGACATTTCTGTAATCATTGCAAAACAGCATATATACAAAATCAAAGTCAAGCATTATTTTAACACTACCACATTATTTTAAAACTTTAGCATGACTTTGTTTAGTTAAAATGAGATTAAAGAGCTGACAATTCCAATCTTGCCAATGCAGTAAATGACTAAAATGATTTCCCAGATCTTTTATACGCTTTAGGTGTGCTATCATATTACAGCATTTCCTGGTCAAATCATAACATGCTCAGTTCAGACAATTGACGTGCCTTCTCTTAGCATTAGACAGGTTGTAAAAGCCCAAGTGCAGCCATAAACATAAGATTGAGAGCAAGTACTGAGGGGGAGGGCGAGGCACTTAAAGGACTGCTGCAAAACACATTATGTTGAGCATTAGTTAAGTGCAGAATATTAAAGCAAACTGAAGAAAAAAAAAATCAATCAAGTAACAGGCATACTCCACAAATTAACAGGGTTATACACTATGAAAGGAATTCAGCCGATCAGCATATCTAGCTCATTTCTAGCAACTTGCAGGTTTTAACATTCTGGCTTCTTACAAATCTTTAGGAAAACATGCCTTACAAAAATCAGAGAAATGGCTACTATGTACATTTCTTACCAGTGCTGTGACATCCTTTGTAAACTGCAGCTGGCAGAAAATAGGAAAACATAGTAAAAGCTGCTCACAGATGCAAAGGCAGAATTATGTTGTCATACTGATGCTGGATACAGCAAGCTAAAAATACATCTAATACCAATTTCTCTGGAAAGTACCAACAGAGGTAAAGGGCAGTGGAGTATAAAAAAATAACTTGAGATTCTTTGCGGACATTTCCATCTCCTGCTTCTACCTGCTTCTTGCATTTATTTTCTCCCCGTTCAGGAAAGCAAAATACATGTGTGCCATGTTGTACTGGTGCATCTTTACTGCTGCATGCAGAGCGCTCTGGTTGTGTGTAACAAGGCTTCCCTTCCAGTAGAGCAACATTACTGTCTCATCTCCCCTGAGCTGCTACCATCTCTGCTTCCAGATGACGAAATGAGGTCTTCATCATGCATATGAAACAGTGCACCCCTTCCCCACATATATCTGAACATAAGCACAAGCTGTCAGCTGACTGCAGCTGCTTCACACTATGTGTCTGAAATGAGAGGAATGATTCTGCAGAAATATCCTCCCCATGTGACTGTGTTCATTTTTTTTTCACCCCTCACATAACAGGAGCAAGCTGTGTTTCCATTACATTGCACCCTACTAGGTTTTTTTTATTCAATGTATGTGTTTTCCCCTATAGCAGAAGGTAAAAATTGGATTTCTATACTTTTATGTAAGTGGCTACTTAGGATACTGACAGGCTCCCAATATGATTTGAAAAAGAAATAGGAAGGAAGAGGGATTCCTAGAAAAAATACAAATGAAACAGACTATCATCATGCAACATAATTAAGAACAGGGAGTTTGTCGTCACTTTTCAAGGTAAAAACAACAAACCATAAAATAGTTCTCCTTCCTCAACTAACATAGTGTTAGCATATTCCTGAAGACCTAACTTACATACTGTTGGAGTTTACATCTTTATACAATATGTCCACCACTGACAATGCTTCATTAACTTTGAAAAGAATGCTAAGATCTAAACTGACAAGATCTGAAGATGCCTCATTTCAAATGACTGGAAATGTAATAATTATGTACCGACAGGAACCTGGATGTTGGAACTATTAACAATATGCCTCCGAAGATAACTATGGTCTAAGAATGCTCAACATAGAACTGATACTTGTTTTTTAAACATATGTACACAAAGGCATGTATTTATGATCACAGGTGCTTACTATCTGCACAGAGCAGGCCCGGTATTGTGACGAAAGGAGAGTTGGTTAAAAAGAGCTCCGAGGATTGGCAAAACTCCTTAATGAACTAATTCAGTCCAAGCTTCATTTTCAATGGGAGGGGAAACAAAGAGTAAAGAGTTTCCATATTTGTATTAATTAAATCCTTTTATCATTCCAGTTTTGGGCCTGCATGAAATAGTGTAACATTTAGGGAAGTGAAAGTGCTGCATTTTATTACTGTCCTGATAATACTATAAGCTGAGGAAATGAATTAATGAGATGCTGCTAATATTTAGCCTGAAAATTTTTAACTGTGTTAATCAGCAAGTCAATGACCAATTTTTAAAATAAGTTCAAGAATTAAATCAGAATCTTCAGTGCATCAATATACC
Organism: Rafetus swinhoei; assembly: GCA_019425775.1. NCBI lineage: Eukaryota > Metazoa > Chordata > Testudines > Trionychidae > Rafetus > Rafetus swinhoei. Next base: position 225,708,562 of record CM033424.1, read on the forward strand.
AGAAATGGTATTCATACCCCTATTTGCATATTCTTTTCAGTCTTTTAGTTCCTCTCGGTAGCTTACTATATTAAAGACAAAAGCAGTATCTGAAACCTGTTGCGCTAAAACATATGTTTACAAAAATTAAGCCAAACCACAGTGGCTCAAAGAGGCCTCGTGACTTTTAAAAGCATTACATCCCCATTTAAGTCCCTGATGCCAAGAGCTGCTAAACACCTATCAATGTATTGAGAGGTTAAGAAGCTCAGCACCCACAAAGTTTCTCTTTTTAATTATTCAAAAGCACTGCATTACAACTCCGTATACATTCCTACTTCCCATAAAAATATGATGAGGTTCAATGAAAGCATGCTACAGAACTATAATTACACTTATCCTGTAAATCTATTGCTCAGACTACTTACTTTAAAGATAAGTGAAAATACAGCCATAAACTGAAAGAAAAACTCAATTTTTAATCAAGCTGAGTAAGAATAATTTATATAATAAAATACTGTACAGTTCTCTCCGCCTCATCCTCTGTTTTTGTTTGTATGCAAAACTTTTCAGGGCAGAGATGGGTATTTGCACAGCACCTAGCACAGTGGGGGCAGGGATAATAGCTCAGTGGCTTGAGCATTGGCCTGCTAAACCCAGGGTTGTGAGTTTAATCCTTGAGGGGGCCATTTAGGAATCTGGGGCAAATCTGTCAGGGATGGTACTTGGTCCTGCCACGAGGGCAGGGGACTGGACTAGATGACCTCTCAAGGTCCCTTCCAGTTCTATAAGATAGGTATATCTCCATATATTATTAAAATAAAAAAAATCCTATTTTAATAAAACACACACAACTCATATTACACTAAATAATTAACATAACATATTAAAATTTCTAATACATTTTTATGTCATTTGACAGTAAAAAAACCAAAATACAAACCCAGTTTTATCTTTTCTTTCCATGGTTATTACTGGCAGCCATCACATTTGGTCAAATTTTAATTAACACACAAACTTTTATTTCAGAAACAACTAAAACAACATGCTGGGATAAGTGATTATCATGGTAAACTTTGTATTCAGAGAACTTGCACCCATTGGCCCAATCCACAAATACATTTGAGCACATGCTTAACTTTAGGCACAAGAAAAGTCCTAATGATTTCAATGGGACCACCACCCATATGCATTAGGTCATCACCATCTTGGAGATTCTTTGACATGGCTAGATCCTTCTCTAGCAAGTTGCATTTTCTTATGATTCCATTTCTTTACTAATCTATTTAAATGTGCTCTTCCCCATTCTTGCCCTTCACCATTCTGCATTAACAGGGGAGCACGGTATCAGACACAGTTCTCTTTTAAAACAGGGGGTACACATCTTATCATTCATCTTGCATCATCTTTCGTTAGTTTGTTTGTGACAAGACCAGACTATACTCAAGGGGATTTGGGTCAATGAAAAAAGCCCAGCATATTACTGATGAGCAATATCCTATGAAATCAACACACTTATCTACCCTCTCTCCTTCCAGTGGTGAACAGTGGGAAAAGTCCTGTTTAAATATTAAAATTCTTAAACACAAGAAATTTAATATGACCTACGTAAAGAATATTTTTACTGCAAAGAAATGTCACTTTAAATTTGTCATTTTATCTCTCTGAAATTTTAATTTTTTTAAGTATCATTCCTCAGTGCCATAAAACAAGATTTATTGAGCAGGTTAATACTCTGTTTCTATCTCTTCATCTACTTGAGTCATAACACCTGCAACATCTCCCATCCCTAAGTGTTTACTGGTAAACCTTTAAATTAACTTCAGTAGACAATAAATGTTTGCTTTAATTCAAAAGCTGAAAGCCTAAGTTACACACCCCAAGAGTACTGTCACAATATAACACCTATATCCTGGATTACAAAATTTTCAATAGTTTGAAAGTATGATAAATTGCCATAGAAGATCAATATGGACTCTTTAGTTTGAGGAAAACAACATGGTTCAGGCAATTAGCAAAAGGAGACTTTCACCACCAGCAGGGTACCTACTTACAATCCAATCATATTTAGATGTGCACGTGAAAGGAATTGACATATTAGGTTCACTTCCTTATAGACACGTCTGCATCACAAAAACCACCAATGATTGATTTCTTTGTTGGGCCTCTCTCAAGGAGATTGACAGCTTCCAGGGTCATCTGCTACTCTAGTGCTTCTTTTCCACAACTCTAATGTTGTGTGTAAGAGGGATTTGCCCCTCTTACCATAACTACAGCCTTAGTAAAAGCAGGTTGGAGAAGGGGGAATCTCTTTTCTCAGTCTCATGTAACCAATGTATTCTGGGATCATGGATTTTGTTTTGTTAGTCTCCTTCCTCTAAAGCAGGGGGTCCCAGCCTTTTTCAGTCCCCGTACCCCCTTGGCTTTTAGTAAACCTTCCCGTACCCCCTATTCAATATGAAAGGAAATAAATTCTAGACTCTAGAATCCACAACTTTTTTCACTAACACTACTACTTTTGGAATATTTCAATTAGGATAATCTAGTTATTTACAAAATATTACCCCTACCCCCTTGACAAGCTTCTCGTACCCCTTGGGGGTATGTGTACCCCAGGTTGGGAACCCCTGCTCTAAAGCATCAGAATGGGACATTGGATAATGCTTTCCAAAGCTCTCATGTGGCACCAATCATTCTCTATATGCACTGTGTGTGGTGTTGTGAAGCATTTTTCCCCAGTCAGATTAGCAGTGGGGTTTGGGTTTTTTTTGTTGTTGTTTTTTTTCCAGCTTCCTCTGCCTCACTGCATGCAGGTGACTTGCTGGTATTATCAGAGTATCCCTCATGTAATGCCCTGGCATTGGTGCACCTTGCTTCCTGATATTTGCTCCCCATGGCACATAACAGTTTTGCCTCCTGTGGGCTGTAATGTTTTGCTCTCATTTTGATTGCTGGGTGACACTGGTGGCCAGTGATATAAAGGAGGTCAGACTAGATTAGCTCCCTTCTGGCATTAAGCTCTACAACTGAGAGTAAGCACAGGGAGGCTGCCTACCACCAGCAGAAGAGAAATCAACAGCAGAATTGTTATTTTTGTGAGCCCTTATTCCTGGGCCCTGTTCTCAATCAGGAAGCCAGAGCCAGTTCTTAAAAAGAAACGTGATCTCAAAACATGTGAGGATTATCAACATTGAATTTCATCTACCATTTTGTTGCCCAGTCATCCAGTTATGTGGGATCCCTTTGTAACTCTCTGCAGGCTGCTTAGGATTTAACTCAAGTAATTTTGTATCATCTGCAAATTCTACCACCTGTTTACTCCTTTTTTCCAGATCATTTATAAATATACTGAAGAGCCCTGGTCACAGTACAGATCCTTGGGGGGACACAACTATTTACCACTCTGGAAACTGTTTATTCCTATCCTGTTTTCCTTTTAACCACTCCCCACCTGATCCCAGGTTCCAGTGCGGCATTTCCACAGAATCCGGGATCAGCTGGGTAGTTCAAAGCTGATCCCGGGTTCCGCTGAAATGCCATGCAGAGCTTGGGATCATCCGGGGAGTCCCCCACTGACCCCAGCTCTGCATGGCATTTCAAATTGGCAGCGCAGCATGGAGCCTGCGGTCAGCGGGGGACTCAGACTCCACTCAGAGTCCCCCGCTGACCCTGGGCTCCATGCTGTGCTGCCAATTTGAAATACACAAGAGCCCCCGCTGGGGACTCTTGTACATTTCCGAGCTGGTACACCGCGTAAAGCCTGGAATCAGCGGGAGTTCCCGCTGGCCCCAGGCTGCACACGGAGTTCCGCATTCCTCCTTTGAAATGTACAAGAGCCCCACCGGGAGCTCTTGTACATTTCAAAGGAGGAATGCCGAAAAGTGCCTATCGACTAGTCGATGGAAATTCCATTGACTATTTGACTGGTTAATTAACTGTTACTTAACATCCTTAGTCTGCGGGGGTTCCAACTCCCTGCCGGAACCCCCGGCGGACAGGGGCTGCGGCCAGAGCAGCCTCTTCCAACCCCTCCCCCCCCCGCACTGCTGCCTCTGATAGAGGCAGCAGAACGGAGGAGGAGCACCAGCTCCTTCTTCCCTCCACCCCTTGCTACCTCTGATAGAGACAGCAAACGGGAGGAGAGGGAATGCCAGTAGTTGACTTCATTTAGAGGCAGCGGGGTGGGGGTGGGGTGGGGGGGAGAAATGTGAGTAGTCAACTAATTGACTACTCTCTTACATCCCTAGAGAGAATCTCCCCCTATCCCATGACAGCTTCTTTTGCTTAAGAGCCTTTCGTGAGTGACCTTGCCAAAGGCTTTCTGAAAGTCCAAGACCTCTAACTTAAAGAAGAAAACAAGATTAAGCCACATTACAAATAAATGAATTGCTCTTCTCTCTCAAAAAGAACTATGCAGTCAGTTTTGTGAGGAACAGCAAATTGTAATATGCTGCCATTTATTGCAAATGCTGAGATGACACATTGTCTTTAATGGGACAATAACTGAAAAATTGCTTTGTTTTTTAAACCACAATTTATCCTCGGTGGGTTTTTTTTGTTTGTTTGTTTTAACACAAGCTAGAATACCCTTCAGACAAAACTGCAATTGGTAGTCCTGGGACACATCAGAGATTATATCTATGAGTTGCAAAAGTAACCCACAAGGATGCATTTCTGTTACCCTTTGGGCTAGTTCACAAGAGGAGATAGCAGTTTTGAATCTTTCAAAGTAAAGTAGTTGAAAGTGTGATACAACCAGAACAGATGATCTTTTGAGTTTTGCAGCTGATGATGGAATCTCTAGAGAAGGGAAAATGAGAGCGGGGCGGTCTCTAAATTCTTTAAAGCGCCAGAACTGAGTGAAAAACTTTCACTGGGAAGAAAATTGAAAATCTGGATAATAGTTAGGGCTGGATTACAGGAGACTGGATTATAGGAGACATGAACTATTTGTCTTTTGCCATTACTGCATTTAGAGTAGATGTTGTAGGATAATATTTGTACTTTTGTTTATGCTATTGTGTTTAATCAATACAGTCCCGCTGTGCTCTTTACATATTAGTGCTCCAGCACAGATGGGGCAAACTAATAATGGAACTAAAGCACAATGGGAGTGGTGAAATAATTCATACGTTGTGCACATCTCATCAAAGGGAGGGCTAAATGAGTTATAGTAAATGGATGGAACCATCATGAGAACAACATACACAAGTTAACTGCCACTAACTTATCTGAAGGTACCTGTAGTAAACAGAATTATTCGCCTCTAAGAAAAAGCTACTGCCATTGAGTATTGCTGGATTTAAAAGTTAACATATTAGCCCATATTTAAACTAGTTCCCTGGAAGATATTTAGATTACATACAACCCATTTTTTTACACTTATATCATTCAAAAAAGCTGAATGGGACATTCAGGAAACTTAGGTTTTATTTTTTAAATGAAAGGGTGGAAGTCCTTGCATCTCTTTGCATCAGAAATGTTGGGAGTGCTACAGCCGTATCACCCAAAATACATGAAGAGTGCTTCACGACAGAAAATAACTACCCATGTCTGACAAATGATAAACACAGACAAGAAGATGGCAGGTCTATCTCCATCTTGGAGCCCTAAGGATCTCCATATTATATTCTCTCTAGCCCTTAAAACCTAATAGGTAACAGCTAACACCTTTCCCTCCTGTCTTTGAAAAAAGTGCCAATTCAGCAGCTATACAATACCATAGAAAACTGGTCAATTCTGGGAAGAATTCCAGATTTACAGGAAGAGAGTATCTCTGTCTCTTTTGGCGATAAGTACATATTTCGCAGTCAACTCTCAGGGAGCAACAGCATGTGAAAAATGCAGTAGCTGCAGTCATGTATGGAACCTTCCTTTTAAAAAGGAATTTCACAGTAGGTAGATTACAAGTATTAATACCTAGACCCTCCCTTAGCTTGCCAGATAAGAAGTGGGTAAGTGCAAAAGGTTGTACTTTTCCCCCCAACTATCTACTTTCTGCTCCTGCGAGAAAATTCTCTCTAGTGTTATACACAACTGCTTCTAAGACGTTCCAGACAGGGCTGTTTGAAGGAGACTTTATAAAATGAAATATTTAAGCTCTTGTAATGATGGGCAGAATGATGAGGTCTATAACAACTCTCACTGGACGGTCTGAACAAATTTTGACTCCATTGACAAGACTCTGAATGCATGATGTTAAATCATACACATTTTCATAAATATAGCTTTGTTTCCAAGTGCATTTGATTGATTGTCACATCAGCTGAAAGTGAGAGATTATTCTAAAGTTTCTTTTAGTAAAAAAAATACCAACACACAACTGTGCTTCTGTCCTTTAAACTTTCAGGGTAAAGGAAAACAGATTTCTGATTATATGAAGTACAGTTAAACTCTGATATTTCATGCCAAAAGCCCACTTTTCTGTTCTCGCCTCAGTTCAGCATCTTTCTTGCCTACAATATGCTCTAAAATTCAATGTAATTGTGCAAGATACCTGATTCTAGATATTTTAACAACACGATTCCAGTTTTCAGAAAATTTAATTATTTCCAATTAATTATTTTGATGTGCCACTTGCTGAAACAGAATGCAATAGTGAGGGCCACTGCTCTGGAACAAATTTAGCTGCACAGCTGGGCAATTTTCACGGGCAAAAAGCTGAAGGGGGACAGGCCGGGCAGTGCTCCATCACAAGCTTTGTTCTGATTCCACTTCCTCTAGATGCTGCTGAATTGTTACACAGAAGCCAACATCCAAAACTGCACATGGCTTCATTGCTGCTTTCAAAGAAGCTGTTTTCTCTCTATACAGTTATTTACCCTCTTCCGGTCTTTCCTAGGTCTCTTCTCCCCTACACCAATGCCCACAAAAACACCTATATTTGGGCCTCTGGATCTCCTCTTCTTTATCCACTCAACAGAACAGCTCCTTTTCAGATTAATATTTGTCATTTTTGCATAATTACATTATTTTCACTGTTTCGACAGTACAGTATATATTTGTCAACTTAAATAAAATTCAGTTGGACTTATGCTCCTAATTTCTTTAGGTGTGACTGAAAATCCCACATATGGGTTATCCACATTATTAATTTTATTTAAGGAATTCATTGTTAGTTTATTCTGCAGACTTTTATACAATTTTTTTTTAATTTTGCAAAGCCTTCCTTCCACTAGAGGCAATTAACTTTCAAATTAACTTAGCTTCAAAATTAAGTGGTATATATGAGAGTAACTTTTAACTGTTACTCTGTTACAGTATATTGTGTAAGAATGATTTATTGTACTGCATGTGAACAGGTGCCTGAAGCCTATTGCAAGGAGGCAGAACTGAAGCTGCAAGTAAAACCTAAACATTATCACTTCCTGACTGTTTAATGGTGAACTGTGCATTCTTACTGTTCTCTATATGCACTTTAAAATAAAATATCCTAGAAGTTTTCAAATAAAATTTCCCAGGATAGAAAACCCAAATACAGCAAAACATTTCATATATCAAATTAAAAAGATACAATCTAAAATTGAATCATTTAATTAAAGAAGAGGCAACAGTATAATGAAGTTGTGGAACTGTTTAGACAAAAAATAAATAAATCACTAACACCTATATAGACTATCCCATGTGCATTGAAGTCCTTAAGAGGGATTCTCTTCTCTTGCTTCCGAAAGGAAGTTCACATGTGAACCTCCCTTCCACAAGCCTTCTGAGAAGTGCATCTTATACTTTAGAAGATATGAGTAGGTGGTAGGACTTTTCATAAAGCCTTAAATCATTCACTACATATTTACGATATTTTACACTACACAGATAATATTTGCACAAGCGTAAATTAAATTTTTTCCCTTTGCCTCAGGTTTTTAAATCTTAAAATCATAAACCAATAGTACTATGTGTACTGCATGAATTTTCCAAGGCGCTCAGCTAAATCAAATAAAAATGATATTTCCTAAAATGCTCAAAAAGTTATTTTCAATAAGGACTATTTTATGCTATATTGTAGCTTTCTTCCCAAGCTAATTTTTTTAGTTACAAAAACCCCACTTTTTAAAAAAGCAGGTCAACAACTGAAGCTCAAACATGCCACAACAAAGGACCAATCTAGAAAATTACAGTCTGGAAGAGTTAATAAATTTTAAGTGACTAAAAACAAGGATTTGAATGTGTCATATGTTCTCAGTTTTCTGTTTAATAAATTATATAGAAGGTAATGTGTTAGATGTGTCTTGCTTTAGTTATGCCTTCTTTTCCCTATCTAACCAATATTTATATTTTCCAACTTTGTTATCTGTATCTTTCTTCTTTGCCTCCACCTCCGACCATGTTCCCTATAAGTAGTGCAGTCGCCCAGCAACCTATTAAGTGCTGTACAGGGACTCAAAGAACCTGGCCCTGCTTGCACCCAGTGACAGCCCAGGGAGGGGCACCACCCTCAGTCCCGGTCGATGTGCTTATCCCACCAGGCCTGAACTCAGCCGCAGAACTGCCATGAGGGGTAGAGGCACCTTTCCTCCACAGCCCAGGTGCTGCTTAGGAAGTCCTTTCTCCCCATCACAGTCCCAGGATAGCCTGCACCCCAAACTCCTCATCCCTTGCTCCACCCCAGAGCCTACATCCCCAACTAGAGCTACCATTCACCACTCCAACTCTCTGCCCAGCCCATATGCCCTAATCCCCAACCTTTTCCCCCAGGCCCACAACCTCAGATAGAGTCCTTATACCCCTGCACGCCAATCCACATCCCCACTTCCCACCACATGAATTGTTATGTGCAACAATATGGAGGTGAGGTGTCACACACTATTTCCATATTAGTGCACATAACAAAATTTGTTCCACATGTGTGTCGGAAAATTTAGAAAGAACACTGGCCATAGAGTATGCAGCTTTTTCCTGTGTCCACATTATGTGTTTTAACTCCTTGTCTATTTTTGCAGTGTCTCAGTTTTTCCTCCAAAACAAAATACTCATAGTTCTCCCTCATTTCTTTCTTTCTTTCTTTTTTTTTTTTTTTTTTTTTTTTAAACTTATTCCATCTTTCCCACTACTCTTTCATGTACATTTTCATACTCAAATTACCTAACTTCTACCCAGGTTACTTCCCTCATACATAAGCCAGAAAGGTCTACCAAATCTTCCAAAGCCAGAGGACTCTACCACAAAACTCAAGAGAGGCATTCACTCAATCTTTCTTGCAGTTTTAAATTTTGAAAAAGCCTGAAAAGAGCTACCAGTATTAGACAAGGCTTTAGAAAATGTCTTTAGACTAAAACAAATTTCAGCAATTTTCATTCAGTTCATATTTGTAAGAAAGACTAAAAATAACGAAGACTAGAAATCTTGCCCCATTGAAAGTCATGAAGCTGTTCAGGAATAAATTAACTTTTTTGTTTAAATGTTACTTTGACAAAACTAAATTTGTTCATGTGAAAAGGCTGAGGGGAGTTGTTTTGTATTGAGAAATCTAATTTAATTTTTTCCCCCTAAAGTTTTGAAATTGTTGAAAGATTCCATCTCACCTTTCTTTCTTTCTTTAGTAGATTTTTGGTTTAGAGCAATTATTTTTTACATTTAAGCTCACAAAAAGTAAAAAACAAAGAAATGTTTAAAAATTATCAAAATATTTTGATGGCCTCAAACCAAGAAATTTTGAATTCTGTCCTGAGGGGGAACAGCTTTTTAAATGTTGAAAATTCTATAGGCTAGTGTGAGGAGGTTCACCCCACACTTGCTCAGAAGGGGTTAATGTAGATTGAGAAGGATGTTAATTAACCCAACAGGTCACCACTGAAGGGAATCAGGTGGCTAAGCAATCCCAACTCAATTCAAGCTGCTCCAGATTTATAAAGCTAGGAAATAGGCTGCAATTACTCTCTAGGAGAAAGGAGGAGTGTTTGGAGGATACAAAGACAGGTAGTCAACAGTTACTCCCCTGCAGGAGAGAGTTGGAAAGTTTACAAGCCCAGAGAGGAAGAGTACCAGATGGTAACAAAAGGGATCAAGGAAAGGCAGGAAGGTCTAGAAGGGAATGGACCCTGGCTGCCTACTAGAGGTCCCTGAGCCAGAACTCAGACTTGAGGGGGTATCTGGATTGCTCGATCATCCACTAGCACCATGAGGCAAGTGGAAGGGAAAACCTCCTAAATTTGCTGATCAAAGACTATGAAAAAAAACTATCCCAGAAGGGGAAAATACACAGTTACCTGCCCAGAAGGCCAAGTCAAAGAGGGTACAGCTCATGGAGGGGGAGGGGGAGAGGGGGTTTTCTGAGAAGAAAAGAGAGAGAGAAACGGTGTCCGACTGTGGGAAGGGGATGTCAACTTTGAGAACTATTTTTCAGAGTGACCAGGAGGAGGTGCCATTCTAACGGGGAGGTACCCTGTCACAAACGGGAAAAACTGTTTCCTGCTCACCCTCCCAGTCAATGAAAGATTTGCAACAGATTATAGCAGGGCCAGTATTTCACCCTTAATCCCCTTTTTAAATAAGGAAAGGGAAACACACAACAGAAATAACGCTTGCATTTGAAAACTTCCTAATTGCTACCGGTGAATGGATTCTTCAGAGTCCTGTTTTCAGGGAATAAATGTAATGAAAAGTCTACATTCACACACTACCATGGACATTTATGAAGACTTAAAATAATGTTCATAAAATAGCATTCAAAGAACAGAAAAACAGTGACACATTATTCTTGTATTTACCCCAGTAATCCATCCTTCCCACATTGATGAGACTGCCAAGCACCCTAATGCTTACCACAGAGGGATGTGAAAGGTTAACTGATTAACCAGTAAGTGTCACCCTTAGTGGGTGATGCTTACCAGTCTGAGTTAACAGTTATCCCAGTGGAAGCTAGAGTAGCTCCCCACCTGCTTCAAGCATGTGGCTGCTCCAGTCCCATAGCAGGCCTGGGCATCCTGCAGGGCGGGGCTGCTCCCGAAGACCGGAGCAGCCCCTGTCTGCAGTGGACCCAGGTGCATCACAGACAGGGGCTGCTCCAGTCGCCCAGAGCAACCACTGCCTGTGACGTGCCCAGGCCTGTCATGGATAAGGCTTGGCTGGAGCAGCCCCTGCCTGCAGAGGGGGGAGGACCACTGCTCTAGCCTGGCATCAGCAGGCAACAGGGCCAGTTCAGCCCCACATGTATGTCCCGTTTAATCAGTTAACTGATTAAATATAATGTTTAACCAGTTAACCAATTTAGTGGGATTTTACATCCCGATCTACAGCCAACATTATTTTCAGAATATAAATTATTGTATTCTCTCTTCATACAGCTAGACCAGGGGTTGGCAATAATTTTTAGAAGGGGGCCACTTCACAAATTTCTGAAGTGGCCCAGGGCCACCCCAGAAGGGGCGGGGCCAAGAGATTTCTCATGCTCCCCCACTCTCAGACCCTAACTGGGGGGAGGGCATGAAGTCTTTGCCCCCTGCTTCCTGGTGCCTAGAGAGAACAGCTGGCGGTTCCCTCTAGGAACTGCAGCGGAAGAAGACCTCACACGCTTCCCTGCCCCTCAGGCCAATCAGGGCCTGGGGTTGGGGAAGTGCACAAAGTCTCTCGCCGCCTGCCTCTGCCCTGCCAGGGGCGCGTGGCAGCTAGAGAGAGAACCACTGGCTGTTTTAAAACAGCTGGTGATTCCCCCTGATGCCACGCATCCCTGGCAGAGAGGGGAGACTGAACGCTCGACTGGCCTGGGGGTGGGTTAGTGGCAGGGTGGCTGCAGGCCAGATCCGGCCCGCAACAAGGATGTTAAATATTGGTTAACTGAATAGTCAAGTAACCTCATGAAATTTTATCAGTTAGTCGACTATTCTATAGTTCCTGGGGGTGGGGCCGGCAGCCACTGTATCAGAGGCAGCAGTGCAGGGTGCCAAGTGGGAGCTGGTCTGCGAGGGAAGCCAGTTTAAAAACCAGCTCCCCTCGCCGACCAGCTGCCGTCGCCCTGTGCTGCTGCTTCTGACAAAGAGGCAGCAGTGTGGGGTGGCAGCAGTCCCTGTCTGGGGAAGGGGGGGTCTGAGCTCCCGGACCCTGCGCAAGGCAGAACGGAGCTGGGCTGCCTGCCCGCCTGTCTCTTAATACACTTGAAATGCAGAGCCGCAGCAGGGGTAGGTCCCGGACCTGTTGTAAGCCAGCACTGAGCCAGGCTGCTGGCCAGGCTGCTAAAAAATTTACTGGCGGAAGAGGGAAATGCATGTAGTCTATAGCATTAACCTATAAGCTTTTGCTAATCAGTTAATTGACTACACTATTACATCCCTAGCCCGCAGAGGCTTCTTTGACGACCCCCGAGGTAGATAATGAACCTTTTATCAATTAACTACCACCGTCAACCATTAATTCTGAGACTCCGTACAAAATATATGTTTAATTTAAAAAGGTTTACATTGGCTTCTGATGCAAGAAAACAATGTCACCTGAAGATCTGCATCATGGATAGGGTTGCCAGGTGTCCGATATTGACACAGACAGTCCAGTATTTTCGCCTCCTATTTGGTAAAAAAAATTCAGAAAATACCAGACACCTAAAACATCCGGTATTTTCTGATTTTTTTCCCAGCCAGGAGGCGAAAATCCCGGGTGTTTACCGGGTTCCGCAGGGAAGCGGTCTGGCCCGTAGCAGGGAGACAAGATGGTGGACGGCCGCGGGCAGCCTGTTAAGGCCAAAAAACCTCAAAAGCATTTCTTAAAGGGGCCATGCTGCTTTTATTTATTTATTTATTCTCTGCAACTTTGGTCCCCGCCCCTTCCCCCAGAGAATTTTTTCCCTGGTGTTTTGTTTTTGTTTTGTTTTGTGTTTTTGGGAGGGGAGTTTCGGTATTTTTGGTTAAACCATCTGGCAACCCTAATCATGGATTTATTGATTAACTACAACAAAGCAAAAAGCCAACTCTTGCTCTTTGTGGGCAGTAAGGAAAAATTTAGAGAATCTGTATTCTGAAGTTGAACTTTACTTTATATTTTAACTATAAAGTCTGATTTGACACAACTTAAATAGGTTACTTAACAGCATCCAATACAGTTCTTAGGAGTCAGAAATGCAATGAAGATTCTCAACTCTAAAAAGCATTCCACAGACAAAGGAAAGGAAGTTCCATTTTGTTCTGTTATTCTTAAAGACTATGCTCTAATCCCTAGAGTGCCTTGCTCTGGGGAGTCCTTCACTGAACCTGGAAGCTGGCGCAAAAGAACCATCTCTTTAACATAACTGATTTAAGGAACCTAATTCAAAGGACGAAGTTACAACAGTGAAACTTCCTGAAATTATCAACTAATCTTAGAATCCTAGCGTTAGAAAGAGACCTCAGGAGGTCACTGAGTTCAACCCCTGCTAAAAGCAGGACCAATCCCAACTAAATCATCCCAGCCAGGGCTTGGTCAATCCGGGACTTAAAAATCTTTAGGGGTGGAGATTCCACCACATCCCTAGGTAACCCATTCCAGTGCTTCACCACCCTCCTGGTGAAATAGTTTTTCCTAATATCTAACCTAGACCTCCCCACTGCAACTTGAGATCATTGTTCCTCGTTCCGTTATCTATCACCACTGAGAACAGCTTTTCTCCATTCTCTTTGGAACCCCCTCTTCAGGTACTTGAAGGCTGCTATCAAAACCCCCCTCACTCTTCTTCTGTAGACCATATAAACCCAAATCCCTCAGCCTTTGCTCATAAGTCATATGCTCCAGCCCAAAGTAATTTTTGTTGCCCTCCACTGGACTCTCTCTCCAATGCATCCACATCTTTTTATTACTATCCATCCTTCAAGAGTGCCTTCCCCCTTCCCCCATACACAACATGCTCAGCCTTAGCACCTGGAGCAAGGGAAAAGAAGCTTCTCTAGTAAGAGCTCTGGTAAATGGTGTGCAGTACTGATAGTCCTGGAGCCCCAGTACTATCCCACTAAACTATCCACTACACTGAATATAACATGGTCAAAAGGCTTGAACAATCATACTATAAACATGCTTCAACTATGATGTGAAAGGAAGTGATTTTAAGGGCAAGAGGATATTTTAGACTCCATGGCCTAACCAGTTATTGGATGTTGACCGTCTCTGCAGAGATACCAAGGTTATGGAGTCACACTATAACTCTCATGATGATAGTATGAGACCCCTACAAAGGCAATGCTGCATACCTTAAGTGTCAGGGTTAAGGATACCAGAAAAAGACAGAGACTTGACATTTGGGTTGTGTTGATGGATTTGTAAAAAGCCTCACTTAGCTCTTCTATCCTGGCAGGACATCTGGCCCAACAAGTTTAGGTGATCACAGTAAAGAGATGGGGAATAACAGGGATTCTCAGATTGTTCTCTCTGGGAGCCAGCTGTGACTAACTAAATTTTACATACTCAACACTTGACAAGATTTTTTCAGACTCAGAACAATAAATGGAGCTGGGTTATGTCACACAAAGAAAGTCATCCAAGAATCAAGATAACTTCCTACGTTATTATAAGCTATATTAAATGTGTTCCCAGTCATGAAGCTAGGCACCCTGGGTCACACCCTACATATAGTACTGCAATAATATCCGTAGAAAATATGGCTCAGGTTGGGGGCTCATATGAAAGCTAACATTGTGAAGTAGTTCACAGATGAGAGTACTCCCAGCAGCATGTTACACAAGTCTTTGTTAATCAGAGATAATTTTGATAATAACTGTACAAGAAAGTTAACTGATAAATTGTTACAGAACACAGTAATCAGGGACATAGAATCTAATGTTCATGTTTCTTGGTTAGAAGTTAAGCCTCAAGAAACTATTAGCAGAACACTTACATCTAGAGATTAAAACACAAATTAAAAAAAAAAATTAAAGTCCTCTCCAATAGCAACAATTAAGTCAAAATTCATTACAGTGGCACAGGTTGTGGTATATAAATACTTGCTGTTACTTCAATTTTAAAGCCCTTTGCTATAGGTTTTATATTATGCTATGAAGTATCCTCTGGTTTAAAAGTGAAATCTTAATGCAACTGTATACTTCTCACATGTTTTGGAAAGAACTTATTTATCCATCCTTGCACTAGCAAATGTAAAATGAAATTAAATGAACATGAGTTATGGGCAACATTTAAGATTTAAGTTACCTAAAACAGATAAATTGAATTCTGTGGAATGTGCCTGTTGTGTGATTCATCCATTCTTGTTATTTTGAGTCTCTTAGCCTGTCTTGAATCTCTTCACAGATGTCCAGCTTTTCCCCTACGTTGAGTTTAAATTGACAGCTAAACTCCGGGCTGGACCTCTCCCCCCATTTCCAACCTTCAGTATTGCTGTGGACAGCACCACCGTTCTCCCAGTCATTCAGGACATAACCTGGGCATTGTGCGCTAATTTAGGCCATTTTAAAAATCTTACCACTATTGCCACACAACATAATCCCCAAAATTCATCTTTCCTTCCCCCCCTCTCTCCCCCCTCGGTCCACAAAGCCAAAACTCCTATCCATATTATCATAATTTAATGTCTTCATTGCTGAAGACACTCCACCCCCAAGCCTTTTCATCTTCTTGGCTTGTTTCTCTGACCACATGAAACACCATTTAAACTTAGGTTCGCTTATTCTGTGACACCTACAAAAGTCCTATGCCCGCCCCGCCCCCCCAAAAATCCAAAAAATAGGGACTTTTTAAAAAAACTGCTCTCTAAAGTTATATTGTTAAGAAACGTAAATTAAACCTACTCAGATGACTGTAAATGTCCATCTTATGCTTTCTAAAATATCTCTTTAATATAGCTTCAGTATTTATATACTAGAAAAATGTTACAAATTGAGCTATTTCTCTCCTGTCTACCTACTGGTGCTTTCAGATCCTGAGATTTCAAAGAATAATGAGCAAGTAGAATGGGAGTTAAGGAGTAACAGAAAAATAAATGTTTAGATTCCAACTACTTCCTAATAGCAAATGTTCACAAACGTAAGGTATTCAGCGAACAGCATACATTGTTCAAAAATAGATCTTATTTTCATTTTTCAGAAACACAACATACCAGTTGAAGAATGTCTTCATCTTTAGGCATAACACTAAGTTCCAATATGCAGTCACTGAAACACAACAAAATATATTATTCACAATTTTGGAAAAGAGATTTTATGTTCTGTTTAGGATAAGAATGAGGACACTAGTTAAGATATGGTATACTTGTCACTCCATGTCAGAACTTTTTCATCACTCATTTAAAAGTTAATACATGACCTTCAAATAAGTCTCTTCACTCTAGAAATGAAATCATAATGGCAATTTATTATAGCATGATCAATAAACTCATTTTTTCTTCTTTTTTCCCTTTTCATATTAATTTACCTTATGAAGCTTTGTTTGTACATACAATATATTAAACCACACCAATTCAACATAATTAAATATTCTTGCTTCAATACTATACTAAACAAAGCAAAGGAATTTGACTATATATTTTACAAATATACATCCGTCAGTTCATCTGTCGTAGTCTGTTTGTCAAGAACTCTGAAACTATAAGAGCCAGTATCACCAAATTTGATATGCAGCTTCCTAATATGCCATTAGCCTTACCTGATAACATAAAAATAAGGGGCTATTCAATGGAAATAAAATATGGCACTTTAAATATTGATAAATTAAATCCTTTTTCCAACACTGCTAGATTCTGTGTCAATGAGTTCCACAATGTAACTAAGGCTAAGAATTTAACAAGATTCAAAGGATTAGACACACAAGGTGGGGTAGTATCTTTTATTGTACCAGCTTCTATTGGTGAGAGTTTTTGAGTTTACATAGAGCTAGTCTCCAGACTCACTCACCTTGTCTTTCTAATATTCTGGGATCAACACAGCCACAAAAAAGTCACTGTATACAATAAGATCCAGAGTTTTAAATTAATCCTAACAAAAATTTTGACAAGACATAGAGCCTCATATTCATTGTTTAAATCAATCTCCAACTACAGTAAAACTCCATTGGTCCGGCATCTGATGGTCCGGCACTCCTGATGGTCCGGCACTATCAGGAACCCAGAAGTGCTCAGGGCAGCCGGACCATTGGAGCTGCTCTGCCCCCGGCTTCCCCGATTCAGCCGCTGCTGAAATTGACCAGAAGCTGAATCAGGGAAGCCGGGGGCAGAGCAGCTGGGGTGCTGCCGGTAGGTCCCATAGCGCTGCCCCTCGGGCGCTGCGGGACCAACCTGGCAGCAACCCAGCTGTCCCCGATTCAGCCGCTGCTGAAACTGACCAGCGGTTGACTCCGGGAAGCCAGAGGCAGAGCTGCTCTGCCCCGGGCTTCCTGGAATCAGCCTCTGATCGGTTTCAGCGGTGGCTGACTTGGGGCACCAGGGGCAGAGCAGATGGGGTGCTGCCGGGTTGGTCCGGTAGCGCCGCCCCTTGGCGCTGCGGGACCAAGCCGGCAGCACCCCAGCTGCTCTGCCCCAGGTGTCCCCAAGAGCAACTGGGGTGCTGCGGGTTGGTCTCACAGCGCCAGGCGGCACTGCGGACCAACCCGGCAGCACCCCAGCTGCTCTGCCGCAGGCATCAGTTCAGCTGCTGCTGAAACTGACCAGCAGCGGCTGAATCGGGGACGCCTGAGGCAGAGCCGGACTATCGGAAGGGGGCGGTATGAGGGGTCTGGGGTGGCATCCCCACACCACCTAGACCCTCATAGCCCCCTTCCAATAGTCCGGCATATTTGATAATCCGGCACCCCCTGGGTCCTGAAGGTGCTAATAATTATCGGAAGTTTACTGTATTAGGGATTAGAAAAAGACCTTCATGGAGGGGCAGAGTATTACGCTATTTATTCCATTCTTCTTCTTCTAAAGCATCTGGGATAGGCCACCGTTAAAGATAACTACTAGATTAGATGGACCATAACTCTGTTCCAGTCCAGCAATTCCTATGTATGGGGATGGGAGGGAGTACTTTTTTTAATATACATACACAAACTTGCACACACCTTTGTAGAATCACATACTCATCCCTCTCAAGCACCAGTGTATTGAACTAGCACTCAAAATTGACTAAATTTACAAATATCTTACCTGTTCTGAATTAAACCAATCACTTGGGAATATGTCTTCCCAATAACACTCTCTCCATTAACTTTTACAATTCTGTCACCTATGGGGGAAAATAAGCAAAAAGTTAAACATACGTCATATGTGTTTCTATTCCAGCGCCCTGCATACTTCTCTATTCATTTTTTCAGTATACTTCACTAACATAATGAATGTAAGTTTAGCTTGCTTTAAAAACAAATTACAAGCACATTCTTAGCTATTTAAGATTTCTTTGTGTGTATATAAAATACAAAAACTGAAAATCTGTCAGGAAAATTTTAGATGTGGTACTTAATTCTATGCTCCCTAATCACACCCGTTAAACATCTCATTTGCTCATACAAATGCTCTTAGAACACACAAGTAGGCATAAACAACATAAGAGACTAGTTTAATAATTTGGCCTCCAAAATGACTTTTGAAGCATACTTCTCTAAATTGAAATGTGTTAGTTTAAAATATATATATATAAAAATATATATATTTTAAACTAAGTAAACTTTTGTTTAGAGACTTCAAAAATAGGTAATTTTAGATTCAAAACATCTCAAGCAGCAGTGTATCCCTGACAGGTGGAACTGAACCTCAGATCTCTGGAGTTTAGTACTGTACAGGAGCCTCTACCATGAGCTAAAATCCAGCTGTTTCTCAGCTAAGGGTGTAAAACAGACTCATTCTCTCGGTAAGTGGTCTCAGTGACACTAGATATGACAATACATCACACCCAGAAGTTGAGAGAGTTACATAAGTACCTCTGTCCTTTCAACAGGCACTGCAATTTTCTTTTGTTCTACAATACAGCAGCGATAACAATAAGGGAGGATGTTTCCAAAGCTGTTCTGTTCTTTAGAGTGTTAGCATCACTCTTTTGATACTTTCACCTTTTTGATGATCAAACTATCAATTCACATGATACAGTAAGTAATTCTATGCCACCTAGATCAAATATAAAATTGAACTGTAGTTTCTTTGAGCATTTCCAAGTAGTTTTGTTGTGTCCAATTGATTACGATCTTCTCTCACTCAATATGGATAGATGCAATTTAAGATAAAAGGCAAAATAGGCTATGCTCTCCTACACAAGGTAGGAATTATGAAGTAATCTTGTGCACTTCTTTGACTTCTCTCAAAAGAAGAAAAAATAAAAATGTTTAAGGAAGGATAACACTTAAGAATCTTTAAAACATGAGAAAAGAAAGCTTTACGCTTCTAGTAACAGACAGGGAGAACAGTAATTTTTCTTAGGTTGAATCACGGCTATACAAATATCCCAAGAAGTGATTAACTACCTACAGATTCACTGGAGACTCTTTTGAATTATAACTTCTGAAGAGTGATCACTTCTCTTTGCTGATTGGCAACTTGCTGAGTACACATTGAACCTCTCTAGTCTGGCAACATCCATGGTCCAGCATGATTTTAGTTAGCCAGATGTCCACTTATCATAGGTGTGATGAAGTTTCCCAGTGTCCCATAGTTTGTTTATAGCCACCACTCTGGGCTCTCAGTGTTCTGTCCTTTTATTTAGCTCTAATTTACCCCTAAATGTCTTCTAAGAGCCCAGGAAGCAGTAGAAGTGTTGGTAATGCTGCTAGACAATATTAACTCCTGTGGTTTGGTAAATTTTCTGGTTTGGAACTGGTCAGGTTCTGAGGATGCCGGACTAGAGAGGGCCAACCTGTACAGAGTTCCCCATGAAGATCTCACCTCTCTGGGTTCCAAAACCCAGAAATGGACCTATTGGGTCCTCTTTTTACTGGTTGAGACTCTATATGTGCTTTCAGCACATGAGCAAAGGTTCACCCCATTGTAAACAGTGCATTTATACCCTTGTTTCAGCTGATTATTTTCCTAAACTGGTATTGCTTATTAAAGCAGTTTCCTGAAGGTGAGCAAGAAGCAACACTACATAAGAGAGTTTGATACCAAACTTCTTAGCTACTGGTAATCCACATGAACAATGAGTAATCTTGGCTTGTTGAAAGACAGACTCCATGTATGTATGTATGTAAATCATTGTGAATTTCCTAATTAATTCCACTGAAGAGCTGGATTTTTCTGAAACCACAATTTAGTCTGGAAAGTTGAATCACTCTCAAACTACAAAAATAATTTGCAGATAAAAATGATTATTTAGGCCAAGAGCTACTTATAAGTTTTAAATCCTATTCTAAAAAGTTCAGCCATATTGCAGGGCTTCTTTTAAATACTATCATATACCTCCCTCTGATCCTGAAAATGAGAACTGATTTTTTTTTAAATTATAGCTTCAAACTTACCCACTTATTTGATACTTCCTGTTTTTTCTTTGGAAAATTATGAGCATCCTTAGATTGCCTCAGATCACTTGCCTTCCTCTGGTGTTTTTATTTCTCTTCCCCTGATTTTCAAATCTGCTCTCAGACTAGGAACCAGCAGAAATGATGTGGGTCAGCCCAGAGCAAGTGTCCAATGAATCAGAAAAGAAATTGTCTGGAAGTTTAAGTGGCACTCAGAACAGAATCAACCTTGGAAACGAAGTAACTGAAGGAAGACTAAGGTGGAAGAGTCTTTGCTCTGTTGCAGATAGAAAGATGGAAGGAGAGGGTGTGTTTATTGTGGAAAAAGATAAGCAGCAGCAGGTGAAAGCTTGTTCTGACAGTTATCCAATGACAACCTACTTTTGGCAATGTTGTGAAATCAAGCCAAACACATTGGTACCAATTCTCCCCTGCCTTGATTGAGATGAGTGTAAAATGCTGTTCTGACAAGTGTCTTATACCTATTTTGCATAAGTACATAAGGGCCAAAGCATGGAGGAATCAGGTCCACTGCAGTTATAGATATCGTAATTGCTTTTAACCATGTTTCAAATATTATGTTTGGGATTCTTAGATGTGAACTCTGATGTAAAACAGTTTAAATGTGAAACATGGGAAGTTAGACCTGCTCAGCACCAGTCAAATTAGACTTATGAGTACAAAAGTGCATAAAGCTATGGCAAATGTTTAAACTAAACCATTTTGCAGTTCAGATATTATTTTATTCAAATTTACAAAATGACCACAACATCTCTTTATATTACAGTGAAACACATTTAGTTTTTCCAGGCTACTGATTCACTGACAAACAAGGTATCTCTATCCAAACCGTGAATGAGGCATTTAATAATACAAAATAAATGTCTTGCAGCAATGAAATATGAACTCACAAAATAATGAAACAACTATTTAAGTTCATTTTGAAATCTAATATGTTTTAACTCTTTAGTGTAACCATAAAACAAAACCATACATTGCATAAGGTGATAATGGAGCAAGTAATTAAATAATTCATCTGCAAACACCTGGAAGATAATAAGGTGATAGGTAACAGCCAGCATGGATTTTTAAAGAACAAATCATGTCAAACCAATCCAATAGCTTTCCTTGATAGGATAATGAGTCTTGTGCATAAGGGAGAAGGGGTAGACGTGGTATACCTAGACTTTAGTAAGACTTTTGAAACGGTCTTGCATGATATTCTTATCAATAGACTAGGCAAATACAACTTAGATGGAGCTACTATAAGCTGGGTGCATAACTGGCTGGATATCCGCTCTCAAAGAGCTGTTATTAACAGTTCACAATCCTGCTGGAAGGGCATAACAAGTGGGGTTCCGCAGGGATCAGTTTTGGGACCGGTTCTGTTCAATAACTTCATCAACGATTTAGATATTGGCATAGAGAATATACTTATTAAGTTTGCAGATGATACAAAGCTGGGAGGGGCTGCAACTGCTTTAGAGGACAGGGTCATGGTTCAAAATGATCTGGATAAACTGGAGAAATGGTCTGAGGTAAATAGGATGAAGTTCAATACGGACAAATGCAAAGTGCTTCACTTAGGAAGGAACAATCAGTCTCTCATACAGAATGAGAAGTGACTGTCTAGGAAGGAGTTCTGCAGAAAGGGATCTAGGGGTCATAGTGGACCACAAGCTAAATATGAGTCAACAGTGTGACACTGTTGCAAAAAAAGCAAACATGATTCTGGGATGAATTAACAGGAGTGTTGAGAGCAAGACACAAGCGGTCATTCTTCTGCTCTACTCTGTGCTGATTAGGCCTCAATTGGACTATTGTGTCCAGTTCTGGGCACCGTATTTCAAGAAAGATGTGGAGAAACTGGAGAAGGTCTGGAGAAGAGCAACAAGAATGATTAAAGATCTAGAGAACATGATCTATGAAGGAAGACCGAAAGAATTTGGCTTCTTTTGTTTGGAAAGGAGAACACAGAGAGGACATGATAGCAGTTTTCAGGTATCTAAAAGGGTGCCACAAGGAGGAGAAAGAAAAATTGTTCTCCTTAGCCTGTGAGGAGAGGACAAGAAGCAATGGGCTTAAACTGCAGCAAGGGAGGTTTAGGTTGGACATTAGGAAAAACTTCCTAATTGTCAGGGTGGTTAAACACTAGAATAAGTTACCTAGGGAGGTTGTAGAATCTCCATCTCTGGAGATATTTAAGAGCAGGTTAGACAGACATCTATCAGGGATGGTCTAAGGTGGTACTGGGTCCTGCCATGAGGGCAGGGGACAGGACCCAATGACCTCTCAAGGTCCCTTCCAATTCTATTGTTCCATTCATACAATCATAGAACAACGCAAGAAAAGTTGGGTTCACAAAATGAGATACAATCACTTTATTTATAGTGGGTGTCAGAAGCAGAGCAATCTAAATGGCTAATAATTCTGAGAGCATTAAAAGGTGATTTCTGAGATACAGCCAAAACAATACATTTCAATCTAAAGTTTTGGAACAGAAATTGCAACATAACCTAATCAGATAGTAAGACTATAAGCAGTCTCCTTGAAAGGACACACAGGTAATTTTTATATTGTTTTTATACAGACAGACAGACAGACAGACAGACAGACATTTATTCTTTCCCCCATCTTGGTTTCTAAAAGCTTTTTATAAGTATGAAAATAAAATATTCTCTGTACTGATTTTATCCTTTTCAGTCTCGCAAATATTTAATTCCATCTTCATTCTGAAAAGTATCATACTCCAAAAAGTATAATAATCCAAATGAAAGAGCAAGACTGCAGAAAACACATAGCTTTGTTTTTATTAAATCAGTAACTATAAATGAACAGCACCTGTGCATAATCCAGCTTCAAAAGCAGGTCCACCTTCTTTAACCTGTTTAACAAATATGGTATCCATCGGTTCCAGTCTGTTTCTTTGCTTCCCTAAAGAAAAGCATAAGTTTTGAAAGGCATTTTATTAAGCTGCATTATGATGCTGAATTGTAAAAACCATTCTGAAAAAAAACTTAATCATGACATTTATCTACATATTAAATATTAGGATCCAAATTATTTCTTATTTCATTTGGCAAACACAGCACTAACATCTGTTCTATTTAAAACCGTTTTCTCTTTTGGCTAGATGGAAGATCTTTAGAACTGTCTGTGTAAAGCTGTAGTTATAAAACTGTAGCACATGAACATATTAGAAGACTGACACTTTTCAGC
The DNA here is from genome assembly GCA_019425775.1 of Rafetus swinhoei. NCBI lineage: Eukaryota > Metazoa > Chordata > Testudines > Trionychidae > Rafetus > Rafetus swinhoei. The sequence goes on from CM033424.1 coordinate 225,732,079, forward strand.
TTTATTTTTTTCATCTCATCAGTATTCCATTCTCATACAAGTGGCCATGGCATTCAATAAGGGCCATCTCTTGTTTCCCAGATTCCCGTCTGGCAGGTTTATGAAACCACACTATCTGAAATGACAATCACAATTACAGTCCTGTAACTTGAAAAAAAATGAGGCATCTCTTCATTTGTAGGCTCCTGAGAGCACCAACTCCCTTCCCACCCAAATTATTAACAGCAACTCATAGCTCCCCCCAGACAAGCTGAGCAAAGTTATTTGAATATTTGGTTTTGATAGAGGTTCAAAAAGCAGCATGCGTATCAAGGTTAATCATAGCGGTTAAGTGTACAAAACTGTACATTTACTACACAGTGACAGGTTTGTCTAAGGAAGTCTAAACCAGTGAAATTTATAATACCCTTGCTTTCTCACCCTGCACGCTGACATACATGAACAACCCATATCTTCCATTCTAACACACTGCTTTGCATCTGGTCCTTCAAGTCGAAGTGTAATAGCCATATTAGGTCCAGAACAGTATAGCAGGAAACAGTGGCTAGCATGTATAAATTAAAATAAGGAGATGGAGTGTAGTGCCATTACATCTGTAAGTAGAGTGTCTTAAGTGTAGCATATCAAGAGTTAGAATGAAGTATAGTACATTACATCACCTTAGACTTGCCTCTGCATTTGTCCGACAGCGTACAAACAAACAAGTCCAATGGCTCAATTCTGCAAACAGCTGAGCACCCTGAACTTCCAGTGAAAAGCAGTTACAATTGTATGTGATAGAACCACCATACAACCTTAAATAACCAGGAACAGTCAAGAAATTTGGTTCTGTGAAAAGGGATAAAGTAGAACCTCCAAGAAACACCAGAGTTACAAGACACCATGTGAAACTGGAAGTTATCCGTCAGGCAGCATCAGAAGACAAAAGGCAAAAAACAAACAAAAAAGCAGATGCTGAACTGTGCCTGTGTTGCATCTTAAAGATGTGGGCTGCTTATCCCCAGCTCATAGGTGGGGCAGCCACTCACAGATAACTATGAGGTGAAGACACTAGGGCTGCCAGCCCTTGACAACTGGAGTCAGAAAAGCATGAGCAGGGCTGGGGTCTGTGCAACTTTCATCCCTCCTATTGCCCTCCCCTCTCCCCCTCGTCCCCACTAGCTCTTCTGGGTTGAAACAGAAACTGCCTCCTGTACTGCAGTTCCCTTTTTCATGGGCTTGCTAGGCCTAGACTGGCTGCTCTCTGCAGCCTCCCTTTCATTAGCTGCTTCCTGTGCAGCCTTCCTAGGAGGCCACTTGGAAGACTAAGTTCTACTGCTCCTTTTTTGGGGACAGGATGTAGTAGAACCTTGAGGCCTCCCTCGTGGGGCCTATGGGCCTGACACACCCCATCATACAAACCTATGATCACTTTGGAAAGATGCATCTGGAACATCTGGCACTTTTATTGGTAAAGATAATCAAATACCACCTTTGATGAGGGCACCTTTGATTAGAGTATACCAATATCATATTTTTAAACCTTCTCTTGACTCAGACAGTCAACTACTGCTCAGCAGCCAAACTCACATTTTGAGCAAGAAAATTAAGAATCTAGCAGAGTAGTCTCCACCACCTCCCAACATCCTGGGTCCCTCAAATCAGGAAATGGGAAAGCACTGCACTAGTTTTATTCCTTCCTTTCAGAATGTTCTTAGAGAGTCATGGTGAGTGTTCCCCCCCTCTCCACAGCACTCCCGGAAGATTCCCATTCTCCAATCCATTCTCTTCTCTGATCCATTTTAAAATAAAAATTATGTTTATCCTGTGAACAGGGAGATGGCATTGTAAAATGCCCGCAATATACAGATCTTAATTTTAATATTTTTAATATTAATATTCACCATCTATTCATGGAGTCTGTCCCCTAGATCATAAAACCAGCATGGGGTCCCGAACTCCTTCCTGCTACCAGTTTCACGCAACTACAACTATGAAAATGCTTACTTCTATCTGAGACTGGCTAGAAGCCCATATTCTGTCCTACTAGGTGACTTAGTCATTGCAATCTACATTTTTGTAACCAGATGGATGGTTTACTGCCATTCATTATTCCTAGGTATGACCATATACCTTATAAAAGAGGGAAGGGGCCTTCAATTAATCCAGAATACAGCCTCCCACTTCCCCAACATTAACCCCTGACAACACTTCAGTGCAGTGCTCCTAGTAAAATACCAGGTCATTACTAAAGTTTCCACAGAAATGGCCTTTGGTATCTTAGAAAAGCCCTCTCTCTGATAATTCCCTTCTGTAACTGCATTAATCAAGAAGTAATTATGAAAGCTGTCATCCTCAAGAGTGAAAGACGCACAAAGAGAGGACAGGGCTCCTAGCAAAAGGGCAAAAGCTTTGAAGCTTAGTACCTGTTGGTTAGAGTAACCAGAAATCTGATGGCTTTCAGAAAAGTGTAAAACAGTCTTTTTCATAAGCTTCAGTGGGGTAGTGGAGTTTGGCTGCTATAGCTGCCCGGTGGACTCTAAGGGAGGACACAGAGAAACCCGACAGCCGCAAGTGCAAGAGATAGTCTAAAATCAGCAGGATGGGTGTCCACAAGGATTGCACTCCCTTCTGTAATGTCATTCGGAAAATCGCCTCCACTTGGCCGAGTAAGCTGATCTAGCAGAGGGTTTCCTGCTTCCCAAAAGGACTCTCCTAACTTCTTCCGAGCACTCCTGCTCCACTTCTGTCAGCCATGGATATACCACACCACCAGGTGGAGCGATGGCAGGTTCGGGTGGCATAGCCATCCATCCCCCAGTTCCTGGGAGATTACGTCTGGCACCATGGGGAGGGGGAGGGCTATGGCTCTTGTGCCCCCCTGCACGTCATGTCAAGGAAAATAGCGGACATTTCCTGTTCCTGAGAGAGGCAAATAGATCCCATTGGGGACAACCCCACTTTTGGAAGACCTCCTCTAGTATCTCGATCTTTAGGGACCACTCGTGTATTGTGAAAGTACGGCTGAGAGTATCCGCCAAGACATTCTTGTTCCCTAGTAGGTACATGGCCTCCACGTGAATGTTGTGGGCTATATAGAACTCCCAAAGGAGTAGGGCTTCTAGACACAGGGGAGAGGAGCGAGCTCCACCCTGTCAGTTGATATAAAACACTGCTGCCGTGTTGTCCGTCAGAACTGAGACCACCTTGTGCCTCAGGTCTGGCAAAAATAAACGGCAGGCTAGTCTGACCGCCCTGAGCTCCCTGACATTTATGTGAAGATCCTGCTCCCTGGGGAACCACGTATCTCGGGTCCATTGCTCACCCAGATGCACTCCCCATCCCGTATTCGATGCATCGTGACAAGCCGCACCAATGAGCTCGGGCTCACAAAAGGCACTCCCTCACGTACCACATCCTCTCACATCCACCACTCGAGGGACCGGATGACATTTTGAGGAAGTGTGAGGAGCAAGTCCCAACGTGCCCGTGCCTGGTTGAACACCCGGGCTAACCAGATCTGTAATGGTCTGAGCCTCAATCTGGAGTCTCTGACCATATAGGTGCAAGCTGCCACGTGACTAAGCACCTTAATGCAATTTCTTGCTGTTGTGATTGGAGAGGCTATGAGGCCCCGTATGATGAGGTTCATAGCTAGAAACTTGGTCTTGGCTGTAGGTCGTGGCTGTAAGTTGAGTCCAAGCAAGCTACCACAAATTCTATAACTTGAGTGGGTACTAGGGTAGATTTCTCCTAGTTTATTAGGAGACCCATCCTGCTGAACAGAACTCAGATAAGGTCTATGTGACGTAACACCTGCTCCTTGGAGCGGCCCCGATGAGTCAATCGTTCAGATAGGGGAACACCTGGATTCTGCGCCTCCTCAGGAAGGCAGCTACTGCGGCCATGCACTTCATGAATACCTTTGGTGCTGTAGACAGTCTGAAAGGGAGGACTGAAAACTGGAAGTGTTCCTGCCCCACAGTAAACCTGAGAACCCTCCTGTGGGCGGCCTTATAGAAATAAGAAAATACGCATCTTTCAAGTTGAGGGCAGCGTACCAGTCCCCCATTTCCAGGGAGGGAATAATAGATGCCAATGTGACCATCTTGAACTTTGCTTTTGGTATGAGGGCGTTGAGATCCCTTAGGTCCAAAATAGGTCTGAGGCCTCCCTTTGCTTTGGGGATGAGGACCTTCCCTTGAATTCTTGAGGAAGCCTGTGTACCTCCCCTTGCTGGAGGAGCGACACCACCTCTTGATTCAAAAGATGCTCGTGAGAGGGGTCCCTGAAAAGGGATGGGGATGGGAGGATGACAAAGAACGGAAGGGGATGGAATATCCCACTGCCTCTAGACCAAGGACCCATCTGTGGGTTGTAATCTGGGCGCAAGCCTGGTAGAAATGGGAGAGCCTGTCCCCAAAGGTGTGTGGGGGGGGGGGGGCCGTCTAACACGGGAACTGGTACTCTGTCCTTGGGTGTACCTTTAAAACGAGGACTTGGGCTGCTGAGGAGGGGGTGGTCCTCCACCCCTTTCTGAGCCCAAACGAGACCTATGCCTCCCGTTGTGTCCATTGGCATTATTGTTGCCGGCGTTTCGAGGCCTGCACCTTGTTTGATCAGGCCTATAGCCCTGATAGGGGGACCTGCCCTGTGGTCTGGGGTTGAACAACTGCCTCTGCGTGTCCAGTGTGTGGATTCCCAGAGACCTAAGCGTAGCCCTGGAGTCCTTTACACTATGCAGCCTGGCATCCGTCTGTTGGGAGAAGTGATCCTTTCCCTCAAACGGCAAGTTCTGCAGTGTGTTCTGCACCTCAGGAGGTATGCCGGAAACTTGCAGCCAGGCCCCACGGCGCATCACGACACCTGGAGCCATCATGCGTGCAGCTGAGTGTCACATCTAGCACCACCTGCAACCCTGTATGGGATATAATCCTATCTTCCTCTGTCAGTGCTGCAAACTTCTGGTGAGAGTCTTGTGGCAGGCATTCTTTAAATTTATCCACTGCCATCCAGGTATTATATGCATACCTGCTTAACATTGCTTGTTGGTTGGCTTCCGGTGGCATATGCCTTCCTACCCAGCAGGTCCATTTTTTTCAGCTCCCTGCTTTTTGGGGGTAGGTCCTGGCTGACCCAGCCTCTCCTTTTGCCCTGCCACCTGGACTACTAGCGAGCCTGGGGCCAGATGGGAGTATAAATGTTCATATCTAGTCTGGGGGACAAAATAGCACCTCTCTACTCCTTTCTGAGTAGGTGAGATGGCTGCTGGCATCTGCCATAGATTGGTGGTAAATTTAGAAACAGTCTTATTGAGTGGCAGTGCCAGCCTCGATGGTGCATCTGCCAACAAAATGTCGATCATGGGGTCTGAGTCTTCATTGACTAGTTCTGCCTGCACCCCCAAATTGGCTGCTGGTGGGCTCTAGCATCCATAGATGGAGTTGAGTCAGCCAGGGCCTCGTCCGGAGATGACGACAAGGACTCTCTTACCATTGGCTGGTCTTGGATTGGATCTGCCACCTGGGAGGTTACCAGGGACTGTGGTTAGTCCGGCGCTCCCTGACCCTGACCCTCTGCCTGGGGATGCGACTGGTCCCTCTGAGGGCTACCTACATATTCTGAGGCCGGGACTCTAGACAAAGGGGTCACTGACAGCGTGCCTCTGGATTGAGACTAGACAGAGCCCTGAGTAGATGGTGCTGGACCTTGCATTTGGTGGTAGGCCCAGGGCATCCAGAATAGCCACTGCGGTTGGATCAGGGGCAGCCATGTTTGGTGAGGCTGGTATCACTGGGACTGGTGTCGTGAGTGGGATCGGTGCCAAGGAGAGGACCTATGTGAGGATGCCCCAGATCGTACTGATTCTACGTCGGACGCCAATGAATAGTCGGACGCAGACAACGGCTGTGCCCTCGAGGGAGCCTGGGAGAGGTGTCGAGGCTGGTGCCAAGCCATCGAATCAGGTTTGCCTCGATGCACTGGAGCAGGCGGCCTCACTGCAGCAGGTGAGAAAGTCCCAGGCACACCCTGATGCGGTGCCGCTGCCGCGTGCCAGTCTATACCATCTCATGGTACCGAATGGCCCAGAGCCAAAGGTGGCAGAACTTCCTACACTGATGGCACTACCGGTGCCACCAAGACCACTGGTGCCGACAAGGCCACTGGTGCCGCCATAGTTACCGGTGCCGATGAGGCCACCATTTACCCATATGTACATGGTGCCGACAAGGCCCCCAGTGCCAGAGAGCTTCCCAGTGCCGACGAGGTCACCAAAGCCGAGGACAGAAGACTCATCTGCGCTGCGTGTCTGCCCTGTCTTGGTGCCGACTCCAGTGCTGGGGAAGAGATGGGCAAGGAGGAGAGCTCAATTAGCTCCCTCACAGTGTCGAAATTCTCAGGGGTTGTCGGCCTGACTATATGAAGGGCGCTCTCCTGTATCGGACTTCTAGGCCGCGTCAAGCTCAGCCGGTGCCTAGAAGGACCAGGAGCCTCCAGATGTCGAGGCGGCGAGTCTTCACAGTGACGTCCCCCCTGCCCCTGCTTCCTGGGAGATCCTGCAGGTCTCTGCGAGGTGGCCCTCTCCCAGACACTTTAAACAAGAATCCTGGGGTTCCCCGCAGGGCATAGGTTTTGCACAAGTCACGGAAGATTTGAATCCCTGCGGACCTGGCATCCCCTTCCCCCAGAGGGGAGAGTTAACGACAAGAACTATATGAACAACGACCTAATGAATTACTATTTACACTTCAAATAACTAACTACAGAGATAACTGTGAACATGTTGGGTGCAAAGTCAGAGATGAAACACTCCAGCTACTGTCACGGGTGGTAAGAAGGAACTGAAGGAGGGGAGAGCCAGCTGAATGAGAGAGAGCCTCCTGAGAGCCAGGAGGGGAGAGCCAGGAGTACTTATACACCATTATGTCAGCACCATACTAGGGGGCTCCCTGCTGGTCCGATGGATACCGCTGAGGAAAAAAGGCTCCAGAATCCGTGCATGCAGCACGTGCATGCACACCTAATTCAAATGCACATGAGCAAGCACTCGAAGAACTTGAAATAATAGCTCAGAGATGTGACTTAGCCTATTCATTTTAGATCAGGACTTATGGGTGCCACAATTACATGCCAGCATTAGCCAGCTTTTTCCCGCGTGGCCATGGTATCCAGCAATTCCGCCATGGAATCCAACATTTTTCCATCAGCCAGATACCCAACATTTTGGTTTCTAGCTCCCCACTGTGCTACAACTGCCTGCACCTGATTTCTCTGTAGGTTTCCTTGAGGGGAGAGTGGGGAATGTATTGGACTACAATCCATTCTATTATGCATTAATCCATGGAGCTAGGCAGCAGGATACTGGAGAGTAAGTACTGAAAAATTCAGCTTGTAGTTACGGAGTAGAACAGAGAAGTATAGTGTAACAAAGAGGCCAGCCAGTCCCTTCCCTGGAATACATGAGGAAAAGGAAATTCTGAGCTGAACAGCCTCAGGAATGAAGCTATGCTGCTTGAAGGACAGAACAAAACCATATCCTCTGGAACAGTTATGGCAAAAATATTCAACATGATATTGCAAGTCAACAAGACATAGCTGTCTGTTTTTGTGGGCATGAAAGTGAGGGATATTTTGCTGCAAAAAATAACTTAATATTGCTGCAGAGAAAATTGGGCCCATTGTGGATTCTAATGACAATATTCACATTGTAGACAAATTAGAACAAGCAAAACAAAATGTCAGAGACAGTAGCAGACGTTATGGAAAGAGTAATGAAATATATATTCCATAAACTCAACAACACTTAAGAAAATAGGGTTAAATAAATTGCATTTAAATGAAATTGTCAGGCAGATACAGATCAGTTTGCAAAAGAAGCATTACACCAATAGGTTCTCTGGCTTCCAGTTTTCAAAGGCCTCCACAAAATCTGCACCCTAAGGGTCCTCTGAAAATGAGACTCAAATCTGACAAGTTACTGACACCTGTAAAATGTGCCGATATACTAAGTCTCAATAGGTTATGCTGCAAAGAATAACTCTACCTTGATATTCTGAGATATCCACAATCCAAAATCTTTTCCATAAAAAACACAAAAAATTGCAGAGACTGTAATACTAAATCCAAATGGCGTAGCTACCACTCATGTAGTTCTAACACAAGATTACCCAAACCAAAGTCATATTAGGTGCTTTCAGACACTGAATTAAAGTAACAGACTGTATTTGGAGGGGGGGGAAAACCACAACCATGGAAATATCAATGGCTTTGTATGTGTTTGGAGGGAATTAAAACAAAGCCAACTACAAGGTAACCCCAGAATGTTCCCTGAAGTAAAGACACACTTAATAATGCGTAACGAGACACAGAACCTCAGAATCCAAAAACAAGACCGAAAAAAACCACACAGAAAAAACGAGACCCCCAAAGTTATTCTGTATTGTACTTTTTAAAAATAAGAATATAGCAAAACTAAAAGATGAACAAGGTATATACCCCCTCTCCCCCCAAAAAAGAGGAGTCCTGTGGCACCCTGAAGATTAAAAGATTTGGGCATAAGCTTTCATGGGTTTAAAAAAACAAATACAGCTGATGAAGTGTTTTTAATCTATGAAAGCTTATTCCCAAATAAATCTTTTAGTCTTTAAAATGCCACAAGATTCCTTGTTGTGTTTGCAGATACAGACTAACACAGCTACTCCTCTAAAAAATATTTACCAGCATTCTAACAAGGAATGGAAGGAAGAAAAAAGAGCTCGTTGTCTAGGGAATAATACCACTAAATAGCTCCTCTAAAGAATCAATCTTCAATTTTTGTAACTATATTGCTACATTATGCACAGTAACTTCATACACAGGACACTTAAATAAAACTATGTGTTTCTTCTATTAGAGATGGAAGAATGCTGTGCATTTTCCAGGTTTATACTGGGAAATGCATATTTTTCAGTTCTCTTTAGTTTGCCATATGTTTGGACGCAAACCAAAACTGCTTCCCATTGTTGACAAGCATACAAATGAGTGTTGTAGGCAGTGAATGCCTCAAAACACTGTACGTTCACATTCTAAATTACAATCCTAACAAAGCTAGAAATACAGAATTTCTTCTTTAAGAAACAATAGAGAAAAAATCCTAGCTCACCAAAAAGGGGGAATACATTTTAAGTGTCTTTCAATTATAAAAATGTGAAAGCACACAGTGTCAGAAACCAAATTAAAGGTGTGTGTTTACACAGTCTATTTAGGCTAGAGATGTCAGTGGTTGACCAGTTACTGGTTAACTGATGTATTGCAGGCAGGGGGAGCCCATCCCAGCCAGGCCAGGCACGCCACGTCCTGTTGCAAGGGGGGGGGGGCCATTCCAGCACAGACACCCCTGTTTAAGCAGGTAAATGTAATGTTTAAAAGATTAAACTAACGGACTTTTACTCCACCAATTTAGGCTGAACTCAGCAAGTAACTTCTTGCTAAATAGTCCAAGTACAGGGTTTGTGTTAATTACCACTGACCCTTTCCATGGAAAGGCTTTGAAAATATCAAGCACAAACACGACCCTTGAATTTCATAATTGACCACTATCTTGAAAGGTTCACAAATATAAATCATGCCATATAATGCAGCACACAGAATTTCTCAGTATGTTATGTACAGGTTGGACTTCCTTGGTCCGGCACACTCGGGACCTGACCAATCCCAGATGAAGGATTTTGCTGGACCAGGGGAGGTCATATCTGGTTTCCCTGCTACCAGCCACTGGCCTCCTGCCAGGTTCCCCTTGCCGTCAACATCACTGCCCTGCTAGTCCCCCTACCTCCTTCCATGCTATGCTGGGCAGCCCAGCTCCAGCCCAGTTCCTTGAGCACTGGGTTCCTGGTAGCCCCGCTGTGGTGAGCCGAGCTCCTGGCCCTGCCAGGCAACCCTGTGGGTTGTGCCTGGCTGCCCAGAGGTGGAGCACCAGACAGCCCAGCTGTGGGGAGCCGAGACACTAGCCCTCGACTGGGACTCTGGTCCTGGAACATTCGTGGTCCAGCCGGAGCATGGATGTTGCTGGACAAAAGAGTCCCAGATTACTGAGGTTCAACCTGTACCAGGATTTTCTAGTACAACCTTTATCTGCACTTCCTTCCCCAGAAATCAACAATGTGTTCTGTAGCAAAGACTAAATTTTTCAGCCTGGCACTAGGTACACTGACTATTGTCACACAAAAGAAAGACTATTCCCTAGTATTGGAGTTGACTGAGTATTGCCTCTACACATTCACACTTACACAGTACCCTTCTCCACTTTTGCAAAGATCTCAAAGAGTGAAAAAGAACTGAGGGCAGTTGGAGTCTTGTCCCTTACAAATCTCCACAATAAAACACGCAACCCTGCAAGAGTACTTGTGAGTCACAAATTTTCCACATGGTTCCAACGCCACAGCATGAACTGTATTTTTAACCAATAGGGTCATTTGAAAATTGTTCATTTGATTAGGCCTCAATTGGAGTAGTGTGTCCAGTTCTGGGCACCACAATTCAAGAAAGACGTGGAGAAATTGGAGATGGTCCAGAGAAAAGCAACAAAATGATTAAAAGTCTAGAAACATGGCCTATGAAGGAAGACTTAAAGAACTGGGCTTGGTTGTTTAGTTTAGAAAAGAGAAGACTGAGAGGGGACATGATAGCTGTTTTCAAGTATCTAAAAGGGTGTTATGAGGAAGAGGCAGAAAAAAATCATTCTCCTTGGCCTCTGATAAGACAAGAAGCAATGGGAGGCTTAGATTGGACAACTGCAGCAAGGGAGTTTACGTTGGACAACAAGAAAAACTTCCTAACTGTCAGGGTGTTTACACACTGGAATAAATTGGCTAAGGAGGTTGTGGAATCTTCATCACTGGAGATATTTAAGAGTAGGTTGTATAGACATCAGGGATGATCACAGTGTTTGGTCCTGCCGTGAAGGCTGAGGACTGTACTTGCTCTCTCGAGGTCCCTTCCAATTCTAGTATTCTATGATTCTATTATTCATTGAAGCTGAACCATTTACCATGGGTTATAAAATTACAGGTGTAAAAAGGAACTGAGCTTGCTGGACAAGAAAAATTTACACAGAGTATCTTTTAAATATGACAGCATTTTATCCTTAAAATGTTTACCTTTATGTTGCTTTAATATGAAAAATCTTCCAAACAATTTATACATAGTGTCCCTAAGTTGAGGGTAGACCACAAATTATCACAAAAGCAGAGCAAGCAAATGTATTGGGTATAAATAAATCACTATACTCCCGCCTGCAATTTGGGGAAGCCAATTAAGCCATGTGGGAGTTGGCTTTTAAAAATTACCCTTATCTAAATTGTTTGAATAAAACTACTTACAAGATGTGAGTCAGCTGAGTGGAAAGGGGAACTTTTATAGGGCAGTAATTAAATCAGAAGATGAAAGCCATGCACAGGGAAGACCAAGAAACAAGTGTTTCAGTTTAAGCTTACCTTAATAGACAATATACAAACATACATCAGGAGAGCCTTCATAGAAAGTAGTGGTTATCAAATCCAAATTTTTGATGTTTGCCCAGATTAATTTAGGTACCAGACATTTAAGTTCCAGATTCTTCTCTGGCTGCCCTACTTTGTTTTTCATTTTTTAAAGTGAAATGCCTAACAAGTAAATTTATACTTTTTCTCCTTCACACATACAGCTATGCTATGTCATCTAAAACAGACTTCCTGCATCACCAAAGTTATTGCACTCTTTTTGTTTGCAATAACACTTAAAGTTATCCATCAACAAGATAATCCAGATTTCAATACATCTTGCATATATGATTAACTGTTTTCCTTTATTTAACTCCTGTTCCCAGAATAAAAATAAAATAAAATAAAAAAAAGCACAAAGTGTAACGTGTACAATTTTTGGACTCTTCATTTGACAGTAGTGAAATTGTAGTACATTTTAAAAGCTGGTAGTTTATAAAGAACATGCAGACACTGAAATAGAAAATCCATTTCTTCAGAAAAATATTGCATTGAGAAATAAAAGTTAGCTTAAAGAGGGAACTGGTCTCAAACTTACTTACTCAGTTAGATCTTGCTCATTGTACCAGCATCACAATGGAGGGATCACAACTCCTCATCTCCCGAGTACAAATGCCCTCTGCTGGACAGTGGTAGCAGTACTTCACTGTGACCCCCCCATTTACTCTGGCTCCCTTTGCAAGCGCAACTTTTAGCTCGCTGCTCTCCATGACAGAGCCTTAAAGTTGTATCTTCTTTCAAACTACAGAAAATGTCTGGATTTTCAGTCATCGAAATTGGATTGCCTCTCTTTAAGGGGGCAGTCTAAGAATCCTGTGTGCTGAATTTGCATTCCTTTTAGCTCAGTCAAGGCTCATCTTCATGCAGCATTGCCCCCAACCCAACTATGGCCACACTAAAATCTCCAGCTGAAGTTAAATAGTTCTTAAACTCAACCCAACTGGTCCATCAGAGTGTAGGTGAAGTGTAAGTGCAGTTAACACTTGAGCTAATAGAGCTCTCAGGACACAGGTGCCCTATGCTGATAATATAAAACACTCCATGCTACTCAAGTATTATTTTGCATTGGGACTGCCCTCACTAAACTCAGAGGAGTTAACAGCGCAGATATGAAGTTGACACCACATGAAGACAAACCTTTAGGGAGGTAAGATTGGGTTGCGATGCTTCCCCACACAGAGTTAAATGCCACTAGGAATAAAATATAAGAAAATGAAGCCATAGGTATTTGAGAAGGGTGCTCTTTCTTACTAAGTATATTATCAATTCCCATAACATCAGGGCAATCACTTTAATAAGACTCATTAAGTGACCAGAACTGGAAAAAATAAATCTAAGAAAACATAAGGACGTCTTCTAATCAAGACAGGAACAGATATGAGACAGAAAAGGAATTTATGTTGACAAGTTAGAGAATCCACTTACGCCTTTCTAGGACAACCTGTGAAGTTCTCTTGTAATTTTACACAAGTCTTATAACAGATGAACTGGGAATCTTCAATCTCACAAGATTTGTTGTTGCCTTCCTTAATCACAGAGAAGCCACAACTGAATGAATGTACAAAATCATGACACTGTTGTGCTCCTGAATTTAGTCATCCACTCTGGTTTGGAGGAGGGCAACTAAGATTAGGTTGGAAAATTCTGTTGAGCAATACTTCCTGTAACCTTACATGATCTAACAACCTTATAAATTATCTAGGAGCTGATCAGATGAGGCTACCAGCAATCATCTCCATCACCAGACAAGGAACCATCATGATCTTACATTGCTCAGTTGCAATCCGGACAAAGAAACTTTCTTTGTACATTGTTAGAGCCAGGGCATGTGTGCTATCGCTATCATCTGCTTCACAGAGTTGCCTTGCAGATAGTCTCTAATAAGTTGATTTCCTCATTCTCCCTGGGTATGTCCAGACTGTGGGGGTTTTCCAGGATACCAGAGGTACTAGTATAAGGTTTGTGCATAATTGGCTGGATATCCGCTCTCAGAGTAGTTATTAACGGTTCACAATCCTGCCGGTTCTGTTCAATATCTTCATCAACGATTCAGATATTAGTATAGAGAGTATGCTTATTAAATTTGCAGATGATACAAAGCTGGGAGGGGTTGCAACTGCTTTGGAGGATAAGTTCAAGGTTCAAAATGATCTGGATAAACTGGAGAAATGGTCTGAGGTAAATAGGATGAAGTTTTAGTATGTCTTACTAATCTATTAGAGTTCTTTGAAGGGGTTAACAAGCATGCAGACAAGGGGGATCCAGTAGATACAGTATACTTAGATTTTCAGAAAGCCTTTGACAAGGTCCCTCACCAAAGGCTCGTGTGTAAATTACATGGTCATAGGATAAGAGGGAAGGTCCTTTCATGGATTGAGAACTGGTTAAAAGACAGGAAACAAAGGGTAGGAATAAATGGTAAATTTTCAGAATGGAGAGAGGTAACTAGTGATGTCCCCGAAGGGTCAGTCCTGGGACCAATTCTGTTCAACTTATTCATATGATCTGAAGAAAGGGGTAAGCAGTGAGGTGGTAAAGTTTGCGGATGATACTAAACTGTTTAAGATAGTCAAGACAGAAGCAGACTGTGAAGAACTTCAAAAAGATCTCACCAAACTGAGTGACTGGGCAACAAAATGGCAAATGAAATTTAATGTGGACAAGTGTAAAGTAATGCACATTGGAAAAAATAACCCCAACTATATGTACAGTATGATGGGGGCTAATTTGGCTATGACAAATCAGGAAAGAGATCTTGGAGTTATCGTGGATAGTTCTCTGAAAACGTCCACACAGTGTGCAGCGGTGGTCAAAAAGGCAAATAGGATGTTAGGAATTATTACGAAAGGGATAGAAAATAAGACCCAGAATATCTTACTGCCCCTGTATAAAACTATGGTACGCCCACATCTTGAGTACTGTGTACAGATGTGGTCTCGCATGACAAGTACTGACCATCAGGATACAAAAGGTCCATCTCTGCTACAAACATGGCGACATTTACTAAATAAATATATTTTTAGCAAGACATAGAAGAATTAAGCATTGGAACCAGTGGAAGATAGCTCTAGAAGTGTAGACTGAACACACAGATAGTTAACACTCTTCCAGAATTGCCAGCCAAAAGTATTCTAGAATCATGAGCTGCACTCTCCTGATGTGTGGTCTTTTCAGACTGAAAATTAAATCTTATATGCACACACAAAATTCACACTAAAAAAATGCAGGCAATGCATCTGGATACTATTGTCTTCTAACTCCTGAGATAAAGGTAGTGATCATTATTCTCTCTTCCCTTCCCCAGATTCCAAATTCCTTTTCATCCAGCAGGGAACGCTCTCCCCCTTTACACACTCCCCCATAATACATTCTCTTCTGTGTTCTGTCTTCTACAGTCACTATGCACAGCATACGATAGGTTAACTTCTGGAAACATTGTATCAATGCAAAATCACAATATGGGGATAGAATTAAATTCATTCAGAACAAGAGCTGTCACTGTAGTCAACTTCCTGTATCTGCAGAAGGAAACACATCAAGAGATATTCAAGACTAATATTCCTAACAAGAATGAATGCTTGACTCATTTATCATACCAGAACCTACCCAAAGCCAAACACAGGCTTAAAATATCATGTCAGAATTTTTATAACTTAATGTAGATACCTAAATCAATAACTAGGCACCTAAATAAGTAGCTTGATTTTTTAGGATACTGAGCACCTAGCGATCCCAAGGAAATCAAAGACATGGAAGTCTTGTAGTAGCTTGTCAATTTGTATTCTGTTATAAGAGAGAAAACTGAGCAGCTGACATATTGCAGGTAAGCATTCACTGTTAGCAAAAGATGAGAAATTGAAATGATGGTAGTTGCTATGGATACCGCTACACAAAAATAGGAAAGTGGGATGAGCTAGAATATCATGAACTATAACACCAAAAATACATTGCGAGAATTAGATTTCCAACCTCATTTTTTACCATAATACCAATACACTGAAATAGATTTGTTCAGTTCTCATATTAACAAAAGAATTCTGTAGAAAGACAAATTGCTTCTAGGCGTCTATTTACTCAATTTATGAACGAATGATCTCAAAATAGTATTATTTTAGATCAAAGAAAAAACTATGTACTGAATAGCTTTAATGGAATACATCAAATGAAATATTCTAAGCATCCATGCATTAACACTTTACACTGTGCACTACTTGGTCAACTACAGCTTGTATTAGCATTTGCCAAACACAACACACCTGACCTGCTTTCCAAAGTTAAATTGAGAAAATCAAGATGCTCATTCTGTTCTCTTGGTAGAGATATCAGAGCATGAACTGCATTTCCCAAAACTTAACACATCCAGAAACTGCAATATAAAGGATATAGTTCACATACATCTTACAGTATACATAATTCAGAAAGTGTTACAATCCTGTTTAGAAACCAGGTTAACTGATTAACCAGTGGCCCAGCTGCGCTGGAGCAGCTCCCATCCATGGTGTGCCTGGCATCCTGCACTGCTGGAGTTGCCCCCCTCTGCACCCTCATTTAAGCGATTAACCAGTTAAACTATGTTTAACCAGCTGCCTGATTAAATGGGATTTTACCTCTCTATTACAAACATTTGTGAATTAATGCAACCCAGGGGAGTATGCTTGTATGAATTTAAACGTGAAATATGTGCTCAAACACTTCTGTTTATGAATGAATGAAAAAGGGTAATATAAATATTTGCTAGTCAGTCTTGTCACACACAGCAGTCACTGAATTAAATTATTTCAGCCACAGTGTGAATTCAGGATAGAATCATTGTCACCATTTTATAAAGAACAGCATGTGAAAAACATGGTAATGATGGGCCTCAACCTTTCCAGACAACTTACTTCTTTCAGGAGTCTGATTTGTCTTGCAAACACACAAATTAAGAACATAAGAACGGCTATACTGGGTCAGACCAACGGTCCATCCAGCTCAGTATCCTGTCTGCTGACAGTGGCCAATACCAGATGCCCAAAGGGAGGGAACAGAACAGGTAATCCTCATGTGATCCCTCCCATCACCCACGTCAGGAGAAACAGAGGTTATGGACACCATTCCTACCCATCCTGGTTAATAGCCATTGATGGACCTAACCTCCATGAACCTATCTAGCTCTTTTTTGAACCCTGTTGAAGTCCTGGCCTTCACCACATCCTCTGGCAAGAAGTTCCAGAGATTGACTGTGCGTTGAGGGGAAGAAAAACTTCCTTTTTAGACATTTTTTCTATTAAGCTGTCACCGTTCTTGTTTGTCTGTCACGGGATTTTCAACTTGCCCTCTTGCAAACGCGCATTGCCCCTTCTGCTCACGTGCCGGCCACCCTCGCCAGTTCCTGCAGGAGTGCTCTGCCACCTGACTCCTGCTGTGGCCGACACGGCAGGCTGCCCCCGCCAGCTCCGGCTCCCAACCCCCCTGACAGACCGCCCCTGCCAGCTCTGCATCCCCTCCGCCAGGTCGCCCCCAGAACCTCCTCTAGGTGGCCTACCTGCCTTCGTGCCGGCAGCTCTGGCTCCCGGCCCCCCCCGGCAGGCCGCTGATGAAGCAGGCTGCCCCCGCCAGCTCCAGGACCCCCAACAGCAGCCCCAGAGCCAGGAGGGCAACAGCCCCAGAGTTGGGGGGAGGGCAGCAGCCCGACAACCAGGAGGGCAACAGCCCCAGAGTGTGTGTTGAGGGGAAAGACCAAAAAGAAGAAAAAAAAATTTTAGATATACACTAAATACGATTCGAGGTAGTTGCTAACTGTTAGCCATCCAATCTTTCTCCTACATTGCTAGCTGAAAACTTTATTTTTAGTCTTTTGGTGTGCTTTTACAAAGATTGTCTTTTTTAAAAGTTTTTTTATATATATATTTTGTGTGTTTTAAACCTGCTGCCTATTAATTTTATTTGGTGACCCCAAGTTCTTATATTGTGGGATAATTTTTCCTTATTCACTTTTTCCACACCAGTCATGATTTTATATACCTCTATCATATCCCCCCTTAGTCTCCTCTTTTCTAAGCTGAAAAATCCAAGTCTTTTTAATCTCTCCTCATATGAGACCCGTTCCAAACCCCGGATCATTTTTGTTGCCCTTTTCTGAATTTTTTCCAATGCCAATATATCTTTTTTGAGATGAGGCAACCACATCTGTACGCAGTGTTCAAGATGTGGGCGTACC
The DNA here is from genome assembly GCA_019425775.1 of Rafetus swinhoei. Taxonomy (NCBI): domain Eukaryota; kingdom Metazoa; phylum Chordata; order Testudines; family Trionychidae; genus Rafetus; species Rafetus swinhoei. The sequence continues at coordinate 225,749,776 of CM033424.1, forward strand.
ATGGTTTTATACAGAGGCAATAACATTTTCTCTCTTATTCTGTATCTTTTTTTAATGACTTCTAACATTCTATTTCCTTTTTTGACTGCCACTGAACACTGAGTGGATGTTTTCAGAGAACTATCCTCAATGACTCCAAGACCTCTCTCGAGTAGTTGTAGCAAATTAGTCCCCCTCATATTGTCTGTGTAGTTGGGATTATTTTTTCCAGTGTGCATTACTTTACGTTTATCAACAGTAAATTTCATTTGCCATTTTGTTGCCTAATCATTTTGTTGCCCAATCACTTAGTTTGGTGAGATCTTTTTGAAGCTCTTCACAGTCTGCTTTGGTCTTAACTATATTGAGCAGTTTCGAATCATCTGCAAATTTTGCCACCTCACTATTTACTCCATTTTCTAGATCGTTTATAAATAAGTTGAATAGGATGGGTCCCAGGACAGACTCTTAGGGGACCCCACTAGTTACCTCTCTCCATTCTGAAAACTTAACATTTATTCCTACCCTTTGTTTCCTGTGTTTTAACCAGTTATCAACCCATGAACGAACCTCCCCTTTTATCCCCACGACAACTTACTTTACTTAAGAGGTTTTGGTGAGGAACATAAGAACATAAGCAGGGCTCGACAAAGTATTGAATCTACTCGCCCATGGCGAGTAGATTTCAGCGAGGCACCCCGTTCATTTGCGGCGCGCGCATGCGCAATGCGGGTCTTGCACATGCGCAATGCGGGGCTGGCGAGTGGCTTTAGCCACCGTTCGTCAAGACCTGAACATAAGAATGGCCGTACTGGGTCAGACCGAAGGTCCATCTAGCCCAGTAGACTGTCTGCCGACAGTGGCCAGCACCAAGTGCCCCCGGAGGGGGTGGACCGAAGACAATGATCAAGCGATTTGTCTCGTGCCATCCATCTTCAGCCTCTGACAAACAGAGACCAGGGACACCATTCCTACCCCCTGGCTAATAGCCTTTTAAGGGCCTAACCTCCATGAATTTATCTAGCTTCTCTTTAAACTCTGTTATAGTTCTAGTCTTCACAGCCTCCTCTGGCAAGGAGTTCCACAGATTGACTATGCGCTGTGTGAAGAACTTTCGCTTATTAGTTTTAAACCTGCTACCCATTAATTTCATTTGGTGTCCTCTAGTCCTTATATTATGGGAACTAATGAATAACTTTTCTTTATTCACCCTCTCCACACCACTCATGATTTAATATACCTCTATCATATCCCCCCTCAGTCTCCTCTTTTCCAAACTGAAATGTCCCAGTCGCTTTAGTCTCTCTTCATATGGGACCTGTTCCAAACTCCTAATCATTTTAGTTGCCCTTTTCTGAACCCCTTCCAAGGCCAAAATATCTTTTTGAGGTGAGGAGACCACATCTGTACACAGTACTCAAGATGTGGGCGTACCATAGTTTTATACAGGGGCAGTAAGATATTCTGTGTCTTATTTTCTATCCCTTTCTTAATAATTCCTAACATTCTATTTGCCTTTTTGACCACCGCAGCACACTGTGTGAACGTTTTCAGAGAACTATCCACGGTAACTCCAAGATCTCTTTCCTGATTTGTTGTAGCCAAGTTGTAGACCTTGTCAAAGGCTTTCTGGAAATCAAGTATACTATATCCAGTGGATCCCCCTTATCCACTTGATTGTTGACCCACTCAAAAGAACTCTAGCCGATTAGTAAGGCATGATTTCCCTTTACAGAAACCATGTTGACGTTCACCCAACAAATTATGTTAATCTATTTGTCTGACAATTTTTTCTTTATTATAGTTTCAAATAATTTGCCCGACACTGATGTTAGACTTACCGGTCTGTAATTGCCAGGATCACCTTTAGAGCCCTTTATAAATATTGGCATCACATTAGCTATCTTCCAGTCATTAGTTATGGAAACTGATTTAAGGATAGGTTACAAACAATCGTTAATAGTTCCGCAATTTCACTTCTGAGTTCTTTTAGAACTCTTGGGTGAATGCCATCTGGTCCCGGTGATTTGTTACTGTTAAGTTTATCAATTGGCTCTAAAACTTCCTCTAATGATACCTCAATCTGGGACAATTCCTCTTATTTTTCACCTAAAAGAAATGGCTCCAGTTTGGGAATCTCCCCAATAGCCTCAGCCGTAAAGACTGAATTTCACCTCACTTAAAATCTTGGACATGAAAATACAAAGGTGTCTCAGTACACTAATAAAAATTGCTTACTTTCTCATTTTTACCACATGATTATAAAATAAATCAATTGGAATATAAATATTGTACTTACATTGTAGTGTCTAGTAAACAGAGTAGTACAAAGAAGTCATTTTAGTTTGTACTGACTTCACTAGGGCTTTTTATATAGCCCTATGCAAATATCTAAATGAGTTGAAGTAGCCACTGGAAGGCCCCTGCCTACCTCCAAGGATATGCATACTCCTGGTGGAGCACCACTGGGCTAGCCTGTACTGCCACCCATGCCACAACAGCCACACCGCTACTTTTAGAATGCTATCTCAAGCAGTTAGTGCATGTCTGCCTACCCAGACTGGTAGGCACACTCCCAGCTGCAGTGCAGACATACTTCAGCACTCCACAGACAGCAACAAAGTAATTCTCCTTGTTTTATTGATTTTAACTCTATTTAATGTAAATACACAATGGCATTACTTAAGAGGGGATGAAATAATAGCTAATCAATGTGGGGTGGCAAATGGCAAATATCAGCAAATATCTCCAAGATATAAAAAGATGACATTTACCTTAAGTTCTTATATTATGGATTAGCATTGTGATTTCCAAACTTTAGAAAGGCTACTCACTCCCACACTATTCAGAAAAATGAAAACTAATGCCTGTGACCATCCAGACCCATAAAATGTTGTTAAAGTCTCACACATCTTGAATCACAGGATGTTTTCTACCCTTTGCTGACACCATGCAACAGGGAGCCTGTTAGAGGGCTGCAGTCCACAATGTGATGCTGACAGACCAGAAGCCAGCACAAACCAGAGTTTCAGGAGAATTCATTTGTATGGGAATATTAAAGTGTTATATGTTCAAACTAACTCATTTGTATGCTGATCTAGATCAAAGATGATGCTGATTGTATTGTTTTCATTTGCAGCTTACCATTATAATACTTCTACATTAGGGGTACCCTGTAATTAATAACCCTAGATCAAAAGTGTGTGTTAGTACTAAAATGGGAATTTACTTGACGTGTGAACTTCATGAAGACTAAGGAAGGATTGTTGAGTGCTATTACATAAAAATTTACATTTATCCATCAAATATGATCGGAGACTTGGAAATGTATATGAAGGTGGTTAATCTCAAAGCAAGGGCCATTGTGTTCAACAATACAAAAATCAGACACACATCAAACTGATGTGGGTGAAGACAGTTCAGATTATTTTCTGGAGAAGCTAAAAAATGGATTTCAGGGAATGATCCTTCACCTCTGAATACTCAGACAAAAATCCCCAATGGTATTTTGCATAACCATGAGAGCTATATGGAGCAGATTACTACTACATCTCTGCTATAATTTTGGATTTAGACTCACATATTAATGTATTTTACCTGCTTTAATCTCTCAATAATTACCCTTATTCTTAACTAATAATTCTTAAGGTAGTTTACTTCAAGAAATTGGCTGCCAGCTTTTGTCTTTGCTATGTCACTGAGGACGTCCACTGACCTGGGGTAAGTGACTGACCCTTTAGGATAGGGAAAAAACTGATGCGATTTTATTTGGTATAGCAACCAGCATTAAACTCTAGTACTCCAGGTAGGCTTGAGATGGTACTGTTTACGACCATGTGGTAAGGCTAATAAAGAGCTCTCGGAGTACTCATTTGTTTAGTGGCTTGGTGAAATCTATTTACTGCCAGTTTTGGAAGTGGTGGGGGAGGAGCTGATCTATTTTGACAATCTGACCTGAGATTGACACTCACTGTTGTGAGGCACTTCAGATAGCATGACACAATTTGAGAGAAACTGGTGTAAATGTTCATAATATGGTATTTTTCCTCTCTCTTACAAGCTTTGAACAGTGTAATTGTTAATGATGTTAACACTGAAATTCTTATAACAAGTACCTGAGTTACCATCCACTGAAACGAATGGAGCCGTTCACATCTCTTAGAGTTATTGTTTCAGGCTCTTAGCAAACACAAGCAGATGACTTTTGCATTAGTTACATTTGCTTCATGCTTTCAAGGTTTTATTCACAACTATGACAGTTAAAAATTGTCTTTTTTATTGAAAGCCGAGACTAAAGGACATAGAAATCTGTCCAGGGTCCTCTGGCAATTTCTGCATTTCCCCTAGTGGCACCTGCTCCACAATACTGGAAAAACTGAACTAGCAGATAATTATGCAAGTTCACATGATAAAGGGGTTGATACATTCAAATTAGTTCCTTCTACCGCTTGCAACTCATTCTCTCTCAACTTATCACATTCTTTCCCCTTTGTGTTAGGAAACCTCCAAGAACTTTGTGGCCGCATTCAGTAGATGACGACACCATCAATATACCCAAGCAGGTCTGATAACACTGTATTCTTAATAAAACTCTGTTCAAAAGAGACAGAGGAACCTAAAAAATTATTATATAGTTGGCATGACAAATTTGCTTATATAAATCAAGCCATATTTTAAAACTAAAGCTAAACATCAGCAAAAGTAATTTGAATACAAGCTAAATTTATGTATGAACCCCTTGGAAAATAGAATTTATAATGTTGATAAATTCCAAAGCCAGAAAGGGCCGTTGTGATCATCTAGTTTGATTCTCCTGTGGAACACAGGCCACAGCATTTCCCCAGAATAGTTCCTAGAACATACCCTTTATACAACAGGCAATCTTCATTTAAAAATTGTCAGTGATGGAGCATCCACCATGATCCCTGGGTTAGTTGTTCTAATGAGTAATTACTCACACTGTTAAAAACGTATACCTTATTTCCACTCTGCATTTCCCAGTCATTTGACTGTGTTATACCTTTTTCTGCTACACTGAAGAGTCTATTATCAAATATTTGTTCTCCATCTATGCCCTTATAAACTGTATTCAATTCACCCCTTAACCTTCTCTTCATTAAGTTAAATAGTTTGAATTTCCTGAGTCTATTCCTATCAAGACTGTTTTCTAATCCTTTAATTATGTTCATTACTCTTCTCTAAATACTCTCCAATTTAGCAACGTCCTTCATGAAATGTGGACATCAGAACTGGATACAGTTTTCTAGCAGTGGTCACACTAGTGCCAAACACAGAGGTAAGATAACCTTCTTACTCCTACTGAGATATTTATGCATCCAAGAATTTTTAGCATCACACTACGAGTTGATATTTAACTGATTATCCACCACAACCCTCAAATCTTTTTTCAGAGTCACTGCTTCCAAAGATAGACAGCACTACACAAATTATTTTGTCTTCAGCACGTACCACAGATAATTTTGTTTTCTACCATGCCATTACTAAAAGTGTTAAATAGTGTAAGGCCAAGAAATAGTCACTGTGGAACCTCACTAAAATACAGCTAGTCAAGGATTCCCTGTTTATATTACTATTTTGAGACTTCTTGGTCAGCTTCTTTCATTTAATATGTACTAGGGATGTTAAACATGTTTTTTGTAAACATGTAATCACTTAATTTTTTAGCAGTTACACGTTTACACGCAGAGGGCAGGTGGAAGCCAGTGTTCCTGGGGAGCTGACTTAAAAAGCCGTCTCCCCATGAGCACCGGCTCTCAGCTGCCCCTCACCACCGCCCTGATATCAGAAGCAGCAGCGCAGGGTGGGGGGAGGGCAGGTGGCTCCATGGGAGCCAGTGCTCATGGGGAGCTGGCTTAAAAGCTGGCTCTCCACAGGCATTGGCTCCTGCCTCCCCGTCCCCTTGCTGCTTCTGATACAGGCAGCAAGGGAGGGTGGTGCATGTAACCATTAAGATTAATTGATGTGTCCAGGCTTACCAGTTAATTGTGTGACCGGGTACACATTAACTTCCCTAATGTGTACCATTTTATATCATATATAGCTTTCAAAATGTTTTGCAGTACCAAATCAAATGCCTTTCAGAAGTCTATTACATCAACACTAATTTCCTTATTAGCCATACTAGCCATTTCAGGAAGAAAAAAAGTCGTCAAAGATCTATTGACAGGATCTATTATCCATTAACCCATGTTGACTTGCTTTGTTTTATTAATAAAAATAATTAAGGGACTTGTATGAGCCCCCTTTATCGGACATTCCATTATCTTACTGGTATCTAGGTCAGACTAACATGCCTACAATGCCTACCTGCATGACCAGTGGATTTGCCCTTTTTAAACACTGGCATATTAGCTTTCTTTCTGTCTTCTGGAACTTCCCCAGTGTTCCAAGACTTTTTGAAAATCAACATTAATGGGCCAACAAGCTCCTCAGCTAGCTTGTTTAAAAGAAGTTCACAGCCTTGCTTTAATAGGGCTTTGATCCCAAGCCCTTTGGCACCCATCAAAACTTAACCAGAGGGCAGGGCTACTCAGGGAGTACAGGGGTTTAAAAAGCTTGCTCCTAAGTTACCAGAGGAGCTAGCAAACAATAGCAGTCAATAGGGAAGTTTTGCAAATGAGTGCTCCAGATTACTACATGACCCTTGGTGTGAGTTTGTCATCTGTAGTTTGCATGTTTGTGGTGTGCTTGCTGCTTGATGGAAGTAAACACGTAGTCTGTTGGTTTGGGGGACTGTACGCTGAGCCTTGCAGCCTAACAGGCAAGGCTGAGAGCTTCCTAAAAAGGCTTTGATCCCCAAGCTGTTTAGCACCTTTAACCTGGGTATGGGGCAAGGAGAACAGGGATTTCAAAAGTCTGCTCATGAATAGTCGGGGCTTGGGAAGGGGGGGGGCAGATAAACTTCATTAACATTCTTTAAACTAAAGACGATAAACAGCCTCTGTTTAAATTTAAACAGCAAAGGAAAGAGCTATAAGAGTAAAGTATACAAGCAGACATCCACCATTAGAATGGGGACTATTCAGTTGATTGCACTGAATGTGGCATGTATGATTGCCTGACTTATGGGCACATGCTGAATGCGTGCATGTGGTGCAAGGAGCTCTGGCCCTCAGAGACTGACCACACGTGGACTTTTGGAGACAGAAAGATGCACAGATAAGACTTCATGGGACATAGAAGAATTCGGTCCCATCCCCAGTCTGACAGCCTCTGTACCACTGAGGAGGGTATGCACAGTGGTTAACTAGTCAGCTACTTCTGTTCTTTAGCATGGTAGATGGGTTTTTGACATGAATACATTCACAGTAACACTTCCTCCATTTGAAATAGGGAACCAACATGAAAAATAGATTTGGTAGTTCAGGAACATGTATGTTGTGATTGGTTCAGGATAACTTTGGTCTTTCAGAAAATTACCATTAATGCTGTTACCTAAGAATTTCAAGATGACCAGGGTCTGATCTCTGACACAATAGCTGCCATTCTTTTTCAACCACTCTCTATCCACAGAGAAGTCTCCTTCCTGGGAGCAGACCCAGCAGCAGCCTCTGCCAGTCCCACTCCCAGGGACGCCTGACTGCGAGCTTTGCAGTATAAAGCTTAAATAAGCTTTAAGCTGACAGGGTTGCCTGATGGTTTCAACAAAAATACCGGACACACTTGACATTACATCACAATCTACATTACATCTTATTTAGAAAATACCAGATATTTATATTTTCTCATTTACATTTTCTCAATTTGTATCCCGAACAGAAAGCTCAAATACTGGACTGTCTGGTTCAAAGCCAGATACCTGGCAACCCCAGCTGCAGAGCTCGCAGTGCATGTAACTATGATTTTTAGTGATTACACAGTTACCTTTTTAACCACATTTTTACATCCCTACTGAGAATCCACATCTCTACTGTGAATCCACAACTCCTAGTGAAATCAGTGGGAATTGAGGGTACTCAACAAGTCCTAGTCTTGCATGGTCAAATCCCTAAGTGCTAAACACTGTCAAGATTAGCAACATTAAATTTAGATTAATCGGCTAATTGAATAGTCAATGCAATTTGCATCAACTATTTGATTAGTCGATAAGGGCGCCTCTGCCTTTGAAGCATAGCAACAGCCCTAGGCAGCAGAGCAGGGTACAGGGAGGGCAGGTGGCTCCATGGGAGCCAGTGCTCATGGGGAGCTGGCTTAAAAGCTGGCTCTCCACAGGCATTGGCTCCTGCCTCCCCCTCCCCTTGCTGCCTCTGATACAGGCAGCAAGGAAGGGCGGTGCATGTAACCATTAAGATTAATTGATGTGTCCAGGCTTACCAGTTAATCGTGTGACCTGGTACACATTAACATCCCTAATGTGCACCATTTTATATATTTTTTTTTTTTTCAAAATGTTTTGCAGTACCAAATCAAATGCCTTTCAGAAATGTATTACATCAACACTAATTTCCTTATCAACCATACTAGCCATTTCATCATTTCAGCCGTAGGGCTGGTGCTACACTTCAAAGATGAAAGTGCTGCGGAGAGTCCCCCACTGTCCCTGGGCTGCACACGGCATTTCAAAGCAGCAGCGCCGTGTGGAGCCCAGGGTCTGGCCCTGGGCTCTTCGCGGCACTGCTGCTTTGAAGCAACCCTTCTTCTCACCTTCCCCGCTGCCTCTTTCTGATAGAGGCAGCAAGGGGGGGGAAGTGACTAGTTGACTAGTCTGTCAACTATCCGATAAGTAGACTAACTGGAGAGTTGACTAGTCATTCACATCCCTAGAAGAGACATTCAATTCTGAAATTATTGTATTTGCTTATAAAGATGATGGGACCTGACAAAGGAAAAAAAAAAAATGTGTGAATAACTGGAGGACCGCTATTCAAAAAACATTTCCAGCAAACAATGTAATAATTTTACACATACTCCCATCTAATTTATATAAATGAAACAAAACCTTAGTTTAATCTTTGATGTTAATATTCAAGTGAAAATGCTACCTGAGTGCTTCAGAAAAGTTCATATTTCCAATTAGCCCTTTAAATTAACAAAACTGCAGCTGAGTCATATCTTCAAGCACAGAACTGTAAAATGTAATCAATTTCCATTTAAGAGATTTCTGTCTCAAAACAAGCAAGAGTATAGTATCTATTTAGCCTCCTTCACAAAAATAAAATTTTATGCAGCCCTCTAAGTTTTTGAGCCAACTTTTTCTGTCCCCCATTCACTTCACCACCACAAAAAAAAAAAAAAAAAAAAAAAAAAAAGAGAAGTGGTCCTTACACTGCTCCCCTAATCCCTTTAAGTCTTTAATAATACTCATAAAACTTTAAAAAAAAACTCATTCGGGGGAGGGAGGGGACATTTGATAAATCATTCTACTAACTTATTTTACTAAGCAATATGAAGTTGCTAAAAGAAAATAAGTAAGCTTGTTACTGCAAAATCAGAAGTGACACTGCCTTAAACAAAAAAAATAATCATTCCTTAACCTAAAACCTATGTAATGAAGTTGCCACTAGATGGCTCCTTTGTATCATGTATTTTTCCAAGTAACTCTTCCATAAAATGATAAATTTGAGTTATCCCCATAAGGCATTGGTCATCAATCGTTCTAGACAACTATACCCCTTTCAGGAGTCTGACTTGTCTTGTGTACCCCCGAGTTTCACCTCACTTAAAAATTACTTGCTTACAAAATCAGACCTAAAAACACAGAAGTGTCACAGCACATTACTGAAAAATTGCTTACTTTCTCATTTTTACAATATAATTATAAAATACATCTACTAGGATATAAATATTATACTTACATTTTAGTGTATAGTACATACAGCAATATAAAAAAGTCATATGAAATTTTAGTTTGTACTGACTTTGCTTTTTATGTTTCAGAGGGGTAGCCGTGTTAGTCTATAACTTTAAAAACGAACAGTCCTGTGGCACCTTGTAGACCAACCAAAATATATAGAATCATGAGCTTTCATGGGTAAAACCCACTTCATCAGATGAACTGGAGTGGAAATATCAGAAACCAAGATTTTTTTTTCTCTCTATTTATAACAGCAGAAGTAGTACCTCTCAATTGTAGGACCCTTGTCAATGAGACTAAGTGTGTTGGATGTGTCCCATTCAAAGCTTTTAATTTGAAAATGCGGATGTTAAAGGCAGGAAAAATTGGTTTTGTAATGCGCCAACTAGTTAATGCTTTTTATGCAGCTCACTGTACAATTCTACACTTGTCTAGATGAATTAATGTACCCCCCCACCCCCATAAGATCTCTGTATCCCTGGTTGAGAACCATTGCCATCTGGGATACCTGGGCCCAGTGGCCCTGGGCTGCACTGGAAAGGGCAGAGCCTCAAGCGGAAGGGGTGGGGCCAGGATACTTCACTGCTTCCCCACCCACAGATCATGACTGGTCTGTGGGTGGGAGAGCAGATGATGTATTTGCCCCCCCCCCCCAGAGGTTCCCCGGCGCCCATGCCCCTGGTGGTGGGAGGAGACTTTGTGCACTCCCCCCACTCACAGGGGAAATCACAGCTTGGGGGCGGGGGAGCACGCAAAGTCTCCTCCCACCTTGCCAGGAGCGCATGGCGCTTCTGAGCACCACATGCTCCTTGTGGGGCAAAGGAAACTTCACACACTTCCCCCCGCTCCCAGGGGGGAATTGACCTGGGGGCACGGGGAGTAGAAGGGCCTCTGCAGGCTGCTTGGCACAGATCAACCCACAGAGGCGCTTTTGCCCACCCCTGCTCTAACTATGTCCACATGGGGAGTTTTGCAGCACTTAGTCAATAACAAATACATGTATAGTAAGGCAGTGGTTCATTCACTCTTGATTATTCAGTCCTTGTTCTATTCACAGGATTGACTCTTTTCAGTACCAAAGGCAAGAGTGTTCCTTGCTCTATGGGCCTGTGCCAAGGAACCAGTGGGGTGGTACTCTCCTTTACAGGCTGTGTGTTCAGTGTATTCTAGCACAGACTAGGACACAGTTTCCATATGGCTGTTGCTTCCTTTCTGGCACGGGTTGGTAGGAAATAGGTTGGCAGGGTTGGCTCCACCCCACCAAATGCATGCCAATGTAGCTGAGCAGAAACCATGGGAGGTGGGATATAATCTGCTCCATGATTAGAGGAAAAGAAGAAGCAGGGAGATTCACAATTCCTTCCTTAGTCTGTTTGGGAGGCACCACAGCCATGCACCAACCTCAAAGAATACCAATTTGAGATAGTGTCCTTTTAATACAGTGTGCTGCTCTCCAGAGAAATCTGAACTTGCATGTGCCAGTCTTCAGAGAACTGCACCTGTACATTAAACTCAATGCAGATTCAAACACCTGATGTTCTGTTTAATCCCTCATTTTGGGCCAAATCATAAATCTTTTGCATTCCCTATGTTCACTCTGTGCTCAGTGGGAATTACAGCTGAGCAAGGAATGTATGATTAGGCCCCTTTAATTTGGAAGCCAAATTCTTCACACAGATCAAAAATACTCATCATTGTAAGGAAGGAAAAATAAAAGAGGAAGATGGGGGCAGGGAATAGGTAACAGTAAGCACCAAAGGGGGAATTAAGTTAAGCAAGAATTAAATGTTGCTCTGGTTTGTAAAATAAATTAATATTTTCAATTAAATAAAGATGGAGCAAAAAAAATACAGAGAATGCTGGGGTGAAAAATGGAAACCAGCAGACAAATGACTGGATAAAACTGGTTTTTCCTCTAGTTTTAGTACAGTGTATACTTTTTCACATATACGTTTATTTTCTTGAATCTTTCAACTACATTCAACGTGTCCAATCTCAGAAGAAATGAAAAATGAAAATAGCAAAATACTGGAGCAGATGAGAATCCAAATTAATGCTGTTAAAATTCTGGGTGATAATTTAGTTAGGTTCATACAGCAGATATTTTTCTAAAAATTACATGCTGCATTTGTGGGTAAGTTTTAGCTTATTTCAATCCCAGCCAATATCTTAAACTAGATTCATATCCTGACCTCATCAAGTGCTAGCTTGCTTTCATCAGAATGAACTGCATCAGAAGCCATGAAGTTATTACTTGATCACAATATACAGAGAAAATGGTTTGTATACAGAATCAGGCCCTAGTCCTACATTGTGAGCAGGTGGACTACTGTACCTCTGTGGAGTGCTACTGAAGTCAACAGGACTGCTCCTGTGTGGTTCATAATGAAGGATCAGGCCCTTAGCATTAAAAAGCTAAGCCAGCTGGTTTCTCACAAAGAATTCATGAGACCTACAGTAACACATTTATTCAATGAAGTTTATAAAGTATACTTGATAGCATAGCCTCTGTACTTACATACTGCATGCTTTTCAACTTAAAGTTAAGGGTGACAGAACAAATCACTTCCACTGTTCCCTCTAATCCGCAGGGCAGCACAGCTTCACAGGTGATTAATCAGCCCCACCCAGTCAGAGACTCAGCTCCCTGCACAGAGCTGACTGACTGGGCAGGGCTGATTAATCACCTGTGAAGCTGTGCTGCCCCACAGCTTAGAGGGAACACTGACACCTCTGGTACTCAATGGACTTCTGCTCCAATGCCATGTGAAAAAACTATAAACACACTTGCACTGACACACAATTTTTAAATCAGATCTTAAGTAGCTATTACAATACATTGTTGATAAGTGACAAATAAAGAATAGTAAAAAAAAAAATGAAAATGCATACCTCCTCTATTTCCATTTTCTTCATCCTGCCAAACAAAAACAAAATAAAATTAAAATGTAGACTACCGAATGGAGGAAAATATGTACAGATAAGGTTTTCAAAAATGGATGCCTGGTTAGGCTCATAAACCCATATTTACATGCTTAAATAAATGGTCTGATGTACATGGTAGAGGCTGGATGTGTAGCACATTTTAAAATTAGGCACTAATTACTAAAAATCTTGGCAGGATGTGTATTTATTTAAAAATAATAAGTCTTATATTAGTTGATATGTCACATAGCAGCAACCACATGGCATTTTTTGGTTCAAGAAAACACTAATAAAATGCAATGCTGTACTGCAAATGGGGCAATCTAAAATTGAATTCAGAGGTTCCACATTTTGTCGATCAATGACTCCATCAAAATGGTTCACTTTAGAAAGAAAATATTTTAGACAACGGCAAATCCTGCAAACTCCTTCTGAAATCAAAATATCAAGCTTTGTCTGTAATACTGTGATCAATTTCTATGCTTAGAACAGGTCTTAGGTGACAAGTTTGTTGATGCATCCTCTCTCATAGCTGCATTTAGTTTTCAATATTAACAGCTAAAAACTGGGTTGCATCAGTGAGGTATGCAGCTATAACTTGACAATAGTCAGGAAGGAGATAATCTGAATAAGCAGGTACCTTTTTACATTGTCACTTTTCTGTCCAGAACCATGTTTTAAAATGAAGATGGAGATTCAGTACCAACAGTTAAATTCAATCTCCTGTTCCATATTAAGGCTGATTCCCATCTTTCTGCTCCCTAACTTCACAAAAATTCTACCAATTTGGAAACTGTCTTACATCAACGTAGACATTTTCTTGAAAGTTTAAGGCAAAAAGACACTTAAGCAGTATAAAGTGTCCCTTCCCACCTTGCCAAAGAAAATTAAAATAAATATATATATATATACACACACACACACACATACATACACACACCAACCTTTTCAGAAGTCTATTAACTTATCTCATTTTTTTTAAAAAAGTATCTTGGTTTAAGAGTTTACTTTGCTTGGCTGACATGGCCTCACTCAGAATGAGGTAAACTAGTGAAGGCAAAGCTAAATTTAGTAATCTTACCAGTGTAAATTGTTTTTTGAAGTGGAGCCTTAGTTCCAAATGTCCAGGCTGCTTCCTCTTTCTCTCTCTCTCAATTCTGTTTTCTTGTAATGATAGCTTTTCATCCCAACCTTTGCTCCAAGTGAATGATTTTTTTTTTGCCTGAAAGTTTATATGTGGTACAATACAGAGGGAAAGGTCCCCCTAAGCTACAACCTGCCTTGTTGTGATCCAGCAATTCAGTATAATCTGCATCACAATACATTGTCACCACAGCACAGAAGTTATCAATGAGTCTGCTGAAGCTTTAAAAACCTCAACACAAAAAATTAACTTTAGAAAGGATTGAACTAGTAAGGATCACATGTCGACTATCTCTAAAAAGTAGATATAACAATACTAATAGATTGCCAACTTTAGACTGAGTATCAATTTGTAAAGAACTGGAAATCTGTCATCCAGCATGCACAACTTTATCAGGAAACAGCTGCAAAAGATTACTATTGAATGGATTTTGTATGTCATCTAGGCAGTGGGCTCAATCCTGAAAAAACTACCTGAGCACCTGATAATGCAAGTGCTTCTGAATTTTAAAAGCATGTTTTACGTTCCCCTCATATATATATACTGCAAAACTTTTTAGCATATACTGTTTCAGTTGTATTACATCATTCATAACAATACAAACATGCAGAAAGTAGTACACTTATAAAAATAAAGCTTCTGTGGCAACTTAGCACTACTAACAATGAAACGGATTATAATGTTCATTATACTCTTCTCTGCTTCATCACGTTGCCCCTTGTCACCTTTACTCCCACGATATCACCAGTCTGGCCTGCCCATTTCTCAGCTCCTTACATCTTCTCTCACATGTGGAATGCCCTTCCTGAACTGATTCAGAAGGCTACCTACCATACACTTCAATATACTCTCTTAAGACCAGCTATTGTCATGATCAGGGCTTGACAAACGACGGCGGCGAAAGCCGCTTGCCAGCCCCGCACTGCGCATGCGCAAGAGCCGCATTGCGCATGCGCACGCCGCTGGTAAACAGGCGTGCGGCTGAAATCTACTTGCCACGGGTGAGTAGATTCTATAGTTTGTCGAGCCCTGAGCCCTGGTCATGATGCATATAAGAAATCAATAAATAGGGCTTGGTTGGTGCCCAATCTATATAACAATATATTATGGAGACAGAAGTATACTACATTGTGTGTTGGATTTATCCCTCTCCCATTTATTTTACATGTCACCTTCCCTTCTTAGCTAAAAAGCTCTTTCAGAAAAGGACCATGTACTTTATATGCATTTGTATGGCTCCTAACAAAATAAGACTTGATCCTATTTTTTTATTTTTATATATATATATATATATATATATATATAAAATTAATTTTAGAGGACGTGCACTGTGTGTTTGAGAGTCCATTTGTTCAAGAACTCTTCCTAAGCAATAAGAGCTAGGGCCACCACATTTGGTATGCAGTTCCTCTCCTTCTAACTTAAAGCAAGGTCAGGGTTTGGTTATGCTGGGACAACAGGAAGCTCTAGGAAAAAGACAGGTTTTCCATAACATGCAAAGGAGAGGGCTGCTGTTTGGAAGGACACGATAGAAGAGTAGCCACCAGGGACACCGAGCCTGCAGGGGAGAGTTATCCTGCAGTGTCCACCGGGGGCAGACATACCACCAAAGGAGTGGCCAGCAGGTCTGGGTTTCCCTTCCTCCCCTCCCCCCCCAGCCTTTGGCTGCAGTGGCCGGGAAGGGGGGACCGACACCTTTGGGAGGTTGGGAGAAGGGAGAACAGGCCCCTAGGGCCAGGGGGAAGCACTGGCGAGAGAGAGAGAGAGAGAGAGAGAGCGCGCGAGAGCGAGAACAGGCCCCTGGCAAGTGTGAGGGAACCCTGAGCACCTCCTCACCCCTCAACTTTCACCCCCGCAACTCCAGCACCGCGCGCCCCATCTCCAAGGCCCTGCCTTTAAATAGGGAGTGAACGGGTAACCAGTTAACTGGTTCCCCCAGTAAGCATCACCCATACTAGTTAAGGCTTACCAGGAAACAGTTAACCTGTTCCCTGGGAACAGGCCCAGAAGCCAGTCCCCTGAGCAGGGGCCAGGAGCCGACAGCTAGTTATATAAGGTAAAATGACAATAATGTTTTATAAATACAACTGATTCATCCTTATTCAAGTTTTACATTACATTTCAATAAAATGAAATGAAAATAGATAGATATAGATGTATAGCCAGCCTATTTCATGCGTTCCACAGAATACCTGTGGCTCCAGTCTGCACATTTGGTTTGCAGTGTAATTCAAGCTGTTTGCTCTGAGCTATGTCAGTTATGGTTTGGGTCCTGGTTACCTTAGAAACTGCCTTAATTACTTAATCTGATAAGGGAGGTCAATGGAGGCTGTGATGGATAGGAGGGGTACTACCCTTTTCCAGATATCCCAACAGTTAGTAACTAAAGGGTTAAAACCAGAATAGTGGGTATCCAGGGAGTGTTGGCAGGGTGCCAGAAGAGCCAAAGGGAATAGAGTGAGAGAAGTTTGAAATGAAACAAGGCAGTTTTATCTGTTTGAGAGTTTAGAGCAGGAGCTGGGGGAGAAGAGAGAGATGAACTGAACCAGGAATAAAGGCATGGATTTTTTTAACCATATCTATGCCTCAGGAAAGACTGTACTCTAGAACAAAGGATATGTAAATGAACAGAGAATCTTTATAGTTAGATGCGATCAGGTTATTTTCTGTGTTTTTTTAGTTTGTTTAAATTCTTCTATGCTAAACTGTACTCTGTAACAATCTCAGGGAAGCAATTCTCTGTGCCTTAATCTTATTTTAGTTGCTCTAACACCTCGCAACCAAGTATGCTTTACTAAATATATCTTTGTTTTGCTAGTACAATCACCTTTTTAAGACTATAATCTAATTCCGGTGTCCTAAGAAAAAGCAGGTGGTTCTGTGTGCATGTGCCTGAGACGGAAAAGCCACTGTTAAGGAATTGCAGTTGTTTTCAAGCTCTCTTCTGATGGGGGGGATTAAAGAGCTTGGGGTTATCCCCCAAGGAGAAGTTCCCAAGTGCCTTTTCCTAGCTTCAAGAGGTTTTTGCATTTGAGTGGTGGCTGCGTACCACCCAATGTCAGGGAGTCTGTGACCCTGGGAAGTTTTAAACCAGAAACCTTTAGTGTCAAGGTATTTTGAGGTCTCTTTCAGACCCCTGCCTTCCACACTCAAAAGTGCCAGAGCAGGGAACAGTCGCAGAGGCACTGAACTGGCTGACTCTACAGTTCTAAGGCTACGGCCTGAAAGGAAGGAAGGATGCTCTTAGTTGAGGATGTTCAACTCTGAAGCTCACTTCTATCACTGATTCAACTCTGATCTCTTGTCTTTTATGGTACATATTTCTTCAGGCTGTTTCAGAGAGGGGTACATTAGAAAGTTTATTCTTGCTCTTGGGGAAGTGTAGTAGGAATAAACAAGCAGAAGGTCACATTTGGTTCTATCATATCTTTCTCTATTTACTAGTTATGTGCTAGGACAAGAGAGCCTTTGTCACAGTTATTGCCACGCAGTGCTTGTTTTTAATACTGTAGCTAAGAGAGAAACTACTTGGCTGGCATTGACTATCACCTTAATGCTGTATTTCTCAACCTGGGGCCGTGACACTGAGGGGGACTGTGGGACAGGTTTGGAAGGAGAGGGAGATCATCCAGCCTCAGGGAAAGAGAGGTTTCCTCACTCAGCTTCAGCCTCCTACCTTTTCAGTTTTCTGTTTGGTTTTTTTTTTTTTTTGGGGGGGGGGGGGAGAAAAGAGACACATCAAAAGTGTCACTAGCACAAAAAGGTTGAGAAATACTGTTTTAATATAACCAAGGCCCTCAGTGCTCTGAGACAAGCACAACCCATATCCTGTACTGAGACTCCCCAATTCTGTGAAGACTTTAAAGCATCTGAACCCTGAAGAAACTAAAAGGAATGTGGTGCCCTGCAACTGCTGGATCGCCATAGACTGGGTCTGAACAGAATGAGCTCATCTGACTTGAGCTACATCTAGACTGCAGCGCTTTTCCAGGATAATGGTATCCACGGAACATGCCTGCTTTTCTGAAAAAAAAATTTCAGAAAAGTGGATGCACTCTTTCAACATCCTTGTAAACCTCATTTTACAAGGAATAAGGGATGTGCCAAAAGAGGTGTTTTCCCCCAAAATTTGGCGATATGTAGACGCACCAAATTTTGGAAAAGCCTCTTTCGGAAGAAGAGCGGAGAAAGATACGCAAATTGCGGTTCACAATTTGCTTATCTTTTTCAGACTTTTCTTTGTAGTGTAGACATAGCCTTGATGATAAACACACAGCGTACGTGTTACTATGTGCACTACTTAGGAAGTGCCTAACTCTCCCGATCTATTACCAATAGAAAATGACACAATATCGCCCTGCCTTTCAGTTCTCCTTGGCTAGTAGAGACACCCTGGAAAATAGTCAAGTAAAACTGGCTTGTTTCATTGGCAAGCATAACAAAGAAAATTATCCGCCTTTACAACACTCAACCCTTGCACATGTGATAGTGTTTTCAAGGTACCTTGCCAATTTCATTTTCAACATCCTGTCCAGATTCCTGCAGCTATTACATTTAAACCAACAAGTTTTTGAAAAACAACACTGTCACCATCATTTGTAATCTGTGATGTGGTGAAGCTATCTCAGGTCCAGACTGTTCCTCACTCCTAGCCTCCTTTCAAGGCTTTCTAGATTATTTTGTAGCGAACAGGATGGAAGAAAAGGCATGGGCTCATTATCCAAAAAAGCTGACCACAAACAAGTCCTAGGCAGAATACTAGAGTCCATTTGTCTGCTGCAACATCGGAGGTAGGGAGTATGGTGGGTCAACAATTAAGGCTGGATGTGAACAGGCCAGAAACAAGTGCAACTTTGTACTGGAAAACTTTCTTTTAGACAAGTCATTCACTTGTGTGGACCACCACGTGGCTGGACCAGGCAGCATGTAGTTGAAAGAAATCCTTAAAGATCTTTATTTCCTCTCTGCTAAGCCCATCTACAGCGATCCCGCCACGGGGCAGGAGCAGCCACTTGTCTGCAGCAAGCGGGGAGCTGCTCCAACCCCCCACTGGTTAACCTGCCCAGTAAGTCTCACCCATTAAGGGTTAACTGGTTAAACCGTCACATCCCTAGTTGCTACAAAGTCGTGATCAGAACATGCTGACTTGTAGGAAAGTTCAGGGATATCAGGATACGTCTCAATGCTTTGAGTTCTAGAGCAAGACAATGTGAAAGCCCTTCTCAGAACAACTCCTCCTGCACTACTCTAGAAGGGAAGTGGGTACTTACCAGCTCAACTTGCCACGGAGATGGTGATAATGGAAAGATTAAGGAGCCCCTACAGAAGGGAATAATTTAGAGAACTGGATCGGTAGAGCCCTGCGCGGACACAAAATTTGTAACTGCATCTATACCCACAAAAATGAGCAGCAGATGTTCTCATCCCCGGATGCAGATACCTCTGAATATAAAGCAGATATCCATGGATTTGTAGGGCTCTATGGATCAGTGTAGCTACTAGGTCAGTGAAGACTTCATTGCCAAGGGAACCTGTAATTTGCTTTCAGCACCCTCCCACCCCAAAGGGGCTGAAGAAGGAATAAGGAACCAACAAGACTTAAGGGAAATAAAGCAGGGAACCAGATCATGACAAGACATGCAGCCCTTAGTATCTCTCTCTTTTCAGATGTGAATAGACCAAACTTTCCACTTCCAGCTTTTTAATCCTTTGAGTGGATGTTCACGATTTTGACTCCTTTCTGTCCATAACTGCACTGAAAAGGATCAGCTTCTGGGACTGGGATTGTGAGCTCTTGTAGAGGTTTAATACAAGTCCCAGGGGTTTGACCATGATATGAGGAAATCGGAATACCACTTGTTATTGCTAATATTTGTATTAGTGGGTCATCTAGGTGCTGCACTCATGGACCAGGACCCCGTTGTGACAGACACTGTACAACAGAAGAAAGAAATGGTCCTGTTCCCAATGGCTTGAATGACTATTATCCATGACCATAAAAAAGCCTTCCAGTATGAGAGCAAGTGAAATTACCACCATGATCTCAGTAAGGGTTTAGGCAAGGGATGTTGATAAGCTGGACCTGCAGAGGGATGTTTTGGAAGTGAAAGTGACCCATTAAGAACCTTATAAATGTCTAGTGGGCAAGGGAGACCAGGATCTCTATGGGAAGTCTGGGGTCTCCAGATGAGAGAGATGGATGAGATTTTAAGGACTTATTCCTCTTCACCAAAACCAGAACAAAAGAGGTATTTGCTCCAACTAACTCTTGAGCCACATCATTTAGGCTGTTCACTGCCAGTGGCCCACGAGAGATTTTCTGCAGACCAATTTGTGAAGTTCGTCTCACTCAACTTCATTCATAATGGCCATTCAGTGGTTCACTGAAGAGGATGAGCAGGCAGCTGTAAATGTGTAAATGCCCCCTAATTCCATAATTTCCTGTTTAAGGTAAGAGTCATAAGGAAATAGAGAAATAATTCCAGAGACAGAAAGGGATTAAGGAAGCTGAGTGCCTACCAGCCCCTTTGCAGAAACATGGGGAATCCCAGCACTTCAACTCAAGCCTCACTCTCTAGTGAAATATTGAGTGTCTGAGATGTGAGGAGCCAGAATGACTCATTTAACTGGGGGACAGTCTCCTTTGGCTCTCTACAGAAGAGGAAGTTACTCACCCTGTGCAGTAACAATGGTTCTTCAAGATGTATGTCCCCATGGGTGCTCCACTGTAGGTGTTGGGCTCGTCCTGGCGCTGCAGATCAGAGATCTGTTCAGCAGTTGTCTGCTGGACCACGCATGCGCGTTGGCCATCTCACACCTTTCGCACCATTTGAGTGCATGGGCCGGCTCCCGCCAGTTCCTCCTGAACGTCGAGGCCTGAAAAACAATCAGATACTCCGAAGAGGGGAGGAGGGCGGGTCATGGAGCACCCACGGGGACACATCTCAAAGAACCATTGTTACTGCACAGGGTGAGTAACTTCCTCTTCTTCTTCGAGTAGTGTCCCCATGGGTGCTCCACAGCAGTAGCCTGGTTAAGGAGGTGGGATTCGGAGTCAATGTGTTGCCACTGTAGAGAGGACACTGGAAGCAACTGCTGCAGTCACGAAGGTATTAGGTAGAGCATAGTGTTTTGCAAACATAAGGTCCGAAGACCATGTGGCTGCACAGCAAATGTCCTTGAGGGGAACTCCCTTGAGGAAAGCAGTGGAAGATGCCACTGCCCTGGTAGAGTGGGCCCTAATGGTATGTGGAAGGGGTTTATTTCGTAGTGAACAACACCGTGCAATTCAGGAAACAATTATTTTAGAAATGCATTGTGCTGATAGTGGAAGATCTTTAGAACGGTCAGCTATGGAAACCAGTAGGCATGGGGATTTATGGAAGGCCCGAGTTCCATCAATGTAAAAGGCCAATGCTCGACGAATGTCCAAGGAATGCAGTCAAGAGTGCTGTTCTGAAGAATGTGGTTTAGGGTATACTATAGCTAGGAATATGGGTTCGTTTATGTGAAACTCCGAGTTAACTTTAGGTAAAAATGCTGGTTGGGGGCATAGTATGACTCCCTGAGGCGTAAAGATGGTGTAGGGAGGTGCCGCCGACAGGGCAGCCAGTTCTCCAACCCTGCGCGCCGATGTTATTGCCAGTAAAAAACACAACCTACATTGTTAGGGAGGATAGATCACAGGTGGCCAAAGGCTCAAATGGTGGTCGCACTAAGGTATCTAGGACCAGTTCCAGATTCCAAGGATCTAGGTTTTTTTTTTTTAATAGCTTGGAAAGATGTTAGCCAACCCTTTCATGAATCTCCTTGTGATTGGGTGTGAGAAAACAGAATAGCTGTCCACAGGTTGTCGGAAGGCTGTGATTGCTGCTAAGTGGACCCTCAGAGAAGAAAGTGCAAGCCCCAAGTGTTTGAGGCAGAGAATATAGTCCAAGTAGATTGCACGGATAACGTGTTAGGGTATAGCTTCCTGTCCGAACACCAAGAACAGAATTGGCGCCATTTGTGCAGGTAAGTGGTATGCGTGTTAGATCTTCTGCTATGTAGGAGAACATGCCTGACAGCCTGTGAGCAACTCATTTCTCCTTGTTGGAACCAATTAGGAGCCATGCTGTCAACGCGAGGTGATCCAGCTGAGGATGCAGCAAGTGCCCGTGGTCCTGCGTCAGTAGATCACGTCGTCTGGGAAGATGATACGGAGAATTGGGCGACATGCGGAACAGGTAAGGAAACCACTTTTGACATGGCCAGAAGGGTGCCACTAATATTACCGTGGCTCATAGCTATCTTTTCTAGAACTCTCAGAATCAGAGGAATGGGAGGAAAAGTATATAGAAGGTGACTACTCCAGTTGAAGAGGAAAGCATCTCCCCTGGATACCAGTCCTATTCCCGTTCTTGAACAATACTGAGGGCACTTCACGTTGTTCTGAGTAGCAAAGAGGTCTATGGATGAGTATCCCCACCGGCTGAATAGCACTCGTAGAATGTCTAGGTGTAACTCCCATTCATGCTGTGCCATAAAATGCCTGCTGAGAGCATCGGCTGTGATACTGTCCTTGCCAGGGAGGTACGCCACCATAATCACAACTTTGTGCTGATTGCACCAGTTCCATAATCATATTGCTTCCATGCAAAGGGAACGGGACCAAGCCCCTCCTTGCCTGTTTATATAGTATTCCGTTGTCAAATTGTCGGTCAGGACACGCACCACACGGCCATGAATAAGAGGAAGGAAATGCTTCCAGGCACTGAAGACAGCTTTCAATTCGAGAAGGTTGATGTGCTGTAGGGTCTCCTCTGCAGACCATCGACCTTGGATCTGCTTGTCCTGGAGATGGGCACCCCAGCCTAGTAGGGATGTGTCATTCGTGTTCTGCATGGTTGGTTGGGGTCGGTGGAAGGGTATCCCAGCCAACATATTGTCGGGAATGGTCCACCACATTAAGGATTCTTTGACAAGATGCGGTACCACCACCATCCTGTATATGTTGTGTTTGTGTAGCACGTACACCATGGCCATCCAATGTTGGAGGCATCAGAGGTGTACCCTTGCGTATGCCATGACATACGTCGTAGCTGCCATCTGTCCCATGAGCTGTAGACAGGTAAGTATAGGAACCCTGGGACTGGTGGAGAGAACTTGAACAAAGGTCCTGAATAGTGTGGAACCTGGTTGTGGGTAGATATGCACGTGCCGTGGTGGAATCGAGGCGCACCCCTATAAACTCTATGGATTGTTGCGGTGCCATAGATGATTTTGGAATGCTGACTGTAAGACCGAGTGCTCCGAATACTGCCCTTGTCGTGTTGGTAGCACGGAGTGCTTTGTCGAAGGAGGGGGCTCTGAGGAGACAATCGTCTAGATAAGGAAATACTATGATTCCCGACCGTCGTAGGAATGCTGCTACTACTGCCAGTGTCTGAGAAAACCCTGGGAGATGAAGAGAGGCCGAATGGTAAGACCTTGTAGTGGAAGTGCTCGGACCCCACTATGAAATGTAGGAAGCGTCTGTGTGCCAGGTGGATAGTCACACGGAAACAGGCGTCCTGTAGATCGAGGGAGGCAAACCAGTCCCCGTGCTCGAGAGCTAGAATGATAGTTGCTAATGTCACCATTCTGAAACGTTGGCCTCCAGCCCCCTGACTTCTTCTGAGTTAGAAAATAGTGGAAATAAAATCCCTTTCCTTTTAAGTTCTCTAGTACCCTCTCCATTGTGCTGATATCCAGCAGACGAGCTACCTCTTGTCTTGGAGGAGACTCACGAGAGGGGTCCCTGAAGAGGGACGGTGAGGGAGGGATAGGTAGGGGGAGCGAAGTGAATGGAATGGTGTAGCCTGATGTAATCAGCTGTAGGACCCATCGGTCTGTGGTGATGGCATCCCATCCGTGTTGAAACGGCCTCAGGCGATGGTGGAAAAGTTTCGTTGTACCACGTTGGCCAGCGGATAGTGGAATGGTTTGCAATCCCTCAATCGACGCGTCAAACCTGCTGCCTGGTGTTTTATTGATTGGTTGGCCTGTTGGTTTGCAGCCACCATCTCTGTTGACGCTGCTTAAGACGACGTTGGTCATAGGGCCTAAATGGGTTGTCAAATAGGAGAAAGGTCTTTCCCTCTGGTAAGGTACATAGCACTTCCGATGAGAAGGCGGTGTGTGTACATGCCTAGCGTCCTAAGCATTGTAAGAACATAAGAACGGCCGTACAGGGTCAGACCAAAGGTCCATCTAGCCCAGTATCCTGTCTGCCGACAGTGGCCAGCACCAGGTGCCCCAGAGGGGGTGGACCGAAGACAATGATCAAGCGATTTGTCTCCTGCCATCCCTCTCCAGCCTCTGACAAACAGAGGCCAAGGACACCATTTTATCCCCTGGCTAATAGCCTTTTATGGACCTAACCTCCATGAAATTATCTAGCTTCTCTTTAAACTCTGTTATAGTCCCAGCCTTCACAGGCAAGCAGTTCCACAGGCTGACTACACGCTGTGTGAAGAAGAACTTTCTTTTATTAGTTTTAAACCTGCTACCCATTAATTTCATTTGGTGTCCTCTAGTTCTTCTATTTAGGGAACTAATAAATAACTTTTCTTTATCGGCCCTCTCCACACCACTCATGATTTTATACACCTCTATCATATCCCCTCAGTCTCCTCTTTTCTAAACTGAAAAGTCCCAGTCGCTTTAACCTCTCCTCATGGGACCCTGTTCCAAACCCTAATCATTTTAGTTGCCCTTTCTGAACCCTTTCCAAGGCCAAAATATCTTTTTTGAGGTGAGGAGACCACATCTGTACACAGTATTCAAGATGTGGGCGTACCATAGTTTTATACAGGGGCAGTAAGATATTCTGGGTCTTATTTTCTATCCCTTTCTTAATAATTCCTAGCATCCTATTTGCCTTTTTGACCGCCGCTGCACAGTGTGTGGAAGTTTTCAGAGAACTGTCCACGATAACTCCAAGATCTCTTTCCTGATTTCTCGTAGCCAAATTAGCCCCCATCATACTGTACGTATAGTTGGGGTTATTTTTCCCGATGTGCATTACTTTACACTTATCCACATTAAATTTCATTTGCCATTTTGTTGCCCAATCACTCAGTTTGGTGAGATCTTCTTGGAGTCCCTTACAGTCTGCTTCTGTCTTGACTATCCTAAACAGTTTGGATATTCATAAATGATCTGGAGAAAGGGCTTGACTAAGTTGAACAGGATTGGTCCTAGGACTGACCCTTGGGGGACACCACTAGTTACCCCTCTCCATTCTGAAAATTTACCATTTATTCCTACCCTTTGTTTCCTGTCTTTAACCAGTTCTCAATCCAAGAAAGGACCTTCCTCTTATCCCATGGCCATGTAATTTACACAAGAGCCTTTGGTGAGGGAACTTGTCAAAGGCTTTCTGGAAATCTAAGTATACTATATCTACTGGATCCCCTTGTCCGCATGTTTGTTAACCCCTTCAAAGAACTCTAATAGATTAGTAAGACAGGATTTCTTTACAGAAACCATGTTGACTTTTGTCCAACAAATTATGTTCTTCTACATGCTTCACAATTTTATTCTTTACTATTGTTTCGACTAATTTGCCAGGTACTGAAGTTAGACTTACCGGTCTGTAATTGCCCGGATCGCCTCTAGAGCCCTTTCTAAATATTGGTGTCACGTTGGCTACCTTCCAGTCATTAGGTACGGAAGCCGATTTAAGGGATAGGTTACAAACCACAGATAATAGTTCAGCAATTTCCCATTTGAGTTCTTTTAGAACCCTTGGATGAATGCCATCCGGTCCCGAGATTTGTTAACATTAAGTTTTTCTATTTGTTCCAAAACCTCCTCTAATGACACTTCAATCCGGGACAGTTCCTCAGATTCATCACCCACAAAGGACGGTGCAGATTTGGGAATCTCCCAACGCCCTCAGCCGTGAAGACTGAAGCAAAGAAATCATTTAGTTTCTCCGCAATGGCTTTATCGCCCTTGATTGCGCCTTTTATAGTTCGATCGTCTAGGGACCCACAGGTTTTTTAGCAGGCTTCCTGCTTCTAATGTACTTAAAAACATTTTGTTATTTCTTTTGAGTTTTTGGCTAGCTGTTCCTCAAAATCTTCTTTTGCTTTTCTTATTACATTTTTACACTTGATTTGACAGTGTTTATGTTCCTTTCTATTTATCTCACTAGGATTGACTTCCACTTCTTAAAAGATGCCTTTTGTCCTCACTGCTTCTTTTACATGGTGGTTAAGCCACGGTGACTCTTTTTAGGTCTCTTGCTATGTTTTTTAATTTGGGGTATACATTTAAGTTGGGCCTCTATTATGGTGTCTTTAAAAGTTTCCATGCAGCTTGCAGGATTTGGCTCTAGTCACTGTGCCTTTTAATTTCTGTTTAACTAACCTCCTCATTTTTGTGTAATTCTTTTGAAATTAAATGCCAGGGTGCTGGTCTGCTGAGGTGTTCTTCCCACCACAGGAATGTTGAATGTTATTATATTATGGTCACTATTCCCAAGCGGTCCTGTAACGGTTATTTCCTGACCTGATCCTGCGCTCCACTCAGGACTAAATCGAGAATTGCCTCTCCTTGTGGGTTCCTGCACCAGCTGCTCCAAGAAGCAGTCATTTAAGCCATTGAGAAATTTTATCTCCGCTTCTCTTCCTGAGGTGACATGTATCCAGTCAATATGGGGCAATTAAAATCCCCATTATTATAGAGTTCTTTATTTTGGTAGCCTCTCTAATCTCCTCAGCATTTCAATGTCAGTATCCCTGTCCTGGTCAGGTGGTCGGTAATATATCCCTACTGCTAATTTCTTATTTTTGGAGCATGGAATTACTATCCATAGCGATTCTATTGAACATGTTGATTCATTTAATATTTTTATTTCATTTGATTCTACATTATCTTTCACATACAGTGCCACTCCGCCATTCCACCAGGTTTCAGTGATGCCTATTATGTCAATCTCCTCATTTAATACTAGGTACTCTAGTTCACCCATCTTATTAGTCAGACTCCTAGCATTTGTGTAGAAGCACTTTAAAAATTTGCCACTGCTTATTTGTCTGCCCTTCCCTGATGCACTGGATTCCTTTGTACGCGGTTGTTTGTCTGCTCTGGCCCATGGTTTGCCCTCTCTCTCCTCCTCTCTTTCTGACTACAGCTTAGAGAATCTTTATCAATGGATTCTCCTCTAAGAGAAGTCTCCCTGATTTACGTGCATCTCCACACCAATCGGCTTTCCCCATCTCTCAGTTTAAAAACAGCTCTACGGCCTTTTAATGTTTAGTGCCAGCAGTCTGGTTCCACTCCTGGTTTAGGTGGAGCCCATCCTTCCTGTATAGGCTCCCCTCTCCCAAAAGTGTCCCCAGTTCCTAATAAATCCAAACCCCTCTTCCCTACACCATCGTCTCATCCACGCATTGAGATTCTGAATCTCTGCCTGCCTACCTGGCCCTGCGCGTGGAACTGGAAGCATTTCCGAGAATGCCACCATAGAGGTCCTGGATTTCAGTCTCTTTCCTAGCAGCCTAAATTTGGCCTCCAGGACATCTCTCCTACCCTTCCCTACGTCATTGGTACCTACATGTACCACGACCACCGGCTCCTCCCCAGCACTACGCATAAGTCTATCTAGATGCCTCGAGAGATCCGCAACCTTCGCACCAGGCAGGCAAGTGACCATACGGTTCTCCCGGTCATCACAAACCCAACTATCTATGTTTCTAACGATCGAATCACCCACTACTAACACCTGCCTCTTCCGAACTGGCATTCCTCCCCTCAGAGGTATCCTCAGTGCGAGAGGATACCGCAACATCCTCTGGGAGGAGGGTCCCAACCACGGGATGGTTTCCTCTGCTCCCATTGAATGCTCTGTTCCCTTGAGACTTTCATCCTCCTTAAGAGCACTGGGGCTCTCAGACTGGAGGTGGGACAGTACTACAGTGTCCTGGAAAGTCTCATCCACATATCTCTCTACCTCCCTTAGCTCCTCCAGTTCAGCCACCCTGGCCTCCAAAGCCCGAACTCGGTCTCTGAGGGTCAGGAGCTCTGCAACGGGTGCACACATACGCCACCCGCCCACAGGGCAGGTAATCATACATGTTACACTCGACGCAATAAACAGGATAGCCCCCACTCTGCTGCTGGGCTTCTTTCTCCATTTTTCTAATGAATAAGTTTAAGTATAAACTGGGATTCTTTTTAAACCTCTGGAATATAGATTATTATAAGAGTTATGTTTTAAAGAAGGCCAGAAGTCACTAGTGCCCTCTAACCTCCCTCTCCAAACTCCCTGTTAGCAGTTCCTGTTCGCAAGCTCCCTGGTCGCTGAGTCACAGGCTTATATAGCTCTGGTAGCCCCTCCCCCTGACTGAGGCTCAGCCAATTAACAGAGGCTTCTAGATTTCAAACCTTTTAGAAGCTCCTTCAAGCAAACAAACAAACCAACCAAACAGACAAACACAAGCTCAGCACACAGCAAATAACTCCCCCACACACAAACACACACTCCAGACAGCCACTTACCACAAGGGTCCCGTTTTTACTCCTCTTTTACCCGGAGAACTCCCTCTCCAAACTCCCTGTTAGCGGTTCCTGTCCGAGAATCCTTACCACAGTGAAGAACCTGGTCAGTTTTTTCAGCAAATAGACTGTATCTTCTACCTTTGATTGAAGCTTCTTTGGCACGGCTGCCATATGCAGCCATGACACCCTGCACATAATCACTGATGTGGCTGTGGTTCGTGCTACCACATCTGCAGTATCCAGGGCGATGTGCAAGGCTGATCGAGAGGCCGCATATCCCTCTTGCACCACAGCCTTAAGGACCTGGCACTTATTGTCCGCTAAGTGTTCCAAGAAAGGCACTAGTTTTGAATAACTATCAAAGTTATGATTGGCCAAGAATGCGGCATAGTTGGCCATTCTTAAGGTTAAAGTGGCCAATGAATAGACCTTCCTCCCTAAAAGGTCTAGGCATTTACTGTTCTTATCCCCAGTAGCGTTCCTGTACTGCGGTACTTTGGCTCTCTGTTGCGCCGCATCCACAACAAGTGAGTTGGGCTGGGGGTGGTTGAAAAGAAATTCCATCCCTTTTGCGGGTATGAAGTACTTCTTTTCGGCCTTCTTGTTTGTTGCTGGAGTGGAGGCAGGTGTTTGCCATATATCATTGGCCACTTCCAGAATTGCTTCATCGAGTGGTAAAGCAACTTTTGACGTTTGTGATGGCTGTAGGCTTCTCAGCAATCGGTGCTGCTTTTGCTGGACTTTTGACAGCTGCACCTCTTGGCTGTCAGCGACCCTTTTGAACAGCTCCTGGAATTGATGCAGATCGTCAGTAGGTGAAGAATCTCCAGGGAAAACAGCATCATCGGGTGAGGACGACGAGATGTATGCAGGAGAATGGTTTTGTGGATCTTCTCTATCCAACAGCTGTCCCTCTTCCGGCTCAGATTGGTCTCACTGTAGACGGGGTGGGAGATTTAGTTTTGTTGTGCATAGTGTGAGTTCAGCGATAGGCCGGTGATCTCCGTAAGCTACACTCCAGGGAATATGAGTAATGGCTGTCATGATGACTGTGCCTGTGTTGACGGTCATAATACAGTCTGGAGAGCATCTATGATAATGCCTGCTTCTGTACATGTCCCGGTGTCTGGAACCAGTGGAAAGTGTAGGGGACCTGGGTGATCTGGATCTGCCCCGTGAATGCACCGGAGAGGGTGGTGAATATCGGTGCTGATGGTAATATCTCAGGGAGAGGGAAGTACGCAGTGAGTAGTGATGTGGGCTCGATGGACAATGGCTTGAGTGAATTGATGGAGCCGGAGAAGGTGAAGGCAGTTCTGGTGAGAAAGCGGCATGCTCCGGGCTCGGTGGTGGTATAGGCAACTTATGAGTTTTCCAGCGTGCTTTAGTCGGTGCCGGAGAGCGTGGGCATCAGTGCCGGCTGTGCACTTGTGTGCGATGACGGTACCGAGGCTAGGCGGCGCCCTGGTGCCAGCTGACTTGTTGGTGCCGACACGGTCGGTGCCGTATGAGCCAGTGCTGTTATGCGCTGCACCGCCGGCGTCACATGTGCCTCCGCTGCCAGTACCGATGCAGGTGCTAGTGCCGGTGCCGCAGTAGGTGCTGGTCTAGTTTCCGCAACTGCTACGGGTGCCGCCTGTATTGTCGATGCTGGACTTGGTGCAGACGCACTTCGAACCTGCTTTTGCGTGTCAGGTTGGTGGATTGTGGATTGTGGTTGCGCCCGAAGTGCCTGGCTTGTCTCCCGTGCTCACTTGTGTTGATGGCAGGGAGCAAGAGGGAGAAGGTCTTCTTTTAGAATGTGTCGCCCTCGGAGAAGAAGGTCGGTGCCTGGCAACTGCCAGAGATTCCGAAGGGCCAGGGGGTCCAACTGCGGCTGAAGTGCCTTATCGAAAAGCAGCATTTTTAGCCACATATCCCGGTCCCGCATAGTCCAAGCCGTAAGCTTTGAGCAATGGGGACATTTCTGAGGGATATGTCCCTCGCCTAGGCACCTTATGCATGAGGAATGTCCGTCTGATGCGGGCATCGGCTCGCGGTATGTGCCACACTTCTTAAAGCCTGGTGATCCTGGCATGGTAGCGTCATGATGAAATTTCTTGGGGTTTTTTGTTTGTTTGTTTTTAAACAAACGTGCTCAACAGAGTGTAACAAACTAACTAATAACTGGTAACTATATACAATTTTTTTTGTCTTAATTCCTAACAGGATTGAACGCAAGAGGGAGCTCACGCCATCTGCACCCATGGACGGTTAGGAGGAACTGGCGGGGGCCAGATCGCACGCTCAGAAATGACACGAAAGGCGCAAGACGGCCAACACGCGTGCGTGGTTTGGCAGATGACTGCTGAAAAGATCTCCGATCTGCGGCGCCAGGACGAGCCCGACACCTACAATGGAGCACCCACGGGGACACTACTCCTAGAAGAATTGTTGGAAACAAAAGCAGGGGGGAGGAAAACCTAGGGAAAGATTTACTTTTATCTACTTTCGCTTCCTCTGGGATATCTCTGGAAGCATATGTTTAAGAACACAGAAGAGTCTCTAGAGAAGACTGAAGAGGTTGGATAAGTGAAGGGAAATGACCTGCTGAGGTTTCTTGATGGAGACTACAAAAAATGGCCTCCATCAGCAGGAAGCAACAAGGCTCAGAGGGCTTGTTCAGCACTGCCAAAACTTCCTCACTACCTTCTCCCCTGCTTCAAACTGAAATCCACCCAGAAAAATCTCTTGGCTGACCCCCTGATGATCATTTCGTGCTGTAGAACAGATAAATATGTCACGATCACCCAATTTCTGCTAGCTAGCAATTTCTGCTGCTGGCTGGCTTCAAGAAGCCTGTCAGGCACACAATGCAAGTCATAACAGACTGATGAAATGAGCTGGTACAAGAGCGGCAAAGCTCTCTTGCCTACTTTCTTCTTCAGAGAACTGACTCCTTATGGAGTAGATGTCTATGCAGTGTGCAGCGGCAGTCAAAAAAGCAAACACGATGTTAGGAATCATTAAAAAAAGAGATAAAGAATAAGACAGAATATCTTATTGCCTGTATATAAATCCATGGTATGCTCACATCTTGAATACTGCGTACAGATGTGGTCTCCTCATCTCAAAAAAGATATATTAGCATTAGAAAAAGTTCAGAAAAGGGTAACTAAAATGATTAGGGGTTTGGAACGGGTCTCATATGAAGAGAGATTAAAGAGACTAGGACTTTTCAGCTTAGAAAAGAGGAGACTAAGGGGGGGATATTGTAGAGGTATATAAAATCATGAGTGGTGTGGAGAGAGTGAATAAGCAAAAGTTATTTACTTGTTCCCATAATATAAGAACTTGGGGCCACCAAATAAAATTAATGGGCAGCAGGTTTAACACAAAAGAAAGAAAGTAGTTCTTCACACAGCGCACAGTCAGCCTGTGGAACTCCTTGCCTGAGGAGGTTGTGAAGGCTAGGACTATAATAGGGTTTTAAAAAGAGCTAGATAAATTCATGGAGGTTAGGTCCATTAATGGCTATTAGCCAGGATGGGTAAGGAATGGTGTCCCTAGCCTCTGTTTGTCAGAGGGTGGAGATGAATGGCACGAGAAAGATTGCTCGATCGTTACCTGTTTGGTTCACTCCCTCTGGGGCACTTGGCATTGGCCACTGTTGGCAGACAGGATACTGGGCTAGATGGACCTTTGGTCTGACCCAGTATGGCCATTCTTATGTTCTTATGATAGCCACCCAAGGCATGTTGATACAAAAAAAGCTTCAGCCAGGACACTCCAGTCACCTTTGTGCAGAGAAGCAAGAAACAATTGGGGAGCAAAGTCTGGGAAGAGCCAAAACTTTTTTGGTCTCGGCTCCTTGCCTGAGTGACAGGGCCAGGAGGAACACCCAATGGTTGCATACACTATGTGAAACCACATCTTTGGAAGATTAACAAAAACATTTTATGAATAAGTAATCACAACTAGATCACCAAAATTCATTTACTACTGTCTATCAATATAAAAGCCACACTATTTTTTATCCACTGAATACAAATGGACACTTAAAACGTTACAGCAATTGTCATTTGAGCCAGACCAACCAATTACATAGCATTGTTTATTTGTTTTAAAGAAAAGAAATTTGTTTCTGTATACTGTATAAATTTACAAACTTTCTGCAACATATGCAAATACATATCTTTTGCCTCTCCAGGCTAATTGGGAACTGAATAGCTCTAGCCCTTTACGGAAGTTAAATACAAGAATCATGAAAACTGTCTTTGCAGCACACTAATTTCAGACTTAAATTGGTTTCCTACCATGTTTATTTCTTCCTTCCAAGTTATTCTCTAAATGTGACATTGTGACAGTGTCATTATTTTCAATTACATTGTATTTTTAGAAGATCGGATCAGACAGATGTGTCAATAGTTTTATGTAAAAAATTTGCCAAGTTTGATTGCAATACATTCAAGTTTCACAGTTTTATAGTAACAAGTTTTACAGTAACAAAATATTACTGCACTTATTTGTAGTAATCTAAGAACATGTTTTAAAATAGAAGCTTTTTTTTTTTTTTAAAGTATCTTTAAATTGTCTTTTCATGTAATTAGTTTCAGTTTCAATCAAGTCAATTCAACAATAAAGTCTCGGGCCCACACTGATGTAATATTTTGCAAGGGAAAAAATTAAAAAGAGGAAGACTTTGGTCTGTGACCTAAATCTGAAGAGCAGCGCAACAATAATTTTTCTAGGAAGGATGCACTTGTGAGAATAAAGCATATCAAGAGTTTCTCTCTCTAAAGAAGAGAGAAAATGAACCTGACATTTATTAGTACGCATGAAGGTATTTCACCTTCATTTGCACTCATGGAAATAGGATACCTTTTATTATCTTAAAAGGAGATTGTTATTTTTGCATGGATCATTTTTCCTAATTGCCACATATATATAGTAAGTAAACAACATAATAAAGCTCTATTTCTGAAACATGTGAATGTTTTGAAAAATATCACTCAATCGTTTTACTTACTTTAAAAGAAAAGTGAATAGCAGATTCGGGAGGATAAACAATGAAGTGTCTTAAGGTAAAACCAAAACCTTGCGACGTCCTCCTTAACACAACTGTTTTTGGACCAGGCCAAGAGAATGTTTCTTCTTCCTCTGATGGCGATACAACTTCACTCTGCTCTTTTCCATCTTTATGTTTTGACACCTAAAACAGATTTTTAAAAGTACTAGGTAAGGAAAAAAAAAAAGCTGTAAATTCTATTTTTTTTTAACGAGACACTCCATCTTCAAGAAACAGAATTTACAAAACAAAATATACACAGGATCATTTTAGCAAGCTGTAAGTTTTCCTAATACACTAAGACTGGTTGAGAATATATTTAAAACTGTGTGAAACTGTATTTACCTCAGAAAGTGAATAAAAAAAAAAATCAAGTGCCAGTGTTTAATATTTTGTACTGAACTCATCTAGGGAGATCCATACAGATTGAAAATCTTGTCTAGCATACTTTACTCAAGTACAAATACTGATCTGCTTCCTTTGTCCCTGCTGGGAGTCAGGTATTTACCCAGCACACACATACATACATGTATGGTACACAGACCATTCTGTCCTGACCTGTACTTCACATTAGAATGGCCAAACAGGGTCAGACGAATGGTATCCCAATGTCTGAAAGTGGCCAGTGCCAGATGCTTCAGAGGGAATGAGCTGAACAGGGAAATATATTGAGTGATCCATCCCTATAGGCCCAGCTTCTAGCAGCAATCAGAGGCTTAGGGAAACCCAGAGCATGCAGTTATCCCCTTGGCTAATAGCCACGAATGGATCTATCCTCCATAAACTTATGTAATTGCTTGTTTTCACCAAGCTATACTTTTGGACTTTACAATGTCCCCGGCAATGAGTTTCACAGGTTGGTTGTGCATTGTGTGCAGGAAGTATTTCTTTATATTTGTTTTAAACGGCTGCCTAATAGTTTCATTGGGTGACCTCTGATTCTTGGGTTATAAAAAGGAGTAAATAATACTTCCCTGTTCACTTTCCCGAAACCATTTATGATTTTATAAACCACAACCATATTTCCATCCCCTCTCCCGTTGTCTCTTTTCTAAGCTAAATAGCCCAAGTCTTTTTAATCTTGTCTTGTATGGAAGTTGTTCCATATCCCTAATGATTTTGGTGTCCTTCTCCACACCTTTTCCAATTATAAAATATCTTTCTTGAGATAGGGTGACCAGAACTGTATGCAGTATTCAAGATGCACAAAACCATGGTATGCCCAAAACAGCAGTATATTTTCTGTCTTATTAACTATCCTTTCCTAATGGTTCCCTACAGTGTTACACTTTATACAGTATTACACTTCCACTGGATTTTGGGCAGATGCTTTCAGAAAACAGTATGCAGTGACTCCAAGATAGATAGATAGATAGATAGATATCTCTCTCTGTCATCCTGCAGGGGGAGGGTGGGGGGAGAGAAAGGGGCATCATGTGTCACACTGTGTCCCACAGCCCCTCCCTTTGCCTGCAGCCCCTACCTCCGCCCTCAGCCACATGGCCTCCCCCCTGCCCTGTGCTCCAGGGAGCCGCGAGCCACATAGCCTCCCCACTCCCCGGTGCGCCGGGGAACCACAAACACTGTGACCTCCCACCTTGTCCCTCCCCCATATCTGGGGAAGGGGGAAAGCCACGCAGCTTCCAGCTGGACCCGGCCCAACCACCCATCCGGCAGCCGGGGCAAAGAGAGCCGGACCTGCCACAGTGAGGCCTCAGCCTGGCTCTGCTCAACTCCACCCCCTACCCCCCCATCTCTCTCCCTTCCACCCCACAGCAGCCGGAGGGAAAAGAGCCAGGCTGGGGAAGGGAGGAGAGAGAGTTGAGGGAGAGGTGAAGGGGAAGGAGGTAGAGTTGGGGCTGGCTAGGCCTCCCCCGCTTCCCGGCAGTGGTTGGGCTAGGCCTGGCCAGGCGAGGCCTCAGCCTGGTCCCTCCCCCAATGGAAGAGCATAGCCAGGGCTGGTGTGGCCTTGGCCTTGCCCAGTGGCAGGAAAGAAGATCCAGGGGTGGCCTGGCCTCAGACTGTCCCCACTCCCAGTTATGGTTGCCAGATGGTTTAACCAAAAATACCGAACATCCCCCCCCCCCCGAAAAAAGGGGAAAAAATTCTGTTTAAAAAAAGGGGGGGGAAGATCAAAGTTGGGGGAAGGGGGGGGAAGGTCCCAGAGAGTTA
This sequence comes from Rafetus swinhoei, assembly GCA_019425775.1. Taxonomy (NCBI): domain Eukaryota; kingdom Metazoa; phylum Chordata; order Testudines; family Trionychidae; genus Rafetus; species Rafetus swinhoei. The sequence continues at coordinate 225,785,386 of CM033424.1, forward strand.
TTAAGCAAAAAAATTTTAAAAACAGCATGGCCCCTTTAAGAACAGGAGGGGCTGAGCTCTTCCTCTCCTAACAGGCTGCCGGTGGCCATCTTGCCTCCCTCCCTGCTCCGCCAGACAGCTCCCCTGCAGAACCAGGTAAGCAGTGGGGGGGGGGGCTGGGCCCAATTGCTGAGTGTGTGTAGGGTTGCCAGGTGTCTGGTATTGACCCGGACAATCTGGTATTTTTGCCCTCTGGCCAGGGGAAAAAAAAAAAAAAAAAAAAAAAAATCAGAGCATATCAGACATTTCAGGTGTCCGGTATTTTCTGAATTGTTTTACCAGACAGGAGCCGAAAATACCGGACTGTTCGGGTCAATACCAACACCTGGCAACCCTACCCCCAGTGGCCAGGGAGAGAGCCAGGCCCAGCATGGCTTCAGCCTGGTGCTACTTCAACCCAACCCCTCCCGGCAACTTGGGATAGGGGGAAGAGCCAGAGAAGTCTCAGGCCCACCCCAGTGGTCAGGGGAAGGAGAGCTGGGCCAGACCCAGACCCTCCCTGGCAGCCAGGGGGAAAAACCAGGCATGACCTCACCCCAGCCACCCTCCCCAGCGGTGGGGCCCAAGAGCCAGGGCTGACTTTGGGGGGGGAGGGCAGCCTCGGACACTCCCTGGCAGCTGGTGGGGGAGGAAGAGCCAGGATGGGGCAGGGGAAGAGCCAGGGATAGTGGCAGAGGAAGGAGAGGGGTAACATCAGACCCTCCCCAGCAGCTGGGGGGAGGGGGAACAGAGCTGGGGCCAGGGTGGCCTCAGCCCCGGCCAAGAGAGGGGTTGGTGAGCATAGCAAGCACCCTAATCATAGGTATATATTGGGGATTCTGTTTTCTAACAATGAATTTCATCTGCTGTTGTTGCCCAGTCACCCAATTTTGTGAGATCCCTTTGCCATTTTCACAATCAGCTTTGAGCTTAACGGTGTAATTTTCTTTCACCTGCAAACTTGGTCTCCTTACTGATTATGCCTTTCTTCCAGATCATTTATGAATATGTTCAACAACACTGGTCCCAGTACAGATTTTGGGGGAGCCCACTATTTACCCCCCTCCACTGTTAAAGCTGTCCATTTATTCCTACCTTTTTTTTTTTTCTTTAACCAGTTATCGATCTCAGGTGGACCTCCTTATCCAGTGACTGCTTGCTCTGCTTAAAAGCCTTTCATGAGGGACCTTGCCAAAGGCTTTCTGAAAGTCCAAGTGTACAGCATCCTGTAGATTACCCTTAACCACATACTTGTTGACCCCTGTCGAAGATTTCTGATAGATTGAGGAAGCATGATTTCCATTACAAAAGCCATGCTTCTTCCCCAATATATCATGCAACTTGTGTGTCTGGTAATTCTCTTCTTTACTTCATAGTATGCTCAGAATTGATATTCTGAGAGCAGCAGTAGCTGCTGAACCTGATCAGTTATTACTTTTTAACCTCTTCACTTCCCTCCAATTATCACACTCCATCTGACAAAACTAAACATGCAGGCCCATCTACACTGGTTCACAAGTTAAATATTCTGTCCCTGAAAAGGAATTACACAAAGTATAGACAAAAGCAAATCCAATGTCTGCTTTACACCACAACATGTAGAGCAGCGTGACAAAAGAAATGAAAAAGTCATTTCATTTGTTAGTCTACTTGATATACATTTAGTCTTTTGCTATTCAAGCAAATACTGGCAAACTTTATTTTGGAGTTCATTCCTAGAGAGTGATTCACCCCCATCAACGTCACCCAAAATTATACAAGTAGCAAAGTTAAAATACCATCTGCTGTAAATTACACCTCACCCTCCCAAGCATTAAAAAAAAAAAAAAACAACACACACACGTTTTTAAGAATAATCCTAAATATTTATGTAGCTTTTATATAACTATATGAACTATAGTTCAAATTACGCAGTTTTGTTAAATTATATATCATCTTATCCCTTCATGCAGCTGCATCTTCAGGCAGGAATCCTTTATTCATAATGACATCCACTTGTGATTTTCCAAGCCAATGCCACTTCATGCTTATTTACCTCAAAGCTGAAGTCAAAATAGTTTTTTTAAAAAACTATATGAAACTCTATGAGGCCCTCCAAAAAGGATCCAATCTTCTCTGTTTGCTTTGGGTATTTGATCTGGAAATCATTCAGATTTTTTTTTTTTTCAATTAGCAAGACAACTGCACAGTTTAAGTTTAATATTAAAACTGTATCTATTAGATTAAAAGTGGGCTAGGTCTCCAATATAAACGCTTTTCTGTACTCATTTTTAATCTATGGGAATTAGAGAGATTAGAATTAACTGGAATTGGAGAGAAGAAAGGTAAACTGTCCAGGGAAGAGAGGTTTCTGCATGAGCTATTTTCTCCAAGAAATATGAATGATAATAGTCCGCACATCATACTTCACCTGTGGTTGAATCGATTGTGGGGAATTAAATATGAAAATTCTTCATGCTGTGAGCCTAATACAATGCCCACTGAAGTCATTTGTATATTGTTTGTTATTTATTATTCTGATAATAGTATCTACATCAAAGAAAACATACGTTTTAAGGAGAATTTGAGACACTCAGGTGGCCATTTGAGAACTTTACTGAGTAGCTCTCTTCCCAAGCATAAGGGAAAGTCATGGCAGAATGTGAGCAATGCTTGTAGGAAAAGTGTACAAGTGGTTGCTAAAGGTCAGTCTCACCAGCAGAGTGAATGGGGGGAGGGGCAAATGTCATAAGAAGTTATCCTGGCAACTGGAACCTAAGTGATGGAATACACTACAAGTGAAGATAGGAAACCTGTGCTTGGCATGGTAGAAATGGGTAATCCAAAAGGGGATGAGGTGATCACACAGGCCAAGAAACTTAGAGACAGGCTTAATTAAGGTATTCAACCTTTTAGTATAGCTATCAAGTTACCTTTTTAAACACTTCACTATACCATTTTACTACATAGTTTCTGTATTATGGATGTAAGCAACTAGTCAACTATCCAATAACCATGTTTATCTCTATCAGAGAGAGGCAGCAAGAGGGGAGCAGGAGCCGGTGCTGGGGGGGAGCCAGATTAAAGGCCGGTTGCCACCCCTCCAGCACCATCTCCACAGATGGGCAGGGGAAGCAGAGACGTAGTAGGGGACCAGGCGTGAGCTGGGAATCAGCTAAATCCCAGCTCACGCCCAGTCCCCCCCACCTCACTGCACTTGTGCTTTTTAAATGTATTAAGAGCCTGGCAGATCTTAATACATTTAAAAGGCAGAACCACAGCGGGGTTAGCTCCTGGGGAAGGGAGATTGCCCAGCCACAGTTGGGTTGTTCCCCCTCCCCCACCCATCAACTAATCGACTAGTTGATGAGCTGATTAAATGCCATTTAACATCCTTATTTTGTATGTGATTTTTTTCTCCAGTTCAATCAATTGAGCTATGTAAACAAGGCTAATAAATGCTTTAACTTATAACCCTCAGATTGTCTTGTATGTACAGATGTATCCTCTCAAAAAGTGTCTTACATGCTCATGAAAAAAAAGAGAACTAATCCAATAGGGATAGAGCTGGTCTGAGCCCATTAACTGAGCAAACAGTACTTCAACCACTGGCCTCAGAACACTGGAAAACTCTTCAGTACTAAATTTTTCAAGACATAATGCAGAAATTCAGTTATTTAACTCCCATATAATAGTGTAGAGATAAAAGTCAATTTTGTACAGAATGTGGTACATTTGAAAACTTTTGAGCAAGCAAATAGAAATAAGAAAAAAATCACATTAAATGTGAATGGTACACATTCAAGTGCAAGATAAACTTTTAAATATGTTATGTATATTCCATGCTTTTAAAGTTTAAAAGTTAAACATTTATTACGAGAGTGTTACACCATTAATTTATGTAGCTAGCAAGGATCTGGTTAATCAAAGAGAAATTTCAGGATGAGTAATCAGTGAAGCTTAGTTCTTTTGAAACTGAAATCTGATCAATAAAAAACCCATAAGAGCTCAAGTAGTATGCAACATAGCAATTGGATTGATCTGAGATTATTAGACCATTTCTGGAGTTAAGAGACAAGGTGGGTGAGGTAATATCTTTTATTGGTGCAAAATTCTTTTGGTGAGAGACAAGCTTTCAATCCACACAAAGATTTCTCTGTGTTGTTCAAAAGCTTGTCTCTCATCAAAAGAAGTTGGCCCAATAAAAGATATTACCTCACCCATCTTGCCCCTTTCACATCCTCCGCTACCTTTAGTTAAATCTTAAAATTGTAAAGGAATTAACACATGTATGTGTCAACATTTAGCACCACTGAGATTGTGTATAATGGCATGTAGCCCATTGGTGACTGCCAACAACAAATATCCCAAAACTACTGGAGACTAGACATTAGGTGAGGAGCGTTCTCAGTTACTACAGAGAATTCTCTTCTAAGTATCTGCCTGCTGGGTCTTACACACACACTCAAAGCCTGATTGTCATATTTGAGGTCAGGAGGGAATCCCCGCACCCAGTCATATTGACAGATACCCTGGGGGGTTTCTTTTGCCTTCCTCTGCAATATGAGGCATGGGTCACTTGCAACTTTGAACTAGTGTAAATGGTGAATTCTGTGTAACTTCAAAGCTTTATTTTAAACCATGATTTGAGGACTTCCATAATCCAGCCAGAGATTGGGGGTCTATTTCAGGAATGGGTAAGGTTCTGTGACCTGCAATGTGCAGGAAGTCAGACTAGATCCGGGGTGGGCAATTATTTTTGCTTGGAGGCCACTTAAAAATGTTTTGAAGTAGCCCCAGGCCACCCTGGAAGAGGCGGGGCCTAAATGGGAAGGGGCGGGGCTACCCCACCCCCAGACCATGATTGGCCTGGGGGCGAGGGAGCCTCTTTGCCCCCCTTCCCACTGGGCACCCAGGGTGGGGGGGGAGAACAGAGGAAGCTTCGCAAGCTCCTCCTTGCCCCCAGGCCAATCAGGGCCTGGGGAACGCAGTAAGCCTCCTCCCGCCCTGCGAGGAGCACGTGGCACTTTGAAGCACTGCGGGCTGCTCACAGGGCCGGAGCAGGGCGAAGGAAACTTCACGCAGCTCCCCTGTCCTCAGGCCCTGATTGGCCTGGGGCCGGGGGAGCTCATGAAGCTCCTCTGCTCTCCCTCCACCCTGCGAGCAGCGCCACACGCTGCTCGCAGAACGGAGAAGGCTTTGGGTGTTCCCTCGCCCCCAGGCCCTAATTGCTCTGGGACCAGGGGAGCAGCTGGCCCGCGGAGGCCCTTTTGCCCACCCCTGGACTAGATGATCAGGATGTTCCCATCTTACTTTGAAGTCTATGAAAGATGTTAGACATGTATTCGCAGACCACCTACAGCAATAGCAGTGTAAGGTTCTCCATATAGCCATACCATCTGAAAGGACAGATTGCATGGGTGGGGAAAGGTAAGAGACCTGCCAATAATGTGTCTGAAAATATCAATTACAGTACAATGACAGCAGCACTCATGTCACAAAACACAATTTGTTTCACCCAAATAACCATCAGATATCAGCAATTTTCAGGCACTGCTCTAACCAGAGAAGGATCTGAACTAGGAAAGGTCTACACTAGGCAATGTTGAACTAAGGTACGCAACTCCAGCTACATGAATAGATGTCCGTTAGATCAAGTTGCCATGGCATCTCCTCTGCCTGGGGGGGCGGGCGGGGAGGGAAGAAAGAGGGATGTCAATGGGAGAAACTCTCCCATCAATTGCCTTACGCTTCTCCATCTGGTGGAGGACTGGCATTGATGAGAGCGTATTCAGCGATCAGTTTAGCTTAATCGATTTGGGGGGGTGGGGGGGAAGAGTTCCCTTCAGCACAGATCTCCTGGTAAGTGTAGACAACGCCCAAGTTACAAGTTAAAAACTCTGTGTCACGTTACTAGCCCAATGAACCAGACACACACACACACACACACACACACACCCCGCATTCCCTAAAAAAAAAAAAAAAAAAATCACACCCTATCCACTCAAACCTCCCTCTTTAGAAAAAGCTTTTCGAAAGGAAAAGGAGGAAGTTTTCCAATATAAAATTAAGCTGTATGATACACAAGAAAAAAAAAAAAAAAAACACATACAGGAAAGCAATTATGTTGATTTCTATAGACAAGAATGACTTACTAAGGGCAGAGCTCCTACATGTTTTTACTTGTGAACTGAATAAATATGATTGTCGTGTAGAAGTTAAGAATACACAAATGTGTCATTTCCTAAAGGTGACTTCACTCTGAAGAAGCTTCACTTACATTTACATTTAATGACAATAAATGATTCATTATGTAAGTTCTGACAAACTAAAAGACTATTTTGTAGCATACACCTTAATAAAGCTGTGTGTGTGTGTTTCATTTTAAACAGAAGTTAAATCCCTGAATCTGTATGGATTATCCAGTCAAACTCAACCAACAAAACAGATAAGAGCTGAACAGTCCAAGTTTAAGTACCCTTTCCCTAAAGAGAGTTCACAAGACATTTCAAGTGCTGAGAGAAAGGAGGGTTTTTTTTTTCAAATCTCAAACTATTTCCTTTTCTGTAAAGTTACCATAAAACACGAGATGCTGAAGTTTACAGTAAATATTTCACCTTGAATATTTCATTTAATAATAAATACTCTTTTCTGAACTGCGAAGATATCTACTGACTGCAGGATAGACAGACTCTTGAACTTAATAGGTTAGTATCATGGAAGCCCAACAAGTTGTGCAGCAACACTAAACAAGATTAAAAGACATACTTAATGTTTTGAAATAAAAATAAAATATTTCATATAAAAAAACCCAGAAAATATTCAGCTATTCAGACCATCTTCATAAAATAAAGTAGACCAAATAAAGAGCACAAACCTACTTTACAAATTATTAGCAGGTTACCATTAAGCTTCTGAGCACTTATTACAGTTAGTCCTGTCTGGCCATGACAAAGGCATGGAAAACTGCAACAAAAAATCCTAAATCCAGAAAAATCTTCCATTTGGCTTACTTCCCAAACTCTCAATACACCTCTCTTTTTCTCTTCATATAGAACTCTGTTGTCTGGACAACTAACCACCATTAAACATATGTTAACAGTTGCCTTAAAAATATGAAAGAGACTTTATATTAAAGGATGAACACTAACCAATTAATCTTCAGAACAACCCTGCAAGTATATAGCTGCTAGCATAAAAGTTTAAATACTATGGATACAACAACAGTCATCTGTGGTAACTTTTTTGACTCCAACTGAGGTTTGCAGAATCACTTGAGTTGTGTGTTGACGTGTCTTTGTTGATGTAGTAGACAAACTGTAGCATATTGTGTGATGGGCTGGTCACAACCCTGACTGCACGTTAGTTTATATAAAACAATAAAATATTACGGGAGACTACTTATAGTGTAAATTAATTCTCTGAATGAAGGTACAAGTAAATACCAGAAAAATCAAAAGTTATATTCCTTATTCTTTAGGTGCATGTCTGATCTATTACATACATACACAGGGAAAGATTTTTAGAGGGCACAAATATGAATTAGGTGCCAAACTTCTATTTCTTCTCCCACTTTCTATGGGAGTTGAGATCCAGATGCCCTGTGTGCCTTCCAAAATCTCTCCCAAAATTAAGTTAAACTCTATTCAATGTTTCATGGCTGATTAATACATAGGATCAGATCATTGCAATTCAGCAACAAGCCATGTTAGGCATGGGAAGATTAGGTGGTCAGAGGCAAACCAACTCTACCTAAGCTTTTGGCGACACAGTACCCACATCAAAGCGTGGCCATGGCAAACACACTCTGGAAGAGCGAAGAGAGTAAGATTCCTCCTGCATTTCCCCTCCATGCCAGTGGAAGTGTCTGACTCCTGCATAGACATGCATGGCTGAGAGGACAGATATTTCCTGTGTTCTCTCCCTATCTCAAGTTGTGCAGGACTGAAACAATTGTTGGTGCAGAAGAGCTCTTGAAACCACCATCTGCAATGCTAGAATTCTGGGCTGGGAAGCTACCTCCTCCTCATGCATTCACATTCTAACTTGGGACGTGAAAGTGTAATTGTTTACATGGTTAACTAATGAGCCCAGTCACAGTCCCTCCCCACATGCTGCTCCCTTTGTATCAGAGGTAGTGGGGGAAGAGGGATGGTAGGAGCCAGTGTATGTAGGGAGCCAACTTAAAAGCCAGTTCTCCACGTGCACAGGCTCCCAGGAAGCTGACTGCCTCTCCACTCCTGCATGGAACCAATGACATTTTCAGCGGTTACACGTTTACTTTAATAAATACATTTTAACATCCCTAATTCTAACACTGAATGGATTGACAGAGGGTTTAGTTTAAATAAACCCAATACATTCACTGTGGAAGCTCACAGAAATGGCACCTTCCACTAGTCTCTAGTTTTACAATCAGCAATTTGAACAAGTGTGAATTTTGCTCCTCATGGAGGAATACCGTTTTATAGCCAAAACAAGTGTATCAATTTATCTTTTTTCAATACTTCTCTAACACCCCAATGAGTTGCAACTTAAGAACAGAAGCTAAGAAGGGACAGAGCATTTCTAGGACCTTATTGCCTCTTACTTTGTCTCATTCTTTCGTTGTACTTCCCTGTCTGTCTCTATCCATCTGTTCTCTCTTGTGTTACTTAGACTGAAAGCTTTTTGTGGTAGAGATCATCTTTGTAACCTAAGTTTGTACTGTGCCTAGCATAAGGGATTCCTGTCCAAGAGTAAGGATCCTTGGTGCCGTGGTAAGACAAACAATGTTACTCTTATGCTTTTTTGTATATTTGTACACTACGGTAGGGATGAAGAGGCTCTTGATCTCACATATTTCATATTGTGCTTTGTTCTGAAAGTCACGGTTAGAATTAGGGATGTAAAATCCCTTTTAATTGGTTAACCAGTTAAACGTAGTATTAAATACTACATTTAACGGGAGAATGGTGGAGCTCTGCTGGCCCTGTGCGAGGCTGCTGCTTCCGGCCCTTAGCAGGTCTATTGGCTCCAAACCTATGCGGGCTGGGAGCCAGCAACCCTCCACCCATGGCAGGCCATGGGCTACTCCTAGGTACCAGTTAATTACCTGGTGAGCATCACACACACTAAGAGTGATGCTTATTGGGTAACTCGTTACATGTTCATATCCCTAGTTAGGACTGGTTTCTGAATTTTACCCACTCTATTCTGTTAAACTCCTTTTACTAACAAACCTTGTTTAAAGCCTTTTAACTGCAAACAGAAAGTCCTTGTAAATGTTACCCAATGTATAGCCATGGAAGCTAAAATAGTCTATTCAGAGAAAAGCTATAGCTGGACCAGCAGTACTGCAGACTTTACGGCACACCTCTATGAATCTGCCTGTGCAGATACTCCAGCATACTCTGCTGTTGACTTTTCTGTTGAGACTATGACAAAAAGTGATAACTGCAGTAGACAGTTCTATGATATGGACATATGCTTGTTGGTGTGCTGAGATCAATCCCTTTTCTCTCACGCAGAAAGTCAGCCGATATAAGATGGTAATATCTTTCAGATACTACTGATCTGGGCTTAATTTCAGACAGCAACCCCAAAATGAAAGTCTCCTATGCAGGATTATCAATCCCCAGAGTCATCGACAGACCTCAAATAAATTTCATGCTCCATATCTAACTCTGTAAATACTTCGATAGGCTGCTTCCTATCTATGTCCCCTATTTTGCACAAGCGTTGAATTCAGCAGCACCGAATAGTGTGGAACAGCATAAAACAAGTTGAGCATTGTGCCTCTATGGATCCTACAGTGCTTAAACCCAAAAGGGAGAACCCTTTGTTCGCCTTATTGTTTATATCTGAGCATCTGTCACTGTGCCAGCAGTCCCTCTAAAACGGTCAGAGCTTGGGGAGGACCCAGAAGTCTAACACTACGTTTTTAGCAGGTTTTATGTCCTCTGGGGTCTCATATTTTAAATTTTTATATATATTTGTATTATGTTTAAACATTTTTTGTAAGCCGCCTTGAATATTTTAAATAGAGAGGTGAGGTAAAAATATTTAAATAAATAAATAAAATAATAAACAACACATCCTGCCAGATCATACCCTGTATGGTAGAAAGCAAAGATTAAGTCCTTTACAGTCAAGCACCTCCAGAGAGCTGATCATTCTGGATGACATTAGGGCACAGAAAAGTCACTTAGATGAAAAATAAAATCTTATTGTATGGCAAGATAGTCTTTAATATATGCAAAGGTCCATTTCTTGAGTAATCAGAACCCTCCCATTTTTCCATCTAATAAAATGTATTAATCCAGTTTAAGATACAAGTATAGGAAAGATGAAATCCCTGCCTCAGAAGTGGGCATAAATTCAAACGCATCAGGGATATTTATTTTCTCTCTTTTGCTGGAAATTAAATATGTACCTCTAGTCAAAAATCACAAAAATAAAGAAAAAAAAACTGCACAGCAAATGAATGAATGACAAAACTATAACACTGCTTTAACTGTACAGGGAAACTGCTTTGAAAGCTGGCTGAAACCTGGCTACATGAACAGGTCACCTCAGAGTTTAACCAGGAAGCTAACTGCAATGCAGTACTTCATGGTTCAAAATGAAACTTAAAAAGGAATCTTCCTGATGAAGGTATGGGCTAGAACAGTTGTCACCAACCAACAGATCAGGATCCACAGGTAGATCTTGGAGCCTCTGACAGGTGATCCTGACGGGCTTGGCCAAGAGGCTATCAAGTGCCAGCATTTCAGCTGCTCCTCCCCCCCACTGCTGCTCATCTCCTGCCCTTTGCCTTGGAGCTGCCCCTCCCCCTGGGGAGCCTCCTGCTTTCTGAGCAGGGCAGGGGAGGGAGAGAAGGGGCACTTATGTCAAGGTGCTCCCTCTACTATCCTGTATCCTTTCTCCACAGAGCAGAGTGGGGGGATACAACAGGACTTGGGATGGCGTTTGCTGGCTGCTTTAGGGAGTGGTCCAGGGCAGGGGTGAACTTGCCTTAGCCCCACTGCACCGCCACCTGAGGTAAACAGAGCCCAGCTGGAGCTCACATCCCAAACTCCTACCCCAGTCACGAACCCCCGCCTGTACCCCAAACCCCTGTACCCCAAGCCCCTGCCCTAGCCCCGAGCACCCCTGCATCCAAACGCCAGCCCAGAGCCTGCACCTAGAACCCCTCCTTCATCCCAACTGCCTGCCCCAAAAGCAGCTCAGAGCCCCTCTCGCACTCCAGATCCCTTAATCCAAGACCAGAGCCTGCACCCCAACACTCTTCCCCAGCCTGATGAAAGTGAGTGAGGATGGACAAGAGAGGGAGGATGGAATGAGCAGGGGCAGGGCTTCGGAGAAAAAGTGGGAAGGAGGTGGGGTATATTTGAGGTAGATCTTGGATTGCATTTACATTCAAAAAGTGATCTTGTGCTTAAAAACGTTGGAGACCACTGGGCTAGAAGCAGGAAAAAAAAACCCATCAGCAATGGCCTTGACTAGGTCTTCAGTGCAGTTTATCTGGGTGATTGACACCCAGGCTGAGCACTTTAATTAGACTGTCTTGGATGAGAAGCAAAGCTATACTTGAGTTACTGTCTCCTCACTGGTGCTTCACCTGCTCATAGAATCATACAATGCTAGAACTGGAAAAGACCTCAAGAGGTCTCAAGTCCAGTCCCCTACACTCATGGCAGAAGTACCATCTAGATCAGGGGTGGGCAATAATTTTGGAAGGGAAGCCATGTCACAAATTTTGGAAGTGGCCACGGGCCGACCCAGAAGGGGCTAGCCTTGGGTAGAAGGGGCAGGGTTGAGAACTACCCCACTGGGTACGGTGACCTTATTTTCTGAACCAGCTGCAGCTAGTAAGAGCAGTCTACATTTAAATTATGAAACAGATTAAGTGTTTTAACTTTCTCGTGTTAGTTTATCAAACTTCATTTTTAAATAAAGTAAACACTATGTCCAACACAAAAGGTTTTAAAGCTTTCTTTATTTATGGCAAGGATGGAGAATCCTTTTTGGGTCGGGGGTTACTGACCCACAAAAACAGTTGGGGACCACACAAGTGAGAAGCATAAAAACTCCTCCCAAACTCCCCCAACACTCACTGATGTGGCCCCAACTGAGACACCTTGCTCCTCTGGTGCCCCAGACTCAGGGGGCAAAGGGGAAGGAAAGGGGGGGGACTGAGGTTCAGGGCTTCCCATAGACCGGATTTATTTTTCTGGGGTTCTGAAGCTAGTGGATTTTATGGACCTCCTTAGGCTCTGGGGTAGGGACAAAAATGAGGGGTACAGTGCGCAAGACAGGGCTGCCAGCAAGTAGGATACGAATGGGGGGCAGGATCTGGGAGGGAGCTGGGGTTCAGAAGCAGGCTGGGAGTAGGGTGTCTGGCCAGGTGGAGGGAGCAGGAACAAGGTAGAGTGCAGTGTGTGGCCAGGAGAGAGGATGCAAGAACAAGGGAGGGTGTCAGAGCAAGCTGGAGGTGCTGGGGGTGGAAGTGAAGGGATTAGGTGAGGGGGTCTGAGCATGAGGGGAACCTTACCTGGCTTTGTGCCCCCTTGCAGCAATGGCTGCAGCCATGCTGTCCCAGCTGCCCCAGAGGGAGGCCCTGATGTCTCGGCAGCCACGCAGTCCAGGGTTGGCCCCGGAGATGCCACAGCCACGCGGTCTCAGAAGCAGGAGGCACCGCTGTCGCAGCCACGAAGCCCCAGAGGCTGGAAGCACTGCTGCCGCAGCCACACAGCCCAGGACCAGCACTGGAGTCACTGCTGCCATGGCCACGTGGCCTGGGGCTGGCCCTGGAGGCGCTGTGGCAGCGGCACCTCCAGCCTGCAGGGCTGCCCCCGGACCGCATGGCCATGGCAGTGGCAGCGGCACCTCCACCTCCAGAGCCAGCCCCGGGCCACATGGCCATGGCAGCAGCACCTTCAGGGCGGCCTGGGGCCACTTGGCCATGGTACCTCTGGGGCTGGTCCCAGGCCACGTAGCCATGGCACCTCTGGGGCTGGTCCCAAGCCGCAGTGCCTCCAGGCCGGCCTGTGGCCGTGGTAGCGGCACCTCTGGGACCAGCCCTGGACTGCATGGCCATTGCAGTGGCACCTCCGGCCTCCAGGGCCAGCCCTGGACCACATGGCTGAGGCGCCACTGAGGAGCCTCAGCCCCAACGCTGCCTCCTCTCCAGCAGCTGCGCGGGGTGGCAGGGGCTCCCCAGGAGTGGGACCAGAAGCACATACCATAGGTTGGGCCTGTTAGGGGGCGAGGACTGGAACTGCCTCACGGGCCAGATGCAACCTGCTGAGAGACTTTTGTCCACCCTGATCTAGATCATCCCTGACAGATGTTTGTCTAACCTGCTCTTAAATATCTCCAATGATAGAGATAATATAACTTCCCTAGGCAATTTATTCCAGTGCTTAACCACCCTAACTAGAGATGTCAAAGAACAGTTGACTTAGCCTAGACTTACTGGTTAACTTGTCGACTACTCACCTTCCCCCCTACCGCCCCTTGCTGCCTCTGTATCAGTGACTCCATGGTGCTGCCTGCCCCCTCCCACCATGCTGAAGCCACAGGGGGTCTGAGCTCCCCAAGGACAGAGGACAGGGGCTGCTGCCATCCTGCGCTGCTGCCTCTGTATCAGCTGGTCTACGCAGGGACCTGGTTTTTAAACTGGCTCCCCTGGCAGACTGGCTCATGCCTGGTACCCCTGATACAGAGTCAGCAGCGCAGGGTAACAGGGGCTCCCCGGGAGTGGGACCAGTAGTGCACTGGCTGCCAGCTTCACGCCGAGGGACTATAGAACAGTAAAGTAATCACTAAGATTTCATGTGGTTACTTGACTATTCTATTACTCAATATCTAATATCCCTAACTCTTGGCAGGAAGTTTTCCCTAATGTCCAACTTAACCCTCCCATGCTGTAATTTAAGCCCATTGCTTCCTGTCATATCATCAGAGGTTAAGGAAAATAATTTCTCTCTCTTCCTTATAGTACCCTTTTAGGTACTTGAAAGCTGTTATGTCCCCTCTCAGTCTTCCCTTTTCCAAACTAAACAAATTGATTCTTTTAATCTTCCCTCAGAGTCATGTTTTCTAGACCTTTAATCATTTTTGTTGCTTGTTCTTCTCTGGACCTTTTCCAATTTCTGAACATTTTTCCTGAAACGTAATGCCCAGAACTGGAAATAATACTCCAGGTGAGGCCTAATCAGTGCAGAATTGAGCAGAAGAAGGACTTCTCGTATATTGCTTACAACACTCCTCTTATGCAAAAAACAGTGTCACACTGTTGACTCATATTTAGTTTGTGGTCCACTATGAGCCCTAGATGTGTCTTTCTGCAGTACTTCTTGCTAAAGAATCACTTCTCATTTTGTGAGAGAGAAACTGATTGTTTCTCCCTATAGTGGAGTACTTTGCATTTTTCTGTATTAAACGTCATCCTATTTACCTCAAACCATTTCTCCAGTTTGTCCAGGTAGTTTTGAATTATAACCCTATCCAAAGCACTTGCAATCCCTCCCAACTTGGTAACATCTGAAAATGTATAAGCATGCTCTCTCTCCCATTATCCAAAATGTTGATCAAGATATTTAACAGAACTAGTTCCAAAACTGATCCCTGTGGAACTCCACCTGTTATGCCCTTCCAGAATGACAGTGAACCATTGACCAATGATAACTATTCTCTAAGAATGGTTATACAACCAGTTATGCACCCACCTACATTGTATTTCCCTAGTTTATTGATAAGAAGGTCATGTGAGACTGTACCAAATGCTTTTCTAAAGTCTAGGTATACCACATCTACCACTTCCCTCTTATCCACAAGGCTTGTTATCCTATCAAAGAAAGCTATCAGGTTGGTTTGACGTGATTTGGTCTTTACAAATCCATGCTGGCTGTTACTGATCACATTATCTTCCAGATGTTTGCAGACGGATTCCTTAATTTATTTGCTGCATTAACTTTCCTGGTACAGAAGTTAAGCTGATTTGTCTGTAGTTTCCTGGGTTATCCTTATTTTCCTTTTTATAGATGGGCACTACATTTGCCCTTTTCCAGTCTTCTGGAATCTCCCCCATCTTCCATGACCTTTCAAAGATGATAGCTAAAAGTTCAGATGGGCACATCACATCACGCAGCAAACTGAACCGCTCTTATCCTTTCTGAGTAAATTGTGAGAGAATGTCTGTCCTCCTGGGGGGAAACTGTTGGCGAGCAGCGAAAGACTTTCAACATTCGAGTTGTTTAGCATGTGCCCCCACTGTAAAATGTCCTGTTGTGAGCACAAGCAAAAGTGGTACTTGAGTTTTAGCTATTCCCAGGCTCCTCAGTTACCCGTGTACACAGTTACACTTTCACATCCCTACCACCAATCCCATTTAATCAGTTAACGTAATGTTTAACTGGTTAACTAAACAGGATTTTACATCCCTACTTTTGTCAGCAACAGTAGTTTAGGTGCTCAGAGTGAAAAAACACCCAGAGCAACATACATTTTGCCAATGTAAGCTTGCATGTTCACAGCACTGTGTCAGAGGGAAATGCTCTCTTGCCAACATAGTTACCACCACTCCTCAAGCTGGTTTTATTATGTTGATGGAACAGCTCTCTCCTGTCAGCATAACAAGGTTATACAAGTGCTAGTGCTTATATTGGTGTAGCTGTACTGCTGTAAACTTGTAAAAATAGGTGTGGCCTAAAATACAGAAACATACACATGACATTGAAGAGCTATATTTGGAAATCTCACACCACCACCTTGAATTGAACCTGTACTCCTCAAAGCAACCCTGAATTGTTCATGTTATAAAAGAGCATTAATATTAACCCAAACCATCCAAAGACTTACAGTGACTGGCAATCTCTAGGATTTAGTCCGATGACTGCAGAGGTTTAACAGGCTGCTCCATCTTGCATGGTCCCTTAGAATATGTATTTACTACCTATGCTAAACTCTGTTCCACCTTGTATTTTAGCTTTGAGCTTCAGAGTAGGTTTCCCAGATCGGAATAAGAGGTCTGTGCAGCTCAAAAACTGCTCTCCTGTTTCAACAGAAGTTGGTGCAAAAGAAGATATTATCTTACTCATACTGCCTTCCTAATCTGTAATGGGGAAGTAATCCCAGGAAAGGTCTCTAAACTGAAGTACCAAAAATGATACTGACATACCACTTTGCATTCAAGGATCTCCTCCACAGAAAACAAAGAGAAAGGGTTTCATTTTTATTATTTTTATGTAGCAGATTTGGACTCAACACAGAGAAGTTAAATTGATTAAACTAAAATGAGTTTAAAAAACTATTTAAACTAACTTTATTTAAATCAGTGCAACTTTGACCAGGCCTTATACTTTACATAACAGAAGACTACAGGGAACATGGCTTAAAAACAAACAAACCACATTACATAAGAAGCAGCATGGGAGAACAGGCTCTCCCAACACAGGAGTACATAATGGTCACACTGGATCAGATCAATGATACATCAAGCTCAGTATCCTGCCTTCAGACAGCCGACAGTGCCAGATGCTCCAAGAGGGAATGAACAGAACAGGACAATCTATGAAGCGATACATCCCCTATAGATCAGTCCCAAGCTTCTGGCAGTTAGAGATTTAGAGACACCTGGAGCATGGGGTTGCACCTCTGACCACCTCGGCTAACAGTCATTGATGGACCTATTCTCCACAATAAAATCTCATTTGTGTTTTTTTTAATGTCTTGTAGTTAATGTGTCCATTCACAGACCACAGTACTAAAAAACAAAATTCCATCTAACCTTGGTCAAAAAATTTTTTTTTAAAAAAGAAAGAAATTAAGGTCTTCCTAGTTTTATTATCGCTTCACTAACATAGACCTCCATTCTTTAACAGCAACATCCTCTTTAAATTGCTAAGAAAGGAAACATCTGCTGGACTGGTAGCATATCAACAGCAAAACGTGTCAGATCTGAGCTTGTTAGTTAAATTCCTTATTCAGCAGTTAAGGTGTTGCTGTTACCAACAGGTAACATCACTATCTGATGAAGATTCTCAATACCAAAAGAGGTTTCCAGCAACAATACTTGCAAGGGTAAAAGGAAAAGGAATCAAACCCTCCAGAGGAATAGCTAATAAAGCCTTCCAGGTGGCTCAACAGAAATGACTTGCCTAGTGGGGCTGCTTGTCACTAGGGATATTAGTGTATAATCGTGTAAACGAATTAACTGATAAGCATACTGGACACTGTATCAGAGGCAACAAAGGGGGGAAGGGGAGAGGCAGGAGCTGGTGCCTGTGAGGAGCCAACTTTTAAGCCAGCTCTCCCCATGTTCAGGCTCCAAGGAGCTGCCTACCCTCCCACAGAGCTCAGGGGGAGCCAGTTTAAAAGCACCATATCAGAGGCAGCCACCGGGGGGAGGGGAGGAGGGAATAGGCAGGCGGGATGCCTACATAACAGATTTTATAGAAAGGTTTTCCATTTCAAGCCTAAGCATTTCGCAATAAGATAAGTCATTAGCCAAACATTGAGAACACACTTTTCACAATGTTCGAGACAACAAGAAAGCTAAAAGAATCAGACTAACAATTCCAGACCCACCACTGCCCACACACACAAAAGAGCCAGCCTATCAAAGTTTGTTTTCAGTCACACTGTACACCTAAATTACTTTAAATCAAGATTGGATGTTTTCCTAAAAGATCTGCTCTAGGAATTATTTTGGGGACATTCAATGGTCTGTGTTATACAGGAAACCAGACTACATAATGACAGTGGTTCCTTCTGGTTTTGGAATCTATGAATTATACTGTTCTTGAACATTGAGGCATAAAAAAAAACTGTAGGCATAAAATCTAGTGCTTAAAACACTCTTTAAAAAGTTAAAAAGACAAGTTATATTTTTAAAGACAGATTATACATTAAGATTTAAGAACTTCACACATACAAAATAAAGTTTTTATACACATACATACAATAGAGGCATTTCATGCTTTCTATGTTGCATCTCAGTTATAAGCTGATGTTGTACAGAGACTATATTAAGACTATTACATTAAAAACTACAGCTATTGATTAAGTATATGACCAACTCAAAAAGTTAACTGATTTTTAAAAAACAATCATAATTAATTACATTGTAAAACAAAACACCAATTGAAATTTACTAAATATTTTGGGTGGTTTTCTACATTTTCAAATATATTGATTTCTATTACAACAGAATATGAAGAGTGCAGTGCTTACTTAAAAATTTTGACTAATTAGTAGCACTATTAGAATGATAAAAAAAATAATAATCTTTTTCAGTTCACCTCATACAAGTACTGTAGTGCAAACTATCATGAAAGTGCAACTTACAAATGTAGGCTGTTGCTGCTGTTGTGACATAAGTGGAGGAACAAGGAAGTCCTATCGACTAGTCGACTACTCGACTAGTAAATTAACCAATATTTAACATCCTTAGTAGGTATACCCTCTGGAACAGTGGTTGAAGCATGAAGGGACACGTGACTCTTCAGCATATCTGGCAAGCAAATATCTTGCAATGCGAATGCCTATTCTGACTTTCAGGTGACATTATAAATAGGGAACAGGCAGCATTATGTCCCTCAAATTGTAACCAAAGATTGGCTGAACAAAGAAGTAGAACTAAGTGAACTTGTAGGTTCTAAAGTTTTACATGATTTTATTTTTGAATGCAGTTATTTGTACATAATTCAACATTTTTAAGTTCAGCATTCACGATAAAGAGATTGAACTATAGTACTTGCACTAGGTAAACTGAAAAAATACTGTTTTTACAGTACAAGTATTTGTAATCAAAATAAATATTAAGTGAGCACTGTACATGTTGTATTCTGTGTTCTAATTGAAATAAATTGAAAATGTAGGAAACGGCCAAAATATTTAAATAAATGGTATTCTATTATTAACAGCATGATTAATCACAATTTTTTAATTGCCTGACAACCCTCGCTAAAACATGGCCATTCTAACTTCTCTAGATAGGCGATGGAGGGAAAAAAAACAACCCTTTTGACAATTTTCGTCCTTAGAGAATATTGCAAACAAAAACATAGACCACAAAAACATAAAAGTATATTTTCTAAGGACATCTTTATTAAAATGGGCATGTTGTACACCCAAATTTTGAATCCACCTTGGAATTCCAACTTTTCACACCAAGAGAGGTCAGGCGCCTGTGGCACCCTGTAAATCCAGAAACTTTTTCAATGAGCTGTGAAGTGGTCAGAACTAAGTTGCACATTTCCAATAGTCTGTGCTGAAGATGCTTCTCTAATAGCAGTCAATGCTGAGGTGCTAAACCTATACTTTAGACTCCATTCAGGAAATATCTATTGTAACAGTATACTATTTTATTAAAATATATTTGCTTATTTATAAAGCAAGCCTACTTGTATTTGCATGAGACACACTGTTTTTTGAAGTGTTTATGTTGCCAAGTATTTTCCAGTATTTACAAACATCAAACAGTACTTTTGTAATAGGGATGTCAATGGTTAACCTTATTAGTTGATGTTTGCCAGTTACCTGGCAGCCTGCCCCTCCCTCCCCAGCTGGACATGGGTGGAGGGACTGCTCCAGCCGAGCCAGGCCTGCTACGCTGCAGGCTGGGGCACTACGGCCAGGGTGGAATAGCCCCCCACCCACAGCAGGCCCACAGCGCCACTGCATCATGATCCAGCCCCCCATGCTCCAACCCAACCCCATGTAAGCAGTTAGCTGGTTAAACATTATGTTTAATTAAACGGGATTTTACCTATTTTGTAACAGGTACCTCCATCAATAGGGATTTCAACCATCAACTGTTTCCTTTAATGAATAATTTTATACTGTTTTTTTTAAACTAAAGCAAATGTAATCAATATAGAAATCACTGTACAACAATATGAAAGATGAAAATATATGGTGTAGTTTTCCTGCAGAGGAAGTGGAGGAGATAGAATGCAAAATTATGATTTGAAAATAATCAATTCAAAACGTAAGAGTTCCGAAATAGCTATCACCTGCAGTCATTACAAAAAGGAAATTAACAATCTTTGTTATTCTGTTGTCCTTGAGATTAACTAAGAACATGATTTAAAAAGCTCTCTCAAATTAATATGAACAGACTCTTTTAGAGAGTCTGCAGCGCAGCAATCTCTGCAGCATTTCTGTATTTGAAAACTTATATGCAATATGATAGCTAGGCTATTGCACTGTTTCATTCTCTTTCCCCAAAATTACGATCTGGAAACAGAGTGAACTGCAATACTTTATATGAAAAGAAAACCACAACACTACAGTCCATCCTATAATATACATAAAACAAGTCCCCTTTATATGCCTACTTCATTATATACTATAATGTAGTATGAAATTGAAAATATCCCTACTCCACCCATTCACTTGTTCAGGGTTATTCTTTACAATGAAACCATGTGATTAGCTGCAATGAAAAAATCCAAACTTATAGCAAACGTTCAGAAGCTCTGCTCCTCCATAAATTTATAAAAGCTGTTATATTGGGACACACATGGCCTAGGGATGTTAAATTTAGATTAATTAATCGAATAGTCAATGGGATTTCCATCGACTATTTGATTAGTCTATAAGGGCGCCTGCCGGGCTCTTGTACAGTTCAAAAGCAGAAGCCCCAAAGGGAGTGTGGGACCAGCAGGGGACTCCCTGCGGCACCTCAGCCTTTAGCCCCTCAGCTTCTGGCCCCACACTCCCTGCAGGGCTTCTGCTTTTGAAATGTGTATTTCAAAAAGCAGAATCTCAGCAGAACTGGCACGAGCAGAGACTGCTTCAGTCCCCGCTCACACCGTTTCCTGCTGTGCCTCTACTTCCCCTGCCCTGCTCCTGCTCCCCCCCACCTTCCTGCCTCTCTCTGATAGAGGCAGCAAAGGGGGGGAAGTGACTAGCCACATCACTAGTCGAGTATCCAATAAGCTTATGCTTATCAGATAGTTGACTAGTCGGTTACATCCCTATCATGACCCAGTGGGCCTGGGTTCTTTACTTTTAATTTATGGTCCCTTGAATGTTTGTGAAGGGAGCAAAATAAAATATTCTTACTTTATTCAAAAGCAGCTCCTCTGATCAACTACAGAAAAGGTATTGGTCAATTCAGAAATACTTGTCTAGGCAGTTCACCTTTGTCAGAAAGTGGACAGAAATACTTCAAAGGCAAGTATGCATGTTAAAGGCTAAGGAAATTATGTTTTCCTGTAGGAAGACATGGAGGAACAGTTCCTTCACCTCACCGTTAAAGAATTAAGTGAGGTTACTGAGTAAAGGTACAGTTTGTGCTGTTATTTTCCACACATTTGCCAAGAGACAGCTTCTTTAGGTCACACTGTACTGATTTTTGTTTCTGAGACTGTCTACATACACCAATTCCTTGTAACACTCAAATTTCACTGTGAATATTAAAATACATTTCAAAAGACAAAATTAAGTCCTCAAAAAGCAGCTGCGAGTGTTATGGAGTCCGTTACGGAGGTCATGGATGCTGTGACTTTTTGGAACCTCCGAGATTTCTGCAGAGGCCCCGGGGCCACCAGAGCAACTTGGGCAGCCCTTTGGCCAACTGCTGCTGCTGGGGCAGTCTCAGGCCACTGTACTCCACCCTCCTGCAGCAGCAGGAGTTTGGGTGAAGCAGGGGGTTGGGCTGCAGTCTCTGGATGGTGCTTACCTCTAGGGGGTCCCAGGAAGTGGCAAAATGTCTCTTGGAGCCTAGGCAGAGACATGGCCAGGCAGCTATACGTGGTGCCTCTGTCCACAAGTGCCACCCCCACAGCTCCCACTGACCAAAGTTCCTGGCCAATGGGAGCTGTGGAGCCAGTGCTTGGAGTAGAGGCAGTGTAACCCCCCGGCCACACTTCTGCCTAGGAGCTGAGGGACGTGTCAGCACTTCTGGGGAGCTATATGGAAAGCGTGCAAGCCCTTCCAACCCCATCCCCCTCCAAGCACCAGTGGGAGGCCCAGGCCACCGACCCTCCCAGAGCACCTATGGCACCCTACTACCCAAAAGCACCCAAGATTTAGTCACAGGTACGTAGGACAAGTCATGGGCCATAAAAGTACCTGTGACTAAAATACGGCTTTAATTACTAGTCCTGCCAGAAAGACTGGAATTTGTTAACATTGGGATAAATTATCATAGAATCATAGGAGTGGAAGGGAATTTGAGAGGTCATCTAATCTAATTCCCTGCACTCATAGCAGGACTAAGCATATTCAATCTAGACCCTGGTAAGTGTTTCTCCCACCTGCTCTTCAAAATCTCCAATGATTAATATTTCACAACCTCCCTAGAAAATGTATTACACTGCTTAACCACTCTGACAATTAGCAAGTTTTTCCTAATGTCCACCTAAATCTCTTTTGCTGAAATTTGAGTCCATTGCTGCCTGTCCCATCATCAGAAATTAAGAACAATTTTTCTCCTTCCTTGTAACAATCTTTGATGTACTTAAACCGTTATGTCCCCTCTGAGTCTTTCCTTTTCCAGACAAAACAAACCCAGTTCTTGCAATCTTCCCTCTTGGGTCACGTTTTCTAGTCCTTTAATAATTTTTGTTGCACTGCTCTGGAACTTCTCCAATTTGTCCAGCTCTTTCCTGAAATGTGGCACCCAGAACTGGACTCCAGTTGAAGCCTAATCAGTGCAGAGTAGAGGAAGAATTACTTCTCATACCTTACTTATAACAGAACTTTCACTACATCCCTGAATGATGGTTATTGTTATTGTTTTTCTCCCCTCATTGAGAGCTGGGCCTACCCTGTCCTTGACTTTCCTCTTGCTTCTAATGTATTTTAGTACATTATCTTGTTATGCTGTAGGTCTCTATCTTGTTGGATCTGATTTGGTGCCTTGACTGCTCTTATTTTTGTCCATACATACTTGTGTTATTTATTTATATTGATTCTCTGTAATGTGATCTATTTTCCAAGTTTTCTAGGACTTCTTTATTATTATTTTTAGATCACTGGCGATCTCCTGGTTAAGCCAGGGTGGTCCCCGGCCATACTACCAGTCTTTCCTATGCAGTGGGATATTTTGCTTGTGTGCCCTTAATAAGGTGTCTCCGAAAAACTACCAACTGTCTTAAATTGTTTTTCCTCTTAGATTTGCTTCCCGGGGGATCTTACCTATCAACTTCTTGAGTTTGCTGAAGTCTGCCATCTTGCCAACCATTGTCTTTATACTGCTGTTTTCCCTCTTGACCACTTTCATGCAAGCTGCCTTCCGCTTTCAAATTCTTGACCAGTTTCTCCCTATTTGTCAAAATCAAATCTAGAACCTCTCCCTTTGTAGCTTTTTCCACACTCTGAAATAAAAAAAATTATTCCCAATATACTGCAAGGACTTGCTGGATGATCTGTACCCTGCTATGTTATTTTCCCAAAAGATGTCTGAGTAGTTGGAAGTCCTCTATCACTACGAAGTCCTGTGCTTTGGGTGATTTTGTTACTGTAAAAAAGCCTCATCCACCTCTTCTTATTGGTTAGGTGATCTGTAATAGATCCTTATCATGAGATCACACTTGTTTTTCACCCCTTTTATCCTTACCAAGATAGACTTGTTGAAAGTATCTCCTACTTCCATCTTAACTTCACTCTAAGTGCATACATTTTTAATATGAGACAACACTTCATTTTCCCTGCCTGACCTTCCTGAGCAAACTGTACCCTTCTATACCAATATTCCAATCATGTGTATTGTCCCACCAAGTCTCTGAGATGCCAACTATATTTACTAACACCGAGTACCTCCTGCTTATTCCCCATTCTTCTTGTGTTAGTACAGAAATCTAAAATACCGATTTGATTCCCCCTCCCCCCCCAAGTATAATCTATTATTCTGATGCAACAATTTGGAGATGCATACAATACAAACAGGCTTGCATGTAAATCTGTTTCTAGAAGACACAAATCTCCCACATGATATAAGCTTGCCATCTGCTACCCGCCCGCCCCCCCCCTCGCCCCCACTAATCCTTAAATTTTGCAATCATGTGGAAGTTTTAAACAGTCTGTGCATCTCCCACTGTTGAAACTATCCATCTCCCTGGAGATTGATGCAGTCATACATGATGCAGAAAGGAGCAGCAGGAGCTCGCAGTGCACAATGAGAATGAGGTGATTTTAAGAAGGCGGGGGGGGGGACCCAAAAAGTAGCCCAATAAAGAAGAAAAAAGGAGAAAAAAATTCTGTCAAGCACTTTTTCTAGGTTAAATTAAAAATTAAATTGGACAGCTTTCAAGTGAAGCTATAGGTGTCACCATGTGAAACACACTGCCATCATCATCATCATCATGCAGGGCTTGTGGTAAAAACCCTAACTTGCTGAAGTCAAAGAAACAACGCAGATTTATACCAGCTAGGGATTTGTCTCTATAGGTTTACATGTGTCAAACAATACATCATTTAAAGTATAAATTAATATACACATACACAGTATGTACTCAGAATATTCAACCTAACAAAAGTAAAAACTATTATAGATCCACAGGAGACCCAGGGAATGAAAATCTTGGGAGATTTAAAGCAACACAGCCATTAGATAGACTTCCCCCCCACCCCACTGAATTAAAGAATAGATGATTCCACGAAGCATTTGTTCCTCAAAACAGGCTAAGGACAGTAATTCCTGTTTACACTAACTTTCATTTTTTATACTGCCATAATGCTTTTTAGACACCCAATCCAGAGCAAAAGATATCCCTTGTCTTTCTCATATCAGTGTATTTTCCTGTCTTGGAAAAAACTCAGGATGTTGTAATAGAAAAAAGGGCCTGCAGAAGTCAGATGCATCTCTTGCATTGCATTAATGAGTAATTGATTAATTACTCTTGCATTACATCAATGAGTACCTACTACATTAGTGATGAAAGTAACTTAAGTTTCCTACAGGTACTGTAGTATCACACCCCCAGGGCAGGGGGCAATCAAGGCAGGGAGTTGGTGGGAGGGAGGGGGAGGAGAAAGGTGATACAACAGCACCTGTATGAAATTTAATCATCCGGTGTAGTGTGGGAAGCCTCAGAGCAGTAGTCTATGGAGAAAGGGTGCAAGAGTCGGTGAGGAGGGTCTCCAGACAGGGGAGTGGGGGGTTTAAAATCAGGGCAGGGAGCTGGAGGTGGGAGGTACAGGGATGAGTGTGGGGAGGGCAGGAGCACTATCAGAGTGTGAGTGGGCTGCAGCTGCACATACTGAGTCACTGTTGCTCTTCTCGCTTCCTGGCAGGGGAAGGGGAAGGAGAAAGTGCACAGACTGTTGCATTCCTCCTATGCCCCTCCCCTGGGCAGCCAGGAGCAAGAGGAAGGCATACAAGCTGTGCATTTTCCCCTCATTCCCTGAGAGTTGGGGGAAGAAGAGGAGCAGAGTTCTAGGTATGTGCAGCTGCAGCCCTCCTGCCTTCCCTAAAGAGTGCTGGTGGAGAGAGGGTTGAGGCACCCCCAGATGGAAGAGATGGGGATGGCACATACCCCCAGCCAGCTACTTTCACCTGCCTGGCTGCCTGCTTCTTAGCAAGGCAGCCTACAATAGAGCCCTGGGAGCCCAGATGGGAGCAGCTACAGCTGAGCGCCCCAGCTGGACAGCTTCTTGTTGCCAGAGTGCCGCACCAGGGAGCACTGGCTTACTTTCATCTCTGGAACTAACCTAGAAAAGCTTCTTTTTCTCTTGATATATTAAGTGGATAGGAATGTTAGCATGTAATTGAACAGTCATGTAACCGCATCAAATTTTAGTGGTTATATGACTATTCTATAGGTCCCCAAGGGTGGAGCCAGCATGGGATGCCTGAGCAGCCTCTGAGCAAAGGGAACTCAGACCCGCTGCAGAATAGACCCTCTGTGCTCAGGAGATGGCAGGCGGCATCACAGAGCCTGTGTTGGGGGGGGAACTGGTTTTTAAGCCAGCTCCCCGCATCCAACTCCTTCCTGTCCTCCCCTCACCCCCACTACCTCTGTAGGAGGCAGCAGGTGGGGGCAGGCAGGACTGTGGAGCCAGTACGCACGGAGAGTCAGTTTGTAAGCTGGTTCCCTACACATATCACCCTCCATGCTGCTGCCTCTCTAGGAGAGGCAGCAGCGCGGGGGTGGGGAGAGGTAGGTGGATCCAGTGCTTTAAGCTGGCTCCCAGAGGCAGCAAGGGGGAAGGGGAATGCATGTAGTTGACAGAATTAACTGATAAACCCAGGCTCATGGGTTAATCTTGTAGTCATCTACACGTTGACATCCCTGTAAGTGGCTATTCAGAACAAAAATATGATTATTCCTCTTAGTGTGCAAACCTACGGCCACCACATAGTCTGCATAATGGAACTGCCCTGGATTTCTACTGGTGTCAGGGGCTATGAAATCACGCCTGTTCCATGGACCCCACAATAGTCTCAATACTGCAGTAACCCAAGCTAGTGTTGTGTTTTGCTCCCCATTCACAAGGTGTGGGAGGAATAGCTGTAGATTCATGCAGCTGCAAATCCAGACGAGTAATCCAGCCCCCATCCATCTCCTTTCCCACCAGCACCCTCCTTAAACCCTATGAAGTAAGGAGCTTAAACAGAGCTTGGCTCAACAATGTACAGAGGGTGTAGTTCCCTAGGGGGAGCAGAGCTGCAATTGGGGCCATCCAATCCACAGAAAGAGAGACTTTCTTCTACAAACAAAACACAAAGGTCCAGAGAAAAATTATTAATCAAGTGTGTTCACTAGGATGCACCATCAACAAAAAGATTTTAATTTCACTTACTGGAAAAGCTATGCAGCATTCCTCCATTTAAAAAAATAATAAAATTAACAAAACAAGGCTTTTCACCAGTATTCAGTGAAATTAATGTATTAGTTATGCTTAATGACCAAAACAAAAATCTTACTTCAAATTTGAAAAAAGCCTAATTTGTTTTAGAAAAATATTGTAAGCTAGCACAATTAAAATTAATCTAATTGTAGCTTTTTGTAGACTATGTGAATCCCTGCTTATTTTATTCTGCTTACTTTTGTCTATTGGCAGCCATAAAAACCAATACCCCACAGTTTGTAAGAAGATCAACCTATGATATAGTCAGAATGTTTAAATAAAACGTGATAATTGCACCCCTTTTCTTTAGTCTTTTTGAATTCTGAAGTACAGGTAGCAGTTGTAAGCTTTGATTTGTGTTTGATAACTGAACTCTAAACAGGTGATTTCTTGCCTCCTATGAGCAAACTAGATTAGAAATCAAAACAGATTCAGAAATGTAATAAGACACTGTAGAGAATATAATGAGAACCGAAGAGAAAAGAGGCTCAATTATGTGTTTAGTTTATCTTAATAGAAACATTCATCATTTCTTGACACTTTAAGCACCTACAGTCCATTACTACCATAATGTAAAACGTTAGCTTTTTTGGTTGAGTCCTTGAAACCATAAGACATCTAGATTCCCCTTCCTTGAAATTCCCCACATTATGAAAGAACCTCCTGAGAAAACTCAGTGTCCTGGCAAAAAGCCCAGCTATGACGCACTTTCTTACATACATAAAAAGCTAGTAAAAAAAGGTAGTATTGGAGAGGTAGGAGAGCAAGCAAAGTTACATTTTCAACTGCAGATTACTAGATAAAAATACGGGCAAGAGTTAATCAAGCTGACTGTAAATATGAATAGTTTTCAATAGGTCTTACAGACTACATTAGCATAGAAATGAAGACATTGACAGCTATTGCCCAAATCTGTATCTGTTAAAGTGATTTAATTAACACACAATATATCTGCTTAATTAAAAAGTACATCGGTATAAATAAGGTGTTCAAAACCATTTATAATTTTTTAAAAGGAGTTGTAAGGGGGCTAATGAAGCCTGTGCGTTATTTTTTAACCATCAAGATATCTATAAACTTATAGGTTTATACAAACAAATAGCAACATTTCCCCCTACATTAGGCAGGAATGATAGTGAAATATGTGCATTACCTAGAGTCCTATTTTCAGTGACTTGCATGAAGTTTGTCAGAAAGTAAAACCAACTGCTCTGAAAATATTCTAACAACTAGATAAATAATGGGGGGGGGGGGGGGAGGAAGGGGAGAAATCACACTTTATATAAACAAACCCATCCATCTTCCAAAACCCATTCTATGGCTTCTCCTCAGTTATGCCATAAAGTATACTATTGGGCTCCATGTTGTCCCTATTAAAAATTAGACTGTCTCCTGGGAGAATTCTAGTTTATATGCTTTAAAAACATAGTTCCATGTATCTGAACTTCATCTTGTAATGACAGGCAATTCTATCCTAACTAGAAGAGAACAATGTTTCCCTTTATCAAAATAGACAAGATAGTTGAGAGTAATGTTAGAGTAAATTATTTTTTTTAAACTTTTTAAAAATGGTTTTTAGTGGTTTTTCCCCATTTCTCTGCTCTCTCAACTATCCATTATATGCTGCATTCTTTCTGCAATTTGCCATTAGCCCTTCAAAACTGAATCCTTTGCCAGAACGGTTTACAGTCTGTACTCAAAAAAAAAAAAACCCACAAAAAAACAAAGCAAGCAGATACAATAAAGCATAGTTAATACACAACTGTTTACCATTTACATAGGATTACTCTATGGTTAAAGGTAAGCCTTACTTTACAGAGGTTTTTAACAGGATTCTTGAGGGGATGGGGGAGGAGATTATTTTGGAGCTTTTTCTTTTTTACTAAATAAGAATAAAATCCTCTCTACATAAGCAGTAAAAATAGTGAATAGACAAACCTGACCACTCCAAGCACAATACAGGTTACATATCAAACTCCAGTTGTGGTTGATCATGCAGTCTAAAATCCTGAACTGGGCCATGTCTGCCTATAGCGCAGGTTGCTTCTCTGCTCTGACTCAGCTTTTGTATGTATAGTACTCAACAGCATCAGAGCTATGCAGTGATGAGATTCAGGAACAAGGACTTTCCCCTTCTTCCCTCCCCATCTGTCAAGTCAGCAAGATAGCAAATTGCAGAACTGTTTAGTGCACTTAAATACATTCTGGTACATCTAAATTATTCATTCTTGGGGAAAAGATGGGGGCCAGAAACAATTTTTAAGAAATCTCACTAGAATAAATCCTGAGGGGATATCTCATTTGCTCTTTTTGGCTCTTAAAGAAAAGAATCTGAATGTACGAGCCTTTTAGCTGTGACAAATTGTATTTAACTTAACATGTATGTATCTGAACTTTTTTTTTTTTTTTTTTTTTAAATCCAAACAATAGTGACAAGGTTTTGTCAAAGCTCATGGAACCTTACATGCCAATGCTGTTTTAAAATATAGCAGCAGAGTCACCAACCTTAGAATATATATTGTTTTAATAAAATCCTTTTAACTTATCCCAAATTTCTCCTTCATAAAGTTGAATGGAAGCCTCTCAGGTGAATTAAGTGGTACAGGTTGTATCTCCAAAAACCGGCACTCTCTGGTCTGGCAACATCTGTCGTCCAGCAGGACCACGGATGTTCCTGGACCAGGAAGCCCGTGAGCCTAAGGTCAGGAGGGCCAGGGCAATAGGATCAGCAGCCTGACTTGGGCCAGTGTGAGACTGGAGCCAGAGCCCCATGGTAACCTTTAGTAGCTCCCGGGGCTGGGCTGGAGTCCGCTGACCTGTGCTGCCAGGGCAGGGCTGGAGCCCTGCAGCAGCCTCTGGGAGCTCAGGTCTGTGGTTGGAGCCCTGCGGCAGCACAGGACCGGAATCCCCCCAGCAGCTTCTTGGAGCACGGGGCTGGAGTCAAGCTCTGTGGCAGCACAGGGCCAGAGCCCCACAGTAGCCCCCCCAGCAGCAGCTCCCCGGAGCATGTGGCCAGGGCCCCACAGCAGCCCCGGATGTGTGGTGCTGGAGCCCTGTGGCAGGAGCCAGAGCTTCTGCTGCCCAAGAATCCAGCAACAGCTGGGCAAGCAGCCCTGCCAGGTTGAGGTTGAGGGAGGGCGAGACACAATGCCTGCTGGGGCAGCCTGTCAGCAACAGGCAACGGGCTTGGGAGCCAGTAGCAGGAACCTCCCCTGGTCCGGCAAATTTGCTCATTCAGGACCTGTCAGGTCCGGATGGTGCCAAACTAGGGAGGTCCAACCTGTAAGGTCCAACCTGTACTGACTGGCTCTTAACTGTGTCCAGTTCTCTATATACAGAAGGATGGTGGTGGTCATGCTGCCAAAAAAAAGAGAAAATCTCTCAATTCTGAAACTGAAAAATATGGAAAAAAGGAAGATGTTAGAATGCAGCTGTAGCAGCCAAGCAGACTGATAGTGCCCACAATTTTGGGGCAAATACCAAAAGCAGCCATGCATTTTGATTATTAAAAGTATAGAAGGAAAAGTATCTTCCTTGTCCCTACCTATCCCCCTCACTTCAAAGTTTTTAGGTTTGAAAACAGCAAAAAAGAACATATCCAATTAGTACTACACAGAAACTTTATCTTTAGAAAAATGATTCTCTCAACTGATTAAATAGTTTCTGAAAGAAACTAAAATATTTTCACAGAAGATTTACCAGTAAAGACCCCTAGGTTTTAAGTAAAATAACGATGAGGAAATGTAAAGACAGATGGATTGAATGTAATGATCAACAATGGGTCAAGAAACCTTAAAACCAAAAGCTCTATCTGCTGAATGTGCTTTTCAGTTTCTCAACATGTATACAAAGAGGGCACCTAAGAAACCTATCTGAAACTGGTAAGCCAAGAAAATAAGAACAGTCAGTCCTGTAGTGTCCTCTGCCAGACCAGGAAGGTACAACCTGTATTGTGTAAGTAATAATTTATGCCTAACTATTCATTTTTCTTTTGAATAAAATTTAATTGGATCAAAGTGTCACTTAGTAGTCCTCTAAGAAATTGATCTTCTGTAACCCATTTACCTAAAGGCGCAAACCTAAAACTAAGCTAAGTTTTACTGCACCCTTGTCTTTTACAATTTTTTACCAAAATCCCCAAGTACCCATTGCTAACCTGTTCAAACAGCAAGTTTCACTCTTGACAAATTCTACAATGCAGTTTCACACAGTCAACACAAGACTATTTGGTATATTGGTATATAATATATATATATATATATATATATATATATATATATATATATATATATATAAAAATAAAAGAAGAAGGTTGGTGATGGTATGAAATAAATTGAAGTTAAGATTCTTTTTACATATTGAATTCATTTTCAAATGAAGTTCCTGGAGAATTTTCCATTTGTTGCACTGAAAGTGTCACACAAATTAGGAATCTTGATGCAGAATTTAATTTCCCAGTCAAAATGAAAGCTTTTGTTTTGATTTAAAGATGTGTAATGAACAGCAGGACCCAATTTTACTTTCATGAAAGCATCTCTTGTAATAAAATGAAATGAACAAACTAGATAAATGATACTGTAGAAGGAGGATAGTTCTTAAAGATAATGGTATTATGAAGTTTTCCATAAGGCATCAGCAGCTCTTCAAATATACACCATGTCACATGCAAGAATTCAATCTGTCAAATACTCCCTGTTGCAGGGGTCTTTTGTAACAATCAATTCATCATTTCCCTAAATATAGAGACTAGTATGTATACACACATATAATTTACATGACTGGTGTGAAACAACTACGATATTCCCCAAATTTTTATTCTGGAAAATTATTAATGATTAACAAATTAAGTCACTGGGATTCTCTCTCTCGGGGTTCAATCTGACATTGAAAGTAAAATCAGTTCATAATCCATCTCCTTTCATTTGGTACAATTAACTCTGTTTTGGAGATACTCTCCATGGTAGCTGTGTCCAGGGTAAGTTACCATTCACTCTTGAGACTTGTCTCTCAGTAACAAAGTCAAACTCAACAGCAAGGTAACAAAGCATCACAGTGCATCATCTTCAAAAAGAAAAATAATACTGTATTTCACACTATGGCTAACCAATTCACAAACACACAATACATGTGAAATCTTCTACTACACTTTAACAGCTATAACATTTTATATTCTATTTTCAGAAAATATTGCAAACCTATAAAAAAAATCTCACCCAAGTACCTTAATAAATATTCAGTGAAATGATTCGTACAGCCACCATATTTGTGAAAATCTACAAATAGTACAGGTGGAACCTCTGGGGTCCGGGACACTCTGGTCCGGCAACATCTGTAGTCCAGCAGGACCACAGATGTTGCTGGACTAGAGAGCCCCATCACCGAGGCAGCTGGTGGCTAGGAGCAGAGCCAGCTGGTGGGGCCAGTGGGGCAGCAGAACCCACAGGGCACCAGGGCCTGAGCCGGTCCAGCCGAGAAGCAGGCAGGGCTGCTGGAGTCCACGGGGTGGGAGGACCACTGAGCCCATAGCCCAGTGGTCTCCAACCTTTTTAAGCACAAGATCACTTTTTGAATGTAAGTGCAATCCAAGATCTACCTCAAATATAAATATCCTTGCCCCACCTCCTTCCCGCTTTTTCTCCGAGGCCCTGCCCCTGCTCATTCCATCCTCCCTCTCTTGCCCATCCTCACTCACTTTCATCAGGCTGGGAAAGAGGGTTGGGGTGCAAGCTCTGGTCTTGGATTAAGGGATCTGGAGTGCAAGAGGGGCTCTGAGCTGCTTTTGGGGCAGGCAGTTGGGATGTAGGAGGGGTTCTAGGTGCAGGCTCTGGGCTGGCGTTTGGATGCAGGGGTGCTCGGGGCTAGGGCAGGGGCTTGGGGTACAGGGGTTTGGGGTACAGGCGGGGGTTCGTGACTGGGGTAGGAGTTTGGGATGTGAGCTCCAGCTGGGCTCTGTTTACCTCAGGTGGCGGTGCAGTGGGGCTAAGGCAAGTTCACCCCTGCCCTGGACCACTCCCTAAAGCAGCCAGCAAACGCCATCCCAAGTCCTGTTGTATCCCCCCTCTCTGCTCTGTGGAGAAAGGATACAGGATAGTAGAGGGAGCACCTTGACATAAGTGCCCCTTCTCTCCCTCCCCTGCCCTGCTCAGAAAGCAGGAGGCTCCCCAGGGGGAGGGGCAGCTCCAAGGCAAAGGGCAGGAGATGAGCAGCAGTGGGGGGGAGGGGCAGCTGAAATGCTGGCACTTGATAGCCTCTTGGCCAAGCCCGTCAGGATCACCTGTCAGAGGCTCCAAGATCTACCTGTGGATCCTGATCTATTGGTTGGTGACCACTGCCATAGCCAGTAGGGTGAGGAAAGGGAGGGCTGCAGAGCTCACAACTGGCAGGGCTTCAAGTTAATTACCCCTCCCTCTCTTGGTCACTTAGTTTCAGTTACAATTTTCTGTCTTGTGATATATAAGCTGTAGGGCAGATTCTATCTATGTACTGGGACTGAACAATGTCTAGGGATGTGAATGGTTGATCTATAAGCATCGCCTTTAATAGGTTATGCTTACCAGTTATGATTAACTGGAGGCCCTGCTAGGCTGGAGCAGCCCGCCGCACCCCAGGCAGGAGGCGTCTCCAACCCAGTCAGAGCAGTTCCTACCTGTGGCAGGGAGGCACTCCAGCCCAACCACTTAAACAGGGTAGGTGGGCTAAGTAGTTAAACTTAATGGTTAACTGATTAAATGAGTTTTTACTTCCTTTTCTAAACTGCAGTCATTTTCATTTACAAACATTTTTAAAAGACAATAAATTGCTAATTTAAAAAATGAAGTTACATTTTAAATACAAGAAAACCAGACTCCCCCAAAAAAGTATTTAAGTTGAAAAAGGCAAATCAGCTATTGCTTATCAGTAAAGGGGTTACAATAAGGTCCTTTTTCAATTTTCATAGGGATGTTAAAATACTTTTACAGAGGGGGGAGGGGGAGCCAGTGCTTGTGGGGAGCGGGCTTAAAAGCCAACTCCCCACATGTACCAGCTCCAGCTCTGGCCCTGCCCCTCCCCCCGCCCATGCGCTGCCACCTCTATCAAATGCAGCAGTGTGGAGGTGGGGCGAGGCAGACAGCTCCATGGGAGCTCGCTTTAAAGCCAGCTCCCTGCAAGCACCAGCTCCCCTGCCTCTGCCTGCTACTTCTGTGGGAGGCAGCAGGTGGGGGCAGGCAGCTCCATCTGGGCCAGCTACCACCTCACCACCCCCTGCTGCCTCTCATACAGAGGTAGTGAGGGGGGGGCCCTGCATGTAACCGAGAGAGTTAACCGATGAGTCCAGGGCTCATCAGTTAACCGTGTACTCAGCTACACGTGGACATCCCTAATTTTAACAGAGCCAAAAGAAGATAATGTCTAGAAATAAGGCTATTTGGTGTGTGGCTTTTAATGTGATTTTTACTTTTCTGCTCATAATCCAAGGGCTTCCTTTGATGCCTGTGCTATAAAGTGACCTCTACAAAACATTACTTTAACACAGAGCTATCATTCTGACTCCTGCAGCTCCAGGAATCAGCAGCAAGAAAGAAAAAGAAATGAGATGAATAACTGCATTCCACTGCTATAATCCTGACTGATTTCAATTTTCACTTCAAGGAAAACTAAACAAAGTTCTGTATTCATTCATATTTTTCCCAGTATTTCCAATCCTACACTGATGCACATCCACCCACCCCAGGGCCAGGAAGAAAAATATATGGTGCACAATGTATTTAAAATACTACTCTACAGCTCTTCAGAACTTCTCTAAGATGATTTAGGAATCCAAGTGTGAATTTCTTTTAAGTTTTACTTATTGAAATGCAGAATAGCAAAGCTGTCTGTATGTCATAAAAGTTCCTGCATAAAGAAATTAAATGGTACATTATATAGGGCCCATAAGCATGCTTCCTAAATCATACGCACCACTGTAAACGTCTTGTTGTAGCCATAGCTATGAGTGCTCACAGCTAACCGTTTCTGAATGCGGTCACATTCTGTCATAAGACTCCCAGGAATGCTGAACATTCTCTTTGAACCACTTGACCAATGCTGCAAGAGATCTCAAAGCACGGATTCATTTAAGTCTCTGGGAATGCGTTCTACATTCCCTCCCTGTAATCTCATAAATTAAGACTTGAGCAGCACTTTTAAGCATTTTTGGTGTTATTTCAAGCCTGCAGAGAGAAACAGGCTTTTTGCATTATTAGCACTCATTAAAGTTTGAACACTTCAGTGAAAAAATAATTTGCACCAGGGTTCTAGTTAGGGATGTAAAATCCCAATTAATTGGTTAACCGATTAAACATACTGGTTAACCAATTAAAAGGGGGAGGTAGGGGCTGTGGCAGACAGACTGCTCTGGACATCCTGTCCAGGGCAGGCTCTACGGGACTGGAGCATCCCCCTGCCCACAGCGGGGTGGGAGCTGGTCCAACTTGTAAGCATTTGTTTCAAGCAAAATAAAATCATTTTAAAAGTCACATTTGGAAATCACTATAAACAAAATCAGAAAGAGTCATTGTTTAAGAACCTTGTGCATTTTTAAATTTATCCAAGTAGGGAACCCATATGCCAGAACATCATTTTTCTCAGACATTTTTTGTTCTGTAGAGAATTCTTTGTTCACAGAAAGCATACAAAGCCAGACCTTGTGCTACTACTTAATGAAATCTTGTAGTATAGCTCACTTCCACATTGTAATTTCTACTTGGGGGAGGGAGGGACAACAGTTAAAAACCATGGGAGCTTCCATATCCCTATCCCCAGAGTCAGAACAGGTTAAAGCGCCAACATTTAGCAAATACCTGACTAGCTAAACTAGACAACACAGCATACATTCCGCAAATAGGACAATGACAGTACCCAACGAAATCATCATGCTGCCCAAGTGCTGCATGTGGATTGGGTTTCCCAACAAGATGCAGAAGAGGTATGTAAAATGCAAGTCTGATAACTATCTAGGCCTACAATTGCTTTGCACTTAGATACATTTTATCAAGTTGTTTGTTTTCTTGACAACTAGCCTAACGGAGTTTTGACCAAACCAATCAAACTATATTAACCTCATCCTTTTAAAAAAAACATTGCCTTTTTCACAAACAAAGATTTAGGATAGGAATCTGGATGTTTACTCTTCACTGGTAGATGGAGAAGTTGAGGATTATATTCCACCAGTCTCTCCCTTCTGTTCTGGGGCCAGCTGATGCCCTTTCTACCTGGATGTAGTCAGCTGATTAAGCAATGGAAAGATTCCACAAATTCCCTCCATGTTTTTTTCTATTTTTGTCCTCCTGTGATTTCAGTTTTTTTATCTAAATAAGCTCAAACCAGATTTCCAATGAGATTGCAATAGTAGTGGCAGCCTGTAGTCCTTTCCCTCCATAACCTTGCTCATTCATTACTGTAAATTAAGGATGTTAAGGACTAGTCAACTATCCGATAAGTATTTGCATATCGGATAGTCTGTCGACTAGTCGATTTCCCTGCC
This sequence comes from Rafetus swinhoei, assembly GCA_019425775.1. Classification (NCBI taxonomy): domain Eukaryota; kingdom Metazoa; phylum Chordata; order Testudines; family Trionychidae; genus Rafetus; species Rafetus swinhoei. Next base: position 225,821,675 of record CM033424.1, read on the forward strand.
CCCCTCCCCCCCGTTGCCTCTATGAGATAGAGGCAGCAAAGAGGGGGGGAAGGGGTACTTCAAAGCAGCAGAGCCACACAGCTGAGCCAGGGATCAGCTGTGAGGCGCTGCTGCTTTGAAACCCCAAGGCAGCGTCCCCAGCTGATCCTGGGTTCCGCTGAAATGCTGCACGGAACCCGGGGTCAGCTGGGGACTCCCCCAGCTGATCCCAGGCTCCATGTCTTCAAAATGCATTTCAAATGTACATTTCAAAGGAGGAATGTGGAAGTGCCTATTGATTAGTCAAGTAGTCCAATAGAAATTCCATCGACTACTCGACTAGTAAATTAACCGCAATGTAACATCCGTACTGTAACTGTAGCACTGCTCTGCTGTGCAGAATGTGCATTGTTTTAAAGTCAAAACCCTCTTCCTCTGAGCAAATTTCTGCTCTTCCACTAAATATTAATTCAGTGACAGCTAACACACACAAAGAAAAGAGTTGTCTTCACTTTTGAGAGAAGCATGAATCCTTTTCTAACATGCTCTTTAACTCTGAAGTTCACAAGTTACTTTAGAAGAGTTGTATTTTTATTACCCAACTACTTTCCTTTGCTCCTCAAGTAAAATCGATAAAATATTTGGGAAGCCACTAAACACTAATTACCTGGTTATTTGCAACTTTATATTTACTCCAGTTAACACAAGGCCAACTAATATATCCAACACTGAGAAGGTATCCGGCTAGCTAGCCAACTTTATATAGAACCACACCAGATGGGATGTCCATCTTGCAGAAACCACTAGATTCCAACAACTAGATCCCTGCCCCCCGAAATTTTTGCACCAACTGCCCTTTCTTCAATACTAAACCACAGTTATTCCAGCTAGACTCACTCTTCTTTCCAAGCATTAACTCCACGCACTCCCCTTCCTCTCTAGGCTTCTACATCATTCTGTATTGTTCCTTGATCCACCCAAGAACCTTGATGCTTTCCCTTAACTTTTTAAAACAATTTAAACTGAAATTAGTGCCTAGTGTTCCTAGCAGTAATAAAAATAAATCTTTCAAGTATGATATTGTCATATAAATCTGTCAGAGTGACACAGAAGTTCAAGGAGGGGGGAAGGAAATGCCATAGCAATTTTGGAAAGAGGAGAGATAAAGACCCTGAGTTTGGAAACAAAATTGTTGGGGAAGGTGTCTACCCACAAACTTCTCTTTGCAGAATTACTGATTTTCTAACCAATGCTTTAACAACAAAGTAAATTCTAATATCGAACTTGTCGCTGTGTACTCTATGGTCTGCAGAGATATGTTCAGTGGTAGTTTAGTGCTTAACTTGCAATGAGAGCGGAGCATAAAACTGGTTTTGGGCCTTTGAAAGTACACTCCACAGCTTCCAATATTTCATTCATTAAATTAATTCGTTATAGAGCATTTTGAGAGAGAGTATGAAAAACAGTCTCAGAAATTCTACTGTAATCTGGCTCTGAATGATTAAAAAACCCTAGAAACTGCTCTACATATCATTCCAGGTGGCTAAATTTATCATTATATAATAGGCAATTATCTGCAGCATGAAAGAGACTCCACATGACACTGAATGCTTGTATTGTACCAGAATTTTAAAAAGTCTCTTGTATTTTCTCACCATGAGATGACAGACAAGCATTTTGTGAGAGCAAAAAAGCCCATGCAAGACACAAACAAAGCTATGGATAAACTAAATACTGGCCTTTTCATTTACTAGAAGCACTGCCACATTACAGTTCCAGGCTTCTTCATCTGGCATAAGAAAAAAAAATACCTTCTTCAGGATTTAATGAGCATTATTTCGGCATCAGAGCTTAAATGTTTACTCCTAAAAAGAAAAATCAAGTCTTGGCTCCAACTGCAAAAAGCTCACAGAATTCAACAGACTCAGTACTTCAAGGGAAGTATGTAAATAATCTCATCATATTATTATAAAGCACGGATTTATATTTTCTTAATTCTCAATTTAGCTGTTAGGTTCCATTTAAAGATACCGGAATTAAATAAAAGTATCAGCAACTCTTCAGGAGTAATCAAAGTAGAATCAGGTCTACATTTCAAATTCAACAATGTAAGGTTACATTTTGAGCGGGGCTGAAGATAGTCTTTGCTGTGCCCTGAAAAGAGCCTGCTCCACACCCCACACTCTGGAAGTGGCAGGACCTCAAGCAGAAGGAGCAGGGCTCCCTTTGCCCGCCCTCCCTCCCTTGCAATCATCAGTGGCCCCGATTTTGAGACAAGGGCTTATGCTTCCAAAAAGATACTTAAAACAGACTGCTTTACATACACTATTTAAAAAGTTTTCTGCAAAAAAACAACAACAAAACTCATAATTGATAATAAAATAACCTAAAAACAGGCTTTTCCTTATTGCCAGGTTAAGGCTCCAATAAAAGCCCAGTCTGAAGGAACCTTTCCAGACTACTACAGTAATTCCTCATTTAACACGGTAGATACGTTTCAGAAAATGATCGTGCTAAGTGAAAACGTGTTATGCGGGGGTCAATTTTCCCATTGAAAATAATGGAAAAGGTGGGGGTTGCGTTTCAAGTGCGCATGCGCTCGCAACTCCAGCCTGCACTTGTTAGCAGCTGGGACTGGGACATAAGGTTGGGGGAGAAAGGGGACTGGGTTATAGCAGGGAGGGGAGGTGTTTGGCTCTGGAGAAGGGAAGGGAAGGACAGGGGAGGGGGCTTGCAGCCGGCGGCTGGGTTTCCCCAGCTGGCCGGTCACCGGCAGCTGCGCGGGGCTTCCTCTGCCTCCTTTCAAAGCGGCGGAGGTTTGCCGCTCGCCACGCAGTTCCCCAGTAACCCCCTCTGGCCGGACGCAAGGCATCTGGCCAGAGGCGGTCGCCGGGGAACTGCGCGGCGAGCAGGAAACCTCTGCCGCTTTGCAGGGAGGCAGGGGAAGCCTTGCACAGCTGTCAGTCACCGGCCGGCCCTAGGGGAAATCGTGTTATTGCGGGGACGGGGTCGTGTTTTTTGAAAAATGTTCCCCCCCCAAAAAAATCATGCTATTGTGAAAACGTGTTAAGCGAGGAATTACTGTATATCCCTTTTCAGGAGTCTGACTTGTCTTGCAGACCCCAAATTTCACCTCACTTAAAAACTACTTGCTTATAAAATCAGACATAAAAATACAAGAGCACCACCATACACTGTTACTGAAAAATTTCTTACTCTCTCATTTTTATTTTCTCAAATCATAAATATTGTACAGGAAGTTCCCAGCTTATGAATGGGTTACATTCCAAATGTTTGTTCATAAGTCAGTTGTTTGGAACTTGGAACACATTTTCCCATAGAAGCAATGCTATATAAATTAGGGGTGGGCAATAATTTTTGATGGGGGGAAATTTTGGAAAGTGGTAGAGGGCCGCACTCTTCCATGAAATTAATGGAAGAGATGCGGGGTCTGGGATGGAGGTTGGGTACAGAAGGGAGCTTGGGGTAAGGGATTGGGGTGCAGGAGGGAGACTGGAGTCTGGGAGGAAGTTGGGATGAAGCAGGCAGTTGTGATCTAGGGCAGGGGACTGGAGTGCAGGGGTTTGGGATGTGACCTAGGGTAGGAGGGGATTGTGATCTGGGGCAGGAGATTGGGATGCCAGATCTACAAGGAGGTATGAGTGTAAGATGGGGACAGAGGGTTTGAGTATGTTGGAGTGGGAGGGGTCAGAGAGTTGGGGCAGGAAAGGGCTGGGGAGCCAGAAGCAGGCTGTGGACAAGAGACTTACTTGTCAGCTGCCAAACTAGCCTGCAGAGCTTAAAATGTTTCCCAGCCAGCCAGCCTGCTTGCCTGGCCATGTGCTTCATGAATAACTGAGCGGAGAAGACGGGGCGTGGTTCTTCTTGGCTGCCTGTTACTCCAACAAGCAGCTTGCATTGGCTGGTTTCTGCCAGAAACTGGCCAATGGGAATGTGCTGGGGGTGGGGTGGCACCTAAAACTTCCCCCCTCCCCTCCAGTTTTACAACAAACGGAGCCCTGCAGCTGCGTTTCTGTATGGCATGCTGGGCTAGCTGGGGAGCCTGCCTGGGGCTTCCTGCTGCCTCCGCGGGCCAGATCCGGTGGCATGGTGGGCCATACTTTGCCCAGGCCTGCTATAAATGGTAGTTTGGTTCCCAGGCTAGTCCACATAAGCCTATTAAACTCCATAAAGTAGCTGAAATCTACTATAAATTTGAGAGAATGTGTGTGTCCATGTGTCTGTCTGTTCAAGAACACCACCTAAATAATAAGAAGTGGGACCACCAAATTAGATATACAGTTTCCTCTTTAAGATATGATAAAGCAAGGTAAGGGTTTGGTTGTGCCAGGAAAACAGGATATGGAATGGGACTGCTTCCCATAAAAATGACACAAAAAAAGAATCACCACGCAGGTGAAAAGGGCTCACTGGGCCTCCTACCCCACCAGGCACCCTTTAGGGAAGATGGAGGGGGAACTGAAGCTCCTTTTCCCCTTCCCCCGGGAACATTGCTGGCTCTTTTCCTTTGTCAGGGAGTGAAGGGAAAGTGGCTTGTGGCATTCCTTATTCTGCTTGGGGAGCTCAGGGAGCAGATGAACCCGGACCTGCCCAGATGAGGAGCGTACACCATCTCTCTCGGTTGTGCCCATTGGAGCTGCAGTGCCCACGGAGAGGCACTTCCCACCTGGCCCCAAGCTGCTGCCATGACAGAGGCTGGGATAGTCGCACTCCTCTCTCCCCATGGCAGCCTGCATGCTGAATCCTTCATCCCCAGCCCCACCCCAGAACAATGATTCAAATGATGCATGTACATTTTCATTTTCTGTTCTAAACAAAAAAACAAAAACAAACAAAAAAAAAAACAATTATTTGAGATAAGGACCCGAGCAATGCCGGGTAAATCTTCCAGTACTGTATATTTGCAATGAAAAAATAGTAGAAATAGTTGCAGCTGGAGAGAAACAGCACTTTCCCCTTCAAAGCACTGCTTCTCTCAGCCACTGGCTGCCTAATCACCCTCTGCTTCTCCTGAGTCTCCAGCTACCACTTGGGCTGCTTGCCACCACCTGTGCTTCTTGTCTGCTCCCCTGAGGCTGCAGGTGAGCTTTTGTTTGTATGTGCGGATGTTTGTAAGTCAGATGTTTGAAACTCAGGGAGTGCATATACTTACGCTCTGTGTATAGTACAGACACAGTATAAACAAGTCATTTTCTGTATGAAATTTTAGTTTGTACAATTTTTTTTTGGTTCTTTTTATATAGCCAGTTGTAAAACCAGGCAAATACCTAGATGAGTTGACATTAGGGATGTACGGGAGTAGTCAAGTAGTCGACTAACCAGTCTTATCAGTTAGTTGAATCAACTACTCGTATCCCCCTCCCCCCCTTGCTACCTCTGTCTCAGAGGTAGCGGGGAGAGAGCAGAGAAGCTGGAGCTGAGGGAGTCGGTGCTAGGCTCCCCCAGCACCGTCTCCGCAGTGCCGCCTGTCTCCCCCCCCCAACGCTGCTGCCTCTAATAGAGGCAGCAGCATGGGGGATGGGAAGGGCAGAGGAGGCTGCCACGAAGCAGCCTCTGCCCATGGTAGGTCCAGGGGCAGAGGCTGCTCTGCATCCCGCAGAGCAGCCCCTGTTCACAGGGGGTCCCAGCTCCTCACTAGGACCCTTCACGGGTGCTCTGCAGCCAGCCCTGTCCGCTACAGACAGGGGCTGCCTGCCCACCTGGCTCTTACTATATTTAATCTGCAGAGCCACAGTGGGAGGTAGTTCCCAGACTGACTGAGGCTTCCTCCCTTATCGAATAATCATGTAGTCAATAGAAATTCTATCAACTATACAATTAGCTAATTACTCGCTTCCTAACATCCCTAATTGACATGCCCTCAGGAAGACCTACTTGTACCCCTAGCTGTGACTCATTGTCTTACGTCATTAATAAATCTCATCACTCATTCATAAATCTTAGCTGTACTCGCCACATACAAGTGCTATTTAAGGACCTGATCTCAGAAATAGGCGCATGGATGCGTAAACTTTACTACCCCAAGTAATGCCACTGATTTCAACCGAACTACTCAGGCCCCTGTCCCAAACACTTCTGCACATGCTCAACTTTACCATCCTAAACCAAAGTCAGATACCACAGCAGCAGAATTTGTCATACTTATTCAAAAGACAAAAATACAAGAATGTGTGTTGTTCTCATGTTCATTTTACCTTCCCTCTCCTCATATTTTTTGTACTCTTGAGAGAAACAAGATAATGATGACTGACCTCCAAGTTCCTGAACAATAAAATGTTACAATGTAGAACTGTGGTATTCTGTATCAGGAGCCACCCAAAAGCTGACCTGAAATTCAACTCCTACCAACTTCCAACATTAACGGAGACGCCAACTCAAGAAAATCAGTTATACTTTTCTTTTTATCTACTGCTGTACCCAATTAGACTTTCTACAGTTAACACTAATGAGCACAGCTAGCCTTGCTCCGTTTTGGCAAAAATCATGATGGTAAAGCTTATTGATGAAGCTTCAGAATAATTTCTTACTAATCCGCATGACCAAATTTCAGTTACCCACCTCCTCTTCAAAGGACTATATAGTAACAAAATGGGTATTCTGAGAAAAGATGAAGCCAAACTAAAATTCAGTCTGGAATAGGACAAACGCCCCTCTCTGCAACCGTTGCACTTGACGAAGATATTAAAATGGGGGCAAGAGTATCAGTCCCACACAAGTGTTTTCTAGACTGGAACTATAACTTAAATATACTTTGTCCATGAAGGGCCCTCAGCTTTTATCAGACTTTCCCACATATTAGGCCAAAATAGCCCAAGTCTTTCGACTTTCAGAGCACACTGCACAACTTCTTTTTCCACAGGAGATGGGCCTTTGAGAAAAATCTGGGAGAGGGAGAAGGCAGACTGTTTTGCAGCAGATCAAATTTTGTTTTCATAACTTATGAAAGGGGCTTCCAGAGCCTGCATAGGTGCCCCTTTTGGTATAAATCTAATCATTAGCAAGTAAGTAAATATTATTTTGTATAAGACATACACCAATAAAATGAAAAACTATGATTACTAAGAGAAAGAGCAACTGCACAAGTTATTTCAACTGCTGCTGCTTGCATAATTAGCTACACAGAATACTACAGCAAAACACCCTGATATTGCAAGGGAGAGGAAAACTTAAAAGGGGTTCTAGCAAAAGAAAAGCTAGAATTAGTACTACACCTAACCCTGTAAAACCCAATTGTTGCAGTTTTTACAATTGTGCGCGCCCCTATGTTTAGGAATCTGCTCCCCTTGTTGATCGTGAAAGACCCACACAGTATATCTGACCCACTTGTTTACTACATTACACTGGAAAACAATGAAAATGACTAGGAAGAAAGTATTGTCAAATACACATAGTATACCTCATACAAAAAGATTTTTTTCCTGTAGCATTTTGTTCCACTACAATAAGGATAGGTGGTTTGGTAACAGTAGAAGTTCAAAACATTTTCTACTTTCAGAATTCTTCTGAAGAGTCCATTTAAAAATGAAGATTTCTTACTTAAGCCTGGTCTACACTGCCACTTTAGTGCACTGCAACATTCTGGCTCAGGGGTATTAAAAAACAAAACAAAAACAAAACAAAACCAAACCACCACACCTCCGGAGCACAATAAGTCACAGTGCTGCAAAGCGTCGGTGTGAACAGATTCCCAGCGCTGGGAGCTATGCTTCTCGTTTAGATGATTTATATAGCATGCTGGTGCGAGCTCTCCCCAGCACTGGTGCTATGGCCATACTTTCGCTTTAAAGCACTGCCGCACCAGCACTTGAATGTTTTAAGTGTAGACTTAGCCTGAAGGTTAGAACACAGAACCTGATTTAACCCAAGTAGAGTGCACTCTGCCTCAAGCCTGATTCTCTCAAGACAAATAAAACCATCAATGCCTACTAATCCAAGAATCAATTTATGATAATTACGGTTTTGTTTTTAATTTCTTTGGGGGAAGGGGAGAGCAAAGCACAAACACAGGAAGGAGGAGTTATGAGGCTGCAACAAAAACAGACAAGCATTTAAATAGGCATATTAGATGTTGGGTAACTGAATAGTTGTGTAACTGACAATATTTTGAGGGGTTACACAACTAATAGATAGTCCCAGGGGGTGGGGCCAGCAGCCAGTGAGCTCCCGGCCCCACTCCAGGGAGCCCCTGCAGCCCCACGCTGCTGCCCCTGTATCAGAGGTAGCAGCACAGGGTGGCAGGCAGGAGCTGGTTTGCAAGGGGAGCCAGGCGGCACAGCACAACTGGTACTGGGGGGGTGGAAAACCAGCTTTTAAGCAGGCTCCTCCCAGCACCGGCTCCTCTTTCCCCCGCCCTCCCCTTGCTGCTTTTGATACAGAGGCAGCAAGGCGGAGGGGGGGGGAAAAAGAGAGGAAATGTGAGTAATCGAGAAGATTAACCGATAAGCCTAGGCTTATCGTTGATCATATAGTCAACAACTCGTTTACATCCCTACGTTTAAATACAGATGCGCACTGACCCACCAGCCCTCACAAAGGCATCATAGAAAAAGTGTATAACAGCCATCAGTCATATGATCTTCTTGCAAACCTGCAATTTTAGCTTTATTGGCTGCACGTTTGTCAGTAGTTGCTTACAATCAAAAGCTATGGGACAGAAAATTTTAATTTTATATTATATATCTATATATATTTTACACACACACACACACACACACACACACACACACACACACACACACAATATTGTAGGCAAATATTTTAAAATATTTCAATAGGCATGGACATCTATGGTTGTCACACAAGTCAACAATTCCACCCTTGGTAGTTACTACAGAACATACAGTAGGTTTGTTGTGAATATTCTGCCACCCTTTCACACAAGATAGTTTCTAAAAACATTTTGTCTTTTCTTAATCCACTTAATCAAGGAGCGGTCCAGCCATTGTAAACCCCAATAGAGTAGGATAATCTGTCAAAGAATTTCAGCTCTCTTGACTTGCAAAAGTTCAGTGTCTCATAAGGCAGAGTCAGTTACAAATACAGCATAAGCTAATTACTGAGCTTGGGGCAGGCAGTTGAGGTGCAGGAGGGGTTCTATGTGCAGGCTCTGGGAGGGCATTTGGATGCAGGGGTGCTTGGGGCTAGGCCAGGGGCTTGAGGTGCAGGAGGGGATTCATGAATGGGGTAGGTTGTGGGCTCTGCTTACCTCAGGTAGCTTCTGGGTGGTGGTACAGTGGCGCGAAGGCAGGATCACCACTGTCCTGGCCCTAAACCACTCTGAAAAGCAGCCAGCAAACACTCCTCTGCCCAAGTCTTGTTGTGCCCCCTCTCTGCTCCATGGAGATAGGATACAAAGCAGGAGAAGGGTGCAGCCTGCCCTGCACAGAAAGCAGGAGGCTCCTGAAGGGACAGCTCCAAGGCAAAGGGCAGGAGGGAGGGGCAGCTGAAGTGCCCACACTTGATAGCCTCTTGGCCAAAGCAGTCAGGATCACCTGTCAGAGGCTCCAAGATCTATCAGGGTGGAAGAGGGGATTGTGACCTGGGTCAGGGAGGGAGTGTGGGTGCAGGAAGGGGTTCTGGCCTGGAGGAAGGGTGTAGGAGGGGTACAGTGTCTGGGAGGGAGTTGAGACCTCGGGCAGGGGATGCATAAGAACAGCCATACTGGGTCAGACCAACGGTCCACACAGCCCAGGATCCTGTCTGCTAACAGTGGCCAATACCAGATGCCTCAGAGGGAGGGAATACAACAGGTAATCCACAAATGATCCCTCCCGTCACCACCTCCAGAGAAACAGAGGCTAGGGACACAGTTCCTACCCATCCTGGCTAATAGCCATTGATGGACCTAACCTCTATCTAGCTTTTTTTTTTTTAACCCTATTAAAGTCCTATCCTGTGGCAAGAAGTTCCAGAGGTTGACTGTGAGCAGACCAGTAGGACAGTAGGGCTGCCCGGAGCGACAGCAGGAGCCAGGCTCTGCAGCGGGAACCCGGCACAGAGAGGCAGCGGGGCTGCCAGGGACTGGAGCAGGAGTCCAGTGCATGCATAGGCAGTGGGGCTGCCTGGCACAGCAGTGGGAGCCCAGAGAGCAGAGGTGGCGGAGCCGCCTGGTAAAGCAGTGAGGGCTGACAGGGCAGCGGAGCCAGCAAGAGGAGGGAGACAGCTAGGACAGCAGCAGTTGGGCCAGGGCCTGAAGGGGCTGGCAGCCAGGGGCCAGCAGGCAGGGGGCCAGAAATGACCACCTCTAGTCCAGCAAAATCCCTGATGTGGGACCAATCAGTGCCAGACAGGAGGGAGGTCCAACCTGTAATATCTTATTTAAAATGGTCTTTGCAGAGTCATATAGGAGTTTCCCAAAGCTGCACTCTAATATTCTGAAATATGCACTTTTTTAAAAAATTAAACTGGATGTCCTATTCTGGTTTATATTTCCTATGGAAAAATTTATTTATTTTTCAACTACTTCTCTTTATTCAACTACTTTTTTTCTATTTCTTCATTCTCTTTATTCTCCTATGCCCTCAGGTGCATCGGGTATCCAACCGCTTTCTGCCATTTGTTTCAGTCTAGTGCTGGTCTATACAGGCTTCTGAGAGTTATGGCTTCTTTATTATTCTGCATGTTTCTGTAATTCACCCTCGCTTTTCCAAGGTGGGGTCCATGTTCTCTTTGGATGTGAAAGTCGTGTTGAAGCATATCCTAAATATGTTCTTCAGCATCCTCTTACCATGTTTGATATTTGTTTGCTCTCCTCCACCTCTCATATTGCAAGGAACTCTTAGTAATGGACACCAGTGTTAAAAATTCATATTTGAATCAGAGCCAATGTTACTTCCTTATGGAAGTTTTTTTGCTGCTTAATATTTGTTGCCTGGTATCTGGGAAATTTTCCCTCCTATTATATAGGCTATCAAAGGCCATCTCTCTGAAGTTATTTACTCTGTTTTAAAATAACTTGTGCAATAGGAATAGTCATAGCAGACTAGACATCTTAGGTTTGTTTGCCCTCTGAAAGTAGACAGTACCAGATGATTCAGAGGAAAGTACAAGAATAGCCACAATAGACAACTATGGAACAAACTATGACTTCTTTCTAATCCAGTTCTTTTCCATAATAGGAACATATCTACCTGTTTTCCCATCACTACTTCAGCTATAAAACAAGGGGTTTTCAAACTCTGGGTTGAGGCTTATAAGGGCAAGTTGCTAGCTGGCTGCGAGACCCTTTGTTTACCTATGCTTCTGCAGGTACGGGTGATCACATCTTCCATTGGCCATGGACCGCCATTTCCAGCCAACGGGAGCTTTGGGAAGCGGTGCAGAGCAAAACACTGCTTCTGGCAGCGGCCATTGGCCAGGAATGCCAATGGGAACTGCAGTCGCCCGTAACTGCGGAGGCTCAGGTAAACAAAGGGTCTCGCAGCCAGCTAGCAACTTGCCCTTATAAGTCGCAACCAAGGTTTGAAAACCCCTGATCTAAACAGCATGTTGCAGAAGGCAAGCAGTCCAAGTTTAGCTGTAAGAAACAAGCTCCCACCATTTGTAGATACACAAACTCTCTTGTCAATGGCAAGTAGAAAACAGCAGAGGCAACTTTGGGAATGGAGGGCTAAGTCATGAGTTTCTGCACAAATTAAATTTTCCTTTAACAAAAAGTTGTAACTTTTACAGTGAAGAAACTTTCAACATCTAACCCTAACATAACGCTGTACCTCCCAAGTCTTTGCTCCAGTCATCTGAGGGATGTAAGTGAGTAGTCAACTCAACTGTATCAGAGGCAGCAAGGGAAGGGGGCAGAACAAGAGCTGGTGCTGGTGGGAGCTCCCCTCAGCACAGTCTCTGTCACCTGCCTGCCTCCCCTTCTCCCCCGTGCTGCTGCCTCTATGGCAGCAGCCCCTGTCCTCCCAGACAGGGGCTGCTGGATCCAGTGCAAGCCGGGACTGAGCAAAGCTGGTTCAATCCTAACTCGCAGCAGTCCCGGACTGGTGCAACTCTGCATTTTAAATGTAGAAGAAGCCAGGGTGCCTGATGCCTGGCTCCTACTACATTTGAACTGCAGAGCTGCAGCGGGTGTAGGTCCTGGACTGTCACAAGCCAATGCAGAGCACCTTTACTTATTGACTAATCATGTAGTCCAGTAGTTCCCAATCTTTTTGATACTGGGGACCAGTAAACCCATTCACAAGCTTTTGGAGCTGGGCTCTCTCAGTCCCATCTTACGCTGGGTCCAGCAGACCCTGTCTACGGCGAGTCCCAACAGGGAGCTGGGACCCCTCACCGATACGGGCTGCTTTGCCATAGCAGCTCCTGTCCGCGGGGAGTACCAACTCCCTGCTGGGACCCCCCACGAATAGGGGCTGCTGCCGGAGCAGCCTCCCCTGGGCCTCCTGCAGAGCCTGTGTAAGGTCAACCTATGTACCTTTTATTCTAGGAGGCTAATGCTGACTATTCTTCAGGGGAAACAACTGTCCTTAAGTTTGAGATCTGACCAAGCACCCATTTGAAACAATGGAAAACCTGTTAAACCAATGGGAGCCTTTGGGTCAAGGGCCCTAGGTTAGGTATATTTATTCATCTAAAAATAAAAACACACAGAGAAAGGAGTCTGGATTTTAATTTTGAAAAACTTTAGAAATCAATTCAAAATTTCCACCCAATACAGTATTTGAGAATCACATAATGGTAAAGACAGTCCCTTCCTGGTTGAAAATAAAAGATATACTTTTTGGCCACATCTTCATTACCAGGAAGATGAATGTTGCGCAAGTCAAATCTTCCAGAGTTCAATTTAGCGGGTCTAGTAAAGACCTCCTAAATGGAACAGTGAGGATGCCGGTAAGGGAAGTCTACACTAGCGTTTGCTCCCAACAACCTCCCACTGTGAAGGCAGTGCCGAAGATCGAATTAAGGTATGTGGACTCCAGCAACACAATTAACATAGCTGGAGTTGCGTATCTTAATTCGACCTTCCAAGTAAGTATAGGCACAGCCATCTCGGAATAGTATTCTTCTACATATTTATGTTCTCAGCAGTGTCTGAAAGTTTCCATACTAAAGTCATTACACTCCAATAGGAGCCAAAACTTTTGAGCATCACAGACCACAACTGTTTTAATACATATGAAGAGATTTAAAGTAGCTGAATGCCAAAGTACAAATAGTACAATAGCATAATACTGTCCCTCCTCACAACATGACAGTGGTATGGAAAAACAATACACAGTAACTAAAGATCAAGGCTAAATTAAAGCGAAACAAGAGTAATCTTGATTTTAAAAGAATACTAATTAAGCCTATGCATATCCGTTAGTCTAGTCGACTACTCAGATCCCCTCCCCCCCACGCCGCATCTGTATCTGAGGCAGCAAAGGGGGGGGGGGGAAGAGAGCAGGAACAAGTGCTGGGGGAAGCCAGCTTAAAAACCAGTTCCCCCCCAGTACCAGCACCACAGTGCCACCTGCTCTCCCCAACCCCCCAATGCTGCTGCCTCTATTAGAGGCAGCAGCACCAGGGGGAGGGGAGGCAGCCTGTCCAAGCTCCCCACAGACAGGGGCTGCTACCGGAGCAACATCTGTCCGCAGCCAGCCAGGGCTGCTGGTGACAGACTGCTTCACGGAAGTTTCCCCCATCCCTTGCCCCAGCAGCCTCTAAACACAGAGAGCTCAGACCCCCCGCGGACAGGGCTGCTGCCACCCCGTGCTGTTGCCTCTGTATTAGAGGCAGCACTGCGGGGCGACAGGCAGCTGGTTTGTATGGGGAACTGTTTTTTAAACTGGCTGCCTTTGCAGACTGGCTCCCTGGGAGTGGAGCTGGATTGCATTGGCTGCTGGCCCCACCCTAGGGACTACAGAATAGTCGACTAACCGCTAAGAATTTATCAGGTTAGTCAACTATTCTGTTACCCGCTATCTAATATCCCTAGTGTAAAGTATCAATTCTTAATCTTTCTGAATCCATCATCTGCATAAAACATTTTGCAACCCTCACAATTATTTGAGTAATGGGATTATTCAGGAGCATTTTTTGAGCTGCAGACCCCAAGTAGCAGTAGGGACATTTGCCATGCTCCCCCATCCTTTGGGATTCCAGAGCTCAGGCTCCCGCCCAACTCCAAGGGTCTGAGACAGCTGACACAGGCCAGTCACAGGTGGTCACTACTCTTAAAGTACTGCTTTACTTTGTGATCAGTCCTGTCTGTGCCACTTCTGAACTTTGCATCACTTTATGAAACTATAGCGTGAAATTACTGTGTAACAGAAAGCCTATGTGTATGTGGACCTTCCATAAAAAGGAAAAGTGATGTTATATGCCAGAGACAGCAGTGAATCTGTCAATACTTAAAAAAGCAGTCTATTCGCAATAAAATACCTTGTTACAATTGATTTGCTCTACCTGGGAGAAGACACTTCTCGTCTCAAGAGAAGTAGGGCCAGGAGTAACGGAAAATTACTAAAGAAGCAGGTGACCCCAGCAGAAGTCTATAAAGAGATTGGGGGGAGAATGTCACGGAGGGAACTGTGGAAGAGACAGACATTTTGAACCAGATTAAGATGGGGGTGGCTGCTGCAAAGACAGGGTAGGCAAGGGGGCAGAGGGCCATGCCTGCTTGCCTGACAGAACACAGATGATCTGCCCCAAGAATTCCCAAGGGGGAGGAGGGCTAGCTAGTGATGGACATTGTGCTTAGAATGTCCTATTGGTTTTTTTTGGGGGGGGGTGAGGGGGAGAACTTTCCTGTACTTTATCTGTTACTAAAAGATTTACCCAGCATTGATCGCATCCTTAACACAAATAAGTTTTGTTTTTCTTCATTTAAATCATTGTGGGGGGGCAGGGCTGCGGATAAGTATGCAGACTGTCCCAGGGAGAGAGGACAACCATACCCCTCTGTCACCACAGCAGCTTGGGGCCAAGTGAGAAGTGCTTGTCCATGGCGGCTGCAGTGTCAGTAGGCACAGCAAGGGAATGGATGTTAAACAGATGCACAAACAAGTGCTCTGAAATATATAGTAGATAGCTGACCCTTTCTCCATCCTGCCCCCTGCTGGCCTAATGGGATTGTAGCTGTCTCGGTCCCCATCTCTGGGCCTTTGTTGCCCCCTGTGGTCTGCAGTATAACTCCCTCATCAGACTCCTCCCTTTCCATTTATGAGAAACAATAGAATTCCATACACATCCCATTATCCTGACACAACCAAACTCTGACCTTGCTTTAAGTTGGATAAGAGGAGGCTACATACCAAATGTGGTGGTCCTAGCTCTTACCGTTTAGGAGGAGTTCTTGAACAAATAGACTCTCAGACCGACAGACACACCTTAGTATATATTTTAGAAATAAGTAAAGAGCATAATCTTAAATTGAACAAGCTTCACAACTGCTGTGTGGCTCTGAGGGAGCTAAACTCAGAAGTTTCACACTTTATAGGCTGGAACTCTGGGAGAGGAGTTTGTTTAAGCAAAGGGGTGTCTGAAGGGTCAGCCCTGTGCCCAGAGGGGCTAGGTGGCTGAACTGCAAGTTCCAAAACTCCAAGGGTGCAAGAGAGAAGGTCTGTACCATGAGTGTACCTAGGGCTCCTAAAATTGGGACACTGACAGAACTCCAGTCAGGCTCCTGAAGCTTAACATGCTCCAGGAAAGCCAAGCAAAGAGGGTTGGATTCCCTCCACAACAGGATACTCATTAAGATCTGTGACATCAATCTGGAAGGGTGGGGTGGGATGAACTAGACACAGAATAGGAACTGCTCTAGAGTGATCATGAGAGTGTCAGAAGGAGCATCCACAACAGCAGCAGGATGAGCTGCTTTCACAAGGTTTTGATGTCTAGTGATTGTGCTGCCCTTCTCAAAAGAATGCTACCCAACAGCTGCAACCTTTGTAATACTTGAAAACGAGGATGAGAACTTTAAACTTTATGCAGTGGAGGGATATCTGGGTTCAACAGGCATGACAAAGCAGAAGAGAAATCAACTGAATACACCGCTATGCCAATATTTGGCATATGCTACTACTACTTTGCCTCCTGCAAATGGGGGAACAAAGTCTGTTGAATCATGATGACAGGACACGATTAACCCAAAAAATCATAGAAGAGCATAATTAGCACAGCAGAATCAAAGCAAATTATTTATTTTCTGAAGCAAAATTTAGTATTGAAGACATGATAAATATATTATTAAGCAGGAACATTATGGCATGAACTTATGAAATACTAAACAAGTTTTCTCCCCTAACCTGACAACTTGCGTTTACTACTGATGCTTGTAAGCACCACTCTGCATGGCAGTGTGCTTAATACAGGCTCTCTATTTGACAGGTCTTAAACAGTCTGGAATTCTTAATGTCTGTCTTCACGGACAGTAAAGGGGTAAATGTCATAGTGCCCTTGACTCAGTGAGGCATAAAGATCTCAACTAAAATGGGGGGGGATGGGAAATAAGTTTTTGATAATTATTTTTGTTTCTAGAGGAGCCAGGATATTCAGCTTTAGAATTTCCATAGTGTAACTACACCACAACTCAGCTGCAGAATACTGGCAATGTATTTTTTTCCTATCAGTGATCATATGTATTTAAACATGTTCATAAGGCTCTTACCATGACAGTATCAGTGTGCATGTTACACAAGTTGGGTCATTAATATTTCCAAATATAAGGAACAAAACACTGTGGCCCACAACTTTTTGGCAGAAAAAAGGAATAGATTAATCAGATAAATATCCAGAATTCTGTAACCCACAATCTGGGTGGAAATGGCTCTTTTAATTTTACACATAGCCAAACAACTTCACGAATAAATATTCCAGAAGAAATTAATTCCTAAAAGCAAGGGCTTATTACCTAGAATACTTTTGCCCACAGCTCCTGAAAACATCACCTTTAGGAAGGGTTATTGCCAATGTTTTAGATGACTTAGCATCAAGGTATTTGCCCTTTGAAGGAAGTGAACAGCACCATTATTTTCACCCAAAAGATTACCAGCAGCCAACAGAGATAAGAAAACAGACATGACATGCTCTTGACAATACCTACTTCACTCTCCTTTAGAGTGTACTGAAGCTTTTGAAAGGACTTCAGAGTTTCCCCTATATCCTGGTTCTCGACCTATTTACCATTGTGGGTCACATATGCAGTTCTCTGTGTAAACGTGGGCCATATGCATACAAAATATATTCTACTTGTATGGTCCCAAGGATGTCACATTGGCTGCAGCGGTGTGCTGATTGGGCTGCAAGTGACCCATCCACCATGAGTGGCAAATCACTGCCCTAGGTAGAGCTTCCAAGAGTCAAGTTCAGAAGTAACCAAGGCATTGATGGCTGAGAGGAGATCCTTAGGTATTTAGATATACAAGCTATGAGACTAGTGTATTCAAGACTTAACAGCCACCTTTATGGTCAGAGTGATCATTCAAAAGTAATCAAGTAGACTTTCAAAGTCTGAGAAACATATTTAGGATGAGAATAAACTTGAGAAGATGCAGCCAAAAAAGAGGATCTAAAAATGAAGTGCCTCTCCACAAACAAACAATGCTACCAGGACAGTATAATACTTAGCAATTCAGTAGCATATTTCTCACTTTTAATTAAAAACATTGCCACTGAAGGTTTAACTGGCCTCACATCAATTTGTTAAGAGAAAGTAGTGTTTACAATTACTGTAGAGTTAATCTAGAATTACACCAGCTACACTCAGTGACAATATCTATGTTTTGCTTATCGGCATTTATTCTGCCCATAGTTTGCTTTGCATCTTGCTCGGTAAATATTTTGAACAAAGGTTCTCTGAAGCAAGGAACTACTTACTAACCAGACAAGGAGAACAGAGTTTTCCCAATCGTAAAAATTAAATATTTTAGCAGAGTTTAAACATACTACAAACCAGAATTAAAATGATATGTAGCAAAGGCAGGAGTTTAACTTACGGAATTATTGAAGCACAGTAACAGAAAAAGTCCTGTAACCGGCACACCCATCATCAATGTCTGAAAGCATGGATCCTGCACTATTCTCTGGTACTGCAAAGAGTGTTATGAATATAACACAGCTGATCCGGTAGGCTAAAAATCTGAAAATGACAATGTGGTGTCTGCCCTGCTGTGTGCCATGGAAAGAAACCATTCAAGGTTGGTTTTGGTATTCATGGATCAGCTGCACACAGTGGACTTTTGGTTCTGGGCATAAGAAAAACGCTGAGTGGTGGGACTGTATCACTATGTGGGTATGGAAAGACACACAGTGACTGCAGAACCTATCAGATGTGTAAGAGGCTCACCCCCTCTGGTTCTAAGGATACCAAAACAGACTGCACTAACAGTGGAGAGACATGAGCGGTGATCACTCTGTGGAAACTTGCAACTCCAAACTGTTGAGTCACAAATCAGTTTGGAATCAGGGAGTCCACCCATGGGAGTTGTAGGAATGCAGGTGAATAGGGCCATTAATCATTCTGCAATGAAAATAGCGTATGGCTCTGCAGGAAACGGGATTCCCAAACTATAGCAATGCAATAGATGGCACACTTATCCGCATTTTGGCTTCAGAGCACCTTGTGATGGAGCATTTCAACAGAAAAAGCTACTTCTCTATTGTATAGTAAACTCCAGTGGATCACAAGAGTCATTTCACTAACACCACATGGTGGACATGAAAGGTCCATGACGCATGCATCTTCAGAAACACTAGCATGGAGAGAAAACTGCAAGCAGAGATTCTTTCCACACCAGAAGATTCCAGTCAGGGATGTGGAGATACCAATAGTGATCCCTGGAGACAGTTTACTCCTTGGCTCGTGAAGCCTTACACCAGAAACTTTGACAGCATCAAGGAGCACTTCAAAAGACTCAGCAGGCACAGAATGATTGTTGTATGTGCTTTTGACCAATGAAAGAGCCATTGAGTCTTTTTGGCAAGTTATACATAATAGTTTTCTCATTGAAGTCTAAGTAAAAGTTATTTACTTGTTCTCATAACATAAGAACTAGGGGTCACCAAATGAAATTAACAGGTAGTGGGTTTAAAACAAAAGGAAGTTTTTCTTCACTCAGCGCACAGTCAACCTGTGGAACTCCTTGCCAGAGGTTTAAAAAGAAACAGGGTTAAAAAAACAAAAACAAAAAAAACCCTAGATAAATTCATGAAGGTTAGGTCCATCAATGGTTATTAGTCAGGATGGGTGGGAATGGTGTCCCTAGTCTGTTTGTCAGAGGCTGGAAATGGATGACAGGAGAGGGATCACATGATGATTACCTGTTCTGTTCATTTCCTCTGGGGCATCTGGCATTGGCCACTGTCAGCAGACAGGATACTGAGATAGATGGACCTTTGGTCTGACCCAGTATGGCCATTCTTATATTCTTATTTCCATTGTCATAGCAGCCTTCTGTGCATCATGGCGCAAACCCCAGCCATGGTAAGTTCAGCCTGGAGGGGTCAGGGAAGGGACAAGATAAAACTAAGGGCTGAGGAGTTGCAGAGGGGTATCACTGCAAATGCGTAGGGCCACTTTTATGAATACTCGCAGTTTTCCATAGTAGGGAGATAACAGCTGGTATCTCGCTCCTGTGGGTAACCAAGGATGCATCTTCTGCTTGTGCATGGCTGCAGACCTGCCCCATGAACAGCACACAATGAGCAGCACTGGTATCTGAAGTAGTACCTGCCAACTAATGTGGCAAAATTTCCTACAGTGGGGAAAGCAAACAAGGCTCCTCTCACAAGCAACCGGCACAAAGTATTGCCGAGTACCTTCAGCAAAGTTTCCTAGAGATTTTTGTGGAGATTTCCTGAGGCATCCCAATGTACATCACACTTTTCCGCAGGGCATCCTTTATTTAGGGGAATGAGAAGCAAATACAGACAGCGCCTGAGCTGGTTATTTCAATCCCTCTTACCTCATGTGTCTCTATAGTATTAAAGCACATACTGGAGACCCCCCTTTCCTGCATCAGGTGGGCCATATCACTATGACTGGATAGACCCTCCGGAATTAAATAGAGTTCCTGGCTCTGCTTGCCTGCTCCCCATTCTTCTCCAATGCCACTTGACATCATCCTCAGGGTTCACTCTGTCAACCACCATCTCTAGCCCCCGAAAATATCCAAGGGTTCTTGGTGGTAGAGATGAGGGTTACTGCCAAGGATGGTGTTGAGTTCCTTGCACAAGCAGCAGGTCTTTGTTGATATACTACACTGATAACTGGCCTCCTTCCCTTCTGGGATCCCAGACTCAGCTCCTTGATCTTGGCATGGCACTCTCTCCTCCACGTCATGAGCATTGGTTCTTGTGGCTAGAGCAGAGTTGTGTCTGCTCAGATTCTTCCCCCTCCAGACTCAGCAGATCCAACAACTCCAGTGCACTCCAGGCAGGAGTGCATTTGCTACGGGGAGCCAGCAGAGTTAGCTGGACAGATGCAAAATGGGAGCTCTCCACAATGAGCAAACAAGAGGAGGAATTTCAAAAATTCCCAGGGCTTTAAAGGGGGAGGGGCACACGCCTATGTATCTGACTGCAGGGCAGCAGAGTTCAAACTGGTGACCAGAGAGATGATGGGCATTATGGGACACCTCCTAGAGACCAGTTAGGGAGACATGAGTAATGCTGACGCCGCGGCACTAACTACATTGCCATAAATGAGGCGCCTCTTGTGGTGGTGGTTTTAATATGTCAGCATAGCAGGAGAGTTAAATTGGCAACAGAGGCATTGCAATGCATATACCTCCACAGTGGAGTCGACATAAGCTGCCCTATGTCAAACTATGTAGTATAGGCAAGGCCTAATTCACTTAACTATGCTGTACAGTGAGACAAGTCCACAATCTGCATTGTATGTACTTTCAGAGTTTTTAAGCACAATTTTTTTTTTTTTTTTAAAATATAGAGTGTAGTTGATAAATATCATGAAAATCGCCACCTACAAATCAGTTACTCTGCCTCCTCATTCACCAGTTGATTTCTATCGTACAGGTAAATAAAGATGACCATAATCAAGTGAAAAAGTGACTTTTAAAACAAATTATCCCGAACCTTCTAGAGACCAGTTAAGTCCGATTTCTACACCTGTCAAACTGAGTCACAGATCAGATTTGCAGCAAAAGACTCAGCTTAACCAATAATTAAACATGGATCATACAGAAGACTCACCACCTTGCAACTTTTTATCCAGTACATCAGAGTCATATATTGGCCTAAAAACTATTCCTTGATAGAAAGTAAACCCAGCCTCCTAGCCAAAATTATAGATTGCCAGAAATACTGAAAACTACCTATTTTGCTTGAGGTTTTTGCAGAGCTGAGGATGATTATGTTAGATCACATTGATTCTTATATAGAGAGATATGGAGCTGGAATGCACCTGCTCAGAAATGCCATTGTATGAGCTATCCTTTCCCCCATCCCCTTTCTGAAACCTCAGATTTCTTAAAATCATTGACTTCTTACACCAACCAACCAACATCCTCTCCTTTAGCAGCCTCTGAAAGGCTACCTCAAATAGTGAAAACACAGTCAACACCAGACAATATTCAAAGGAGATCAATAAGGTAAAGTCTTGAATACGTGGAACATAGTAAAAGGCTAATAAATCTGCCATAAAAAATTGAATAAATCAGGTACAAAGTTTACTTGTCTGCCCTCTATCATGGTGGCTGATGATGATTCAACACAAATATATGGCTGCAAGAGTGAGCAACCAGAATTTTACCCAACTGAGTGGAGCAATGAAAAGCCACGTGGCCATACAATGGAAATACTTGTCACTGGAATCATGCAAGGTCCCCTATTGATCAGGAAAGGGATTAAAAGGAGAAGGAAAAATAGTAACTACAGGGAAAGAGAAAGGAAGCAATGTGACAAAACTGCTTTTCACCAGTAGATTGGGAATTCCCTGCCAAAAGGTGAACATCTCCTAATGAGCCTTAACCAGTGCCGAAAAGGAAGTGGAACTAATGATGTGTGGGCATCTCCAAATCTGATCCTCCCTTCCTCATCCCAAATCCTGAAAAGGTTTCACAACTTTTTGGGAGGCAAAGGAGAAGTTTCTGGTGACCATATTGTTCCACACCCTTTAGGCATGCAGTGAACTCTAGTCCTTTGATTCACAGAAAGCTGAAGTCACACCCAGGTTCAAATCTGGCCAATCTACAATGGGCTGCAAGTTGAATTAAGAACCCATGTTTAAACACTGTTTCAGACAAACTTACCTATAGTCCTAATTAGAGTTACCAGCACAGTCGCATCTTAGAGCCCCAAAGCAAAGTTAAAATATAGTGCCCCCATAAGGTAAAAGGGACTTAACTACAAAAAAATCGTCAAACAGAGTTCAGACACATTATCACAGCATAGCTTAGATGCATCTACTATGTGGCTGTCTCGACTACAAGGTTTTTTTGTGCAAAAACGCCTGTTTTTGTGCAAAAACCAGCAGAGCGTCCATACCTCAAGTGCATTTTTGAGCAAGAAAAATCGACAGAACAGAGTTTTTGACAGTAGAGTTATTCCTCTCCCCACAAGGAATAACACTTTTTTGCGCTACAGCTCTTGCGCAAAAAGGCAAGTGTGGATGCTCCGGAGGGGTTTTTGCGCAAGAAACCCCTATTGGAAAAAGCACAGGTGCTCTGAAGGCCATCCTGTAAATGGCAAATCAGAGCTTTCTTGTACAAGAGCATCCATGCAGTGTGGATGCCCTCTTGCGCAAAAGCACATCGCTTTTGTGATGCGCTTTGAGGTCTGGACGCGCTTTTGCGCAAGAAGTTTTTGCACAAGATCTCTTCCGCAAAAAGCTTCTTGCGTAAAAACCCTGCAGTGTAGACGAAGCCTATAAGAAAATATTTCAACAAGTTAGAGGGTTTCCATATTCTGATAAAAATGAATTATTATCGTAGATGGAATCCAACAGTTTGGTCAAACGCATGGGTGAATACAAACTTCATTAGAAATAGTTTCAACATATTTAGCCTAAGGGTATGTCTAGACTACATGCCTCTGCCGACAGAGGCATGTAAATTAGACTACCCGACATAGTCAATGAAGCAGGGATTTAAATATCCCCCCGCTTCATTAAAATAAAAATGGCCGCCACGCTGTTTACTCTTTCTTCAGTGAGGCTGTCTACACTGCGGGGTTTTTCCGGGATACCTCCCAGAAAAACTCCACCACATCCAGGTATCCCGGAAAAACTCCGCTGTGTCCAGGGAATGCGTTTGCTCTTCTGCTTTTTCTTACGGAAGAGCAAACACACACTTTCGGGGAGCCCGGAATACCTTGTTGTATGAGGAATAAGGGCTCCTCCAAAAAAGGAGGAGGCTTTTCCGCTATTTGGCCCCATCCAGATGGGGCCAAATGGCGGAAAAGCATTCAGAAAAAGCTGCGCAAACTGCAGAGCACAATTTGCATAGCTTTTTCCGAAAAAAAGTGAGTGTAGACCTAGCTTAAGAGTCCCAGACAACTTCAGCTATTTAGATACACACAACTTGTATGCAACAACTATTCCCAAGCAGCCCTTCCAAGGTAGTTACCTAATTTTTTAAAAGAGTGCCCATTCTCTCTAGAGATGTTAGATATAACCAATTAACAGATAAGCTGCTGGTCTCAGTTACATTCAGTTGGCTTCTAGGGAGGCAGCTTCGCTGCGGCAGGACAGCAAAGTCTCCTCCCTGAGAGCCAGGCCTGGTGACCCTGATCCTAAGGAGGTTTCCCTGTGCTGAGGGCTCTGCAGCACAGGTAACCATGTAAACTGCTGAAGTTTTCATCAGCTATATGGTTACCCTATTACACGAATTTTAAACATCCTTAATTCCATCGCATCCTTTCCCAATTCTTAACGTAAGAAAGTGGCATCTAGGGATGTGAACAACTAGTCAACTATCCAATAAGCAAATGCTTATCGGATAGTCGACACACTAGTCGACCAGTCGCTTCTCCCCACCCCCCCTTGCTGCCTCCACTAGAAAGAGGCAGCAAAGGGGTCTTCAAAGCAGTAGCGCTGCGTGCAGCCAGGGGCCAGACTCTGGGCTCCACACAGCACTGCCTCTCTGAGATGCCGCATGCAGCCCGGGGCCAGATGGGGGTTGCACTCAGCTCATCAAAGCAGCAGCGTCGTGTGCAGCCCAGGGTGGCAGCTCCATGTGGAGCCCAGGGTCAGCTGTGGACTCCCCCGACACCTGGTCTCCATATGGTGCTTCTGCTTTGAAACGCCGCGGGGAGCACGTGGCCAGCAGGGGACTGCTTGAGTCCCCCTGGGCCTGTTGCTACACTTCAAAGTCAGAGGTGCCCTTATCAATTACCCAATTAATCTAAATTTAACATTGCTAGTAGCACTCACTTTGTATTTCATCTGAATAAGGCTTCACAGAAATTAAAGATTTAAATAAACCCAGTAGTCAAGAAACAGGAAAGAGTGCATCCCTCAAAAAACCAAGACACCACAAAACCAAAAAGACACTAATCGTGAGAAAATATTTCAGTAAGACGATTAATGCTTAATCTATTAAAATGTGACTATACGAAAACTCCTTCCAGTATCACTGGGTTATCTTACATTTCATTCAATGAACACAAGGGAGGAAAAGTACAAGTTAGAATCAGGGTTGAGGTTCTCCTTTCATTTCACTTGGGCAGATTGCAACTGTTTAACAGAAACAATTAGAGTCTCCCTCGGATAGGATTTAATGAGTTCTACTTGTTTTTTTTAAGAGAAAGATCTCAGAAATATCAAAAACAGAAATGAGAAAGAACAAATCATATAGTCTACCCCCAGGTGCTAGGGCAGGATTATTCCCTACAGTACATTTTCTAGTGCTTTGTGCAAACCATACAGTATCCCAACACATTATGCAAATGATGCATACATAAAAGCAAATAGACTATCCATAATTAGTACGGGCCTCAGAGGAGACACCTCATTCACCCTCAGTGAAGCAGTAGCAGCTGGCAAAAGGGAATAAAGAAATTGGAAACAAAAATAGGTCCACTACCTATGCTCCCAAGAGTGTAAACTCATGACCGCAAGCAAGATTCAAAACCGAAACAGCTGTTCGTATTTTTCAGAATTAAAGAAGAGTGCCGACACTGAACCGCATGTCTAGCACAAAGTATTTGCGAACAGCATGAACCATACCAGCCTCCCCAAACTACAATGCCCATTCAGTCTAGTGATAGCCCACAATGCTTTGGGTAATGTAGTGTTTGTATAAAAGAGTTCACAGTACACAAGCTGTTATAACTGAAGGCAAAAACAGAGTTTGCTTTCAGTTGAAAGCAATTCATTTATAGTCCACTGACTAAGCCACAAAAAAAGCATAGCACTTTGAGGTAAAAGAACTGTACAAACTAAGGAACTGAAGGAGGAAGCTGGTGAGAGGGGAGGGGGACATGGATCTAAAAAGGAAAAATGGAAAGCTTAGCAATATACTCACATATATGAAGCACTTCTACTAAGAAATATAGATGCAACTTTCTAAACTCATCTTATTTTTGGGGAGAGCATTAATGTTAGCATCTCTTACAATGCAAAAATAAATTAAAGTTAAAAGCTTACTGATCTTAAGAACCAAGATGAAGTCACAAGGCAGAGCATGTTTCATTGACATTCTGAGGATTCTAGCCACAAAGCTAGTGTAACCAGAATGCACCCCATTTCTGGCAAAAAGAATGCATTTTGATGAGGCTTTAAGGTTTTTGCACACATTTATTAAATATTTATCTCAGCATGAAACTGGGAGTGAAGATGGGACTCTCGGTTTAGACACTTACATGCAAATGATATGCCGGCTATGTTTAAATTAAAAGCCAAGTCTTGTTTAATACATCCTTTGCTGTAATCCTCACTGACCCTAACCAGAATCACAACCCTTTGTAGTGGTTGCTGAATAACTCACACAAAGACATACTCTTTTTGGGAAAGGAACCTATAAGTTTTAAGACACAATCTGTGAAAAGGGCATGAAGGAGGATACCAAAGTATGTACAAATATGTTTTTATTATTATAAACAGAGAAAGACAGTTGTTCCCATCCACCGTTTAATCAAGCCAAATAAACTAGGGTCACTAACTGTACAAGATGAATCACACTACCACCAAAGCAAGAACTAAGCTCAAAATAAGGACCTCAAACCCTGGCATGTAAGTATATTGTATAGCTAGTAGCTCAAGTCTTTATTGCTCCATTCAAAACAATGATACCATATTAACAGCTTAACCCCACTGTTATTCAACAATTTCCTTTAACACATACACCACCTATTTCTATCCTGTATAAAATAGGACAAACTGTGAAGAAAAAGTCATTGAACAGTATCTAATAAACAAGCTTATCTTTTCTGCCCTCTTCCAGCTCTTATCATTGGGAAAAACACCAGCAAACAGAGAACTGGGTTGTGTTGCCCAAATAGTTAGTCAGCAGAGAGCTGAACTACAGACCTACTAAAGATAAATTGTGTTCAAAAAAATTTACATGAAAAGTCCACAAGTTACATGCATTTATATTGAATCGCACCAGCACCACACGCATTATGTAATTGTGTTCATTTGAGTGTTCCTAGAAAATACACACAACAGCTTTCACATTTTCAAAGCCATTTCTGTTACCATTCAATTACATTTTACAAGACGACTAACTACCAAAGATATTTTGTATGTTAAGAAGAGTATGCCAAGTTCAAAAAAGCATAATCCTGCCATATATAAACCATGTCAGCAGAACAAGTGTTTCCAGTAAGCACTTCAGTAATCTTTCAGGAAAAAAAGTAACTTGAATAAACAAAGTTATGGGGCAGAAATGTCATTTTAACATTAACTGGTAAATTTCAGGTTAAATAGATTTACAAAAAGTGAATACAAACCCTATACAGGTGGAAGGATGTTAAAATGCAACTATCCGGCTAATCTGGCTAACTGTACAGTCAATAAAATTAATCGATAAGAGCTACTGTGCAGAGCCGCAGTGGGGGTAGCTCTAGAAGCCCACTCCAGCCAGGAATGAGCAGTCCTGGTTCGTGCCGGCTCCAGAGCCACCCGCGCCATGGTTCTGCATTTTAAATGTAGTAAGAGCCTCTGGGCTCTTACTACATTTAAAACGCAGAAGCGTAGCGATCAGTGCTAACAGGGACTGCTCAGTCCCAGCTCACGCTGACTCCAGCAGCTCCTATCCACCACGAACAAGGGCTGGTGCCAGATTGCAAAGTGAGCTGGCCACAGACAGGGGCTGCTGCCTGAGCAGCCCCTGGTTGCCACAAACAGGGGCTGCTTGGTGGCAACAGTGCCTGTCCAGAGGGGAGCCCAGCTCCCTGCTGGGACCCCTGCAGATGGAGCCTGCTTCGCAGCAGCATTCTCTATCCCCCCAGCAGTAGGGAGGGACAGGTGGCACCCCGAGACGGTGCTGGGGGAAACCAGCTTTTAAGCCAGCTCCCCCCCAGCACCAACTCCTGTCCCCCCCACACTTGCTGTGAGGGTGGGCCACAGAGAGCATGGTGCGAGCAGGGACTGCTTGAGACCCCTCTCGCCCATGTTCCCTGCGGCACTTCTGCTTTTGAACTGTACATTTCAAAAGCAGAAGTACCCGCAGTTGGAACGGCTGAAGTGTGGACTGAAGCAGTCCCTGCTTGTGCCACTTCCCCGCTGTGCCTCTGCCTCCCCTGCTCCTCATGGAGACCATGCTGAGGGGAAGCAACTTAAAGCTGGTTCCCCCCAGCATCGGCGGCTCCTCCCTCACTGCCGCCTCTCTCTCAGAGGTAGCAAGGGGGGCAATGGAGTGACTAGTCGAGACGCTACTCAACTATCCAATAAGCATTTGCTTATTGTATAGTCGACTAGTCGCTAACTTCCCTATACAGAGGAGTTTCAAATTTTGCACCAAACTGGTTTAAAAAAAGTAACTAAAGAATTCCTTGCTGCAGTGTGTACATGTATTATCTGTGCTCAGAACACATCAGAAAAACACACACACACACACACACACACTTTGCAGAATGAATCCTAAAATCTCTGAATGCAAAATAAGTCAAACTATTAAGTGACTCCTACAAATGTGCCAAGAACTTCGAAACAATCATTGTATGGTACAGGGTCTCTCCAAACTTAAGAATTTTAAGAACAGCTATCGCCTAGTCTCGCTGGAAGTGGGGATTGTCTAACCTGTCACGCATAACTGCATTAGAAGGTTCTGCTTATCCCTCATCTAGATTAGCTCAAGATAGTACCAAAATAAAAACTATTTAGGATTTCCAAACATGAACTCTTTGTATGGCAGAAAATATTACAATTTCTGCTCTATTCACGCACACCCTATGTAGATCAAAAATAACACTTTTGAAATCAGCATCATTATTCTAAAATGACAGATCAAAACTTGACCCAGCCATTTTGAAACCTAACCAACACCATTTTTTGTATCTTGGAATTTATATTATACATACTTATTCTCTGATTGAAACGTGTGCATAACTCCGTATCACCACAAATTACATATGCTTACTGAAAGGAGTACTAATCCTAAGAGACAAAGTTCTGTACATTCATTCAGGAACTTGTTACGAGTCAATGTTTTTACACAGCAGCTAAGCTTTACAGTCCCACAGTCACTGATGTGCTGAAAAAGTAGTGGTTTTCGAAGGTAGCAAGTTCAATGAAAGTTTAAAGGGTTGACCACAAATATGTTCATAAATATTATGAGAACACAAAGTCCGTAGCTCACTAAACTTATACAGTATTCATCAGACCTGACACTTTGATTAGCTGTCAATTTGCTACTGTACATCAGATCTCCCCTACAGAAGCCTTCTAGACACCTAGCCATATCCGAGCATTTATTCCCCACTTAAAAAGCTTTCAAAAGTTTCCAAGATAGCTATTCCTAACAATTTAGCTGGCAGTTAAACTGAACATAAACATTTCTTTTGGGGTTCTCTCATCCTGAGATTTTAGTGAAACATTTTGTTTCAAAGAAACATTATAATTAAGCAATATATTATCTATTCTAGCGGTTCTCAAACTTTTTGGGTTCCGGAGCCCTTTACATGCATAAAAATTTATGCAGAGCCCCAGCGGTGACTGACTGTATGTGCACCTATCGATGTTTCCCGTTTGTCAACCTCGCGGAGCCCCTGGAGATGTCCCACGGAGCCCTGGGGCTCCGAAAAGCACCGTTTGAGAAACACTGATCTATTCTATATCTCCAGCATATAAAATCGTTAGCTCACATAAAGGGGAAAAGTAGTATGGAAAAAAAAAAAAAGTAGGCCTGAGCCAATATCCTTTGGAGTTCCAAACTGTGTTTAATAACTTTTACTTAAGGAATAATTTTATACAAGTTTGTTCTCCAATATTGAGCTTGTGGTGAATCAAATAGCATCTTTGCCTTTATTTTCTATACTGTATTATTGCAGCACACAACTATATTACGTTTGATATAGAAACAGTAATGTTATGGGAATGGGAAGCAACTGTCTACGAAGGAGCACTGAAGAAAGGGATCTAGGGGTCATAGTGGACCTCAAGCTAAATATGAGTCAACAGTGTGACGCTGTTGCAAAAAAAGCAAATATGATTCTGGGAGGCATTAACAGGAGTGTTGTGAGCAAGACACAAGAAGTCATTCTTCCGCTCTGCTCTGCGCTGATTAGGCCTCAATTGGAGTATTGTGTCCAATTGAGGGCGGTTCCGGGGCAGGAAGGATAAAGGGCGCCCTGACAGCAAGGTGGTGGGGCCGGTGGCAGCGTGGCCTAGGGTGCCTGTCTGAGGAGGACAGGGTCGTGGGTTCAAGTCCTGCCTCCGTCGGGTCGGGACAGGACAGATCAGCCAAAAGCTGGGCAGCCCTGGGTTGGGAGGGATAAAGGGCACCACATTACAAGAAAGATGTGGAGAAATTGGAGAAGGTCCAGAGAAGAGCAACAAGAATGATTAAAGGTCTAGAGAACATGACCTATGAAGGAAGACTGAAAGAACTGGGCTTGTTTAGTTAGTAACAAGAGGGGGGACATGATAGCGGTTTTCAGGTATCTAAAAGAGTGTCACAAGGAGGAGAGGAAAAAAATTGTTCTCCTTGACCTCTGAGGATAGGACAAGAAGCAATGGGCTTAAACTGCAACAAGGGAGGTTTAGGTTGAACATTAGGAAAAACTTCCTGTCAGGGTGGTTAACACTGGAATAAATTGCCTAGGGAGGTTGTGGAATCTCCATCTCTAGAGATATTTGTCTAGAGATATTTAAGAGCAGGTTAGATAGACATCTATCAGGGATGGTCACTCTAGATGGTACTGGGTCCTGCCATGAGAGCAGGGGACTGGACTCAATGACCTCTTGAGGTGCCTTCCAGTTCTAGTGTTCTATGATTTAACACAAAAATGCAACTTTTAAAGCTATAATGGTGGCCTGGATGCTTTCTTCTCAGTGGAAATCCAAGACAGTAACCATAATGTGGATTATTGGTCAACTGTTCAGCAAGTTGAGAGGGAGAAGGGACCCTGGCTTATGGGGAAGGGGAAGGGAAGAGAGAAGGGGTGCAGGCTGGTGGAACAGAGGAGAGGAGGGAGAAGGGGAGCCTGGGCTGGCACAGTGGGAAAGAAAGAGAGAAGGGGCCCAGGCTAGCGTGAGAGGGGGGGAAAAAGGTAGAGGGCCGAGGCTGGCATGCCAGGAGAGGGAAAAGGGACCCGGGCTGGCATAGGCGCAGCCCAACCCTCCCCATTTGGTCGGGAGGGGGGAAGGGGGGGAAGCACCAGGGTTGCCTACCCCCCATGAGAGGGATGTTGGCAAGTGCAGCGAGTGAATAGTAAAGTTTCAAAAGCTGTATGAAGTCAGTGTTCAATTATAAACTTTTGAAAGAACCATGACATTTTCTTCAGACTTATGAACATTGTAGAGTTATGAATACTCTCCATTTCCAAGGTGTTTCTATCTCTGAGGTTCTAATGTACCATAGCATGTTAAAAATACAACGGGTATGTTCCCCAACGTGTGGAGGATAACAAGTCGCTTATGGTAAAGGATTAATGGTGACAGAGAAAGTTCTGTGATCATTGTTTCTGTTTGCAATTCCACTTCTACAATTTCAAAGAAAATAGCATGCTGCTCTTTCACTGAAAGCTGCTTCCCTTCCCTGCCAGCTCCCAATACTGCTGTTCATAAGAGCTGCCCCCATAAATTCAGGCAGAAGCCTGAAAGACCAAATTTCTGATCTCCGCTTTCACAATAATAATTTCCTCAAGGGGAAAGAAGAAAAAGCCACCACACAATTAAAAACCAAAGACAAAAAGAAAAACTGGTAAAGAACAGGAGAAAATATGGATTAAAATTAAGAAATAATAGGAACTGTGCAGGGCCATAGCAGAACAAGTGGAGCACCAAATACCAATAAAGCTCAAACAGGGTGGTACGAAGTAGGAAACTACAGTATGTGCCAGTTGAAACATCCAAGATGCATCCCCTCACACTCACACTTCTCTGTGCCAGTACACACCTCTTCTCACGGGATATTTCTTCTCTTCCCGTATCAAATCTTATCTTGCTTATAAAGGGTGACACTGAAGGCTGGAATGCTTGACTTGATTGCCACAGAGGGTTGGAACAGTTAACTAGCTAAAAAGTTACAGAGGACGTAATTTCATTGAAACTCAAACTCAGCTCCTCTCAAAATAGTGAACGCAGGCTGTATCTTGGGACCTATCATACCAACAACATCTACATGTAGATCAATTTGCAGTCCACTATTAAACGTACATGTGCAATACTGAGTTGTGAAGACAAATTGTATGTCCCAAAACTGACGAAGTATTTGTTACAATCTAGTCCACATAACTGTTATATGGTGTCAAGATGACCACACTGTGACTAAAACCCACTATTAGCTGTAATCTGTTTCTGCAATCTTAAAATATCTTTTATTACAGACATTTAGATGTTTTAATATCCCAGTGCAAATCATCAGCCTTACAAATTCACTCTTTAAGAGTTCAATTCTATTTATACCTATATAAATGCTATACACCTAATCCTAATTCAGGGCTCGCCGAGCAGCGGCGAGCCCTGCGCTCCGCGCCTGCGCAGATCGGTGCTCCGCGCCTGCGCAGATCGGCGCTCCGCGCCGGCTCTTCCAGGTGTAATCTACTTGCCACGGGAGAGTAGATTACACTATTTGTCAAGCCCTGCTAATTCAACCAACCATATGAGAGAGAGGCCCAAACTAGAAACAACTTTTGCGATAACCTTCTAGGTTAAAATTATATTCTGTAAAATTAGAGCCTAACAGAAAACTCTTACTTCTAGAGTATTTAGCAACATAAATGGCATTAAATTAAAACTTTGAGAGGATCCATCAAGATTTTTCTCTCTCATGTATACTGTCCACAGTCATACAACTGGTGTATCAACTGCTGTAGGTGAAAATCTCCACTACAAATATTTTATTTTCAACAGATTATAATTTGCCTGTGAAATGTGACTATTACAGACTATGTCTATAATCAAAGGATTCTGTATCTGGTTCCAGCCATCAGGGTTAGATGTGAGCTCTGAGCTTTTGCTTGCCAAGGCAGGGCAGGTGGATCCCTGAGCCAACCTTGCAAAGAGAAGTCCCCTTGCTACTGGCCGCATGACTGTGTACTGTTCTCCTGGGGGGCTGGCTGCTTGGTCCTGGGGGGAGGAGGGTCTTGCTGCTCTCACAGGGTCAGGTGTGGGCCAGGAGCCATCAGCCCCCAGGATCCCCCTGGATCAGGGTCCCCTCCTTTCCTAAATTTTCTAAATTTTGTTCCTCCGGTTTCCCGAGCAACGCCGGGTAAGTCCAGCTAGTGTTCCCATAAAGGTAAGTCATACATTTTCCCCAAGAATTCTCAGGCTTTCAGTTATGCAGATAACTTTAAAAAAAAACTCAATTGAATTAACATTGTCACCATCCAGCACAGTCCCAGTTTAACCACTAAGGTTTTAACTAACAAAACAAAAGCGAACAACTTCTGAATTACGACAATCTTTCGCCTGACGTCACCCTGGTGTGCGAAATATTACAGGTCTCTCAATACTAGGATGAATTTACAATACCGTGTGTGTTGCTATTACATCAAGTCACTGGAATGAATCAAGGCAATTGTATTAAAAAAAAAACAAATCTTAATGTTACAATACTTATGGTGACTTTAATGAAGCATTTGTGTTATTGATGAAATTCAGAAGTATGACTGGCCCCCCTCAATAGAAAGGACAGCCATTTCATTGTCACATGGGAAAGAGGATAGAACTTGTACTGGCTGTAGGCTCACTATAATAGATATTCAGCATGTTGATTTTCTTATTGAACTCTGAACCAAGACAGTTCAAGTGAAGCCCTGTATAATAAGAGCTGAATAAAGTCACCCTTGATGTCCAGTACAGATTAATTATGAAGCACTGGGGCCAAGTAATGTGACAATACAAAGTGCAAAGGTTGGAGCCCTTCATGCCAGGTCTACTACTCTGAACAGAGTAATCAATACACACTGTTTTTAAAAGCTAAACACACACAGGAACTCCCCACTACCACTACTGGGTATACAAATACTCCCACAAAGATTTAAACCAAAGCCTAAGGCAGCAGGTTCATGGGGCTTCAGGAATCTATCTGCCCACATACACTTCTCAATGGAAGATGTTGGAGTTTGCCTGCAAAAGGAGAAGACGGAGAGAGCCAGACACCAATGGCACTTCAAAGCAGCAGGCAGACCAGGCGAGGCTGCCCCACCAGCACTGACATCCCGGGGAAGGGTGGAGTGAACGGGGTCAGGCAGGCCAGGCTGCTCCTTCACACCGACAACACCCGAAAGCTGGGAGAGGCCAGGCTGCCCCCACCTCATGAGCGTGTGTTTGGGGTGGAAGAAGCCGCTTAAACTTTGCCGCGATCCCCCCTAGAGGAACGGCGGCGCCACCCGCTCCCAGGGGCGGCAGATCCCGGCTCCCAGCGTCCCACTCTGAGGCGGGCGGGCAGGAAGGAGCGGAAGGAGGGAGGGGGCGGCCATTAAGCCAGCTCCAGCTAAGCCATTCCCGGTACTCAGCGCCAGCCAGCCTAGCACGGCGCGCCCCTTCCCCCGCCGGACGGGACCGCACCCCCGCGCACCCCGCTTCTCCTACCTGGCTGCCGCTGCCGCCGCCCGCGAGCTGCTCGGTGCCTCCATCTGCCCCGGGCGGCCCCGCTGCCCATCGAGTCGCCATTATTTCATTCCCGGTTACAAAGGAGGAGCAAATCCTCTGGAGCCCTCATTGGAAAACACACGCTCGCCCGCCCAACGCCCCGCAGCAACCCGAGCCGGCCCCGCGCTGGAGGGGGGGGAGCTTCACGGAGCTGCCATGGGGCAGGACAGGACGATCCCCAGACTTCAGCTGAACTGCCCGGCTTCCACCTTCATGGCTGGCGAGGGAGAGAGGGGAGATGTGTCAGTGCGGGGGTAAAGCCGCCGCCGCCGCCCGTCCCTTGTTAGGCTAATTGCACTGGCTCGTCATCTTCCTCCTCCTCCTCCTCTCCGGAGCCCCAGACACGGGGGGAGCGGGAAGCGCCCACCGCCTCCGCTACACACAATCCTCCGTGCCACTGGGAGGGGGTAGGTGACCCAAGGGCGTGGAAAGAAATCCCGCTGGCCGCCGAGGCGCCCCCTCCCAG
The DNA here is from genome assembly GCA_019425775.1 of Rafetus swinhoei. Lineage (NCBI taxonomy): Eukaryota > Metazoa > Chordata > Testudines > Trionychidae > Rafetus > Rafetus swinhoei. The sequence goes on from CM033424.1 coordinate 225,856,285, forward strand.
GCACGGCGAAGGCAGGAACCCGCCCGGCGCAGTCCTCTTGGGGACTTTACTCCTTGGCCCGGCCAACTTTGAGCAACTTCGGAGAGAAGAGAAAAAACGTCTCGGCAAAGGCTGCAGGGAGCTTCCCGTTCTTGCAGCCAGGCTGAGGGCGCCTGCAGATGCACGCTGTCTGCAGAGTTACACGGGCCCGGTGTTAAATCCCAGACTGTCCTTCTGGTGCCTCAAAGGGGAGACCCCCGCGTATTACAGCAGGAGAAACCTGGCAACGTCGGAGCTGTGATGTGGGGGGGTTGGCTTGCGTGTGTTAAACGCCTCCACGTTTCTCTGCGTTCCTGGAGCTATTCCTGATCAAAGCCGCACGGCACGCACAGACCCCTCCCTACCGACACCCACCCCAAACACCGCTCCTGCCCGCGCTGCCTGGCCAGCTCGCACGCCCAGCCCCGAGGCGCAGCAGCCGCCTGAGCAACTCCCTCTGGGAAGACGGCTCTGTGCCGCCTGGCGAATGAAAGCCAAGTTCGCGCTCATTCCCCCATCGCGGTGCCCAGGGCAATCATGCAGACGGTGCCAGCTGCACCCGGATCGGCGACAGCTGGGCGCTGCGTTCCCCAGCTGGGCACTGCCCGGAGGGTGCAAGCGGGGCTATTTTTCCAGCTCTAGTTAATACACTTGCTACAGCGGCTCGCCTCAGGGGCCAGGGACTCCCCTGCGATCATCAACCCAGACACAGCCCGGAGGATTCCCCTCCCCCCCAAAGCCAACGCGGCACAGTCTCCCCACGGGGTCCCACACCCGCGCTCGCCCTGCGGCTCTGATAATCATTCACAGGACTCTCGTGACCCCTCTCCCCCAGCTTCTCATTGGCTAACGAGAGCGGGACCTGCCCCCAAACCCGACACCCGCTGCTCTCAGCCAAGTTCCCGCACCCCGGTCTGAAGCAGAAGCTTGGAGGTCCGCGGCTCCCGAGCAAAATCCCCGCACCCTAGCGGCTCCACCAGCAGACACTGGCAGTGGGCCCCTCAGCTCCCCGCTCAGCCCGACAGGACACCATCACGCAGGGCCCTGGTGGCGAGGTTAGAAAATGCCTTCCTGACACGCTCCACCCCCCGAGCCAGTCCTGGCTTGGCTGCGGTGAGCCAGCAGAGGGGAGCTGGGGAAAACGCTTCACGCCCAAGGCTGTGGCAACAGAAGCCTGCCTCGTTGCTCCCACCAACCGCCTGCTATCCCCGGCCTAGTCCTACTGTTTGGGCTGTACACAGCCAAATGCAGACCCAGCCTTCCAGGACCCTTTCTCCGAAATCTGCCTGCCCTAGGCTAAATATGTTAAATTCTTACTAACGTATTCCAAGATCCTGTGGAAAGCCCATGGACACCTATCCTGGGGCACACAGCACAGGCAACCAGCTCCCCCCAAAGTGTGCAAGTTCCCTCTAAATTCACCCTCTGCCTCCTGAGCTCACACAGCAGTTGATGGGCCAGGCATCCTCTAATCCTCACACTTCTCTGACCATAAATTCCCACCATAACTACCAATGACCCTAACAGCCCCCCTTAGGTCTTGGAGAGAGTCCTAAACCTCCCACCCAGCCTTCAAGACCTGGTGAATTAATCCAGAATCAATAACACCACCAATTCACTTTGCCTGCCAATCCTTCAAGAATCCTAGATGCAGATTTCCTATAAAAGGGCAGGGTGCTACTCAGGCTGGTGAAGGTCTTAGTGATAGTGGGTCAATAGGACTCCTTTAATCCTCCAAGGCTGTGTCTAGACTACATCCCTCTTTCAACAGAGGTATGTAAATTAGACATGTCAAAATTGCAAATGAAGCGTGGATTTAAATATCCCACACTTCATTTGCATAAAAACATCGTAGCGCTTTTTCAAAAAAGTGCCATTTTGAAAGTAAAACCATGGTCTAGACACGGTTCTTTCGAAAACATCAGGCTTTTTCGAAAGATCCTGTACTCCTCAAAAAATGAAGATTACAGGATCTTTCAAAAAAGCCTGCCATTTTCTAAAGAACTGTGTCTAGACCATGGTTTTACTTTCGAAATGGCGCTTTTTTGAAAGAGCGCCATGATGCGATTACGCAAATGAAGCACTGGATATTTAAATCCACACTTAGTTTGCAATTTGGAAGTATCTAATTTACATCCCTCTATCGAAAGAGGGATGTAGTCGAGACACAGCCCTAATAAAAGTGAGGCCTTTGTTTTTACTTTTGTTTAAAACTGAGAACATAGAAATTCCACTTCCAAAATCATATAGTGCTGATTTCTTCTTTTTCTTCAAATCCATCTTTTCCCCACCTTCCTAAACTAAAAAAAATTCTCTTTAGTTGAGTGTGCCCTACATAACCTTCTTCCTGTTCTGATCTAGGAGGGCTTACAGAAAAAATAATTGTCCTTCTCAATCACACAATATCTACTCAACCTGAAGATATATCGAGAATGCCAAGATAGGGTTGCCAGGTTTCCAGTTTTGAACCGGACAGTCCAGTATTTGAGCTTTCTGTTCAGGAAACAAATTGAGAAAATATAAATGTCCAGTATTTTCTAAATAAGATGTAATGTAGATTGTGATGTAATGTCAAGTGTGTCCGGTATTTTTGTTGAAACCATGTGGCAACCCTATGCCAAGAAAAGTATCTGTATTATTCAGTCCAAACAAAGCCATCTGACTATCTAAATACTGACTCCTTTTGCGTCAATTGAAATATCTGCAAGAGGATTTTCCCCATTAGTTAAGCAGAAGCCCCTTTCATAGGGTTTGGTGATGAGAACTATCAATGAAATGCAGCTACCAACAGAACATGTTACACAACTGTGAGGAAATAGGATCAAATCCCTTCTACAAAAAGTAGGGTAGGATCTTTCATGTCCAGGGAGACCAGGCTTTAAGTAAAAATTCTATTATAAGGGATGGTTGCACCTGTTGCAATTAGGGTTAGATTGCACCACTGAGTTTTGATCCTGCGACATCTCAGACAGTTGGTTAACTTTATGCACTTCTATTGACTCAGCTAGACTACTTCTGTGCCTAAAGTTAAGCATTTGACTTTTTGTAAGGGTGAAAAAAAAACCTTTCCCTGTTAAGAAGCTGATATCGAAAAGCAAAATAAGCAAAAACCAACTTTTATTTTAAGGTTGCAAATTAATCTCTTTGCTTGTTTGCAGAACAATCTATTGTGTTTAAGAGCCTCTGAGATTTGTGCATATGCACTAAAGCAGTGGTCACCAGCCAGTAGATCAGGATCTACTGGTAGATCTTGGAACCTTTGACAGGTGATCCTGAGAGGTTTGGCCAGGAGGCTATCAAGTGCTGGCACTTCATCTGCCCCTTCCAGCACTGCCGTGCTGCTCCTGACCTCTGCCTTGGAGGTACCCCTGAGCCCTGGGAATCTCCTGCTTGTTGTACAGGGCACAGGAAGAAGTGGAAGGGGGGGTGCTGATGTCAGGGTGCCCCTGCCTCCACCCTGTACCCTGTCTCCACAGAGCAGAAGGGGGCAGGGATTGAGAGAGTTTGCTGGCTGCTTTTGGGAGTGGTGCAGGGCCAGTGTAGGGGTGAACCTGCCTTAGCCCCCTGCACCATCACTCAGAAGCCATCTGTGGTAAGTGGTGCCCAGCAGGAGCCCGCATTTTGAATCCCAGCCCCAGTCCTGAACCCTTCCTGCACCCCAGACTTTGCCCCCAGCTTGATAAAAGTGAGTGAGAATGGGGAAGGGAGGATGGAGTGAGCAAAGGCAGGGCCTTGGAGAAGGGGTGGGAAGGAGGCAGGGCAAGGGTGTTCGGGTTTGAGGTAGATCCTGGATTGCACTTAAATTCCAAAAGTTTGCTTAAAATGGTTGGAGACCACTGCACTATAGTAATTTCTGCTACAGAAGCTATACAGTAATGCTAACTGTAAGTCTGAATAATCATAGTAGTATCTCCGTAGAAAGTTTTCAAACTATTTTAATAGGCAGTTTTCAACACAAATGAACTCCAGGTCTGATTTGCCCTCCCCCTCCCCTTCATGGAGTGTGTGCTGTGATTGGCTGGTGCTGTGATTGGCTGTGATTGGCAGGTGGAAACTGTTGGCTTCTAATTAAAGTTTGAATTCTAGAAGCCTCTGCTGATTGGCTGAGCCTTGGTAGGGGAAGGGACTTTCAGGCAGTCCAGGGCTTTATAAGGCTCTTTGGGCAAGCGACCAAGGAGCTTGCAAACAGGTGAGTGCTAACAGGGAGTTTAGAGAGGGAGTTGGGAAGGGGTGAGGTTCTCTTGCCTTTCTTTTTAAATCCCTTCTCCAGGACAGCAGGGATGGATGGTGATGGTTCTGCTGTTGTTACCTGCACGGAGTGTGCGATGTTTGTCTTCCTCCCGGAAGAAAGAACAGATTTCATCTGCACTAAGTGCAAGCTGGTCGCCATTTTGGAAGAAAAAATTAGAGGGCTGGAGGCCCAAGTGTCGACCCTACGCTCGATCAGAGAGGATGAAGACTTCCTCAGTAGAAGGCAGCGTTTAATCCTTCAAGCACGGCAGGCGGAAGAGCCGGAGAGGGCAGTACGGGACCAGGAAGAGAACTGGCAGCATGTAACTTCTAGAAGGGGAAAAAGGCCAGCATTGGAATCCCCCAATGCTATAGAGGTAAGTAATCGCTTTCAGGCTCTCTCCACAGGCTCTGCGGTGCTGAATGCTTTGGAAGGGATCTCACAAGGAAGAAACCGGAAGGAACACCATCTACTGGAAGGCATGGGATCGTAGTCCTAGGGATGGGGTTCCACGGCCACCACCCCAAAAGAAAAGCACGGGTGGTGGTGGTCGGGACTCCCCTCCTAAGAGGACTGAGCCATCCCTCTGCCGTCGGACCTGGAATCTCGAGAGGTATGCTGCTTACAGGAGCTCGCATTCAGGATGTGACTGAGAGGCTTACCAAACTGATCAAACCTTTGGATCGCTACCCCTTCCTGCTTCTCCACGTGGGAACTAATGATACTGACCAAGAATGACCTCGGCGGGTTACTGCGGATTATGTAGCGCTGGGAAGAAGGATCCAAGAACTCGGAGTGCAAGTGGTGTTCTCGTCCATCCTCCCTGTTGAAGGGAAAGGACTGGGCAGGGATCGTCAATTGAGGCGTAAATGCGTGGTTGCGCAGGTGGTGTCGCAGAGAGGGCTTTGGTTTCTTCGACCATGGGACTCTGTTCGGGCACGAGGATTAGGAAGAGATGGGATCCACCTAACCAAGAGAGGAAGGAGCATCTTTGCGGGCAGGCTTGCAAACCTAGTAAGGAGGGCTTTAAACTAGGTTCGTCGGGGGCGGTGACCAAAACCCTGAGGAGTGGGAAAGTCGGATACCGGGAAGAAATGCAGAGAGGAACGAGCAAGAAAGGAGGACCCTGTTTGAATGGAGAAGATAGGGCGATCAACTGGTTACCTGAGGTGTTTGTACACTAATGCGAGAAGCCTGGGCAACAAACAGGAAGAACTGGAGGCCCTGGCCCAGTCCGAGAAATATGATTTAATTGGGATAACAGAGACTTGGTGGGATGACTCGCATGACTGGAGCACTGTCATGGAAGGGTATAGACTGTTCAGGAAGAACAGGCAGGGGAGAAAGGAGGAGGAGTTGCACTATATGTAAGAGAGCACTATGATTGCTCTGAACTCCAGTATAAAGAGGAGAAAAATCTGTTGAGAGTCTATGGGTTAAGTTTAAAAGCAAACAACAGCAGTGATGTTGTGGTTGGTGTCTGCTACAGGCCACCAAATCAGGTGGATGAGGTAGATGAGGCTTTCTTCGGACAACTGAGAGAAGCTTCCGGATCGCAGGCCCTGGTTCTCGTGGGGGACTTTAATCACCCTGACATCTGTTGGGAAACCAATACGGCAGTACACAGGCAATCCAGGAAGTTTTTGGAGAATGTTGGGGATAACTTCTTGGCGCAAGTGCTGAAGGATCCGACCAGGGGCTGTGCGCAGCTTGACCTTCTGCTCACAAACAGGGAGGAACTAATAGGGGAAGTGGAGGTGGGTGACAACCTGGGAAGCAGTGATCATGAGATGGTAGATTTCAGGATCCTGACCAAAGGAAGAAAAGAGTAGTAAAATACACACCTTGGACTTCAAAAAAGCAGATTTTGACTCCTCAGAGATCTGATGGGCAGAATCCCTGGGATGCTAACATGAAGGGAAAGGAGTCCAGGACAGCTGGCAGTATTTTAAAGAAGCCTTATTGAAGGCACAGAAAGAAACCATCCCGGCCTTGAAGCAAGAGAGGCAAACATGGTAGGAGACCGGATTGGCTTACGGGAAATCCTTGGTGAACTTAAGCACAAAAGGAAGCTTACAAAAGTGGAAACTTGGACAAATGACCAGGAGGGTTTAAATGTATAGCTCGAGAATGCCGGGGTTATCAGGAAGGCGAAAGCGCAAATGGAATTGCGACTGGCTAAGGATGTGAAGGATAACAAGAAAGGTTTCTACAGGCATGTTAACAAGAAGAAGGTGATCAGAGAGGGTGTGCGGCCCTACTGGATGAAGGAGGTAACCTAGTGACAGATGATGTGGGGAAAGCTGAAGTACTCAATGCTTTCTTTGTCTCTGTATTCATGGACAAGTTCGGCTCCTGGACTTCTGCGCTAAGTGACTCAAGATGGGATGAAGATGGACAGCCCGTGGTGGGTAAAGAACAGGTTAGGAACTTTTTAGAAAAGCTAAACGTACACAAATCCATGGGTCCGGACTTAATGCATCCGAGGGTACTGAGGAGTTGGCAAATGTCATTGAGAGCCTTTGGCCATTATCTTTGAAAAGTCGTGGAGATCGGAGAAATCCCGGATGATTGGAAAAAGGCAAATGTAGTGCCCATCTTCAAAAAAGGGAAGAAGGACGATCCAGGGAACTATAGGCCAGTCTTGAGGGCAGAGATAGGGTCCAGAGTGACTTAGACAAATTGGAGGATTGGGCCACAAGAAATCTGATGATGTTCAACAAGGACAAGTGCAGAGTCCTGCACTTGGGACGGAAGAATCCCAAGCACAGTTACAAGCTGGGGACCAACCAGTTAAGTAGTAGTTCTGCAGAAAAGGACCTGGGGGTTACAGTGGATGAGAAGCTGGATATGAGTCAACAGTGTGCCCTTGTAGCCAAGAAGGCTAATGGCATATTAGGGTGCATTAGGAGGAGCATTGCCAGCAGATCCAGAGATGTCATTATTCCCCTTTATTCGGCTCTGGTGAGGCCACATGTGGAGTATTGTGTCCAGTTCTGGGCCCCCCACTACAAAAAAAGGATGTGGATGCATTGGAGAGGGTCCAGCGGAGGGCAACTAAAATGATTAGGGGGCTGGAGCATATGACTTATGAGGAGAGGCTGAGGGAGTTGGGTTTGTTTAGTCTGCAGAAGCGAAGAGTGAGGGGATTTGATAGCAGCCTTCAACTTCCTGAAGGAGGTTCCAAAGAGGATGGAGAGAGGCTGTTCTCAGTAGTGACAGATGGCAGAACAAGGAGCAATGGTCTCAAGTTGTGGTGGGAGAGGTCCAGGTTGGATATTAGGAAAAACTATTTCACTAGGAGGGTAGTGAAGCACTGGAATGGGTTACCTAGGGAAGTAGTGGAATCTCCATCCCTGGAGGTGTTTAAGTCTCGGCTTGACCAAGCCCTGGCTGGGTTGATTTAGTTGGGATTGGTCCTGCCTAGAGCAGGGGGTTGGACTTGATGACCTTCTGAGGTCTCTTCCAGCTCTATGGTTCTATGATTCTATGATTGCGAAGGTTTTGAAAGTCTCTTTTACATCTCTGAGCCACATCCATCAGTGAAGCGGTATCAGTATACCTACACTGGTGCAAAAAACACTGCATAGACAAGACCCCAGTTTTTATTTTCTATGTATAGAAAATGTGATTGCAAATGCATGCACTCCGACCTATTATCCACAGAACATAGATGGAATGGGCAATGGTACTGCAAATTTCTCTACGCTACCCTTAGCCACAACCAGATTATGTAGGAATCACATCTAGAAGTGAGAGGATGATTCATTCTGTACACCATTTCTATTTTTGACAATTTATCAAAACTACCAACTATGGTGCCAGTTGCAGACCTGATTCTGTCAACATTATTCACAGGGAGAGCAACTGAATTCTACTGGGGTTGTTATACCACACACCCCTTTCTAAGGTATTTGATTATATCTTACTCACACAAGTAGTCCTGTGAATTACTCATCAGAGTGCAGAATCATGCACTCTGACAATAATTGTTGTTGTATTCATTTAGAATTGGACTGAGACAACCAACTTATTTAACTTAAGCCACTGGGGTAGAAGCAGACAGGCAGCTGAGAGCCAAAAGGCTCTGTGTCTCTACCAATTCCCTAAACAATACAATTAGTTCCCACCAGCTTAAAATATTTCACAATGTTTGTGTATGAATCTGTACCAGAACAAACTTTCTAAGGTATACTCACATTTATTCCATTTTGAGCAATGGAATGCAACTTTATTTCTTCCTAAAAACTAATTAAAAATATCATCAGATACTAAGATTAAACCAAGACATAAAAAGATCAATTTTCAATTATTTGTTTATTCAAAGAGAAATATATGTTGAGTCACCATACCTTACTCCACTGATTTCAATTAAGTTATTCCATAGATCAAGGCCGGGCAAGATCCGGCCCACCAAGCCACCTGTTCCAACCCACAGACACAGCCAGAAGCCTCAGCCCTGCTTATCTCACTCACCCACACCCACCACTCAGGAAAAAGTGGCTGCTGCAACCATTTCTCTTTCTCAGCTGTGAGCCCAGGGAGGGGGGACTTGTGCTTCCTGGGCTGCTCCTGCTGCCTGCACAATTCCATTGGTTGATTTCTGGCCAATGGGAGCTGCCTCTTTCAAGAATAGGCAGGATGCAAAGCACCCTGCCCCTCTCCCCCACAGGCTCTTAGACACCAATATACATAGCCTCTGCAGCCTTTGATGGGGGGCAGGGCAGGCAAGGAAGCTGTCTGCGAACCCTGCTGGACTGGTGGTTGGGAGTCACCCAGGCAAGTCTCCAGGTCAGAGCCTGCCTCTGGCTCCCCAGCCTCTCTCTCCTCCAGCCCCACATAAGCCAAACATTTTGTCCCTCTCCTGAAATCATACCCCCTCCCAGACCGCGCAGCCCAATCCCTTGCCCAAAGTCACAACCCAAACCCCTGCATCCCAGTCCCCTGCCCCAGGTCACAACCCAAACCCCTGCACTTCCACCAGTGCCCCAGGTCATAATTGTGTCCTTCAGCCAAATTCTGTACCCATTCTGTACCTCAATCCCTTACCCCAAGCTCCCTTCTCTACCCAGCCTCCATCTAATAACCTGCTCCTCCTCCATTAATACCATAGAAGAGTGCAACCTTCAACCACTTTCCAAAATCTTGGAGTGGCCCCTCATCAAAAATTATTGCCCACCCAGCCACAGATGAATTTAACCCGTCATATGTGGTTGTATAAAATACTTCCAGAACCCTTTTTCTGTTGAGTAGTCACAATAACGACATACTAATGCAAGGATTTGTATTTTGGCAATCTTGTTTGTTACAAGACAATCTCTTTAAACAGGGGCTAAGATTTTATACTAAAATAAATCAGAACTCTTTTTTTTAAACCACAAACTACAGCAGGCAATTTGGATAAACATTTAACATACAAGTGTGAAGCTGGTGTAACTTTGAACTTTAAAAATAACCCTGAGCAAAAATGACTCTGGTTTTACATAAAACAAATAGGTAGGGTTAGGCAGTAACAGTTTTATCAAAAGTAGGATTGATTTAATTATGCTAACTATAGAAAGAAGTTTGTTCTCACCAGCCTTTTTCCCACATGGTCTAGCCAGAACAAATCCTCTACAGATAGTATTTTATTCATTTTAACTGCAACAATTATTTGTTTGAGTGTTGCAGGGAACATAATGTAGTGCACTACTGCAAGACTTTAACCTCATAGTGTGAACATGTAGTTTAGCTTTCTAATCTTTCCTAGAATAAACAATGTATATACCCAATTTAATGTGCATTTTTATTGACAATGTGTGTGACACGTGATAAATTATTAATATGAATAAAAATCTATTTGTGAGTGGAAAAGCTAGTATTTATGTGACTACTATATTAACTAATTTTGCCTTTTACATTTTTGTTTTCCTTAGGTTAGCTTTTGTTCTTAGGTAAGGTTAAATTCAGGCTCAGCTAGAACACAAATCCAACAGATTGAACCACATGTGAACTTCTCTTTTTTTTTCTTTGATTATTGGGGAACAAAATGCAAGACACCTCACAGTTCTTCTACCTTCTTTCTGTGTTCTATAAATCTATAACATCATCACCTTCTTCTCAACCAGCACTCTATCACCTTTGTGTTGATGGTTTAATTAAGACTTTCCTAAGCTTAAAAGTTGCACCAATTTAAACTTAACTTGGTTGAGTTAGACCCATGCAACCTGTGTGGGAGGGCTCACTGATATCAATTTAGTTTGCACCTGCATAACTAACTGGTCTACACACAAATTTATACTGCAGCCCATTATTTCAGGGCTTTTGGCAACTCCATTATCTAACCCCAAATGATGTCCTTTTGAAATAGACACCTGCCTCTCAAAGAAGTTAAAAAGCATTCTGGTACCTCCAATGGCAGTTTGAGAGGGATCTTCAGGGCCCAATTTGTCACTCTCACTCATGCTGAGTGGTAGCTTATTCTGGGCCTTTGCAGAGAAGAGACTGCTGGCTATACTAGAGTACGTGGGTTTAACTATTACTGTCTGAGTCCCACTCCCAATAGAAAGCTCTGTGCCCTCCAAATAAATATAAAATGGTCATACCCAAAGGAGTTCACCATATAGGGTATGTCTACACTACAGAGTTATGTCAGAAAAATGGCCATTTTTCTGACAAAACTTGAGGAACATCCACTCTGCAATTGCGTTCTTCCGCAAGAAAATTGAAAGAATAAAGGAGCTTTTCCAACATTGGTAATCCTCATTCTACGAGGAAGAAGCCTTTTTACAAAAGAGCTTTTTCACAAAAAGGCGTGTGTGGACGGGGAAGAGGGAGTTCTTTCGGAAGAAGAGGAAAGAGGAAAAAGCACAGGTGTCCTGGTGGCCATTCCGTCCATAGCAATCACAGCTTACATGCGAGAAAGTGTCCATTCAGTCTGGATGCTCTCTTTCGAAAAAGCAGGTTGCTTTTTCTATGCACTTTTGCAGTGTAGACGCTCTCTTTCAGAAGAAGTTTTTTCAGAAGATCTCTTCCGAAAAAAGCTTCTTCCAAAAGAAGCCTGTAGTACAGACATAGCCATAGACCAGCCACAGACAAATAACACCTATTCCGTGGTGTGCTGGGATGAGTTGGTTGCAGTGTAAAATTCTAGTTAGCAACACTATGTAGATACTGGGACTAGAAGGTGCCCACCAGAACTCATTTACATGTTGATTTGCACTTTTAGAGATGAAAAGGAAAATTTACTGCATCACTTTGTCCTCATAAACAAAAACTTTATTCTTTACGCTTTGTTGAAAGAAAAACACAGTAAGATAAACAGAACGCCATCAACATGAAAATAATGCAGTACTTGTTTCTGAATGTGTCATATTATCATTAAAAATAACTTTCACAATTGCTAAAACTAAAATAAATTAGCAAGCAAAAACTCAATTTCTCTATTTTTAAAATCTGTTTACTTTGTCATTTTAACAGAATTTTATAGGGAAACAATGAAATGGAATGTGTATAAAGACATCCATCAAGGAAGAGACTGATAAAGGCCCAAATCATGCACATTGAAACAGGTAAGATCTCTATGTGTGTGCATAGCCCTATTCCATCAGTGAGTCTCCATATGCATTCAGGAGTCTATCCATATTTTGTGACTTGCAGGCCTGAACACACACAAGAAGATCCTTTAACCAGGGGAACAAATACACTTAGAATGTTGTTTCAGGATTTTTTTTTTTTTAAATCTGCAGAATTTAAAGGTTACTGAATCAGAAATGTTTTGAAATAGTTCATGAAAAATCTTTTTAGTCTAAATGAAAAAATCTTTCCTTGAGCCTAGATCTTTGTACAAATTAGTGAATGTGCATTATTTGCTTTTTATAGCCTTTATATCCATCTTTTGTAGTACTGTAATCTTATTCCATTGTAATTTTCTTGGTTTCTAGTGCATTCACATAACAGTAAGGAGCCCTCCACTGGCCAATATAATATCTGTAAATTCCCTCCATTGTTTAACAAATAAGAGAACCACTTCAGTCCTGCTCAGGGTATGCTACTTTTTTCAGTTAAATGATATGATAGTCAGTTAAATGATGATGAATTCACTTTAGAAAACTAGTAAGAATTATAAGATGTGCAGCATTTTACATTTATTTACTCCTCAGAATTGTTTTTAATCTCTTTAAAATCACTCATATTAGAAAAGGTTTAGGTGCTCAGATAGTGAAACAAGATAAATTGGGTTACCTTATGTCTCCCTTCTGAAGTAACAGCTCCCATGTGTTGATCTGTGACCTCTAGTGGGAATTATCCTTGATGGTAAATTCTTTAATTTAACTATTCAAATAACTAGCCCACTATTAGCATAACTTATCAAGGCCCTACCTACATAAATGGCTGCACTGTTCTTTTCCTAGCTAGGATTTATTTTACATGCTTAAGTACCTATAGCCCTGAACCTATGATCAGATCCCTGAACAAATACGCATGTGATCACACGTAGACCTAGTTACTTCACTAGGATGTTGGATGGGCACATGGGGCTACCCTTATGAATCAGTCTGCAGAATCAGGGGTCTACATTTTATAATGTACTTATCACCATCCATAAGTAGTGTATCTACCTAACTCATGAATGCCTCAGACAGAATTTCTAGGACAAGTAAAAGTAGTGTCCCCCAGATGTGCCAACCCCATATGAGTTCTGTTCCTTTAAGTCTCTGCCTCAAATTCATGTTTACCTGCAGTCACCTCCTTGCCTCACTCATGTAGGTATTTTAATTTCTTTTTTGTTCTCTTCAGCTCTATTTTTCTTTCATCCAGATATAAGGTGCTAAGCTGAGTAGTATCAGGACCACTATTTTTAGTGGTACCGTTTGGGATGATCCTCTTTTTTGCAATACATTTGAAGACTAATATTGAGAGTTCATATAATTAATAGCTTAACAAGAACAGAACATCTGGCATTAGGGACTCACAGAAGCAACAGCAGGAATTAGGAGTACCAATATTTGGCAAGTTCCAAGTGGCTCATCTGCCAGTAAGAAAAAAGCATATGTGGAGGCCCAGCTGTGCAGATCAGTGCATTTAATGAACAGAAATGTGGTTTTATTTTCATCTCTGAAAACTAGCTATGCTACTGATTACCAATACAGATTGCAGTATATAAAGATGAAATGTGCTTTTGAACTGACAGAGATTAAAGCATTGGGCATAATGTGCTTATAGTGTGACTAACTTAATTATTACCACTTTGCACCAGTTTATGTCAATATGCTATAGACTTTTAAATGCATCTTGACTTTTTTTTTAAAAAAAAGACCAACCCAGCAGTATGATCAGCAATCACATAACACTGACTGAGAAGAGGAAACGAAGATAGTGAACTGAGAAATAAAGCTACATTAACAAAATGTTTTCAGCAGTCTTCTGCTAAATGAGACAACCATGGGTATTCTTTTCAACACTGCTTGTTCTCTGATTTAACTTGTCTGTTAAAACTTCTCTGTTTTAACTTGTTAAATAAATTGAATTATTTCATAACATCATAACATTTCAACTCAGAACTGCTCCTGCTCCTCCAATGTAAGTGCAGGGGTCTGTCCACCCCAAGGCTTTGTACAGTATCAAGATCTTATAGTTAGGGCCTTACCAAATTCACAGTCCATTTTGGTTAATTAAACAGTCAGAGGATTTTAAAAATAATAATTTTCAAGATTTCAACTATTTAAAGCTGAAATTTCACAATGCTGTAATTTTAGGGGTCCTGACCCAAAAAGAAGTTGTAGAGGATCACAATATTATTGATGGGGGGGTTGTGGTACTGCTACCCTTACGTCTGCGCTGCTGGTGGTGGTGGCACTGCCTTCAGAGTTGGGCAGCTGTGGAGCGGTGGCTGTTGGCCAGAATCCCAGCTCTGAAAGCAGGCTGCCACCAGCAGCAACACAGAAGTAAGGATGGCATGGTATGGTATTGCCACCCTTACTTCTGCGCTGCTAGTGGTGAGGTGCTGCCTTCAGAGCTGGGCACATGGCCAACAGCTGCTACTCTTCATTTGCTCAGCTGGGAGGCAGTGCAGAACTAAGGGTGGTGATACCATGATCCCCCCTAAAATAACCTTGTGACCTCCTGCAACTCCCTTTTGGGTCAGGACCTCCAATTTGAGAAACTCTGGTCTCCCCTGTGAAATCTGAATAGGGTAAAAGCACACAAAAGACCAGATTTTGTGGTCTAATGTGTTTTTCATGGCTGTGAATTTAGCAGGGCCTTACTTATAGTGAGCAGACAAAAGTATTAAAAGGGAGGCAGGAGAAACAACATAAGTTAACTTATCACTTAGGCAGAAACTGATCACCAGCCTAAAAACAGTACAAAATTCTAAGCACAGATGGGCCTAAAGCATTTTTCTTCATAAATCAAAAGTAATAAAATGTCAGTTTCTTGATACAGAAACAGTAGTCTTTGCTTTTAATGAGGTATAGATGGACTGTGAGACTCCAGGAGCAAAGAGCTGTTGGGATGAAGGCCAGGAATACTACACACATGGTATAAAATTAAATTAGTCCACATAATTAATATAAAACAGAAATCTGAAAGAAGTGCCATACTCCTCACTGCATTCTAATCTGTGTCCCTGTTCTGCTTCGTACGTACCCCACCACCTCTCCTCATTTCGCTCTATGCCAACTGCACGAGTTTATTCACTCATTCCCCAAGTTCTCTAATGTCAAGGCTCCTCTTTTGCAGAAGACCGCTAACTTTTAGAAAGAGTGTGATAAAAGCCAGAGAATGAGTGAAAAAAATTTGCATTAATCATCATTTGTTAACCTTTTTTGGTCACTAAGATTGTTTATTGTGTTGACAGCACCTACGTTTATTTATTGACAGCGCCTACGTTTATTTAATCTTCTTTCCTTTATTTATTGCCTTTCTTTTAAGAAGAAACAGTTGCTAAAACATTGCCAATACCACAGTAAGAAGCACTTTGATAATATTTAGTGATGTTGCCTTTTGAATTGCCACGTGCCCCAGAAAAGCAAAAAGAATTTTAAAAAAGAAACAGCTTACAGCAGTATCTTCACACTCAAAATACGCTTGGAAAGAGATGTAAAAACAAATGTATGAGATTCTAGTGATTTCAGCTCTTTTAGTGCCAGAGGGCCATTTCAATTGCTGGCTTTTGGGGGTACCTATATTGAACTGAGTGAAGCTCCATAACATGCAACTATTAGTGAAGTTCCCTTGCTGCAAGATGCTCTGTGCCTTCAGCTCCAAGCACTTCATAGGATCATGCCCCTCTTGTCCAGTGATGACGCTACTTCACATGAGACAAATTATGTCAAATAACTATTTATGTATGTATGTATGTATGTAAAATATTTTTACCCCACCTCTCTATTTAAAATATTCGAGGTGGCTTACAAAATTTTTTAAAACACAATACAAATATATATAAAAAATTAAAATACGAGACCCCAGAGGGATATAAAACCTGCTGCAAATATCTTGAGAGGAGGAACACACACACACAGACTCAAACACCAATAAAAGCACAAGTAAAAAGACTGGCCTTAGCCTGATGCCGAAACAATGCTAATGTTGGCGCCATGCAAATATCCCGAGGAAGAGAATTCCACAGCCTGGGAGCAAAAGTTGAGAAGGCCCTGTTCCGCGTAGATGTTAATCTTATCTCCATAAATGGGGGAACACTGAGCAGAGCCTCCCCAGCTGACCTCAATCCCCGGGCAGGTTCATATGGGAGAAGACGATCCTTCAGATACCCCACACCCAACCCGTTCAGGGCTTTACAGGTCATAACTAAGACCTTAAATTGTGCCCGGAAACATACCGGAAGCCAGTGTAGCATAATGTGCTCCGTATAATGAGTATTAGTTAAAACTTGAGCAGCTGCATTCTGGACCAGTTGAAGTTTCCGAATGCTCTTTAGAGGCAGCCCCACATAAAGCGCATTACAGTAATCCAGTCGGGATGTAACAAGAGCATGGATCACTGTGGCCAAGTCATGCTTGTTCAGGAAGGGTCGCAGCTGGCGGATCAGACGAAGCTGCCCAAAAGCACTCCTGACCACTGAAGAAATCTGGTTCTCAAATATTAAAAAAAGGTCCAGGAGGACTCCCAAACTGCGTATCTGTTCTTTCAGGGGGAGAGTAACCCCGTCTAGAACAAGTACCATGCCACATTCTTGAACAGATAGCCTCCTGATCCACATGACCTCAGCCTTATCTGGATTCAACTTCAGCTTGTTTGACTTCATCCAGTCCACCACCGCCTCCAGACACCAGTTTAGATCAGTCACTGCCACACCTGGTTCTGATGTCACAGGGAAATAGAGTTGGGTGTCATGTGCATATTGATGGAATCGTCCTCCAAAACTCCTTATGATCTCTTCCAGTGGCTTCATGTAGATGTTAAACAGCATAGGGGACAAGATGGAATCTTGCGGGACCCCATAGCACAATCGCCACGGGGTCGAATAGCAGCCCCCTAGCCCTACCTTCTGAGAGCGTCCTGACAGGTAAGACCATAACCACTGCAGAACAGTGCCTCCGATACCCAGCTCCACCAGGCGTTCCAGAAGGACACCGTGGTCAATGGGATCAAAAGTTGCTGAGAGGTCCAAGAGAATCAACAGGGATGCACTCCCTCTGTTTATCTCCCAGCGTACGTCGTCTGCCAGGGCGACCAAGGCAGTTTCAGTTCCAAAACCTGGCCTAAAGCCAGACTGAAATGGATCTAAATAATCTGTTTCTCCCAAGAAAGCTTGGAGTTGCAATGCCACCGCCCGCTCAAGTACCTTGCCCAAGAAGGGAATATTAGCAACTGGGTGATAGTTATTCAAATCATGTGGATCCAGGAAAGGCTTCTTAAATAGTGGTTTTATCACTGCCTCTTTCAAGGTGGTGGGGATCATACCAGATCTAAAAGACGCATTAATAATGACCCAGCTAGTCATCCCTTCCTGACTAGATTTAATAAGCCATGAAGGGTAGGGGTCGAAAGAGCATGTGGCCGGTCGCACGCCTCCAAGCATTTTGTCCACATCCTCAGTCTGCAATAGCTGAAACTGTTACAAAGAAAAACTGGGCGGTGCACTCAACACATTCTGTACCCCACTTACAAAGCAGCCAGAGTTCAAATCTGACCAGATGCGAGCAATCTTATCTACGAAATGCTTCGCAAACAGATCACAGTGGGGAGCCAAGAGCTCCTCCATTTCATCACGAGTGCCAGACTTTAACAAGTCCTGCACCACTCGAAACAGTTCCACTGGACGGCATTGTGCGGATGCAATATGGGTGGAGAAGTAGCTTTCCTTCGCTGCCAGCACCGCCATAGAGTACGCTTGCAATTCAGCTCTAACCCACAATCGATTGGACTCAGCTGTAGTTCTCCTCCAGCAGCGTTCTAGCCGTTGCACAGACCGTTTTGCTGCCATCAGCTCCCCAGAAAACCAGGAAGCAAACTTGGCTTGACTAGCCCAAAGAGGCCGCTTAGGAGCAATCATGTCAACAGGTTGGGCTACCTTGATGTTCCATATATCGATTAGGGCATCGACAGGACCATTTGCCATAATGGCTGAACAATCCCTCAAGGACCTCAGGAAGCCCTCCGGATCCATCAGCCTCCAAGGGCAGACCATCTGAATTGGTCCCCCGCCTCTGTGGAGGGGAATGTCAGCAGATAGTCTAAACTTGACCAGGTAGTGATTAGTCCATGACAAAGGGAGTGTAGCCACATCCCTTATCCCAAGAACTCTATCACCCTTAGTCCAAAAGACTAACCCTTAGCGTATGACCTGCAACGTGCATGGGGGCAGTTATTTCTTGGGATAGTCCTAGGGTTGTCATAGTATCCATAAAACCTTGGGCCAGACCAGACAGGATAGCTTCGGTGTGAATATTAATGTCCCCCAAGACCAAAAGCCTCGGGGTCCTCAATGCCAAGTCTGAGACCACCTCGGCTAGCTCAAGCAGAGCATCTGCCATACAGCAGGGTGGACGGTATACAAGTAGTAAAACAAAAAAAGCAGTCATGTAGCACTTTGAAGACTAACAAGATGGTTTATTAGATGATGCTTGGGCAGACTAACACGGCTACCTCTCTGTTACTTTTCGGTATACAAGTAGAACACCCAACCTATCCTGGCCACCCAAAATCAGATACAAACATTTGAATCTAACACTTTTTTGGACCAAGGCCCTGGCCAGTATGATGGTATCCCAATAAACAATCGCCACCCCGCCTCCTCGACCATTGAGCCGCTGCTGATGCTGTACCGAGAAACCAGCCGGGCACAATTGGGAAAGGTCAACACCTCCCTCTATTCCCAGCCAGGTCTCAGTGATACAAGCCAGGTGGACCCCTTCATCCAGGATTAAATCATGGATGACAGCTGGACAGCTGTCTTGTGGGTTACCTACCTGGCTTTCAGCAGCAGCACACTCAGGGCTGATGGCCAGGTGTTAAGGTTCCCAGAGTTATTGAGGCTGGGAACAAGACCGGAACAAGGAATAGCGCGTAACTGTCTAAACCATGTTCCCCTTGGCTGGCCAGTCTGGATCTTACTGCCATATCTTCCCCTACCTGTCACAATGGCCACAATGCTGTCTGAACCTTCCCCCCTTAGCCATCCCATCTGTGCCAAGCACATAATGAAAAAAAGAGAATAAACACAACCCTTCCTTGACCTTCAGTGTGGACAGGTAGGGAAACTTCCTCTCACCAAGAACCCTCTCTTGCCCTCCCTGCTCTCACCAGGGACTGAATAAGCCACCACACAACCAACAAGTGTTCCGCTCTCACCAGCACACACAAACACACACTCAAAAATGATACTGTTTCACACAAAACCACAACACACATCCTCACCCTCAGTCTGCCCCGAAAGGCACCCCCAAAAGGCAGCCCCCTTTGGCTCACCCCTTCGGAATGGCCCGCCGCCAGTGGCAGCCTCCTGGATTTAAGCCCTCCCCGGTAATGGCTGCAGCCAACACCTGCAGATGAAAGTTCTTAGTCCTAACGGGGCTCCTAACACAGGAGATAGTACAACAAAGCAGTGCAGCAACAGCAGGGCAAGATCTTTCCTTCAAAGGATGACTGGGAGAGATGTTAGTCCTTGTTCCCAGCCCTCACCCCTCCCTCCTCCTTCTGAGGTCTCTAAACCCATTTGAGAAGTTCACAAAACAAAAAATAAACATACACATCTTCCACAGAAAACTAGTGCCCAAAAACGAGCGACAAAACAAGACCATAAAGGACCAGGTTCTCCAGACCCTTCGTATTGCTCTGGTGGCAAAAGGGGCTGCAAGGACAGCTCCTCCTAAGGATTATCCTAGTATAAGGGACTCTCCCTGTGGCAATAATGCTGGTTATTCTAGCTCTCCGGTTAGCCTAACCACCCTTGCAGGTATGAAGGCAAACAGGGCATGCCAGGAGCATCATCTTTTGAGCTACAGGATGTTGGGTGAAATTTAGAGTATCACTAAAAGCACTCTAACCTGCATCGGGCCTGTACCAGGCCAAGGACTGGAGCAACACATATTCCACTCCACACACACATTAAGGGGGACAAAGCCTGCTTTTGCTTCTTTAGGTAATTCATGGATGAAAAGTGTCTTATGCACATTTTTTGTTACTTACAATTAGCTACTGCAGCATGTATGCACAACTGTACCAGAATATGGAGAGAAACATATTTACACTGTTGTACTATATAAACCAGCACAGTGGTCTATGTACAAGTGAATCTAAAGGGAATCCAGAAGTGGCATTGCGGGGGGTGGTCTGTTTTGTCTAGCAGTTAAAACACAACACTGAGAATCAGGATTTTGGGGTTTTACTCTTGCCTTTGACATTGACTCTTCTGTTGCCTTAAGCAGGGTTCTTAGGCACCAATTTTTCAAAAGAGGTCTCTCCTTTTTGGCATCTCAATTTTGTATTCAGAATTAAGGAAATCAGTAGTAGAAGGCACTTTTGAAAATTTGAGACTCAACTTTCCTTTATGTGAAATGTAGGTCTGGATAGTTATCCACCACCCAGCGTCTTAATGAGTCTTAACTTCATTAACTTCTCTTCAGTGTTTTGAGATTATCAGTTAAAAGGGACAACCTATCAGAAGCACTATTATTTGCTGTCTTTAAAGGTATGTCTACACTGCATGCTTATTTTGGAATAAGCTATTTTGGAAGAAAAACTCCCAAATAGTTTATTTCAAAATAGCGCATCTACACAGCTATTTTGAAATAGATCTTCTGATTGGAGCCTCAATAGCATTTAAGGCCCCCTGGAAGCACTTCGGGCAGGGCATCAGGACAGCAGTCACTTCCTGTAGCTGCTTCCTGAGGGTACCTGAGGTTCTTGCTTAAAGGGACCCCCTTGTTCAGTCATGTCTCAGGCTTCTCTCTTTTGCCTACCTCCCTGAGGGACCACAAAGCCTTTTCACTGCCTGCTCTGGTTGCCCTTGCAGATACTACAGCATTCCAGCCATGGAGCCAGACCTGCCTAAAAGCGATCACCAGCTCCTGGATCTCATGATGCACCTTCTGGTGCAGTTTTTGCAGGCTGCCCTTGTGACACTGCAGAATCTGGACCTGAAGCTCCCTGCAGGGCACATCTTCACCTCTCTCCACGTGCTGCTCATGCAGCACTGCCCCTCCCACCCTCTCCTGCGCATCGTGAACCGCCACTTCTGGCAACTGAAAACCAGTTCCAATTGGTGGGACCACATCATGATGGAGCAGTGAGATGACCAGCAATGGCTCCAGAACTTCCACATGTGGAAGGACACCTTCATGGAGCTGTGTGTGGCTCGCCCATGCCCTCAGGTGATGGGACACCCACATGCGACCTGCCATCTCCCTCCAGAAGCAGGTCACCATCACACTGTGGAAGCTTGCCACTCTGGACAGCTATCACTCTGTTGGGAACCAGTTTGGCGTGGGGAGATCAACCATTGAGGCAGTGGTCATACAGGTATGGCGCTCTTACTATGTTATGGGGAGGGAGGTAAAATGCTGGAATGGGGCTCCCTAGGGAAGGGGGTGGTGGTGGTGGAAGCCCCCTTCCCCGGGAGGTTTTCCAGTCCCAGCTTCACTAAGCCCTGCTGGGGGATGGGGCAAGCTTGGGGTTGGTGTAAGGGGGAAGGTGGGCTGGGCTCAGGGAATTCCAGAGGGCTCCAGCAATCCTGTGATTCCCTGTTTCTCTCCTTCTACAAATGGTGAGGGCCATCAACACCATCCTGCTATGCTGGCTCATCCTCCTGGGCGATGTGGATCTCGTCTTTGCTGCCCTGGGCTTCCCCAACTGCGGGGTGGGGGGCATTGGCAGCATCCATATCCCCATCTGGGCCCCCGACCACCAGGCATGCGACAATATAAATAGGAAGGGGTATTTTTCCATGGTCCTGCAGGCCATCGTGGACCACCAGGGTCGTTTCACAGACATTAATATTAGGGAATTGTGGAAGGCGCATGATGCCTACATCTTCTGCAACTCCAGCCTCTTCCAGAAGATGCACGCCGGCACTTTTTCCCCTGACTGCACCATCAGGGTCATGGACATGGACATGCTGATGCGCATCATGGGGGATGCTACCTACCATCTGCTCCCATGGCTGATGAAGCTCTACACAGGACATCTGGACCCCACAAAGGAATGATTTTATGCCAGGCTCAGCAGCACCCACATAGTGGTTGAGGGTGGCTTTGGGTGTCTTGAAGGAACACTGCTCACCCACCTGGACCTTGGCAAGCAGAACATCCCCCAGGTGGTATCCTACACAATATATGTGAGAACAAAGAGGAGATGTCCCTGCCAAGGTGGGGGCAGAGGCTAAGCTGCTTGCCGGGGCCTTTGAACAGCCACTCACGGCTGCCATCCGGCAAACCCATCAGTGCACTGTGCACATCCGAGGGGACCTGAGGGAGAGTTTCACTCAAGGGCATCTGTGAGACTCTCCTCTGGGCCTCCCCACAAGGGGCATCTGCAATGCCCCAGTGTGTCTTTCTTCCTCCACCCCTCCCCATCCTTTTCTCCTTCCTCCGGCCTCCCTCTCTGATAAAATAAACCAGATCTTTTGTTTTCAAAGATTACACTGTTTTTTTAATTGGGGTAAATGTAACTGGAGTGGGACTGGGGAAAGAACCTGGTATGGGGGAGAAGGGATATGGAGGCGGGGGGGAAGAGAGGCTCAGGGCTGGGAATGGTGCCTGTCTCGGGCGGTCCCACTGTCTCTTGTGCGGGGCCCTCAGCGGCCATGGGGTGGAGAGGTTAGGGGGAGAAGCCAGAGGAGTGGGAGTGGGAACAGGAGGGCAACTGCTGGACCGCTCTATCACAGCAAACATGTGGTCCCTGGCAGGTGTGTAGGCCACGTGCATGCGGCGGGCCTCTTGTGCCAACTCCCGCCAGGTGGTGCGGTGCAGCTCCAGGTCCACTTCCCACTTCTGTAGGCAGGTGACCTGTTCCCGCTCCACGTCCTTACAGGCTCATCTGTGGTGGTGGCTTCCATGGGGTTGGGAGGCTGATGAGGGAGGTGTTGCAGGTGTGTCCCTCACAGCTGGTCCAGTTGTGAAAAACAAAGAGAAGGTAAGTCATCCCAGGAGACACTGTGCCTCAAGCCTATCCCTCATCTCTGAGCTGACACCAAGAGGTCTCAGGTCGCATGAAAGCAATGTGCTCAGAGCAAGGCCATCTGTGGCCTATACAGCAGGCCCCTTCCTGCAGGGGCACAGATGTCTCTGTGGGAGCCTTACTACCCCCACGTCCTGGGGACAAGCAGGCTTGGGTAGGTGCCAGGTAGGCCAGGAGCCTGCAGGCAGGAGGGGAGTGACGGGGCAGGTTGGCTTCCCTCTGTGCCATGCACACGCAGGGTCCAGCAGAGGCGGCATCCCACAGGGAGAGGACTTTTATCCCTGCCCACTGGAGGGGGGTGGTAGTGGGGAAAGGTGTGTGTGAGCAGCAGACACCACTTGCCGGGGAGGGTGCTACTGGGGTCCCCTCAACTTCCTTCCCCTCCCAACAGGCCCCCCTATCAAGGGGCATGCTGCCCCAAGAAAGTGGGCATGCCCGTGTGCCATGTGCGGCACTGCTGTGTGTGTGTGTCCGTCCAGGACTCCAGCCTCCTTAGTGGTGGTTTGTGGTGGGAGGGTGTCCCACCACAGAGTTGGGAGTAAGGCAGGCCTCTCCAGAAACCCTGTGAGCAGGAGCACAAGGGTCCTCTGAGGCAACCTCATTGGGGCTATCTGCTCTGGACTGGTGCTCCATGTGCACCCACGTGCACAGGCCAATAAGGCTGAATGAGGAGCATGCAGCCCCTTGCTGCCCACCTCCTCCCCCCATGTGTGTCTAGGGATAGTTATGGAGCTCACCTGATGGGCCTTCCCCTGTGTCATCTGATCCGTGGGTGACATCCTGGGAGGGTGGTACTGGCTCCAAGGATTGGCTGAGTTCCTGGCTGGGGGGGCATGGTAGCTTCACTGGCCTGCTTCTCCCCACACCAGCCACAAGTTTGCCATCAGGGAGGGTAACAATGGGCGTCTCCCAGCCAGAGTCCCACTAAGGGGGGGAAGGGACTGACCCCCCTCTCCCAGGATGCGGTGGAGCTTGTTGTAGTATTGGCAGGTCTGGGGTGCTGCCTCTGAGAAGGAGCTGCACTCCCTGGCCTTGGTATAGGCCTGCCTGAGTTCTTTAACTTTCATGGACACCTACCCCTGGGTGCACATGTGTCCCCTCTGGCCCAGGCTCTCTGCCATCCAGCTGTAGACATCAGCATTCCTGTGCCTGGTGTGGAGATCCTGGAGGTTCACCTCATCTCCCCAGATCTCAATGGGATCCAGGATCTCCGCACCCATCCAGGATGGGGCCCTCCTTCTCTTCCCCCGGGGAGGAGCTTGGACGCTGCCTGCAACTGTGCTTGCAGCTGTTGGGGGCTCAGAGACAGTGCTGTGGTCTGCCATGGCAGCGGGGCAGGCAGATCTGGGCGCAGCTGTGTGGCATGGTGTGAGCTGGGCCTGCTGTGTGGCACACACTGTTTCCCCTGAGGCTGCATCTTTAAAGCCTGCAGGGGAAGGGGAACTATAGAGTCCTGATGACTGTGGACAGAGTGGCCAGCAGGGTACCTGTGGGAAGCCCTGGAGGTCACTTATTTCAAAATAACCACAACTGCCCTGTCTACACACACCTTATTTTGAAATAACTGTTTCAAAATTGGCGTTATTCCTTGTAAAATGAGGGTTACAGAATTCAGAATAAGTCGCACATTATTTCAAAATAACAGGTTTGCTGTGTAGATGCTCACTTTATTTCAAAATAATGCTGCTATGTAGACATGCCCTAAGAGGGCAAATCAAATGCATTGATATACACTGTAGCAGGACTATGCAGTAAAGAGTTTGTCAATGTGTTAACTATTGTGTATGTATTGTTCTCACATTTTAAAGCTGAACTTTGGAAAAATACCCATTGTTTAAAAATGAAAGGACTACAATAAAATAGTTTTCATAAACATTTGTGTGTTCTGTACATAAGATTTCATTGTCTGCCTCTCCGAATGCACCTTGAGAGTTTCTCACAGAGATTCCTTTTCCCACTGTCCACCAACCTCTGTGATTGCTCCGTTGGAAGTCCACTTCACTTCTACTACTTGCACTCAATGAGTGGATGACATCCACTGCTCGGTTGGCTTCAATGATCATCCCTACACCAAGGACTCCTGCACTGACCTAGTCCTCCTTTTCAGTGCTCTATTTGCATCTCTGACATCTCCTTTAGAAAATTAACAGAGCTAAAAACAAAATCTTTATATTCCTCTCCCTACTCTCTTTTTTGTAACTATCAATACTACTGTATCCTACTGTCAAATTAACTTGCAAACTTAGTGTCATATTAGCCTCTTCTTTCCATTAATTTCCTGAGACAGTTGGTTGCTAAATTTTTCTGGTCCTCCTCTATAATATCTCAAAAATTCATCCTTGTCAGAGCTTCATTCTATGCTCTAGTCATTTCTGGTCTAGACTTCTACAGCCTTTGCAATTAATACTTTGGGTCCCTTCTGTCTATGCAACATGCAACTGATAAAGAATGTTCCTTGCCTGCCACTGACTTAGTAGCTCTACAAGGCCCCTGGACTTTCAAACCTTTCAATATATACACCATTATGGCCCTGGTCCTGCAAAGATTTGTGCACATGCTTAACTTTATACATAGTATGTAGTTCTTCTGACTTCAGAGGACTACTCCCAGTGTGTAAAGTTAAGCACATGGGAGACTTTGAAGCATGGAGGTTGTCAGGGCTGTTCCCCACTCTGGCACTCCAAGTGCAGAAGGTGGAGGCCCACAAGAGACCTTAAATACCTTGCCTCTATAGGCTCTGCTTACAAAAACTCCCCAAGATTACAGAGTTCCTGCCCTTGGGAGAGAGGCTGGCAAGTGTCCAAGTCCTTCTTTTAAAACCCAGGAAAAATCACTTGAACTTCTTCCAGAGAAGTACCCCAAGCTCTTCTACCACAAGAAAGCTTGAAAAATAAAACAGAAAACAAACTGCAATCTCTAGTTTGAAAAAAATCTGCAATCTCTCTCTGCTTAGGCAAGCACACTCACAGACCTTCTAGGACACAAGAATCAAATCATAGCCTTTAAAAAGGTGATTTTATTAACAAAACAAAAAGATATACTTGCTAAAGCATAGTTGGTTACTAGTATTACAGAGCAACTAAGAAAAGGGCAGATTAAAACACAGAGGAAAAAATGGTATCTCTGGCACATCTTAGGTATAGCGAATGAGAGGGAGGGAGGCACATGGATTTCACACAGAGAAGTTTAATCAAACAGCAGAATAAAGAAAAATACCCTGATTGCGACTAAACATACATCTTGCTTCCTCCAACTTCTAACTTAGAACTCCCACAAACAGAGCAGGCGCCAGGTATATATTTACCATTTAAATTTCAGCACTTTATCCCATTGGTTCTTCTAGCTCCCTGCCAACAACCTTAGCTCCCTGAGTTTAAGCCTTTAGTCACCAAGCGCTGGCCAGCACTCCTCCTATCTATCACAGAGGTCTATACATCTTACATCAGTTTTGCAAAATTATAATGAAAATATACTGGTTTGCTTACAAAATCTGTTTGTCTGCCCTTCACCATGAAAAGTACAATACAAGAAGTACTTTATCCTACATCAAGGAATTAGACACTCAGGGCGAGTGCAGGAGTACAATTTTGCAATGCTGTTTGACATAATTGAACATCTGTATAAATACACTAAAACAGTAAGCCATGCATGTACCCATGCCAAGAGCCCTAGATCATTGTGATATTAGAGGTATAATTCATCCAGTCACCACTTACTTTACAGCTAATTTGCATGCAATAATTTTATTAATTGTGATGTGTCAGTGATATGAGGGACACAACACAGTTAGTGGATTACTTGGTTCAACTGCAACAGTCCTTTAAAGTCTGATTCACAACTCAACAGAAACTCCTCAACACAACCCATACACAAATCAACACAGAAACCCTCAGCACAACCCCCCCAGACACAAATCAACACAACCAGCACATACAATAACTCCAAACAAACAGCCTATCACAGCAGCACACACATCTCATTCACCACCCATACAAGTGAATGCAAATCTCATAAAGTACAAACTAAGCACTCACCAAATCATCAGTTCATGGTATTTTAGACTTCCCTGGCTGGGGAGCATGGCAGCCCCTTGCTGGTGGAGTCAGGTAGCCTGGAGAGCTGTCTGGACATAGAGTCTAGAACCTATTACCGCGATCATAAAACCATAAACATGAGCAGCAAGCTATAGATCATTACTAATATACATAAATTAATGATGTCCATATAAAAAAGTAATTATGTTTTATGGGTTACAGTTAACCCAACAATAAATAAATAGAATGTATATAATATTTTTTTCTTGTTTGTATTGCCATTAACCAAATGTATGAACTGTATTGGCTATTTAAATTATCATACTGCATTATTTACATATTTTAAGGCTTCAGCCGTTTAAAAACTGTAATGTTCTTTCTGAGTATTTAAATAAGGGTTCTATTTGCTGCAGCATTTGTAACTGTCAGTTAAGTTTTTTGCTGGGGATAATACTTGTAATGATCAAGAGCCTCATAATGAATATTTCTCCTGTGCTTTAGAAAAAGAAAATATTGATTTTCAATATAGCCTCTTTCATCACAGTACAGAACTGCTTATGTGTTGCAGCTTTTGATTGCTACCAATCTGCCAGGTACATATGATTTTTATTGACTGTAATGTACTGTCCATTCAATAGTATGCAGAGTTGGGCAGAGTATTCCCTCAGCTCAAGCGGTAATTAGAAAGACTTTTAAAGACATTATATTAGTCATCTGTGCACAACTTGAGATAAAATTAAATTATTGGAACGTATATATAAATTGGCTCTCCTGGAGGTGAATATCCAGAACATCATATATAAACCAAATGCATTGAAACCAAATTTATAATCTGTCGGTTGTATGATAAGTTGTTTTGTGCATATTTCACTTGGCAATGGTAATCTGTTCTATATCCTTTAAACTGTAGATGGGTTCTCATAGGCAGATAATTAAGCAGATAATTAAGCAATACATTTACTCACCAAATTATTCCACATGAAGAAGTTAGCAGGGCCCATGTTTTCCATGATTCTCCAAACAGAGAATCTATCCCTCTCCTAGGATTGTACTCTGGAATCTATACCTCCATTAAAAAGATAACTCTCTAGCCCTTAAGACTGCAAAGGAAACCTGTTTCAGAATGGGACTTCAATGGGAATTCAAATCAGGTTATGTCTAGACTATGACGTATCCCAGAAAAACTCTGCCTCGTCCAGGGAACGTGTCTGCTCTTCCAACATTTTTTGCGGAAGAGCAGACACGCTCTTTCAGAAGCCCTGTCTTCCTCATGCCACGAGGAAGAAGGGCTCTTCCGAAAGAGGAGGTTTTTCTGAAATTTGTCCCAGTGTAGACAGGCCAAATTTCAGAAAAGCCTCTTCTGACAAAACTATCGGAAAAAGGTACGCAAATTGTGGAGCGCAATTTGCGTCCCTTTTTCCAATAAAAAGTGGCAGTGTAAACATAGCCTCAGTGTAGTTGTTCTCCTGAGACTGCAAACAAACAGCATGAAGCAATAGCTCTGTGATGTGTGAACCATCTCTCTCAACTCTGCTGGAGTCTAATGTTAATTGTTGATCATTTTTAACAGAACATCTATCAAATACATGTATCCATCACTACTGAATTAAATAGTGGGGCACACATGAGGGCCAAAGGAGCTTCTGATTGCAGTCAGAGGTTAGGGCATGATAAACAGATTTTTAAATCTCAAGTCACCTCCACACCTTCCCAGAAAAGGAGAATGAAGGTACATCCTCACCTAATTTGCAAAAGTCTCAAATTAGCCTGGGTTCCAGGAAGCCAAACAGTCTCCTACCCATTCTTGAGTGCCCACTGTGCCATTAATAAAGCATCTAAGCTTTCCCAGGACTACACTGGAAATTATGCATTGTCAATACAAAATCCTGCAGCACACTAGAAGTTGAACATTTATGGAGAACAGAAACTGAAAGACATTCTAAAATGGAGATTTAGCATAAAAACTAATCAAATAAGGAATAATGTATTGATTATATTTAATTCTACAAAATCCTTCTGTTTAACTTATCTAAAGCTGGCACTCTGCAACATAATTCACCAATTCTATGCTGAAGATAACAGAGGGTCTTCCTAAAGATTAGAATTTATGTCCAACGTGCTGCAGAATATAGAGACCCTGACTATGAATTTCCATATCAGTGGGAGGCACACCATCACACACCAAGTATATATTTTGCTTGGAGCTTATCTATACACAAAGGTGGTACCACTTTCACTCCACTATTGTAGTTAAAGCTGTACAATTCCCCTAATGTGGATGCAGTTATAGTGATATAAAGGTGTTTTATGTCCATGTCACTATATTTGTACAGGGAGGGCCATAACCTGTACTAGTATAAGGCACCTTTGTACCAGTATCACTGCATCCAGACTAGGGTTCCAAACTGTTCCTAACCATTTCATTTCTGTTTCTGTAGAAAATCCACACAATGGGAAAGTAGGAGCCCTTATTTCTGCTCCACTTGTTCTGATCATATACATAACCCTTAAAATCACATCATTTGGTTTTAGTGACCATTCTTTGCAATTACATGGATACAGATTTACTTTACACACCTTGTAAGAAGGAAGCATATGAGTCATAGATATTTAAAACTAAAGACTTAGGCTGTGTCTACATTGGCATCCTTTTCTGGAAAAGGGATGCTAATGAGACAAGTCGAATTGTAATGCAGCGGGATTTAAATTTTCCCCGCGCATTTGCATGGTTGCCGGCTCGGCTTGACGGAAAGCGCCAGTTTAGACGCAGCTTTTGCGAAATAAAGCCTTTTCCGGAAGATCCTTATTCCTGATTTTAAGAGGAATAAGGGATCGTCCGAAAAGGCTTTATTTTCCGCAAGAGCCGCGTTTAGACTGGCGCTTTTTCCACAAAGCCCCGAGCCGAAAAAAGCGCAGTTATGTTATGCAAATGCCACGGGAAAATTTAAATCCCCGCTGCATTTGCAATTCCGACTTGTCTCATTAGCATCCCTTTTCCGGAAAAGGGTGCCAATGTAGACACAGCCTTATTGTTTAGCACAGAAGAATATATTCTCTTGATACCTCCAAAGTAGTTCAGTTACACAAAGATCTATTACTAAAACTAGCTCACAGATATCACTTAGACAGTTTGTAATGGGAAACATATGTGTTCTAGTTAGATTAAAACCATTTAATAGATCAGGGATGAGATGCAGATGTGGGGTGGAGATCTTTTAAAAGCTGCCTTCTTATTGCAGAATATAATGATAAAAGGATGATTTTCAGCTTGCTTATTGTTGATCTTTGTGTGAGGGAAGTTTTGCAAAGTGAATATTTCATACTCTAAAACTATACGGTGGAGAATCAAGAGGAATACAGAAGTTATGAAAACAAG
This sequence comes from Rafetus swinhoei, assembly GCA_019425775.1. Taxonomy (NCBI): domain Eukaryota; kingdom Metazoa; phylum Chordata; order Testudines; family Trionychidae; genus Rafetus; species Rafetus swinhoei. The sequence continues at coordinate 225,886,568 of CM033424.1, forward strand.
ATATGAGATAATATTTGGAAGAACAAGTGATGAAGCAAAATGCAACGAACAACATGTGAAATGAAGAAAAATTAAAAAGAAAGACCACCTTTGCAAATTAGAAAACTAAGGTAAACGTTAAAACTATTAAAAGGAATAGAAGAGACAAGATGGAAATAACAGGTAAAACAGGTGATGGCAGAAGTTAATTTGATCATTCTTTGTCAGGGAAAAAAAATGAGGCTCTTGATATAACAGAATTCTTCAACAAATAAACTGTGTAAAATTATACAAGTCAGAGGAAAGAAAGTTCATGGGATAGTTTGCTTATCTAAAATGGAGACCAGTCGGTAACCTGGGTAAATTAATTGACTTTCTGGCCACCCTCTACTCCCTGCAAATGTTTTGGACAGTAATACTCATCTACACTGACATCCACAGGTGTGTAAGAGGAGCAGGCTCTGAATCAGGGGTCGGCAACCCCCAGCACACGTGCCATAAGTGGCATGTGAACCAATTTGCACTGGCACGCAGCAGGAGCTCAGTCTCGCCCCTCCTCCCCCTTCGCAGTGGGGAGCCCGTGCTGCCGCTGGAGCTTTCCCTCTTCCCCGGCAGCAGGTTTGCTGCGGTGGGAGGAGGTGGCTGGGGCTGAGGCTCCTCAGTGGTGCAAATCCCACATGAGCCGCCGCAGCAGCCACTGCCGGACTTCCAGAAGTGCCTCTGACCTGGAAGACTCTTGCTGGCCTGCCCCCCTTTACTCTGGCCTGGGTTATGTGGTGGGGGTAACAGTGACAGCCCAGGCCCGGCTGGAGTAGGCAGCTGTGCTGGCTCAGGGAGATCCGGCAGGTGTCGCCCCCAGATCAGCATGGGGGAGGGGCCGCATCATGCTGCGTGCATCTTGGCTGCCTCTGGAGGGCTCCAGTCCCTGAGCCCCCCCGCATAGTGGTCGTCTCCCTCCCGACCTGGGCTTGCCTCCCCTCCCCCTGCCAGACCCGGACCCTCGGTGTTGCCTATGGGCAGCTACTGCCTGGCTGGGGTCGCAGCACCGCTGGGCTGAGGAAGGCCCAGGCTGTGTAGCCCTGGCTCATGCCTTGCCTCACTTGCCTGATGCTGGCCCCGGGGCCTGAGGGGCCAAACCCCCTCACCTTCCTGCTCCCATCCGGACCTGCGCACCCAGTGCGTGAGTGGCACTAGTTCCTCTTCCTCACCGTGCACCCTTTGAAAGGGGGCTGCTTTCCTGGGGAAGGGAGGATGGGGGGGGGAGTTCAGAAACATGCAGGGCAGAGGAAACCCCAAAACCTGGGGGTGTCAGGCTGGCCTGATACCCCAGTACGTGCCCAGAGAAGCACTGACCCCTGAAGGAAGTTCAGCAACATCCTAGCTTGTGCTCCGGTTTCCCCCCCGTCTCTCTAAGTTCCACATTCTGCTGCTCTCTGCAAAGCATCTCAGCACCTGAGATCTCTGAGCACATCTCTGATTTTTCTTGGACCACCTGGCCACGGCAACAGCTCCTCTGAGGCTGGCCCAGAACCTCTTGCCCAAAGCAGTCAGCTGCAAGGGGGCGCATCCCCAGCTTGTTCTGACACCCTCCCTTGCTCCTGCACCTTCCCTCTTGGCCATGAATTGCGCCTTCTCTTGCTCTTGCTACCTCCACCTGGCCAGACACCCTACTCCCAGCCTGCTTCTGCACCCTTACTGCCACCCACACATAGCAATCTCTCTGCCTTCTGCACCCCACCTCCCTCCTAGATTCTGCACCGCATTCCTATCCCACTAGCTGGCAGCCCTGTCTCACACACTGAACCCCTCATTTTTGTTCCCACCCCAGAACCTAAGAGGGTCCATAAAATCCACTGACTCTGGCATCCCAAAAAAGTAAATCTGGCTTATGGGAAACCCTGCACTTCAGTCCTCCCTATCATTTCCACTCACCCCACGAGGCTGGAGCACACCAGAGGAGTGAGGTGTCTTAGTTGGGGGGCCACATCGGTGAGGGTTGGACGTTTTTGGAGGAATTTTTTTATTTCTCACTTGTGTGATTTCCAACTGATTTTTCTGTGGGTCAGTGGCCCTCAACCCAAAAAAGGTTCCCAACCCCTGCCATAAATAAAGAAAACATTGAAATCTTTTGTGTTGGATATAATATTTTACTTTATTTAAAATGAAGGTTGATAAGCTAACATGAGAAAGTTAAAACACTTAATCTGTTTAATAATTTAAATTAAACCGTTCTCCCTAGTTGCAGCTGGTTCAGAAAATATGGTCACCATACCCAGCCTGCCCCTGCCCCCAACCCCTCGGCATACAGATCTGTGAATAAGTTTAATCTTATTTATTATGCCTCTGGGTGTAAGACAGGCAACATTCAGTTTGTGTGTCTGGACAGTAAAATAATATCTCAAAAAACAGCATGGTGTCACTGGTGGTTGTCACACAAAGAAGCACTGTCCTTTCTTCCTCCTCATCTTTTACAAGCTGAAAGACCAAGAATGGTTCTAGAGATAACAAAGGCCACATAACTTGTAGCAGTCACTAAGGGTTGCAGGAAATTTACCTGTATAATTCCAGAAAAAACAGAATGTGCCACAATAAGATTACTATTCTATTTAATTTTCTGGCACTGCACAAATTTCCTCAGGATCTCAGCCTGGACGAAGGAAATATATTACAGTTAAATTCAGTTCATAGAGAAAACGTCTGTGCACAGGAAAAACAAAACAAAAACTCTACGGACCAAACATTTCTAATAAGAAGAATTGAGTTTTTCACATAACAAAACCTCAGGAAATACAAACAGGCAAGAGATTCACACACAATTGTTCACAGATTTCAAAACATTTTCCTCTATGTGTCCGCAGAGATTGAAAAGTTCTTTTAAGCTATCTAGTTTATCCCACTCCAACTGCTGTAGGGCTGTTCCCTACTTCAGTGCTTTGTCTTGTCTAGTTTTAAATGACTTGAGTGATAGAGTTTCTACCACTTCCCCCGGGAAATTAGTCCACAGTCTAATAGACTTCATTGTCGGGGTATTTTCCTGATGTTCAGCCTCCTGTAGTTTTCCTTTGTTCTGTTCCATCTCATTACTCCCAGTTGTTTCCTGTCAGATAATCCTAAGAAAACCCTCTCCCTCCTCTGTGTTTACACCTTCACAGACAAAACTGTCTTTAATAATTCTGATTGTTTTGCTGTATATTATTCACCTCTTTATATGTAGCAGTAAAATGAGACTGAACATAGGACAGTTTGATCTTGCTTTACGCTATGAATTTCCTAGTGTAATTTACCATTGCTCTTCTCCCTTAGTACCCTTGGGATCTAATCAACAGTGACTCCATATGAACCACTATCTTTCTCCTACCTCAAGTGCAAAGGTCCGAGGATCAGCTAGAACAGGAGGTAGGAGGCAGCAAGAAAGGGGAGCAGCAGAGATCCAAAATGGGACAATACAGATGCCAGGCAGCTGTAAATGGATGTGGCTGTAGGAACAAGCATTAAGTCGACGGAACAGGCTTGGTGGTATGGATAAACACCTAGTGTAGACCAGGCCTTAGAAAAGTTTTTTCTCCCCAGTTACCCACTCAGATAAAGGGTGGCCATATTTCCCTGTGCTCAATACGGGACACCAAAATGGGGGGACTGTTGGCGTTCGGGGCCTTAGCCCAAAGGGGAGGGGGCTGCCGGCACTAAGGGATTCACCCCACAGTGGGGGGAGAATGGAGCCACCGGTGCTCAGGGCTCCAGTCCCACAGTGGAGGAGGGGAGGAGCCGCCAGTGCTTGGGGATCCAGCCCCACAGCAGAGGGGGGAAGAATGAGACAGGGTGAGGGCCGAGCCCTGCAGTGCGGGTGGGGCCGCCCAGAAACAGGGCTTCACTCCCATGGCTGGGGCTGCTTGGGAATGGAGCTGAGCTCCGTGGCCAGGGCCACCCAGGAACAGGGCTGAGCTCTGAGGCAAGGGCCTCTGGGAATGGGGCTGAGCCCTGCGGCAACAAAAGGGCTTCAGTCCCATGGCAACGGCCGTGTGGGAACCGGGCTGCAGCCAGCAGTGGGGGGCGAGAGAGAAAGGGGTTTCAGCCCGGGGGAGGGGGACGCCAGTGGTCAGGGCTTCAGCCTCATGTTCTGGAAAGGCTTTCAGACTTCCCCCTTCTTTTAGGGTACAGAGGGAGGGGAAGACACTCCTGCCTGGTTTCTTTCTGTGTTTCTCCCTCAGCTCCCTGCCTGACTCCAGACACCATGTGCTGGTGCCTGTTTTACTGCCAGCCACAAATAGAAGGCTGCTGCATCTGTGCTGACTGGGGAACTCAAGGACCAGCAGGGGGCATGCAAATACGGGACATTTTGCCCCTTTTTAAAAAAAATTCAGGATGCCTGCAAGACATCTTAAATACGGGGCAGTCCCAGTAAATACGGGACAGATGGTCACCCTACTCAGATATAACACACCGAAATGTTGTATCAGCCTTCCATGACAGCTCAGCTGTGGTGCTTGATCCTTCCCATCAATCAAATCCACTAGAGGGCTGCTTGTATTTAACATCTCTCTGTGCTGGAGGCTCTTCAGAACTGACCTGGGCCAAAAGAAATCTGATGAGGTTCAACAAGAACAAGTGCAGAGTCCTTCACTTGGGATGGAAGAATCAGAAGCACTGCTACTGGCTGGGGACTGACTGGTTAAGCAGGAAGGATGTGGACGCATTGGAGAAAGTGATGAGGGGGCTGGAACACATGACTTATGAGGAGAGGCTGAGATATTTGGTCTTCTTTAGTCTACAGAAGAGTAAGGGAGGATTGATAGCAGACTTCAGCTAGCTGATGGGGAGGGAGGGGTTTCAAAGAGGATGGAGGGAGGCTGTTCTCAGTGGTGATAGATAACAGAATGAGGAGCAATGGTCTTGAGTTACAGTAGGTCCATACTGGATATTAGGAAAAACTATTTCACTAAGAGGGTGGTGAAGGACTGGAATGGGTTACCTAGAGAGGTGGTGGAATCTCCATTCCTAGAGGTTTTTAAGTCCTGGGGGTTGTGGGCATTAGTTAGGCTGAGGAGGAGGTTGGTGGCCATGGTGGGTTTGTTCTGGGTTCCAGGCAGCATGGAAGGGGCAGGGCTTTGGGTGGAAGGGGTTGGATTGGCCTCCCCCAGCCAGCGGTTCACATGCCACCTATGATGCCTAGGTCAAGTCCTAGACTACAGAAAATTTCCAAAAATGGTTATAGCAACTTCATTTTTCTGTCCAAACAGGCAAGCGATTTTATAACACAGAAGACCCTAAAAGTAGCAGGGATATGCTGGTATGTGGTGATTCTTTTATTGGTCTTACCCACAAAGACTGTGGCATGGTCATATATACTACAGAAAATAGAGTCTTAGAAATTTAGTAAATGCCATACAAACATTTAAACACTCAGACTTAACATAAAATAATATAAGCTTTTTCTTTGTTTATATGGGTGCTGTAGTATCAAAAGGCTAAAAGATTGTTTGTTACAACAGCCACATTGTTTGTTACAACTATTGCTACAAAAATATTACTAATAACTATGTCCTGAATCCTGCAAAGATTTAAGCATGTGCTTAAGCATATAAATAGTCCCATTCCCAAATAGTATGTGCTTTTTTGAAAGATCAGCCCTCATTTTGCTATGATCTTATTTCCCTGTTCACACAGACAATGCACATTCCTTGTTTTCCTTTGTTTTTACATTTTCAGATTTTTTTTAATATTCAAAATGTTATTGTCTTTGTGCCTGAATACTTTTAAATCACAAAAACAGGTTATCATGTTCCCCCAATGGCACCAAAACGTAAATACTATAAACACAGTTTGAGAGATGTATAACAACATCAGTTACTGTCCTCCATGCCTGTCTGAATACAGTCATTCCCAAAAGCCCTGAGATTCTGAAGTATTACCATGACGTACCTAGACTTCCTTCTTCCTTTCTGTTCAGGAAATGTCTTCTTATATTTGACTTCTTTTCCATAAATAAATGTAACACAGTCAGGAAAATACTTACAAGTTCTGGACTTTGGTTTGTGACCTTTGGGAGAAAATATCAAAATATCTGATATATATTTTGGTTAGACTGCTACATGTTGGTGACTCCAGATGGAATGAAAGGCATCTCTTGTTTCAAACCTGACCTGCATAAACTCTACTTTTAAAATCTACTTGTCAGAATAGTGGCTCTAGGAATGTTGCAGAAGAAGGGATGTTTGGTGTGCTCATTTGCATGTCAATAGCCAGAATGCTATTCCAGCTCACAGCTATTTTATAGCAGGGCTGTTGTCTCTGCTGTGGGAACAAACCAATATGTTTGGGCACGTTAGTGGGTACACAGAGTTCTGTATGCCTTGCAAGCCAGTTAGTCTCTCTGCTGTGATATTTCTGGAAGCAAACCAGAGGGCTTTTCAAATTAGATAAAGTATTCACTTCCAATGTTTAAAATCTGCTAGCAACAATGCCAATGCTGCTCTTGGGGTTTTGCCTACTCCAGGGCTGCCAACTTACCCACAAAATCATAAAAACATAGAATCACAGAAATGTAGGGTAGGAAGGAAGGGACTTCAAGAAGTCATATAATCCAGTCCTCTGCACTCAACTAGGATCAAATATACAGAGACTATCCCTGGCATGTGTTTGTCTAACCTGTTCTTAAAAACTTCCAATGACCGGGATACCACAACTTCCCTTGGAAGCCTGTTCTAGTATTTAATGATCATGGGCATCCGGCGGCCGGTATCCTAGGCTCAGCTTTCCCAAACCGCCAGCTTGGCCCTGCCCACACTCTGCCCCCAGAATGCCTACGGTAGGTGTTCTGGGGGCAGAGTGTGGCTGCCCCCAGTGCCTGCTCTCCCCATGCTCCTGGTCAAGGAGGCTGGGGCCGCCCATTACCCATCCTCCCCATGCTGGAGCCACATGCCCTCTTCCCTCCCCGGTGCTGCGGGCCTAGGACACTGGAGCTGCGTGCTGCCCACCCTCCCTGTGCTCCAGGGCCAGGGAGGCTGGAGCTGTGTGCCCCTTCCCGCCCTGGTGCTCCAAGCCAGGGAGGCTGGGGCCACGTGCTCACCCAACTTGCCCCTTTCCACATGGGGGAGAGACATGCATGTGGTGCACTGCCCCGCCTCCCCATGGTGGGGGGGGGGAGAGGCAGCTTGTCTACCATGCAGGGCGGGACCCCAGAAGAAGGGGCAAGGCAGGGGAAGGGGCGCTGAGGACTTGCCTCCGCTAGCCCTACCTTCACTGACCATCCATGTTAACGATCTTTCTAGGAAGCTTTTCCTAATATCAAACCTAAATCCCCCTTGCTTCAGATTAAGCCCATTGCTTCTTGCTCTAACTTTGCTGGACATGGCGAATAGTCTGGCACCATCCTCTTAATTAACAGTCTTCAAATAGTTATCAGCCGCTCCCCGCTCAGTCTTCTTTTTCGAGACTAAAACATGCCCAGTTTTTTCAGCCTTTCCTCATGGATCTGTTTGGCCAAACCTTTTATCATTTTTATTGCTCCTTTCTGAGCTCTCTCCAGTTTGTCCACATCTTTCTTAAATATGGCACCCAGAACTGAACACTGTATCCAGCTGAGGTCTCAATGGTATCATGCAGAGAGGGACAATTCCTTCATGTGTCTTACATATGATTCTCCTCATAATACACCCCAGAGCAGGGGTGGGGAATCTTTTTTGGATTGGGGGTTGCTGACCCACAGAAAAATCAGTTGGGGGCCACACAAGTGAGAAGCTGGAGGGGGGGGCTGGAGCGCCAGTGCGGGCTCCCCAATGCTATGGGGAGCCCTGAGCCTTGGGGGCCAGATCCAGGGAAGCAGGGGGCTGCATCCAGCCTCCGGGCCATAGGTTCCCCACCCCCGCCCTTGCTACTGCATCACACTGTTGAGTCACATTTGATTTGTGATCCGCAATAAATTCCCAAGCCTTTTCAGCAGTACTGCTGCCTAGCCAGTTATTCCCCACTTAGATTTTGATTTTTCTTTCCCAAGTGTAGTACTTGCTGCACTTGTCTTTGCTGAAATTCATCTTGTTGATTTCAGACCAATTCTCCAATTTGCCAAGGCTGTTTGGAATTCTAATCCTGGCCTTCAATATGCTAGCATCCCCTCCCTGCTTTGTGTCGTCCGCACTTATCCATATATTCCTCAACTGAGTAATAATATGTGCACATCTGTAAATACTTCAGAGGGGTGGCCAAGTTGGTCTGTAACAGAAAAAACTTAAAAAACAACAAATAGTCTAGTAGCACTTTACAGACTAACAAAACATGTAAATGGTATCATGAGCTTTCGTGGGCAAAACCCACTTCTTCAGATGACCGGAGTATAATGAGTCCAGATCCAAGGATAAACAAGGGAAGGGGGCAAAGAGGAGGGGATTGTTCATCCTTGCACCTCTTCTTCCTGCTCTAAATTATATCTTCACTTGGCCGTCCAGTTCAGTATTTAGATGAGGACCAGTTTTTCAAAGGTATTTTAGCATCGAAGGGTGCAGATAAGGACCTAGGGGAATTTTCAAAGTGCCTAAATATCAGGAATCAGAGCCTGCAACTGAGCCAGTCTGTGGGTAACCACAAGGGCAGTTGGCCTGTACTAGGCAGCCTGACAGGCTACACCACTTCATTGGTGGGAATTGGGAAAAGTCAGCAGACAAGGTCTTAAGCCCTGCAGCAGCAATTTGGCAGCTACTCAAAGCATTTGCCCCTGCCCTTGTTTCAGTCCTGCTCCTGCCTTGCCTCACTCCAGATAACTCGCCTCTAACTCGCCTCTAGCCAATTCTTGACTTCAGTGTTAGCCTTTAGCTTTGGCAATAATCCGGGTTATTCCAAAAACCCTGTTCCTTCCTGGAAGACTCCTAATGGTATGAATACTATATACTTTAGATTACTGGACCAATTGCCCCACATGCCTCCTTCACCAACAAGGGCTAGCCAATTAAATGAACCACAAAAGGCACATGAATTGGGATGACAATGCATTTATTTTCACTCTTCTTATAATTTCTCACTTTTTGGGGTGGTGGTGATCAGTGTTCCCTCTAAGTTGCATGGCAGCACAGCTTCATAGGTGATTAATCAGCCCTGCCCAGCCCAGTCAGAGGCTCAGGGATCAGTGCATGGAGCTGACTGACTGGCCAGAGCTGATTAATCACCTGTGAAGCTGTGCTGCCTCACAGCTTAGAGCAGTGTTTCTTGAACTGTGTTCCGCAGCACACCGGTGTGCTGCAGAGAACAACAGAGTTCAAAATGGCTGCCCTTTAAGGGGCAGGCAACTTTTTTTTTTTTTTGCTTACCAAAAAATCCTTGGTGTTCCTCATTAAAAAAATTGTTTGGTGTTTCTCGGTCTTAAAAAGTTTAAGAAACACTGGCTTAGAGGGAACACTGGTAGTGATATGTGTCAGTGCCCCTCTTCCTGCTGCTACTATATATCATCATGATTCATGATGATAGCAAATTCTAAAGCAACATGACTTTCTCAGAAATGAAGACCACTAGATCCATCTCTGGCAAAGTACTTAATGTGGGTCTGATTTTATATTCAGTTTATGTCCATCATTAGACAATTTTCTAATATTTATACAAAAGTTTAAAACCTTGACTACTAAAATAACTCTACCTACATTTTATCCTGTCTTTTAAGCATCTTATCAGTCTCTTTTCTACTATTTTTGTAAGAACCCACACATTTTTCTACCCACTCTTGTCCAAATCATGTGCTTGCTTCTCACTTCCTCTTCTAAGTCAAACAATTCATTCATTCTGTAAGAAGGAAGAGGAGGAACTTATGGTGAATTGTGATAAATTCTGTAGAGTCTGCTTCCTCTTCTGCACTTCTTCCACCCAAATAAACCAGGCAGAGTTTATAACAAGAAGAAATAGTACTGAGCTTCTTTAAGATGTGTGCTCCATGTGCTCCATGCTAGGTTTTGAGATGAGATTTTTCATAAAACTGTCCATTTGGCCCATGCATGCATGCTAGTCAGCCTCATGCCTCATGCCATTATTTTACTGATTGGGCAAGCCACTCTCAGTTCCTTCACTACAGTGAAGCGCCATAGCAGAGAACTCTGAAGCAAACGGGAAGGAAGACAGACAGTGGATTACCCGTATTTCAGAGAACCACAATTACTACATGTGGTGAATAACCATTTCTTTTTCTTGCATAATGTCGGTAAGGATGCTCCATTCTAGGGACTGTCCAGAAGTTCCCTCCGAGGTGGGAGGAGGGGAGAGTTAAGAGTTGAGTCCACTACTGAAGTGAAAGAATCAGCAGCAGAGTGAGGAGTCATAGCATAGTGTCTGACAAAGTATGTGTAGATATCTTACATATTGCAATAATGGGCACGTTCTTGTACCTTGGCGGTACAAATGGCTCTTGTAGTATGAGTACATGTATTCAAACGTGTTTGAATACTGCAAGATTCGTAGCAAGAATCAATGCAGCTGGATATCCACTGGGAAAGTATTTTATTAGAGACTGCAGACCCTTGTGACCTATCTGCATGCGCGCCTTTGTTTCATTAAGTGTGCACCCAGGGAATTTTTTTTTTAAAAGGTGAATATTTATTGAATACTCAGTCATAAAGGATATTATTTTTATTCATCAAACAAACTAAAGAAACTAAAACTTAACATAAGAACATAAGAACGGCCGTACCGGGTCAGACCAAAGGTCCATCTAGCCCAGTATCCTGTCTGCCGACAGTAGCCAGCACCAGGTGCCCCAGACGGGGTGGACCAAGACAATGATCAAGCGATTTGTCTCCTGCCATCCCTCTCTCCAGCCTCTGACAAACAGAGGCCAAGGACACCATTTTATCCCCTGGCTAATAGCCTTTATGGACCTAACCTCCATGAAATTATCTAGCTTCTCTTTAAACTCTGTTATAGTCCCAGCCTTCACAGCCTCCTCTGGCAAGGAGTTCCACAGGCTGACTACACGCTGTGTGAAGAAGAACTTTCTTTTATTAGTTTTAAACCTGCTACCCATTAATTTCATTTGGTGTCCTCTAGTTCTTCTATTTAGGAACTAATAAATAACTTTTCTTTATCGGCCCTCTCCACACCACTCATGATTTTATACACCTCTATCATATCCCCTCAGTCTCCTCTTTTCTAAACTGAAAAGTCCCAGTCGCATTTAACCTCTCCTCATATGGGACCCGTTCCAAACCCCTAATCATTTTAGTTGCCCTTTTCAGAACCCTTTCCAACGCCAAAATATCTTTTTTGAGGTGAGGAGACCACATCTGTACACAGTATTCAAGATGTGGGCGTACCATAGTTTTATACAGGGGCAGTAAGATATTCTGGGTCTTATTTTCTATCCCTTTCTTAATAATTCCTAGCATCCTATTTGCCTTTTTGACCGCCGCTGCACACTGTGTGGAAGTTTTCAGAGAACTGTCCACGATAACTCCAAGATCTCTTTCCTGATTTGTCGTAGTTAAATTAGCCCCATCATACTGTACGATAGTTGGGGTTATTTTTCCTGATGTGCATTACTTTACACTTATCCACATTAAATTTCATTTGCCATTTTGTTGCCCAATCACTCAGTTTGGTGAGATCTTCTTGGAGTCCCTTACAGTCTGCTTCTGTCTTGACTATCCTAAACAGTTTGGTATCATCCGCAAACTTTACCACCTCACTGCTTACCCCTTTCTCCAGATCATTTATGAATAAGTTGAACAGGATTGGTCCTAGGACTGACCCTTGGGACACCACTAGTTATCCCTCTCCATTCTGAAAATTTACCATTTATTCCTACCCTTTGTTTCCTGTCTTTAACCAGTTCTCAATCCAAGAAAGGACCTTCCTCTTATCCCATGGCCATGTAATTTACACAAGAGCCTTTGGTGAGGGACCTTGTCAAAGGCTTTCTGGAAATCTAAGTATACTATATCTACTGGATCCCCTTGTCCGCATGTTTGTTAACCCTTCAAAGAACTCTAATAGATTAGTAAGACAGGATTTCCCTTTACAGAAACCATGTTGACTTTTGTCCAACAAATTATGTTCTTCTACATGCTTCACAATTTTATTCTTTACTATTGTTTCGACTAATTTGCCAGGTACTGAAGTTAGACTTACCGGTCTGTAATTGCCCGGATTGCCTCTAGAGCCCTTTCTAAATATTGGTGTCACATTGGCTACTTTCTAGTCATTAGGTACGGAAGCCGATTTAAGGGATAGGTTACAAACCACAGATAATAGTTCAGCAATTTCCCATTTGAGTTCTTTTAGAACCCTTGGATGAATGCCATCCGGTCCCGGAGATTTGTTAACATTAAGTTTTTCTATTTGTTCCAAAACCTCCTCTAATGACACTTCAATCCGGGACAGTTCCTCAGATTCATTACCCACAAAGGACGGTGCAGATTTGGGAATCTCCCCAACGCCCTCAGCCGTGAAGACTGAAGCAAAGAAATCATTTAGTTTCTCCGCAATGGCTTTATCGCCCTTGATTGCGCCTTTATAGTTGGATCGTCCTAGGGACCCACAGGTTTTTAGCAGGCTTCCTGCTTCTAATGTACTTAAAAACATTTTGTTATTTCTTTTGAGTTTTTGGCTAGCTGTTCCTCAAAATCTTCTTTTGCTTTTCTTATTACATTTTTACACTTGATTTGACAGTGTTTATGTTCCTTTCTATTTATCTCACTAGGATTGGACTTCCACTTCTTAAAAGATGCCTTTTTGTCCTCACTGTTCTTTTACATGGTGGTTAAGCCACGGTGACTCTTTTAGGTCTCTATGTTTTTTTAATTTGGGGTATACATTTAAGTTGGGCCTCTATTATGGTGTCTTTAAGAAGTTTCCATGCGGCTCTAGTCACTGTGCCTTTTAATTTCTGTTTAACTAACCTCCTCATTTTTGTGTAATTCCCCTTTTTGAAATTAAATGCCAGGGTGCTGGTCTGCTGAGGTGTTCTTCCCACCACAGGAATGTTGAATGTTATTATATTATGGTCACTATTCCCAAGCGGTCCTGTAACGGTTATTTCCTGGACCTGATCCTGTGCTCCACTCAGGACTAAATCGAGAATTGCCTCTCCCCTTGTGGGTTCCTGCACCAGCTGCTCCAAGAAGCAGTCATTTAAGCCATTGAGAACTAAACTTAAAGCAATCCATACTTTAAAACTAAAAGAGCGTATCATGCGATTAAATTAAAACGCAAAGCCACTTTTTTTTTGAGACGTTATAGGGTTACCAGGTAGTCTTAAAAAAAATACCGGACACACTTCATGGCAGGGGGGAGGGACTGACCAGGAGGGGAGCGGGGCTGGCCGGGAGGAAGGGGGGGTGGGAAGCAGAGCTGGCGGTGGGGTTGGGAGCTGGGCGGGGAGGTTGGGGCAGCTGATGGAAAGCAGAGCTGTTCAGTGGGGAGGAAGGGGCGGAGTGGGGCTGGCCGGGGGAGTTCGGAGGGAAGGGAGGGCGGCCAGAGGGAGCGGGGCTGGCCAGGGGAGCTCAGGAGGAGGAACCGGCCAGCGGGAGGTAGAGCTGGCGGCAGGGGCGGGGGTTGGGTACAGCGGGGCTGGCCGGGGGAGATCGGGAGAGGAGGGGAGAACTGGCCGCCGGAAGCAGGGCTGGTGGTGGGTGCAGCGGGGCTGGCCAGGGAAGATCGGGAGGAGAAGTGGGGGAGAACCAACCAGCCGGCCAGGAGGGGGTGGGGGGGAGGAGTGTATCAGCCGGTGGGGAGCGGGACTGACCCGGGCAGTGCAGATCCCAGCGCGCTCCCGCCCCTCGCACGGTCCAGGTGAAGCGCGAGTCAGTCCGGCTGTGGCTCCACCACGCACTTGACCAGCGCGCAGGAGCATGGACTGGGCTGCCCCTCCTCCTCACATGCAACCAGGGATCCCAGCGCCGATCGCGCCCTGCCTCCCAGCCACTCCCCCCACCAGGCTTCCAGGCGCCCAGTCGGAAAACCAGAAAATACCGGACATTGCACATGTCCGGTATTTTCTGGATTTTTTTTACCAGACAGAGCCCCAAAAAACTGGACTGTCCGGTAGAAAACCAGACACCTGGCAACCGTAAGACATTACAGTGTGCCTGGGCACACCTGGCACACCCCGTACGCATGCCAGTGTCTGCTAGCAAGAAAAATAGTTGGTGCATCTTTCTGAAGGATTTTGTCCTGTCCAGATAAAAGGCCAGGGTTCTCCTAGCATCAAGGGTGAGGAGGCATGCCTCTTGGTTATCTACAAGTGGTTTGGGCTGGAAAACTGGCTGCTGAATGGGTTGGTTTGTTACCTGCACAAATTTCTCTATTCCTTCCACACTGTAGGGACACACACCTTTACCCAGTTCCTAGGGCTCAAGGTGCAACCCTGTTAATTTACACACCCACCCTTACCCAATTCCTAGGGCTCAGGGTGCATCTTCCTGCAGGCTAGCAGGATCTTTAGCCACTGAAAGAGTCTTACACAGTAATATCCTTATCCTCTATTTATTGACAATTCCCAAACAAGCAGAATACACATGCTAAGCACACAGTGTTATGCTCACCAACCCTGGTACAGGCAGACTTCCCCTGTTGGCCAGGCAATATCAGTCTCTCTGGATCTTACCTGCTGCATATCACGGTCATGCAGGAGAGTCTTGTCAGCTCTTATCTTAGGCTGTGTCTTGGAGGTGAGTTCTTCGTCCAGGTCTTTCCCCTTCTTCTTGGTGTTCCTTGTCTCCCTTTGGTCTTCTTCCAGCCTTTTGCTTCTTTCCTTCTTGGACCCCAGGTTGTATAGTGAAACCTGAGTCCTGCTTAGCTATACCTTAACCAATTATTTTAGTATAATTTTACTAACCAATCATAACAAAATTACCTAACCAATCATACCCCACCATCTTAATTGATTTACACCTAGCAAATTAATTATACAGCAGACTGAAACAATTATAAACCAGACAGAGATCACACAGTCAAACAATAGGAAAGTGTAATGACAATGATCATAGAATGAGGATTCCACAACCTCAGGTATTGATAAGCAGTTTCTTGCCAGATAGAATGGTGTTACTTAAGTTTTCTTTACCTATCTTGAGATCTGTTTCATTATCTGGTGATAGTGGGGGAGCTATCAGGACAAAATCCCCTTCTCACAACCTTGGAAGAGAGGAAAGTGATTAGGAATAGTCAGCATGGATTCACAAAGGGCAAGTCGTGCCTGACCAATCTGATTAGCTTCTATGATGAGGTAACTGGCTCTGTGGACGTGGGAAAGTCAGTGGATGTGATATACCTTGACTTTAGCAAGGCTTTTGATACGGTCTCCCACAATATTCTTGCCAGCAAGTTAAGGGAATGTGGATTGGATAAATGGACGGTAAGATGGATAGAAAGCTGGCTAGAAGGCCGGGCCCAGCGGGTAGTGATCAACGGCTCGATGTCAGGATGGCGGTCGGTTTCTAGCGGAGTGCCCCAAGGTTCGGTTCTAGGACCGGTTTTGTTCAATATCTTTATTAATGACCTGGATGAGGATGGATTGCACCCTCAGCAAGTTTGCGGATGACACTAAGCTAGGGGGAGAGGTAGATACACTTGAGGGCAGAGATAGGGTCCAGAGTGACTTAGACAAATTGGAGGATTGGGCCACAAGAAATCTGATGAAGTTCAACAAGGACAAGTGCAGAGTCCTGCACTTGGGACGGAAGAATCCCAAGCACAGTTACAAGCTGGGGACCAACCAGTTAAGTAGTAGTTCTGCAGAAAAGGACCTGGGGGTTACAGTGGATGAGAAGCTGGATATGAGTCAACAGTGTGCCCTTGTAGCCAAGAAGGCTAATGGCATATTAGGGTGCATTAGGATGAGCATTGCCAGCAGATCCAGAGATGTCATTATTCCCCTTTATTCGGCTCTGGTGAGGCCACATGTGGAGTATTGTGTCCAGTTCTGGGCCCCCCACTACAAAAAGGATGTGGACGCATTGGAGAGGGTCCAGTGGAGGGCAACCAAAATGATTAGGGGGCTGGAGCATATGACTTATGAGGAGAGGCTGAGGGAGTTGGGTCTGTTCAGTCTGCAGATGCGAAGAGTGAGGGGATTTGATAGCAGCCTTCAACTTCCTGAAGGAGGTTCCAAAGAGGATGGAGAGAGGCTGTTCTCAGTAGTGACAGATGGCAGAACAAGGAGCAATGGTCTCAAGTTGTGGTGGGAGAGGTCCAGGTTGGATATTAGAAAAACTATTTCACTAGGAGGGTAGTGAAGCACTGGAATGGGTTACCTAGGGAAGTAGTGGAATCTCCATCCCTGGAGGTGTTTAAGTCTCGGCTTGACCAAGCCCTGGCTGGGTTGATTTAGTTGGGATTGGTCCTGCCTAGAGCAGGGGGCTGGACTTGATGACCTTCTGAGGTCTCTTCCAGCTCTATGGTTCTATGAGTCTATGATTCTATGAACCTGGTGTGACACTATTTTAATACGATTTAGATGGAATGTGAGGATGTGACTCTAGACCTTACAGCTAATGGATGCTGCTCTCTTTGGTTCAGGCCTACCATAGGCCTTCCAACATGGCTACAGAAAAACCATATTGTTACAGGTTAACATGAGAATTAGAATAAACTTTAGATAAAAATTTGGGGTGAGGTCACGGCATTACTTTGTCCTTTAAAAATACTACAAAAGGTGGGGGCATGCCATCAGGGCCCATATTACTCCAACCTGTAGCAGCAACGTGATGTCTGTCAGGAATGCCATCTTCACTGAGAAATGGAGAAGTGAGCTGGTAAATGGTGTTTTTGTGAGGCATTTAAGGACCCGACTGAGGTCCCAAACAAGAGTAGCACACAGGACTGGCAGAGAGAAGTTTCCAAGTTGCCCGAGGCATCTCACTATCATCATGTGGACAAAAAGAGAATAATCCTCTATTGGGGTGTAGAAAGTCATGATGGCTGCCAGGGGGATTCTTGTGGAGCTCATTGATAGTCCCAAACTTTTTAGACTTAGGATATAGTCCAGTATATCTGGCATTGATGAGGTTATTGGTGGAATATATCTGAGGTCACATCAATAGACAAATCTTATCCATTTTGAGAGTATGTGTAGCAAGTAGACTGCATCCTGCTCTGTAATAATAATCTTTTTACTTCCTCTGAGCAGGAAGTCTCTAGTCTGGTAAACATCAACCAGCCGTGCTTTGGGACAAAATATTGTGAGAGGGGGAAAGAATCTTCCTGCCTCCCAGGGGGAGGAGATGAGGAGTGGTGTAGAAAGCAAAGAGCCAGTTTTATCGGATACAAAAACATTTGCACAGACGAGGTTGGAATATTAGAATGACTCTGACTTTGTCTTTTTTTATTTTGAGAATAATTTTGTCTGAGGTCAGTGGGAATGCATATAGGAAAGTTGATGACGAGTGAAGATGAAAAGTGCCCCCCAGGGACTGCTGACCCAGACCATCTCTTGAGCAAAATTGGGTACATCTGTTGTTGAACTCTGAGGCAAACTGGCCTGTCTGAGGTGTGCTCCATTGATTAAATATGTGGTGTAATACACTGGAGTCTATTTTCCCATTCATGGTCAAAGAAGTACCTGCCGAGTGCATCTATGGTCACGTTCTGAAACCTTAGGCAATAGGTCAGTGTGATGATGATTTGGTTCTGTATACACCGATTCCAAAGCTTGACAGTGCTCAGTGCAGAGGAAGGGGATCTTGCTTTTCCTTGGTGAGTGATGAAAAACAGGCATGATATGTTGTTCATCATGAGCTTTATGTGTTTGTCCCTGATTAGTGGTAGAAACCGATGGCAGGGATATCAAATGGGTGGCAATATCAGTGGCATTGGGAGAGTCTTGTGGCAATGTTCTGCTGCTTTCCACATTCATTTACTCTGGGCTATGAAGGAGATGGGTGAGGAATGAGGAAAATAAAAATTCAGAGTGCTTTGCTGGGACATAATATTTCTTATCTGCTCTCTTGCACAAAGGTGGAATAGTAGCTAGAATGTGCCAGGCGATCTTCACTGGGTCAAGAAGGGCTTTGTTGACAGACAAAACTACGTGGGCAGAAGAGGGTGATTTCTCTTTACCAGATCCTGGAACTGCCTACAATTCCTCCATCAAGGATGAAGAAGGAGGTATGACAGGGTCATTCAGAAATGAAGATGAGATGCTGCAAATGAGAGAGAGCTTTTCATCAGCTTGAGCAATCTGCTCCTCCAAGGATTCCTCCTGGAATTCTTCCAGTTGCTTCTCTCTGAAATGAGAGATGACTGATGCCCTGGTGCCCCAGGATCCCGATATGGCTGAGGAGGGGGTGCATAAGGCATAGGAGGAGGCACCCCGGGGCATGCATACATCGAGATGTTGGTTGCAATCTTGTGCCACTAGTAGCTATGGTCTCAGAGACTTCTAGAAAGGGGCCACCATATGACTGAGGGAGAAACTTCAGCAGAATCCTCTTCCTCAGTTTCACTCTGGAGAGATCTGAGATGAAACTCTTAGTACCATCAACTCGTTGGAGCCCAGCAGCAGAGAATCAGGCGTCTCAGATATAGCCAGGTGCCAGGGAAAATGGAACTCCTGCGTATTGAGCGTCCATGATCTGCACTGAGATGACGGAACCATGGGTCTCGGGTACTCCAAGGCAAGTGTGTTCAGAGCCCAAGCAGGCTTCTTCAGAACTGAGGAAATAGAGGAAGAGTTCTTCTGCTGCCTTTGTCTGCTAACCGTATTGATCATCACTCTCTGACTGAGGCTTTGCCATCTTTTGGTCTCGGGGTGCCCTGGGTACCTGAGGAACCAGTGGCCTTTGGGTTACCTCACTAGAGAGCAGACGGGGCTAGAGTAGCTGAAGACACAGATGATTTTGGCTTCTTAACGGTAAATTCCCTACCTGATAAGCCGGGGCTTGGCCTTTTCAAGACTTCCGAGTAGTCTTGTGTCTATCTCATAGGGTGCATCTACACAGCAGAGTTATTTTGGAATAACGGCCATTATTCCAAAATAACTATGTGAGCATCTACACAGCAATAGCGTTTATTTACTGAAGGAATTGGGTTTGTTTAGTTTAGAAAAGAGAAGATTGAGGGGGGACATGATAGCAGTTTTTAGATATCTAAAAGGGTGTCATAAGGAGGAGGGAGAAAACTTGTTCATCTTGGCCTCTGAGGATAGAACAAGAAGCAATGGGCTTAAACTGCAGCAAGGGAGGTTTAGGTTGGACATTAGGAAAAAGTTCCTAACTGTCAGGGTAGTCAGACACTGGAATAAATTGCCCAGGGAGGTTGTGGAATCTCCATCTGTGGAGATATTTAAGAGAAGGTTAGATAAATGTCTCTCAGGGATGGTCTAGACAGTATTTGGTCCTGCCATGAGGGCAGGGGACTGGACTCGATGACCTCTCGAGGTCCCTTCCAGTCCTAGTATTCTATGATTCTATGATTCTATGATTTTGAAATAATTTCGAAATAATGGGAGGCTTATTCCGACTTCTGTAAACCTCATTCTACAAATAACACCTATTCCAAAACAGTTATTTTCAGACTATGGACTGTGTAGACGCTCCACTTCTGCTATTTCGAAATAGCTCCTCACCAGGGCCATTCTAAGTTATTCCTCCCCAGTGCCTCCTGGAGCTCTAAATTGAGATAGCATGTCTACATTAGGGAAGCCTGTCTTGGACTAATTTTGAGGCTTTCCTGCAGTGTAGATGTGCTATTTTGAAATAAGCTATTTCAGAATAACTATTCCAGAATAGTTTATTCCAAAATAAACGTGCAGTGTAGACGTAGCCTTAGATTCTTTGGCAGGGTGGGGCTTAAATATCACAGAGGCAGAAGATTTGGTTGAAGACTAGCATGCAGGGGGTGTCCCTTAGCCTGGGACAGAAACTGGGCAGAGAGAGGTCTCCACCATGAGGAGATGAAGCTTTCTCTGTTTTTTTCTGGCTCTGGATTTCAGTGCCAGACCAAAGTTACACTTCAGGACAACATGTGATTCCTTGAGGCAACTGATACAGCAGGAGAGCCCATTGCTTATGGGATCACCTCCCAGCATGGAAGCTAGAGAACTGGGCATAACCTCCCAGTGAACAAAACCTACTAAGCAGTATCTAGCTAAATATAAAACTTACAAGAGATTTGTTTTAACTTTTAAATCTAAGAAGCTAAAACGACTACAGCTTATTTATTTGCAAGTTAGACAAATGCTGAAAGCTACTAACACTAACTGCTAGAATAAGAAAACAAAGTTGAGGAAACCTCAGTGGGGACAGCTGCCAGAGCCCTGTCACAGGCTGAGGCAGCTAAGAAGGAACGGAGGCCTGTTTGCCCATGCAGTGCTATGTAACATCCGCATGGTGCACAAGACTAACATGCAGACATATGCAAGCCAAACAGATGCTGCTCTGACAAATCTCTGATCAAAGGCACAAAAGTCACTAGTATGCACAGAGTGAAGCACCCATAAGGGTCAAGGCTCAAAGAAGGCTTATTCTCACATGATCAGGCCCATTAATCCATAACCAATGGCTTATGCTACAGTCATAGGCCTGAGAGGAATCAGTGTCCAGACTCCCAAGCCTTCTCATTCACTGATTGAAGTACTTTCTCTCTGAGTAGGAGACATTGTATACATAAAATTATCTAATCACACCAATAAAGAAAAGAGAGTAGGATATGCCTTTACTCCTTGCTTTGATGCAGTTACTCCCAGACTTTGCAATCATCTGAAGTTTTATATATAAAGAACTAGAGAGTTCCATTTTGGGGGAATCTTCTTCTAGTTATTAATGGAAAGAAGAGAAAAATCTCCCACCATTTCCCACTTAGCTGTTGGTTAATTTTGCTTCTGTAGGCAATGGTTGAGAAGCATATTCTCAGAGTAGAAATTTTTTCATAGGCTCATTTTTCATGAGCTAGAAGAGTAATCTTTTCAGTTCTGAATTGTTATAGCATGTTTCTCTATTTTAACACCACAAATATCAGGACATCCTGCACCAAAGTGTTTCAAAATTATGTTTCATTTAGACTAGTTCTTATTAGTACTGATCTAATATTAATTTGACTTTGCTAATCATCATTGTGCATGCGCACTCGCGCACACACACACACTTGAAATCCTGGCTCAAACCACATTTAAAGTCAGTAGCTTGCAAGTTTTCCAAGACATACCAATGTTACGTAATTTTCTAGAAGGCTGTATTTGGATTTCCTGATGTTAATAATTTATGGCAGTCTGACACTGAACTGTCCAAACCTAGTTAAAAACATTCGTCTTCTAAGCATAAGTGAATAAAACAAAAACTGTAGCTTCAAGGCCAAACCATTTTTGAAATATGACAAGCCCCCTTCTCCTAAAAAAAAGTTAAAATAAATATTACTTTAGCACAACTTTTTACTTGAAAAAAATCAGGTTGATTGGTTTAGTTTTAATAAAGTTGGAGGGTTGGGTGTCAGAAAAAGGTTTATAATGGAAAGCTGGCTTCAACCTTACTTATAATATAGAAACTAACATCTCTCTCTAATTTATAGAAAGAGCACAAGTAATGTGTATTTGCTGTGCTGATTTATTCCTATGTTCTTATCCAAGAGCATTGCAAAATCCTTTCTACTCTTGCTTCAGCCTAATCATTCACTTTCCTGGATTCTTTCCATTTCTGTGCTGTACTACACTACTGCTCTCCTCTCTTTGTGTTCTTACAGAAGGCTGAAAATCACTTAACTTCCTGGTCCCTAAAGTTTTCTGTGAGGGCGCTCTCAAGACACTGACACTGTACTGCAAATGGACCAGAATGCAGAAACTGAGGAGTTAATACAGATTTCTTATATGTTTCACATTTTTCATTCATACCCAGCTTTTTCAAAATACCTATATGGGCCCTGCACACTGTACTTTCTTCCACGTTTCTCAGGTGCCTCTCTCTGCACTACAATCTTTTCTCCCCACGACAGAATGGCTTTGGGCATGCTAGAGTTAAAAATCCTCCAAATTTCTTGTGGATGTAAATGGTACCTATCTATTAATGTGGCATTTTCTTGTTACTTACTTCTAAAGATACCTTTATTTACTATATATACACCAGGGCTACTCAACTTTGGAAGCCCCGGGGACCACAATGATACTCACAGCACATGCCAAGGGCTGCAACTTAAGTGTGGTTGCATATACATGCAAATATACATGCAAATATATGCAAATAGCTTCTTTCACATGAATGAATACAAAGTTTAAGGCAAGGATACAAAGTTTAAGGCAAGACTACAAAACACACAGGCCCCATTTAAGTCAGTTCTGCTGATATGAATAAAATGCAATATTTACCCAATTTCCACCCATATGACAGCACTTTTAATGAGTAATGACAGTCCAAGAATTTAACTACTAGGGGTAGCTATTTCAGAAGCGGAGTTTTTCCTTATGGAATGAGGATTACAGAAGTCAGAAGAAGCTGCCCATTATTTCAATGTTATTTCGAAATAATGGAATTGCTGTGTAGACACTTTCATTGTTATTATGGAATAACGCTAGTTATTCTGAAATAACAGTGCAGTGTAGACACACCCTAGAACGCATATCAACAGAAGACCATTATATTGACTTTTTTTTTGTTTTGATTCCCACCCGTGAACCGCATGTTGAGTAGCCCTGATATATACCCTTGCCCCAGTTGATAATGTACATCTGGAATGTTTGGGAACCAGTCAAGTTTTCATATCATATAGCTGAACCAACTGCAGGTTTTCCCACTTTTCCCATTTGAAAACTTTCCCCTGATATAACTGTAACATTCTTTAAGTCAAATGCTGCAAAAAGAACAGGACAGTTCCACTGAAAAAGCTACTAGGTCCCAAAAGTGGCTTGCTAGTTTCAATATCATGTTACATTATTCAACTGGTTTTTTAAAAAAAAACTGTCTTGATTAGATTGCCAACAGTCTAATTGCACAAACCCAAACACCCTTGCCACTAGGGATGTGAAGGACTAGTTGACATGCTAGTCAACTAGTTGCTCCCCCCCCCTCTTGCTACCTCTTTCTGATAGAGGCAGTGGGGGGGGAGAGGGAGGAGAGCCTCAGCACCGCTTGAAGCCTGGGGCCAGACCCTGGGCTCCACGCAGCGCTGCTGCTTTGAAATGCCAGCTGGGGTGTCCCCAGGCTGCACGCAGTGTTTCAAAGTGGCAGCACTGCAGGGAGCCCAGGATCAGCTGGGGACTCCCCCTCTGACTCCAGACTCTGTGTGGCACTGGCGCTTTGAAAAGCCGTGAGGAGCTTGGCGTGAGGCTGCACGCGATGTTTCAAAGCGGCTGAAGTCCCCAGCTGATCCTGGGCTCCACGTGGCGCTTTCGCCTTTGAAGTGTAGCAACAGCCCTTGGGTTGTTGCCACACTTCAAAGGTGGAATCATCCTATCAACTAATCGAATGGTTACTGCAAAATGCATCAACTATTCGATTAGTCAGTCGCTATTTAACATCCTTACTTGCCACAACTCTTCCGTGAGGCCTGCCCATTCTCTGAGACCCCACCCCTACTCACTCCATCCCTCCTCCTTCTATTACTATTTCCCCCCACCTTTACTCACTTTCACCAGGATGAGGCAGAGGCTTGGGGTGCAGGAGGGGCTTGAGTGTGGGCTCTGGGAGGGGACTAGGGAAGCCCTGGGCTGAACCTGGAAGGGAGCTAGGGTCAGGAGAGGGGATGTGAGCTCTGGGAGGGAGTTTGGGTGTGGTGGGGGTTTCAGGACTGGGACACAAGGTTGGAGTGCAGGAGTGGCTTGGGGTGTGCGCTCTGGAAGGGGGCTCAGGGCTAGGGCAGGGGGTTGGGCAGTGGGAGAGGGCCAGGGTGTGGGCTCCAGCCAAGCAGTGCTTACCTCAGGTGTCTCTGAGTCCTGATCAGTGGCGCAGAAGGGCTAAGGCAGGCTCCATGCCTGCCCTGGCCCCACGTTACTCCCAGAAGTGGCCAGTATGTCCCTGTGGTACCTACAAGAGGGGGGGCAAGTGGCACCATGTGCTGCCCCTGCTTGCAGACACTACCCCCACAGCTCCTGTTGGCTTCAGTTTCTGACCAATGCTGCAGAATCCCATTCTTAGGACACGAACAGTGCACAAAATCCCTGCACCCTGCAGGGACTGCAGAGATGTTCTGGCCACTTTCTGGAGTGACATGGGGCCGGGAAGGCAGGGAGCTTGCCTTAACCCTGCTGTGCTGCTGGACTTTTATCAGCCAGTCTCCGAGACTGGCTTCAGGAGCCTCTGGGAGATCAAGTCCAATTTTGAGAGACTCCCAGTGGGTTGTCAAACCTAATCTTGATCCAACAAACATCATGTTTCTATACAGTATTTGCAAAACTTTTATAAAGGAAACTGCCAATATGGTTACCTTTTGTTTTAAAATAGTAATTTAAAAAGTTGCTTCAGGATTAAGAATTTGCATACCAACACCCAGTGCAGACTGAATTATCACCACTAAATAAGAAACCACAGACAACCAAGGTTGGTAACAGAAGCACTAGCAGAACTTTAAACAAAGTGACTCAGAGGGTGGCACTACAATAATAAATAAATCTAATTAGCTATTTACTTGTCATAAAATGACAAAATGAAGTCTGCTGGACAACAGCCTTTTCTATATCTCATTAACTACTATATTTTTTTATTTTGGTATCCTCTCCTTATTCTTAACTAAAACTGAATTAAGTATTCTAGCTATCTGGAGTCAATTCCAGTCTTGATGCCTGCCAAGTTTCATTAGAATATAATCTTTCACTCCTATAGTATCTTATCTGGAGAAATGAAAATGCAAACAGATGCAGAGTAAGTGACTTGGCTTCACTGTATCCTTTTTAGTCAAAAGAAATGACAGCAAAAATTGTAAGTGCAGTATTTTGAGTTAATGTAATTCCAGTTGTAGAATGATGGCCCATATCATAAATAAATCCCCAGTTAGGCACTACATTGTGTATAAACAAAACAAACCTGGATCAGGAGGAGATTAGAAATTACTTGGCAAATGTTTGAATTTTCAAATTACTTCAGGAATTTAATGTTGTATTTCCATTCTAGGATAATTTTAACAATAGGTTCAATAATCTTGATAAAGCCACTAGCTAGCAGTGGAAAAACCAGACACTATTTTATACTCTATTTGCATAATTGTGAATGAGAAAGGGATGCAGCATCAAATTGTGTAGAAACAAAAAATACTTCAGACAGACACAATTTGCATTATTTAAATATCCTGTCTTTAGCAGAAATTGCTAAATATTTGGAATATTTTTGCATTTTATACAAAGAAATCACAGATTAAAAAATATAGCTCTAAAACTAATCACAGGATGTGGATTTTTCTTGCAGTTGTTTTATCATCAGAAAATTACTTTCAGACTTTCTGGGACTGGACCACTCTTGAGCATGAATGAACTCAATGAAGTCTAAAAAATGACAAATGATAAAGTTTATGTAACTTTAAATATAATTACTGCATATGTTATTATTTTTGGGGTAGGAGAAAGAGTGCCAATGTTGGAGTGTTCAAGAAAAATTCAAACAAAAATGGATGTCTGCCAAATACTGAAAAATATTGTCCAGAAAAATAACCAATTGTAAAGAACATCCTCTCCTCTTATATAACATACCAGATGTTGCCGAACTGATTTCAAAAAATACAACTAGCTTATGAGTCATAGGGTGCAACCACAGTTGAAAAATATTTATTGGCTCTTTAATTAAAGCACATTGTGAGATATAGAATAAACATTAAACTAAGAAATATCTATAGAAATGTAAGAATTATTTTTAATAGTTTGTGTACATTTAACAAATTTTTTCTGTGAAGAAACTGAAATTCGCATTAAGCAAAGAAATATACTTTGAACAGTTCTGTCAGTGGTGTGTCCACTGGCAATATTATGGAATCATACTGCTAAAGAAAGTAATTGGAGATGGATTCTTCATATGAAATTGCATTATGAAGATAGAAAGAAGGATACATTCGTTAGGTGTGGAGTGGCAAGTGAGATGTCTGGACTTGCTCATTGGAATAAAATTCAAGTATGAAATTAGGAGGGAAAGTACCTTTTAGCTCACAGGGATTACATAGTCTATTGAAATTGGCCTAGTGATTTATAACCATTTTTAATGCAGCAGTTGTGCAGGACTTCTATAAGGAGAAGATATAAAAATATAGCTGATATAAACATTGAAACTTTGACCAGCCAGTAAACTCTGTGATTTCCCTAACTCTGAAAAATAATGGTTAGACAGACTATAGTCTTGTTAAAGTAAAAAGCACACTTTTTTCTGTTTTGCTTTCACTCTTTTCAAATTCATTGTTGGAGCCATAACTGAGCAAGAAATGAGATAAAAAAAAGTGCACTGCACTTCATTACATACTCTGCAAGTTTTCCAGAATATATTTTCCATTAAATCAAAGTACATCTCTCAAATTCTATTGAATCAATCTCTTTTGTTTCAGTGACAGTTCTTACAAGTTACTAATTTTGATCTTGTAATCAATGACTTTTTATACAAAAAAGAATTTCCAACAACCCAGGTTATTTCAATCAAATACTTGTGCTTAGTATTTAGCAAATCATATTTTAGTGTGTTTTAAATTAAGACAACACATTTTGCACACTATTTATGGTAACTCCAGAAATGAGCCTAACCACGCCTAACTATCAAATATCTCAATACTGGTAAATGTATAGAATAAAATGAGATGCAGCTCCCTTTACCAGTTTCTCCATTGAAATAGTTGGGTATAGTTTATTTTCTTTTGCAAACTGAATGAGGATATTAAATGCAAGAAAACCTTTGAACAAGAGTCTGTATGAATTTAAAGAAATTGTTGAGGCAGGAAGGGGAAAGTGCTGAAACATTTTCCTGCCAATCCCAATAATTCCCACAAATATACTATTTAATATTATTAACATATTGGATTTTAACAAGATAAGAAAAGTTTATGCCACTGATTATATTTATAGGGTATGTTTTGTTTACTAGTCCAAGTGCACATTTTTAAAGGACTGTTAATGAGTGTGCAAAAATACTGAATCAAGAAAAAAAATCATAGACAACTGTGTACTATAATAAGTATTCTTACTGTTTCTTCATAAGCTTAAAGGAAACTAGAGCTTAATAACAATATACCTCATGCAGCTCAGAACAAAGCACTTGTTGTTATAGTTATTTACTTGACATTTGCTTCCTTCAGGAAGTTATTGACAACAGTTGTATGCAGCACATAATTACACTTTCAAAGTAATACAACAGGTAAATAAACAAACTTCTCAAAAAAGCTGTTTAAGGAACACAGAAAATCTAGAGTTTGTAGTAATTATAATACTGATTTGTTTTTATGATAATGAGTTTTTGTTATAAATGCTTACTGTTTTTATAGTAGGACCCTTCTAACCAGTCACTTGTTCATTCCTACGCAGGAAACCCTCTGCATTTGTGGTGAATGTGTTCCTGGCACCACTGTGAATGGCAAAATTTGTGAATACTGGGAGCTGCAGTTCTTGGCCCCCCACGGCGAGCTTCCCATGGCTCCCAAACTCACCCCAGGGCCGAAAGCCATGGGGAACTCACCACAGCTTCTAGGAGCTATGAAGAACTCACTCTGGGGGCCAGGAGCTGTGGTGAGTTCCCTGTGGCTTCTGGCCCCCACCATTCCCGCCCCCCGCCCCCCCTGAATCTCTGTAAATCTGCAAATCACAAGGGTCTCCTGTACAGGACAATTTACTATAAAAATGTCTTAACATTTTGAACAAAGTTATGAAAACCAAAGTTATAGTGGAGTAACTTCCATATAAACATTAAACTTTTGTACTTGATTATTATAAATTATGCCTTTTGTAAACATTTTGTTTTGTTAATTCTGTAACTTATGTCCCATATAAATAAAAGAGCACAGTTTAGAAACTGAAGCCTCACCATTGTTTTTCTTTCAATTAAAATTCAGTATTTTAAACACTGTTGAGTACATCTATACATATATTAGACACCAGTATCATCACATCTTGAAAGTTCAAATCAAGAATATTCTGTAATGGTTCATTTCTTATAATTAAGAATAATTACTGGTATACCAGTAGTAAGGTACTTGTGGCCTGTGGGCCACATACGACCTATCAGGGTTCTGTGTGTGGCCCACGAGACCTTTTGTTTACCATTGGTTGTCAGATTTTTCCTACCAGTATTACTAAAGTGACACGCAGGTAAAGCAAGGGCACATGAAGAAAGGGGTGTGCTGATTGCACACAACAATGACTGTGAAAACCCCTCTTTATCTAATCAAAGCACTGCTATGGTTCAATAGGCACACCTCACCATTTCTGGTACCTCAACACAGTTAGCACAACTACCCTATTCTGGGAGACCATCTTGGTTATGACAATCTTGTGGCCCACTGAGATGACAACTGTTATTTTGCCGTAGGATATCTCCCTGTGGTTCTAATTGTGGAAGGAGTCAGAATCAAGGCAGAGAAGTTTTGGATTGTAGCGTCTTAAACATGCATGTATATGTACAGCCAATCTATACTTCATTACAGAGGAAATGAAGAAAGATGCTTTTTAGTGAATAATTCATAGGTAATAATTTATAGTCCTGTATACAGGTCTATGCATTCTCTTTTGGCAGCAGCAAATATTATTATATTACAATAGCACCAAATGTAGCCAGTACTGTACAAAGTAAGACTCCAGTCCTGCAACAAGTAAAGCACATACCTAAATTTAAGTATGTGAATAGACATATTAAATGAACGAGTCCATTCACATGCTCAGAACTAAGCACAAGTGTAAATCTTTGTAAATGTGAAGATTAGTGCAGGGTCAGTCCAATACAGGAAAATCTAACCTGTATTGTTAGCAAAGATAAAAGGGAAAACACTTCCTTGTCACAGGTAAATTAATGATATTCTTGCAAAGCTTTCAGCAGGGAACACCAGACTGAAAATAACTGTTTTGTGTATTAGCTGGAGTATACTAATGAGGTCAGACTTTCCAAACTGCAGCACTCTGCATCATTACTATGCAGTCTCTAGTCTTGCTGACCACTGGGTTACTGACTGCCAAAGCGGAAACCCTGCATAGTAGTGGTAGAACAGTGTGCAATGCAACTGCTACAGCCATGTTGGACTATTGAATCATGATGTAAAGAAAACTTTCAGACGAGCACTTCCAGTCAGGTCTGTATACATCAGGTTGGGATGTTCTTTTTACAAACAAACTATAATTTTTTAAATATAATAATTGGATTTGTCTAGAGAATGTACATTTAAAATATATTCATTTTCTCCTAATATCTCAGAACTGTAAGGATTCCCACTCCATTTCTGCCTCTGCTGTCTAGAATGTGAGGCTATGTCTAGACTGCACGCCTTTTTCGACAAGAGGCTTTGTCGACAGTATCTGTCGACAGAGCCTCTGTTGAAAAAGAGCGACTAGATTACATTATGTGGATCGAAAAATCGATCCGCTTTGTCGAAAAAGAGCGTCCAGACTGCCGGATGCTCTGTCAACAAAAGAAGGCACCTGGAAGTGCTTCTGGCAGGGCATGGGGGCAGCCTTTATTTCCAGGTGCTGCTGCCTGCCCTTTGCAGAGACGTGTGCTTAAAGGGATCCCCCTGGATAGCCGTTGCTCTGCTCCTGCTTCTGGCTTGCCTAGCTCCTAGAGGGAAAGCAAAGCTGATGCAATTCTTGCTCTGGTTGCCCTGCTTCCTTGGACACCACAGCAGTTTATTTGCAGATTTTTTTGCTGCTTGTCACCTTTTATTTGTCCATGGAGCCTGAGCTGCCCCTGGGCAGGCGATGGCCCCACGCTGCCACACTGCAGCTTCTGCTGCATCTGCATGACTTTGTCATGAATCTCCTGCCCCATATGGACCCAGACCACACCGAGGAGACCCTCCTCCGGGATGCAGGAGCTCTGCCCTTGCCCCCAAACTTTTTTGGGGACAGGAAGATTTGGAGGCACGAGATGAGTTCGGACTGGTGGGACCGGCTCATCTTGCAGCTCTGGGACGATGACCACTGGCTCTGCAACTTCCGGATGCAGAAGGCCACATTCCTGGAGCTGTGTGCCTGGCTCACCCCTGCGCTGGAACACCAGGACACCCGCCTGCGGCCCGCCATCCCCCCTGCAGAAGCGGGTCGCAATCGCCCTGTGGAAGCTGGCCACCCCCGACAGCTACCGCTCCGTGGGACACCAGTTTGGCGTGGGGAGGTCTACCGTTGGGGCCGTCTTGATGGAGGTAAGTCACTTTTGGGGGACAGGCCCTGCTGAGTGGGGGGGTTGAGAAAGGGGGACTGCCAGGCAAGGGCAAGGGAGAGTGGGGGATGGAGTGGCACTTGGAGGCCGCTTCTTGGCCACCCCTGCACTGATGTGGGGGAGGGGGACGTCCTGACAAGGGGAGGGATTGGATGTGGGGGAGAGAGGGGTTCTTCTCCCAAGCGCTTAGGTAACCTGTCTAACTCCCTGGTTTCTGTCTGTCTATTTGTCTCATGCTGCAGGTGGTGAGGGCCATCAGTGCGGAGCTGCTGAAGAGGCTCGTCCGTCTCGGGGACCTGGACAACATCATTGCCGGGTCTGCCGCCCTTGGATTCCCGAACTGCGGAGGAGCCCTCGATGGGACACACATCACAATCCGCGCACCGCCCCATCGAGCAGCTCAGTTTATAAACCGGAAGGGCTACTATTCCATGGTGCTGCAGACCCTGGTCGACCACCAGGGACACCTTATGGACATTTGTGTCGGGTGGTCGGGGCGGGCACACGATGTCCGCATATTCAGGAACTCCTACCTATACCGCAGGTTGAAGGCAGGCACATTTTTCCCTCAGTGGCACCTTGCACACGGGGACATGCAGATGCTGGTGTGCATAGTGGCCGATGCGGCCTACCCCCTGATGCCGTGGCTCATGAAGCCCTACACCAGCCATCTGGATGCGAGCAAGGAGTTTTTCGACACACATCTTAGCCAGGCTCGCATCCAGGTGGAATGCGCTTTTGGCCGGCTGAAAGGGAGGTTCCGTTGCCTTCTCACATGCCTGGAGATGGGTGAACGCAACATCCCGGAGGTGGTGCAGGGCCACTACGTGCTCCCTCAGCAGGTCCGTGTACACACACCAGTGCCTGCGGGTGCCACGGGCCTGGGATGGTGGTGGGTGGGTGTGGTGCTCCCCTGTTGGGTAGAGGGTCCATCTGTGGAGGAAAAGAGGAGGAGACAATCACTGTCTGTGTGTACCCCTGCTGTCCCTGAGGGCATGCCGTGGCTGTCAGGGGCTCTCCTTTGGACAGGAGACTCAGGGGTGTTACACGTGACACCGCATGTGAGTTGGGCAGCGGCCTGAAAGCCTCAGAGGGGCCCCACAGTGGCAATGGGACTAGATGGCTCCCCACACTGCCAACCCGCCCGTGAGTGGTGACCCCTCAAAGCAACCACCTGATGTTCCCTCCCCGCTGTCCACGGATGCCTGGGAGGCCTCTGGGGCCTGGGTCCCTGCTGCCTCCTCTTCCTCCTCCTCCTCCTCCTGGTGCAGCTCTCCCGCCTCTCCTGCCTGGTCTTCCTCCCTCAGGAGGGGTCGGTCCACGATGTGGTGGGGTAACCTGGTCTCCACCACACACAGTGGAGTCTGGGCTTCCCAACCACCCAGGATCTGCCCCAACTCCTGGTAGTAAGGGCAGGTCTCAGGGGCTGCCCCGGAGCTGGAGCTCTGGTCCTGGGCCTTGGCATATCCCTGCCGCAGCTTCTTTACCTTGGCCCTGACTTGTGCCATGGTGTGGGGGTGATGCCCTTTGGTGGTCAGTCCCTGGGCCAGGTGCTCATAGATGTCCGCATTCCTGCGGTGTGTTTGCAGAGCCTGCAGGGCTTCTTCCTGGGACCAGAGCTCCAGGACGTTTTGGATTTCTGGCCCTGACCAGGCTGGTGCCCGCCTTTTGGTGCCCCTGGGTGGGTCATCGTCTCTTTCCCAAGAAGGGCCAGGGGGGCCTTGAATCTGGGACATGGCTGTCACGGCTGGCACTGGTGCTCTGGCTAGCTGCTGGACAGCAAGGCCTGTCTGGGTGCCTGTGCCTTTAAGAGGCTGCGTCCAGGAACCACAGAAGTGCTGTACATGTAAAGGCTAGACTGTCCACCAGGGCTTCTTCCTGGAGGCCTTTTTTTGTTGACAGAACTGGCTCCCTGTGTCCACACACACAGAACTCTGTCAACAAAGGCGTTCTTCCTCGTAAAAGGAGGTTTACTGCTGTTGACAAATGCCGCGTTCTGTCGACTTACCGTCGACAGAACGCGATGGTAGTGTAGACGCAGGTATAGTTTTGTCGACAAAAGGCCACTTTTGTCGACAAAACCCTGTGGTCTAGACACACCCTGTAGTCTAGCATCAATGTCCTCCCAGCAGAGAAGAGATGGGTATGTTTCCTTATAAAGTCCATCAGTGCCTTCTTGAAATGGCTAATGGGGTCACTGTAGAACAGTACAAAAGTATTTATTTTCTCCTCCCCCCTCACCTTTATGACTCAGCCAGCTCTCTCTGTGGTACTCTCACAAGGATAGTGTAGTGCAGTGGTCTCCAACCTTTTTAAGCACAAGATCACGTTTTTAATATAAGCGCATTCCAGGATCTACCTCAAATCCAAATATTATCGCCCCGCCTCTTTCCCTATCCCTTTTCCAAGGCCCTGCCTTTCTCACTCCATCCCCCATCCTCACTAACTTTCACCAGGCTGGAGCAGAGGGTTGGGGGGTAGGGAGGTGCAGGCTCTGGTCTTAGGTCAAGGGGTTTGGAGTGTGGGAGGAGCACCAGGCTGAGCCTGGGGCAAGGACTTGTGGGGCAGGAGGGTGTTCAGGGTGCAAGATTTGGAAGGGAGTCTGGATGTAGGAAGGGCTCAGGGCTGGGGCCAGGGTTCGGGAATGCAAGGTCCAGCTGGGCACCGCTAACCTTAGATGTCTCATAGGTGGTGGCACAATGGGGCTAAGGCAGGCTCACCTCTACCCTGGTCCTGTGCTGCTCCTGAAAGTAGTTGGCATGCTCAGTAGCAACTCCCAGGGCAGGGAGAGGAGGGAGAGGCAGGTTACTCTGCATGCTGCTCCCTTGTCTGCAGGCTCACCCCCATACTTCCCATTGGCCATGGTTTTCCATTCCCATCCAATGGGAGTTGCAGGGGAAGTGCCTGCAAACAAGGACAGCATCAGGAGACCCTCTGCCGCCCTTCCCCAGGGGTAAAAGGGAAGTCCACCTGCTTCCAGGAAGTGGTGAAGGGCCAGGGAAGGGGGGAATCTGCCTTAGCCCCACTACACTGCCAGAGGATGATCTCCTGATTTGGCTGCAGTAGCCTCAGGCAGGTGAGCCAGACCTGCCAGATTCCTGGGCAAAGTGGGGGATGGATGGTGCCTCCATGCTCGTGGGAGGGGTGGAGCCTTGGGTGGAAGGGGCGGGGCCAGTCAACCAGCCCTCAGTGACCATGCTCCCTTCAGCACTCTGCAGTGTGTGCCATCAGCAATTGTAAAGGGCATGGGGCTCTGGCTCTGCAGTGGCAGCTGGGAGTCCCGGGCCCCTTAGAATCAGTAGGCCCAGGGCAGTTGCCCCCTTTACCTCTCCCATAAGGATAGTTACTGCAGCCATGACAAGTCAGGCAGTTTAGAACTCGCTGCTCAGAAAATTAAACTTAAGCCTAAGAAGGAAAAAAAATGAAATGCCCAGGCCAGTCAAACCCCACAGATAACAGACTTTGAAAGAAGCAAAAGAAGTAACAACAGCACTGCAAGCATGTGTTGGGCTGGAAGGTGAGAGCGAAAGGCAGAGTGTGTTTGTGTGAGTGACAAACACACAGTGTGCGAGCATAGCAGAGATTCACATGGCCCTTTTAAGTATGCTGAGCACATTCAAACATAGGAGCAGCTACCAGCAAGCTTCCCTCCATCCTGAGCCCTGTTGTACCCCCCTCACTGTGGAGGTGGGGGTATAGAGGTGGGGGAAGGGGGATACCCTGGCATCAGTGCTCCTCTCCTTATCCTCCTCCACCCTGCACAGTAAGCGGGAGGCTCCCAGGGGGCAGCTCCAAGGCAGAAGGCAGGAGATACATGGCAGTGGGGGGAAGGACAGCTGAAGTGCTGGCATTTGATAGCCTCCCAGCCAAACCTGTCAGGGGTCACTTGTCAGAGACTCCAAAATCTAACAGTGCATCTTGATCTACTAGTTGGTGACCCCGGTATAGTGCAACAAAACTAAATCAGACTTAGGAAATCATGTTGTGCCACCATTAGACTCACCATTTATTTTCTTCTAATGATTAAACATGATTTTCGTGAGTATTTTATTCACCTTGCCACCTGAATCATCTTTGGTTTGTATTTTAATATGTTATTAAGCAGAGCTGTTATAGTCCTTCCAGTCTCAACAATATCCTTTGCAAAACATGAAAAATAAAATAAGGAAAAATAATCCTGGAACAGGAAACTTGAGAAAAATTAGAACTGTTTCATATTTTTATTTCTGGGGAAATGACGGTTTTGTTTTCTTCCCCTAAGGTACCTAGAGTTATATCCGGGAAAGATTGGGAGAGTGGTTCAATTCTTTGAACCAGGGATTTCAGCCACTGGGCTCCAATTCAAGAGAAGTACAAACAGGTTGGAGGACTGCCTGCTTTCTACCATAAAGGGCTAGATTTTGCCCTGGGACACACTAGTGGGGATTTTGCTGACTTCAATGGGCACTTCATATACATAACCATCAGATTTCTTATATCAAGCCCATGATCATGGGATCTCAGTACTTGTGCAGCTAAGGACAGATTTTAGCCCTAAGAAGCATTTTGTCACAGAACCATGGAAATGTAAGATTGGAAGTGACCACAAGAGGTCATCTAGTCCAGCTCCTTGCACTAACCTAGACCTTTTCAGAAGGGCATTGATCCAGTGATGGGCAACTTAGGCTAGTGAGTGGGCCGCACAAGTGGCCCTCCTTCCTCTCAGTGGCCACAAGATTGTAGTAACCAACTCTCCCGGGAGAGGGAAGTTTTGCTAACTGCACTTGCATGCCTATTGTGGACTGGGCTGATTGAACTGTAAC
Organism: Rafetus swinhoei; assembly: GCA_019425775.1. Lineage (NCBI taxonomy): Eukaryota > Metazoa > Chordata > Testudines > Trionychidae > Rafetus > Rafetus swinhoei. The sequence goes on from CM033424.1 coordinate 225,921,558, forward strand.
AGCACTTTGATTGGATGCAGAGGGAGTTCACGGCTCTCATAGTCAGTGTTGCATGATATCAGCATGCACCTCACTTCACGTGCCTTCAAGGCCATCCCTAGAGGGGTGCAGGGCCTGGGGCGACCTCCTCCAATGCCTCAGGTGTGGGGCTCAGGGTGCAACACCCCTGTCACAGGTCCCACCTCACTTCTACTTCCCTCCTTCCTGCCTATACTCCATTCCTTGTCATAAGCCCTTCCCCCACTCTTCCCTCTTGCCCCCGCTCCACCTTCTTGCCTAGCTCTTCCAATGATGGAGCATCCCATGAGCAACGCGAGCTGGGGGGATTACTGAGGAGCCTGGTGCAGGATGGTAGCAGGGGCCACCCACACCCCACTCACTGTGGTGACAGTAGCCAGAGCAACCCAGCAGCCTGCTCCACTTCACCCCACTCCCCTCTCCCAGCCCACTGCACTCCTCTTCACCATAGCAGCAGGAGGCAGAAGGCCTTGGTCCCGGGGTACGCTGCTTCCTGCTGTTGCAGTGAAGAGGAGCACAGCGGGCTGGGAGAGGACAGTGGGGCAGAGCGGAGTAGGCTGCTGGGTCACTCTGGCTGCCAATACTGCGAAGAGTGGGAGTGAGGGCGAAGCCTGCTGCCATCCCATGCCAGGCCTCTCCGGTAATCCCCTGAGTTGCCCTGGGCCCCATCCATAGGATGGTTGCGGCAGCCACCACAGGGCCTGGGGCAGCTACCTCAAACTACCCTATGGATGGAACAGCGCGGTGTGCCCTTGCTTTACATGCGTGTCACTTTAATAATACAGTAGGAAAAAAACTACGCAACCCTGTGGGCAACAGTAAACAAAATGACTTATGAGCCACAATAGAACCCCGATGGGCCACAAGTTCCTCATCACTGATCTAATCTGTTCTTAACATTTCCCAATGCTGGAGATTACAGAGCCACTCTTGGAAGCCTATTCCAGAGTTCATCTCTCTTTAGTGTTAGAAAGTTTAGCCTACTATCTAACCTAAATCTCCCTTGCTGGAAATGAAGCACAATCTGAATGGGCACATACTTATATATCAGAGTTTCCCTAATCCACAAGTATGAGGCTATGTAACTGAATATTAGTAGGTGAGCAGACGGTGATACTAAACTCTGTGTTTGCAATTTCAGTTGGCAACATCTTATCACTCTTCAGCTACCACATTTTAATATAATTGGCTCCAGATTGTGGGGTTTTTTTTAATCCTTTGGGAAAGCCTGTGGGTAAACCAAACTGATTACAGATTGCGCCTCACCAGAGAGGAATCATCAATTCTTGTGTAAAAAGGAACCATGGTTAAGCAGTGATAAAGCCCAAATGGGGAAAGAGCTGGAAGGTTAGGGTTGCCAGATACTTTCACAAAAAATCCCAAACATGGCAGGGAAAAATATTGGTTGAGCAAAAAAACAAAACAAAAACCAAACTTGTTGAGCAAAAAAAAAAAAAAAAAGGTTGCTGTGCCTTTAAATCCCCATGCTCCCCACTTCCCCCGCCACACGCGGCAGGGGGGAAATGTCCCCACTGGCCTTCCATCCAGGAAAAACAGAAGATACATGTCTGGTATTTTCTGTTTTTGTCTTACCAGACAAAGGCCACAAATAATGGACTGTCCAGGCGAAAACCGGACAACTGGCAACCCTAGAAGGTCCCTAAAGGCAGGAAACTCAGGGCAAAAAGTGGCTGCAAAAGGTCACTGACCTAGGAAATGGTCACTGAATTTGTAGTGACTATAAGGAACAAGAAAGACCCCTGAAGCATTGTTAAGTCAGCAGGGCAAAGCTCTCCTGGCAAAGGAGACTCCAACAAAACAGGGCCGAGAATTAGGAATAGTCCCAGAGAGAGCAGAAATCTCTGTTGTCATGTTAAGACGTTTTTGGGACCCCAGAAGGGGAGAACCAAAGACGGGTACCTGGCTGAAGGGTTGATTGAATAAGAGAGATCACCACAGCATTGGAAATAATTGTTGGCAGGGAGTGTTAGCACAGTGAGATGCTATAGCGCCATGCCTGGCCTTGGGGGGCGGGGTCCCTAGTGCTGGGTGGGCTATTAAATCACTGTTGAAGAAACAAGTGCTAAATAATATCAAGGGTTTTGCTTTATTCTTCAACCAGCCAATGGATCTCTTTACTTTTTTATTCTTCCTTCCCTAATGACAAACTCTAAATCCTGCCCACTATTAACTTCCCGCATGTCATCCACCTTCCATGTGGCTCAACCTCACATCTCTTCCTCTCATGGACAGACTTAGTGGTTATGCCAATCACATACTGAGGTGTTCACAAATATGACCTATATGCGCCTTTTCTCCCTTTGTCGTGTAGGCTGTTGTTGCGGTATCCTCTCGCACTGAGGATACCTCTGAGGGGGAGGGAATGCCAGTTCGGAAGAGGCAGGTGTTAGTAGTGGGTGATTCGATCGTTAGAAACATAGATAGTTGGGTTTGTGATGACCGGGAGAACCGTATGGTCACTTGCCTGCCTGGTGCGAAGGTTGCGGATCTCTCGAGGCATCTAGATAGACTTATGCGTAGTGCTGGGGAGGAGCCGGTGGTCGTGGTACATGTAGGTACCAATGACGTAGGGAAGGGTAGGAGAGATGTCCTGGAGGCCAAATTTAGGCTGCTAGGAAAGAGACTGAAATCCAGGACCTCTATGGTGGCATTCTCGGAAATGCTTCCAGTTCCATGCGCAGGGCCAGGTAGGCAGGCAGAGATTCAGAATCTCAATGCGTGGATGAGACGATGGTGTAGGGAAGAAGGTTTGGATTTATTAGGAACTGGGGACACTTTTGGGGGAGGGGGAGCCTATACAGGAAGGATGGGCTCCACCTAAACCAGGGTGGAACCAGACTGCTGGCACTAAACATTAAAAGGCCGTAGAGCAGTTTTTAAACTGAGAGATGGGGAAAGCCGATTGGTGTGGAGATGCACGTAAATCGGAGGAGACTTCTCTTAGAGGAGAATCCATTGATAAAGATTCTCTAAGCTGTAGTCAGAAAGAGAGGAGGAGAGGGCAAACCATGGGCCAGAGCAGACAAACAACCGCATACAAAGGAATCCAATGCATCAGGGAAGGGCAGACAAATAAGCAGTGGCAAATTTTTAAAGTGCTTCTACACAAATGCTAGGAGTCTGACTAATAAGATGGGTGAACTAGAGTACCTAGTATTAAATGAGGAGATTGACATAATAGGCATCACTGAAACCTGGTGGAATGAGGAAAATCTGTAGGACACAATCATACCGGGATATAAAATATATCGAAAGGATAGAGCAGGCCGGGTGGGTGGCGGAGTGGCACTGTATGTGAAAGATAATGTAGAATCAAATGAAATAAAAGTATTAAATGAATCAACATGTTCAATAGAATCGCTATGGATAGTAATTCCATGCTCCAAAAATAAGAAATTAGCAGTAGGGATATATTACACCACCTGACCAGGACAGGGATACTGACATTGAAATGCTGAGGGAGATTAGAGAGGCTACCAAAACAAAGAACTCTATAATAATGGGGATTTTAATTAGCCCCATATTGACTGGATACATGTCACCTCAGGAAGAGAAGCGGAGATAAAATTTCTCAATGGCTTAAATGACTGCTTCTTGGAGCAGCTGGTGCAGGAACCCACAAGGAGAGGCAATTCTCGATTTAGTCCTGAGTGGAGCGCAGGATCAGGTCCAGGAAATAACCGTTACAGGACCGCTTGGGAATAGTGACCATAATATAATAACATTCAACATTCCTGTGGTGGGAAGAACACCTCAGCAGACCAGCACCCTGGCATTTAATTTCAAAAAGGGAATTACACAAAAATGAGGAGGTTAGTTAAACAGAAATTAAAAGGCACAGTGACTAGAGCCAAATCCTGCAAGCTGCATGGAAACTTCTTAAAGACACCATAATAGAGGCCCAACTTAAATGTATACCCCAAATTAAAAACATAGCAAGAGACCTAAAAAGAGTCACTGTGGCTTAACCACCATGTAAAAGAAGCAGTGAGGGACAAAAGGCATCTTTTAAGAAGTGGAAGTCCAATCCTAGTGAGATAAATAGAAAGGAACATAAACACTGTCAAATCAAGTGTAAAAATGTAATAAGAAAAGCAAAAGAAGATTTTGAGGAACAGCTAGCCAAAAACTCAAAAGAAATAACAAAATGTTTTTAAGTACATTAGAAGCAGGAAGCCTGCTAAAAACCTGTGGGTCCCCTAGACGATCGAACTATAAAAGGCGCAATCAAGGGCGATAAAGCCATTGCGGAGAAACTAAATGATTTCTTTGCTTCAGTCTTCACGGCTGAGGACGTTGGGAGATTCCCAAATCTGCACCGTCCTTTGTGGGTAATGAATCTGAGGAACTGTCCCGGATTGAAGTGTCATTAGAGGAGGTTTTGCAACAAATAGAAAAACTTAATGTTAACAAATCTCCGGGACCGGATGGCATTCATCCAAGGGTTCTAAAAGAACTCAAATGGGAAATTGCTGAACTATTATCTGTGGTTTGTAACCTATCCCTTAAATCGGCTTCCGTACCTAATGACTGGAAGGTAGCCAACGTGACACCAATATTTAAAAAGGGCTCTGGAGGCGATCCAGGCAATTACAGACCGGTAAGTCTAACTTCAGTACCTGGCAAATTAGTCGAAACAACAGTAAAGAATAAAATTGTGAAGCATGTAGAAGAACATAATTTGTTGGACAAAAGTCAACATGGTTTCTGTAAAGGGAAATCCTGTCTTACTAATCTATTAGAGTTCTTTGAAGGGGTTAACAAACATGCGGACAAGGGGATCCAGTAGATATAGTATACTTAGATTTCCAGAAAGCCTTTGACAAGGTCCCTCACCAAAGGCTCTTGTGTAAATTACATGGCCATGGGATAAGAGGAAGGTCCTTTCTTGGATTGAGAACTGGTTAAAAGACAGGAAACAAAGGGTAGGAATAAATGGTAAATTTTCAGAATGGAGAGGGGTAACTAGTGGTGTCCCCAAGGGTCAGTCCTAGGACCAATCCTGTTCAACTTATTCATAAATGATCTGGAGAAAGGGGTAAGCAGTGAGGTGGTAAAGTTTGCGGATGATACCAAACTGTTTAGGATAGTCAAGACAGAAGCAGACTGTAAGGGACTCCAAGAAGATCTCACCAAACTGAGTGATTGGGCAACAAAATGGCAAATGAAATTTAATGGATAAGTGTAAAGTAATGCACATCGGGAAAAATAACCCCAACTATACGTACAGTATGATGGGGACTAATTTGGCTACGACAAATCAAGAAAGAGATCTTGGAGTTATTGTGGACAGTTCTCTGAAAACTTCCACACAGTGTGCAGCGGCGGTCAAAAAGGCAAATAGGATGCAAGGTATTATTAAGAAAGGGATAGAAAATAAGACCCAGAATATCTTACTGCCCCTGTATAAAACTATGGTACGCCCACATCTTGAATACTGTGTACAGATGTGGTCTCCTCACCTCAAAAAAGATATTTTGGCCTTGGAAAGGGTTCAGAAAAGGGCAACTAAAATGATTAGGGGTTTGGAACAGGTCCCATATGAGGAGAGGTTAAAGCGACTGGGACTTTTCAGTTTAGAAAAGAGGAGACTGAGGGGATATGATAGAGGTCTATAAAATCATGAGTGGTGTGGAGAGGGCCGATAAAGAAAAGTTATTTATTAGTTCCTAAATAGAAGAACTAGAGGACACCAAATGAAATTAACGGTAGCAGGTTTAAAACTAATAAAAGAAAGTTCTTCTTCACACAGCGTGTAGTCAGCCTGTGGAACTCCTTGCCAGAGGAGGCTGTGAAGGCTAGGAATATAACAGAGTTTAAAGAGAAGCTAGATAATTTCATGGAGGTTAGGTCCATAAAGGCTATTAGCCAGGGGATAAAATGGTGTCCTTGGCCTCTGTTTGTCAGAGGCTGGAGAGGATGGCAGGAGACAAATCGCTTGATCATTGTCTTCGGTCCACCGCCTCTGGGGCACCTGGTGCTGGCCACTGTCGGCAGACAGGATACTGGGCTAGATGGACCTTTGGTCTGACCCGGTACGGCCGTTCTTACGTTCTTATGTTCTTATGATTTTGCAATTCCTCCCAGTTGAGATCTTTCCACCATTCCTCTCTCACAGGGTATGTCTAGACTACATGGCTCTGTCAACAGAGCCATGTAAACTAGTTTTCCCGACATAAGCAATGAAGCGGGGATTTAAATAATCCCCACTTCATTAAAATAAAAATGGCCGCCACGCTGTGTCGACAATCAGCTGATCCGGCACAGCACGGGAGTCTAGACGCGGATCGGTCGACAAGGGAAGCCTTTGTCAACCGCTCCTGTAAACCTCGTTTCACGAGGCATAAGGGAGTGGTCGACAAAGGCTTCCCTTGTCAACTGATCCGCGTCTAGCCTCCCGCGCTGTGCCGGATCAGCTGATTGTCGGCACAGCGCAGTGGCCATTTTTATTTTAATGAGGCGGGGATTATTTAAATCCCCGCTTCATTGACTATGTCGGGTAAACTAGTTTACATGGCTCCGTCAACAGAGCCATGTAGTCTAGACATACCCACAATGTCTTTCCTCTGAAGTGCTGGCATCACGGAACATTCCCACAGGCACTGTGCCTATAATCAGTTATGGGCAGTTCAAACAAAAACATAGTTTGAACCAGTCTGTGAACAAGGCCTGGACATCACTGAAGCTGAGAGGGAGATTTTGAAGCAGCGAGGGAGATATTTAAGAGCAGGTTAGACAAATACCTGTCAGGGATGATCTAGTGGTGCTTGGTCCTGCCATAAGTGCAAGGGACTAGATTTGATAACCTTTTGAGGTTCCTTCAAGTTCTATGATTCTATGATATCCAGGACCATATCCTTTTACCTATCAGTTCTATCCCAAAACCATGCAATCAGGGAGCTTAGGACAGCCTCTACTGTCCCCCAAACTACTGAACCATTAGGAGAAGACAGCAGCAGTCTGTGACAACATCAATCAAAAGAGAACATGATGCAGCCAGGAAGGTGTCTGAGCACATGAGATTGGATCCTGCACTGACCCATGAGAGCAGCACAAATATAGTGTCAGCAGTAAGCCTATCAGAGAGGTAGCGGAGAGGTCAGCACACAAATAAAATGCTTCCTTTCTTTATTGCCTTCCAACCTCATGAAGAGTGAACAATATCACCAACAGTATTTTTGAAGCGGAACACAGAATTATGTCTATTATCCACGCATGATATTATATGAATAGTCATTTTACCACCACAGTTAACACACTGAAACAAAACAAAAGAAACTCAGTTCTACAGGATTGTCACCAGAAGTATGGGAAACTCCATCATAATGCATGTTAACTAAAATAAATATGGATTAAAAAAATAAACCTGAAAACTAAATTAGGGCTCTTGTGCAGCTGTGCAACATGTTAGGTCGCAAACAGCTATTCTTCTATGGCCAGAATAACATTTAAAAATAAAAGTAAAAAATAAAGTAAAAAATTACTCAGGTTAGATGTCTTCAGTTCACCAGGGTCTGATGAAACTCACCATGACTCTGGTAACGTGCTTGAAATTGTGGATGGATTTGCACAAATGGGCTTCTCTAACTGTGGAAGGGCGACAGGCTGCAGGCATACTCCAATGCTGGCACCAGACCTCCTAGCCTCTGAGTACCTTAATCAGAAAGGGTATTTCTCCATGGTTCTCCAGGCACTTGTGGCTCACAATGGGTGGCTCATGAACATTAAGGCAGCTGGTCCGGAAAGGTGCATGACACATGCATCTTTTGGAACACTGGCCTTTTCAGTGCAGCAAGTCCTCTCTACTTTTCTGAGGCTGCTTCCTTGCCCTGTACAGTCATTCAACAAACAAACACACAAACTAAGCTTAATACACTAAAGACACTGGCTACCAATAGCAATTTTCTCACCCTGGCCTAAACATTGTTCAGGCAAATTTCTGAGATTCTTAAAAGCCAGCCTCATCGGCCTGCAGTTTAAAACTTCAAGTATTTTCACTCATAGCCAGCCTGGGCTCGGCTCTTCTTTCTCCCTCCACACCCAGTTCAGTCCTTGTTTCTCAGTGTCTCTTTTGGTGGAATGGCAGAAGAGAACCTTGATGATGTCACTCCCCTGCTCATGTAGTTTTGTGTATGGCAGGAACCCTTTGTCTTCCAATGGAAAAACACTGGCATTCCAAGATGGGATGGTGACTGAGTCACGTCTCTACAGGGTTATAGCAGCTATCACTCACAGGCTGGTTGGAGCATCCACAGGAAGACCAAGCTATTTCACAGTCTATTGTCTGTGCTGATGGGTCATCAGTCCTATTTGACTTTTGCATTGTTGTATCTGATGGGCTTATTGTGGGTGTCACCCGAAGTAGCAATATTAGTTAGTCAATATTCCTAACTTCAGATACAAAAATGATACGTGCCTACAAATTGCTTATGATTTGCTGATTATCCTTTCCAATGATACCCCTACATGATTCATCTTGCATAGAACATATCTTAGTTATGCCATATATTCATACCATAGCATCTGTATGGAAAATGTGGGGTGCTATATCATAGTAATTTGAGGTTTTTAAAAAAGCGAACTGAAAAAACAGAAGTTACATCATGTGGCAATATGCTGTTCCAGTTCCGCTGATAAAGTATGTTGGCATCATTACATCCACTGCACAAAGCCCTGCCACTGGAGCTAATGAAATAACTGACTGCAGTAGTAGGTTATCTCCCTCTGCGTGGCCTGTACCAGAGTAGAACAAGAGGGACACCTTGCCAGAAAATTTCAGGTATTTGCTGATAGCAGGCGAATGGTGAGACTCAGGAATCTTGGGTTTCCTTCTAGCCCTCTGGAAGGGGAATGTACTCTATGTAGGCGCCAACTCTGGGAGTGCTCTGGGGCTGGAGCATGTACAGAAAATAAATTAGTGCATGCTTAGTACCCAGCAGTAGCCAGCTTCCCCCCCACCCCTGCCCAGCACCTCCTGCCTGATGGCAGCCCTGCTGCTCTACGCCTGCCCCTCTCTCCCAGCGACTACTGCCCACTGCAGCCAGCTGTTTCATGACATGCAAGCAACTCTGGGAGGAAGGCGGAGGTACAGGGATGGGGCCGCACTTAGAGGAGGGGGGGTGGTGAGAGGCGGGGCAAGGGTAGAGACTTGAGGAAAGGGGTCAGATGGAGTGGAGACTGGGATAGAGCAGGGGGGTTGAGCATAAGCCCGGAGGAAGCCAGGCCTATGATGCTCTAGTAGGCAGAAGAATCTGTCTTTCCCCACAACTTGACAATTTTGGCCTCATTCTTGTCTCTTCACCACTCCTTGCTCTTTGTCCAAGTTCCATTTTCATTGCCTCAGTCTCCTCTCCTCTGGTGCTATAGTGCCTGTAGCCTCTGTTAGAAATTGGGAACTGGTGGCAGGGAATAGATCTCTTGATGATTCCGTATTCTGTTCATTCCCTCTGAGGCTCCTGGCATTGGCCACTCTTGCTTACTGGGCTAGATGGACCTTTGGTCTGACCCAATATGGCTGTTCATACGTTCTCATTTCTCATCCCAATTCTCATCCCCTGACAGACAATTATTTTCTGCCACTTTGGGCTTACTGACTCTTCATTTCACTCCCCCACTCCAAGTCTCTCTCAGCCTCAATGATTAAAATCTGTACGAAGTTATAAGTAATTGAAAATAAGGTATTAAAATAGGAAGTGTCAGGCAACCTTAATAGGTGGCTCTACTAGCGTCACCTATAAGGGGGAGAGAGAGACAATTTGTCTCTTGTACAAATCATCTCTCAGAAAAATTGGTACCACTAACACTGAATTAACTAGTGATAGAAATGTAGCCGTGTTAGTCTGGTGTAGCTGAAACAAAATACAGGACTATGTAGCACTTTAAAGACTAACAAGATGGTTTATTAGATGATGAGCTTTCGTGGGCCAGACCCACTTCCTCAGATCAAATAGTGGAAGAAAATAGTCACAACCATATATACCAGAGGGTACAATTTAAAAAAATTTTAAAAAATTGTATCCTTTGGTATATATGGTTGTGACTATTTTCTTCCACTATTTGATCTGAGGAAGTGGGTCTGGCCCACAAAAGCTCATCATCTAATAAACTATCTTGTTAGTCTTTAAAGTGCTACATAGTCCTGTATTTTGTTTGAATTAACTAGGAAGTTCTAAATGAAATGCTTGGCAAGAATATGACTAACTTAGGGCTTGATCCGGAGAACTATTCCCACCCAGTTGGAATTGTGAATGCAAACTGAGGACATTCCTGCTATTAAAATATCTTAGAATATAGTACTTAGTCATTCCAGTTCTAGTGGCACAAAAATCTACTTAATATCAATGTATTTTAACTGTTTCTTCTCTTCTCAGTAAGAGATAGTACAACAAAATAAATGGTTGTATCAATGTCACATTTTAATCTACTTTACAAAGGAAATTGATGTTAGGCAACACCATTTAATACAACAATAACTGCCTGTATAGTATAAATAACAAAATGGGTAGTGAAGCTTACTTTTCTGCCTATTTTCCACATACACCATCTGCCTAAGGAGGAAGGAAGAATGATTTCATTAAATACTGCTTTGTAAAGCTATGCTTGGATCAAAATAGCCTTTTCAATGAAACAAATCTCTATTTCTCTTTCTTCATCAGTATGTTCAGCCATAGTGGAAAAGGAAATCCAGTCACACAGAATGCTCTGCAGACTGCCAAATACTGGAAATACAATATCCTGTCTGATTCAGTTAAGCAACTAACAAGTCCCACAATTAAATTTTACAGAACACACGAAAAACAGAATCTTCAAATATTCAGATACAGAGGCTACAGTCTGCCCCAGTTACACCCCTGCAATCCTACAAGTACTGGAGTTACAGTGACATAAAAAGGAATTAAATTCTCTCCTATTTTATATTTAAAATTAACAAACCTTTCCAATCAGCTTTGAAAGATCACCTCTTCCCTTACTCTATGTAGAGGGATCATTCTGAAAGAAGAGAGATAATACACAATCAAATACTATTTCAAAGTAAGTGTTAGAACAGAAAAATAAATAGCTTTGCATTTTTTGGCTCCTCTAATTTCAGTTGCCAGTACAGATTGCACCTCTGTGGTCTGGCATCCTAGGGACCTGACCAGTCCCAAAGGGAATTTGCCGGACCAGGGATGGTAAATTCTGACTCCTCTGCTGCCACTTCTGGGCTCTCCCAGGGGGCTACCAGCCTCCTGGCCTGGCTCCCCTCTTGTCCACTGACCCCTCTGCTGGCCCTGGCCAGGCTCCCTGGCCCTGGCTGTGAGACTGGCTCCACTCAGCCCCCTGGCTGGGTTCCGGGCTACCGGTTCCTTGGGTGGGCTCTGGCTCTGCTCTCGGCTGCTGGACCAGCTTCGCTCCCTGTTGCCGGCCTCTCCACTGGACTCCCAGCTGGCCCCTGTTCTTAGTTGCTGGGGCTCTCTAGTCTAGCAACATCCATGGTCCTGCTGAACCAGAGAGCCCCAGCCTGTATATTCATATCAAGTCTTAGCACTAATATATGGCAGCATCATTCTCTGAGCCTGTCTCTTTTGGTCTGACAATCTTCTCCTTTACATTAATTTCATTCTCAGCTTGTTGCTGTCTGCATGTGAAATTTTGTATATTTCTGCTCTCACCAATATATACCCTTAGCGAGGGTATTTACATTTGCTTTTCAGAGAAGTGATGTTTCTCTGTTCGTTCATTCTTATTCTGACTGGTGTGGAACAGTATCTTTGCCCGTTGCATGCCACACATCTGACAGTAAGAAAGGAAAAACCAAGAAAACATCTTGTTTGAAAAACACCCGTAGTGCTTTTTCTTATTAGCAGAATCACTACTGATACAGACAGAACATACTTACAGCTGTTACTCATAATGAGGGCCAGCCAGCAGTTCTCAAACTTCACTGCACTGGTGATTCCCTTCTGACAACATACATTACTACATGTACCTGGGCTGAGGGGAGGCAATCAGCCCTGCCACGCTACCCCGGGCCTCAGCCCTGCACCCCAGCAAGTCTAATGCTGGCCCTGGAGATCCCATTCAAATGTGGTCATGACCCACAGTCTGAGAACCCCTCTACTAGGCTGTTTTATAACCAATGCACTTAATTCATCCTTTTATTTTTCAAAATTAATGTTACACACATCCTTGTCTAAATGTGTCATTATGCATTTAGGGAAATGCAATTTAACCTTTTTTAGTGGATTCAAGAGAAATGTATCAGGTCAATTCAATAAAATTAATATTCTGATTTGGGTCAAACTGGCCTGAAATAAAATATTTCATTTTGCTTATCCATGGTCAATTTTGGTTTTGTTTTTTGTTTTTGCAAAAACTGCATTTTTACTCAGAAAATCATTCAGCTGGAAATTTTCTAAGCAACTCTAATCAAAACCCACTAATATCAGTAGAAAAGGACCTTTTCTATGGTCAGAACAGACAGAAAATTAATATTTGATGGAAATGCGCATATGTCTTAAATGAGTAACGTTTCAAGTAAAAAACCTACAGTAATTCTAGGACTGCTGAGGAATACTCTTTCTAATTAAAGAAAGAGAATAAGTAAAAAATAAAAATAATTGATGGGGTTTTTGCCGGAGCAGCCCCTGCATGTGGCCAGCCTGGGCTGCGAACAGGGGCTGCTTGGCGGTAGCCGCTCATGTTTGTGGTGAGGCCCAGCTCCCTGCTGGGACCCCCACTGACAGGGGCTGCTGCCAGAGCAACCTCTGTCCATAGTGAGCCTCAGCCTGTTGCAAGCAGAGGCTGCTTTGCAGCAGGTTCTCCTAGCCCCAGATAGAGGCAGCAGGGGGACAGGTGGCACTCCGGAGCCCATGCTGGGGGGAACCAGCTTTTAAGCCTGCCTCTCAGCTGCAGCAAGGGGGGTAGGGAAGCGGGTAGTCAATACTCCAGTCAACTACCGGATAAGAGTATGCTTATTGGGTAGTTGATTAGTCGACTACTTGCTAACATCCCTACTCTGCAGCCTATGGCCCTAGAGCCAAATATGGAACCAATATGGTTCTTTTGTCATTCCCAAAATACACATAACTTTTTAAATTAAAATGAAAAATGAATTCAAAATTTTAAAAATGCATAATTACTCATGTCAAAATGATATTTTTTTTGTCTATTTCACTTTTAACTGTTCATTTTAACAACCATCCATCCTCTCAACTCATTGGGGATTGTGCTTAACAAAATTTTCAAAAGGAGTGGACAGACTTGTATGTATTTGTGGATAGGTTTGGATCTCCAGACTGTCTCATTTGTTCTCAAACAAACAAGCCAACAAAAAATGAATTTCATGACAAAACATGCAGCATTTGCTACAAAATACCCCGAGGATGTCACAAAGAAAAGCCTGCAAGTAGCTGCAGCGAAAAATGAACATTGGACACAAAAAGAGCTGGCATGGTCAAAAAAAGGTGGGAGCTTAAATTCCTCAAGTTTTGTGGGCTCATACAGCATTATTCGAGAGGGGAAACCTTTCGTGGATGAGGGTTATGTAAAGATATGCATGGTAAAAATTGGCCATGAACTACTTGACGAATTTCACAACACGGACAAATTCTTACAGAAAATTCAAGACGTGCTATTACTGGCAAAAACAGTTCATGACAGAGCTGTGAAAATGGCCCATCAAATCGACAATGAACAAATGCAAAATTTGAGTACAACTACTTATTTTTCATTTGCTTTGGACAAGACAACTGACATATGTGATGCTAATCAGTTGTGTATTCTGAGACAATACATTTGTGGAAATGCTGTTCACAAAGAAATGATTGCGATATTGCCAATGGAAAATTAAACAAGGGGCGCAGACATCCTTAAAACTGTGATGAACTTTGTAATCGAGAAAGCAATATAGTTGGATAATCTTGTATCTGCGTGTACAGACGGTGCACCTAGCATAGTTGGCAAATACATGGGATTCCTTACTTTTGTCAGCACAGCTGACCCACCTGCTTTTGAACTTTCATTGCATTGTGCATCAGGAGGCACTTTGTGCTCAGTCTTAGAACATAAGAACATAAGATCGGCCATACTGGGTCAGACCAAAGGTCCATCCAGCCCAGTATCCTGTCTGCCAACAGTGGCCAATGCCAGGTGTCCCAGAGGGAGTGAATCGAACAGGTAATGATCAAGCGATCTCTCTCCTGCCATCCATCTCCACCCTCTGACAAACAGAGGCTAGGGACACCATTCCTTACCCATACTGGCTAATAGTCATTTATGGACTTAACCTCCATGAATTTATCTAGTTCTCTTTTAAACCCTGTTATAGTCCTAGCCTTCACAATCTCCTCAGGCAAGGAGTTCCACAGATTGACTATGCGCTGTGTGACGAAGAACTTCCTTTTATTTGTTTTAAACCTGCTGCCCATTAGTTTCATTTGGTGGCCCCTAGTTCTGATATTATGGGAACAAGTAAATAACTTTTCCTTATTCACTTTCTCCACACCACTCATGATTTTATAGACCTCTATCATATCCCCCCTTAGTCTCTTCTTTTCCAAGCTGAAAAGTCCCAGTCTCTTTAATCTCTCCTCATATGGGACCCGTTCCAAACCCCTAATCATTTTAGTTGCCCTTCTCTGAACCTTTTCTAATGCCAGTATATATTTTTTGAGATGATTGGAGACCACATCTGTACACAGTATTCCAGATGTAGGCGTGCCATGGATTTATATAAGGGCGATAAGATATTCTCCATCTTATTCTCTATCCCTTTTTTAATGATTCTTAACATCCTGTTTGCTTTTTTGACTGCCGCTGCACACTTCATGGACGTCTTCAGAGAACTATCCACAATGACTCCAAGATCTCTTTCCTGATTAGTTGTAGCTAAATTAGCCCCCATCATATTATATGTATAGTTGGGGTTATTTTTTCCAATGTGCATTACTTTACATTTATCCACATTAAATTTCATTTGCCATTTTGTTGTCCAGTCACTTAGTTTGGTGAGATCTTTTTGAAGTTCTTCACAGTCTGCTTTGGTCTTAACTACCTTGAGCAGTTTAGTATCGTCTGCAAACTTTGCCACCTCACTGTTTACCCCTTTCTCCAGATCATTTATGAATAAGTTGAATAGGATTGGTTCTAGGACTGACCCTTGGGGAACAATACTAGTTACTCCTCTCCATTCTGAAAATTTACCATTTATTCCTACCCTTTGTTTCCTGTCTTTTAACCAGATCTCAGTCCATGAAAGGATCTTCCTTCTTATCCCATGACTACTTAATTTACGTAAGAGCCTTTGGTGAGGGACCTTGTCAAAGGCTTTCTAGACATCTAAGTATACTATATCTACTGGATCCCCCTTGTCCACATGTTTGCTGACCCCTTCAAAGAACTCTAATAGATTAGTAAGACATGATTTCCCTTTACAGAAACCATGTTGACTTTTGCCCAACAAATTATGTTCTTCTATGTGTCTGACAATTTTATTCTTTACTATTGTTTCAGCTAATTTTCCCAGTACTGACATTAGACTTACCGGTCTGTAACTGCCGGGATTGCCTCTAGAGCCCTTTTTAAATATTGGCGTTACATTAACTATCTTCCAGTCATTGGGTACAGAAGCTGATATAAAGGATAGGTTACAAACCAGAGTTAATAGTTCTGCAATTTCACATTTGAGTTCTTTCAGAACTCTTGGGTGAATGCAATCTGGTCTCGGTGACTTGTTACTGTTAAGTTTATCAATTAATTCCAAAACCTCCTCTAATGACACTTCAATCTGTGACAAGTCCTCAGATTTGTCACCTACAAAGGACGGGTCCAGTTTGGGAATCTCCCTAACATCCTCAGCCGTGAAGACTGAAGCAAAGAATTCATTTAGTTTCTCCGCAATGACTTTATCGTCTTTAAGTACTCCTTTTGTATCTAGATTGTCCAGGGGCCCCATTGGTTGTTTAGCAGGCTTCCTGCTTCTGATGTACTTAAAAAGCATTTTGTTATTACCTTTTGAGTTTTTGGCTAGCTGTTCTTCAAACTCCTTTTTGGCTTTTCTTATTACATTTTTATACTTAATTTGGCAGTGTTTATGCTCCTTTCTATTTACCTCACTAGGATCTGACTTCCACTTTTAAAAAGATGTCTTTTTATCTCTCACTGCTTCTTTTACATGGTTGTGAAGCCACGGTGGCTTTTTTTTAGTTCTTCTACTATGTTTTTAAATTTGGGGTATACATTTAAGTTGGGCCTCTATTATGGTGTCTTTGAAAAGTGTCCATGCAGCTTGCAGGGATTTTACTGTAGTCACTCTACCTTTTAATTTCTGTTTAACTAACTTCCTCATTTTTGCATAGTTCCCCTTTTTTAAATTAAATATTGTGGAACCGAACTCGGAAATGTAATGGGACTGGTCATTCACATTGTCAATTGGATTCTTGTCCAAGCCCTTAATCACTGTTAATTTCAGTCACTGCTCAAGGAAGTAGATTCTGAATCCCCCGATCTACTAACACAGAATGTTCGCTGGTTATTGCAGCAAAGTTTTGTCTTGTTCTGCCACCTGCATTAACGAGATTAAGTAATTTTTTAATATGAAGGGTGTCAAACCACCGAGCTTTCAGACTGTGACTGGTTGCTCAAGTTTTACTATCTTGTCAACATTACTGATCATTTGAATGAGTTGAGCCTTAAGCTGCAAGGGCAAGGAAATACAACCCTGACTCTGCAGCAGGCAATATTTGGCTCTGAGTCAAAATTGACTGTCTTCATCAAAGATATCGAGATGGGAAGACTGGCACATTTTGAAAGATTACGAACGTTTCATGACTCATATCAGACAGAGAATCCAAGTAACAGCCTTGATTTGCAGCAGCTTGCCGCGTTTGTTTTTGAGCTCCTGGTGGCATTCAAGTTTCACTTTCTTGACTTTTGCAAATGCAGTGCTTTGCGTGATTCGTCCACATAAGGCATCCATTGAAGAACTGGATTTGACAGTCATTCCAGGCATCTCAGTCAGCGATTTTGAAATGGAAATAGCAGATTTCAAGGAGTCAGATATCTGGGTGGAAAAATTTGTCAAGCTGAATTCTTATTTAGGATGCCTTGCTTGACAACATGCAGAATTGGCAAAACTGCACAAATGGACTGACATGAAGAAATTGAAGCGTGATGATAATCTGAATCTGCAAACTTGGAAAGAACTTCCTGTCACAAATAACACCATGCAGAATGTCAGCTTGGCCTTACTTTCAGTGTTTGGCACCACCTCTATGTGTGAGCAGGCTCTCTCTCATTTGAATCACATCAAAGGTAATTTGTGCTCAGGATTGACAGAAGACTGCCTGAACGCATGCATGAAGCTGAATTTGACCAGATATGAGGTAAACTTCAAAGAAATGTGCGAAAAGATGATGCAGCAGAAGTCCCATTAAATAAAGTCTTGAGTATAATGTTTCATTTATGCTATTACTAATCATCATGTCAATTATTAGTAATATGAAGTTGTGTATTTCCAGTCATGTAAATGGGCATTCTTATACTAGCTCTTTGTTGACCACTTGTTCTGAATTTTGATGTAGCTTGGCACTTGGTTTGAAAAAGTTGCTGACCCCTGTACTAGGGATGTAATAGGGTAGTCGATTAACCGATAAGCAAAAGCTTATAGGTTAATGCTATAGACTACATGCATCCCCCAACCTTTGCCAGTAATTTTTTTAGCAGGTTGGCCAGCAGCCTGGCTCAGTCCTGGCTCATTCTGGGGCCAGGACCTACCCCTGCTGCAGCTCTGCATTTAAAGTGTATTAGGAGCTAGGCAGGCAGGCAGCCCGGCTCAGTTCCGGCATGTGCTGGGTCCAGGAGCTCAGTCCCCAACCTGGACAGCCCCCTGCCACTCTGCGCTGCTGCCTCTGTATCAGAGGCAGCAGCACATGGCAACAAGCAGTCGGTCCTTGAGGGGAGCTGATATTTAAACTGGCTCCCCTCGCGGACCAGCTCCTGCCTGGCACCCCGCGCTGATGGTCCTGATACAGAGGCAGGACTGTGGAGTGGCAGAGGGCTCCTCGGGAGTGGGGCCAGAGTGTACTGGCTGCCAGCCCTGCCTCCGGGGACTATAGAACCTCATGAATTCTCATAGGTTACTCAACTATTCTAAGAACATAAGACGGGGCAAACTGGGTTAGACCAATGGTCCATCCAGCTCAGTATTCTGTCTGCCAAAAGAGGCCAATACCAAATACTGACAGTGGCCGGGGAGATATGTTAGAGATCTATAAAATCATGACTGGTGTGGAAAAAGTGAATAAGGAAAAGTTATTTACTTATTCCCACAATATAAGAACTAAGGATATTAAATATCAAGTAATTTACTAGTTGAGTAGTTGATGGAATTTCCATTGACTACTTGACTAGTCGATAGGCACGTCCGCATTCCTCCTTTGAAATGTACAAGAGCCCCTACTGGGGCTCTTGTACATTTCAAAGGAGGAATGCGGAACTCCAAGTGCAGCCCAGGACCAGCGGGAAGTCCCACTGACTCTGGGCTGTAAGCGGCATGCCAGCTTTGAAATGTACAGGAGTCCCCAGCGGGGACTCAGAGTCCCCTGCTGACCCTGGGCTCCATGCTGCGCTGTCGCTTTGAAATGCCACGCGGAGCCCGGGGTGAGCTTCAGACTCCTTAGCTGCCCCTTGGCTCTGCGCACTGCGCTGGAACATGGGATCAGCTGCGGAGTCCCCAGCTGACCCCAGGCTCCAAGCGGCGCTGCCGCTTTAAAATGCCATGCTGGCATTTCAAATGGTGGCATTTCAAATGCCATGGTGGGATTTCAAAAGGGCACTCCTCCACTGATCCCAGGCTGACCTGTGCAGTGCTGCCCCTTTGAAATGCCACCTTGCATTTCAGAGCAGCGCTTCATGGAGCTGACCCGGGCTCCATGCAGTGCTTCCCCTTTGAAATACCACCACAGCATTGCGGGGCTCCTCCAGTGGCACAGAGGATAAGGTACCTAACTTTGGAACCAGAGGTCAAGGGTTAAATCCCTGCCCCCAGCCTCAGGTCACCAGAATGTAGGGAGGTTGGGGAACTCCTCCAGTGGCACAGCACAGGCTCTGTGTGGTGCTACTGCTTTGAAGTAGCCCCCCTCTCTTGCTGCCCCCATCTGATAGAGGCAGCAAGTGGGGGAATTGACTAGTCAACTCAACTACCTTGTGACGGGTCGCCCCCGACCCGCACGGGAGAGGGTGGGGGCTGCTGCGCCGCGGGAAGCAGAGGGCAGACCCAAGCCCCTCTCCGCGGCCGCGGCGCAGGCATAGGAAGCCGGCGGGGCCGCGCCGCCCCGCGCCTCCGCCGGCAGGGAAGGGCTAGCCACTCCCCGACGGCCGCGCCGCAGGGGAAGGGGGCGGGGCTAGCCAACCGGGGCACGGCTGGCCACGCGGGCACGCCCGGAAGGAGGGGCCCGCAGTGGCGTCACGCGGCGGGCCGGTTCGTGCGCGCCGCCAGCGGGAAGGGGGCAGCCTCCTCGCAGGGAGGGAGGAGAAACCCCGGTCCCAGGACGGACCCCGAGGGACTCCGCGATCGGCAGCCAGCCCGGCCGCGGCCCCGAGCCTCCCGGGAAGGTCTCCGCAGCTGGCGGTCAGCCAGCCCCGGCTCGGACGGCGGGTGGACCCCACTCCGACAGCCCTGGAGAGGGCAGCCAGGGCGGGAAAGGATTCGGCGGCGGGAACGGACGCCCGAGGTATCGCCTGGACAACCGCAGACCGAACCGTCTGAACCGGGGTAGGTCTCAGAGGTGGGGGCAACAACCCAAGGGAACCCTGGGAGGGAGGAAGGAGCCCGGGGCAGGGCGCTTTTGGCGACCGTGGGTAGGCGGGTTACGGCCGGAGCGACCCCCGTCTACCGCGTTGGGGCGCGAGCAAGCCCCGACGCTTAGGGCCCCGGGCTGGGACCCGGAGAGAGGGCGGGACCGGGTCCCCCTCCCTCCCCGCCGGAGGAGCCTCTAGCCTTGGGCACCAACGGAGGGGGCGTGCCTCAGAGCCAGGGGCCGTCCCAGGTAGGTACTGGATCCAGGGGCTCCAGCCCCATCCCGCAGGGACGGGTAACCGTCACCGGGTTCGCCGACCCCCCCTTCCATCCAGGGAGGGGTGATCGCCCGATTGCCGGACCGCCCGACCAGGGGGCCGGGAAGGATTCGGCCAAAAAGGGGGAGGCAGGGTCCGCCGAACCCCCCTCCCGGCCGGGAAGGGGGTGATCGCACCCCGAACCCTTCACATACCTGATAAGCATTTGCTTATCCAATTGTCAACTAGTTGACTATTCCTTAACATCCTTAATAAGAACTAGGGGTCACCAAATGAAATTAATAGGCAGCAGGTTTCAAACAAACAAAAGGAAGTTTTTCTTCACTCAGCACACAGTCAACCTGTGTAACTCTTTGCCAGAGGATGTGCTGAAGGCTAGGACTTTAACAGGATTCAAAAAAGAGCTACATAGATT
Source organism: Rafetus swinhoei (assembly GCA_019425775.1). Lineage (NCBI taxonomy): Eukaryota > Metazoa > Chordata > Testudines > Trionychidae > Rafetus > Rafetus swinhoei. The sequence continues at coordinate 225,942,067 of CM033424.1, forward strand.
CATGGAGGTTAGGTCCATCAATGGCTATTAGCCAGGATGGGTAGGAATGGTGTCCATAGCCTCTGTTTCTCTGGAGGTCTGTGACAGGAGTGGGATACCATGAGGATTATCTGTTGTGTTCCCTTCCTCTGGGGCATCTGGTGTTGGCCACTGTCAGCAGACAGGATACTGGCTGGATGGACTGTTGGTCTGACCCAGCATGGCCATTCTTATGTTCTTAGAATAGTTGAGTAACTGATGAGAATTCATGAGGTTAATCGACTATTCAGTTAACTGATATTTAAGATCTCTACCGTGTACTAGAGACACTCTTATAAAATAGTGGAACACATCCCTTATCCGCAGTTCTTTGCCAGCAACAATATGGATATATTCCAGTTGACTTTGTATCCATTATATGCCTTGTGTGAGATTCTGTGGTGCACCCCAGGGTATGTCTACACTAGCTTGTTAGTTCGAGCTAGGTAGGCAAATGAGGGCAACCGGGGTTGCAAATGAAGCCCGGGATTTAAATATCCTGGGCTTCATTTGCATCTTCCCGGGCGCCGCCATTTTAAAATCCCCTTACTCCGAACTCCGTGCCCGCGGCTGCACGGGGTAAATGGTCGAATTAGGATCTCTAATTCAAACTACCGGTACACCTTGTTCCATGTTCCATGAGGAATACCGGTAGTTCGAATTAGAGATCCTAATTTGAACTACCTACTCCGTGCCGCGTGTAGCCACGGGCACGGAGTTCGGACTAAGGGGGATTTTAAAATGGCGGTGCCCGGGAAGATGCAAATAAAGCCCGGGATATTTAAATCCTGGGCTTCATTTGCAACCCCGGTTGCCCTCAATAGCTCGAACTAACGAGCTAGTGTAGACATACCCTCAGAGAGTTATTTCTTGTAGCATAGGTGGAGAGAAGAGGTTAGCTTCAACTCACTTTTGCTCCCTCCTGTCCTGATCATAGGCTGCTGAGCAGCCCCTGCCATAGTTCAGGCTGCCCTAGGTGTCTATCTAAATTACAGCAGCCTTCCTGGACTACCCTAAACCATCACAATGTTTTCTAAACATTCCATAGTACTACATGCGGCAGCCCCACACCCAACACACCCTTCTCACCCCCAGCCTCATCCCTACATCAGGACATGCAAAAGGGGGCCTGGAAGACAGTCTTACAGCTGTCTTTGTAGTCCCTATTCCGAGAGAATTTCTTCCAGCAGGATTGGGGGCTTTTAGCGCTCCTTTATGGTGCTTGAGGCCTTTAAACCGGAGAACACAGTGGGGAGAGGACTGAAATCCTTATAATTTTAAATAGAGTTCAATGCTTTCCCCCCCTAAAGAATGTAAAAAATTGCTTCCTAAACAATTTTAAAAAAATCTAAACACAAAATGGAAAATATGTGGAATACACTTTTCCATATGTTCATATAAAATAAAAATATATAATAAACTATTTGACCCAGACTGAAATAGATTAGCCCTAAAAAATCTAGTGAACAGACTGAAACAGCTATATAAGGCAAAGACATTGGAAACTATCTGAAGTGAACTGGAATTGTGAGTGGGAATTTAATCAGTTTTCTGGTTGAAAAAGCTGAGAGAGCCTTGAGATACACTAGACAACTTGTCTTGGAAAATTGAATGATGTAAACAAACTGCTCATCAGAAAATTAAAGGAAAACAAGGAAGCTATTTTGTATCCAGTCTGCACACTACTAAAGGACTTGATTACTGAAAGAAATAGTATGAAGTTTTTGCATGTTTTTCATGTCACAATACATCCATATGAACAGAAAATAGCAGTCTGGATTATATCTTCCAATACCCCTTTTATATGATCCTTCTGATTTCCAATGCAACCTCCAACAAGCTGCATTCTTTACCTCTTCAGTGATTTCAATGCTACAAACAATAAAAAGTTATTTCAAATATATACCTGGGAAATTCTGAACCCTTGCAGATGGATGGAATATAAAACAAACAATCTATATAAGAAAGATATATTGCTGTGCTCTGAAGCAGGAAAATTCTGGTGATTCAGTATTTACGGGTAGGTGTTTTGGCACCAAACAGAAGAGAAACACCTTGGCTGCGTCTAGACTGGCAAGTTTTTCCGCAAAAGCAACCGCTTTTGCAGAAAAACTTGCCAGCTGTCTACACTGGCCGCTTGAATTTGCGCAAGAACACTGATGATCTAATGTATGATTGTCAGTGTTCTTGCGCAAATACTATGCTGCTCCCGTTCGGGAAAAAGCCCTCTTGCGCAAATGTATTTGCGCAAGAGGGCCAGTGTAGACAGCTCAGGACTGTTTTGCGCAAAAAAGCCCCGATGGCGAAAATGGCGATCGGGCTTTCTTAAGAAAAACCGTCTAGATTGGCACGGGCGCTTTTCCGCATAAAAAGTGCTTTTGCGCAAAGCGTCCGTGCCAATCTAGATGTTTTTCACAAATGCTTTTAACGGAAAAACCTTTCCGTTAAAAGCATTTGCGGAAAATCATGCCAGTCTAGACGTAGCCCTTATGGAGAAACCCTACATTACTGGAGCTCAAGTTAATATGGGATCCTAAGGTGTAGGAGAACCACTTCTAGCACATATGAGGCCTACCTTACCAGAATAAAACTAACATTTTTACACTGTGTTTCCAAACTGTGGAGGGTGGGATTCCTCTAAATAAAACAAAAATATACCACAGCAATTGTGGGGAACAGAGCCTTTCTGGCTTTGGGAGTTAAAGAAAAGGAAAAGGAGAAAAAGAGATATCCAGGAGGGAGATTAATGAAAGACTGTGGTTCATCATAGAATCATAGGATATTGGAACTGGAAGGAACCTTGAGAGGTCATCAAGTTCAGCCCCCTGCCCTCAAAGCAGTACCAAGCACCATTTAGATCGTTTTTTAAACTTTAAAAAAATCCCTTTCAGCAGTTTTAAAACACCGTTTCCTTTGCCTATTGATATTTTTGTCCTCAGCCGAAAGGAAGAAACTAAAGCAATATCTTGTTTGCTGTCAACAGTTTGGTAAATCTGAACCCAAGAGTGGTTCAGAGCACAGGGCATGGTACTGTAATCAGAAAGAGAACTGCATATTCAAAGACTAGCTATTGTGACACCACTGTACACTTATGTAAATCTGTGTTCCAATTAGCTCGTAATTGATATCAGAATTTAAGAGTAAATATTCAGTATGGCTATTGGGGACTTCCATACAGTAAATAGGCAATTCAGACCACCAGAACTGATCTGGGTATAGACAACAGCATAATCATGAAAAAAACAGCCATGCATCAGTATCTATATATTATCCACTAGATAAGAAAATTGCATGTCAGTACAAAAATACGCAAACCTTGAAAATAAGAATATTTCTCAGGCATGGCTAACTCATACTGTAATATAAATACTTACCAAATGGTTACACAGCACAGCATAATATAAATGTATAATAAATAAATAAATACATAAATAAACGTAGAAAGGCATGCAGTTATGGTTAACATAGGAATTTCACTTTGGAATTTTCTGACTTCTCCGGATTTAGAATCACAAATTAAGAGTGCAGTAAGTCTTAAGCATCAAAATTTTACAGATTTCAGAGAAGAAAAAGCACTCAGGAGAAATTTAGTGTACAGGCTACATTTCGTTGCAAATCATCATGTTTATTAAAGTTGATTATTTAAATCCAGGTTGCCTGCTTGCTGATTTAAATCCTAATTAAAATTGGTGAAACAAATAGTTTTGATTTAAAATCAATTCACCCTGCTCTCAAGCCTACACAATATCTGGTTTTCTTTGAACTTCATCCGGTCTATTAAACTTTTTTTTGGCAAAGTAGTGCTTAAATCTGAATGTAGCATGCCAGGGGGAGTCAGACTAAATCCACAGATAATCTCTGCTACGTGGATGACTTTGTGAGATTGTGTATACAGCATCAAAATTGCACTGGCCTTTCTTTGCAGCCATATCACATTACAAAGTCACATCTAATTTGTGTCCATTCTTACACCTAGGCTTCTTTCAGCATTGCTGTTTCCCTGATTGAAACACAGATATTAAATGAAAAGAAAGCACATTATTTTCCCCACATGTATTTTTTTTCCAAGTGGAGTCTCATTTTGTTATTTCCAGCCCATGTTTCTAATCTATTTAGCTTCCTTTGTGTAATTTCTATGTGGTTACTGAGGTTTAGAACTCCTTCCTGAAATAGCATCATCCAAGAATGTCATGCACAAACTCTTTACTGTCTCTTCCAGAGCACTAATGAAGAGGTTAAATAAGACACAGCCTATCACCTATCCCTATGGTACTTCAAGTACCTCTGCTAAACACAAAAACACTGCCTTTTCATTTTAACTTTCAGTCTATAATTTTCTAAGTGAAAAGTTGTTTCAAACCAGAAATTTTCATATAATGTTGACAATTTCCAAAGCCTTTCTTCACACAGCATTTTTTTCAGATGGGGAACCTCATTCATCCTGACCATGTCTCATGAAATTTGTTTTCATAGATTAGCATTTTTCAAAAAAACAAAAAAAGTTTTTGTCAACAGATTCCCAACCAGCTCCAATGATGGGAACAGCAGCTAGACATCCAGTCTCTAACTCCTGGGGCATGTCTATGCATGTGTCCACACAGCAAGCCCGTTATTTCGAAATAATTTCAAAATAATGGGGCGACTTATTTCAGAGTCTGTAACCCTTATTCTGGGAGGAATAATGCCTATTCTGAAATAGTTATTTTGGAATAGGGCGTGTGTAGACAGCACACCTGGAGTTATTTTGAAATAAGAGGTCTGCTGGCCCCTCTGTCCACACTCAGGGCAACTCTCTAGTACCGCTTCCCCTGCAGCCCTTAAAGCCGCAGCCACAGGGGAAAGGGCTTGTGGCAAAACGCAGGCCCTGGCTGCCCTGAGCCACAGAGCAGCAGCCTGCACAGCTGTCCCTGCTGCCATGAGCCATCCCTGTGCTCCATCTGAGCCCTCCATGGCTGCAGCTGAGCAGGCAGCCAGCTCCCAGGACCCTGCCAGGGGATGAAGGTGGCGTGCACCTTCCTGGTCTGGTGCAGAGATCCTGGACCTCATTTTGGTCTGGGGCGAGGAGGCAAACCTCCAAGATCTCCATGCCAGATGCAGGAATGCCGACGTCTATGGCTGAGAGCCTGGGCACCAAGGGTCATATCTGCCACTCCCAGCCTCAGCCCTGAGCCTCTCCTCTGTCCTCCTTCCCCTTTTAAATCCCTCCTCCCCCATCCAATGTTCTCATCCTTCCTTCCCCGTTCAAGGTTCAAGGTCAAGGTTCTTTCCCCAGCCCCTCCCCAGTTACATTTACCCCAAATAAAACCAAAGAGTTTATTTTTTGAAAACAAAAAGCGTAGTTTATTGTTTCTGCAGGGGAAGAAGGGAGGGCAGGGGAAGGGAGGGGTATGGGAGGAAAGGTCAAGAGGGGCAATGCAGAGGCCCCTTATGGGGAAGCCCAGGGGAGAGTATCACTGGGGTCCTTGTGTGAAACTCTCCTTCGAGGCCTCCCAGATGCGCACAGCCTCCGATGGGCTTGCCGGATGGAAGCTGTCCATGGCTGTTCAAAGGTCTTGCCGATCCAGTCAGCCCTCTGCCCCCCACCCTGGGAGGAACGTCTCCCCTTGCTTTCACAAATATTGTGAAGGACACAACACACCACCACCACTTGGGGGAAGTTCTGCTCCCCAACATCCAGGTGGCTGAGGAGGCAGTGGAACCTTCCCTTCAAACACCTGATAGCGCCTTCCGCCACAATGCAGGCCCTGCTGAGCCTGGCACTGAAGTAGCCCTTGCTTTGGTCCAGGTGCCCAGTGTAGAGCTTCATTAGCCAGGGAAGCAGAGGGTAGGCTGCATTCCCCACAATACAGATTGACATGTCCATGTCCCCGACCCTGGTGGTGTGGTCGGGGAAAAAGGTGCCAGTGTGCAGCGTCTGGAATAGGCTGGAGTTGTGGAAGACACGAGTGTCATGCGCCTTCCCCGACCACCAGACGTCGATGTCCGTGAACTGCACGCAGTGGTCGATAAAGGCCTGCAGGACCATGGAGGAGTACCCTTTGTGGTTGATGTATTCAGATGCCTGGTGGTCGGGAGCCCAGATAGGGATGTGGGTGCCATCAATAGCCCCCCCTCAGTTGGGGAAGCCCATGTCGCAAAGCCAGCAATGATCGGGTCCACATTGCCCAGGTTGATGACCCTCACCACCTGTAGAAGGAGACAGAAAAACAAACAGAGAATCACAGGGGCTCCAGGGCCCTCGGGAGGTCCATGAGCCCACTCTCCTCCCCTCCACACACCAGAAGCAACCCCCTACTTACCTCATCCCCTGTCAGGGCTTTGTGAAGGTGGGACTGAAAAACCGCTCGGGAAGGGAGCTTGACACCTCCTCCCCCACTTTCCTGCAGAACCCAATTCCAGAAGTTCTCCACCCTCCTGGGACAACAGCCTGAGAGTATCACACCTGCATGACTACCGCCCCAACGCTTGATCTCCCCATGCCGAACTGGTTCCTGATGGCTCGGTAGCTGTCGGGCATGGCGAGCTTGCAGATGGCAATGATGACCCACTTCTGGAGGATGGCGGGACTCATCTGGGTGTCCCATTGCCTAAAGGCAGGGGCAAGCCACTCACATAGCTCCAGAAAGGTCTCCTTCTGCATGTGGAAATTCTGGAGCCACTGCTGGTCATCCCCCTGCTCCATAACGATCCGGTCCCACCAGTCGGAACTGGTGTCCAGTTGCCAGAAGTAGCAGGGCATGGTATACAGGGGAGGGTGGGTGGGGTTCTACTGCATGAGCAGTACCCACAGAGGGATGAGGAAGTTCCCTGCAATGAGCTTGTGGTTGTGTCCCTGCAGGGCCAGGAAGGCAGTCCTCAGAAAGTGCTGCAGGAGGTGCAGCACAACCTGTAAGAGCCGTCGACTGCTCAGAGGCAGCTCCGGCTCCATGGTTAGAGTGCTGAGGTGTCTGCAGGGGCAACAACAGCAGGCAGAGAAAAGACTTTGCTGCCCCTCCATGAGGTAGGCAAAGGAGAAGAACCTGAGACATGACTGTACGGGGGGGTCCCTTTAAGCTCAAGCCTCAGATAACCTCAGGCAGCAGCTCTAGGAAGAGACTGCTGTCCTGGTGCCCTGCCTGAAGTACTTCCAGGAGGCCTTAAATGCGATTCAGCATCCAATGAGTGTGGACGCTCTATTTCAAAATAGCTCAGTGCTATTTCGATCAACATTTGCTGTATAGATGCTCTATTGCAAAATAAGCTATTTTGCAGTATTGCTTCTGGAATAGCTTATTCTGAAAAAAGCGTGCAGTGTAGACGTACCCCCTAGAGGCCTGGTCTACACTAGATCAGGCAGGTTGGCTTAAGGTACATCATCCAGCTACGCAAAATGAGTAGCTGGATTCGCCTTACCTTAAACCAAGCCACCGCAGCGTCTACACTGAATAAAGAGTACAGGACACTGGCAGGGCAGCTAAATCGCACGCTAGAAGATCGACTTCCAGAGGGTTGATCTTTTCCACAGTATAGACATGCTCTCAGAGTGGTATAGCTCCTCATTGTTCTTCACTGTTATTTGCTAATCAAGTAAATGAATACTACAGGTTGGACCTCCCTGGTCTAGCACTCTTGGGACCTAAGCAATCCTCAAACCAGAGAATTTGCCACACCAGGGGAGGTCAATGGCAGTCCTCTCCTGTTGGCCTCCAGGCTCTGCTCCTGGGGGCAGCCAGGCTCTGCTCCCAGCCCCAGCTGGTCCCCTTGCTGCTGGCTTCTGCTCCTGCTCCAGGCCACTGGCCCACCTGCTGCCGGGGCTCTCTGGACTGGCAATATCCTTGGTTCTGCTGCCACGATTTTTCCCTCTGAGTGCTCCAGCTCTAGAGCATCCAGAGGGTTCCCAAGGATGCTGGACCCTGGATATTGCTAGTCCCAAAGAGTCCTGGATCAGAGAGGTTCAACCTGTACTGAAATACAAGGAGGTGGAGGAAAAAAGGCTACACATATCAAAGGAGATAGGCCATGAAGACATGGTTACTCTCTGTAAACTTTTTCTACTCAATAATGTTTTATTTTTAATTTTCACAATACCTTTCAGTGTGTCTCCTGAGAAGTTAAGAGGACATTGAGAAAGAAACCAAAATATACCTATTGCTACCTTCACTTCTCAGATTGCTTGCAAGGTAACAGTTTGTTTAACTTCATTGCTGACTGCCAGTACAGCCTTTTACATTTCTTCTGTATTAAGTCATGTCTTGTGAACAGGGTGGAGCAGTGAATTATTGCATTTTTTTTACTTCTTTAGAGACCAATTCTTGGCTCCAATGCAGGCTACAAGTGAAATGAGTTGGGTAGTCTCAGGAAAATGTCTTGTAAACACCATTGCTCACCGGAAAGTTGCACAAAGCACTGCACAACTTTGGTCTGTACCAAATGAACGGAATCTGGATTACATTAATACTGTACAATAAGAATGAAAGATACTTTAATCAGGACAAAAAGGCAGTTTTTAGTAAATCAGTTCAAGTGAACATTTGCATTATAAAATGGAGATGTAACTTTATTGCATTCTATTTTACTACAACCTGGACAATTCATACATATTTTCTGTTCAAAAGTCAGTTAATCTGTGCTCATAAAAAGGACCAAGCGCCTTGAAGACTGAAAGGCCAGATCTTCGCTCCTATTTCCACATGCTTTGTGCATCGCCAGCACTGCAAAGCAGCTGCAAATCTGGCACATCTGCCACACTGAGTATTCCCTCAGGGAAGTTTCTGCCTTTTTGTTACTCATCTCCAGGGAAAAGCTGGGGGTCAGTGGGACACTGCACTCCACTGCTTAGCCCTTGGAACCTCAGGCAGCTGGGTCTAGTTAAGAACACTTGCAAGAGTGCTCTAAATTGTTCTGGGTGAAGGTGGCCTCAGGATCCACGGAAATGAAATGTAACAAAATCACCTATTTGGTCACTGTAGGGTACCTAGCCTTGAAGTTTCCATTTATCCCCACAACAGATACACACAAGCAGCATCACTGACACATCACCCCACCAATAAGCCTTAATTCTGGTCTAATGAGTCCATTCCTAGGGAAGAGAAGAGTCTCTTCTGAGCAGAAAGGGTGATGGGGGGAGAAATGACAGGGGGGAGAGAGAAGAATGCACTTGTGACACTGCACCAATTCCTTAGGAGTTGCAGGTGAATGAGGACAGATACAGGGATGGATTTAAGCAATAGGCCACAACTTTATTAATTTAATACAGGGGAGGGGAACCATCTGCCCTGTTTCCCTGTACCAGCCATTTAAGAGAGTTCAGTACAGAGGTTTCAGGATTCGCATTATATAGGCCATATCCCAGACTCTCATAGCCCATAACGCTTTTACTTGTGTCCTCTCCCCTCGCCCACTCTGAAGAGGAGAGAAGGTACCAAAGAGGGATCTCAGACTGCAATATACAAAAGCAATGCAAGTATACTGCTATCCTGTTGGGGGTGTGGCAGTGTATGCACACCCTGTCCCAAAAGGAGGTTTAGTGGATTAGTGGACGCCGCCATTAACATCACTTGTCCATCTCCAACCCCTCTGCCCTGGAGTCTAAGAACCAAAGGCTTTGATAGCCTCAGTGCCTCGGGCAGCAACGCCTAATAGTCAGTCAGTAGAGCGGCCCTATGGTGTAGCACAGCGTGGCCTCTGGACTGTACCCAAGGGGACACCAGCAAAGTGGGGAGAGGGCTGGCAGCCCAGGGAGTGGTGCCCAGCCTTCTGATTTATAGCACTATAGACTGGCCTAATCCTGGGTGAGATCCTGAAATGCTGTTGGTCTTCTCACTTCAGATATTTCAACAAAGCACAGCATTAAGCTGTAGGATGCATTTGATCTGTTGTACAGTTGTATTCTATGACTGACCAAGACACAAAATGTCTACAGCTAAATGGCTGAGACAGAAGATTTTGTTTCTGATTAGGGGATGAAGTGGCCCAGGAAAAAGCCACTAAGATTAGAACCTCAGGGACCAATTTTCAGAAGTGATCAGCATACACAATTCAAGTTGAAATCAATGGAAACTGCAAGTATTGCACTTCTGAAAATCAAGCCTCCATTGAACAATATTGAAATTATATTTCTTTCTTTGCTGGTTGTAAACAAATAAACAACGCAAGCAGAACATCTCTGAAGGAAAGTAAAAACCAGAGGAAGCGCCTTATAATAATAATATAAATATGGAAAAATACAGTCAACAAGTGTTACTAAGGCTTATAACATTTCATATTTTCTGTTCTAACAAATACACTACCTGGTGGTAATGTAATTCAGAAATTGCTTACTTGGCACTACATTATTTTAGCTACCTATTTTCTTTACTAGTGCCTTGTTAAACTCTTTTCTCTTGTTTTAGCTACATTAATCCTCTGCATTGAAAACACACACACACACACACACACACACACACACACACACACACACACACCCCAGGGCCGGATTAAGGGGGGGGCTAGCTGGGCAGCTGCCGGGCCTGGGGCGCCTGATGGCAGCTGTAAGGCGCGCGCGCACCCGGCTGTGCGGTGCCCGCCAGCTGCCATCAGGTGCGTGCACCTGATTGCAGCTGTAAGTGTGCAGCGCCAGGGGTGGGGCAGCGCGCGTGCGGGGCTGGGGCGCATCGCGTGCGCCAGGCGGAGCCGCATCGTTAATGCGCAGCGGCGCAGGGAATGGCAGCCCCTCAGGTGAAAAATGTTGATGTGGATCCTCTGGCCTGATACCTAAAACTTAGCTTGAACTGGGTACATTGCTCCAGGCTGTGAAACATTTCACGTTGTGCCACCTAGTTAGGGTGACCTAATTTTGGCTCTAGACACAGATAGGTTGACCTAAGAATTCTTCCATTGAGCCATCTACCACCTCCTGAGCAGGTGATTTATTATAATGACAGAGAAACCCTTTCTATTGCTGTAGCACCTGTCTACATGACAGCGCCATACCACTTGTTTTGTGGACACACCCTCTGTCAGCACAGCTTCTATGGGAGTTTAAGTGACGCAGAGTCTTGCACCTCTGCACCATGGGTAAATGTCACCCTGAATGTGTTTAATGATCATTGTTTCAATTATTATTTTAGTACATTCAATCTATTACATTATAATTACTTTGTTAGTTTCTCTCTACACAGATGCTAAAAATTCAATTCTAAGTGTTCTTTTTCAATTGCCCCTAGTCAGGAAATAGCTGTTTTCTCCTAACTTGTACAGACATATATGTTTTGTTGTGGCTTTAAACCTAGTTTCTATTCTGCCATTTAAAGTAATTTTATAGAAAAGTTCCACAGAGTATCATTAATACTGCCTTTGGAGGGAAATTTAACATTCGATGCAATGCTAAAACCTCAGAAAAAAAAGTGTACTTAATAGTACTATACTTGTAACAGGAAGCAATCTGACATTTTAGAAATATGGCCTGGGTGATCTAATAATTTTTTTCAATCACTATCTCTTCTGCAGAGAAACTATTACATTATTCCCAGGGGTTCTAGGCAACTACAGTTTAATCTTATTCAGAGAGCCTGCATGCTAAAGAACTCATCTTTTGAAAACATCCCACTTTGTTGTAATTGTATTGACCAGTATTCTTAATGAAACAATGCTATATTGTGTTTCACCACTCTACTGTAGATGAATCTTCCACCCCTTGCATCACTATATGAGCAGTTTCATCTTGGGAGAAAGAGAAAAGACACAGTCCTGAATGCATTTCAACCATTAGTAGCAAAAATTTAATCTCCACATTTTATTACATGAATGAAGAGGAGGAGAATCAGGATTATCTGTAAGCTAGGACAACAATATAGCGCTGTGCTGTCAACCATACAGTTCTGATAAATGTGAACTCGAGTGATCTGGAATCTATCATTAAGAACACATCTGTTTAGGTCAAGTGATTCAATGTACATAATCTAAACCCTTTACATTTTATTTACTTTGTTGGATACATTTTACAGTACTTTTGTACACTTTTTTTTTCTGTAGACTTTAAAGTCAGACAACATACTCAAGCCAATCCTATAGCTTTTATGCAAACAAAATGTCCCTGAAATGATTGAACCATAATGTGATCTTACTTGCATAAATTTGAGCTCCACTGAAGCTATTCAAATAACTTCAGACTTCAATTGGTGTAAAGGAGAAAAGAATTTAGCCCAGTGAGTTTGGCTAGTATGGATTCTAGACAATGGCAGAAAATGATTTCCAGAATGACTTGTTATATATGTATTTTGTATTAGTTCAGTAAGGTATTTAATATATTACTTAAAATGGAAGTAATTAGACTGACATACTCCCCCCTCATGCCCTTAATGAAAGAAAGTAAGCAAGCATTTAAAACAACGATCAATAATATAGTTCCATGGAGAAGTTCTCCTGACATCATAAACCTTAACAACAAAGTTCAGGTTGGTTGTCACAAGAACTCTAGTGTGGGATTTTCTTGTATTAATGGTGTTTTATTTATTACTCTGTAAAATAAAATTTTGCTCTTTTAATTTAAGAATTGTTTATGTTCCAGGATCAAACAAAGTAACATTATCACTTCTTCGGGCTGTACACGTAGTCCCCATAAAAACCTGCATATTTTTGTACTGTGTGTACATTTATGTTTTTCATTCCCCTTCCCCCTTGATTTTTGCCTCTGGAGGGCTGAAATAATGTAAGGGCTGAATTTCTACCATGCAAGAGCAGAAACCCTGAGTAGACGGGGTCTTGCTTTATTTCGGTCTCACAAATAACTTTGGAATACAATGATAATGGAAAACCTAATAAAAATGGCTACAAATACATGTTATTGCACACATCTCTCTCTCAAAGTGCTATCACTTTAGGTCTGACCTTATATTCAATACACAGGCAAAATACCTACCATAAAATCCTGGCTCTACCAAAGTTAATGGCAAAAATTCCATAGACTTCAGAAAGGCCAGGATTTCACTTCAGATTTCTTAAAAAATGCGATTGTTAAAATTTTTCCTTTGAATTTGTTTTAAATGGGAATTCCATTGTGTACTTTTTTCCTTTGTCTCTATAAACTCTTGTCGTTTGTTATGTTTTAAACAGAAGAGAGCTATAGTCATTCTTGTATTAATTTTTTCAAATTGTTTTCTGATCATAGCTATATCTAGTCTGTGTTTAAGCATCTGTTTCTGTGTACATCTTGACATATTTACAATTATATTCTATTATATCAATTTATGGTTAAAGTTCATTGTGATTACCTTTATTACCTCATGATACAACCACAGTCAAACTCCTATAATGTCATGTCCTTGATTCATACCAGTGCTGCTGTGGACATCTTCTGGAAAAGAGCTTATTACTTAAATTTCATTTGAATTTCCTTACTCTGTAAAATTTAATTCAGGTACAGCATCTATTTTCACCTATTTTTCCTGCCACATTTCCAGAGACACATAAATATTGACTGATCATCCCAATGACTGTATAGTGAATTTATGACTCAGGGTGCGTCTACACTGCATCGTTATTTCAAGATAACTAGCGTTATTTCGAAATAACAATGTGAGCATCTACACAACCATTCTGTTATTTTGAAATAACGGACAACTTATTCTGATATCTGTAAACCTCATTGTACGAGGAATAACACTATTCTGAAATAACTATTTTGAAATAAGGTGTGTGCAAATGCTCCACTGCTGCTTTTTTGAAATAGCCCCTCACCAGGGCCATTCTAAGTTATTCCTCCCCAGTGCCTCCTGGGGCTCTAAATCGAGATAGCACGTCTACATTAGGGAAGCCTACCTCGGACTAATTTTGAGGCTTCCCTGCAGTGTAGATGTGCTATTTTGAAATAAGCTATTTAGGAATACCTGTTCTGGAATGGTTTATTTCAAAATAGTTGTGCAGTGTAGATGTACCCTTAGTCTGAATTGGCACACAGGATCCTCCTGTCTGAGCTTCCAGTAACCACCAGACAACACAGTCTGCTATTGAGTAGTAGAAAGTTAGAATAGTAAGTGAGAAGGATCTTGGTTGTGGTGAAAAGAGAGACAAAAGCAGAAAAATAATTTTCAAATGTATTAGTCAAATGGCCAGCGGCTGATAACAAAGGAGCGATACCAGCCTTATATCAGAGAGGTAGCCATGTTAGTTTGAATCTGCAAAAGTGACGAGGAGTCCTGTGGCACCTTATAGACTAACAGATTTATTGGATCATAAGCTTTCGTGGGCAAAGACCCACTTCATCAGATGCATGTGACATCAGATGTGACATGCATCTGATGAAGTGGGTCTTTGCCCATGAAAGCTTATGATCCAATAAATCTGTTAGTCTATAAGGTGCCACCAGCCTTATAGAAATCCTAATATTCTTCCCCTTCCTAACAGCTGGGAGTTCAAGGGCTGGGCTTTTCATTGCCTCTAGACCACAGTGGTGGACACTACCACCATGTATTTCGTATTTGCCCCCTATTATAAAATGTAATCCTTTGGCTAGGAGGCATCTTGTATGTTTGTCAAGCTTTTAGTGAGCACTTATTCACAGAAATTATCATCGAAGTCCACTGAAAACATTTAAGTAATACTTAAACGTTTCCGGAAGAAATAGTCATATCCCATGTAACTGTCAAAACAGTATGCTCTAGTAGTCTATGCTCACTAGGGAAACTCCTGATTTCCTCCTTTGTAGTTTCATGAGAATTCCAGCTGTGCTATGATTTGTCTGCTCATATGCGAAGCAGTGGGGATAAAAGTTGTATTTGTACTGCCATAAAGTATGTGAGCTGCTGTTTACTAGGCATAATGGTGTAATGCTAAAGATGTTCTATGCTTGTGGTCACACACAACTGGGAAGTATTATGCAACAGCACCACTTTTTGGCACTGCCACATTCTTGAGCAGCTAAGTATTTTGTTTTGTCTTATGCCTTCCAGCATTTCTGGGGTGTGGCACTGTCTGAGCATTACACATACTCTGATCTGTTTTAAGCAACTGGGATTAAGAGATGCCAACAGAGCATGTCATGGGATGCCTTTGGGAAAATTAGAGCCCTTGGGCTTCTTTTGATTAACTATCCTCCTTTTCAAGTCTTAATGAAAGGAAATGCCTTCTTAATTGTGTTGTTAGCATAAGAACAAGGAACCAGGTGATATTTGCCAATGTGTAAACATGTCATAGTGCTTTCAAACTTCCTCAAGTCTTATTTAAAAAACAGAATGGGCATTGCTCATTTTTTGGCCATCCACTATAGACAAGATCTTAGTTCCACCATATTATAAAATTGGAGGGACCGATCTATGTTTATATACACGGAACTCAAAATACAGGTAAGAACAGAAGTCCCATCTGTGTGATCATTTATCCATCTATAGTAGCAGTATCACATGTTGCATAGACTATGAAGTCAAATATTTTAATAAGGTATCATTTCAATATTTTAGATATTGTATGATAATTTGTTCTTTGACAAATGCTTGAGGTAACTGACTCTGTGGTTGGTGTATTTGTTGGTTTGTAAACATCTAAACAAACAATTACTATTTATGGTGTAGAATTTCCTGTTTACAAAACAACAAAGAAAATCTCATTGTAATTTGTACATTTACTGATATGGAATTTTTTGGCTGGACACTTCTTCGATGCTTCTTTCCCTAGCCCTCAAGCCCTGAACCTAGCTGTCCTTAAACTTGGTCCATCTAGGAATATACAAATTCTGAGTTGTCTCAAAAAAGACTGCTTAAAAGTTACATGCAGTACAAATTCTGTAGCCACATACATAAAGCTTCCTATTGTGGATGTTTAAAATGTAAAAAATACGAACAGTGAATTTAGTTCAAACTTCGCTTACTCCTTAGACCTCACTTGGAGTACACAATACAAGCTAAGTTTGACCTTTCTTGCTTCAGCTGGGTTTCAGTTATTTTAGCAGTTTTGATTTAAAAATAATTTTTCACATATATAAAGAAAACTCAGTTAGGCATTTTGAGATTTCAGAATTCCAAATAAAATAGCCTTTGAGCTGAGATGGAACAGATCAGCCTTAAAGAAAAGTATTTGAGAAAATTATGAAAAAATTAGCTAGTAGAATACATGTTGGAATTTAATCTTACCTATAATGAGCATACCTGATATAATATAGTTAACCAGTTTTTTTTTTAAATAGTATTTGAATGTATAACCTTTTTCAGAACCATGGGAAACAAGATTGCTGCATCAATGGCGCTTGTGTTTGTGCTATAATGGAGTTTGTGTTAGACCTAATATTTGGAGGCACAAAATATCAAATATGACACAGAAGATATTTTACTAAAGACTATATTAGTGTCAGAAAGCAGGAAATATAAACAATTCAGAAAAACACACAACTGTGAAGCTGGAAAATATGCTCAACTATACAGGCAGGCAATACAACAAATAGAAAGCAATACTCAAAAAAAAGATAATGTGGAGTCTGGTAGCACTTAAAAGACTAACACATTTATTAAGATATTAGGGCATAAGCTTTCATGAATACAGCTCCCTTCCTCAGATGCTGAAGAGAAAACAGAAAAGGAGGGGTACAGAGGTGGAAGTGTGACATCAGTGCATGCCACTATTATTAATCTGCTTTAATCGAACCAGTAGTAGCTCTAGGCAATACTTTGGTATTACTAGATGGGTATGATTTACTGATTTTCCCAATAGTTTCTAATCTGTCATTCAGCCTTTGCCACCCTGTTCATTCTGCCCACACAGTAATCAAAGCTGTTGCTTCTTACACAGTTTTGCCTTGTCTTATCTCTGTTCAACTTCCCCAAAATTCTCACATATGAGTCACTGAAACACTGACTCATTTCTTCTGTGAAAAAAGTTCATAAAAAATTCAGATGAGTGCCAAATATATATCCTGTGTGGGGGTGCATTATTTGATGCATCTATAACATATGTATCTCCATATGCGAAAGTGAAATTGCAGAGCCATGTGATTGTAAACTGAACTTCTTATATGCTTGTGATCGCTTCATCTGTGCTATGTCCACTGATTTGTCTCCACTTGGAATATTCCATACCTCTGAGTAACTTCCAATAGTTGTCATTAAAATAACTTCTGCAGAATTGTGTGCTTCCTTCTTTCCTCACAAGACTGCACTCAGTCTGACATGCAGTATGGGCAAAATTCAGTCTTGGACCAGCGCTGAATTTAAGTTTCCATATCTCACACTTCTGCAAGGGCTATAAATGGGAGCTTTGACCATTGAAAAGACATTACTATTTTTAATGGCATTTGTTTAGATTCTTGTTTAAACTCCAAGGTACTGAATTTTAAAAATCACAGTATATTACATATAATAAAGCTATTTCAGGGCATTTTAAAATAATTCTTCAAAACATATTGTAATTTCTCTTTGTCTGAGGCCCATATTGTTGCACTCATGGTAACGAATATGCTTAGTTTTACAGGCAAGGGTATGAAAGATAACATCAATATAATTTTTAAAAACATTTCTGAAAATTGTTTTCCTATGCAATCTACTGTAAAATTAATAAAATAATAAAAGTTATGTAGAGAGATAGCTGATATCCTTTTAAAATATTGCTTGTATATTTTATTTTTCTTGCCTATCCTTCATTTATTGCTTGTCTTCTTAGGTTGTAAGTTCTTTGTGGAAGAAATTGTGTTTTTTGTGTATTTGGGTCATCCGTCACTTTCTGAGCACTATCACAATGTAGTAAGTAATAAGATATAGTGATCAACATTTTCAAACCAGGGTGCCTAATGTTAGCCCCCTAAACTTACATGTAGGTATCTAACTGAGCACCCCTAAATCCTGCCAAAATCAATGAATGCTACTGGTATTGAGCATCATTTTAAAAATCTGGCTGCTTGAACTTAGCTAATTTCAAGAACTCAGTTTAAAACTTGACTATGTACCCCTCATATGCAGACTGGGATAGCATTGTGGTCTAAAGCTTTTACTCGGTGATTTGGGATGACTTGCATAACTCACTTGAGGTTTTGCCATTTCTTTGTGATGTGGCCATGGCCATCCCACACACATTCTCAAAATCTTTATACCAAACTACCATGCATGCATATCTGTAGTACTATTGAGGTAGCTGGTATCCTATAGTTAAAGTTGCCTAACACTTTACATTATACAGTAGACTTCCGATAATCCGGAACCTATGGGACTTAGGTGGTGCCGGATTATCAGATATGCCGGACTATCAGGAGGTACTATAAGCAGGTTATATATATACTGTATACATTATATACTGTATATAAAGTGTTCTTAACCCTTTTATTGTACATACTATATACAGTATACTGTAATGTTTTAGTTTTTAAGCCTTTTTACCCTTTTTGCTCAGTTCAGCTGCTACACGCTGTTACCTTGTGACTCATTTTTGGCCGAAGCTCACTCACTAGGCTCTTGCCATTTTGATGCCGGACTATCAGGAGTGCCGGACTATTGGATGCCGGACTATTGGAGTTTTACTGTATGTAGATGGTATCATGAGCTTTCATGGGCACAACCCACTTCTTCAGATGACAGGAGGTGCTACTAGACTATTTGTTGTTTTTTAAGTTTTTCCTGTTACAGACCAACTCGGCTACTCCTCTGAAACTTTACATTATACCCTTCTTCCTCCCCTCCATCATGGACCTGCATTCTGACATTGCCACACTTTAACAGCTTGTGCTGAACTGGCCTGGTTTTTGCCTCATGCTGATTTTTTCTTGAGGATTAGCAAAAACATTTTGGCCACTTCTGAGAACAAGGTAAAATTTCCACAGTTAAGAACCTTTCTAGTCATTTCTTTGAAGAACTTGAGTTTTGGAGCAACTCAACATTTTTCAGTCAGCTAATGCTGAAGTCAGAGAGGTGTCTTTTTCTCTTTCTGTGAAAAAAATTGGATTTAGCCAAATTATAAACCTTTCGAAAATCTACATTTGCACAAGCCCAGTAAAGCTTTTTAGAAACTGCTAAAATCTAAACTCAGCATTGAATATATGTCTAGTTCCCTTGTCCACACTAAGCAATCTCCAGGTCCCATGATGGAGTTCCCACGTGGTATACAAGCAACTAGAGATTCAGATGAGACACATGGACAGCAGCAGCAGCAATATGCCCATCCCTGCCTGTGGCCTAGGAACAACAAGGAGACCTTCCACTGAATAATGTTGTTAATTCTGTGCATTTCAAAGCTCTGATTATTGAGCAAAGCCACTCTACTCTACCTTTGGAGGCAGGCAAATACTGTTCCCTCCATTTTATAGATGAGATACCTGAAAGGTTGCACAAGTTCATTTTTGGTAGATGTGGAAATAGAACTCTGTCTCTAACATGGTAGACCCAAATCTCATTTATGTAGCCCCATTTATCCTTGCCTTTGCCATCTAAGCCCCCAAATGACATTTCTTTCCAGAACCTCATTACAACCCAGGAATCATGATTCCCAACATTCTTCACTGTCTAGCAAACAGCAAAATGAACACTTAGTCTGGGCTGTATGGTATCCCTCTAGTGACTGATCCACACAGAGCATAACAAACTACTGCCACTACTGCTTACTCCTTTAGTTCAAAAGGTACAGGCTTTCGTGGGGGTCCAAACCCACAAATTACTATGGTTCCACAAAACAGAATTTCTGATTTTTTTTCAATTTGCCTTTTAAAAAAAGCAAAGGAAGTTACATACAAAATACTTGGGTAAAAAGAACATGAGGGCTGCAAAATCAAGCTCTCAGAAGTTAGTAAGGGTCAGAAAGATGGTTGCCCATGCAACAGCTCTTGTTAGTACATGCAGCATCATACAGACTTTAATTACATGATCCCATGCTTGTTCTACAAGACCCCTTTTTCTCTCAGTGGACAGTGAATGCGGGAGAGAGCTGCAAGAAGGAAAAAACATCCTCTTATGTTTAAGGGCTGGACAGGAGCCAAGGAGTGCTAATTTCTATTCCTGCTGCTACCACAACATTTCTATGGGATGTTATACAAGACTGTTTGTATATGTACAAGTGGGCTGTATTGGAGTTGGACAGGCAAGCTAAATTCTGGCATTTCCTAACCTCTGGGTGCTTGAATTTAAAACTGCAAAATTATTTTAATATAATCTTTTGTATTTAATATTAATACGTTCATATGACTGAATAGCTATTAATACATGGAGATTATCATGCACTTTGATGGCTCACCTGTTCGCTTCACCATTAATCCCAGCTCCACTATAATTTCTTTTAACATTTCATTAACCTTAGAGGCTTCCAATAGCTGCCATTTAAAAAAATATGCTAGAGAAATTCCTTCTTCCTATGAAATGGCACCGGACAGAGACACAGGTTGATCAGTATTTCATCTTGGCTCTGTGACAGGTTTAAAGTCCAGTATGCCATGACACAGAGGCTTCTGGTGACTACTGCAATCACATAAACGCATTAAAAAGTGTTGTGCATTAACGTCTGAGAAAATGAGAAACTAGGACATAACCCTGCAACACTGAGTTGCAGCGGGTACTCGTCATCTGACAGTTTGGGGCCCAGTTTGGCCTCCTCAAAAGGGTTTCTAAAATTTATAAATCAAATTAGGAAAAAGGTGTGAAATGTAGTACAAAAACCCATACAACATTTTTACCCAAAGTAAAAATTAAGACATTACATTCAATGTAGTGAGTATTCTATGGCCTAAACTACTTGCTATGTTTTTCTATCCAGCAAAACCCAACACATTTTGATAAGATCAAAAATATTTATTTGCAAATTATTTGCTGTAGAGCTGATTTGAAATATATACAGCCAAATTCTTCGCTGGCTTACTCCCCATGCAACCCTATTAAATTCATTTTTAAAGCCGTGCAAAATTTGGCCCCCAGGTTTACAGCAATTCATTCCACCAGGCAGGCACCAATCTGTAATTAATCCAGGGTCACACATTGTGAATGAAGACAGTACAGTCACATCAACTAAACCACTTATATAAGACAGTGAGCAGGACTCCTAACTTTCTGCTCCTTCTCAAAAACAACTGTAACCACTTGAACTGACTGAGATTCTCCTTTATCTCAAGAGGTGTGTGTTCCTAAAGCAAGTCATGAGTTCTATTTCTCATGCCACATGTGTGTTGATTCCCAACAATCATAGCATTAGTAAACAGTCTAGATGCAGCCATGGATCATTAAACCTGAAAAGCATTCTTTAGAGCTTCTTTAATTAAATGAGTGAAAGCACTAACAACTACAACCCATTTTTAAGGCTCTCTAGATCTGAGTAAACTTAAAAAACAACAGATAGTCTGGTAGCACTTTTAAGACTAACAAAACATGTAGATTGTTTTCATATGTAAATATTGATCCATTTCAGTGATGATATACAGAATAGAAACAGTCATTGCCTATTACAAAATGCATGAATGTTTATTTTATATGCATTTCTTCTACTATGATTATACTTTGATAATTTAGACAGTTGAGCTTTCTAAGGTGTAAGAACAGGGCAACGATAAAAGATGTAAAGGTAGAAAAATATAATTTTACTCTTTGCATTTACTGGTATACAATTCAATCATTACTACAGTAAAACAGGCCTGTGCTTCTATACTCCTACAGCAGATAGAGTTACCAAGCCTATTTACTGAAATGGCCTCATATAGACTGCAACATTCAAATCCGTGTAAAGTACAATGCCTGTTTTGTTAGTGTTTTGTAGCACAAATGCTTCTGTTTATGCCAAAATAAATAATCAACAGCTGTAAATACATTTCAAACAACTGGATGCTGAAGAGGACACAGATAATGTCAATGTATTTGCTTGTGTACGCACATCAATGTGACTATTGTGCCAGTATTGCTATTCAGAGGTCACATTTTTTAAATCAGTTATGTTCTGGAAACCATAAATACTTTTGATTAATTTCAAAGGATTAAGTGAAGTGGCTTAGTCCACATAATCCTTTACAATTTCCTCCACGTGATTTATACTTTAGCAAAACAACACTCCTTTTGAAGTTTATTTATATTTTGGGGGACAATTTTAAAATGTTACTTTCTTGCCACCAGCAATTGAAAGATATATTTTCAGAATCTGTAGTTCAGTCAAATTGAAAACACAAAGTCATCCTACTAACCCACACTTGAATATAAGCAAGGCCTGGTCTATGCTAGACCAGGAAGGTCAGCTTAAGGTGCGCAACTCCAGCTATGCAAAATGTGTAGCAGGACTCAGCTTACCTTAAGCCGAGCCTTGGCAGCATCCACACAGTGGGAGGCTGATGAGAACAAACGCTCCCATTGGCTTCCTTTACTCCTTGCAAAAGGAGAAGTATTGAATGCTGGCAATGACTGCTCTAAGCATCCGGTTTTACAGGTCTATATTAGACCTGCTAAATCGAATGCCAGAAGATTGACCTCTGGTGCCTTGATCTTCTGATAAGTATAGACACGCCCCAAGAGTCTACATGCATCAGTATGTACTGAAAATTGTAATTCAGTTACTGTCCAGTCAGAGTAAACTACACAGTTTTCAAAACTATTTGCAGGTCACTTTCTATTGTTTTGATCTGAACCAGACTAAACTAAAATCATTAGAAAGGAATGTAGGGAAAGGAGAGCTTGATCAGCTTCATTACTAGCACAATCCTGTATGTTTCTTCACTGCATAAAATCATGTAATTAGGGTACTTACAAAATCTCATCAACAACATTTGAGATTTTGTTAAACCTAAGTAAAAATTTAGTTAGAAAAGTTAGATGTCTTCAAGTCATCAGGGCCTGATGAAATGCAGCCTAGAATACTCAAGAAGCTGACAGAGGAGGTATCTGAGCCTTTAGCTATCATCTCTGAAAAGTCATGGAAGATGGGAGAGATTCCAGAAGACTAGAAAAGGCGCAAATATAGTGCCCATCTATAAAAAAGAAAATAAGAACAATCCAGGAAACTACAGACCAGTCAGTTTAACTTCTGTGCCAGGGCAGATAATGGAGCAGGTAATTAAGGAATTCATCTGCAAACACCTGGAAGAAAATAAGTTGATAGGTAACAGCCAACATGGATTTGTAAAGAACAAATCGTGTCAAACCAATGTGATAGCTTTCTTTGATAGGATAACAAGTCTTATGGATAAGGGAGAAGTGATGGATGTGGTATACCTAGACTTTAGTAAAGCATTTTATATGGTCTCACATGACCTTATCAATAAATGGGAAATACAACCTAGGTGGGACTACTATATGGTGGGTGCATAACTGGCTGGATAACCATTCTCAGAGAGTAGTTATTAATGGTTCACAGTCATGCTGGAAAGACATAACAAGTGGGGTTTTACAGGGGTCTGTTTTGGGACTGGTTCTGTTCAATATCTTCAACAATTTAGATATTGGCATAGAGAGTACACTTAAGTTTCCAGATGATACCAAGCTGGGAGGGATTGCAAGTGCTTTAGAGAATATGGTCATAATTCAAAATGATCTGGACAAACTGGAGAAATGGTCTGTGGTAAATAGGATTAAGTTTAATAAGGACAAATGCAAAGTACTTCACGTAGGAAGGAACAATCCATTTCACGCATACAAAATGGGAAGTGACTGTCTAGGAAGGAGTTCTGCAGAAAGGGATCTAAGGCTCAGAGTGGACCACAAGCTAAGTATGAGTTAATGTGACACTGAAAAAAACCCGAACAAACATGATTCTGAGATGCATTAACAGGAGTGTTGTGAGCAAGACACGAGAAGTCATTCTTCCGTTCTACTCTGCGCCGATCAGGCCTCAACTGAAGTATTGTGTCTAGTTCTGGGCACCACATTTCAAGAAAGATGTGGAGAAATTGGAGAAGGTCCAGAGAAGAGCAACAAACATTATTTAAGGTCTAGAAAACATGGCCTACGAGGGAAGACTGAAAGAATTGGGCTTGTTTAGTTCAGAAAAGAGAAGACTGAGAGGGGACATGATAGCGATTTTCAAGTATCTAAAAGGGTGTTACAAGGAGAAGGGAGAAAAATTGTTCTCCTTGGCCTCTGATGATAGGACAAAGGATGTTAAATTGGAGTTATCTGGCTAATCATGATTAGTCGATAAGGACTGTTCTGCAGAGCTGCAGCGGGGGTAGCTCCAAGAGCCAGCACGATCCGAGACTAAGTAGTCCTAGCTTGTGCTGGCTCCGGGAGCCACCTGCACTGTGGCTCTGCATTTTAGATGTAATACAAGCTGCTGGGCTCTTACTACATCTAAAATGCAGTGTCGCAGCATCCTGGACCAGTGCAAGCCGGGACTGCTCAGTCTTGGCTCGTGCTGAGTCCAGCAGTCCCTAGGCGGTGGCTAGCCATGGCCACGGCAAAGAGGGACTGCTGCTGGAGCAGCCTCTGTTTGCAGAAGACAGGGCTAGTTGTGATTTGCTGGCTGTGGGTAGGGGCTGCTCCAGCACCAGCTCCAGTTCGTGGTGGCCAGGGCTGGCCACACCCAGGGACTGCAGCTGGAGTAGCCCCTGTGGGAAGCCAGCCCAGGCTGCCGCAAACAGGGGCTGGTACCAGAGCAGCCTCTCCTCATGGTGAGCCTCGGCCCGCCACAGGCAGAAGCTGCTTTGCAGCAGCCTCCACTATCCTCCTCCCCGCTGCTGCCTCTCATAGAGGCAGCGGGGGGAGGGAGGGAAGGGAAGGGGCAGGCGGCACTGTGCAGATGGTGCTGGGGGTGGACACCAGCATTTAAACCAGCTTCTGCCAGCACTGGCTCCTGTTGCCCCGCCCCCCCCACTTCCTCTCATAGAGGCTGCAAGTGGGGGGAAGCAAGTAGTCGATACTGGCATGGGCAGTCGGTGAAGGTAGGGCTGGGGGGAGAATCATAGAATCATAGAGCTGGAAGAGACCTCAAGCCCCACCCCCATCCCATCCCTTTGGGAAGGCCCCACCCCCATGGGACTCAAGCCGCCTCCCAACCCCCTACCACGGGGAGGTGGGGCAGTGTGCTGCATGTGCTCCCCACCACCATAGGGCAGGGAGAAGGGCAGATGGGCACATGTGCTCTAGCCTCCCCAGCCCTGGAGCACGGGAAGGGCGAGCACTGAGGGCAGCAACACTCTGCCCCCAGAACGCCTACAGCAGGTGCTCTGGGGGCTGAGCGTGGGCGGGGCCAAGCTGGCAGTTTGGGAAGGCTGTGCCTTTCCCCGCCTAGCATACTGGACACCTATGATAGTCAGTCTGTCAGCGGTTCTCAAACTATTTGGGCTTCAGAGCCCTTTACCTGCGTAAAAATTTATGCGGCACCACAGCAGTCCACTGATTGTATGTGTTGTACCTATCGATGTTTCCAGTTTGTCAACCTCGCGGAGCCCCTGGAGATGTCTCGCGGAGCCCTGGGGCTCCTCGGAGCACAGTTTGAGAAACACTGGTGTAAGCTATCACTTTTTTCATTTTAGTTTATTTATTTATTACAATATATTTACTTTAAGTTTTACATTCTGTAGTAAATACATTTTGTTTAGCCTGTGTCCACACTCAATGGAATAAATTCACTCATGTGGGAATCCACAGAAGCTAACAGAATAATTAGAGTGAATTTGGGCCTGTGTTTATAATGCACTTTTTCTGTAAAGAACTGAAAACTGACAAAGATTTTCTGTGGTATGGTTAGGCATATGCTGAAAAGAAAATGTATAATGGCCTCTAATTAATTTTTAAGCCAAAGTTCAATGATCTTACTGTAAATCATCAATATTTTCTATAATAAAGGTGAAAGCATGAGTGATTATACTTAATTTTAATTATGGAAAATCTTCAGGAGTTCAGAAGATGCTTTCCTAGTCTTCTTTCTCTGTTTACCTGCCTGGTTGAAAGTTAGAATGAGTAGGAAAAGAATAAACACAACTAGTAGATACATAGTCATGGGAAATGATCAAAGGGAACAAAGAATAAAGAGAGTAAAACATGAACTCATACAAAAAAGTAGATCTTAGTTCATAGCCAAAAACACAAGAAGTAGCTGGAAAAAGCTACATACTAGGAAACAAAACACAAAGCAGAGTCATGACCGAAGTGCGCAGCTAATATTATAGGAGAGGCCCTTATGAAAAGAATTCTTTCATGGATCCTCACAGAACAAACTGTTTAATTTGAGTTAAATGCCATTTCCCCCTCCTGCCCTATTAAGGAAGGTCATAAAGCAATTCACACAGCATCCATCTATTCATAGTAATAAATCAAGACAAGAAAGAGAGAGTTGAGGAGGAATTTGAGTAATAAAAGTATGAAACAAAAATAATTACACAATCTATTAATTTCTGCATTCCATTAAAAATGTTTATTTTAAAAATGTTTATTTTAAAAATGTTTATTTTGAATCTGTGCATTAAATACAATAGTATGTATTACAAACATTTAAAATCCATATTAATATATAACAAGGAAAAAGTTATGTTTTATCATTGTGGATTTTAAAGAAACATTAAAAATAAAGTTAAAAAATCCAGAATGCGTCTAGGGTGTGGCTTAAATTGGCAAACTGTCTCTGCAGCCATGAAATTCAGGGCCAAAGATGAAACTCTGTTCTAAACTTACTGGGGACATCAGAACAGAAAATAATCTTACTGTTTATAAAACATCATGTAGTTCCTAGCCCTGGCAAAGCAGGTAAATCCCATTATCACTGCTGAACTAGACATTTAACTTGGCAGTGTCATACAAAATAATCACTGAATACTATACAAAATAAGCAGTGCTACACTAGGTTCAGTCTTTCAGTTTATACCAGCGCAGTCAACTCAGGAATTTTCTATATGGTGTCAGATTTCTTAGCTGCCATATACCACAGAATCCTGAGCTATCATGGAGATAGTGTTTTGTATTAACTATGCAGCATATTCTGCATACACAGACGTGGCTGAAGACCTTGAATGCATCAAAACCAATTGAGGGGCAAGGATTAGAGACATACTGCGGGCCATTGAACTGTGCTCCAAGTACTTTAACTGAATTGAGCAGGATAGAGAGGCATTGGACAGGGCTGTCCAATTAGGCAGATGGTCTGGACAGCTTCCTGACACTTCTGAACGTGAAGGTGCAGCAATTAACATGGCTACTGCAGCTTATCAGAAGTTGAGTGTCTCTGCCTAGGATCAGGCATAACATCTTGTTCAACCTCATACTACAGCAAAAGTACTATATCCAAAATCTACCAGAGCGAATTGTAGCACTCGGCAGCTATGTATAGTCTTTACTGTCAGTGATAAGCACCTATTCGCATCAGCTATTCACCTAAAGTCAGAGGAACTACTTGTGTGTCAGTGCCCACCTACCTGGTTAAAAGTTACACCGTCTAGCCCTATATCATAAAATGGCATTGCTTCTATAATAGGAGGTTGAAATCTGACATTCAAGATGTCAACAAATTTTGGTATGACCTTTAATACACTGTAATCACATTTAGACTGCTTGGCAAAACTTTCATGTTGGGCTTATTTGATCCAAGATAAGCATCTTTAATACAAAGCTAACTTTTTTTTTATTAATCTCACTGTGCTAGGGTACAGTGATTGTCGGTCTTACTCTGGAGGTCCATGGCTCCTGAAGATTGCTTTTGCTATCCATGGTTTTTAATATTATTAATATAATATTCTTTTATCTGGAATAAAGTTTGTGTTAAAATAAAGGAAGTATATTTTGTTTGCATTTCTAGTAACGATATTATATGAATATTTTTCTCAGTTTATTTTCTCAGTTTGAGAAAAATATTTAAATCTCAACGAAGAAGCATTATTTCCATAAAAAGCTGTTCATACCAAATCCAGTGAAAAATTATTCACGTATGATAATGAAAAACAGAGTCAGGAAATTGTATGTAGGTTATGGGTCAGACCTTGTGTTGACTAACTGCTGGAGATTCTTTACAGATTATTTTATTAATTTGATTTTGGCTTTTTTCCAAAACAGACTCTGCAACTGCAAAGTCTCCCAAATATAAGAAACCTAAACATTTAAGGAAGCATGTGACTAGCAGCATAAGGGTTTGTTTTATGCCAGACTAGGTCAGCTCTCCATGCCTCAGCCTTGGTGTGTTTGCCTTTCCTCTCAGTGAGGTTGCATGAATGTATTAGAGGATGGAATCGAGCCCAAGTTGCCATCCCCTGTCATAAATAGTGGTGGCCAACAGCAGGCTTCAGTAACTACTCTGTGCCAGAAGAATGAGGACAAAAATGGAAAAAGGTGTCCCCAGGAAATTTAAAACATGCAATGGGGTCCATTGCATTGCAACCACAACCATACACTAAAAGCCCGGTTCCAGTTAAACGGAGATCTAGATTGGTGTCTGTTAGTAATGCACGCACGGGCTCACCCCTCCCACCATTGTCCTTGGCCCCCACTGCCTCCCTGCCCACCTCCCCACCCAGGGATTAATTTGTCCCCAGGCTGGCCAAGGCTGAATAAATCTGCTGTGAAAAAAAATGTTATTTGTATGTTTGTTAATATCACTTTTCACAGCCTCCAAGCTAGCTAGTACCTCTGCTGTGAAGAGTGGTATCAACAAACACACAATATCACTTTTCACAGCAGCAGATTTACTAGCTAGCAAGTCTTAAAGATTGGATTGGACCTAAGAGGGAGCACACAGCTCTTACAATCAATGTTGTGTGCAGCCAGCATGCACCTCACTTCACATGTGCTTGTTTTATGTGTATGTCACTTTAGTAACATTGGTAGGAAAACACTATGCAGATGGAAACCAACAGAATCTGCTAACCTTGTGGGAGTCTGTAAGCAAAATGTCTCCTGGGCCACACAGAACCTTGATGGTCTGCATGCGGACTGAGGGCCCCAGGTGGCCCACCACTGCACTAGACTGATGACTGCAGTGAGCCACTGAGGCAAGTAAGAAAACCAGGAGCTTATGGTCCCCTGTAAAGGGGGAGAGCCAGAAGATTGGGCATAGCTGGAGGGCTATGCCCTGAGAGGATGCTGTGGTCTGGAAGTGACACGAGTCCAACTGTGAAGATGGTGGAGACAATGAGAGCAGTGGTGAGTGAAACACAATAGCCAAGACATCCTGCTGAATGAGCTCGTTCCCAGCAGGAATGGCCAGCAGGAGGTACCGCAGTGGCGAGTCTGTGCCTTGGTACAGCACTGATCACATGGACATCCAAACATTCTGTAAGCCTCACTACTGGGATGTCAATCTCCCAAACACACATTCTCCCCCTCCTCCCCGTCCTACAACTATGGAGCATCACTGAGCCTTATTTTGCCAGGTCCTCTGAAATCAGGGTGTGGCTTCTTAAGCCATGGTAAAAGGAGGTAAGCAGGGTCCCCTAGAAATACAGTGGGGTCAATAACTCTATTTCCACCACATGACATTGTTATAAATTAAGATCAGCTTGTACATAAAGGTTATTTATTCTTATTTTAGAAAACCTGGCAACATGCACCTTTAGAGCACAGGTTAGTGTCCATGTACTTGCTCTGTGGTCAACCAAGGCTTGCATAATGGAGGAGTTAGTTGTGCCTGGTTCATTTTATGTACTCACGTGCTGTGTGCAGCAGGCAAGCTATGGGCACATCAGTCCCTTCAATGGCCCTGGTACTGTTTGGAAATCTCTTGCTCTCAAAACCAGCAGTTATTTCGGGAGCATTGCTTATGCCCACCACCTTTGGGTAAATAACACTTCTCATCAGCTCTCAACCCTCCACCACTACAACCCCAGCAGTGGCCTTGCCAGCATCAAATTAGTTAGCTACCGATCTGTAACCGCCTGGAGTACTCCGCTTCCAGACGGTCATAGCTACCTGCTTCTAGATTGGTCTGGCTTCCCTCCTGACACCCAAAGGTCATGGCAAGAAGCTCACAAACCCCAGTAAGGTCCGCTTCTTCGTGCAAAAGTTCTGGAGCCACTGCTGCTCACCCCAGGATCCCATCACTCTGTGCTCATGGCCCTGCTACCAAAAGTGCGGGTCCACAAATGGGGAAATCTGTGGTTATGGCAAGTGGCATATACAGCATCAGACAGGTCACAGCTGCCAGGTGCTCACCTGGCTCTGTGCACAGTTGCCTAGCAACCCGTTGAGGGTATCTGGATTCAATAAAACCTTACCAACTGTCTGTGCTCTCTGACAGGATAGAAAGGTGTGATGGGGCATCTGCCCCGCACTGGCTCTTTAAGGATTAAAACACAGCCCTGGGAGAGGGCTGGAGCAGTGGAGCCAGCAGATACTGTCAATTAGGGCTTAGCTGGGGCTGTATAAATAAGGGCTCCTGGGAGGGAGGAGAACAGAGACACTGTTGCTCTAGCTGGGGAGCAGGTGGGACCTGGCTGCCAGGGAAGCTAGCAGCTTCCTGAGACAGAGCAGAACAGTGCTGGGGAAAGGCAGGCAGAGCTGGGGAGCCCTGGCTTGACCTCACTCCCAGGCTGGAGGGCCTGAGGCAGGGCCTGAGGGTACTAGGACTGCAGGGGGGCAGCCAGGATAGTCAAAGGCAGCAGGTCCACACCCCCTTGCCAATGATAAGTGGCCATTTCAGACTGCAGTTTGCCCTTGAGGTAAGGGACTAGATGATGACTAGCAGTGGGTCACTGAGGCAAAGTGGGTACAGGGGAATTGGGGGTTCCCTTGGAGGGGAGTACCCTAGAGCACAGGGGCATGGAACTAGGATGGTACCAGCAGGCGTGACACCAGCTGAAAGAGGGTGCTCCAGGGCTGAAGAGCTAGTTTCCAAAGCCATCAGCAGGAGGCTCCGGGGGGAGGGGAGATAGGTGAGTGTCTGCTCTGTGATACAGGGCAACAGATCACCATTTAAGCCATGTAGTAACTGCAGCAGCATGCAGTGACTGCTCAGTGCCCACAGTAGCACCAGACCTGCTTTCTGTGCTAGTCCTCGCTCCAAACAGCGGTTGTTCCTATTCCAGCCTCAGTCCCTGCCAGCTTCATAACTTCTGACTATAATCATTACCATGTCACCTGGCCATGCCTACATAGTCAGTTCCGACCACTTGGCCAGATTCCTCTTCTACCTATCCTTCACAAGATACTTTAAACAGGAAAAACAAAACTGCTGCCAAAATGTCCACCAGCATCTCATGGGTACTCTGCCTGACTCCTGAAATAGGATCAAGTGTACACTGTTCAAATTCTTCTGTTGGTGCTGGCTCCAATTGCAGGGAGCATGTAGATCAGAAATGGCCTAAGATCTCTGTACCAAGTGCTGTGACATGGATGGGCAAATTGTCCCATAATATATCCTGAACAAAGGCCTGGTGCAGCCACAGCTGGTGAGTGCACTAGGCACCATGGGTGCATCCCCAGAAGTAGATCTGCCTTGGGTCTGTGTAGTGCAGTACATAGGTCCATAAATTATAAACTCAGGTTTAAAATGCAGTGTGGATGTGTAAGTGCAGGCTAGGCTTCATTCTAGGACACATTTGTCACTGCTGTATTTAAAAAATAGGTATTCTGTTTTACAATGTTTAACATTCAGGACAAATGGTCTCAGTTTGTGGCAGCATCTCTTACGTATCACAGAAACATAAGTAAACAGTGTGGATTTTTTTCCCTAGTTGCTTCACTTTAATATTGACAGTCACAATAATCAACTGGAGAAGTTGAGAGGACTTCAGTTCGACAAAATTATATGGGATATATTCTGACCTTATTTTGTGAGTAAATTATCAATGCCTGACTATGATGCAAAGTTTTCTAAAAGGTAAATAAAATGTTTGAAAAGAGTAATACTGTGCTCACTCTGTGGACAGAAATCCCATTGAGTTTAAGGATTTTGCAAAAAGACTGGTGACAGACTATGGTTCAAATTCTTATTGCGGTACCATAGAGGCTATAGCAAGTTGTAAAGCTGACCAAGAGATGCAGCACATGTATTAACAAGCTCTGCTCCACCTGCAACCCACATTCAATTCCTGGGATGTTTTAGATGAGCATAACTGGCTTCTCAAGCCTGAATTTTATTCAAGCACAAGATTCAATTATGCCATGCAATTATATAAGTAGGGCACAGTTGGCAAAGCTAATCTGAAGAGCCAAATGTAGCATCAAACAAAAAAAATTACATCTTTCCTTTCTAACCAGAGCTGCCACCTGAAGGAAGGCTTCATTCAAAGACCATTGAAGTCAATTTAAAGATTCCTGCTGACTTCAATGGGTTTAAAGTTTCACATTTAAGGCTTTTCCTAGGTTGACTCATCTTGTGTCATTCAGGAAAACCCACTCATCTTTGTCACAATGCTCAGCAGACCTGCTCTCTTTACATCCTTGGCAATAGTTGGAATGTCATACTGGTACCCAGGATGGGTAAGTGTACAGGTTCCTGCTGAAGAATATTAATTTCTCCACAAATGAGAACCACAGGAGGTACTCTGATGTTGAAATGAGCTACTAGAAATGTTTGAAGTCCTACATTTTTGTTACTACCTTAGTATTTGAACATTTTATGTGTGTATAGATATGAGAGAGCAGAATTTTTCGCTTCTCTCTTTCTATTTGATTTGCACAATAGCTCCCATTTTGGACATTTTGTCTGCTGCTCTCTAGGGAATTCCATACATGTTAAACAGATTACGGGAATCAAGATCGGCCCTACAGATCAGAGAACAGATTGACCTATAAAAACAACTTGGCACTTTCTTTTGTTATTCTGTTCACTTATAATGGAACAATTATAATGAGACAATTGATGTTTATTTGCCTTTGTACCATTACTTATGCTGAAAGTGCATATAACCTGATTCAGGTGTACTGCAGCTTTAATCATTGGTGCTTCCTGAAAATAATAATGAAGAACTACATTCCTTGGATTCTCTATGTGTGTGTGTCAAACTTCCTGGAGAGAGTTAAAGCAAAAGAATGTTTTCCTAGTATCTGTGCTTTCAATAGATTTTCATTATTACATTTTATCAAACCCAGGAGTTCTCATAATACTCAAAATATATATATAAATAAATGGAAAGAAGCTACACACATTCCTCGAGAGGAAAATATTTATCTGTATGCAAAACTGCTATTATGGATTGTCCAAATAAAATCAGTATTGTTGCAGAAAGACTAGTGACCTGATCACCTATGTACTGCCAAATGGAGGGGAAGGGGGAGGCTAAAATCACCTTGACACAGCTTAGCCCAATGTTCCACGCAGTTGGGATGGAAGGCAGTTCCTCCACAGCCCTCCTGAGAATGGAAATAATTTTGTTACTCTAAGGGAACTAGCAGCATCCACAATAACCATAATGTCTGTGTTCTTTGAGAAAGGCCTCTACTTAATTCAGAAAGAGTGTGTCACTTCACTGAGTCATTGCCATAGCATATGCTCTGTTAAAATATACAGTATTAGTACTGGTTATGAGTAAACAGATGTAAGTTACACAAGAACAGCTTCCATAGTATGTACTCTCCATTAATAAACATATTTGCTTGAAAACAAGGTCACTGGATTCAAGCCTGCATTCTTTGCACACCCATAACTCCCACAGCAGACTTGAAGGGCTGTTTTGATTTCTGTATCGTCACAAGGCGGGCACTCACCGCCATGGCACCTCCTGCCAGTAGCACTGGGAATTAGCTTGTATCTGCCTGCCGCATGCCTCCCTCTGGTTGGTGCCTCCCTGTGTCAGTTCTGGACCCATGTTGCTCCCAGACCATGGTGTCCTCTTCAGGAGGGTGCCCTCTGGCAGGGCCCATGATTGTTGTCTCATCCCCCTTTGGGGGAGGAAGGTGTTTATCAGTCGCTGCACTCTGGAGTCCTCCTTTCCAAGGGAGCCCACAATTCCCCTCTTCCCACCTTGCCTCAGTGATCCACTGCCAGTCTTCATTTAGCCCCTTATCTCAGGGGCAAATTGCAGTCTAAAATGGCCACTCATCATTAGCAAGGGGGTGTGGACCTGCTGCGTTTTACTATCCTGGCTGCCCCCCTGCAGCCCTAGTACTCTCAGGCTTGCTTCAGGCCTTGCAGCCTGGGAGCGAGGTCAGGCCAGAGGTCCTCAGCCCTGCCTGCCTTCCCCTAGCACTGCTCTGTCTTGGGAAGCCTCCAAGCTTCCTTAGCAGCCAGGTACCTTCTGCTTCCTAACTAGAGCATGTTTGTCTTCCTTCCTCCCTCACTCTGGCAACCCTTATTTATACAGCCCCCAGCTGGGCCCTAATTGGCAGTACCTGCCTCAGCTGCAGGTTTTGCTTACAGCCCTCTCCCAGGGCTGGGTTTTACCCTTAGGCTGTGTCTACATTGGCAAGATTTTGCGCAAAAGCAGCCGCTTTTGTGCAAAATCTTGCCGCCTGTCTACACTGGCTGCGAGTATTTGCGCAAGAACACTGATGTTGTAATGTACAAAATCAGTGCTTCTTGCGCAAATACTCTGACGCTCCCGCTCAGGGATAAGCCCTCTTGCGCAAGTATTCTTGCGCAAGAGGCCAGTGTAGACAGGCAACGTTAATTTCTTGTGCAAGAAAGCCCGATGGCTAAAATGGCCATCGGAGCTTTCTTGCACAACAGAGCGTCTACACTGGCACAGATGCTTTTGTGCAAAAGCACACCTTTTGCGCAAAATCACATGCCAGTGTAGACGCTCTCTTGCTCAAATACTTTTAACGGAAAAACTCTTCCGTTAAAAGTATTTACGCAAAATCTTGCCAGTGTAGACATAGCCATAGGCTATGTCTACACTGCAAGCTTCTTGCACAAGAACTGTTTTGCGCTAGACTTCTTGCGCAAAAGGTCTTGCGCGAGAGCACATCCACACTGCCATGTGCTTTTCCGCAAGAGATGTGCCAATTAATGTCTGTATCATGGGTTGCATCTGAGACCACCAACAGGAGCAGCCAGAGTGTTCTGCAAGGGGGAACTCATGAGATAATTGCAAGACTGTAACTCTTGCAAGGCTCGAGGGAACACAGAAATGGTTCCTCACATGTGTGATCCCTTCCTAAGAATCATGGGGTTGCTTGTGGACAATAGCTTGTTCTTTCTGTGGAATTCCTGAGGTAGAGGCTGAGCATATTAATCTACATATATCCTGGGAACTAGCTGCACTAGGAAAGCTACAAGGTTTGAGAAGGAGGATGTTTCCTGGTTGAGACCTCATAAGTTGGTACCATACCGTTGGGACATACCATCAACCTTGCTATTTTCGATCCAGAGAAGTATGTGATAACAAAATTGAATCGTGAGAAAAATTGGGCCCATCAAAGCTGTTGTTGGTTTAAGGGTTTTAATGTATGTAGGTATTCCAATTTTCTATAATCAGTGAATACCTGGAGTGGATAGCAAACTCCTGGCTTTTATTTGCAGGAGTTCTTTATTTAATTTTTCAAAGATAAGATCTGTGGCAGTGAGCTTCCTTCAGTAGTAGGTGCGTGGGAGTGATACTTGCTTAGGACA
Source organism: Rafetus swinhoei (assembly GCA_019425775.1). Classification (NCBI taxonomy): domain Eukaryota; kingdom Metazoa; phylum Chordata; order Testudines; family Trionychidae; genus Rafetus; species Rafetus swinhoei. The sequence continues at coordinate 225,977,383 of CM033424.1, forward strand.
AAGTTGCTGGGAGATGACAGACCCAATCTCCATACTAGAAGGGTCAGCTTCTACAGTCTGTATTGTCATTAAGTGGTGGAACAGCATGGCATGGGAGGCAATAATGCCCTGCTCTTGCTGGAGATTCCTTAGGGTAGCCTCCACTATTTGTGTTTGCGACAGGAAGGTCATCAAATAATACTGACATGGCTTGGAGGAAGACCTCCCAGTTCAACAGTAATGGGCTGTCATACTCTACAAAGGGCCCAATCTGAGGCTTCCACCAACAGCAGGCTGATGACCAGACTCCCTTTTGCACAATCAGTATTATAGCACAGGATGCTCAGGAATACAAAGCAGAACTGGTTTATAAAACTCTGGAATTTCTGGAGATTACCATCACACCATTCTTACAGTTGTATCAGGGAACACGGCTGCATGAGCCATGTCCAGAACATGGCATTTTCTGCACACAACTGTGTGACTTTCTCTGCCATGAGCTCATTCTCTGAGATCAGCTGGATGACTTGGGCCTGCAAGGCTTGGTTGTCCACCTGAACGCAGGTAAGCCCACTCAAGCATGGCTAGTAGTCCCAAAGGTTTACCCAGGTCCATTCTGTTGGCATCAGTTCCATATCTTTCTGTGGCCTAACCATGCAAACTGTTATGACGGGGGCATGGGAAATTTGTGCTATTAGTTGGAGCAGGAGTCAGTCTGAGTCCTGGTAGGGAGGTCAGAGTCCAAGGTAAGACAAAGGGCAAAATTGAGACTCTCGTCAGGAAAAGTTAAGTTACCTAGAGATTGATAGTAGGAGCAGGTATTGCAGGGAAAACAGACTGGAAGAACTCAGTTGCATTGACAACTTCATGTCCCTGCAGTTCAACTAAAATAGGGGCCAGGGGCACCAATCAGATTCCAGGACTGGAGCTCTTATTTGTTAACAAGATGGGGCTGCCTAGTATTTCTACACAGCAAAGGAAAACCTGTGGCTGAAATGAATAAAACAGCCCCATTGCCCAACCCCCACTAGCTTAAGTTGCCTAGATATATCACTCACAAGTTTTTCTTTGCTGTGTACAAATATTCTGGGGCTATGTCTACACTGTGGGATTTTTCCAGGATACTAGAGGCATCCTGGAAAAACTCTGCTGCGTCCAAGGAATGCATTTGCTTTTCCGCTTTTTTTTGTGTGGAAGAGCAAATGCGCTCTTTCAGGGAGTCCTGTATATCTCATTCCATGAAGGATAAGGGCTCTGCCAAAAGAGGAAGCTTTTCCACCATTTGGCCCCATCTAGATTGGACATGGCAGAGTTTTTCCGGGATGCCTCTGGAGAGCGCAATTTGTGTAGCTTTTTCCCACAAAGGACTGTAGTGTAAATCTAGCCTGAGTGTCCAGGACCTAGGTTAAAGAAGTCCAGTTCCAGATGCTACATTAAGTCCATTTTTATCTCTGACAGCACAATTGCTAGCTACTATAGAAATGATGCAATGTCAGAAACTTGGCATTTTGAAGCAGGAAAAACGTAGCAGGAAGAGAGAAGCAAAGTTTTAGTTTTCCTATAAAATGCAACTGTAGTTCATAAAATGCCAACACTGCATTATGCCCAAATCATGACCCATGTGTTGTTACATAATTTTCAATGTAACACTGTGTATAATGGAAGCAACCAAAAAGTACTCTTCCTGCTATAAATATGTCACAGGATTATGGAATCATTCATTCCCTAGCACAATGTATCCTGCTATCCATGGTAAGACTACGGAAGATTACATTTTAAATGGCCTCCTCCACTGTAAAAATATTAAACATTGTTTTTGGTAATAAAAATGAAGAAATAAAGGAAATGTATCATACAGAAACCAAACTGTTTATAAATAGAATAATTCAAAGCTTTCAATTATTAGCAGTATGTTAATAAGTAATATGCAAGTGATTTCCAATCTCAGTGTATTCACCAAGTTCACTTTTAAGATGAATTAGTTCAATTACAGAGCATTTCCATGTCAAAAAATAAGTGCTTTGAACGTATCAAAGCTGTGTCGTTTAACAGTTTTTATATAACATACACAGAAAAACTAGATAAAAGAGATTTACTATAATTAATAAAACTTGTACTTCCTCATTGATAATTAAACTAATATAGAATTTTATTTGAAAAAATATGTGAATTATACAGATGAAAAATTCTTAAATGTAACAACTTGGTAAAATTCTATTTGTATAAATTAGCTATTTTTTTTCTCTGAATAACATGGACATTTCTTCTAGGCATCTACATTTTCTTCTCAGAGTAAAAAAAAAAATTATTTCCAAGGCAGTTCTTACTTATTTGCAATATAGATAATTTTGTGCTTCTCAATTGTATTAATGTCATGCTCCAGTTGTTTCATCTGTGCTTCCAGCCTTTGTTTATGGAACTTCTTTGGTAAGGTGTCTATTTCTACCGAAAGGCCCTGAAACTCATGATGTACTTCTTCCCAATTTTTTTTCAGACCCTAAATTCATTATATGAAAAGTAAACTTGTAAGAATAACTTATTTTGTTGAAATGTTAACATTCTGCCCTGTGATATGTGCTGACCTCTCAGTAATACTCAACAGAAGTTAAAATAATTGATTAACATCTGGATAATATATAATGGGGTCAAATAAGTGGACATAATTCACTAATCCCTTAAATCAATATAGTAATAGCATGGATGAATTTGGCCTGGTGTCCTAAAATATGCACTATGATCTAAGCAATGAATACCTTTTAGTGGATTTAAAATGGCATTCTAAAGTGACTACATTTTGCATTACAAGACTTGCTTTATCTGCATGCTCATAGCAAGTATTTGTGCATGTTTGCATTTTATTTGTAATGGCTATTTTCAAAGTTGTTAATGATAATCTGGTAATGTAATCTATAAATTATTTTGTTAAGACTATGGCAGCATATGCATCTAAAGGCAGAACTTGGTCCTGTTTACTTGCTGGTTTATAATGTTATATTTTTTTACAATTAAAGGCAGTAAAATATATGTATGAAGCTAGTTGTAGTTCAGCAGACTTGAGGAATTCTTTACTATTTTGCATTTAATAATGAAAATGAACATAGGATATCTGAAACCTTTCTAGAAGTGTCATTAATTTGTCATTTAGAGTCACCTTTGTGTGCAAGTCAGGCCTAATCCTGCCACACAGAAGACATTGGGAGTTTTTGCATTAACTCGGGTATACAGATCTATTATAGTTTATTTCCTCCTGGGAGAACTGGGGAGTCCAAAAGTCCCTCTAGGACTGTTCCAAGAGCAGCATAACAATGTGCTAATCCTTCACATGGGTTAGATTATCAATTGATGATCTAGCCCTATATAAAAATGATGATAAATACTGAATTTGAGAAATATATATTGAATCTATTCTCAAAGGTTTTTTCTCATAAACAGTATATCCAAAGTAAGTGAAATTGAAAGACATTTCAGATTTTTGGCCCTAATTATTTCCATTTATTTGTTGTGGGATCATAAAGAATTTAAAAGAAGATATTGGGTTATCTAAGTAAAATAGGTATTTTCAGATACCTATTTTACTAGTAAAAGTACTTCTTTTTTACACATTCTGATATCTGAAAAATATCAGAACAGAATTTTATCAAGCAAAACAAACAAACAAACAAACAAACAAACAAACAAAAAACCCATATGAAAGTCCAGCCCAGATGGAAAGATTCCCCCATAAAAGTATAAAGGGTCAATAAATAGGTTCTTAGAATGAACGTGCTTCCTGTATAACAGTGGTTCTCAAACTGTTCCATGGGCCTGCTTCAGGAAAGCTGCTAGCGGGCCCGTGCCAGTTTGTTTACCTAAAGGTTCTGTGGGTACCAGAAGGGAGAACCTTGCGTCTCTCTTTGGCTCTAGTTCACTGTTTCGAGCCAAGGGGAGCCACAGGAAGTGGTGTGGCCTGGATCGCCTCTTCCTTTGGCTGGAAACAGCAAACTGGAGCTAATGGGACCCAGGAGATTCCGTGGCTATGGAGCCTTTAGGATGGTAAACAAACTGACCTGGTCCCGGTAGCAGCGTTCCCGAAGTGGGCCCATGGAACAGTCTGAAAACCATTGCTCTATAATAACTATTATTGTGAGACTACAAATAAAAGACTCATCAATTTCTCAATCCATGCTGCAAACTAAGAAATAGCAGTGGCCTTCTCTCTTTTGCTTTACACAAATTTGTCATTATTTGTGTAAGAGCCTTTTCGTTGAAAGCTCTTGACTACTCTGACTTCCTGTCTGTATCTCTCCACCTCAGACCTCGTTTCAAGTTTCAGCTGAAAACATCTTTTCTCCCTTGCCTATACCTCTTTATTTCTCTCTCCCTCTGATATTATTTGTTATCTAATCCTTTTTACGGTATTATCTAATGGAAAATCCTTTTGGAATACATATAAGAAATACACTATTATACAAAGGGTGTCATGAATTTGGTAAAAATAGGAAGTTGTATTTATCCAAGGCTATGTCTAGACTGCAGAGTTTTTCCAGGATACCTGGTATCCCGGAAAAGCTCTGACGTGTCCAGGGAATGCATTTGCTTTTTCGGAACAGTTTCCAAAAAAGGGTGCGCGTTCTTTCGGCATCCCTGTATTCCTCTCAGTGAGAGGAATAAGGGATGTTCCAAAAGAGGAGGTTTTTCCAAAATTTGGCCCCAGGTAGACGGGCCAAATTTCGGAAAAGCCTCTTCCAAAAAAAAAAAAAAGCGGAAAAAGATACATGAATTGTGGTTTGCAATTTGAGTATCTTTTTTTGAGAAAACTCTGCAGTCTAGATGTAGCCTAAGACTCAAAAGGTACTAAACCTGCAGCTGGATCCCTTGTGTTGGATCCCTTCAGCTGCCTGGAGCATCACTGAAGCTATGGGGGAAAGGATCCAGAACTGGAGCGTCAAAGGGAACATATCTGTAAAATTGAACTTTAGAGCATCTGAAACTTCTGAAATTTGAGTCAGATCAGACTGTTTGCCCAGCCCTACCGATAATTATTTTAGAGCTCCATCTAGTGAAAAGCTAGCCAACTCAAATGCATTGTTTCATGTACACAACAGTACTGTATTTCAATTCATTGTAATACTTTCCTTCTACGTACATGGAAATACAAATCTAATTTGTTTTTGTACTTATCTTTATTAAACCTAAATCAAAATGCATACCTGTAGGAGACTTTCCCTTTCTTCGTCAGAGAGCCGTTTCATGGCTTTTTGTCGTAAAGTCTCCTTGACATAGGCATCATACTCTTCTTGGGCTCTCTTTACCTCCTCATTTCGCTTAATTACATATGTGGGAGTAAGACCATAATCCTGAAAAGTCAAGGGAAAAGTTCCCTATAGAAACTTATAAGAAGAAATCAATGAACAATATGATATAAATATTATCACTAATGCCATTTTAAATGTACAAAGTTAGCTTACAATACCATAATATTGGTTATTACTATAGAAAAATAAAAAATCATGTCAGGGTCATCTTCTGAAAAACAGCAAGCCTGATTCTTCTATAGCCTGTCCAAAGTCTGTGAAAATTATTCTCATCAATCTTATGCATCAAGCCTCAGAACCAGGAAGAAGTAAAAATTGAAACCTCCAGATCTAAGGACTGATAGAAGACTCACTGAACAGTTTTACACCAGTAAATCAGAGTGCAACTATTTTATATCTATATTTTCATGACATCAAATGCCATACTCTGACATGTACATTCCTTTGCTTTACATGTATACAGATTTTTGCTGTAACATGATATACCATACAAAAAGGTCAAAATGTTTAACACAGTGCTTGGGTCTACACTAGGGCTTTATTTTGAAATAACCCCCGTTAGGTCAAATTTATAAGCAGAGCGTCCACACTACCAAGCCTGATATTTTGAAATAACAGGCCACTTATTTCAAAATCTGTACTCCTGCTTTCCTTGGGAAGTAACACTAATTTCAAAATAGTGTTAGTGTGGACACTCTGGTGCTGCTATTTCGAAATAACTACTCCTCAGAGTAATATGAACTAATTACTCCCCAGTGCTTCCTGGGACTCTAAGTCGAAGTAGGGCATCCACATTAACGGAGCCTGCCTTGGACTAATTTCAAGGCTTCCCCGTAGTGTGGTCATGCTAGTTCGAGTTTGTTAAATCTGGAATTATTAAATCGATTTTAGTTATTTTGAAATACAGGTTGAACCTCTCTAGTCCAGAACTCTCTAATTTGGAAACATCCATCATCTGGAATGATTTTAGTTAGCTGTATGTCCACTTTTCATGGGTGTGGCCAAGTTTCCCACAGTCTCATAAAGTTTGTTTATAGCCAGCAGTCCTGGCTCTCAGTGTTCTGTGCTGTTATTTAGCTCTAATTTACCCCTAAAAGTCTTCTAGCAGCCCAGTGAGCAGTGGAAATGTTGGTAAAGCTGTTAAATAATATTGACCTCCCGTGGTCCAGAAAATTCTCTGGTTTGGAACTGGTCAAGTCCTGAGGGTGCCAGATTAGGGAGGTTCAACCTGAAGATTCCTAGTGTAGACATGCCCGTTGTAGTACAGAGACAGAATTATGTTTCAAGGAGGTAGGTTACTTCAGAAGATCCAAAATGTGCAGGGGAACATACCAACTACATCATCCTTTAGATTGATGCATTGTATTCTCATTGCACCCAGCTAGATCTGATGTATGAGGCAAAGTCTCACCTCCTCCCCATCTTTGCCGTGGCTTGTGACCTATGTGGTGGTGGAAGGAACTGTGACCATGCTTGGCCACTGCATAAGAGATGCAAGGAATGGGAACATTTTTTCTCCTTCCCCTGTATTTGCTCACTTGCCCAGCTATTAGGCATGAGAGTCCTATGAATTCTGTAGGTAATATACAAAACATACAAAAATGCTCTTGACTGAAACGTGACTTTACATATTAAAATTTACTTTTAAAATGGATCTTTCAAAGCATCTATAAGTACCAGTATAGCTTCAAATGTACATTTCTGCATAAATTAGTGGGTAAGGAAACAGAATATACACAATTTCCTTTGTGATGTTTTGTAAGGTTTTTCAAATGAATATTTTGTTCTATACAGAAATTCTGCATTTCTTGCAAGTTTTATGATCTGAAGATGGATTATTACTTCTCTTTTAGACATAAAACAGGTGCTCAGGTATATGGGAATGTGTGTGATTGGGTAAAAGAGACAGCATACAGCAGTTTACTCAGTCTTATCCAACTTTTGTAGATGGGAGTATAAGGATATTAATCCTAATCAAAGTTCATTTCACAGTTCATAAAGATACAATTATTTAGATGTGAGTTGATATTTATGAATGCTAGGCAAATGTATTAGATAAAGACGTTCCAGTAACATTCTGGAAAATACATTACATTTTGTAGATATTTTGCAAGTAGTGAACCAATGAATATTTCAATTTTAGCTTTTTTTTTTTTTTTTTTTTTGTTATACTGGAGGCTCAGGGTCCCCTGAAAGCTGACAGACATTTTTCTGCTTTGTTTCCTTTCTCCCTCTGGCCCCAAGCTGCATGCCACAACCACCAAGCAGTGAATGGAAAGTCTGGGCTCTATTAGAAGCCTACCAATATCACTCCTGAAATGGCATATGGTTGCTGCAGAGCACCATAAGGAATGTTTCCCCAGTTATTGAGCATACTGCCTTTGCAATACTTCTTTGCTTGCCCAGGAGAGAAGTGAGAGTAAGTCAGCTTCGTCTACTCTACAGAGTTAGATTACTGTAAGGTAGCTTATGTTGACTTAATTTTGTCAGTGTGCATATTACAGCCTTGCTCCTGCTGATATAACTGGCCTCCTACACCAACCTAATAACTCCACCTCCAAGAGAAGGGAAGGGCCTCTGCTGGTGTGGTGAGGGAGAAGCAGTGTCGGAGTAGACTGTGTAACTGTGTTACTTAAATTACTGTTGGCTGTCATTCTTGTGTATGTCACAGCTCCATGCTGATACTATAAAATTGACAAGAAAGCTGAGCTGTCACTGGAGGCAAGGAAGGGGCTCCTGCTAGTCTTGCTGCTTCCCAGGCTTTCAGCTGGGGTGTGCCTACCCTGCTGCTAACTAGACTGCTGCCCAGAGGCTCCCCGATCCCCATAGGGAACCCAGGTATTGCCTGGATGCTCCTAGCTCTTCTCTGTTGGGAGCCCATCTGCCCCCTTGTGGGGGTCTCAACTCCCCACGGGGTTGGGCTCCTGGAGGAGAGCTCTGGGTCTGAAGTCTGAGAAGCTCATAGTTGGGAGCTGGGAGCCTTTGTGCAGCCACCGGACTCCCCATGGGATCGAGAGTCTCAGAGCAGCCACCAAGCTTCCCACAGGGGCTACGTCTAGACGACACCTCTCTGTCGACAGAGAGATGTAGATTAGGCACATCGAAATTGCTATTGAAGCAGGGATTTAAATATCTCGCACTTCATTAGCATAAACATGGCCGCCACTTTTTTTCGAAACTGAGCTTTTTTAAAAAAAAGGCAGTCTAGACGTGGATCTGTCGAAAATAAACCCTTTTTCGACAGATCCTGTAAACCTCATTTTTGAGAAATACAGGATCTGAAAAGGGTTAGTTTCGACAGATCCGCGTCTAGACTGCTGTTTTTTCAAAAAGCTCCGTTTGAAAAAGCGTGGCCATGTATGTTTATGCTAATGAAGTGTGGGATATTTGAATCTCTGCTTCATTAGCAATTTCAACGTGCCTAATCTACATCTCTCTGTCGACAGAGAGGTGTAGTCTAGACACAGACAGGGAGATTCTGGGCAGCACCTATGCTCCCCATTACTGCTGTGGTTGTAAGTTGACCTAATGTAGGTTGACTTACTTTTCTAGTGTAGACATGCCTTGATACTCCACAGCATAGCATGCTGGGCAAATTTCAAATGGAAAGGAAGCCTGGTTTTGGTGAAAATATAATGAAAATTAATTTATCTGGGAAAATGTAATTACAAAGCTAAATCCTGAATAAAAGGTCTTTCTACAACTTAAAATGTTACACAGCTGAAAAAACTGACTTTTTAGTTTGTCCAATTGGCTAGGACATGGATGTTAATACAGGACATGGGGAAGCAGCAGGCACAATTCTCCCTCCAGGACTGAGGTTTTATGCATTACTATACCACAAAGATCTCCACGACAGTGGTTCTCAACCAAGAATACACATGCACCTGGGGGGTACTCAGAAGTCTTCCAGGGTTACAACAACTCATCTAGATATTTACCTATTTTTACAGCAAGCTATATAAAAAGCATTAACAAAGTTAGTACAAACTAAAATTGCATACGACTAATTTATACTGCTCTATATACTAGACAAAGAAATGTAAGTATAATATTTATATTTCAGTTGGTTTATTTTATACTTTTATGGTAAAGATAAGAAAGTAAGCAATTTTTCAGTAATAGTGTGCTGACACTTTATTTTTACATGTGATTTTGTAAGCAAGTAGTTTTTAAGTAATGTAACATTTGGGATATGCAAGACAAATTAGACTCATGAAGGGGTAAAGTAGTCTGGAAAGTTTGAGAGCTTCTGTTCCATGACATGTACAGTGGTGGAGAATCCCTGTAAAAGGTGTCTGTCTGAGCTCCTTCTTATTGGATTCACCACCACAGGACTGGCTCAGTATAGGCCAGTCTCTTAGTCCCTTGCAGCAGGCCCTGCCCTTGTGGGTCTCCTTACTTTGTTTACAAGTGGGGGAAAAGCAAAAATTCAGATTTAACACAAAGCAAGTTCCTTCTGGGGTCAATAAAAAGAAACTTTCTGTGGCACTGCCTTACTCCAGGGGTACTTGGGCAGCAGCTTTGTCCTTATGTGCAGCCATCACAGGGCACATGGTCTGTAATCAGCAAAAAGGCAGTCCCCAATAAGTAATAATGTAAAGTATCCATGGCCCACCTGGTCCTCAAGGCTTCCTTTTCAATTACCGAGTATGCCTTTTCACATGGAAATAATTTGAATCAGGTGCAGTATGGAGCGTTCCTCTTCGTCGATGATCTGTATTGCCCCACACCCCTCATTCAACGTGTCCATCTAAGTCCTTTGAAAAGTCTGGGTTGAAGAGCATATGTTTGCATCATAACCTGTCTTGTTATGTTCTACACTACAGGCATACTGCAAGCATCAAACCACTGCACTTTCTGTGGTTTCCCATCGGATCTGGGGGGTGGGGTGAACTGCAAAGTTTGGCATGAAGTGCCTGTAATATCCAGCCAAATCCAGCCTGTATTTTGTCCACAACTGGGCATATATGTCCTTTTCCCTCAGTATTCCCAAGTAGGTGACATCAGAGACCCCAGTCTAGCCCTTAGACTGATTGGGAGCTAGGCTGTTGCTGGTGATCAACTGCAAGATTTCAATAAAGCTGTCAAGGTGGCTGTCCCAAACTTGGCTACATATAACTATTTCATCTGAATAAGCAGTGGCTTATTGCCCACCTATGAGAACCTGGTCCAGTAGTCTTGAAAGGTTTTTACAGCTCCATGTAGTCCAAATAGCATCATTCAAAAGTGGTACAGCCTGAATGTTGTGGCAAATGCAGTTTTCATTTTGGACCCCAGAGCCCACAGAATTTACCCCATACCTTTCTGTAAGATGAAGTGTAGATACGTACCTTGCCATCCCAAAGTGTTCCATTAGCTCAACTATCCTAGGCATGGGGCCTATGTACTAACTTCATCAGTGCTTTAAAAAACAAAACAAAACAGTAGGTGCTCAGCACCCACCGGCAACCTTGCAGAGCAGCTCCTCTGTGGTCTTCCCACAGCCTCGTGCCCACTGATGGCCCAATGATTAGTTCTGGGGATGTTAAAATTTGTTTATTTTGGTAAATGTTACCTGCTGAAATTTTCAACAGGTACATGTTTACACTCAGGAGGAAGGAGAGACCAGGTGGCTCCATAGGAGCTAGTGCACAGGGGCTCCCCATGAGTACCAGCTCCTGCGGAGCTGCCTCCACCCTCAAGCTGCTGCCTCTGTATGAGAGGCAGCAATGTGCGGGGGGAGAAAGGGGTAGGTAGGAGCTGGTGACACTGACTCAGGCTCACGGAGCTTGAGCACTAGAGTTAAAAATTGCTGTGTAGCTGTCTGGGCTTCAGGCGTGACCTGAACCTGAACACCTACACAACTGTATTGCAGACCGAGTCAGTTGAACCAGTCTTTTATTCCAGTGTAGATGTACCCTAGAAGCCCAAACTCTAACTAGGGCTTGGCTGCCAGCTGTGCAACAAGGAATCGGAGTATCCTGAAAACCCTGTTTCAAACCACAGGTCTCAGGGTTTCCAAGCAGGCGGCTACAAGACTGGGCTAGACAGTCTGTGTGGTAGGACTACCCCAGAACCACAAACTCTGGGTTATGCCATCTTCTCATATGTTTCTTCTGAGTTTCACTGCAGCCTAGTATGGTCTCTTTAAGGGCTGCCATTCAGCCCACAAGGGGAGCTGGTTTTGAAACTGGCTCTCCTCGTGAACTAACTCCCGTCTGGCACCGTATGCTGCCTCTGATACAGTGGCTGCAGGCCCTACCTCCAGGGACTATAGAATAGTTGACTAACTGATAAAAAATCATGAGGTTACTTCACTATTCAATTAACCAATATTTAACATCCCTAGTTCATACTTGGTTATTATTTGGGCATTCTGACAAAAGTTTGTTCACAATACAAGAGAAGGGGAATGAAAATATTCAAAAGTGTATATCTGACCCAAACCTGAACTAAGTTTCATGGTAAAAGGAAAAAACTCTTGCTGGTCCTAAGGCTTTCTCCTTGGTGAACTTCAAAAGTCTGCTGCAAACAATGGAGTATTATCAATTCTCAGAAAAAGTCAGATGCATTTTGTAAAATGAAATGTGTTACGCAACTCAAATATAACTCCCCCTATAATCTGCAAAACATACCTTTTTATTAATGTATTTTGGAACAAGTCCTGAAGTTTCAAGGAGATATTTGTCTCCTTGTCTTCTGTCAACACAAATAGGTTGAGGCTTCTTAGCCACTCCCATGATAACATTTGCTGCATTTGTATTTATGAAATTCTTTTTACTCTGAATTCCCATAAGTGGGTGATCTGTCACATGTGGCACTGATGGTATTGTTAGCATCCTCTTTCTTCCTTCGTCTTGTTTTCCTGTGGAATTAAGCATATAAACACCCTTGTAGCTAATATAAAGCAGTAATTTTCCAGTGTCAGCATTCTCAGGTATCTCAAGTGGAAGTATCAACTAAAACTGAAAGAAAAAATGCACAGAACTACTCTTAAATGAAAATGAACTAGGTTAACAACATAAGAATGGGTTAGGGAACCCTATTCAAGTTTTAAACTCATTGGGGTAAGACAACGTCCATATGTAATTTCCTCATTTTTGTGAATAACGATTTTTAACTTTCTAAATTTGTATAATTTGGTTTAAAAATATATTAATGAATGATCAATTTATAAAATGGCTGATATATAATCCAAATTAAATATTTAAATAAAGCACACCATCAATCTTAAAATCCCACTTGTTAGAATTTTTTAATGTACTATTTTTACACCTATCTCAAATGACTGTAGCCAAAAGAGATGATTTTTCCCTATTTTCAGTTTGCTTTGTGCATTCAACTGTGCTTTCTATATAGTCAGTTGTACTGTTTTCCAGTCAGCTGATTAGTCACTTTCCCTTGTTGTTTGTTAATGATTTTACACAGCAAAAAAAGGTAGAAAATACATTTTAAAAGAATATAGAGCAATGATTATAAAACTGCAAATATTGGTAAGAACACGAGGCCAGTCATAGTACTGTATATAGAACAATTTTAAACTTTAAAAGCATGACTAGATTTCAGGTTGATGGGTTCACTTTCAATATGGTTACAAATCCTAAAAATACAAGAAACATATGTTACTTTTCACATATTTATGCCAAAAACATACTCTGTGGTAGCTTTGGCTCCTTTGAATGTTTCTGAAGAAAGTTTTTTGGAGATGGTACTTCAATTTTTGCTGGTCCCATAGTTTTCCATGGAGCTCTACTTTCTTCTATTTCATGTTTCACAGATGGTCTAAATGTTGATATATATCTTTAATGTTAAAAAATAATCAGAAAGCAGTTAAAAGTGAGAAAGTATTATACACACGTATTGCAGTCTATAGCTAATATTAAAATAATTTTATTTTTATATATATTTGTATTGTATTTAAACATTTTTTGTAAGCCTCCTTGAATATTTTAAATAGAGAGGTGGGGTAAAAATATTTAAATAAATAAATACAAATCAATCAATAAATAAATGTTGCGGTTCCACAACTGCGTAAGAAAAATTAAACATTATAGCAACATTTTAAAGAGATAAAAGCATAATTTTGCATTACACACTTTGCTTGGTCTTCTTTTTAAATCATCTGCTTTTTAAAATGACATCTTTCTTCACCTTTCCAGCAGGATTAGCACATCAACTTCATTATACTTTGCCCAAAGATCACTGAAAATATGCACAGTTTTTCTGAAGGAAGACTTCAACTACATTCATGAGACATTTTAGAGTTGAGCATGTACAGCAGGCAGGGAAGGCCTTAGGTTTTATGGGGCCCTATGCAGTACTATTAAACTGGTGCCCCTATGCCTGATGACAGCCAGATTGGGAGGTGAGGGGAGATGATGATTTTTTAGAGATGTGATTTTATAATCTTCAGGCATACAAATCATAAAATATTTTTAAAACAAATATTAAACTAAGGTCTTTTAGAATAACACAGTAAATTTGGAAACTGACAGTATACACTGGGGGTTGGCAAATGCCTGTTAAATGTCTTCATTACTACTTAAATGGCGCTTTCACAGGTTCAATGTTCTGCTAATATGTCTGGCAGGACTTTTCACTTTTATTTATTGAGATCCTTAAGGAAGGATCCTTGAGGAAGCAAAGCCACAGAACAGGGGTAGGAAGAGGCAGATGGATGGACATTAAGACCCAGCAGTGCCCCAAATTTTCAGGGCTCTGACAGCAGGGAAAGACAAAATATGGCCAGCGGACCACATCCAGTCCACCACACATTTGGATCTGGCCTAGAGTATAATGTTGGGCTGTCAATGTACTACTGCCCACGGGGATCCCCAGGCATAGCCTGCCATGGCCCCACATGCCACTCAAAGCCAAACTGGCCAATGGGAGTTGTGCAGCACACGGAGACCCGCTACCCTCCTCATCTCCAAAGGGCGTGCCACTCAGAGACACACATGTTGGCCCTACCAGCCAGCGCTTTGAACGACATGTGGGGGCATGGCAGCCAGGGAGCCTGTCCTAAGGTCCTGCTGGGCTGCTGGCTGGGAGCTGCCTAATGTAAGCACCTCCTGGCCAGAGCATGCACCTGGCACCCTACCTCCTCTCATATGCCAATTCCCTTCCTCAGGTCACAACCCAAGCCCTCTGCATGCCCCCCTGCACTCCTGCCCCAGGTCATAATCCAACCCTCTGCACTCCTTCCAAAATGCCTCCCCCAGGTCAGAATCTTCTCTTGCACCCAACCCCCCATCCAGACCCTGCACTTCCTCCTGTATGCTAATTCCCTACCCCAGGTCACAACTCCTTCCTTCACCCAAACTCTCTCTCAAACCCCATGCCCGTTCTAACACTCCAATCAGAGTTCCCTTCTGTACTCAACTTCCATTTCAGATTCCACACCAACTCCATTAATATAATAGACAAGTGCAGCCCGTAACCACTTACCAAGTTCTTGGAAGGGTTCCCTATAAAAAATGATTGCACACCTCCATGGTACTTGTTAATGACATAGTCTATACTAAAAGGACCACTGGTCAGAACTAGAACAGCAAGTTCTATGTTCCAATACCACATATTTCTTATATGGCATAGGGCTGATCCTGAAAAACCGAAATCAATAGCAATTTTGTCATTGGCTTTTGTGTGTAGATTAGGTCCAAGAGTCCAGGCATGGAAGAATTTATACACTATACGGCCCATAATACTGGACATATCTATAATGCAATAAAGTTGTTCTTGAGAATAGCACCCTAACTTACTTTGTTCAAGGGGATGCTTACGTATGTGACAAAAACCTAAACAGAAACAATAAAAACAGCAACAAAAGACATGTGGATTTATGGCAGAGATGGGGAACCTTTTTGGGGTTGGGGACTGTGTCCCACAGAAAACTCAGTCGGTGGCCTCACAGAAGTGAAGCAAAAATACAAAAAAACCCAAAACAACACTCCTCACTGACATCACCAACTGAGAAGGAGAAAGACACTCCCCACATTCCACTCACACACTAGAACCTATGGTGGCCCAGGGCAGTAGATTTTGTGGTCTTCATCCCAATGGAGGGGCAGTGTGGAGGGGGGAGGGAGGCTGGAGTGCCAGCGCAGGCTCCCCAGTGCTGGGGGGAGCCCTGAGCCTCAGGGGCCAGATCCAGGCAAGCCGGAGGCCGAATTCAGCTCCCAGGCCTGACGTTCTGCACCCGTTTGATAGGCACATCTATCTTTTTGTCAAGATATGGATTCCTTGAGGTATCAAAATGCAGTACCTCAAAATGCATTTATGTTAATAATAATACATAACAATAATACTGAGATAAAAACAGGAGTGTATTAGACAAAGTCATAGAACAAACTGTACCAATCCTCCCAAATGGCAAAACCCTAAGCTGTTACCAAACAGCATGTGATACATTTTTACATATGATAAAGGCAACAAAAAGAGACTATAATACAACCTAGTTAATCGAAAAAGAACAGAAGGAATTCCTTTGGTTAAACAGGCTCAGCTGAATGGGAGTCATGGTAGCAGCATTATCAAAAGAGTGCACAGAAGTAAAAGTGTTGCAAGTGCCAGCCAGATCACTTATTTTTATTACTGTTTTTAGATGGGGGTGCTGTAAAAGACAGGGAATTGCCTTCAGGTTAACAGGGAGATTGGGATTCAAGAGATTCACATAAATAGCACTCTACTGTACTATTGTGTTTTCCCTGAAAATATTTTGTGTGGCTTATGGTGGAATACAAACTAGACACAACTAGACCATGAATAAGAGCGAATGGGCAGAGCAGGTTGCAACTACCGTGGCTCACAGCTTATAAAACCACAGAGAGAGACAGAGAGAGAGTTCTGTTCTTTGAATTAAGATGAATTTCCACTTCCCCTCTAGTGGTCCTTATGTTTTGGATCATGTAAATAAGAAAGGCCTCACATTTCCCTAATATGGGGAAAGGATTTTTCAGAATTGTTGAGTTTTTCATTTAAGAATCTGCTTCCTTTCATCAATGCAAGCTAAGTTACTGAGGACCAGAATTTGAGGTCATGGCCTTTGAATTCAGGGAAGGAGACAGATATTCCCACTCATATGACTTTAAAAATGAAAAACAAACAAACAAAATGTAGAGCTTTTGAAAGGTATGAGAAGAGTTTTAGAACAGCTACTCTCCTTGATTATTCTTATATTACATCACTGGATTTTTCTCCGCTTCCTTCCCAAATGTGAATTAGACAAGTCCCCTTTTATGTGCTAAATGTTTTGTGTAACTTA
This sequence comes from Rafetus swinhoei, assembly GCA_019425775.1. Classification (NCBI taxonomy): domain Eukaryota; kingdom Metazoa; phylum Chordata; order Testudines; family Trionychidae; genus Rafetus; species Rafetus swinhoei. The sequence continues at coordinate 225,993,901 of CM033424.1, forward strand.
CAAGAAAAAGTGATGGGAGTGATTTCCCAGTTATGGAAGACACAGACCATAGGGTATTGAGGGTAGTACTGCAACAGAATTTAAATGAAAAGCTCAGGGCAAGAAACACCTTTCTCTCTATTTTGTAGAATGCCAAGAGCATTGTTGGTGTACATTAAATAATAAAGATGAAAAGATGAAAGGGCCTGCAACATGCTTCATTTTTCACTTACAGATGGTGCAGAGCCCAGAAGTGTGACAAATTAGCAATATGAACCTCTGCTTGAGCAAAGACTGGATACTCATTCACACTTCCATTTATTTTATCAAAGGAATGTGCAAAAGGTTATATTCAAATTGGTTTGTTTTTTACATAGTAATATAATGATTAGTTACAAGTCACAGCAAGTGTGTTATTTGGATATATATTTACAGTTTTGTCATATCAGTTCCGCACGTGAGCTAATAAAAATTGGAGTGTATGAGACAAAGTTGCAGAAGAAATCGATTCTTTCTCTCCCACATACCTTGGTAGTTTGCCAGGCTTCTCCTCCACCCGGGGCAGGAGATTATATATGCTTTCTTGGGCGCACAGCGCGGTCATCCTTGGCCTGAGCAGGCCCTGGGGGTGGTACATTGACATTGTACGTGCACCCTTCAGGTTTGCCCCCTCTCTTTCTTCTCTGCCATTTTCTCAGCCCTCCTTATCTCCCTCCACTTCTCCCGCCCCTCCCTCCTTTTCTCTCCCCCGCCGCTCTCATCTCCAGCGCTCCTGCCGACTTCTCTCTTCGCTGCCCCCTCCTTTCCCTCCTGGGACCCGCTCCCACCCTTCGCTCCAGCCCCCTGCCCCTCATTCCCTCCGTCCCCTTCACCCCTCGCTTCTCCCCGCTGCCCCACGCCAGGAGCTCCCCCCTTCCCTCACCCTGCTCCGCTTGCCTCGGCTGAGAAGATGGTTCTACCAGAGAGCTGCCTACTGTTGTCTCTTCCGTTGCTATGGGAAGCGTTGCTTAGCAACGCTGGTGTGGCAGGACTGGGCTATTTGTGACCTCATTTCCTTCTTCCTGAGCCCGCGAGTGGTTTGGGGGTGGGAGAGAAGAAAAAGAAGAAAGAGATGGAAGCCGCGCGCGCGCACTAAGCTGAGCAGCATGGGTGAGCGCCCAGGCGCTGCGCAGGCGCACTAGTGTAGACCTAGGCCGGGAGGCCGTGCCGCGGCGGGCGCTACACTGGGGAAATAATTGCGCGCGCGCTGTTGCCCTGGAAGGCTGCCGGTGCGATTGCTGCGCACGCGCAGCCTAGAGGTGGGCGAGGCGGTGCCGCGGAGGGCGAGGTTGTGTTGGGCACGGCGGCAGTGTGAGGCTCGCGTTGCTGCTAATGTGCGGGCTCTGCCCTGCTGCTGGGTACGTCTGACCCTCAGTGACTCCCTTAAGGGCTCAGACTGAGTTCCTGGGGCCCCTGCCCGTCCTGGAGGGGCGTTGCAGCGGCGAGGTAGCCGGATCCCTGTGCGAGCTCGAAGTCCGTGCGGTGCTACCGATATCCCTCCGCCCCCGGAGGGATCCCTATGGGGCAGCCGTAAACTCACCACATGGGGGTCCGGCCGCCTTAGCTCCCCCTCCCCGCGCGGGGGTTCCCTTTGCAGTGAGGAGCAGCATCCCCCCTCTTCCTGTGGCAAGGGGCGCTGCTGCGAACGGCAGTCTTGCCTCCTAGATGCCGCCCTGTGCCCCTGTTCCGGCCCCGAGAAGTCTCTTCCCTGGATGGGTGGTAGGGGGAAACTCGGGATAGTTACAGGGGCACAGTCTGGAAGCCGGTTTATTTTGAGGGGCGGTCTCTTCCCACACACTGTGTGATAGCTGACCTTTGCTTGCTTGCTTTCTGTTGGTTTAATTTTTTTGCGCGTGAACCAGAGAATGTCACCAGGACAGCCTTCATTTTGAACTGGTAGCTTGCAGTCATTGTAAACACTTCAGACCTATAGCACCATGCTTTGAGCTCCCTATTTTGCTTTCTTTTCAGGCTGGCAACCCAGTTTTTGAAAACTGTTGCAACCCTCTAACATTTTCTATAAGTGTCAAAATGTATCTATGATTATAAACCTATGAAATTTATTGTATGTGTGTTTGAAGAGCTTGGCAGAAAATAGGGTGCGTCTACACACTCAAAATAAGATTGGCATATCTTATTTCAATTCTATTTCAAATTAGCTTATTTTGAAATTTGGTGCATCTACACAGTGTCAAATTTCAAAATAACGCACTTTTTTTGGAGACCTCCTGGAATGACGGTTACATGGATGCCGAAATAGCATGCCCATTATTTTGAAAAATATTTTGAAATAATGGGCGGCTTGTTAAAACATGGGGTAGCTATTTTGAGATACCTCCGGTATCCCGATATAGCTGCTCCGTGTAGCTGTATCCATAGATGACCTGGAGGAGTATGGGCATGAAGGAGTGAGACAGTAGAAGAGGGTCACCTATGCAAACTCAAAAACGTTGAAGGTTTTGACCCCAACATTATTCTGGAAATTTTCTTTGCTTTAGAATTTTAATAAAATGTTCAATGCCTCACAACCCCTTTGATTGTATTTGGTGACCTCTCTATGAGCTGTGACCTTCCAGTTAGGAAACATTGCTCTATGTCAGTGTTTCTCAAAGTGGTCCACAGATCTGCTCTGAGAAACCTGTTAACTGGCCACTCCGGTTTGTTTATTTACTGGCTCTGTAGCCACAAAGCCTTGTGGCTGCCATTGGCTCTTGTTCACTGCTTGCAGCCAAGGTGAAGCAGCGTTGGTTGGGCCACCACTTCTGGTGGTTCCCCGTTGGCTGCAAACAACAAACCAGAGCTACTGGGAGCTGTGAGGCTCCGTGTCTGCACCACTGGTAAATAAACAAATTGGAGCAGCCAGTTAGCAGGTTTCTCAGTGTATCTGGGGACCTCTTTGAGAAACACTGCTCTGTGTCGTTACTTTTATAGTGCTCATCACCACAGTGCTTTAATGTCTACCTATTCTTCTACTTACATCCTCTATATAATTTGTAATAATTTAAACTTCCATTCCATTTATGGGTTTTCATTTATGTCCGCTGTTTCTTATCTTCCTTGTATTTGTGCATAGTTCTTTTTAGTAATAATTCGTATCCTTTTTTATTTTAGAACTACATATTCTGCCTCATTCTATATGTTAGAAATACATGTTAGATAATTTTAATTAAATCAAAACTTTACATTTGGCTCTTTCCAAATATTTTAAAGGCTGCTTAATAAATGTTTTCTAGCTTTGAATCCCAGAGATTTATACCCAGAGCAGCCCCTGTTTGGGCCTCCCCCCCCTGTCCTGATCGTGGGGGATGGAGCAGCACACCACCCACCATCAGCTAACTGGTTATTTTAACCTTTCACATCCCTGAATTATAGTATATTGAAAAACAAACAAAACCTCCTAAGTGTATCCTGGAGTCTATGTTGTGTCCATTTTCTGCTTTTTTTTTTTTTTTTTTTTTTTCTTTTCAGTGCAGGTAACACCACCCCGCTTTTGTTTACATTCCTTTTTTTTCCTCTACTGAATACTTCCATTTTTGCTGACATTTTGTAATATCTCTGATATTGCTTTAGGTTGTGAAAAGCTCCTCAGCTCATCCTTTTATGTCGCATTGTAAAACATCACATAAACCTGCAATTATACCCCCCCCCCTCAAAAAAAATACATTAAGAGAAAATTAAGGTTGAAATTTTCAGTAATGAGAATTTAGCAAGTGCCAAAATTAAGGTTGTCTGTGCATCCTTAGTTTGGTCCTCTCGTCTGTGCATTGTGATATGGTCTTTAATTTTATGATCATGTATTATTTTTACCACAAGACCCCCAGCCTCATTCAATGCACAGGATAAATGGTGTTCACTGAATGTATACCTATTCAATATTAGATTGTATCCTGGTCATTCAATGTATGACTCCATGGCACTTATACTGCACACTCTTCACAGTGTGCTCTGAATATATTTATTCATTATCTCATAGGCTTTGTTATGGTGTTCTTCAGTTAAGTGTCTGAGGTCCCAAACCTGAGGTATTTAGGTGTCTAACTCTTATTGAAGTCAGTGGGGGTTAGGCATCTAAATATCTTTAAAAGTCTTGGCCTGAGTCCTTCTCAAACATTGATAAATTTATCTTCACATCTCAGTGGTTAGGTAAAATAGTAGTATTGTGCCCATTTTACAGATAATTAACTGAAGCATAGAGATTAAAGTCAGAAATGTCTGCTAACTTTGATTGCCCAATGTGAGAAATCTAGGGTTTGATTTTTAAGAGTAATGTGGCATTCTATAGCACTTTGTTTGCTCAGAGCAGAATTCCCATTGAATTCAGTTACAATTATATGTTCAGCACTTCTGCAAATTAGGTACTAGGTATCTCAAGTCACACACTCTAAGAACAAGGAAAAACATCAATAGATATTCATAGATTCTAAGGCCAGAAGGGATCATTATAATTGCCTTATCTGACTTACTGTACAGCACAGGCTATAAAACTTAATATCTAGAACATACCTTTTAGAAAAACATCTAATCTTGATTTTAAAAGGTCCCATGATGGAGAATCCACATGGCACTTGGTAAATTGTTCCTATAGCTAATTACCACCACTGTTAAAGAGTTACACCTTGTTTTCAGTCTTAATTTGTCTAGCTTCCACTTCTAGCCATTGGACAGTGTTATATCTTAGGACAGTTTTATGTGCTGCATGGGGAGTGCACATGGAGCCACATGCACCCCCAAAGTGAGGGGCCAGAGCCAGCTAGAAGGGGGAGGGCCAGAGCCCGCAGCAGGAGTCTATGCTGTTGCGCCCCCCTCTCCCTGCACTCACCAGTTGTGATGGCAGGGAAAGTGCAGGCTAGGTGGCTATGGACAAGCAGTGGGACTGTCTCACTGCTCCCCAGAAGCGGTGCAGACAGAGAGGCCATCTTACACTGTGCTAGTCACGCGTGTGTGTGTGTGTGTGTGTGTGTGGAAGTGCAACCTCCTGCTGCTGGAACGGCCCTGCAAGTCCCCCGATGAGTCCATGCCATGCCCTCACCCCCCACACACACACACTGGCAGCATGGCGTAGAAGGTGTTTCTGGCCACTTCTGCTTCTGGGGAGTGCTGGGATGGTCCCATCCTTCCCCCAGGTTGGCATGGCCACAGACGCCTTCCTGCACCTTCACCACGTGTTGTGGGGGGAGGAGAGAATGGCATGGTCTCCTGCTGCTGGCACAGTTCTACTAGACCTTTGGGCTGCCTGGGCAGGAGAAGAGTCAGAGTTGAGCAGGGGCAGAAAGAGGTGGCGCCTGGGGCGGAAGAGGGTTGACCCAGCCCTTCGTGCTGGGAAACTGGCCAATGGGCGCTGAAAGATTTTGCTGGGGTGTGGGCAGTGCAGCATAATGTCTCAGCTCCCAATGGCCTGTTTCTGGCCAATAGAAACAGATTTTGCTGGGGTTGGGGGCAGTCCGAGAAGCCTCTCCCCCTAGCGCAGAGAGCAACATGGAACAGCCAGCTGGGAGCTGCTGGCAGGCATGAAAGCCTGTTTGAGAGTGTTGCTGGCTAGGAGCTGCTTAGGTAAGCACATCTTGGATAGAGCCTGCCTCTGGCACACCACCCACTCCCACACCCAACTCCCTCCCAGACCCTGGCCTGCACTCACTCCTACATCCCTCCCCCAGGTCAGAATCTTATCCTGCACCCCGATTCCCTGCCTCAGGTCACAACCCCCTCCTTCACCCAAACTCCCTCCCCACATCCTCTCCTGCACCCCAGACCCATACCCCAAGCTCCCTTCTGCACCCAACGTCTGTCCCAGACCCCTTCCTAGAAAAGTGCAGCCCTTGACCACTTATGAAAATCTTGTAGTGGCCCCCTGTCAAAAATTATTTCCCACCCCTGCTTTATAATGAACATCAAATGAAACTTCTAGACTTGGTATTTCAGAACTCTAAATTGGGTTGGCTTATTAATTTGTTCTCATTGAGGATTACTGGCTTGTGTGTTTTTTAAAAATGTGGATGATCATTTTTTGAGTGACACACTACATTTTACATAACCCTTGAGGACTTCTTCTGGCAACCAATTGAACTTTTGCTGTTTCAATCATGGCCAGTGAATGCCACCCAAGATATGCACTCATGTGGAACTTACAGACTGCATGGTAGAGATAGCAACTAGGACAAAGAATCTTTGATTCTAAACTAATCTGCAAGCTCCTTGTTCCTGTGATTTTCTGTGTTGTTTGGTCTTCCATGCTCATTATAACCAATATACATGTTCATATCCAGTCCACAGCAATGAATCTCCAAACATTTACTACTGTCTACTACTTCACTATATGCCACACAATCAAAGCAGCTTTCTGCAGTATATTTAAAACTCTTCCATCTGCTCATCTCTGTATAGTGGTTTAAAAAAAATCCATACACTTAATTTTATTTCTCCATGTTAGTCTGTAGTGTTGTCATCTGCCTATAACAGATACTTACTCTGAACTCATCTTGTCTACAAATACTGGGCAGAGATCAGAGTGTCTCATTCTGTAAAACAGGCAATGTAAACTATGTAACTTTGCCTGTTGCAAGTAAAAGAGAATGAGGAATGAGGTGTGTGCAACGCAATATATTGCTTTTTAATTATTTATTTAAAATATGAAAAGTAGTTGTAATATTTATTGTAGCCATAAAATAGCTAGTGCAGAGTGTATTATAGATTACAAGACCAGACATAAATTTGTGTAAACTTTTTTTTTTTTAAATATCTAGAGTTTCAAATGTTGGGTTTTGAAAAAATATTTTAGGTAGTATATTTTAGTATATTTACTTTCTGAATTTATAATTGTATAAATAATCTTAATTGCCTTTATAAAGTCTTTGTTCAGGATTAGAATTTATTAGTATATCTCCCATTTTCATGTATTATTAGTTAGTAAAGCATTATTTTTGTCTGAAATTTTCTGGCATTCTACATTATGCAAAGACACAAAAATTAGTGGTCTGAAAATTAATGAAGCATTTAAATATAATGCTGTTAAGCAAGTAGGCAGAATATTGGCACCAAGACTGAATCCTTAAAATCTAATTAGGAACAGCTGGGTCCAGTTTTGCTTTTGAATAAAAAAAAATCTGTGCAAAAACCTTCCAAAAAAAATCACAGCTGACCTCACCTATTCTGTGTCAGCACAGTAGGGTTTTTGTTTTGTTTTTTAGTAATTAGAAGTTATTTTTTAAAACTACTGCTAATTTTGTTTTATGTAGGTTTGAGGACATTTTGTTTTCATGGCTTTAACTATGTACAGGTTATGGGTAATTTTAAAAAAATGTGATCCTAAGTTAAGTGAGTTAAATTTTTGGCCTGGAAAATAAACACTGGTCAATTTGTAGTTTAAAAAAAAAAATGTTCTTGGCAGTTTTAAATGGGGATGTAAAGTTAAACAGTGTTTAACTCGTTAACCAATTAAAGGGGTAGTGGGTAGGGGAGAGTGCCCACCCACCACAGGCAGGTCCTATAGGTCTTGTAGGGCTGGAGCAGCCCCTTGCCTGTGGCGGGCAGGGAGCTGCTCCAGCCCCCACAGATTAACTGGAACCAATAAGCATTCCCTGTTAAGGGTAATGCTTTCCAGTTAACCTTTCACATTTCTGGTTTTAATGTAGCTTTTCCAAACGTGGTCAGTGATACCATAGCAATTGTAAATATCCAGTATTTCTACTGCCTTTCATGGCAAGAATGACCTCAAAGTCTTTAGTAACCACAAATATGTAAATTATAATATTTTTAGATTCATTATAAGTTCCCCAAAGAAACTGTGACAACCATGTTTATTTTAGCTAATATCCATTAGGAAATAACAGTAACAGAGTGGCAGGTTTTTTTCACACATACAATGAAAAGAGGACCTTGGTGCAGTTTTGTGCTGATTGTTTCATTTTTGTGCGGGTTTTGACTACTCCTAAACATCACACAGAATTTTTGCTGTGCAATTCATGTTGACACTGGCACTGATTTTCTAAAACAAGCAAAACAGGATACTGTTATTGAGACCAGCTTGATTTATCCAGTATTTCAGTGTGCTCTCACTGCAAGGTTATACTGAGAATAAAGTCACTTCACTTTATTTTCTTTAAATATGTGCAATCTACAGCAGGTGTAAAATAAAATAGGATTCCACACTAGGAATACTTGATGTTGTTCATTTGGTGTCATGTCTACCTAGAAGGGAATTGGATGAGCTAAAGCCAGAATTACTACAGTAGGTTCATAAGTTTTCCATACATTTAAGTGGGTTGTGTAGCATTCCCATTTTATTGTCTTAAAGAATAAAACAAAACCTAAACCATCTACATGTAGGACAGATATTTATAGCAAATAAGGTCGTGAGAAGGTAAACATTTAGTCAGTCTTCATTGTCAGTAAGGAGCTGTGTAAGTTTAAAAACAAATCTGTGCTATTAAGGAAACAATTGTTCAATTACTAACAAGCAGCAAGTAGCAAATAAACATGTTAGTATACACTTCAGTATTATAGCATTAAGTTTTGAGGGGTTCTTTTGACAACCAACAAATCTTATTTATCCTGAGTATATCGGACTCAAAAGTCACTACTGAATGTGACTTATAAGCAGACTTATAAAAATACCTACTGTTTTGCACTTATAAGCAGAATTACTCAGAAACAACCCTTAGCTGAGCCGAATGATAGAGGTAGGGCACTCAGAAAGAGACTTGTGTAATACAGATCCCCTTCCTTTTGGGACTGTGCCAAAGACATCAGATCTGAGAAACTGGTCGTTAGAAATCCTGCAACATTTCAACATTAAAAAAAAAAATAAACTAAATTTTGTATGCAGGTGTATGCGGGGAGGGGAGTATTTACTAAAATCTTGCACTGCTGAATAATTCATGACTAAAAGGGAGATGGTACTTTTTAAAAGGTCATGATTTATTATTTGAATGAAAAATATTTATCCCTCCAGCATTGAGAGGGACTGATTTTTTTTTTTTTTAATTTTCAGTTTCTAACTCTTTTAAAGTATTCTTCTATGAATTACTAATTACCTTTTTTTTCTCTTTAAAGCATTTAAGTTACTTGCCAAGTTAGCTTGAAAAAGCAGAAGATGTTTCATGTTCGGTATCAGCATCTAAAATTAATAAGCCAGAACATTAGTTCTAGTGTACATCTAAAGTTGATTTTTCCAAGAACTCTTGCGTTTGCACAACTATGGAAGTCATGGCTCTCAACTCTCTCTTTTGTTGGAGATCAGAATATTGTCCTGATGGGACCTCCTGGAGCTGGGAAAACAACAGTTGGGAGAATAATAGGTCACAAACTTGGCTGTCGTGTCATAGATGTGGATGATGATGTCCTTGAAACAACCTGGAATATGAGTGTGTCAGAAAAATTGCAGGATGTTGGTAGTCAGCAATTTATAGAAGAGGAAGGAAAAGCCCTGTTAAAGTTTTCAGCATCTGGAAGTGTAATTTCCCTTTCTGGGTCCAATCCAATGCATGCTGCCAGCATGCAGCACGTGAAGAAAAATGGGATTGTTGTGTACCTTGATGTACCCACTAAAGACATAATTAATAGGCTGGAATTAATTAAAGTGGATCGTGTAGTGGGGCAGGATTCTGGAAATTCTATAGGAGACATACTTCAGTTTAGGAAGCGGTTTTATAAAAAATGGTATGATATCCGTGTTTTTTGTGAAGGTGGACTTACAGCAGTGGCTGTAGCAAATAAAGTCCTTGATGCAGTAAAGAGATATCAAGATACGGAATCAGAAACTTTTATTTCAACCAGACATATAAGGTCTGAAACATGTGAGCAAAAAGGCCCTGTTAAATATTTCACTGACGCTGTTGTTGAGGGTCTAGCATCTGATGGTGGACTCTTTGTTCCTGAGAAGGGTCTTCCAACATTCACTGCTGGAGAATGGCAAAGCTTAGTAGAAGCAACTTACATTGAAAGAGCTCTGATTATATTGGAAAGATTTATACATCCAGCTGATATACCTGCTTTCAAACTGGGAGAAATTGTTGAGATTGCTTATGGAGAAAACTTTACCTGTTCTAAAATTGCTCCTCTTAGGCATCTGACAGGCAACCAATTTCTTCTTGAGTTATTTCATGGACCCACAGCCTCATTTAAGGATTTGGCATTACAGTTGATGCCTCATCTATTTGCATACTGTGTTCCCAAAAGATGCAATTACTTGGTTCTAGTAGCTACTTCTGGAGATACAGGCAGTGCAGTCCTGGATGGTTTTAGTCGTCTTAGTGATACTGACAAGCAAAGAATTGCTGTGATCACCTTCTTTCCTGAGGATGGAGTAAGCCAGATTCAGAAATCACAGATGATTGGCTGCCAAAGAGAAAATGGGTGGTCAGTGGGTGTCAAATCTGATTTTGATTTTTGCCAGACAGCTATAAAACAAATATTTACTAATTCTGATTATTCTGGCTTTCTTACTGTAGAATATGGAACAACTTTAAGTGCAGCAAATTCTATAAATTGGGCTCGACTACTTCCCCAAGTGATTTATCATGTCTCTGCCTACCTTGACCTTGTTCATCAAGATATTATTACTTTTGGAAGCCCAATAGATGTGTGTGTTCCTACAGGAAACTTTGGCAACATATTAGCTGCATTGTATGCAAAAAGGATGGGAATCCCTATCAGAAAATGTATTTGTGCTTCCAATGACAATAACGTTTTGACAGATTTTATAAGAACAGGTCTCTATGATTTAAGGGGAAGAAGATTAGTACAGACTTCATCACCAGCAATAGATATTTTGAAGTCTTCCAATCTTGAACGACATTTACATCTGATTGCTAGTGGTGATGGACAGCTGGTGACACAATTATATAGTGACCTAGAAAATAAATGTCACTTTCAGTTGCAGAAAGATCTACTTGAGAAACTTCAGCAGGACTTGGTAGCTGGATGGTGCTCCGAGGAGGACTGTTTAGCTGCCATCCACTCTGTGTACAGTACTACAGGGTATATTTTGGACACACACAGTGCTGTTGCTAAAGTAGTTGCAGATCGATTGCAAGATAGAACATGCCCAGTTATCATTCCATCTACAGCTCATTATTCCAAGTTTGCACCTGCTATCTTGCGGGCTTTAAGGATTGCAGAAATAAAACAAAATCCATTAAGTCAGCTTCACTTACTGAGTTCTTACAGCCCTTTGCCTCCAGTCCATAAGGGCCTGTTAAAGACATTGAAAGAGAATGAAAAGCAGAAACATCAGATCTGTGCTGCTGATGTGAGTGTCATGATGGAATATATAGAAACTGCAATACAAAAGCAGTTTATGAAAGTGTTCTAAGTAAACTCACTTGGTATTTACTATACCAGTTTAAATATTTTCTTCACAAAAAAGTCATGCATTGATGCATAGTACACAAGGTCTCAAGTTTATATTCTGAGTACACTTTCTCATGTTCAGTTTAAAACACTTTAACATTGATTTTTTAAAATTGTGCATGAATGGGAGAATTCTAATGCTGATGACAGCCGAAGAGATTGAGGGGCTCTTTTTCAGAAAAAAAATATAGTATGGACAAATCAGTAGTGTACGTTTCTGCCAGTGTGCCTCAGCCCTAATCTTGGAGGCAGCACATCTAAGGTGAAAAGGTAATCCTTTCTGAAACTGCTAACAAGTGCTACAGTTGTTTATTGTGTGTGTATGTTAAGTGCTTTGAGTACTTGTCTACTGGGAATTTAGCTAAACATTACACTCATTACACCTGAGGCACTGAGGAGCCTTCAGGTGTAATAACAGCTTCCATCTTCTCTTCAGCTGGGATACATTTAAATTGGAATCCTTGAAGTAAAATTACCTATATCCTATTATCCATACAATATTTTAATATGCCTTCTCTTAATATATTGCTTTTGTATTGACTGTAGCTGAAGTTTTATATGTAATCATGTATTCCATCAAACATTTTTTTCTTATCATGGGGGCAGTATTTTGCCTTATCAAATAAAAGCTTTCCGTCTGTTTTATGACCTTTTAAAGTATATTTCTTCCCTGAATGTGCTTGCAGCTTCCATTAGCTTCTGCTGAGGCTTTGTCTGAGCTCACAAGTTTATTGCACCTTCTTATCCAACAGTAAAGGATAGTAATATCAGAGGGCTTCTTGGATAAATGTAAATGAAAAATATTCAATTGTTGAATTATCATCTTTGTATTACATTTTGTGTTTGCATTAGGGACCCCATAGGCTTTGGGAAGTATTTAAAATTACTTTTACTTTACATGTCATTCTTTAATTTTCTCCTCTGATTATTGAGTAACTTTTGTGTAGCTGAGAAACCACAGAAAATGATTATCTGAAGATTAAAATTAAATGCTTCTAAATGCAAATCTATTTTAGGTTACATGGTCAGGAGACCTTTTCTATATCAGCTAATAAATAACTAGTGGTTTATCAGATTTTTTTGCATCAAAAATAATAGATTTGAATGTCAAAGTTTTTTGATCAGTTTACCTTATCTACTAATTGTAGATTATATTTGGCAATCAAAGGTGTAAAATTTAAGTACTTGTTACATGATATAGTGTGCTTTGTGAAAATATAAGCTGATTGAAATAAGAATAGTTTGTATATGTTGTATCACACATATTACAAATAATAGCTTTTCATGTCTATTAAAGGTGTATCCAACGACAAAGTTATGTGTGCACATGTAATATGTATTAGTTGCATTTTCCTTGCCTTGCTATTCTCTCATAGCTTTTCAGGACATTTTTTTCTATTGTTAGTTTTTTCCTTTTTTTTTTAAGTTATTTTTCTTTTTGCCACAGTAATGCTAGAATCACATTTTGTATTTTTGTCTTCAGAAACAAAGCCTAAAATAAGCAATGAAATGCAAAATGCTGGGCTTTAATGCAGCACATCATTGGTCTTACAAAAAGGTAGTGCACGTTTATTATGGAAAAAAAGGTTGATTGTGCATTATGTTAGCGCATGAATACCCTTTCACTTCTGGAGCTCTGAGTTTGAATTTTCCCTTTGGTTCCAAGTAACAGTAAATGTGATTGTCTCACCGTGTGTGCCATTACAAACCCTGTACTGTTATAAACTAATATAGATGTTTAAGGATAGGGTAGACTGTGTTGCAGCACTGAAACTCAGGCCATTGCTAAATCTTACCTTAAACTGTAATGTAATAATGTGGTAAGAGAAACTTGATTTAATGAACAATATATAGCACAACCCTTCTTCCTTCCCGCTACCAACAGATTCTAAGGTTAGGCTAAAAGCCTGTGTAAGACTGGTGTAGTTGATTTATAATGGGAATAATATAGCAGCTATACTCAAAAATATTTTATGTACAACATACAGAAGTATTTTTTAGGATAGTGTTAGTTTGATTAATGCCAGTATTTCAAAGCTCACAGAAGTACCTCAAATTTGGTTGATTATTGAAAAAAAAAAAATCAACCAGATTCCTAGATAACAATTCCTGTGATATGAACTCATCACAGGTGACACTGTTTTATGGGAGGAAGGGGCTAAGAACAGAATGGATTTTGAAATGGAACATTTAACTCTCTTGTGCTTATGCCATGTTTACACTGAAAAGTTAGGCTGATCCAGTTGTGTCACTCAGGGGTGTGAAGAATTCTGCTGTCAACCTAGCTACTGCCCCTCAAGGAGCTAAATTAATTACAGCCATGGGAGAACTCTTCCCTTGCTAGAGTGAGTGTCAATGTTGAAGTGCTACAGCAGCACAGCAGCAGTATTTCTAGTGAAAACATAGCTTCAGACTTGGAACTCTGAAATTAAGGTAGAGAGACACTAGATAGCTTTCTACTGCTACTGATTGTGTATTACCTGTTCTGGCAATAGATAAACATTAGAGAATAAGTTTCTCAAGCTGTCTAGTACCTTTCATGAGTATAAATTCACTCACTTAAAAACCAAACAAACCAAAAAACCCAATGCATTTTCACTTTCATTTCATGCAAGGTTTCCTGAAACCTATTTAGTGTTACAATACTGTGAGGTACTATTAGTGATATGCAATAATTTTGTTTTCACTTCAACTGGGAAAACTATACATTTATAGTATTTGCAGGAAAACATAATGTCAACATTGTGATGTGCAGACAATATCAATACTCTCTAGGCCTGGGCTGCACACAAGTTGAACTGGTTTAAATAAAGATGTGATGTTGGAAATCAATTTGATATAAACCAGGATTACATCAATGTAAGAGCATCTATATGTAAAGCTGGTGTGACTCCGGTTTCCCTAAACTAGTGTAGCATCACATTTTTCATTAAGCTGTTACAACTTCTTAGTGTAGATGAGCGTCTGTTGAGCCACTGGTCTTTCATGGAAAACTTTGAAGGACGATCTGCTTATATAATGTTTATATTGATTTTTTTTTATGTATGGGTATTTGCATGTAATCATGATATGTGTTGCTTAGTAACTGACCAACTGCTCATAACCCTTCTTCAGTCATAATTCTGTTTCTTTTTTCAACAGCTACCTGAAATACCACAGCTGAGTAAAAGAAAGAACAGCAGAATCAAACCAATTTTTAAGGGGCAGACCTGATTTCATTCAAATGCCTTAGTAATAAAAATGCTGATTTTTCATATACTATATGTATACATTATATAAATTGTTAAATTTTATCAGAATTGTCTCTATATAAAACATCAGTTTAAAAAAAATCTGCATTACTCAGGGACATCAAGAACATAAATAATGATTTAACACATTATGTTCTCTACTCTTCTTATACTCTTACATATCTGTTCCTATTCACTATATATATTTCCCCCCAAAATACTGGGAAATCAGCTATTTTAAATTTTCCTGTCACACCTCCATTTTCCATTGTCAAACGTATACTTTCAAACTACCTAAAGTTCAGCCCATGTTAGCATAATCATAAAGTTGCAGTTCATCACTTAGTCTCAAATATGTCTTGCTTGTCAAGTATTTTTATATGCTCTAAAGCTAAATTAAACATGCTAAATAAACTATGATTTCAGAATAGTTTTCATAGTGATAAAAGGATTTGAAATATATGCCCTGTATAAATGGTGTATCTAGACGTCTTTAATATTGGGTATATACCAAATGATCTAGTA
Organism: Rafetus swinhoei; assembly: GCA_019425775.1. Taxonomy (NCBI): domain Eukaryota; kingdom Metazoa; phylum Chordata; order Testudines; family Trionychidae; genus Rafetus; species Rafetus swinhoei. The sequence goes on from CM033424.1 coordinate 226,009,020, forward strand.
ATGAATATCTGTTAGTGTCAGTGAAGTAGAAGAAATCTCTTACCCTATTGTAGGAAGAATATAAAAATCACTAGCATTATGCAGAATGTGTCTAAACATACTTATTTTGTACAACAGGTTTATATGGTGCTCTATAGAGGTAAATTGTCTCTTTGAGGAATTCACAGTTTATGTAAAAATAATGAGTAAATCCATGCCCATCTAATCTCCCCATCCATGTATTTACTACCTGTGGAGAGGAACTGGTTGCTCTTGAACAGTCTTACGGGAAATGAATGATGTAGGTCAGTGGTCCCCAAACTTTTGGGGCTGCCAGGTGCCCGGGGACGGCACTGTGCACACGCCTGGGGCCCGGGGTGCAAGAATGGCTTGGGCCGGGCCTGGTCACTAGGCAGGCGCACATAAATGCCCCAGCAGGCACCATGGCCCCCGCGGGCACTGTGTTGGGGACCACTGATGTAGGTGATATGTTTAAAAAACAAAAACTGGTCTGGTAGCACTTTATAGACTAACAAAACATGTAAATGGTATCATGAGCTTTTGTGGGCACAGCCCACTTCTTCAGATGACTGGAGTTTTGAGTTTAGGATGCGCAGACCCAAAATAAATAAGGGAGAAGGGGGAAGAAAAAAAGGAGGGGAGACGGAAGACAAGTTTTTTCCCCTCCTTTTCACAGAAATATTTTGTTTAATTTATATTATGGTAGCAGCTAGAGACCGTGATCAGGATTGGAAGCCCAGTGTGCTGGATGCTTTGCTCTGAAAATCCTAAGTAAAAAACATCATATAGAGAAAATAATATAACTCATACAGCAGGTTTTTTCCTCACCCAAACATTTGTGTTTGTTTTTAGTAATTTGTATTACTTTAATGCTACCCTCTTAGCCTTTTCCATCTTGCTGACTTTCTGACCACTAGATTCTCGGCCTGGTTTGGTCCCTTGCATCAGTTACAGTAGCACAAAAGCTGCTCTAATATATGCTCAGTTGCCTGTGGCCTTTAGGGTCCATTCTTACAGCTGTAAATGGCAGAACCTCAGTGACTTATGACCACACACTGCCTCCTTTCCTTCCTCTTGTTCCCTTTATATTAGCAGCTGGGTAACTGGAAATGCATAAGTCAGATATATAATTATACACAATCTAAAGATCAGGCAACAACAATATGGCTCATCAGTTTCTCATTTAATTATATATATATATATATAGCGATGGTTTGTATCCTTTCATTTTGAAAAAAATAGAAGAACAAGAAATATAGTAGGGCAATGGATAGGAAAATGTTATCCTTTATGTTGAATATAATTAGGTCCATGAGCCTAGCTGCTCTTTCAGCAGCCGTGTGTGGTCCAATAGCTACTTTCTTAAGAACAGCCATACTGGGTCAGAACAAAGTTCCATCTAGCTCAGGGGTTGGCTGCCTACCGCATGTGTGCCATCAGTGGCACGCACAGCAGGAGCTCAGCCCCATCCCTCCTCCCCTGTGCAGCCGCTAGAGCCCTCTTCCCTGGCAGCAGGTTAGGTTGTGGTGGGAGAAGGCAGCACTGTGGCTGAGAGTCCTCAGGGATGCCTCCGGGGCCAGCCCAGGACTGCATGGCAATGGTAGTGGCGCCTCTGGGGCCAGCCCGGGACTGTGTGGCTGTGGCAGTTGCTGTAAGGGGGCACAAAGCCAAGTAAATCTCCCCCCTCATGCTCAGACCCCTACACCCCAATCCCCCTCACTCACTTCCCTCCCCCTGTCAAGATCCTGCATCTCCAGCTTGCTCTGACACCTTCCCTTGTTCCTGCACCCTCCCTCCTGGCCTGGCCAAACACCTATCCCCACACCCTGCTCCTGCATCCACTGTTGCTCCTGCACCTTGCCTCCCACCCATGCTCCATACTCCCAGCCTGCTTCTGCATCCTGCCTCCCACCCATACCTTGCAACCTCTTCCCCCTTCTGCACTTCACCTCCCTCCCAAATCCTGCACCCCATCTCTATCTCACTTGCTGGTGGCCCTCTCCCACACACTGAACCGCTCATTTTTGTCCATAAGATCCACTCACTCCGGAACCCCAGAAAAGTAAATCTGGCCTATGGGAAACCCTGACTCTCAGTCCTCACTATCCCTTCCTTTCACCCCATGAGGCTGGAGCGTCAGAGGAGTGAGGTGTTTCAGTTGGAGACCACATCAGTGAGGGTTGTGGGTTTTTGGAGGAGTTTTTTTGCTTCTCACTTGTTTGGTCCCCAACTGATTTTTCTGCGGGTTAGTGGCCTCCAACCCAAAAAAGGTTCCTCACCCCTGCCATAAATAAAGAAAACATTGAAGCCTTTTGTGTTGGACATACATTAATATATTACTTTATTTAAAATGAAGTTTGATAGACTAACATAAAGTTAAAGTGCTTAGTCTGTTTATTAATTTAAATTAAACCATTCTCCCTAGTGGCAGCTGGTTCAGAAAATATGGTCACTGTATCCAGCTTGCCCCTTCCCCTTTCTCCCCGCAGCATGCAGATCCATAAATAGAAGTGAATAAGTTAAATCTTGGCACACCACTTCTGAAAGATTGCTGACCCCGATCTAGCTCATTATCCTGTTTTCTGACAGTGGTCAATGCCAAGTGCTTCAAAGGAAGTGAAGAGAACAGAGAATCATCAAGTGATCTATCCTCCATTGCTCATTCCCAGCTTCTAGCAAACAGAGTGTAGGGGTGTCATCCTTGCCCTTCCTGGCTAGTAGCCATTAATGGACCTATCCTTCATGAATTTATCTAGCTTTTTTTCGAACACTTTTATAGTCTTGACCTTCACAAAATCCTCTGACAGAATTCCACAGGTTGACTGTGTATTGTGTGAAGAAATACTTCCTTTGTTTGTTTTGAACCTGCTGCCTATTAATTTCATTTGGTGACCCCCAATTTTTGTGTTATGAGAGTAAATAACACTTTCCTATTGCTTTCTCCACACCAGTCATAATGTTATAGATCTCTATTATATCCTCTTTTAGTCCAAGTCTTCCTAATTTCCCCTCATACAGAAGTTGTTTCATACTTCTACTTGTTTCAACTCATGGTCTATGATAAAACGTATATGTGAAATACTGAAAAATTGTTTCATGTTTACAATAGAAAATGCATTGAAAGAAAGTGTTAGGCCCACGCCTGTAGCCAGCCAGGTCCAAATAGGGAGGCTATGGCAAGTTGAATGGAGGTACAAAATGGGGAAAACCAAAGGGTCTTCCCTAAATTTTTTTGAAAGGCCAGGATCTCTTTTTAGATTTTAAAATATTTTTAACACTAAAAGTTTATACCAAAACTGCACAAGTGCTAACCTGGCACTGAACTGCAATTCTGTATTAGGATAAGCTGCACGTGGGACTCAAGTTCTGAGAAAATGTCACCAAAACCCAATAAAACCACATTGCTCTCCAAATATTCTTGGCATCGTTCATCAGATGCATAAGGAAACTATGTAATACCAACGCCTCCAACCTTAAACTGAAATGTAAACTGTATATTCCCTTCCCCCTGCATACAAACTCTGGCATTCCATTCCCCACCTCCCATTCACAACTAGATTTGAGTACTCTGTGGCTCTACCATATTCATCCCAGAGAATCATATTTTCTAGTATCTAGTGATAGTGAAAATCAAACCATGGATTATGTGTTTGTGCACTTTTTGGCAGCTAACCTATAAACCAGTGGTTCCCAATCTTTTTGATATTGGGGACCAGTAAACCCATTCACAAGCTTTTGGAGGACTGGTAACATTTATTTGCATATTCATTAAGCAAATGATAAATATGCAAATAAATTGTGTCGCTGGCCCTTCCTATCTGGCGGGTTGTTCTGCCCCCCCTTTTTGCCCCAAGCCCGGCTGCTTTATCGGCTGGCGCTGGCTCCCGTGGCTGTGTCCGGCGCTGGGCATTCTGCGTCGGTGCGCACGGTGCCCGGCCTTCTGCCGGGTCCTAGCGCCCACTGGATCTAGCCCCGCCGCCCGGGAGCATGCCCAGCAGAGGCGCTGTGGCGGTGGGCTCGGCAGTGCGGGGTGCTGCTACCTCGTCACACAAATTAATAGGATCATGCGTGATAATTTTTGTAAGGACTGGTATTTTTTTTCTAAGTACTGGTACTGGACCGCGGACCATACTTTGGGAAATGCTGATGTAAACAATTTTAGAACTAGAACTGCCTGCCTAGTCTGTTGCTGAGCTTTCTCTTTCTTCACTTACCTTTTTCTGCTTCTCTTTCCCCTCTGATTAACTTTACTATTCTCAACCTTCTATAATCTTGCTACATCCATCATTGTTGCTCCTTGCCTTACCTATCTTCCATGCCTGCTTCACCTGTCATCACTCTATTTTCTGCCTCCCTTGGGTTTTCCCTCCCTTTTCTCCTCATTCTCTGATCTTTCTCTCATCTCATCTCATCTCATCTCATCTCTGTTCTGCAGTCTCTTTTCTTCTGGGTCTCTACACTTGCTTATTTGGGTCTGCCCCCAACCTCTTTTTCTTCCCAGCCCCATTGTCTATTTTTCACATGCCCTCCTCCTCTGTGGCATCTTTCTTATTTATTTTATTTTATTTTATTTTTATCCACCTCTCTATTTAAAATATTTGAGGCCGGCTTACAATATTGTTAAAAACACAATATAATTATATATAAAAAAATAAAATACGATACCCCAGGGGGAAATAAAACCTGCTAAGACATCAAAAGGAAAGACACACGTATGCATACACAGAGACTCAAACACCAATGAAAGCACAAGTAAAAAAGGATGGCTTTAGCCTGGTGCTGAAACAATGCAGTCAGTCAGTGCTTCCAGTGCTTCCAGCAACATTCTACACTGATTAAACCACTAGGGAAGAACAGTGCAGCAGAGCAGTCCCATACGTACAACTGAAAAATAAATAGTTCTTTAATATTTGGGCCTAATACCCCGCGAGGAGGGCAATATTTTCACCATTCTCCATGTGTCCTTTCTGACAAACAATTAGACATACAGCATATTAGAAAACCATATTCACTGGCATTTTTATTCCATAAATGGCCTGTAAAGACACACTAGACAGCGCTTAATGTTAAAATAAGCTGACTTCTTCATAAATGGTGTTTTCCAATCAAAGCTTGCTTTTGATATGCTAGAATTAGGGATGTGTACGTGAACTTGTGTACATGGTTAACCAATGAGCCAGGTCATCAAATAATCCTCATGGTACATGCAGCCCCCTCTTATCCTGTGCTGCTGCCTCTGTATCACATGCGGGGAATATGTGTGTGGGAGAGGTGGGAGCTGGTGCTTGCAGGGAGCTGGCTTTCAAGCTGGCTCCCTGTGAGCACTGGCTCCTGCTTCCCTTCCCCCCACATGTAAATGTGTAACTGCTTAAAATTTTAGCAGTTACAGGTTTACAAAAATAAATGTATTTTAATATCCCTAGCTCGAATCCTTGTTATTTACAGCTCTCTACCACAAGATGGCGCCCCTAACAGAAGTTTAGTATTGATGAGGATTTAAAACACTTCTTTGGGGTGGGGCTGAGAGGGATGAGGGGTCTGCATGAGCTTTTTAATACTAGAACATTTAGTGAACAGGAAAACAATTTAAAAATTGTATTAAAAATCACAACTGACCCATGTTCTTTGATATGTGGAAAATATAGCAAGGTCTGGTTGTTCCAGCTCAGGAAAACAACATATTAGATCAACCATGTTACATGCTGTTGGAGCAGGTTTTATGTCAGTTGCAAGATTTGAATCTAGTGAACAAAACCAGAACATTATATCTCAAATCCAGAGTGCTGAAGTCAAGGGCACAAATTATACTGTCCCTTAGATTTGGTGTGAGTAATATGTTTTTGAGGAGGAAGGTGTTGGGTGAGAGAGAGGGAACTGAGGCTTGTGATGGCCTGTGAGATGAAGACTTGCAGGTAACAAATAATCATAATCATTTGCATATTTTAAAGATGTCTGAAAAAGAATACAGTTTTCAGTGGAGTTTGTATTTTTCATAGTTCATTTATATCTAGGGAGGAAAAGGAAACTTAAAAGTTTTTCCCCAGTCCTATTTCTTTTGGCAGCTTTCTTGTAATGTTTTACATGTTAAAAACAAAATACTCTCTATTATTCATTTACTAAAATAAAGAAATTTGGACAAAATGTAACTCATGTGCAAGCCTGCAGCATATTAAACTAGTAAGGGTGCAGACCTGAGACAAATAGCACTAAAAACAATGTCAAGTACTTTGATGGTTTGTTTTAACCTTTTTTTTTTTTAGTGTTGTCATTAAAGACCTGATCAGACACCACTGAAGTCAATGGGAGTTTTGTGTCTGATTTAGTGGGTACAAGACGAGGTCATTTATATTAATCTTTTCAATTTCCTTTCTTGGTACTGCCTAACTGCATTTCAGTCAGGAAAAAAAAGAGTTTATCTTAAACTTTATGCTGAAAATACATGGCACTGCCACTTTTGGGCCCTTTTCCAAGAAATTGTTATATGCTGCGGAAAAGGGTGTAATAGAGTGACCATGGTTTTTAATTTATAGGTCTTTGTTGAAGGAACTCTCATGGCCTTCAAATACACTTTCTATGTGCAGCCTCGCCTATTGATGCATTCCCCCTCTTTTTTTTGTTCCTAGTATTTAATTTGGTTCTCAGGGCTGGTGCAGGGATTTGGAGTGTGGGAAGGGGTGTGGGCTCTGGCTGGGCAGCACTTGGACAGGTACAAATCCCAGTGGGTGCATGCTCTGGCCCTGCATCGCTCCTGGAAGTGGCTGGCCCCTAGATGTGGGGAGAAGGGGAAGGAGGAACAGGTGGCTCCATGTGCTGTCTCTGCCTGCAGGTACCACCCCTGCAGCTCTCATTGGCTACAGTTCCCTGGGGAGGGCTGGGGAGATCCTCTCCCTCTCAGGCACCACAGGGAGGGACATGTTGGCTGCTTCCAGGAGTGGCTTGGGGCCAGGGACCCTGCCTTAGCTCCACAGTGCCACTGGACTGTTGGCAGCCAATCTCCTGCTTTGGCTTTAGGATCCTCTGGGAGATCGAGACTCCAGGAGACTCCAGGCGAAACTCGGAGAGTTGGTGACCCTATGCAACTGTCTCCTACCAAACCAGGGATAAGGGAGAGAACAAAAATTCTTAATATTGAAAAAAATTATAATTTAGTAAAACAGTCTCATAATTAACAGGTTTTTGCAGGAGGATTTTCACAGGCACAAACACTCATTGATTGTCTATAGAACGTGAATACTTTTGTACCTTTGTAAATCTCCCAGTTAAGAGTAATAGATTTTAAAGTTAGAATCTTGATGTAATTAAAATGAATCCCTCAAGTAACCCAACACTGGCTGTGCTAAAAGATCAGGCTTAATAAAAATGCAGCAAATGTTGATCGAATTGTGAATGATTGACAGTTAATGACCAGTTGTTACAGTTCAGGTTAAGCACCTGAGTTTCTGCCTGGGTAATTGAGTGTAGCACTAAGTGAAGACATGTCTATGCTACAAACTTAAGTTGGTTTAAGTTATGTCGCTGTAATGCCACCCCTGTAATTAAGTCAGTTGTGCATGTCCACACTTTGTTCTTTGTGTTGGGGGAGCACATCCATTTTAACAGCTCTTGCATTGACATAGAGCAGTGTACTGTGGGTAGCTATCCCACTATGCAACTTGCCGCAGGGTGTTTTGGGAAGGGTTTGCAATGCCATCAAGGGCAGGTTCAGTGGAACATGATGCAGGTAACCTGCCCTGGTACCCTGCGAGCAAGCCATCAGACAGCATGGGTCCTGCACCGCTCTTCAGCATTGTGCTGTGAATTATGAACACAAGGCTATAAGACAAGCTCAGTGGGTGACTATTTGCTTGAGGGAGGCCTTGAAGGAGCATTTTAACAATGAGACAGAATAATGTGTGTTGCTGTAGTATGCTAAGCTGAGCACTATTTGTTTGCATCATACTATGAACCTTGTAATGATTGCTCTGTGTGCCCGACAATTACAATGCAGATGCACTTATTGCAATTGTCTGTGAATGTCAGCAGTGGCCACCATGTGATGGCAAATGAATTCCGTTTCCATAAATAGATTTTCATTCCACACCCATGCAAACATACCTATGTAATGCTGAGGTAAGCTCCCTACACGCAAAAGGAAGTATCTTTAAAGGGGCGGGAACCAGGAAATCACAAGCACTTACCAATCTCACAGCCGGGCTCATGTGAGACTGTCATTGTGTTTAATCTCCAGTAGAGTAGAGTGCTTGGGTACTGCTGCACCTTGGAAAAAACATGAAATGTGTGTGTCAGTTGGGATGGGGTAGTGCAGGGAGGTCCCGGAACACTGTATCTTTTCTAATTAAGCTTTAGATGGCTGGAGAAAGTTCCATTTGAATTTGTTTCAGGCAGGAATAATTTACATTTTTATCTGATGATTTGTTGTGGAGTGTTGTAACTCACATGCAGCAAACTGCAGTACGAAGTATACAGAAAACTCCCCTCAGATTCTCTTCCCCTGCCTCCCTACAGTGATTTTGCTTTATATTAGGGCTTATGCACCTGTGAAGAGGAAAGGATTGAGTCTCCTTTGCTTATGATTTCTCTGCAGCTAATGTAGTAGCTCCTACGAGCTCTGAATTGAGGCAATAGATTCAAAAGAGCATACCAAAGCAAAAATAAGTACAGGTGCAGTACAAAGACAGAAATTCTTGAAATTAGAGTCACTGGTCTAGGTTTTTTTGAAACCTGAATACTTTTGAGACATTCTTCTCTTTTCTTTGACAGAGGTGAGAGTCCAAAGGATACCACTCTGTATCTGTGATCCCTGTGAAGGTAGCTATCTGCGTCATATATTCCAGATAACAAAAGTTCATTCCAATTTTGAATATGTGTAATGTAATAAATACGTTATCAGTACACATGATACTGACTCACTTTAATTAGGCTGTTCAGAGCCATGTGATGCTGCAATTTATTTTAACATATTTACTAAAGTAAAGATATTTTGAAACCTGGGTTTTTTTTAACATGAAAACCTTCCTCAAGAGAAGTAAATCTCTTTTCTCTAATGAATAATCTACACTAGGTACACACAAATTGTACCAATTTCCTATCCTCTATCAGTAATTTAACCATGCAAAGTTCACATCTATATGGAAAAGTGAATGCCAGAAGTATCTGTGTGTCCAGCAAAAGTTTAAATTTCATTTCTTTTCATTCTTCCTTTCAAACCTTCTTTTCCTACAGTCTGAGGCACTGCACCCCGATAGTTCCCACTGCCCCAACCCCAATCCATATAACACCATCCTGACCCCAGCCCCCTCTTTGTGGAAATGTCTGTGGCTCCACATCAAAATGACTGTTTTCCTCTCTGCCTCCTGGTATGCCTGCCACTGCTCTTGATTTTAACAAGTTCTTCTCCATGCCTTGAACAATTTGACTAGAGATGTCAAAGTTCCAGTGGCTGAAGTGGAGCTGTGACTGCACAGCCTCCTCTCCCCACGGACCCAGAAGCTCCACCAGCACCATACTCCAGGCAGGAGAGTGTTTGATGTGTAGAGCCAGCCTAATCAGCAGGACAGTTGTTAATGTGAGATCTCCACATCAAGCAAAAACCAGTAAGAGCAAGTTCAAAACTTCCTGGGGCTTTAAAAGGGGAACAGCATTTATCTGTATACTTGGCTGTAGTGCACTGGAGTTCCAAATGGTAACCACAGCAATCACAGTGGGAATTGTGGGCTACCTCATGGGAGGCCACTTAAGTTGATACAAGCAATGCAGTGTCTACAACGCCACTATATTAACCTAATTACATCAGCTTAAGCATTATGCGTCTTGTGGAGGTGGAGTAATTAAGTCGCTGTAGTAAATGAATTATGTCAGCAGGAGGGACAGTGTAGTGTAGATGCTGACTATGTCAACCTAACTCTGTAGCGTAGACCAGCCTGAATAGACAGGGGTAAATGTTCTGGATTCCATCTAGAAGAAAAATGAACAAACACATAGTATTTTTAAATAAAAGATATTAAGGCTCATTTAATAAAACTAGAAGGAGAGTATTATTTTGCTCCTCTTAAGATAGAACTATAGTGTTATAATGTATTATATTAATAATGTGATGATACTCGTATAGAATCTATGGGAAAATGTTCTTTTTAGCTGACTTCCTTCTTATTTGGTCTTTGTGAGCTTGCTTTTTATCTAATTATATTTGATTATTTCATAAACAAATGTATCTGTTACACTTTTTGTAATGCTGATCAATGTTCGATTACAGTCCATCGCTTATAAGAAGGCAACAAACATTCCCATGATAGAAGTAGACACCCAACTACCTAAATACATTGAGTAATTATTATAGTGAATGTATTGCACAACTGAATCTGTACAAGGGCAGAATTTACCACACACAGAATCCACATTGGAGTCAACATGTGCTGGTTTAGAAATGTGTTGTCCCTCTAAACAACATAAGGAAGTAGTTGTCTTTCTGCTTTCTACTTTCCACCCCATCAGATTAATTGCTCTAGCCTACCACGAAGAAATGTAGTTCATTTTCCTTTGAGAAATGTAGAATGCTGGTATTGTGCCAGCAAAATGCAGGAGATGCCTGTTTCTCTCCTGGACTTAATGGCATTTTCTAAGAGTGGGTCTACACAGCAGGGCTTAACTCAAAATAAGCTATGCAAATTGAGCTACGTCAATTGTGTAGCTTATTTCAAAATAGCTTATTTTGAAATTGGGAGCGTCTACACAGCACTTATTTTGAAATAGAGCACTTTTCCTCTGGCTTCCCTTACTCCTCGTACAATGAGGGTTACAGGAGTTGGAGTAAGAAGTCCTCCAGCTTGACGGTATTTCGACATTATTTCAAAATAACTGCCTGCTGTGTAGACACAGGCTAAGTTATTTCAAAATAATGCTAGACCAAACTCAGCAATCAATTAAAGAGAATTCTGTATACAATGGCACTGATGCCAGAAAGTGCAGTTCTTTCAATTCTCCAAGATAATGGAACAAGAATTCTAACTTTGTACAATATCAGATCTCATACAAAGCTGTTAAACAAATAACAGAGGATCAGATGCAATTCCTCCATCTCCTTTGTACTCATACCTTCAGTGGCATTCAAAGTGGGATTTTCCTTTGAAGAAGGCAGTAACATCCCTTTTCAGTGTTTTAGTATTGCTAAGCCTCACAGATTGAAAGTGAATAAGGTGATTTTGGTCCCGACTCCAGAAGTTCTTGCTAAAGAGACCGGGTTCCCATTGTGCCTAGGCATTGTACAAACACATAGCAAGACAAGGTGGTTATAAATTAGTTCACAATGGTGAGTTTATGCTGATGTAGCTGGACTTGGAATTCACCCATCTCATATAGGGGCCACCAAACATACATTAGGTGGGCATGATTTTTAATCCCTGCTAAATCAGGCTGGTTCATAAACTAAATTAGCTTTGTTGAGTATTTCTACACTGGGTAGGTTGCTATACAGTATTGCCAACACTGCTCATCCAGCATTCGCCCACATTAAGACCTGGAATGATTCATTTTTCTTTTTCAAAGCACTTCCAAATTTTGCTGCCCTTATTCATGTTGAATAATATGCAATTCTATGGGTTGGTCCACTGATTTTAATGGCTCTTTGTAGAGTAAGGTATTAATGAAACTTGGGTAGCAGAATCTGGCCCTAACCAATTAACTGCATAGGGACATTGGTTTTAATCTTTTTTTTTTGGTTGGTTGTTCCATTTTCCCACAATATTCCAGTACATCAAACACCAACAGACTCCACGGTTTGATACTGCCTCACAATTAAAGACAATGTCATTGTTCATGTTTTTAAAAAAAACTTCCAAAATGTGAAATATACCAAGACTTTCCAATCCAGTAACAGTCACAGCAAAACTGGTTAATTTCAATCCAGTACTCTTAAATGCACATGATGTCATCCTTTTGTACTCTCAACTCTGGTTGGTTCTGTTCTTACAAGTCCAGAGAGTAATGAAACCGATGAGATGACTGTTCTCCCAGCTTCCGAGAGCATGAATCCTATCAATTTCAACCTCTTGGCAGCTTGCAAGAACCAAGGTGTCAGGAAGAGAGGAGCTGTATCATGCATCTGTGATGCTGATTGTTGATTTCAGCCCCACTCAGGAATTTGTAGATAGTTACAGTCATTTTGGCTAATTGGTTTATATTTATTTATTTTTAATCAGGGAACATTCTGAAACAGGAAGTGACAATATTGTGGAGGTAGACTGTAAGTGCCTGGCCAGTGTCTCTTTGAAGCATCAATTCAGGAAGATTTAGTGCATAGGAGTCTATGGAAATTTTTAATTCTCTTTGCTAACCAAGCATGACAGATAAATTACTTCTCTGTTTTCTACTCCACACAAACAGATAAATTAATCAAGAAAATAACTTTTGTCATTTGGTAACCACCTGTTCTTCCAAAGCCAGAGTCTTCTTGAATTACTACAGATAAGCCCTTTGACTAGCAGCAGTTTAACAGGAAATGATGCTCTCTCCAGGGAGCGCAATGTTGCAATCATTGGTTCTTGAATGGCTTTACTCTTCTGGCTATGCAAGATTCTGCTAGGTGTTGAGAAGAGCCATACTGGGAGTAGTGATAGGATTTGCCCTCTTGAGAACATTATGAGTAACGGACCATGGGCAGGTAGTGTTACATGCAGGTAGTGTTACAAAATGACTCTGCATGAGCCCAGTATTTCAGTAATACTCTCATCTAAGGCACCGAGGGAGAGGATCAGATAAAAATATTCCTTTGGGTAACAATATATGTTGCAGGACTAAAACAGTAAACTTATCAATCAATGGCAAAAGATCCTGTTCTCAGTCCAGAACAAGACAGATTTGGAACATTTCTCAATGACCCATTTGTCTTAAGAACTGCATAAAAACCGATCACCACCCTCTGCTGAAATTGGAAAATTAGGTAAATTCATGCTGCTAGAGGCCTCAAAATTGGTCAGCCTTTGAAACCCCCCCAACCAAACCATGATGCAGCGTGTGATGGAGAGTATGTCTACACTAGGGATGTGAACGACTAGTTGACTATCTGATAAGCAAATGCTTGTTGGATAGACGACATGCTAGTCAATCAGTCATTTCCCTCCCACCTTGCTGCCTCTACCAAAAAGAGGCCTCTATCAGTAAGAGAACCAAAAAAGTGCCACCATGGATTAACAACCAGGTAAAGAAGCAGTGACAGATAAAAAGTGGAAGTCAAATCTATACATTTTGTCAAAATAAGTGTAAAAATATAATAAGAAAAGCCAAAAAGGAGTTTGAAGAACAGCTAGCCAGAAACTCAAAAAGTAATAGTAAAATGTTTTTAAAGTACATCAAAAGCAGGAAGCTGGCTAAACAACCAGTGGGGCCCTTGGATGATGGAGATGCTAAAGGAGCACTCAAAGATGATAAAGTCATAGTGGAGAAACTGAGGATATTGGGGAAATTCCCAAACCTGAGCCATTCTTTTTAGTAGATACATCTGAGGAATTGTCCCAGACTGAGGTGTCATTAGAGAAGGTTTTGGAACAAATTGATAAACTTAACAGTAACAAGTCACTGGGATCAGATGGCATTCACCCAAGAGTTCTGAAAGACCTCAAATGGGAAATTGTGGAACTATTAACTATGGTTTGTAACCTATCTTTTAAAATGGCTTCCGTACCTAATGATAGGAAGATAGCTTAACGTGACACCAATATTTAAAAAGGGCTTTAGAGGTGATCCTGGCAATTACAGACTGGTAAGTCTAATGTCACTACCAGGCAAATTAGTTGAAACTATAGTGAAGAATAAAATTGTCAGACACATGGATGAATATAATTTGTTGGGAGAAAATCAACATGGTTTCTGTAAAGGGAAATCATGCCTTACTAATCGGCTAGAGTTCTTCTGAGGGGGTCAACAAACAGGTAGATAAGGGGGATCCAGTGGATATAGTATACTTAGATTTCCAGAAAGCCTTTGACAAGGTCCCTCACCAAAGGCTCTTAAGTAAAGTAAGTTGTCATGGGATAAGAGGGAAGGTCCTTTCATGGATTGATAACTGGTTAAAAGACAGGAAACAAAGGGTAGGAATAAATGGTAAGTTTTCCAAGTGGAGAGAGGTAACTAGTGGGGTCTCATAAGGGTCTGTCCTGGGACTAGTCCTATTCAACTTATTTATAAATGATCTAGAGAAAGGCGTAAACAGTGAGGTGGCAAAATTTGCAGATGATACCAAACTGCTCAAGTTAATGAAGACCAAAGCAGACTGTGAAGAGCTTCAAAAAGATCTCACCAAACTAGGTGACTGGGCATCAAAATGGCAAATGAAATTTAATGTTGATGGATGTAAAGTAATGCACATTGGAAAAAATAATCCCAATTATATATACAATACAGTTAAGGGAATGCGGATTGGATAAATGGACAGTAAGATGGATAGAAAGATGGCTAGAAGGCCGGGCCCAGCGGGTAGTGATCAACGGCTCGATTTCAGGTTGGCGGTCGGTTTCTAGCAGAGTGCCCCAAGGTTCAGTTCTAGGACAGGTTTTGTTCAATATCTTTATTAATGACCTGGATAAGGGGATGGATTGCACCCTCAGCAAGTTTGCGGATGACACTAAGCTAGGGGGAGAGGTAGATACGCTTGAGGGCAGAGATAGGGTCCAGAGTGACTTAGACAAATTGGAGGATTGGGCCAAAAGAAATCTGATGAAGTTCAACAAGGACAAGTGCAGAGTCCTGCACTTGGGACGGAAGAATCCCAAGCACAGTTACAAGCTGGGGACCAACCAGTTAAGTAGTAGTTCTGCAGAAAAGGACCTGGGGTTACAGTGGATGAGAAGCTGGATATGTGTCAACAGTGTGCCCTTGTAGCCAAGAAGGCTAATGGCATATTAGGGTGCATTAAGAGGAGCATTGCCAGCAGATCCAGAGATGTCATTATTCCCCTTTATTCGGCTTTGGTGAGGCCACATGTGGAGTACTGTGTCCAGTTCTGGGCCCCCCACTACAAAAAGGATGTGGACGCATTGGAGAGGGTCCAGCGGACGGCAACCAAAATGATTAGGGGGCTGGAGCATATGACTTATGAGGAGAGGCTGAGGAGTTGGGTCTGTTTAGTCTGCAGGCGAAGAGTGAGGGGGATTTGATAGCAGCCTTCAACTTCCTGAAGGGAGGTTCCAAAGAGGATGGAGAGAGGCTGTTCTCAGTAGTGACAGATGGCAGAACAAGGAGCAGTGGTCTCAAGTTGTGGTGTGAGAGGTCCAGGTTGGATATTAGGAAAATCTATTTCACTAGGAGGGTAGTGAAGCACTGGAATGGGTTGCCTAGGGAAGTAGTGGAGTCTCCATCCCTAGAGGTGTTTAAGTCTCGGCTTGACCAAGCCCTGGCTGGGTTGATTTAGTTGGGATTGGTCCTGCCTAGAGCAGGGGGCTGGACTTGATGACCTTCTGAGGTCTCTTCCAGCTCTATGGTTCTATGACTCTATGATTCTATGATGGGTACTAACTTGGCTACAACTACTCAAGAGAGAGATTTTGAAGTCATTGTGGATAGTTCTCTGAAAACATCCACTCAGTGTGCAGTGGCAGTCAAAAAAGCAAATAGAATGTTAGGAGTCATTTAAAAAGGGATAGAGACTAAGACAGATAATATCTTATTGCCTCTATTTAAAACCATGGTACATCCACATCTTGAATACTGTGTACAGATGTGGTCGCCTCATCTCAAAAAAGATATATTGGCATTTGAAAAAGTTCAGAGAAGGGCAACAAAATGATTAGGGGTTTGGAATGGGTCCCATATGAAGAGAGATTAAAAAGACTTGGACTTTTCAGCTTAGAAAAGAGGAGACTCCGGGGGGATATGATAGAGGTCTATAAAATCTTGACTGGTGTGGAAAAAGTGAATAAGGAAAAGTTATTTACTTATTCCCACAATAAAAAAACTAGGAGTCACCAAATGAAATTAATAGGCAGCAGGTTTAAAAGAAACAAAAGGAAGTTTTTCTTTACTCAGCATACAGTCAACCTGTGGAACTCCTTGCCAAAGGATGCGGTGAAGGCTAGAACTTTAACAGGGTTCAAAAAAGAGCTAGATAGATTTATGGAGGTTAGGTCCATCAGTGGCTATTAGCCAGGATAGGTAGGAATGGTATCCTAGCCTCTGTTTCTCTGGAGGTGGGTGACAGGGGAGGGATCACGTGAGGATTACCTGTTGTGATCCCTCCCTCTGGGGCATCTGGTATAGGCCACTGTTGGCAGACAGGATACTGGGCTAGATGGACCTTTGGTCTGACCTAGTATGGCTGTTCTTATGTTCTTATGAGGCAGCAAGGGGGAGGAAGAGATGAGGGTGCTTTACAGCAGCAGCTCCGTGTGGAGCCCTGGGCCAGATCCCGGGCTCCATGCAGCGCTGCTGCTTTGAAATGCCATGTGCAGCCCAGGGCAGCCCCGCATGCTGTGTGCAGTCCCCAGCTGACGCTGGGCTGCATGCGGAGTTTCAAAGCGGCAGCGCTGCATGGAGCCTGGGGGTCTGCTGCTTTGAAACACTGCGAGGAGCCCAGCATCAGATTCTCCGCAATGTTTCAAAGCAGCAGCACTGCATGGAGCCTGGGGACTCCCCAGCTGACCCCGGACTCCATGCAGTGCTGCCGCTTTGAAATGCCATGGGAAGTATGGGGCCAGCAGGGGACTGCTTGAGTGCCCTGCTGGCCCCGTGCTCCCTGGAGCGCTTTCACCTTTGATGTGTAGCAACAGCCCTCGGCCTGTTGTTACACTTCAAAGGTGGAGGCGTCCTTATCAACTAATCGAATAGTCGATGCAAAT
Organism: Rafetus swinhoei; assembly: GCA_019425775.1. Classification (NCBI taxonomy): domain Eukaryota; kingdom Metazoa; phylum Chordata; order Testudines; family Trionychidae; genus Rafetus; species Rafetus swinhoei. Next base: position 226,025,843 of record CM033424.1, read on the forward strand.
TGCATCGACTATTCAATTAGCCAATTAATTGAAATTTTACATCAGTCTACACTGGAATAAGGCCAGCTGACTTAAAGTTTGTGGGGCTCAGACTGTAGGGCTATATGATTTAAAGTGTGGATTTCTGGGCTTGGGCTGCAGCCAAGGCTTTGAGACCTAACGAGGTGGGTGGCTTGATCAAAGCCAATGTAGTTATGACTAGATGTGCCACAGCTGCGCCTTCTGCTTACTGTGTATTCATGCCCGCTGTGAACACTTAAGAGTGCTGTGCTGAGTGCAAGAGATGAAGGTCACCTTTTTGGCCTTGATCCTCCTGTTCCCACTGAGTTCAAAGGCCAAATTTCCCTTGATTTCAATAGGAACAGGAGCACGGTCACCTCAGTCCCAAGAGTTGTGCCTGTGTTACTAGGGTGATGTGCTTTCAGGCTTTTCCACTGCTACATTTTGGTGTATGAAGAGTTCATAACCAAAGCACATCTGCTGCTGTGCAGTTAACAGTTTGTTGGGCCAGATGGTTATTAATGAGCCACAAAAAGCAGAACATTTTTCCTTTAAATGCCTCAGTCTTTTGTCTTTCCCGAGATGAGTTTGCTGTCACCTCTGTTTCACTGTTGTAGTCAAGATTTTTCCTTTTTGTGCAATTGGATTGGCTGTGGCTGGAGTGTAAACACATCACTTTTACTGGGCAGAGAGATGAGGGCAGGGCAGAGGATCATCCATGCAGCAAATGATGTTTGGAGCATCATTGAGAATACCTTGGAAATAGTTTCATTTGCAGACCAGATGTCTCTATAATGCACTGAAATTCTTCACTGTTGTCCATCATCATAAAGTCATTTTAGCATAACATTTTTAAAAATTCTCTATTCCTTTCTTACAGGAGAATTAAAGTTTACAGGGGCTGATTTTTAAACACTATATTACAACTTAAAATGCCAGAATCAGAGCTTTATAAAAATCAATTCTTGTAACAGGAGCTTTGTGCCTAATGTTATTAAGTTCCTTTCAGGCTGCAAGCTTAGATGGCAAATCAAGAGCAGTACTTGTACGCTACAATTAGGCAGCCTTTGAAATGTCCTGTGATAGAGTGTCCACCTCTCACTTACCCTGACAGGGGTAATGGAGACCAACCAGGATGATTAGTCTATTAGGCTGAAAGGAAAGGAAATCCATCTATGCAGGATCAGGCAGGGTTTCTATAAAGCTAGAGAGCTGCTAGCAGGAAAGAGCAGTCTGCAGTCACTCCCTGGGGCTATAGAGATAAGTAGCCCCCGGTTGCTCTCTGAGAGGAAGGAGTAGAGAGGCTGGCAAAGCAGGGTAGGAAGCAGTCCAGGGGGTAAGCCACAAGCTTGGGGACTGAACAGACCTTGGCTGGACTATAAGGCAGGCCTGGGTTTCCCTACCCAGGACAGTGAACTGGACAATTGCCTGGGTCAGTGTGAGAGTGACAGACTTTGAAGAATGTAGTCTCGCTGAATTACCTGTCTGGAGGGCCAAATCACAAACAGAATGCTATGATTTATTCAGTGAGAGCATGGTTCCTGGAGCAAGAGAGGGGCACACCCTTTCCTGCAATTGTAAACTAATCCCCAGAGTGGCTAACAGTAGGTGCCAGCCTAGTGGGGAGTAGTACACCCCATACATGTCCATATTTCTCTTCTAAGACTGGGGAGTTAACATTAAGGCTGTGGTCTCTTAGAAACAGTCAGTCTTGGTTAGAAAGACAAAGGGTCAGGGCAGCCAACAGGACTGCTGGGTCCTAGGTAATATGTATGTCGGGGGGTGGCTCTGTGCTCATGGAAGTGGCGGGGCTGGGGCAGCCTTCCCCTAGCGCTGCCCAGACTGCACCGTGCCTGTCAGCCCTCTGAGCGCACAGTGCGGGGTTCTGAAACACAGCACTCCCATGGTGAAACCAGTCCCAGGAAGATCCACACTGCCTAAATGGAACTCCTGTCCCCATTCCTCTTACCTTCACAGGGCTCTGGCATTTAAACGCCTGGCTTAGTGAGGTCTTTCCCACTGAGGTGACCCCCCTCATTTGGGACAGGTTAAGCATAGTCCTGCTTCTCTGTATTCCTACATTACAACATTGGAAACAGCATTTCACTCACTTACATTCAGTACCAAAAGTCTCGGAGGGGTAGCCGTGTTAGTCTGTAACTTAAAAAAAAAAAAATATTAAAAAACAACCATGGTCCTGTAGCACCTTAGAGACTAACCAAAATATAGTACATATTTTTGGCTAGTCTCTTTGGGTGCATCTGCACAGCACTCTAAACTCAAAATAAGATACACAATTTGCATAGTGCAAATTGTGATCTTATTTCGATTCTATTTCGAAATACTTATTTTGAAATCTGGCATTTTGAAATAACAAATTTGGCATTTTGAAATAACGCACTAATTTGAGACATCCCTTAACCCTCGTGGAATGATGGCTACAGGGATGCCGAAATAGTGCGCCCGTTATTTCAAAAAATATTTTGAAATAATGGGCAGGTTTTTAAGATGCGCGGTAGTTATTCTGGGATATCTCCGGTATCCTGAAATAGCCGGGCAGTGTACACTTACCTTAAGGTGCTACAGGACCATTGTTGTTTTTTCAGTACCAAAGTGATTTGTGAGCAACCAGCCAAACTTGATTACTTTGAGCAAAACACCACTCAACCTGCTGGATATCTAAGCAAAACAGGAGCAAGATATATTTGTATAAACACACACCCAAAGTCTCTCCCCCTCCCAGCCAGCTGTCAGGGAAGAATTCATTCAGACCCTGCTTACATCTAAAACAAAAACAAACAAAACAAAAAAACCCAAAGCACAAATATTTGTCAAAGAGCCAGACCACCTAATCCATGAAGGTCTTCAAATCTTTCATCTGCCCATCCATTTCCTATAGCCAGCAGCCCAGTGTAAGGGCATGTCTACACAGCAGGGCTAACCTCGAAATAAGCTAGGAAACTTGAGCTATGACAATTGTGTAGCTCAGGTTGAAACAACTTATTTCAACTTTGAGCACATCTACACAGCACTTATTTCGAAATTGAGCACTCTTCCCCCGACTTCCCTTACTCCTCATACAATGAGGTTTACAGAAGTTGGAGTAAGATGCCTGTTATTTTGAATTTATTTTGAAATAACGGGCTTGCTGTGTAGCCCCACACTATGTTATTTTGGAATATCTGATGTTATTCCAAAATAACGCTGCTGTGTAGACATGCCCTAATAGATTGGGCCTATTTGTATCTCTCTTCTTCTAGCCAACCAAGCTTTATTCTGAAAGGACAGCTCATTCCCTGGAGTAACCCTTATCTGTGCTTCTCAGTTTCCCCTGTGCCAGGGTAGCTTCTTTAATTGATCCTTCTTAAACACAGTCCCATGCCTTGCAGATTTTGACATCAAACTAACTGCAAGCATAGCCGTCCCTACCCCAAATCCTTTCTTTCGCACCAGTGATTCCTGCAACAAGATTTCTTGGCTCTTACCTAAGAGTCTAAGTCCTCAAGTACACCCCTAACAGTTTCCCCTCTCATCCATTTGCTGTTTCTAGAATGGTTCCTTTCAGCAGTAATCCCAGATATAGTCTCAGATACTTCTGCTTCCTGAAGGATGTTGCATTCCCTGCCCCTTATGCCGGTTGTCCTATTACCAATATAGGTCACCTCCTTCTCATGTGCAGTGGTTGGCTAATCAGGTAGCCAGGCCAGATGCAGGTCTCTGACCCAGAGAAATGTTGTCCCTTCCTCCTTCACACCAGTTAGCTGTTATTATGTGAACTTGCTGGATCTAGCAGGAGTGAGGAGGAGTAACTCCTCTATTGCGCAGGCATCTTGTGAGGCATTGTGATGGGGAGTTCTACCCCCACACTAAGCTGGAGGGGGTTAAACCAGCCCTGAGGGCTGAGAAGGCCCCACCCACTGTGCCTTAGTGTGCATGCTTGAGCTGCTGGGCTATAAAAGAGAGCAGCTCAGCTTAGTTGGGGCTGGTGGCTGAAGGGAGAGGACGTGCCTTGCCAACAGGCAAATCGCAGAAACTATCCAAACTCCAAGGCACTACCACGCAGGCTGAAGACCAGTTGTGTCTAAAGACCTCACAGGTTCCCCTACACCAGCAGAAGCTCTAGATCCCAGACAAAGGAGGGAAGCTGGAGATTCATCAGTGAGTAGGGTTGCCAGATAGTTTAACCAAAATACTGAACGCTTCCCCCCCCCCCAAAACCCCCACTGTTGAGGAAAAAAAAGGGGGCGGGAAGACCAAAGTTATTGGGGGAAGGACCCCGACAGTTATTAAGCAAAGCAAAAAAAAACCCCAGCATGGCCCCTTTAAGGCCTTTGGGGTGGCCATCTTGTTTTCTTACTCTGCGTGGGAAGAGAGCTCCCTCTGCGGAACCAGGTAAGTGGGGAGGAGGGGGATCTAGGAGGGGCCCGGGGGCTGGGTCGGGGGGGGACCCAGGGGCTGGGCCTGGTTGCTGGGTATGTGTAGGGTTGCCAGGTGTCTGGTATTTTCTGTTCCTGGCAGGGAAAAAAAATCAGAAAATACCGGACATTTTCGGTGTCCGGTATTTTCTGATTTTTTTACTGGACAGGAGGCGAAAATACCGGACTGTCTGGGTCAATACTGGACACCTGGCAACCCTATCAGTGAGGAGAGACACTTGAAGCAGGAAGCAACCCAGGGACAGCATCGGCTACAGGGTGAGTGAGCTGATGCCAGAGAGTCAGTGTGTTGTGGCTGGAATTCTCCCTGCTGACATGGTAGCTAGAGCACATCACTAAAAGGGCCCTGGGCTGGGGTCCAGTGGAGTGGAAGGGAAGTAAACCTTTCCCCTATCTAACCGTACCTTTATAGACTTTAACCATTGGGCCGTATTCCCCCACAAGGAGGGATGAATTATAGACTGGGACTATTGAACTGTGCTACTCTGCATATAGGGGAAAGTTATAGACTCTGACCATTGTGTCACAACAGGACTATTGAACTGTGCTGCCCTGCAAATAGGAGAAAGTTGGATTCTGACCATTGGGTCACCCCACCTCGGGAACAAGGGGGGTGGGAGTAAACAGTCTTTGATGAGAGAAATTAGAGAGACAGACTGGGGGATAAAAAGTGGAGACGAGATGGGCACCCTCATACCTCCCTGAACAGGGTCTTCTCCCCTGCCATGTGACAGGCTTCCATTGGCTTCAAAGCAATTACTTCATGCTAGGAATGGCTGGTAAAAAGCTTTCTAGACTGGTTGTTTGGAAGCACTGTAAGATGCAATATGGCACACAAAAATAGTAAAACTTTAGCTCTACGTGCATGATCTGTGACTTCACTACAGTAAGCCTTAAGAGCTAATACTTACCAGCCTATGCTTCTAGTTCCCACTTCTGATACCCAGGTACCAACAGCTTGGTATAGCATAAGCCTCTTTTTATGAGGATTTTAACCTTTAAAGGTTAGTGTATGTATATTACAGTACTCATTTGAAGACCAGAGCTCTATGCCACTTCTTCTTGTGCTTGTCCATCCATGTCAACTCATCCTCTACCCATTTCTCCATGCCTCTCTCCTCTTCATACCCTTCAGATGCTTGCCCTGTATTATTTCTCCTCTGGTCTCCCACCCCCACATCCACATCATGTTCTCACCCCAACTTAATTCAGCAGCTGCAGCACCACAGCAGCTGATCCAACTCATTCCTGGGTTCCAGCATTCTTATTGGTTAGGGTATTTGTAGAAATAAGCAGGAAAGGGCTGGAAACTCACGTGAAAGTTAATTCACTTTTTAAAAAATGGACTGAATATTCAAGAAGAATGCTGTGTATTATTGAGCCAGCTACAATCCCTGGCTGAATGACAATATGGGAGTGGGGGAGAGGCACACTTTCTGTCCTTGTGTCCACAGTGAAAGCAGAGTTTGAAGTGGGATTATTCAGTGTTCTGTGATGTTAGGTTCTGATGGTTATAATGAATCTCAGCAAAATCATTTGTCTTAAAAAGAAAATGGCACCTTCTTAATTAGTTTCAAGTTGGCATGTATTTGCATTGTGCTGCATAGCATTGTGCCACCTGCTGGACGTGACCTGTAACTGCAAAGGCAGTACTGTATTAATGTTCAGATTAATTCTTTAAAAGATTGGGAAGATATAGATGGGGGTTTTCAATCTAAGTGGTTAAGAAATTCTTAGAAACTATTGTAAGCAAAAGAGAGAAATAAAGAAGTGATGGAAAACTAACACGGAGCCAGGAATGGAAGACTGGAGAGCAACCACAATGTTAGGGAAGAAAGGTCAGCGTTCATTAATGCATTGGAAGTGTTTGAAGATATTTATGCACTGGTATAGAAAGGGAAGATCATGGATTTTTTTAAGCATTTGGCAAAGTGTCACAGCAGAGTATAATATCTACAATAAAGAGTAATGGACTAAGTGGAAAGTTGACTCATTAGACTGATAATTAGGTACAAAGTTGGAAACAAAAAGTAGCCAGAATAGAAGCTTTTTCATCTGGAAAGAAGTTAGGCTGTCATGCTAGAAGGCTGCTTATTATGGAGAGAAAGACATGACCTCACTTTGATCTATAAACTTTTGTTCTTGGATGACTTTCTCCTACAGCTTATTATGGTGTACAAAACTGAATGTTAGCTAAAAAGTAACAGTGAGGTCTGACACTGGCAAGAGATAACTAGAACCACATGGAATGAACTGGATAAAGGCATGAAGTGGGGAAAATCCACTCAGTGAACAAACTCGCTTGCTTCGAGAGTACCTAATTAAATCACTGGTGGAAACTGTAGAAATTTGTCTGAAAGTGAGAAAGAGAGAAAACGGCAGAGAGAAATAAAATGATTCTACAGTTATATTGTGAGCGGCTTTCTCTAATTTAATGGCTGCCTCCCAACCCATTCTCTAAGCACTTCAAGTGCTGTTTTGTGTGTTCTGAACCTGGAAGGGTCACTGGCCATCACACAGGCTAGTGATTAATATGTGGCATCAGTCAGAAGATAGGCAGAAGCATATATTGGAGAGAAAGTTGTTGCAAAGGGAAAGAACAGTCTCAGAGAACTGGTGTAGTAACAATTCTGCACTACAACAGACTGAGAGCGAAACCCACTATTCTTACCTTACTTCCTATGAATTTGAATTCTTTATGCATTTATCTATTAGAGGGGTTGCAGAATATATTTGTTGGGGGGAAAAAGTAGGTGTGTGAGTAGTATTAGGCACTGAAAGTGAGCTGTACCACAGCTCAGTGTTTAACCGCTTAATTCACATAGCGAAAGAAAAATGGGCAAATACTATTGTTCAAAAGTATCACCAGTTTTTACAGGATGACTATTAGAAGCCTACTACCTTAACTGTCCTGCCTCCAAAATGCTGTGGAGTATAGATATGCTAGCAGGACACCACAGCTAGCTGCGGCTTTTTTATTATAAAATACAATGAAAATAAGTAGCATTATCCAGGTATCTGCCAACTTAAAATAAAAAAGGTTTCACAGATCAGATGTTACCTTTCGGGTTATTTTCCACAATGTGGTTGACATGAAAGTGGGATAAGCCTTTCCAGGAACACTGGTTGATATAACTATTAATAAAGAACTCATTGTAGTTTTGTAGTTTTTGTACATAATCCACAACCTTTCTCCAAAATGGGAGAATTGGTGTCCAAAGTGGAAAAGCATTGGGCAAAACTACTTGGACTACCCCTTTTTGTGAACAGTATAAATTGGACTCTGATTCTATGGATTTTGATCAGTGTCTATGTCCCTTTCTGTCACAGGAAGTCTGAGCAGAGACAAACTTGGACTCAAAAGCGACAAGGAGTCCTGTAGCACCTTATAGACTAACAGATGTATGGAGCATAAGCTTTCATGGGCAAAGACCCACTTCGTCAGATGCATGTAGTGGAAATATCCAGAGGCAGGTATAAATATGCAGACCAGAATCAGGCTAAATCAGGGAGGATGAGGCCCACTTCTAGCAGCTGATCTGGAGGTGTGAATACCAAGAGAGGAGAAGGAGAAGCTGCTTTTGTAATTAGCTAGCCATGATTGACATGAAAGTGGGACAAGCCTTTCCAGGAACACTGGAATATTCCAGGAATATATTCCAGGAATATAATATATATTATATATTAATATATAACTATTAATAAATAGTTTTTGTAGTTGGCTAGCTAACTACAAAAGCAGCTTCTCCTTTCTTGGTATTCACATCTCCAGATCAGCTGTTAGAAGTGGGCCTCATCCTCCCTGATTGATTAACCTTGTTATCTCGAGCCTGATTCTGGCCTGCATATTTATACCTGCCTCTGGATATTTCCACTACATGCATCTGATGAAGTGGGTCTTTGCTCATGAAAGCTTATGCTCCAATACATCTGTTAGTCGATAAGGTGCTACAGGACTCCTTGTCGCTTTTGCAGATCCAGACTAACACGGCTACCCCTCTGATACTTGGACTCAAAAGTTTCAGTTAACATTGTGATGCCAGCAGCTTCATGGTATACCACCTTCAAGAGGAAGCAGAGGGCCCTGCAGGGCAAAGGAGAATATGTACACCCTAACTGAGACAGTAGCAGCTCAAAGAAGAAACTAATAACAGCATCCTAGATACAATGATGGCAGTATCTGCTCTTACTGTGCTCTGTCCATTTTCTGTAGAGGATAGGAAAGATCTGTGTCAATTTCTTAGGTATTTTGCAAACCTAAAAATTATTAAGATAACTTTGAAGTGTATATATTTAGATATAAACTACCTGGATTATTGTATATTTATAAGACACTGGAGCAGATGTCTTTGGAATTAAGTCAACATATTCTTTATCACTATGCAGTTTTCAATCTATTTACAAAAGTGATTGAGATGTTAAACTTCTTTTGTAAATTATAAGTGACAAACTACCCACTGGAAATAAGTTATATAAGAGATGCCTTTGTGCCCCCCAGCCCAACAAATCTTTTCTCGTTTTCCAAGTGCAATATACTACATGGATTCCTGAAAACAAGAGTGTGAATCTATTGCACATTTTAAATGAGATGGTATAAAGGAAACTGTGGTATGTAAAACCATATTAATCCTATCACAAAAACACAAATGCAAGCAATAAAATAGAGCTCTAACTTTAAAATTGAATCATATATGGTTTGAAACTACTTTTTAAACTAGTCTATAAATTATTTTCAGTTTTGCCACTGTCTATGATTTCTTAGTAAGTCATGTAACCTTAGGTCCTCCTTCTGTAAAATGGGGATGATATTCCGGACTTACCTTTGGCAAACACTTTGAGATTTATGGATGAAAGAGCTATGTATGTGCTAGGTATTACTGTAAGTTCTAGGCACTGCCTGCTAAGATCTGATTATAGTCATTTAAAAATGTGCAGCAAAAATTTCCAATGAGTTTAATAGGACCAGGATTGGGCTATTACAAAGTGAAAATTGGACACGAATTACATACTCATCAATGTTAAGATAATTATCTCTGACAGCCCCTCTCTGAACCTGTCTCTTATACTGACATCTTAATAATGTGCTAGAAGTCAACTATCCTAATAAGTGACCACATACACATTTTAACATAAACAGAATAGATTACTTTAAAACTTATTTAATATCTTCTTCATTCTCCCTTCTCTCTCACGCACAGTATGCACAATGAAGCAAAAACATGGGGGACACAGTTCCTTTAGGGTCTTAGGTGGCTACGGCTTATAAAACTATATACTATTGCACACAAAAACTATGGTAAAATAATGTTATGGTTTCAGCACTTAAGTGTTAGGAACTGCCAGATTTAAGAGGCTATGTCTAGACTCCAAACTTCTTTCAGAAGAAGCTTTTCCAGAAGAGATATTCCGAAAAAACTTCTTCTGAAAGAGAGCGTCCATACTGCCCGCATGCATCGAAAAAACGATCTGCTTTTTCGAAAGAGACCATCCACACTGAATGGGCGCTATCTCACATTTAAGCTGTGATTACTATGGACAGAGTGGCCACCAGGGCACCTGTGCTTTTTCCTCTTTCTTCTTTTTTTGAAAGAACTCCCTCTTCCCTGTCCACACATGCCTTTTTCTGAAAGAGCTCTTTCGGAAAAAGGCTTCTTCCTTGTAGAAAGAGGTTTACCAATGTCAAAAAAACCCCTCTGTTTTTTCAATTTTTTTTCGAAAGAACATGATTGCAGTGGATGTACGTGAAGTTTTTTTGGAAAAACGGCCATTTTTCCAAAAAAACCTGCAGTGTAGACATACCCATGGACAATGTTGTCCATGCAACATTAATTTGTTCCCCTTGAGCATATGCATGGATAGTCTTTAATTACATAATCATGCACATTTTCCCTCAAGGGCCTAGCTGAAATGCTAAAAAATTTAGCTTCAGCCAGACATCCAACATGTAAAATTTCAGCCCGAATGGTTAAAATTTGTCACAATTCTAAGCAACTGAAATGTGATTATATAATTAAAAGTGGGAGGCAACCTTAGCTACAGGCATCTCTGCTTACAATTGTATTTCTCCAAATGTTTTTTTCATGGCTATCTTTCTTTCATCTATCTTCTTCTTTTCCCCTAGTTAGTTCTGCCTCCTTTTAGAGTCTTCTACTTCTAGTTTCCTCTAGTATGTGTGAAATTTGCCATATTTCAAACTCCTAGGAGACACTTTAGATTGGTCTGCTAGCACCGTATCTAGCACCCATTTCAAATGAAGTTACAGTAATGCTCTAGTGGCCTGAATAGTGAAATCACAACTGTTCACTTTAGTTTATTTTCCAAGAGATTAGGAATTCTGTGATTGGCTATCAGCACTTTATGTCTACGTCTACACTGGCAGCTTCTTGTGGAAGAACAGCCGTTCTTCTGCAAAAACTTGCCGGCTGTCTACACTGCACGAGCGTTCTTCCAGAAATAAATTTACAGTATAGCGTTGTAAAACAGAGCTTCTTCCAGAAGAGTTATTCCTCTCCCCATGACAAATAAGCCCTCTTGTGCAAGAGCTCTTCCAGAAGAGGGCAGTGTAGGCAGGCAACATGAATTTCTTGCACAAGAAGCCACTATGGTTAAAATGGCCATCAGAGCTTTCTTGCGGAAGAGAGCGTCTACACTGCCATCGATGCTCTTGCGCAAAAGCACATCTCTTGTGCAAAAGCACATGGCAGTGTAGACGCTCTCTTGTGGAAGAGTTTTTGCTCAAGAACTCTTCCGCAAAAGAGTTCTTGTGCAAGAAGCTGCCAGTGTAGATGTAGTATACCAGTACAGTACACAGTTTGGGTAGAAAATCAGCTTTGGACAGGGAACTCTAATGTTGTTGATACTGTTCTACTAGGCAGATTATTGCTCAATAAAAACTCTGATAATCATGGGAATTGATCAAAAGACAACCGAAGTCAACAGAGATTCCCATTGACTGCACTGGGCTTTGGATCAGCTGCATTGAAAGTACATGTTTCTACAGGCTTGCATTGTGTAGATTTTCGCAGACCCAGAAGTGATACTTAATGAGAGCCAGACCCTGTTCCACTTACTCACATGAGTAGAATCATAGACTCATAGAGCTGGAAGAGACCTTAGGAGGTCATCAAGTCCAGCCCCCTGCCCAAGGCAGGACCAATCCCAACTAAATCAACCCAGTCAGGGCTTTGTCAAATCGGGACTTAAAAACCTCTAGGGATGGAGATTCCACCACCTCCCTAGGTAACCCATTCTAGTGCTTCACCACCCTCCTAGTGAAATAGTTTTTCCTAATATCCAACCTAGACCTCTCCTACTGTAACTTGAGACCATTGCTCCTTGTTCTGCTACCCGTCACTACTTTGAATAGCCTTTCTCTGTCCTCTTTGGAACCTCCCTTCAGGAAGTTGAAGGCTGCTATCAAATCCCCCCTCACTCTTCTCTTCTACAGACTAAACAAACCCAAATCCCTCAGTCTCTCCTCATAGGTCATGCTCTCCAGCCCCCTAATCATTTTGGTTGCCCTCTGCTGGACCCTCTCCAATGCGTCCACATCCTTTTTGTAGTGGGGGGCCCAGAACTGGACAATATACTCCAGATGTGGCCTCACCAGAGCCGAATAAAGGGGAATAATGACATCTCTGGATCTGCTGGCAATGCTCCTCCTAATGGACCCTAATATGCCATTAGCCCTCTTGGCTAAAAGGGCACACTGTTGACTCATATCCGGCTTCTCATCCACTGTAATCCCCAGGTCCTTTTCTGCAGAACTGCTACGTAGCCAGTCGGTCCCCAGCCTGTAACAGTGCTTGGGATTCTTCCATCCCAAGTGCTGGACCCTGCACTTGTCCTTGTTGAACCTCATCAGATTTCTTTTGACCCAATCCTCTAATCTGTCTAGGTCACTCTGGACCCTATCCCTGCCCTCCAGCATATCTACCTCTCCCCCTAGCTTAGTGTCATCTGCAAACTTGCTGAGTGTGCAATCCATCCCCTCATCCAGGTCATTAATAAAGATGTTGAACAAAACCGGTCCTAGAACAGATCTTTGGGGCACTCCACTAGAAACCGACCGCCAACCTGACATCGAGCCATTGATCACTACCCATTGGGCACGACAGTCTAGCCAGCTTTCTATCCATCTTACAGTTCATGAATCCAATCCATATTCCCTTAACTTGCTGGCAAGAATGTTGTGGGAGACTGTATCAAAAGCTTTGCTAAAGTCAAGGTATATCACATCCACTGACTTTCCCATATCCACAGAACCAGTTACCTCATCACAGAAGCTAATCAGATTGGTCAGGCACAACTTGCCCTTTGTGAATCCATGTTGACTATTCCTGATAACTTTCCCCTCTTCCAAGGGCTTCAAAATGGATTCCTTGAGGATCCCCCCTCCATGATTTTTCGGGGGACTGAGGTAAGACTGACTGGTCTGTAGTTCCCTGGATTGTCCTTCTTCCCTTTTTTTAAAGATGGGCACTACATTTGCCTTTTTCCAATCATCTGGGATCTCTCCTGATCTCCATGAGTTTTCAAAGATAATGGCCAAAGGCTCCGCTATGACATTTGCCAACTCTCTCAGTACCCTCGGATGCATTAAATCCGGGCCCATAGATTTGTGTATGTTTAGCTTTTCTAAATAGTTCCTAACTTGTTCTTTCCCCACCAAGGGCTGTCCACCTCCTTCACATACTGCGCTGCCTAGTGTGTTAGTCTGGGAGCTGACCTTGTCCGTGAAGACAGAGGCAAAAAAGAAAGCATTGAGTACTTCAGCTTTTCCCACATCATCTGTCACTAGATTACCTCCTTCATCCACTAAGGGTCCCACACCCTCTCTGATCACCCTCTTATTGCTAACATGCCTGTAGAAACCTTTCGTGTTATCCTTCACATTCCTTGCTAGCTGCAATTCTGATAAGTCCCCTGCATTCTCGAGCAATATATTTATACTCCTCCTTAGTCATCCGTCCAAGTTTCCACTTCTTGTAAGCTTCCTTTTTGTGTTGAAACTCACCAAGGATGTCCCCTACCATATTTGCTTTTCTTGCTGCGCATCGGGATGGTTTCTTCCTGTGCCTTTAATAAGGCTTCTTTAAAATACTGCCAGCTCTCCTGGACTCCTTTCCCCTTCATGTAATCATCCCAGGAATCCTGCCCATCAGTTCTCTGAGGAGTCAAAGTCTGCTTTCTGAAGTCCAGAGTGTATTTTGCTACTCTCCTTTCTTCCTTTGGTCAGGATCCTGAAATCTACCATCTCATGATCACTGCTTCCCAGGTTGTCACCCACCTCTACTTCCCCTACTAGTTCCTCCCTGTTTGTGAGCAGCAGGTCAAGCTGCGCATAGCCCCTGGTCGGTTTCTTCAGCACTTGTATCAAGAAGTTATCCCCAACATTCTCCAAAAACTTCCTGGATTGTCTGTGTACTGCTGTATTGGTGTCCCAACAGATGTCAGGGTGATTAAAGTCCCCCATGAGAACCAGGGCCTGTGATCTAGAAGTTTCTCTCATTTGTCCAAAGAAAACTTTGTCTACCTCATCCACCTGATCCGGCAGTCTATAGCAGACACCAACCACAACATCACCCCTGTTGCTTCCACCTCTAAACTTAACCCATAGACTCTCAACAGTCTTTTCTCCCTCTAAATACTGGAGCTCTGAGCAATCATACTGCTCTCTTACAAATACAATGCAACTCCTCCTCCTTTTCTCCCCTGCCTGATCTTCCTGAACAGTTTATACGCTTGCATGACAGTGCTCCAGTCATGTGTCATCCCATCAAGTCTCCGTTATTCCAATCAAATCATAGTTCTTGACTGTGCCAGGGCTTCTAATTCTTCCTGTTTGTTTCCCAGGCTTCTTGCATTTGTGTACAAACACCTTAGATAGGCAGCTGATTGTCCTACCTTCTCCATTCTAGTCAGGGGTCCTCCATTGTTACTCATTCCTCCTTGTGTTTCTTCCCCATATCTGACTTCCTCACTTACCTCAGGGCTTTGGTCACCATCCCCCAACAAACCTAGTTTAAAGCCTTCCTCACTAGGTTTGCAAACCTGCCCATGAACATGCTCTTTCCTCTCTTGGTTAGGTGGATCCCATCTCTTCCTAACAATCCTTGTGCCCGGAACAGAGTCCCATGGTTGAAGAAACCAAAGCCCTCTCTCTGACACCACTTGTGCAACCACGCATTTACTTCCTCAATTCTACGATCCCTACCCGGACCTTTTCCTTCAACCGGAAGGATGGACGAGAACACCACTTGCACTTCAAATTCCTTGATCCTTTTTCCCAGAGCTACCTAATCTGCTGTGACCCGCTCAAGGTCATTCTTGGCCGTATTGTTAGTTCCTAAATGGAGAAGCAGGAAGGGGTAGAGATCCAAAGGTTTAATCACTTTTGGAAGACTCTTGGTCACATCCTGAATACGAGCTCTCGGTAAGCAGCACACTTCTCGAGATTGCAGGTCTGGACGGCAGATGGATGACTCAGTCACTCTTAGGAGGGAGTCCCCGACCACTACCACCTGTCTTCTTCTTTTGGGGGTGGTGGCCGTGGAACCCCCATCTCTAGGACTACGCATCCCATGCCTTCTGGTAGATGGTGTTCCCTTCTGATTTCTTCCCTGAAAGGTCCCTGCCACAGCATTCTCCATTGCAATGCCTGTGGAGAGAGCCTGAAAGCAGTTACTTACCTCTACAGGAATGGGGGAGACCTGAGTTGGCCTTCTTCTTCTTCTAGAGGTTACATGCTGCCAGTTTTCTTCCTTGTCCTGTACTGCCCTGACTGGCTCTTCAGCCTCCTGTGCCTGCAGGATTAAACGCTGCCTTCTATTGAGGAAGTCTTCATCTTCTCTGATGGAACGTAGGGTCAATACTTGGGCCTCAAGTCCCCTAATTTTTTCTTCCAAAATGGCGACCAGCTTGCACTTAGTGCAGATGAAATCCCTTTTTTCTTCCGGGAGGAAGACAAACATGGCACATGCTGTGCAGGTAACAACAGCAGACCTATCACTATCCATACCTGCCTTCCTTCTGAGAGTGGAATTTGGTTCTGAATCATAGGGAATACAGCTGGGCAAGACTTCATAGGACAGCAAACAAATAGTTGTGTCGAAGCAAAAATGCTCCTCTGTGTTTAGGCAGCTAACAAACAGCTTTATTAATTAATAAAGCACAGCATGAGCCAAACATGGTCCCAGCAAAGCCAGGCCCAGTAAGGCTGGCTAATTCAATCAGTCCTAGTATCTTTATACCCTTAACCAAACAGTCTGACGTCAGGGCATCCAATTACAGAAATCCTCAATTAAACTTGGAAAAACAAAGCCTTATCAGCAAGATGGCGGACAGGTACGAGGGAGTACATCTCCTGTCTCAACCAGCCCAATTAACACATACCAATAGCCCATCCTGTAGGCCTCTTCTCACGGGGTGACAGAAAGTTCACTCTGGTCTACATGCTTGAGAGAAAAGCTGAAATGGTTTCTGTTATACAAGATGGCTTCTAGCTAAATATGAAATGGTTTCTACAACTCCCCCCTTTTAGCCTTTTAAAGGCTAACTTTGAAGCCATTTCATGCCTCCATTTCCATCAAAGCATTTATGTACATCTCTTGTTCCTTTCTTGCTCATCACATTTTAACATCATGAGTTCCACATTCCCTTTGGTAAGGGTCTGTCTTGTGTTTTCCAGAATACAAGAAATACAGCAATTGATTAACAAGAAACAGCAATAAGCACAAAAGAATATAGCCAATACTAAAACTACTCCTTGCAAAATCCAAGTTCCCACATGTCCAAACCAGCCTCCCAACCAACCCCAGAGGGTCCTGTCTTCCTCCTGCCTTAGGCTTTCCACAGTTCTTTCAATCTCTAAGGCATCTTCCTCTACTTCCTTGCTGGTGTCAGTGATATACACACAGCATTCTTTTCCCACTAAGGCACAAACCCCGCCCTTACTAGCTAGGACATAGTCTAGGGCCATCCGGTTTTGGCTTTTTCCCACCCTGGCTCCTGAACCATTACATGTCCAGCAGTACTTTCCAATTGGGGTCAGGGCTAGGTGGATATACCCTGGGTTAGTAAACCCTTTATCCTGCCAAGTATCATTTGGGTTTAGTTTACTAAACAGTGTGCCATATTTGAGTGTTGTTTAGTGGGACTGGAATCATTGGGATACCTCCTTCTGAATGTACAGGACTGTGAGCACATATCCAGCAACCTGTGGAATTAAATTCTTGAGAAATTTGGTTCATTAAAAGCATAAACACATTTGAACCATATAGGTTATAACTGCTAGGTATTAAAAACAAGATTAAGCATAAGCTCAACATGAATTGTTTGTCCAGCCTCATGCTGGCTGTTCTTCAGGACTTCGTAGTTTGCTTCACCTATCGCTGGCAGGTTCTTCTGGGCCGCAGCTGGTATCTTGGCCTCGGTCTCTCAGGATCGTCTGCTTCTGGGCCTGGATTGTCGGTACCAAGCCTGCGCTGATCCCCATCTACTTCTGGACCTGGGTCTCTGGTACCAGGTCTGCGGTGATCCTTGTCTGCTTCTGGACCTGGGTCTCTGGTACCAGGTCTGCGGTGCTCCTTGTTGGGGCCAACCTCTGTAGGGGCTGGAACCGGTTTGCAGTGGGATGCGTGAATCCAGGTGGGCAATCCCTCGCACTTTACAGCAGTATGGGTGGTCAGAAGGACTTGGTAGGGACCCTTCCACCTGGGTTCCAGGGCAGTCTTCTGCTGGTGAACTTTCACGCAAACCCAGTCTCCTGGTTGTAGTTTATGGCACGGCTCAGTCGGGGCCTCCTGGAAGGCATCCTTAACCTGTGAATGATAAGACTGTACACACCTCATAAGTTCCTGACAATACTTGACTATGCTTCCTTTAATAAGTGTGGCATCAGCCAGGTCAATTTCTGGGCTGCTTAACAGTCTTATAGGTCGGCCACATGCAATTTCATGTGGACTGAGTCCAGTTTTCTGATTAGGAGTGGCTCTCATGCTCATTAGGGCAATTGAGAGTGCTTCTACCCATGTTAAGCCAGAGTTTTCACATATTTTAGCAAGTTTGTTTTTTAAAATCCCGTTTCGTTTCTCTACTGCTCCTGGGTGTTACGCGCAGTGCAGTGCTTGTCTGATAGAGTAGTACTTTGCCAGTTTTTTTTGAACAATTTGTCCAGTAAAGCGGGTACCTCTATCACTGGAGATCACAAGGTGTATTCCCCATGATGGGATGTAATGATTTAGAAGTTTCTTTGCCACTGTGATGGCATCAGCTTTCCTGCAGGGATAAGCTTCTACTCATCCCGAAAACAAGCAAACAATAACCAGTACATATTCAAAGGATTGACATTTAGGCAATTGAATAAAGTCCATCTGTAAATTCAGAAATGGTCCCAAAGGCGGAGGTCTGGTTGCCGGAACTGTCTTTACAGGTTTACCCACGTTGTGGGCTTGGCAGACAGGGCAAGCCAGACAGTAATCTTTGGCTGCTTGGAAGAATTTGGGAGCAAACCAATTTTGTTTTAAGGATTGCTACCATCCCCCCCTTTGCCAACGTGCGACAATCCAGGGGAGCACGGAGGCAAGGTGAGGTAGCAAGACCACTGGGGCAACAATGTGGCCATCAGAGCTGCACCACAAGTGGTCTGGGTGCAAGGTACACCCTGCCAGTCTCCACTCCTGCTTTTCCGATTCTGGGGCTTGGTCTTGCAGGAGGGCCAGTTCCGACAGAGACGGCAAAGGAGCTGGCGATGGTAGGAGAGAAGGGAAAAACAGCAGGTACAGGAGCAGATTCCGCTACATTCTAGACAGTACAAACTGCATAGCCTGCTACTAAAACTTCACTAGAATTATAAAAGCAAAAAACCATCTGTGTAAAGCACAAAGTTAAGATTATTCAAGGTGCTTAAATTATTCTTTCATTAAAACAACAATATTGTACACACAACGTTTGAAATACATATATCACAATTAAGACACACAAGACAAATCTGGACAGAACACAGAACACAAACTTATTATGTCATGACACAGAACCATGTTTTTTTTTTCTTCAGTTAATTTTCAGCTGATATTAGCGCTTTTTGATGATCTGAAAGACAAAAAACATTTCTACCCGATTGGGGTGGTGTATTATATTTTAGAATACTTTTTCTTTACAGATTTTTGCTACTTTTTGATCAGCCTGCTGTTACCCAATGGTATGCTTTATTTTGCACACCAGCTTCAGAGGGTTTGAGTAAATTACTTCATTGTTTAATTATTAAGTTAAAGGTGGCATGCCTCAGTTTCCCTCTTGTACTGCAGACCAGGCTTTTTTAATGGGTGAAGCTTCAAATGATTTACTGCCACAGAAACTTTTTCTTAGAACAAGGTGCTTGCTAGTTACTATTTCAGCAAGCAAAAAGGTTTTCTTTCCTGAAAAGAATCACATGCAATGTTACAGGCTTACTTATGGGGACAGTGCCCCCTTCCAGAACAGACAGGCAGTTTGCAGACACACACAACCTTGGATCTGAAAGCAAGCCAAAAGTGCTATCAACTCAGCCTTGAACAGAAACACCGTGAAGTTTCTGGGCTTGGATTTTAAAACAATAATTAGTTTCCTTGAAGACACATTTAACCCTTAGGGTGCAGGTTTTACAAATTTACAATGTATAGATTCTATTCTTTTATGCAGTTAACCAATTAAGTTTCAGTAGAATTCCTTATTTTCCCTTTAATAGATTTAACAAAGTGTCTGTAGCCAAATGTTTAAACTTGATTGTTTCTTTGCCTAGATGATTAAAAGAGACTGCAAGAAACAAGGAGTCATTTTTAAAGCAGTTTTTTTTTCCTCCTTACACATTACAATATTGCTTAATTTTTTCCTTTCTTTGCCTAGATGATTAAAATGTATAGATTCTGCAAGTTAACCAAGGAGAATCATTTTCCCTTTAATAGCAGTTATCTGTTACACATTAAATAGATTGTTTCTTTGCTTAGATTTGGAGGAACACTTTTTTTTCCCTACACATTACAATATTGCTTAATTTTTTTCTTCTTAGGATTTGGAGCAACACTTCCTTTAAACTGTTAAACTTATTTTAACTTGGTGTTTTGCTTTGATCGGGCAAGTTTGTTACAGGAGCCCGTGTTTTCAAAGGGAAGAGCTAATTCCTTTCAGTTATTTTTCATGTTTCTCTCTATCTGTGTATGCGTTATAAAGAGGGGTAGAGGGGTGATGTTGTGCTGAATTTCCCCCCCAAGCTTGGTTGATACGGGTGTGCCAACTGAGAAATCTTTTTTTTTCCCACTTCTTGTGCATTATTTTGGCACAGAGACGCTGCAGCAAGTTTGTAAGTTACCTATCTTACTGCAGGGCGGATTTTTTTTTTGCTTTTCTGAGCTTCACTTTTATCCCTCAGGGCTTTAATTTCTCCTCTTTCCAATTTGTTAAATGCTTACAGGTCCTTGGACCATTATGCACGTACATGTAGTACACAGGGTGCCTTTCCGCAGTGTGGGGATGTTTAGACTAACCCCACCTAAACTAACTCTACACACTCCAAAGAAAGAGTCTGCCGGGTCTAGAGTGTCAGACCTTAGCAGCTCATGAAATAAGGGGAGTCGTCACTCCCTCATATATCCGCTGAGTTTCGAGGTTCAGCTGACCCCCGCTTGCATTCAGAGCTCCTCGTGGAGAGCCCTGGTGCAGCTGGGATCAGCTCAAGTCTCAGACCTATGCAGCGGCATTCATTCTTCACTCATTACATTCATACTCATTTTCCACACACATTTTTTTCTCTACAATTTCCACATTTAGATGCATCTTTTTTACTGTCCAGTTCCCATGGGTTTCTATTAAGTGGCGCTGCCCTAAGACACGCGGCACTTAATATCAGACTTCATTAGGATCCTATACCAGAAGGCACTTATCATAAAGGCACTGGAATTCCTGTAGACTGACCTACCCCCATTTTCTGTGCGCGCTTAAACAGATTCTGTAAGGCACCGAACCAAAAGTCCGCCTGCTTACACTATTCTCTTCTGTGAGTCACCGAATTAAGAATTCACCTGCTCGCACTGATCCCCCCCCTTTTTGGTTGTGAGGCACTGGACTCAAAGTCCACCTGGCTCGCAGGGGTTTCCGGCACCTGCCCCAGCCCGGCAGAACACCACGTTCTGGCGCCTGGAGACAGCCTGGCGGAATGGGGAAATACTATGGCCTGGGGTTAGCCTCAGAGGTCAGTACTACGTCCACAAGTAACAGAAAGAGACAACAAAGCTTTCTCACAGTTCCGTGTGCCGAGAGAGTGTAATGGCACCACACCAGCTTTTAGCGTCCGAACACAGAGGGTCCAGCGCATGGCTGCCTCACTAGAGACACCGGTGTGCCCTTTTGGAACTGTGACACATAAGACAGGCCTAATAGACAAAGACAGACACAGATAGACAAAATGTTAGCCGCTCCACAAAATTGAATTCCGTAGCTCCCCTTAACCCAATGGCCGGCCGTCACTCCAAATCCTAAGCCCTCACCAGGAGATTTCGTAACAGGTATCCCCTTACCTTTTATTGAGCGCTCTGAGAGGTTTGGAAGTGGAGTGCCGGTCTGTCCATACGGGCAAGTGGCGCGTTAGGAATCTCGGTGGAACCTCCAAATTGTCGAAGCAAAAACGCTCCTCTCTGTTTAGGCAGCTAACAAACAGCTTTATTAATTAATAAAGCACAGCATGAGCCAAACGTGGTCCCAGCAAAGCCAGGCCCAGTAAGGCTGGCTAATACAATCAGTCCTAGTATCTTTATACCCTTAACCAAACAGTCTGACGTCAGGGCATCCAATTACAGAAATCCTCAATTAAACTTGGAAAAACAAAGCCTTATCAGCAAGATGGCGGACAGGTACGAGGGAGTATATCTCCTGTCCCAACCAGCCCAATTAACACATACCAATAGCCCATCCTGTAGGCCTCTTCTCACGGGGTGACAGAAAGTTCACTCTGGTCTACGTGCTTGAGAGAAAAGCTGAAATGGTTTCTGTTATACAAGATGGCTTCTAGCTAAATATGAAATTGTTTCTACAGTTGTCTAAAGTGCTTCTTAGAAAAAGACTTTATTGAGCTCAAGCAAAAGTTGTTCTATAATAGTCATTCTGAACATGTACATTTCATGTAAATTCATGGGGACAGATTGTTTTGTGAGATCTGTCTGATGGAAACTATTGCTTTAGAAATTTGTTCAAATTCTAAAGGTCTAATCTGAACTTTTGATTCAAAACCAAACTTCCCTAAAGTATTAGTGGGGGAATAGATCCAGTACTCTGCCACCCAACTCATGAGAAAGTTATGAAAGCCTAAGAAGGAAAGAATGGAAGCAAGTTCCGATTTGGACTATTTTACATTATTTTCTAATGTGAAAACAGTAGCCAGATTGATTTTACCTGGATAAATGTTTGGAAATATTGTCACAACATGTTGATGTAACTGGAATGTCCCTTATCCAATTGTCAGATCTTAGCTGTGACAACTGGAGCTTGAGGGGATAGTTATTTCGCCTGGACAGTGATACAGAGCAACATAATTGCTGAACTGAGAGCACCTAAACAGCTGGTCGATTCTTTGCTAACTGAGCTAGTGAAATGGAGATGTAGCCTGTATGAGACGGGTACACTTGGCAATAAGGACAATCCGCTAGGAATGAGAATGGTTTAACACTCATTAATTGCATAGGGAATAGACTCATGGTTAAAAAACAAACAAACAAACAAACAAAAAAACCAACCAACAGCAAAAAACCAAAGCACGGTGGGAGATGTAACCCAGTAATTGTACAGGTCTGCCTCTGGGACAACAGATACACTCTTCAGTGAGAAGCACAGGAGGCGGCGTTCCATTAAGTAGAAAGTCTTGTTTAATTCAAAATGTATGAATAGATAATAGAAATCTACCTTGCTAAGTTATGAAATATCCATTTTCAAAATGAAAAATTAAAGGAAGTCACTGAGGTACGAAACACTGAAAGACTTTTGAAGCTACCTTGGAGAGATAAAGAACAAGATGAAATATTATAATCTTTAAAGTGATCTACTATACACTGCCAGGAATAATGACTCTAATTAGCTAAGAGCACACCACCATTTACAAGTCTGTTGCAGGGACAGTATTTTGCATATCTGCCCTTTTTAATGTTTAGTTGCTTTAAAGTGATTTTTTGCAGTTTATGTTGGGTTACTGTATGAAAGCACTTATAAATACATTGTATTTTTTCAGTGTTTTTGTTTTTTTGAAGGCCCTGAAAAACTACATGGGTTTACATGTAGTGACAGAGTCATTATACAGTTATCAGATATTTGTCTGAAAATGTACACCATCTGGTGCATAGACCAGCCATCAGATACATTTATTAGTGCTCCTGGAAAATCCAGCAATATCAAAAGCTGGTTAAAAATAATGAAGACAAACTGCTCTGCAGTGAGAAATTGCACCATTTTTAACAAACCATGACAAAAGCAGAATGAGTAAAATGACATTAATTAGAATTCCTTACTAGTTGACATCCTAGTTTTCCTGAAGGTTTGTGTGGTTAATCATACAAAATGGGATCAACAGTCTGTGATTCTTTTAAAGCCAAGCAGTTTACCATTTTTTAAAATATACTCACCTTCCATGCGATCCTAAAGTTCAGTATATTTAGAGGAGCAAAGAAAACATTCCTCCTGACATCCTGTTGGGTTCAGTAGCTCCTTTGGGCCTTCCATGACTTCAGGAGGAAACATTATCATTCTTTTATAAAGAGATCAACCATTTCTGTAGCTCTTCCTTTTTTTCTTCTGCCTTTTCCTGACACTAAGGATACGTCTAGAGTCTAGACTACAGACCTCAGTCGACAAAGAGCGTCTAGACTGCATTACGTGGATCGAAAAAGCGATCCGCTTTGTCGACAAAGAGCGTCTAGACTGCCGGATGCTCTGTCGACAAAAGAAGGCACCCAGAAGCGCTTCTGGCAGGGCATGGGAGCAGCATGTACTTCCTGGTGCTGCTGCCTGCCCTTTGCAGAGACGCGTGCTTAAAGGGACCCCCCTGAACAGCCATTGCTCTGCTTCTCCAGCTCCCTTGTTTACCTCCTAGAGGGACAGCAAAGGTTTTGCAGTGCTTGTTGTGAGCGCCCTGCTTCCTGGGACACCACAGCAGTTTGGGTTTTTTTTGGAGGTTTTTCTGATTTAGATCCCTTTTTTTGCCATGGAGCCAGAGCTGCCTCTGGGCAGGCGATGGCCCCACTCCATATTGCTTCAAGTGCTGCTGCAACTCCATGAGACCTTCATGCTGTTAATGCCCGGTCTGGATTCTGAATCCAGCCTGGAGCCCTTCCTTCAGGATGCAGCAACACTGTTCTTGCCACCGAACTTTTTCCATGAGAGGCGATTTTGGAGGCTGGAGACAAGTACAGACTGGTGGGACCGGCTCGTAATGGAGCAGTGGGATGACCAGGCTTGGCTCTGAAACTTCGGGATGCGGAAGTCCACCTTCCAGGAGCTCTGTACTTGGCTTGCCCCCGCGCTGCAATGATAGGACACCCACCTGTGCCCTGCCATCCCACTGGAGAAGAGGGTAGCTATTGCCCTCTGGAAGCTGGCCACTCCTGACAGCTACCAGTCAGTGGGACACAGTTTGGGGTGGGGAGATCTGTTGGCACCGTGTTGATGGAGGTAAGTCCCTCGGGGGGAGGGGCAGTCCATGAGGGGTAGGGAGACTGTAACAGGAAAGGGCGGGGGGGCAATGGAAGGGAGGAGGTGGAGGGCTCCTGGCCTTACTCCACCCTACTGCTGGGAACAATCGCCGCGGGCGGGGGGGGGGGGGAGTCCTGGGGGCTTGGGAGAGAGGGAGAGGGGGGAACCTCCCAAGGACTTGGCAACCCCTCTAACTTCCTATTCCGTGTGTTTGTATGTGTCTATTTCTGCAGGTGGTGAGGGCCATCAACTCGGACCTGCTAAACAGGATTGTCCACCTCGGAGACCTAGACACCATTTTGCTGGGCTGGGATCCCCAAACTGCGGAGGAGCACTCGATGGAACTCACATTCCCATCCGGGCACTGCCCCATCGAGCAGCCCGTTATATTAACAGAAAAGGGTACTTCTCCATTGTGCTGCAGGCCCTGGTTGACCACCGTGGACTATTCACGGACATTTGTGTGGGGTGATTGGGCCGGGCACATGGTGCTCAGATCTTCTGCAATTCGCACCTTTACCAAAGGCTGCAGGCTGGAATCTTCTTTCCCCCAGCGAAACTTTGCTGTTGGGGATGTGGAAATGCCAGTCTGCATTGTGGCCAATGTGGCGTTCCCCCTCATGCCCTGACTCATGAAGCCGTACACTGGGCATCTGAACCCGAGCAGGGAACTCTTTAACGCACACCTGACATGGGTGCATTTACAGGTGGAATGTGCATTTGGCCGGCTGAAGGGAAGGTTTAGGTGCCTGCTCACTCGCCATGGGGGAACACAATATCCCAGAGGTGGTGGCTGCATGTTGTGTCCTCCACAACCTGGTGGAGAGCAAAGGGGAGGCCTTCCTCCCAGGCTGGGGGGCAATGGCTGAAGTGGAAGGGAGGCGGTTTGCGCAGCCTCAGACAGCTGCCGTTTGCCAAGCCCATCAGGTGGGAGTCCGCATCCAGAAGGCTCTGTGTGAGTGCTTCTCAGCTGGAGCCCAATGACTTTCCCCAAGGTCTTCCCAATGGGGCCTGTGGGCCTGGGCCCCTCGTCCCAAAACCTTTCCTCTCACAAGCCATCCCTGCACCAGCCTCCCAGCAGTTAAGACACACACACCATGTTAAATCTCAAAAATATAATGTTTATTAACAATTAAATTTCAAATAAATAACTGTTTGTAAAAAAATAGAACTGTTCAACATGTCATCAAAAATAAACTGTTTTGTGAACTCTTCAACTGTTTTTAAAACTGGGGGGAGGAGAGGGGATGTCAACCTGGACAGGGGAGGGAGGGATGGAGGGCAGGCAGCTTACGGATGATGGTGGTATCGCCTGGGTCGCAAACCTTTGCCACTTTGGGTCCGTGGACCCTGCCGTCCTTGGGATCAAGTCGGGGCTGTGCCGGTGGGGGTTGGGGGGGGGGACTGCAGATGGCTCTGCCCTAGCAGGAGGGGAGAGGGTGGCAGGGGCTGAGGGAGAGGAAGGGGGGGCAGAGGGGGCTGGAGCCGGATGAGCGGGAGGAGTCCCCAGGGGGAGAGGACCTGGCACTGCCTGCACCTCTCAGACAGTGGCACACATAGCGCTCCACTGGGGGAGGAAATCCTCCAGGAGATGATTGTGCCAGCGAGCCTCCTCCTCCCTTGCCCTTTCTGCCATGGTGTCCTCCATTCTCTCCATGGCCTCGACATGCCTCCTCAGGAGGTTGTTGTAGACCCGCCAATGCCTGCGGGTGCCGTGGGACCGGGTGGGTGGTGGCACGGGTGTTGCCCGGTGGTCAGCAGCAGCAGGTCTGGCTGTGGAGGAGAAGAGGGAGAACTCATCAGTGTCAGGAATTTACACACTGTCCCTGCTTGGGCTCAGTGAATCAGTTCTTACAACAAGGGATGGGAATGTTGTTACTGCAAGGCCATGTCTGGCCCTGCTAGCTGCCCTGGCCTCACTGTGGCCCCGTTGTAACTAGGGCAATGTCTGCCCCAACCCCCTACATCCCTCCCCTCCACCATGGCCGTACAGGCCAGGGAAGTGTGCAGCCACAGTGGGTCACAAGACGTAGGACAGGGGCCTGGAGCACCTTGGGTCTCCCAGGGCTCCCACCCACATACCCACTGCCTGCCCATCTGCTTGCATATGTACAGAGAGATGCAAGCTGTCCAGGAAGACCAAGACATGTGCAGATTGCTCTGCATCCTCTCTGCTCCCACCTCCCCCATTCTGTGTCTGTGACCCTGACTGCACTCACCTGATGTTTCCTCGCCAGCATCAGAGGATGCCTGCGAGGCCTCCTGGCTCTCGGGGACAGGCTGCAGGGTCAGGGTCACTGCAGTTTCAGTGGTGTCCTCCTCCTCCTCGTCTTCTCCTGGAACCTGCTCCTCTGTGTCCAGTGTCCCCTCCTGGCAGTGCTGCACCGGTGTGTGCAAGCCCGTCTGCACTAGCACCGGGGCAGACAGCGGTTCCCGACCACCCAGGATGCAGTCAAGCTCCTGATAGTAGGCGCAGTGCACTGGTGCTGCACCTGAGGTGGAGCTGCGCTCACAGGCCTTGATGTAGCCCTGCCTGAGCTCCTTTACTTTGGCCCAGACTTGCTGCAATGTCCTGGGGTGGTGCCCTTTTTGTGTCAGCCCCAGAGCCATGCGGCCGTATATGTCTGCATTTCTGCGCCAGGTGTGCAGGGCCTGGAGCACTTCCTCCTCCCCTCAAAGTTTGAGCAGGGTCAGGACCTCTGACCTTGACCAGGCTGTAGCTCTCTTTTTTCCTTGAGAGGGCACCTGAGATGCCTCCTTCAAAGGTCCTTGGAGGCCTCGGGGATCTTGGGCTTCACACATGGCCACGTGGCAGGAAGGCAGGGAGAGCTGCGAGCTGACAGTCTTGGTCTGTGGCCAGCTTCCTGTCAGAATGGCTGCCCAGGGTGTCTGTGCCTTTAAAACATGGCTATAGACAGGAACAATAGAGGTTTTCCCTGAAGATGGACTGTCCTGCAGGGGTTTTCCTTGGAGGTCTTTTTTTGTCGACAAAAAAAAAACCACCCGCATCCACACTGCCCTTTTGTCGACAGAACTCTGTCGACAAAGGCGTTATTCCTCGTAAAATGAGGTTTACCGCCGTTAACAAAACTGCCGTGTTCTGTCGACTTACTGTCGACAGAATGCGGCGGTAGTGTAGACGCAGCTATAGTTTTGTCGACAAAAGTCCACTTTTGTTGACAAAACCCTGTAGTCTAGACACACCCTAAGAGCCTACCCAATAGCCATCTGCTGGACCTCTGCAGTGTTGCTGAGGCTGTAATGGGTCCCAGGGGAAATGTCTGGGATGATAAACGTATTGTAAATATTTTTTAAAAAAGCAGCTGAGCATTGTCATGACCCCTGTTCCATGGTGATCATTTTGCTTATGCCATCCCCAATGTAGTCTCTGATTCCTCAGTAACACTTAATAGGAGCAGATTCTGCCTTCTCACAAGATACTGTGTGCGACTTTTTACATGCTTGGATCCAGAAGACAAGGATACAGGACTTTTTGAAGAAATCAGCAAATGCTCTCTTAAAGGGACACTAGCCATTTAGTAATGCCTAGTTGAAAACGTTGGCCTTACTCTAGTGTTTGGTAACACCTACGATTGATGTCATTGACAGAAATTAGCAAAAACAATCTTTGTCTTTTAGTTTTTCAGTTTACTTTTGACCCTCATCCAGCAAAGCACTCTCATACACATGCATAATTTTAAGCAGATCTTGTTCAAGAAGAGACACTTCAGTTATAATTATCTTTTGGTCTCGCCAGAAGGCATAATGGCTTAATCTTTGGTTTTGTGTTCTCTCTCATAGTGATGTAGTTCTTTGTTTAAAAATATTGGAAATGGGACAGTTCCACATTCTTGCTTGCATACTATTGGACTAACCCATGCAAATACCCCAAGCTTCTTAGCAGTCACTGTAACCACACTGTGCACAACCACTGCTATGAGCCACACTGTTGTTCAGCGGTCAGTGTGCCAATACTGGGCTCTCATATCACTTGTCTAAGAGGGTCCCCTGCACTTCATGTTGACCCTGCTTTGGAAGACTTTGTTAGAATCTATTGGGAAACCTTCCGATTGAAGCATCTTCCCTGCACTTACGGATTAATGCCCTCACAGATTTTATCTGCATAAATTTCCTCTTTCAGTTCATTTATCTTAGTTACATTCAGTTAATTGAGACTAATGTTTTGTTGAAAAACCTCTGTCCTCAAGCTGAGCTTCTGAAGTGTATAGATTCTAGTAAAAACTTGCAAATGAGCTATTAATATCACCACTGTTAATATGCTCTTTCTTCACCCACCATTTCCACATTGGCCTGCTGGGAATTCCTTTTTCTGTACTGCTGCTCTACTAACTTCCAACCTTCTCTCCCCTCCAGCCCTTACTGCTGCTTGGTCTCTGGGAACTCTGAGACATTCTAATTTGCTTGTGGCATCAACAACAGCTCAGCCTTTTTCTGAGGCTGGGAATGTCTCCTCTCAGAATCCATCCCGGCAAAGAACCAGAGAGATATTTAGCTCTGATTTCTTAATGCAATTTTATAACTAAATCTTTTGGATCCAATATATGACTCATTATTGGCCCTTGGGAATGGGCTCCGCCAAATAACACAATATAAAGAAGGGAGAACGAGGCAGAATTAGGTACTGAATTGAGGTTAATCTGGAAAGGCCTCAGTTTGAACCATGAAGAAACTAATGAAATCTCAATTTTGATCTTTTAAGTATTTGTGGCATCTGAACACCCTTCATCTAAAATATAGACTGGAGTCTTGGGCTCTTCTCTCTCTTTGGGTAACAGGAGGTCCTACTTTGGATGGGACTTCTTACGTGTGAACGGTGAATGGTCTAGTTCTAATGGAAAAGGTTGGTCAAATTCTGGGTTTGCCTAATTTCTGGAACTTTGTTCCATAGCCAGACACCCTTTATCTTCAGCTCTGCTATGCTTAATGGTGGGCTTTGTCATAGGAATAGTCCAAAGAGTGCAACTGTCTTGACGGTTCAGAAACTACTAGAGAAAGATCCCCAGCTGGTGGAAATTGTCATAGCTCAGTTGAAAAGTGGAGTGGCCACAATTTACACCAGCTGAAGATCTCCCCAAAATCTTTAAGGCCTCTGCTATTTTCCTAAATTTCAGCTGTAGCATTATATATTTGTTTGGGTGGTTTATTTTCTTTAATTTCAGTTTCCTGAATCACAGGTAAATGATTAGATACTAATATCAGGCTCTTGGAGAGGAAACTAATTGGGAAGTTATGGAAGAAAGAGAAAGGCCATATTGTGATCATGAGTTTTCTGTACTTGTGTAACCCACTATAGTAGGGATGTTCTGATTTGTACATCAGTGTGACTTCTAGATACTATAGTAATACAATAAATATAACAACAATACTACGAAATCTAGCACTTTCCTTGATAAAATAGGTTGGCCAGCCAGTCATGGTACAGGATAAAATCCTAAAAGAGAACTGAATTGAAAGAACTTGAGAAACACAATTTTTCATCTTCTTAAAGTATCAAACTTAGTGGATATAGAGAAAAGATAAAAGTAGCAGCACCCTTGTTAAACAATTACCAGTCAAACCACTGGTGGAAAGAGGAGACCCAGAACAGTATCAGGAATTAAAGACAAAGTCTCATCAAAGTACAAGGTCAGACTCTAAATCCAAGTGCTAAAGTGCCAAAGTAAATAGGATAACACAGACTTCAGTGAGTCAGAGGGCACTGATCTGGCCAGCAGTGAGATTTCAGATAGTATCGAAAGCCAGAGCAGTGGAGAGAGATAGTATCTTTCCCATCTATGGATATACATTTTATTTACATAGATTGCAGGATGCTTCACACTGTAATATATTCCTGAAGCAATGGGATGTCATCTTCACTCTGGGGCACCTAGGAAAAAATCTTATGCCTCTGCTCCTAATGTTGTTCATGATTAATACGATTCAAACTTCAAGCTAAGATCAACCATATTCTTTTCTTCATGATCTAGGGAGTGAACCTTAATTCTCTGGAGGGGCCACATGCTTCCCAGTCAAGTGAATAGTGCCCTGTCATAACAGAGATAATACAAAGGGTTAAGAAGAGTTGTTTGCAAAATACTTTTTAAAGTTAACTTAAATTATAGTAAATTGAAGGCTCAATATATTGTCGTATTTTCAAATTAATTTTAAATTGGCTTTAAAATCTGTATTAAACTTATGAATAAAAACCTAATTTAAATTAAAAAATTGATTCCTTTCGTCCTTTCTGGCCCCATAGTGATGACAAAAGATGCAGGCCTGCTAGAAAATGGTGAATGATGAAGCTAAATTGCTTTGTTTATCCATAGGAATAGGTACAGCACACACATGGCAGTTCAAGCTTTCTCATTCTTTTCTGCCAGTGCATTTCAACCCTGAAATGGTCAGAAGGGACCACTTGTGGTAATGAGGAAAGAGTTCTGCTTCCATGCCCAATCAGTCATTGGCTTTCTCTTACTTTTTGTAAGGATACTTTTGGGGGCAGAAAATAGATGGAGCTTACCAACTCATTCCATATGTAGGTTGTCTAGCCTAGATTTTAACTGGTGACCTAAGAGTCTCTGTGTTCTAATACAACACCCAAGCCTTCAACAGTTCCTCAAAATGACTGTTTAAATCATGACTGTAGTCAGAAACCACACTGTAGGTTATTGCCTAATAAAATTCATATCCTGTTCTCTCAGTTCCCCAGCCAAAAGATGTCTCTTTAATTGCCAACCCTGCAACTCAAACAGGATTTGAAAATCAGATTGTATTTTTTCTGCAATGCATCTACTTTGGTAACAAAATTTGGCAGTCAGAAGCTGGCACACGATTTCATTGTTGCACAAAGAAGAATAGAATCCAGTGGGCTGCTCCTGTCTCTGTATTGGCTTTGCAGCGCTGAGAAGTAAAACTTCTTTTGTAAGAAGGTAGGCAAGTGTGGTTTTGTGGGAGTGTGTATTTTGAGTAAGAAGGTGTCATTTTTACTTAGACATTTTTCTTATTCTGCACTTTTGAAATTATTCTGACTCTGCACATGAGCTTTAGGGTGTTTGTGAACTCTTCAACTTTTAATTAAAGTTGACATGGTACTAGTCTCACAACAGTCTATGTATACAGTTTTATATAGTGTCCATAACAATTGTTTATCTGTGGGTTTCTCACCTTTTTAAAAATATGAAAATAAGCACTTTTCTTACAGCATCAATTATGCTGTTTGTGAACGGAACATGCCGTTCTTATGTTGCTTGTCATTAAGTTATGGAGAGTCACTGTTGTGGCAGTAGTTACTGTTGCTGTGGTACTACAGATACTCATTAGATACCCATAATAAGTAAAGCGAATACGTGTGATACCATAATTAACAGGAATTACTTTCAAATGGTAGAATGCTGGGGTGGGGTGGGGGGGGCAGCTTCTATATAAATGCAGCATAATACAGGAAGTTGACAATGCACCTGGGTTCTCCCTGCTTTGGACTGCTTCCTCTGAGACACCTGCTCCTCCTCCCAATCTCCTGGTAATCTGACCCTGCCTGTGTCCTGACATTTGATTCCCAGTTTGCCTTCTAGCCTTGTCTTGGACTCTGATGTCTGGTAACAGACCTGGCCTGGCTCCTGCTCTGACCTCTAGTTCAGTCCACGACACTGAGATTCATTTTGATTCATCCTGAGTTAACAGCTCTTCCTGGGGATTAGTGACATTCTGTGGGCCTCAGTCATACTCACTTAATTGTAAATGTTTTGGAAGGGCAAGACCAAACAAATTTAACTTTCTGGATGAATTATTAGCCATCTCTTAGCTCCAAGATGAAGAGAGTGGATACAGCTTCTTTATCTCTATACGATCCCATATTCTATGGAGCTGGATTTTGGGGGTAAAATGTGCACCCTCAATTTCAAATCCATCTTCTTCCAACAAAAAACAACACACAACATTTTTGTTCCCAAAATCTCAGCTCTAATGTAGAACCAACCAAGGAACTATGGTTAATTTTAAAAATCCTTCCTCTACTGTGAAAATCTCAGCTCTAATGTAGAACCAACCAAGGAACTATGGTTTATTTTAAAAATCCTTCCTCTACTGTGAAAATCAATGACAAGAAATGATTTCCCACTGACTGTCTGACACAGACACCTTTGGTAAATGGGCTAATCCATGTTACTTAAAAGTTTGTAAAGTAACATTAGGAATCTTGTGCTATTTTTCAAACCATTCCTTCCCCTTATTTGTCCAAATTGCAGAGCTGGGGGGACCAAACTGCAAATACTTTGAATAAATTATTGGACAAATTTTGCAAAACTCTCATATTAAAATATTTATTTGTCCAAGATTTTTTTCCTATGATAGACCTAGTTCTACTTCTGAGTGAGCTTTGAAGGAGCAATGTGCGTGCTGCTAGGCTGTACTGTACTGCTGGTGGCATTCTCCTTTGTCTGAGAAAAACAGGATCCTGCCCACTTGTGGTCATGAAGCTACCCCCCAGAATATTTTGAAAGGCATCCTGCTCCATGTCCAGTCAAAGCCATCTCTGTCTATTCAGTGTGATAAGAGATTCCTCATTTCCTGCTCTACTCAATAGAAACACTGTATTACAATCCACAGGTGACTGCACTTCAGCACTGAGTGAAGGGGATTCTGTACAAAACTTGTCAAATGGTTTGGGATTCTGCTAGACTGAAGGTGTTATGGACGTGTAAATAGGGACCTAATATGGAGGTAGTGTGTGAGTAGCACATGCCATGGAATGACAGAGGAGCTGTCCCTACCTGGAAGAGTGAGTCATGCATGGAATTCTCACCCTCTTCCTGCTGTGTCTGAAGGGAGAGGTAGTGGACAGTATATTGTTACATGCTTCCCATACTATAGAATAAGGAGTAGGTCCTATTGGTGGACATGCATTTGGCCCATGGCGCACAGGTTTCTTCACTGTAATTTTCCTGTCAATTAGCAAAATACTTACCTGACAAACTGGCAGGAATCTGAGAAGTGAATTTCTGCCAAACTGTCCATCTTGTGCCTGCTTTGCATAATGCAGTGGTTTGGAGTGCATATTTAATACAACAACATTGTCTGGGAAATGACATTCGTATTTTGCTTTGGCAGGTATTTGACAGAAGCTTACTATCTCTTCTGTTTCCCCCTCACAGGTTTTATCCACAACAATACTAAAATCAGGAGCTGTTTTGCACTTATCACAAAGATTATGACAATTGCATCTAGAAAGGAGGCCATAGACTCACTAGGCACAGTTTGTGTGACTGTCAGTTACTTGCCTCTCTAGAATTCCTGTGCTTTAATTATCAATGAAGTTGCCATTTTCAGAAGGAAGCTGCTTCTTTGCAAAGCAATGGAGATTTTCCTTCGAGACACCACTGATTTCCTGAGGAAACTGCAAAACATCAGTAATCTTCCTGAAAACACCATCCTGGCCACCATGGATGTAGAGGCTCTTTACACCAACATTCCACATGAAGACAGATTACAGGCTATCAGGAACACCATCCCTGATGACAGCACTGCACACCTGCTTACAGAGCTCTGTGACTTTGTCCTCACCAACAACTACTTCCGATTCGGAGACAATTAGTATCTTCAAGTCAGTGGCACAGCCATGGGCACCCGCATGGCACCACAATATGCCAACGTCTTTATGGCTGATCTTGAACATTTTCTCAGCTCTCGCCCCCTAGCAACCTTATTCTACTTACGCTACATCAATGACATCTTTATCACATGGACCCATGGGAAAGAGACCCCTGAAGAATTTCACAGGGACTTCAACAACTTCCACCCCACCATCAACCTCAGCCTGGATCAGTCCACATGAGAGATCCACTTCCTTCACACTACAGCACTATTAAATGATGGACAAATTTCTACCACTCTATACAGGAAGCCTACTGACCATACACGTACCTTCATGCCTCTAGCTTCCATCCCAGACGTATTTCTCAATCTATTGTATACAACTAAGCCCTAAGATACAACCGTATTTGCTCCAATCCCACAGACAGAGACGAACATCTACAGGATCTATATAGAGAATTAATAAAACTGAAATACCCACCCGGAGAAGTGAAAAAACAGATTGATAGAGCCAAAAAAGTATCCAGACATGAAGTAGTTCAAGACAGGCCCAAAAGAGAAAACAACAGAATTCCACTTGTCATCACCTACAGTCCACAACTTAAACCCCTCCAATGCATTATCAACAATCTACAACCTATCCTGGAAAATGACTCCTCATTCTCAGAGGCCTTCAGGGAAAGGCCAGTCCTCACCTACAGACAACCCCCTAATCTCAAACAAATTCTTTCCAATAACCACACAACACACCTCTATCATAATCATTCAGGAACCCACTCCTGCAATCAGCCCCAGTGCCAACTCTGCCCACACATCTACACAAGCGATTTCATCACTGGACCCAACCACATCAGCAACCAAATCAGAGGCTCATTTAACTGCACAGCCACTAATGTGATCTGTGCCATCAAATGCCAACAATGCCCCACTACCATGTATGCTGGCCAAACTGGACAGGCTCTACGAGAAAAATTATTGAACACAAATCAGATATCCAAAAAGGCAATACACAAAAATCTGTTGGAGAACATTTTAATGTACCTGGAGCCTCATTAATGGATCTCCAAGTCACTGTTTTGTTTCAGGCCAATTCCACAAGCCAAATACACAGAGAAGGATTGGAACTTAACTTCATTTACAAGTTTAATTCTTATGCAAATGGTATGAACAAGGACATTGACTGGCTTGCACACTACCTTCCACATCCTATGACTTAACCTACCAACCAAACAATGGAGGTGCTAATTGTTCTTATCAGCCTGTTGTAACTATTTGAACTATCTACTCACTGTCTCTCTCTCTCTTATTTTTTTTCTCCTTTCCACCTCCTTTTTTCTCTCCCCCACTTCCTTATTTATTCTTGGATCTGGACTTCTAATATTCCTGTCATCTGTGTCATCTGAAGAAATGGGTTGCGCCCCCAAAAGCTCATGATACCATATACATGCTTTGTTAGTCTTTAATGTGTTACTAGTCTATTTGTTGTTTTTTAAGTTTTTACCATTCGTAGTGTTCATCGAGACCCTGAAGGCCTAATTTATGCTTATCTGCATCCTTTCACTGCTTTAACACTAGGATGTAATAACATAATGCACCAAAGGGGTTGGTAAAAAAATGTTCAGTGTAACATAAATGAATATGTAGAGTATGTAATACAAGAAAACATATTGTACTAAATAAAACCAAAAAACTCTTAGAAACAAGACAAATTTTAAATTCAAGCATTCCAGGCAAACTCTGTCAAGTTCTTGCTTCTGTTTTTTCTTTTTTAGAAAAGAATTTTTCTCCTGTTCTGCCATCAACAGGCCTGACCTCATTCTGGGCATATATTAAAGAGGATGTCATTTGGAGGTACTGAAATGTAGATTAGATTGCTAAAAGCTTCAGCCTCTGTATTTATTCTCTGGGAAAAGTGAAACTGCCAAAATGTATTAACTTCATCACAGCTTCTATCATTGAGCAACCATACTGACAATCCCCATATCAAATTTATTAATCAGGAAAAATGGTTAATAATCAGAAAGATTGGCTGAACCCCCTCCTTTTTTTTTTAAAGGCACACACAAAATAGTAGAGAGCAATTCATAATGCTTATTCCTAATTCCTTATTCATAATGCTGTTCCTTTTTTTTTATCACCAGCTGGAAAATAGAAAGAAAATCTTAATGGAAAAATATATGTTCACTTGGCTCAGAGTATAATTTGATTAGTGACTTGCTGAAATAATACATTTTATCATGTGTATATAAATTTTTTGGAGATTTCCTTCTTTAATGATAGAGCAGATACCTGTCAGCATGATGACAGATAGCTAAGGTATCTGGTTGACAGAATAATGTTTGTCAAATAAATGACAGTAGAAAGAGGTTGGAAAAGTCTTTCTGCCAACAAAATGCTTTCTGCCAACCCCGGAGGTGGTTGACTGACAGCCTGTTGAAAATGAGGACAGTTACATAATAATAATTTCACTCTGTATTGCTGGTGCTGCTAATGTATGCAAATGCTGCTATAATGAATCCAATTAGATTTTGCTGTATATAGAAATATGTCAAAGTGTTTGAATTCAGTTTGGATATTGGTGAGCCAGGGGAGCTGGGACCTGGCTACCAGTTTAAAAAAACAAAGTCAAGTTGTAGGATATCCATAGCACTCT
Source organism: Rafetus swinhoei (assembly GCA_019425775.1). NCBI lineage: Eukaryota > Metazoa > Chordata > Testudines > Trionychidae > Rafetus > Rafetus swinhoei. The sequence continues at coordinate 226,062,227 of CM033424.1, forward strand.
TTTTGCAAAATGTCTTGCACTCCAATTGTATCAGGTTAATTATCGTACAACCTCCTTCTGGTGAACAATGCAAAATGACACCATTATTAATCTGTAACATGGGACCTCTTCTTTCTGGCTACCATCATTTCCAGTGTTTTTCATGACTCCTGTTGAACAGTGACACATTCCATTTTTGTTATGAGATGAACCTGGACCATGCAATCAGTGGTGTGAACTATGCAGAAAACAGCTATAGCACAATTGCAATCGTACATTTTCAAGTCTCTCTCTCTCTCTCTTTCTCAGCAAATATTCATTCATATGCCCAGATGTAGGATGAGGAAGAAGTATAGAAGATAACTGAAGTTGTCAGACTTGATAATAAGGAAGACAGTAAAGCTCTAATAGTGACTGAGCTGGAGGAAAAAAGACTTTTTATGGGAGCAAGGATAAGAAACTCAGTTTTGGACACATTTGGCCAGGCTCTTTGGTCTATTATAGGTTCTTTGCACATTTCTGGGGGTGTTCTATTGTACTATACCTGGAAAACTTGTGATATATGTAAGTCCTTGAGCAATGCCTGCTCCTATTCCTTTAAACACAAGGACAGTGATGGTGGTTGGAGTTTCTAGTTTTCTCCACTGTTAGCCATGTCACAGCAAATTGAAAAGCCTGGTTTAGTTTAAATTGAGGAAGAACCACAGAATTCAGGAGCAGAATTGCCTATTTGTGTGTGTGAGGTGTGTGTGTGTAGTGTTTCTTTTATTTGTTCAGGAAAATTGCTTTTTATTTTCACAAACTATTGGCTGGTTTCCATTGACAGTGACAGCACTCTTCCTTGCAGGAGTTCTTAGGTATATTTCTTTAATGCTAGGGTGGACAAAACTGTTGTGTTAATGTTGCTAGCTCTGTAGCTGTGACTGATCCATTTCCCTTCTTAATGAAATAAAGAATGTAAAGTTCTTCTAAGAAGTCTTAGTGTAATCAGAAGCTTCAGAGGATAGCTGAGTTAGTCTGTACAGGATAAACTTAAAAAACAACAAACTGGTAGTACTTTATAGACTAACAAAACATGTAGATCGGGGTGGGCAAAAGGGCCTCTGTGGATTCGGCCCATGGAGGCCCTGCTGCTCCCCCGCCCCCAGGCTAATTAGGGCCTGGGGGCAGGGGAGCGCCTGAAGCCTTCTCCGCTCTGCCCCCACCCTGTGAGCAGCACGCAGCACTTCAAAGCGCTGCTGCTACTCGCAGGGTAGGGGCAGAGCGGAGAAGGCTTTGCTCACTCCCCCACTCCCAGGCCTTAATTGGCCTGGGGCCGGGGGAATGCAGGAAGCCTCCTCCCACCCTGCCAGGAGTACGTGGCGCTTTGAAGTGCTGCGCGCTGCTTGCAGGGCAGGGGGAGAGCAGAGAAGGCTTTGTGCACTCCCCCCCCCCGCCCCCAGGCCAATCAGGGCCTGGAGGTGGGGGAGTTGCGTGAAGCTTCCTTCACCCTGCCCCATCCCTGTGAGGAGCCTGCGGCACTTCAAAGTGCCATGTGCTCCTGGCAGGGAGGGAGGAGGCTTCCCACGCTCCCCGGCCCCTCAGGCGCTGATTGGCCTGGGGTTGGGGGAGCATGCCAAGCCTCTTCCAGGGCATGGGTGCCTAGTGGGAAGGTGGGGCAAAGGGATTCCCCCTCTCCCAGACCAGATTGGTCTGGGGATGGGGTAGCCCCACCCCTTCCTGTTTAAGCCCCGCTCCTTCTGGGGTGGCCCAGGGCTACTTCAAAAATTTTTGAAGTGGCCCTGGGCAAAAATTATTGCCCACCCTTATGTGGATGGCATCACGAGTTCTCGTGGGCACAGCCCACTTCTTCAGATGACCGGAGTTTTGAGTTTTTTAGTGTAATCAGTAGGGCTTCCTGACTATTCAGAAGGTCTGGATTCCTGGTGGTCAGTGTTACAGTTGTCTCTGTTAATCAGCTACTATTGTGGAGAGCTTAAGCCAGTTCCAGTGTTGTTAGTTACCAGTCCTACTGAAACGGGTGAAAACAGAGATTGATGTCATCTTTACAGTGAGCCCAGCAGCATGTGTGGGTTCTTTTGACCACAGCATGTTGGCAAAAGCCCCAGGAGCAATAAAACATACCCACATCATGGGCTTTACTCAGTACAGCACCCCTCATATAAGCTACCAAAAATGGCTTAGAGTCAAACAGCACAATGACAGAATGCTATTCAGAAGGATAAATAACTGAGGGGAGATCTGAAGAGAGATGGCAAATCAATGGGCAGAGACAGAGGGAGATTACTCAAAAGAGCAATAACTGCAGAGAAGAAGGCCATGGCACCAAGAATGGCGAACGTGTGATTGTTCTCTCATATGCAGTGTTAGGCAGTCATGGGCTTAGATCTGACTTAATAGTGGTCATATTTTTTTACTGTGGCACTCAAAGGTCTAGGGCCCCATTGTTATGGGTGCTGTGTAAGCACCCAGATAAGACAATATGTCTCAGAAGACTTTATAATCTACAGATACAGACAAAAAGGGTATCTAATAGACATAGCTAGCTGTGTGAGAGAGGTTGGAACAAGTCCATAGAGAAATTTGAAAGCCAGGCGCCTGATTCTCCACTCCTTTGCATTTTGTTTAGTTATTTAGAGCTGTGCAAAGTACCTGCAAAGTGATTTTGAAACAGAACTTTCCACTCACTCATGCCTCTGTCAGGCTACGTCTATACTGCGCTTTTTTATGCAAGAAATATGCAAATGAGGTGAAGCATGGAATATTGCCGCACCTCATTTGCATAATTAATGAGTGGCGGCTTTTTGCCCAAGAGGCTTTTGTGCAAGAGCCATTCTTCCTGAAAAAATGCGGAAGAACGGCTCTTGCTCAAAAGCCTCTTGCACAAAAAGCAGCTGCTCATTAATTATGCAAATGAGGCGCGGTGATATTCCACACTTTGCCTCATTTGCATATTTATTGCGCAAAACAGTGCAGTATAAACATAGAGTTTGCAAACTGTGTTGATATAAATGACCATACAAGGTGCAAGACAATTAGGGCCGGATTAAGGGGGGGGGGCTAGCTGGGCAGCTGCCCAGGGCGCCAACCTATGGGGGGCTCCTGATGGCAGCTGTAAGGGGCACTGCGCGCCTGGCTGCGCGGCACCCCTTAGAGCTGCCATCAGGCACCACACGCCCAGGGCCAGGGGCCGCGCGGCACCCCTTAGAGCTGCAATCAGGCGGCGTGCACCCGATTGCAGCTGTAAGGTGCGCAGCATGCCGGGGGGCAGGGCCGCGCATGCGCCGTGTGCCCGGGGGTGGAGCCGCACATGCGTCGCGCACCCGCTGCCCGGGGGTTCAGGAATGGCTCGAGCCGACCCTGAAGACAATGGAAAATCATGCCTATGGCCTCTCGTTCAGGCTCTGCTACAGAATTCTGGCTGTCTGTCTTCGGATTACATCAGAATTCTGCTTGGAGTAGGAGTTTTTTGGGGGGAGGGAGTTGGTATGGGTTTGGGAATAAAAGGGGTATTTGCAGTATGAGTGTCCTTTCTAGTGGAAAGGCTTTCTCAAAGAAGGCTGTGTGATATTTCCCACATCTTGTGGGGAAACTCAGCAAGTCATTTAGGACCTAATGTTCAAACTCAGCTTCTGCACCTGCTGTTCTTTCAAGCTTTTTCTTTTCCGTTCAGATCTGAATTAGATAAATTACTTTCCTTGTTTCATCTATTTAGGAACTTATGCAGTTTCTTCAGCATGGCATCCAGGCTAAGAGTGGTTGTTTTTGTTATCTTTAATCTCTTTCCTTTTTCTTTTCCAGTCTGCTAGAGAGGTAGCTAGAGTAATTTTTGGTTTACAGCTCTTTTTTTCATAGTTTTAGTGTGAAGGAAAAAAATATATGGAGGAAAGCCAGTCAAGTGAGATTTCCATTGGGTTTTTATCATGCTGAGATTAGTGGAGATTCCTATTTCTTGCAGAAGGAATTCTGTAGCTGAGGTCAATTTCCCATTTAAAATCCTGTCTCTTGCCTTCATGAGTCTCCTGCTATTGGTTGATATTTCATGATTCCAGTAGAGTGGAGCTGTCATGTGAATCAGATATCACTCAAGACTCCTTCCAATGCAGTACAGCCTGTATCAAGACAAAGACCTTGAACTGAACTCCTTGTTGAATAGAGTCTATCAGGGCAGAGAGTGAGTAGTTTGCTGGGGTGGTGTGTTCAAGGAGAGCTCTCAAAGCAAATCAGATGGGCTGCTGTGTTTTGTACAAGTTGGAGCTTTTCACAGTTTATGGATTTATACCTAGATATGGGCTGCAGATGTCAAGCATGGAGATCGTGTCTGCCTGGATCAGTGTTTGGGCCCACGGTAGTAGGCACAGACCTAATCTTCTGGCCAATTACTGATGAAAAAGGGCATTGTTTTTCTGACAAGGCTAACTGAGCATCTAAAAGCATTAGAGTAAAAAATAACACCATGGATGTAGGCTCATTTGTTAAACTGAGTACAACTGCCAGTGGGATTGGGGCAGGTTTGTCCTTTCAAGAGAGTTTCTCATTATTAGCACTACCCCAGTCTTTCCTGGATTCAGTTTTGTCTAGATGTGGGGCTGATTTTTTGGCCCAATGTTTGGAGCACTAGGAGGCAATGCTGTTTACATTGGACTTAAATAAGATGCAGAATTGCTGGGTGTCATCTGTCCCCTACTGGAGCTCCAACAGTGTTTCTTTATCAGTTTTGTAAAGATATTGATTGATATGGGAGAGATGACTGAACCCTATGGGACTGTATGGATGGCTCCATAGGAGATCTGAGGGAAAGGACCTGTGCCATTTCAAGCTATTTCCATTCATCCCTGCAGCCTCCTCAAGGAGAACAACAAAACTGATACTTTCACTTCCTTTAGGAATTTGTCATAACTAACTTGCAAATTCTATTCCCACACACCAGCAATTTCATATACTGCCGTACCAAGTTCAAATAGATGCCAATTCATTCAGACTAACCTACCCACAACCTGTTATAAATAATACCTTTTGGCACGGATTCTAGTAGTAGTGGGAAAAGAAAATAATGCATGCAAGAGACTCATTACGTCTCAATACTCAAATCACTGTCACTGCAGAGGATTACTTGCGAAATGAGTGACTGTTATCCACCAACTCTAGTTTTTAAATAAACTTTTTTTTTTTTTATCAGTTACACCCACAAATAAAGCAATACAGAATTAACCCTTTATTCTACCGGATCCTGTCCTTTGGAGTCTCCGTGCTGCAAAGCCTGGCTGGGATCTGCAGGGTCCTAAGTGAATCATAAGAGAATTGTCAGTAAAAGACAGCTTATTTTTAGATGCTTCCTTGATCCCACCCCCACTTTCTCCTGTGCCCATGCAGGAGTTATTGCCTCCCTAGGGTTGCCATTATTGCAATGATTCATATACAGGGACAAAGCTCCAAAGAGGGCTGCTCGTGGATTCTCTTGCATCAACTTACTGCTGCAAGTGTCTCCTGACCAGGGAGCAGGCAGAATTCCTTGTCTCCATTCCCACCTGGAGCTTAGTGGTGGTCAGGATCAGTCAGTCTGATGCACAATTGGTTATGCATCATTAAGGGACCATGTGACTGTGGGCCAGAATTCAGGCCTTATTACAGCCTTTCCTGAACTTTGGGAAACCAATTTCCTCCATCCTTCAATCCTGTGGTATGGTAGGAAAGGCCTAAAAATCTTAATTTATCATCTCCTGCATCTCCCACCGCTCCAAACACTTTGAGTAAGGCTGGTGAAGCACTTTGTAACTGTCACTTTTCTTACACTAACAAATAAGGAAATAGTTAACCATGCTGACACTTATATGGCATTTGGGTCAGTACTTGTTGTAATGAATGATGTTCATATCACAGTACTATTGGTTCAGGCTCTCTGCAGATGCAGGCAGACTTCATTCCACCACTTACATTTGCTTCCTATCTGAAGGCTTTCCTTTGACTATGACAGTTAGGGCATGTCTGCACTAGGAAGTTATTTTGAAATGAAATAATAACTCAAGAAATAATTTCGAAATAGCACATCCACACTACAAGGCAGCATCGAAATAGCTCAAAATTATTTGAAAATAGCGCATCCACACTGATTGGAGCCTGCATCGGATTTAAAGCCTCCTGGAAGCATTCCGGGGAGGGTACCAGAAGGGCAGACACTTCTTGTGGCAGACACTTCCTGAACTGCTGAAGCTAGCTGAGACACTTGCTTAAAGGGACTCCTCTCTACAGTCACATCTTACATGCCACTTCGCCACTGCTTACCCCCTCCCAGGACACCAAACTCACACTGTATGCTCTGGTTATCCTTGCAGATGCCAGAGCATGGAAGTGCCAGGTTCACAGGCCTCATGCTGCACCTTATGGTGTAGTTCATTCAAACTGCCCATGTGCTGCTTCAGCACAACGATGACCAGTCCCAACTGGAGGACCCCTTCACCCAGGCCCTGGTACTCCTGCTGCAACAAATGATCCTCAGTCCCATGCACACCGTGGAATGTGGAGGGAGACCCGTTCTGACTGGTGGGACCACATAATCCTGCAGGAATGGGATGACCAGCAGTGGCTTCAGAACTTCCGCATGTGGAAAGTCACCTTCCTGGAGCTCTGCAAGTGGCTTGCCCCTGCCCTCAGGTGACAGGACACCTGGCTGAGACCCGCCATCCCCCTGCAGAAGTGCATCGCCATCGCCCTATGGAAGCTCGCCACACCAGACAGCTACCGCTCCATGAGGAACAAGTTTGGCATGGAGAAATCTATGGTCAGGGCTGTGCTCCTACAGGTAGTCAAGGCCATCAACACCATTTTGCTGCGGAGGGTCATCACTCTGGGCAATGTTGACCCCATTGTAGATGGCTTTGCTACCATGGGCTTTCCCAACTGTGATGGGGGAGGCGGGTAGAGCAGTCGTAGACAGCATGTACATCCCCATCCTGGCCCCTGATCACCAGGCCTCAGACTATATCAATAGGAAGGGGAACTTCTCTATGGTGCTGCAGGCCCTGGTAGACCACAAGGGTGAGTTCACAGACGTTAATGTTGGCTGGTCGGGGAAGGCACACGACACCCGCATCTTCAGAAAATGCACACCGGCATTTTTTTCCCTGACTACACCATCAGGGTTGGGGACATGGACATGCCCATGTGCATCCTGGGTGACACAGCCTATCCTTGCTCCTCTGGCTGATGAAGTCCGACGCAGGCAGCCTGGACCCTAGCAAGGAACAATTCAGTGTTAGGTTCAGCAAGTGCTGCATGGTGGTGGAGTGTGCCTTTGGCTGCCTAAAGGGGAGGTTCAGGAGTCTCCTCACCCGCCTGGACCTCAGTGAGCAAAACATCCCCTATGTGGTGTGGGCCTGTTGTGTGCTCCACACCCTATGTGAGAGCAAGGGGGAGAGTTTCCTTACAAGGTGGGAGGGGCTGATCAGCTGGCCAAGGCTCACGAGCAGCCGGACAACAGTGCCATCAAGAGAACACATCAGGGGAATGTGTTCATCTGGGAAGCCTTGAGGGAAAGTTTTGTTTAAGGCCACCTGTGACACTTTCCCCCAGGCCTCTCTACAAGGGGCCCCTGAATTGCCCCCATGTGCCTTTCCTCCCCCACTCCTCCCTTCCCCTGCCTTCCCTTTCCACTGTCCCCAACCCCTCCAGAGCCTTTTTGTTTAGAAAACACAACTCTGTTTATTTGGGGTATATACAACAGGGGAAGGACTGGGGAAAGAACCTGGAATGGGGAAGGGGGAAGGAGGAGAGAGGGTGGCTCAGAGATGAGGCTGGGACTGGTGCCTGTCTCAGTCAACTCAGGAGGCTTTGGCTGCCCGAGAGGCTCCTCCGCCATGTGTAGGGGGGCCCCGCTGACCCCCGGGGGATTAAGAGGAGAAGCCAGGGGTGCAAGTGTGGGTGCGAGGAGCTGGGGAGGCAGGGAGTTGGTGGGGGGGTGAGAGCAGGGAGGAGGCTGGTGGCATGCTTCATGCACGTGGCCATGCACTCCATCACAGAGGTTATGGATGAGCATATGCCCTCATGCTGGTCCCACATGGCCTTCCACTGTTCCCGGTCAGCCTGGTGCTCCTCCTGGTCAGTGGCCCACTCCTGGTGCTCCTCGTCGAACCCCCAGATGAAGGACTGGAGGCAGGCCATCTGGTCCTGCAGCAGGTCTTCCCAAATTTGCTCCCTCCGGCAGATCCCACAGAGTTGGAAAGATGGCGTGGGAGGTGGTAGATGTGGCATGATTGCAGCTGGCCCAACTGTGAAGAAAAGTTACAAGGCCAGTCATCCCAGGAGATACTGTATGAAGCCTGCCCTGCTCTCTGAGCCAACACTGATGGTCTCGGTTCAGATTATGGTGATGCGCTTTGAGCAAGGCCATCTGTTGCCTAGACAGTAGGCACTTTCCAGCGGGGGCACAGACATCCCAGGGGAGCATTGCAACACCCCTGGCCCAGGGACAAGCAGGCATGAGAAGATGCCAGGCAGGCTAGGAGGCTGTGGGTGCGGGGAGTGGGGTGGCTCAGCTTCCTTCCATGACCCACACATGCCAGGTCTGGCAGTGGTGGCATCCCGCAGAGAGAGAACTTCTGTTCTTGTCCGCTGGAGCGGGGGAGGGAGGAGGCTGGGGAAGGTGTGTGAGAGTGGAGAGAGTGCTACTGGGGTCCTCTCCTCTTCCTCCCCTTCCCCCCAGCAGGTTCCCATGCAGGGGATCAGTCTCCTCCACATCGCTATGCTTGACCGGGAGTGGATGCTGCCCGAGTGCGGGCATGACCCTGTGCCATGTGCAGCAGGGCTGTGTGTTTCTATGACCCCAGCCTCCGTAATGGTGGCTTGTCATGGGAAGGTGTCCCACCATGGAGGCCAAAGCAAGGCAGGCCTCTCCAGGAACCTTGTGAGGAGGAGTGAGGGGTTCCTGTGAGAACACATCATGGAGCTGAGTGCTCCGGACTGGCACTCGATGTGCACCCACATGCACAGGTTGTTGTGCAACCCTCAGGCTGAGAAGGCCAAGTGAGGAAAACGCAAGCCCCTTGCAGGCCGTCACCTGCCCCCCACGTGTGTATAGGGAAAGCGATGGAACTCATCTGAAGTGCTTTCCTGGGATTGTCTGAAGCCTGGGAGACATCCTGGGAATGGGAGACTGGCTCAAGGGTGAAGAGCAACTCCTGGTTGGCAGGCGTGGTGTCCTAGCTGTCATGCTTCTCCCCCTCCATTTGCTCCACAACCCCGTTCTCATGGAAGCTGGTGCCGGGCATGTCCTGGCTGGACTCTATGATGACAGTGGGGGGTGACTGCCCCCCCTTCCCAGGATGTCATTCAGCTGCTCATAGTAGCAGTAGATGTAAGGAGCTGCCCCAAAGCGTGCACTTCTTTCCCTGGCCTTACTGTAGGCCTGCCAGAGCTCTTTGAGTTTTATGTGGACCTGGTGGAGGGTCCACATGTGTCCTTTTTCGGCCAGGCTGGCAGCCATACTGCCACACACATCTGCATTCCTCCTCCTGGTGCAGAGATCCTGGAGGTTGGTCTCCTCCCCGCAGACCTCAATGAGGGCTGTAGGCCAGAGCCCTCTTTCATCCCTGGCTAGGGGCATCCGAGGGTTCTGTGGAAGTTCAGAGGGAGTTCTGGGGTCACTCATAGCTTCTGCGATGGGTACTGTGTGGCAGAGGGCTAGCAGGGCTCTCCTGGTGCCACAGCCTTTTCCCTTTGCCTGCAGCTTTGAAGTCTGCAGGAGAAGGGGAGCAGCGGAGTTGTCAGGTGTGTGGCCAGAGCAGCCACAAGTGCAGCTGTGAGAGGGCTCTGGAGGTCAATTATTTTGAAATAGCAGCAGTGGAGCATCCACACTCACACTGTCAAAATAACAATTTTGAAATAAGCGTTATTCCTCATGAAAAACAGGAGTTATTATTCTGAAATAACTAGCCCATTATTTTGAAATAACAGGGTTGGTAGTGTGGACGCTCTACTTGTTATTTTGAAATAAGGGGAGTTATTTTGAAATAACTGCCAAGTGTAGACCAAGGCTCTGGAAGTTAATTAAATATAAATAAAGCAGACACTTTGGAGAATGATAGCCTGAGCTCCTAAAGCCTCTTTGCTCTCCTTCCAAGCTGGTCCTTCCTGTCCTGGGGACGCAGCAGGGAGGTGCATCCCAAACTTTGGAAACATTGCCTTAGTGCAAGTCAAACAGGGCAGGGAAGGGAAGGAAGGTAGAGCGAGAGAGAGAGAGGGGCTAACCCTACATTTTTAAAAGTTTGGGTGTGGGCAAATAACCATTTTGGGCTCTCTTCTTGGGGTATGAGTGGAAACTGGGCATGGAATGACCCCTCAATCTGATTTTTGGCTGTCCCTGATGTATGAGTGCCTAGTGGCTTGAACAAAATTGACTGAAATAGAGTTTGTTTGAACAAAAAGATTTGATTAGTGATTTTCAAAGCTTAGGTTACAAAACTGGCGTAGCAGGAGGCCAGAACCCTTTTAAGATGAAAGGACATGTCCAGGTATGACTTATCTAAAACTGATTTTGACTCGTTTGACAGGACAATGTTGTCACTCTTTGGTGTTCTGGCTTCCTCCCATACTCTCCCCACCTATTATAAATTTATCCTGCAGTTCCAATTAGATGTACTGATCCTTCACTTTCTGTCCAAACTGGTGCATGTCTCTCCACTGCAGTGAGCTTTTAAACAGCTGCCATATTTTCATCTCACATGTGCATGCATCTCAGTAATATATGATGTAATTACTCTGAGTATAAAGCCCTGTTGTATCATCCACTGCTGTGAGCAAAGGGCATGGCTATTCTCAGACATATTCTGACACTGGACACAGAAGGGCTGACTCTGTGGCACTGCTTTCCCCTCTGCTCCAGTGAATGGTTTGTGGGGTCAGTCTGCCTGGAGAGAGGAGGGACAGCTGCCATGTACCTCCACCCTCACACAGTTTTATAGGGAAACAAATGCTAATCCTGTCACCATTAATTCACCACTTCCCCTCCCACACCTATTCCATACAGATCCTTCATGTGGCGTAAGGTCCAGCAGAGGAGTTCTTGTTGACTCCTGCTGTACTAACAGTGACAGGAGACAGAAAGGGGCTGAGAGCTAGTGTAGAGAAACAGGACCACTGTGTGGATGACCTATGCTTTCACTGATCTCCTGATACCTGTGCAGACAATGAAGGACATGCGGGTTGGAAGAGACTGAACCTACTTTGTCTTTGGGAAGGGTAAACCCCATCCATCAGTGGAAGAATATAGAGGAAACTGAGAGGAATCTCAGAGCGACCGTTCCACTACGTAGGGGAAGCCTGTGTAGGAAATAATATTCTAGCTGTAGCTTATCAACCAGTTAATATTTCTGTAAAGTACTTTGGTATCCTAAGGGTAGAGGTGCTAAGTAAATTTGAGATCATCACCATTAATATCAATTTAAATAGCTATCAAGGGAAAGATGTGCAGTTCATCATATTTAACAATAACAATCCAAAATTGGTCCTAAAAGCTCTATTATGTTTCATTTCTGAGCATTCTTGAGACAGAATTTTAAAATTCTTTGGCTAATTTCCTATCTTCTATTTTTGGAAAGCCTGGAAAGAAGCTGCTAATGAAGACAAATGAAGGAGAAAAAACGACCCCAGAGTATGAGACTTAGCTCATTAACTTATGTTTCCAATTGGCTGACTGATAACTTTTTGATGTAGACAATGTAATTAATGACAGGAAATAATGCTGCAGGATATGAGTTGTGTGGGATGCAGTGCAGTAAATGTACCCTTTATTATGCATTAGTTTATTTATAATGCCTCTATACTTGTTATGGCTTTGTACGATGCAGTGACAACCTTCACGTGGAATTTCCTTGATTTAATTGTTTCAGTCCATCCTGAGGTTATTTTGAGACCTTTTTGTTTTGGTGTGTAATTTCCGGATGTGTGCTTAATAGTTGTGTGAGGATGTATTTGCATTGTCAGAAGGAGTGTGTCAGCAATGGAATTAGCCATTCAAATGAATTGCATTTCCTTCCTATACATTTGGAAGGAGTGTTGGCTCCGACGCTGCCACAAAATTAATTGTGATGGATCTCCTATGTTGTCTCAGTGGAAACTCCCACTAACATTACTGCTTTCTTCATCAATGAGTATATTCTGAAATTTTCTTATGACAGATTTTTAGGAGGCGTGAAACTTGATGTCAGAGTAGTGTTTAATGCTAGCTCCTGCTGGAAATGGAAGTGCCCTATTGCCTGACCCAAAGCATTATAAAATAAATGGGAATACACTAGAATTTGTTTAGGTCAAACCTTTAGGCTCAGATTCATGAAAGTATTTAGGTGCCTAAGTCCTACTGAGATCAGTGGGAGTTAGGTGCCTAAATATCTTTGTGAATTGTCTTAACTAACTTGAAAATTCTATTCCCACTAAACATCAATTTCATATACTGCATGACCAAGTTCAAATAGATTTCAATTCATTCAGATTAACCTACCCATAGCCACTGTACTATGGGAGACGGTATGAGGGAGGGAGACTACTCCAGCCTGGGTGGGCCCACCTCACTGCAAGAGTGGGACTACTCTAGCCCGGCCCGGCTCCCTTGCCCACAGGATCCTGGTTAAGTGGTTAACCTGTTAAACATAATGTTTAACTGGTTAACCGGGATTTTACATCCCTTTATCTAATCGTTTGTATCATCAAAATAAAAACATGCAAATGCTATTGCCTGATGTGAAACCATTCCTGCAATTGATTTTGGCTCTGATCCTATACATACTTTTATGCATACGAGTAACTTGATTCACATAAGTAGTGCCATTAAAGTGTTAGCATGCTCATCTGAGTTAATTTACTCACATGTTTCAGTACTTGCAGGATCAGACCATTTCTGTGAATGGTATTTTCTTTTTAAACCAAACTATGCTAATCTAGAACAAGATAAATGAAGGAAAAGGAACTTGATCCCAGATGAAGCAAGTTAGCTCATTATGAGAAAAAGCACTCTCGTGGCTATAGAATTAACTTTTGGTGCTCTATGAAAACTATTAAGTGTCTGATCTCTTTATTAATTACATTGCAACAGACCTGAGAGGTCCCATCAGGGAATTGGGAACCCATTATGCTAGGCACTGTACATGTGCATTGGCCTTCGCTTGCAAGCATCTGTAGTCTGGCTAGTTGTGTAATCTGAAATATTCTTTAAGAAGCACAACATGAACATGAAAAATCTCTGTAACACAAAAGTACTTTTCAATCTCTTTAAATTTTAACCTTTTTTAAAATGTAAAAAGCTTTTTATGCAAGAGGTAAAGCAGCACTTTCCATAAAGCACTGGGACAGAAAGCTAGTGTAAACCCAGAATAACTGCACTGATTTCAGTGGATTTATTCGAGATAAGAAGAAAGGGAAAAGCCAATCCTTTAGGGACTTCAGAATTACAGTTGACTTTATATGGAAGATACTTGAGTGCTAAGGAGAAGGATGGCTATATAATACCCTAAAATATATAGGTACATATATGGAGAAGGTGTGGCATTGCATTTCAGCTGCTCATAGGGGTGCAAGCCCCATTTAGAGCCCCCTTTTCACCATTTTAGTCTGATCCTTCCATTCCACTTCAAGTGCAAGCACCAACTATTTGGTGGACTCCTATACAGACATTAAATAGAGAAAAAGGAGCTCTCAAAATCTACCGGTACTGAGAAGTAACTCTGAGGTCTTGACCTTTTGAGGTTATTGATTCTTTTCCCAAGAATTGGGTTGCTAGCCCCAATATCCTGGTCAAATTCTGTGTTGGGAGGGTGTCTGTTGCTTCGTCAATAATTATGTAAGATATTTCTTGGCCCAAACCAAATTGTGGTAGAGTTATCTAATTGCCATATCTCATGCCAGAGCTAGCAGCTTTTCAGCAATTTATGTATATAATTGCTAAAAGTCCTTTAGGATGAAAATATCTCTCTCTAAAATTAAGTTATCATGTACTGAAATATCCTTGAAATAATGAATTAAGGTTTACGCTCAGAAGAGAAATCTTTTAAGTAGATCTTATTTCTTTAGCCTCATCCAAAGTGCTTTTAACTCAATTTACAGTTCATAAATGACTAATAAATATTAATCTGGGCATGCTGTTTTTATGAACTAACAATCTTCTGAAGTGGAGGTTTATTCTGCTGGAAAAGAGCAATATGGCTGAGACAAATAGCACTCACCCTTTTATTTCTATTATGCTGTAAGTGAGAAAGGGAGATAAGAGACATTGTAATGTTCAGAATTTACTGAAAACATGTTGCATGTTTAGTTGACAAGAGTGAGAAATGGCCAGCCAGCTGGCAGCCTTCTGTACATCTGCGTGTCCCTGCTTAGCAGATGGTGCCTGCAGAACCTGAATATAGGTTTCTTCCCCCTGCGTTAGGTGTTTTTCAAATGTGGCTGACAAATACCGTGAGGACATCACCACTGATTTTAGGGGAATAACTAGGCTAGTAATAGCCTTTTTAGATGCGTGAAAGCATCCACATGAGATCACTTCAGTAAGATTTATTTTGCTGTTTAAATAATACCAGAATTGAATGCTGAATCCCCTCCCTCTGGTAATGGCTTACCTCATCCCTTCTGTCTCCCAGCTGTTTCTTCTCCTCATATTCCCAGATCCTCCCTCCTAATCCTCCCCTCAAGACCTCTACCACCAGCATCCACAACATGCCTTTATTCCCTCTCTGCAACTCTTCTTCCATCCCCTTTGTGAGGGGGAGCATAGGCCCTTTGTGGACTAGGCAGGGGCCAGAAAGGCCCTGGCTGCAAGGCTAGCCTTACACCTCTGACCCTGTCAATTCGGTCTGACAGGGAGGATGCCTTTAAAAGGGAGGACGCTCTAGTCAGTGTGGGAGGAAGGAGTTGAATTGCCCTAAGTAGCAAACTGTAGGAGTGACTCCCAAACCTGAAGGGATCTCCTAGGCAGAAAACTTTCACTCTGCACAGTTCTCTGCCTACGCTGCGATATCCCCAGCTAGTCAGCCTGTCTGAAAGGCCAGCACCTCTGCTTTGCTTTCTCTCCGGATGCTATGTGCTAAGCCTTGCCCACAGTTACTGTCTGGTAACATTTATTCTGAAGGTGAAAGCATTCCAGAGAAAACCTAATAAAAGAACCTGCATACATACTAAAAAGCTTACCAAAGCTCATCCCAATGCTAATCCTAGTTTGTGGCGGGTGGCCTCCCTCCAAAACTCTGAAGCAGGTTTTCCTTCAGGCTACAAATTCATGACTATCTACATTCAGAACCAGAACATCCACAAATGGTTTAGTCTTTCTTTTATACAACTTGGCTACGGCTAGACTGGCATGATTTTCCGCAAATGCTTTTAACGGAAAAGTTTTTCCGTTAAAAGTATTTGCGGAAAAGAGCATCTAGATTGGCGCAGAGTTCGCGTTATAACGATGCGCTTTTGCGGAAAAGCGCGTCTACATTGGCGGCGTGCTTTTCCGCAAAAGCAGACGCCCGGAACCATTTTGCGGAGGGCACAAGGGCACCAGCCCTTTCCGGGGGCGGGGGCTGGCGGCCATTTCAGACACGTGCTTAAAGGGATCTCCCCAGACAGCCGTTTCTCTCTGCTCCGTGCTAGAGGGCCTCTTGCAGGGACTGACAGCCATAAGCAGGTTTGGTGGTTGCCCTCTGACTTTGGGACACCGCTGCCTTTGGCCACCTACTGCTTTTGCCAGGGGTTTTTTTCCTTGCCCTCTGTCTTGTGCCATGGAACCAGGGGTGGCCGTGTGCCTGCTCTGGCCCCTGTCGGACATTTTGGAGTGCCTGCAGCTGCTGCTCTAGGTTGGTGTCCTCCTCTTCCAGGACCAGGAGGGGCACATTGGTTTGGACCCCCTCACCAGTGAGACCATGGTGTCCCTGTGGCAACCCCACCCCAGGGTGCAGAGGCGAGTGTGGAGACTGGACACGAGCACTGACTGGTGGGACCGGCTGGTCCTAGGGCAATGGGACGACCAGCAATGGCTCCGGAACTTCCGCATGCGAAAGTGGACGTTCATGGAGCTCTGTGCCTGGCTCACCCCCGCGCTCCAGAGAGCCACCACCCGGCTGCGGGCACCCATCCCCGTCAAGAAGAGGGTCGCCATCACAGTCTGGAAGCTGGCCACCCCGGACAGCTACCGATCGGGGGCACACCAATTCGGGGTGGGCAGATCCACTGTAGGTGCCGTCGTGATGGAGGTAAGTCCCAGGGGGAGTGGGGAGTGGGGTGGGGGGAGGGTGCTGCACTCCATGCCCAGGGGCAGCCAAGACTCCATGCTGGGTCACCCAGGGGTTCGGGCCGTCCCTCCCTTGCACAGGCCTGTTGGGGAAGGGGTGTAGGGCGAGGGGGCTGTGGTGTGTGTGTGCGTGAGGACAGAGAGAAGCACGGGGAGGGGGCCAAGGGAGCGCACACCCACCCCTGCCTTATGTGATGTGTTCCCCTGTGTTTCTCTGCACCCTTCTGCAGGTCGTCCGCACCATCAACAACGTCCTGCTCCCCAGAGTGATCCACCTGCGGGACGTGGATGCTACCGTCGCCGGCTTCACTGCCCTCGGGTTCCCCAACTGCGGGGGAGCACTGGATGCAACCCACATCCCCATCCGGGCCCCGGAGCATCGAGCAGCCCATTTCATGAACAGAAAGGGGTACTGCTCCATTGTTCTGCAGGCCGTCGTGGACCACCAGGGCCGCTTCCTGGACGTCTACACGGGCTGATCCGGCAGGGCACATGACGCCCGCATCCTCCGCAACTCCAGACTGTTTCACAGGCTGGAGGCGGGCACCTACTTCCCCCGGCGGGAGTTGACTGTCGGGGATGTGTCTATGCCCATCTGCGTCGTTGGGGACGCGGCCTACCCCCTGCAGCCCTGGCTAATGCGGCCCTACACGGGGCGGCCGGACCAGAACCGGGCCCGGTTCAATGACCGCCTCAACCGGGCCCGCAATCAAGTGGAGCTTGCCTTTGGCCAATTAAAAGCCCGCTTCCGGTGTTTGCTCACCCGTCTCGAGATGGGTGAGCGGAATGCAACGGAGGAAGTGGCCGCGTGCTGCGTGCTCCACAATATTGTGGAGCGGAGCAGGGAGGCCTTCCTTCCCGCATGGATGGCAGCGGAGGGCCAGGCCTACAAACAGCCCCACACAGCTGCCAGCCACCAGGCGCACCAGGATGGGGTGCGCATCCGGGAGGCCCTCACGGACATGTTCTCACAGGCCCCGGAGTAGGGTCGCCTTGGTTTCCCTGGACAACTCCTTCCCCTCCCCTTACCTCCCAATACACAACAACACACTGTTTGGGGGAGAAGGGGATGTTGTGCAGAATGTTCATTATTGTTATGTGAAATATGTTTGAGCAGTCTAGTTCAGAGCACAGTACTCTTGGTTCTGTTAAGGGTTTGGTCAGGTCAAGCGGAAGGCTTGTACCTACCAATTAGGATTAGGTTTAGATTTAGGTTTAGTTAGATTAGCTATCGTCGTCGGTTCAAAGCATTTCGCCGTCGCCGAGTTTGTTCGCCGGGCGCGCGTCGGCCGTAGCTAGGGTTTTCTTTGAGTTCAGGGTTAGGTGTAGGGATAGTCTAGGCCACCATCGTCTGTTCGAGCTGTCCCGAAGAACAGGAAGAGGAGTCGAGGTTCATGCGGAAGGCTCGAGTCAGTGCACCCGATTCCAGTCATCTTCGAGGGATCTCCTGGCAGTTCCTCTCCTGAGGCCCGGAAGGACCAAAGGATGGAGGTCGCCAGCCACAGCTTCATCCGTTGAGGGATCTCCTGGCCGTTCCTCTCCTGAGGCCCGGAAGGACTAAAGGATCGAGGTCGCCAGCGTCACCACAATCGCCCTCCGCGCCTAGACTGTGTTTAATGTCTTTTGTATTGTGTTTACTCTTTTGTAATCTATCCCTTGCTTGATTGGGATTTTATGCATGTCAAATATAGTCCTGTGGTTAAATTTTATCTTCAGAGTTGGTATTCATTTATGCATCACAAACTCATAACCCTTCAAAATTATTTCCTTTTTTTTAGAAAACCTGTGATAGATATGGAATTTGGAGTCCGCATTTGTCATCTTCATGATTTTATTAGGTTGATCGGCATTCTAAATTAATTATTCACGTTACCTCGCGTAACAGGGAGGAGACCTTGAACTGGGAGGGGAAGGGGAGCTACTCCTGGGAGGGGTGGCCTCTGCGACTCCTGCGGGGCGGACCTGGACATGGGGGCAGGCTGAACGGGAGGTGGGCAGCAGGAGCAGAAGCAGGAGCAGGAGGGGCCATTGCAGGAGGGGCGGGGGCAGGTGCACCACGATGGGGTGCGATCCAGGAGGCCTCACGGACATGTTCTCACAGGCCGGTTTCCCTGGACAACTCTCCTCCCTTCCTCCCTTCCCCTCCCTTACCTACCAACACACAACAACACAGTTTGGTTTCACCAAAAAAACTTGTCGTTTTTTATTTACAAAGGGGGGAGAGGGGGAGGAGACCTTGAACTGGGAGGGGGAGGAGACCTTGAACTGGGAGGGGAAGGGGAGCTACTCCTGGGAGGGGTGGCAAAATTCTTTCTTGTCTGGCATGTTTTTCAGTAAAATCATTTGAATCTACCAGGTGTCTCATCTGTCTCATCTTCCCTTCTTCAGAGGTTCATACACATAATACCTAAATCATTCATTTAATACAATGAGCCTTAAAGATACTTAAACTTAATTCAATAAGGTCTCCTAAGTGTATTATATGAAAATACCATCTCTGTCACAGCGTCTTCTCTACGTTCCCTATTCTTCCTCCTCTCCTCTGTTAATTATTTTGCAGTAAGTGTTCACATGGGGACTTATGCAGAAATATCTGTTCTGGTGGAATATTTATTTTGGTAAGTTTCCAAGAGAAGACAAGCCCTAAAATTTGCACTGAGCATTCCAGCACATTTCACACAACATGGCCTTGGTATGAAAGGCTCTGACTCTGATTATCCATACCAGTAGTAAATCAGTCTGCTACACGTAAAGACTGTAGTTAAATTTTATATTGATGCGACTTCTGTTGGAGAGGTTTATAATTTTGTTGATAATTGGCACCATTTCTGACATGAGCAATCTGGACTCTGTCAGTTTCCACGCTGCTTTAGCACTGGTTATAACTCTATAATCAATACTATGTAGTTCATTAACAAATTGTCCTCTTCTGATATTAATCCAGTATTCAAGCAGGGGAGAAACTGGTTTCTCTGACAATTGGCTTCCCTGCTGCTACTGACATAAGGTATTGGAATAAGTAAAAGAGCTCCCCCTAATGGTGTTTCTGTGGTTATGGCAAGTTTAATTGTTTTCTTCTAATTGTTTTCCCAGTCTCTTGTTAATAAGTTAGTTCAATATGGAGCCTAATGGATAGGTGTGTGCATGCCTCATACTGCAGCATTTTCTCAGGAAAGCCTACCATTCCTGCAAACTGATGATGGGGATGGGATCCCTGGATAGTCAGTCTGTGCTAACATAACCCACACAAGCGAAGCGTGGATCCTTGTCTACTCCTGAAGATTGGCCCACATAAGAGGTTTGTGTCTAATAGGACTAGCAACTAAAGTCCTTAGTCATTTAATTCAAGTGGTGGAGACTTATTACCAGGAGTACTGGAACAATTTTTATAGGGAGGGTTATGAGAACCATGAAAGCTGTCAGCACACACAGGATTGGTTGCCATTTCCTTTGTCGGGGGGAGAGCTTTGTAAAGCTCTTTTTATTCCTAGGCATAATAGCTGGGTTTATTGGACACACAGATCTCTATGATGGGTCTTGTAAGGACTGGGAATCACCTACTGAATGTCTGAAGAAGTGGGCTGTGCCCACGAAAGCTCATGATACCATCTACACGTTTTGTTAGTCTATTAAGTGCTACCAGACTATTTGTTGTTTTTTTCTGTACAGACTAACTCAGCTACCCCCTGAAGCTTCTGGAATAGTTTTATTTGTGCTAATAGTATCACAGTTGGGTGTAATCCCAGTCACTTGGGAGGCAGAGGCTGATGGATCTCTCAGAGGTTCTGGGATGTGATGCACTATGCCAGGGTGGGCATTCATTTTTTAAGGGGGGCCACTTTGGGAATTTCTGAAGTGGTTGAGGGCTGCCCCAGAAAGGGTTGGGCCTCAGGTGAAAGGGGTGGAGCCAGGAGACTTTGCCACCCACAGACCCTGATTGTCCTGGGGATGGGTAAGCACATGAAGTCTTAGTCCCCCACCTCCACCCTGCCAGGA
Source organism: Rafetus swinhoei (assembly GCA_019425775.1). Classification (NCBI taxonomy): domain Eukaryota; kingdom Metazoa; phylum Chordata; order Testudines; family Trionychidae; genus Rafetus; species Rafetus swinhoei. Next base: position 226,082,457 of record CM033424.1, read on the forward strand.
CCAAGAGCAGGACTACTCAACACGCAGCCTCTGGGCCACATGTGGCCTGCGGCCCATTTGTTTGCGGCCCGTGATGTGGTTTGGGTTTACATGGGGCTCAACATGCAGCCCGTGGGTGGGATCCTTTGAACGTGACCTCCACTGGGAACATGCTCCACAATGGTGAGGTGTCTCCCAGGCATTGAAAGACTCAAGCAGATGGGCTGGCTGGAACAAATGGGTACAGGGTGTCAGCTTTTCTAGACTCCAGGGAGGAGGTGCCAGGAGCGCAGGGGCGTTGTGGGAAGTGTTTTGTATTCATGCCTGTCAGTGTAAAATAAGCTATTTGCACACATTTGCATATATATTTGCATGTATATGCAACCACACTTAAGTTGTGGCCCTTGGCATGTGCTGTGAGTATCATTGTGGCCCCCGGGCTTCCAAAGTTGAGTAGCCCTGGCCTAGAGAGAACCGCCAGCTGTTTTGAACACCTGGCAGTTCCCTCTGCTGTGTGCCCTGGGCGAGGGAAGGAGACTTTGCATGCACCCCCCCCCCCACTCCTAGGTCTTGATTGGCCTGGGGGCAGAGGAGTGGCAGGGTGATCACAGGCCAGGAGCCCTTTCAATTGCTGCTATTTAAGGGGGCCCTGGCTCCAGCTCCAGGTGCTGCGAGCCCTTTAAATAGCAGCAATTTAAAGGGCTTGTGCCTGCCGGGCGTCTGCTACCGCGTTGCCTGGCACCCTACCAGCAGGTGTGAGCCTTTTAAATAGAAGCAAGTGAAAGGCTCGCACCTCCCTGATGGCTTCCAGGCAACGCATTAGCAGTAGGTCCGGGAGCTTGTGAGCCTTTTCAACTGCTTCTATTTAAAGGACTTGCACCTTAGTAGCTGTAGGAAAGGCGCAAGCTCCTTAAATAGAAGCAGTTGGAAGGGCTCGCAGCTCCCAGCCCTGCTGCTAATGTGTTGCATGGGAGCCCTTTCAACTTCTGCTATTTAAAAGGCTTGTGCCTTCCCCATGACTGCTAACACATTGGCTGGCAGCCACTGGGAAGGCGCGAGCTCTTTAAATAGCAGGAGTTGAAAGGGCTCCTGACTCCCCAAATGTAGAATAGTAATAGAGATGTAGCCGTGTTAGTCTAGTTTAGCTGAAACAAAAAACAGGACTGTTAGTCTTTAAAGTGCTACATAGTCCTGTTTTTTGTGACTCCCCAAAGGCTTCCAAGCAGTGTGCTAGGGGGCGGGGCCAGGATCTGCCACAGGCTGGATGAAAGTATTAGGTGGGCGAGATCTGGCCTACTGACAGCCTCTTGCCCAGCCCTACACTATGCTGATCATGTGTCTGGTGCCACCAACAGGTTGGCCAGCTGGTGGCTGAAGGACTGGCTAGAACGACATGAATGAAGTGTTGTGATTCATGCTCTCTTTGTGAGGTCAGATGGACTGCTCAAAGTGATTTCTGATTAATCATCTTGTTTTAAGGGTCAGCAAATCTTCCATGTGACATGTAGAAGACATTTTTGCTATGAGTGGGAGGCAGAAGTTCACATACAGCTCATATTTATTTACAAATGGAGCCATGAATTCATGCACTACTGAGGGTAAATACCCCTAAGGGACTGATTCAATTTATTAAACTGCCCTTTGGAGTAGCATCAATGCCTGCAAGATGCTAAAGAGCTGTGGAGTTGGAAGGAATCCCTGGAACACAGTGTTGGTTAGCTGATGCTGTGTCACAGGATAATTCACACAGAACACTTAGAAGAACCTAGGCAGGGTATTTTGAGACAGGAACTATCTGAAGTGAGAAAACCAGGCCAAATGTGAATTATTTCAAGAGAAAAATGAATATTGTAGCCATATGATAGATACAAAGGGCCTGAACCAGTCAAAGGTTAAAACAACTGTTATAAAGACTTATCTTACAAATATTGCATCAGGGACACTTGATATTGCTTTTCCTTAGTGCTCTTATTTTTCACCTGAGTTTTTTCAATATGTTTTAACATTGTGGATTCTTAAAGGTCAGTGTAGGCAGTTTTAGGTATCTCTGTGTATATGGCCATATATATCAAGAACACCCATATTAAAATATCTAAGATTAAATACTGCACAGTAATATATTCTAATGATTAGATAACATTGCATAACCAATGGTATTATAAGGATCTGTTAACCATACTTTTAGTGCCAATTAATAGCAAGCCAGAAGAGGGTAGAGGGAAACAAAAAGTGAAAAAGGAAATAAAAGACTCCAGGCTAACATCTGGAAGAGCGTGGGAGAGCTGGTTGTGTTTTAAAGAAGCTTTATTGAGGGTAGAGGAACAAACCATCTCAATGTGCATAAGGAATAGCAGATATGGCAGGCAACCAGCTTAACTTAATAGGAAAATCTTTGGTGAGCTTAAACACAAAAAGGAAGCTTACACAAAAAAGGAAGCTTACAAGAAGTGGAAACTTATACTGCTCCTTCATCTTCTATCTTAAAAATATTACTTGAGCATGCAAGGGTGTAATCAGGAAGGCCAAAGCACAGTTGGAGTTGCAACTATCAAGGGAAGTAAAGGATAATAAGAAGGGTTTCTACAGACATGTTAGTAATAAGAAGGTCAGGGAAAGTATGGGATCCTTACTGAATGGGGAAGGCAACCTAGTGGCAGATGATGGGGACAAGGTTGAAGTATTCAGTGCTTTTCTTTGCCTTCATCTTTGCAAAGAAGATCAGCACCCAGACTACTTCACTGGGTAGCACAGCATGGGGAGGAAATGAGCATCCCTCAGTGGTGGAAGAACACATTAAGGCCTATTTGGAAAAGCTGCACATGCACAAGTCCACTGGGCCAGATGCAATGCATGTGACAATGCTGGGAGAGTTGGCTGAAGTGATTGCAGAGCCATTGTCCATTATCTTTGAAAGCTCATGGTGATCAAGAGATGTCCTGGATGCTTGGAAAAAGTAGTGCCCATCTTTAAAAATAGGAAGAAGGTGGTCTGGGGAACTACAAACTGGTCAGCATCATCTTCCTGGGAAAAATAATGGAGCAGGTCCTCAAGGAATTCATTTTGGAACACTTGGAGAAGAGGAAGGTGACCAGGCATAGTCAACATGGACTCATCAAAGACAAGTCATGCTAAATCAACTTGATTGCCTTCTGTGATGAGGTAACTGGCTCTGGGGATAGTGGGAAAGCAGATGATTTGATATACCTTGACTTTAGCAGAGTTTTGAATACAGTCTTCCACAGTTTTCTTGCCAGGAAGTTAAAAAAGTATGGCTTGGATGAATGGACTATAAGGTAGATAGAAAGCTGGCTAGATTGTCAGGTTTAACAGGTAGTGATCAATGGCTTGATGTCTAGTTGGCAACCGGTATCAAGCGAAGTGTCCCAGAGATTAGTCCTGGGGTCAATTTTTTAATGATCTGGATGATAGGATGGATTGCATCCTCAGCAAATTCAGATGACACTAAGCTGAGGGGAGAAAAAGATATGCTGGAGGGTAGGGATAGGGTCCAGAGTGACCTGGACAAATTGAAGGGTTGGGACAAAAAAATCTGTAGTTCAGTAAGTGCAGAGTCCTGCACTTGGGACGGAAGAATCCCAAGCACTGCTACATGCTGGGGACCTACTGGTTAGGTAGTAGTTCTGCAGAAAAGGACCTCTGTATTATAATAGATAAGAAGCTAGTTATAAGTCAGCAGTGTGCCCTTGTTCCCAGGAAGGCTAAAGTCATATTGGGCAGCATTAGTAGGAGCATTACCAGCAGATTGAGGGAAGTGATTATTCCTCTTTATTTGGCACTGGTGAGGCCACATCTGAAGTATCATGTCTAGTTTTGGTTCTCCTGCTATAGAAAAGATGTGGACAAACTGGAGAGAGTCCAGCAAAGGGCAATGAAAATTATTAGAGGGCCTGGGGGTGCATGACTTGTAAGGAGAAGCTGAGGGAACTGGGCTTATACAGTTTAAAAAAGAGAAAAGTGAAGCTCGGGGGGAAGGCGGGGATTTGAAAGCAACCTTCAATTGCCTGAAGGGGATTCCAAAGAGGATAGAGCCAGGCTATTCTCGGTGGTAGCAGATGATAGAACAAGGAGCAATGGTCTAAATTTGCAGTGGGGAAGATCTAGATTTGATATTAAGAAAAATTATTTCAATAGGAGGGTGGTGAAGCACTGGAATGGGTTATCTAGGGAAGTGATAGAATCTCCATCCTTACAGGTTTCTAAGATCTGGATTAACAAAGCCCTGGCAGGGATGATTTGGATGAGTCTGGTCCTGCTATAAGCAAGGAGTTGGACTAGATGACCTCCTGAGATCTCTTTCAACCCTAATCTTCTATGATACTATGAACTGATAGTGGATCTAAATGAGGGGTGGGCAATAAAACAGTGGCAGTTTGCTAGGGTTAGTCCCTGGCGGGCCACTACCATTGTATTTACCTGCACCTCTGCAGGTACCAGCAATGGCAGCTCCTGTTGGCTGTGGCTCATCCTTCCTGACCAATGGGAGTGGCGGGAAGCGGTGCAGACCAGCATACCACTTCCTGCAGCTCCCATTGGTTGGGAATGATGATCCACAGCCAATGAGAGCTGCGATCGCCCGTACCTGGTGTGGCACAGGTAAATATAGTGGTGGGGGCCTACCAGGGGCTGACCCTCGCACAGTGGACCTAGCCCATGGGCCAATATTTGCACACCCCAATCTAAACCCACCCACAAGCCAGAGAGAGGATTTCTTACTGGCTCATCACACTGGAAGAGAAAACAAAGAATTATCATATATATAGTAGCCCAGTGTCTGAGAGTCTGTAACGCTGAAATGCTGGCTGTTCCCTCTGGGGGGCGCTGTTGCCTGAAATGCTGGCTGTTCCCTCTGGGCGGCACTGTTGCTGAAATGCTGGCTGTTCCCTCTGGGTGGCCCGTGCTGCATGGGGAGTGTGGAGCCCAAACGGACGCTTGAGCCGCTTGCTCCCCCGTGGCGGCCCGGCTGAGCGGCGCAGAAGTCAGCCGAGTGCCACGGTGGGAGGTGAAGGGGGCCGGGGCGGTGACGTGCGGCGTGACAGCGGCTCCAGGCCCCGCCCCCTGGCCGTGAACGTCACCGCCCCCCCCCCTTCGCCTCCTGCCGTGGTGCTTGGCTGACTTCTGCGCTGCTCAGCCAGGCCGCCGCGTGGGAGCAAGCGGTGCAAGCGACTGTTTGGGCTCCGCACCCCCCATGCAGCACGGGGAGTGCATAGCCCAAACGGCCATTTGGGCTCTGTGGTCCCCCGAGTGAGAGGCAGGAGGGGGAGGAGAAGTGAAAGAGAGAGACAGAGAGAGGCAGGAGGCGGAGGAGAGCTGAGAGAGAGAGAGGGGGAGGCAGTAGGAGGAGGAGAGAAAGAGAGAGAGAGACGGAGCGAGAGACTGGAGGCTCAGGAGAGAAGACTGATGTGGAGGAGAGACCTGAAAATCCTGTCTTATGACGGGCCAATTGGCTAGTTGTTTAAGAATCTAACAGGATATAAGTTGTATATGCCCATAATGCTCATTTAGAAGTACAGCAGAACCTCTGAGTTACAAACACCTTTGGAATGGAGGTTGTCAATAATGGGGTAAAACCAACGTGTTCTCCCTGCTGGTCAAGGAGATGTGTGTGTGTAAAAACAGCACATCCTTTTCTGGGCAGGGCGAGAAAGTGAAACCTGTGCATACTACAGCTGCTCCACTGGCTCAGCTCAGCACTAGCTCATTTTGGAAAAGTGGCTGCTCCACAGGTGGGGTGGAGACAGCCAACTTACATGCGCCTACCTTTTAAGATGCAACATAGGTATCAATACAGTATTTGGGTTGCTGTTTGTTATTTTCTGCTCCTGCCTGATTGGTTACTTCTGGTTTCACATGGTGCCCAGTTGACTAGTCCATAACTGTGGCATTTGCATCTTTAAGATTCTGCTGTACTTTTTATTATATGAAAGGGCCATCTCCTGAGCTGCATGAATCATAAAACTGTGAGGTAAACCTGGGTTCTATTATCAGAGATATTACTAATGCTCCATATTTATGTTTTAGGAACACAAGCATGCATGTTTCACACCATGTGTAAGCTACCCTAATGAGCAAGTTAGACAGTCTCTCTGCTACAGGGAAACAGTGCACATATGCATTCTTGGGGAATGGACATACAAATACAGTTTGTTAATACTTACATTCAAACTTCTCTCTGTATTAAAATTGATTTAGTACATTTGCTGTTGTACAGAAACCAACAGTGGGAAGAACACTGACTTCTATGACTCTTTATTATCTCTTATACAAAATCACCAAAATTCAGGAAAGTTTTACAGCTGAGCCAGTGGGTGATCCTTACCTGCTTTGCTCTGCTTCTAGGAGCACTTATATGCTTCAAGAATCTTGCAGCCCACTTTGTTCTGGGGCTTAGCCATGACTTTTTTTTTAAGTGCATCTGACAATATTTCTGCTGGCTAGATTTTTCTCCTCCTATAACTCTTGTTGTTGTTTCCTTCCCTCTTTTCCAAAAGGTTGGTTTAGACCTGTGATACTGCCTTTATATATTTTAGTGAGGAAAGTAAGTGAATGTAAGAACAGCAGGACAAAATAATAGGGAAAGGAAGAGATTTCAAAAACTGACAGAGCCACGTGTACTGAGACACACACACACACACACACACACACACACACACACACACACACAGTGGCATAGCTAGCTTAGGGGATGGAAGAGATTGATTAGCACTGAGCACAGGAAAGAATATGAAACCCTGGGATATGAATTTCTTTCAGTACCATAGCTCACCAGGGCCTAGGGAGTTACACGCTAATTTTTTAAAAAAATGTTTGGATTCTTACACTCTGATGTGAAAAGGATTTCATATGAAACAGAACTATCTAACAGGAGTTTTATCAGCAGGATAAAAAGGAAAGGAGAAGAAGCACAAAAAAGCAGGCAAGATTAAAAATGATGCAGAGAAGGTTATAAAAGGCACCATAATGAAACTCAGCTAAAGACTACACTATGCAAATGCATAGCATATGGAAAGTGAGAAGCTGTGGCAGGAAAGACGACAGGTGACCTGCAGTGATGAACAGTTCCAGGGAAGATTAAGGGTGGTCTCTACATATCGAGCAAGAACGTGTAAAGGCACAAAGGAATGGCAGGGTGCTGCTGAATTCTAAGGGCTTGGGAAATGAATATAAAATTCTGCATAAATTATCATCAATATGGAAGATGACTGAGAAGGATACAAGAGAAAAAGCCCAATGAGATTTTAAATGTCTACCAAAAATATTTTACCATCAGAAAAGCATCATTTCCCTGAGAGAGAGAGGGAGACACAGGTACATAAAAGACTGGGGAGAACATAATAGGAAGGATCTCTGGAATTCATGAAGGATTTAAAGGAGAGAGTAAGTGCTTGTCTGTCGGACTGCATAAGCTTGAAGCAATTTTCCTTGCCTTGTCAAAGGCACAAAACCAAGCAGAAGAGACAGGACAAAGAAGCAGTGTCTGTAAGATGGGTGGAGGGAGAAACTGGATAGCTGGGGAGAGGTCAGTGTAGGGAATAGATTTGGGACTTGAGCAGAGGTGGAACCGTAGAACGGCTGAATTCACTGAGAGAATGACAACAGGAGAGAAACAAGGGCCAGTTCTGGAGTGTGGAAGCCAAAAGGGGAAGGAAAGCAGAAAAAAAGAGGAGTGATTTGTTGGACTGTCAGTTTATGATCCTCAGATTCTATTGTATAACCTTTGTCCTTGTTGCTCCAAACAAAGTTGAGGCAGTTAGCGATTCAATGGCTGTATGGAGTTATGTATTGAAATATTGTTTAGGTAGGGTGAGAATCCTTATGTCCCAGTCCAAACAAAGATAATACTTTTGGGAACACAAGGATACAAAATTGAGTCCAACTGGCATACATGTGAACTGGATGAATAATGCACACTCCTGGGGTAGCTGGAAATGAAAATAGATTCAAGTAGAACTGAGTTTGCTAAAGAGCTTATCACTGTTTGCAAGAGGCGTTTATCAAGGATAAGGCAATGTGGCTGGTGAACAGCACTAGTGCAGTGGATAGATTTTCATCCAGGTGTGTGTCTTACGTGATAGATGCACATGCATAAGGAGCCCAGTGAGTATGGGTCACTAATAAACATATGAAATAAGATCAACCCAAGACCAGTCCTTTAGGAACTCCACTAGTAACCTCTGTCCAGCCTGATACCTCCCCTTTCAGCCCATCCATTTTCCCTTTTAGCTAATTCCTTACAATTTTTGTACTAATCCCCACATTCTCCAGTTTAACAAATCATTTCCCATGCAACCTTTCTGAAGTCCAGACTAGATGTACCACATTTCCCTTGTCTAGCAAATCAGCTATGTTGGAAAAAGATATCAGTTTAGACTGGCATGGTCTGCCTTTAGTAAATGTATGTTTCATTTCATGGTGCTTTTCTCCATGTCTTTAACTATTCCTTTCTTCAAAATTTCTAAAGCCTTGCATACTTCTCAGCTCAGGTTAATGGGTCTGTAGTTGTCAGGATGGGGAGATCCACACTTTGCCCACATAGATAAGGTGACTGGGTTTGTGACCATGAAGTTGAATTCCTGCTCCCTCCCCCCTCCCCCCGGATATCAAAAGGGTGACAAACCGAAATATTTAATACATTCAGAACTATAAAAATGAAGCTCCTTCTGCCTTACAATACCCAACTGTTAGGACCGGAGGCAACTGCAAGTAGCTGACTCTTGTAGTGGTCTCATTGTTTTTGTTTGTATAAGTTGTAATAGTTTGCAGACTTGGAAGACATATCTCCTTTCTCTTCTTATTTTTGGTGTAAGTGCACCCTAAAGACAACTTACCTTCTTTCTGCAATGCTCATTTTTTGCAGTTGTTCTAAACAGCCTTTATTAAGTTATATAAAGGCTTTGTTAGAGTTAGGAAAGCTATTAAAGTTGATTGTAGCTTTAGGGAAAGAATGAATTCACAAATCATCACTGTCGAGTGTTTCTTCACAAACTAATTGAGCATATTTAATTAAAACAATATTAAACGCTCCACATACAATATTCCTGCCTTAAATAAAATTACATAAAGTCAAATAGAATGACTGGAAGAGGAAATAATTGTCAAATCTATTGCATTTGATTTCCCTTATTGTCTCTCATTTGCTCACTCTGAGCACTTATTCACCAGAATGTTCAGTAGAATTTGTTCTGCTCTGTTTGTTATGGAACACCACAGACATTGCAGATCTTTAAAAAAAGAACCTATTCCCTTTCATACTCCTATTCTGTTAAATACCCATCTTCCAAGATGAATGATCCCTTCTGGAAAAAGTATGGTTTGGCAATGTGAATGATCACTAATGTTCCCAATTTTACAGTGAGGATTTATATTTAAACTAAAAGCTGTTGTTGTATACTACTTTTGCTGACTATATAGTCTGTAAAAGGTGTATTTGTGGCAAAGTTAACCAGGACGAGTCATATCACAGTACAACAAAATGTAAAAATGTTTTTGCAGATCTGTTGTCACATAACAGTTAAAGTTGAATTCCACATTTCAGATGCATTGGATTTGTCTTTTTAGAAATCAATGAATTGTAACACCTAAAACACACATAAATCTGTGTAGAACTAATTGAGAGAAATTGTGTGTGTGCTTGCAAGAAGATTCATTTGTTTTGCTTTGGAGAAGGGGAATTAGTCATAAAAAGTAGGTGTTTGACTGGATGGTATGGATGCTGTATGATAAGAGGTATCCGTATACTCAAGACTCCTATCTCACCTGTGGGAAGGGGTTACTGCTTTACGCTTCTTTCAACATACAAAACATTTGAGTTTTGTAAGAGGTAATGAGTAACATTTTAAAAATTGCTCAAATAACTTTGAAGCCTAAATCCCATTTTCCAAAGTGACATAAATGCTTATGATTAATTCTTAGTGAAAGTCAATGACACTTTTAGGCTCCAAGTCACTTGGGCAAATTGAAATTTGTATCTAAAATTAATTTTGTCCTGACAACGAGATTGAGGAGCAGTTATCTTTTGTGTACCTATAAGGCCTCCTCCTAATAGCAAGAGCAAATAAACAGAAAAGGCAGTGACCCACATTATCTCCTTCAGATCAATATATGCAGAGTCCCCGTTATAAAGAGATCTCCCTTCTGCTGCAGGGAAGGATTGTCATCCATGTCCAGGACTCTACTGTTCCAGACCTCACTGGTACCTCTCTAAGGGTATGTCTACACTTGCACCCTAGTTCGAACTAGGGATGCAAATGTAGGCATTCGAAATAGTCAATGAAGCGGGGATTTAAATATCCCGCGCTTCATTAGCATGATCTCACCGGTGCGTTACTCCGATCAACAGCTGTTTCGAAAGTGAAAGCGCGCTCTGGGACGCGTTAGTTCGAACCAAACCCCTTGGTTCGAACTAACGTTACTCCTCAAAAAATGTTTTTGACAATTACCAAGCAAAATGTTTTTTGAGGAGTAACGTTAGTTCGAACCAAGGGGTTTGGTTCGAACTAACGCGTCCTGGCGCGCACTTTCACTTTCGAAACAGCTGTTGATCGGAGTAACGCGCCGGTGAGATCATGCTAATGAAGCATGGGATATTTAAATCCCCGCTTCATTGACTATTTCGAATGCCTACATTTGCATCCCTAGTTCGAACTAGGGTGCAAGTGTAGACATACTCTGAAAGACCCAGGATCTATAAAGAGCTTGAGGATACAAGGGAAAGATTGGGACAGGGCTAGGAATTATATGATCTTTTTCAGTGAGACTCCCCCTTTCTAGGTTTGCAGGAGACAACCTTGAGCAAGTCGGCGACTGGCAGCATGATTCCATTGTCAGTAAGCTTCAGAGGGGTAGCTGAGTTAGTCTGTAACTGGAAAAACTTAAAAACAAATAGTCTTGCAGCACCTTAGAGACTAACAAAACACATAGATGGTGTCATAAGCTTTTGTGGGCACAACCCACTTCTTCAGATGAATGGAGTTATTAAAGGTCCAGTTTCTAAATAAATAGGGGTTGGGGGAGGGAGGAGAGAAGGAAAAAGAAGGAAAAGAAAGAAAAAAAAGGGAAAGAAATAGTCTGTTAGAGTGTTCATGCTACATGAAGCTGATTGAGAAGGTACTAATTGTCCTTAAGTACCCATTGTTTGTTTTTTTATGTCATTAGGATGTCGAATGTAGCCGGCCATTCAGCCAATGTCTTTATTCATACCTCTGTTATAGGAATGAAACTTGTAAATGAAGTTAAGTTCTAAGGCTTCCTTGTGGAGTTGGCTTGTGAAATTGCCTGAAACAATACGGTGACTTTAAGATCCATTAATGAGTGCCTTGGGAAGTTAAAATGTTCCCCAACACGTTTCTGTGTGTTGCCTTTTTGGATATCTGTTTTGTGTCCACTAATTCTTTCTTGTAGGGACTGTCCAGTTTGGCCAATATACATGGCACAGGGGTAGAGGGGCATTGCTGGCATTTGATGGCATTGATCACATTAGTGAATGCACATTAAAATGAGCCTCTGATGTGGTGATTTATGTGGTTAGATCCTGTAATGATATCGCTTGTATAGATGTGTGGACAGAGTTGGCACTGGAGAAGAATGGGTTTTCCCTCTGCATGGGCAAAATTATAAAAGGAACCTGGAGATTCCTCCATCTTGTCTTCACTCCTGCCTTCTGCTCCAGAAGCACCTTGATTAAGGACAGAGGGCCTGGAACAATTTGAGGACCCATTCTAACATAAGATGTACTCCAGAGACTTTTAAACTAACAGTTTGTTACATCTCTGCTAAGAGCCTGCATCAAGAACTTGATAACTGATGTATGTAAATGTATTCCCTTTAACATTCTCACTCTCAATCTTTTCTTTCTTCTATCAATAAACCTTTAGATTTTAGATTCTAAAGGATTGGCACAGCGTGCTCTTTTGGGTAAGATCCAAGGTATAAATTGACCTGGGACTGTGACTGGTCCTTTGGGACTGGGAGAACCTGTTTGGAGTTGGTGAGATTGGGTTTTATAACCTCTCACCTGTGTAAGGAGTAGTGCTGCTGTTACCCGCACAGATTTCCGTGTCCCTTCCACATTTTAGGGACATTCACCTTTACCCAATTCCTAGGGCTTCTTGTGGGTCTGCAGGATCTTTTGCCACTGAAAGAGCCTTACACAGTAATATTCTCATTCTCTATTTATTGACAATTACCAAGCAAGCAGAATATACATGCTAAGCATAAGGTGTCATGCTCACCAATCCTGATCAAGGCAGGCAAACTTCGCTTTGGCCAGGCAAGGTCAGTCTCTCTGGGTCCTAGTTGCTGTACGTCATGGTCGTACAGAAGACTTCTGGTAGCTCTGGTCTTAGGCTGTGTCTTGAAGATGATTTCTTCTTCCAGGTCTTTCCTCCTTCTTCCTCCTGTTCCTTTCTTCCTTTCCTCTTTCCCTGCTGGTCTCCTTCTTGGACCACAGTTTATATAGTGAAACTTGAGTTCTGCTTAGCTATACAATATCCAATTATTTTAATATAATTTTACTAAGCAATTATAACATACTGTAACAGAATTACCTAACCAATCATACCCCACCACCTTAATTAATTTACACCTAGCAAAATTAATTATACAGCAGACAGAAACAATTAAAAACCAGACAGAGATCATACAGACAAACAATAGGAAAGTGAGGACCATAATCATAGAATGTGGATTCCACAGCCTCAGCTCTTGATAAACAGAAGCTTCAGGGGGTAGCTGAGTTAGTCTGTACAGAAAAAACAACGAATGGTCTGGTAGTACTTTATAGACTAACAAAACATGTAGATGGCATCATGAGCTTTTGTGGGCACAGCCCACTTCTTCAGATGACCGGAGGTTTGAGTTTAGGATGTGCAGACCCAAAATAAATAGGAGAGAAGGGAGTGGGGGTAGAGGGAGGAAAAAAAAGAAGCGGGGGGGAGACAGGGAGCTAGAGGGAATCAGTAAGTATCTGAAGATTGGGTAGTTAAAACGAAGCAGATAAGAATCAAAGTCAATTGATAGTATCCTTCCTGACATAGGAGTCTATACAAAGAGCTGTTTGCACCTTCAACAACTGTTAAGTTGATAGTGCCCCAACCATCCTTCATCAGGATTGAGTCCATTAGCATGTGAATTGAATTTGCGGATGAACTCTAATTCCAATGTTTCTCTGTGTATCTGGCTAGTAGAACTGGTTTGTGACAAGACAGCCACTTGAAGATCTTTTAAACAGTGATTAGGAAGATTAAAGTGTTCCCCAATAGGTTTCTGTATGTTTCCTTCACGTATATCTGATTTGTGTGATAAACAGTTTCTTGCCAGATGAAATATTGTTAACGAAGTTTTCTCTACTCATCTTGAGATCTGTTTCTTTATCTGGTGACAATGGGTGCCATTAGGACAGGATCTCCTTCTAACAGCCTGGGGTGACACTATTTTAATGCAATTTAGATAAAATGTAAGCATGTGACTTCAAGCTTTACAGCTATTGGCTGCAGTTCTTCAGTCTGGCTGCAGAGAAAGGCTTTATGCCTTCCATTATAGATACAGGCCTTCCAATATGGCTACAGAAAAACCATATTGTTACACTGCCTGTGGCTCAGGAAAGGCTGGAGAGTCTAAGGGGATTGCTTGTGAGACTTCTTGCTGGCTAGGGTGGCATCTGAAGTGCTCTGTGTGACTGGATTGGTGCCTTATAGGGAAGGCTGTAAGTAGCCCTGGTTCTAAGCAGTTCACCCTGATTTGACGCTCTCAGAGGTGCCCCAGACCAACCTGGTATACTACATTTTGAAATAGCCTCCCTTATTTCAAAATAGTAAGTGGAGCATCCACACTACAAAGCCTGTTATTTCAATATAATGGGATGGTTATTTCGAAATCTGTATTCCTGCTTTCCTCGGGGAATATCACTTATTTTGAAATATCTTGCATGTTCAGAAGCTTCAGAAGGTAGCCAAGTTAGTCTGTACAGAAAAAAACAACAAATGGTCTGGTAGCACTTTATAGACTAACAAAACATGTAGATGGTATCATATATTATGATACCATCTACGGCTACGTCTAGACTGGCATGATTTTGCGCAAATACTTTTAACGGAAGAGTTTTTCCGTTAAAAGTATTTGCACAAAAGCGCATCTAGATTGGCACAGAGTTATCGTTATAATGATACGCTTTTGCGCAAAAGCGCGTCTACATTGGCGGCGCGCTTTTGCGCAAAAGCAGAAGCCCGGAACCATTTTGCAGAGGGCAAAAGGGCACCAGCCCTTTCCGGGCACGGAGGCTGGAGCTCCTTTGAGACACGTGCTTAAAGGGATCTCCTTGGACAGCCGTTTCTCTTCTGCTCCGTGTTTTAGTACCTCTTGTAGGGACTGACAGCCATAGCAGTTTTGGTGGTTGCCCTCTGCCTTTTGGACACCACAGCCTTTTGCCACCTAGTGCTTTTGCCTGTTTTTTTTTTTCTTTTGCCTTGTTTTGTCTGCCATGGAGCCAGGGGTGGCCGTGTGCCTGCTCTGGCCCCTGCCGGCCATTTTGGAGTGCCTGCAGCTGGTGCTCCAGGCTGGTGCCCTCCTGTTCCAGGACCAGGAGGCGCAGACTGCTTTGGACTCCTCACCAGGAGGCCATGGCGTCCCTGTGGCATCCCCACCCCAGGGTGGAGAGGCCACTGTGGAGACTGGACACCAGTACGGACTGGTGGGACCGGCTGGTCCTGGGGCAATGGGGCGACCAGCAATGGCTCCGGAACTTCCGCATGCGAAAGCGGACGTTCCTGGAGCTGTGTGCCTGGCTCGCCCCTGCGCTCCAGAGAGCCACCACCCGGCTGCGGGCACCCATCCCCATCAACAAGAGGGTCGCCATCGCACTTTAGAAGCTGGCCACCCCGGACAGCTACCGATTGGTGGCACACCAGTTCAGGGTGGGCAGATCCACCGTCGGTGTCATCGTCATGGAGGTAAGTCCCAGGGGGAGTGGGGAGTGGGGTGGGGGGAGGGTGCTGCAATCCATGCCCAGGGGCAGCCAAGACTCCAGGCTGGGTCACCCAGGGGTTTGGGCCGTCCCTCCCTCGCACAGGCCTGCTGGTGGGGGAGGGGGGGAGAGGGCGTAGGGGGGGCTGTGGTGTGTGTGTGCATGTGCGTGTGTGCGTGTGTGTGCGCGTGAGGACAGAGGGAATCATGGGGAGGGGGCCAAGGGAGCGCACACTCCCCCCTGCCTTATGTGATGTGTTCCCCTGTGTTTCTCTGCACCCTTCTGCAGGTCGTCCATGCCATCAACGATGTCCTGCTCCCAAGAGTGATCCGCCTGCGCGACGTGGACGCTACGCTGGCCGGCTTCGCTGCCCTTGGGTTCCCCAACTGCGGAGGAGCCTTGGATGCAACCCACATCCCCGTCCGGGCCCCGGAGCATCGAGCAGCCCATTTCATGAACAGGAAGGGGTACTGCTCGATTGTTCTTCAGGCCCTCGTGGACCACTGTGGCCGCTTCCTGGACGTCTATGTGGGCTGGTCCGGCAGGGCACACGACTCCCGCATCCTCCGCAACTCCGGAGTATTTCGCAGGCTGGAGGCGGGCACCTACTTCCCCCCGGCGGGAGTTTACTGTCGGGGATGTGCCTATGCCCATCTGTATCATCGGGGACACGGCCTACCCCCTGCTGCCCTGGCTAATGCAGCCCTACACAGGGCAGCCGGACCAGAATCAACGACCACCTCAACCGGGCCCGGAATCAAGTGGAGTGCGCCTTCAGCCGCTTAAAAGCCCACTTCCGTTGTTTGCTCACCCGTCTCGAGATGGGTGAGCGGAATGGAACGGAGGTAGTGGCCGCGTGCTGCATGCTCCACAACGTTGTGGAGTGGAGTGGGGAGGCCTTCCTCCCTGCATGGATGGCAGCCAAGGGCCAGACTTATGAACAGCCCCACACAGCTGCCATCCGCCAGGGGCACCAGGATGGGGTGCGCATCCGAGAGGCCCTGACGGGCATGTTCGCACAGGCCCCATAGTAGGGTCGCCTCGGTCTCCCATACAACTCCTCCCATCCCCTCCCTTCCTCTCCTCCTCCTTACCTCCCAATAAACACCAACACAGTTTTGTTTTCAACAGAAAAACTTGTATGTTTTTATTTACAAGGGGGAGAGGGGAGGAGACCTTCAACTGGGAGGGGGAGGGGGAGGAGACCTTCAACTGGGAGGGAGAGGGGAAGGAGACCTTCAACTGGGAGGGAGAGGAGACCGTCAACTGGGAGGGGGAGGAGCTACTCCTGGGAGGGGTGGCCCCTGTGACCGCTCCTGCGGGGGCAGGCCGCGTCGGGGCAGGCTGCACGGTGAGGTGGGCAGCAGGGGCAGGAGCAGGAGCAGGAGCAGGAGCAGGGGCAGGAGCAGGAGCAGGAGCAGGAGGGACAGGAGCAGGAGGGGCAGGAGTGGGGCAGGAGCAGGGGCAGGAGCAGGAGGGACAGGAGCAGGAGGGGCAGGAGGGGCCATTGCAGGAGGGGCGAGGGGCAGTGTAGGGGAGGGATGGCGGGGACGTGGGGCAAGGCCATGCCATAGTGGACGGCATGGCAAATGTGGGCGGTGAGGGTGGCGATCGAATCCGCCATGTGGATGCACTGGGCCTGGAAAGTGCCCCAGGCCTCCTGGCGCCACTGCACGTCCGCCTCGACGCGTCGCGTGATGGCTGCTCGACGGCCTGCACGTGGCGCCGAAGGAGCTGGTCCCGGTGGCAGAGCTGCTGCCTCGGTGGTTGGGCGGCTGGGGGTGCTGCTGCTGCCGCTGCTGCTGTAGGACTAGAGGGTCCCCGGCTTGTGCTTGGGCCCGCTGCAGGGAAGAGAAGAAAGGATGGGTCAGTCAGGCAGCCCGGCCACTGTCCCCACACCTCATGCCCTCCACCCCTGAGCCCAGGTGACACCACAGTAGTGCGGCTTGGGCCCACTCAGTTACCCCCCTGCCCCCCGTGTTGTATGTTTGCATACAGGACCGCCCCTGGAGTAGGGTCCTCCTCCATGTATTGTAACCACCGGTCTGTGTCCTGGCCCCGTGGAGGGTGGGAGGGCGCTTGTGTTGTGCTTACCTGTGGAACTCCCTGCCGGTGGAGGCTGTGAGGCTTTGGGCTAATCAATGGTGTTTGACAGGGAGCGAGATGAATCCCCACACAGTGCCTGGGAGCACATCTGGCAGACGTGGTCTGGGCTCTCAGATCCCCATCGCGTGGGATGTCTCCTGGAAGGAAACAGGGGTGACTGGGGAGTGTACCATCCTTGCAGCAAAACTCAGGCAGCCCTAGGGCTGGCCTGAGCGCTTTCCCCCCTCCCCCTCCCGTTAGCCCTCACACACGTAGCCCAGGGACATGTGTGGCCGCAGTGGGGACTTCCCTCGGGGAGCCAGCCAAGGCACCGGGAGCAGGCGAGGGGCTCAGGGGGGGCCACGCTCACAGGGCTGTGACGCTGCGGTTTTCCCAGGAGCAGCTGGCTGTGCCTCACATCCAGGCATGGGACAGTGTGCTGTTCTGTGTGCTGCACCCTTGCGGAGGTGCGGGCTCTGGCCTGAGTCCTTGGGACCCTGGCTGGTTCCAGCCGGCATCCACCCTTCCCCCCTTGTCCTGCCGGATGTGTGTGAGCAGCACGGTCCCAGGCGTGCCCTGGAGCTGCCTGCTGTGGCCACATCCTGCTCGGTCACCAGGCTGCACATGGTTGAACGTGCTGCTTCCTGCCTAATGCTACACAGCGTGCAGCTCATGCGGCCTGAGTGACATGCTCTTCCCCTCCCCACTCCGGGCACCTGCTCCCCGGCCCCCGCCCCGGCCCCCGCCCTTGTGAGTGCAAAGTGTAACACTCACCGGTGGATCCTTCCCCGGCCTCTGAGGATGCACGGGAGACATCAGGACTGCCAGAGGGCACCTGCAGGGTGGCAGTGCTGGCCTCGTCCTCCGACGCACTGCTGTCTACTTCCCCCGCCTACTTCCCCCTTCCTGCTGACGGGGGGGCGCATGGTACTGTCCACCGGAACGTCCGGGGCTTGTGGGACTGGCTGGCCCAGGATGGCATGGAGCCACCGGTAGTGGGGGCAGGTGTCGGCTCCTGCCCCCTGGCCCTCGCTGGCCTGCACGTAGCCCAGGCGCAGCTCCTTTACTTTCGCCCGGACTTGCTCGAGGGTCTGGGCTGATGGCCCTGGTGGGCGAGCGCCTGGGCCATGCGGGAAAAGATCTCGGCATTGCGGCGACGGGACCGGGTGTCGTGGAGGGTCTCCTCCTCCTGCCAGAGGTCCAGCAGTGCCTCCAGCTCCCCCGAGGACCAGGATGGGGCCCTTCTTTTTCTGGCCCTGGGGGCCTCCTGCGCTGGGGGTGCGGGTGGCTGATCCCCCCCTGGAGCTGCCATCGTGCTTGGGGGGGTGTCTGCTGGACAGCAGGGGCCACATGACAGACCTCTGGCCAGAGGTCTGAGGAAG
The DNA here is from genome assembly GCA_019425775.1 of Rafetus swinhoei. Taxonomy (NCBI): domain Eukaryota; kingdom Metazoa; phylum Chordata; order Testudines; family Trionychidae; genus Rafetus; species Rafetus swinhoei. Next base: position 226,100,880 of record CM033424.1, read on the forward strand.
GCTCCTGCCGCGTGAGCTCAGCAGCCTGCGTCTGCTTTAAGGGGGCTCGGGTTACCAGGAAGTCCAGGGAGCTGACTGTGGCTACAGAGTCTCCAAGCGTCCATAGGGCTTTTTTCCGTTTAGCCTGCTTTTGCGCAAAACGTCTTAGCTGCCTATCTACACTGGCCCTTTTGCGCAAAAACATTTGCGCAAGAGGGCTTTTTCCTGAGCAGGAGCGTCAGAGTATTTGCGCAAGAATCACTGATTTCGCACAGTAGAGCATCAGTGCTCTTGCGCAAATTCTCGCGGCCAGTGTAGACAGCTGGCAAGTTTTTGCGCAAAAGCGGCCGCTTTAGCGCAAAAACTTGCCAGTCTAGATGCAGCCTAGATGTTTAGTTAGTGTATAAAGTGCTACCAGACCATTTGTTGTTTATTTCAAAATAGTTATTTCGAAATAGTGTTAGTGTGGATGTTCGGCTGCTGCTATTTCAAAATAACTACTCCCCAGGGTAACTCAAAGCAATTACTCCCCAGTGCTTCCTGGGGCTCTAACTCGAGGTAGCGCTTTCACAATAACGGAGCCTGCCTTGGACTAATTTCTAGGCTATTTCGATTTTGTTATTTCGTGAGTTATTACTTCAAATTTAGTTTTTTCGAAATAATTCCCTAGTGTAGGCAGGCCCCTGTAATTATGAATGAGGGGTTGCTGTACCTAAAATGCAGTTTAGACTAATCCTTGTTTAATAACATAATATAAAAAGAGGACTTCAAAATAGATTTGTGAATAAGCTGTTAATTATTTCCTCCCTTTGAAATCTATTTCCATTAGCTAACATGTGCAGCTTCTTATGACAAATGTGATCATGATATGGCTTTTGGAAAAATTTTTACTAGGAATTTTGAAGTCAATGGATTTACTCCAAGAATGAATTTAGCCTTCTGTGTTAAAGTGCAATGGGCCAGAGCCTCACAATGGGGAAATTAGTGCAGTTTCATTTGCTTCAGTGAAGGTACAATAGTTTATGCCACCTGGGAATCTGTACTATTATATTTAAATAATCAGCATCCTCCTGCTTTTGTTTCAATTAAAGACATACAGATTTGTGAGTAGTCACCCCTAATTGAATATGAGTAGGTTTAGTTTGGTTTAATCTGGTTTTTGGGATTAAGCTAACCCAGAACAAGATACTGAAATAAGAATGCCGCTACACACATGGCTTTTTAATTAAATTGGCTTAAAAACACACCTTTAATTAAACTGATGTATGTCTTCCGAGAAGGCCTAAGGGCCCAATTCTGATACTGTGATTCAAAGTGAGCGGTACCTTATTCCTCAGACAGTACCACTGAGCCATTGAGTAAGGTACTACTCAGTATATGGGTCTGTGAATCTGGCACCAAGGTCTTTATCATTTCCATCCAGAGTAGCATTTTTAGTAAAGAGTGGATGAGATTCTGAGTGTAAGAGCGATAAGCCTAAATTGAAAGCATCTGAAAACAAAATGCTAACTGAGAACATCAGGATGATTGTGACAATGGGACTATTCACCTGAATAGCCACTACACCTCGTAGTAAGTATTTGCACGATCAGTTTGATATAGACAAGCTGGAAGGATCTTTTTTTAGCTTCTTTCAGACAATATATTCTCCAGGAATCACTGTAATTGCCATTGTACTCAGCTCATTTTCCCCTTCATTTTTTTTAAGTGGGAGGTTGTTTCTTTAACATTATTTTGATTACTGATAATAGATCAAGTATTCATAAAGTGGTTTTGAGAACAGTCAGAATATGTGGATAGATGATGTCTAGTTAACAAAAATCCCTTTACAAAAAGTCTGTATTATGAGTAAAAAAAATCTTTTTATATAGATTATATTAGTGTAGAAATGCCTTTGTGGAGAATAGGAAATGCTCAATGTATTTGTGTGGAGGTGGAGGAATTGGTTGTTTTGTTTCCTGCCAGATTTAGAACTATTCATGGAGTCAAATTCTTTTATATAAGAATGCCAGAAGCCAGTGGGGCTGACAGACTTGCTGGGCCCTTGGGCGAGATGGGGGGAGCCATCTCCATGTCCCCGGATTGAGCGGGGTTGGAGCCAGCTTCCCCCAGACAGGCTCAGTGTCACGCAGATTATGCAGAGTGGGATTTTGGTGGCAATTTAAAGGACCTGGGACTCTGGCTGCTGTCACTGCCGCAGTAGTGACTGTGGCTGGGAGCCCCGGGCCCTTGTGAATTACCAGGCTTCTTTGTCCCCTGACTGTTGGCAAGCCTACCAATAACTAAATTGACTACGTAGTTACAGATATTGACTAGAGTTGGTAAAAGCAAAGTAGGTATATTTCCTGGAAAATAAAATGTTGTCATTCCAATATTGTCATGATTTTTTAATTTTTCTTTCATAATTTTTTGAAAAATATTATTTTTCAGTCTGCTCCCCGTCTTTCTTTGGTGGCTGAAAAAGGAGAAAAGTTGAGGAAGTGTTTTTCTCCTACTGATGTTCACTTTTTTCTGCACTGGAAAAAATAATGTATGTGTTGTAGCACTCAACATGAATGAAAGTTGGATTTTCCCATCAAAATAAAATGTAAATGTTGATTTAATTACTCTTTTTCCCCTAAACTCCAAAGCATTACAATGTTTTGTTTCAGAATTTTCACTTTAATCTAAAAAAGCAATTATCATAAAAAAACCTTTTTTGATTATACCTCTAATACTGACCTAACAGATATTTTTGGACCAATAGATTTTTCCTCTTCATATATTTCTGAAAGCTAAGGATGTATATTGAAATTGCTAAAATGTATTGTGTTTCACAGAAAGTCCATAGTGATCTCACTCGTTTATTGCTAAAGGTATTATCCTGATAGAAAAAATAGTTTCATAATGACATGCTTGATATATCTGGCTCTAGTTAAGGTTGAATAATTTCCATTCCAATCTCCTCACCTTTTGAGTAGATCATAATATCCCAAAGCTTTCAAATTTTAGGTAGAAACTGTTCATCCTTGTTTCCATCCAAAAGTGACTTTAAAGTTTGAACAAAAGCATCCAGCTACTTTTGAAGTTTGGAAAGTTTAATATTTTGGTATAGAAATAACTAACTAGAGCTGTCAGCGGTAGTTAATGTATGTGATTAATGCAAAATGAATTAAATAATAATAGAATGCCAATGTAAATGTATTATACATTTTTTAAGATTTTCTTCTGCCTTTTTAAATATACTGATTTCAGTTTCAGCACAGAATGCAAAATGTACAGAGCTTACCAGTACTTTATATTATTCGTATTACAATTATTTGCATTGTGAAACAGATAAACAAAAGAGCTGGTATCTTTCAATTCACCTCTTAGAAGTTCACTCAATCCTACTTCTTGTTTAGCCAAGCAAACAAATTTGTTTACATTTACCAAAAAGCAATGCTGCCTGCTGCTTCTTTTCAATGTCAACAAAAGTGACAACAGGTACTATGGTAGCTGGCATTGCAAGGTATTTGTGTGTCAGATATGCTAAACATGCCTATGCCCCTTTATGCGCTTTCACAATAGAGATTGAACTGCAGTCCTTGTATGAGGTGAATTGAAAAGTATTATTGCTATTGTTTATCTTTTTATAGTGTAAATATTTGTAATAAAATAGTGAGCACTGTACACGGTACACTTTGTATTCTGTGTTATAACTGAAATCAAAATATTGAAAATGTAGAAAAATATCCAAAATATTTATAATACATTTAAATTGACATTTTATTATGTTTTAACAGTGCTTAAAACTGCAATTAAACATGACTCTTCTTTTAATCTTGTGATTAACTGTGATTATTTTTGTTAATCTTTTGACAGAGCTAGAAATAACCTCACTGAGGACCAGTGCAATCCCTTTAAGAAACTGAGCTTAATGGGACAGAATCTGAGCATTTGGCAGTAACATACTCAGAATGTGCAGTACATTTTTTAGTGAACAGTACACCTAAGCAAGGTTGAACTGTACATGCGGGTGCAGCTATTTTAGCTTTGCATGCAAATAATATTGCTGAACTTGATGGAGAAGAGCCAGTCTGCTCTGCAGCATCTTAGGTGTCTGTCATCTGGGGAAAATACAAAAGTACTCTTTTGCAAAGTACTTCACTCCTAAGGTACATCAGACAGATCCCAGATCTGATGCACTTTAGTACCTCTACAGCTGAGGATGGCACCATAAGAACATAAGCTTCTAAGTTCTGAAGCTTTTTGCTATGTTAGGAATACCGTACATGCAGTATGCCTAGCTAACACAAAGTGTGTGCTGCAAGTTGGTCTCTGTGTAAGGGGGAGCCATTCTGTGGAGGTAGTTTGGATTATAAGTGTTATATTGTTACTTTATTTATATTGGCTTTGCTTATCCTGGCTTCATTACTATTCTCCATTACTATTCTTCATTACTATTCTCTGGTTTTTCTCACTCCTTTTAGTATAAATGAAGCCACTGAGGGTGAACTGCCCTGGCTCCATTGTCTATTTCTGTGTTGTGAATTGAAAGCTTTGCTCTAAATCAATGTTTTTCGATCTTTTTGTGCTGGCAACTCACTTTGAACTTAAAAATCTTGACATACAGCCCCTCCCCACTAAAACTTGAAAAACAATGTCCTGAATCAGGTGGGCCCTGTCACTCTGGGGTGGGGTTGCAGCCAGGACTTGGGATAGCCAGAACCCTGCTGCTTGGGGCTAAATCATATTGTGGTGCTCTGTGCGGTAGCCTCCCTAAACGTATCTTGTGACCCTCCTGGGGGGTCAGACAATCACCAGATAGAGAAGCACTGCTTTAACTAGTGTGTGGTAAGTAGCTTTGTTTCTCTGTAAAGGATCTTGAGGCAGTAACACTTCTGTGATAAGAATGTTTTATGTAATTAAAGGCTGCATTATAATGCAAATACACAAGAGGAAAGACTTAGATTGTGTGTGTCATCTTAACTTTCTTATTGCCTGAATGTTCCGTAATTGTAACCATAGCCTTCTCTTAGCATGATTTTCCTCCCTTAACAATTAGGAGTCAAAGGTCATCCCATTAGTTATTAAGCATTCAATTTCCACTAGATTTGAAATCATATTTCCTATTTGACCAAAGACCTCAATGTCTCAATATTTTTAATGCACCCTCAAATATCTACTTTCTATTTCAATTTGTTTTTAATATATTTTATTTTTAGGAATTTCCATCATCTGCAGCAGAGGCCTCAAACTCCTGGGCTGGAAATCATCTCAGGCTGAGCCCTTCCTCAATTCAGCCCACAAAATATTTTGAAAAAGTTATTCAGTCAGGCCCGCACAGGGAAAACATAGGGGTGAGTGGCAGTGTTTCCTCTAACATTCTCTATCCTTGGGCGGAATGAAATTTCTTATGTGCAACACCAATATTGAGAGAGTGTGTGGATGTGCATGCACCACCAGTGCAAACAAAACACACACATACTCTCTCTCTCTCTCTCTCTTTCTTTAAGCAGTCCATATGTGTGGAAGAAAATATATTAAAACAAGGGATAGTTAACAAGGAGCAATGCTTATGATAGTTAATATAAAATTAAACTTACCATGTATTAATTAGTAACACAGAATTTTAAAAAATCATTAAGGTCAGAGTTTTAGATACCTGCATCTCTCAAAAAAAAAAATCTGTTTAAAGAATCATTTTTTTGTTACTATAAGCCATTAACTCCCAGGTAAACTTTCTTTGAAATGTAATCATGCAAATGTCTTGGCACACACCCATCCCATGCAGCCTGCTTCCCCCCTGCAACCCAGCCAGATAGAGAGGACTGCAGCAAGTTGTGTCGTCCCCCACACCCCTAATGGCATGATAGATAGTGATAGTGATCCAACCCCATGTACAAGGAAATGGGTAGATCTAGGTAATGTCAGAGGGTAACAAGCTCATATGTCAGGAGTGATGTGTAACTTGTTTGTACTTGTGTATAAAAGTGTACCCCAAAAAGTGGTAATTGGCTGACCTAGAGGGCAATGCTGGACCCATAGTATTGACTGAGGTGTTAGTCCATTGTCATGGCATACATATGTATAGTGTTGCAGCGGTGAATCTGTTTGCTGACAACTATTATTGTACGTTGCTTGGCAATAAACCTGGCTAGGTGCTTTCGAACCTTATCTGATTTGTGGTCTCTGGGGGCTCTCTTGGAGTCTGTCATTGACTAATTGCACATAGTTAACTCAGTAGACAGGGGAGCACACACACACAGCCAAAAGTTTATCATCATTGACAGAGCAGAGGACCTGTCAGGAAGCCATTGGGACACCTGACTGACAACAGGATCTAAGAATATATGTAATACTACATGCTTTCTACTATGAATAGGTCCACTGAATTCTATGGGATCAGTGAGGGTAAGAAGCACTTTACCTCATGGTAAAATACTTGCAGGACAAAGCCCTCATACTGTGTATTTGGGTGAAGTTGGCACAAAATTCATTTCTGGTGTAACTGCATACAGTTTAGCCCACTGAAACTATTGCATATGTTAATTATTGAGGTGCTATTCACAACTTTGCAGGGGAGTTACAGTTTGCACTTAAGGCAGGGATTTGATCTTTCTGTTTTGCAAGAAAAATATAGCATATCATTCTCAAATTTTCAGCACTTAGTCTTCAATTACAGAATGAATTTTCTGAGAATTTATATATACATCTGTTAATTAGTTTAAGTTAAAACTAATTAAAATCTGGGCCCTTTAAGAAATTTTGAATCTTATCAGTTTTTTTTGTCATAAAATCATAGGGATGGAAGAGACCTCAGGAGGTCATTGAGTCCAACCACTGCCCAAAGCAAGACCAACCATAACTAACTCATCCCAGCCAGGGCTTTGCCAAGCTGGGTCTTAAAAGCCTCTAGAGATGGAGATTCTACCACCTCCCTAGGTAACCCATTCCAGTGCTTTGCCACCCTCCTAGTAAAATAGATTTTCCCTAATATCCAAACTAGACCTCCCCCACTGTAACTTGAAATCATTGCTTCTCATTCTGCCATCTGTCACTACTGAGAACAGCCTTTCTTCATCATCTTTGGAACCCCCCTTCAGGTAGTTAAAGGCTGTTATCAAATCCCCCCTCACTCTTCTCTTCTGCAAATCACTCTTCTATGTGATCTTAACAGTGGAGTAACTCAGACTTCAAACTTTCCATATTTTAAAATTAATTGAAATCTCTTGAATAGGTTGTATCTGAAGTAGGTTGTAAAAGTCATTAATAATGTAGTATAACTAATTGTTGTGTTTATATAGCTACAGTCAGGCTGTGGTCAACAGATCAGTTAACTTTTAAGTGGGGCCATGGTGACATCAGAGATAACTCAGCCAATTATCACTCTTCCTCTACCACTGTTTGCATGAAACAGTTGTATTGGTTGTAATGACTCAAGTATGAGGGAGACTGGACATCTCAAGAGTTCTCATTGCCAGATTACTAGGCGCAGCTGATACAGCTTCCCATGGTTATATGTTAGCTTGGGCAGCACTGCTTGAAAAGCTCTCCATTGCACTCCTACCACATCCCCACTGTACGTGGGACTGCTCGGCTGTGGGAATTAAGGTGAGAACTCAGGGGAAGACCTTAAAGCCCAGAGATATTTGGACTCAGGAACTTGGCTCTTCCTGTCACTTCTCTCGTTGTACCACTCTCACTAACACAACCATCTAAGCCAAAATACGAATTACAAATTAAGAGCCAGGAGCACTCAAAGATGATAAAGTCATAGCGGAGAAGCTAAATGAATTCTTTGCTTCAGTCTTCATGGCTGAGGATATGGTGGAGATTCCCAAACCTGAGCCATTCTTTTTAGGTGACAAATCTGAGGAATTGTCCCAGATTGAGGTGTCATTAGAGGAGGTTTGGAACAAATTGATAAACTTAACAGTAGCAAGTCACCAGGACCAGATGGCATTCACTCAAGAGTTCTGAAAGAACTCAAATGTGAAATTGCAGAACTATTAACTGTGGTTTGTAACCTATCCTTTAAATCAGCTTCCATACCTAAAGACTGGAAGATAGCTAACGTGACACCAATATTTTAAAAGGGCTCTACAGGTGATCCTGGCAATTACAGACCGGTAAGTCTAACGTCAGTACCAGGCAAATTAGTTGAAACTATAGTGAAGAATAAAATTGTCAGACACATGGATGAATATAATTTGTTGGGGGAAAGTCAACATGGTTTCTGTAAAGGGAAATCATGCCTTACTAATCTGCTAGAGTTCTTTGAGGAGGTCCACAAACATGTGGACAAGGGGGATCCAGTGAATATAGTATACTTAGATTTCCAGAAAGCCTTTGACAAGGTCCGTCACCAAAGGCTCTTAAGTAAAGTAAGTTGTCATGAGATAAGAGGGAAGGTCCTTTCGTGGATAGATAACTGGTTAAAAGATAGGAAACAAAGGGTAGGAATAAATGGTAAGTTTTCCAAGTGGAGAGAGGTAACTAGTGGGGTCCCCCAAAGGTCTGTCCTGGGACCCATCCTATTAAACTTATTCATAAATGATCTAGAGAAAGGGGTAAACAGTGAGGTGGCAAAATTTGCAGATGATACCAAACTGCTCCAGATAGTTAAGACCAAAGCAGACTGTGAAGAGCTTAAAAAAGTTCTCACCAAACTAAGTCATTGGGCCACAAAATGGCAAATGAAATTTAATGTTGATGGATGTAAAGTAATGCACATTGGAAAAAATAATCCCAATTATATATACAATATGATGGGGACTAATTTGGCTACAACTACTCAAGAGACAGATCTTGGAGTCATTGTGGATAGTTCTCTGAAAACATCCACTCAGCAAATAGAATGTTAGGAGTCATTTAAAAAGGGATAGAGAATAAGACAGAAAATATCTTATTGCCTCTATATAAAATCATAGTAGTCCCACATCTTGAATACTGCATACAGATGTGGTTGCCTCGTCTCAAAAAAGATATATTAGCATTGGAAAAGGTTCAGAAAAGGGCAACAAAAATTATTAGAGGTTTTGAATGGGTCCCATATGAAGAGAGATTAAAAAGACTTGGACTTTTCAGCTTAGAAAAGAGGAGACTAAGGGGGGGAATATGATAGAGGTCTATAAAATCAGGACTAGTATGGAAAAAGTGAATAAGGAAAAGTTATTTACTTATTCCCACAATATAAGAACTAGGGGTCACCAAATGAAATTCATAGGCAGCAGGTTTAAAACAAACAAATGGAAGTTTTTCTTCACTCAGCGCACAGTCAACCTGTGGAACTCCTTGCCAGAGGATGTGGTGAATGCTAGAACTTTAACAGGGTTCAAAAAAGAGCCAGATAGATTCATGGAGGTTAGGTCCATCAATGGCTATGAGCCAGGATGGGTAGGAATAGTATCCCTAGCTTCTGTTTCTCTAGAGGAGGGTGACAGGGGAGGGATCATGTGAGGATTACCTGTTGTGATCCCTCCCTCTGGGGTATCTGGTATTGGCTACTGTTGGCAGACAGGATACTGGGCTAGATGGACCTTTCGTCTGACCCAGTATGGCTGTTCTTATGTTCTTATTGATCAGTTCCATTTAGCTGCTTTTTGGCTACCCTGATAATAAGATCAGCTTAACTGTTTGGTGTGATCTGACAGTTTCATGCTGCTTTGGTACAATGGTGAACTTGCCCTTAAAAGTTCAAATTAAAAAAAATTAAGGTTAATACTACATACTGTCAAATGTTTAGAAATATCACCTATAACCTCTTTGCTTTTCAAAATCAATCCACGAAGATCCAGGGTAAACTCTTCCATGTTGAAGGTGCCTTGGATTTGTCCACTACAGCTGTAGCAATCTGTTAATCCCTTCCCTTTGGCACCTGAAGGATCATTGTTATAAAAAAAGAAGTGGCTTTCTTTTGATAGCTTATGATATGTTTGTGTCTTATTTTAAACTTTAACTAACTGTGCTGATCATAATTGCCATTTTAGGAGGAAGCCTAAGACACCTGTAGAAGCCAGTGTTATAGGGTAGTGATGGGCTCTTTGAACCCTCAATGGTGCTGCATTGCTGGGTGCAGAAACAGATGACAGCACCAGTGAGACAGATTCCCAGCAAACCTTTCCCTATGCAGCCACAAAGAAGATAGCAAGCTCCAAGTAGATCAGTGAAATAGCAGAGCTACCTGCTGTTTCTGACTGAAGATTAGTCCACAGCAGGGCTGTGATAAGAAGTGGGAGGCACTTGGTGTACATGCAAAGAATAAGAGAGGGAATCCAAGGGTACTGTTCAGGCTATTTTTCCATCCAGACAAATGGGGCTTTGTGATGAACCTTAAACCTAAAATCATACCACATCAGGTTGCTCCCAGTCCCAAGAGATCAGTCACAGCACAGACTGATTAATATTCCAGGTCGCACACCAAAGACAATGTTGGCAGCCAATTCTTTAGTAAATCAACTATAGAGTTATTAGCTAAGAAAAGGAAATGAGAGTCATTAAGAGGTTAAAGCAGGCAAAAATATATGTACAGGTGAATCAGAATTTGTAATTCCAAATGGTGGCAGTGATGTAAAAAACTGCTAATTTCCAAAAGCTTTTTTGAGGCACCTATATTCTTTCTGGGGCTCTTTACTTTGCATCTGGTATATTTCTCTGTAACAATTCAGCAATGAAGGATTATTCCTAGTATCCATTCTTTTATCTTCTTCTGACCGAAGACAAGCTGACAGTGTCTCTAACTACATGGGTTTTCCTTGAATGATAAGTGAGGAACAGGCCGTCCTTGCTGTAAGTCCAAGATACGTTCCAAAAAACGGACGTATAGCGAAACAACTTAAAGTGGGGATTTTTTTCTCCACAGCTGACTTCCATTTGCGCAAATTGGGGGGGGGGGGAATGCATGACTTAAGAGCGGGAAATAGGAGAACTTATAAAGCATCAGTTCCTACAAGCATCGACGACTTTAGCATGGAACGGATGTATACCGGGGCGACTTATAACGGGGGATGCCCTGAATACACTTCAAGTCTCTGATCTTCAGTCATCATAATGGCCATGTGCTTTGGAATTAGCACATTTTCTGATTAAAGTTCTTTGTTAGCATTCCCAAAGCTGCTTTGATGTCCAAGTTATTTGATTACAGGAGAAATTACAATATAAATGTTTGCTGCATCATAACAGGATATAGATAAGAAAACAGTACATGTAACATCACATTAGTTTTATGGAGTTTAAACACTCAATATACATTTAGCAATTGCTTTGATTTTTACTAATACACAAGTGAATTGACCTGAATATATACTGATGTGACCTGGTCTGCCAGCAGTACAGAAGGACCTACCTCTCACCAGGTGGAAGGCATTTTCCTAGTGGAGGAGAAGTTTAAAAGGTCACTGATAACCTAGGAGAAATGAGAATGATTTGTAAGTGATACTAGGAAGCAAAGGTCATCAGATCTTCCTGTTACAGCGTGTTTCTGAATATAAAATATAAATGATAATATGGACCCTCCTTGGCTACTTATTTTTAGATACTCTCTTGTAATTTCAAAATTGATGTTTAAATTAAACCAGCGTAAACTGCAATTTAATAGGGTATGTCTACACTACAAAGTTAATTCGAACTAACAGCCGTTAGTTTGAATTAACTTTCATAGCGTCTATACATGCAAACCGCTAGTTCGAACTTAATTCGAACTAGCGGGTAATAGTCGAACTAGGTAAACCTCATTCTACAAGGACTAATGCCTAGTTCGATTATAGTTCGAATTAAGGGCTGTGTAGCCACTTAATTCGAACTTGTTGGAGGCTAGCCCTTCCCAGGTTCCCCCTGGTGGCCACTCTGGGCCAAACCAGGAAAACTCTCCTCTCCCCCAGCCCTGGGGCCCTTAAAGGGGTAGACTCTGGCCAGACGGCACTTGCCAGAGACAGCTCTGCCAGCAGTCTCTGCCCCTGACCCAGTGGCCCCACGATGAGCCAGGGAGCCAGTGGCAGCCAGCCGTCCCCCACCCAGTCCCTCAGCACCCAGGGGCCAGCCAGGGGCCGTAGATGGCGTGCGCCCTCCTGGACTGGTGCAGAGGTCATGGACCTCATTGAGGTTTGGGATAGGCCCCCAACCTCCATGATCTCCACACTAGGTGGAGGAACGCGGCCGTCTACGGCCGCATAGCAGCCGCCATGGCCCGAAAGGGACACGGACGCACCCAAGAGCAGGTGCACCTGAAAGTAAAACAGCTGCAGCAGGCGTACGCCAGGGCCACCAGGGGCAGCGCCGCAGCAGGGGCTGCCACCTGCCCCTACTTCCCTGCCCTCGACCGACTCTTGGGGGGTGGGGCGGTCCGCGCCAGCCCGGGAGGCAGCGAGCCGGGACCGGAGGGCCCTGACCCGGGTGCACCGGAGGGGCCACCACAAGCAGTTCCAGCACTGGAGTCGGCAGGGTTGTCCGGGGAGGCCATACTGAGTAAGTGCCAGTACTGTCCCCTGCCCGGGGGGGAGGCGGGGAGGGAGACCAGGGACTGCGCGCGTGGGCCATGCCTCCCACGGATCATGCAGCCACCTGTGCACGTGTGAGCGCGTGCCATGCCACCCCTGGGCAGGTGGCTCCAGCTGCATGACACCCAGGGGCCATGGCCCAATAGGCACATGCGTGTGTGAAGAGACCTGACATGCTCCCGACCCTGGGGCGGGACCCAGCAGGATGCTCTCCCCTTCACACGCCCCCCTCTACACAGAGTCAGGGGACATCTCCCCCCTGCCCCGGCCACACTATACACAGCACAGGGACATGGGTGTGGTCTTGGGGCAGCTCCCAGTCCCGGGGAGAGCCAGACATCCTGACCATGGCCTCTGTACAAACACAACGGCTCTGACGGTGCAGGGCACGGTCGCCCTCACGTCACGCGGTGGGGGGGGGGGGGTTTGGGCATCATCCACTGTGTCCCCAGGGAGAACTGACCACTTCTCTTCTTTCTCTACAGCTGCACCAGCTGCTCGTGCAGGGCGCACCACCCCGCCCGGGACATGCTCCCGCACCCGCGGCCTGCTCTGGACCACCACCACGGAGCAGGATTACTGGGACCAGCACCTGGGGTCCCTGCGAGCCCTGAACCGCACTGTGGAGGCCTGGATGCGGGCAGACCTGCAGCTCCGCCAGGAGCAGTTGGCTGAGGAGCGAGCCAGAAACGCTACCCTGCAGGCCCTGCTGCAGAGCATGGTGCCCCGTGCCCGTCCTGGGCCTGCTGCCCCTCCAACAACTGTCCCTCCTCCCACTCCTGCCCCCCCTCCCACCTCTTCCTCCTCAACCCCACACCGTCCTCCTCAATGTCCACACCCCCCACCTCAACCTCCGCACCCTCCACCCCATCCCCCCGGGGATGCCGAGGCCCCCTCCTCGCCGTGCTGGGAGGCGGTTGGCCCAGCGAGACCTCCACCCGATCCCTGAGTTTCCCCTCCTCCTTCCCTTGCTTCCCCCTTCCAGCTCCCTCCTCCCAGGTTTCCCCTCCCCTCTCCCACCCTCTCTCCTGCCCTCTCCCGCCTCCTTTCCCCCATCTCCCCACAGTTTCATTCCCCCTCCCCAGTTGTGTTGAATAAAGAGAATTGTTATTTTTGAAAATACGTGTCTTTTATTTGACATCAGGAAGTGGGGGGGGCTAGGGAAGTGGAAGGAGGAGAGGGAGGAATGGGGCACAAGCCCCCAGTGGGGCAGACCAGGGAGACTGTTAGCGCTCCTCAGGGTGGAAGCTCTCCCGCAGGGCCCCCTGGATCCTGACATCCCCTCGATGGTCCTCCCGGATGGCAGCCTGCAGAGAGTGCAGCCAGGCTGCCGGCAACGTGTCCACGAGACGCAGCAGAGTCCCCGGGGGCAGGTCTGGTTCCATGTTGCAGAGTGCCGTAGTGCCCCGAGTGAAGGCAAGCAGAGCACTCCGAGACACAAATGCTTTGCTGTCCCTCATCGAGGTAGACCAGCAAGTGGGGAACCCTGAGAACTGTCTGTCCGGGTTGGGGGGTCGGGTCCCTTTAAGCACAGCCCTCGGCTAGCCTGAGGCAGCAGCTCCACACTCTAAGTCCTGGTTCCGGCCAGCCTTAACTTCAGTTCAGGGTCCACTCAATGTGGACATGCTATTTCGAATGAGCAAAACGCTAATTCGAATTAGTTTTTAGGTCTAGATGCACTAATTTGAATTAGCTTAGTTCGAATTAACTAATTCGAATTAAGTTAGTTCGAATTAGTGCTGTAGTGTAGACATACCCATAGTGTGTGAAGGGGATATATTAGGCCCAGAGGCCTTTGTCACACCACAACAGAGAAGGAGACAGAAGAGAAGTTCTCCCAACTGCTTAGAGTGGTTGTGGAGGAGCAGCCAATATGAGAGGCTGCAAGGACCAACCAGTAAAGAAACTGCAGGAGTGAGCACCTGTCCCTTGCTGCCAGAAGCTGGAGGAGAGAGAGGGTTGTGTTCATGGCTGACTGAAAGAGTACCAGGACCATGGACAGCGCAGTGTGGACTAGGACTGCAAAAAAGGAGCTCCTGGCTGCTTGCTGGGAATGAGTAAGGATTGAGGACAGGGAGGGCTGTAAGAAGACAGGGTTTCCAGGGAGGAAGCCCTGTGGGAAGGGGGTTAATCCCCATATCAGGGCCAGGATGAGTCAAAGACATCCCTGAAAGGTGTTCTGTTCTGTTTAATATATAGACAGTGTATGTGACTCAACTGGAGGGATGAGTCACTGAAAAATGGTCTTGGTCACTGTAAACGGAAAGGCTGCACACCTGACCAGAAGGGGGTGCTTATGAGAGGTGAGTACCATGCCCCATTATATTGGGTAATGGCCCATCTCCCCTTTAATGCACAATTTGGCAGTTTGCCTCTTTTCTTAAGATCTGAACTAGTAATAAAACTTTAAGCATGTGCATTGAAGTCAATGCTTGAAGTTAAGCACATACTTAATTATCTTGTTGGATTAGGGCCTCATTCCTGTCCACATAGCATCCCTCTGGCAATTACAAAGGGTTGCTTATGTGGAAAAGCAATATTAACAAAGTTTTAAATGCATTTTAGTTGTCTTTTAATAAGGAGAAAAGCCATGTGATCTGTCAGCGCTCCACGGACCATAAGAAAGTGCTCTGCAAACTACTGGATTAAAGGATTTATTCTAGGAGAGTGAACACAGAGCTGGCATTACGGATGTAACACAAAACTGGAGAATAAAAGACCAGAAGAAGGAGAGGCAAGGAAGGACTCAGGTTATAGAAATATTACTGCAGATTTATTCAGTTTAGGCAAGGATACATCTACTGTTATAGGTGTGTTTTTAAAATGTTTCATAATGCTACAGAAGTGTGGTTATAGGAATAATTTTGAATAAGGTGAAGACCAGACAAATAGATTCTGGAAAGCAGGCCAAGCTTAAGGGGCAACAAAATTAGGTGCAGAGTCAGCAGCAGGGAAAAAGAGATAAAAGGGGAACTGAGGTTAAAGCAGTAACTACTGGAATGAGAAGCAGAATTTTGTTTTATAAGTAAAGTAAATGTTGTAGCCTCAATGAGATCTGTCCTAAAGTAGTAGTCCAGTACAAGCCTAGCAGGATTCCTGGACTCCAGTACTTTAGGAAGAGAATATACAGTGGCTCTGATAGGTACCATCCACCTTTTCCTATCCAGTGCTACGAGCCCACTACTTTAATGAGGAATATAATTTGCTCATTCTCTTCACAACAGCAGACAGCCAGGCCCAAAAGGGAGCAGTAAGCGTTAATTTTAGCGCCCTTCTCCCCGTTTTGAGCCCAGGATATTTTAAGCGTCCTGATCCCCGGCTTAGCCACCCTCCTTTTTTTCTTCTTCGGTACCTGCAATTGACCAGAGTTCCTCATGTATTCTCCGTGGAGCCTGCACCCCCAGTTCGGCTCGGGGAGCAGAGGTACAGTTTTAAACCCAGCCAGCAGATGTCTCTATTAGACACAGCTCTGACTATCCCCAGCCAGTTCAAACACACCAGCCTTTATTAAACCTCTGCTAGGGGCAGAGAGCCGCCCTCCTGCCTAGTCCCTTTCCACACACGCCCTGGCCCCCTCCCGGGGTTTAAGCCACCCTCGCCTCAACTTCCCGCCTGCTGCTGGGCCGGCCCCGCAGCCGCAGGGCGCTGCCCCAGCTCCGAGCCGCGCCGCCGCCTCCTTGCCCAGCTCAGGACAGCGCCTCCCTCCCGGCCCGCCAGTGGCTCTCGGGTGACTGACAGGCGCCCCGGCCATAGGGGGAGCGGGACAGCGGGCGTGCCCCGCCGCGGGCTGGTTGGGAAGGGGCCGGCGGTAATGAGGGTTGGCGCTGGCACAGCCGCCTGGTGAACAGCCTCCCGCAGCCGGCAGAGGGCGGAGCGTGGGTCTCTCCGCTGGGAAGCCCGAGCGCTCCCTGAGCCCGGCACCCGCTCCACAGAAACCAGCCGGTCCGAAAGGACCCAGCCCCGCGTCTCCCCCCCGGCACCGTCCGCGGCTCCCCCGGCCCCGCCATGCCCGCAGGATGCGGCGCCCGGGCGCGCGTGTCCGCAGGCGGGGACGGGCCCCGCCACCTGCTCGGCTGAGGGCGCGGCCGCCTTTGCGGGCGGCGCCTTAGACACCTCGGTGCAAGCGGCGGCGGGATGAAGACGTAAGCAGGCTAACTATAGCCTCTCCCGTAGCCAGAGCGGGGCTGCGTAATTCCCAGCGCTGGCCGCCGTGCAGAAGGCGCGCTGGGCATCGCCACAGGTGACTTGAATTTTTCCGCTGCAGCCGCCTTGCCAAGACACGCCACTGCCACTGCTCGTTGTTTTGCACCTTGGCTGGGGAGAGCCGTGACAGTGAGGGACCCAGCCCTGCCTGCCCGCTCCGAGGACATGGCTCGGCCCCTGCTTCTCTCTCTCCTGCTCTTTGCCCAACTGCGGTGTGGGGCTGGCGTCAGCCAAGGGCGGACGGTGCCCCACAAAGAGAAAGCAAGCCCAGGGAAACAGGCTATTTACAACAGCGTCAAGAGCCCGGATCCTCTCCCGGCTCCTGGAGCAGATCTACTGAGAGCACCATCTTGGCGCAGAGACTCACTGAAGAGGTGCCCCAAAACGTGGCCTCCTTCCTCTACACTGGAGACTCCCGGGAACTGGGGCGCGCCAACTGCTCCAGGAGGTACGAGTTGGCCAGCTTGGCTGGGAAGTCCCGCCTCATCGCTCACCCTTCTTTGCACGGTGCCCTGGACACGCTCCTCCACGCCACCAACTTCTTGAGCATGATCCTCCAGAGCAATAAATCCCGGGAGCAGAACTTGCAGGAGGACATGGGGTGGTACCAAGCCTTGATCAGGAGCCTCCTGGAAGGGAACCCCAACATCTCCAGAGCCGCTATTACTTTTAATGTGGAGCCCTTGTCCTCTGCTCCCCAGGTTTTCCTCCAGGCCAGCCGGCATGAGACCCAGATCCTGCTGCAGGATTTGTCCTCCACAGCCCATCATTTAGCCAATGCCTCGATCGAAACCGAGTGGTTCCACAGCTTGAAGCGCAAGTGGAGGCCACACCTGCACAGGAAGGTCTTAACCCCGGGCCCTAAAACTTTGGCGAGCAGCTGGAAGAAGAGAGACAGCTACACGGCAGATAAGAACCACATCAAATGGTCCTCGCCCTACCTGGAGTGTGAGAATGGGAATTACAAACCTGGATGGCTAGTGACTCTGTCAGCAGCTTTTTATGGGCTGCAGCCAAACCTTCTCCCCGAATTCAGGTAGGAGGAGAACACCTTTCTTTCTGTTTAGTTACTACTCAGAGCTGTGTTGGGAAGGTGCCACAAATTCCAGCTGGGTTTGCTGTCGGGAGGGGGGGAAGGCATGTCCAGGAATTTGTGTCTCAACAAACTTGATCATTCAATTCTAGAACAGCCCCCCCCCCCCCCAATCAAACACAGCAAAATCAAATTCCTTTAGAGGGAGACCTTGGCTGAGCTATTTATTGCCATGCTCTTGGGAGCTGTTGCCTGGTAAAAGCATCACTGTTTGTGACAATTTATAAAGCACTGTTCTCTCTAATCACCTGAGTGGGGGGAAAGTAATTTTCATGGTCAAAAAAGCAAAGTATGTGTCTGTGTGTATAAGAAAACAGGAGATGTTGTCTGTTGTACTTAGTTATTTCTAACTGCAGGAGGAATGCAGAGTTGGTAGTTAAATGTTTGCTGATGTATCATTAGTTACTATGTTGTATAATTAAAACCAGCACAATCCCATACATAATTTTAACCATCCAGAAAACATTTTTATTCTGCAAACTGCAATTTGTAGTCTTTCAGACCCATTCATTTTGGGGTGTACTCAAAGATAAGTACGTGCAGATGAATAAACCTGTTACCTCTGTTCAAAATGCAATGCATATGGTTAGATCCTCAGAAGGCTACATGTAAAACATTAATATTTTTCTAAAGTTAAAAATATAATATGTTCCCTTATGCCTCTGCTGTTTCACATCACAAAAGCTGATATACAGGATGTTTAAAGAATTGCATACTAATTAATCCAGGTAGCAATGAAATGTGAACTTTTAGAGAGAAATTTACAAAGATCCAAGTCTGAGGTCTTTACACTTAGGGCACATCTACACTATGCGATTGGTCTTCCAGGGTTCAATTTAGCTGGTTTAGAATAGACCTTCTAGATTGAACTCAAAGGCCAACCCTGTTGGTGCCGGCACTCCTGCTTCTCATGGAGGAGTAAGGGAAGCCAACAGAAGCAAACACTGTATGGATGGTGCAGAAACGAGATGTTAGATACGTTGACTCCAGTTACATAATTTACGTAGCTGGAGTTGCATATCTTACTTCGACCTTCTCATGTAGTGTAGACCAGGCCATAGATTTCAGTGGGAGATTTGCCTGAGTATAGACTCCAGGCTCGAACCCATGGATGGGACCATACAAACTTTGGTTGTTAGGAGAAGTACCAGATAATGCATATGGAATTCCTTTTGAATTTCCCATTGTGTCCTTATTTTTTTCTGAAGTGGGTAGTAGCCTTTTTGTGGGTAAAATAGAGTTGCAGGTTTTCTTTGGTGCATTTGGTGCCCCTTTACTTTGGGATTCTGCTGGTGAGTTGAAGTAGCCAGGAACAAAGAGGTATAATGTATACTTCATCAGCACCTCAAGGTAGGGAACAATGTCAATAAACCCAATTCAGCCAAACATTTTTGTGAATTATGGTTTTCTAGGCTTATTATGAAATACACTGGAGTCAAACCAAAGATGAATATGGCCAAATGTCTCTGAAAACTCCAGCCCAATAGAGAGTGACTCTAATCCAGTGCAATGATGCTCTTGTACCCTGAACTCTTCTCACATGTAGCATTGTTTGAATTAGCAAGTATTGAGCCCAGCTGCAAGCTCCTTGTTGCCAAATTCCTCAGAGGGGCAATAGTCAACTTGGCTGCTTTTTATAACTTTTTCAGAACCTGGCCCAGCACAGCATGAGAGGAATTCATGTGTCAGAAAAGTACTGGTTTTTCACTGACATCCATTGTCTGTACGCTCAGTGAACTCATAGGTACTGATGAATGAAAATAACTGTAAATGCAGTGATGCACAGCATGAAGCACTCTTTTGAGGGGGAACATACAATCCATAAAAGTTTATTCATTCCTAAAGCTTTAAAGTAACTCTGTTTCATGCCAGGATTCTATCCACATGACCCCTTTAAACTTTTCTTTATTTTATCAAAGAACACATCTACTAGATTGGGTACAGCCGCTGTCTTGCAAACAGATATGTAGGCCCACACCATAGGCATGTCTACACTAGGAAATTATTTAGAAATAACTTATTTCAAAATAACTCCCAAAATAACTATTTTGAAATAGTGCATCCACATTACACATTGAAATAGCACAGAATTATTTCGAAATAGCACGTCCACACTGATTGGAGCCTACATCGCATCTAAAACCCCCAGAAGCACTCTGGGGAGGACATCAGGAGGGCTGACACTTCCTGTAGCTCTTGCTGAAGTTAGCTGAGACACGTGCTTAAAGGGGTGCCTCTCTACAGCCCTGTCTCACATGCCACTTCTCCACTGCCTACCTCTTGCGGGACACCAAACTCACGCCGTGTGCTCTGGTTGCCCTTGTGGGTACCACAGCATTGATTACATGGAGCTGGAGCTGCTGCAAAGCAGTGCCAGGCTCACGGGCCTTGTGCTGTACCTTACGGCGCAGTTCATCCAGACTGCCCACATGCTGCTTCAGGACTATAGAAAGCAGCCCACACTGGGAGACCATTCACCCAGGCCCTGGTACTCCTGCTGCAGCAAATGATCCTCAATCCCTGCACATCAAGGAGCACCACTTCTGGTGGAGGGAGACCAGTTCCAATTGGTGGGACAGAATTGTCTTGCAGCGATGGGATGACCAGCAGTGGCTCCAAAACTTCTGCATGTGGAAGGCCACCTTCCTGGAGCTCTGTGAATGACTTGCCCCTGCCCTCAGGCAATGGGACACCTGCATGAGACCTGCCATCCCCCTATGGAAGCTCACCACACTGGACAGCTACCGCTCCATGGGGAACCAGTTCAGCATGGGGAAATTCATGGTTGGGGCTGTGGTTATGCACATAATCAAGGCCATCAACACCATAGTTCTGGTTGTTACTCTGGAGAATGTCGACTCGATTGATGCTGGCTTTACCTCCATGGGCTTCCTCAACTGGGCAGCGGGACATAGACGGCACCCACATCCCCATCCTGGCCCCTGACCACCATGCCTGGGACTACATCAACAGGAATGGGTATTTTTCAATTGTGCTGCAGGCCCTGGTGGACCACAAGGGTCAGTTCACAAATGTCAGCTGGTCGGGGAAGGCGCATGACACTTGCATATTCCAGAACTCAAGCCTGCTCCAGAGGATGCATACTAGCACTTTTTCCCTGACTCCACCATCAGGGTCAGGGACGTGGACATGCCTATGTGCATCCTTGGCAATGCAGCCTACCCATTGCTCCCCTGGCGGATGAAGCTCTACATCGGCAGCCTGGACCCCATCAAAGAACACTTCAATGCCAGGCTCAGCAGGTGCTGCATGGTGGTGGAGTGTACCTTTAGCTGCCTAAAGGGGAGGTTCAGAAGTCTCCTCACTCGCCTGGATCTCAGTGATTGGAGCATCCCCTATGTGGTGGTGGCCTGCTGTGTACTCTACAACCTATGTGAGAGCAAGAGGGACTCTTTCCTGCCAGGGTGGGGGGCAGAGGCTGATCGGCTGGCCAGAGCTTACAAGCCGCAGGACACTAGTGCCATTTGGTGAACACATCAGGGGGCTGTTCTCATTCAGGAGGCCTTGAGGAAGAGTTTCATCCAAGGCCACCTGTGAGATTCTCCCCCGGCCCTCTCCACAAGGGGCCCTGTGTGCTTTTCCTCTCCCACCCCTCCTTTCCCCTGCCTCCCTTCTCACCTTTCCCCCTCCCCTGCAGACCAAATAAAAAAGCCTTTGTGTTTGGAAAAAAAAACTGTTTTTTTTTATTTAGGGGATATACAATGGGAGGACCGGGGAAAGAACCTGGAATGGGGAAGGGGGAAGAAGCAGGAGGGCGGAGCTTCAGAGATGGGGATGGGACAGGTGCCTGCCTTGGGTACCTTGGGAGGCTTCAGTTGCCTGGGAGGTCCCACTGCCACATGTTTGGGGCCCCTGCAGCCCCTGGGGGGCTAAGAGGAGAAGCCAGGGGACGGGGGTGGGTGCAGGGGCAGGTGTGGGAAGTTGGGCAGGGAGTTGGAGGGGGAGGGAGAAGTGGCTGGTGGCCTGCTCCATACATGGCCATGTGCTCCATAACTGATGTTATTGAAGAGCACATAGCTTTATGCTGGCACAACAGCTGGTCCCACATGGCCTTTGTCTTCTCCTGGTCAGCCTGGTGCTCCTCATGGTTGGCGGCCCACTCCTGGCACTCCTCATCGAAGCTCCAGATGAGGGACTGGAGGCAGGCCATCTGCTCCCACAGCAGATCTTCCCTGGTGTACTTTCTCCAGTGGATCTCGCAGCGTCGGGAAGATGGCATGGGAGGTGGTGGATGCACCATGCTCAGAGCTGTGCCAGCTGTGAAGAAAAGTGACAAGGGCAGTCATTCCAGGAGACACTGTGTATGGCGCCTAGTCCTAATCTCTGAACTGACAATGAACGTCTCGGTTCAGACGATGACAATGTGCTTTGAGCAAGGCCATCTGTTGCCTACACAGTAGGCACTTTCCTGCAGGGGCACAGACGTCCCAGGGGAGCATTGCTACCCACATCCTGGGGACAAACAAGCATGGGAATGTGCCAGACAGGCCAGGAGAATTTGGGCAAGAGGAGGGAATGAGGCAGCTCGGCTTCCTTCCATGTCCCGCATATCCTGGGTCTAGCAATGGTGGCATCCCGCAGAGAGAGAACTTCTATCCCAGCCTGCTACAGGGGAAGGTGGTATTGTAGGATGTATGTGTGAGTGGCAGAGGCTGCTTTCCAGAGAAAGTGGTACAGGGGTCTTCTCCTCTTCTTCCCACCGGTAGGTTCCCATGCAGGGATCTGTCTCCTCCACATTGCTGTGCTTGCCTTGGTGTGAATACTACCTCAGTACGGGCCTGTGATGTGTGTGGCATTGTTGTGTATTTCCATGACCCCAGCCTCCTTAGTGGTGGCTTGTTGCAGGAAGGTATCCAACCTTGGAGTCTGGAGTAGGCCTGTCAAGTAATCAAAGGGATGAGGGGTTCCTGTGTGAGAGCGTCATGGAGCTGAGTGCTCTGAATTGGCGCACCATGTGCACCCATGTGCACAGACTGTTGTGCGACGCCCAGGCTGAGAAGGCCAAGCGAGGAGCACATAGGCCCTTGCAGGCTGCCACCTGCCCGCTCCCCTCCCCCACCCATATATAGGGAAAGTGATGGAACTCACTTGAAGTGCCTTCCCTGAGATTGTCCAAGCCCCAGGAGACATCCTGGGAGGGAGAGGGACATGAGTGCTAGGCTGAGGATCAGCCCCTGGCTGGCAGGCATGGTATCCTGGCTAGCCTGCTCCTCCTCCTTCTCCTCCGTAACCCCGTCCTCATGGAAGCTGATTCTGGGTGTGTCCTAGCTGGAGTCGATGACAACAAGGGGCAGGAGGTGAGCAGCCCCCCTCCCAGGATGGCATTCAGCTGCTCATAGTAGCGGCAGATGTGCAGTGCAGCCCCAGAGCGGCCTTTGGTCTTTGGTCAGAGACTTTGGTCTCTGGCCTTTGTGTAGGTCTGCCAGAGTTCTTTAATTTTTATCCAGACCTGGTCCCAGGTCCTGGGATGCCCTTTCTCCACCAGGCTGGCAGCCATCCAGCCATAGACATAAGCATTGCACCTCTTGGTACAGAGATCCTGAATATTAGTCTCCTCCCCCCAGACCTCAATGAGATCCAGGATCTCCTCATCAGTCCAGGCTGGTGCCCTCTTTGGCTCCTGGCCAAGGGCATCAGAGGGTGCTGCAGGCTTTCTGGCAGCCAAGAGGGGTCAGAGGGAATGCTGGGGTTGCTCATGGCTCCACTCAAGGGTTCTGTGTGGCATGCTTCTAGCAAGGTTCTTTTGGTGCCACAAACCCTTTTCCTTCTTCCTGTAGCTTTAAAGGCTGCAGAAGGGTATCAGTGGTGTTAGTAGGAATGTAAGTGACCAGTCGACTAGTCCCTCAACTAGTTGCTTTCTTCCCCCTTGCTGGCAGCAAGTGGGGGAGCAGGAGCCAGTGGTAAGGCGAGCCAGCTTAAAAGTAGGCTCCCCCCAGCACTGTCTACGAGGGGTAGGGGAGGCAGGGGGGTAGTGAGGACCGGGTGCAAGTCAGGAATCAGCTGATTCCTGGCTTACACCTAGTCCCAGACGCGCCTCAGTTTTTTAAATGTATTAAGAGCCAACAGGCTCTTATTACATTTAAAAGGCTAAAGTGCAGTAGAGGGGTCCTTGCACAAGCTGGGACAGCAGATTCCCGGCTCACACGGGTCCCTCCTGCTGCGCTTTAGGCTTTAAATACATTTAAAAGGCACATCCCTTACTTCTGCAGCCTTCCCACCCTGTCTCCCCATAAATGTGCTACTTAGCATGTTGGCATAACAGTGATTAACTACATACAGAATCCATTGCAACTCTCCTATGCACCTCTGGGCAGCTATTATACAACTATGTTTTTGGAATGCTAAATCTCTGTCTTTTTTTTTTTAATTTGAAGATACTGAAATTGGCTGTGCTGTTAGCATGTTTACAGCAGATTCTATTGTGTTGAAAGGTTAATAGTAAAGGTGGTTAAACTGTTATGTTTTATTATAATTAAAACACAACTGAAATACAGATTGTTAAATGTTTCTAATAAATATAATCTATGATTGGGGTGGGGAGAAGTACATACATTTGATTTACATTGTCAGAGTCCAGTGTTTCATCTCCTGTTTTCAGTTGGTGGAGAAGTACATGAAAGATGATGTAGTACATTAAAATATAGATACAAAGATATCCTGCAAAATACTCAAAAAATACTAGGGCTGTCTATTAATTAGTGTTAACTTGTTCAATTAATTAAATAATCTTAACTGCTATTTTTTGAAAAAGCTACGAATGAATGACAGGGAACGGATCACTTGATGATTACTTGTTGTGCTTATTCCTTCTGGGGAACCTGGCATTAGCCACTGTTCGAAGACAAGATGTTGGGCTAGTTGGACCATTGGTCTGACTGAGTATGGCCACTTGAATGCCAATTGAAATTTATTATATATTTTTGCATGTTTTTCTACATTTTCATATATATTAATTTCAATTACAGTATAAAATACAACAGTTCTATGTGAATGCCTGTTCTCACTTTCAGGTGACATTGTAAACAAGAAGTTGGCAGCATTATCTCCTGAAAATGTAAGCAAACCTATTTGAGTGATTGGCTACAAAAGAAATAGGACTGAGTGGACTTTCAGGTTCTAAAGTTTTACATTGTTTTATTTTTGAATGCAGTTTTTTTGTACATACTTCTACGTTTGTCAGTTCAAATTTCATGATACAGAGATTCCACAATAATTGGAAAATATGATTTCTTTTTTTTTAACAGTGCAAATATTTGTAATAAAAATAAATAAAAACTGAGGACTGTATTCGGTATTGTATTTTTAAAGCAATATATTTGAAAATGTAGAACACATCCAAACTATTTAAATAAATGGTATTCTATTTTTTAGCAGTGTGATTATTTTAAATTAATCATTTTTTATCACTAGACAGGTAAAATACATTATAGTTTATCAAAAACAAAAGTTTAGCTCTGCTGTTTTTTAAAACCACAAATTATTCTATTATTGCACAACATTTTCTACAATTCCTAGGTGCACTGTTCACACCCCAAATCTCAATACTTTTTTAAAAGAAGAAATCACTTAAAAACATGAAACTGGAAACAGAGTGAGAAGTTCGACATAGTTATTATAACATTAGTATTAATCACCATAAGTTGCCTCTCAAAATAGGTTTTTATTTCCTCTTTCCATCTGTCATTGAATGACACAACATGTTTTAAATTTCAAATTCCTATTTAAAGCCCACATGCTAATAAGAAATGTATGCTGGTCTCTTTCTTTTGAAGAAATTATATTGATTGTCCCCAACAAAATGTTTCTGCGAACCATCTGTCAGGGACATGTTAATGCTGCTTCCATTTCATTGTCTGGCATGAGAGCAGTAGCAATAATTTAGTGCAAGCTCACTCTAAGCATCTTCTAGCATTTTAAATACATTCTTCATTGCTAATTTATTTGAAGTATGATATTGCATGCATGGCGTGACACAGTGAGACATTAATTTTCTTGATATAAGAGTACTCTTTAGACTTATGGACGAGAAGTTATCACCAATATTTCCCCTCATATTTTCCATCCATGTGCAGAATCATTTTATTATATGCTCCAAGGCATGTCAGATGAGCACCACCAATAGAAACACATGCTGCCAGCTGTGGGCAGCGGTGGGTGCTCTGCCAATCATCTGGGCAGCATTTAATCTCTCCTTGGGAGCCTAATGCTTAGCTTACAGGGAACATTGGTCATCACCTTTATATGGATGCATACATAGTGTGCATTGCAGTGTGGTGGTTCTCAAACTGGTATTAAGTTTGGAGTGTATTACTAAAAGCAAATAAATCCATGGGAGAAAATTCATATATATGAACGAGGAACAATTTCCCAGGGAATATTTTATGTTGCTTCTTACTTTGTTAAATATGTAACAGGAATCAAGTTTTTATTAAAAATTTCAAAGGGTGGTTAAAACAAATCCTGAATAAATGAAAAAAATTGGCCATTAATATTTCCCTTAAGTCCTTACCATAATTCCTTTCTTACATTTAAAACTAGTTTCTAATTCTCTAAACACTACAATCCACTCTGCAACAGTTCAAATAGTGATGGAAAGACATAGGATAAGGTTTATGGAGGATTACGTGCTAAATGTACATGACTTCACATATTAGTTGCATAATCCTAAAAATATTGTAAAATGGTGAAAATGATACCTTCTTACTCTATTATGACCCATCTTAAGTTGGGAGTGGTGGGGGGAGGGTATATTTGATTTTGAAGATAAATAAATGGACCATTGTAAGCATTTACTTCCTCACATTTTTAAAACTTTTTCTTTATTGTCATGAAATGGTAGGAACTGGTGGAACCAGAAAAGGGCTATTAGTATGATATGGATAATTTACTGTGTGTTTTAGTATAGCACTCACAATGTTCTTCAGACATCTGAGAATGGATGTTCCCTGTCCTAAGGAATGACAGATAGATAGAGAATAGGATCAGGGCTGGCCTTAGTGAAAATGGCACCCTGGTTGAACTTGTGTTTTGGTGCCCCTGACCCTTGTGGGTAAGCCCCGCATATTTCCCCAGGCACCCAAGGGATCCCCAACCCCTGCACTCCCATCCTGTGCTCTCTTTACCACTAGCCCCTGCATTGTGTTCCCTTTGCCCCCATGGGCGGTGAGTTATATGGGCTCGTGGTGCCCAGGCTCCAGCAATATTTAGAGCCGGGGGCCCTGCTCCACCAATATTTGGAGCTGGGTCTTTCCCCCGGCTCTGAATATTGCTCCTCCCCCCTGGTCCCAGAGCATCCCCGGAGGAGAAGAGGAATTGTAATGGGGCGCTGCAGCCCCGCAGCCCCTATTGCGGCAGGCTGGCCCCGCCCCTGTGCCTTTGCGGCGCATGCACACACTGCGCGCCAGACAGGGGTGACGGGATTCGGAGGCCAGCCCCACCCCGCCCCCGCACTCTTGCGGCGCATGCTCACACCACGCGCCGGGTATTTTAAATGCCAGCAGCGTGGCAGACAAGGGAGGGAGTCCACCCAGGCCCCGGTGGACTCCTTCCCCCTTGTCTGCCATGCCGCCGGCATTTAAAATACCCGGCGCGTGGCATGAGCTCAGCTCAGCTCAGCTCAGCTCAGGGAAGTGCCCGGGCCGTGAGCTCAGCTCAGCTAAGGAAAGTGCCCACCCTCCTGCAGCAGCCAGAACCCAGCAGGCAACCCCGCGGGGCGGACGCTCAGACTCCGCAGCCCCAGAAGAAACGGGCAGCGGACGCCGGAGCGGCCTATGCCCCCCCGACAGACAGTGGGGCGGCAGGGCCTGATCGCAGACTCCAGCCCCGCTGCCCTGCAAGCTGGAAGGCAAAAGGTAGGGGAGGGGGAAAATAGGGGGAAGGGGTGGGAGAGGAAGGGGCTTGTGCTGAGGGGAGGGGGCAGGGCAGGAGAAGAAAGGGGAAGGCACCAAGGGGCAGGGTGCAGGAGAGACAAATGCCAGGGGGCCAAGTGCAGACAATGAGGAAAAGGGCAGGAGGGGAGGTGTCAGTGGGAGGGGACAGGGTGATGCTGGGAGAGGAGGGTAAGGGCATTGGGAGCTGGAGGTGGTGCTGGGAGAAGGTTTGAAAGAAGGGGTGGGCATGAGGAAGGCGGGGATGGAGCAAGTCATATGTGAGGGCACAGGGGCATGAGGGGAATGGGGGCAGAGGGTGGTGAGGGGTGGGCATCAGGGAAAAAGAGGACAAAGGGGCAGGGGCAGTGAGGGAAGGGGGACGCACCAGCAGGGTGCAGGTGCCAGGGATTCTGGGGTGAAGCAGAAGGGCAGACACCTTCAGGGGAGGACCAGCACCAGAGGAGAGAGGCAGGGCAGGTGTGTAGAGGAGGTGTTAGGAGGGGATGAGAGGTAGCTCACATGATCAGAGTGGGGCTACTAGAAGAGTGGGCGCAGGGGGGAGAGAAGGGCTGGTGGAGGGGGGCAGGTCGCAGGAGGGCTGAGGGCAGTGAGAAGGGCAGGAGTCAGGACAGCAGAGGAGGGTGAGGGGTTGGGGGGGCAGCAGGCACCAGGGGAGCTGATGGAACAAGGGGAGGAGACATGGCAGCAGAGAGAAAAGGTAGAGGTTTAAAAATATGTATTAATAACTTGGGTGCCACAGTGGCACATCAAAACAAGCCACATAAACTCAGTACTGGTGCACAACACAAAATTCATTCTGCTTGTGGGAGGAAACTCTTAGGCTATGTCTACACTGGCGGTTTCTCGTGCAAGGGTTCTTGTGCAAGAAGTCTTGCGCAAGAACACGTCCACACTGCCTTGTGCGAACTGTGCTTTTGCACAAGAGCATCCATGGCAGTGTGGACGCTTCTCTTGCCCAAAAAAGCTCCGGTGGCCATTTTAGCCATAGGGGTTTCTTGAGCTAGAAATCCCTGCCGAGCATCCACACTGCCCTCTTGCGCAAGAGAGCTTACACCTGTTAGAAAAGAGCGTAGCTCTTGCGCAAGACACCCTCTCTTACCACGCCGTACTGTAAATTTCCTTGCGCGCAAGAGCAGGCGGGCAGTGTGGATGCTCTGTGGGTTCTTGCACAAGAACGGCTGTATTTGCACAAGAAGCCACGAGTGTAGACATAGCCTTAGAGGGAACACTTCCCCCAGCTCTCTGCCCCCGAGTTAATGTCACACACATTGGGTTAATGCTACTGCAGGATAGCTGCATGCGGGGGGGTTTGGTGGGAGCCAAACTAATCCCTGTTGGTAGGAGGATGGTGGGAAAAGCCCTTCGAGAGGGGTGACATGACACCTTTTACTTCTGGTCATGTGTCCATCTTGCCCTGAGCGTGTTACCTCCAGAGGCGTAGCTAACTGGGGGGTTGGCAGGGGGCGTGGCTAATGGAGCACCACCAAAAATTATACTAACTTGCCGCCCATGTTTGCCCCAACCTCTGCACAGTGCCCTCTTCATCCCAACGCCTGCACTTTCCTCCCACCTATGCTCCTAACCCCAGCCCTGCACGTCCAGCATGTCCTGTCACACTGCCTCTTGCCCAGCACCTTCCACCCTCTTTGCCCAGCAACACCCATGCCCAGTTGTCCCTCACCCTCTGGCTATGGCGTCCTGGGCTTGGGCCCAGTTTACCCAGCCCTAAGGCCGTCCCTGGTTAAGAAAGGGGAACAGTAAATAGGGATTTAAAAAAAGCACAACAAATCTGCTTGATTCACAGTTGGAATCTTGCACTGTTGGGACTCACTGTCAGAAACACAGCAGCAGCATGGCTTTATGTGAGGAATCAAACGTGGAAAGCTTGAAGCACATGTTACATTTGTGAGGGTATGGAAGGAAAATGAGGAGGAAACTGCTGTTCATGGTAAATTCCTATAACAGGTTGAACCTCTCTAGTCTGGCACTCTCTGGTCCAGGAACATCTGTGGACCAGCATGATTTTAGTTAGCCAAATGTCCACTTACCATGGGTGTGACCAAGTTTCCTGTGGTCTCATAAAGGTTGTTTGTGGCCACCTGTCCTGGCTCTCAGTATTCAGTGCTGTTATTTAGCTCTAATTTACTCCAAATGTCTTCTAAGAGCCCAGTAAGAAGTAGAAGTGTTGGCAATGCTACTGGCTGATATGGACTTCCCATGGTTTGGCAAATTCTCTGGTTCGGCACCAATTGGGACCCATGGGCGCCGGACCAGAGAGTTTCAACCTGTATTTCTCCTCACTCCTGCATCCTTTGGGATAAGTCTTCATAGTTCTGTTGAGTTCAATGGAACTTTGACAGTTTATAGCAACTGAGAATCTGCCTCTTGATCTTGACCAATTTTATTCCTTTAGTCCACAGTTTCGACATGTGGACACAGAAGTCTCCATGTGCGAAGCTATCCTTGATGGCAGAATTCAGTCAAGTAATAATTTAAGCTAGAGAGACTATTTAAGCAGCTCTTTTGATTTAATTACAGGGAAATCCCCAGATATGCAGTGATGCATGTCATAGATCTGAAGCCTATGTTGTCGATGAGATTGAGAATTCTAATCTTCTTTCAGATACTGTATAACTATTCCACTCTTATAATACTGTTCCAAGGCCCATGGGGATTTCCTTTGCAGGTGAATCCTAATTCATGTGCCCATATTGTTATACCCTATTCTCTGATTAGGACTATTTTTAGTGAAAGCTGATACTCCTATGAAAATATATGTTGAAAAACAGCAATAGGGCTACAGCTAAGGTCTTAGAAAAATCTGTCTCTGTATTACTGAAAACTGATTTGCAGTGGGGGACCAGATCAAAATTCTATTCTTTGTGTAAGTGGGGGAATGGTCCCGCTACTGTGGGGAACTTTTCTGGCTTCTATACCACCCCGGTGAAATGGACCAACGAAAGGATCTGAGTTCCCGCTCCCACTTCCTTTACCCCACGGCCTCCCTGATCCTAAGGGCTCCCCTTCCACTCTCCTGAGTAGCAGAGTCCTCGAAACCCCAACAAGGCTGGGCCCAGGTTTCCTGGGGCTTAATTCCCGACCTTGTAGTCACTTGGGGCAGTGGCTAGGGTGTCCCCACTCCGGGGTGCTCTCTTCACACTGGATGCTTTCTTGGCCCAGTGATCATTTCATAAAGTTCAAAGCAAATACAATTTATTAAACATCAACTGATTAAAGAGAAAAGAATAAGAAAAAATGAGAATGGTTAAATGAGAACACACAGTCCTGCTCTGTAGCATGGGGACATCAAAACAGCAGTCTGCAGAGTGTAAGGACAGTTCACAGTCTGTTACTTATAGGTCCCTTATAGATCCTGGCCGTGCTTCAGGGGGGCTGCAGGCTGGACACGCTTGCTCTGGCAGTGACCACACGGCCTCAGGCTCTAGGTGGCAGGACCCCTCTCCCAGTCTGGCCTGCAGGGCCTCTTGGCTGGTGGTGTCCCCTTGCCCAGAGCCTCTCCCCCCACTTTGCTGGTCCCAGCTGCTCACCACACCCAGCTGCAGGCTGTGCTGCTTTGCCAGTCTCTAGTTCGTGTTGCTTCTCTGTCCCCTTTGGCTCTCTGATCACTGCCAGTCTGCTGCTCAGCACAGGATCTGCGCTCCTTGGGCTGCGTGTGCCTGGCTCTGTTGCTGCAGGTCTGCCTCTCCACACAGCTTGCACTCCTTTGGCTGTGTGTGCCTGGCTCTGTTGCTGCAGGACTGCCTCTCCACACAGCTTGCACTCCTTAGCTCTCTCTTCTTGCTCAGAGAGACCCAGCAAAATCCCAGCTCACATGGAGGACGGGGCCTGGCCTCTTACTTTCCTCACTGGCCTGTCCAACCTGTCAATCAGGCCGAGCTGGAGTGTTGGCTGCTTTCCATTTTCTCTGGGGTCTGTCAGTCTCAGGGCCCTGATTTCTCATGGACCCTTCCCCTTTTGATACTGGGAGCTGGCAAACCAAAAACTCCCACAGAATTTTAGTAAGGGGCTAACAGTCCCCTTACATTTGCTACACATACTGTGACTTAAACACGTATAAACTTAAGTCACTTGGTCACACTTGTCAATTTTATACTTACATTTTTAGAAAGTAATTGGTAATCTTAGATGACCAGCTAGAAACACCTTTAAGGAGCCTGTTTTTCAGAAAGTGCTGTGTACTCAAGATCCTTTTAAAGTGTCTCAAGTTGGGTAACCAAATATTTATACCCTTTGCACAGTAGTTGAGCTACATCATCTGTGGGGAATTAATCAATTCTTCCACAGCACATGGTAAGAGGAATGTACGGTGAGGAATGATGTCTTCTTTACCCCTTGACATCCCATCCTTAAAGCTTGTCTTTGACTGGGAGAAGCACTGTGATGTTTGTTTGGTCCTTTAAATTCTTTACAGTGATTTCTCTGTTTTCTAATAGAGCACACAATAAAAGTGTTGATATTCCAGTTATGCAGAATCCTTTCCTGCCCAGAATGGGAAGTCAGTCTATCACCCTTCAAAAGAAATATATATTTCATGCTTGAAGCCTTTATAAAGGATGAAAATAATCTAGAGAATTTTTCCAAATTCCTTTTTGAAAGGTTGTGTCCTCTTTACATGCTCACATCTAGCTCTAATTTGCTGTGAGTCTCACTAATTCTTTGTCTCTCCTCACATCTTCATGACTAAGAGATTGTGTAGCTTATATGGGTAGAGTATAAGAGGAACTGATTACAAGGATCTTTTATTGATAGGTTTGACATCTCATCATTTTTATTTGTCCTCTGCTCTTGTATATTTAATTTTGTGTAGGTAAGCATTAGACAATCTGTATTCCTGTTCAATTGAGACTTGACCTCCTTGACAAAAAAGTCTCAGCTAGAAGGACCATGTTTGTCACTGTTTAAATGACAAACCATTCTGGGCACCTCTGCTTTTAAGCACTACCATGAAAAGAAAATATACCATTTCAGTTTTACCTGCTCCGGTGTCAAAAATTCTCCTGCAGATGCAAAAGTTTGTCACTCATTGTTACAATGAAGTATAATAACTACTGAAAATATCAAGATAACAAGTATGCTGGGAAAAC
Organism: Rafetus swinhoei; assembly: GCA_019425775.1. NCBI lineage: Eukaryota > Metazoa > Chordata > Testudines > Trionychidae > Rafetus > Rafetus swinhoei. The sequence continues at coordinate 226,133,629 of CM033424.1, forward strand.
AAGTTTAAGTCAATTACTGGCACAGATTTTGAAGCAGACTGAAAGTCAGGGAACAGTGGTGCTGGAAATTAAAGCAGACATAAAAGCCTCTTAAATCAAACCTTCTGACCTGATAGAAAATCCTTGATGACATCATTCTTCAACAGTTCTATGTTATATGTAATTCTAATGAATAATTACTTGTCTGTGGAAATCCAAAATGTTAAATGTGACCTTCTAATCTTTTTTTGTGTCAGCTTTGTAAAACAAGGATAGAAAACAGAATATTTATAGTAATAAGGAGATTAGCGTTCAATGCACAAAATACACTTGGTTGCCAGATGGTCCACAATTATCATTATATTATTATCACTATATTATTATCACCTTATTATCACATAACTGTGATTGTACCTTGGGTTCAGCTAAGCTGTGATGTCAACCTGGGTGAATTTCAGACTGATGCTATGTCAACAAGCCAAGTTTTACTATCACGTTGTTGACATGTGTGTCTTGATCATTCGGACCAAGATAGCAAAGCTAAAATTATTCCTAGTTAGTTCTGTAAATATGTTTGAAAGTAGTTGATCCCTATATGTCCTAGTAGGATATCTTCTTTAATATGTTCTCTTTTGAAAATATTGAATTAAAAATAACTAAAAATGTGGATAGCTAACCAGCCTGCATTACCTAGTGTATTAATATCAGTAAAATATTTCAGAAATATGTAATCATCCTACAAAACTGTGTAGCTTTACATATACATATGGTGGCATAGTATAAGTATGGGATGGATGTATTGCAAAGGAAGGTCATCACAAATGAATGCCAATAAACTCTTTACTAAGGTACACTATGGTGATATAGTCTGCAAATGCCACACATCTCACACACAATCTATTTTAAAATTAGTTTACATCTGTCAAATATATTAAAAACCTCTCTTAGCCCTGTTCCATCCCCTATTACTGGTTTACCAAAACTGTGGGGTTAAAATAAGACAGAGATGGAAAACACATGCTACAGCGGCCTACTAAAAATAGTTAAGATGCGCTGTATATAAGTGATGGTCTTAATATTAAGGACAGTGTCTAAATCCCATGAGTAGATCTGGATAAAGGAAGTGGTCTCCAGGTGAGCCAACAGACTCACCAGGCCCCTAGCAAGATGAGGGGGCTGGATCTGTGCTCCTCAAAGGAGCAGGGCAATGAGCAGAAGGGGCGGAGCCGGGGAAGTCAGCTTTGAGCACTGCAGGGTTCTGCAGCATGCTGTGTGGGGCTCCAGCGATGATTTAAAGGCCCAGTGGCTCCGGCCCCCTTTGAATAGATGGGCCTTAGGGCGATAGCTTCCTTTGTGCCCCCCTTGCTCGCTGGCCTGGTGGTCTCATAACTTTTAGTGAATCAACTAGGGCATTCAGCTTGGATGCGAGAGGCACAAATTCAATTCCCTTCTCTGCCTGATATGGGGAAGGGATTTGAATGTGAATTTCCTCTTGGCTAACAGCTAACTGCTGTAGTTATGGGTATGGTATATTCTGGCAGGGGTCTTTCTCAGTCTCTCCTGTTGAAGCTACTCCACTTTGTACCTTAACTCATCATTGGAGCAGTCTACCATGTCCCAAGGGAGTGGCTCAACTAGCAGGATAATCTTTCCTGTACAGTTTCCTTGACTATGCCTTATAATAATGAATGACTATGAATGACAATGAGTAGTCATTGGTGGACAGGGCAGGATGGATGGAGAGAAGGAGATGGACCAGGGAAAGAGAAGCTACTTCTACACTGTACTACACTTCTTCTATATTGAATCAAAAATAGCTTACATCTCTCAAATAGATTAAAAAATGGTTAGTCCTGTTCCAGCCCCTATTACTGGCTTACTGGAACTGTGGGGTAAGCAACAAGTCTTAGAGCTTGGGTCAACTGACTGGGACCCATACTTGAAATAGCAATGTAAATGTTCCTGCTCAGGTTAAAAGCCAAGCTCTGACATTTGCTGAGTGGAGTGGGTCTCTGAGCGTGGCTGGCCACGTCTGTTCTGCTGTTTTTAGTTCTGTAGCACAAGCCCCATGAGTCTGACCAGAGCATTGAGACTCGTTGTCATGTTTTTAAAAAATATTTCTGTACCTAAAGAGGTGCTCCATAGCCTAGGTTAGAGTACTCATCTAGGATATGACAGACCCAAGTGCAGATTCCTGTTTCAGTTATTTAATTAATTATACAAAGGGGAACACAACTGCAACAGAAAAGACTTAGGTACTTCCTTGTAATGTGGGAGACCCCAATTCAAATCCCTCCTCCACATTAGGCATAGCCTGGGAAGGGAGTGAAGCTAGGTCTCCCACATCCCAGATGAGTATCCTAATGACTGGGCTACAGGTTATAAGGAGGGTAGCTGCTCCTTTACTCATTTTTAATCTTGTCCTCTGCTTTTGTTAACATGCTTGAAGTTGGGTGAAATTAAATATTTAATTCAACCTGACAAAATTTTCAACCTGAAAAATCCATTATTTGCCCAGCTCTACTCATGAGAAATCTCTTCTTGTTTTATTGTTGGGCTACACTCTGTGTAGAAGAGAGGAAGGTTTCTGACAGCTGCTAAGGACTATTACCCATTTTGTTGTCCTCCTTCTTGTTAAGAATTTCTCTTCTTCTGCCCTGTCCTGCAGACACAACCATCTCTGCTCTCTGCGGATTACCAATCCCAGGAATTCACCAGGGGTGAGGAGAAGGGGGAAGAGACCAGTCACATTAGGAATTCAAACAAGGCGTGAGGAAGAATATGAATAGAGGCAGGAGTGTGGGTCAGAACCAATTAGATATTTTGTCCATTTAAAAAAAATAAATTAAGCTTTACCAAAATCAAAATGTGAAAAGTTTGATTTGACAATTTTCAACCAAAAAACTGAAAAAATTGTTTCAAATTGAAATGTTTTTAAAAATCAAAATAAAATGAAAACAAAACCCTTCACTTTGAAACAACCCTGTTTTGAATTTTGTTGTTGTTGTTGAGGAAATCACAACTTTCTATGGAAATGTTTGAGCAAAATCATTTAACTTGAAACTTCTCACAGAAATAAAGTTAGACTTTCCAACTATCTTGTGTGTGGAAAAGGGATGATAAGAAATGTGTTTCTCTCTTGGCTCTCTGTGGAGAGTACTTAGGATGATGCACTATTCTAGTGTAGCAAGGGGTAGAGTACCTTAGTTGCAAATTCCTCAGGCTAAAATAAATCAAATTACATTCAAATGCTTGTTCTGCATTTACAGTCCCTAATTCCTCTGAGTCCTGTGTACTTGCTGTTCTCACATGTAACCACCTCTAGCTACAGTTGTTTTTGGCCTCTTTTCCATAGCTCTTTATCATCGTAGGAATTCTACAATAGCTTGCTCACAACCCAGCCTACTGTTGCAGACAAAGACTTTGCAGTTTTACCCCCCCCCCTTAGAATGGTTGGGAAAATCATAAATCACCTTTTTTCCTCTCATGTATCCTGCTTCTTTTAGAAAAAAAAAATTACTGGGAAGAATCCTCCCCAATTAAAAACAAAATCTACACAAGGGATAAGCTCTCTTCCTCAACAGGAAGTAAAGCCTTGCTTCCCTGAGGCACCTGTAAATTATCCCAGGTGAGGTTGCTGAAGTTCTAATAAGGATGACTCATCACAGGTCTTTCAGCAGGTGAACCAGTTTCTTCACAGTAGGCAGAAGAAAATCTTTAGCTAATGTTTGTGAGACATTTGCAACGTTTGCAGAACCTCTGCTTTATCATGGGCAAGTGAATTTGGCTGCAGTCCTGCAAGTTCCTTCACAGGACTGTACTCCTGTGTTTATGCAGTGTCCTATTGAAATGCATACTTTGAAGGACTGGCTGCTGTTTTGTTTTGTTTTGAAAAAGATTCCAGAGTGGTCCAGAAAAAAATTGTACGAATCTACATGAGATAACTGAGTGGTGGAATTTGTGTTTGGAAGAGTTAGGAGCTAATTGAATGCTGTGAGCAATCACATGTACCCAGATAGTTTGTTATTGTTTTGCACATGGTCAGGGGGCTGGAAACACTGTTGGCTACGTCTAGACTGGCATGATTTTCCGCAAATGCTTTTAACGGAAAAGTTTTTCCGTTAAAAGCATTTATGAAAGAGCGTTTAGATTGGCACGACGCTTTTGCGCAAAAGCACTTTTGCGGAAAAGCGTCCGTGCTAATCTAGACGCGTTTTCCAAAGAAAGCCCGATCGCCATTTTCGCCATCGGGCTTTTTTGCGCAAAACAGTCCTGAGCTGTCTACACTGGCCCTCTTGCGCAAATACATTTGCGCAAGAGGGCTTTTTCCGAACGGAGCAGCATAGTATTTGCGCAAGAACACTGACAATCATACATTAGATCGTCAGTGTTCTTGCGCAAATTCAAGCAGCCAGTGTAGACAGCTGGCAAGTTTTTCCGCAAAAGCGTCGGCTTTTGTGGAAAAACTTGCCAGTCTAGACACAGCCTGTTAAGTTTAATCAGCTCTGCTCAGGAAGCTTGATCCACCCACAACTACATTAGATATAAAACATTAAACTTGTAAGCCACATTTTACTATTCCTGGCCAAACTCACCCTTCTGAGGCACCAACCATTTGAAATATGGAAGATCTTTTGATTTTGTTTGAAGCAGGCTGTGGAGGGCTGAACAGTCCCCAAGCCCCTCATTTAAGCAAATATAATAAGCACTTCTGAATGTATTTTAGAAGATAGATGTAGATTTGCACAGAGATATGAAGTAAATATATTCATGTAAAAATGAATGATGAATTTATAACAATGAATCTAAAAATGTCTGCCAAATACTAAGTAATGTATAGCTGACCATAAGAACTTTAATATGTTTTGCATGAAGAAGGTAAAAATGGGTCTGAGAGGGGTGGCTTTAAATGTCAGATAAAATCTCCTCCATTAATGAATTAGACTGTAAAACAGTGTAATTGTTAACCTCAGTGGAGTTTCACTTGCTTATAGCAGGTCTGAATTTAGCCATAAATGACCCAAAGGATTAAGTGAGTTTTTTGCTCCATTGCTGTTTTATGATTATCTTTCTTACTTGTATAGACTGTGCTTTCACCAAAAAAGGTAGCAAGTTCTAGTGGATTAAGCCTGAGGTTCTATCCCGGCTGTGCCTCCAGCTCCTTGTCTGGTCTCAAAAAAGCAATGTTGTGCATTTGTGACTCTGTATCTCAACTTGTGAAATTGGGATATTAATATTTCCCTTTTGTACAGGCGCTTGTGAAACTGAATTAGTTTGTATAACACCACTGAAAAGATTGTGGTATTATAGACATAGTTTAAGAGGGTTTTAATTGTTTGTGGGTAATACTGTTGGAATAATAAACATGTTCGATTTTAAAAATGGATGTTAAACAATTGGATTCCTAACCTGAAATTAGCATGTTACATTTGGAGAACACCCAACTGATGTTATGTACTTCATTGGGACACAGATTCAAGAAGGCCATGAGCATTGGTTGAAAGGGCTGGACTGGCAATCCATAGCCTGTAAGGATATCTCTGTATTCGGTAGCAGAAAGACTTTGCATTGGTATGGGTTTTTTTCATAAAATAATTGGCTGCAAAACGAAGCTGTGTATTTTAGCATAATTTGGCTTTTTTAAAACTTTAATGAGCTTGAGGATTCAGCATTGAACATTTGTTAACTTTATGCTCTGCAAGTTATTCTAACTAGTATGACATTTTATTGCAGCATTTTTGCCACAAATATTATATAATAGCCCTTACGAAAACACTGCTCTAAAATCTGTATAATTAAACACAGGATAAAGAGTCAAATACTAGTAACAGATATGTAATAATGTCTGAAGATAAACATAAATCTCCTCAGTACTAATTCATTCCACTGACTGTTCTAAGGGAAAAGAAGGAATCTCTCTTCTTTTCTCTTTTTTAAGCTAGACAGCTGCACTTTGAACATATTTTGTTTTTCACACTGTCTCTTTTGAGGTGTTTATAATGCAGTGTGATTAACTGGAAATTGGATCAGTCTGTTTTCAGTGGAAGGAATCTTTTAATACTGAGGAGAAACTTTTTATGAGGAAAGCTTTTAAATTTCTGGCACATGAGTATGATTCTTCAGAGCGTGCTTGCTCATTTGTTTGGTGTATATACTGGAAGCATCCTTTTGAATTTCCTAGATACCAAGGACTCACTTCATAAAGTGAAGGACAACAGAGAAATCATTTACATGAGTGTAAAGAGGATATAAAATGCTGTTGATTCAGAATGGTGGCATCGTATCCTTGCTTAATAGTAGTGTAAATTAATATACAAAATACAGGGCAACGGAGAATCAGGCCCTAAAGATGCTCAATAACGTGTAGTCAGGGCTAGGTATTTGTGGTCACTGAGGTGCTATGCAGCAGGGCTCTTCAGAACCAGAATCAGATGGTTGAAGTGCAGTGGGGGGAAGGTTGGGAAGAGTAGAGGATCCTGTTACACATCTACGGAACGTCTAGACAGCAGTGTTATTTTGGAATAACTGACAATATTTCAAAATACCATAGTGACCATCTACACAGCAAGCCATTATTTTGAAATAATGTCAAGATGGAGGACTTCTTACTCCGACTCCTGTAACCCTCTTTTCACAAGGAGCAAGGGAAGTTGAAGGAAGAATGTTCTTCCTTCCACTTCCTGCTGTTTAGACAGCTTAATTCAGATTTTGGCACTATTTCAACTTCAGCTACGCAATTGACATAGCTGAAATTCATATCTTAATTTTATTTCCCCTGCTGCGCCTCTCCCTTTGAAATGGACAAGAGCTGCATGTGGCTCTTGTACATTTCAAAGGGAGAGGTACAGCAGCAGGGGACCCAGTGCCAGCGGGACTGCTTCGGTCCCTGCTAGCACAGGTTCCTCACTGCCCCTCTGCCTCCCCTGCCCCACTGCAGAGACAGTGCTCCCCCCCCCTTTGGTGTGTCTGTTACAGAGGCAGCAAGGCAGGGGAAGTGACTGTTCGTTTACATCTCTAGTTTCTGGGCACCTCATGATCTTTTTAACATATTTATCCTCACAGAACCTCTGTGAGGTAAAGGACTTAAGTGGGGGCACTGAGAGGTTAAATGATGGGTCTGAGACCTACTGTGTAGTCTGTGATATAGCAGGGAATCTAGCTCAGGACTCTGGGGTTCCTTGCTAACATCTTGACCCCCGGAGGGTCTTGAGGTTATGTTGAGGGGTCCATTGTACACGTTTTGTGTGGGGACTGGGTAAGGCAGTCTTTCCCTTGTTGAGGGAGGTTTGTCTATTCCCAAGGGTGGGGAGATCCCATCCCTCTGAGAAGACTAGTAAAAATAGATTCACAGCCAGGGGACTATAATCACAAAATTTGTGTTTTTCACATGTGGAGGAAATGAGAAATCCCCAGTTGGGGACCCTATTATTGGGGAGCTACCCTTTCCCAAAAGACCAAGGCTGAGGATGAACTAAGATAAAAAGTTACTTCGGGAAAAAATGACTTTGAAATTTCAAATGTTTTTCCTTATTTGGCCAGCTGTAGTTTTTGGTAGTATCATCTGAGCTGGGAAGAGAGCAAGCAACTTAAGCTCAGTCAGCAGATGGGTCAAAGAAAAATAGTGAGGATAGTGTGACAGGGTGGGGACAGAGATGAAGGTTTAAGGTGGGAGTGATGGGAGGTAGCTTTGGCAAAGTAAGTGCTCAGTCAATTAGTGAAATACAGAACAGAAATCACATGATGCAAAATGGGAAATTGAAATGGTAACTAAATGAGGCAAGTAAATCAAGTGACAAATCAGGCTGGGGCTAAAGTGCTGTGTGTATTGGATAATAAAACAGTTTGCAGTAAAGTAAAGGAATGCTTTCCAAAGGACATGCTTTATTTGCTCCCTTAGGATTTATTGAGCTACTTGGAAATCAATGAGAGTGTTCTCTATGAACTTCAACAGGAACAGGATTTGGGTCTTGTTATCTTGGTAAATCACTTCCTCTAGACTAGACAATAGGGGCATCCAGGTCATTTGTTAGCGCTAGTCTTAGAATGATGTGGCTGGCAGTTGTGTTATGCTTATTGTATTACCTGGAAAATAAAGCTATCTTCCTCCAGAGCGCATCCCATCTATGCCAGTCTCAGATATATTCTGCCTGGAAAATCAGAACTGAAGGTCAGAAGTGCAGGCTATTGATCATACTTACATTGGCCCATTGCTAGGTGCTAAAACTTGAACGATAGAGATACCTCAAATTACCTGAGTGTATAATTTATTCTTACCTGCCATTTTACCTTTACTGATTGCTGTACATCCAAGATAATGATCTTCTGAGTTCTGGTTCCATGATGATTCATGTCAGGGAGCTCTAATATCACAGAGGATCTCTCTGCAGGCACTACCTCAGAACCTTTTTTTTTTTCAGGTCCTTTACCAAATTCAGTATTTAGGTTAAACATTTCATACCAAATTCAATAAAGGTGTAATGGTGTAATTCTGTTTTGTGATCCACACATGCAGACAATTCACAGATATACAAGTTGAACCAGTTGTTCTAAATTCCTTATACTAATCATGGCTTTCTTGTTTCAGAGGTGTTGTCAAAGTTGACATAAATCTGCAGAAAGTGGATATTGACCAGTGTTCAAGTGAGGGATGGTTTTCAGGAACTCACAAATGCCATCTCAACAATTCTGAGGTAAGAACATTAGAGAATCAAAACTATCTTTCCATCATGTAACACTTTGTGTGTTGTGTTGTTTACTATTTTTCTTTGCAGGCAGTATGTGCTGTAAAGGGTTTTCTGTGCCTCAAGGTATTACACTTAAACTTCCATGGTGGGGGTGTCCTTTATCCGGGAACACCTGTGGTACAGAGGAGGATGTGGCTCTGCACGTTGCCATTCCCTCTCCCCACCAGTTGGGAGAACGGCAGCATGCAGAGCCACTTTCCCTTGCTACTTCCATAGCAGCAGGGGGGCAGTGGCAGGGGAGCATGGAGCCACATATGCCTGTGGAGTGGGGCAGCAGGTAAATGCCCCATCCCCTCATGCTCAGGCCACACAATACCTTCCCTAACCCGGTAAACTCAGGGTTGCGGATTAAAGAGGTTTAAGTGTATGGTAGTATAAGAATAGTAGGAATATGAGCACAACATAAAACTGAATCTCCCTTATTGTGCAGACATAGCAGTGTTAGCAGCAAAGAAGATTATCAGTGCAATGGCTTATGAAGTTCTGCTTGAGAATCAAACAATAGGCATCACTTTATACAATGTCTTAAAATAGCCATGCAATGAAAGTGTATTACTTTTGACTGGGCAGCCCCCCCTTGCTTTTGTATATGCATTTGGAAGCGTAATATGCACTAAGTGGAAAAATTGGATTTTGTAATTTTTTCTTTGAAAACAGAAATGATAACAATTTGACAGAGCTGAATAAATATTTCAGTGTTCTATTTCTTCCTGCATCACTTCTCTCCCTCCTCAGTCCCTCTCCCTCAAGGGTCTGTGATTGGCTCAGCTTGTAGCTACATCACAGTTCATCCAAAGTGGACAATCACCTGTACACAATGAGACTTTGAAACTGGAATACTGAGCATTAGATTCTTGGCATTTTTATTTATATGGGGGGATACAAATTGGAATCTTGTCTCATTCCCCTTTACTTTCAATTGGAATTGGGCGCCCAACTACTTTTTCTATATTTTGGGGAGATTTTCAGTAGTTATTAAAAAAATCTTTTCCGTGTTCTAGCACAGAGTCCTTTCTTAGATTCTTCTGTTGTTCCTTGGGACAGATTCTTCCCTCCCAGCAAAGTTTAACTTGTATGTTTTCATTTAACTTGCTTCATCTCATATATTTTTAAACATATTTAAAACCAACTGTTAATTAGCATAATAACAAACCTTTAGGCACAATTTTATGCCTAAGCAGCAAATAGAAAGTTCCTCTATGGAGGATTTGGAGAATGTAGGAAAGACTAAGAGGAAATAGTAGGAAGAAACTTAGTAAAAGAAGCTGGTTAATTCTTCACCTCAATATCCTAGTCCGATGATTTTAGGGGCATTTGTGTGCAATCAATTATCAATAAGCTTATTTTATTAGGCTTAGTAATATCCCATGAGCTGTTTAAGTACATTTATCAAACGCATTGCCATAGTATTTGAATACTCTTAGTCCTATTGCTCGTGCAGAGACCATATAATTCAGATTGTATGACCTGGTCTAGTCTTGTGCATAACAGACAGAATTGTTTAGTAAATTCCAGGCATTTGAAAGTGTTGAAATCCAGCCTGTACTGTAGGTCTCTTAAAGCCTGATCCAAAGCCCATTGAAATTAATGGGAGTTTGTCTTCATTGACTTAGTTGGATTGGATCAGAGTTGAAGGGTATGGTTTAGAAATCACAGATCCTCTAAAACATCTTATGCTGGCCACTTCAGGCACTGGAATTGGTGGGCCATTGGCATTATCTAGTAGGCAACTCTTATGTTTCTATTCTGTTTACTGCGTACTTAATCTCTAAATGTAAAGGAGACCCCCTCCTCCCTGCCCCACTCTCTGGCCCACTCTCTTTAAACTATGGCAACGCACCACTTACTTCTGTAGAACAAGCAAACCTGGTATATAGAGAAACAAATTTTCAAACATATGAAGAACTTTTAATGCAAATATTGCACCTCAAGGGACATAAGTGAACTCTGGCTAACATTTTTTTGGATGGTTAGTTAAACAAGATTATACTGCTGTGAAGTTACTGGCAATGACCCTTCCACAGTAAAATCTGATTATTTCAAATCTCATAAATATCTGCTAGTGACACTTTTCTATCAATAACATAAACTGTCAGGATACATCTACACAGCAGCGTTATTTCAGAATAACTAACGTTATTCTGAAATAACATAGCACGTGTCTACACTGCAAGCCTTTAATTTGGAAATAATGTGGATCTGGAGGACTTCTTACTCTGACTCATGGTAACGGCCATTTCACAAGGAGTAAGGGAAATCGATTTCCTGCCAAGTTAAGCTATTTTAAACTTAAGCTACACAATTGACGTATCTGAAGTTGCATAGCTTAATTTGACTTTAGCCCTGCTGTGTAGACGTACCCTCAGGGACTTCTCTACTTTCCATTACAGTGTCGGTCACTCTGTCTTGTTTTTTCATTCTGGGCTTTTTGGATAGACTCTTCAGTCTAAGATGCCACTCTTCCTCTGCTGTTGCTACTTTTGCAGCTGCTGCAGTCTTTCCCTAACAGCATTTCTGCAGCATCACACTGTCTCATAGCACTTCTCATAGAATCACAGAATTCTAGGGCTGGCAGAGACCTCAGGAGGTCCTCAAGTCCAGCCCTCTGCCCAGACCAAGACCAACCCCAACTAAATCACCCCAGGCAGGGCTTTGTTAAGGTGGGACTTACAAACCTCTAGGGATGGAGATTCTACCACCTCCCTAGGTAACCCGTTCCAGTGCTTCACCACCCTCCTGCTGAAATAGTTTTTCCTAGTATCCAACCTAGACCTTCCCCACTGTAACTTGAGACCATTGCTCCTTGTTCTGCCATCTGTCACTACTGAGATCAGCCTCTCTCCATCCTCTTTGAAACCTCTCTTCAGGAAGTTGAAGGTTGCTATCAGATCTCCCTCCCCCTTCTCTTCTGCAGACTAAACAAGCCCAAATCCTTTAACTTCTCCTCGTAGGTTATGTGCTCCAGCTCCCTAATCATTTTCGTTGCCTTCCACTGGACCCTCTCCAATGCACCCACATTCTTTCTGTAGTGGGGGCCCCAGAATCGGACGCAATACTCCATATGTGGCCTCACCAGTGTCAAATAAAGGGGAATAATCACTTATCTAGATCTGCAGGAAATGCTCCTCCTAATGCACCCTAATATGCCGTTATCCTTCTTGGCTACAAGGGCACACTGTTGACTCATATCCACCTTGCCATCCACTGTAATCCCCAGGTCCTTTTCTGCTGAACTGCTACTTAGGCAGTCAGTCTCCCAGCCTGTAACAATGCTTGGGATTCTTCTGTCCCAAGTGCAGGACTCTGCACTTGTCCTTGTTGAACCTCATCAGATTTCTTTTGGCCCAATCCTCTAATCTGTCTAGGTCACTCTGGACCCTATTCCTACCCTCCATCGTATCTACCTTTCCCCCTAGCTTAGTGTCATCCACAAACTTATGATTACCTGCCCTGTGGGCGGGTGGCGTATGTGTGCACCCGGTGCAAGGAGCTCCTGACCCTCACAGACCAAGTTCGGGCTTTGGAGGCCAGGGTGGCTGAACTGCAGGAGCTAAGGGAGGCAGAGAGGTATATTGATGAGGCTTTCCGGGACACTGTAGTACTGTCCCACCTCCAGTCTGACTGCCCCAGCGCTGTTAAGGAGGATGAAAGGCTCAGGGGAAGAGAGCAGTCAATGGGAGCAGAGGGAAGCCATCCCATAGTTGGGACCCTCCTTCCAAAGGATGTTATGGTATTCTCTCACACTGAAGATACCTCTCCAGGGGGAGGGAACATCAGTTGTTAGGAAGAGGCAGGTGTTAGTAGTGGGTGATTCGATTGTTAGAAACATAGATAGTTGGGTTTGTGATGACCAGGAGAACCGTATGGTGACTTTCCTGCCTGGTGCGAAGGTTTCAGGTCTCTCGAGGCATCTAGATAGACTTATGTGTAGTGCTCGGGAGGAGCCGGTGGTCCTGGTACATGTAGGTACCAGTGACATAGGGAAGGGTAGGAGAGATGTCCTGGAGGCCAAATTTAGGCTGCTAGGAAAGAGACTGAAATCCAGGACCTCCATGGTGGCATTCTCAGAAATACTTCCGGTTCCATGCGCAGGGCCAGGTAGGCAGCAGAACTTCAGAGTCTCAATGTGTGGATGAGACAATGGTGTAGGGAGGAGGGGTTTAGATTTATTAGGAACTGGGGACACTTTTGGGGTAGGGGGAGCCTATACAGGAAGGATGGGCTCCACCTAAACCAAGGTAGATCCAGACTGCTGTCATTAAACATTAAAAAGGTCATAGAGCAGTTTTTAAATTGAGAGATAGGGGAAAGCTGATTTGTGCGGAGGAGCACATGGATCGGACGGAGACTTCTCTTAGAGGAGAGTCCATTGATGGAGATTCTCTAGGTTTTAGTCAGAAAGAGAGGAGGGGAGATGATAAAGTATGGGCCACATCAGACAAGAAAAAATCACATATACAAGAATCTAATACATCAGGGAAGGGCAGACAAATAAACAGTGGCAATTTTTTAAAGTGCTTCTACACAAATGCTAGAAGTCTAAATAATAAAATGGGTGAACTAGAGTACCTCGTATTAAAGGAGGAGATTAACATAATAGGCATCACAGAAACCTGGTGGAATGAGGACAATCATACCGGGACAATTATACCGGGATATAAAATATATCGGAAGGAAGAATAGGTCGTGAGGGTGGCGGAGTGGCACTATATGTGAAAGATAATGTAGAATCAAATGAAGTAAAAATCTTAAATGAATCAACATATTCCATAGAATCACTGTGGATAGTAATTCCATGCTCTAATAAGAATATAGCAGTAGGGATATATTATCGACCACCTGACCAGTACAGTGATAGTGATTGAAATGCTAAGGGAGATTAGAGAGGCAATCAAAATAAAAAGCTCAATAATAATGGGGGATTTTAATTATCCCCATGTTCACTGGGTACGTGTCACCTCAGGACGAGATGCAGAGATAAAATTTCTTGTTGCCTTAAATGACTGCTTCTTGGAGCAGCTGGTACAGGAACCCACAAGGGGAGACGCAATTCTCGATTTAGTACTGAGTGGAGCGCAGGATCTGGTCCAGGAGGTAACTATTATGGGACCGCTTGGGAACAGTGACCATAATATATTAACATTTAACATTCCTGTGGTGGGAAGAACACCTCAGCAGTCCAACACGCTGGCATTTAATTACAAAAAGGGGAATTATGCAAAAATGAGGAGGTTAGTTAAACAGAAATTAAAAGGTACAGTGACTAGAGTAAAATCCCTGCAAGCTGCATGGAAACTTTTCAAAGACACCATAATAGAGGCCCAACTTAAATGTATACCCCAAATGCAAAAACATAGTAAGAGACCTAAGAAAGAGCCACCGTGGCTTAACAACCATGTAAAAGAAGCAATGAGAGATAAAAAGGCATCTTTTAAAAAAGTGGAAGTACAATCCTAGTGAGATAAATAGAAAGGAACATAAACACTGCCAAATTAAGTGTAAAAATGTAATAAGAAAAGCCAAAAAAGATTTTGAGGAACAGCTAGCCAAAAACTCAAAAAGTAATAGCAAAATGTTTTTTAAGTACATTAAAAGCAGGAAGGCTGCTAAACAACCAGTGGGGCCCGTGGACGATCGAGATACAAAAGGAGCAATCAAGGACGATAAAGCCATTGCGGAGAGACTAAATGATTTCTTTGCTTCAGTCTTCACGGCTGAGGATGTTAGGGAGATTCCCAAACCTGCACTGTCCTTTGTGGGTGATGAATCTGAGGAACTGTCCCGGATTGAAGTGTCATTAGAGGAGGTTTTGGAACAAATTGAAAAACTTAACAGTAACAAATCACCGGTATCAGATGGCATTCACCCAAGGGTTCTGAAAGAACTCAAATGTGAAATTGCGGAACTATTAACTGTGGTTTGTAACCTATCCTTTAAATCGGCTTCTGTACCGAAGGACTGGAAGACCGCTAACATAACGCCAATATTTAAAAAGGGCTCTAGAGGCGACCCTGGCAATTACAGACCGGTAAGTCTAATGTCAGTACCGGGCAAATTAGTTGAAACAATAGTAAAGAATAAAATTGTCAGACACCTAGAAGAACATAATTTGTTGGGCAAAAGTCAACATGGTTTCTGTAAAGGGAAATCATGTCTTACTAATCTATTAGAGTTCTTTGAAGGGGTCAACAAACATGACAAAGGGGATCCAGTAGATATTGTATACTTAGATTTCCAGAAAGCCTTTGACAAGGTCCCTCACCAAAGGCTCTCGTGTAAATTAGGTTGTCATGGGATAAGCGGGAAGATCCTTTCATGGATTGAGAACTGGTTAAAAGACAGGAAACAAAGGGTAGGAATAAACGGTAAATTTTCAGAATGGAGAGGTGTAACTAGTGGTGTTCCCCAAGGGTCAATCCTAGGACCAATCCTATTCAACTTATTCATAAATGATCTAGAGAAAGGGGTAAGCAGTGAGGTGGCAAAGTTTGCGGACGATACTAAACTGTTCAAGATAGTCAAGACCAAAGCAGACTGTGAAGAACTTCAAAAAGATCTCACCAAACTGAGTGAGTGGCCACCAAATGGCAAATGAAATTTAATGTGGAGAAGTGTAAAGTAATGCACATTGGAAAAAAAGTAACCCCAACTATACATACAAAATGAAGGGGGCTAATTTAGCTACAACTAATCAGGAAAGAGATCTTGGAGTTATCATGGATAGTTCTCTGAAAACGTCCACACAGTGTGCAGCGGCAGTCAAAAAAGCAAATAGGATGCTAGGAATTATTAAAAAAGGGATAGAAAATAAGGTGAAGAATATCTTACTGCTCCTATATAAAACTATAGTACGCCCACATCTTGAATACTGCATACAGATGTGGTCTTCTCACCTCAAAAAAGATATTTTGGCATTAGAAAAGGTTCAGAAAAGGGCAACTAAAATGATTAGGGGTTTGGAACAGGTCCCATATGAGGAGAGGCTAAAGAGACTGGGACTTTTCAGTTTAGAAAAGAGGAGACTGAGGGGGGATATGATAGAGGTATATAAAATCATGAGTGGTGTGGAGAGGGTGAATAAGGAAAAGTTATTTACTTGTTCCCATAATATAAGTACTAGAGGACACCAAATGAAATTAATGGGTAGTAGGTTTAAAACTAATAAAAGAAAGTTCTTCTTCACACAGTGCACAGTCAACCTGTGGAACTGCTTGCCAGAGGAGGCTGTGAAGGCTAGGACTATAACCGAGTTTAAAAAAGAGCTAGATAAATTCATGGAGGTTAGGTCCATAAAAGGCCAAGGGGTAAGGAATGGTGTATCTGGCCTCTGCTTGTCAAAGGCTGGAGATGGATGGCAGGAGACAAATCACTTGATCATTGTCTTCGGTCCACCTCCTCTGGGGCACCTGGCACTGGCCACTGTCGGCAGACAGGATACTGGGCTAGATGGACCTTTGGTCTGACCCAATATGGCCATTCTTATGTTCTTATAACTTGCTGAGGGTGCAATCCATCCCCTCATCCAGGTCATAAAAAAGATGTTGAACAAAACCGGCCTTAAAACCAATTCTTGGGGTAGTCCACTTGAAACCGACCGCCAACCAGACATAGAGCCATTGATCACTACCCGTTAGATCCGACAATCTAGCCAGCTTTCTATCCACCTTACAGTCCATTTATCCAGGCCATACTTTCTTAATTTGCTGGCTAGAATATTGTGGGAGACCATGTCAAAAGCTTTGCTAAAGTCAAGGTATATCACATCCACTGACTTTCCCATATCCACAGAGCCAGTTACCTCATCATAGAAGCTAATCAGATTGGTCAGGCATGACTTGCCCTTGGTGAATCCATGTTGACTATTCCTGATCACTTTCTTGTCTCCCAAGTGCTTCAAAATGGATTCCTTGAGGATCCCCTCCATGATTTTTCCAGGGACTGAGATGAGGCTGATGGGTCTGTAATTCCCTGGATTGTCTTTCTTCCCTTTTTGAAAGATGGGCACTACATTTTCCTTTTTCCAGTTGTCTGGCACCTCCCCCAGTCTCCACGAGTTTTCAAGGATAATGGCCAAAGGCTCCGCAATGACATCTGCCAACTCTCTCAGCACCCTCAGATGCATTAAATCTAGCCCCATGGATTTGTGTATATCTAACTTTTCTAAATAGTTCTTAATCTCTTCTTTCTCCACCGAGAGCTGCCCATCTCCTTCCCATACTGTGTTTCCTAGTGCAGTTGTCTGGGAGCTGACCTGGTCTGTGAACACAGAGGCAAAGAAAGCATTGAGTACTTCAGCTTTTCCCACGTCATCTGTCACTAGGTTACCTGCCTCATCCAGTAAGGGTACCACACCTTCCCTGATCATCCTCTTATTGCTAACATGCCTGTAGAAACCTTTCTTGTTTCCCTTCACATCCCTTGCTAGCTGCAATTCCGTTTGTGCTTTCGCCTTCTTGATTACACCCCTGTATGTTCAAGCAACATATTTATACTCCTCCCTAGTCATCTGTCCAAGTTTCCACTTCTTGTAAGCTTCCTTTTTGTGTTTAAACTCACCGATGATTTCACAGCTAAGCCAAGCTGGTCACCTACCATATTTGCTTTATTACTGTGCATTGGGATGGTTTGTTCCTGTGCCTTCAATAAGGCTTCTTTAGAATACTGCCAGCTCTCCTGGACTTCTTTCCCCTTCATGTTAGCATCCAGGGGATCCTGCCCGTAAGTTCCCTGAGGGAGTCAGTCTGCTTTTCTGAAGTCCAGGGTGTGTATTTTGCTGCTCTCCTTTCTTCAGGCTCCTGAAATCAACCATCTCATGATCATTGGTTCCCAGGTTGCCACCCACATCTACTTCCCCTACTAATTCCTCCCTGTTTGTGAACAGCAGGTCAAACTGCATGTGGCCCCTAGTTGGTTCCCTCAGTACTCAGTTGACGCGGTAGAGTAGTTTTGAAAATGGAAAACCTAGTTGAAAGGACAGGATTTCAAAACTGCAGAAAGTAATAGCCATATATCCTGAGCTTTTCATTTGTTGCCCACAAAATGTTGCACATGTGCCTCATATAATAAGCTTTAAGATAAAATTGCATTGTGCATGGCAGATAATTATGCAGGCAAATAACAATAATGGTTTAACAAAGTTTGACTGTAGGAATGGTGCAAACATAGCATTAGTATATTCAAGGCAAGGATAAAAATAAGGTCATGTTATTGTTGCAGCTGCCCTTGGGACTGACCTATTAAAGCCTTTTTTGTGGTCTCAGTTGTATGGGTTCCGGTTCCTCCACTTTTCAGAAAAAGCAAAACAATAATAATTAGGTCACAAAAATGGATTTTATATCCCTAATTCAAATGTAATTTATGAAAGCAATAGAAGCTAGACACCTAGGCATTCATGAAATCTCACTAGCAGTTCATTTTTATTTTCAGGTGCCGAATACCACAGGGACTACAGTGAGCAGGGGCCAGACAAGTACTTAAACAGATGTTTCTGATCTGATCACTAAAACATGTTAATTTACAACTCAGTACAGCATTTTGCAATATCTAAGAGTGACCACATTGTGTATTTTTAAGATAACTTAATTTTTATTAGTTTAGGAAATAATAACATAGTACGCATTACTTCTGTCAAGCTGCAGATGCATTAGGAATGCTAAGAACTAAATCACATATGCAAACACAATAGCACTTATATTTTATTAAACAAAAGCTTAAATGTTACATAAATGTTTCACATTTGCAATTTCAACAGTCTCCTGAATCGCTGGCTGATGGCTGTCCTTAAACTCTTTTTTTTTTTTTAATTTTAATTTTCAAATGTTATTAACTCTAACAGACAAGTCTGCAGAACACTACATGTATGGTGCCCTTAAAATTTCTACAACTAGCTTTCATCTTCCACACTCCTGCTGTCATTTTGACTCATAGACTGAAACAGACATAAACGTTTTCCTGCTTTTTTAACTCCCAGTCAGTTTCTTAGCTATGAGTGAATTATACCAAATGATGAAAATATTCTCTCTGTGCATGCAGAGGAAACTACTGCTGAGGAAAGTTGGCTTAGCAACTGAAGGAACTCAGTTTCAGGGTGCCCGGCTAATCACTTCCACCAGTTCAGGGAACTGACTTTGTTCAAAATATCAGCAGTAAACATTTACTGATGATATGGTTTTGATCCAGCCCTGAAATGTATTATGACTGGCATAACTGTGGAGTGTTTTTGAGATGCCCATGGCAGCAGCATCATGTTAAAAAGTCAGGAATATACCTTTGTATCTGGGGGTACATCTACACAGAATAACAGTTATTCTGAAATAACGCTGCTGTGTAGACGTTCCTTGGGGGTTAAGAATGTTCACAAGAAAATAAGGTGGTGTTTGTGTTTGATTCATTTGCTTTCTTATTGCCTGTAGTTTAACTTTCTGGTGAGGTATTTCTTTCATCAATGTCTCTTGAAGTGCCTTCCAAATTTCAACAGGATCAGCAATGCAGCAGCAATTTCTCTTAAGTTTTTAAAGGCAATGGATATAGGTTTCAGTATCCTGAGCATATCTTCTACATCAGTGATTCCCAACCTTTTCAAGCATACGGACCCCTTTTCAATCTATTAAAATTATGGACACCCAAACAATATAGCTGTTTTCAAACATTCCATTACTTGGTAATCATTTGAAATATATAATAATTCATGTTATCTAAACCAATATAGTAGTAATGAGAGAGATAATACATTTCAATGTGGACATGCTGTAACAACTTTGAGGTGCCATATATTTGTAATGAAAAAATGTTATTGGATCCACTGATCTATTTTTGCTAGCGGCCCACCTAAACCCTTCCCACCCTCTAATAGCTTTTGAATGGTTAGAATGGGGTGACGTATTCAAAAAAGAGAAAAAAAATGATAAAAAGTGACTAACCCATTAATAAGTTGACTCCAGAGTACAGTTGCAGCTTGTCACCATCAGTGTGGGCTGAGGGACGTGCAGACTGTAAGGCACAGAGCTTCTCAGGTCCCATTGGCTGCTGTTCGCCTGTGCTGCTTCCTCAGCTCCAGTCACCTCCATCCCCTGCCCATCCTCAGAGCTAGGAGGCTCTCGTGGGGAAAGGAAGCTCTGGAGCTGCCAGCTCCTTAAGGGCAGGACTTTGGGCAGGTAGGGGGCAGGAGCAGAACTTTGGGAGCATGGTAGGGGTGTGTGTGTGCTGCCTTGAGCTCTGGGTTGCAACTCGCTTTTGACGCTGTTCTCCAGTAGCTAAGAGAATGTGGGGAATGTGCTTGCATCCCGTGCATGCCTCATGTCTGGCTGGTGTGTGAGAGGCATGCACGGGATGCAAGCACTTTCCCCATGCTCGCTTAGCTTCTGGAGAACAGGATCAGAAGCAAGCCATATCCTGGCACACACAGCTGCTGCTGCTCCCCCGCATACTCCAGGGGGGAAGGGAGAAGAAAAGAAAAGTAAGGATCGGGCCTAAAAACTTTCCGTGGACCCCTGAACTGGACCATGTACCACAGGTTGGGAACCACTGCTCTACATTCCTCTTTAATCCAATGTTAGATACTTTGGATGAGATATTTCCATCTGTTTAATCACAGTTTTCTTCACAAAATTTTATGAGAATAGGCCAGTTCTTAATAAATTGTTCAAAACTATCAACCACAGAATTGCATCGAAAATCTTGAGGGAGAATTTGGATCCTTCTACTCTCTTCAGTGAAGCTGAAGCAAAATGGTTTTCCTTTTTTTCTTTCCAGTCTGTTCCACTGTTCATTTCTATACTACTATAAAGGTGATAGGGAACAGCCAGCATGGATTTGTAAAGAACAAATCATGTCAAACCAATCTGATAGCTTTCTTTGATAGGATAACGAGTCTTGTGGATAAGGGAGAAGTGGTGGACGTGGTATACCTAGACTTTAGTAAGGCATTTGATATGGTCTCGCATGATATTCTTATCAATAAACTAGGCAAATACAACTTAGATGGGGCTACTATAAGGTGGGTGCATAACTGACTGGATAACTGTTCTCAGAGGCTGTGTCTACACTGGGCCACTTATTCCGGAAAATCAGCCGCTTTTCCGGAATAAGGTGCGAGCTGTCTACACTGGCCGCTTTTCCGGAAAAGCAATGACGATCTACTGTATGAAATCAGCCGCCCGAAAGCTATGCCGCTCCGCCGGGCAAAAGTCCTTTTTCCGGAAAAGCTTTTCCGAAAAGGGCCAGTGTAGACAGCTTTTCCGGAAAAGCAGAAGAAACGGAAAAAGCGGTTTGGTCGCCACGAGACCCCGTGAGGAGCCCTGGACTTCCTGGTAGGGAGGCTGCTGGGCGCACGTGGCAGGAGCGCCGCAGACCCTGCAGCCTGAGCTCTGCCACGTGCTGCTGCTGCCCAGCCACCCATTGGACCGCGCCATGGCAGCTCCGGCTGGTGAGCCCCTGCACCCCAGCACAGGAGGCCCCCAGGGGCCGCAAACGCCGGGCCCCATCCTGGACCCCCAGGAGCTGGAGACCCTCCTGGACTTGTGGCAGGAGGAGGAGGGTCTCCACGACCTGCACTCCAGGCGCCGCAATGTCGAGCTGTACACACGGCTGGCCGACAACCTGGCACAACAGGGACACCCCACCCGAATGCCGAGCAGGTCCGCTCCAAAGTGAAGGAGCTGCGGCTGGGGTACGTCCCGGGCCAGCGAGGGCAGGGGGCAGGACCAGACGCCTGCCCCTACTATGACCGGCTGAACGCCTTCCTGGGCCAGCCAGCCCCGCAAGCCCCGGACGTCCTGTGGACACCTGCCAGCGCCCCATCAGACGACCCACCGAGCAGGGGAGGGAGAGGACAGCAGCAGCGCGTCCGGCGCGGGAGGAGGCCACCACCCAGCAGGCCCTCCAGCAGCTCCTCCGAGGCCGAGGCCGAGGCCGGGAGGAACCCACTGGTGAGTCTTTGCAGTTTGCACTCCCAAAGGGCGGGGGCGGAGGGCGGGGTGGGGAGCCAGGTGCCCAGAGGGAGGAGGGGGAGAGCATTTCACTCAGGCCACGTGAGCTGCACGCTGCGCCGCATGAGGCAGCAAGCAGCACGTGCAACCTCGCAGCCTGGCGACCGAGCGGCACATGGCCGCGCAGGCAGCTGCAGGGCACGCCTGGGACCGTGCTCACACACATGCGCGGGACCAGGGGAAGGGTGGATGCCGGCTGGAACCGGCCAGGGCCCCAGGGACTCAGCCCAGAGCCCTCACCTCCGCCAAGGGTGCAGCACGGAGAACAGCACACTGTCCCATGCCTGGCTGTGAGGCACAGCCAGCTGCTCCTGGGAAAACCGCAGCGCCACAGTCCCTCGCCTGCTCCCGGTGCCTTGGCTGGTTCCCGAGGGAAGTCCCCACTGTGGCCGCACATGTCCCTGGGCTACCGGCCTTGCGGGAGGGATAGTGGGAGGACAAGGGCCCTGAGTTTTGCTGCAAGGATGGGACACCCCCACCCACTCACGCTTCTGGTTACGCCCAGGAGATATCCCACGCGAGGATCTGAGAGCCCAGACCGCCTCTGCCAGATGTGCTCCCAGGCACTGCGTGGGGATGCATCTCGCTCCTGTCAAACACCAGCGATTAGCCCAAAGCTTTTCACAGTCTCCACCGGCAGGAGTTCCACAGGTGAACGCAGCACAAGCACCCTCCCGCCTCCACGGGCCAGGACACAGACCGGTGCTTACAATACTGGAGAGGATCCTACTCCAGCAGGGGCGGTCCTCCTTGCCAACATACAACACGGGGCAGGAGGGAAACCGAGTGGGCCCAAGCCACACAACTGTGGGGTCACCTGGGCTCAGGGGTGGAGGGCATGAGATGTGGGACAGTGGACGGCCTGCCTGACTGACCCATCCTTTCTTCTCTTCCCTGCAGCGGGACCCAGCACCAGACCCGACACTGCGGCAGCAGCGCACCCCCAGCTGGCCAACCTCGGAGGCACAGGCGGCGGCAGAGAGACCAGCTTCTGCGCCGCCACGTGCGCACCGTGGAGGCAATCCAGGCCTCCATCGCCGAGCGGGTGCAGGGGGACCTGCAGTGGCGGCAGGAGGGCTGGGCTGCCTTCCTACATGAGTGCCGAGGATGCGCACAAACATGGACGTGCTCACAGCACATTTGGTCCATGCCATCCATTATGGCATGGCCGGACCCCATGCCCCCGCCATTCCTCCCGGAGCACAGCCCATGCCCCCTCCTATCCCAGCTCCTATCCCAGCTCCTGCTCCTGCTCCTGCTCCTGCTCCTGCTCCTGCCCCTGCTCCTGCTCCTGCTCCTGCCCCTGCCCCTGCTCCTGCCCCTGCCCCTGCCCCTGCCCCCCTGCCCCTGCCCCTGCCCCTGCCCCTGCTCCGTGGTCGTGGTCGTGCCCGTGGTCGTGCCCACCTCCCGTGCAGCCTGCCCCCACGCGGTCTGCCCAGCGTGTGCAGGCCCCCGGAGGAGCAGTCGCAGGGGCCATCCATCCCAGTAACTGCCCCGTCCCAGTTGAAGGTCCCCGTCCCAGTCCCAGTTGAAGGTCCCCGTCCCCAGTCCCAGTTGAAGGTCCCCGTCCCAGTTGAAGGTCCTCCCCTTGTAAATAAACAGTTTTCTATTTTTCTGTTCATTCCTGTGTTGGTTATCGTGTTACTCTAGTAACTGTAGGAAATGATGTGAGATGCCAATTAGCCACTTAAATTTAACAGGGTTACAAACTGCAGACAACAAAATCTGTACTCTATCACTGGGGGCCCTTTTTAAGTGCTCATTGGTTTGTGGCGCATAAATAAATACTGAGACTTTTCAGTAAAATGTAAACCACAAACTATATTTACATAGCTCACAAACAAGCAAGAACAGTTAAAAGATGCACACTACAGATAATTAAACATAGTCTAGGCGCAGGGAGGACAATTGGGTAGTGTTGCTGGCCACCTCAATCCTTTGGTCCTTCCGGGCCTCAGGAGAGGAACAGCCAGGAGATCCTCGACGGAAGATGATGGCGGCTGGCCACCTCAATCCTTTGGTCCTTCCGGGCCTCAGGAGAGGAACAGCCAGGAGATCCTCGACGGAAGACGACTGGAATCAGGTACGCTGACTTGAGCCTTCCGCACGACCCCGAATCCTCGTGGCTGTTCTTCGACAGACGATGGTGGCCTAAACCCTAGCCTAAACTAAAAAGAAAACCCTGACTAAGCCCGACGCACCCGACGAACAGTCACGATGACGGCCGATGTGCTTTGACCCGACGCTTTACAATTGGGGGAGGTAAGGGGAGGGGGTGGGGAGGGTAGGGACGGGCGGGAGTAGTCTGGGAGACCCAGGCGACCCTGCTACGGGGCTTGGGCAAACATGTCCACCAGGGCCTCTCTGATGCGCACCGCATCCTGGCGCGCCTGGCGGACGGCAGCTGTGTCGGGCTGTTCCAAGGTCTGTGCCTCGGCTGCCATCCATGCAGGGAGGAAGGCCTCCCGCCGCGCTCCACAATGTTGTGGAGCACGCAGCACGCTGCCAGTACCTCCGTTGCATTCTGCTCACCCATGTCGAGACGGGTGAGCAAACAACGGAATCGGGCTTTAAACGCCCAAAGGCCAGCTCCACTGGGTTTCGGGCCCGGTTGAGGCGGTCGCTGAACCGGCCCGGTTCTGGTCCGCTGCCCGTGTAGGGCCGCATTAGCCAGGGCATCAGGGGTAGGCCGGCGTCGCGACGACGCAGATGGGCATAGGCACATCCCCGACAGTCAAGTCTCGCCGGGAAGTAGGTGCCCGCCTTCAACCTGCGAAACAGTCCAGAGTTGCGGAGGATGCGGGCGTCGTGTGCCCGGCCGGACCAGCCCCGTAAATGTCCAGGAAGCGGCCCCGTGGTCCACGAGGGCCTGCAGAACAATGGAGCAGTACTTTGCGGTTCATAAAATGGGCCGCCGATGCCCGGGGCCCGGATGGGGATGTGGGTGGCGTCCAGGGCTCCCCGCAGTTGGGGAACCCGAGGGCAGCGAAGCCGCCATGGTATCATCCACGCCGCGCAGGCGGATGATTCGCGGGAGCAGGATGTTGTTGATGGCGTGGACGACCTGCAGAAGGGTGCAGAGAAACACAAGGGAACACATCACGTACGGCAGGGGTGAGTGTGCGCTCCCTTGGGGCCCCCCCTTGATTCCCTCTGTCCTCACACACACCCACACACACACACACACACCAGGGCCCCCCTCGCCCCACGGCCCCCACCAGCGGGCCTGTGCAAGGGAGGGACGGCCCAAACCCCTGGCCGACCCAGCCTGGAATCTTGGCTATCCCTGGGCCTGGAGTGCAGCACCCTCCCCCCATCCCACTCCCCTGGGACTTACCTCCACGACGATCACTCCGACGGTTGATCGCCCACCCCGAACTGCTGTGCCATCGAGCGGTAGCTGTCCGGTGTGGCCAGCTTCCAGAGCGCGATGGCGACCCTCTTCTTGATGGGGATGGGTGCCCGCAGCCGGGTGGTGGCTCTGCAGCGCGGGGTGAGCCAGGTGCACAGCTGCAGGAAGGTCCGCTTTCTCATGCGGAAATTCCTGATCCATTGGTGGTCGTCCCAGACCCGAGGACCAACCGCTCCCACCAGTCGGTGCTGCTCTCGAAACTCCAGGCGGGCCTCTACGGTGGGGTGCTGATGCCACACGGTTGCCAGGGCCTCCTGGTGAGAGTCCAATGCGATCTCTGCCTCCTGGTTCATGTACACCATGGCACCGGCCTGCAGCACGAGCAGCAGGCACTCGTGCAGCTCAACAGGGGCCCGAGCAGGCAAATGGCCACCCACGGCTCCATGGCAGACAGAGCAGGGCAGAAAAACTAAACTCAGGGAAAAGCAGTTGGGGGCCAAGGGTGGTGTCCCCAAAACCCAGAGGGCAACCACTGAACCTGCTAAGGGTGCCAGTCCCTGGCAGAGGTCCCAAGGCAGGGAGCAGGAGACCAGCGGCTGTCGGCGAGACCCCTTTAAGCACGTGTCTGAATGGCGCTCCGGCCCGCCCGGAAAGGTCTGGTGGCCTTTGCCCTCTTCAAAATGGCTCCGGGCTTCTGCTTTTCCGGAAAAGCGCGCGCCAATGTAGGCGCTTTTCCGGAAAAGCGCATCGTTATAACGGTAACTCCGGGACCAATGTAGGCGCTCCTTTTCCGGAAATACTTATAACGGAAAACTGTTCCGTTTTAAGCATTTCCGGAAAATCATGCCAGTGTAGACGTAGCCAGAGAGTAGTTATTAATGGTTCTCAATCCTGCTGGAAAGGTATAACAAATGGGGTTCCGGAGGGGTCTGTTTTGGGGCTGATTCTGTTCAATATCTTCATCAGTGATTTAGATATCGGCATAGAGAGTACACTTATTAAGTTTGCAGATGATACCAAGCTGGGAGGGGTTGCAACTGCTTTGGAGGATAGGGTCATAATTCAAAATAATCTGGACAAATTGGAGAAATGGTCTGAGGTAAACAGGATGAAGTTTAATAAGGACAAATGCAAGGTGCTCCACTTAGGAAGGAACAATCAGTTTCACACATACAGAATGGGAAGCGACTGTCTAGGAAGGAGTACAGCAGAAAGGGATCTAGGGTCACAGTGGACCACAAGCTAAATATGAGTCAACAGTGTGACGCTGTTACAAAAAAAGCAAACATGATTCTAGGATGCATTAACAGGTGCGTTGTGAGCAAGACACAAGAAGTCATTCTTCCGCTCTACTCTGTGCTGATTAGGCCTCAGTTGGAGTATCATGTCCAGTTCTGGGCACCACATTTCAAGAAAGATGTGGAGAAATTGGAGAAGGTCCAGAGAAGAGCAACAAGAATGATTAAAGGTCTAGAGAACATGACCTATGAAAGAAGACTGAAAGAATTGGGCTTGTTTAGTTTGGAAAAGAGAAGATTTAGAGGGGACATGATAGCGGTTTTCAGGTATCTAAAAGGGTTTCACAAGGAGGAGGGAGAAAAATTGTTCTTCCTGGCCTCTGAGGATAGACTAAGAAGCAATGGGCTTAAACTGCAGGAAGGGAGGTTTAGGTTGGACATTAGGAAAAAGTTCCTAACTGTCAGGGTGGTTAAACACTGGAATAAATTGCCTAGGGAGGTTTTGGAATCTCCATCTCTGGAGATATTTAAGAGTAGATTACATAAATGTCTATCAGGGATGATCTAAACAGTACTGGGTCCTGCCATAAGGGCAGGGGACTGGACTTGATGAGGTCCGTTCCAGTCCTAGTATTCTATGATTCTACTTCTGTCCTTTCCTATATATTGTCTCTCTGTCTTAGCTAACTCCTCTGCCATGTTTGGCCCAGGTCCACCACCACATATGCACTGAACAAAAACAATCCTGTCTAGCCTGTGTCTTTCTTTGCTTTAGTCTGCTGAGAAACAGAAATTGAAAGCCCAGAACTTTCAAGTTAAGCTGGACAGATTGGAGCCATTAATTTATTCTTATGAGACTGTAAGTGTAGGTGTAGAGTGTTTGTGATGAGATTTAATTGTAACTCTTACTTTAAATGAGAAATTTAGTATTATATTTATTTTTAAAAAGTTAAAAATATCCAATGTAAATACAAAAATTTTTTTTAAAAAAATAATTGTTTTTTAACCATTCTGGATGAAAGGAAATGTACTTTTTTTCAAACAATGCACATTTGGGGAGTATATGTGTTTCCAAGTACCTGAATGTGCACTTACAATTGGTTTTGTGTTTGCAATTCAAATGCAAGAACATTTGTATTTGTAAAAGGAATGTTGCTCTTCTGATTTCCCCCCTGGAAGTTTGGTAAAATTGCAAGTGTGTGAATGTGTTAGATCCCCTCTTCACCTTCCCCCAACCTGATATACAGGGGATATGAGTTGTTACAGCCTCTAGCTAGACAGCATTGACTCTTTAGGCAAGCTATATCAATTCCTACTTTCGTCTCTGGAGTTGTTGTATGATGCCTGCCTTCTGGACCAACAGAAATAGATATTTCAACAATTGTTAATTTGAGAGAGTCACCTGGCATGAGAAATGACATAATCTCAAATTTGATAGAAAGCTGTATCTTCCTAAATCAGTGGTTGGAATTTGAGGTGTAATTCCTTACTCTCTGTCTAGTCCAGTGAATACCAACATGGTTGTTCAAACAAGCCCTGTACACACTGGATAAAAGCTGAGGGGGGGGCATTGATTTCAACATAAGGCTATAATACCCATGGTTTCCTTGTTGTCTTTTCAACCTAGGAGCAGAGGCGTAGCACAGGTGTTATGTGCCTGGGGGCAAAGGAAAAACTTGCGCCACCTCATCACCACGCAGCATGGCCCCGAACCTAGCGCATGGCTGAGCCCGCCCCTGAGAGGAGGGGAGGAGCTTGTACCGCATCTTCCCCTGCCCCCTCCACTTTGGGGCCAGGCCCCTGCATGCACTAACCTGCTGGCGGAGATGGAGAAGGGTTGGGCTGGGGGCAGAGAGGAGGAGAGGAGGCTCCAGCCACTGGCAGTGGGCGGAGGAGGAGCAGGCGAGCCGAGGGATGACAGGGGGAGTGGAGAGGGACGAAATTGGTGCCCCCTAGCGTGGCACTCGGGGGCAACTGCTGCCCCCCACCACCCTTGCTACATCACTGCTTAGGATGCTAGGTTGAAAGCTTCAGCATTAGCTTCAGCACTACTACGTTGGAGGTGTAGTTTGGAATTTTTGAATGTGAGAACCTGCCCTGAAGTTCAAGCAATAAAATATTTAATTTTTGGAGATGGAAAATATTTTGGCTGCCTCACACAGGAAGAAGGATTAAAGCAGCCTTGGGGAGGCTGTGCAGAACCCATATAATTAGAAGAGGGTTTATTGAGCCAGCCAATAGGGAGAAGGCTTATTGGAGCAACCATTCAGGTCCAGGCTGGCCTCTATAAGACGGGCTGCTGAGCAGCAGAGAGGCAGTCTCTCCCTGGAGGCCAAGGGAGGCATACTGGCTGCTCTGTAGGAGATTTGAGAGAGAGCACCATGGATAGAGCAGTGCTGGCACCATCAGGAGAGCAAGAAGGAGCTCCAGCTTCTGCCAGACTGGGGCCCTGATATCCTGGCAGAGCTGGTGCTAGGGCTATGGGGAAGTGGCCCAGGAAAAGAGATGGTGGAGGTCAGAGGGGATGCAGCGTGGCTACCAGTTATAGCTTCCCTGGGCCAGAACCCAGAGTAGTAAGTAGGCCCAGGCCCCCTCTTTTCACCCCAACTTGCTGCTGAGTGGAGTGGCCAGTGCATGGACTGAGGCAGGTGGCTTAGATCAAAGACTGCAGTTTGCCACTGAGGGAAGTAGCTGGACTGAGGACTGTCAGGTTCCCCAGAATGGGGGGAGAGAACCAAGTGGGGCACAGCTGGAGGGCTGTATCCAGAAGAAGATGCCATGACCTGGTGAGAGATTGGGGGTCCTTGAGGTTGGGGGGACAGTGAGGATTTGCAAGAAACCAATAGACAAGAGTGCACTAGTGAACTGAGAGCTAATTCCCAGGATGGCCAGTAGGAGAAGCTGGGCTGTCCTCACCTTTACAGGTAACCTCGAGGGAAAGAGGCTGTCAGCAAAGATGACTCCTGGAAGGGAATTTGGGTTAAGACTTTGTCTGGTGATTGAATTGGGAGTTGCAGCTCAGGTGGGACAGGTAGAAGTAGATTGGAAACAATTTTGGGAGGTCAAATGTAAATGGAGGTTAAAACCTATTGAAACAGCTGGGATAGCTCTCACTCACTGTGTTGGGGAAAGAATGAACAGCTCCTCTTTTAGCAAAATACTGTTCTCCCATTTGCTTTCCTTCACATTAACTGCTGAGAGGGATGCAATATCTTTGAGGAATACGTGAACCAGAGCTTTGATTCGGTGGGACTGAGAGAGAGAATGAGTAGCAGTTGCCTTTCTGATAGACTGAGAGGTGAAGTGAGTGGAACATGCAATGTTGTAGCTAAATCAGAAAATTGACAGAAGCACAAACTAGCCAAAAGAAACAACTGTTTCCTGCCTTAAAAAACCTCAGAAACAAAGACCAAATTAATATGTTACTCAAATAGGCTAGTAACAGGAGCAAGAAAACCTTGATTTAAAAAAAAATTTTTAAACCCTAAGATTCTCCCTTAAATATATTGGATCTTCCTCTTCTTGCAAGTTGCTGACTCTCTTAATAATGGCTTTAGAATGCTTGTCAACACACCAAATATAAAACTGAGGCAGAGGGGAAGGAGGGTGTTTTTTTTAAAGAGATCTTTAAGCATAGCCCACTGAGAGCAACCTAGCAGTTCTAATAGCTCATGAAAACTGTGATAACTTCTACACCGTTCTAAGGATGTTAAGGACTAGTCGACTATCTGATAAGCAAATACTTATTGGATAGTCAGTTGACTAGTTGATTCCCCTCCACTTGCTGCCGCTATCAGATAAAGGGGGGTACTTCAAAGGGGCAGTGCCGCACAGCTGATCCCGGGCCCAGCTGTGCAGCGCTGCCCCTTTGAAACGCGGAGGAGCAGCATGGAGCCCGAGGTCAGTGGAGGACTCTGAGTCCCCGGGCTCCATGCTGCACTTCCGCTTTGAAATGCACAAGAGTCCCCGCTGTGGACTCTTGTACACTTCAAAGCTGGCTGCATGCGGAGTTCCGCATTCCTCTATCAGCCCCACTGGGGCTCTTGTACATTTTCAAAGGAGGAATGCGGAAGTGCCTATTGACTAATTGAGTAGTCGATGGAAATTCCATTGACTACTCGACTAGTAAAATAACCAATAGTTAACATCCCTACACCGTTCCTGCCTTACTGAGAGTGACAACACCTTGTATTGTGATGCAAGCTTAGCTTTCTTTGCTTTGGGTTTGGAAATGCAAAAACACCTGAGGGGAGAAAACAAAAGAACAGCTTTGTCTGCAGCTCTCTGCAGGTGTGTGTGTATTTTTGTATATATACCGTATATATTTATCCTATTCAAATACACAATCATGGATAATAAAACAAATGAGCAAAACATCCAAAAAACCAATCTGCTTTTTTTAGTAGTACCATACATCATGGAGTGTTGGATGTATTTTTTCAACTAAAAAGAGATATTTCTGTAGGTGGCAAATGGCAAAGTGCATAAAGATGGGCCTGAAGTAAATACATAATATAGATTAAATTGGGGGGGGGGGAAGGAAAAGAATGCTTTGAAACTTTCCCAAGAGGAACACTTCCCAATATCTTTGTCAAACATTGGAACAACTGTTGAGTGAAATTCTCCTAGCTAAAAGGAGGTGAGAAGAGGTCACCATCCAACATTATAAGATCCCAATGGGATATGCCAAATAAAATTTCCAAGTAATTGCTTCCAGATATTTCATATCTAGCCCATTATGAAATAGGCATCTAGCATAAAAAGCAAGAGAAGAAAAGCCCCAAGTGTCCTCCTCCCCGCCCTTGCCTCTGCCAGAGGAGCCCTGGGCTAGCCCAGTCCCCACTTGCTTGGGAGAACCCCAGGGAAGCTTCGCCATGCCTCCCTTCCCCCAGAACCTGCATGGGGCATATCAAAAGCATCTTTGAAAAAAGACACTATTCCCAGAGCAGACAGAGATACCGCGATCCTGGGTCCTGTTAAATCACCCGGACTCCTGGACAATTGCCCCTTTTGCCCCCTCCCTCCTTGTCGGTGGGCCTGAGCATGGATGGTCATATAGTTTTTAGAAGGAAAAAAGATCTTTTGATTCTTGAAAGGACTTAAGTACCATATATTAAATCAAATCTTGGGCTAAAAAGAAGAGCAAAGATTAAAACAACAAAAATGAATTAGGAGCAGCACAGAGTAGTTAATAGGTGTAAAATATTGTAGCTAACACCTCTTAAAACCAACTGGGGAAATAATTGTTTGTCTCTGGTACATTTATAGTTGCAATAAAAATTGCTACGCATACAATTCTGAGTATCTGAGAAGCATTCAGCAAACATGGAACACCTTAGGCCGCTTTTAAAAAATATAGCTTTGAATCATCATTGTTTGCGGGAAAGGTCATTCTGTGATGGGAAACTGGATCTAATCTGGCATTCCCTCAGACACATCCATCCATCCATCTATCTAATCTGTATTTAATAGTGCGTCTGTCAGTGAGTCTGTTTGTTCAAAAACTCTTCCTAAACGGTAAGGGCGAGGGCCACCAAATTTGGTACGCACTTCCTTTTCTCCTAACTTAAAGCAAGGCCAGGATTTGGTTGTTCCAGGACAACTGGAAGCCCCAGGAAAAGTACAGTTTTCCATAACATGCAAAAGGAGGATCTGCTGTTCAGAGGGACATAATATGAGAGCAGCCACTGGGGCCAGGGGAGCCCGCAGGGGAGAGCTATCCTGCTGTGTCCACTGAGGGCAGCTGTACCATCAAGGGAGTGACCAATAGTGCTGGGGCTTCGCCATCTTGCCTGCCAGCACACACAGTAAGTAGCCAACCATGCCCCAAACCCTTTCCCCTCTGCAGCAGGGAGGGGGAGAAAAAAACCCCCTGATGGATGGGGTGAGGGCTGGGGGAAAGAAAAAGGCCATGGGTGGATGGGGTGAGGGCTCGGAGGAGAGGGGGACGGAGGGGGAGAAAAAGGTCCCTGGTGGCCAGAGAGATGGCTGGGGGAGAGGAAAAAGGCCCCTGGTGGCCAGTGGCTGGGGGGAAGAGAAAAGGCCCATGCGGGATGGGACCCCCCTCACCCTGCAACCCTCCTCACCCTACAACCCTCACTCTTGCTCCTCTATCTCACCTCTAGCCTCCTGCACTCCCTCCCCACACCCCCAAAGTCCTACCCTGAGTCCTGCATCCTCACCCCCACCACCAGCCCCCCTGCCCTGAAGGACCAGGTAAGTCTTCTAGAATAAAATATGGTGGAGACTTGTCAGAACTTTCAGTGATAAACAAAGTGCCCTGCAAATTAACTTTTCAGTACAATAATCAGGTTGCTTAGCTACAATAGTCCTTGCCTCTTTAAGCAAGCATTAACTGACTCAATATTACTCAAGAGTTAAACTTGGGGTCTTACTATTTCCCTCAAAATGTCAGATTCCTGGTAGCTTTGCTAACTCAGTACCGTGCATTCAGCTTGTTTAGGTTCTATTTATTGTTGTCTTCCCTTCCTCAGGGTTTGAGAAGTGAAAGAGAGTGGGTGAGTAGTTGAATGATGCTACAAGTAGAACAGAGAGAATCAAAATA
Source organism: Rafetus swinhoei (assembly GCA_019425775.1). Taxonomy (NCBI): domain Eukaryota; kingdom Metazoa; phylum Chordata; order Testudines; family Trionychidae; genus Rafetus; species Rafetus swinhoei. Next base: position 226,166,493 of record CM033424.1, read on the forward strand.
AAATGAAAATGCATTTTGCTTCTGCAGTGATGTGCAATCCCAGCGTTTCATCATTTTCATGTTAGAAGCGGCACTCCTTCCCCCTCACCCACTCCAACCTCCTTTCTCCACTGATGTTGCTATTTTCAGTGCTGTCACAGAAGTCTGAAAGCTGTACTGCTCAGAATGGTATCATAATATGAGCTAGTGCCTATTTTCTGAGGTCAGGATGTCATCCTTGTGAGTCTATAGAGGTAATGGAAAGCTGGTACTCTTAACTGACTTGTAGAACCTTTTAGTTAGTTAGCATGGAGTGGTCTGGTATTCCTAGATGTAGATGAATTCTTTCTATTCAGTGAGACTTGTTATTAAATTAGCAAAGCTTCCCTGTGAGCTCCTTTTGGGGAATGATAAGAGCTGACAATTAAAGGACTTTTAGCCTTCATTTTTGGTTCCTCTTATTTGCTCATCATTATCTGAGTATTTTTCCTTCATACCATTCTACAGTGCAAATTTAGCAGAACGTGTATATTATCAGGAAAGGAGAGATTAGTGAGATTAGAGACTCAAAGTGTCAAGGGGAACTTTTCAAATCTAGGATGCTGGTTTGGATCCAGCCCTCAGAGGGGCTGGCCAAAAGCTGTCACAATCAGATAGCTCTAAACTGGCCTACGCTAAATGAGTTTGTTGGTCTCAATATGTCTCCAAAGTGACAAGTATCCACATCTGCAAAGTCATCACTATAGGTGGCACTAACTGATACTTTCGAGCCAACTTTAACAGAGAAGTTGAGGGCTAAATGGGCCTGGTGACAGACCTCTCCTCTTCCCTCTTAAGGTGGTTGAGGCATTTTAGTGAAGTAGGATGGGGAAGCTTGTACTGCTGTTACCCATGCTGTAAACAGAGGACTTGATTCTTCAGGGCAATCAGTATGGCACTAAATTCACAGGAATTAAGATAATGGCTGTGCAATATGTGTACTATCTCTCAGCTTTATTTTGTGTGTGATAATTGCAGGTAACCTAATTAATAAGAGCTACATATTATCTTTCTTAGGTATTTATGTGCCTCCCATTACCTTAATACCTCACACACAGTCTTTAGAGTATTTATCTTGTGAGGTATGGAAATACTCTCATTTTACAGACTGGGTACTGAGGCACAGAGAAACAGTGATGTCCCATGGTCATATAGGAAGTCTATAGCAGAACAGGAACTTAACATGGGTCTCCATAGTCCCTGGTATCAACTATATATGTGAGTTCTGACTGTTTTATTACAAAGTCACATATTTAATTGCTTGCTTACTTGGGCAATATATTTCACATTTTTTATAATGACTAGAGAAATATTCTGCTCATGTCAGCTATAGTATTGGACAGTACATTTATTTATTGAAAAAATGCGGTCTTGATAAATAGTATGTGTTATGCATGGTCAACGTAATTTTTGAGAAAACTACTGCGAAGCAGGATAGTGAAAAAGCTTGTCTTTTATCACATTTTAAGAAACCCTGTGTTAAAATGCAGCAAGCACTTCTCAAGCCTTACTGTGCACAGTGAAAACTGCACAGGAGGCAAGCCTAAATTAGACTGAAAGAGAAAGTGTATTGTGCTTCTCCTCCTTCCCCGCCCACACCACCCATAGTGAGTTAAAATGAGATTGAAAGCTGTTAAATAGCCCAGGAGGGAAAACTGAGAGAAGGGGGTGGAGGATAGCTATTGACTCTCATACGTTTATGCATGGAGCTAAATTAAAAGCTTCCAGGGATACACGTTCATTTTGTTTCCTAACGGGGAGGATGCTTCTAGCATCAGGACTTGAAGTACTGTTGGAATTTTTTGGTGGGATATAAACATTTCCTCCTAGCATCTTCTTGTGTAGAAAAAACTAGAAGATTTACCCAGTGTTGTTTGGGTCCTTCTGGATAGGGGGTTGGGGGTATGGAAGGGTGCTGGAGACAGGGTGGGAGGATCAGGATAGTTAGTGTACCATGCTGGCTCCCAGGCACCCTTCAGTACACACAGCATCTCCTTCTCCCCACATCCCTTAGTGATGTCTGGAGTACATTACACTTTGGCAGCAATTTAAAGGGCCCAGGGCTCTGGCTGCTGCTGCTACCATAGTAGCCATTTCTGCCAGTTTCTAATCTATGGCAGTTCTTGGCCCCCTCACCTTGTAAGTACTTTGTTCCCTAGTTTGCTACTTATGAGAAGCTCCTTTTTTCCTTTCAGTGAAAAGCAACTTTTGTATAAAATTTTGTGCATGTGAAATTTTGCATAGAAATAAGGTAGTGTTCATCTTTAAATTTTTTTATTAGCAGGGTAGAAGTGAGGAAAAGCAGGCCTTGTCATAGAGGCACTGGAGATGAGTCTACTGCTAATAAAAATCTCTCTCCAACAAATCAGTTGTTGAATTTAGTCTCAAAACTTAGCACAGTTGTTATACCCATGGCAATTGAATTTCCATGGTATATATTTGGCTAGAATAGATGGCATCTCTTCTGGAACAAACAATTAAAAATTGATCAGTTTGGGCCCTAATAGACATATATTATTTGCTTGCACCTAGTTTATCAAAACATCAAAATTGCTCTGTATCAGTGATCTGTCGTCTTCAATTATTTACCTTTCCCTCAACTTTTTGTGTCACCGGCAAAGTTTATCAATGCTGATTTTAGGTTTTCTTCTCAGTTGACTAAAAAAGTCCTGCAGGTCCTCACTAAAAACACACCTCACTCATTGATTATCTATTTACAAGTAGTTTTAAAGATGTATACATTAGCTTTTAATCCATCAAATGCGTGCCATTAATTTTTTTATCTTTCTAGTTTTTTAATCAAAATGATATGTAGTATCAAGTCAGATGCCCTATATCAACCCTATGACATTTATGAAGCAAACATATAAACTCATAAAAAGCCATTTGTTTGACAGGATCTATTTTCCATAAATTCATGTTGATTGACATTAATCGAATCCCATATCAGTTGGTATACTTTCTTGACTGGGATCAATGTCAGAGTAACAGGCTTATAATTATTTAGGTCATTTTGGCTGCTCTTTTTAAATATTGGTTCAAGATTAGCTTTTTTACAGTCTTCTGGAACTATCCCAGTGTTCCATGACTTATTGAAAATCAGCATTAATGGTCCACTAAGCTTTTCAGCCAAATCTTTTAAAACTCTTGGATTAAAGTTATCTAAACCAACTGATTTAAAAAAAATCTAATTAATTTTCCAGGTTTTTTAAAAAGACCATATTCTTGAGGTCTTCTTGGATTGATCACATTGTGATTTTCATTGCTGATCCAGGCTGATGTGGTGAGAATGAGGTGGCTCTTTTACAGATCATCATGGTTGTTTATAAAGCTGGATGTCAGATTCTCTTTAAACTGTTTTCAAATGGACTACTGAGTGGGACAGAGAAAAGTTTCTGGTCTCACCCACAAGGTGCCAGCTTCCTCTGGGTCCAGGGGGGCTCAACCCCCCTGTTCCACTGCAGACCTTGTCCTCATCTGACTCCTCCCTCTTTTCTTGTCCCTGCTCCACCATGCCCTGCCTCTTTCTGCACAGTTCTGCCCTACTCCTTTCAAGCATCTTCTGCATGCTACATAACAGTTGGTGGCAGTGAGTGGCAGACATTGGGAAGGAGGGGGAGGTGTTGATCAGTGGGGTCGCTGGTGGGCAGGAGATGCTGGGGAGAGGGTGGATGGAGGGAGCTTAGCTGCTGGTGAGTGCTAAGCACCCACTAATTTTTTTTCTGTGGGTGTTCCAGCCCTGAAGCATCCATGGAATCAGCACCTGAGACTTCACCTAATGTTGTTTTCAGGCATCTTTATTTTTCAGTCTGATTTGTTCTCAAATAGGGTTTAATTTATAGACCTTTAACATATTTTATGTGTATTTGGTTACAAGGTTCTCCTTTCAATGTCTCCCTAGCTCAATGGCTTCTTATTAATAGCTTTCAAGTCTTACAGTTATTCATCACTATTTCACTGCTGTTGGGGTGTGAAACCAGTTTCCTTTGATATATTATTTCTAATCCTCATTTAATCCTGTACAGCTCAAACTGGAGTCTGTGATCTCTGTCAAAATGACTGAAGCTGCCACTGTGTTGTGTTGAATCTGAGTGCCCCTGTTGTGATTTTGCTGTAATTTTATTTGAATTTATGAGACCCTGTGTTAATGCTACAGTTTAAATCTTTGAGGAAGAGAAGGAACAAAAGGAATGTGCTCTTCTATTTTTCAACAATGGCTGAATGGTAAGCTAATCTTTCTTTATCAGCTTTATGGGTTCTCTTGATCTTCTTGCTCAATTTGTCCTACGGTACCAGCAGCACATACTTTTATACAGTATAGCTTTATGGATGTGGCCCAGACAGCTGAGTTCAAATCAATTTATTGCTGATATGTATTCTAAACTTTGAATAATGTGTCTTTGTAGTTTAAAACAAATCTTTTGTTTCTTTCCCTTTTTTGGATTTACTGCAAGAAAATGTACTCTAAAATGAGCCAGACTGTCACCATGCATCCTTTAATCTTCTGTATGATTGCAGATAATACTTTATTTCTTCCTAATGTCCACATAAATGTTTCATTGATAGTCCTTCCTGTACATAATGGTGACCCATCAATTACTGTTTTCTTACATTGGTAGTTTACTTTATTTATTGGTACAGAGTTAATATGTTCTTATAGCATAATATTCTGATCCTGACTGGGCTGTTTTGGTGCTACAGTAACTGCAACCTCTTTTCATGAGACAATGGAAGTGTCTCATGGAAATATGAAGCATACATCTGTTTATAGCTCTAAATTTGCTAATGAGGGCCATTACTGGTGCCCTGGAAACTTAACGACTCAGTGATTAAATCAATGACTTGTGAATAGCCTTGTTTGTCCTGTAAGCCCAGACTGTGGTTGGCCCTAGAAAGACATGTGACCATGCCAGCTGATACTGGAATCCATCTTGGACCTGGAAATTTTCCATGGGGATGGGAGATGCAAAACAAAGGATTCCTGCCCTGGGGCAAAGTCAATTTAAGAAATGGGAAGCAATCAGCCTTTGTTTTCAGCTGGCTTTTGAAAATGCCTACTACACAATAAGAGGATAAAAAAGAACTTTGAAGACACTGTGGACCCAAGTCAGAGTAAAAGATCCACTCCGATTTGAGGAAACAAAAAACAATGAATGGTCCTGCAGCATATTAGAGACAAAAAAAAAAAATGTAGATAGTATCATGAGTTTTCGTGGGAACAACCCACTTCTTCAGATGAATGGAGGAAGGGGTCCAGAGGTACAAATAAATATCAGAAAAATGTGCTGCAGGTCCATTTGTTGTTTAAGTTTTTTCTGTAACAGACTAATACGGCTACTCTTCTGAGTCTGATTTGGAGATTTTACCTGAAATAAGAAAAGCTGTTTAGGATAAGAATGTGCATGTAACAAGTTTTTTAGTGGATTAGAGTTAGCTAAGGTTTTTGTTCATTTTAATGTAATAACGTACTTTGATCTTACTGTTTTCACTTGCAACCACTTAAATCCTACTTTCTGTACTTAATAAAAACACTTTTGTTTATTATCAAGCCCAGTGCAAATAATTGTTACCAGAAGGGGCGGGGGAAAAGGACAGCATATTTCTCCTTCATTGGGGGCTGACCTTATAAGTTTTCTCTGTGTAAAACTTTTATGCAGTGTAAGACAGATTGGGGGTTTGGTCCCATTTGGGGGTTGGTTTCTTGGGTGCTGAGGTCTTAGAACTGAGTTCTTCCAGAGCTGAAGTGATTCAGTGTCTGTACTACAATAGTAAAGAATAAAATTGTCAGACACCTAGAAGAACATAATTTGTTGGGCAAAAGTCAACATGGTTTCTGTAAAGGGAAATCATCTCTTACTAATCTATTAGAGTTCCTTGAAGGGGTCAACAAACACGTGGACAAGGGGGATCTAGTAGATATAGTGTACTTAGATTTCTAGAAAGCCTTTGACAAGGTCCCTCACCAAAGGCTCTTACGTAAATTAAGTTGTCATGGGATAAGAGGGAAGATCCTTTCATGGATTGAGAACTGGTTAAAAGACAGGAAACAAAGGGCAGGAATAAACAGTAAGTTTTCTGAATGGAGAGAGGTGTTCCCCAAGGGTAAATCCTAGGACCAGTCCTATTCAACTTATTTATAAATGATCTGGAGAAAGAGGTAAACAGTGAGGTGGCAAAGTTTGCAGACAATACTAAACTGCTCAAGATAGTTAAGACCAAAGCAGACTGTGAAGAACTTCAAAAAGATCTCACAAAATCAAGTGATTGGGCAACAAACTGGCAAATGAAATTTAATGTGGATAAATGTAAAATAATGCAAATTGGAAAAAATAACCCCAACTATACATACAATATGATGGGGGCTAATTTAGCTGCAACTAATCAGGAAAGAGATCTTGGAGTCATCGTGGATAGTTCTCTGAAGACATCTACGCAGTGTGCAGCGGCAGTCAAAAAAGCAAACAGGATGTTAGGAATAATTAAAAAAGGGATAGAGAATAAGACGGAGAATATCTTATTGCCCTTATTATAAACCCATGCTACTCCCACATCTTGAATATTGTGCACAGATGTGGTCTCCCTCATCTCAAAAAAGATATACTGGCATTAGAAAAGGTTCAGAGAAGGAAAACTAAAATGATTAGGGGTTTGGAACAAGTCCCATATGAGGAGAGATTAAAGAGCAGAGCCGGCCCAAGGTATGGGCCAGCCGGGCTACTGCCCGGGGCGCCCCAGTGTAGGGGGTGCTGCCGGGCGCCCGGGGGCGGCACTGTGCATGCGCCGCGCACTGAAGCAGGGCTGCGCATGCGCCGGGCGCCCGGGGGCAGGGGGCACCCGGGGGCCGGGCCGTGCATGTGTTGCACTCCTGGGGGCGGCGTCGCGCTCCCGGGGCCCGGGGCACGCGAATGGCTCAGGCCGGCCCTGTTAAAGAGACTAGGACTTTTCAGCTTGGAAAAGAGGAGACTAAGGGGGGATATGATAGAGGTATATAAAATCATGAGCAGTGTGGAGAAAGTGAATAAGGAAAAGTTATTTACTTATTCACATAATATAAGAACTAAATGAAATTAATAGGCAGCAGGTTTAAAACAAATAAAGGAAGTTCTTCTTCACACAGCACACGGTCAACCTGTGGAATTCCTTGCCTGAGGAGGTTGTGAAGGCTAGGACTATAACAGAGTTTAAAAGAGAACTAGATAAATTCATGGAGGTTAAGTCCATTAATGGCTATTAGCAAGGATGTGTAAGGAATGGTGTCCCTAACCTCTGTTTGTCAGAGGGTGGAGATGGGTGGTAGGAAAGAAATCATTTGATCATTACCTGTTTGGTTCACTCCCTCTGGGGCACCTGGCATTGGCCACTGTTGACAGACAGGATACTGGGCTGGATGGACCTTTGGTCTGACCCAGTATGGCCATTCTTATGTTCTTATGTACTCTGGAGAGTGTGGTTATCCCAACTCTGTGCCTTGTCTGGGTGAGACGAGAGGACCCGATCCCATAGGACAGGGTGTTGGGGTCCAGGGAGCAGGAAGGTGAGTGTCAGTGACATGATCAGCACACCAGGAGGACCCCTGTGGGGACTTATGTGATTTCAGCCAGACATAGCAACCTTCTGTTTCCCAAACATCATGATAATTTACATAAGGTAATTTTTACATTAAAATCTGTGATAATCTGTTTAAAGAGATATATAAACAATTCCCCTTTGATCTATTGCCCCAATAATAGACACTGTTTACATGGTTAACACCTATAAGTAAACATGTATATTTAGTACTGCCTCTAACTTCTAGCAACATAGGTTTGTATTTCAAAGTTCTAGCCTAGCTAGCATTCAATGGTTCTCATTGCCATTTACAAACTTTTCTAACAAGTCTTTAAAAGGTTTTCTCTGGATCCTGTGGCCTGGGATCTGCTTAACCCTTTTCTGGCAATATGGTACAGGGTTTGTTGCAGTTACATAAGAGAGGTAGCAACAATGGTTTTTATGGTCCTATTCAAGTGTGATAGTCACACCTCATTAATAATGTTTCTCCTTCAAAACCCTTTTTACTATCTCAAAATTAATGCTCTGTCTGAACAATAAGCATTTAACAAATACACTTCATTTGCTTAAAACTTTACTAGATTCTCTATAATGAGTTTCAACAGGATAAGAACTTACTTTGTCTTTAAAAAGAATACTACACAGTGAAAATAATGAGCAAAGCTCCATTAATTTCAACATACTACACAGAAATGAGTGGCTGCTGCAGTTCATCAGTGCTTAAAGTGTGGCTGTATATAAGACCAGTATGTAAGAATGACTCTACCTTGCTCAACCTGTGTCTCTTCAGAACTGTGTCAGCTCACTTTAATGATGAAAATGGCTTTTAATGCTGCAGATCCTAATACATCATATAGTAGAGGGACCTAATTGTGTTTCTTCTGTTGCATCTTCCTTAAATTTGTTAAATGATAGGGAAATTTTCAAAGGCACAAAAAGTGATTAGATACCCAACTGCTATTTAATTTGGCTTAGTAATTCAAATTTAGAGGGGGGGTATTTTTTCAAATTACAGAGCCAAAATTTGCCCTGATTAGCATCACTGAACCCAATGAAGACAACTAATGTGTTGTACAACTTTGTTGTAATCTATTTTGTTGCACAAGTGTAATGGAGGACAGGGTTGGATGTGTAGAATCTTCTGCTTGTGACAGTACGTAAGCAGAAAACACTTGACTCAGACTCAAGAATGAGTGTGCTGGAGTTTGCAGGGCAAGTGAGTGAAAAATTACTAGTAAATGTAGTAAGATAAAGGCCTAAAACATAAGCCTATGCAGCACAGGCCTGGTCTGAGGCCTAGCTAACAATGGACAAAACATGGCTAACATTAAGCTAAGCTGTGAGCAAGAGGCAGGCCCCTGCTCACAGAACTTGGCACAAACAGGGCTGAGAGTGCAAAACATTAATTGGTAATAAGCCCAGGTGCAGAACAATAAGTGGTACTGGTCATAAGTGGAAAGCACATGATATCACTAGTTCATTAAAACAACCTTGGTACCCACTCCTCACAGATACAGACTCCGGTTCAGGAAAGGGTCTAAAATGACAGCATGATGAATAGACATGATCTAATCAAATCACTAGGTACAGGGTGGTATGTAAGTAGTGTCAGAGAGTGTTAACCTGACAACGTCAGAGGGTGACAACCTGATATGTCAGCAGTGAGGTGTGATTTGTTGTACCTGTATATAAGATGGTGTCTTGGGAGACAGTCTTTGGATGACCTAGGGGGCAGTAGAAATTTCCCACTGATTGTCATTCCATTGCTATGGGATACATATGCGTAGTGGTTAGGTAGAGTCTACTGACAACTATTACTGTACTTCACTTAGCAATAAACCTGGCCTGGCACCTTTGATCCTTATCTGGTTTGTGGTCTTTGGGGGCTCTTTTGGGGTCTGTTGTGGAGACTAAGTGCACAAGTCGACATGGCACACATCACTGAGCACACGCAAGCAGCCTTCTGGTTATCATCAACAATGGAGCCAGAGACCTGTGAGGACACCTCGGCAGTAAATCCCGACCACCGCCTCCTGAATAACACAGTAAACTGCACACATTTTATCCAGACTTCTGGAGATAACATCTGTGGACCTCATAATGCTATTTTAAGTGTCACTTTTCAGAGGATAGCACCACTTTAAAGAAATGGGATAGGTAGCTCAGGCCAAGTTCAAACTGAACTGACCGTGCTATGGGATGGCAGAGAATCTGTAAAATGGGAAGTCCGGGGTCAGATGAGCCAAAAATAGAGACCACTTCCATTTGTTTGCCCTTCCTGTTTTCCCCACTGGGTGAAATGGCCGTGTGATTTGAGGCAGAACTTAACACAGATCTCATGAGAGAAATTTGAGACACTCTGAGCTCATTTTATCAATGTGAGAGAGGATATTTAAGTTCTAGATCTTTTATCCTTTAAAAGATACTGCTTTAAAAAAGAACATTTATATATAGCTCCTTTTATCTTGAAGAATCATAGAACACTTTCCTTTGACAATCTTCCCTGAACCAACTTCAGATCTAAACAGTCCTGTAAGTGTGTGTCTTCGCTTAGAAAATTGGGAATTTGTTCTGCAGTGGCTCTGATATACAGGATGCAGGCATTCTTACTACCATATAATCCAACACTACTTGGAAGCAATAAAAATAAATAGCATGCCAACTAGTTTGACCTAATTCAACTTGTTTGACTTCTTCCATGCCACCCTTGTGCATGGAATGCCATGTTATTAAATTAAAGCTGCGGTTGCCTAAATTCAGTAAAACACTTCCTTGCATGTTTGTCAGTGAATAGTCATCACTCAGGTGTAATGAAAGTACTTAAAGATACCTCATTTCTCAGTACATCTAAGTGATGTGAATATTGACAGATGAATGCACACTCTGCCATGTATTATTATGTCCCAAGGCACAGCTCAGTGCCCTTTAGACTATAATCAGTAGATGACCCTTCTTCTGTTAGGCTCTTCTCTTGGAATCACAGAACTGAACTGGATTGAAGAAACACAGTAGCTGATAAAACAGATGGTACTTTCAGACACGTGAAGAAGACGAAGAGAAGAGAACAGCAGGGTTCCCAACCAAAATAAAATAACTAAGAGAAAATAAATGAAAACCCACACACCTGAGGGATTTAATTGCTTGAGAAGGCATGGTGAAGTTATTAACTAAACAAATCAAGATTGTGCAACATCCAAAGTGAACCTTGAAAAATGTAGAATACTTAAATTAATTGCTTTTATTCTAGATGAGACAACTATTTGTCTCCAGCAGAGCACTGTGTTTAAGAATGACTTAGAGGAAATTCTTCGTAATTTTTTTGTGTGTGTTTTAAAGTAAAGTTCACCTTGTACATTGCAACAACAAAAACACACCTTATTGGCAAAATTATAAAAAAGTGTTTATTAATTATCATCATTCTTGTTTCTTGATAGCTGTAATGCCTATAGATAAGGTAAGACAACCACTAAGGAAATACACTGCTTGCAATGAATGATGCAATTGAGTATTAAGATCTTTTTTCCTTTGGGTAAAGAAGTAACTGAATTTCTCTCCTAAAAGGAAAGAAGGCATGAAAAAAAGGAGAGAGAATCTGTTCAGATCCAAGAGATGAAAACAAGGACTTTATCAGGATTCAGGACTCTCCTCAGTACTCCCCCTTAGCATCTCTTAATGGAACACAGCAATTTGGCAGTTGTGTAGCCTTTCATACTCCTTGTTGATAGCAGTTCCTGCAAAAGCCTCTGTACTAATGATAAAATGTGCTCAAAAACTAATCACCAAGTTGAAAAGGTTATGATTCCCAAACTCATTATCTGGTTTCAGTTTGCTGCAGAAGTTTATTTGAGGCATTCTTTTAACTTTAAATTTCAGTTGAAAATCAGTGCTTAACAAATAATAAAAACATAAGAATATGTTAGGAGAATTAGGGAAATCACCCCCTGAGGCAGAAGAGGAGAAGCTTTGTACCCTCAAGCCTGGGAGGTCTGCAGCCACCACTGTGAGGAGGAAACGTAGAGTAGTGGTGGTTGGAGACTCTCTTCTGAGGGGGACGGAGGCGCCCATCTGTCGCCCTGACATGTCATCGTGGGAGGTATGCTGCCTGCCAGCATACCTCCTGAGACATGTGAGCATATGTGAGACATTATGGAGGCATTGTCGACGATTATCTGGCCCTCTGACTAGTACCCCATACTACTTATCCATTTGGGAACTAATGATACTGCAAGGTGTGACACTGAGTGGATTAAGAGTAACTACAGGGCTCTGGGAGTATGGGTGAAGGAGTTTGGAGCACAGATGGTGTTCTCTTCAGTCCTTCCTGTCAAAGGTAGGGGCCCAGGCAGAGACAGGTGCATCTTGGAGGTAAATGCCTGGCTGCAAAGATGGTGTCACCAGGAGGGCTTTTGGCTTCCTTGACCACGAGATGTGTTCCAAGAAGAACTGCTAAGCAGGGATGGGGTTCATCTTTTGAGGAAGGGGAAGAAAGTATTTGGATGCAGACTAACCTAGTGAGGAGGGCTTTAAATTAGGTTTGATGGGGGCAGGTGACCAAAGCCCACAGGTAAGTGAAAAACATGGTGACCTGGGAGATGGGTCAGAAATGGGGAGGGAGCATGGGCTATAATAGCAGAGATAAAGGAGGAACAAGGCAGAACTGGGAGGCAAGATCAAATCAGTATCTTAGATGCCTGTATACAAATGCAAGAAGTATGGGTAATAAGCATGAAGTACTTGAAGTGCTAATAAATAAAAACAACAATGACATAGTTGGTATCACAGAGACTTGGTGCAATCATACACCTGATTGGAATATTGGTATAGAAGAGTACAGCTTGCTCAGGAAGGATAGGCAGAGAAAAAAGGGAGGAGATGTTGTCTTGTATATTAAAAATGTATACACTTGGACTGATGTTGAGATGGACGTAGGAGAGAGACTTATTGAGTCTCTGGGTTAGGCTAAAAGGGGTAAAAAAACAAGGGTGATGTCGTGCTAGGGGTCTACTAAAGACAGAGCTGGCTCTAGGTTTTTTGCCACCCCAAGCAAAAAATTTTTTGGCCGCCCCCCGCCTTTTTTATTGGCTTTTACACATGTTTGCACTTTGCAATGTTTTTTGTTTGTTTTTGTTTTTGTTTTTGTTCCGGCATTTTAGCCCTATAAATAGCAAATATAATTTTTAATTATTTTTTTTCCATACAGGCAAAGGCGCTTCAAGTAAACTCCCCCTCCCCTTTCACTCGCTGCTAGGTCACAACAGCCTTTTCCCTGCCCTGTCCAGCCTCTCCCTATGGACAAGCACTGCTCACTCCCGACCCACAGGGGGAGCAGGGTGCAGGGACAGTGCAGAGCCAGAGGGGCATGGGGAATGGGGAGCAGGGTTCACCGTGGGGAATGGGAGGCGCAGAGCCAGAGGGGCGCAGGGACCTGGGGAAGTAGGGGGATTGGGGTGCACAGAGCCAAAGGGGTCTGGGGAACAGTGTGGGGGTACAGGGGAGGCACGGGGAATGGGAGGTGCAGAGCCAGAGGGATGCAGGGATTGAGGGGAGCAGGGTGCAGGGGAGGCATGGGGAATGGGACACAGGGAATGGGAGGGACAGTGGGATCAGGGGTCCAGGGGCAGTGCGGGGAATGTGGGACACAGACCCAGAGGGGTGCAGGAAAAAGGGGCTGTGGGGTGCAGAGGGGGCACAGAACCAGAGGGGTGTGGGGATTGGGGGGAGCAGGGGCGGTGCAGGGAACGGGTGGAGCAGAGCCAGAGGGGTGCAGGGATCGGGGGGAGCAGGGTGCAGGGTGCAAGGGCAGTGCAGAGCCAGAGAGTTGCAGGGAGAGCAGGGGGACGGGAGCGGGGTGCAGGGTGCAGGGGTGGCACGGGGAACTGGCAGCATGGAGCCAGAGAGGCGCGGGGTGGGCGCAGTGAGCCAGGTGGCCGGCAGGGAGTGGTCTCTCGCTGGCGAAGAGGGCTGGGGCCACGGCAGGACTGGAGCCGGCGGGGCGGAGCCTGGCCACGCTGCGCTCCACAGCCAGCTCCTGGGGACACGCAGCCAGAGCCGAGCTCCTGCAGCCCTTTAAAATCGGTGGGGTGGGGCTGGGCATTGCTGGGAGTGGCTGCTTACCTGGAAATGCTGCCCCTGGAAATGTGCCGCCCCAAGCACGTGCTTGATTTGTTGGTGCCTAGAGCTGGCCCTGACTACAGACCACCTACCTAGACAGAAGAGGTGGGTGAGGCTTTTTTAAAACAACTAACAAAATCATCCAAAGCATAGGATTTGGTGGTGTGGGGGACTTCAACTATCCAGACATATGTTGGGAAACCAACTCAGCAGGGCACAGATTATCCAATAAGCTCTTGGACTGCATTGGAGACAGTTTTTTATTTCAGAAAGTTGAGAAAGCTACTGGGAGAGGGAAGCTATTCTACATTTAATTTTAACAAATAGGGAGGAACTGGTTGAAAATTTGAAAGTGGAAGGCAGCTTGGGTGAAAGTGATCATGGAATCATAAGAGTTCACGATTCTAATGAATGGTAGACAGCAGATGAGCAAAATAGAGACAATAGATTTCAGGAAGGCAGATTTTAGTAAACTCAGAGAGCTGGTAGGTAAAGTCCCATGAGAAGCAAGACTAAGAGGAAAAACAACTGAAGAGAGCTGGCAAGGGACATTATTAAGGTCCTAAAAGCAAACTATTCCACTGCATAGAAAAGATAGACAGTATGGCAAGAGACCACCTTGGCTTAATCAGGAGATCTTAAATGATCTAAAAATCTAAAAGGAGTCACATAAGAAGTAGAAACTAGGTTAAATTACAAAGGTTGAATGTAAGCATACAACACAAGTATGCAGTAGCAAGATTAGAAAGGCAAAGACACAAAATGAACTCAATCTAACTAGAGACATAAAAGGTGACAAGAAGACATTCTACAAATGTATTAGAAGCAAGAGGAAAACCAAGGACAGGGTAGGCCCATTGCTCAGTGAAGAGGAAGAAACAATAATAGGAAACTTGGAAATGGCAGAGGTGCTAAATGACTTCTTTGTTTTGGTTTTCACCAAGAAGTTTGATGATGATGGGATGCCTAACAGAGTGAATGCTAGTGGAAATGGGGTAGGTTCAGAAGTTAAAATAAAAAAAGAACAAATTAAAAATTACTTAGAACAGTTAGATGTCTTCAAGTCATCAGGGCCTGATGAAATACATTTTAGAATACTCAAGGAGCTGATAGAGGAGGTATCTTAGCCTTTAGCTATCATCTTTCAAAAGTCATGAAAGTTGGAAGAGATTCCAGAAGACTGCAAAAGGACAAATATAGGGCCCATCTATAAAAAGGGAAATGAGAACAACCCAGGAAGCTACTGATCTGTCAGTTTAACTTCTGTGCCAGGGAAGATAATGGAGTAATAATGGAAAATAATAAGGCGATAGGTAACAGCCAGCATGGATTTGTAAAGAACAAATCATGTCAAACCAACCTGATAGCTTTCTTTGATTGGATAACAAGTCTTGTGGATAAGAGAGAAGCGATGGATGTGATAAACCTAGACATTAGTAAAGTATTTGATGTGGTCTCACATGATCTTCTTATCAATAAACTAGAGAAATACAACCTTGATGGGGCTAGTATAAGGTGGGTGCATAACTGACTGGATAACCATTCTCAGAGAGTAGTTTTTAATGGTTCATAGTCATGCTGGAAGGGCATAAGTGGGGTTCCACAGGGGTCAGTTTTGGGGCTGATTCTGTTCAATATCTTCATCAATTATTAAGATGATGGCATAGAGAGTATGCTTATTAAGTTTGCAGATGATACCCAGGGAGGGGTTGCAAGTGCTTTGGAGATAGGGTCATAATTCACAACCATCTGGACAAACTAGAGAAATAGTCTGAGGTAAATAGGATGAATGCAAAGTACTCCACTTAGGAAAGAACAATCAATTTCACACATACAGAATGGGAAGCGACTGTCTAGGAAGGAGTACTGCAGAAAGGGATCTAGAAGTCATAGTGGACCACAAACTAAATGAGAGTCAACAGTGTGACACTGTTGCAAAAAAGGCAAACATGATTCTGGGATGCATTAATAGGAGTGTTGTGAACCAGACATAAGAAGTAATTTTTCCACTCTACCCTGCACTGATTAGGCCTTAGTTGGAATATTGTGTCCAGTTCTGGGCACCACATTTCAAGAAAGATGTGAATAAATTGGAGAAGGCCCAGAGAAGAGCAACAAAAATGATTTAAGGTCTAGAAAACATGTCCTATGAATAGAAGACTGAAAGAATTGGGCTTGTTTAGTTTAGAAGACTGAGAGGGGACATGATAGCAGTTTTCAGGTATCTAAAAGGGTGTTACAAGGCACAGGGAGAAAAATTGTTCTTTTTGGCCTCTGATGATAGGACAAGAAGCAGTGGGCTTAAATTCAGCAAAGGAGGTTTAGGTTGGACATTAGGAAAAACTTCCTAACTGTTAGGATGGTTAAACACTGGAATAAATTGCCTAGGAAGGTTGTGGAATCTCCATCACTGGAAATATTTAAGAGTAGGTCTGGTAGACATCTATCAGGGATGATCTAGATGGTGCTTGGTGCTGCCGTGAGGGCAAGGGACTGGATTTGATGATCTCTCAAGGACCCTTCCAGTTCTAGTATTTTATGATTTTATGAACAGCTGTATTGGCTCAGATTAGTGATCCATATAGCCCAGTACCTTGTCTTCCACCAGTGATCTGTGCCAGATGTTTCAGACAGAATTGACACACAGGGCAATTTTTAGTGATCCATCCTCTGTCCTCAAATCCCAGCTTCTTGCACTTGCAAGTTTTAGGGACACCTGTAGCATGGGGATTTGTCTCTGACCATCTTGGGTAATAGCCATCAATGGACATACCCTACATAAACTTATCATATTCTTTGTTTAACCCAGTTATACTTTTACAATTACAGCTTACTACACAAGTCCAAATTTAATAACAAAGTCCAGAAATTTGGGAAGTAATATCTGGAATTACTATATTCCAGTTGTAAAATATTTTATCCTGAAAAAATAGCGAATTATATCTAGTTGTGCATTAAAAGATTGAGAATTATTTTTATTTCTCAGCAGTTATTGATCAATAACAGTTCATAGGATTTAACAAGTAATCTTAAAAAAGCCAACAAATGAAAAAAGACCAACAACAAAATGTCAATTATAGTTACCTAAAGAAAGCAATATTGAATTAAATATGTGTGGGTAAAGAAACTGGTTTAGTAATTTCAGCGAGAACTCTCCCTACCAAAAAGGTCTGTGTGGATTCAGAAATGTCTTTGGATGTTACACAGAAATTTGTCAAGTACACATGCATATCAAGACAATAGCAATTGATAACAGATAATTAACCCAGGCTGTCCCACAGACAGGAGGGAAGGCAACTGTCTACCTATGTCCAAAAAAATTAAGCCTGGTGTAGCCACAAAGAATGGAAGGTCCATTTACATAGAAGTCAGTAGGAGAATGCAAAGACCACAGGAGAGGAAAAACAGTGTGAAGTCATTCTGCCATTTCAGCCCAGGTCTTTGGACTTTGGAAGATAAGAAAGGGCAGAAGCCATTTTTAACACCCATTGCTTGACAGTCAAAAAAGGCCAGAGCTTGTGCAGGTTCAGAAAGATGTGTCCTTCAATCAAGAAGTGGGGTTGAAATCTCTGGGAACTGAATGAAGGTGAGAAACCTGCTTAGGCAAAGATCTTTCACTTAGGAAGACAAGGGAAGTCGGTAACTTTTACTTCTTCAGCGAGTGGTGTCCCTGTGGGTGCTCCACTCAGGTCTTGGAGTGCCTGTGCCGGGGATCGGAGAATTTTGCAAACAGTGCCCCTTGTGCCATGCCTGCGCACTCAGCACCCCGTTCCCCCCAGAGTCCGTGCGTGGCGCGAGTCCTGTCAGTTCCTTTTCAACCGTCCCTGGCTAAAGACGGAGTTTAGAGCAGTGCTCTTCTTCCTGACAGGAAATCCTTCATTAGTGTTAGGCTTTTATCTCACAGTTTTACTTAGTTCGATCTTTTTTCAACGTTTACTTCGTTTAAGGAAAAAAGAAAGTGGCAGCTGCAGCGGCGGCAGCCTTTTTTCTCTGCAACATGCCGGGTTCCCTCGGCTTTAAAAAATGCAATTCCTGCAGAGACTCAATGTCTACCTCAGATGGCCATGCCTCATGTGTCAAATGCCTGGGGGAGTCTCATGTGGCACAGAAGTGCCCTCATTGCCTGAGTATGATGGCAAGGGCCAGAAAAAAACCGTGAAATGTGGCTTAAGACTATTCTCTGGGAAAAGTCTTTTCAATCAACAATGGACAAACCAGAGGAGGGTACAGCACAGCAAAAGCCCTTGGGTAGGGCAGCTTCATCACCCCGTAAAGGCTCTCAAGCCGCAAGGGCTTCCCCGGCACGCTCCCTATCCGAGCTGCCCAGAGCCTCTCGTTCCCAGGTGCCATCAGTCTCTGGCACTGCGGAGAAACGCAAGTCAGTGCCAGCCAGGAGAGCTGAGGCACAAGCTAAGATCGCCACATCAGCTGGCGCCACTGAGGCAGCAGCTTCAGACAGGATGCATATGCCTCCTTCATCAGCTCCTGTGAGCCCTCCCTCTGCACCCGATCTAACCGGCATTGCAGCATAAGATAGTGCTGCGCAGTACGCGCACTTACAAAAATCTCCTCAGTCTGACTCAAGAGGTGTAACTAGCTTACCACACTCCACGGCGCAGGGGCATGCTAACACTTCACAGGGTGGCCCCAACTCACCCACACCGCTATCCCTAAGATCTGATCATGGCAGTGGTCATAGGAGCAGGCTTTCATCACGCCACTCCTTTCCTTCTCCATCACTAGCTTCCTGGCATTCATACAGGGACCACTCCCTTCAACAACATCCCATTTGGCCCAGGCAACTGTGGATGTATCCTCCACATCAACTCCCGCCTCAGTGGAGTCTCTGGGATGCATGGCAAGGGTACCGACTGCATTCTTCTCACACCTACCATTCAAGACACACAGCCTCTACATCCTGGCAACATCGCACCTCTAGGCGCTCACCCACAATCTCTGCATGCTCCTCATCTACTCACCCACCCTCAGTAGTTTCTCAAGCGGTTTCCAATGAGCACGATGACTTACCCCAGTCAGATTCAGAGAGCTCTTCACATGAACCCAGATCCAGGCAGGGCGAAGCAGTATTCCAGATGTCCCCTTCTCCTTCGGCAGATGACCTGAAACATTTTCAAGAACTTTTCAAACGGGTAGCCCAATCACAAGGCATCATATTACAAGAGGTGCAAGACAAACAATACAAATTACTCACGATATTACAACCCTCAGCATCCTCAAAAATAGCTTTACCCATCAACAAAGCTATCCTTGAACCTTCGAATGCTTTGTAGCAAAATCCAGCCTGTGTTCCGCCTACAAACTGCAGAGTGGACAGAAAATATTTCGTCCCTGCAAAAGATATGGATTTTCTATTTGCCCACCCACAGCCAAACTCACTGGTGGTGGACTCTGTGAATCACAAGGCTAAGAATCCACAATTTAAATCAAACAAGTTCTTCTAAATAATCGGTGTCCCTCCATGAGAAGCACCTATCAAAACAAGTGGATGCGTTTTCAATAATGGTGCATGCACTATGCGCAATTTGCATCCCACTACAGTCCCTATACCTACCTTACTTGACTACCTCATGGACCTTAGCAACACGGGCCTCTCCATCAGCTCCGTCCGGGTCCACCTGGCGGCGATCTCGGCCTTCCATGATCCGGTATACGGCTTCTCCCTCTTCGCACATCCCATGGTGAAATGTTTTCTCACAGGCTTACAGAAAATGCGTCCAAACCTCTGCCCCCGGTGCCACCGTGGGACCTGAATTTGGTCCTTGACACACTCACCAGGCCACCCTTTGAGCCATTAGCCACTACGCCACCACAGTACCTGTCTATGAAGGTGGCATTCATAGTGGCAATAACATCAGCAAGAAGGGTAGGAGAAATCACAGCTCTCATGGCAGACCCTCCTTTCACTACATTTACCAGGGATAAAGACATACTCAGACCTCACCCCAAGTTCCTTCCTAAGGTTATATCTGACTTCCACATAAATGAACCCATTTACTTACCTGCCTCTTTCCCCAAACCTCATGACTTCCCCAAGGAGGCTATATTACATGCACTGGATGCAAGGAGGGCAATTGCATTCTACCATGATAGAACTAGAGCAACCACGAAATCGGACAGGCTCTTTGTTGCGTGGTCAGGACCATGCACAGGAACAGCAGTTTTGGCACAGTGCCTATCCAAGAGGATTGCAGGCTGCATACGTACCGTTTATGAACTTAGGGGCAGACAGCCACCTGCGGCCCATCAGGGCTCACTCCACACATGCGATGGCCACTACAACGGCCTTCCTCAATAATGTACCATTGGTAGACATTTGTAGGGAAGCCACATGGTCCTCACACCATACTTTCGCACAGCACTATGCCTTCAAGCAGATGCGGTCCTTCCTCCTTCCACTTAAAAAGACTCCAGGGCCCACCTCCATCAAGCGGGTACTGCTGCGGAGTCAGCTGAGTGGAGCACCCACAGGGACACCACACACTGAAGAAGAAGAAGTTACTCATCCTGTGCAGTAATGATGGTTCTTCGAGATGTGTCCCCATCCGGGTGCTCCACTACCCTCCCATCCTCCCCTCCTCTTGGAGTCTATAGGGACTTCAGGTAGAAAAGGAACAGATGGGACTCATGCCATGCACGTACTCCATGGGGGGCGGGAGGTGCTGAGTGCGCAGGCACAGTGCAAGGGACACAGCTCGCAAAATTCTCCGATCCCTGGCACAGGTACGCACCGAGACCTGAGTGGAGCACCCACAGGACACACATCTCAAAGAACCATCATTACTGCACAGGGTGAGTAACTTCTTCTGTGGAAGGTCCTGACTGAGGGGAAAGTCAGCCATTGCTGGGCAGAAGAACGACTGGTGAGAGAAACCATCTTGAATAAAGTCTGTACCTTGCTAGATAACGTTTTAGGTTATAAGATTTCCCCCACCCCATTTATTTGCTTACAATCCTTTCTAAGATTATTTCTTTTACTTGGGATCATTTTACTTACATCCTAATGTTAATGATTTTGTTTTATTTTTTACTGTAAATAAATTCATGCTGTGTTTTAAAGGGAAGGGTGTATTTATCCCACTAGGTTATTGAGCTGTGATGTGTTTTGTCTCTTCAAAGGAATTTCCGAAGGCTTTAAAAGCCCTCCATTGGAATTTGCCCCTTCTGTAGATAGAATACCAAATGGCAAAGACAAATTAGCCCCCATGGCTGCTTTTTAGAAGCTTCATAATTATTGTGAAAGGAGATGTGAGTTTTAAATGAACAAGCGTATGGGCTGATTACAGCTAAATGTGGCCTAGGCCCATGAAAATAATGAGCTCTCCTGAAATAGCTTAGCTGTTTGCTCTCCCTGCATACTCTCCTTCCCAGCACCCCAAGATCAATGGACTTTTGTTTTCCTACTAGTCCTTAAGTACTTGACCTTCTCTGTTAAGTCAGGCAGTTGCCCATCAGTACTGTGCAGTGCAAGTGTCAAGACAGTGTCAAAATCTACCATATTTTTTACCTGGTTGCAACATCTGTGAAGTAATGCCTCCATATAACATTGGAAATCAAAATGTTCTACATCCTCTTCTGGCCATTAGAAAGGCTGAATTACTGAGGGCTTGCTGTAAAAATAGAAAAGCAATGATTTTTCTTTGTACTACTCTCTACCAGTCAAAGTAGATCAAATAACTGTACTATACAAACAAGTGTGGGATGCATTACTCATCTGTTATTCATAGCTGTGGGCTAGCTTTATCCTTGGGTTTAATGAAGGAGCAAACTACTTGATCCTGCACTCATACTGTTTGTTAGCTACTATCCCAGTTTGTCAGAACAGAACACAATGCAAAATCTGTATTAATTTTTTTTTTCTACCAGACTAACTTGTATAACAGCAGGGGCCAAAGATACACAGGTATGATCCGAGCCACTAAAATCTTTCCAATAAAATTTAATATTTCTTCCAATAAGTGGAATGAAAATGTGTTTGGCCATTCTCCTGAATCATTCTTATAACCCTTTTCAGTGACTGTCTCCAGTGCAATGTATGCTTTTGGTGCTCAGGGCTCTGGTCCAGCTGTGTTGCAGCCACCTCCTCCTTTATCTCCAGGTGGATGCTTGTTCTTTGATAAAGCAGCCGCTGCTGGGGGGGGGCAGCACCGGGAGGGTCTGAGGCAGCCACAAAACCCGGCAGAGCCATTCCGAGACTGTAGCACCTTGGAGCAGCTACTTCAGCCCTGGCAAAAGCCGCAGAGAGCCTGGCTAGGTCGCTGCAAGATGGGACACACTCAGGCTCAGCAGGTGCTCTCCGTGTACTGCTGCTCTCTTTCCCCTCAACCCTCCCCACCCTGCTGGGGGAAAGATAACACATGAAGCTGCTTGCTCTGCCGCTCTCCATGGGCTAGTCTGGCAGTGTTGGGACTTTCTTCACCCCCCCGCCCGTGCCTCTGAGTAGGAAGCTGGAGCTGGTGCTGCAGTCTCGGGGCTGCGCAGGCTCCCTGCTACGTGGGCGGGTCCGAGCTCCCTCCCCACCCTGCTGGGGGAACAGCAGCACAGTGACATGCTATCCAGAAGCTTTCCCCGCTTCAAGGGGGTGTGAAACCAGGTAAGCATCTCCCCTCATGCCCAGACCCCTAATCCCTCTCACTCATTCCCCTCCCCCCACCACGACCCTTCACTCCCAGCTTGTTCCAATGCCCTCCCTCCTGGCCCAGACAGCCTCCCTCCTGGCCAGACACCCTGTCCCTCCCTTGCCTCTGCACCCTACCCCCTGGCCAAACACTACCTCCATCCTGCTCCTGCATCCACCATTGCTCCTTTACCCGCCCTCCTGGCCACACACTGCACCCTCCTTTGCTCCTGCTCCCTCTACTTAGCCAGACACCCTACTCCCACTCTGCTTCTGCACCCCAGTTCCCTCCCAGCCCTCACAACCTCTCCCTCTTCTGCACTCCAGCTCACTCCCAGATCTTGCACCGCATCCCTATCCCACTCGCTGACAGCTCTGTCCTGCACACTGGACCCCTCATTTTTTCTCCCTACCCCAGAGTCTAAGGAGGGGGTCCAAAAAATCCACTAACTCTAGCACCCAAAAAAAGTAAATCTGGCCTATGGGAAGCCCTGAACCTCAGTCCTCCATGTCCCTTCTCCTGACCCTGTGGTGGGATTGGAGCACCGGAGGAGTGAGGTGTCTGGCACTCCGAGTGCAGAAGATGGGGGCCTGCAAGAGACCTTCTATACCTTGCCTCTATAGGTTCTGCTTACAAAAATTCCCCAGAGGCACAGATTCACTGACTTTGGGGGGTAGCTGTCACCACCAAGTGAAACCTCTTTCTTCTTGAACCCAGGAAGGAAGCATTTGGACTTCCTTCCCCAAGAGTACTCCAATCTTCTTTGCCACAAGAGAGCGTGAACTCACTTCCCCCTCCCAAAAAAAGCACAGAAAACAAACTATATCTGAGAGCTGACCTCTCAGGCGAGGCAGACACACACTCAGACCTCCTGTTTCTTTCCAGGACACAAGAATCAAATCATCATCTTAAAAAAGGTGATTTTATTAGCAATGTAAAAAGATATACTTGATAAAACATTCTTGGTTGCTAGGTGTAACAGAGCAACTGAGTAAAACAAATTAAAACACAGAGAACATCTCTGGGTACTCTCTTAGATAGTGAATGGGGAGGGAAGGCATAGATTCACACAGAGAAGTTTAACCAAACAACCAAAACAAAGAAAAATACCCTGATTGCGACTAAAGACACCTTTTCTCTCTACTCACAATCCATGCTGATCTGTACTTCAAGGCCCAGTTCACTCCCATGCCCAATATTCCTTGTACGCATGGTAATTCTGATTACTGCATCTGCTCCCTCCATCCCTTAACTTAGAACTCACACAAGGAGAAAGGCAGCAGAATTTTAAATTTCAGCATTGTATCCCATTGATTCTTCTTGCCCCCTGCCAGCTACCTGAATTTAACCCTTTAGTCACCGGTGCTGGCCAGCACTCCTCCCATCCATAAAAGGGTCACATCAGTGAGGGTTAGGGATTTTTGGAGGAGTTTTTTTGCTTCTCAATTGCATGGTCTAGGCATGTTAACTATCGATTATTTTACTAGTCGAGTAGTCGATGGGATTTCCATTGACTGCTCAACTAGTCGATAGGCACTTCTGGGGCTCTTGTACATTTCAAAGGAGGAATGCAGACCTCTGCGTACAGCCTGGGGCCAGCAGGAAGTCCCGCTGACTCTGGGCTGCATGCAGGCATGCCAGCTGATCCTGGGGCTCCATGCTGTGCTGCTGATTTGAAATGCCACGCAGAGCGTGGGGTCAGCGGGGGACTCCTTAGCTGACTGCGGGTTCTGTGCGGCATTTCCCCAGAAACCGGATTCAGCGGGTTTAGGGGAAATGCTGCGTGGAGCCCAGGATCAGCTGGGGATCAGCTGTGTGCAGCTGCCTCTTTGAAGTACCCCCTTTTGCCCCTGCCTTTTTCTGCCTCTATCTGATAGAGGCAACACGGGAGGGGGAATCCACTAGTCAACTAGTAGACTGACTATCTGATAAGTATTTACTTATTGGATAATCGACTAGTCCTTAACATCCTTAGTGTGGTACCCAACTGATTTTTCTGTGGATCAGTAGTCCCTGACCCAAAAAAGTTTCCCCACTCCTGCCATGAATAAAGAAAACATTGACACTTTTTGTGGTTGACATAAATTAATATGTTACTTTATTTAAAATGAAGTTTGATAAACTAACATGAGAAAGTTAAAACGCTTAATCTGTTTAATAATTAAAATTAAACCAGTCTCCTTAGCTGCAGCGCTAGCAAAATGGCTCAGGTGTAATTATATAATTAACAGTGAGTTTCCATTAGCAACTGATGTTTGTAGAAAGGTGTACATTGCCCCAGGTGGTCTGCAGGCTAAGAAGCTGTTCCAGACACTGGTGAGAGGAGTTCTTAGAGGGGTCACCTGACATGCTTTACTTCTGGTCATGTATCCATCTTGAACCTGGAAGTACTACCCCACGGGTGGGACTTTAGCGGTTTAGGGGGTGTAGCCAACGGGGTCATAGGGCATGGCCAATGGGGTCAGGGGCTATTGCTAATGTGGCCCCATTTTTGGTTCAGAAAACATGGGCACCATGCTGGTAAGCCCTGTATCCTTCTTCTCTTTAAAAGTCAGCTGACTTCCAGTTACCAAGCTTAGGAATTCCTCATTCCCTACAGTGGTTTCTCTGACCCCCACCGCATTCTGAAAGCCACCCTCCAAGGTACATGTCTGTGCATCCCAGGGCCGGACTTGTCCCCTGCTGATTTGCCAGTTCTGGGCATTTAGCAGTTTGAGTGGTTCCCCTATTACTAAGCAAAACCTTTCCCTCCCTCACTGCCTGGGATGCTCCTTGGTCCTGGGAAGCAGCATTTCCATGAATCTCCCGTGGCTTGTTCCTACTCAGCATTGGGTATTTGTTTCTCAGGAGTTCAGTGGAATTACAGCAATAGCACCTTTTGTGGTCCTGTCTGTCCAGGGGACTTTGGACAAGTAACAGGGGAGTGAACTTGGGGAGGAGAATGCTCAGCCTCCCATCCCTCCTCCTCCTTCCCGGGGTAAAACGGGGACCTAGCCTCCCACCAAACTTAAACCTCTCTGCCTGTGATTTACCCCTATCATGTGGGTGTGATTAGTCAAACTGATCAGAAGAGCAATCAAAATATTCTGCTGATTCCACCTTTTTTCTCCCATAAACACTACTTAACATCATGATTAGACATGTTCAGTAACTTCCCGAACAACCAAATCACACATCTCTTCAGAGCTTGTAGTACCTTTCCCTTTGACCCACTTATCTAACATCTCTCTCATTTGGTTTACATAAGTCACATTACTTAGCCCAGTCCCTGTCTTAAGTGATCTAAATTTTGCCTTGTAAGTTTCAGGTGTAATTTGAAGTGGT
Organism: Rafetus swinhoei; assembly: GCA_019425775.1. Classification (NCBI taxonomy): domain Eukaryota; kingdom Metazoa; phylum Chordata; order Testudines; family Trionychidae; genus Rafetus; species Rafetus swinhoei. The sequence goes on from CM033424.1 coordinate 226,192,130, forward strand.
TTTAAAACTAAATCCTTAAATTTACCATAATTAGAAGCATTGCTAATAGGCATCTTATTGAATTTGTCCAGAGCTCTTCCAGTCAGTTTTGCAACCAGGTGGTCATTTTCTAATCCTCAGGAATTGAATGCATGGTGCACAGTCTCTCAAAGGTGATGAAATATTCAACAATGTCTCTAGATCCATCATAAGCTGGTCACAGTTTTTCCCATTTGTAGATTTTGGAGAGGTATATTCTACTGTGTTGTGATTCCGTCTCTACAGTCTAGTACAGCCAGTTCATGATCTTGAGCTTCCCTCTGCCAGCCAACCTCAAACTTTTCCTGTTCCAGGGCTCTCAAATGGGCAGCTTTTTCCCTGGCAGCTTGTACTTCAATCTCAAATTTTCTTAATTCCATCTATCTTCCGTTTGTGTTTCCTCTCTGCAACTCAGGCCCTGTGAAATTCTAGTTTGGCTATAGTTTTACTACTTTCACTCATTCTGCTGATTTTTCTGCCTCTATTTCCCTTACCTGAAATAAGCAAAAAGAAAATAGCAAGCCAGTAACCACTTTGTCTGTTATACAGCCGCCACACTTACAACTCACTTAAAATTAGCACCAGCATTCCAGGGCAACCAGCTGTACGCCCCTGTGATGGGTTCGGTCACAGTTAAGACCAAAGCAGACTGTAAAGAGCTTCAAAAGGATCTCACAAAACTAGGTAACTGGGCGACAAAATAGCAAATGAAATTTTATGTTGACAAAGGCAAAGTAATGCATATTGGAAAACATAATCCCAAGTATATGTACAAAATAATGGAGACTAAAGCAGCTATTATCATTCAAGATAGAGATCTTGCAGTCATTGTGGATAGTTCTCGGAAAACATTGACTCCATGTGCAGTGGCAGTCAAAAAAAGCAAACAGAACGTTAGGAATCATTAAAAAAAGTGATAGGGTATGTCTACACAGCAGTTATTTCGAAATAACAGCCCTTATTTCGAAATAAATTTCCTAGCATCTACACAGCCAAACCGCTATTTCGAAATACATTTGAAATAGCAGAGTGCTTATTTTGAATTTGGTAAACCTCATTCTACGAGGAATAACGCCAAATTCGAAATAGCTATTTTGAAATAAGCGCTGTATAGACACTTATTTTGAAATAGGGGGCCTCCAGTCTTCCCAGGGTGCTCTGGTGGCCACTCCAGCCTCAACCAAGAACACTCCTCTCCCTCTCCCTCTCCCTCTCCTTCTCCCCCCCCCCCCCCAGAGCCCTTAAAGGGATAGTCTCTGACAGTGCCTGTGCCAGCTCCAAGCCTGTCAGCCCAGAGCCAGCAGTCACTGCCCCTGACCCAGTGGCCCCAAAACATGAGTCAGCAAGCCACTGGCAGCCAGCCCTCTGCCGCTCCCCAGGAGCAGTCTGCCAGCTCCCAGGAGCCTGCCAGGGCCTGGAGAAGGTGGGCGCCTTCCTGGTCCAGGGCGGAGATCATGGACCTTATTCAGGTTTGAGGGGGATGCCCCCAACATCCATGATCTCCGCACTAGATGGAGGAACGTGGCCGTCTATGGCACGATAGCTGTTCGCCTGGCCACCAAAGGCCACATGCAAACCCAGGAGTAGGTTCGCATGAAAATCAAGTTGGTCCGGCGAGACCCGCAACCCTGAGCCCTGAGCTTCACCTCCCCCTTCTTCTCCTTGCTTCCCCCATCCAGCTCCCTCCTCCCAGGTTTCCCCCTCCCTTCTCCAACCCTCTCTTCTCCCCTCTCCCACCTCCTTTCCCCAGTCTCACCAGAGTTTCATTCCCCACCGCCAGTTTTGTTAAATAAAGACAGTTTGTGTTTATGAAAAAACATGTATTTTATTTGACATCAGGAAGCGGGGCTGGGGGGGGTGGTGGTGGTAAGTGGAAGGACGTGAGGGAGGAATGAGGCACAGGCTTTCAAAATGCATTTTGTGTGTAGACACATTATTTTGAAATAAGCTATTTCAAATTAACTATTTCGAAATAGCTTATTTCGAAATAACGCTGTAGTGTAGACATACCCATAGAGAATTGCCTCTGTATAAATCCATGGTATGCCCACATCTTGAATACTGTGCACAAATGTGGTGGCCTCATCTCAAAAAAAGATATCCTAGCATTGGAAAATGTTCAGAAAAGGGCAACAAGAATGATTAGGGGATTGGAAAGGCTGCCATATGAAGAGAGATTAAAAAGACTGGGACTTTTCAGTTTAGAAAAGAGGAGACTCCGGGGGGATATGATAGAGCTCTATAAAATCATGACTGGTGTGGAGAAAATAAATAAGAAGAAGTTATTTACTTGTTCCCATAACATGAGAACTAGGGGGCACAAAATGAAATTAATAGGTAGCAGGTTTAAAACAAACACACTTTATTTCTTCACACAGCGCATGGTCAACCTGTGGAACTCCTTGCCAGAGGATGTTGTGAAGATCAGGACTTTAACAGGGTTCAAAAAAGAAGTAGATAAATCCATGGAGGATAGGTCCATCAAAGCTTAAAGCCAGGATGGGTAAAAATGGCTTCCCCTGCCTCTGTTTGGCAGAGGCTGGAAATGGGTGATGGGGTGGGATCACTTGATGATTACCTGTTCAGTTCATTCCCTCTGTGGCACCTGGCATTGGCCATTGTTGGAAGACAGGATACTGGTCTAGATGGACCTTTGGTCTGACCCAGTATGGCCGTTCTTATGTTAGAGATCCCTTTGAGACTGCACACCTGGGTGCTGTGTCAAGTCCCTTTGATTGAGCCTTCCTAGACCTGAGCTGCTCTCAGTGTCTGTGTTGCTGTGGGCTGTGATCCCATATCTATACCTTCACTGAGGGAGAGACCAGAAGTTCTGGCTCAGCAGGACAGGGTAGTGGGGTGCCCCAGAAGATAAGTAGGTGGGCTAAATAGTATGATCAACCTATCAGGTGACAGTTTCAAGGGGATCTCTGTGACCAAACCAGTCAGAGTCACATCCCCTTGTTATCTGAGACAAGATGAAAATGGAATTGCTCACTGATGAGCATAAATTTGATTTTGTTGATATTACTGAAACCTGGTGGGAATGAGTCATGTGTTTGAATGTCGAAATCAGTAGGTATAACCTATTTAGGAAGGATTGAGTGGGCAAATGGGGAGAAGGAGTAGCACTCCATGTCAAAAATGGCTTTACCTATTTCTGAGTCACAGATAACTTGGAAGAAAATTAATTTGAATGCTTATGGCTCAATATCCTAACAGATAAAGCACAAGATGGGGTACTACCTGGTACATGATACAGATCAACACATCTCTCTAGGGAAGATAATGGCCAGCTCCTTATTCATCTATCTATAATACATGAGTGGGGGAAATGTGTGATGCTGGAGGACTTAAATTTCAGTGACATATGCTGGAGGCTCATGCTGCCAGTACTAAAACATGATTGGTATTTTTAAATATTATAGTTGACAGTTTTCTAACTTAAAAAAATTGTTGCATCCTACACAGAAGAATTCTATATTAGACCTTATCTTGACAGACAGAGAGGAACAACTCACAGAAATAAAAATAAATGGTAGTTCAGTTATAAGTGATCATGATTTGTTCACATTTATAATGTGCAAATATCATAAAGTCCAGAATGGTAACATATATACTTGGTGCCAGTTTCACAGAGTGAAGACAATTATGATCCAAATCAGCTGGGAGGAAGAATGTAATAAAAACATTGAGAATAATAACTGGGAATTGTTCGAGAACACTTTACTAGATGCTCCCAAAGCCATAATCCCACCATTGAAGAAGAAGGCTGTATTGGTTAAAAAAATCTGACTTTGTTTCAAAGGGAAGTGAAGGCAGCTAAAAATAACATATATAACAAATGAAAGAAAGAGGAAGTTGATAGTAATAAATATAAACCAGAAACTAGGAACTGAAGAAATTTGATATGGGAAGCCTAGGAACATAAGAAGAAATCTATTGCCAGCAGAGTTAAGAACAAGAAAAATGAAGTGTTTTTTTTTTAAATTTATTAGTAACAAAAAGAATCCTAACAATGGTATTGAACCATTATGAGATGGAAATGCTAAAATTATCAACTATAATGCAGAAAAAGGCACAAGTATTCAAAATATTTTGATCTGTTTTGGGAGAAAAAAGATATAGTAATATCATATAACATTATCTCCATTCCACTAGTATTCAGGAGGAGTTAAACAGCTACTAAAGTTAGGCATTTATAAATCAGCAAGTAGATATCTTGTATCCAAGAGTTTTAAAAGAGCTGGTAAAGAAGCATGATGAACTGTTAGGGTATGTCTACACTATAGCGTTATTTCAAAATAGTTAATTTGAAATTAGCTATTTAGAAATAACACGTCTACACATAAAATACAATTCGAAATAGCATTTTTCTATTTCAAAATAGCGCGTCCACACTGAGTGGACTCTGAATCGAAATGAAGGCTGGTTGGAACCAGCTCAGGTAGGGCTTCAGGTCAGGAGTGTCTTTGTGTGGCTGCTGCTTGAGGCTACCTGAGGCTTGTGCTTAAAGGGACCCCCCCTGGACAGCCAGTTCTCAGGTTTCCCTGCTAGCTTGTCTACCTCTATGAGGGACAGCAAAGCATTTTGTGTCAGCGTGCTCTGATTGCCCTCAGTTGGGACACCACAGCACTCTGCAACATGGAGCCAGAGCTACCCCTGGGCACTCTGGTGCTTCTCTTGGATGCGTTGCTGCTAGCCTGGCTGCACTTTCTGCAGGCTGCCATCCGGGAGGTCCATCGGGGGGCTGTCAGTATCCAGGAGGCTCTGTGGGAGAGCTTCCACCCTGAGGAGCACTAAGAGCCTCCCTGGTCTGCCCCACTGGGGGCTTGTGCCTCATTCCTCCCTCACGTCGTTCCACTTACCCCCAACCCCCCAGCCTCCCTTCCTGATGTCAAATAAAATAGACATATTTTCATGAACACAAACTCTCTATATTTACCAAAACTGGGGGGGGGGGTGGGAATGAAACTCTGGGGAGACTGGGGAAAGGAGCCGGGAGAGGGGAAGAGAGAGGGTGGGAGAGGGGAGGGGGAAACCTGGGAGGAGGGAGCTGGAGGGGAAGCTCAGAGCTCAGGGTTGGGGGTCTCGCTGGACCAACTTGATGTTCATGCAAACCTGTTCCTGGGTTCGCATGTGGCCTTTGGTGGCCAGACTGGCAGCTATCCTGCCATACACGGCCACGTTCCTCCATCTAGTGCAGAGATCATGGACATTGGGGGCATCCCCCCCAAACCTGAATAAGGTCCATGATCTCCGCCCTGGACCAGGAAGGCGCCCACCTTCTCCGGGCCCTGGCAGGCTCCTGGGAGCTGGCAGACTGCTCCTGGGGAGCGGCGGAGGGCTGGCTGCCAGTGGCTTGCTGACTCATGTTTTGGGGCCACTGGGTCGGGGCAGTGACTGCTGGCTCTGGGCTGGCAGGCTTGGAGCTGGCACAGGCACTGTGGCCAGAGTCTAACCCTTTAAGAGCTCCGGGGCTGGGGGAGAGGAGAAGAAGTGCTCCTGGTTGTGCCCAGAGTGGCCACCAGGGCACCCTGGGAAGGCTGGAGACCCCCTATTTTGAAAAAAGCGTCTATACAGTGCTTATTTCGAATTAGCTATTTCGAATTTGGCATTATTCCTCGTAGAATGAGGTTTACCAAATTCGAAATAAGTGCTCCGCTATTTTGAATTTATTTTGAAATAGCGGTTTGCCTGTATAGATGCTATTAAAGTTAATTTGAAATAATGGCTGTTATTTTGAATTAACTTTGATGTGTAGACATACCCTTAGTGTTGATTTTTCAGTAAGTCTTGGAACACTGGGAAGTTCCAGAAGACTGGAAGATAACCAATATTATGCTGATACTTAAAAAGGATAAATGGTATAATCTAGACCTTGTTAGTCTAACAGTGATGCCAGACAAGATAATCAAGTGGTTACTTTACAATCCAATTAACAAGGTTAAAAGAGCGTAATTAATGCCAATCTTCAGTGTTTTATGAACAATTGATCTCGTCAGACTAACTTGATATTTTTCAATGAGAAATTTGGTTTGGTTGATAAAAGTAATACTGGTGAGGTAACAGACTCCTGTAAGGCATTTGACTTGGTACTCTCGGACATTCTGATAAAACCAGGACGATGTAAAATGAACTTGGCAAACAATAAATGGACTAAAAGCTGGCTAACTGGTAGGTCTCAAAATGTAACTGTAAGCAAAGAATAATTCAGTGGGTATATCTCTAGTGGGGCTTTGCAGGGATTGGTTCTTGGCCCTGTGCCATTTAACATTTTTATTAATAAATGGAAGAAAACATAAAATCATTGCCAATAAAGTTTGCACATGATGCACTAATTTGGAGACAGGTAAATAATGAAGATGTCAGGTTACTAATCCAGAGCAGTGTAGCTGCCTTGGTTAACTGGGCCAAGCCAGCCCACTAGTTTTATTACAACTACATATAAATGTATATATCTTCAAACTAAAAATGTAGGCCACACTTTCAGGATAGGGGACTCTAACCTGAAAAACTGTGATTTTGGAAAAAGATTTGGAAATTTCAGTGAACAGTCAGCTGAACATGTGCTCACTATACAATACTGATGCAAAAAAAAAAAAAAAGCTACTGTAATCTTTGGATGCATTAACGGGGGAATCTTGAGCAATTATTTTAATTTGGCACTGGTATGATTGTTGCTGGAATACTGTGTCCATTTACGATGCCCACAATTCAAGGATGATGTTCATAAACTAGAGAGGATTCAGAGAATAGCTAGAAGAACAGTTGAAGGAGAAGAAAATGTGCCTTATCAATTACGTTGAGGGGTTACTTGATCACAGCCTGTAAGTATGTACATGGGGAACAAATATTTTTATGGGCTCTTCATTGTAGCAGAGAAAGGTCTAATATGATCTAGTGGTTGGAAGCTGAAGCTGGACAAATTCAGAATTTTAATAGGTTATACATTTTTAACAGTGAAGGTAATTGGCCATTGGAACATTTTGCCAAGGATTGTGGTGGATTCTCCATCATTGGCAATGTTTAAATCAAGATTCTATAATGTATGCTAGGAATTATTTTTGGAAAGTTCTATTGCCTTTGTTATACAGGAGGTCATGCTAGCTGATCACAGGGGTCCCTTCTGGCTATGTTTAATAAAATACAGGACCATTTCAATTACTTTCACTGGACCAGACTCTGATACTCTAATTCTGGTTTAGTAGCACCTTAGTTCACAAGTAGTCCCACAGACTATAATATGGCTATGTGTGTACTATAGTGCTGTTCAGTGTGAGTAACAAGTTCTGAATCTAGGACTCTATGTTTCCCTGGTATCCCTCAATCTATGGTATGCATTAAATCATTCTATGTAGGAGTTTCATTAAACAGGTGAATTTGTCTAAAGACAATTTTATTTCCAAGTTGTTTTTCTTCCACAAAATCCCCATAATAAATTCATTTATACTGGGTTAATTTCCTTCACTTCAGCCTTGAGAATCTTTTAGGCTGGGCACAGTTATTAGCTGAATCATTAGAGAATCCTTGTTTAAAACTGAAAGAGGAATGTTTCATGTGTGATTAAAATAGATTAGAACCGCAACTCTCCAAGTTCACATTGTGTTCTGATTAAGATCTGTAGGCTCGTGTAGTTGATTTCCACTGAGTAATGACACATTTTTCATTAAGACTTCGTAAGATTATGAAAAAAAGTTTAACACTAGAATTGTTTATTCATTTTTATTAAGTGTTGCTGAGTCATTCTTTATCTCTTAAGATAATTGATTTTAGTACTTTTAGAAGACCCATTTAGTTTAATTTATTGTGAATATCATTGAGATTAGTCATTTTTAAAATTCAAACACAGAAAGCCAAGCACTCTGTCATTCTTCCTTAAACCAGGAGGAGCCAGAGGCTCTGAGGCTAAAGTTACTCTCATTTTAGTTTTCAAGAATCTAAAATAAAAGTGAGGTTTCCATGATCATGGTATAATGTGTCCCATTGCAATAAACTGCAGCCATTCTTCTCATCACAGCACAGGTTTAACTTCTCTAGTCCAGCATCTTCGGGACCTAACCAGTGCAGAACCAGAGAATTTTCCAAACCACGGGAGGTCAATATTGTCTAGCAGAATTACCAATGCTTCCACTGCTTACTGGGCTCTTAGAAGATATTTAGGGATAAATTAGAGCTAAGAAACAGCACAGAATACTGAGAGCCAGGACTCATGGCTGTAAACTAACTTTATGGGACCACGGGAAACTTGGCCACACCCATGATAAGAGGACATCCGGCAAACTGAAATCATGTTGTACCATGGATGTTGCTGGACAAGAGAGCACTGGATTACAGAGGTTCAACCTGTAGTAGTCTATTTTTACAGACAGTGGAGTGCTGAAAGATTGAAAGGTGCAATAAACTCAAGACAGACATGAACTGCATATCTACATAACACAATTACTTAAAAAGAGATGTTTTACTTATTTATAGACAGGGTTCTATAATGCTTAGTCTTTCGAAGAACAATTTTGTATAGTAGATTCATAAATGAAGTCCAGAAGAAACCATTGTGATCATGCAGTCTGACCTTCTGTTTAGCACAGGAAGTGGAATTTCAGTAGTAATTCCTGCAGGAAAACCAGTAATCTGTGCTTGTTATCACAGCATATCATTGAGAATGACATCCAGTATTGCTTTAAAAGTTTCAAATGATGGACTGGTGTTCCACAAACGAAAATGCCTGTATTCAGTACACACTGGTGGTAATAGCTTTCATGCCTCATATAAGTTGGGTGAAGTAGTGTTCCCATAGTTTTAAATGAATCAGTTGCTAAAAGATAATTGTCACAATTATGGAATGCAGCACTCTAGTGCTAAGAATGAATTCCCATGTTCTGAAAGAACTCCATCTAGCTTAGAATGCAGCAGCCTACTGCTCCCCAAAATTAGTTACTGAGAACTCCTCATCCTTTACTAGAGTTACCACCTTTGAAAGCAAAAAACCCCAGGTTCAGACTTACCCCAAGGTAAGCCTGTTGACATTCCAACTTCAGAGGCAGGTCTGTGTTTGTGTGTCAGTGTGTGTGTGTGCACATGTGCGTATTTGCCTCTGAAACTTCCACTTCAATTCATCTGATGAAGTGGGTTCTACCTATGAAAGCTTATGCCCTAATAAATCTGTTAGGGTATGTCTACACTTGCTCCATAGTTCGGATTAGGGATGCAAATGGAGCATACCGAAATTGCTAATGAAGCACGGGATTTAAATAGCTGATGCTTAATTAGCATATTCGCGGCCGGACGCCATTTTGGATTTGGGGTACTGTGAAATAAGTTGCCCGTGTAGACGTGTTATTCTGAGAGAAAACCCTTCTCTTGGAATAACTGTTATTCCTCATGCAATGAGGTTTAACAGTTATTCCGAGAGAAGGATTTTCTCTTGGAATAACGCATCTACGCGGGGCAACTTATTTTGCAATACCCTGAATCCAAAATGGCGGCCTGCTGCAAATATGCTAATTAAGTGCGGGATATTTAAATCCCGCTCTTCATTAGCAATTCCGGTATGCTCCATTTGCATCCCTAGTCCGAACTAGGGAGCAAGTATAGACATACCCTGAGTCTTTAAAGTGCCATAGGACTCCTTGTTTTTTCTGATGTGAGTTTTTTTCCTCCGGTGGTGTAGTAGGATCACTTGTACCTTCGCTCCGATGTCTTGCATGTCTGCTGAGTCTCATGTGACTCAGGCCCTCTCTCATACACATGCATGTTGCACTTGTGGGTTGGTGGGAAGACGGTTGCTGTATTTTCAGCAGTTTTGATCTTCTATCTGGTAAACTGAGGAAGTGGGGACACTGAGCATCTTTAGCTAGACACAGACACTTTTAACATGAGATATCCCAGTATCTTGTAATAATAATGCAAATCTTTAGCCTCACATAAAATAAAATTCTGGCAGATTAAATTATTTCACTAGCAAATCCATAAAAAAACCTAGCCAAACTGGTTAAATATCGGCTGGTAATCTTATCCTGTACTGCTGGATCTCCCCTCAACATTGTTTTCCAGTCTAGACTTCTATCCTGATTGTTCAAATTCCTTTGTGGAATTGCTTCTGGCTGGGAGAGACAGTTTCTCTTTTCATGATGATGACATCTTGATGTGAGCTAGTTCTTAAAGGGACAGTCACAATGGAAAAGCCCACAAAAGGCTCCTATCTAGGGCATTTTTTAATACAAAATGGGAGGCTCCTTGGAGCCATGTGCTCTCACATTCTTAGCTCTTTTGAGGGTGCAGAGGGTTAAGCAATAAAGGTGACTTTCTACATTTTCCCCCTTAACTATATAAACCCTCTTCTGGCTTTTTGTGCCTACCTCTGTGTCTGTGCTGATCATCTATTCTTTGGTTTCATGAGGAAATATTCTTCTAAGCTAATTTTTTCCCACAGCTATGCACACAGTGGTGTTCTGGAAATCAGACAACAATTCAGATCTATGTTAAACATAAAGCTACAGAATCCCCATTTTAAAAAATGCCGAGAACCAATTGAAGAAAACATGAATGAATTGACTTCTAATTTATTTAGTGAAGCAACCTCATTTTATCTCTAAACATGGCTTCCTTTGGGTTGCAGATGGGTATGAAAGGTGCTTTTTTGCTTTCATTATCAGGTAGCTATACAAGATCTGTACTGTACACAAATAAGGGATTTCATCTATTGCTTACCTAACCTACTGGCTATGTGTAATGCATCCCAGTCTGATTCAAGAGGAAGCCAGTTTGTTACAGGCTCAGCTGTGGAAGGTGCTGTTTTAACTCAAGTTGTGGATGTTCCTGCTTTTATCTCTTGAGATCCCTTGTTTAATTGTCAATTTGGCCAAAATGGTGACAGTTACACATGCTAAATCCAAAACTTCCATAACGCGTTAAAAAAAAGCAAACAAACACATTTTCCTATTTCTCTGTGTAGTCATTACTGTGTATTTTCTTTACCACCACTAGTCAATATGCCATATTGTTTGGATTTTGTTGCCTGACTCTCTTTTAAGTTATAACTCTCAGTTCTTTTTTGAGAGATGCCCCTGTGGGTGCTCCACAGCAGGTGTCAGTGCGTCCCACCGCCACAGACCAGACTCTTCAAAGCAGTGCTTGGGGGGCTGCACATGTGTGGCAGCAGGGTGTGCGAGCGCCATGTGGTGCAACTGCGCATGCGCAGCCACCTTCCCCTCAGTTCCTTTTTACCGTCCCTGGCTTAAGACGGAGTTCAGCAGTGCTCCTCGCTCAGCATTGTTCTCTGTAGATAAGTCATTCATTCTCACCTGTTGTCATTGTTCTTTCTTTGTTGCTCATTCAAGTTTGTCTTCCTACCAATAAAATAAAATAAAAAACCCCAAACAAAATTGTTATTCAAGTTGTTTTCCCCCGTTGCTCCTTTATTTACCCTGGTTGGGCAGAAATGCCTGGCTCATCAGGATTTAAATGCTGCTCTGCCTGTAATGAAATGATGCCCATTTCTGACAGACACTCCAAGTGCATTAAATGCTTAGGCAAGAGCCATGTGTAGCAGGACTACCATCACTGTGCCAAGTTTAAGGCGCATACATGCAGGGATAGAGAACTCCCCCCAAAATGCTAATGCTTGAAAAAGCACAGCACTCTGCTTCCAACCCAGGGTCCAAATGGCCTGCAAAACAGAAATCTGATAAAGGGGAAAAATCCCCAAAGAAGCGCACCTCTGTCTCATAAATTGCCATCGTCTAAGCGACGTGTGGCTGAGAAGTTGGCACCGAGAGGCCGCACCGCACCTCCCCACATATGACGTGCCAGGCATCTCTGGCACCCAGTGCAGTACTTCCAAACAGAGTGTGCAAAAAAAACCCACCGAGGCTACAGGCCATGAGGTGCCTGCCTTGAGAAGCTCAGGGCCCATCAAGGCACCAGATAAACAAAAGGAGTTGTCATTGGTACCAAGAATGCATCACTCAGCACCACAACCCCCAGCAGTACCAGACTCCGGTACTGCCAACACTGCTGCCAGTACCACAACCGTAACAGCACCACAGCAGTCATCAGTGCCGATGGATTCACAGCCAGCATCAGTACCACTTATGGCATTGCCATTAACGGCACCATCTACACTGGCACTGAGGTACCTTCCACATAAGGACTTCACCGTTTCCTCTACATTCAACTCCCCCTTCCTCAGCACTAATATATCACCAGTCACAGTGGCACCAAGGCACGTTTCTTCTCCTATGCTACTATCTAGCAATGAGGATGATGGAGGGGAGTTATCTTTCTCACTTCAACTTTCGCCCAGTACTGAGGTCTTGGTACTGTCCTCCTGTGCTACTTTTAGATACTCAATGGGGGCTACAATCCCCCCACATCCCTGGTGCCACTGGCCATGCTATATGGTGCACAGTGGCAGTACTGGAGCCCATGGCAATATGGTTACAAGAGAAAGCACACTAAGACGACAAAGAAGCAGCCTGTGCCCTCCCCTCGCCTCAGTCTCTATCTCCTCAGAGGATTGAGGAGGATACACCAGCTCAACAAAACTGTGAATCAGGACCAGATATGATTCTATGTCTCATTGTCCTCACCAGACAAAGCAGTAATGCCACCACCTCCCACGACAGCCAACAACTTTGTGTCCTTCCAGGGCGTTTTTAAAAGGGTGGCAGCAGAACTGAATATTGCCATGGAGAAAGTCTCCGAGACCCGACATACTACAGGCCACCCCACCACTAAGATCGTGCTCCCCATAAACCAGGGGTGAGCAATAATTTTTGCCTGGGGGGCACTTCAAAAATTTTTGAAGTAGACCTGGGCCACCCTGGAAGGGGCGGGGCCTAAATGGGAAGGGGTGGGGTTACCCCAGCCCCAGACCATTCTTGGTCTGGGGGTGGGGTAGCCCCTTTGGCCCCCCTTCCCATTAGGCACCCATGCCATGGAAGAGGCTTGGCATGGGAAGCCTCCTCCCACCCTGCGAGGAGCAGGTGGCACTTTGAAGTGTTGCGGGCTCTTCGCAGGGCTGGAGCAGGGCAAAGGAAGCTTCATGCAGCTCGCCCGCCGCCAGGCCCTGATTGGCCTGGGAGCAGAGGAGCGCCTGAAGCCTCCTCCTTTGTCCCCTTTCCCCTCGCCCTGCAAGCAGCGCGTGGCGCTTCAAAGTGCCATGTGCTCCTGGCAGGGCAGGAGGAGGCTTCATGCGCTCCCCCGCCCCCAGGCCAATTAAGGCCTGGGGGCAGGGGAGCACCTGAAGCCTTCTCTACTCTGCCCCCACCCTGTGAGCAGCGCACGATGCTTTGAAGTGCCACGTGCTGCTTGCAGGGTGGGGGCAGAGTGGAGAAAGCTTCAGGTGGGGGAGCAGCAGAGTCTCCGTGGGCTGGATGCTCCTGCTTGGCGGGCCGGATCCAGCCCGCAGAGGACCTTTTGCCCACCCCTGCTATAAACCTTGCTATTATGGATCCCACAAAAACAATTTGGCAGACCTCTGCAACTATACCACCCACTTGCAAAAGAGCTGGTAGAAAATATTACATTCTCCCTTAGGGATCCAAGTTTTTGTTTACCCATCCACCACCTACCTCTCTAGTAGTCAAGGCTACACACCAGAGAAATAAACACCAGCCACAATCCATCCCAGCCAACAGGGATAGCAAGAGTCTAGACCTCTTCAGTAGGAAGGTCTACACATCTTCCACCCTTCAGTTTATAGTCGCCAACTATGCCACACTGCTTAGCAAATATGACTTCAACAACTATTTGAATTCAAGACTTTTATTGATGACATACTCGAGGCAAAGAAACAACAATTTAAAGCAGTGATTGCTGAAGGGCATACAATTTCCCACAAGCCCTACAAGCCACCCTTGACACCACTGACACCACTAGGTCGACAGACACAGCGGTCCTTATGAGGCAAGCCTTCAGGTTTAACTCTTCAGCATTTCCCAGGGAAATACAGTTCACAGTGGAGGTCCTCCCCTTCAAGGGCAAAAAGCTTTTCTCAGCAAAGACCAACGAGGTTCTCCATTCCATGAAGGATTCAAGGGTGACTCTACATTCTTTGGATATTCATATGCCTGCAACCAGAAGGCGATAATTTAGGTACCAACCATACCCAAGACCTGGGTACCCCACATATACTTATCACTATCAGCAGCAGAGACAGGACCACCAGTGTCACCAACAGCGTGGTCAGGGCAGGCAGCAGTGCAACGTAACCAAAACAGCATTGCAAAACAGCCGCCTCAGCCAAACAAGCAAATTTGAGGCCTTGGTCAAGGCACTGAAAACATCTTCCCCTGCTCCAGAATCACCAACTTCTGATAAAATATTCAACCATTGTATTAAGCTGTTTTACATAGCATGGCAGACCATAACATCTGACAAATTGGTGCTGTGATCAATCCATACAGGATATACTGTCCCTTTTATCTCCATAGCCCCTCCCCACACACCTACTCCATCCCTCTTTAGGGACCACTCTCACAATGATATCCTACAACATGAAGTTGACCATCTCCTCAGATTGGGTGCTATAGAACTGGTCCCATGGAGATATGAGGGTGTGGTTTCTACGCATACTGTTTCCTTACATAAAAGAAGAACAATGGATGGCATCCCATTTAAGACCTTAGAGTCCTTAACAAATTCATAAAAAGAAAGAAGTTCAAGATGGTAACGCTAAAGACCATTATTCTTGCTCTGGAGCTCAGTGACTGGTTTTCATTTCTCATCTTGCAGAACGCCTATTTTCATGTGCACATTCATCCTGCTCATAGACGTTTCTTTGCTTTGTCCTAGGTATGTGCCACTACCAATACACTGTCCTGTCATTTAGACTCTCCATGGCACCGAGAGTCTTCTCCAAAATGTTTGCGGTAGTCACCACCTACCTAAGGAAATGAAACATCATCATTTTCTCTTATCTCAATGACTTCCTAACCAAGTCTAGTTTGGAGGCACAGTCTCACCGTGACATTTGCACAGTCATGGCTTGTTTCCATTCCTTGGGCCTACTAGTAAATGAAACAAAGTCAGTACTCATACCAGTTTATAGGGGCACAACTTGTAGGGGCACAACTTGACTCAATGGTGGCAATAACTTCCTTGCCCACTGAAAGGTTCGAAAAGATCAGGGAACTGGCCCAAAAGCTACACATGATGCCGCAGGTCATGGCACTTGAGTGCCTTCAACTGCTCGGCCACATGGCAGCATGTAACCCAGTTGTCCCCCAGTGCACATCCATTCATGAGGTGCCTACAGGGATGGCTCAGTACAGTCTACAGGCCAAACTATTATCCTATCATCAGGTCTCTCTCCATCCATGCTTTACTGTGATGGAACTTATGCACAGGAATCCCATTCCAACCACCAGAGCCCTCCACTGTCATTACAACAGATGCCTACCCTCACGGGCTGGGGGGCGCACATGGGAAACTTAACAACACAGGGCCTCTGGGCACTGAGAGAAAGGACTCTCCACATAAATGGACTGGAAATAAGCCATAAGACTAGCCTGCCAACAGTTCCTTCTGGCAATAGCACACACGCATGTCAAGATATACACTGACAATGTCGCCAGCATGTTCTGCGTAAACAGACAGGGAGTGCCCATTCCCACGTCCTCTGTACAAAGGCTATTACCTTGTGGAATTGGTGCCTTTCCCATGGAATCACTCTCAGTGCTTGTTATTTACTAGGCACGCTGAACACCACGGCCAACGCATTAAGCAGATCACTACCTCAACAACATGAGTGGCAGATAGAGCAGGAGACACTAGATGTGATCTTCACTCACTGGGATCACTCTCTAATAGAACTTTTCACATCAAGCGCCAACAACATATGCCCCTGTTATGGGTCGCCCCGTCGGTGCCCGCATGGGGGCTCCGCCGTGCGGGGTTTCACCCGCTTTCTCGTCTCCCCTCACGTCTCTGGCCTTCCTGCTACCGTCCGGGTCGGAGGGGGACCTGGGCCCTCCTTCTCTCCAGGTCCCAGCCCAGGACCCTAAGGGCAGGCGTCCCAAACGCCTGGCCCGACCGGGGGGCTACGGCCGCAACTCACCGGTCCCTGGGGTTCCTAACCCCGTCCTGGGCTGCTTCCTCCGGCCCGTTCGTCCCCGGTGGGTCCTCTCACGTCCGCTGGTGTTGGGGAGCGACTCCCCCTTTCTGGCGGTCCTGCTCCCGCGTCGCCGGTCCGGGTGCTCCGCCAGGTCCCGCGAGGCCCCTGGCTGGATCCTCCTGGCTGGCCGTCGCTGGGGGTCCTCTCGTCCTCCTCCCTTGGCTTCCTGCCTGGCTGGCTTTTGAAGCCCGTGCCCCTTGGCGGGGATGCCGGCGCATGCGCCTTGGGCCGCCGGCCCCTCCCCTAGGCTGCCCGCGGGGAGGGCTACGGCGCAGGCGCCGGCAGCGGCCGCCGAACAAACCCGGCAGAGCCGCTCCGGCTCCTCGGCGGCGGCGTGGCCGGGCGCTGGAGTGCGGGGCGCGGGGTTAGCCGCCGTGATCCCCACCGCCCCGTCACAGCCCCCTATACTGCTCCAGGAAGGGCACAGGCAAAGGCTCCCTCAGGAATTCTCTCACCATGAAATGGAACCATCGGCTCCTCTATGCCTTCCCTCCCATTCCCCTTCTTCTCTGCACAATATTCAAGATAAAGAGAGACAAGGCCAGAGTTATTCTAATAGCTCCATGCTGGCCCAGTTCCCTTTCTTCAGCAGAATGGCACTGTTTCCACCAATCTCCTTGTCAGGCCACCGCAGGCTGCTGTACTATCCAGGCGTACAGACCCAACACCCATGGTTCCTCAGACTCCATCTAAAGGCTTGGTGCCTGGATGGCTCTTTGGCATAGAGTTACAATGCTCCGACCAAGTATACAATGTACTTTTGCACAGTTGTGCTGTCTCAACACGCAAAACATACTCTGACAAATGGACACGGTTTGCACATTGGGCCATCCCTTGTAACATCTCTCCTGAGACCGCCCCATTACCTGTCATCTTGTCTTCCTCCTGCACTTAAAACAATCCAACTTTTCTATCAACTCTGTTAGGGTGCACCTACCTGCAATAACCACATTCCTTACCAAAATAGGGAATAAAACAATCTTTGCACATGTGATGACAAAGCTCTTTATGAAAGGCCTCTAGTCATTATATCCTGATGTAACCCTGCCAAGGGAGCCATGGGACCTTCATTTGGTTCTCAGTGCGCTCACCAGCCCCTCATTTGAGTCAACGGCCAGCTGCATGCTTCTTCACCTTTCTATGAAAACCACTTTTTTGGTTGCAATTATATCCGCCAGGTGGGTGGGGGAGATGGAAGCCCTGATGGCGGATCCTCTCAACACCACCTTTTTTAAGGATAAAGTCATGCTCCGTCCCCACCCCAAGATCCTCCCCAAGATACACTCCTCATTTCACATAAACCAGACTATTCACTTACCTGTATTTTTTGCCTAAACCCCCATGCCAATACTTTTGAAGCAAGGATGCATACACTAGATGTCTGTAGGGCTCTCTCATTTTACATTCACAGAATGAGGTCTTTTAGGGCTTCACCCAGACTTCACCCAACAAAGGACAACAGATATCCTCCCAAAGACTAGCTCACTAGATTTTCAACTGATAGCCTTATGCTATCAGCACAACCAGCTTTTTCTACCTACCTCCATTTGAGCCCATTCCACCAGGGCCATGGCCACGTCTATAGCTTACCTCTGCAAGATCCCTCTCGAGGACATATGTGCTGCAGCCACATGGGCTTCTGATAAAATGTTTGCAAAGCGCTACACACTCTCTCCTGGACCTCTTTCTTCAACAAGGGTCACCAAGGCAGTGTTGGCTACAGCTTACCTACCAGATCCGAAGTCCCTGCCTCCTTAGGACATATTGCTTTGTGGGCACCTGCTGTGGAGCACCCACAGGGATATCTCTCTCGAAGAGGAGGTGGTTACTCACCTTTAGCGGTAACTGACATTCTTTGAGTTGAGTGTCCCTGGGGGTGCTCCACTACCCTCCCTTCTTCCCCTCTACTTCGGAGACTGTTTTTTCCACAGACTGGGTTTCCAGTGGAGAAGGAACTGAGGAGAGGGTAACCATGCATGTGTGGTTGCACTGCACGGCGCTTGCGTGCCCTACTGCTCCAAATGCACAGCCCAGCCCTCCCACCCCCCTGGCACTGCTTGAAGAGTCTGATCTGCTGTGCTGGGACGCACTGACACATGCTGTGCAATACAGGGACACTCATCTCGAAGAACATCAGTTACTGCTAAAGGTGAGTAACCTCCTCTTCTCCAGTATATTGCTAGAGAGTGCTTCTCTGTACTGTTCTAACAGTAAGAAACAAAATAAAGCAGAATAATTGTCTGCAGCTGAGATACTGTCATTTAGAAACTCATTTAGTTTCTGTCCTCTCGGGTTTTAATGCTTCTACAGCATTGCTGGTCAGCACCGCGTTTCTGATAATCTCAAGAGAACTGATCCTTGTAGTAACTGTCAGGGTGTTGTTGCTATTGTATCTGTCATCATACAGTTACCTGGCAGAGTATCTTTTGAACAGCAGCATAAATGAGGTATGCATAGATAAACTTAGGTTAGTGTTTAGATTTGGTTATGCCCAGTGAGGTTTGGAAAGTATAAGGAGTATCCTTACATTTTTAATGGGCTTGCACAAAGAAGTTCTTGTGGGTATTTACAGGTATGAATTTATCTGCATATCTTGAAGAAGAAATGAGGAGAGAAGTGTATCTAAAATTGGACTTCCAAAACAGCATTCTGACGATCTTTCTATTATTGGGGTTTTTACCTTATTAAGTTGATCCTGATTTTCAAACTGAGTCATGATGAATGCAAACTAATTTCTCCCACAAATCATTAGATTACTTTTATTTCTGTAGAGATGTATGAATGAAACTTCAAATTTGATGACACTGAGGGTGTGTGTGTGTGTGTGTGTGTGTGTGTGTGTGTGTGTGTGTGTGTGTGTGTGTGTGTGTGTGTGTGTGTAAGTAAAAGTAAAAGAGGGATATGATAAATTCACACTGTTACCAGTATTTGTTTCAGCATGTTAATAACATGCCTCTTATAGCATACTGGGTAATTTTTTATTTTGCTAATTTCAGTATTGATCTACACTCAGCTTAAGAAACATGCACATTAAAGCTTTTCTGGCAATCCCATACTACTCACCAGATCAGTCTTTTTACAGCAAAAGTCTGGAGTATGCCTTATCTTGAAATGTTTGTTGGTGATTAATTATATGAGAGAGTTTAAAAATTGTGGGCCAGATTCTCACTTACTGTAAACTTATGTAGCTTTATTGAAGTTAATACAACTATGTCAGTTTATACCAGCTGGGACTCTGAACTTATATTTACTTATTTTATTTACTTCCTGAGCATCTCCCATCCATTTCCCTAGAAAAGACAACATTTTTTTAAGTCCAGAATTATTTGCTATAGAAGTTTTTAAAAATCTGACAGTAGAAAACTATAGTCTCAGTAAGTGCTTCTCTGACGGCAGATCTTATTAGATCTGATTTCAATGTTAAGTTATAATAATGCTGAAGTCTAGACATTGTAATTATATATTCTTCTGTGTAAAGGCCATCATTTCCTTAAATAAAATATCAGAATTGATGAGATGGCAAGGGAACCGCTGTCAGTTGAAGCTAGAGAACTGGAGAAAGCAGTCTGCTCGCATTAGTCTGGCATTACAAGCCCAGCTAATATATGAAGCAGAGAAACTGTTCATTCTCTCATTTCTCATAGGTGCCTCCCCAAGGATTGATGGGAAGGAGCAGCTGCCATCTCACACAAAAGCTTTGCTACCCCACATGAGATATTGCTGTGGTAACCCAAACCTCTGAATGTACTCCATAATACCAAGTGTACTATGACTCGGTAGCAACACAGACTCATCAGCTGCTAGGCCCAATAAGCACTCATGCACATGGCTGAGGTGAGGAGGCATTTTATCAGAGTTGGCAAAAAATATAGGTTGGAGGCACCCTAAATACAGTGGCTTAAGCAGTATATTTCAAGATACAACATACTGGTTCCTGGCTTGGCCATTGGAGGCATCCAATAGAGCAGGGTTAGGCAATAATTTTTGGTGGGGGGCCACTCCAAGATTTTGGAAAGTGATCAAGAACTGCACTCTTCCATGATATTAATGGAGGAAGTACAGGGTCTGGGATGGAGGTTGGATGCAGAAGGGAGCTTGGGGTAAGGGATTGGGTGCAGGAGGGAGAGTAGGGTCTGGGAGGGAGTTTGGGTGAAGGTGACCTAGGGCAGGAGACTGGGGTGCAGGGTCTGGGAGGGGGGGTAGGAGTTCAGAAGGGGGACAAAGGGTTTGGCTTATGTGGGACAGGGGGCAGGAATGGATGGGGGCAGAGGGTTGTGGGAAGAGAAGGACTGGGGTGCCAGAGGCAGGCTCTGATCAGGAGACTTACCTGGGTGACTCCCAGCCAACAGCCCAGCAGGGTTCTCAGGTAGCTTCCTTGCTTGCCCCCCCACCCTCCACACAGGCTGCAGGGGCCATGTGCATTGGTGAATAAGAGCCTGAGGGGAAGAAGATAGGGTACTTCCCATGCTGCCTGTTCTTCTAACAGGCAGCTTGCATTGGCTAGAAATCGGCCAATGGGATTGTGCAGGGGTGGGAGCAGCCTTTGAAGCACCACTCCTTCTCCCCGGCGGATTTACAGCTGAGAAAAAGAAATGTCTGTGGCAGCCGCTTTTCTGAGCGGTGTGCAAAGGGGGTCGCGAAGCGAGCAGGGTGTCTGCCTGAGGCACCCTGCTGCGTCCACGGGCCAGCTCCAGCTCCTGGGGCATATTTTGCCCAGCCCTGCAATAGAGGATTAGGGTGCTCCAGGCCTAGTTCTGGGTACCCTCTTCAGTCTGTTTTTCTATCAAAAGCTAGCAGATAACTTTCAGGCTTCATGGCCTGGATCAGTCTGTGACCTGTCTAATGGGAGATCCATCTACATTGGCTCTCCATTGCTGTTCCAGCACTTGTTGCACAGTTCCTGATAGCAGACTGCTCTGACCACCTGGGAAGCTTCAATATCAGGCCCCCTTGGTTGCCTATATAGTCTCTAGAACATTTTCTTTGCAATAACCTTTTTTGGGGGGCTTTCTGTCCCTTAAGAGCCCAAACAGATGACTGGCTCTGTGTCCCTAAGCACATCCTTCAGACCTCTCTCTTTTGCTTCCCACAAATTCTGCAACCGGCTACAATGTGTGCCACTCACTAGCTTCTTTGCAGCATGCTCTTCTTCTGTGCTCCAGCCTACCAAGTGGTCATGTCCAAGCTGCTTCCAGCTCCTGCTTTTTCACTTTGCTCTTGGGTTGCCACATGGCTGTTATTTCAGCAGCACACACAGAGAGAAGTTAGACAAAAACATAAATACCCTTGCTGAAAAGCTCCAATGTAATGCTAGTTTATTTCCTAGAATTAAGAACAGTTATCCACAAATCCCCAAAACAGAGTGGGAGAGAACAGGAACTGAGAAACAACTCACACCTAATTGCTTTTCCAAAAAGGCTCTTTCCAAACTGAAACTGATCAAATGTTTTGCTACAAACCTTCTAGCCTTTCATGAGGACCAGGAAACTCCAGCTCTTAAAGTGATAGCTTTCAAGTCCATCACAATCCTCAGTATACAAGCACTGTGGCCTCTCCTGGCTGGCCTGCTCTGGTCACATCCAGTGTCTTCCCAGAAAAGGAGGTAGTTGGCTACATGTTGACATCCCTACTACCAACGCTGCTACAAGAACATAAGAACTGCCATACTGGGTCAGACCAAAGGTCCATCTAGCCCAGTATCCTGTGTGCCAACAGTGGCCAATACCAGATGTCCCAGAGGGATCACAACAGGTAATCCTCACGTGATCCCTCCCGTCACCCACCTCCAGAGAAACAGAAGCTAGGGGTACCATCCCTACCCATCCTGGCCAATATCCATAGATGGACCTAACCTCCATGAATCTATCTAGCTCTTTTTTGAACACTGGTAGGCTGTGTCTACACTGCACCCCTTTTCCGGAAAAGGGATGCAGATGAGACAAGTCGGAATTGCAAATGAAGCGGGGATTTAAATTTTCCCGCTTCATTTGTATCTTATAACTGCCGCTTTTTCGGCTCGGGGCTTTGCGGGAAAAAAGCGCCAGTCTAGACGGGGATCTTGCGGAAAATAAAACCTTTTCTGAAAGATCCCTTATTCATGATTTTAAGAGGAATAAGGGACCTTTCGGAAAAGGCTTTATTTTCCGCAAGATCCGTCTAGACTGGTGCTTTTTCGGCAAAGCCCGAGCCGAAAAAGCGGTGTTATACAAATGAAGCGGGAAAATTTAAATCCCGCTTCATTTGCAATTCCAACTTGTCTCATCTGCATCCCTTTTCCAGAAAAGGGGTGCAGTGTAGACACAGCCTTAAAGTTCTAGCCTTCACCGAATCCTCTGGCAAGGAGTTCCACAGGTTGACGGTGTGCTGAGTGAAGAAAAACTTTATTTTGTTTGTTTTAAACCTGCTGCCTTATTAATTTCATTTGGGCTACATCAAGACTGCAAGCCTTTTTCGAAAGATACTTTCAAAAAAGAGCATCTAGACTACAACCAGTACTTTCGAAAAAGCAAGCCGCTTTTTTGAAAGATAGCACCCAGGCAGTCTGGATGCTCTCTTTCGAAAAAGCACAGTTTGCATTACATAGTGCCTTCTTTTGAAAGAGCACTTTCGAAAAAAGGCGTTATTCCTCGTAAAACGAGGTTTTCTGTGGCGGAAAAAACTGCCGAGTTCTTTCAATTTACTGTTGAAAGAACGCGGCAGCAGTCTAGACGCAGGGCAAGTTTTTTCAAAAAAAGGCCACTTTTTTTCCAAAAAACCCTGTAGTCTAGACACACCCTTGGTGACTCCTAGTTTCTTATTAAGGATGTTAAGGACTAGTCAACTATCGGATAAGCAAATGCTTATTGGATAGTCGAGTCAACTAGTGAGAATAAGTAAATAACATTTCCTTATTCACTTTTTCCATACCAGTCATGATTTTATAGACCTCTATCATATCCCCCCTTCGTCTCCTTTTTTCTAAGCTGAAAAGTCCAAGTCTTTTTAATCTCTCTTCATATGGGACCTGTCCCAAACACAGCATACAACTCTGACATATTTGGAGCAAAGACTGCAAATCTTGATAACACTGTATATAATTTTGTGAGGTTTTTTAAAGTTTCTATTGATTTTTTTTCTGAATTCCCATGTTTAAATTTTTGAAAGTCAAAAGACATCATGAAGTAAGAAATAGTATTATTTAATTTCTAGTTCCTTTGACTTCATTGGCTCAGGCCCAAAAGCAGCTAGAATGTATCTCCTTGTATGCAACTAAGTTGTGCCCATTTACAGCAGGAATGAATATGGTCACTGACTCATTGGTCACATTCTCTACTGAAATCAAGCTTTTAAACTATTTGTTCACACTAGATTGCATGCAGGAGGGATAGGTGCTATAGAAACTGTAAGACAGTGAGACAGGTTACAATCGATTATTTCTGTACAGCTTCTTATGACACCTTAGAAAGTGCACAAGGAAAGAATAATCATAGCATATCAATCCAGGACTAGATCTTGGAATTTTTTTCTAACTTTGTAATAATTAAACTTCTCTACCAACGTGTGTTGGCCCTTGTATATTGTGAGATAATGACCTTTTAATATCATGTCATTCTGATTACCATCTTGCCTTTTCTGTCCCTTCAATTCTGATACAATTTAAGCATCCAGTATATTGCAAACCACTTGAGTAACAGATTAATGCTTTATATGCCCTTTGAAATATGAATTTCTAATCTATTCTCAAATAGTACAAAGAACTGGTTTCTATTTTTAGCTGTTCCTAAATTATCAGCCACTAAAATCACATTCAAATTGAAATGGGGAGGCAGGAGAGAGAAAGCTAAAAGGTTATAAGAATGAAATTATTTGATTTTAAGGTCTGATGATATGCCACTCACCAAAAATAAAAAGAACTGCCTTATGCTACTGGATAATTGAGAATCACAGTGTTGCATTTGTTTAAGGCATGTGTATCTATTACTGATGGTGCATGTTGTGTTAGACCTTAATATTTTCATAAGTGCTTCAGACTAGTAGTGATACTTTTCGGGAGCTGTGTGGATATGAGTCTTTTACCAGTGTAATTTTTTATTCTTTGAGCTTTGCAAAGACCTGAAAACCCATTTAAAAATTTTCCGTTCCAAATTCTAGATTCACTCTAAGTGTTAGGTAATTTTCTTTCAACATTAGCCAATTAAAATTTCATAATCCAAGACAGTTTGTTAAAATCTGAGTCCCATTTTGACAATTCTGGTTTAGGTTTTTGGAACTTTCATTCACAAAAACTAGGCCACCTCAGATCAGATATTCTTGCCTCCGCTATCACACTCAGGTTTTAAGGCTAGAAGTGACAGGTATGATTACCTAGTCTGACAACCTGCATAACACAGCTCAGAGAATGATGTCCAGAAATTCCAGTGGTGGAGCAAGTTATTTTTACTACATAAGTGAGTGCTGTCAAGCCCAATAACTTTTGGCTGAACTAAAGCATGTATGTGAAACAGACCTACCATCTCAATTTAAAGACTCCAAATGGTGGAGAATTCACCAATTTACCCTATTAATCTATTTCAGTTTGTTTGTTATGGCTGTAATTATCTAGAAAAGGCATTTCTGCTGGATTGGACAGCTGTTTCTGTAGGATGTAACTGACCCAATGAAATGTATGCTAAAGCTAGCCTCTGCCTGTATGTGCCTGTGTTTTCAATCTGTATTATTTCAAACTATAATTCTTAACTTGATAAACTGTGAGCAATATAAAAGGAAATGGTTAATAAAATTATATAGATGGCAAACAGGAAAGAAAACTGGAAGCAAGGAGACAATGAAAGAAAAGGATTTCAGCTATAATTCCTGATCCTGCATTACAATAGATATGCCATAGTCCTTTATCAATAGGCAATGGTGATATACACTGTATCCACCATGATAACTGTTGAAGTCAATGAGATTTTACAAGTGTAAAGGACAGTATAATTTGGCCACCTACTACCCATTTTCTGCGCTTCATCCTTTGAATAATAAAACTGTAGGATTGGAAGGGATCTCAAGAGTTCATCTACTTCAGTCCCCTTTACTCAAGGCAGGACTGCATAATAACTTGATCATTTCTATTAGGTGTTTACTAACCTGTTCTTAAAAACCTTTAATGATGGAGATTCCACAACACCATCCCCCCCCAGGCAATTTGTTCCATTACCTAACTATCCTGACAATTAGGGAGCTTTTCCGAATGTCCAACCTAAAACTTCCTTGCTTCAATTTAAGCCCAGTACTTCTTTTCCTAACATCAGAGGTTAAGGAGAGCATTTTTTTACTCTCCTCCTTGTAAGAACCTTTTATGTAATTGAAACTGTTATCATGCCCGCCTGCCCCTTCCCCCGTTAGTCTTGTCTTCTATTTTTTTTTCAAATCTTTCCTCATAGATCATGTTTTCTACACCTTTAGTAATTATTGTTGCTTTCCTCTGGACTTTCTTCAGTTTGTCCACATCTTTTCCAAAAATGGCATCTAGAACAGGACACTACTCCAGTTGAGGCCTTATCAATATGGATCAGAGTGGACAAATTTCTTCACATATCTTGCTTACAACTCTCTTTGTAATACACCCCTGAATGATGTTCACTATTTTTCCCCACAGTTTCACATTGTTGACTCATAGTTAGCTTGTGATCCACTGTAACCCCCAGATCTCTTTTCTACAGTACTCCTCCCTAAGCAGTCATTTTCCACGTGTGCAATTGATTGCTCCTTCCTAAATTGAGTATATGGCATTTGTCCTTACTGAATTGCACACACAAAGATTTATCTTGATTTAGTATTCATTCAGTTTTCAGAACAGGTGTTTTGTACCCTACTAATGTTGCGTCTTTAAAAACAAAACCTTTCAGTTCCTTACACTTCCACTTGTGCTGCAGGGTGAATTCTATTGAAAAACATTGACTTCTGTTTTTATAAAATATAGGCATCTCTTTTTGCTGATTAGGTATCTCATTATGAATGCAGTGTCCCCCATAGTTTTCCATTCCACACAGATGCGGTGATATGCCAGTTTTATTATTGCTCATAAGATAACGCAGAATTTTTAAATGATTGAAATGATGTTATAGAAAGTATTTTTCCTATATAAATGGGTGCTAGATTGTTGAAAATCTCAGCATTTTTTTTCATGTGATCTGATCCCAGTATGTTGTTCCTTCTCTTAAATAGCTTTGGGAATTAAATGTTATGTTTCAAGAGATGGCATAGCACTTTTTATAGTGTTTATAATCTATGAATATGTCTTTTAATTTTCTAACAAATAATATATTCAAGAAATGTGGGTTCTTCTTTGAGTGATGTCCCCATGGGTGGTCCATTGTTGGTGTTGGTCTAGTCCCGGCACCACGGATTGGAGACTTTTACAGCAGTGTCCCAGTCAGGCTGCACATGTTCAAGTGGCACGTGGTGTTTTCCCCTTTGAAGTTAATGCACATAGCTCGACTCCTCTCAGTTCCTTCTTTGCCACCCTTGGCTACGGATGGAGCTCCAACCTCTCTCCTCCTCATGTCACTTCTGCGAAGAAAAAATAAATTTAGATAGATATCATAGACATACTTGTTCCTGTTCATTTCTCTTTTGTTAAACAGTTAATTTTTTTTTTAAAAGAAAGAAACAGTTTTTTATTTCAGCTTGTATATAGTTAGTCAGAATAACAGTTTGCTATGGTGAACTAGAAACTGAAAAAAAAAAGAAAAGAAAAGAAAAGAAGAGAGCTTTTACTCATAAAGAAGAGTCACAGCAGTAAGTGGCATAGCCTGCCACCTGATGAAATGCCGGGCTCTCCCGACTTCAAACAATGTGAGAAATGCCGGGACTCTGCCAGCCTCTGATGGCTACACTGAATGCATACGCTAAGACAAATGCATGTTTCACAAAAATGCATTAATTGTCACATTCTGACAGTGAGAGCTCGCAAGGATAGAGAGCTCAAAATATGCATGCTGTCATGTGCCCTAGACCCCCATCTGCATAACGGGGGCAATGGGAACCTCTCACCACAAAAAGCGCGTTCAAAAACAAAGCCCTCACCAGCCCGCTCCCTCCCATCCCGGATTATTAAGGGAGATGAACCAGGCACCTCGGGCATAGAAAAATCCCAAGCCTCCTCACTAACAGGCTCAGAATTGCACTCTAAAAAGTCTGCAAAACCGACTTCTCAGCCATCAAAAAGGGCACCTACTAAGGGCCCCGAATCAACAAAGGCACCACCGGCACCTGTGGTGCCACTGGCACAGTGCTATCTCTGGCACCCTGCAAACCCCTGGCATGGCTTTCACCTCTGGCACCGAGAAAAGACAGGGCAAACTCAAACCACCCTCTCACAGAGCAGACTAATCCCACATCTTCTGCGGTTCCAACAGCATCGATGCCTCCACTGACAGCACCGGTGGACTCAGCACCATGGCATAAAGCATCGAGTTGCCGCCATTCCCCGACAAGCAGTAAAACACATGTTTCATCAATACTGATGGGAGAGCAAGAACCAGATCTCCGGGTGAGTCCTTGGCATGGCACCGCTCTTGCTCCCCCTTATCAATGAGAGGCTCACCTACTTTATCGCAACTCAGTGCCTACCATGGCAATTCTAGGAGGGTGTTCTCCTCACAACACTAATCCCTAAAGAGAGCACATACAGCATACGGGGCACACAGGCTACGACACTATCAATACCCCCTGTGGCACCCTGATTGGCAATACTGTCATCAGCATCATAGCCACTGGTCCCCCTATTGTTATTGAGCACCATGACACAGCTCCACAGCCCTCGCACATACACACTGTGATCCTCCAAAAGAGGGCATGGACCTCAAGGAAGAGCAGATTGTTGAATGGTTGGATCATCCTCAGTGAGATACACCACCAAATGATAACTCATCTTCTGCACCTGATGAAGCAGTTATCCAAGATGATCCCTCATCTAGTGACAACCTAAAACAATTTCAAGAATTATTCAAAAGGGTGGCCATCAGTCAGGAGGTTGTGCTGTCAGAAGTGCAGGAAAAGCAGCATAAGCTTCTAAAGAGCCCTCTACAAAATCCAAAATTGGGCTGCCTTTTAGACGCGGCAATATTTGAAGCAGCGGACAAAGTGTGGCAAACACCACCCACAGCCTCCACAACCAACAAATGGGCTGATAGAAAATATTTTGTCCCATCAAAAGACATGGACTTTTTATTCTTGCAACCTCAAC
Source organism: Rafetus swinhoei (assembly GCA_019425775.1). Classification (NCBI taxonomy): domain Eukaryota; kingdom Metazoa; phylum Chordata; order Testudines; family Trionychidae; genus Rafetus; species Rafetus swinhoei. The sequence continues at coordinate 226,220,473 of CM033424.1, forward strand.
CCAATTCCTTAATGGTTGATGCTGCAAATCAAAGGTCTAAAAATCCTCAATACAAACAAATATACAAAACAAAGACCACAAACTCCTGGACTTGTTTGGGAGGAAAATGTACTCCTCCTCCTCAGCCCTTCAACTTCACATAGCTAATTACACAGACCTACTCGCTAATCATTACTTTGACAACTATGGAAAAGTAACAGAGCTCATGCAACATCTCCCAGATGATAAAATACCTATCCTCAAAGCCATCATTAAAGAAGGAGATAGTATATTTCATATAGCCCTATAGATAGCCCTTGATGTTGCTGACACTGCAGTAAGAGCTATGGCAATGTCCATAGTAAAAACACTCATCCTGGCTTCAAGCAACTGGAGTTTCTAAGGACCTCCAGGCTAAGGTAGAAGACCTACCATTCAATAAGGACAAATTGTTCACTGCGAAGACTGATGAAGCTTTGCATTCTATCAGAGGACTCATACACCATCTTGCGCATATTGGGGTTGCATACTCCCCCCCTACCGAAGGAAGCACTATATGCCCTACCAAAGACACAGGGACACAACCTTTGGCAGACAGCAGCAGCATCGACCATTTGACCAAAGCCGCTTCTGACCACAAAACCAACATAGAAGAGCCCCAAATACACACTCTTCCACGACTCAGGCCTCTAGACAGCTGGTTTGAGAATTTGGTCGAGGGTCTGCCCAACCTCCCTCCCACACCAGTGCCAGGCGACTCCAACATCTTCCACTACTGCTTGCGCCCTTTTGACAACCGATGGGCAGCAATCACCACAAATTGGTGGGTTTTAGAAATCATCAGCTGTGGGTACTCTATCCCTTTCATATCCATCCCACCAATCTCTCCACCCTCTCCCTCCCTTTGCAGGGACCCTTCTCATGAAATTCTTGCTTCACCAAGAAGTCCAACACCTTCTCAACATAGGAGCTGTAGAATGAGTCCCCAAACAATACCAAGGGAGAGGTTTTTACTCAAACTACTTTCTCACTGAAAAGAGAACGGGATTGGAGGCCCATCTTAGACCTCCATCAACTGAACAGATACCTTCGCAGGCAGCATTTCAAAATGGTTACACTCGCCATGATTATTCCTGCACTGGACAGAAGGGACTGGTTTGCAGTCCTCAACCTCCAACATGCATACTTCCATATCACGATACATCCCGCACACAGACATTTCCTACGGTTTACAGTAGCATCAGACCATTTTCAATAGAGTCCTTCTGTTCGGACTCTCCTCTGTCCCCAGAGTCTTCTCCAAGACCCTGGCAGTTGCAGCAGCGCATCTCCGATGAAAAGGCTTCACAGTCTTCCCTTATTTGGATGATTGTTTCATTTGAGGTCCCTCCCACCAGACCACAAGGGACATGATCAGATTCACAAAGGCCTTCCTTCAGTCTCCAGGGTTCATTATCGATGAGTAAAAATCCACTCTATGCCCCACACAATCCCTAGAGTTTATAGGGGCTCACATAGATTCTGTGACAGCACCCGCCTAGCTCCCCAATCAACATTTCAATGCTATAAAAAAGCCTGGTCACAATCATGACCACCAGCCCAACTGTTCCCATCCTAAACGGTCTCAAACTCATGGGGCATATGACAGCTACCACATATGTCGTCCCACATGCCAGACTCCACTTTTGATGTTTCCAACACTGGATTGCCTCATTGCATACGCGAACCAAACACCGTGTCCACAGTCACTTTTCACCTCCTCCGAAAGTCCCAATCTCCTTACAATGCTGGACCCAGGCACAGAATCTCTGCAGTGGGGTGCCCTTCCACTGAGATCAACCATCCAAAAAAATCACCACAGATGCCTCAATTGAAGGTTCTACATTAACTGCCAAGGGGGCATGAGATCCCCTTCCCTATGTGCAGAGGCGATTCAGCTCTGGAATTGGTGTATATGCCACAACATAATGATTATGGCAGCATACCTACCTGGGGACAAGAATACCATGGCTGATATCATCAGCCGCCACTTTGTCACAGAGCATGAACGGGAACTGCAGTCAGGTTATTCACGATCTAGTGCAATGTTGGGGTCAACCGCAGATACACCTCTTTGCAACCAGCCAAAATTCCAAATGCCCCACTAGTGTTTGAGAGCAGGCACAGGGTACAACTCCTTGAGAGAAGCAATGCTCTTCCCCTTCCCATGAAATACTCACCTGTTATACACCTTTCCGCCTATCCCTCTGATCCCCAGCATTCTCTGGAAGATATAGACAGATGGGACCCGTGTAATTGTAGTTGTATGCCTTGTGAAACAATGTTTACTGGAGCGGTCGACAAAGGCTTCCCTTGTCGACCGTGCTGCGTCTAGACGGCCACACTGTGCCGGATCAGCTGATTGTTGGCACAGCGTGGCCATTTTTATTTTAATGAAGTGGGGATTATTTAAATCCCCACTTCTTTGACTATGCCGAGTAAACTACTTTACATGGCTCCATTGATGGAGCTATATAGTCTAGACGCACCCAGCGATAGTTACTGCACAGAGTGAATAACTTCTCTTTTCTGTATCATCTTTCTTGCTCTAGGTTTCTCAGAGCATGTACATAAGATACTGATAGTGGAGGGGCTATATAGGAAAACATTCTAGCCATTGTGCTCCTGACAGCTGCAGTAAGTACCCCATGGCTCCCTGCCTCCACAGTGAGTTTGGGAGCTGTGGGTAGCTCATCGCACTGTCTGGGAACCGTGGCTACCTGCTATATGCGAATTTTGCCATTTTAGGTGGTTGCAGGAGTGTATCCACTGTGCATAGTGAGGGATTTCTATACTCTATATTCAGACCTGTGCTCTGGGTGGCTCTAAGGACTGTGGCAGGGGTGTGTGGGTATGTGTGTGTTTGGCATGGCATGCTCTGGGTGGCGTTTAGGGCCAGCAGCCCTCAGCCTCACCCCTTCTGCCCAAGGCCCTGCAGTTTCTGGAGGGGCAGAGCCCCCAGTATCTTTCCCAAGGGCTCAGTGTGGCTGTTGGCACTGCTCCCTTTATTGGTTTATTTGATGTTCTAATTTGACTGTGTCCAGAGTCCCTGTAAAGTGAAAGCAGTGAGTTTTGGTTTTTTTCTGGTTTCCTCAAGTAGCTAGGTTCACAAAGGAGTTAATGAATGCTGCTATACAAAAGGCCACTTTTGCTATTGATGTAATTCAGGATCTTAGCAATAGAAAAGGATTTTAAAGGGAGGTAAAGTTCAGGGGATAACAGACAACCTCTTTGTTCACTCAGCGGTTAAGCATGATACACTCTCTCTACAATGGAGACTGACAATTCCAAGAGCTGACATAGCAGGGAATATGTACCATGGAGTGGTTTATAGACAGAGCACAATGAGAAAGATCAGATGGCATAGGCATGTGCAGTCTTATTTTCATTGCCACTAAAATTCACCTTTTTCTCCTCCTCGTCCACATATGTACATCTTTAGGAGGGTTCAGTTATTTCTATTTAAGGTTACAATACACAAATGGACAATTCTTGAAGAATCATAGAATCATAGGACTGGAAGGGACCTCGAGAGGTCATCAAGTCCAGTCCCCTGCCCTCATGGCAGGACCAAATACTGTCTAGACCATCCCTGATAGACATTTATCTAACCTACTCTTAAATATCTCCAGAGATGGGGATTCCACAACCTCCCTGGGCAATTTATTCCAGTGTTTAACTACCCTGACAGTTAGGAACTTTTTCCTAATGTCCAACCTAAACCTCCCTTGCTGCAGTTTAAGCCCATTGCTTCTTGTTCTATCCTCAGAGGCCAAGATGAACAAGTTTTCTCCCTCCTCCTTATGGCACCCTTTTACATACCTGAAAACGGCTATCATGTCCCCCCTCAGTCTTCTCTTTTCTAAAGTAAACAAACCCAATTCTTTCAGCCTTCCTTCATAGGTCATGTTCTCTAGACCTTTAATCATTCTTGTTGCTCTTCTCTGGACCCTCTCCAATTTCTCCACATCTTTCTTGAAATGTGGTGCCCAGAACTGGCCTAACCAGCGCAGAATAGAACAGAAGAATGACTTCTCGTGTCTTGCTCACAACACACCTGTTAATGCATCCCAGAATCATGTTTGCTTTTTTTGCAACAGCATCACACTGCTGACTCATATTCAGCTTGTGGTCCACTATAACACCTAGATCCCTTTCTGCAGTACTCCTTCCTAGACAGTTGCTTCCCATTCTGTATGTGTGAAACTGACTGTTCCTTCCTAAGTGGAGCACTTTACATTTGTCTTTATTAAACTTCATCGGCTGCCTCGAGACTGGCATGATTTTCCGCAAATGCTTTTAACGGAAAAGTTTTTCCGTTAAAAGCATTTGCGGAAAAGAGCGTCTAGATTGGCACGGGTGCCTTTGCGCAAAAAGTGCTTTTGCACAAAAGCATCCATGGCCAGTCTAGATGCGATTTTGTGCAAGAAAGCCCTGATCACCATTTTCGCCATCGGGGCTTTTTTGCGCAAAACAGTTCTTACCTGTTTACACTGGCCCTCTTGCACAAGTATTCTTGCACAAGAGGGCTTTTTTCCGAGCAGGAGCATGAAAGTATTTGCGCAAGAAGCACTGATTTTGTACATTACAAAGTTAGTGCTCTTGCGCAAATTCAAGCGGCCAGTGTAGACAGCTGGCAAGTTTTTGCGCAAAAGCAACGCTTTTGCGCAAAAACTTGCCAGTCTGGATGCACCCGACATCCTGTTTACCTCAGACCATTTCTCCAATTTGTCCAGATCATTTTGAATTATGACCCTATCCTCCAGAGCAGTCACAACCCCTCCCAGCTTGGTATCATCTGCAAACTTAATAAGCGTATTTTCTATGCCAATATCTAAATCGTTGATGAAGATATTGAACAGAGCTGGTCCCAAAACAGACCCCTGCAGAACCCCACTTGTTATACCTTTCCAGCAGGATTGTGAACCATTAATAACTACTCTCTGAGTATGTTTATCCAGCCAGTTATGCACCCACCTTATAGTAGCCCCATCTAAGTTGTACTTGCCATCTAAGAAGTAATCGTGGTAATGATATGTCTAGATGTGGTGATGCTCCCAAGTTTAGGTAGGGTTGAGAAAGGGTTGCAGAATCTATCTAGTCTTAAACTTCAGAAAGTCTGCTCTCTGCAGAGACAACTACCTTTTTATGAGGCAGAATAATACTCTGTTAGAAGCAAGACCTTTGTTGTGCCCTTGTGAGATTAGGTGCCAAGTCCCTCATACTTAAGGTCAGGCAGTGGCATTGGGGGAGGGGAGGGGGAATAAAGGTAAGTGGGAGGGAGTAGTGGGGTGAGGTGGGGGAAACTGGAGGTAGGTTGGGGTGCAGCAGGGTGGGAAGAGGGAGAAGGGAGTATTTGGGATGTGCAGGGTTGTGACAGCCAGAGAAAGAAGCAACTTTCCTCAGGTCTAGGTCTGTAACTGCCAGGGAGAGAGGGCCTTCTTTCCCAGCTTCAGCTTGGTGGCTGCTGTGGTAGGGGAGAGACTCAATCCTCCTTCACAGCTCAGGGGGCTGCAAGCTCAGGGGAGAGAGTATTAGAAAGGGTAAGACTGTTGTTATTAAAATATGAGTTGTGTGCTTTAGAAAAACTGTTTTGGGGGGGAACATTGAAGGCAGGAAATGTTTATTCTCCTTGCAGGTGAGGGAAGACAGGGTGAGATCTTTTTTGCCTATATGCTAACTGTTAGTATCAGGGCTGTAAGGATATGTCTACACTATAGAGTTTTGTCAGAAAAATGGTTGCTTTTCCGACAAAACTAGCGGAATGTCACACTGCAATCGCGTTCTTTCAAAAGTAAATCAGAAAAACACAGGGGTTTTTCCGGCGTTGGTAATCCTCTTTCTACAAGGAAGAAGCCTTTTTCCAAAAGAGCTCTTTTGGAAAAAGGCGTGTGTGGATGGAGAAGAGGGTTTTTTCCTAAAGAAGAGGCTTCCAGGAAATAGCACAGGTGCCCTGGTGGCCACTCCATACAAAGTAATCAGGACTCTAGTTCCTGTCTCTAGGCTTCTCTTAAAGCTGCAGGCATCCTGGACAAGCCTTGTGTCAGGAAGCTAGCCTCAGAGTAGCAATTCACCACGCGGATCTCCCTGCCATAGGCCTTGCCAGCCATGGCTCAGCCTCAAGTCCCCCACAACCCCTCTGGCCCATGCAGGGAGCATCTCCAGGGGTCCTAGGACCCACCCAGGGGGACCAAGAGGCACACCCTCCTGGTCTGGACTAGAGATCCTGTCCCTCTTCGAGCTGTGGGGCGAGGAGAAGATCTTGCAGGATGTCTGGTCCAAGTGGCGAAACGTGGACATTTATGGCCAGATGGCTAAGTCCCTGGCTGAGTGTGGACACCCACCCCGGACCTTGCAAACAGGTCTGGAGTAAGGTGAAGGCGCTCCACCAGGAATACGTCCGGGCCCCAGAGCGCAGCTCGTGATCAGGGACAGGACCCCACACCTGCCCTTACTTCAGTGAGCTGCACCAGATCCTGGGGGGGTGGGGAAATGTCTTCCCCACCCCATCCTCATGGACTCCGGCCTGGAGTCCCCTGTCATCGCCCGGCTGGAGGTCTCTGCAGAGGAGATCCAGGAGGGCCAGGGCCAGCTGGAGGCGGTGGAGGAGGAGGAGACGGACACCATGACCCTCTCCCTGGAGCTAGTGCCAGTGAGCCAGGATGCCCGAAGGTGAGTAGTCTCACTTTGTCTACTCACTTTGTCTACACACAGGGTGGGGGAGGCGGGCATGCGGGGGCAAGTGTTGCTCGGACTGCTCGGGCTGGACATCGTGCTGATGTCTGTGCATGTGCAATCATGTGCAGTGCTAGTCTGTGGCATGCAGACACAGCAGGCAGCTCCTGTGCATGGCTTGGATCCTGCTGCCAGGCTCAGGGGAGGCCACACACATCCTGCCATGGGTCGGGGGGAGAGCTGCCATGGTTGGAAGCCGGCTAGCCACAAGGGTGCAGGCACGACCCCACACAGACCATGGAGTGCTGCACACAGCACACGGGCATGCCTACATGGCAAGGCAGCAGCCACTTCTGTAGACAGTTCTGCGAGTCACACCAGTGTGTGTGGACCCCAGGAGGCCCAGGCTGCTCCTGGCTCCTCTGCCACCCATGAGGGAATCCCACTGTGGCCAGACACTTCCCTTGCCTGCTTGTCGTGGGCCGGGGAGCGGGGGAAGCGGGCAGCACGGTACCCATGGCATGTCGGGGCCCCTGTGAGGCATGGCTCACTATGCAGGCCACACATGGCCTTGCTCCTGGGACATCCCCCTCCTCTGGCCCGCGGACTGTTGGTCGCTGCTCACAGAGGAGGGCATGGCCTCAGGGACAGTGTCTGCAGGGATAACTGACCACCTCTCCCTCTGTGTGTTCTCCATAGCCAGACCAGACAGGACTTAGGGCCGAGCCACACCACGACAGCCAGCCGCCTGAGCCCGGGGGACCTGAAGGTGCGTCAGGGTCCAAGAAGACCTCATGCGCGAGCACATCAGGGTCCTATGCAACATGCAGCAGACCCTGGCGCACAAGGTCTGCAAGGACTTGGAGTGGTGGACCAGCTGATGCATGGGACCAGCTGACGCAGCGGTGTTACAACATGTGTGCCGTCATATCGCGCATGATGGCACAACCGCCTGCTGTTGCTGCTCCTGGCTTTCACCGTCCTGCCCCACCACTATTCCCATTTTCCCTCTGCCTGCCCCTCTGCTATGCCTCTACTCCCTCTCTATGCAATGCCTCTGCTCCCTCCTCAGGTGATGCCCAGGGCCCCTCCCTAGTGGTTAGGCCACTGATTTTGTAAAAGTCTTTCTGGAATCAAATAAAAAAGTTATAGTCCAATAGACGTTCAGGTGTAGAGTTTATTCAAATTCTTCCATGAAAATTCCAGGGTAAATCCAGAGTAAATCTGGAGACCTCAGTCTTATAGTTTGGACCTTCCCTGTATAACTTAAGCAGACATGACAAAAAAGGAACATGCTGGAAGCTTCCTTTATAGATGAAGCAAGCTAAGTATTGACAGGTAACCCCACCATGTGGGATTTGACGGAAGTGAGCTGACAGTCTGTGATCTCTATTCAGTGGGTCCTTTCTCTCAGAAAAACCTTATGCAACAGCCATTCGAACTATCAAGAGAGTTCACAAGTAGATTACTATATAGAGTTACAAGCCAATCCTCATCTAGGCTATGTCTAGACTGCAAGCCTCTTTTGAAAGAGGCTTTTTCGAAAGATACTTTCAAAAAAGCCTCTTTCGAAAATAAGCGTCTAGACTACAACCAGTACTTTCGAAAAAAGCAAGCTGCTTTTTTGAAAGATAGCACCTAGGCAGTCTGGATGGTCTCGTTTGAAAAAGCACAGTTTGCATTACATAGTGCCTTTTTTCGAAAGAGCACTTTCGAAAAAAAGCATTATTCCTCGTAAAACAAGGTTTTCCAAGGTCGAAAAAACTACCGCGTTCTTTCGATTTACTTTTGAAAGAACGCGGCAGCAGTCTAGATGCAGGGGAAGTTTTTTCGAAAAAAGGCCTCTTTTTTTGAAAAAACCCTGTAGTCTAGACACACCCCTACTGAGAACCCCCAAACCTGAGACAAATTGTTTCCAACAGCCACATAGCACACCTTAATCATACTCACCTTGCAATAAACTCCGGTGCCAACTCTGTTCACACATCTGTACAAGTAACATCATCATAGGACCTAACCATGTAAGCTACCACATCAGAGGCTCATTCGCCTGCACATCCACTAATACAGCGTTTCCCAATTTTATTTGGCCACGGAACCCTTTTCAGCTTAAAAGAATTTCAAGGAACCCCTAGGTTGCCAGGGTAAAATTTGTCAAGCAAATTTAGCTTCATCTATACTGCTCCCTTGTTGTGCAAAAGCCTATTCGAATGAAGCATGGATGAGCATATTGCCAAAGCGTCAATTGCATAATTAATTAGGGGCCGTTTTTGTGCAAAAGCCTCTTCCTCATTTTTCCAGGAAGAATGGCTCTTGCACAAGGGTGTTTTTGCACAAAAAGGAGCTGTCTACACAGCTCCTTTTTGCGCAAAAGCCTCTTGTGCAAAAACGGCCTCTAATTAATTATGCAAATTAAGTACAGCAATATGCTAATCTGTGCTTCATTTGCATAGGCTTTTGTGCAAGAAGGAAGCAGTATAGACGTAGCCTTTGTGAGGGGGCGGTAGAGTGCCTCGTTCTCGCGGGAACCCTTACTTTCGCTTCACGGAACCCTGGGGTTCCGTGGAGCACCAATTGGGAAACAATGCACTAATGTGATACATGCCATCAAGTACCAGCAATGCCCTTCTGCTATGTACATTGGCCAAACTGGACAGTCTCTACGGCAAAGGATTAATGGACACAAATAAGGTATTTGAAATGGTAACACACAGAAACCTGTTGGGGAACATTTTAACTTGCCCGGGCACTCATTAATGGATTTTGAAGTGACTGTCCTCTTACAAAGCAATTTCAAAAACCAGCTGGAAAGAGAAACTGTGGAACTTGCCTTCATCTGCAAATTTGACACCTTTAATCAAGGTCTGAACAAAGACATGAACTGGATGGACTGCTATATTCAACACCTTAATGACATAAAAAGCTAAGTATCGGGCACTTACAGCCCACTTTCTTAGCCTCATTTAGCACGGACACTCTAATTGACAAGTTTCCCCTCCTTCTCTTTCCCTTCCCATATTCTCTTTTTCTGTTATTTACGTGTACCTCTGGACCCCTTGCTCCATTCATCTGAAGAAGTGGGTTGTGCCCACAAAAGCTCATGACACTATCTAAATTTTTTGTTAGTTTCTTAGGTGCTGCAGGACCATTCGTTGTTTTTTAAGCCTCAGGAAGATATTGGGACAATAATATTTCATCACAAGTCCCCTGAAAATGATAATATCCATTTTGATCTATGAATCAATAGAACACAGTAATGAAGCATTATGAGACAAGAGCAGGATTAGCATCTACAAGCTAATTAGATCACATTGTTAATCTTCTAACAAGATAAAAATAAACACAGAAAGATACACATAGCATCTAACCTTGATTTTGTTACTACAGCAATCTTTATCCCATTTGTTTGTTTTAGGGCATTTCTTTGAATTCACATATTAGTAGATTGTCTTGATTGCATACCAGTGCCTCTTGTTAAGTAGTTATGGGTCATATCCATGATCTGATTGTAAGCTCTTGATGTCTGCCTTTTACTCATTGCTTCAGGTGACTGGTTTTGCAGGATGACTAGTTCTGTTTCCAAAAAGTGAGAATATATACAAATAGAGAAAATTTAAAGTGCAACAAAATAGAGAGGAATTGTAGGTGAGGTTGAATGAACTGCATTTATTTTGGCCAGATATGAAGATTCAGGGAGATGGGATCAGATGTATAATGTGAAAAGTGACTAGCGATTTTTGTTGTCCAGCTTGAGACTCCTTCAAATGACCAGATTTTCCAGAGAATGAGTGATCAGAACATTCTGAAGACTGGGACCCTTTCAAGTATTTCAGTTTGGGCATCCAGAAATTGGGTAACCCAGAATTACTGAAAAAAACAACAAATGGTCTGGTCTTTATAGACTAATGAAACATGTAGATGGTATCATGAGCTTTCATGGGCACAGCCCACTTCTTCAGAGTTATGAGTTGATGAGCTATGAGCTGATGACCGGAGTTATGAGTTGGGGATAAGAAAACTCAAAATAAATAGGAGATGGGAAGGGGAGGGCAGAGACAAAGAAAAAGGGAGGAGAGTGGGAGACAGAGCATCATTAAGTATCTGGAGAATGGGTACTTAAACCTAAGCAGATAAAAATCAAAGTAAATAGATAGATTCCTAAAACAGGAAGGATACCACTCAGGGAGCTGTTAGCACCTTCAGTGGTTATTAAGTAGGTAGAGTCCCCACCAGCCCATATCATGATTGAGTCCATTAGCATGTGAATTGAATTTGTGGATGAACTGGGATTCCAGGGCTTCTCTGTGTATTTGGCTTGTAGAGCTGGTTTGTGACAAGACAGCTACTTGCAGGTCTGTCAGACTGTGGTTAGATAAGCTGAAATGCTCACCAACAGGCTTCTGTATATTCCCTTTACATATATCTGATTTGTGTCCATTGATTCTTTCCCACAGAGACTGTCCAGTTTGTCCAATATATATAGCAGTGGGGCAATATATATAGCTGGCATTTGATGGCATAGATCAAATTACTGGATGTACAGTCAAATGACCCTTTGATTTTGTGGCATATGTTGTTTGCTCCAGTGATGAATTCACCAGTATAGATATGTGGGCAGAGTTGGAATCTTTTTTGGCTGCAGGGCTGGGTTCCTGGAGGTTTATGATGTGGTTGCGTGGCATGGTTATCAGAAAGAATACGTTTCAGGTTAGGGGGTTGTCTGTAAGCAAGAATAGGTTTTTCTCCTAAGGCCTCAGAGTGAGGGATCATTTTCCAAGATGGGTTGTAGATTGTGTATAATGCGTTGGAGGGGTCTGAGTTGTGGACTGTACGTAACAACAAGAGGAGTTCTGTTATTTTCTCTTTTGGGTCTGTCTTGAAGTAGTTCATGTCTGGGTATTTTTTTGGCTCTGTCAGTTTGTTTTTTTCACTTCCCCAGGTGGGTATTTCAGTTTTAGGAATGCTCTGTAAAGATCCTGTAGGTGATTGTCTCTGTTTGTGGTGTCGGAGCAAATCTGGTTGTATCGTAGGGCTTGGCTGTATATAATTGACTGAAAAATGTGTCTGGGATGGAAGTTGGAAGCATGAAGGTAAGTGTAGCGGTCGGTAGGTTTCCAATATAGGGTGGTGGAAATTTGTCCATTATTTAACTGTACTGTAGTGTCCAGGAAGTGGATTTCCCTTGTGGACTGGTCCAGGCTGAGGTTGATAGTGGGGTGGAAGTTGTTGAAATCCTTGTGGAATTCTTCAAGAGTCTCTTTACCGTGGGTCCATATGATGAAGATGTCATCAATGTAGCGTAAGTAAAGTAGGAGTGTTAGGGGGGCGAGAGCTGGGGAAACGTTGTTCAAGGTCAGCCATAAAGATGTTGGCATATTATGGTGCCATGCGAGTGCCCATAGCTATGCTGCTGATTTGGAGATAGAAATTGTTTCTGAATTGGAAGTAGTTGTGGGTGAGGACGAAGTCGCAGAGCTCTGTCATCAGGTGTGCAGTGTTGTTATCGGGGATGGTGTTCCTGATGGCCTGTAATCCGTCTTTGTGTGGAATGTTGGTGTAGTGGCTTCTACATCCATGGTGGCTAGGATGGTATTTTCAGGAAGATTATTGATGTTTTGGAGTTTCCTCAGGAAGTCAGTGGTATCGTGGAGGTAGCTAAGAGTGCTGGTAGCATAGGGTCTGAGGAGGGGAGTCAATATAGCCAGATAATCCTGTGGTAAGGGTGCCAATGCTGGAGATGATGGGCTGTCCGGGATTACCAGGTTTGTGTATTTTGGGTAGTAGATAGAAAGTTCCTGGTCAGGGATTGGGGGTTAGCATGAATTTGTTTTTGAGTAGCATCAGGGAGTTTCATGAGCAGTTTTTTTCATGTTTTTTTGGTATTCCTTAGTGGGGTCACAGGAGAGAGGCCTGTAGAATCTGGTATTGGTGAATTGTGTTGTTTGCTGATAATGTCAGCTCGAGCACGTTTGCGGAAGCAGGTGATGTAGAAATCCAGACTTTTGTTACGTCTGTTGGCCAAAGTTTATAAATATTTTCAAGTCAATAATATAAATAGAGGAAGGGGTTATTTATTCTTCCTGAAGTCAGTAGCACTGGGTCCAAGGGAAAACATAGGCTAAATATTAGAAATTTTTTAAGACTAAAAGCAGTTGGGCAATGGAACAGAGCAACATTGGAGCAATCTATCTGAGGTACTTGTATGGCCCCTATTACTGTGATATTTGTGTGCCTCATAGTCTCTGTGTTTATCCTCATAGGAAACTGTGGGGTAGAGGAGTGCTATTATTTCCATTTTATAGATGGGGAACTGATTGCATAGGGTCACTGGAAAATTTGTGGCAGAGCAGTGACTGAAATCCCAAGTTGCCAAAGTCCAAGTGTAGTGCCCTAACCACTGGATCATCTTTCCTTTCTTGAGTAAAATATTAATTTTACAAATATTCCAAAACCAATTGTGGAAGCCGGGCAGCCCTGAAAATTCCGGGGTCAAACAAGTATGGGTTTTGGAATCTCTTTCCTGTGTGTGCATATCATTTTCCACTTTTTAACACTCCCCTGCACCCATGCAAGTTCCATGTAGATCTTGATAAACTATCTAAAGTGGCACTTAGAGCATGTCTTAATGACTGAGCTAGAGGGTGTCTATTTTCTCTTATTTCATCTGGTGGATCACAAGTATGTCATAATGATGGTAATGTGGAGAATATATATTTGTATATATTCAGCCGCCAGATTTTAAGCTATGCCATCTTAGATCTATGTACTAGTTAGATGGAACCAGCCAGACCTTGGTTAGTTTACAGTATTTATATTTAAACCAATTTGATCTGATATATTTGATACAATGTAATATGAGTCATGTTAGTTGGGTGTCAATTGAGATATTATAGAGTGCCCTACAATGCATTCTCCTCAGCCACTCATACTGCAGCTTTTAAGTGAATCTTGGGATGCTTTCTAACTTTTATTCCTTCATGTGATCATTGCTATTGTATGGATTAAATCACCACTGAATGTTTACTGCAGTTATGCAGTCAAGTAGCTAAACAAAAAAAGCCTAATTGAGATTCACTCACTAGAACAAGAAAAAGGATAGATGCTTTACATTTATCAAACAGAAGTTCTAAGGAGGAAAATACGAGTCACAGTTTAATCTGTATTTTAATTGTGAAAAAATCTTCCCAATTATGTGTTAACTTTTTAATGATTTAATAAAATAACTCCATTGGAAAATCCCTCTATAAAATGTATACTTGGCTCAAGAGGACAATTTCAATCCTTTCTTCCAGACAGGTAACTTATTGTCGTGCTTCTGAGTCATGGCTGTGACTCACATGGCTTGCTGTAGTGAAGATGAGTCACACCAGATTTTCTGACAGTAAGAGTGCCCTACTATCTCTTGCCACTTTATCTGCAATATATCGAGTGAGCCACACAGTTGTAGGTAGGCAGCAGAGAGATATAGTGAGAGGTGGAAAAAAGTCTTTAGTGAGTGATAAGTTTGATTTATCCTCTTGAGAGCTGGAGGGGGGAGTGGGGAAGAAGGGAGATGATGACAAAACAGATTGCTCTGTTAACAAAAATGGATAATGATTCATCTGAGGGCTAGAGTTCACAAGCAGTCAGGTCAGGATGTACTGGAAAGTTAAGAGTAAATTCTCTACATGTTGAACAGTGAGTAATGGAAAATCCTATGCAGGCTGAAGTGACTCAGGTCTGAAAACAAGAAACCAGTTATTTTCTCTAATGGGTGACATCCAGAAGAGGAAGCCATGTGCAGAAAGATGGTCTTGTATTAGCATTATGCACCTTACTGGCATGTTAGCAATTACAATAAACAATAGTTCATGTTCTTAAATACCACATAGACTGTAAGAATAAAACATTTACTTTTTTGAGAACTGCATCCCAGTTTCTATAAGAGATCCAAAGGTGAGTGATGGACTTTGTAACACTTCAGTCCTCTAAAAGCAATCAGGACAAAAGCATTATAGGAGATAATATAAGCAACAACGCTGTTTTGGTAGAGAACTGGACAAGAGAACTCAATAGGTCTCTTCCATCTCAATGTCTATAGCCTTGATTGTGCCCTTGCCTGCGCTAAAGGAGGTTTTAGCAACATCCTCTGCACCATTTCCTTCTTTCTGTGCAGGGTTGGAACCAGATGGAGTGCAGTGGGCAGGTGCATTAAGCACATCATCCCCACATCCCCGAAGGGGAATCTGCTGCAAAAGTATTGGAGCCTGAAGGCTGAAGGCTCTTGTAACATTGGGGAGCCTTTGACAGCTTTGATTCATTGATCCCAGTAACTTCTTTTTTGCCTTCCACTCTAAGACAGCTGGATGTCATAGGTAGGAAGGATAGTTTAGAGGATAGGACACTGGACTGGGACTCAAGATTTTAGGTTAACTTCCCTGCTTTGTTACAGACCTTTTGTGTGATCTTGGGGATGTCACTGGATCTACCCAGTGCTGCAGATTCTCATCTGTAAAGTGGGAATAGTACATGCTTATGTCACAGTGATGTGTAAATATCTGCTAACTACTATAGAGTGTGCATATTCCATGGTGATGAGGGATTCATAAATACCTAGATAGGTAGAAAGGCAGCACTTGTGGCATATTTACTAAATCTCTTTAATACAGAAAAGGCAACAGAGGAAAAACTAACTAGGGCCATCACATAGGGCTTATCTAGATGGAGACTCAGTGTGCAGCAAGCCGGGGGTGTAAATCTACAGTGCTGTAGTCTGCAACACATGCTAACGTTCTGTGTGCACCATTCTGCCATGCACCAGAAGTTCTGTAATGTCTTTTGACTTACTGCTGCAGTTAAGGTGGATGTGGAGTGAACTATCCCTTCCCAGGAGCAGAGTCGATTGGAGTATGGGGTGGGGGGGGGGAGGCAGAAGAGCCATTTGGCTAATAACATCATTTCGCATAGAAAAAGATGCCTTAGCCATTAGACAGTGACCATACTGACAGTGACACTTCCAGTTCTGATGATGAAAACTTTGTACCCACAAATGACATTTCAGTGCCATGGCCTCAAAATGAGGAGGTCATTAATTAAGACACAGAAATGCCAACAGTAGCGATAGATGCAGAATCTACGCTCCATTTAGAGATTGTGCAGGCAGAAAAATAAGGACCTCAGAGATGCTGTGCAGCAAGAGCAAGAACTTATGACTAGCATAGGACACAGTGTAACAACAGTGGCATCAGAACCTGATATTGGACTTCTTGATAAAAACAATGTTGCTCAAATACAGTCATTTTTCAAAGTTAGTTGTTTTCAGATTCCAAGTAATATACCAAAAGATACTGAAAATCATGCTTTTCCCGCTCGTCTGCTGACAAAAACTCTTCCAAATGGAGAGCTCTACACAAGAGACTGGCTCTGCTTGAGCATGGAAAAGCAGACTCTGTACTGTGTACTCTGTTTCATTTTTAACAGTAATACTTCAAACACATCAGTACTGTTTGATCCATCCGGTTGGAGCATCTGTAGAGGTTGGAGGAAGTTAGAAGACCTAATACCTGCACATGAAACTTCAGTATCACAAAGATAACTATGTTACATGGAAATCAGCTAGTAGAGCAGCACTAGTTGACAGTTCAACTGAAAACTTACTTCTGAGTGAAATAAACCCAGAAACTGATAACTGGAAAAAAAAAACCTCCATGAGCAAGTATTGAATATAATTTTTGTTCTTTCTGAATAGGGATTAGGTTTGTTTGGTTCCAGTCAATGTATCAGTGACCCTACAAATGGAAACTCTCTTGGTATACTTGAGTTTCTTAGCAAGCATGACCCACTTTTAATCACATTTTTATCCGTTTCTTGCATCTAGACTTCTAATACTTCAGTCATCTGAAGAAGCAGGTTGTACCCACGAAAGCTCATGATACCATCTACAAGTTTTGTTAGTCTTTAAGGTGCTGCTAGACTATTCATTGTTTTTTAAGCTTTTCCATAGAATCATATAGAATCATAGAACTGGAAGAGACCTCAGGAGATGATCAGGTCCAGCCCCCTGCCCAAGGCAGGGCCAATCCCAACTAAATCAACCCAGCCAGGGCTTTGTCAAGCTGAGACTTAAAAACCTCTAGGGATGGAGATTCCACCACCTCCCTAGGTAACCCATTCCAGTGCTTCACCACCCTCCTAGTGAAATAGTTTTTCCTAATATCCAATACCTCTCCCACTGTAACTTGAGACCATTGCTCCTTGTTCTGACATGTAGTGATGTACTGTGAATAGCCTTTCTCCATCCTTTTTCTCCATCCTCTCCACCTCCCTTCATGAAGTTGAAGGCTGCTATCAAATCCCCCCTCACTCTTCTCTTCTGCAGACTAAATAAGCCCAAATCCCTCAGCCTCTCCTCATAGCTCATGCGCTCCAGTCCCCTAATCATTTTGGCTGCCCTCTGCTGGACCCTCTCCAATGCGTCCACATCCTTTCTATAGTGGGGGGTCCAGAACTGGACACAATACTCCAGATGTGGCCTCACCAGAGCCGAATAAAGGGGAATAATCACTTCTCTAGATCTGCTGGCAATGCTCCTCCTATTGCAACCTAATATGCCATTAGCCTTCTTGGCTACAAGGGCATACTGTTGACCCATATCCAGCTTCTCATCCACTGTAATCTCCAGGTCCTTTTCTGCAGAACTGCTACTTAGCCATTTGGTCCCCAGCCTGTAACAATGCTTGGGATTCTTCCATCCCAAGTGCAGAACTTTACACTTGTCCTTGTTGAACCTCATGAGATTTCTTGTGGCCCAATCCTCTAATCTGTCTAGGTCACTCTGGACCCTATCCCTGCCCTCCAGCGTATCTACCTCTCCCCCTAGCTTAGTGTCACCTGCTAACTTGCTGAGGGTGCAATCCACCCCCTCATCCAGGTCATTAATAAAGATGTTGAACAAAACTGGGTCCTAGAACAGATCTTTGGGGCATGGCACTAGAAACCGACTGCCAACCTGACATCGAGCCGTTGATCACTACCCATTGGGCCCGACAGTCTAGCCAGCTTTCTGTCCATCTTACAGTCCATTTATCCAATCCATACTCCTTTAACTTACAGACTAACTCGGCTAACCGTCTGCCACTTTTATTAGGCCATGGGAAAGAAATCACTGCTCATGTATTAGAAATTCTAGAAGGCTTCAAATTAAATTTTCAAGTCTGCATTGGCCAAGCCTATGACAGTGGATCCAGTAAATGGCTGGGAAGTACAATGGAATACAAGCAATCCTCCTTGAGCAAAATCCAAACTGTATTTTTTCCAGTTGTGGCAACCAGACACTAAATCTTGTCAGCACTGACTGCGCTGAATTATGCAAAGAAGCAGTCACATACTTTGGAACAATCCAGCAATTGTACAACCTCTTCAGTGCCAGTCCTCAAAAGAGGGAAATTCTGAAGCAGCATCTGCCTTTTTCCCTACATGACATGTCAACAATGAGATGGTCAGCATGAATTGATGGCGTTAAATTAAACCAGTTGCAAAACATTTGGACTCTGTGAGAGAGACTTTAATTGAGCTTGAATCTCTTACTCTCACAGCACAGGCTCGCACTGAGCTTAAGTCAAATCAGAAGTATACATCCAAATTTTAATGCATTTTAATGTTGTTCATGTGGATGAAGCTGCTAAAAATGAACAATGAAACTAATCTTGTAATTGAAGCACATAATGCTACATTTGATGTTGAACAACTTCTTATAGATATTCAAAAGATTTGTGATCAATGGTATATAATCCTTTGAGTCCAAATCAGTAGCATAGTGTATTGACATTTTATCTGAGTTTTCCACCAATCGCAGCCTAACATCTCAATCTGATGCAGAAAGGCACTATTGAGTCAATTTTTGCGGTTATTATTGACTCCATCATATCTGGTCTTATGCGCTGATTTGGGTCACTGTGACAAATTAGTACCCTTTTTGGATTCCTTTGGGAGTTCAGAGAACTAAGTGACGAAGATCTATATTCAGCGGCTGAACAGTTTCAACAAAGGTACAGCAACGACATTTCAAGACATCTCTGTGACGAGATTGTCTTCCTGAAACGTATACATTCCACCAACTTTAAATCGGCCTGCAAGCCAAAAGAACTGCTTTAAGAAATATTCAATTTCCTAATATCAGAATTATGTTACATATTTTTATCAGTCTTCCTGCATCAGTGGCTTCAGGTGAATGCACATTCAACTTGTTAAAACAAGAACTATCATCATTCTATAATGGGACAAGAGTGTTTGAATGGGCTCACAATGCTTAACATAAACAGTGATGTTGCATGTAAATTAGATATTTCTTGAATTATAAATGAGTTTGCACACAACAAAGCCAGAAAAGCATTCCTAAAATAAAGAATTTTGCTTGCAGTGGAAACTCACAATTAAAGTTACATTTTTAATACATATGCTATTGGTATAATTAATTAATTGTTAAAAAATAAATGTCTCAGATGTTCATTTTCATATATTCTTTTTTTTTTTTAGTATGAGAAGTTAGATATGTTGGGGGCTCGGGGTTGGGGCTGGGCTGGGGCCTTCAAACTCAGTGTGGCCTAGGCCTCTGTCATTCTCTGAGAGGGCCTGCTCAGGAGTCTTCTCTTTTCCCCATCCTGCTCTTTATCTCCTCCCAGCTGGCTTGAGACTTCCTGGGGGAAGGGATTTCAACATTTTCCCTTCTCTGATCCACATCCAATCCTGTTCCCACTTTATATCTCTTGCCAAGGTCCTCAGGAGGGAGTTGCCATTGTAGCCAGGTATGGGCAGGAGTCTGTGGACCATGGACCTCCTCAGTGATGTCAGAACAGGCTCCTCCTTCTCCTGCACACCACAGCTCCCTGTCAGGCTGGAGAAGAACAACCTAGCTTCCTCACCACCCCACCTAACTCCTTGCCCCTTCCTGCTGGCTCAAGACTTCCTGCTGCTCCCTGGCACTGAGAGGAGCTGCCATGGATTTCAGCAGATGGTCTGGAACCAAGGTGCTGACCGCACTCCCTGCCTCCTTACCCCTCCCTTCTGACTTAAGACTTCCCCTGGCACCCCTCTGTCATTTTGGTCATGCTTTCAAATGAGGGGCCTTGGGCAAATTGCCTCTATTGTGACCCCTATCTTTCCAAGCCACACTGGCTAGAGCTGTCACTGGATCCAGTACGTCAAACCACACTATGGAGCTGCTGGTGCATGGCAGCAAAATCAATACAGTGACTTAATGCATGGAAGCTGGTTCATTGTAGATTCACACTCCAGTTTGCAATAAACTAAATTGCTACATAGAAGAGCCCATACTCCAACAACAAGTTCCTATTCTGATGATGTGCATACAGGAAACTTAGGTAGGTATTCACTCACCATGGCTGCAGATTGGGTTTGCTATTTCTGTTACTGGAACTGAAATTCCCAAATTTAAAAGAGATGAACTTTCCCTGTGTATATAATATTATAATCTCTTTTTTTTCCTTTCTTTGTCCTTTAAAAGAATAATAATAACATGAGAGTCAAAGATCAATGTTCAGATGGGTTTTTAAGGCAATTAAGAAAAAATTAAAAATCTAATTTAGATTTTAACTTTTTATATTGTTTGGTCAGTGTACTAGTGTTGGCACAGTTGGGTGGGGCAATGAAGACTGATTATGCTAGTTTGTGAGATAACCAGGAAAGAAAACTGACCAATGTTGTTTTGGGATTTACAAGACTGCAGAGAGATGTTTAAATTATCCTATACAATATTTTCATGCAAATTTTCAAAAATTTATGAAAACACACATTTTTGTGTTTTGTTACCACCACCTGAAATGCAGGTCAGTGTGCTCACACAGAGTTTGAGGCATGTATAGGAATATTTGAGTCCTAAAACTAGTTGGCAGTATCCTTTAAATATGCTAGTGCACAGCTTTCAGGAGATGAATAGCCACAATAATAAGTGCCATGGAGAAGCTTAAGCCATGCATATTTAATGAGAATTTCAGAGAACTGCCACACAAAAGCAGAAGTAAGATATTGTCTCGAGTATTATCACATAATCCTTCTACAGGATACTTTAGACAAGAGAAAAGTTGAAACTCATGCTCACTAGAAAGTAAGGCTCATTGGTTGTGGGAAAGGAAAAGAAGACAGCAGCTCTTCACAATGTATCTTTTGCCACCTAAGTGCAGGTATTTTGATCATCGGGCTCCTTATTCACCTTTCCATGCTGCTGGGAATTTTTTTAAAGTAAGGATTGTTGGAGTGTGGCCAAGTCACATTATGCCCAACTCTAATTTCAAAAGCTGAACTGTTTGCACAGTTTTGCAAAATTTTAGTTATTGCTCATCTTTCCATTAGTTCCCAGTTGTTTCACAACTGTTATGAGACAATGTATTGTTCGCTACTTCCTCCTTCCCCTGGGAAAACAGCTTTTTTTGCCAGTGAAAATGAAGATGGTTATTCTCTAAGATGAAATGTATATTTTATTTTAAACAACAAACTTTTTTACCCTTTTTAATTATTTGATTTGGAGGACATTTCTAGGTAAACACATGTCAAACAAGCTGGTTTGAATACAATTTTTAGGTGTTTTAGATGTTTTTATATTAAGTAAAAGTGATACTTGTTAAAATATTCTTGGTACATCTTAGAATCACCATAGAAGATTAGGGTTGGAAGAGACCTCAGGAAGTCATCTAGTTCAACCCCCTGTTCAAGGCAGGACCAGCCCCAACTATATTATTCCTGGCTTTATTGAGCCAGGCCTTTAAAACCTCTAAGAATGGAGATTTCACCTCTGCCCTACGCAACCCATTCCAGTGCTTCACCACCCTCCTAGTGAAGTAGTTTTTCCTAGTATCCAACTTAGACCTTCCACACTACAACTTGAGACTATTGCTTCTTCTTCTGTCATCTGCCACCGCTGAGAATAGCCTGGCTCCATCCTTTTTGGACCCCCTCCTTTCAGGTAGTTGAAGGCTTCTATCAAATGGTCTGAGGTAAACAGGATGAAGTTTAATAAAGACAAATGCAAAGTGCTCCACTTAGGAAGGAACAATCAGTTTTACACATACAGAATGGGAAGCGACTGTCTAGGAAGGAGTACGGCAGAAAGGGATCTAGGGGTCATAGTGGACCACAAGCTGAATATGAGTCAGCAGTGTGATGCTGTTGCAAAAAAAGCAAACATGATTCTGAGATGCATTAACAGGCGTGTTGTGAGCAAGACACGAGAAGTCATTCTTCCGCTCTACTCTGTGCTAGTTAGGCCTCAGTTGGAGTATTGTGTCCAGTTCTGGGCACCGCATTTCAAGAAGGATGTGGAGAAATTGGAGAGGGTCCAGAGAAGAGCAACAAGAATGATTAAAGGTCTAGAGAACATGACCTATGAAGGAAGGCTGAAAGAATTGGGTTTATTTAGTTTAGAAAAGAGAAGATTGAGGGGGGACATGATAGCAGTTTTCAGGTATCTAAAAGGTTGTCATAAGGAGGAGGGAAAAAAACTTGTTCATCTTGGCTTCTGAGGATAGAACAAGAAGCAATGGGCTTCAGTTAATGAGTTTTGTGCTGGTCAAGAACTTGTATCTTCTACCAAAGAAGTTGCTCCAAAAAAAGATGTTGCCCAATCTACCCTTTCTTTCTCTTTAGAAGATCAGTTCCCATCTTAGCAAGTTCTTAGTTCACAGCCATTTAGAAATGCTACAGTTAAGAGTATAAATATATATGTAAAATGTTATTAGAATGTTTGTAGTTTTATGTAGCCTAATATACTAAGGATTAAATCTTAAATTTAAAGAAATGGAGGATACAGCGATGGAAATGTATGTCAATATGAGCACTGGCATACAAAGAAAATAATAATGAATAATAAAAAAGCTAATAGTGCTCATTAGACACTCTGACAATGGTGTATTTTTTTAATAGAAAAGTAGCATCACTAAGCAGAACTGCACTTCATTCTTTATCCCCCCCCTTTTTTTTATGTATTCTGGCAACAGTTTGAAACTCCCTTTGACAGAAAAAAGTTTTTATCAGCTATTCAAACTCTGAAGTCTTATTGAGAGAGAAAAAGAAATATCCTTTCCCCACACTTAAAACTCTATACTACCAGCTAACTTTGTACTGGACCTCTCTTAAAAATCTGTTCAAACCATTGAAGACACAGCTGGAATACTTGGAACCAGCTGACGGGAAACTGCAAAGCTGTGTGTCTGACTATGAGGAAAAATAGATTCTCTGTTGTTTGTATTGAAATATGGTATAATATACATATTCTCATGAATGATATTCACCAAGAAGACAAGACTGGAAAATAAGTTCTCCAATAAGCAGTTTTCTCTTTTCCATTCTATTATTAGTATCTGTAAAATCTCAGTCAGCAGATTTCTTTAAGGCTGTAGGCATCTTGGTTAATCCAGATTATTGCCACCTGGTAGTTGATGCAAATCCCTTCTACTGTGAGGAAATTACAGATTATTTTACAATTAAAATCTTGCAGATGCAGACTTAATAGCTTGTTTTCAACTACTGCAGCAGGGATTTTTGAGGGTGCAAAGTTTTCTGACTCATTGAAATGGTAGTTTGGGGAACTTCATCCTACAATATGGTCTATGGATCCATGTCCTTCCTGGCTGGAGAAGGTCAGAAGGGAAACACTGGTATACTTCTGGAGAAGATTGTTAATATCTCCTTTGGGATGTCAGAGACCTAGCATGCCTCAAGGATACAATTGTGAAATCTTTGCTCAAAACCCTAAAGCCTGATGCTGACAGTCTGGTGAACTGACAGCCTGATAGCATTTTCCATTTCTGGTTAAGATCAAAGAAGGGGTTGTGGTGAGACAACTGAGTTGCCTATTTGCCTGAGACCTTCTTGACCCTTATTAGTCTGGGAATAGGAACAAAGGAAGATATAAGACCCAAACCATGCTGGTGGAATTAGTGGATGGTCTCCTCAAGATGGTTTAAAATCAGCTGTCCATGCTTTGCAGTTAGCTCTTTGATACCATGGATCATGAGGCATTGATGATTGACAGTAGCAGGCATGGATGGGCTCTTCGTTAATTACTTAATTGTTTCATTGCTGAGAATTCCTGGAGCCAGATGTGGGGCAGTTGCATCTTCTCCCAAAGGGTACTTATCTTGTCTCTTTCCTTGTTCAAGGTGTAAGTAGACAGATATGAGGTTAGTGAGGAGATATGGCCTGCAGTGTTTTCTGTATGTGGATAACACTCCGCTCCTAGTGCTATTGCACCTGACATAAAGTGTGCTATTGAAGCCATGGTCTGGAGACTGGCATATGTATGAGAGTGAGTCACTGGTGAGTCTAGGTAAAGCTGCAATGATGCTGATTACTTAGAACTAATGACTAGAAGATTATTATGAGGATAATATTTTTGCAGAAAAACTATTTTTGAACATCTCTAGTTTTGACCTGTAAACCCTAAATAGCTACAGACCTGTCTATTTGAAAGACTTTCTCTCCATGCCCTACTGCTGCAGTTTCAGTGAGCAGAAGACCTAAGCTGCATTCATTTTGATTTTTATATAAATGGGGCTGGTGATAGTGTGTTCTCTGTGAGGCACCCTTAACTGTGAAACAAAATCCTGCATACTCAGAGTAGGGATGTATGGGTATGTCTATACTAGCTCATTAGTTCGAGCTAGGTAGGCAAATGAGGGCAACCGGAGTTGCAAATGAAGCCCGGGATTTAAATATCCCGGGCTTCATTTGCATGTTCCCGGGCGCCGCCATTTTTAAATCCCCCTTAGTCTGAACTCCGTGCCCGCGTCTACATGCAGCACGGAGTAGGTAGTTTGAATTAGAGATCCTAATTCGAACTACCGTTACTCCTCGTGGAGTCTAATTCGGACTACCTATCCTAATTCCCTACTCTAATTCTACTCCCTATCTCTAATTCGTTTGCAACTCTCGTTGCCCTCATTTGCCTACCTAGCTCGAACTAACGAGCTAGTGTAGACATACCCTAAGCGACTAGTCTCTCGACTAGTTGCTTCCCCCTCCTTGCTGCCTCTATTAAAAGCCAGTTCCCCCTAGCACCATCTCTGCAGGGGTGGGGACAGGGGAGGCAGAGAGCTCGCGCCCAGTCCCAGTTGCCGCATTTCTGCTTTTTAAATGTATTAAGAGCTTGCCAGCTCTTAATGCATTTAGAAATCAAAAGCACAGAGGGGAATCTGGCGCAAGCCGAGACAGCTGATTCCTGGCTTGTGCTGAGTCCCCCCTGCTGCGCTTTAGCCTTTTAAATGTATTAAGAGCCGGTAGGTGGGGTTTGTGCCCAGGCTGGGAGCTAACCCTGCTGCAGCTACCCTGGTTATTGACTAATCAACTAGTCAATGGAAAATCCATCCACTAGGCAATTAGTTGATTAAAATAAATTTAACATCTCTAACTCAGGGATTGCTTACCTTCAGGAAACGCTGCAAGATCAGCCTATTTTTCCTGGATGGTTGAACAAGTTGGATCCTGTCGAGAGTGGCTATTTATGAGGGATTTAGTTTTGGTGGGGAAAATTTTGCCTTTTGTGTTATGTTGGGGATGGAATTTTGCTGGAATGGGTATTTGCTACAGGATGAGTTTGCTGTGTTTTTATTCAAATAATATCAAAGGCACCTAAAAGTGAGGGCACCTTTTGTATGTTAAAAATTTGTTAGCTTTTGTCTTATCCACCCACAGTAAATCACAAAGTCCTCAGTGCAAATGTGCACACATGCCTATAAGAGACTGCACACATCTATGTGGCTATATAAATGGTTTTGAGATAAATATTGTATAATAAAAGTATATTTCAGGAACAAAAATATGCCAAACCACAAACCTGAAGCATTACTGAATCAACTGAAAACCACCAAAAGTACTTACTGGAGCAGATTTCTTTGACTTGGTTCTATTCCTCTGTGGCCTGTTAACTATTTGCTACTACAATAGCACACAAATGGACAATAAAGTGTTATATAAAGCAACATTTCTGCTGTCAGCTGAACCCCAGCCATTGATGCGGCTCACTAGGGAGCCATTGAATTAAATGGTGCAGTCAGCTGGTTATATTTTTCTCTTCCCTTGTGGAATGACTTCATCTCATTACCTCCCAGGTGAAACTGGAGCTCTCTACCTCAGCAGTCTGATTCTGATTTCTTAGGGGGAGCTGGGATTTATGACTACTGAATGCAGAAGGCCAAGAGCAGTGATGCACTAGGCCTATTTTAAATACAGTACAGCAGCTTTTATCACTGTTATTACTGTTGGGATTGATTGCTTGACTGTCCTAATGGGCTTCAGTTTTAACTACTTGGGTGGAAAGTTGAAGAAGGCTATAAAAGAAAGAGATAATACTACAGAGGAATATATGAATTGAAAGACTCTCTCCCATTACTTCTGAAAAGTACCTAGCAATTGTAAATCACTCCTGTCCTGGGTTCCAGTCCATCTACAAGTCAACAACTGGTCTGGTGACTCCTAGGGCAGATGTATAAGCCCCAGAGGAGGAACAGCAGCTCAGTCTGCTCAGTATCACTCCAGGGCTTGAAACTTTCTCTTGTCTGACAGTGGTAAAAGACACCCTAAGCCTTTGCCTGCTCCAGCTCCCACCCAGTTCCTAGTTCTGCTCTAGCTTTGTTCTCTGTCTAACCCTGCTCTGGATTCTTGTTTCCAGTTCTGACCCACTGACTCAGACCCCTGGGCCCAAGCATTCCATCACAGTTTCTGACGGTCATTCTGCATGTAAAATAGCTAGAGTGCTTGTATTTCTTAGATTTTTAATTGCTTTTCATTTTGTGAGTATATTTAAATATATAAATGAGCAATCCATAAAACACTGATGCAATAAAGAAAATTTGCCACACAACTTTTCTTAAATCTACTAGTATTGTACAATGTTTTAAAAAGTTATAGGAAGACTGTGTCATAAGATTCTTACCTATGTTCCTACAACAGTTATATAAAAAGAGTTGTACCCTGTCACCGGTGGGGTATGTGTTTGTGACAGATTTGCTGGGCCCTAGGCAAAATATGTGTGTGGGGAAGGTGTGGTTCCATGCTCCCAGAAGGGGCGGAGCCTCTGGTGGAAGGAGTGGGGCTGGAGCAGCCAGCCCTCAGCGCTGCCTGGAGTGCTCTGTGCAGGGCTCTAGTGGCATTTTAAAGGGCCTAGGACTCCAGCTGCTGCTGCTGCTGCAGTCAGTAGTGGCAGCAGAAAGCCCTGGGCCCTTTTGAATTGCTGGGCCCCAGGTTTGTCCCTCTCTTGTTGGTAGGCCTGCCTGTCACTTCTGTGTTGATTTCAAATCAGCTAGTGACAGCAACAATTACCATAATAATACTGAATTTGCTATAGCCACAAATAAGGGCAAACATTTACATTCTGCTTCAGTGGCTGAAAAAAATACCTGAATGTAGAATTTAACATGAGAGATTCCTTCTGATTCTACTTCTAATAGGGCAATCCTGCATTCGGGGGCGGGGAGAGCAGAAATCTGCTTTCTGGATTCTTCCTTATCAGACAATATCATTTTACTTGGGAAAAACATAAGACTAGTTCCACAATCTTTAATTTCCAGAACCTAGTGCTATATGGGCTAAAATTCGGATATACCCAAATAAGAACAAGAGGGGTGATTCTACATATAAGAGGGGAAGCTGACTGCCAAGAATGAGTTTCTAATAGAGGCTCTTTGGAATCTGATGCTTAATGAAGTTCTGCAGCTTCACACGGAAAACTATTTGCTTCGCTGTCTCCTTCCAGAGACCAGATGGAAAAACACGTATTCCAGTGCACTAGGGAGTTCTAAATTTAATTGTATTCCACCAACTCTCACACTTTTTAAAAGCATCTTGAATATAAGTTCCCCAACAACAACCACTTTCAAATTATAGAAAGTTATTGCAAACTTGGCAATACAGATAACTTTGCAGGAACCATAATAGGTAGCACAAAGAATAAATATAGGTCTCCAAGGAGCCTGCTCATTTTAATGAAAGCCAATAAATAGGTGCTTCTAAATCATGAATTCCTTTTAAATAAGGCAAGCTGAAGAACACAATTAGCTCACATAAATCTGCTGGTTTCTCTGACCTATTAATCCCAAGTGTTTCATGTTTGTGCTGTGCCACTGGAAAGCAAATGTAATCAGGGTTCTGCTTGTTTGTCTTTCCTTTCAATAACCAAAAGAGAGATTAGGTTTGGGGCCCCTCATCTTAGCAGACAGCCTAACATAGGTATTTATAAATAGTATTGGTCAAAATTTTTGGCTAAAACTCTTTTTACAGAAAAATGCATATTTGGTGACACTGAAAAGATTTACAAATTCACCTTCCGTCAGATTTTTCACGCTGACAAAATCAACAATAACAAAAAAATTCCCACATTTTCTAAACAAAACATTTTGATATTTTTGGTATGAAATAACTTTTGTTTTTAAAGAAATAAAAAACCTTTAAAATGGTCAAAATTGAAACAAAATGTTTAGTTTTAGGTCAAATGAAATATTTTATTTAAGTGGTTTTGTGTGAGTGAAAATTCTGGACAATTTAGTTTTTAGTCTATGTTAACTTCCTCTGGAACTTTTAGAGCATTCCAACAAGGCCCACGCTGGTAACTCAGTGCATGAAATGTCTGGTGGGGATAACACACCATGTAAACTAGTAGTGCTGACCTTATCGCACAGGGGAGTCACAAACCTAAACTCAGCCTTGTCTGTGTATTTTAATAAGATGTAAAGTCACCTGTTTTTATTTACATTTTAAGTTCAGCTTGTGTATGTATTTAGGTAGGTTGTTTCTGTGTACAGTATTGTCTGTTTATACACTTGTAACTAAAGTGATATAAACATGTCAACAAAACATTAATGGATTGGTACGTGGTGTTGAAGCAAGGCACTGACCTTATAAAATACTCAGGTAGGCTATAGGTTGGGCATCTCTGATGTAGACAAACCCAATGTGTGTGCATTTCTGTGTGTTATAGACTGGAAAACTTCTATAAGGGAAGGCTTCTGTTTCACTATTCTAATAAGTCACAGAAAGCATTGGGGGAAAATGTTTATTAAAATGATGAAATGTACCTTCTGTGGGGGTTTTTTAAAGTTCAAATTGAAATCTACAAAGACAGCTTGGCAGCAACAGTAACAGTCTCTAGTCAGTAGGAAGGTTTTGAGATCAGTTATTGAGACTGGTTCATTGTGAGGCCATGAAGGATATTGTCAGTGCCTACTCATTTAGTTCCTGCTGGGAGATGTCAGAGGCCAGGTTGCTGCCCCCATAGAAAGTGGTCTGTAGTTAAGTTAGGGGTGGGATATATAGTCTAAGGATGGTCAGGCCGAAAATCAGCCTAAAGTGAACTGGCATACCAGAGGAAATCTTTGTCTGTTAGCTAGAGACAGTGATGCTTGAATCTGAGTGCACAATTTGCGATTCACACTGCAGAGATAAGGTCATACACTAAAAGAGGTTAGACAGTGGAAAACACCAGGGAGGCAGAGGTCATAGTTGGAGATGAATGGTTTAGAGTAGTGGTGACTTCCTCTAGTACAGAGTGGCTGAACATCTCATTGGAGTTTACTGTGAAGATTGTCTAGCAAAACCATAATTCCATTCTTGCTGGAACAAAACTGCATTCATCCCTTCAAGGCACACTGTGTAACCATTTTGACTTGGTTTGTTTTGAAAGAGGAGAGGGCACGTTGTCAGAAGATCTCCCTAGAGGATGACTCCATGATGCTTTCAGACCACTAGCTACAAACTTGTGATCCTTACCAAATAGGGCAGAAAGCAAAATTGTGCTATGCTTGGTACTTTTTGGCACAAAAATCATGGTTCACTAATGGCATTTCCTCTGTCAGATGCTGTTCAACTACATTCTTGTAATTAATATTTTATCAGCCACTAATAGCACTTTATGCAGAATTCAGAAACACTGGTGAGACTTACACTGCAACTATTAGCTCTCATTTATTATTTTGTTCAGATAACAATCTTTCCATTTCTATTTTAAAGTGATGCGCTGACAAATAATATTTTCGTATTTCTTTCCAAGCAGTGTGGATGAAATATACCATAACTATAGTGAAAATGACCACCATGTAGTTTTACTGTTTACAGCTTTACTGTGTATTATTATCCAGTATTTACAACAGAGATATGACAATTTGGGGGCAGTCTTCTGTCAGGCAACCCAGCTTGTTTTCAAGTCCAGGGAAACTGTCATGACTTACAGGCCTGAACTGCTACTCTGTTTCATTGCTTTACCCAGTGCTTGACTGATTGGGGAAAATAGGGGGCCCTTTATGAAAGGAAGGACCAAGCCTTGGGTTAGGAGTTTTTAGCTGCAGTGTGGAGGAAGAAGCACTAGTGGCTTCTGGCTCCCCACACAAAGAGCAGCATCAGCCTTCCCGGAAGGATTAGCACCAGCTGCTGTGTCCACAGAGCCTGATGCCACAGGGAGCAGCCTGCCTGGCTTGCACTACAGCTGCCATCCATGCCACAAATGCCCAAGATGTATTCCCCTACCCTATAGGACCTGTCTGCTGCTGTCTGCATGGAGCCCTCACCCATGTGGCAGGTGCCGAAGGCATCCCTGGCCCAGCTGTGCACCAAGACACTGACCATGCAGGCACATACCTGGGGAGAGAGGTGGCTCACACAGGCCTAGCAACTGCGGTCAGGAGGTTGCTGCAGCCAACCTAAGTGGTACAAACTGCAGTGCAGCGTAGCCTGGCTGTGTTTGCCTACCCAGCCTGGTTTGTACCTTTCTACCTGGTTCCAGCTTTTCTGTTGGTCTAAGCACCCACCCACTCCTTGTTTCCCCAAGGGATCTGGTGGATTCTCCATCCCTGGCAATGTTAGAATCAGGAGTACATGTTTTTCTAAATGATATGCTCTGTCCAAACAAGAATTGTGCAAGACAGGCTAGACGGTTATCACAGTGGTTCCTTCTGGGTTTTGAATCTACGAATTGATTGATCTTTGTTTGCTAGTGAGAACAATAAAAGATTTTGAGTCTTACAGGTGAAATGAAAGTTGAGGTACACTATATGTTTGGTTTTGGGTTTGAGAGAAAATACTTAGAATGCACTTCCTCAGTTGTCATTCAATCCAATGTTAATTACATTGTGGGGTTTCCTGTAAAGACATGTTGTTGGAAAGCACATCAGTGAGAAATGATGATGCCTAAATGGTTTGTAAATGTGTCATTTTGAGATATTAAAATATTTGTTTAAATGGTTCCTCAAAAATCTGAGGAATTCTTAACATCTCCATAGTTAACAGTATAATAGCTTAATATTAACTGCATATTATTTTAGGGCCATATTTTGATAGCCTTGCTCTTTTGAATAATCCTTTTATTCATCTACAGTAGTATCAACATCAGTGGGAATACTTGCAGAGTAAGGCTACGTCTAGACTACAGGCTTTTGTTGACAGAAGTTTTGTCGACAGATACTGTAGACAAAGCTTCTGTTGACAAAGAGCGTCTAGACTACATCCAGTTCTGTCGACAAAGCAAGCTGCTTTGTCAGCATCACAGTGTAGACGCAAAGGACAGTGTAGATGCAATAACGCCTTATATTGACAGAACTCTGTTGACAAAAGGCGTTATTCCTCGTAGAATGAGGTTTACAGCCATCGACAAAACTGCTGAGTTCTGTCAACGTTATGTCGACAGAACTCAGCAGCAGTGTAGACGCAGGTATAGTTTTATTGACAAAAGTCCACTTTTGTCAATAAAACCCTGTAGTCTAGACACACCCTGTAACATACTACTCACACTGGGTACTACCTTACACTGTAAGTAATTTATGCAGGGCTGAATTTGGCATCTAATGCTGGAATTCAGTTTTATCTTTAAAACATATACCTCAGTTTATACTTTAGTATGTATACTATAATAAAGAAATTATGATAAAATAAATTGTAACTACATCTCTAACTGAAATGTATATATTTTAATCTAATCACAGTTTATTTTAACATTAATTTTTGTTGGAGTTCTGAAAAGGTATTTTAAAGGACTAAGTAGGGAGACATTTTACACAGCATGTTTTGATTGAAAATGACATGGTTTTACAAAGAAAGGAATACTTGATATTCAGTTTTGAGAAGGTACTGTAACATCAGTTAATGAAAGGTATGGCTGATAAATGCTATTGTTGACTTGGGCTCTTAAAATCATATACTCAATTATACTTAATGTAAAAATTGATGGAAAACTTGCATAAAAAAAGAGTGAAGAAAGGCAGGCAAAAAGATAGCCTTAACTGGCAGCTCTTCAAACTGAATAGAGAACCATACTGATGAAGCACTGAAGGGATTACTATTGTGATTCCATTTGTCAGAGTGAGATCAATGAAAGAATAAAGACCTGGGAGGCACAGTTCTAAAACGGGCAGCTAATATCAGAAAGAAAAGACAATAAAGACATTTTAAACTGAACATTGTACTTGGTGACAGAAGGAACTGAAACTTTTAATAAGAAACCCAAATTGGAAGGTACAGTATGAGGTCAAAGAGCATAGACCAGAGAAGAGTCTGAGAGATAATGGAGGATACGCTGATCAAAGAGAAATTTGGATGTTACTTGAGAAAATGAATCATTAGGGTCCTGATGGATGCAGTGTTGAGATGTTACAATATAAATAAAAATATGAGTTCCATTGTTGAAGGGGAAAGGATATATTTACTGGACCATCAGAAGTTTTGCAAGATGAATAGCTTTCTCTGAGACATATATACTGTCATATAATAGCTGTTTTAATTGCATTTATTTCCTGTAAATATGTGACCCATTTGTGATATGGTAGATTATGAACGTGACTTTGGAGTAATTTGCTGAAACAAAATTGTGACTCAGTGCATGACATGCTAGCACTCACTAGAATTTAAACTCTTCTAGTGGGGATAACACCATCTTTGGATATTCCACATGATATATTTTTAGGTGCAAGTCTATACTTGATCCTGATCATTTGAGTTTAGACTACAGACAGAAGCTGTGTGTATGTTCAGTGTAAAGAGAGGTGTGCTAGTGGAAAGATTCCCATTAATGTTGTTAACATCATTTTATATTAATGACACTTTTAATCTCTCAAAGATCTCAAAACATGTTTTAGTGATTTCAAGCTAAACACAAGGATTATTTCATTTAGCATTATCACAGAAACACAGGTACTTCTAGGGTAAAACTTGGCAACTGTTGATCATTTCAAACAAACACTACTGTGAGGGAGTGAGAGAGGGCCTGGCAGTGCTGGGGCTAAACATCATATACCCACCCAGTGGCCTGTCCTGTTTACCTGCGGTCTGCATGTAAGAGTGAGGCTAGAGGCATAAAGAGAGATAGCCTTAATTAGGCAGCTCTTCATGAAGAGACAGGAGCTGGTTCTGCTGTTTGCAGGACCTGAGCCAGAGCCATCTACTGGGTCGATATTCTGTAAAAAACTTGGATAATATCAAAAGAGGACTAAAGACACTGAGAAAATACTTTCAGGCCCCAAACTTAAGAGCCAGACTGAATGAAACCCAAATTGGAAGGTACAGTATGAGGTCAAAGAGCATAGACCAGAGAGAAGAGTCTGAGGGCCACCCTGCTGCCCAAGAGACCTGGCCACAACTACACAATAGTTTAAAGTGAGAAGAAATTATCATGTCCAGTTGAAAATATAGGGGAACTTAGGTTTGTGGGAAACTGGTAGTTAATTTGATAAGAAGCCAAGAATCATGTGGCTACTCCAGTGTGTGAAGTGTTATGTATTAATTTTGCAGCTGAATGGACTATTCACATTGATTTAATTATTTAACAAATTGTGCCTTTTTCATTCTTTTATGTGAACATTTTAATTCTTCTTCGAGTGATGGTCCTGAAATATATTTCACTCTGGATATGCATACAAAGTTTTTGCTAGCCTATGCCCCTTGTCTCCTCACACTTCAAAATAGAGAGGGTAAGGGGGCGACCACCTCTCCAGTTCTTTTCTATCTCTCTTGGCCTGAGATGGAACTCTTCAAAGTCAAACTTTGTTCTCATCTGTAATTTCAAAAAAATCTATTAGATGGTTTTTAGTAGTTAGGTCTTGAGGGTTCCTCCTCTACCTAGACATATTTCCCCCCATGGATGCCTGTATGCCCAGACACCAACACAATGTTTGTTCTGTCCCAGGGCCTTTCCAGTCAGTAATGACCACAACAAATGCCTCTGCTGCCTCAGGGAAGTTCATACATCTCTAGATGCAAAGTCTGCCTGCCCTTTTCCAACCTGTGAGTGGGAGACACTTTTAATTCTCAAAGACTGGCGGCTCAAACTGTGATAAAGCCCTCATCTGATCCTGGTCCTGGGACATTGGCACCCCTGTGTCCTGTTTTTTACCCAAGTGCCAATGCCTAGGCCTAGGATGAGAGAGAATCCTTCAAACAAAGGAAGGAGGAGGGTAAGATCAAATATTCTTACAAGAAATGTGAAGAATCCCCCACCAACTCCTTACCATAAAAATGGACACCCTCTCTGGCACTTATACCTTGTAAGTTGGATGAGACTCTGCACCCTGGCACAGGTGTATCAGGAGCACACAAGGAACCTGGTACCAGTTTCCTGGGACCAAATGCTAAAAGTGAAGGAGCTGTCCTTGGTACCAGCCAGGGAAGGAAGGCAGTGGAAGCTGCCTCTACTGACAGTACCTAGGCAGCCTGAGGAGGTGCCATCAGTGCCAAGGACTGAAATAAGACCAGTACCAGGGACTGAGGGACAGAAGCCCAGCCTTCTGCTTCACATCAAGTGCAAAATATACCACTCAAAGAACATTATCATCTACATGGAACCAGAATCTCCAGAAATGTTAGATCATGTGTGTTCTTTTGAACATAGGGGAACTTAGTTCAGAATGAAAGGGAAAGACAGATGAGGTGAGATGATACTTTCTGGTAATTTGATTTGATAAGAAGAATCATGTGGCCACCCATTGTGTGTGAAATTAATTATGTATTTGCAGCTGACATGTGTATTCACATTGATTTACTATCTCACTTGTTCTGTGCTCAAACTTTGTTCCTTTTCATTCTTTTATGTAAAAATTTTAATTCTTCTTCGGTGATGGTAGTATATGTCACTCTGAATCTATACAAAGTTTTGTTTTGCTATGCCCCTTGTCTCCTCACACTTCAAAATGGAGGAGGAGCGCAAACTGGTTCTGACTGAACACTGCACCAATGGGAATCTCATTGTCCTCTCCCCCCTTGTCATCACCATCTGATGGCAGGCAATTCCAGGACATTGAGAAGAATCTCAGCTACACTTCCAGATCCTCCTGGGGAGAGTATAGGAAACACCTCACAAGTTGGGTCTGAGTAGTTAGGTCTTGGAGGGTTCCTCCTACCTAGACATATTTCCCATGGATGCCTGTATACCCAGACACCAACACAATGTTTGTTCTGTCCCAGGGCCTTTCCAGTCAGTAATGACCACAACAAATGCCTCTGCTGCCTCAGGGAAGTTCATACATCTCTAGATGCAAAGTCTGCCTGCCCTTTTCCAACCTGAGCCTGTCAAGCCTGTAAGTACAGGCTCCAAAGAGTCCTAATAGACTGTGATAAAGCCCTCATCTGATCCTGGTCCTGGGACATTGGCACCCAGGAACTTCCCCTTTCCCTCCTCACCTCCCCTCCGCCCCCTGAACACTATGCTCTCAAGCACTGGAGTCGATTGGAATAGAGCTAAAGACTCCTTCAAACAAAGGAAGGAGGAGGGTAAGATCAAATAGTCTTACAAGAAATGTGAAGAAATGTGAAGAATCCCTCCTTACTCCTACTACAAAACACCCTCCTCTGGCACTTATACCTTGTAAGTTGGATGAGACTCTGCACTGGCACAGGTGTATCAGGAGGAGCACACAAGGAACCTGGGTACCAGTTTCCTGGGACCAAATGCTAAAAGTGAAGGAGCTGTCCTTGAGTACCAGCCAGGAAGGAAGGCAGTGGGAAGCTGCCTCTACTGACAGTACCTAGGCAGCCTGAGGAGGTGCCATCAGTGCCAAGGACTGAAATAAGACCAGTACCAGGGACTGAGGGACAGAAGCCCAGCCTTCTGCTTCACATCAAGTGCAAAAATATACCCTCAAAAGTCAAACATTAAAGAACATTATCATCTACATGGAACCAGAATCTCCAGAAATGTTAGATCTGTCTTAATGAGGTAGGGCCTCAACTCTTAGTTAAAGATTTTACTAAAGTACAATGCTTAATATCAGAGTAAAGTACAATGAAGCAAATATTAGAATAAAATACAATGCTTATTAAGCCTAAGCAAACCTTAGAATAAAATGCAATGCTTATTAAGAAAGTACAATACTTATTAAGCCTAAGCAGATCTCAGAATAAAATGCAATGCCTACGTCCCTTCTGCTGCTGGGAACCCCCTGAAGAAGGACAGTGGATGGACCCCAGTGGCCAGTGTGAAGCACCTCTGCATTTCGAGGTTCCAATGTTAGGAATATCCCCGGCACTTATATACTGTTGGATCTACGGTAATCCCCCCTGTTGTTTTGAGAACCAAACAAGATTGTTGATACATTGCATATTTTCCCACATCCAATAATTAGCTTGTTGATACTTTGCATATTTTCCCAGGCCAAATAATTAGCATAATCAGGTGGGAAACATTCAGCAAAGATAACTATGTGATCTTCCCAAGCCCTCCTGCACTCCCTTACCAGGTGCATGGCCTTGGGACTTGTCCCAGAACTTGTTGAAAGTCAACAGTGCATTCCTACACTGTACCATCTTGAGCAAACAGCTAACTCTTTGAGAATAACAAAAGAATAATAAGAAGCAAAAAGCACAAATGGCTTCCCTAGAGCATCCAGGCCTGTAAGAATCCCTGTTGGCAGTGGAAACTGAACTGCCAGCTCAGCTGGAAGTCCTACCTGCTGAGCTTCTGACCTCCGCCCTGGGCCACTTCCCACCGTCTCTGGTGTGTAGTTCAGTCCCAGGAGTGAGGCGTGGGGTCCCCAGGCCTTGTGGCTGCCTCCCCCTTTGGTCGGGGCAGTCTCTGGGGTCGTGGTGGCTGCAGTGGGGTCTGCTGCTCCCGAGAAGGCTGTGGATGGGCCGGCTGCTCCAGGTGTGGCTGCAGCTGGGGTGGTGGTTGCTAGGCTTGCTCCTCTGGAGGTGGCTGTGGCGGCTGCTGCTGGGGCTGTGGCTCCGGGGATGGCTGCAAAGGTTGCTGCGCGGAGGGCAGCTGCGACAACCAAGCTGGCTCAGGAGCTCCAGCCCGAGGTCCCTCCCTGCTTGCAGTTCCCTCAGAATGAGCTGTACCCAGGCCTTTTATACAGTCCCCACACCGGGAGCATGCCCAATTGGTTAAAAGGGTCAGTGCTTCCTGTATTGCCAAGAGGCAATGGTTCTTCCCTTAAAGGATTCAGAGGCAATAAGCACACAAATTGGGTGAAGGCTTAAAGATTTTACTAAGCAAATATTCAAGTAAAGTACAATGCTTAATATCAGAGTAAAGTACAATGAAGCAAATATTAGAATAAAATACAAGGCTTATTAAGCCTAAGCAAACCTTAGAATAAAATGCAATGCTTATTAAGAAAGTACAATACTTATTAAGCCTAAGCAGATCTCAGAATAAAATGCAATGCCTACGTCCCTTCTGCTGCTGGGAACCCCTGAAGAAGGACAGTGGATGGACCCCAGTGGCCAGTGTAAGCACCCTCTCTTGGTCTCGCCGAGTTCCAATGTTAGGAATATCCCCGGCACTTATATACTGTTGGATCTACGGTAATCCCCTGTTGTTTTGAGAACCAAACAAGATTGTTGATACATTGCATATTTTCCCACATCTGGTACAATAATTACTTGTTGATATTTGCATATTTTCCCAGGCCAAATAATTAGCATAATCACTGGTGAAACATTCAGCAAAGATAATATATCTTCCCAAGCCCTCCTGCACTCCCTTACCAGGTGCATGGCCTTGGGACTTGTCTAGAACTTGTTGAAAGTCAACAGTGCATCCTTACACTGTACCATCTTGAGCAAACAGCTAACTCTTTGAGAATAACAACAGAATAATAAAAAAAAAGCACAAATGGCCCTAGAGCATCCAGATGTAAGAAAATGCAGGCACAAAAGGAATGATTGTAGTACACATAATTTCCTCGACACAATCATCTTCCAAATTAAATCTCCTTGTGTGCTCTTTAGTGTGGGGTATAACTTTGGAGACATGTGTAACTGTTAGCAGGCAAAGGAGGATGTGAGACAAGGGTGATAAGAAGATTCAAAGAGAAGGATAATGTTCTTTCTGTTAAAGTGTTATAGAAAGTATCCTGAGAATAGAGTGCAGAAGAATGTCTGAGGTGGACACAAGAGGCGGAAAACTCTGAGGTAAACATGCAGAAGGTGATACAATGGAAGTCACAGCTATTCGGGCATGTCGGTGGAATGAGCGATGAGCAAAAAGTTAAGACCATGGTATTGGCGCAATGCTTATGGTCGAATAGGAGAAAGCAGACCCCACAGAGAATGGGTAGATGATATAGTGGGTGGTGCGGAGCTAGTCTACAGAAACTAAGCCACTCCACACAGGACAGGGAAAGATGGAAGGAAATAGTGAGGGAGGCATTGGACACCAATGGGCATTGAGCCCACGGATGTTGTTGATGATGCTGATGATGATATCCACCTCACCACAGGGTGATTAAAGTCTCACTGGACAAACTGTTTATCGGCAATCTCAGGAAATCTTCATATCCATTTCCAGGTCTGTGCTACCTTTCCACTAGCTGGTAGGAGAACTTGGGCCTATCTTCTACTCCAAGTTACAGCTCCAAGACCCTGTGTCCAGCAATCACGGTATGCTCAAGCTCTAACCCATTTGCTGTTGCCCTGGGCTCTTTCCTACCTCTGTTCTATATTTTCTTGCCACCTCTGGTTTTATTACTAGAATGTCCTTTGATCCCTGGGGCTACTCCACCCCTCTTGGCTTCTTGCCAGATTCTATAGTACATTGCAGATCCAAGGATGTACTTGCCCCTTGGAACAGCTCCTTGTACCTATCCAAAGGGGGAATTGACTGCAGAGCTCCTCCAATGCAATTCTTCTACCACGAGCTTCATCTCTTTATCAGGTTATCCCAAATCCTCTACCAGCTGGGCTTCATCAGCCATTAACCTTTATTATAGAATCATAGAACTGGAAGAAACCTCAGGAGGTCATCAAGTCCAGTCCCCTGCACTCATGGCAGGACGAATCACTGTCTGGACAATCCCTGACAGGTGTTTGTCTAACTTGCTCTTAAATATCTCCAGTGATAGAGATTCTAGAGACTTCTTGGGCAATTTATTCCAGTTCTTAACCACTTACCAGTCCATAGCTCTCAACTAGATGCACCCTGTAAGGTAGTAAATTGTCCTGTTTTAGCTGTTTGGGCTATGTGTGGGGGAAGATATCATATCACACAGGCATAGAACTCATACTGCTTCAGCATAAGCCAGTATTAAAGTTCTTCAGTTAGGTAAGACTTCAATTTCAAATTAGACAACATGGATATTAAAGGGTTTATAGTTACTGAACTCCAGTTTGGATTGTTAAATAGCATCCTCACCCATTACACTGGTACAGAAATTACTTGATAGGGTGTGAATTGAAATTATTTTTCTTTCTCGTTCTTGGTCCAGGTGTGGTTAGATATTATTACTGGTGTACAGGTATATAAAAAAATATATACCAGTTCACCAGAACATTTCTCATTCTAGCAAGATATAGAAGACACCTGACCTGAAGAATCTGTGAGCCTGGACTGAAATTCAACAGGAATCCCAAGTTAAACAGAAAACAAACAAAACCCCTCTCCAGATGTAAGAGTAGATAAGTAGTTACTAGTATATGAGTAACATTGCAAATTAAATTAAATCTTTGTGTGCTCGTGTTAAACTTTGGAGAATGTGAACTGTTGGAGGCAAAGGAGGAGGAGCAAGGAAAGAGTTAAAATGGATGTTGTTCTCTTTCTCACCTGTTAACAATGTTATTTGTCTCCCTAAACTGTTAAAGTGTTATCTGTTAACCCCCATCTCTTCCCTGAGTGAGTGCAGAAGAATGTCTGAGGTGGACACAAGAGGCGGGAAAACTCTGAGGTAAACAGCAGGAGTAAACAACAGTGCACATGGCCCCCTGCAGGGAGTGCACTTGGCCCCCAGAGGCCCAGGGACCCTGAAGCTGCATGTGGCAGCTCTTTAAAGGCGAGAGGGACGCAGACACAGGTTGTTGGTTGACTATCAAGTGGAACCACACGGAGAACGCGCTCTGCTCGGATCGCCTGGCCAGCGAACCAGCTCAGGAGTCAACATGAGAAGATCAAATAACATGAACTGCCTTCTGCTTGCCTTATCATCCTGCCTGGGACTATAAGTGTGGTTTAGTGTATGAGTGAGATCCCCTTCCCTTCCCAGTTTTAACTTAATAAACAAACCCTTTACACTCCTATGTGGTGATCCCCTCTCCTTAGTGTTCAAAGCAGTTGCAATCCACATCCCCTTGCAACATGAACTAGATATTTGCAGAAGCCTAAGAAGATCCAATCAGTTAACGACTGCTTTGCACCCTTTCCTGATGAAACCTTACTTCTGGTTCCTATATAAGTTTTCAGTAGCAAACAAAATAATCTCATCAAGGGTGAAATCCTGATCTTACTGAAATCAATGAGAATTTTATCATTGACTTATTTCACCTCAGGTCTTTATCCTTTTTTCTTTCATGCAGTTCAACAATCTTAAAGCATTAAACAAAACCATATAAACAAGGCAACCAATATCTAGAGTTTCTTGCCTTAGGTCCTAGTTAGAAATTCTGTTTCTGTACACAAGTTCTCTGGGTGGTGCTCTGGCTCTTTACCAAAACCCACACCATCAAACCAGGCTAGTACACCTAGGTTACATCTAGACTGTGGCGCTATTTCAGGATACCGGAAGTATCCCAAAATAGCTATTCCGTGCCATTTGAGCGCATATTATTTCGAAATAGATTTTGAAATAATGGGCGCAGTATTCTGGGATCCCTGTGTAAACCTTGTTCCATGAGGATTAAGGGTCATTTCGGAATAGCACTCTATTTCAAAATTAACTCAAAATAAATGACGCAATTTGCGTAGTTCAAATTGCGTCGCTTATTTTGAGCTAAGGGTGCAGTATAGACGCACCCCTACAGTAATATTTCATTGCTTCTATCTTCAGAAGGATGTCTTCCTCTTTTAGATAGGATCCTAAGATGGTCTTAAACAGATCCAATGCTCTGAGTCAAGTTTCTCTGTAGGAATTAGATGCTTGTACAGTCTTTGTCATTCAAGTGTTGTTGTTCTGATGGTGAAGTATTCTTCAACGTAGGACTGGTTTCAAGGAGAAGGGAGGGACCATAAGACAGATCATTTAAAAATATTTAAAATTAATTCAGCCTAATTGGTGAAGTCAGCATGTGTCAGACTCTTCCAGAGCTGTTAGCCCAGGGAAAGGTATGTAGTGTGGTACTTCATAATTTATAGATACAAAGCCAAGACTGAATCTATTAACTAGATACAAATAAAATTCTTTTAATCTTGATGTTGCTTTCTGTTGCTGTTATTGCTTGCCCAGGTCATGTAAGTTGACTTCTAATACTTATTAATTGGGACTAGAACTGTATACTACTTTCATTTGCACTTCTTTAATGCCACTGACTTCAGTGGTGTTATTACTACTAATTTATACCAGTGGAAGTGATGAGAGCTTTCAGCCCCAAGACATTTCAAGGGATTCCAAAGTGAGAGTACAGGGTTGGGTCCTTTTGTGTGTGTTCACATTAAGAATTTACTCTTATTATGCCTTTTGGGCTATTTGTGTAATGGCTTCCAATAAAATGGACTTGCTCTGTCAGATGAGAAGCAAACTTGACATTTTCTTGAGTAGTTAGCAGTCCCCACCAAACATCTTGCTGTTTTGTCAGTTGATTTTTGCATGCTTATAATATGACACTGTAGGATTCTGCTTCACCAGTGCTGTATATGCTCTGAGAGCTATATATGCTGAAGAAAACAAGAACACATTTCTGCAATTAATAATAGAAAAGTTGCCTTTTTTAAATTTAACAATGCGAGGAAAGCTCCAGTCCATCATGCTTTGTGAACCAGCATCCGGCAGCTGCTGAATAATAGAGACGAAATGCTAACTCTTTTGCTCCAGTGAATATTCTGTGGTGTTTGTTATTCATGAATCCCTGTCTTTATGGAAGTTTATTTGATCAAATGTGTGAGTGATGCTATGATTGCCTGGAGCCTACTTTGAGTCACATTTTTCAATGTTATCTCTGTGCCTTAGTAATCTTGCAAGTGCTTGTGAAAGAAGGGATTGCATTGTGGATAAGGTGGAATTTTCTGACATTCCTAGTGAAATCTAGAAAATTCACTTCCAGATCTGCAGTTACAGTATTTTGAAGCAGCATTATCAGTAGTTATAAAGCTGCTGCTAGGAATAAAAGCAATAAAACGTTCCACTGTTTCTGGGTCTAGAGATAATTTGAGCTGATGCTTTAGCCTTCTGGTGCAAACTGAAAACCTCTTCATCTTACTCATGTCTCTGTGGCATTGCCATCTGCCATATGAACTAGCATGGAGGACTCAATAAATTCAGTACAGCAGGAAATTCTTTTTAGAATTGGTTAAGCTTGCTGTCCATGTGAGACATAATCCTGGCTCAGAAGCTGTACACCACTGAGTAGAGGAATGTAGTGGTGGTGGTGGTGCTGGGGAAGGGCTGAATTTATTTATTTAGTGCATGCACAGTTGTCTAGCCAAGCAATGGCACCTTCACTGGCATGATGCAGTTCTTCAAGATCACCGCTAAACCTAGTCAGCGGGTATTTATCGCCAGTGTGCATCATCACCTGTGTTGCTCCGCAGGTGCACAAAGGGTAATCACGAGGGCCCCAACGATATTGGTTGGCTGCAGAGAGACCTTGCCTATTCCAGAACCTGTTCAGCAAGGACCACTGATGACATGCTGAACTGATTAGGGCTAAATGTGTCTCTTCACATCAGTCTCTTTGTCTCTAGATTCTCTCTTCCTCCCTGGGCTGGGGTTTGAACCTGCCCTTCAGTTTGTGGGTGTATCTCTGAATGTCTTGGACTGTCACCTATTCTGCTTATGTGCTTTGGCTGAGTGTAGTGCTGGCTTCCATGGGTGAGAGTCTGTGCTGTTTCTAGAGAAGCACAGTCCCGGGGCAGGGGAAAGGGAGGGCTGGCACAAAGCCATTTTTGTGCCCTTGTGATCATGTGGCTGCTTCAGGGCTTGGAGGGACCTCAGTGACCTATCTGAATTATGGCAGCCTCCACAGGCCATCCTGTGCACTGCAGCACTGCTTATAGTCTCTGCAGTGCTTACATATTTACCTTAATTGTGAGCTCAACTGTGAAAAATTCAGAAAATGTCACAATAACTTTTATTATAACTTTTATTATGACAAACATTGGCGGGAAAAGGTTGACTGTGCATTGTGGGAAGAAATACTTCCTTTTATTTGTTTTAAGCCTGCTGCAAGTTGAACCTCTGTGGTCTCGAACACTCTGGTCTGGCAACATTTATGGTCTGGCAGGAAGCTGCTGGGGTACCACACAATCCACAGCTGGCAGGTCCACGAGCACTGGCAGGGCCGCAGGAGCTTGCAGGGCCGTGAGCCCCAGCAAGGCTGCCAGAGTTCATGGAACTGAACAGCCTGCAGGGCTGCCGCAGCAAGGGG
The DNA here is from genome assembly GCA_019425775.1 of Rafetus swinhoei. Classification (NCBI taxonomy): domain Eukaryota; kingdom Metazoa; phylum Chordata; order Testudines; family Trionychidae; genus Rafetus; species Rafetus swinhoei. Next base: position 226,263,910 of record CM033424.1, read on the forward strand.
GCTGCGGGCAGTGGTAACAGGTATCTCAGGAGAGGAGCCTACTGGAGGGGCTGGCCAGATCTCCCCTGGTCTGGCAAACTCCCTTGTCCAAGACTGATCATGTCCTGAGGGTGCCAGAGCAGGGACCTAATAATTTCATTTGGTGACCTGTAGTTGTGTTATGGGAAGGAGTAAATACCTTTTCCTATATCCCCTCTTAGTCATCTCTTTTTCAAGTTGAAAAGTCCCAGTCTTATTAATCTCTCCTCATGTGGCAGCCATTCCAAACCCCTAATATTTTTTGTTGCCCTTTTCTGAACTTTTTTCAATGCCAAGATATCTTTTTTGAGATGAGGCGGCCACATCTGCATGCAGAATTCAGGATGTGGGCGTACCATACTTTTATATAGAGGCAATAACATATTCTCTATTCCTTTTTAAATGATTCCTAACATTCTGTTTCCTTTTTTGACTGCTGCTGCCCACTCAGTGGATTTTTTCAGAGAACTATCCACAATGACTCCAAGATCTTTCTCTTGAGTGGTAACAGCTAATTTACTCCCGATGAGGGATGAGGTGTTTGGGCTGTAAGAGGGGGCTCTGGGTTTGTGGGGCAGGGCTGGGACAAGGGGTGGCGCTTGGGGTCGGGGCGAGGTTCTACATTGGTCAGTGGCACAGTGAGGATAAGGCAGGCTCTCTACCTGTTCTGGCTCTGCACGGCACCCCAGAAGTGGCCAGCAGGCCTGGCGCTTGAGAAGGGAGTTAGGAAGCTTCACATTCTGCTCTCATGCACAGGCACTGCCCTCCCAGCTGCCATTTGCCAGTTCCTGGCCAGTGGTGTTCAGAGCCAATGCTTTGGGTGGAGGCAGCATGTGATGCCCGTAACGGCCCCCCATCCCCAAGAACTGTTTCTAGAGTGCATCATGATTCCAGAACAGGTGGGAAGTAGCCTTAGCCTTAGCCTTACTGCACCGTGGACCAGACTTTCAATGGGCTAGTCAGCGGTGCTGACCTGAGCCCTTTTTGAACCCATCAACTGGTCACCCTAGAACTATCTGAGGTACAAAGTGATACATTTTATAACTAATACTGTAGGAATTAGTATTTTGATTGGCTTAAAATTAATAAGAGTGTTGAGTTGTGGAGCACCTAGTGAGATTGCCACTTGATTAAACCATCTTCTAATACAGAAACAGTATGAACTAAAATTAATTAAATGAATAAACAAACAAACAAATATTGTTGATGGAGATAACCTGGTAACCCGACTCTGTGCCTGATCCAAAGGCCATTGAAGGTGATAGAAAGTTGATTTTAGCAGCTTTGGATCAGGCTGGGTTTTGGGATAAATAATATTATTTGTTCACCCAAATGCCAAGGTAGGGATGATATAATATAAATATAAAAGGGCATTACAATATTGCAGTTCTTTTAAAGGTAAACTTCATTGCCAACTCTGTTATTCCTAGCCCCTGCGTACCTGTCCTTTCCATTGTATTACATACAAAACATCCAGATAGAATTTCTGAAGAAGTGCCTCGATAGTTAGAGGAAGTGACTGCAAACTAGTGGCATATGTTAATAGTCAAGTACTCGTGAAAAACAGGCTGTTTCTTTTCTTGCCTGCAAATGGATTTGTGTGCCAAGGATTAGATACCCAACATTAAAAAAACTGACCATAATTAAGAGAGTATGAATTTATATGCTATGGATATGAATAATATGTATATAATAGGAAGGGCAGTGATAGAGGCTAGGACTTACCAGTTTGGCAATGAATATTTACTTTTAACAAAAGTGTATATATATTTGAGATTTTGTATAATTTTGTTCTCCTTTTCATTATTCAGAATTCATATTACTCATATTACTATTACTATTATTCACATTGCTATTTGATTATGGAATAAACACTTTTTGGTATCCAAGGAGCATAAGTAATATTCACCCCAAGTATCCAGGTTAGCTAATTATCCCCACCACTGCCATTTTAAAGTTCATACTCTTTTAGTAGATGGTTAAATCAGGTGGCAATTTTAGTATATTTACAGAACACAAGAACTGTTCATTTAAAAAAAATATAATTCATTTTTATTCCCTAAAATATACAATGCTCTTGCTGAAATGCTAGCTTTGACCACACAAGTATTTTAAATCAAATATTAAAAAATGATTTGAATGGACCCTAGTAACATAAACAAAAAGCATTGTAATGTTTATAGTTATTGACACAAGTACTTTAATTTTCCAAATAAGAGTCCACCAACAATTATAATATGGCAGTGTCATGTAAGACAGAACTACTGTGAAAGTGTTTGATTACAAATTATAAAAAACCTGCTGTGATAAACTCATCTTTGCATTGTCAGGGACTCAGAGGGGTAGCCATGTTAGTCTGTAACTTTAAAATCAACGAGTAGTCCCATTGCACCTTAGAGATTAACAAATATATGTATAGTATCATGAGCTTTTGTGGGCAAAACCTACTTCTTCAGATGAACTCATACTACAGTATATATATTTTTGTTAGTCTCTACGGTGCCTCAGGACTACTTGTTATTAGGGTTGCCAGATGGTTTCAACAAAAATACCGGACACACTTGACATTACATCACAATCTATATTACATCTTATTTAGAAAATACTGGACATTTATATTTTCTCATTTATATTTTCTCAATTTGTTTCCTGAACAGAAAGCTTAAATACTGGACTGTCCGGTTCAAAACCGGACACCTGGCAACCCTATGAGTTGTTATTGTCAGAAGGAGTTTGCAAAGTAATGACCTATCTGACATAATTTGAATACAAATTAATAAATAATTTTGATGGTTAGAGCAGTTGAGTCTCTTGCTTCTGTTATGGTGGCCTACATTAAACTTTCCCCTAGATTTGGCCCACCAAAGCCTTTTGGCAATGCCTCTCACGTTATAGATACTGTTTGCAATATCTTGGAAGGCTTCTTCCTTCAGTTTGTGAAACCCTCTTCAGGTAGAGAACCTACTATGCCATGCTGCCAAGGGATGAGTGTGCAAGAAGCAGCAGTGAGGAGACAGTGAATTCTTTGGGAGATGCCCTGAATGGCCAATGAATTCTGTCCCCATGAAATTTCCTTCAAATTAATTATGCTGCATTATGTGGTCACATAATGGCTATAAAATTAACATTCCCTTTGTTGTTAACAGGTTTTGCTGTGCAAAGTTTTTGAGAGGTGAAATTATTTAGCACAGTTAATCTTAAGCAAATACGGAAATACTTCAATGTTATATTCAAATTATGATTGGGAAAGCATATCTATTTTTTCAGGAAGAATGTCTCTTGTGCAAGAGGGGGATTTTGTGCAAAAAGGAACCGTCTACACAGCTGCTTTTTGCGCAAAAGCCTCTTGCACAAAAGTGGCTGCTAAATAATTATGCAGATGAAGCGTGGCGATATTTCATGCTATGCTTCATTTGCATAGGCTTTTCTGCAAGAAGGCTACAGTGTAGCCGTAGCAATAGGGTAACACTGCTACATCTTCCTCCTGCTACATTATGGTTTTGCTACTAACTCTGAATAGCTGCATGTCAGCCGATGGTCAGGGCAGTGTGTGTGTGTGTGTTACACCCGAGTCTTCAACTGCTGGGACACAAGGCCCCGTCGCAGTGGGCAGTCTAGGAGAGACTGACGGGTGCTCCGAGGAGTTTAACGTCCGTGTCTTAGTCCGCTAGGATCGGGATCCCTTCGCGGAGGGCAGCCAACAGGCTGACAGACACCCCAGAGTTTATAGGAAGAGCTTATTACATCTCAGATTTTAACTGCTAGCAAATATAAATCTTAAAATGGTTACAAAGAAAATAAAGATAGAAAATAGAAATAATGGTACCAAGTGACAGCTTAATCTTTAAAGAGCTCTAAATCTATGTGTACACTTAAGACAAAGGACACATACAGGTACAATTTTTACCCCCTTCTGTGCCTCTCGACTCCAGCGGGTCAAGCCAGGGCTGGTCCCTCAATTCCTAGGAAAGACGAATACGAGGTGGACGTCCCCATGGAACCTCGGGAGGCCAATCACCTAACCCGACCAGCAGATAGATGGTAGATTGACACTCAGAGTAAGCGTGCTGCTGGACCCATCTTTATACCCATAGGGGCCCGGATCCTCTTTCTTATCTAAGATGCCAAATTGTGTTGGTCTGTCTTTGTGACGCCAGTTCTTACAAGGGAGTTTCAACTTAATTTACACTTGCAAGAGAGATAACTAAATTGTGAGTACTGGGCATTCTTTTCTCAGTGGGCGATTCCTCCCCCCTGCGGACAGTGTGTGTTCGTATCAACATAGGTGCCAGCCAAGGCAGTTCTCGCAGCCTCAAGGTCAACTTATTGGCGTATCTCTGCTTACAGTTGTCCAGGGTCACTGAGCTGGCATATCTGGGCCTCCTGTTCAAGGCTTTCAAAGACTATGCTTATTTTACTGCTCTGTGTGCCCTCTATGCTCCAGGCAAGCAAAAATGGATGTTACAGGGGGGTTCCTGTCTGGCTACACTGCACTGCTGCAGAAGCAGAGCAGGGATGATATTGCGACTCAGAGTCACAATGGATGTGTGTATACTGCTGCTGGGAGCGACTCCTGCAGGCCAGGTCCACAAAAGTGTACTAGCAGAGCATATGCTAGTGTTCTAACTATAGCAACATGGGTGTTTTGGCTCAGGTTGCAGCTTGGATCTGACACACAAAGACAGGGGGGATGGGTGGGTTCGGGCATCAGAGCCCAAGGTACACCCCAAGCTCCAGTGTCAAAGTAATATCTATACATCTATTTTTAGCACATAAGCCCTGCTAACTTGAGTTTTTTGTCACAGAGTGTAAGACTGTCTTCCAACTGGTGTGTAAACATACCCAGTACAGTCCCAAGTTCTCTCCCTGCCTTAAGGGAAGTAAGCTGCACCAACACAATACCTGACATAGATCCCCCCTCCCTTGCATTTCTCAGCTGTACTGCTTGGGGCATTTTGGGTGGGGAAAACAAAGGCAACGTTTTTACCACTTTTTCCCCTCTGCTCACCCAGTTCTTGCCCACCTGCATGGGAGGGAAAATTGCAGCCTTGCAGAGACTGCTCAGTCCAACTTCCTACAGCTGCCCATTTTACAGGTAGTCTCTGCAGGGGAGTAAAGGTGCACAGAGCAATCAGAAACTCTTTCTAAGTTTGAGGGTACCAGCAAGCCACTCCACTTTGTAAGTTAGGACTTGCCTCTTACTCATGGGAAAGTTGCCACAGTGGCCACTAACTGGACAAAGTTTGTGTGTCCCTGGCATATTAATCCAGTCATTCTGTGCTTGGAGACTCTTTAGGTGAATTGCTGCTTTCTGGAGTTTGAATTTTTTCAGTGATTTGAGGATGTTTTTGAGTTTTAAAGTCTGATCTATTTCTGGGGTACTGTTTAAAATGTCACTGATGGTGTCATTACTTTAAGTTCTATTAATCACTTCCACTATGAATGATAATGCTATCATTTGGCTGCCAGCATGTATCTTACTTGTTATAATACATTAATTCATGATAAAACTGAGTGGCCTGGTGGTCAAAGTCAATAACAATCATGTCAACCATGGCAGATATGATTATTAGATATGATAATTTAGGAACCTCTTTAGTTAATCTAATAATTTTCCATAACCACTGTATAATCTTATCAGTGCTTCTTATAAAAGATATTTTAGAAATGTGCATCAGTCTGTCTGTCTGTGAGTCTGTTTGTTCAAGAACTCCACCTAAATGGTAAGTGCTAGGACCACCAAATTTGGTAGGCAGCTCCCTTTCAACATAACTAAAGTAAGGTCAGGGTTTGGTTGTGCCAGGATAATGGGATGTGTGTGGAATGTGATTCTTTCCTATCAAGCAGAAAGGGAAAGGGCAGTTATACTCACACCCATGACCACAGTGGGGCAGCAAACACCCCAGCGAGCAGCCACTGGCCGGCAGCACCAGTCACCCTAGCCTGCTCTGAGAAGGAGCTGCCAGCTGCCGCACAATCCCTGCTACCCTGAGCTGGCCCTGGGGAGCATCAGAGGGTGGCCTTCATGGTCCCCCCCTGTTCTGGGGCCCGGTCAGTAGGTGTGGTTCCCCATCCCAGGATGGCCCTGGATAGAAGCTGGCAAGTGCGGTGCACAGCCCACTCTGCTCCAGGGAAAAGCTGGAGGGTGTGGTATGCAGCCCCTCACTCACTCTGGGGACAAGTTGGCTGGTGGGGTGCATGGCCCCCACTGCCCTGGGCCACCCTCGGGGAGAAGCTGGCAACCACCCCCACCCCTGCCCTTAGCTTACTATCCCTTCCTCTGAGCTCATCCTCCTCCCCTGCCCTTACTTCTGCACCCCCACTCCCTGCCCTGAGTCCCTCCTCACCCCCCTGCTGTGACTCCTGCACTCCCCATCCCCTGCCCTGAGCCCCTGCCCTACAAGCACCCCAACCCTGACTCCAGCACCCCCATCCCCTGAGTCCCCCACATCCCCAAGCGTCTGCACCCCTGACACTGCCAGCCCCCTGCCCTAAAGGACCTGAGCAACATCGGGTAAGTCTTGTAGTAGTCTATATTATGGAGCTGCATCTCTGTGCAGAAGATCCATATGTTAATGAATACAGCTCTGCAAAACTGCAGGTAATTCAACAATATAAGAAGCTGCCTGATCCAACAGAACAATAATCTTTTACAACTCTGTCATTTTGTATAGACGAGAGAACGGTTAATGAGTTAATTCATTCTGAGAAAGTGATCCATCCTCTATCATGCAGCCCCAGCATCTGGTAGTCAAAGGGTTGGGGCACCCAGATCACAGGATCTCACCATCTTGACTAATAGCCATTGATGGGCCCCAACTCCATGAACCTTTTCAGTTCTTTTTTTGAACTCAGATATACTTTTGGCCTTCACTGCATCCCCTGGTGAAGAGTTTCACAGGCTGACTGTGTGTTGTGTGTAAATGTACTTACATTAGTTTGTTTTAAACCTACTGTCTATTAATGTCATCGGGTGACTCCTGGTTCTTGTGTTATGTGAAGCGGTAAATAACATTTTTCTCTACACCATTCATGATTTTATAGACTTCTATCATATACCTCCCCTTAGCCATCGGTTTTCAAAGCTGAACAGTCACACTCTTTTTAATCTTTCTTCATGTTGAAACTGTTCCATACCCCTAATAATTTTTATTGCACTTCTCTGTACTTTTTTTCCATTTCTAATATATTTTTTACAGATGGGGTGTCCAGGAATGCATTCAGTATTCAAGGTGTGAGTGTACCATGGCACCCACATATATAGTGGCATTATGATATTTACTACATTATTAGCTGTCCCTTTTGTTAGAGCTCCTAACATTGTTAGCTTTTTTACTGCCGCTTACACACTGAGCAGACGTTTTCAGAGAATTATCCATAATTATTCTAAGATCTCTTTTTTGAATGATTTACAGATAATTTAGACCCCATCATTTTGTATGTCTGGCTGAGATTATGTTTTCCAATGTGCATACATTTGAATTTTATCTGCCGTTTTGTTGCCCATTCATCCAACATTAAGAGGTCCCCTTGTAACTCTTCACAGACTGCTTTGGACTTAACTTTCTCATGTAATTTAGTATTGTCTGCCAACTGCGCCACCTCCCTAGTTATCTTTTTTTTTCCAGATAATTTATGGATATGTTGAACAGTACTGGCTTCAGTACAGATTCCTGAGGGACACCACTATTTACCTCTCTGTGTTCTGAAAACAGACCATTTATTCCTACCTGTTTCCTCATTTTTAAACACTTACTAATCCCTGAAAGGACTTTTCCTCTTATCCCCATGACTAGTTACTTTGCTTAAGACCCTTTGGTGAGGGACCTTATCAAAGACTTTCTGAAAGTCCAAATACACTGTATCCACTGGCTAAGCCTGGTCTACATGTCTGGTGATCCCCTTCTAATATATGAATTCATGTGGTTCCCATTGACTTCAGTGGTAACTCATTTTGGGCTAGAATTCAGCTAGTAGGTGATAATTAGTAGAAAGTAGGATAGGTGAAATCCTATCTCATTGAATTCAATGACAAAACTCCTCTATGCTTCCATGATACCAGGATTTAACCATATGACTTTTATTTTATTTCATTTATTTTTATGACAGTATGTCAAATTATGTGCCAATTAGGCCTCAACTGGAATATAGTGTCCAGTTCTCTCAGGAAAGATGTGGGCCAATTGTAGAAAGTCCAGAGTAGAACAATAAAAATTATTAAAGGTCTACAAAACATGTTCTATGAGAGAAGACTGAAAGAATTAGGTTTGTTAGGTTTGGAAAAGAGAAGAGTGAGAGGGGACATGATAGCAACTTTCAAGTACCTAAAAGGAGAAGTGAGAAAAATTATTCTCCTTAACCTCTGATGATAGGACAGGAAGCAATGAGCTTAAATTGCAGCAAGGGAGGTTTATGTTGGACATTAGGAAAAACTTTTTAACTCTTAGGTTAGGAGCACTGGAATAAATGGTCTAGGGAGGCTGTGGATTCTCCATCATTGGAGATATTGAAGAGTAGGTTAGAGAGACCTCTGTTAGGGTATGTCTACACTACAGCGCTATTTCAAATTAACTTAATTCGAAATAGTTAATTCGAATTAAGCTAATTCAAAATAATGCATCTATACACAAAAAATATTTCGAAATAGCATTTTGCTATTTCAAAATAGCGCGTCCACACTGAGTGGATCCTGAACCGAAGTTAAGGCTGGCCGGAACAAGTGCCGGCAGGGCATCAGTTTAGGACTTAGTGTGTGGGGCTGCTGCCTGATGCTAACTGAGCTCCATGCTTAAAGGGACCCTACCCCCACCCTGGACAGACAGTTCTCAGGGTTCCCCACTTGCTTGTCTACCTCAATGAGGGACAGCAAAGTAGTCCTGTCTTGGAGTGCCCTGAGTGCCCGCACTTGGGACACTACAACACTCGGCCACATGGAGCCAGAGCTGCCCCTGGGCACGCCGGTGCATCTCGTGGGGTCGTTGCCATCAGCCCGGCTGCACTTGCTGCACACTGCCATCCGGGGGGTCCATCGGGGGGCTGTCAGGATCCAGGAGGCCCTGCAGGAGAGTGTCCACCCTGAGGAGCTCTCAGAGCCACCCTGGTCCTTCCCACTGGGGGCTCGTGCCCCATTCTTCCTTCACGTCCTTTCACTTACCCCTCCCTAGCCCCCCTTCCTGATGTTAAACAAAAGACATGTATGTTCAAAAATAGAAACTGGGTTTATTGAACAAAACTGGAGGGGGGGGGGATGAACCTCTGGGGAGACTGGGAAAAGGAGGTGGGAGAGGAGAGGGGGAAACCTGGGAGGAGGGAGCTGGAAGGGGGAAGCAAGGGAAGAAGGGGAAGGGGAAGCTCAGGGCCCAGGGTTGGGGGTCTCACCGGACCAACTTGATTGTCATGCAAACCTGCTCCTGGGTTCGCATGTGGCCTTTGGTGGGCAGGCTGGCAGCTATTCTGCTATAGACGGCCGCATTCCTCCATCTAGTGTGGAGATCATGGATGTTGGGGGCATCCCCCCCAAACCTGAATAAGGTCCATGATCTCCACCCTGGACCAGGAAGGCGCCCGCCTTCTCCAGCCCTTGTCAGGCTCCTCGGAGCTGGCAGACTGCTCCTGGGGAGCGGTGGAGGGCTGGCTGCCAGTGGCTTGCTGGCTCATGTTTTGGGGCCACTGGGTCAGGGGCCCCGGTGGCCACTGCTGGCTCTGGGCTGGCAGACTTGGAGCTGGCACAGGCACTGTGGCCAGGGTCTACCCCTTTAATGGCTCCGGGACTGGGGGAGAGGAGCGTAAGTTTTCCTGGTTGTGCCCAGAGTGGCCACCAGGGCTCCCTGGGAAGGGCTGGAGGCCCCCTATTTTGAATTAAGTGTCTACACAGCACTTAATTTGAAATAACTATTCCGAATTTGGCGTTACTCCTCATAGAATGAGGTTTACCAAATTCGAATTAAGCGCTCCGCTATTTCGAATTAATTTTGAAATAGCAGTTTGCATGTATAGACGCTATTAAAGTTAATTCAAAATAACGGCTGTTATTTCGAATTAACTTTGCAGTGTAGACATACCCTTAGGGATGATCTACATGGTGCTTGATCCTGATCTGAGGGCAGGGGACTGGGTATGATGACTCTTGAGGTTCCTTCCAGTTCTAGTATTCTATGATTCTATGTTTGAATAGTTGAGAACAGCAGAATTAGAAGGGCGTTCTCATCTCTGCTATAATAGTACAAAAAAAAAAGATCCTTCTCTACCTTTAAAAAGTAAACATAATTTGTGATATGTTCAAGAAATTCCTTAAATGTGCACCTAACTGGACAAAGAAATATGTGCAGTTCTGCACTATCTTTGTTAAACTTTTCTATTATGTCTTCTTATTCTCTTATTTCATCCTCTAAGGAAGGAGTTAACATTATTATGCAGAGACAACTTGACTTGTTTCAGGAAGCCATGCATGTGGAAATAGAGAATTTGATAGCCTTTCCTATGTTTTGAAACATTTAAAATACCTGAGTTAGGCTGTTTATGTTTTTGGATCATATTACTGTGGTGCTGAATTAATATTTTCAACCTCTTCATATTAAAACACTCCAGGTCAAATTTACCTGGTGACTTAAACAGTTGTTTAAGGTACATGTGAGACGTAACACCACTTACTTTATATTATATCATCATGTTAATGGATTCCTCTCCTTTTAATATGCTAGTAACACCCATTTTGCATACCTACTGAATGCCAAATTAATGCAGTTACATTTTTGTCATTTACACTTGATTTCTTATTCACTCAGACCTGATGAGGAATTTCTGTTATCACTTGTCACCAGTGAATGAATTTAATACTGAACACCTCTATTCCTCAGTGAACATGTCTTTAGGTTTTTCCAACTATGTTATTCACAACAAATTGTAGGAGAAAAATTTACACATATATATAACTTCTTTGTACTGGTTTTGATATTGTGATTATATTGATTCAGAGACTATTTAACCTTACACAATTTAAAGACACACAATATTCACTGTGTTGGTAAATGTAACACGATCAGATCATTGCTAATATACAGTTGGATGCCTCATTCTTTGGGAATGAATGCATAATTTATAGATTAATGGGATACATTTGTGAGTCTTCATATTGCACTAACATGTCACCAAACATGCTACAGATCTCTTGTGTTTTGGATGTCAGACACCAGTCATTCCCCTCAGCAAGGTGTCTAGTCAGAAACAGCATCTAGGTGGAGTTGACATATCAGAGATTCTTACCCACCACACATTAAAAATGACCAATTTATTTACATCAGTAGGTTCAACAAAGTGACAGTGAACGTTCCAGTTTCTTGCTTGGGATCTTGATTAATGAGACTGGCCTGCGTGCAGCTGTTAGCCATTTTTGTTATTATTTACTTGTTATGATCATTAACAGAGCCCCAGTCATGGATCAGAACTCCACTGTGCTAGGAGCTGTACATATACACATTTTCTGTATATACACCCACTTTTCTTCTCCTGTGTCAAAGGTTTTTATTTTAATCAAGTTGTAATAGTTTCATTCATTCACCACCTTTTCTACCATAATGTTTCTCTATAGCCAGTTATAGTTTTTCAACTTTTAAAATGTCAACATTTTAGAAAAGGGAAATATTTTCCTTTAAAATATTTTCTCCCATTTTTGACTACTTCTGATATTTACTCCTGATATTGGCCTAACATAGGGTTCAACAACTTTGGCTCTCTGCCTATGAGGGTAATCTGCTGGCGAGCCATGAGACGTTTTGCTGACATTGACCGTCCATAGGCATCTTCTCCCCTCCCCTCCCAACTCCTTGCAGCACCCAGTGGCTGTGGTTCACTGTTCTCAGCCAAAATGGTTTGGTAGAAAATTCATACTGAAAATTGAGCTTCCATGAAATTGTGTTAGTCTCTGAGTATTCTAAAATTGATTATTTGATCTAGCTCTTCTACCAAATTTAAAAAAATTGAAGACCAAAATTCTGCCCTCTTACAACTTGCAATATTAAAGGGAGCATATGAGTGTACAAGCGAAGAGGCAGAATTCAGCACAAGATTTTAAAATATTTGTAATATCCCAGCTAAAGAGGCGACACAACTATTATGATATTTGTCAATTTTCATGGCAATTTAGACAAAAGCGTAGCAATACAATTAATACAATGAATAACATACTTTTTTCCTTTAAGAATATTCTTTTTTTTTTTTGGAGGGGGGAGTCTTCAGAAAAATATTTTTAACATAGAAATGTATAAGGCTGTGTCACATTTTGATATAAAATATTCATGCAATGAGGATACTCTGTGGCTGCGGAATTAGGAGCACTGCAATATTCACAAAATCCAGGAGAAGCTAGATTTTGCTTAACTTCAAAGGAAAAATCTTTTATCTATAACAAAGTGTAACTTATTATAGTGAAGAAAAAGAGCCATCACAGAACTCTTGCCTGAGAAGTACTTCCTAGAACATGAACACTGGGCTTGACATGTCACCATTTATAAACTCTCTTAGCCCTTTTAATTGCTACTTTATCCATTGTTGAGGAGGCAAAGATAGTTTACCATAGCTGCCTGCTCAAATTAAAAATGTTTTTTTTGTGCCTTTAGAGATCCACTTAATGTAGACTGATTGGTGTTATTATTCTTTCCCTTATCAAGTTGATAGCAGCAGCTGCTAATTAGCAAACTTGATTTTTGGTGCCTTTGGACTCACACTCCCATACCGCTTTGATCTTTATGTCATTCTCTGCCTCATGAACAGGCAGTTTGAATTGCTGCATCGTCAGTAAGCTGAAGGTGAAAATCAAAGGAAACAATGGATTTGTGTTCTTTTTTTCCCCTGTGTGTTTATTAAAGAGCTGATGTTTTTTCAGAATATATTTATATATCCATTTTCTGTTTATTATTTATTACTTGTATTACACTAGCATTTAGAAGACTCAACCAAGATTGGGGCTCCATCATGCTAGGCTCTGTATACACACATAATATGACATGGTTTCAATCCTCCAGACAGGCAAAGAGTGTGGAAGAAAGGCAGTATCATCCCCATTGTACTTGTGGGGAACCTGAAGCACAGAGAGATGAAGTGACTTACCCAGTGTTATGAAGGAATTTTGTGGCAGAATCTGGAATTTAACCCAAGTATACTGAGACAAATGTCATAATCATAAGCCCATTTTCTCTTTTTTGTGTTTTACATTAGATATTGCGATATTTGTGTGCCTTGTTTTTTTTTCCTGGAAGACAGACATGGACAATTAAAGAGTTATAACGGTCATAAAATCACAAGTACTAACAAGTGAAACTTGAGCAAAGAGGAAGAGAGGAAGAGAAGGGTTTTTTCATTAGACTGTAGAAAGCTTTGTCTACACTTCAAAATTTTGCTGTTTTAATTTATGTTGGCATCGTTTGTGGCAATTTCCCCCCAAATGTAGACACAGTTATCCCTGTAAAAAGGTGCATATCATGGCATAAGTGCTTATTCTGATTTGGCAAAATGAAATAAAGCGTGCCAGAATAAATTCTGGTTTAACTGCATCTACATTTGGGCTCTTACTGACATAACTGTGTATTCATTAAAAACATTACACCTGTTGCACATATAATTATACCTTTAAATGTAGGCCAGGCCTAAGGCGTTGATTTTTGTTTTTAACACCCATTTAACTCAAATGCCTGAGTGAGGGTTGAGAAGAAAGATCTATTTGTTAAATACCCCTTCACCTCTTCAATTAATGTAGGTTTTGCTTAAACTGCTCATTCAAAAGATAATATTATGGAATTTACTGGTTTATAAGTAGATGCATATTTTATGTGTATAGGGAACAGGATTTGTGAGAGGGCAAAACATTATTTATGGCATGAAAAAGTTCTGATAATGGATTTAATGCTACTTTAATAATTTTGGCAAAGTAGCCCTGATATTCAGATTAAGTGAAAAGTAATTTTTGTATGATTACTTCCTAGAGCAGAGAACTGACGGAGCTCAGAGGAAATGTAAGGACTTACACTTAAAAAGGCAGAATCTTTTTGCTTTTGATGAATATCCCCTTAGATATTTTTCATTAAATAATGTTTCTGTTGTAATCCCACTCATTCTGTTATGGCATTATTTCAAGTCGATGTGGAATTTATGGGTAGAGTGATTAATTTTGTACTGGAGAATTTGGCTTCTGCATCTCTGATAGATCAACATAAAGACCCATCTGTGTGTCTGTTCTCTTTACTCATAGAGGTTTAGAGTTCCATCTATCCTTACAAGTGACTGTTGGTTATCGAATGGGAATTTAAAAAGGCTGTGTATAGAGCAACACTCCAGCAGTGATGAAAACCGTATCTGCCAGTTCATCACTTCTGCCTATCAGTTGAATGATCTTGAGCGTAACTGTCATCATTGCAGTTTGTAGGATCTGAACTTGAAGAAAAAATACATAGGTGAAATATGACTATAGGGAAAATAACTGAATAACAAATTCAGATCAGTACATAGTCCTTTTTGCAAGAAGTCCAATTGATGTAGTTTATTTTGTTTGTATTGTGGTTGAGAAAATGCTTGTGTATCTATAGGAATGTGATTGTCTGCATTACATTATTTTTCTTGCTTTCTTTTTTCTCACAGTGCATGCCAATTAAAGGCCTTGGATTTGTGCTTGGAGCCTACAAATGCATTTGCAAGGCTGGATTCTATCATCCCAACATCTTTTCAGTGAACAGCTTTCAGAGTAAGTGCTTTTGCTTGAGTTTAAAAAAAAGAAAAAGAAAAAAAAAGAAAGAAATTGCATTAATAATGCAGCACTCCTTTTTATCCTTGTCAGGGTTATTCAGTAAATTCCCAGTGGCTTGCAACTCTAGGATTATATAATCACTTGAGGAGTTTTAGCCCTTCGGTTTGTCATTTGTGATACTATTGAAGATCCTGTAAAACATAACTATTATAATTATATTTGACTTTTAAATACATTTTAAAAATATGAAAAGAAATCTTGTTACCAGGGAATGAAGATTTCTGGCATCAGTATTTGTGCAAGGACTGCAAATAAATACATATTAATTTCACCTTGTATTAGTGTAGAGTTGTTGCCCTAGTCTCTGCCTCTGCATTTTTAATTGTCTTATTATTACCCAAGATGAACAGGAAAATCTAAGGTATAATTTTGTGCAAAATGGTTATTGGAGATATTTAGAGCTGAGAAACTATGCACATGTAATGTACATAACATATGTACATATGTAATGTACATAACATAACATTCTACAGGTTTCCTGAGAACATGTGAGGTGAATGCTTGGAACGTTATCCTGTTTGCTCACTGGGGCTATGTCTACACTACAGAATTTTTCTGGGATACTGGAGGTATCTTGGAAAAACTCTGCCGTGTCAAGGGAACGCATCTGCTTTTTTGGAACAGGTTCTGAAAAAGTGGGCGCGTTCTTTCAGAAGCCCTGTATTCCTCATTTTATGAGGAATAAGGGATCTTCTAAAAGAGGTTTACCCCACATTTGGCCCCATGTAGACAGGCTAAATGTCGGAAAAACCTCTTCCAAAAAAAAAGCAGAACAAGGTAAGCAAATTGCGGTTTGCAATTTGCATATCTTTTTCCGGAAAAAGAATGCAGTGTAGACATAGCTGGGGGAAAGACTTGATGAATATCAGGAAAGTTGCTAATCAATTTATATACTGTGTTTCCCAGAATGCTCATTATTTTAAATGGCAGTGAACCCATTATAGCGCTTGCATGATTCCAACTGAGGCCTGGTCAACACACAAATTTTGCACTGAAGTCCTCATGTCAGTTAAGGATGTAGTTACACAAGTCCATCCCATAGTTTGGATACATTTATATTGTATATAGGTGCCCTTTAATGGCATAGGATTCCCCTCCCTTACAGGAATGGCTGTATAGATATAAAATGCCTTTAGATATAAAAGCCTGAAACTGATTAAGTTTTCACTTTATGGTGACTTCTAGGGTATGTCTAGACTACATGGCTCCGTCGACAGAGCCATGTAAACTAGTTTATCCGGATAGTCAAAGAAGCGGGGATTTAAATAATCCCTGCTTCATTAAAATAAACATGGCCCGCCGTGCTGTGCCGACGATCAGCTGATCCGGCACAGCGCGGCAGTCTAGACGCGGATCTGTCGGCTGGGGAAGCCTTTGCCGACCAATCCCTTATGCCTCGTGAAACGGATCTGTCGGCTGGGGAAGCCTTTGCTGACCAATCCCTTATGCCTCATGAGATGATCAGCTGATCGTCGGCACAGCGCGGCGGCCATGTTTATTTTAATGAAGCGGGGATTATTTAAATCCCCGCTTCTTTGACTATGCTGGGTAAACTAGTTTATATGGCTCCGTCGACGGAGCCATGTAGTCTAGACATACCCATAGTGATAGATGCTTAGTTGCTTTTATTTCTTTAACACTTCTAAAAAAATAAAATACCTAGATACAAGGGAGCCATGGGCTGAATGTGACATGAGTAGCGACTTAGGGGGGGAGTCTGAATAATTGTAACTAGCTAATACAGTCCATTTATACATTTCTCTCCGTCATTCCTCACAACATTATTTAATGAGCCATCTTTGTAACTTGCTATATTACTTCTTGTCCTCTGGTTATAGTCTCCCTCCACCCTTTTTTATATTCATTAGAGGAGCAACTCCGTCTCCTGTTTTAAATATATCTAGAGTCACTGGTAAAAAAACACCTAAATATGTAACTGATGCACATGTACACCATGGATGGGTTGATTGCATTATTGAGTCTGAACTCTCAAGTAAATTGGAGGCTAGAGTGCAAGACTGCCAAGTTCAAAACATCCAGGTTCTTACTTTGTGTTTGTGTTGGTGTACAAGTGTGGTGATATATGTTTACTTGAGTGAAAAGGGACAAGTACTGCAGAAGGAATTTCTGTAGTATAGGGGCCCTTTTTTAATGGTAGAATGGCTGACACTCCCATGTCTCCTTGCAGTCATACTTCACTTTTTAGGGTTTGCTGCAGGATCCAATCTATCAGTGGATAATTAAATAGATTAATCCTGATATGGATCCACAAAGAGATGTCAGTGTTGGATTGTTATGTTTTATCATCTGTGTATATACGTTGCATAAATAGTGCAGCATATTATTCCAAAGTTTGCATGATTATTTCTGTTGAGTGCCACAGTGAAGTGGTAATGTACTGGTTTTCTCATTGGGATGGATATGGGAGCAGATACAAGTACAATGTTGTGTTAGTCAGGCATTGTATGAATCTTTGAATGAACGGAGGGTGATGCTTGCCATGCAGAGTGAGTTGTTATAGAGCTCCGGATTTAATTCCTTGAATGTGAATATGCAAAATTCATTCTATGATTTCATAAGAACAAATTCTGAAAACACATTAAAAGGGAAGAATAATATAATTAGGGATAAAATAACATTGATCACTAATATCTGCATGTGCTGGAATTTAACAACCTATAAATTCAATACTCTGGGATCACTCTGAACTATCCTTTGAATTAACATGAAGGAGCTTGAATTTGGGAATGCACTCATCTTTTCAAGTACTGCTTTTATTCAGCTAGATCCAGCTGTCTCCTAGTAGGTAGGATTAAGTCATGGAACAAAAGTCATTGGTTCAAAGGCAACTTATCCCTGCAATCTAAATGGAACAAAAATGAAAGAAGACTCAAGAAGTTACATCACACATTTGGAGAATCTTAGAGATGCTTAGCTTTAAGATGAATTCCAGGTGTGAACCCTTGGGCGGCTGAGTGTCGTTGTGACAGAAACTGTCAGACCTGAAAATCTGCTTGCATAGATAGGCTGGTAAAGTCTGGCAATAAGAGAGATATAGCTGGAAGAAGTGTAAAAGAAAATGTTCCTAGAGCAAAACATAAAAACTGAGAAAAATCAGCAGTGATTCTGAAGGGCCAATGTAAGATTTATAAATAGCAATAGAATTGCACTGTCACTGAATCTTGAGCTGCCTAAGTCAAAATATTGACCGGAGTGGTGTGTATATTAGACTGAAGTAATCATACATTCTTACTTATTGGAATTCTGCACTATGTTAAAATGTTCAGTTTTTTGTTACCTGGTCATCCAGAGTTACTGAGGAATCTAGCAGGACCCTGAGGCTTTGCAGTACTGTGACAAAATAAGGGAGGTCCATTTGATGGGGAGAGATTAGCATCTCAGCTAGTTCTTTGAAACATGTTTCTCTCCTAGTCAGGGTCACTGTGGTTTGATTGAGCTCACTGTTCTTCCTCCAAGGGCTGATCTCTTGCAAACTATGGGACATCTTTTATTTTGTTTGCAGAAAATGAGATCTTTAGCTGGGTATCATTAACATAGCCCACATCCTGTCCAAATGATCTCAGGTAGACAGTGAAGAAGCAGGAGACAAGATAGCTGCCTAGGGGGTCTCCAGGAATTAACGTTTCTGGTGGAGGGGGAAGCAGCTGCCCATTACCTCTGAGTTCTCCTGGAGAGGACTGATTTGAGCCATGATAGTACTAATTTGCCTACTCCAGCTGCTCAACCATACCTTGTGGTGGATGTGTTGAAAGCAGCACAGAGGCTGAGTCACACAAGCAGTGACCTACTGACCATTGCCAGGTGGAAATCATCCAGTAGTGCTAACGAAGGCTGTCTCCATGCCAAGACCCAGGGTGAAGCCCATTTGTAAGGTATCCAAGATGTTGGCAGATGTCATGCTTTCTTGGAGCGTGGTGTAGTCACTATTTTCTAATGAATTTTGCATAGGAATTAGAGGTCAGGTCAGTCTGGTAGTCGGAAAGGTTTTCTGTGCCCAGTGTTTCATATGAGGGGGACCATTCTGTTTTTAAAGTGGCAAAACTGCTCACTCATTTTCTTGAAGGGGGTTGTCGCTCATTTGTAAATAGCCTAATCTGAGATACTGAGTCTGAGTGTCCCATATGGATTTGGATGGACTCGGGGATTGTTTGATTCCAGAGAAATTAAAACAAACACATATTATACATGCATAACTATGCTTCCATATAAAGTTTGCTAATGGGAAATGACCCCTCCATTTCCTCCTTCCAGCACTGGGAATTAATTGGCAATTAATTAACTAATAATAAAATGGTCACATTGTATTTAGTTGTATAATAGTCTTATACTGGAGAAAACAAAAAATTTAAAATTTCCCTGAGGTTGTTGCAAGATAAATCTCTTATTTTCTCAACGTGTATGAGATCTCCAAATCCTTCAGCAAAAGGAAAAAAAGAAAATATACGTACAGTTGTCCCTCTTAAAAGCTTTCAAAATGTGCATTAGGTAATTAATACCATGGTTGTAATTATAAATATATTTCTTTCTGCTTTTTTCCCTTTCTGGTCTGTTGTAATCACTTCAAAACTTGGGTGAGGTTTTCATTTGCACTATAGCCCAGTTGAAGTCGTAATGAAGGTGGTTTTAAGCCAGTTTGAGCCCTCCCAAATCTAGGCTGCTGCTTTGAGGACTGGTTTGGGCCCTGGAGTGGCTTAGACAGCCCTGGAGAGCTGCCACATTAAGATAGCCTGTCCCCAGTTGCCTTGAATCCCCACAGCACTACTTGCAGTGGTTGAGAAAGTGACTAGGGTGACCGACGGGAAAAATCTGGTTGAGAATTTGAAGGTGGAAGGTAGATTGAGTGAACATAATCATGAGAGTTCATGATTCTAAGGAATAGAGAGAGGAAAACAGCAGAATAAAGGCAATGGACTTTTAAGACTGTAGATGTTACCAAACTTGGAGAATTGGTAGGTTAAAGGAAAAGAGTTCCCTGAGGGAAAAGAGTTCAGGAGAGTTGGCAGTTTTTTAAACAGACATTTTTAAGAGGACAAGAGCGAATTGTTCCAACAGGAAAGATAGGAAATCTGATAACCAGGCTTAACCAGGAGATCTTCAATGACCCGAAACTCAAAGAAAAAAAGAGCAAAGTAGGTCAAATTATGAAAGTTGAATAGAAAAATAAAACCAACACAGGCATGTATGGACAACATTACAAAAGCCAAGGCAAAAAAGGGGGATTAAATTAGCATAAAGGGTTAAAAGAAAACATTTTACAAATATGTTAGAAGCAAGAGGACGACCAAGGATAGCAGAGGCCCATTATTCAGTGGGCAGAGAAAAGACAATAACAGAAAATGCAGCAATGGCTGAAATGTTAAATGCCTGTTTTTATTTCAGTTTTCATTTAAAAAAAAAAAAACAGTTACCATTGGTTGGATGACTAACATAGTGAACATGAGTGTAAATGGGTTATGATCTGAGGGCAAAATAGGAAAAGAACATGTTAAGATTTAGTTAGATCAGTTACGTGTCTGCAAGTCAACAGGGCCTAACACAATGCCTTTTAGAATACGTGAGGAATTGGCTGAAGAGATCTCTGAGCCATTCATGATTATCTTTGAGAAGTCCTGCAGGATGGGAGAGATCCCAGAGGACTTGAGAAGGGCAAATATAGTACCTCTGTATAAAAAGGGGAATAGGGCCTATCCAAGAAATTATAGATCAATCATCTTAACTTTGGTACCAAAGAAGATAATAATAATAAGAGCAAATAATCAAACAATGAGTTTGGAAGTACTTAGAAGGAAATAAGGTGATATGAATTTGTCAAGAACAAATCATGTCAAGCCAAAGTAATAGCCTTCTTTGGCAAAGTAACAAGCCCTCTGGATAGGGAGAGAAGAGTAGATTTGATACATCTAGTCATTAGCAGAGTTTTTTATACTATCTCACATGACCCATAAACAAACTAAAGAAATGTAGCCTAGAGAACCCTGCAATAAGGTGGATGAATAACTGGTTGGAGAACTATACTCAGGGACTGTTTATTAAGGGTTCACAATCACACTGGAGGGCAGCATTTATTCTGGCAAAAAAGTTAGCTGGCTTGCCAGCAGGTTATCCTGATGGGCTTTGTACAGCCTGTGAGCTGCCCACCACTGGGATAGAACATGAACTTAAAAAGCTTGCAGATGATACCAACCATGAGGAATTACAAGCACTTTGGAAGGCAGAATTAGAAGTCAAAACGATCTTGATAAATTACATAGTCTGAAATAAATAGGATGAAATGCAACAAGGACAAATTCACAGTTGACATGTAGAAAGCAATAACCAATGGCATAAATACAAAATGGGAAATAATTGCCTAGGAAGGAGTACTGCAGAAAAGGACCTGGACATTATAGTGGATCACAAACTAAATATGAGTCAACAATGGAATACAGTCGGGGGGAAAAAAGTAGAACATTATTTGGGGATGTATTATCTGGAGTTTTGTAAGCAAGACATGAAAAGTAATCTTCCACTGTACTCAGCACTTTGGCCTCAGCTGGAGTATTGTGTCCAGTTTTGTGTAATCCACTTCTGGACAGATTTGGACAAAGTCTAGAGAAAAGCAGAAAAAATTATTAGAGGTCTAGAAAATATGATCTATGGGTACGTCTACACGGCAACATTATTTTGAAATAACTGGCATTATTCTAAAATAACTTAGTCCGCATCTATACAGCAGGAAGTTATTTCAAAATAGTGTCAAAATACTGTCAAGCTGGAGGACTTCTTACTCTGACTCCTGTAAACCTTATTATAAGAGGAATAAGGGAAGTCGGAGGAAGAGTGCTCTATTTTGAAATAAGTGCTGTGTAGATGCTCCCTATTTCGAAATAAGCTATTTCGAAATAAACCATGCAATTGACATAACTCAATTTGCGTAGCTTATTTTGAGTTAAGCCCTGCAGTGTAGATGCACCATAGGAGAAAAGATTGAAAATATTGCTTTGTTTAGTCTGGTAAAGAGAAGGCTGAGAAGAGAACATAATCATTTTCAAGTTGTTATAACAAGGAGGGTGATAAATAGTTCTCCTTTACCACTGAGGACAGGGCAACAAATAATGGGTTTAAATTGCAGCAAAAGAGATTTAGGTTAGACATTAGGAAAAACAAATTATCTGGGAAGATTGTGGAATCTTCATAATTGGAGGCTTTTAGAAGTGCGTAGACAAATCCCTGTTAGGGATGGTCTTAAATAATATTTAGTCCTGTCTCATGGAGTAGATGACCTATTAAGGTCCTTTCCAATCCTACATTTCTATGCTAGAGACTTGTCTACACCACCCCCTAAATTCACCTCATGTTGACACGTTCCTTATGTTAGTGCATCTGTCAGGGGACTTACAGAGCAGAGTAATATGCATTGAGCATAACCTACACAAGAGGGAATTCTCTCTGGGCTGGTTTCAGAGCTCTAATGCCTCCCTTATGTTACTGCAGCAGCAGGAAAGGTCCACACCAGATGGGAGAATCCCAGAATTCTGCTCAAATATCTAAATTTAAGTCCTGATTCTGCAAGACATTTTACACAGGCAGACATCCCTCACACCTGTGAACAGTCTTGTCAACTTCAGTGAGAGTCAGCTTGAACAGAAAATTAAGTGTATGTGTATATCTTACTGGGTTTAGGGAAGTAAACTCAAAACTCTTTGGCTTTGTCTACACTACACGTTTTTGGGGCAGAAAATATGCTAATGAGTTTCATTAGCACAAGTCGTGACATCATTAGCATATTTTCTGCTGTTTCTTTTTGTGCAAGGGGTTTTTGCACAAAAAGAAGCAGTGTAGCCGCTTCTGTTTTGCGCATAATCCTCATTTTGTGCAAGATCCTTATGCCTGTCCCAGAGAGGCTACACTGCTTCTTTTTGCACAAAACCCCCTTGTGCAAAAACAAATGGCAGAAAATATGCTAATGATATCACAACTTATGCTAATGAGACTCATTAGCATACTTTCTGTTGCAAAAATGCTCAGTGTAGACAAAGCCTTTGAGGCAGTAGTGTACTTCATTTCACTCTCATACTGTTTTGATTCTAGAATTAAGAAAATGTTTTGAGACAGGACTTCCAGAAGTGTAAAAGAGATAATGCTATTAAAAGTTTGGGACATTAGCCTTATAACTATAGTTAGTGAAATAACTAGGGAGCCCATTTTTTTGATTTACAACACAGAATGAGACTCTGAGTTTATAAAATATGATAGAAGTATAGGCCCAGATACAGGTGTAAGTATTGGTTAAAACTTTATACATGTTTTAAATTAACCATGGTTGTGTCTGTGAGAACCCTCCCACACCTTGCTCACGTGCGCACACACAGCAATAAGAATAGGGGGAAACATATTTTGTGTGATATAGAATAAAATATAATTGAATCCTCCCAAAATGTCCAGTAACATGCAACAAAATTTGATGTAAATGTGTGCATTTCATGGCTTCCCTAAGCACTCTTAGAATTCAGCATTCATCTTCTGCATGGGTAATTAACAATGATTATGTTGTAGATGATAGAACCTTAGACAAGGTCTTTGATCTCTAGAGGGGCAGAGAGTGACCCTCTTCAGTAAATAAACTATACAGGAAGGCTATAATTAGACATTTAAAAAGAGGACTCACACTTGAATTAAAAATACAGTGACCATCAGTAGGCCTTGGTTTCAGGCGTTAATTTTAGAGTCAGTCATGACAGGCCAAAAATAACAATATAGTAGAAAGGAGATTCTAGAATAAGTACTGATATACAGCCATTTCCTATAGTACATCATCTGAGTTCTTATTTATTTCAGGACTGACTTTTCACTTCCATATTTGCCTTAGTTAGCCTTCTACCATTTTCTCACTGCTAAATAACATTGCATTGAAACGGTAACAGCATGCTCCATGCTGTAAACATCACTGATGAGACAAAAAAAACCCTCAGAAATCTTATAAAACATTTCTTTAATCTGTTGTTTTATTGCTTTTTATGCTGTGGGAATTTTAAACATCTATTTCTTTGTGTCCTCTGAAATGGCTTAATTTGGCATGGTGTTCAGGACCTGCCAAGTGGTTTGATGTCAGTTGTACTCTCTCATGTGGTAGTTACTAGTCAGGTTTTATGAAATTTACTGAGTTTTTTTCTGGACTTCTAAAGTCCTTCAGAATAGGTACCACGTTTAAGTATTTTAGGATTTGCACTTTCCAGATGTGTTGGCCAAATAATGATTTAGAAAATTACATTTCACACAACAGTAACAATAGAAAATATTTAACATGCTGAGCTACAAAGAAGAAAATCATTAATTGTAACAGAAGACTTCTGTAGAGAAATTGGTGAATGATCCTAGAAATACTTAGATTTCAGGAATAAAACCAGATTGTCAATGAGCAAAGAATGATTCACAATAGAGTAATTCACAGGAAAGTTATTTGCAAATCACTGCTGAGGCTATTTATTTCCCCTTGTATGTTTATCTAGATAAT
Organism: Rafetus swinhoei; assembly: GCA_019425775.1. Classification (NCBI taxonomy): domain Eukaryota; kingdom Metazoa; phylum Chordata; order Testudines; family Trionychidae; genus Rafetus; species Rafetus swinhoei. The sequence goes on from CM033424.1 coordinate 226,288,236, forward strand.
GGAAAGTCCTTTAGACATTGGTTGAAAAACTTTTGTGTGCCTAGAACCTTGCTTTGAGGTCTCAAAAATGTGTGCTGTGTCTTTCTTTTTTTCAATACCTACATTAGGATGGCTCATACTCTTCTCTGATAGTAACAGAGATGTAGCAGTGTTAGTCTAGTCTTGCTGAAACAAAAGACAGGACTATGCAGCACTTTAAAGACTAACAAGATGGTATATTAGGTGATGAGCTTTCGTGGGCCAGACCCATTTCCTCAGATCAAATTGTGGAAGAAAATTGGCATGACCATATATACCAAAGGGATACAATCAAAAAAAGTGAACACATATAAAATTGATAAATAATTTGGAAAATTACTAAAGGTAGTTCTGGTAGTGATGTCTTTTGTTAAGATTTGCCCAAGACATTCCATTTTAAGATTATGTTTCCAGATTTATAACTTTGCCTAATTTTAATTATTTGACTTGAAATTTCCTTTGGTGGTATGCTGCCTCAGGAAAAACTGCTATGCAAACGTGCAATTGAAGGCGGCATATTCATATGCAAAAGGGGCCTGGATTAGGATTGTACACACAACCTTAATTCTGGCATTTCCTAACTTTTATGTGCTTGATGTTGCAAGATTGCCATTCTTTTAATATAGCTTTGTGTGTGTGCGTGCGTACACACGTGCACAGATGCCTGTATAAAATATATGTACATAAAAATAATGTGCTGTGAACTTAAGACATAGGACAGGTCCCTGTTCTAAAGATCTTATAGCTGATGGGCCATCTTGGGCCTCAGGGAGATACATTATTCCCACACCACTTTCTAGTAATGAATACATATATGTGTGCATCTGTTCATTCTCTCTTTCCCTCCCTCTCTCAATCTTTCTCTCTTTATTAATATATGTATCAAAATATATATTCCTATGTATGTATATGTGTGTGTGTTGGTTTGTGTAGATGTACATTTCTTTGTGAAAATAAACTAATTATAGATAATATTGTGGTATTAAAACCATAAAAATAAGTGCATTTTTGTTCCTTCACACCATTTCTTGGGTGTCTCATTTTCATACTTTCAGTTTTGGTTAGCATTTTTCTTCCTCTAAAATCTAAAATCTAAAACATAGATTTATGTTTTAAAATTAGTTTATGTTTTCATTCACCCCTTTCTAAGATGACACTATTTCACTGCTTCAAGACTTCTGTGCTGATGCTGCTATTTTAAGCTTCTTATTTTTCCTTTTAATATCCACATTTTCTCTTATTAACTTTTTCATATTCATTTCTGTGCCTTCTCCCTTTCCTTTCTGCTAACTTTTCTTTTTCCTTTGCTCAATTTATTCTTTCTTTACACTGTGCCTTTAGTCTTTTGCTCCTCTTTGGTCACTACTTATTCTCTCTTTATTTCTAATACTTTAAACACTTTCTATCTGCGTGATCCTGTGCACATGAATGTCAAAGGCAAAACTTCAGTTGACTTAAATAGAGTGGGATCTGGCTCACAGTCATTGCCTACTCACTGAGCTGATTTGTTTACTTAATGATCCCCAGCTAGTGCCATTTTTGGGCAGAAAAGTCTCCTCTGGAGCCATGTTTGGGCCCAGGTTGGATGCTGCTGTAACAGTATAAGAGACATAGGGGAGCCCCATTCTTGTAAGTGCTGCAGTGAAATGTTCCTGATTCATGCATCACTTGAGTTGCTCTCAGTTTGAGTGGATGTTGCATCCCTCTAGTCTAGTGGATGAACAATTGGCCAGAGGACGGAAGGTGGAACTCTTTCATTTTTACACATACGCAGAGGAAAATGTTGCCATCTTACCAATATGTCAGGTCATGTAACATGGAGGATTGGGTGAGTTTGAACTCCCCACACCAACAAAACTCCCATTCAGTGCCATCCATGACAGTAGATAGAAATGGTTGTTAGAATGGTTGTGTGTGCATGCATATCAAAGTGGCAATATTTTGTGAGGGGGTATATGCTGATAATGGGAAACTTTTTGTCACATTTTGAAAATATCATCCAAGTTCACTATATATCATCTGCAAATTAACTGTAAGGAAATATTTCTTAGGTGAAAAGATATTCATCACATAATTACTCAAAGACAGCAGTGCCTTAGATGCATACTAATAACCTTTCTTTAAAGACAACTGGAATCATTTCACCAGATGTGGCTAAATCAGGACTTGTTGTACTATAAAGCCATGTCCTTGGGATGTAGCTCTTTGTCAGCTGTTTTCTCCCGGTAACATGTGATATGCATAGACATGGAAAAAGCTTTAGAGTAAAATTTACACTAAAAATGCTTGAGAACATGAATGAAAATAATTTTTGACAATTGGTCAAGGTTAGATTTAAGAAAAAATTATAATAGTTTCAGTCTTTACATCATGCAAAATCTTTAATCCATAGCCCAGTGTTTCTCAAACTGGGGTCTGTGAAGGTTCTCCCTAGGGGTGCGAGTAATCTCTGGCTCTATCCAGGAAGTCTGCAATCATGTCCAGGGCCGCTGGCCCTGCTGATCAATTCCTCCCTCTCTCTCCAGTGCCTCCTGCATATCACAGAGAAACTGTTCAGCAGCATGCAGGAGGTACTGGGAGGGAGGGATGCAGGGAGAGGAGTGGGCATGGGGTGTGCTCAGAGGAAGGCATGGGAAGAGAGGCAGGGCTCTGTATTTGCACTGTAAAAGTGATAAAAGAAATAGTATTTTTCAGTTTACCTCATACAAGTACTGCAGAGTGAACACTGTATCATGGAATGTAATTTTTTTGTCACATAACTGCACTCAGAACCAAAACAATGTAAAACTTCAGAGTCTACAATCCTTTCAGTCCTACTTTTTGTTCCATCAATTACTAGGAGAAACAAGTTTGTTTACATTTATAGGAGATAATGCTGCCCACTTCTTGTTTTTGTCACCTTGAAAGTGAGAACAGGCGTTCGCATGATACTTTTGTAGCTGGCATTGCAAGGTATTTACGTGCCAAATATGCTAAAAGTTTATATGTCCATTCATGCTTTGGTCACAGTGCTTGCATGCTAATAACTCTCGTTAAAAATAAGAATGCATTAATTAAATTTGTGACTGAACTTTTTAGGGGAGAATTGTATGTCTCCTGCTCTGCTTTACTAGCATTCTGCCATATAGTTCATGACATTGCAGTCTAGGATGATGGCTCAGCACATGCTGTTTATTTTAAGAACACTTTCACAGCAGATTTGACAAAACACAAAGAAGATACCAGTGTGAGATTTCTCAGGATAGCTACTGCACTTTACTCTTAAGAATCTGAAGTGTCTTCCAAAATTGGAGAGGAAAAAGATGTGGAGCCTGTTTTCAGAAGTCTTAAAAGGACAATGACTCTACAAAATGTAAACCACCAAAATAGAAAATCAACCTTCTCCTGGTGGCATCTTACTCAGATGATGAAAAGGAATGTGTGTCAGTCTACACTGCTTTGGCTTGTTAGTGAGCAGAACTTGTCAACAGCATGGACATGTAATCTCTGGAGTGATGAATGATGCATGAAGGGACATCTGAATCTTTCAGATACCTGACAAGTAAATATCTTTTGATGATGGCTACAACAGTTCCATGCAAACACCTGTTCTCACTTGTGGGTGACAATGTAAATAAGACGTGGGCAACATTATCTCCTGCAAATATAAACAAACTTATTTGTGTGAGTGATTGGCTGAACAGGAAGTAGGAATGAGTGGACTTGTAGGCTCTAACACTTTATATTGTTTTATTTTGAGTGAAATTTTTACACTGCATTCTACATTTTTAAATTCATCTTTAATGATAAAGAGATTGCACTATAGTATTTGTATTAGGTAAACTGAAAAATACTATTCCTTTGTTTTGCCCTTTATAGTGGAAATATTTATAATAAAAAATAAATTTAAAATGAACACTGTATACTTTGTATTCTTGTTGTAATTGAAATAAATATATTTGAAAATATAGAACACATCCAAACTATTTAAATAAGTGACATTACATTGTTTAACAGCATGAGTAATTTTTAAAATCATGTTATTAATTATGATTAATTTTAATCACTTGACAACCCTATTGCAAATATCAAGATATTACAGCGATGTTATTGAGTTGGAAAGCTAAAGCTCTGATTAAGACAATATGATGAGACTCATAATGTATAAATTCTGTGCTGACCTTCTACAGACTAAGACTTTGTTTATACTTACCCGACCCGAAGATCGATATTTCAGGGTTCGATTTAGCGAGTCTAATAAGGACTCGCTAAATCGACCGCTGATGGCACCTTTGTCAACACCGGTATCTAAGGGGTTGCAAGGAGTAAGGGGAAATTGAGGGAGAGTTTCTGCCATCAACCTCCCACAATAGGGGTGCTAGAGAAATTCAATTTAAGGTACATCAACTCCAACTACACTATTTTTGTAGCTGGAGTTGGGTATCTTAAATCAAATTTCTTCCCCAGTATAGACCTGACCTTAGCCTGTGTATGCAAATGTGAACATGCTCTCACACACCTGGGAAAAAAAAGAGAGAATTATCCTTACAGATATTTTTTGCTGTGGGGAGAATTTCATTCTATAGGTTCCAAAAGTGCTTTACTAGCCATATACGTATACAGCACCACTGAGATGAAGAGCAGGAATCAACTGATGCAGATCATATTGTACACATTGCTGCAGCAGGGTAATTTTGATGGAAGATACTGGAGCAATTCTCTGCTTTTATGAAAACTGATGAAAGATGTCACATTTATATTGATGCTAAATTGCTTGGAGCTTGCATCAAATTTTCCCAAGGTTTTTTTTTATGAAATCCTACCTAGAGTTAGTATTTAGTACTTCAAGTAAATTCAGTTTACTATTTTTTTGTACATCTCTCCTTTTCCTTTCTACTTTACTCCATTTAATTCTGTAGTTCATTTGCAGTATCAGTGTCTGCCTGTATCTACTATGCAGAGGCTAAATCGGCCTGTAAATTCTTCCTCATAACTCCTGAAATTCCCAACTTGCCACTATGCTGCTAACAAGTTTTGCAGAAGTTCATTTGGTTTCTTCAACTGTTGTATACTATGGGTGCATCAACATTGCAGGATTCATTTAGCGATGTGTAATACGCATAGCCATATGCCCCCTAACACAGATATAAACAACAGTATAATCAGTGAGGCATGGATTTAAGACAGCACAGTAAAGATACATCTGAAGGGTATGAGAGTGTGCCTGAAGTATATATACTTCAGATTCTCTACTGCCAAGCCTTGGCTCTTTGGGGATTGCAAACAGTTGTCTGTGGGTCATGACCTGCATACTCTTGCTATATTGCTAAATTTGACTGGGGGTGGGGGAAAGTGTCCCAGCAAAAGATTCCACCTGAATAGAAGGACATTCAGGGAGGTTTCACGGAGTGGAAAAGGAGTTCACAGTATGGAAAAAACTGGGAATCACTGATTTACATAAACAAAATGGTAATATACTTACAAGACTTTCTACTCCAGGACTGGCCTTACCATGAGGCGAACTGAGGTGGCCGCCTCAGGTGCCAGACTGTGCGGAGGAGGGCGCCACTAGGACCCAGAGTGTAGAAAATTGTGTCTGCTGCTGGTGCATATGTATTCCCTCTGCAGTACCATGAGAGGAGTAGAACAGGAAGAAGGCAGAATTGAGACCTTTCAAAGTTTTGGCCCAAGCAAGGGGGAATGGGGGCGTCATTTGAGCTCCCCGCCTCAGGTGCCAAAATGTTGGGGGCCGGCCCTGTTCTACTCTTACGATTTGTGTTTGTGAATGAAAATTGTGTATAGAAACCAAGAACAAGTTCTTCATCTTGTAGTGTGCTGAACAAGTGTTACTTAAATAGGGGTTTATATAATTTGGGGGTAATGAATTCCAGAGATAATATATTTATGGAATTAAGGAACAATACAAAATCAGGGTCTGTACTTGCTGGGACCCCGAGCCCTGCTTCCAGGCAGTGTCCCCCACCTTATGGGGAGAAGGTAAAACCTTTCTCCTCCAGGGAGTGCTGCTCCTAGGGTTGCCAGATGGTCTCCCAAAAAATACCGAACACACGGGCTAAAAATTTGTCGAGCAAAAACAAAACAAAACAAAACAAAAACAAAAACACCCACATCGAACACACATTCTATGTTTAATACTTAACTTTATTATAAACAATCAACAGTCTATATCCTACATCATATATTTTGCATTAGATTGTGCAGCTTTTATCAATTTCTTATTTTTCAAAAACTCTTCTTTGACTTCCAGACAAGTAAAAGGTATATTAAAAAAACCCACAACAGGACAGGGCTTTTCCTCCTCCCCAAGGCATCACTCCTCCTCAGACACAATCAGCTGAGGGCTCCCAGCACCGATTACACCCTGCCTCCCAGCCACTCCCCCGCTCCCACTCGGCTTCTGCACGCAACCACAGGCTCCCAGCTGGGAGGCGGGGCTGCAATCGGCGCTAGGAGCCTGTGGTTGCATGCAGAAACCAGTCCCAGCCACTCCCCTGACCCTCGCCAGGCTTTTGCACGCTAGCACAGGCTCTCAGTGCCAATCACGGCCCCGCCTCCCAGCCACTCCTCCCGCCCCCACCAGGCTTCCGTCTGGCGCCCAGCCAGAAAAACAGAAAATACCAGACTTTGCACATGTCCAGTATTTTCTGAATTTTTTTACCGGACAGAGGGTGCAAAAACCGGACTGTTCGGTAGAATACCGGACACCTGGCAACCCTAGGCTCCCTGGGTAGCCTGTGTGCAGGGCAGGGGCTGTCCCAAGCTGCTCCCCACAGGGCTGGCTGCAAGTGTCCACCTAGGGCAGAGGGAAGCTTCTGCCAGTGCCCAGGGCTTGCAAGGAGTGTGGGTGCTGGGGGCGGGGCAGTGATATGTGGGGAGTCTGAGGGGGACAGCTGGCACGGGGCTGAATGGGGCAGGGGGCTCTGAGAGCCAGAGGGCATTGAGGGGGAAAGAGAGGGAAGAGGGATTCAGGGGGCCCCCGGCCCCAGGAGCAGCCACACTGTGGCCCTGAGAGCAGCTGGGCAGGCACCACACGGCCTTGACCCCCCACTCTCCCACCAAGCTCACTGCCAGCACAACTTACCTTCCACATTGCAGGAAGATGAATATAAACGTATACATTTTCTTTTCCCGAGGTGCCAGACTTCTGATGTGATCAATTCTGTCATTTACCGGTTGCCTTCACAGAACTTACTTTTTAATCTGAACCCATTTTAAAAATCATGAGAAAACATTTGGCATGTAAAATCGCCCTCCTCTCATGTCTAAACTGGACTGCATTTCCCAGGTGAACTGATTGGCTCAATCCCTGCTAGTTGTGCTGTAAATCAGTGAGAGGGGAAAATGGGGCTGTGGGGGGCAGAGAGAGGTCACTAGAGAAGTGTTTTGCTCCTGTATGTATGAACTGCCTGTGCCATGGAATTAAAGTTGGTTTACTCACACACACTCCTCCCCATTTGATACTTTCAGAGAAAGATACAGATAATCACTTCTCTGGAGGCAAGATATCTGAGGAAGTCTACACCTGCCTACCCTGCAGGGAAGGATGTTCTTACTGTACAGATGATACTCCCTGCTATGCACAGGAGGACAAGTATTTACGGCTTGCTATCATCTCATTCCAAACATTCTGTATGCTGTTGGACTTCATAAGCATGCTGATAGTCTACCATTTTCGCAAGGCAAAGGTAATCATACGCATGTTTTCTTTTAACCTTCATGCCCATTATGTGTTGCACACAAGTTTGTTTTAAATGAGATGCTCCTAATTTGAATGATTCACTTCCTAACCCAGCAGCCCTAATCTATTTTATATAGGCCAAGATTTTCAATCATGCCTAAATCTGTATTTAGGTGTCTGAATAAAGTGGCCTGATCTTCAGAAGTGCTGGGTACCTATCTGATTTCAATGAGAGCTGTTGGATACTCAGCAGTTTTGAAAATCAGCCATTGACTTAGGCACTTAAATGTGGATTTAAGCACCCAGCTTGAGGTGCCTATGTTTGAAAATCTCAGCCTGACTGTATTTGAATCCTGTGAGGAAGGACAGATGTTTTAAACGGTTAATGGCCCATATGGTTAATGATTACTTGAAACAGAAATGTGTCCAAAATGCTAATAGTTAATTAAAGTTTTAATTGAGTATCTTTGGATAAAGTTTTGGTTGATTACAAAATGGGAACGTATCTCAATAATTGGTAGGCTGTCTGACATTCTGCAGTTTCATCTTATGTGCTGCTGTGATAAACTTGCCATGAGCACCTTCTTGCAAATATTTACACAGATAATATTCCTGCTAGTTTTACTGTTGTGTTGTGGCTCTCAGCACTCACCTGAAAACATTCAGTTTAGTCAAAAAATTCATAGAAGCTTGCACATATTTACTAACTAGTTTGGGAAGATCTACATGTGCATACAGCATGTACCACATTGCTGAAATTAATAGCTTCAGCCACTGCCCATAAATAGATTTCCATTTGTCTTTCTTGAACAACAATTGCCCAGTCTACTGAATCTGACAGTTACAGTGGTAGAAAAATGTGTCATGTTCTGCAAGACAATGACTTCTGTGTGCTGGCAGGAAATCTCTGACTGTACAATTATTTTTCTCTCTCTTCTGTCTCTGACAGTCTTTGCTGAATTTTTACTGAAACATTACTGAAGTTATATAGATTGATCCAGATGACAGACTTGATTGAATTTATAGTTACTTTTAATGAAAGGCATCTGTTTAGTTGCCTATTATTAATTTAGCAGAATAACTCCATTCCAGTTCTGTGAGGTTTTACCCCTTATGCTAATTTTATAGTTTTCTAATGGTTGTATTAAATGGATAATATCATTAAGAGAAACATTCCTCGTGAATTTAAATCAGTCTCCAAGCACAAAGTGGAGTGAACAAAATAGTTTGCTTTCCATTCCGTTAATATTAGTGCCTTGACATTTTTTTCTCCTTTCATTGAAAGGAGAACTCTTTCACATAAGCAACACTGACCAGCTGTATGTGTGTGTGTATTCTTGTGAAACAAATGATAAACACATCTACTTTATTACATATGGTATTGACTTTTTGTGGTGGAGTAGGAACTTCCCACTTTCACTATTGTTGGTAGTAGTGAAGCTGCCTCTGTAGTAGCATAGTAAGTGTTTAGCATTTTCCTAAAGTGTATACACAACCCCAGACAGGTCCTGAATTTTTAATATTAAAAAACTCAAGCAGGGTTTCCTGTCTGCTTCTAAAATCCCTGTACAGCATTCTTTTTACATCATAACGAAGCAGAAAAAGACACAATGCCAGTTCTCCAGATTTGAAGGCTACCTTTAAGGCCCGAATAAATGAATGCCACTGTCATGATCATGGGGGTTAGCCAGCAGCCTGGGAACTAAGGGGTTAACCTTACCTAAGTCAGGTAGATTCAGCCAATAGGAAGGTAGGTAGTAATTTCAAACTGGGACAAAGGAATGTTCTGTTTCTCCCTCCTTTGTCCTGGGCAGTTTTTCTCTCCATCTACTGAGGGGAACAGACAGAATGTCTCCCTCCAAGAATAGACTCTTCACTGTTCTGTAAGTAGGGTAAAGTTTAGATAAATCCATTAGGCTTTATTGTTTTATGTTTTGGGAAATGGGATCTTATATCTGTGCATTTAAAAATGCTTTTTGCTCTCTTTTGTAACTAAGCTCCTGGCCCATGGTGGGTTTCTCCTCCAGGAGTATATTACTTTGTTACTTTTCCATCTAGTCATTATGCTTGCAACAGGAATGTTGTGGTGATAATAAAAGTTCTTTCTCTTTTCTTTTCTTAACCTGGCATTGCTTAATTTTTTGTGTCCTGGTTTGTACTTTAGGGCTGAGATTTCCCAAGTGATCTCTCCCCTGATTTTCTTATCAGTACTTGGGTGGTAGCAGCGGAGTTTTATCCCCAAAATCTAAGTTAAGATTTTGGGGGGAAGTTTTTTTACCAAAGCCTGGAAAGAAGGTTTTGGGGTACTTTTGCAGGCCCCCACTTCTGCATTTATCGTGCCAGAGTGGGGAAGGAGCCTTGACAGCCACCTAAGTCAGACATGTGACAAAATAGTAATTTTTCCCAGACAGAGAATTTGTCTTTGCAGTATTCCATTGTCATTAAATTAGATGAAGATGGATTCAGTTATAATTTTGCTGTTTTAAGAAGAGTTAATTTTGCGCTAAATAAACCCCTTACATAGGGGGAAAAAAATCTAAAAGCAGCAATGAAATGAACAATCTTTTCCTTTTTAAACAGTGTTTTCAGTTAATCAAAATTGAAAAATTATGTCCCACTGTTTCTCCTGTCACTCAGCTGATATTTTTTTTTGGATTCTCTTTGTGTCCTTTATCTTGTTGGTACAGCATAATTTTCAGGGAAAAAATCTTGTGTAAATAACATGAAATGAGGAGTTCTATGACCGGGCAAACATATTGAGAACAATGATAATTTGCATAAGAAAGCTGCCTGTTACATTGGGTAATGACAGAAAATTGGAATGAAAGAACGGAGCTGGTAACTGGCCATGTATTTTCTGTCAAGAGGAGAAGCTAGTGGAACATTCAAAATATCTAGACTCTGAGAATAAAATTTATTTAAAAGCAAACAAACAAAACTTTATTAGATTAAAGGTTTGTGTTTTGTTGTGCTTATGATGTAAATCTGCTCCAAAACATTGAGATGGATGAATGTGGGAAGGAGAACAATTGTGATTTACAATGGCAGATATCTTAGAAGTAATTTGCTGATGTGAACTTTAAAGGGGCAGATATGTACTGCCACCATTTAAATATAGATTCAGGGACCTTTAAAGTGGCACAGTTAGTTTCTTAGAAGTCAAGAAATGCCAGCAAAACCCCCAATCCTGCAAAGACATATGCATGTGGTTAATTTTACGCATTATGGGCCTGATTCACCAAATTATCTATATTTATCATGTCTTTAGGAGCTTTGTTGAAGTTGCTTTATTGGAATTGGGGACTATGAATAGTTCCACAGAAACCAGCTTAGCTTATGTTTCTGTTATTTTTTTATTTCATTCTTCTCTACACTCCAAAGTTCTGACTGGAAGTGGAAGTGCCTGGCTATTGCGAGAGAGGCTATTTGTGTAGTATTTGCATCCTCATTCAGAGAGATAATCTCATGGGCATTATAGTATGTGAGTTAGGAAATGTGAATCCAAGAGGAAGTTAGCTCCAATGTATGAAGTAATTCCAATGTATGAAGGTGGACTTTCACAACATTAAAAATGTATTTGAAACAATTGTCACTTAACAATGAAATGAAATTTTAAAAAATTTCAAAAATGGCCATATTGTAAAATAGGAGTCACATAACCCTGCAGCCAGGTGCTGTTAGTTGTGGTAAAGGCTTGATGCATTTCTGTCTTAGAGTATGTCTACAGTATAAAATTAGGCTGATTTTATTTAATTTGACTGTGAGCATCCAATTTAAAAATGTGATTTTATATGTCCCCACTAGGTGGCTGTAGTTGACAGAGCACATCCTCATTGAGGTTGCATAGACTCAAGGAGTGATGCACTGTGGGTAGCTTTCCCATAGTCACTGCAGCAGATTGGTATCCTGGGCTAGAGTCCCAATGCCTCATGGGATGAAAACATTGTTGTGGGTGGTACTGGGTGCCTGTCGCCACTCTCCCATATCTGTGGCTCAGAAGCAGAGCAGCTGTTCACTAACTTTGTCCTGTGGTACACTTCTCTAAGTCCTTTTATTTTCAAATGGCATTGCTGTGTGTCCCTGGTGTAGCCCTTATCCACTATGCCCTGTGCAATTTGGGCATAGATATCCGCATTTCTTTTGCTGGTTCAGAGCTCTGCCTGCACACACTCTTCCTCCTCCCCACAATCAGATATAACGTCTCTCCTGAAGATCCCCGCTGGAGTGATCTCATGCCTTTGGGCACACACATTCAGCTGGGCTGGTGAGCTTTCCATGCTGCTCCAACAGGGAATAACCATTCAGAAGTTCCCCAAAGGGGTTTGCTGCTCACCTGACTGAAGAGCATTGGAGTTGCAAGTGTTCACCAGAGTGCTCTGGGTAATCACCTAGAGGCTAAAAACTTCAGTGTTTATATGACCCTTACTTCAAGGCATGAATGTGGACTCTGGCGTCATTCCATTTATTCAGGTGGAATTCAGGGGTTGATTTTAAAAGCCCTTTAGGTCAATGGGAGGGACTCAGTAGTGTAAACACACTCATTACAAATTTAACCTAATGCTGAATATGTTGACCTAAGCTCATAGTGTAGACCAGCCTTAAGCCCTTGTCTACACTAGGGAGTTATTTAAAAATAACCCCCCTCAGCTAGACATAATAAGCGGAGCATCTACACTATCAAGCCCGTTGTTTCTAAATAACAGGCTGGTTATTTCAAAATCTGTACTCCTGCTTTCCTCAGGTAATAACACTTATTTCAAAATTGTATTTCGAAATAGTGTCAGTGTGGATGCTCTGGTGCTGCTAGTTCAAAATAATTGGCCTCCAGAGGCCTCTCACAACTGCAGTTCTGACCTCTCTGGCGACACCTGGCATCTTCACTGCTCCCCTTCTCCTGTGGAGCTTAAAACTCCAGGCAGCAGGAGAAGGGCTTGTCCCATGTGGTGAGCTGTGAAATCCCTGTGTGACACAGCAGCATCTGAGGGAGCCATGAATGACCCCAACGCTGCTTCAGAGCCTCCCACAGCTGCCAACACTCCTGTTGCTCCCTTGGCTGCCACTAGCCAGGGATGCAGGAGAGCTTCATCTTGGACTGGTGGGAGGAGACTGATCTCTGCACTAGGGATGTTAACTTTTGACTAATCAGCTAATCGAGCAGTCAATGGGCTTTACATGGACTACTTGATTAGTTGATAAGGTGGGCTCTTGCTACATTTAAAAGCAGAGGCACAGCCGGGATAGCGAGTGCTCCGCCGCCCCCCTTATCAACTAAGTGAGTAGTCCAAGGAAAAAGGCTAATTGAGTAGTATAGCTGTCGATGGAAAACTCAAGCAGTCCCCACTTGTGCTGGGTCTGACTGCTTCATCTCTGCCTTTTAAATGTAGAGAGAGCCCCAGGGGCTCAGCCTTAAAAGGCAGAGGCACAGAGGGTAACCAGGGGCGAGCGGCGACTCAAGCAGTCCCCGCTCATGCCGGGTTTGACTGCTCCTCACCCTGGAGCCAGTCTCCCCTCCCAGTATATCTCCCAGGCTTCGGACAAACCCAGGGAAATCACTTCAAGTGATTTTTATAACTTTTCCTATCTACACGCATGCTCCTCTCTCAGCGTCCTGGGTCTGGGGGCCACGAAAGAGCCTGTGCACATGAAGCACCAATTTGGAGCACTCAGCTCCATCACTCTCTCACACAGAAACCCCTCAGTCCTTCTCACAAGGTTCCTGGCGAGGCCTGCCCTACTCTGGCCTCCATAGTGGCACACCTTCCCACAACAAGCCACCACTAAGGATTTTGGGATCATGGAACCACACAGCAGTGCTGCACATGCCACACAGTCATGCCCGCACTCAGACAGCATTCGCTCCTGGTGAAGCACGGCAATGAGAAGGAGACTGAGCCTCTGCATGGGAACTTGTGGGGGGAGGAAGAAGAGGGGACACCAGTAGCACTGTCTCCAGCAAGTGGAATCTGCAGCTCCCACACACCTTCTCCCAACCTCTCCCCACCCACCAGTGGGGAGATTAGAAGTTCTCTCTTTGTGGGATGCCGCTGGACCCGGTGTGCGGGACACAGAAGGAAGCCAAGCCACCCCATCCTGCCCCCACCCGCAGTCTCCTGGAGTGGCTGGCACCTTCCCATGCCAGCTAGTCCCTGGGCCGTGGGTGTTCTGATGCTCCTCTGGGACATCTGTGCCCCTGCTGGAAAGTGTCACCATCCAGACAACATATGGCCTTGCTTGAAGCACATCATCATCGTCTGAACTGAGACCTTTGGTGTCAGCACAGAGATTAGGGGCAGGCTTCATACACAGTGTCTCCTGGGACGACTGCCCTTGTCACTTTGCTTCACAGCTGGTCCAGCTGTGAGCTTGGTGCGTCCCCCATCTCCTACGCCATCTGCACAACTCCTCGGGATCTCAGGAGGAAACACACCCAGCCCCACCTCAGAGCGCCTGTCCCTCTCCTCCTCCCTCCCCTATTTCAGGTTCTTTCCCCAGTCCCTCCCTTGTTGCATGTTCCCCCAATAAATAGACCTGTTGTTTCAAAAAAGATGTCTTTATTATTTGCTCTGCAGTGGAGGTGGGAAAGGTGGGAAGGGAGTTGTGGGGGAGGAAAGGCACCGAGAGGGAATTCAGGGGCCCCTTGTGGAGAGGAATGGGGGAGAGTCTCACAACTGGCCTTGCACGAAACTCTCCCTCAAGGCCTCCCTGATTAGCACAGTCCCTTGATGTGCTCTCCTGATGGCGCTGGTGTCTAGCTGCTCAAATTCCTTGGCCAGCTGTTCAGCCTCAGCCCTCCTCCCTAGCAGAAAAGTTTCCCCCTTGCTCTCACATGTGGAGCACACAGCAGGCCACCACCATGAAGGGGATGTTGTGCTCGCTGAGGACCAGATAGGTACTCTTTAAACAGCTAAACATATATTCCACCACCACGTGGCACCTGCTCACCCTGGCATTGGGGGGCTCCTTGGTGGGGTCCAGGCTGCCCGTGTTGAGCTCCTGAGCCAGGGGGGTAGGCTGCGACGCCCAGGATGACAATGGGCATGTCCACCTTCCTGACTCTGATGGTGCAGTTGGGGGGAAAAGGTGCCAGCGTGCATCTTTTGGAACAGGCAGGAGTTCTGGAAGATGCAGGTGTGCGTCTTTCCTGACCATCCAATGTTAATGTCTGTGAAGTGTCCCTTGTGGTCCACAAGGGCCTGCAGCACCATGGAGAAATACCCCTTCCTGCTGATGTAGTCTGAGGCATGGTGGTTGGGGGCCAGGATGGGGATGTGCATGCCATCTATGCCCCCCTTGGCCTCCACAGTTGGGGAAGCCCATGGTGGCAAAACCATTGACGATGCTGTCCATATTCCCCAGAGCGACGACCCTCTGTAGCAGCACTGGTTGATGGGCTTGGGTACCTGCAGGAGCACAGCTTTGACTGTGGATTTCCTCATGCCGAACTGGTTCCTGATGGAGCGGTAGCTGTCTGGGGTGGTGAGCTTCCAGAGTGCAATGGCCGCATGCTTCTGCACAGGGATGGTGGCTAGCATGTGGGTGTCCTGTCATGGGCAAGCCACTCACAGATCTCCAGGCCTTCCACATGCAGAAGTTTTGGAGCCACTGCTGGTCACCTTATACCTGCATGACGATGTGGTCCCACCAATCCAAGCTTGTCTCCTGCTGCCAGAAGTTGTGTTCCGCGATGTCCAGGGAATTGAGTAGCATGTGCTGGGTGATCAGGACCTGCGGCCACGCTGGGATTCATCCTGCAGGTCCTCGTCCTCATCCTGCTGGAGGAACATGTGGGCAGTCTGGATGCACAGTACCATGAGATTCAGCATGAGGCCTGTGAGCCTAGCACTGCTTTGCAGCAGCTCTGGCTCCATGGTGTGAGTGTTGTGGCATCCACAAGGGCAACCAGAACACACTGTCTCTTTTGTGTCCTGCAAGGCGGGGAGGGAGTGGAGGAGTGTCATGTGAGACGCGACTGAAGAGAGGAGTCCTGGAAAGCACCCATTGCAGCTTGCCTGACCAAGCAGCCACAGGAAGTATCCGCCCTCCTGGTGCCCTCCCCAGAGTGCTTCCGGGGCGCTAAGTCTGAGGCAGGCTCCAATCATGTGGATGAGCTATTTCAGAATAATTATAATTTTGATGCTTCCCTATAGTGGAGACACGCTATTTTGATTTTGTTAAATCGGGAGTTTTGTTGAATTTAGTTATTTTGAAATAATTTCCTAGTGTAGACATTCCCTAAGAGTCCTTTTTAAACTAACTACATAGATTGACTTGAACCACAGCCTAAAAACTTATCTCCTCTCCACTTTAGGAACTTATATTTTAAATCCTCTTTTCACCTGTTGCAGGCATTTCTTCCCATTGACAAGCGTTTAGGAACCCTTGGAAATATGAAACCACAGATACCTTTTGACGGGGAGGGGGGGAGGTTAAGATAAACTTCTATTTACATGAAAAATGAAGTGAGAAAAATACAAACAACTTATGAGGGATGTAGCTGATTCCACATTTTTAATAATTAATCACTAGTCTCGTCGGTAGCCCAGAGCTCTTATTCACAACAAATCCCCACCTGTACCAAACCTTGCTTGCTCATTAATCCAGCTAGGCTTTGTGGTAGTCAAGAAGTCAGGAGGTGCTCCTGCTGTGCTTGTCCATTGCCATCCAGTGAAGTCTGCACCACCAGGTCCAGGTCCAGCTCCAATCTGTGGCTGCCAGGTTTTGCAAGACATCTTCTCCAGACCTGCTAGTGCTAGATCCTAGTTCAGTGAAATCAGTCCCATCAGCTCTGCTATTGCCCCATCTGCTTCCATGAAGTCATCTTAGCTGTGACCTGCCTGTGAAGTCAGCTTCATCTGCTCAGCTGCTGCCAACCCCTGTAGTGTGTTAGACAGTCAGTTCTACCATTACTAGTCCAATTCCATGAAGTCAGCCCCACTGCTGGCAGGTCTGATAAAATAACCATCTCACATAGCTATTGTAACCCCTAGATAGGAAACCCAAACAAAACAAGACCCTAAAGACAGATCCTCAGTTGGTGTTAACTGTCATAGCTCCATCTGTGGAGCCCTCACAGTTTATGCCAACTGAGGATCTCTCCACTTAGAGGTGTTTTTTTTCAAAATTTGGGCTCATTACAAAATCAGAGTCAATTGCCTATCAATTCAGGGTGACTTGTTTCCCCCAGGCTATGCCTCTAATAATTTCTTCCTATTATAAATACATTGTCATGCACCATTTAATATCATTTTCAATATGAGAATGTAAATGGCTCCCAAACAATACAGCAGAGAACACGTACAGAATTGCACTGGAATGGAATTCTAATATATAAATTAAGCTTTGCCAGAACTACTATTTCCGCTTTCTCATAGGATATGTCCACACTTGCATAATCTTTCGAGAGAGGGATGCAAATGAAGACATTCAAAATTGCCAATGAAGCCGGGATTTAAATAGCCTGTGCTTCATTTGCATAATTGTGTTATTGTGCTATTTCGAAATAGCACTATTTTGAAATAACAGACGCTGTTAAGATACGGTTATTTCGAGAGAAAACCCTTCTCTCAAAATAACCCTTATTCCTCATACATTTGCTGATGGACATTAGAGCTGCATTAATGGTTACTGAAGTTCCAGAAGAAAATACTTTCATAGACATAACTGCAACAATGTGAATAACCTACATTTATTCTATATACTGCCATTCACTCTTGAAAGCATAGTGTTTATATGATATATATGAATGATCTAAGGGAATCAAATGTTCAAATTTTAACCAGAAAAACATACCTAGGCTTAGTATAAACAATGCATATCCAGGCTTAATTTGGCTGCCCAGAATGCTGCACCCTTCTCCTCTTAAATGCTGACTTAGCTACTTAGTTTTCATCACCTCAGGGCTGGAGGTGATGATGAGCTAGGACAGTGGTTCTCAACCACAAGTATACGTACTCGTGGGGCTATGCAGAGGTCTTCCAGGGAGTACGCAACTCATCTAGATCCATTTTTTCTCAACCTGGGGGTTGTAAATCCTCGTGAGGGGGGGTTCCAGATTGTGTTTAGGGTGGTTGCAGTTGCCTGGGGCCCCATGCCAAGGGGGCCATACTAAGCTAAGTTACATGCTTCAGCCCTGCCACCCAGGATTTGGGTTTTAGACAAGGTTCACAAATGGAAAACAGGCTCAAATATCATATCAAAATGTAAGAGCAATATTTATATTCCAATGGATTTATTTTGTAATTGCATGTTAAAAATGAGAAAGTAAGCAATTTCTCAATAATAATGTGCTGTGACACTTCTCTGTTTGTCTGATTTTGGAAGCATGTAGTTTTTGAAGTGATGTCAAACTTGGGGTATGCAAGACAAATTGGACTCCTAAAAGAGGTATAGTAGTCTGGGAAGGCTGAGAAACACTGAACTAGGATAAGAAAGAGATAAGGATCTAAATGAAAAATACATATATTGGCTCAAATTCAGTCACAGGAGAGATGAGAGGTGAGGAGATCAAAGCATTTGGAGGCACAACCAGGATATGCAACCTAACTTTCTGTAGAGGGCATCTGTCCTCTGGTTGATAAGGTGGTCCAATATCTTTGGGTCCTATACTCTTAACTTTTCATTGGTGCCTAAATACTTTTAATAGCAAGAAATTGTTTGTTTAACCTTTTGGCTTCCCAGAAGGCTGCACCCTTCTCTTAAATGCTGATTTAGCTGCTTAATTTTCATCACCTCAGGGCTGGATTACTGCAGAATACTATATCTTGTCCTCACCCTGTCTTGACAACTGAAAACAACAGGTGGTTCAGTATACAGCATTCTGACTTCTAAGAGGTAGTATCTTAGAACACTAAAACTGGAAGGGACCTCGAGAGGTCATTGAGTCTACTCCCCTGCCATCATGACAGGATCCAGTACCATCTTAGACCATCCCTGATAGATGTCTATCTAAACCTGCTCTTAAATATCTCGAGAGATGGAGATTCCACAACCTCCCTAGGCAACTTATTACAGTGTTCAACCACCCTAACAGTTAGGAAGTTTTTCCTAATGTCCAACCTAAACCTCCCTTGTTGCAATTTAAGCCCATTGCTTCTTGTCCTATCATCAGAGGATGAAGAGAAGAACAATTTTTCTCCCTCCTTCTTGTAACACCCCTTTTAGGTACTTGAAAGCTGTTATCATGTCTCCTCTCAGTCTTCTCTTTTCCAAACTAAACAAACCCAGTTCTTCAGTTTTCCCTTACAGATCATGTTTTCGGGACCTTTAATCATTTTTGTTGTTCTTCTCTGGACTTTTTCCAATTTCTCCACATCTTTCTTGAAATGTAGCACCCAGAAGTAGACACAATATTCCAATTAAGGACTAATCAGTGCCTAGTAGAATGGAAGAATTACTTCTCATGTCTTGCTGATGGCACTCCTGTTTATGCATCCCAGAATCACATTTGCTTGTTTTTCAACAGTTAACTCATTTAGCTTGTGGTCCACTATGACCTCTAGATCCCTTTCTGTAGTACTCCTTCCAAGACAGTCACTTTCCATTCCATATGTATGAAACTGAATGCTCCTTCCTAAGTAGAGTACTTTGCATTTGTCCTTATTAAACTTCATCCTATTTACTTCAGACCATTTCTCTAGTTTATCCAGATCATTTTGAATTATGACCCTATTCTGCAAAGCACTTGCAACTCCTCCCAACTTGGTATCTTCTGCAAACTGTACGAGCGTTCTCTCTATGCCATTATCTAAATAGTTGATGAAGATATTGAACAGAACTGGTTCCAAAACTGACGCTTGCAGAACCCCACTTGTCATGCCCTTTCAGCATGACTGTGAACCATTAATAACTCTTCTCTGAGAGCGGTTATCCAACCAGTTATGCACCCATCTTATAGTAGCCCCGCCTAGGTTGTATTTCCCTAGCTTATTGGTAAGAAGGTCATGTGAGACCGTATCAAATGCTTCATTAAAATCTAGGTACACCACATCTACTGCTTCCCCCATATCCACAAGACTTGTTATGCTATCAAAGATAGCTATCATATTGGTTTGACATGATTTGTTCTTTAAAATCCAGGCTGGCTGTGATTGAACTCAGTGCATGCTCTCTCTTTCAGCTGTGATTCACTGATAAACTTGTAAAGCGCAAATGAATGATAGAAAAAAGGTCCAGGTAATGTCTAGAGAAAACTCTTCTAGTAGAATGCAGTGAACTGACCAAATTGTTTCACCTCAGCTCAGGCCCTTTTATTACTTTCCATGTGTAGGGATTAATATGTACTAGTTTTCCTGAATCAGGGACTTGGAACATAGCTAGCCTAGTGACTGCTTGCAGACTGAAATGGGACTCACTATGTTGGGCAAAATAGTTTTCTGGTAGTCATTTATCTTACTATACATTTTAGATATGTGTGTCTGTCTGTCAGTCCGTCTGTTCAAGAACTCATCCTAAACATTAAAACTAGGCTCACATACTTTTGTATGCATCTTCCTCTTATCATAACTTAAAGCAAAGTAAGGGTTTGGTTGTGCCAGAACAATGGGGTGTGTTTGGAATTTGGTTGTTTCTCAAACAATAAAAAGGGAAGGTTCTGGTAGGAGGGACATTTATACTGAAGAATGACCACAGGGGGCAGCAAGGAGCCAGAAATGGGGACTAGGACAGATAAAACCCCATTGGGCCAGCAAGGGGGTAGGCATGGAGAACGGGACAGCTATCTACTATATATTTCAGTGAGTTTGTCTGTTTTTGTGTCTGTTTGTATGTCTGTTGGTCCCCCAGCCCGGGGACATGCACTCCTCCCCTGGCTGTGCCTGCTACAGCTTCTCACCTGGCCCCAAGCTGTTGTGATGAGAGAAGGCTTGGGCTGTTCTCTCTCCCTGGGGCAGGCTGCATTCTGAACTTCTCATCTCCAGCCCCACCCCAGAAGAAAAACAAAATGTGTTTATCTCAGAGACGTAGCTGTGTTAGTCTGTCAATTTAAAAACAGGTGGTCTTGTGGTGCCTTAGGGTATGTCTACACTAGCCCCCTAGTTCGAACTAGGGAGGCTATTATAGGCATTCGAAGTCGCAAATGAAGCCCGGGATTTAAATATCCCGGGCTTCATTTGCATCTTCAGCGCCGCCATTTTTAAATCTTAGTCCGAACTCCGTGCGGCTACACGCAGTACGGGTAGGTATTTCGAATTAGGATCTCTAATTCGAACTACCGTTACTCCTCGTGAACGAGGTGTACTGGTAGTTCGAATTAGAGATCCTAATTGAACTACCTACTCCGTGCGCGTGTAGCTGCGAGCATGAGTTCGGACTAAGGGGGATTTAAAAATGGCGGCGCCCGGGAAGATGCAAATGAAGCCCGGGATTTAAACATCCCGGGCTTCATTTTCGACTTTGAATGCCTACATTAGCCTCCCTAGTTCGAACTAGGGGGCTAGTGTAGACATACCCTTAGAGACTAACAAAGAGCTCATGAGTCTATAATTCTGGTTAGTGTGTAAGGTGCCACAGGACCACTCATTGGTTTTAAAACTTATTTGAGCTAAGGACCCAAGCAATTCCAGGTAAATGTTTTATTACATACAAATCTATAACATATTTAATGTTTTCTTGTTTTTTTCCCCTTTCCTCAGTTACAGGTTCCGATTTGTCTCATGCTGCTAGTTTGTTTTCCTGACTGGGCAAATGACATCTCTGAAATCAGGGGGACAATGGGTTCTTAGGACAGACTTGACTATGTGTTCTAGGAGGCCCCTTGAACTATAGGCTTGCTTCACTTTTAACAGTGATATTTTTGAGCTCTCACCTTGAATTTTCTGCAGGTGCAACTGATGACTTTTTCTTTTTTTTTAATTATTATTAAAAAGAGAGGAGACATACAGGGACAGCATTTTCACTGTCAGAGTTCTTCACCTATTCATGTAGTTTCAGGTTTCAATATTGCAGCTGTGGTATATCTGGCATAGCACAGGATTTCTACTTCAAAATGTAAACTATTCACTTCATAATATTACATGGCAAGTTTCATTAGTTGTGTAACACAAAAGATCAAGGGGCAGGTGAATTTAAGATGAAAATATTTGGGGATTTCTTGGACTTCTGACGCCTGGTGCACTTTGCCTCTTAATGAGATTGATTTATGACTGATGGCTGCTTGCCCCTTGCTTTCTCCTCATTTTTTAAAAGTAGAAAAATAAATGTGTTTAGAGTCAGTAATAGGTTAGCTTAAGTGTAGAAGAAAACCAGATCATTGTACAAATATTTATTTTTAAAGCAGAATTGAAAGAACTACGAGGGATATATTTATTGAGTTCAGAAATACTGCAAAAGCTTCCAAATGACAGTGATTCCTGACAAATTTGCCTTAGCTATCTGCACATCTATCTATATATTTTAGAAATGTGCATCTGTCTGTCCATCTATGAATCTGTTTGTTCAAGAACTCCTCCTAAACAGTAAGAGTTAGGACCATCAAATTTGGTAGGTAGCTTCCTCTTACCCTAACTTAAACCGACATCAGGGTTTGGTTGTGCCAAGAAAATGGGAAGTGCTGGGAATAGGGAGGAGGCAGAGAAAGGGAGAGCACAGAGAGGAGGGATGCAATGCTGAGAGAGGCCACTGAGGGCAGTGAGCACAGGAGAGAGCTATATGCAGAAGGGTCACTCAGGGCAATCGCACAACCTAGGGTTACCATATTCAAACTTTCAGAAAAGAAGACACCCCTGAGAGGGAGTGTATCTGTATCAGTATCTACCAACTCATAATATAATAACCTTGGTAACCTTAGCACCACCAAGAGAGTGGCCAGCAGGGCTGGGACTCTGCCATATTGCCTGCTACCAGACCGGGTAAGTAGCCTCTCTACCCCAAACCCTTTTCTCTCCCCAGTCCTTGGCCGTAGCACTGGAGGGGGAAAGAGAGAAGGCCCATGCTGTCCAGGGAGGGCTGGGTGGAGAGAAGGCCCATGCCAGCTGGGGGTAAGGGATTAGGAGGCGACAGAAGGCTCCTGACAGCCAAGGGACCTGAAGGGGAAGGCAGAAGGCCCTTGGCAACCAGTAGGTCTTGGGGGAGACAAGGCTCCTGGCAGCTGGGAGGTAGGAGGGTGAGGGGAGAAAAGGTCCCTCTGGTTGGGGTGGTGAAGAAAGCCCTGCCGGATGGGATCCCCCCACCCTCCCAGAGCCCCTCCTTGAGCCCCTCCTCACCAAGTCCTCACTCTTGCATGCCCCCAGCCTCCTGCCCTGCCCTGCCCTCCCATACCCGAGGCCCTCCCCTGACTCCTGCATCCCCCACACCACCAGCCCTCTGTCATGGAGGACCCAGGGAAGTCTTCTAGTAATTGTTTATAATCAACTCTGATTTTTTATTTAATTTGAATTTAATATATTTTCATATCTCAATCTGTTTGAAAAATACTTTCAGAGAGGAGAGTAAACACAGAGGCTATGTATACACTACGAATTTTCTCGGCAAAAAATATGCTAATGAGGGACTCATTTGCATGAGTCATGATCTCATTTGAATATTTTCTGCTGATCCGTTGTTGCACTAGGGGTATTTGCACAAAACCAAGCAGTGTGGATGTTTCCTTTTTGTGCAAAACCCCCTTTTTCCACAAGATCGGTATACCTCCTTTTTTGGGGCATAAGGATCTTGCAGAAAAAGGGGTTTTTGCACAAAAAGAAAACGTCCACATTGTTTGTTTTTATGCAAAAACCCCTAGCACAAAAACAGATCGACAGAAAATATGCAAATGAGATCGCAAGTCCCTCATTAGCATATTTTTGGCAGAGAAAACTCATAGCGTAGATGTAGCCTTAAAGTATTGAATCATTTTGTAAAAGATGAATTGAATATTAGTCAGTAATAAGCTTCATTTGAATGGTTCTTTTCATCCTAAAGAATCTGAAATGGAGCATGTTACAAACCATACAAAAAACAGAATGCAAACATTACAACACTACAGTATACATCTAATTTAGATAGTATGTGAATGAGTGTGTTGTGTGCAGTTTTAAGCCAACCAAAAACAAACAAGCAAACAAAAAACTCAATAAGTCCTTTGAATGTTTTAACAGGAAGTTCTCTTTCTCTGGGTAATTGTCATAGTTTGCCCCCAAATTAATTACAAAGAAAATAATTGAAAAATAATACATATAAACAATAAATTTACGTCTTCTGTTGCTTCCGTGAGAGATTATCTCGAGGATGGAAAATACCACACATGCAGTGCAAAACAAAAATTGCTTAATTTCAAAATTTCCCATTGAAAAAGTTCACTTGCAGCTGAATCTTCTTTTGTCAGGATTTTTTTAAACTCTCAACCAGCTCTATTTACTTTAGACCAACTACTTTTCCTCAGTGTTAGAGTCTTGTTACTCTTTTGTCAGGTGGCCACGATGGTAAGACACAATTTCTCCTAACATTGAACAAAAACCTTTATTTAACTAATCTCTCTTCTATTTATTGTGGCTAGGCTACTACTGATAACCTCCTATTGGAAAAAGAAAAATAATCCCACTCTAGAGGAATGGGTCAAAAATATAGGGGAAGTGGTTGTTATGGAAAATTGAATATGCCAATTGTATACCCAGCAAAATAGATAGAGGGCAAACAGATACTTAGGTATTTGGTCACCATTTATTCAGTGCCCAAAACTGTGTTTGCCTACCAAATAAATAAATAAATAAAATAAATAAAAAGCCTAAACATCATCAGTGTCCAATTTTTTAATATTAACATTTCCTAAGCATTCCTGGTTTGTTAAATGTTTATACTCAGAGAAGTCACTCAATTAAAAACACCACACTAGAAATGGCATGTCATGGATAGGGTAAAGATACTCCGTCAGCAACTTGGTAAATAGAGAGATCCAAAGATTATATTACTGTATAATGTTTTTTCTAAACAAAAGCTCACTGTTGTAATGTTGTCTCTAATATTTACAAGACTTGTGAACCTGTTAAAACTTCTTAAACAAAGACATATTTTTGTTTTGTTTTGTTTTTCAGAAAAAGATAATCCAGAGTGGGGGAAGGGGAATAGATAGGAAGGGGGAATTTATTCAAATAAGAGTTTTATTCCTTAAACTGCTTCTCTCTCTCTCTCTGCTTCATTGCAGAGCTTCTGCCTGCCTGGAATAGCTATTAGTGTACTCTCCACTCTGGCTTCCTGCTACTTTTAATGAATCAGAACATATATTCCTGCACCCAGCCACAATACAAGCAAAACCTAACAAATCTGGAACAGGGTATTAATCCAAGAACAAACCCCTGTGTAAACATCAAAGGGCATGTAGACCCCACTACATATACAAATCTTTAACAAATGTCTGTTTTTCAGACAATTTGTTCTCATGTGGGTAGTGGTTATCTTCCCAGTGCCTTCCAACTCAACAATTTATGTTGCACTTGTGCCCAGTTAGAACTGCTGTAGCTTTGTTTTATACCCATGGTGAATTGCCTGGTATTTTTCTTATCTGTTTAGTCTCTCTGAGGATTGATTTGAATGAGTCACATCCATGATTCTGCCATATGCATCCAAATCTGCTCTGTTGATAGGCACTGAATTATAAAGGGTTAAGCTTAAGTTTATGAAGTAGTAATGTGAAATGTTAATATTTTGGATTGATGAGCAAATCTTCCCTATTTTTTTTCTTTAATAGATTGTATCAGGAGCATCCATCTTGCTAGCAGGCTACCTTTGCCAATGTAAATTTTCATGCAGTTAATGTGCTGGTTCTTCCATTACTTTGTAAGAATGGCAGACTTTCAAATGGCAGAGCTGCTCAGTGAAAGTGAGAAAAAATCAAAATATGTTACCCTCCCCCCCCACTAGCTTTCCATGTACCACGTTACATATGGCTCATAGTGACATGTGGCCCTAGAGAAAACTACAGCTTTACTGGAGGATTGCCAAATACCTGTCAGTTCTAGTTGTTGAATCCAGTGATACAGAATGTGACAGCTCAGACAAAGAATGATTATTTTCTTCTTGCATTTTTTCTTTTTCCTCCTCCTCACTGCAAATACTTTGAAGCACAAACATTGCATTGTGTGTGGATGTTTGGAAATTCAGCGCTAATTAATATAGTTGTATTTCGTGAATTGCCTGGGATCACAGAAAGTTGAAATACAGTATCTTTCAAACTTGTTTATCTATTATTTTAGCTTTTTATTTCTTTTTATCTTTGCCATCTATTTTTTTTTATTTCCCTGGTGGAAATAAGTTTATTTATGGCTCTCCAGCTGCAGATTTTGAAAGTGTAGAGCTGATTTGGTCACTGTCCTTAGTTTGTAGTTATTTATCCTAAGGCCTACTAACATATATCTAAATGCTATAAACAAATATTGAGCAATACCAAAATACAGAACAGTTAAACACAATTTGAAAACTAATATTTTTGCAGCACTGAAATTCAAGGGTAGTAGTACAGAAAAGTGCTGAATTAATGAACGCCAGTTAGTGATAGGGGATGCAAAATATAAGACTCAAGAATATTGGGGAGGATGCTTGCAAAACACTTACCTGCACTGCGTGTTAGCAGTTCAATATGTATTGTTCATTTCTAGATTTCTGAGGCACTGAATTGACTCTCAAATGTTTTAAGGTGATTTGGGAGTTAAGGAGGCTGTGGGGAGGAACGAGGATGTGGCAAGCTCGGGGGAGGAGGTGGATTGGGAGTGTAGCGGGGTATAACGGCGGCAGGAATCATAGAATACTAGGACTAGAAGGGACCTTGAGAGGTCATCCAGTCCAGTCCCCTGCCCTCATGGCAGGATCCAGTACTGTCTAGACCATCCCTGATAGACATTTATCTAACCTACTCTTAAATATCTCCAGAGATGGAGATTCCACAACCTCTCTAGGCAATTTATTCCAGTGTTTAACCACCCTGACAGTTAGGAACTTTTTCCTAATGTCCAACCTAAACCTCCCTTCCTGAAGTTTAAGCCCATTGCTTCTTGTTCTATCCTCAGAGGCCAGGAAGAACAATTTTTCTTCCTCCTCCTTGCGACACCCTTTTAGATACCTGAAAACCGTTATCATGTCCCCTCTCAATCTTCTCTTTTCCAAACTAAACAAGCCCAATTCTTTCAGTCTTCCTTCATAGGTCATGTTCTCTAGACCTTTAATCATTCTTGTTGCTCTTCTCTGGACCTTCTCCAATTTCTCCACATCTTTCTTGAAATGTGGTGCCCAGAACTGGACACAGTACTCCAACTGAGGCCTAATCAGCGCAGAGTAGAGCAGAAGAATGACTTCTCGTGTCTTGCTCACAACACACCTGTTGATGCATCCTAGAATCATGCTTGCTTTTTTTGCAACAGCATCACACTGTTGACTCATATTTAGCTTGTGGTCCACTGTAACTCCTAGATCCCTTTCTGCCGTACTCCTTCCTAGACAATCTCTTCCCATTCTGTATGTGTGAAACTGGTTGTTCCTTCCTAAGTGGAGCACTCTGCATTTGTCCTTATTAAACTTCATCCTGTTTACCTCAGACCATTTCTCCAATTTGTCCAGATCACTTTGAATTATGATTCTGTCCTCCAAAGCAGTTGCAACCCCTCCCAGCTTGGTATCATTTGCAAACTTAATAAGCATACTCTCTATGCCAATATCTAAATAGTTGATGAAGATATTGAACAGAACCGGTCCCAAAACAGACCCCTGCGGAACCCCACTTGTTATACCTTTCCAGCAGCATTGTGAACCGTTAATAACTACTCTCTGAGAATGGTTATCCAGCCAGTTATGCACCCACCGTATAGTAGCCCCATCTAAGTTGTATTTGCCTAGTTTATTGATAAGACTATCATGCGAGACCGTATCAAATGCCTTACTAAAGTCTAGGAATACCACATCCACTGCCTCTCCCCTATCCACAATGCTCATTATCCTATCAAAGAAAGCTATCAGATTGGTTTGACATGATTTGTTGTTTACAAATCCATGCTGGCTGTTCCCTATCACCTGATTATCTTCCAAGTGTTTGAAGATGATTTCTTTAATTACTTGCTTCATTATCTTTCCTGGCACAGAAGTTAAACTGACTGGTCTGTAGTTTCCTGGGTTGTTCTTAGTTCCCTTTTTATAGATGGGCACTATATTTGCCCTTTTCCAGTCTTCTGGAATCTCTCCCGTCTTCCATGATTTTCCAAAGATGATAGCTAAAGGCTGAGATACCCCTCTATCAGCTCCTTGAGTATTCTAGGATGCATTTCATCAGGCCCTGGTGACATGCAGACATCTAACTTTTCTAAGTGATTTTTAACTTAGAAAGTCAGGAATTGGGAGGGTGGAGGCTTAAGGGAATGGGTGGAACGTGGACAGGGCCTGTGGAAGAGCCAGAAACTGAGCATCCCATAACAGTTTGAAAAGTTGGCACCTGTGCTTGTACCTAAGTCTCAATGGGAGAAGCTGATGGTGCTGCTGTTCAAGGTGCTTCCTAGCTTTTAATGTGGCACCTTCTGCCTTCTTGTCCACCTCATTATTGCAGCTGGAGGCAGGGGAATGCTGAAGGGACCCCCCCCCTTCTTTCTATGGCTGTACCTGGGATAAGGTGGGGCACCTCCCAACTATGTAAATACCCTCCATGTGCATACTGCCCTTCAGTGATTCACCATTTCCTTACAGCTCAGCCACTGTTTTTCAGCCTATGTGGGGAATAGGGCACTACACCAAGTACTTGTGAAGTCTCTGTCCCAGGGCCACCAGACGCCTTGCTGTCTCATGCCTGCTGACACAACATTCCATATGCTTCCTCCCCCTTTCATGGGAGAGGGCAAGAACTAGGGATGTAAATACTGATCAAAACATTTAATTGGTTAAATGATTAACATTTTATTGTTTAACCAGTTAACCATTGCTAGATGTTGGTGTAGATTTTTGGAAGGGTAGAGTAGGCAAAATCTAGCCTGAATTCCTTCATCCACTTGTTCCTGCTGCTGCTTCAGGAGGAATTTGGGGTATCTAGATCCTTCTCAGTGTTTGGTTTTCATACCCAAATTCAGAGCTGGATATAAATAAAAAATAAAAATTTACCCAAGAATAACTTTCTTGCAAGTTCATGCCTCTTTTCCTCTCAATACATCTGGCTAAGAAATCATTAAGGGCTTGGCTTGTTAACCCTCTGCTGAACAAAAGAGCTTGCACAGCCGTGTCTTGTCTTACTTTGAAGTTACCCAGTGTTTCTACAGTGCCCCGAACCCCAAAAATAAAGCTGCACGAAGGGATTTTAAAAACTAAATTAGTGTTAGGTCACTCTCAATTTTATTTGCTGCATTGCATCTAGTTCTGTTGTACATCTTGTGTCTTGTCTGCTTGGTGGCTTCCTATGAGGGAACTGACAGCAACAAGGGTGCATTTGTTCTCTTGGTTCATTAGTGGCCATTGGCTTTGGTAATTCTCCTGAAGAACACTGTTTCACACTATATAGTTTGAAAGCTTCAGAGTGGTAGTCGAGATAGTTTGTAACAGGAAAACTATCACACTTCAGTTATCTGAAGAAATGGGTTGTGCCCCCGAAAGCTCATAATACCATCTACATGTTTTGTTAGTCTTTAAAGTGCTACTAGACTATTTGTTGTTTTTTATATAGTTTGACTGAGGCGACAATCCCTTCTCAAGAACCTTTCAGGGAAGGATGTGGGAGGGGCATTCATTGGTACATACATTGTAAGGTCAGAAGGGGCCATTAAGTCATCTAGACTGGCCTCCTATGTAACACAGGCCATACAATTTAATCCATTTACTCTTGGATCGAGGCCAGTACCGCTGGATTGACGCTGTAAACCAGGCATCTTCTAGTTGCTGCCATTCATTCTCCATCTTAATGGATATTTTACTCAGAACAATTACTTTTATATTGCAAGAAAATTAATGTCAAACAAACAAATCAACAAACAAAAACCCCTAATGAGAGGGGATAAA
Organism: Rafetus swinhoei; assembly: GCA_019425775.1. Lineage (NCBI taxonomy): Eukaryota > Metazoa > Chordata > Testudines > Trionychidae > Rafetus > Rafetus swinhoei. Next base: position 226,317,859 of record CM033424.1, read on the forward strand.
AAGAGTGCTGGCCAACTCAAATGTAAAAGTTAACTACAATTGAATCTCTCTAGTCCAGGACTTTCTGGTCAGGCAACATATGCTGGGCTCTGGGGTTGGAGCATTCATGGAGAAAAAATGGTGCAGCAGGACCACAGATGTTGCTAGACCAGAGAGATGGACCAGTGACTAGGAGTGGAGCCCCAGGGCCAGCAGCTGAGGTAGGAGCTCAGCAGCCAGGACCTCAGGTAGGAGCCACAGCCTGGCAGGTGGGGCAGGAGGCCAGAGCATGGTAGCTGGCAGTTGGGAGCCCAGAGGCCAGGGACAGAAGCAGTGGCCGGCAGCAGAGGGCTGGCATTGATCTTCTCTGGTCCAGCTAACTCCCTGGTTTGGGGGAGTGCTGGACCAGGGAGGTCCAACCTGTAGCAGTAAAATGTGTAGTGTTAATACGCAGGTGGCAGTAGCATATAACTGGTAAGGGAGACATAGAAAACAAGACAGGACACCTTCCCTGACACAGACAAACAAACAGAGAAATAAAACTCTGCAAGTCAGTGAGACAAAGCAGCAAATGAACAAACAGCACACAAGACAAACAATTTCTTGCCAGAGAAATAAATAAGCAAAAACCTAAACAAATGCCGACAGCAAAACCAGTTGTAACAAAACAAGCAGCTGATCGGGGGTGGCAGGCAGCTCAACTAACATTGCACGCAAGTGGAAGAAAATTCCATTGGGCTTTATCCTAAAATGCACTGATTACTGTGCTAAATAGAGATGACTTTATTAATTATACAAGTAACTGAACTATCAGGGATTGTTTGTGGTGGATTTTTTTTCTTTTAAGAGATGAGACAAGACATGTTTGTGAAGTATGATCGTACTCAGGGGGGTTAGCTTCTCCTGCTGTTTGTGCTACTGCAGCCACACTTCTATTTTTAGTGTGCTAGCTCGATTGAAGATAAGGCACCCATCATGTTCTGGGGTGCAACCCAGACCAGTAGGGGTTACTTTACCACTTGCTTTCTAACCCTGAGTACCTTAAATGCCCTGATGTGGCTCTCAACCTGGGCACTGATAGCCGGCACACAAGTACACACACAGCACACAGTGTTCTAAGCTCTGAATCAGTGACTCTGATTCCAGCAGCTAGCTTGTTACATCCCAGCCACACTTTGGTATCCATCAATTCTGGTGACGCCTGGCAAGACGACTGCAGCATTCTCCTGTGCCCAATTTTCCCAAAACTGTGTGCTATGTAATGTCCATCCCTTTCAAGGACTACTAAGAGGATTAATAAGGTTCGTTTGTGTCTCTAAAAAGATGAAAGGAACAGCTTATCACTTTAACTGGCATTAACAATCATTTCAAACACAGTATGAGTCTGTTAATAAAAGGAGATGGTTAGGATTTTGAATGCAGGTATAAAGGATGGAATTAGAAAGGGCTCCAAGCAAATCAAAGTGAAAACATTTTCTAAGACTTAATAAAACTATAGTCTTGGTTCAAGGTAAGATTCTTGCCACATTTCCTTCCAGCAGGAGGGCTCACTGTTCCCAAGATCAGGATCTCCCACAAAGTGCTCAATTCCTTTGTTTTGTAGGTGAAATGTAACATGGGGGTCTCTACTGCTCTTTTTTACAGCTCACTAAGCCTTTGAAATACATTCTTCAGAAGGTTACCCCATAGTAAATTCAAGCTGTGATGAAAGTGACATGGGGTCTCCAGGTGAAGGAAGTTCTATGCTAGTTTCTTCCTCTGCTGGTTTTTGCTGTTCCTTCAATCTCATACCCCTGCCAAGATGCTGAGTGGTTGTTTCCTCCCCTTGTTGTCATGATGGACTTGCTTACCTTTTATGTAAAAACATCTCCACTATCTCTTAATGTGTCTTAGAAGCATCTTCAAAGTGGCAGAACCACATTCCTTTGTCTAGGATGGGATAACTCCAGTTCTGCTTGTTAGACACACGCTAAGAACATAATTTCCAATAAGCTTGTAATTTAGCATGGTCCTCCATGCATACCCCCCATAATATTAATGATCAACGTGTTATTAACTTTCTACTGATATATTACATGCCTGTTTTTATATTCAGGTTATGACACTAATGAATGGGTACACTGGAACTTGTGAGGCTAACTGAAACTATTAGATACCAGTGAGTCTTGTGCCCACTTGCACTGAGATGTTGTTAGGGTCACAAGGCATATATTTACTTCTGCTGGAAATTATACTTTCCAACTCCAGAATAGTGTGTGTGTTTCCATGACACACTGGAAACACCCCTTGCAAGCTGTGGCCAGCGTGCAGGTAACTCTCCTGTCTTTATTGGATACACTAGATAATAATGATGTGCTACAGCCCCATTGCTAATGGTTACACTGTCTGTACTACAGTGGTCCAGGACTATTTTGCAGGTAGGCTTCAGGTTTGGGGCTCAGCCCCACCCCCCACAGTGGGTAGCCTGCGCTGGCACTCCGCTCGTAATTTATTTTGTGATGTAGGACTGTATTGCTTTACGCTATGGGGAAAGTCTGGCTTTCCTTTGTCTGCTGTCTGGACAAAGAGCATATGTTTTAATCAAATCCAGGGTATGTTTCCTTTATTAAGACTTTCTGGAAACATGAACCAACTCATAAAGTTGTTCATATGTTATAAAATGTTACTAATACATTTATATAAGTGAACAGTTCATGTCAACCCTTTTAAACTACCAGATCTGTGATCAAAGTAATTTTAATTAAAATAAAATTGAAAACATTCCAGGTAATGACTTCATAATTGGCTGTTAAAATCTAGTTCCAGCTTATTTGCTCTTTATATTAAGTTATGATAGCACTGTGTCTGCTGAAAGCAATCTTGAAGAAGTTTGGCTTTATGTATTAATTTTATAGAGCAATTTAAATTCACAGAAATCAGAATATGTATAATTTTAGTTCTGCAGCCATAAAAGACACTGAGAGCCATTTTAGGCCTTTTAAATGGGATGAATGACTTGCAAATGTAGAATCAACGTTGTTAATTTTATTTGGTTATACATATTTTTCTGTGTGTCTCTGTATGGAGTACTATGCTAGATGAAGTCAGCAGCAGCCATTGTTTTAGGGAATGCAGTGCAATAGGCAGAAACATTTGGAGGTTAGCACAGTAGTGGGTGATATTCCAAATTCAGCCCAAGGACAGAAATAAATTAGATAAAACACTTACTCCTACGGTGACTGAGCTTGGCAACTCTTTGAATGGTTGGGTCATTTATGCCTAAAGAGAATAACACTAGCATTTCAGCAATCAGTAGTTTAAGAATTTACATTTAGGATTGCATTCATGGCTTTACCAAACAAGAATATATTTAATGAGAGAGAGACTATTACTTAATTAACAGGACTAAAGCCTTTACATGTTGGAATCTAATGGTGTCAGTGTAAATTTAAGCTCTCATTGTGGGTTGGTGTAATGTCATTAGCACATTTTGGCTCTCAATGGTTCTTATATCCATCATGATGGAACTTCTGCTTTTCCCCTTCTCTGCCCACTGAAAGTGGTTATCTGCTTCCTGGTTCACAGAGGCCTATGCACCTAGTTACACAACTCAAAATTCTGTAAAGCAGAATCATTTGTTGTTTTTAAAATTGTGTTTTTGTTATACTTGGCCAAAAGAAGTGGTTTTATATATGTATGCATTTTATCAAAATACACGAGTTGCATTTTCCCAGATCCATGACTAAATCGTAGCCTTACCAATAATCCATCTGACCCAGTAACACCCAATAAAGCTGATTTCTCCAGCTTCATACATTCAAAGGACTTTCTTCAAAACCAGAAAGGCTAAAACATAATTGAAAAAAAGCCCAACAACATGAGATCCTGGAAGATATCTTGTGTAATTGCCCCACCTCCACCTCGACTGTTCTGGCTCTGTCTTAATAAAGGCATCAACTGAATTGCATCAACGATTTTAAAACGTTAATAAAATATTGGATCATCTGAAGTAATTCACTGTGATGAGCCAGATCCTCAGTGGGCATAAATCACTGTGCTTCCCTTCATATTAAGATGAGGGTGGTGAAATGTGTAGATCTTTTCTCAGTTATCTCTCAATTCAGTTTATGTGAGAAATTTTAATTATTTCTAATGTGCAATACCTTGCTATTGTCCAAACTGAAGTGCATCTGCTGTCCTGATATCTAAGTAACCTACTGCCCTAATCCTGCTGTGATAATTCTCGGGGTACACAGGAACTGAGAGTCATCTTGTTGCTCTGTGCTTCCAGCATAAGGGAGGCTTGCTTGTGCTTAACTGTCAATTCCTAGACACCGTTCCCCTGTGAGGTACCCAAGCACTGTCCTCTGGGCTATGCCAGCCTTTGACTGGGTTTGTGTTGTAGGTTAACAGCAGGTGTACTCCAATCCTGGAGCACCCTGCAAAGCATCCTCTTGTAGTGTCCTTTCCCGTAGCCACTGAACACTCACAGAAATATGAAGGCTGCTGTTCCCAAGAGAGTAACATTACACACCAGCTTGTATGATTCAATTTAGGATCAACACCTTGTTTAATATCACTGGGGGGTGGTGCCCCCTGTTCGCTATGCTTGCCAACCCCCCCTATCTGGGCGTAGGCAACCCTGGCTCCTCCCATTCCTAACCGCCAGGCGGTTGGGCTGGGCTGAGGCTGCAGCTGGCCTGCCTCTCTTTCTCTGGCCACAGAGGTGTTGTGCCGGGCCAAGGCTGGCTCGGCTCTCTCCCCCTGGCCGGCAGGGGGTTGGGCTGAGGCCGAGTCTCTCCCCCACAAGGAGGATCCGAGGCTGCCCCCTGCCCCAGCTCTTCCCTTCTGCCTCCATCCCTGAGGCTGCCCCAGCTCTTTCCCCCCGCCCCTGCTCTTGCCCCCAATCCCTTCCCCCACCCACCAGCCCTGGCTCTTCCTTTGCTGCCCCCAGCCCCGGGGCCACTCCTGCTCTTGCCCCCACCTCAGCCCCTTCCCACCCCACCCACCAGCCCTGGCTCTTTCCTCCCCCCCGGCTGCCAGGGAGGAGGGCCACGGCAAGGCTGGCCTGTCTTTCCCCCGACCTAGGAAGTATGTGAAGGGGCTCAGCTTCCACCCCCCTGGATCACCAGAGACGGGGAAGTCTCAGAGAGGGGGAGGTCCCCTGGAGCACTGGGGAGGGGAGAGGCGATGCGGCTTGTGGCTTTGGCCCCCGCTCCCAGAGCACCAGGGTGGGGAGACAGAGGCTTCTCTGGGGAGGACTGGGGAAAGGGGAGGGCAGAGGGAGGTGGGATGTAGAGTGATGTGATGACATCACTTTGTTGTCCTGCAGGAAAAGTTTATTTTTGAATATATAGAGAGATAAGAACAGTCAAATAGGGTCAGACCAATGATTAGAGCTCCATGTCTGTCATAGACATCATGGAAATCACAGATTCCATGAATTTTCATGACCGCTGTGACTTCTGCTGGAGCCAGTGCAGCTCCAGGGCCAATTGTTCAGGTGGCTCCTGGGACAGCCATACCAACTGCTGCTTTGGTGGCTGCCAGCAGTGGTCCCGGAGTGGCTGGAGCAGCCATGATCCATGGGCCCCAGGCAACAGGCCCTGGGTGGGCAGCTGGAGCAGCCACAGTCCACAACCTCAGGAAGCAGTCCCCTGGCAGCCAGCCAGAGCAGCCACAGTTCCAGGTCCCCAGCAGTGGTCCCCAGCCAAATTGCAAAAAGAGTTGTGGTCCACTGGCCCTGATGCACCACCCAGCAGTGCCCTAACTACAACACCAGTACCTCCCCACATTTAATCACAGGTATTTTAGTATAAGTCGTGGCTAGGTCATGAACCATGATTTTTTTTTTTACTAAGCCTGGGCATTACTTTTATTAAAATACCCCTGACTAAACCCTAGCCTTACCAGTGATCCATCTGACCCAGCAACCTGGCTGTGACCGTGGCTAGTGCCAGATGCTATGGAGCAAATAAACAGACATGGCAGTTATTGAATGCTCCATCTCCTGTCATCTAGTCTCAGCCTCTGACAGAACACACAGCGTTTAGGATTACATACCTGATCATCCTCCATGAATTTATCTAATTCTTTTCTGTACCCACCTCTATTTTAGGACTTCTGAATATCCCATGGTAGCGTGTTGCACAGGTTGACCATGTGTTGTGTAAAGACGTATTTCCTTTATTTGTTTTAAACCTGCTGCCTGTGAATTTCATTGGGTGAACCCTGGGTCTTGTGTTACGAGAAGGGATAAAGAACATTTTGTTATTCATTTTCTCCACACCAGTGATTCTGTGGACCTCTAACTTATTCCTCCTTATTTGTTTTCTTTTCTAAAATGAACAATCCGCTCTCTTCACATGGAAACTAATCCATGCCTTTAATCATTTTTGTTTCCCTTCTCCCTACCTTTTCCAATTCTAATATATGTTTTTTGAGAAGGGGCAACCAGAACTGTACTCAGTATTCATGGTGTGGGTGTACCATGGATTTATATAGTTTCATTATCATATTTTCTCTTATTATATATCTGTTTCCTAATGGTTTCCTAACATTCTGTTAGTTTTTTTTTTTTTTTAAACTGTCACTGCATGCGGATCAGATATTTGCAGTGTGGTAACAGCTATTTTAGACTCCATCATTTGTATGTATAATTGGAATTATTTTTTTCTAGTGTGCATTATTTTGCACCTGTCAATATGAAATTTCAGACTGCATTTACATATAGTGTATGTGAAGGTACAGATAAATGTATTGCCACAGCTTCAACAATGAAGTGGTACTGAGTAAGTCACTGAGAACAGAAGGTTATATATAAAATCATATCCTGCTTTCTAGAGACTAAATGTAACCAGTTACTCTTTTGTATAAAGAAGTTTATCTCACCCAAAGTGTTTCCTGCAGTGGTTCACCCAAGATTGGGGTGGATCCGGTTTTCATATAAGACCTCACATGGCATTCTTTAAACCACAATGTGTATACTAGAATCAGGATATTCTTAATTGCAACTGGAAAGAGGATTATAAGAGGTCCCCATGCTCAGAGAGGTATCCACAAGTTTAAAATTAAACATCTTTGTATGTCTTTGCAGGATATGTATGTCTTTGTTGTATGATCCTTATGGAATTCATAGCCCTCACTAGTTTTAACTAACCTAAATAACTGCTTTGCCAATAAGCGTTGCCGTTTCAATTCCTTGTTCATTTCAAACCCCCCCGCCCCCCGCAGTCCAAAGCTTTTTGCTAGTCTAAGTAAGTAAAATGGATCAGTTGTTGATTGTCTACCTCGTTAAAACTTTTTCATGGAATTTTCTTGTTAGAGAAGCACAAAAGTTGTGCTAAATTTGTTTTAATCGCATTAATTTATGTGCTTTATCACTGTATAAAGTGAGTAGGGCCAGGTGCTGACAGTAATTCCAGAAGAAAATATAGACTTTTTTTTTACATTTAGGATAAAATTCCCTCATCAAAGAAGTAGGTTGATTTGTCAGCCTATGGGAAAGCAACATTGTCCAAACAAGGTGCATTATTTCAATACAGATATTTAATGATTCCCCAGAGCAGAAGAAATGCAGATTTCTCCCTGACACAAGAAGGCATAAAGTATTCACACCAGAAATAAGGGAGACAGAACAAGTCTGTTTTATTCACTTGGGAGGCAAAAGACTCCATGTTCTTTTTATCTGGACCCTTGCATGCTGTTGAAATGCTGTGTGGATTTATCTTATATTAGTGTAGTCAACTAAAATCGACCCTAAAATCTTCAGACTAGATTATATGGAAATTAAAATTTCAAGCGGTATTAATGCATGTTCCCTGACACAAAAGCAGCTAAAATGATACATATATACAATATGAATGCTAGCACACTGAAAAGTGATTATATTAAAACAGTAATGGGGAACCTCAGGCCCAGGGGCCAGACGCAGCCCCTGGCTTGCCTGGATTTGGTCCCTGAGGCTCAGCATTGGGGAGCCTGTGCTGGTGCTCCAACCCCCCAGCAAAGCTGGAACACACAAAATCTACTAGCCTGGGTCCCTTTAGGCTCTGGTGTGCGAGGGGAATGTGGGGAGTGTCTTTCCTCCTCCTCAGTCAGAGGCTTCTCACTTTGCTTCTCACTTGTGTGCAGCCCCCAACTGATTTTTCTGAGAGTCAGCGGCCCCCTGACCCAAGGAGGGTTCCCCACCCCTGTATTAAAAGCTCTTCCAAAAAGAGAGTGTTTTCAAATATGTGAATGGAGAGCAGAGCAGACAGACTGATGCGGAAGTCCATAGTTACCAATATCCATGTTGTAGGGGGCACTACGTAAAGGATTCATACCCATCTTCTCCAGTCTGCAGTAACTTGTCAGCCTTGACCTCTGTGGTTGAAATGCCTGCAGCAGCTTCACTGTGAGCCCGAGCAGCTTCGCTGCAGGAGGCTGCAGCACTCACCTGCTCTCCTGCTTAGTCAGCCCAGACTTAGCTGAGTTACTCCCTTTTGAGCATGCCCAGCAGTGAGTGAGGGTGTGTACCTTTCTGTATCCAGAGCAACTCCTTAACCCTTGCTTCATTCTCGTGGTGTTGATATGCCCCATCACAATCAGATTGTGAATTCGCTGAATGAGTTCATCTGGAGAGTTCCTTGCAATCTTTGGTCAAGGGGGAAAAAAGGCTCCCTTGGCATCAGTGCTTCTGTAAAAATATATTTTTTAAAGTCTTTAAATATTACAGCTATATTTACAACAAATATGGTGGTCCCCAAGCAAGTCCACAGGAGAGGCATATTGATTCCAGGCTGTAAATAAATTTTCTAAGTGGGGAGCAAGGGGATTTTTCAAAGTGCCATTCTGCCTCCCTGAGGAGAGACAGCCTACTGCAAAACAGCTTTGTCTGTGGGTTTGATAGAGTGATTTATGACTCCGTGTTGGATAAAGGAGGAAATGCAGTGTCTACATTTTATCTTACTATATAAGCAGTAGGCATATTACATATAGATACTATAACTTATCAGAACAAGCTGTATAGTGGAAGAAGAAGATTGATCAGTTTTTATTTTACTTACAACAATAAGCAAATGAAACGGCAACATAATATTTAGGCCTCAGAGTGCCATAGATAGAGGAACAATAATTGGGTTGATTTAGATTCCATAAAAGTGAATAACCGAATCAGCATTATTGTACAAAAGCTGGGGGAAATAAAGTTGTATGCTTTCAGTCTAAAAAGCACTTTTCTCTCTCTATATATAAAAAAGTTTTTCCTGCAGGACGACAGAGTGATGTCACTACATCACTCTGCATCCCATAGCCCCTCCTCCTTCAGACACCCCGCCTCCTTCCTCCCTCCCCCCCTTACCAGTGCTGAGGGCCCCAACCTCCCTTGTGCTGGGGGTGGTATGCAGGCTGTGGCTGGGAGATGTGCAGCCTCCCCAGTGCTCCAGGGGGTGGGCCGGGAGCCATGCCTCCTCCCCACTTATGGGGGCACGGAGGTAGTCTGGGAGCTGTGAGGCCACTCCCACCGTGGCCTCAGCCCAACCAACCCCTTGATGGCCAGGGGTGGGGGAAGAACCAGTCACAGCCAGGTCAAGGGGGGCAAAGAGGCCAAGGTGGGGGGAGGAAAGGGACGGGGCAGCTTCGGCCTCGGGTGACAGGAAGGGAAGATCCAATGGGGCCTCGAACCCTCCCCAGCAGCCAGGGGGAGAACTGGGCTTGGTGCAGCTTCAGCCCATCCCCTCCTGGTGGCTGGGTGGAGAGCCAGGCCCAGAGTGGCTTCAGATCGGCCCCTCCCAGCAGCCAGGAAGAAAGCCAGGGCAGCGTGATCTCGCCCCAGCCCCCCACCCTGGCGGCTGGGGGGAGGGGAAGGAGGCGGGTTTGAAAGGTCCCAAGAACCGGGGCTGGCTGTGGGGGGGGGAGAGAAAGTGTCGGAGAGAAGAGCATGGGGCCTGCGAGGCTCTGGAGAGGCCCCTCTCACTCTCCAGCAGCCAGAGGGAGAGAGCCAGGCCAGTCTTGGCCAAGCCCAACCCCCTGTGGCCATAAGGAGTGATCTGGGCCAGCCGTGGCTTTGGCCCGGCCCAACCTCCCGGCAACGGGGGCAGAGGACCCAGGGCAGGCCAGGCCTGCCACGCGTCAGCCTGGCTCTCCCTGGTGGCTAGGGGAGAGCTGGGGCTGCCTACCCGCAGAGATGGGGATTGGCAAGTGTAGAGAGCAGGGGTACCGCTCCCTGGTGGTACATATTAAAGTTTAGAATATTCAGACATATTACAGAACCCAGGTTATTGACATTAAATATGTGTATGAAAAGGTTGGAAGGACTATTTCAAATTCAAACAGTAGAGACCAAATTCTTCCCTTAAATTCATCATTGCAACTCCCATGATCTGAAGCAACATATGTACATTGAAGGACAAAATTTGGCATTAGCAATGGCTGTCTAAACAGTTTCGTGTTAAAAAACATTATTTAAAAAACTGAAGAGGGAATGATACTTTATTATTTAAATCAATTAAACTTGAGTTACTGTATCAGAATTAATAATAGTTATTTACAGTTATTGTGCCAGGCACCATACAGACAAATATGAAGGTTTCTGTCTCTAAATAGTGAATATGTAATATTTTCTAATATTATGCATCCTTTTCTGTTTTCTAGAGCATCAGGGCTTCAGGCCTGATTCTTTTGGAAACAATCCTATTTGGATCACTCCTCCTGTATTTCCCGGTGAGTTATATCGTTATTTTTAAACTGCTTTTATTGCTGAAGTTTTAAAACAAAAGCAGTTTGATGATAAATATGGTAATCAAAACTATAAACCGTGTATACAAAGTGCTCTTAGCTTTCTGGTATTTGTGATAATTCTCCATCCCAAGTGCAGGGAATACTATAGATAGAATACTGCAAATATGTCAGAAAATGATTTTTTAACAAGAGGAATGGAAATTTTCTAAGGTTTCCTGTTATATGTTCCCAGTTGAACAAAATGGAAATTGGTCCTCTATTGTACTTAGAAATAACAAATATGTGAAATTTGTGTATAAAGAACAAAGACTAAATAAACCTAGTGGTTTCTAGAGTTATTACAAAGCAGGGGAGTTATTTTAATGTTTTATTTAATATCTCTGAAACTGTGTGACATATGGAATACCTTATGTTTGGGAAGATGTGTTATTATATTGTACCTTATGTTTGGGGAAGATGTTATATATTGCTTTGTGAGCAAAATATGGAACAATATAGTGGTGGTTGTTTCAGCTGGAATCAGTTGAGTTTTCTGGAATTTTTGAAAAGGGAGAAATGAGGTATCTTAGCACAAGTTTGTGTTTATTCAGTCTGAGGCCTAAAGAGTGGATGGAAGAAAGAGGATGAAAGTAGATGAATGGGGAAGAGGATAGGAATCAAGGAGAGATGAAAGAGGAGATGGAATTATATGGTTATGTTCTAATTTATAGCTTTCCCAGTGGTCAAATTCTTATATGGCTTTTACAGAGTTCCAGCTCATTAATGAGACCCTGGAAAGCAAAACACCCAGGCAAACATGAAAACAATTTGCAAACATGCAGTACTAAAGGAGGGATGATAAATACTATAATTAACACAGATCTTGCTGGCATTTGTTTTCTAAATTATTCAAAATTGTGTTGCTTTTTTAGGTTACAAGTAAAGGATGTTTGTTAATTGCTAGGGTAGTTGTATTTGGAATTTCATCTTTAATTTTGCAGCTGTTAGGAAGAAGACATATTTCATTTTTCAAGGTTTTGTGTTACTGACATCACCATTAGTAGCAAATGAGGGACATGTTAAGACTAGTCATTCAGTGCTTGGAACAGAAATATAAGCATACTTAACAGTTAATGGTTCACGTGTTTAGAGCATTGTACAAATGCTAACTGATTTTCACAATAACCCTTTGAGGTGTTGTTATTATTATTATACCCATTTCACTGGGGACTGGATCTGTCTTCATTTATGTGAGAGAAATACTCAGGTGAGGACAAAATTGAATCCCAGATGAGGAAGAGGGGAAATGATGAGGCTAAAATCCCACACCTAATCAGTGTCAGAGCTAGGATTTTAAAGCATCACACCCTTTCCTTTCTGACTCTCAGCCCTGTGCTCATTACTTTAGAGGTAATTGCCCCCCAGTCTGAATATCAATGAAACCAATGCTTTGATCAGAGATATGACTACCTTTCCACTCTCTTACACACAACTTTATCACCTTCTCTTCTCAGTCCATCCATGTAGTCTCTCTCTCTCTCTCTCTCTCTGACAATCCAACTTCTTCCCAGCACTGTAGTCCCTGATTTAGTTTTAAATAACCTAAATCCCCATTCTTCATAGTTATAAAAAGAAGCTTCAAAATGTGAACTGGATGTAACTGCTGCAATTAGGAGCGTGTAAGTCTGTACAGAGCCTTCAGCAGAGCTGGGTAAGAAGCCATCTGGCCTACCCCTCAGACCAGACCACAACCCCTATTGCTTTTTGCGGGGCAGGAAGAGAACCTGCTACTCTTTGGGGGCTGTAGGGCAGTTTTTGCCGTTGTTATGGGAAGAAAGCCACTGCCAGCAGTTCAGAGGGCAGGACCTCACAGAGTTTCTGAGGAAAGGACGATGAGTCCCCAGCTACTGCAGCTGCCACCTTTTCAAACCAGCTAGGTGGGGTGGGAGTTGTTGCCTTGCTACCCAGCTGGAGCAAGAGTCCCTATGAAGCTGGGTCCCACCTGTAGTGAAGGAAGTGGGGACAGTACTTTCCACAGTGGCTGGGGAGGAAGGAGTCAGAGATGGTGCCACACTTCCTATAAGCCCGGGGAAGGTAAGACCCAGCTACTACCATCTCAAGCAGGAGGCTGGGTCAAAGTATAAGGGGTTAAGCCTTAGCAGAGAGTTCCCATGTGAGATATGCCTAAAGCCCTACCTTCACTTAATTCACCCCTGATTTTGCTGTGGCTCCCATATGCTCATCATAGTCTTTCCCCAGCCTTTTGTCTTGATCCCAGATCTTCTCCCAGAACCTTGTGTCCTGTTCACTGTTGCACCTCTAGGCAAACTCCAAACTCCAGCTAGTACAAAATGCAGCAGCCTGTGTGCATAGTCCCATGTGTTGGCATGTACACGTTGCCCCAGTGCTCAGGTCTCTGCAGCTCTGTGTTGAAACAGAGTCAAGTACAAAGTCTCTGTACAGATTTTCAAGGCCCTCCATGGGACTACGTCTAAGCCTCCATCCAGGTTACCTGGCAGGTTGTTTCTCTCTTTATAACAATGAGCTCCTATGACAGCTACATTCCACTGACAATGAAACTCAACCATGGGGGAGGCATGTGAGATGGTGCTTTGACTAGAACTGCTCCTAGACTAAGGAACCCATTCTCATAGTCTTCGTCTACACTGCAGGCTTCTTGCGCAAGAACTGTTTTTCGGAAGAGTTCTTGTGCAAAAAATCTTCCACAAGAATGCGTCCACACTGCCATGTGCTTTTGCGCAAGAGATGTGCTTTTGCACAAGAGCATCCATGGCAGTGTGGATGCTTTCTTGCGCAAGAAAGCTCTGATGGCCATTTTAACCATAGGGGCTTCTTATGCAAGAAATTCATGTTGTCTCTCTGCACTGCCCTCTTGTGGAAGAGCGCTTGTGCAAGAGGGCTTATTCCTCGTGGGGAGAGGAATAACTCTTTTGGAAGAAGCCCTGTTTTCCGATGCTATGCTGTAAATTTACTTGCGCAAGAACGCGTGTGCAGTGTAGACAATATGTTTTTGCGCAAGAACGGCTGTTCTTGCGCAAGAAGCATGCAATGTAGACACAGCCATAGAGTGTAAGAATGACACTACTACCTCACTTTGTTCAGAACTAAATGTAAAACCCATGATCAAGCTTTCTCTCTGCAACAGTTTTAGGCTCCCACACACTCTCTGCTAAAGGCTTTCTTTCTCATATACACAACTGTGCTCTAATCAAGCTATTACTCCTACAGGCTGGGACAAATGAGAGAAAGATTGTGGTTTCTATTTTTAAACAAATGGGAAGGGTCTTAAATACTCTGGTAATGGGGGTCATTGTAGAGCCTAGACAGATAAATTAACCATTATTTCACCAGCTTTAAGAACATACTCCTGTAAGTTCATGGTGGAATTCTGCTATGAAATCTTGTTAAACAGGGAGAGGCTGCCACTTTGGGGTGTAATTATGGAATATGTGGATTCTTGAAATGTGAATTAGTGAGGTTCTGCTGTACATACACTGCATCCAAGCCTGTGCTTGCACACACCTCTAAAGAACACATAGCAGATAAAAAAAAATAGGTGTGGGTCTGTAAAATGAATGAAGAACTTGTACCCAGCTGGCACTCATACACATTTTAATTCATGCCAGATATGTAGTGTGTGGAATATGGATTGTTACACCTAATTCATGTATGTGCAACAGCTGGCTTCTACTCTTTCTCTGTTACTTGGAATTTTTGTTTATTTATAAAGGATCTTGGAATGTTTTTGTAATTCAGTGAATCAGAACACATTATTTAAGGAATTAATAGATCTGAGGAAAATGCACTTAAAGCATTGAAATACACAGGAGCAGAATTGTTTTGATTTCATAATTAAAACACTGCAGTGATAATTGTTCTTCATTTTATATGGCAAATGGATATTTTGTAGCATGACAGTAAGTGAAAATCTCTGCTTCCACTTTTAGACTTCCTGTCTAATAGGTTAAATTTATTTATCAGTCTTTTTATTGCTTGCTTTGTACATCACCAAGCTGTGTTCAACCTGCACCTTGCATTTCCCCACCCTCACACAATACACCTAAGGAGATGGGCCTGGGCAATATCTAAGTTCATAAAGTTTTAAGAAGCCACTGAATCCACCAACATCCTTGTCTTGATGTTAGACGTAGCAGGAAGTTGTTGCCAAAGAGGAAATTGGAGGGCAATGGCTGACTCATTGGTGACAATGGCCAGGCTATCAACTGAAAAAAGGGGCTTTCTTGATGGATGTAGGCCACAAGTCTCACTGGGTCACCATGTCTGTGTAATGCCCAAGTTTCTGGCAACATAATAATTAAGATGCATAACCTTTGTTTTCTGCATAGGCAGGACAGGATTGAATCAGGTCAGCCTGTGGGAGTGGAAAATCGGACTTCCTTTGCAGTTGGTGTTCAGTTAGGCAATCATTGATGCTGATGCACAGCCTGACAAGGTTAAATGGTGGCTCTACCCATACCAGGTCATTATTTTTTTCATTCTTTTTTTCATTCAAACCAGGAGGGGAAATAGAGCTGTGCTGCTTTATTCCATCTAGTGTTGGCCACTATGTGCTGGAATTCAGTGGCAAACCTGGTGACTGGTCTTATTCCCTTAGTTTCAGGTTCTGAAGCACACTCAGTGGAGTGTATATGATTTGTGTTGTCAAAAACAATGGTCATAACTTGCATGAATTCCTCAAGTAAGGTGCTGGAAGTCAGTACAGATAAACAGCAAAATAATAAAAACAGAATAATGTGATAGGGCACCTTCTGAGGTAAGTGGAGAAAAAGCACATCTAAATTCAATCCAGAAGTATCTAGAACAAAGGTAGTTATAGATGGCTAGCTCACGTGGCTAGAAAAAATTGTGTTCTTTGTTCTGCTTTTCCTAGAGTGTAGTGTGCAGTACTACTTTTGCAAATCCCACTGACTTTTAACTAAGCATATTTGGAATACCAGAAAAGTAAATTGTATGATGTAACAGCTCTTTGTGATTTCACTGGCACCAAAACAAAAATAGAATATATTGATTAGAATAACAGCTAAAAGGGGTTCCTGTGGTCCCACAATATGCTTGTGCAAATATTGACTGGAGCAAGATGGAAAATCTTGAATTAGTCACCAGGTTTCTCTGTATGTGACAAGATTGTGGTTTGGAAACCTTAAAGGTCAGGACTTCTGGCAACTGGCACAAACAATTCCAGGGGGAATAAAAGTTGGGTAAAATCTGTCAGGATAGGAGCATGCAAGTTACATAATAAACAAGTCAAATGGCTTACAGTTTTTTGAACTATGAAATATGTAATGTGGCCAGGACAAGTAGTAAGATTTTAAGATGGAACTGGCTAGATCTGTCAGTGAGACTGGAGATGCTTGTGTTATTTATTTCCATTCTTTTATATTAACTAGGGGGGCTGCACCCCCTGCTTGCTATGCTTACCAAACCCCTCTGTCCACTACAGCCGGATTGTGGCCTCTCTTCCTATCCATGCCGCAGCGGGAGAAGGGGGCCACCACCAGCCCTTTCTGTGGCCATATGGGGGCTGGACCATGGGGCCTGGCCCCAGATCAGGGTTGAGGACAGGATACTGCAGCTAGATGGAGGTTGGACCCCGATTGGGCCTTTGTTGGTCAGACTTTATTTTAAATAAAGTAAAATATTATGTTCAACACAAAAAGGTTTCAACATTGTCCTTATTAATGGCAGGAACCTTTTCTGGGTTAGGGGCCACTAACCCACAGAAAAATCAGTCGGGGACCACACAAGTCAGAAGGGAAAAAAAGCCCCTCCATCCCCACCCCACCCCCAATCCTCACTGATGTGGCTCCCAACTGAATTACCTCACTCTCCTGGTGCAGGGGGCAGGACTGAGGTTCAAGGCCTCAGAACAGATTAACTCTTCTGGGGTTCCAGAGTTAGTGAATTTTGTGGGCCCCCTAGGTTCTTTCATGGGGCCAAAAATGAGGGGTTCAGTGTGTGGAACAGGGCTGCCAGTGAGTGGGATAGGGATGAGGGTGCAGGATCTGGGCAGGAGGTGGGATCCAGGAGGGGCTGAGGGTGCGAGGTCTGGGTGGGAGATAGGGTGTAGGAGCAGGCTGTGGTGGTAGGGTGTCTGGCTGGGGGGAAGGGGCAGGATGTCTGACCAGGGAGGTAAGTGAAGGGGTTGGAGGTACAGGGTGTGGGCATGAGGTGGTGGGGGGCACTTACTGGTCTATGAACCCCATGCCAGTCCCAGGCTCAGCCTTCCGCTGCTCCCATTAGCTGGATTCTGGCCATTGGGAGTGCAAGAAAATCCTCCAGACAGCGTGCTCGTGTGCTGCTGTTCCCCAGTCCAGGAGGGGGAGCACTTCTTCCCTTCACAGTGATTCTTGGGGCTTTCTCTCCAACCCCATTCCCTCTCTCCCACAGCGGGAAACCAGACTGGCGCTCCAACCACGTGGGGGAGGAGAGAGGGCAGGCTGCAGTGCCAGGCAAAGGCAGCCCAGCCTGCTCAGGTCAGTGCTGCTGGGCGCCTCCCTACTCGCCTTGCAGAAGCACCGCTCGCTGCTGCAGTCCTGTGTGTGGCTGGGTGGGAGGGAGTTGGTCTGGGCTTGGGAGACAGGCTGGGGTTGGGTCTCCCAAGGGCGGCTTGGCACTGGGCTCAGGATGCAGCCAGTCGGGGCGCAGCAGAGGATGGGGAGGTGGGTGGCTGGGGACACGGGGGGCCTTGCCCTGTGCCTGGTGCTTCTCCTGAGCCTGCTGGCTCAGCAGCCTGTGAGCACTAAGAACAACAGCGACGTTGCCCTGGAGCAAGTCGTGGCACCCTGGGGTGTGGGAGCCTGCCTCCATTCCTGGCGCAAGTGGGCCTCGCACCAGCTGAAGCAGCGCCTGAGCCACGGGACAGGCTGCCTGAAAGGCTGTGGCCAGAGCTGAGTGGGCAGGACCCTTGGGAGGTGGAATCTGCCTAGGCTGGGCTGCCAGGCGACTTTGCCATCCGCAAACACTGTCCAGGCAGGGAGCCTGGGCAAGGGTGGAGCTTGTGGATGCAAGAGTGATGTGATGTCACTCTCATTCCACAGGAAAAAATTTTACATAGAAGAGAGAGGTATTAGTCCCACAAGCTTTTCTTAAGTGAATGGACTTTTGTGATTGTGAAGGTGACCAGTCATACCAAGATTAAAAACCATCCCATTCATTTGCAGGTCTAGAGGTTCAGTGTGGAATTCTGACATTTGATTGTCACAGTTCAGGGCAACTGCACCTGTATTTCCCTTCTATAGGTCAGGAACAGAACTCTACCACAGGCTTCTGGCTCCCCAGCTGTGGCTTTCCTTGGGTGGAGATACATCTCTTTCTCCCTTCTGACCAGAGTGTTTTCAGGCTGAACAGTTCTTTTTCTATACTGTGACCTCCCCAGCAAAAGACAGTTTGCATAATCAGGCCTGCTTTGTTTCTCTCCTCATAAATGGTAGAGTAATCGCCAGTTATTGCACAGCTCTATATATAAGCAAGGACATTTATTAAGGTGAAAGCATTATAGAAACAACATATTAAAACAATAAAAGAACCTACGAGCACACTAATAAGTTTACTAGCTATCACCCCCTCACTCCAACAAGGACTGTGGCTGCTGAAAGTCACATAACCCTCACAGATATATGATCACCAGTTCATAACAGCTTCAGCTCAAAACCAGCCCCTCTTTTATCCTGTTTGGTTTGAAATCACCATGAATAGGTAATCAGTCAGACAAAAGTTCCCCTCTCGGGATAAGCTTCAAAAGGCTGAGTTCTTGCATAACCAGATGAGGTTCATTTGCATACACCTCCCTCTAGAAATGTCTTGGGAAATGCAGTTAATTTTAAAAAGTTGATTCTTGTCTTAACACATTGTTAATAGGTTCCTTTGAAGCTCACAACACTTCCTAAGGTTTACATTAGTCATGTGCCCTAGACAAGTTAAATACAATCCCACAATAAGACATAAGCATTTGCATTTTAATAGCTCCTAAAATAGATATCTTCAGTAAGTTTTGTCCAGATATTGCAGTAAATTGCTGTACCTGTCACCATGATTTCCTGTGCTGTCTTCCACTTTTAATAAAACCTTAATTTGGAAATTCTCCTTCTAGTGTTGTCTCTGTGGGTGCTCCACTCTGGTGTCGATGCATCTTCATAACAGCAATCAGAGATTTTTTAGCCTTAGATTTTAGATTTAGTCAGCGTCTTGTGCTGTTTTTGTCCGTTAGTTGTGCACACAGTATGGGTCCCCTCCGTTCCTTTTCTATCATCCTCGGCAGAAGACAGAATTTCGGAGCAGTGCTCTCCTAACTGAAAAAAAGAGAATAAATTAGTTAGTAGTTTATAGTAGTTATTAATAGTCCTTAGTCAATTGTTGGTTAGCCTTAGTTCATTATCTTAACAACAACAAAAGTTGCTCTCTGTTTTTTTATTTTTTTTTCTCCAAGTTCTACGTACCCCAGGGTTTTTTTTTTTCATCATGCCAGGTTCCCCTACCTTTAAAAAAATGTGATTCTTGCAGAGACTCAGTGACCATTTCAGGCGTGCTGCCTGCTTAAAGTGCCTTGGCAAAGGACATGTGGTGCAGAAATGCCCACAGTGTCAGAGCATGACTGCCAGGGCAAGACAGGGAGATGAGACAGGGAGATGAGGCTCAAGAACTTTTGCTGTGGGAGAAATCCCTTCAGCTGCCGGAGTCGAAGACTACAGTGCCTTCGGAACCATTAACTCTGAGGAAAAGAGCCAATTAACCCCCTACAAGGGACTCTCATAGGTCCCTGGCATCTCCAGCATGGTCCTTGCTGGCTGTGCTGTCAACATCCATGCCACGCATTCACCAGAGCCATTCATCTCCGGCACTGCGAGAAAGTAGAAAGTGGCACCGATGAAAAGGGTGGAGTCAGAACCAAAGAGGAAAACCAGCTCCTCTGCACCTTCTGGCATGGCTTCTCACTCAGCACCAACCACGGCGGACATGCCACACCCACCAGTGCCGATGGATACAGTGGTACCAACACCAGCACAATCTTCTGACTCCCAATGTATGCTGGCACCTAACCACACACCAGCACCGGGGACTCTAAAACTGAGAGCCCAGAAAATAACAGACACCCAGTATCGAACACCACAACTTCTGGCACCATCATCACTGGTACTTACAGACATCTCACCTCCTCATTCTCCCATAACTGAAGAGTCTAATCTGCACCAACATTCCTCGGAGACCATTTCATTCTCCCCTACTCCTTCCTCTTTGGGCACTGGACCCAGCACTGGTCATGTGAGCAGGTTTTCCTCCCAGCACACATCACGAACCAGCTCAGTGGCATCATGGTGTACAAATAGGCACCAACCACCATACCATTGTCTACAATACCCTTGGTTTAACCACCCTGGGCCTTATCCTCTGCAGCAGTATCAACCCCAATGGTCACCCTGGGAACCATGGAGCCACTACCATACCCACTCTTCACATCAGCACTAATCATGGGAGTCAACTTTTGCGACTTTGGGACACAACACAACATGGTCTCCTCTTGCCACTAAATCCTCACCGATCCACCCCCGCACGATCACCTTTGGCAACCATTCAACCAGATCCTGTAGAGGAGGATGACAACTTAACTTCAATCGGATTCTGACAGCCATTCTCCCATTCCCCAGTCTTTTTCATCTCCAGATGAGTCTGTTTTCCCCTCTTCTCCCTCTCCCCCTGCAAATTATCTGAAGCAATTTCATGATCTATTTAAGAGGGTGGCACAGTCCCAAGATATAGTGCTGCAAGAGGTGCAAGAGAAACAGCATAAACTGCTGAAAATCTTACAGCCTACCACATCTTCTAAAATAGCACAACCGATTAACAAGGATATTATGGAACCATCTGAAACCATGTGGCAGACACCGGCCTCTATCCCTGCTACTAAATGCAGGGTGGGTAGAAAATATTTTGTCCCAGCTAAGGAGATGGACTGTCTTTTCTACCACTGCCAGCCGAATTCCTTGGTGGTAGATGCTGTCCATCAACATTTTAGAGAGACACAATTTAAATCCAATTTAAATCAACACCCCAGGCTAAAGAACTTAAGAAACTGGAAAGTGTACTCCTCTGCTACTCTGCAGTTCCGAATTTCCAACTACATGGCCCTTCTTGCCAGCTACGATCATGCCAATTATACCAAGCTGCAGGAGCTTTAAATGATCTCCCTTAACAGAAGAGGCCACAGCTATAGTCCATCATGAAGGAGGCCCAATTGATCGCCCGAACAGCATTGCAAGCATTCATGGATGTAATGAACACATCAGCCAGGGCAACAGCGACAGCAATTGTTATGCGCCACATGTTATGGCTACAGTCATTGGGCATTCCCTGTGAATGGCAGACAAATGTGGAGGACCTTCCTTTTGATAGGAATCAACTCTTTGCAGCTAAAACGGACAAGGTCCTTCACTCAATGAAGGACTCGCACACAACCCCTTCGAACATTAGGCATGTACTTGCTGCCTAATAAGAGAAGAAGATACACTCCATATCAGAGAGGGAGAGATGGCTCTTATCAGAGACAGCAACAGAGGTCATTTGATCATAGGCCCAAACAATGGCTTGATAGGAGAAGTGCTCAGCACAGCCAGTCATCCACCCCTCAGTCAGTGGCACTGAAGCAGCAATTTGAAGATGTGGTTGAGGGCCTGAGCGACCTCCCCTTGGAACAGGTGCATACCCCCTACATATTCCATCACCGTTTGAGGCCCTTTTACCACTAATGTGACCTAATTAATACAGACCAATGGGTCCTCGAGATCATCAAAATGGGCTATACAATCCTTTTTACCCCCATGCTCCCTACCCAACTCCCCTCCCCATCCCTCTTGGGGAACCCCTCTCACAAGTCCCTATGACAAGTAGAGGTACAAAAACTGCTTAGTTTGGGGGCCATAGAGCAGGTTTCGCCCAAATTTCACGGAAGAGGGTTTTATTCCAACTATTTCCTTCCAAAAAGACAGGAGATTGGAAGCTCATTTTAGATCTCAGGAAACTCGACAAGTTCATCTGCAACCACAAATTCAGGATGGTGACCTTAGGAACCATCATACCTGTATTGGATGAGGGGGACTGGTTCTCAGCCCTCAACCTTCAAGATGCTATAGTCCATATAACTATCCACCGTGCTCACAGGAGGTTTCTCCGA
This sequence comes from Rafetus swinhoei, assembly GCA_019425775.1. Classification (NCBI taxonomy): domain Eukaryota; kingdom Metazoa; phylum Chordata; order Testudines; family Trionychidae; genus Rafetus; species Rafetus swinhoei. Next base: position 226,339,721 of record CM033424.1, read on the forward strand.
TTCACAGTAGGCAATGACCATTACCAGTATCAAGTCCTTCCCTTGGGCTTTTTACAGCACCACATGTATTTTCCAAGATGCTGGCTGTGTGTGACTGTGTTCCTCAGAAAGCAAGGCACGATCATATTCTCATACCTAGACTATTATCTAATCAAAGGGATTTTCATGACAAAAATTACCAGGGACACATTTTTTTCCTGACTGGATCTGCTCATAAATGTACAGAAATCCCCTCTGGAATCTACCCAGAGAATAGAATTCATTGGAGCATCACTAGACGCTGTGACAGCCAAGACCTCTCTTCCTTTACAACTCTTTCAAGCCCTATGCGATATCCTAGATGGTGTACTTCATGTTCCCATTACAATTGTTCACACATGTCTTCAGTTCCTAGGTCACAAGGCAGATACCACTTTTGTGGTACACCTCGGGAGACTCCACATGCAATGTCTACAGGCATGATTGGTCTCTGTTTATATCCCCAACTGGTACAGACTCATCAAACGAGTTGCACCTCCACCATTAGTGCTGACTAGGAATGTTAAATTGCGTTTAATCAGCTAATCAAGTAGTTGATGGAATTTCCATTGACTACTCGATTAATCAATAAGGGGGGAAACTTCAGAGCCACAGTGGGGTTAGCTCCTGGCCCCAGGAGCTAACCACGCTGTGGCAGTGTCTTTTAAATGTATGAAGAACTGCTAGGCTCTTAATACATTTAAAAAGCAGAGTTGCAGTGCCTGGGACTGGGCATGAGCTGGAACAGCTGATTCCTGGCTTGTGCCTGGTCCCCCCGCTACACCTCTGCCTCCCCTGCCCCCCTGAAGAGATGGTGCTGGGGGGAATCAGCTTTTAAACTGGCTCCTCCCAGCACTGACTCCAGTTTCCCCCACCTTGCTGCCTCTCTCTGAAAGAGGCAGCGGGGGAAAGGGGGAAGAGGAAAATGACTAGTCAAGTCACTACTTGACTACCCGATAAGCATATGCTTACATCCCTAGTGCTGACATCACTGTGATGGTGGATCTGTCCACACAACCTCCTTTCTGGACTGCCCTTTCACCGTCCAGAACCCCTCACACATAACAACTACAGATGCATCTCTCATAAGATGGAGCATCCACTGCAGGCATCAGAGGGCCCAGAGCAGATGGTCACACCAAGAAACGAGGTTGCATAACAACATACTGGAACTCAGGACAGATTGCAACGCCTGTCTGAATTTCCTGCCGTTCATCTGGGGCTGTACGGACAACATATCATGTATGTTTTACATCAACTGACAGGGGGTGCCTGATCGTGCTCACTATGTGCCAAGGCAATCAAATTTTGGAACTGGTGTGTGAAAAACAACATCACACTATTTGCAATGTATATACCAGGTCAACAGAACACCATGGCAGACAAACTGAGCAAGCAATTTTTCAAACAGCATGAGTAGGAGCTCAGCCTCAAAATCATCCTACCCGTATTCCAACAGTGGGGATTCTCAGTGATAGACCTTTTTGCATCACCAACCAATCACAAATACCACTGCTTTTGTCCCAGAGTGGGACAGGGCAAGCACTTGGCAGGAGACGTCTTCCCATTAGCACAGACAGCTCCGCTGCATTCCCCCCAGTTCTCCTGGTTTCTAGGGTGATCCACTAGATCCGAGCAGACTGAGCAGTGGTCATACTGATAGCTCCATATTGGCCAAGATAGCCATGGTTTCCATTCCTGCATCACCTATCCATTGCTGACCCCATTCCCCTTCATGTCACCCCCCAGCTCCTAACCCAGCATCACGGATGAATTTGTCACCTGAACCCTTGAGCCCTTAAACTCACCGATTGACTTCTCCATGGTTCCAGAATGAGGAACTCACCTGTTCTCAGAGAGTAAAGCATGTCCTCCGCAGCAGCTGTCATCCTTCCACGAGGTATACCTATCAAAACAAATGGAAGCGATTTCAGGAATGGTGCAGTCAGCGCCATGTTACAAGCCAATACCACCCCGATACCTACTGTGCTATAGTACTTAATGAACCTCAGTGACGAAGGGCTCTCTATCAGCTCTATAAGGGTCCATCTCACAGCCATCACTGTCTTTCATGAGCCAGTAAATAACATCTCTCTGTTTGCTCACCCATTACCAAGCGATTCTTAGTGGGTTTATCCAAAACATGTCCACATGTACATCTACTTGTACCACCATGGGATCTGAATCTTGTACTGGGCACACTAACGAGATCTCCTTTCAAACCATTGGTGACAGACTCTTTACAACAGTTGGCCATGCAAGTGTCCTTTCTCATTGCAATCATATCTGCCAGATGTGTAGGAGAAATCACAGCCCTTATGGCGGATCCACCATATACTATATTCACCAAGAACAAGATTATTCTCAGACCCCACCCAAAATTTTTACCCAAAGTTATTTCTGATTTTCACATTAATGAACCCGTTTATTTACCCAAATATTACCCTAAACCATATGACTCGCCTAGGGCGGTAATGTTACATACCTCGGATGCAAGATGTGCAGTTGCATTTTACATAGACAGGACCAAACAATTCAGAAAGTCTAACAGACTTTTTATCTCTGTGTCCGGTCCTCACAAGGGAACAGCCATCTCCATACAACGTATTTCCAAGTGGATAGTAAATTGTATAAATACCCGTTACAGACTTCAGAACAAAACTCCACCTCCAGCAGTCACTGCACATTCCACGCGAGCGATGGCTGCATCAACTGACTTTCTGCATAATGTGCCCCTCGCTGAAATCTGCAGGGCAGCCATCTGATCTTCATGCCATACCTTTACACAACATTATGCATTGCAGCATGGACTGATACCTATCACCTCCGGAGGCAACGCGATCCTTCCCTCCTCATATATGACGCCAGAGTCCACCTCTGCAGACAGCGAGTACTGCTGTTTAGTCACCAGAGTGGCGCACCCACAGGGACAACACTTGAAGGAGAAGAGGAGGTTACTAACCCTGTGCAATAACGATTGTTCTTCGAGATGTGTCTCCCTGTGGATGCACCATACATGCAGCTAATGGATGAAAACAGCATGAGACAATGACTGTGCATGCGCAATGCGGGAAGACACTGCTAAGTTAAAAATCTCCGATTGCCGGCATGAGGACGCACTGACACCAGAGTGGAGTACCCACAGAGACACACATCTCAAAGAACCATCGTTACTGCACAGAATGAGTAATTTCCTCATCACATGCCTGTAAGAAATCTCTATGCTCACTCAATAGCCAATTGTGTGTATAGTGGAAAGGCGAGGAAGATAGAAATGTTAAATTGTGTGAAATTAATGACCAGTGAATTAAACCAAGCACCATGTTAGGTTTTCACTGGACTTTTGATTTTAAGTTTGGACTATTTAGTTTGGAGAAATACATGGGGTTCAGTTTTTCACTCCTTTATTCAGTGCAAGTAATCATGGGATGAAGGTCTGCCACACTGGTCCTTAAGGGTCTGGTTCTTTACTCATATGAGCAATTCTGCTGAAGTCACTCACATGAATAAAGCTGCTCACATGTGTAAGTGTTTTCAGGAACTAAATTAGTGTTTCCCCCTAAATGTTTTATAGTCAAAAGTACAACCAAAAAGTTATAGTACTTCTCCCTAAAAGCCATAGTAAAATAAGTAATTACAGGGTTTTACTTAAAAACTACAACAAGGTGCCCTGGTGCACTTTAGAGACTAACACATTTCTTAGGGTATTAGGGCATAAACTTTCATGAGCTACAGCTCACATCCTCAGACGCTGAAGAGAAAAGAAAGAACAAAAGTCACATTCCCATCTCTGTATTCCCCTTTTTTTCCTTCCTTTTCTCTTCAATATCTGAGGAAGTGAAATGTAGCTCATGAAAACTTATGCCCTAATACCCTAAGGAATTTGTTAGCATTTAGCGTGCCACCAGACTTCTTTTTGTTTTTGCTATAACAGACTAACATTGGCTACCTCTCCAAAACCTTACTTTTTAAAAAAAAGTTAACAGTTTCAGGTATGCTATTAAAAGAACATAGCACTGGAAGTAAAGCTGTTATGCACATTGTAAACAGTAACATGCACAAGTCACAGATGGGATGTTTTGAAGAATAAATATCTTGGAGATTTGACTTGTGATCACAGAAGGTGTTGACATGCAAGTAATCAAAGAACTAGGATCTTGGTGAATTCATAGTCAATGCACCGTTTTCCAAGAAAACACATTTGGGGCTAAGAATAGATTATTCCACATTTTATTGCTGAAAGGTTCTGCTGTATAATACTCGTTATGAACTTTGTGAATATCATTAATACATGGACATGTGAGCCATTGTCCTATTCTATTTATGACAGAGGTGGAAATCAGCTAGAAGTAACAGCAATAGCCCTCTTGGACTCACCTAGTATGAATAGATCAAATATACCATTCTGCAGATGAACTCTAATTGGATAAGCAGTATTTAGTTCATAGAGCATTCAGTTTTTATTACAGGAGCTTTAACGTATACAATAATCAGTGAAAAGGAAAGGCAATGTGCAGATCAGACTAGAGATCATGATTTCCGTGTCTATATGAGTAAAAATACTAATGTGATAAGACACTAATTTTAAAAAGATGACAGTGTACTGTTTATTCAGGAAGTCTAGATTTTTCTGTATTACAGACAGAGTTTGAATGAATAAATGTGGGGTTTTTTTGGTTCAGAGGCTGAATTTATTATTTGCCAAAAAACTTTCACTCAGCTCTAATTGTAGAAAAGATGTAGAATTATACCAGAAACATTTTGATGTGTCTCTAAATGCTCTAACAGTTGAATATGTTGAATAACATGCAGCTTCTTCAGTTTATCTGATATAAAAATTATAAAAACTAGTGTAAGCAAATTTGAAAATTATATCAATAAAGCACAATTATTGATCCCCAAGATTTATAGTGATAGGTTATCCATTGTTGAGAAGTTCCATTCATTCTGTTCCACTTAAAAAATCCATCTGACCACCTGCATTTCATTGTAGCTAAGATGAGTTTATATTTTTCACCACCAAATGTCCCTACTTATTGTTTATAACTTTAAGTTCTGTACACGAGACCCAAGTAGAGTCTGAAATCTGTAGATAAAAGAAAGGTCTGGGACAGTTTAAAAGACTTACTATACTAAGTTATCCTGTTCATATCAATAGTAGTCTCAGCTGTTGTCTGGATATTTGGCTTAGGGTTGTTAGTGATCTGCATCTACAAGTGTCTGAAGGAAAACAATCAAAAGAAATGCGTTCTATGCCTGAGGAAGCTGTTAGAATCCGCACTAAGATGCAATCATCAGGTTTTTTTATTCACATTACTAAATACCGATTTAAATTCAGATTACCAGAGTCAAATGGCTAGTAGGGTAAATCAGTATGTGACAGAGAAAGAGGTTTACCTGCTATGATGCATGGCACTACATAATAAAACCTGATATTATTGGTAGGTATTATAGGCAGCCAGGTATTAATGAATTTCCACCTCATTTGATAGAAAATTTGAAATAAGAACAAAGGAGGGTCAGGAAAGTGGAACTAAATTGAAAGATGGAACTGCTTTGAAAAGCCTGTGCACTATTGAATAGCTGACGCACAATTTTTTTTTCATTTCTCACTCCTCCCTCCGCAGCGCCTTCACATATGAATATATTAGAAGTGTCTTGTAGCAATCTATTTATTGTAAGAACAGTGTGCTGTACAGAACAATTGTTGTGGTTGACTCCAGCAGAAATCAGATACGCAATATATTACATATATGATGAGAAAAATCAAAGCTAATGTTTTATTCATTGGGAAAGTTTCTTCCATCAAAGATCAGGCTGTTCATTGTCAGTATTGGTCTATGCGTGTAATTGGGGGTGGGCTGCTGATGCTTATGGCTAGAGGTGGAATTTGATATCACAGCATATACCATACAAGCAAAATGACTTTGATAAGTAGCATAAATCCTTCTCTGTAGAACTTCACTGTTTTTAAAAATTGAAAGTTTTCATTACATTTTTAATTTTTCCCTAAAATACCTTTCTGTAGTGTAGGATGCTCCAGATTTAAACTAACACTCCTGATTAAATTCCAAGATCAATACCAACCTAGTTTAAATAAACTCAGGTGCAGTAATATTACGTATCTTCACATACTGTACTTGTGAGTCGTTGGGTAGAGAATACGTTCTGGGATTACAGAGAACAGTCCTTTCTATGGACTCACAAAGGAACTAGCAAGTTACTTATGGAAAAACACTGGCAAGAAAATGAACTATGCAGAATCTTATGAAAGTATAAACAAGCTTAATTTTTAAAATAGAGGATTCAGTATCCAATTTTTGAAACCATCTGTAAGCCATAGTGTTCATTTTGTGGATATGAAAATGGAGAGCAAAATTACCCCACCTCAGATGTGTGCTAGTTTGAAATACTACAATGTTTTCAGTGCTTTCTTGTATGGTCTAATTTGGTAAATTGATGACAAGCACTGGTAGAACTAGTCAATTAGAAAAGGTTGATGTATATTTCCAAGATATTTGCCTTGTAGTCAGCTTGGAAAGATATTTAAAATGACAGATGGTGAGGGTTTAAATAACAGTAAAGCTAAAGAGGCAAACAGGTGAATAATTTTCCCATTAAACTAACTAAGCTGATTTATTTTCAAAAAGTGGCATTTAAAGAATGGCTGCTGAACTTAGTTCCATGTTCACATATTAACTGTTTTCTGAGAATTAATTGCACTGCTGCTGAAGGAGTAGACAATACTCACCAAAACCAGGTATTACGGCCTTTGGAAGAAAAAGCTTTCTAGCATGGGAAATAAATCTGCTCACCTATTGTACATTTTTTTGCATATTGGCAGCATGTAAAATAATGCAGTTTGCTCTTCAACCCCAGGCTTATCCTCACTGTTTGATTTTGTGTGTGTGTGTCTCGTATTTGTGGGATGAAGCCTCAGAGTTCAGATCTAGAATTGAATTCAGATATCCCCAAAGCTCATGGATATTTAGATATGCGATTTTGGTTTCAGTACTAGCACAACTAGACATGTGTAGAGCCAAATTCTATGGCATCTGCAATCATGTGCAGGTATATAATATTAAAAGCAGATTAAATTATTATTTTATCCCATCTTCTTTAGAGCTGTGTAGCATCCATTTGTATTGGCCTCGCTTTTGCAATATGCTGAGTGGCAAGAAACAGTCTGGAAGATTTTACACGTTTCAAAAAAGAAGAGAAGGAAAACAAGGAGAAAATGTGACAGTTTGATGAAAACTTTGTGGTGAAAATAGATGTGAGGTTTTCTTAGTGTTTCCGTAGACAAGAAAGACAATCACAAAGTGACATAATCTGGGCACAAGAACAGAGAAAATAGGAAGGAATGCCAGGCTCAGTGCAGAATCAGACATGAAGTTATATCTGAATGAAATATACAACCCTTATTTAGCTAGTTGTTTTACAGTGTATCAGGGTCATGATTCAAATAGTGTTGAACAAAGACGTGATAGGGCTGGAGAAAGGCTACATAATACCTATCTTTAGGAAGGGGAACAAAGAGGACCCACAGAATTATAGACTGATCATCTGAAATAAATTATTAAATTATTAGTCTGCAAACACCTAGGCTGTGTCTACACTGGCATGATTTTCCGGAAATGCTTAAAACGGAACAGTTTTCCGTTATAAGTATTTCCGGAAAAAGAGCGTCTACATTGGCAGGATGCTTTTCGGAAAAGCCCTTTTTCCGGAAAAGCGTCCGTAACCAATGTAGATGCTTTCGGAAAAAGCCCCGATCGTCATTTTTGCGATCGGGGCTTTTTGTGGAAAAGACTGCTGGGCTGTCTACACTGGCCCTTTTCCGGAACAGTTTTCCGGAAAAAGGACTTTTGCCTGAGCGGGAGCAGCATAGTTTTTCCGGAAAAGCAGCTGATTTCTTACAGTAGATCGTCAGTGCTTTTCCGGAAATTCAAGGGGCCAGTGTAGACAGCTCACAGCTTATTCCGGAAAAGCAGCCGCTTTTCCGGAATAAGTGGCCCAGTGTAGACACAGCCCTAGAGGATAAGAATAATAAGTAATAGCCAGCATGAGAAGAAATCATACTCACTTTAAATACCTGCATGTCCACGGGTACAGCTCCTACTGCTGTAATATTGTTCTAGAGACAAAATGTCTGAAAGTTTTGTTAGATTACAATTCAGATTACAAGGCTCTTTCTTTCTTTCTTTCTTTCTTTTATGCACATGTGCACATATATGATTGTTTGGTTCTGGAAAATATTTGTTGACCACAGAATTAATTGGGTAGGGGAATTTTGTAGAGCTCTATTCCATTTTTTCCTTTGAATACATGTTGATGCCATTTTCCTGTTGTTTTGATCAAGTCTATTTTTATCACTTTGAGTGAAATAAATGTTTGATCTTGTTATCTTTATAACCGCCTACTTGCATAGCATATGGTATTGCTTATAATGTGTGTACTGAAATCTTGTATTTAGTTGTAGTCCCTTTTATTATCATATGAAAGTTCTTTTATTTTATCCCCCTCTACTGCTTTATCTTGTCCAGAGTTTTGATCTTCCTTTTAATTGTGGCAACTTTCTGTATGTTCAGTTATTTGAAATGTTGTTATAGTGATCAGTTTTAGGCCCTGATTCTGCATGAATTTAAACTGTATGAGCAGAACTTTGCACCAACACGTAGCCATGTCTGTACAGTTCTAATTGCTGCATGAGGGCCAAAATGCTCAAAACAAATTATGAAAATTGTAGTGTGTTTGTTTTGGTTTAATTAGTTTATGGATACCAAATATATAATAGCTAAATCTGCTATCGTGGTAATAGTCTTCTGACTCCAGCCCTCCCCAAACATAATAACCTGTTCAGAAGCTTCAGGGGGTAGCCGAGTTAGTCTGTAACAGGCTAAACTTAAAAAACAACAAATGGTCTGGTAGCACTTTATAGACTAACAAAACATATAGATGGTATCATGAGCTTTTGTAGGCACAGCCCAGAAATGGGCTGTGCCAACGAAAGCTCATGATACCATCTACATGTTTTGTTAGTCTATAAAGTGCTACCAGACCATTTGTTGTTTTTTAAGTTTATAATAACTTGTGTTAGGGTACATGAGGAATTATTGCAAATGCTCAGTCTAAGAGATGAACCCGCTGTTCTAAACTCCCAATTCTAGGATTTCTAAGTATTCTAAATCACTGAAGTAATACTCTGAAGTTTTGTTGCAGGGAAGCCTAAGCTACATGGTTTGCTGAGCCAATTAATTTTTTTCTCCATCTCTCCCCTCCTTTGGAACCTGTAAAAATTATTAGCATGACAAAATCTGCATACAGAAATAGATTTCTTAGGCCAGGTCTATACAGCTGCAGGGCAGCACAGCTTCACAGGTGATTAATCAGCCCCACCCAGTCAGAGGGTCAAGGCTCCATGCACCCAGCTGACTGACTGGGCAGGGCTGATTAATCACCTGTGAAGCTCTGCTGCCCCACAGCTTAGAGGGGAACACTGATCTACACTAGACCTGGAAGGTTAGCTTAAGGTATGCAACCCCAGCTACGTATTCTATGCAGTTGGAGTTGGCTTACCTTAAGCCGAGTTTGGCACCTTCCCCACTGCGGGAGGCTGACAGGAGCAAATGCTTCTGTTGACTTCCCTTACTCCTTGTGACTGCAAGGAGTAGAGACGCTGGCTGGAGCTGCCTTCAGCTTTTGATTTACGGGTCTATACTAGACCTGCTAAATCAAACACCAGAATGTCACTCTCCAGTGCAGCAAGTGAAGACATTCCCTTACTTATTCAGGAATTCACTTCCCAAGTCTTTGAGCATACTGACATCTTGAAAATTGTAATTAAAATATTTTATAACATACAACCAGCAATTGGTAGAAAACTCTCCATGCACAAATAGTTACTAACCACCACTACCACTGGTAGAAAATTAAAATGCCTCCCCAACTAAGTTCTTAGCAAATCCTTTAAAAATAATTAATCTAAATCCTTACTCAGGTGAAAGCTCAATAAACAGATGGGCCTTCCAGCATGCCCTGAAGATCAACAAATTCAGACTTTGGGAGACTAACAAAGAAGTACAGGTTTTGAGCTAAGAAACCTCTACCAAAAATGCCTTTTCTCCTAGGCTATGTCTACACAGCAGACTTATTTTGGAATAACTGACATTATTCCAAAATAACAAAGAGTGCATCTACATAGCAAGCCATTATTCTGAAATAATGGTGAGCAGGAGGACTTCTTACTTTGACTCCTGTAACCCTAATTTTACAAGAAGTAAGGTAAGTCAAAGGAAGAGTGTTCTTCCTTTGACTTCCTGCTGTGTTGACAGCACCAAAAGCCAAATTAAGCTATTTCTAGTTCAGCTATGCAGTTGACGTAGAGGAAGTTGCGTAGCTTAATTCGACTTTAGCCCTGCTGTGTAGACATGCCCCAAGAGTTTAAATCTTGATGCTAGTAACAGAAACACCTTTGCCATTTGTAAACATTACAAAGCTTTAAGAAAAAATGCAGTTTAGAAGTCTAGTCTGCTTGTTGATTTTATGTAATCTTGTTGGTACCACTACAATGGATGCTATCTTGATAGCCAGATGGGGAGAAGTGGCATTTTAAAATAGCCAGGATCTGTTTTGTCTCCTACCCTAATACAGCTTTCTACCCCTTACCAGCAACTGTTAGTGGTTCCAGTAGTAATGTAAATAATAAGGAAGGTAAGAGAGAATTTTTTCTTTGACAGAGAAGAAAGCCCTGTTTATATTGTAAGGTAAAATCAAAAGAGAAAGTGGAACCTTAGCAATTCTGAGAACAACACAGATGGATGAAGAAAAGAAGTTATAGCAGTGATAAAAACTAATTCTAATAAAACAATACAGTACAATGTATTGTACATATACTGTATTGAAGGCAATGCTTTTGATTTACTTCAAAGGAAATATGTCAACATAAAACATGCTTTTTGGTGTGCCTAGCTTTTCAGTTAATCTTTCATTGTATTCCTAATTAAAAATGGTCAGACATTTTTGAAGAGTTTTGTTACCAAAAATGCCCAAACCAAAATTATTCATAGAAAAGAGTTGATTTTGATGAATTTCCTGACTTGAAAAAAATGTAGGGGATTTTTTTAAATTGTTGAAACATTCCATTTTGACATTTTCAACAGAAAAAGTTTTGATTTTTTTATTCAAAATGCCTTTTTATTTCAATATCTAGCTAAAGGTTAAAACAGAAGATAAAAAGTCACAACTGAAACAAGAAGTTTTGAAATTATAAAAATGAAACTTTTCAATTGACCCAAATCATTTTATTTTGGTTTGTCGGTTCATGAAAATTTTCAGGATTTTAACTTTTCATCTTGATTCAGGAAGATAAAAAATTCTGATATCTCAAACACTGTGAGAACTGTTTTCTACTTAATCCTGTTTCTAATACATGCCCTAGAAAAGAAACATGTGTTTTTAAATATTTGAAATATTTGAACTTGGGGGATCAAGAGAGAGATTCTAAATTTTAAGAGTTAAATGAGTCCATAAACTGAATCTAATGTACTATACACAAAACAGCTGATGGATTTACAAAACTTCCAGCTGCATGAAAATAACTAAACATTGAGTGCTATATATTTCTGTAGAGCATGGCAGGCACCTTGCTATTCTGAAGTTACCTAATCACATTCAAATCACATTTTTATATATAGGTATGCAAGGTTACTCTATGCTTATGAATTTCATAGCTTAAGTGAATTCCTCCAGTGTATTTGCCACTTGTATTTCAAGAGTAATGCATTTTCCTTGAACATGTCACAAACAATCCAGTCAAAATTTGCCTGCACATGAATTTGTTTTAAATCATAAATATGCGTGACTGAGTATTCAAGAAATATGGAGGAAAAGCAGGTCATAGACCATTTAGTAGTCATAAGACTGAGTGATCAAGCTTTTGCTTTGGTCATTTCTACCGTGTGGGACTCACAGCATCCAAAAATTTGCTACCCCTATCTCCTCCCCTCTTTTATATTAAAATGTCTGTAATGCTTTCTCCCCAAAGATTGTGTTTTCTCTTGATCACTGTCTACCCCATTTAGGGCACCTCTCACTTTTAGTGTTGATGACTATGTTCAATTGGCTCTTAAATATTTTATCCTTCTGCTTTAATGCTGTTTTAATTGAACTGTATTTTCACTGTTTATTCAACACCCCCAAACATTTTCGTTGGGAGGAATGAGTTAGATAAATAAATAATAACAATTATTAAACACAGATAAGAGCCTAGCAACCTAACCCAACATAATGAATATCAAACATACTCCCTTTAGAAGTGTACTGAATCTTCTGGGAGAGAGAGGACCTTTTTCATAAAACCATTATATATTTGAAAGCCTTTTCACTACCTTTCCACCCAGAAATGGAGTGTTTGAAAGGAACATCTAGGCTATTTTGACAGTTCATTATTGAACCCACATTGTGGACTTGATCTGTATGCAATGTGTCAGTGCTGGAAAATAGGAGATCTTGGACCAGAAGGATTTTGTCTCCCATGCTTTATACACACAACTATAACAACACAAAATGCACACAACAGACACTGGTTAAATCTACACAGCTCTGAATAGAGAAGAGGAGAGGAAGGATGATCAGGTGAGCAGAGCCCTCTGCTGGCACTAGGGAGGTTCAGGTTGAATTCCCTGTTCTGCCATAGGTTCCCTATATGACCTCGGGCAGATCACTTAGGGTATGTCTAGACTGCATGGCTCCATCGACGGAGCCATGTAGATTAGGTTTCTAGACACAGGGAAATGAAGCGGTGATTTAAATAATCGCCGCTTCATTTACATCAAAATGGCTGCCGTGCTGTGCCGATCAGCTGTTTGGCGGCACAGCGCAGTAGTTTGGACGCTCCGTGGTCGACAAGGGCTTCCCTTGTCGACCACCCCGTTATGCCTCGTGGAATGAGGCTTACTGGGGCGGTCGACAAGGGCTTCCCTTGTCGACTGCGGAGCGTCCAGACTACCGCACTGTGCCGCCAAACAGCTGATCGGCACAGCGCAGCAGCCATTTTGATGTAAATGAAATGGCGATTATTTAAATTGCCACTTCATTTCCCTATATCTAGAAACCTAATCTACATGGCTCTGTCGACGGAGCCATGTAGTCTAGACATACCCCAAGTGAATATCGATACAGCTGTGATAGGGATTCTCTCAGCTGTAGTCAGCAGAGGGCCTAGCCAATGCCAGTTGTCTGAGCCCTGTAATCCTAACTCTATCAACCCAGGCTTTGAGACTCGATGCTGATTGCTGTGTAAATGTACCCATACTAGTAGTTAATGTCTTCCTGTGTATTACTTGCCCACCATAAAACGGGCATAATAGCACTTTCCTACCTCACAGAGCTGTTGTGAGGTTAAATCCTGTAAAGACTTTGAGGTGTTCTCTACAGCGATGGCGATCATATCAACATATTAACAGCTAGACAGACAAATTCACAGGAAAATAAGACCAAACATCAGAGTGCAGGCTCAGAGCAAATTCATGGTATATTTTAAAGGACTAAGCTTCCATGCATCTGTGGTAAATCTCCAATTTTTAATTTACTTTTAATAAAAAGAATAAATGTTTCACCACAGACTTGTATATGATTATTATCATTCAGCTATGAGAACTAATGTATACTCTGTATTTTGAAGAATTTGTTTGTGGATTTGTTTTTGCAAAATAAAATCATACTTTGCAATTACCTACAGGTACCAAATTTTGCATAAGCAGTCCTCCCCTTAAATTAGCTGAATGCACTACTTTTTACACCGGAATATACTGTGTGAAAAGTTTAAATAATTATTTTTATTTTTCATCGCAAAAAAAGTCATGACTATTATGATTAGTGTTTATAAAAATATTTGCTAACAAAATTAAAATCGAGTCACCTATTCAACTGTCATTATAGTGCAAAGAAAATTTTTACTGTTACAAATCACAAATTTCTTCAAATTAGTTATAGAAAGAGTAGTGGAAGCTTTATGACTTTCTGATTTAGATGTACTATGCATGGTAATTATTCAATAAAATTATGTTTGAAATTGAAATACTACAAATTTAAAACTGCTCTTTTACTTCCCCTTTGCAAGCACATTAGTAAAAATTCTATTACATATATTTAATTTCTTGAACTTTCCTATAAGTGTAATCTATGCAAAATGACTTAATGTGGTCAATGATGGGCCTCACCTGCAAGTTGCTTATCTTTCAGGGTTTTGTTAGTTAAAAATAAACTTTAAAAATTGTCACCTGGAAATTGGTAATTGATTCTTGTTAGAGGATAAATGAAATTTGAGAACTTTTTGTTTTGTTTTGTTAAATACCAGCTTAACAGTCACTAAAATAATTAAGGTTCAACTCTGAATTTTTCTCTCTCATACAATTAATTCCTAATTATTTATACACATTTAATGTAACCAGCAGTTTTAATACAAAAAAAGGAAAGAATTAAGTTATAATACCAGTATATTTTAGCAAATTAAGCTATAAATGCTAATAATATTTTTCAGGGTATTGAGTTCAAATATATAAAACAGAAAACCAAACATTTTGAATTACCTTAGGGAAAGGATCAATATATTTATTACAATGTGTGACATATTAAAGTCCTGAAGATGTGCCCTCGGACAAATTCTAATCTTGCTGCTCAAATATCTTTAATTTGTTCATCTGCCTCTTGTACTGCTTTTTAAAACTGCCCATCTACTTAATTGAAAATGTGAAAGTAATGTTTGTTCATGTTATTGGCAACATCATTGTCTAGAAGGCCAGAACACATGACCTTTTTTTTTTTTTAGCAATTGTTATATCAGGGAAATGAAATATCCCTCATTCTTTAGCACTTAGCTGTTATTACTGATTTTATGGTGATAGGCAGCACTACAAAAACACAAAGACACATAGTGAATGTCTGTTTTCTATAGAAAGGGACCCTCCTGCCCTAATCCTTTCACCTAGTCTGTAACTTCCATTTTATCTGTATTCCTCTCTACTCTGCAACTCTGCACCCACTACTTCCCACAAGTAATTCCCACAGCTCCATGGATTCTGTAGGCAAGACACTCAACTCCTCCCTTCTTGCTTCCATGACTTTGCCACCCTCGTGTGTTCTCTATGCCCCAGTGTCTGGTTCCAGTTAACTGCAGTGGATCCCACTACTCTCTACATCTAGCAATGACAGATTTTTCCATCCTTACCTTAGTTTTCTCAGGTTGAGGTTTCTTTTTTTGGTTTTACATTTGTTCAGTTGCTTTGCAGTTTCCCGCAGGAGGTACTGCATTCACATTGTACTTCTGCTTTTACACGTTGATAGAAATATTCCTTCTGAGATTTTCTGAGGGCTTCACTGCATTCAGGCAAGATTTTGGCTTGTTTACCTCTTCATCCTTCCATTCTGACAACAGTACCAATCGAGAGAGGACTTTTCCTGAAAGATTAGTCTAAGGATGGAGATTATCCCAAAGCAGTGATTCTTTTAAGGGCTTTCCCAACTTTCTCCTCGTCATGTCACACTGGATAGCCTGTTGCCTGCTGATATTCACCCTGGTCACAGTGAATTTCTTCTTTTTCCTTCTAAGCCTTCCACTTTCTTTCTTTCTCCACTGCTGTTGACAGTGCGAAACTTCTTGTCTACTATACTTTCAGTCTCAATATTAGCTTTGATTCTCCCCTTCACTTCTCCCCAAATATCCAGTGTGCACTAAATCTTTTTTCCTTGTTTCCCCAAAATATTTAGAAAATCTTACCCTTCTTTTCTGACCTGTTGTCAAAATCACTCCTGTTTGCCCTTGTCTTCTGCCTGACTGCTGTAATCTTCTCCCCTATGGGTTCCCAGTTATCAGTATTGTATCCATCCAATCAATTCAAAATGCACAGCTAAAGTGTTCTTTTTTTTTGCCTCTTAATCAGATCATTTCGCTTTCCTCTTTCAGTCACTCCACTGGCTTCCTCTTGCCCATCATATCAAGTTCTAGTCTGCACTGTCAAGGCTCTGCTAAGCTCCATGTCAGCCTATCTCCAGAACCCATCTTCCATGTTTCCCCAGTCCAGCTCTAGGTCAGCTTTTAGGTCCCTTTCACTATCTTCTTTTTTTTCCTTTTCTTTGCTATCTTCCTTTATGGTGCCCCTGTGCATGGAATGTCTTTCCAAACTCCATGTTCCAGGCTCCCATCTTCTCTTGCAGAAGCTCCTAAATACCCACTTTTCTTCAAGGGCCGCAACATAAACCAGTGAAAAATCTTATATTAAGGAAAGCAAAAAACACCTTCTTCTGGCTCTTTTGGTTTGTCTTGTACATGATATGGAGATCCTGAGTTAATTAGTTTCTTATACAGATCGTATTACATTGCTAGTAAAAATGATCATATTAGCATTTTGAGCTTCACATTGTGTCTGAACACCACCTCTGTAAAAAGGATTTATTTACTGTATGCGCAAGATATTTCCTTTGGAGTGGACCTTATGCTGCAATTTAAGAGGCCTACATCAGCATTCATGTCCAAGCAGTTTGTGTGGAGCTGCAGCGTGCAAAAATAGCAAAAGGAGAAGTAGGTGGTTGTTAAACTGAACAAAGCGCATATAGGAATAAGCTATTCAGCTTGTACTACTTTCTCCTCTGAGAAAGCCTGCTTGCTCCTGCACTGTGATCTAAATGGAAAAAATGGGCTATTTGAGTTAGTATGGGAATGTCAGTATAGCATAATCCCTGGTTACTTTGACTTCATCTTAAGTCTGTTCCCTTCCCACACTTTTCCCTCCTCCCCACATCCACTGTTGCAAGTAGCCACTCTTTATTATACAAAGTAGATTGTGTTTCTTAATTTGGGAGGCACTTGTGTTCCTATTGGGATGCGAGTCAGTTAACATTTTTCGGATTTCTCTTCTCTGTAAAATTTCATGTTTTTATGCCTGGTGTAGAGGATGGAGAGCTATCTCTATCTCTATCTCTGTCTCTCTCTAATCTGGTGGGATTGCATGGTTTGCTATATAGTTACTGCCTGAGAGCCACAGGACAAAGATTTCTGATGGAAAATCATGCTGATCTGTTTTAGTTGTTAGTAAAAGTTGCAGTTTGGTAATTTGCTATCTGTTTAATGGGAAGAGCTGAATAATAATAAATCACAGCACATTTATTGTGGATTAAGGAGAGTTAATCTAAAGAAACCAATACTGATAAAAGGTTTTAACTTCACTGAATGATATTTATATTCTAAAACTAAAACCATGACTATCTAACTTGAGCTAAAAGAGTCAGGACTTATAGTGGGAGAATGTAACAGACTCATGTTCTCACTGCACTGCATGCTGAGGATGGCATGTAACACACTGACCTTTCTGTGGTCAGAAGTTCATCTTGAGCATCTAAGATCAACAACAATTTAAATGATAGGTGTCAGTGGAGAAGCTACCTTTCTTCATACAAATACATACAATAATTGTACCACAACAGTACATAAACCTTTGCATTTTAACGCAATGAACTCCTAAAATACTTTAGCTTAATTCAAGGCTTGTCCAGGATAGTGTGGATATTGTCATATCTCTAATGCCTATACCACATTATAAGCATCACATAGGTGTGAAGACTGCCATCTGGGACTGAACCAGGCAACCTTTAAAGCTAAAACTATGAGTCTGGTTAGCTTGAGTTAAAGAGAAGGCCCAGCCAAAGAGTTCGCAGGGCCCAAGGCAGCCCACTGTGTTTGGCTGAGCCACACAGCTGTTTGGCTCCCAGTATCGTGTGGTTCAACTTTTGGATACGAGAGGAATCAGTAAAAACACCCCAGATAAACTCTTTTTAACTTTATTATGCACAGAATAGTAAAGGAAAGCAATGCACGGTTACACAGATCTATTTCAATACACAGGATAGTTAGCACAGACAGTAATATAACACCTACACCCAGGATAATACCCAAGATACTTGATTTTAAGGATAGAGATATACATGTACTTATTTCTATAAATCCACAATGCATCAGTTGGTAGGAACAAGTACAGCTTCTAGTTGCAGCGAGTAAGGTAGTGGGAACCCCTTACCCAGTCCCTCCCACCAATTACCTTTTCTGCACCAACTTTTATAGCAAAGCGAGACTTGACTTGGTTGTTCTAGTAAAATTTACCAATTAATTATGTATTGTATATGCCCCTCTTTTGTACACATCCTGGTAATCAAACTACACTATACTTAATTGATAGTTCTATGGCTGCATCAGTGATTTTTGCTCATTAGCATTGTTATGTACCAGTACCGGGTTACTCCCAATGTTCTTGGCACGGTTTCTTTATACCAATATTCTCAACGCACTATTGTTTAACGCACTCCTGACTTTCAAAGGTCAACCTCAGCCTGGCCCACGTGCACTAGGCTTGAATCAGGCCTGGTTTGCTTTGTTAGAAGCCTCACTTTGGTCAAGGCAGCTATCGTTAGTCCGGTCAAAGCAGGGCTGGACACTGCAGACATTATTATTTTGGTCAAGACGGGGTTGTTCAGGCTCTCCTACACCCAGTCAGGGCAGTGAGTGCACAGCTGGGTGGGCAGAGCTGGGAGCTGGGCAGCATGGGGCCCTGAATGCTTGGGGCCGCGGGGCCCTGAATGCGCGGGGCCCAAGGCAATTGCCTTGCTCACCTTGCCCAAAGGCCAGGCCTGCTAAAGGGGCAGGTTTTACAATGGGAAAATGTAACAGACTTGCATTCTCACTGCACTGCATGCAGAGAATGGCATGTAACACACTGACAACTGAGTTGTATATTTTCTATTATCAGAAGAAGCTCGTCTCAAGCATCTGAGATCAACAGCAATTTAAATTTCCTTTATGCGATGGCTGCCGATTTGGCCAATAATAGGAATTTAACTGCTAGAGCTAAATAAATGCACGTGTGCAGCTTAATCTGAAAAGTTCCGTAAGTAGGAGGGTGTGGAGGGCTGCAACAGACTAACACCCTCCATGGGCCAGGTACAGAAGAGGATATGTAATCCTGAGTAGTGGGATATGTAAACACTAGTATAGAGTTGGGGCTGAGAGCTGTTTTTGCACAAAATTGAGAGAGAGATCCTTAAAACATACTGTCTATTGACAAAGCTGCTCTCATGGAGTTCTTAACGTTCTTATGAATTGCTGACTGGCATTTTGATCTGGTTCTTCCATGTATTTCATTGGTTCTGATGTATTTGTTCATTTAGCAGTGACCTCTAAAATCTCTGATCACTTACACTGTACTTATGCTCTGTCGGACTTAAGAATAATGCATGATTTGAATATAAGATGTCCTTTTATGTATACTGTGAGGATGAGAACAAAAAAAGTGGATGTGTGCTCAGCTTTAATAAATATTAAGTAACATTCATAAATCTTGTTTTCTAACAGTGGGCTCGATGTACATATTCTGAGAACTCTTCTTCCATGTCTATTTGTTTTGTATAGCTGTAAGAAAATTAATGGCAGTTTTAGTTTATAGAATATAGATGGCTTTTTTTGTTTGTTTTTTTGGATTTGCACTTCCAGAAATTCACTTTGAATTTCAAGTTCACATACACTCCAAAGTTTAATGCAAAGCTCAGCTGAAGCCATCAAGTCTGTGAATGTTTTGTGGTCATAAATTAAACACTTTCCCTTGTAGTTTATGTCCCCATCTTTGACACATCACTAGTGCTGCTGTTCCTGAGGATGAGCAATCTGCAAGATGACTTTCTCAGAATTATCAGTTTCATGAGTGATGTTCAGATTAGGCTGCTGAATATTGTATTGGCTGTACCACAGTGTCAGTGTCAGAACTATTGTTTTGTGGAAGGAGACATCTCAGATTGGCATTGCTGAAGATGTCTATGATCATTAATAGTAATCAAAACACTGGACAAACCAGGATTTCACATATAGGATCCATCTAATCCAGCATCCTTTCTCTAGCAGGCTCAACTGGATCTTTCAGGGGAAGACAAGTGTCCTTCTGTCCTTCATAGTGTTCCTATCTTGAAACCCCTTGATACCCTCTAGACTTTTTGCACACTACTCAATTACTCTTTAATACACTTTATCCAGCAATTTGCCTGTGACACCTGCCCTGTTGGGTGGTCTTAAAGACTGAACTATTTTAATGAAGTGTGGGTTCTCAATCATACAGAAAGGAGAGTTTGTTGCATAAACAAACTAGGCAATTTTGTAATCAATTACCTCTTTTTGTAATCTGCTGGTTCTTATCACAAACTTATCAATGGTTGTTTCTGGGTGATGGAGATTTTTTCCTTTTTGCTACAGATAATATACTGTGGCTATGTGACATACGTGATGTGATTGAAACACTATCATTGGCAGGTAATTCTGAAACTATAGAAAATGATGGTGATCTTGAAGATGGATAGTCTTCAAATCCTGTATGTTAACAATGGATTCTCCTAAACAAAATAAGTCAATGCAGTTATTTAATTTTTATTACCATACTGCTCACTTAATATTACTCACTGAATTCACTGACCCTCAGTACTACTTTTAAGTAAGGATGTTAAGTATCACATTATTGACTAATTGTGTACTCTATGCAATTTATATTGAGTACATGATTAGTTGATAAGGGCCCCCCACTGCAGCTCTTCAGTTTAAATGTAGTAGGAGCTGGGCGTGCATCCCCCGCACCGGCTCCTGCTCCCTTCCCTTGCTGTCCCTGATATAGAGGCAGCGGGGGGGGAGGGGGGGGAGAGGGGGCGCGAGTACTCGGGTAGTCAACTACTTGACTAGTCACTTACATCTCTGCTTTAAAGATGGAATTGTAAAAGGAAGATCTGCTTATTTCAACTAATTATTTTTTATCACAACTGTATAAAAAAAAATGATAGCACCATGGAGTAGCAACTATATTCTTTGCCCAAACATGAGAATTCAAGAATAGTCCAGAAGGAAGATAGGCAGTCCTTAAGAAAGAAGTAAGAAATAAAAAAGTTTAACCAACCTGCAGATAATGCATGTTCAGACACGTTCCATTCATTATTGTCAGTGCAGCTGCCTCCTGTGAAGGAACACTTCTCGTAGTGTTGTTTCATTTGGGTAACCAGGCCTTGCATTTCTCTGTTGCACTGTTTGCATTTTGCACACATGCTTGTCTTACCACAGGTAGAGGATCTTTATTAAAATATTCTGCAGTTGGGTCTCTTTTATGGCCTGCTGCCATTATAGGCTTTCCCTTCTAGTGAGAGAATGGTATGGTAGATGTCAGACCAATGAAGGCTACACTCAGAATGACCTCAAGAATTCTGGAAAATGCTGCTCAGATAGTTTCACATTTGTTTCTCCTGCCTGTCCATCTCTTCTCACATTTATCTCCAGGCTTTTTTCCTTGTCCAGATCTGTTCTGCCTCCAACAATCTTTGAACTATGCATTGAATTTTTTGAAACGTTGCACTTTTAGAGAGAGGTAAGGGATTGACTCTGTGTACACAAGTTGGCAGAGGGACAATAGAGCTGAGGTCTGTTACTTTCACATTTATGTATGTATATATGTAACAAGCATGATATCTCTGGAGACACAAATCCATAGTCTAAGAACTGCAAAACTAAGCATCTCTGGTGATATCTTCTAGACTGAGCACTGAGTCCCATTGGGTAGATAGAAAGATTAACCTACATAATCTACACAGAAGCCTCTAGGACCTCATAAAATTGGGTCCCTAATCCACAAGCTATTGGAACTCATTTACAAAACTTTTTATAGACTCATAGAATCATAGAATTGGAAGGGACCTTGAAAGGCCATCAATTCTAGTCCCCTGCCCTCATGGCAGGACCATGCGTCATCTAAATAACCTCAATAGATGTCTATCCAACGTGCTCTTAAATATCTCCATCACAGAGATTCCAAAACCACCCAAGGCAATTTATTCCACTTTCACATTTTCAACCATTTCCTACCTATTTGTTAAACTCAAATCTAGAACAGCTTCCCCCCCAGTAGCTTTCTCAAACTTCTGAAATAAAAAATTGTCTCCAGTGCAGTCCAAGAATTTATTGGATAATCTGTGCCCTGTGCCCTCCCACCATATGTTTTAAACATTACCTGAACATACTGTCTCATACTATAAAATTATAATTTATAATCTGTATTCCATGATGAGATATCTATTAGCTATAATGTATCTTAATTAAAACTATCTTTTTATAGTTTTTCCTCACAAAGTATTTTATAAAAAATATTTAAATAAAATAATTGGATTTTTAAATTTTTTTAAACATTGATTTTTTTTACTCTTACTTTGACTCTCTGTTGGCTTATCTATTGTTATTTACACAGATATGTGTGGTTTATTTTATGCTTAAAAGAATGATTCTGTTATTTTTTAGTCCTGGGGGAATTCTGCAATTATTGCATTGGGAGTCATAGTAAAATTGCAGAATTCCCCCAGGACTGATTCTTCAGTAAATATTAATGAGCTCTAATAACATACAGTAGAATGGGATTACTGTGTTATATTCCTTCTTCATTTCAGACTGGGGAAATTGTAATAGGTGGTAGAAGTGGGCACAGAAGTTGTTGCAGGTTGGATGCACTGTGGTAAAAATCAGATTACAGAAAGAGTTGACATTTGTAAATCATTTGCACATATATTTTCCTGAAAATACATTGTACAGAAATTCCATGGGAGGCTTTGGCAGGAGTCCTTAGTCACAAACCACAGAAAATATGAGCAAATACTTCAGGGTGGGTTATAAAAAATAATAGCCAAGAGGACAGTCCCTCATCCACATACATGAGAAACCCAAAGGTCTGTTTGTTCAACTGCCAGAGGACTCTGTCAGGGAGCCAAACAGTGCTCGTTGAAAAAATATATTCATTGAATAGCTTTTAGAGTTCTGTCATTACCACCTGAAGAGGAGAAAAAATTTTTTTTTTCCCAAATGAAGCCACAGGGAGAATTTAGAGAGGCAGAATTATTTATGCAAGTTGGTCTTTGGTGGGGTCACCAGAGCCAACATTCCTACTTCTTCTTTGAGTTGTGTCTCTGTGGGCACTCCACTTTAGGTGATAATGTGTCCGGCACCATTACTCGATGATTTATGGTAGCAGTGGCCGCATGGGTCACATGTGCACAATAGGTGTCTCGTGGTGCCATTGGTGCCGCATATAACGCATGTAGAACCTGAGCCCCACACTGCCTTCTCAACCATCCTCAACTGAAGAAGGAGCAAAGGGAGAGTGTGAGCACTCTACCTAAAACCATTAAAATAGCTTATAGATTAACAATTAGATAAGTTGCTAATAGAGAGAGTTCTAATTAGAGTTAGTGTTAGTGTTAAAACAACCTTCACTTAAGTGACAGTTACTAGTTAAAATGCCAGGGTCCCCAGGGTTCAAACGATGCATATCCTGCCATGATGCCATGCCCATTTCAGATGGGCATTCTTTGTGTGTACACTGCCTGGGTGAGGGACATATTCCCCAGAAATGCTTGCACTGCAGTAACCTGAAAGCCAGACCCTGACAGGAGAAGGATCTCTGACTTAAATTTATCTTGATGGAGAAGTCTCTCCAGCCTGTGGAGGACATGGCCAGCCTCTCTGGGCACTCCTCAAAATGGAAAAGAAGACCCATCCTCTGAAACCTCCCACCCCCCCACAAAAAAAAGCACAGAGGGGTCTGTGAAAGCAGAGGTGCTCTCTTGCAAGGTTGCTAACCCAAGGCCCTCTTACTCTCTGGGGAGCACCTAAAATGCTCCAAGCACCTCTGCCACCACTAGGGTCAGAAAAAAGAAATGGGGGTCAATGCACCAACACAAATATGCCTCCTCTGCAGCACTGAGTTTTCTGGTATGGGACTTGTTTCAGGCACCATGCCTCCACCACTGACACTGACAACTCACTCAGCAGACACCACTGAGTTGGCACTGAAGTCACTGACCAAACTAAAATACTGGTCAGCATTGATTCCGTCCAAGAAAAGGGAAGAATCCATGACACTGACTACTCAGAAATCAGCACTCACTTACAGTCTCTGCTGCATCAGAGAGACTTAGAAATCTCATCTGCACCACGCTCCCCAGTATTCAGTGCTCCAACACAGACTCCAGAGAAGCTAACAGGCCAGTATACTTGACATGCCTCTCCAGTGATGAGGAAGATGAGATGCAGGGACTGTACTCTCTACCTCCATGTCACTCCTCACCTAAGGCCCTCTGACCAATATGGAGTCACGTGGATGTACCTCTCTGGATTTCCCAATGCAATGGATGCTTGGGGAACACTGGAGCTCCTATAGGGGGCCATCATTCTAGACTATCCTCAGCACTTGGATGTGAACTGCATGCTAACCCAGCATCTCCCACATTACAGCCCTTGGACATACAGGAAGGGGAAGAGAACACAGACACAGACCAGATTACATCTCCTGTGCACAATTCATCTTCCTCCCCAGATGAAGCAAATACAAATACTGCAACCTGCATCTACTTCCAAGATTTCCCTTCCCAACAACGAGGCCATCTTGGATCCTGTGGAGATAGTTTGGCAGACAGCTGCTTGTATTCCACCCACCTGTGAAAGAGAGGATAGAAAATACTATGTACCATTCAAGGGAGCAGACTTTCTATTTGTGCATCTACCTCCCCACTCCATAGTTGTTGAGGCAGTAAACTTCTGTAACAAACAGCCTTAATTCAAGGTTACACTTTATAACAAACAAACAAAAAACCAACACAGAAGATTTTACTTGTTCAGATGCAAAGTTTATTCCTCTGGCACCTTCCGTTTTGAGTGTCCAATTATTCAGCTCTACTGGCCAAACATGACTATGACAACTATGAAAAACTTGTTCAGTTCACGTGTGAACTTCCAAAGGAAAAGCAGACACAATTCCAGGCCATTCTCACCTTGGGTCATCTCACATCCAAAACAGCCCTTTAGGCATCATTAGACACAGCAGACAGAAGGACAGCTACAGTAATGTGTTTAACCTCATGGCTTCAGGCCTCAGTGATATCAAAAGAACTCCAGACAAAAGCAGAGGACTTAACTTTTGACTGGGAACTACTCTTCTCCCAGAAGAAGGGCAAGGTGCTTCATTCAGTGAAGGACTTGTGTGTCACTCATTGCACTTGGGGATTTACAACCCCCTGCTAAAAGGAGATACTAACCATATCAGAAAACTAAAGACTCCTCAAACAACAGGCAACAACAATAGTGACTATATGATAACTAATGCTAATGTCAACAATTGTAAATTACTGTTACCTACTTCTTCCTAATATCTGAGATTTCCTTCCCTTGAGAGATATCCTCTGTGTAAGAGGATACTATGACATCATCTGGAAGGAGGGTCCCAACAATGGGATCATTTCACTCTGCTCCACTTTGATGTTCCTCTTTCCCGAGGCTTTCAACCTCCTCAACAGCACAGAGGCTGTCAGACCACTCTGATATATCATGGAAAGTTGCATCTATGTACTTTTCTGTCTCCCTTAATCCATCCAGTTCAGCCACTCTGGTCTCCAGAACCTGCATTCTCTCTCTTTCTCTCTCTCTCTCTGAGACTACGTCAACACTTCCTGTTTTTTTTGGCAGAAGATATGCAAATCACACTCTCATTTGCATATCTTCTACTGATCCTTTTTGCGGAAGAGATTTTGCTGCTAAAAAGCCTCATGTAGACGGGGCCATTTGTCAGAAAAAACCCCCTTTTTCACAAGATCCTGTAAACCTCATTTTTTGAAGAATAAGGGATCTTGCGAAAAAGTTTTTTTTTCCGATAAATGGCCCCATCTACACAGGGCTTTTTAGCGGCAAAACCTCTTCCACAAAAAGGATCGGCAGAAGATATGCAAATGAGAGAGCGATTTGCATATCTTCTGCTGGAAAAAAAATGGCTGTGTAGACGTAGCCTGAGGGCCATGAATTTCTTGTGCCAAATGCACCATAACTGTGTC
Source organism: Rafetus swinhoei (assembly GCA_019425775.1). NCBI lineage: Eukaryota > Metazoa > Chordata > Testudines > Trionychidae > Rafetus > Rafetus swinhoei. The sequence goes on from CM033424.1 coordinate 226,365,674, forward strand.
TTCAGGGGTCACAACTGAAAATATCAAATTCAGGGCAAACAGCTGAGAAATAAGGCAGACAACAACCAAAGCTAGTGGCTGTTCTCCCATAAGATAAACCAAGCCAGTAACAAAAATACAACTTCTGTTTCCCCACACTGGCTAACAAGAAGTCATAAGAGCAGTTTCCTGAGGCATTCCAGTTTTTTTATCACCATCCAAAACACTGAATTTAAATTTGAGTTCTTTAAAACGAGCCTTGTCAAATAACAGATTCTTCTGATCCCAAAGGACCAGCGATACACCAAGGTTAATGTACAACTCAGACCCAAAAATCAGACTATTGCCGATACTTTAGTATCTAAAATGTAAAGGTTTATTTACAAAAAAAAAAAAGTGGGAATTAAATTTTGTTAAAGGAATCAAATATGTATTATCATTACAATGTTCTTGGTTCAGATTAACAGCAGTGATTGAATAAACTGCTGCCTTAAGTTAAGTCTCTAATTACTTTCAAATCATTGGAAGGATCTCAGTCCTTTAGTTAGAATGCTCCCAGTGGTATAAGCCCATAGTCCAGAGGTGTGAGCAGAAAAGAGGCAAAATGGAGGTGATTCCAGGGCCTTTTATAGCTTCTGCTGTGTGGCGAGAATCTCATTGTTCTTGCTATGGAAAATTACACTAACAAGATGGTGTTTGGAGTCACATGGGTAAGTCACATTTCCATGCATAATTTTATACTTAATCACAGCAGTGGCCATTACCTGTACTTCAGATGGAATGTTCACAGTTAAGTCCCTTCAATGTAGATGGGCATCTCCTATAGGCCACTGAGAGATAAGCTTCTCTTGGAGCCTCTTAATTTGACTAGTCCCTTCAAAGTGTGCTGGCTAAATACCTTGAGAGTATTACCCCAGGAGCAAACAGCCAATACTCTTAACTTCAAATACCAAAATGATATATGCATAAAAAATAGAATAATCATGCTCAGCAAATAATAACCTTTCCATAGAAACCTTATCGGAAAACCTTTTTACAATGTTTGTTGTAAACATGTAACAGCAGTTGCAATAATGATACATCTTCTATATATTTTAGAAACTTTGTCAGTCTGTGAGTCCATTTGTTCAGGGATCCTAAATGGCAAGAGCTTGGAACACCAAATTTGTTATGCAGCTTCCTGTTATCATAACTTAAAGCAAGGTTAGGGTTTGGTTGTGCCGGGATAATGGGATGTGTATGGAATGTGATTGCTTTGCATTAAATGGAAAGGGTGGGCTGTGAGAGCAGGGACGATTATACTCACAAATGATCATAAAGGGGCAAGCAAGCATGGAGGACAGTTATACTGGTGAATGGTCAACAGAGCAGCAAATGCCCCAGCCCCAGGGGAAGGAGCAGCTGCTGGCTGGCAGCATGGCCCCCACCATCCTAGGCTGTCCCCAAGGAGTAGCTGCCGACAGTGCCACACAGCCCTTGCCGGTCTTGGCTGGCCCTGGGGAGAAGCTGGTGGGTTGCCTGCACAGACACCCTCCCCCCACCCTAGTCTGGCCCTGGGGAGAAGCCACCAAGAGGCCTGCACGCCCCCCCTCCCATGTCCATGAGCCATGCCTTGGCAATGCCGAGTAAGTGTTCTGATATGGTCATATATTAATGAGATAGCATCACATGCAAAATGGGCCACCTGCCCACAAGTTGGCAATCATACATGCTGCATTCAGTGCAATAATCTGAATAGTGCCCACTCTAATGCTGAACTTCTGCCTGCATTGTTTTTATTTCTGCAGCTAGTTTTGTTTTGTTTTGGGGGGTGTTTATTGGCCAAAGTTTAGAGAATGCTAACCAAGTGTTAATCAGCTCTCATGTTCTCTCTCTCAACTTCTACACAAACCTTCCCTACTAGCTGCACCAGTTTATTAGCTCCTTTTGCCACTTTGGAGCTGGCTTTTTAAATTCCAGTTCTTCCTAAGTAGCCCTACTCCTGGTTTAGGGTTAATAGGTGCTAAAGAGATTAGGGAACAAAGCCTCACTAAAAAGCTCCCAGATTTTCCTAGCAGGCCATTAGGCTCAGCACATGCCCCACCCTTACCCACAACAAAGTGACTACTCTATATACTTCAATCAGGCAGTAAGCACAAAACAAGAAAAACAACAAGATTATCTAAATGCCTGCAGTTAGCACTACAGCAATAATTTGAAAAAACAAAATTGCTGTGTCAGATTTCATGCCAGAGAGAACTATTACCTTCCCGAAATTCTGTGGTTGAAATTATAGCTTCCCCTGTGAGTGCTCTGAAGAACTTTGATCTCTAGTCAGCCCTGAAAGGTTCAGAGTTACTATATAATATTCCTTCTTGACATTTGTTTGTTTGTTTGTTTTTGGTGTGGAAGAACCACAGATGAATCAAGACAATTTCTCCTTCCTACAGACTTCAGCACCAGGGATAGTACAACTGAGTATGTTATGTAGATCTGCAATGGCACTAATGTTTGGCATTGACAGTTGAAAATTATAACTGGCAATAGGAAATTACCTATCCAGACCTTTATGAGAAGCCACCTTTAGAATGCTCTCCTTCCATTAGTGTTGTGTGGGAGATAGGCAGGTAAGATGCACATTCTTACTTCTAGTATTCTAAGGACAGTGGGGCAAGAAATGATTTTTTTTATGCTGTGAGAATTTTCAAGATTTCAAATATTTTCCCCTTTCCTAAATGAGGACAAAAAGTTAAAATCTTGAACATTTTCACAAACTGAAAATCTGGAAAAAATTTCAGAGAGGATCAGTAGAACATTTTTTTCATTTTTAATTTTTTAAAAACGATCTGTATATGGTTTTACTCTAAGACTGTCTACACAGCACATCACTAGAGCTGGCAGGCAGTGCACATGTAGCAGCATGCTGTGGTGAAAGGCAAGCAGTGTGCACACTGCGGTGAGGACATACTGCCAGTGAAAAGCTTTGGCAGAGGTGAAGTAGAGGGGGAAAGTTACAGTAGCTCCCCATTGCTGGATCTTTCACTGTGTCAAGGAAAAACTCTGGCTAGCATCTTTTCTTGCTGCCGAAGTAGTTCTTGCTGCAGGGAAAGGTTCCTACAACAGGGAGCTGACAGTGCCTTTTTCCAGATGGAGGAGCCCTTTCATGTGATGTGGAAAGGCTCCAGCAACAGGGAGGCAATGGAACATTACACTGTGTGACAGACTTAAGCCAGCAGCCTGCCACACTTGGGTCCTATTTGGTGTCTGGGAGGTGGGCGGGCAATAGCCCGCCCACATCTAAAGGACCTCCCCCCAGCCTATGGGGAGGATCCACAGAGCCCAGAAAAACCAACTAACTACTTGGGACAAATAAAGAGAAAGAGGGACGGGTGTGAGGGTCAAAGGGCTAAAACGAGGGAACCAGATGGGGACACCGAGCAGAGAACCCCGGACAGTGCCCACTGCCCCTCAAAGGTCTCGAGCGAGCCAGTGGATGCTGCCCAGTGGAACTCTGCCCAGACACGTGAGCGATGCAGGAACGGAACTAGGCCCCACAGTTGCAGGCCCTTCCCTCTGCCGACCTCTGCTCCCTGGTTTTGTAAATTACCAGTTTGGCCATAGCCAGGAGGAGGTTGACCAGGAGGTCCCGTGACTTTGTGGGGCCACGGATAGGATGTGCGTAAATTAACAGGTGAGGGGAGAAGTGCAGCCAGAACCTCAACAAGAGGTTCTGGAGGAGCCGAAAGAGGGGCTGTAGCCTGGTGCACTCGAGGTAGACGTGTGCCAGGGTCTCCCTCACGCCACAGAAGGGGCAAGTGTCGGGAACGGGCCAAGTACACTCCCGTGCTCACAGCACTGTTCAGGATTCTCCAGCTGATGTCCCTGGTAGGCCATGGAACCAACGTCGAATAGAGGCTAGCCCACCAGGGCTCCCCACCATCTATTGGTGGTAGGAGGTCCCGCCACTTGGTGTCTGGGAGGGACACGAGGGTGGGGAAGTGCAGCGTGTGAAGCACGAGTGTGTACAGGTGACTCTTTGGCGCAGTTCGGAAGGGGACCGGCTGCAACCCGTGCAGCCGGCTCGGGTGATGAGGGGGGAGGCGGTCGGGAAGGTACGTGGGGCTGGGGGCTGATGGAGAGATCAGGAGGGCCGGGGGTGAGGGGTGGGCGGGGTGCACCCTCTTGCAGGACCCTGTTTAGGTACACCTGAGCAGTGGGTGGCAAAGCGTCCTTCACCTCCTGAAGTACATGCCAGAGAGTATATAGGGTGGAGAGCCCCATGCGGTGGGCGAGCGCCAGAGGATCCACCCAGTCTCCCCTGGTCGTAGTCCAGGAGGTCTCCAATTGTGGTGACTTCTGCCAGGACCAACCTCTGGTGCACTGAGGGGGACTCCGCCGCCTGCACATGTAGATGGGGATTGTGTAGCAGGGGCTTCATGAGGAGGTCTGCCCCCATGGTGGCTCCCAAGGACCTGGTTGCCGCAAGCAGCTTCCAGGTCTGGAGGAGGTCCTGGTAGAAGGCCAGCAGCCCGGAGAGGTCTTGCAGAAGAGAGAAAAACACCAAGATGGAGCAGTGGATCTGCACTCCATCTGATGGCCTGAAGCGCGGGTGGGAGGGAGCTCGCCTGCCACCTGGCCCCCACCACCAGGCAAGAGCTCTTGACCCAGTTGTCCCGGGCGGAAGAGGCTGCCGAGTAGATGGCTTGGCAGGCCTCCACCCACGCCAGGTTGCCCAGGTCCTGGACCATGAGGAGCACGTTGTCGGTGTATGCCAACAGGACCAGCTGCATCTCCGGCTCACAGAGCACCAATCCTGTCAAGCTCTTGCGAAGGAGATGGAGGAAGGGCTCTATGGCCAGAGTATACAGCTGGCTTGACAGGGGACAGCCTTGACGTACTCCCCGCCTGAAGGTGACTGGTGCGGACAGGGTCCAGTTGAGCTTGACCAAGCACTCTGCGGAGGTGTACAGCACCTGGAGAAACCCCACAAAGCAGAGCCCGAAGCTGAAGGCCTGCAGGGTGCCCAGGAGATACCCATGGTCCATCCGGTCAAATGCCTTCTCCTGATCCAAGGACAGGAGGGCAAACGACAGACCATCCCTACACCCAAGCTCTAAGAAATCCTGGACCAGAAAGAGGTTATCGAAGATGGTACAGCCCAGGATAGTGTAGGTCTGGTCTGGATGGACTACGTCTGCCAGCATGGACTTCAGCCTTAGGGAGATGGCTTTGGCGACGATTTTATAGTCCGTGCTGAGGAGCGAGACAGGACGCCAGTTCCTCAGATCGCGGAGGTCCCTTGTCTTAGGCAGCAAGGCGAGCATGGCTCGCCTGCACAATAAAGGGAGGACCCCACTCTCCAAGGACTCGGCCCAGACGCTAGCAAGGTCCGGGCCAAGGACGTCCCAGAACACATGGTAGAACTCCACGGTCAGCCTGTCCATGCCCGGGGGATTTATTGGTGGGCATGAGAAGGAGAGGTTCCGAGAACTCGGTCAGAGAGAGAGGCAGCTCTAGCCGGTCCCGGTCTCCCGTGCTGACCATCAGGAGTTCGTTCCAGAGAATCCTGCGAGCGTCAGCATCAGTCAGATCTGGGGAGAATGGAGAGGGGTAGAAGGCACAAGCCCTCTCGCGGATCCGTGAGGGGGGTGCCATCCTCCGCCAGAAGGCAGACGATGTGCTTTTTAGCCCCCCTCTTTTTCTTCAGGGCATAGAAGAAGTGGGAGCTGCGATCCATCTCCCGAAGGAGATGGATGTGAGAACGAACAAAGGCACCCCAGGCCCGAAGGTCATCGAGGGCCCGGAGTTCCTCCCACTTCTCCCAGTACTCTCCGCAGAGGGGTGGATCTCCATGGACGGTGGCCAGCCGCCTCTCTAGCTCTAAACCCTCCCGTTCCAACTGCTCTATCACCTCATCCCTCCGCCAGCTGGCCCCCCGGGTGTAGTCACAGCAGAAGAGCCACGTGCACACCTTCCCCACATCCCACCACCGCCGCGCCAAGGGAAAGGAACTCTGCCACCTGCGCCAGGCCAGCCAGAACTCCTGGAGGGATGCTACGAAGCCCACATCCTCCAGCAGGCTGTTGTTGAAATGCCAGTAGGCCGGCCCGGCCTCTTTGAGGAAAGAGAGGCCAACACGGCCACCAAGTGGTGGTCCGAGAGCAGGGCCAGCCAAATGATAGAGGAGTGGGCCCGAAATAGATGATCACGAGAAAGATAAACGCGGTCCAAGTGGGAGTGGGATGACCGTTGACCCACCACCCGGACATAGGTAAACATTGTGTCCTCGCCCGGGTGGAGGTCTCGCCAGACGTCCACGAGGGAGTATTGATCTGTTATCTCCCTGAGGACATCTGCGGTGGCTGGGCACTGCTCGGTCCCCATTCGGTCCTATTCCTTGAGGGTGCAGTTGAAATCCCCACCCAGGACCAGGCACTCACAAGGATCCAGAGAGCCAAGAAAGGCAGATACCCGCTGGGAGAAGCAGAGCCTCTCTGGGCAGAACGTTGGGGTGTAGATGTTAATGAGGTTTAATCCGAACCCAGAGATGCAGCAGGCGGCCCTGCATGACCTCAGCAGTCCCCAGCACTTCAGGCTGCAGGTCTGGAGAGAACAGGGTGGCCACCCCAGCTTGATGGGCCAACAGGTGGCTGAAATAGACCCTGTCCCCCCACTCCAGCCGCCAGCTAGCTTCAGTGGTCAGAGCCGTGTGGGTCTCTTGCAGGAAGATGACAGAGTACCTCTCGTCCCGAAGGAAGGAGAGCACTTGACACCTGCGGAGACCCAGCCCGCCGCCCCGGGTGTTTAAAGTGGCAAAGATGATCAGCGGCATTGAGAGGGCTGGGGAAGATCCTCGCTGGTGGGAGTGCTAGCAGTCCCCGCAGCCCCCCGCCACATGGTCCCTTTTCCCTCCCCCAAGATGGCCCTTACCGTCTAAAGGACAAGATGAAAATCTCCCCGGCACTGAAGGGCGAGAGCTACTTTGTTCTTGGAGCCACGGATGTCTTCCAAGAAGTCGCATATCTCGCCCTTCAGCACATTGGGCGTCGGAGCCTCAGGCCCCCGAATGCCTTGGGGCTGTGTCCTGCGACGAATCGACAAGGGGAATCAGGGACTCTGAAGTCCCTGCTGGGAAGATGGTAAAGGCAGTGGTGGAGGGAGAACAGCCCCAGACATGCTGGGAGTGGGAAAAACAAAAACTGCCTCCCGGGAGCCAAGGTCTGGGCTGAACGTGGCAGCCCCGGGAGTGGCAGTAATAGTGTAAGGGGAGGAGAAGAGGTCAGGAAGGGGATCAGGGAAAGGAGGAAGAGGAGGAAGGTGGATAGGGGGAGGTAGATGTGGGGGTTAGGAAAACGACAAGGAGGAGGGGGAGCAGGAAGAGGAGTGGGAAATTCAGTGGGAGAGCAGGAGTGGGGCAGGGGTTAGGAGTAGGAGCAGGGTCTGAAGCCTCAGTGGAAGAGGCACCGGGATGTGGTGCCTCCTCGCAGGGCAGGGGTTCGGTGGCAGGGGATGTTAGCGTCTCCCCAGCACTGGGCCCCAGCTCCACAGAGAGTGCAGCACCAGAGACCTCAGCGCCGGGGGTGATGGAAGCTCCCGCCTGCTAGGAGCCTCCAGGGTTTCGGTGGCCGCGGCCTAAGTGCTGCCGATGGTCAGGCAGATGATTGCACCCTGGGGCAACTCAGAGGCAGAGAGAAGGGAGAATGGCGGGTCGGAAGGGGAAGGAGAGGACAGTTGTTGTCCCTCCAGGACATGGTGATCCCCCTCTGAGGCAGCCAGGGTCAAACCTAAAGCCTCCACCTCCTGGAAGAGGAAGGTGAGCCCGCTGCCCGCCAACAGGTGGTGGCCTTTGTAGGTGGCAGGGTCAGCAGCTGCCTCCTCAGTGGAGGTGGGGACAGTGGGAGCATCCTCCATGGATGCTTCCTCTTGCAGGGACTCCGGGAGGGAGGTTTTTTACCACTCCCGCAACCGCCGTGGTCACCTTAGCCGCCCTACGGCACTGTGAAGCATCCGGGGGTACAGAGGGAGGGATGGCTCCAGCATCCACGCCCAAAGGTGCAGAGAGGGTGTCTTCCTCCTCAGTGAGTGGGGTGGACCGCCGGGCACGCTTTCAGCGCCTCCCCATGGCAAGCTCCCAGCCGTCAAAAGAGGAAGGCTGGGCCCGAATGGGGGAAGACCCAGGGGACAAGGGCAGAGGTGGGAGGGTGAGCGAAGACAGGGACTGGGCAGCAGGGGAAAGGGAGACCCCTCCCCCCCGAGGTAGGCCCTGTCCAAGTCCCGTCGCTGACCCCGCCACCCTCTCCTCCGCGGGCCCAGCCTTGCCGCTTTTTGGCAGTGGCAGAGGCACCTGCTCGCTCGTCTGGGCCCTGCAGAGCCTGAGTGGGACTGACGACAGTCACGGTTGGAGGAGGCAAATACAACTTAGATGGGGCTACTATAAGGTGGGTGCATAACTGGCTGGATAACCATACTCAGAGAGTAGTTATTAATGGTTCACAATCCTGCTGGAAAGGCATAACAAGTGGGGTTCCGAGGTCTTTTTGGGACCGGCTCTGTTCAATATCTTCATCAACGATTTAGATATTGGCATAGAAAACGCTTATTAAGTTTGCAGATGATACCAAGCTGGGAGGGATTGCGACTGCTCTGGAGGATAGGGTCATAATTCAAAATGATCTGGACAAATTGGAGAAATGGTCTGAGGTAAACAGGATGAAGTTTAAAAAAGACAAATGCAAAGTGCTCCACTTAGGAAGGAACAATCAGTTTCACACATACAGAATGGGAAGCGACTATCTAGGAAGGAGTACTGCAGAAAGGGATCGAGGGGTTATAGTGGACCACAAGCGGAATATGAGTCAGCAGTGTGATGCTGTTGCAAAAAAAGCAAACATGATTCTGGGATGCATTAACAGGTGTGTTGTGAGCAAGACACGAGAAGTCATTCTTCCGCTCTACTCTGCGCTGGTTAGGCCTCAGTTGGAGTATTGTGTCCAGTTCTGGGCACTGCATTTCAAGAAAGATGTGGAGAAATTGGAGAGGGTCCAGAGAAGAGCAACAACAATGATTAAAGGTCTAGAGAACATGACCTATGAAGGAAGGCTAAAAGAATTGGGTTTGTTTAGTTTAGAAAAGAGGGGGGACATGACAGCCGTTTTCAGGTATCTAAAAGGGTGTCATAAGGAGGAGGGAGAAAACTTGTTCATTTTGGCCTCTGAGGATAGAACAAGAAGCAATGGGCTTAAACTGCAGGAAGGGAGGTTTAGGTTGGACATTAGGAAAAAGTTCCTAACTGTCGGGCTAGTTAAACACTGGAATAAATTGCCCAGGGAGGTTGTGGAATCCCCATCTCTGGAGATATTTAAGAGTAGGTTAGATAAATGTCTATCAGGGATGGTCTAGACAGTATTTGGTCCTGCCATGGGGGCAGGGGACTGGACTCGATGACCTCTCGAGGTCCCTTCCAGTCCTAGTATTCTATGATTCTATGATTGTTAAAAACAGCAGTTTAAATGGATGGGGGCATGGTTTGAGTGACTAGAAACATTTAGGGTAAGTATCGTATACATACCTACGCTCTTCAGGTGTATCTTTAGTCTACTTAACTAGGCTGTGCCTCACCACACACTGCTATTTATACCCCTGCTGCAGAGGCTATGTGGATATATACTCGAGATGTTATCAAAAAAGTATGCAATGTAGATGAACCTTAAAGGACTTGTTTACATAACTCTGTAGTTTGGACTACAGGGGGTGTGAATTGCAGATGCACCAATATGCAGCACTTTAACTCCCCCATGTGGATGCTGCCACTGTGACTGAAAAGGCATGACTTGGCTGTGCATTACAGTTCACACCTCCAAAGTCGAAACTACTGGGCCACGTAGCTAAGTCCTAAAGGAAAAGTCGTTTTGACCTGAAAAGCAGAACTTTTTTATTTAGAAAATGTTGAAGCACATTGAAACCTTTTTTCATGATGTTTTGAGATACTTACATTTGTCAAAGCTAATCCTTTCCCACAAGCAGTTTCAATGTTGATGAATTAGCATTTTCAGAAGACAAATATTTCTTCAAAAACTCCCAAACTGTTGTTGTTCTAAGTTCATTTCCTGATTGAAGATGGATAATGTGGGTCCCCAAGACCATGCTGTCCTACAGCTATTTTTCCTTCTGCTGGATTACACGGAGTAAACGATCTCATCAGTGATTGGTTTCACACTGTGATATAATTTAGCTCAAGAATGTGCACACAAGAGAGGAGTGAATCTTGGTTTGAATATTTATGGAAAGATTGAGATTCACTTTTCCTCACACTCTGGCTTTCTTCCATTTTCATCTCGCTTCTCATCTTCCTGACAGCCATAAGCAGCATTTGAATAGGGGCTCAGTAGTACTTGCAGTATCTCTGCTAAACTCCATTGCCACTGACAGAAATGTTATGGAAGACACAGTTGCATGTGTTTCTTTTCTCTCCTTGCAGCATTTGTCAAATGCCCCTGAATTACTTGCTTCCCAGAAGTACATCCAACCCATCAAGAGTGGATTGACAAAAACAGATGACATTTTGCATTGTGCTTTTGATTTGGCAAAACATGTTGTTGTTGTTGTTGTTTTCAATTTTTAAGTCTTGGTTCTTCATCATAAGAAATCTCAGTGAAATGGAGGTTTTTCCAGGTCTCACTCTACATCTGTATTTCTGCCATTTTTTTCTTCAACCGTTCCTCAATCTATCGAGGCCACCCAAAGGATTTACTTTTGAGCTTCCTGCCAACATCCTGGGTTAGAATTCTTACTCAGAATAAAGCATTTATTTAGAGAGATAATTTAATGTGGCAGGCCATAGGCACAATAATACCACTACTGCCAGAAGTGCTAACTGTGTACTGGCTAACTGGCAGATGGCCCTGAACATTTCAGTTCATTTTTCCTCTAGACTGAATGCGACGTCACATTTTAGTGATTCTGAACACCAAGTGCATTATATAACTCATTGTTCAATTATTGAATGCTGTGCTATGTATTGTGCTATACAAACATAGAGGAAGACAGTCTCTGTCACAATAACTTTCCAATTTTATTTCCTTCCAGCTTATAAAACATTCCTCTCCAAAAACTCTAAATTCTTCTAGAAAAGGCAAGGTCTGATATAAACAGTACAATTCAGACACACATGATACCAATCAAGTTCAGTCTCATTAGGAACAGTCTTTTCTCTCTCTCTCTCTCTCGATTGTTGATGAAAGGTTTTCTTGGAGAAATATAGTTGTAAAAAAGAATTAGAATGAAGAGGAAGAGGTTGTTTGTAAAAAGGAGAGTGCTCCAAGCTTAGGTTTTAGGATGGAAGAGGGCACAAAGATAAGACTAATAGAAGGATACACAGTAGGTATCTGTGAGGGAGGCTTTGGCAACTGAAGAGGTTGTTAGAGGAAATGAGCAGACTTATATAAACAAGTTTGAAGTTGATGGCCTTGCCCTGGAGACAATCAAAAAGAGAAGTATTCTGTGGACCCTGGACATTGGTAACTCCCTCTTACTTGTTGTGGTTTGGGTTTCCCCACCAGGGAAAAGCCTTGGACTAAACTGACCCCAGGGAGGCAGAAGAAAGGAAGATGCCCAGGGAGGACAACTGTAAGCAGCCTTCCTTGCCAGACTACCGGTAGCCCAAACTGCAGAGCTTGGTGCAGTGGGAGGGCCCAGGCTCTCCTCCCCATAACCTCCTTGTCGTCAATAGTTGCAGCCATGACCTCTTGGCCACATTCACCAACCACAGTCCAAGTGAAGACAGTTACAAGCCTATTAAAAATCTCCTGTGTACTCTTGTCATCTCTAGATATGTGCTTTCATTTCGTTAAACATCCATGGAGGCGGGTTTAGAAGCTATCACTTCATAGCTTGTCACAGGGCCTTTTCCAGCTCCCTTCCGAGAACAAGCAGCACCAGAACTGTGCCAATGAGTTGATCAGATTATCTAGTTACATTACTGTGAAATGTCAATGTGCAGTAGTACAAGCTTGAAAACGTTTATTGCTTATATTGTTAGAATCCAGGTCTGCATTCTCTTCCCTATGAAAGCTGGCACTGAAGCTCTCTTTCTTTGTCTCTCTGTTCCATAGGTTATCATTTTGTATTTTGAGCCAAGCATATTTCGCTGTATTCTCCTAAGATGGGTTCGTCTTCTGGGCTTTACTACTGTTTATGGAACTGTGACACTCAAGCTTCACAGGTATTTCATATATTATTATTTTCCATCACTGTGGTGGTATGTACTGTGTGTGTGGTGAATTAGAATGAAGAGCTATGAGAATGTATTATAAATAATAGCTCTTTCTGTACAAAGGAGCTTTAAAACTGTGTATCTCTTCTTAACGTTTCTGAGGTAGAAGTGGTAGTTGTAATTTTTTTTATGAGTCTGCTTGCCAGTGTTTGAGACAATGCTGCAGGATTAAATTAAGGAGGAATAATTTATACAGGTGCATTGTAAAACCATACAAAGTTCCTAGCAGAGAGGGAAAACATTTATTAGAAGACAAAGGAAGAAAAATGTCTAAATCTGCCTTCAAGAGTCCAAAGAGAAAAGTGGTAACAGTTTTATTTCTTTTAATGTTATAAATGTTTTGATACCATGGTGACGGACGCTATAGAAAACATTAAAACAGAATATCATACTTGCTTAGTATGAAGCCTTTTGAAGGCTCACAAGCCAAGGGTTGCTTTCTTCAGGCACAGATGCCAGACAGATTGTACCTGCCTGCCAGAGAACGTGTTCAGGGAATTTTGGGTTATGTTTGAAGAAATTCAGCTGAGCTGGCAGAGCACTCAACTGGCGATGCTGATGCTTGGAGAAACAACTTCAAATCCCACCTCTGCATTCTCCTTATAAATCAGTGCCTTTTGTAGGCATGTAATAGATAATATCTGTACATTTCCCCCCTTACATGACAGTGAAAAGAAATACAGAGGAATACTTAGTTATACATCTGTTCTATAAATGTACTTGTGGAACAAAAGGGAGTATATAAATACTGGTGCCTAAAAAACTGATGAGGATCTTTAAACTGTAAAGTATTCATGATTATGTTTTATTCTAGCTTCATTATTCCATTGGCATGATATACAAGTGAGGTCAGGTATAGTGCTCTGATAGGGCCAATGGCATCTGGATTTTGCAGTAATTACATGTATTGGTATCAGTTGGTGTACTTTGCCTGTTTGTTTAATGACATCTGATCACCTCTTTGACTTGAAATGTATCAAACATCAGAATTGATACTCTTTAAGTACCTTCTTTGCAGAGGATGTGATTCAAAGTAATTGGTGAACTGTGGAAAACAGAGGTGAATTGGGGGGGTTGATTAGAGGAGCTATTATCCTGAGCTCAGAACAACAACCTAGGAATATCTACAGTCTAGATCGTTGTTCATCATCTGGTTCTGTAACAGTCTGATCATATGACTGAAAGTTATATGGATTGTGATGCTATAATTTGATATGGGAGCTGTAATTGTGTTTAAATACAACGAGGAAAGGATTGGAAAATAGAACAGAAGCTCTTATACCTCTAGGCTGTCTGTTCAAAGCCAGGCCAACATTGTGGGAACACAAAAATTGTTACCTAGTGGCTGATCAATTGCCTTTATAAACTGAGTTCTCAGTCTAGTTCCTAGAAGCTACATGTCTGTATTAAAACATACAAGCCTTCTATCCCTACCCCTGCAGCATTGCCACATTTCACACTACTTAATATTTTTGTTGACAATCAAGTACATAATGATGAATGAACTCTTAAAAATAATTGTGGTAGAGGCAATCCCAAGAGCATATATTCACATGAAAATTTTAAAATAAAATTAAAACAACTATTGCAATCTTAAGAAAATAGCCAAGTGTCCTGTGTGGGGGCTTTAAAGTAAGATGTATTTCTCAATATTTTTTTAGGCAGTTTCTGTTTACTAACAGGCATATACAAAATTGGAGAACCTTATATGTTCCCTGACCATAGAGCACCATAGAGTGGAGTAATTGGCCCCTGGAGAAGTCTCAATGTATGTAGGCTCAATATATATTTCAGTATGTATCAGAATTCTGGCTGGCCTGGCTGTATACTGAATTAATACCCTAACTCAGGGGTTGGCAACCTTTGATTCACGACCCTTGAATTTGTCCACCTCTCACGACCCTTGAGGGTAATCAGCTGGTGGGCCACTTGCCAGCTGGTGGGACATAATATGTAAAACTATATAAATGACTACAAACTCCCTCCAAAACATATCTTTTCTTGTTTAAAAAATTAGGCAATTCAGTGTAAAAAACAGCCTCAATGCGGAGTTAAGTTTGGTTGGTGGTATCTCGTCTCCTTACAGAACCCTGAGTTGAGCAAAACTCAAAAACTTCTGAAAACCAGAAAATGTGCAGGTAAGGTTGTTGTATGCAACCTTAAGTTGTCTTCTTTCAGCAATGCCCACTATGCCCCGGCGCCCCCCATACCTTTACTCACCGCTCCATAGTTGCTGAAATATACAAACTCTTCACCTCCTTTTACAACCCATTCACTCTCACAATGGGATTCCCTCTAGCACTATTTAAAAAGGATAAAAGGGGGGGAGGGTACCCATACCACCATTCCTCTGCTGTCTTCATGCAATGCCTCAAAATGGACAGAGCTCATATTCTTATTCACCCTTGGCTCTTTAAGAGTCAGGAAGTTCTGAATCCTCAGATACTTAGCCGATTCCCCAAAAATAATAGCACGCCACTTCACAAACCTTTACAATCCTCTTACACTTGCTCACAGAATACCATCACTACACTTTCACTTAACTGCCATTAAAGACTAATCCTCTCGGATTCCACCACATTGCTGACAATATGATTTTTAATAAAAGCCTTATTCTCTGCTACTGTGTCACCTACAAAATTGTGCACAGAAATGATGCATTCTTTTCTAAAAGTCCACAGGCCCCTCTTCTCTTTTCTTGCACATGAGAGTAGGGCTCTAGCAAACTCATGGCCATGAAAAACTCATCACACAGCATGAAATTTGGTCTTGCTCTAGTGAAATCTGGTCTTTTGTTTGCTTTTACCCTATACTATATAGATTTCACAGGGGGAAACCAGGACTTCTGATCATGTCATACTGATGCTGGTGAGTCAGACCTGTGCGCTTGGCTAAGAGCGGCTTTATGGCCGCCCCGCTCTGAAGGCAGCACAGAAGTACAACAGTAAGGATAGCAGTACTACAACCTCCCCTACAACAGCCTTTTGACCTCTCCAATTGCCATTTGGGTCAGAACTTGTACAACTACATCACTGTGAAGTTTCAGATTTAAATAGATTTGATCATGTTCACTTTACCTGGTGTGCATGCAGATGGTAAATGCCTAGATTAATCTCATATACTAGCTTGCTCCAACAAATAAAACCTTTGTGTCCTGCTAATTATACAACATACACAATTTTGCACTGAAATGATGCAAACACAACAATAAGCTATTGAGATTAATACAAAGGTAACTGAGTGAAGTTTAATGGCCTGTCTTATACAAGAGGTCAGACTAGATGATCTAATGGTCCCTTCTGGCCTTAAACTCCATGAATCTCTGAAACTCAAGCTCTACTGTCAGTGTTAAATTGGGTCAGCATGGATAATTTAACTTATTTTGTGAATTTAAATTTCATGTTCACACAAATTTTATTGGTGGACCTATATCTTTTTCCAGCTACTGATTGTCTTGAAAGTAGCTCTGATCACATAAGTACTCAAATCTGTGTGCACACTTATAGTTCTGGGAATCAGGCAATCTGCCTTAAAAATAACCATGGAAAATAGTTATCTGTGTATATTTCTAGTTAATATTTCTCTGACTTACCATGAAAACCAGTGCTGTATAACAATTCTATAGTTTTATCTGAATAGTGGTGACAACTGCATTGTGAGTATGTTATAAGCTAATGCTGTGATGTTAAGTTGTCACTCTACCACTCTGTGCAGTGTTCAGATGTGTTTATTGGTTATGTTTCAGGAAATCACCAATCCACACTAAATATATTAGATCTCTGGATTGGACCACAATGTCCAAACACTACAATTTCAAATGCTTGAAGAAAACAATCTGGCTGCAGGAAGGGGTCCTCACCTGGGGCAGTGGTGTAGGAGGGGATGCAGGGTCTTGGAGGAGGTGCTGGTTATAGGAGGGAGTTTGCGTGTAGGAGGACGTTCTGACCTGGGAGGGGGTTGGAGTATGGAAGGGGCTGTGAGGTACAGGCTCTTGCCCTGGCTGAGAGGTAATTATTATAGGCAGCTCCTGACTGGTAGATCAGCAGGGCACTTAGGCAGGCAGGCTGTTTGCATGCCATGATGGCTCCATGCAGCTCAAAGCAGCCAGCTGCCAGGGCAAGTATCTTTCTGTGCATTTTGGGCAGAGGCAGGCAGTGGGTTTCCACTTGCTGCCTGCACCCACAAGCACCGCCCTTGGAGCTCCCATTCACTGGTTTCTGGCCAATGGGAGCTGTGAGGATAGTGTTGAGGGTGAGGACAGCGCATGAAGATTTACTGCTCCCCTTGCTCCAAGGGATGTTCAGGGAAATGCTTGCTATTGGCAGCCAGCCATTTCAGGGAGTGGCACATGGGGCCGTAGCAGGTACGGAACTTTAGTGGCCTGGAGGCTCATGTCGGACCAGAGACAAATGTTTGGGTCATGGCCAGAAGGAGACAAATGCCCAGATGTGATCTGCAAGCCATATTTTGCCCACCCTGATAATGAGGGATTCATCGTGCAAGCCTCAACCAGTGTTTGAAGTTATTAACCCCAAGACTGAATCTTATGTGGATTCCCTAACTTCTAGGATGACTGAACAGTCATCTTGAGTTATCACAGTGTAGGAGATACTAAATGGAATGAACCCTATAGTAGTTAAAGTAGTTGAAGTATGTCCCGAATCATAGCTTTCTGGGATATGTCTACACTGCAGTTAAGCCCCTGTGACTAGCCTGTGCCAGCAGATTCAAGCTTGCAAGGCTGGAGCTCAGTGACTGTTTAATTGTAGTGTACATCTTTGGACTCAGGCTGCAGGCCAGGCTCTGGGACCCTTCCACCCTTATTGCTTTTTAACTTGTTGCAGCTGGATGCAGCTCAAGAGCAATCAAATGTACAAAGAATTGCCACCTTGCCTTCCTACCATCAGAGAGGCTTGGTCTGTAATCATTCAATTGGATCATTACGCAAACTCGGGAATCAGTGATACAGTTGGCAGAGTGTCAGCTGGAATACACGGATCACAAGGCCTTTATCTTCCAAGACAATTTAAAATAAAAATAACCAAAACCCCCCCCCCAAAAACCCCACACCTGATGCATGTACCAAGAATTCTTGAGTGATGCTAAATTAGTGGAGGATCTGTTGCTGTCTTTCATCTAGCTAGTGGTACTGAAAGTGCTGTGTGCAAGGAAAGTGAATTGGTGTTTTGAAGGTTTCATTGTCATCTATAGAATAATCCATTATTAAATTATTCTCTGCTTTGAGCAGCAAGGAGTGTAGATTTTCCATTGGTATTGCATCTTCCATGTTGCGTCTTTTTTTCTCTACCAGAAGATTTACCCAGTGTTGCTCTGATCCTTACCTCATTTTTTTGGTTTTTTGTTTTTCTTCACTTAAATGATTGCTCTGGGGTAGGGCTCGGGATGAGGGGTTCAGTGTGAAGGCTGCCCTGGCCCTCTCTCACTGCAGTGGCTTGGGGCCAGCAGAGAAGCATCTCTCCATGGCCACTGCAGCTCCAACAGGCACAGTTGGGGGAGGGGTACATGTCCCCCAGCTTGGGCGAGTCCAGGTCCATCTACCCCCTGTATTCCCCAGACAGAGTGAGAAATGCAGCAATTCCGTACTTTCCTCTCGCTCCCTGATGAAGGGGAACAGCCAGCAATGTCTCTGTATGAATTGGAGTGGACCTTCAGCCTAAAGGGCACCTAGGGAGTGGGAGGCTCAGGGCTGAGGCAGTCCCAAATGGGGGAGGCATGTCTCCAGTTAGCCCCTTTCACCTGCCTGATGATTCTGTCTCTTTTCTGTATGGTTTTATGAGAAGCATTCTATTCCAGGCACATCTCATTTTCCTGGCACAACCAAACTCTTACTTTGGTCTAAGTTATAATAGGAGGAAACTGCATATTGAATTTGGTGGTCCTAGCTCTTAGGGTATGTCTACACTACAGCGTTATTTCAAAATATTCTATTTCAAAATAGTTAATTCGAAATAAGTTATTTCGAAATAATGCGTCTACACACAAAATGCATTTCGAAATAGCATTTTGCTATTTCGAAATACCACGTCCACACTGAGTGGACACTGATTCAGAGTTAAGGCCGGCTAGAACCAGGTCAGGGTTAGGGCATCAGGTAAGGAGTGTCTTTGTGTGGCTGTTGCCTGAGGCTATCTGAGGCCTGTGCTTAAAGGGACACCCCACCCCCCCTTTCCAGGCAGCCGGTTCTCAGGTGTCCCTGCTTGCTTGCCTGGCTTCCACTTACCCCTCCCTAACCCCCCTTCCTGCTGTCAAATAAAATACACATTTTCAAAAATATAAACTCTCTTTATTTAACAAAACTGGGGGGGGGGGATGAAACTCTGGGGAGACTGGGGAAAGGAGGCGGGAGAGGGGAGAAGAGAGGGTGGGAGAGGGGAAGAGGAAAACTGGGAGGAGGGAGCTGGAAGGGGGAAGCAAGGGGAAGAAGGGGGAGGGGAAGCTCAGGGCTCAGGGGTGGCGGTCTCGCTGGGCCGACTGTCTCCCAGCACGGCGGGTGCGGGGGCCTCAGCGTCCCCGGAGGGATGGGGAGGAGGGTGTGGAGGTTGAGGTTGGGGGTGTGGAGATCGACGAGGAGGGTGTGGAGGTTGAGGAGGGAGAGGTGGGAGGGGGAGAAGGAGGAGGAGCGGGAGCTGGGGAGGCAGCAAGCGCTGGAGCGGCATGAGGCAGCACGCTCTGCGCCAGGGTCTGCAGATGGGCACAGATGGCGCACAACCCTGGGCAAGCAGCTCCCGCCGGAACTCCCGGTCATCCTGTACCCTCTGCTTCATGGTGCGGTGCAGGGCTCGCAGTGCCCCAGCTGCTGGTTTCGTACCCCTGCAGTGTTTGGGTGGACCTGCTGAGCCCTCGGGTGCGGGAGGATGTCCCGGGTGGGGTGGTGCGCCCTGCATGCGCAGCTGGTGCGGCTGTGGAGAAAGAAGAGAAGTGGTCAGTTCTCCCTGGGGACACAGTGGGTGAAGCCCAGCCCCCCTCTGCAAGGCGAGAATGACCGTGCCCTGCACCATCAGAGCTGCTGTGCTTGCACAGAGGCCATGGTCGGAATGTCTGGCTATCCCCAGAAGTGGGAGCTGCCCCAAGACTGCACCCATGCCCCTGTGCTGTGTATAGTGTGGCCAAGGTGTGTGTGTGGCGGGGGGGGGAGGAATGTCCCCTGCCTCTGTGTAGAGGGGGCTTGTGAAGGGAGGGCGTCCTGCTGTGTCCCGCCCCAGGGTCAGGAGCATGTCAGGTCTCTTCACACACGCGTGTGGCTATCAGGCCACGGCCCCTGTGTGGCACGCGGCTGGAGCTACCTGCCCAGGGGTGGCACAGCATGTGCTCGCACGTGCACAGGTTGCTGTGTGATCCGTGGTAAGCAAAGCCCACGCACGCGGTCCCTGGTCTTCCTCCCCACCCCCCCTGGGAAGGGGACAGTGATGGCACTTACATGATGTGGCCTCCCCAGACGACCCTGGTGACTCTGCTGCTGGGACAGCTCAGGGTTCCGGCCAGCGTGGCACCCTCCATGGCAGCTCCTCCTCCGCGCCCTGGTCAGGGCCCTCTGCTCCCGGCTCGCTGCCCCCTGGGCTGGCATGGACCGTCCCGCCCCCCAGGATGCGGTCCAGGGCCTCGAAATAGGGGCAAGTGTATGCCCCTGTTGGGGAGCTGCCCCATGTGGCCCTGGCATATCCCTGACCCAATTCTTTAATTTTTATGCGCACCTGTTCTGGGGTGCGCATGTGGCCTTTAGTGGCCATGGTGGCAGCTATGCGGCTGTAGACGGCCGCATTCTTCTGTCTAGTGCGGAGATCATGGACGTTGGAGGCCTCCCCCAAACCTCAATGAGGTCCATGATCTCTGCACTAGTCCAGGATGGCGCCCGCCTTCTCCGGCACCTGGCTGGCTCCTGGGAGCTGGGGGACTGGGCGCTGGAGGGCTGGCTGGATCTGGCTGCCCGGCTCATCTTGAGGCCACTGTGTCAGGGTCAGTGACTGCTGGCTCTGTGCTTGCAGGCCTGTAGCTGGCACATGCAGTGTGGCCAGAGTCTACCCCTTTAAGGACTCCGGGGCTGGGGGAGAGGAGAGGAGTTTTCCTGGTTTGGCCCAAAATGGCCACCAGGGCTCCCTGGGAAGGACTGGAGGCTCCCTCTTTCGAAATAAGCATCTACACAGTGCTTATTTCGAATTAGATATTTTGATTTTGGCGTTATTCCTCGTAGAATGAGGTTTAACTAATTTGAATTAAGCGCCCCGCTATTTCGATTTTATTTTGAAATATTGGTTTGCCTGTATAGACTCTATTAAAGTTAATTCGAAATAACGGCTGTTATTTTGAATTAACTTTGATGTGTAGACATACCCTTACTGTTTAGGAAGAGTTCTCAAACTGATAGACAGGCACAGACCAACAAACTCTCTCAAATATATAGTAGATTTTATGTTATTTAGAACATTTAGCCATGTACTAAATTTAAGGGACTAAGCAGTTTTAACTCCACTGAAGTCCCCAAGGCACAATTTGGCCCAGTGTCTGAACATTATACAGGCCCTTCTTATTTTTTGTTTCAACTGAAGCATGATCATTAGCGTTTAGAGTTTTCTGTGTCTCTGATGAGGCTATTTTTAGCAAGCCAATTTATCTTTTTCTAAAAATGATTACTAGCAATACAGAGTTAGCAATACATTTATTTTTTGTCCTGTGCCCACTCCACAGAGCTGTGACTGATTTTGCTTGCTTTCTTGTTGCAGTGTGAGAACACTTGCTTTCTCATTGCAGTCTCTCAACTTCTGCCACCTGAAACATTTTTTCATTTTCACTCTTTTTTTTTGTATCGTAAGAATTTCATTTCCCATAAGTTGGGTGGATCTGTGATTGTGCAAGGCATTCCTTTAGGTGACCACATGGTTGTGTCTTATATCCATCATTCAGCCAGTTGTGTGCCAGTTCCTTTACCTATGCTGTGTCCTTGATTTAAATGTATTTAAATATGGTGGTAGTTGTTATACATGCCACTAGCTTAGCTGTTAATAGCTTGGGGCTCCCTTCATACAGGGTACATCTACACTTGGTTATATCTGTTATTATGCTACATGCCCCCTGTTGTCCACATCTGAAGCCTTGAAGCATGTTCCTGAAGGACAGTTAAGTGTGTGAAAGCTAGAATGCATGAGAGGTGTGGGCATATATGTGTGCCTCTGCTGTGGCATGGCACTGTACCCATTCTGCAGTGAGGATGGGGACAGGGCTTTGTTTGGGGTCATGGGTAACAGTAGTTCTCCAGGGCAGTTCCTGCAATGCATTGATCCATTTGCCACCTGACTCTAACTCATAGATATAATGAGCCCTGACCATCTCCTACCCCACCCCAATTCCCATTTCCATTAGTAGAAATGACTTGTGCTGCACCCTTCAGAACAGTTTTCTGATGACATCTATTGATCAGTACAGGTGATCATCGTCTGAGAGCAGTTAGATGCTCTCTGCAGGTATGTCTACACTTGCCCCCTAGTTCGGAGTAGGGAGGCAAATGAAGCATACCGAAGTTGCTAATGAAGTGTGGGATTTAAATATCCCGCGCTTGATTAGCATATTCACGACCGGTCGCCATTTTAAAAAGCTGGTCGCCCGATTTAACTTGCCGCATGTAGACGCGGTAGACCAATCCAAAACCCTTCCCTCAAATTAACTGTTACTCCTCATTGCTAATTCGAGGGAAGGATTTTGGATCGGACTACCCCATCTACACGTGGCAAGTTAAATTGGGCGACCGGCATTTTAAAATGGAGACCAGCCGCGAATATGCTAATCAAGTGCGGGATATTTAAATCCCGCGCGTCATTAGCAACTTCGGTATGCTTCATTTGCCTCCCTAGTCTGAACTAGGGGGCAAGTGTAACATACTCTGCAGCATCCTAGGTGCTGATCAATTTGTGATCAGCATACACTGGCCTCCATGACTTCTCCCAGTTCAGCAGAAACATTCCCTTGCATCAGGAGATTTTGAGCAGGCTGGTATTCACTAGACTGTCCCCCTGCACTAAGAATGCATGAAGTTCTTCAGGCTCTTGCAATGGAAGGTGAAAGACTCTAATGGTCACTCTGGGAGGGGATCTAACACATGCCCTTGCTTCAATGAGCTGGACCAGGTGCTCTCCAGGGCTGAAAGTATGGAGCTTGACTTTGTATTCACTGAGGCTACGTCTACACTGTGGCGTTTGTGGCAAGAGCTTATGCAAATGAAGTGTTGATTAGCATATCACTGTACTTCATTTCTATAATTTATTCAAGCCATTTTTGTGCAAAACAAGCAGTGTGGACTTTTTTTTTGGCACAAACCCCTTGTTTTGCGCAAGATCCGTATGCCTCTCCGGGAGGCATTTCATTTGCATAGGCTCTTGCGACAAAAGCCGCAGTGTAGACAAAGCCTGAGTGACTTATGGACCCTTCCTTAACTCTCATTGGACTCATTATATAGTGGGACATCGATGAGGGACGTAGGAGATTGCAGGAACCTGGGAGGGAGGCATGGAGGAATAGGAGGCATATGATCCTGCACCTCTACCTGGTGGACAGGGTTAAGGATGTCCTCCCTAAGAAAGTCCAAGAGACCCTGCAGAAACCACTGGTAAGTTTTACAATGAATGGACTGTTACCCAACATCCCCTCTTGCTCTGATGCTGCATGGCTCAGCACAGCCCCTACCGCCACACCAGATCTGCTCATCTCCCCAATATAGTCCAAGGGCGACATATGGGGGAGTGAGGAAGGAGATTTTAAAGGGTGGGGAAAGACAGTTTCATCACATTTGTGGTTGTGGACAAACCCAACACCACCCCTCTCACACTCATGTCCTTTCTGTCCTTCCGCTTACAAACAGGAGTCCCGTGGAAGTAGTGTGATGTGGTTGGTGGCTTGCATGCAGGCCCAGCTAAGTGCAGAAAGGGAAAGAGAACCATTTGGTTGTCTGAGGGCAGTTTGTCCTCTCCCATTCTGAACTACTCTTCAAAAGCTGGTAGAAGCAGGGGTGGGTAAAACATCCACTTTCTTGGTTACATTTACACAGTGCTATGTCCCATCACAGTGTAGACACTCTGGCTTGTGGTGTTAGTCCAAAAATTCAGGGAAGAAAATACACTTCTGGAGTCACTCTCTGTTTCCCTGCCCCTTTCAGTGATGGTCACTGGACACAGAGGCTGTACTTTTGGGAGATACAGGAAGGTTGGGGGGTGGGTGTATGTTTCCATATTCTTCTTCATGGGCATTCCGTCTGCTAGCATATAATGCAGTCAGTTTTGTCTCAAACTGACATCCAGCCTTATAAGTCATGCTTCAAAAAATGTTTGGTAGCAATTCAAGCTGGTTCTTTGGGTTTAATGGCAGGGCAAATGTACTTGGACAACCTTTGTAGTTCACCATTCTCCTTCACTCAGCAACATATCTGTGGCACAGGTGGCTGGAGAGAAAACCATCTCTCTTGTCTGTTCTGGTATCTTCAACTGCTACGTTTTCCAAGCGATGGATAGCCTTTAAAGAAAAAAAGGATGACTGATAACCTTGCCCGTGAAGGAACCAAACCACGCCCCAACTATCCCCTTGATAAACTGTAAACATCGCAATAATTTAATAAAAATAATGCATGTATCTTACTGTTTTTTTCCTCAGCTCCTTCCTTGTGGGTTGCAAAAGTAGTCTGAAGGAAAAAAGCCATAACAGAAACATTCCTGGGACATTAAACTGTAACAGGATTGTTGCCTTTGGCATTACAGTTATGTTAGACAGGGGGATTTCTTAGGTTTCTTCAAAGGAGAAAAGAAATATAGCATTAGCCAGGTTTTTTACTTGCTAGGATATGCCAATGCTGAGAGGAAACCATTTTTCTGGGATGGCGACAACAGAGGAAGATGGAGGACCCTAGAAGACAGACTCATTGGTGTAGAGAGATGTCAGGAACAGTTTGAGTTCGTTTGGGTAAAGGGGGATCAGATCAGGTTTTTAGGCTGAAAGAAGCACTCATGAATAGTTTCATGGAGTACTCCAAGGGTGAATGGGATTGCACATGGGCCCGCCTGCTGCCATTGCTGCTGCTCCTCTCAGAACGGATAGCATCTCTTTGCCCTGCTTTTCCTCCTGCATCAGCTACTATCCAGGATGTTTCCAAGGTGGTGGATCCCTGCCAATGAATACTCCAGGTACCACATCCACCTCAGTCACCCAAAATCCTCTCAGGAATCCTGCAGAGCATTCTGGAGGAGAATAAATAGCCCAATCCAGTCTCTGTAGATTAGATGGGTTTGGCCCTGAACCCCCACACAGACATGTCTGTTTGTTTTGTCTGCACAATATGCCACAATTCATTCTCCCTAGACAGAGCAAAAGGGAGGGGAAAATGGAGATGTCATAATTGTTGCCCACTTCTGAAAATGTTTGTTGTTGTTCATTCTTCAGTGTTTGTATGTAAATAAAAGTTACTGTTTGTTTCACTTGTGTGTGCACTTTGTTTTCTGAGTGTGATCAACATGGTTCATCCCAAAGGCTTGGGAGGTGGTAGCAGAATTCACAGGACATAACTGTGATTTCTTAAAAGTCTGGTGCCAGGGAAATGCAAAGCTTCCTCCCTCCTACAATCCCTTCCCTCCACTGCCTGTGAATGTTATTTTAAAAAAAAAGTGCTCTTGACAATGAAGTAAGCTGTGAAATAACTGTTGCTGTCCAAAGCACCAGAATGAAAACCAGAAGGCAAGTTCATTGAATCATCTTTATTTCTTTGTTAATAATTTAAATGTGCTTTTACAATCCATCCTACTCAACCCTGACCAAACAGTCATCAGTTCCTGAAACTGTAGGAGTACTCCTGCCCTGGGAGTAATCATGCATAGCACCTGACAAGTGCTGTAGGCAGTGGTGTCAGAAAACATTGTGAGGAAGGAAGGTGTGAAGTCCCTGTCAAAGCCTGGCAGAACTTGCTTATAAAAAGTGGGGGGCGTTGGTTTTCAGATTCATTATTTTCTGATTTTATTTCTAACTTAAAAAATTAATTCCATCTTTATTTATTTGTTCAGTCAAAATTGTTTGATACATTGACAACAATTAAGTAGCCTTCCTAAGAATGAATGAAAATGTTCAGAATTGGATTGCAAATGGGAAGAAACTGATTTTACAGAAATTCTACAATTTAAACAAAACGTCTTGCAAATATATAGTAAAAGTAACAAATCTGAAATTATTTTGAACAGGATAATAGGAGGGAGGGAGTGTGGAACTAAGGACTTAGTTCGAATTAACGTTTCACTGCCGCTTGTAGCCGTGCGGCAGTGAGCTCGGGCTAGTGAAATTTCAAAATGGCGATCGGACGGGAACATGCAAATAAAGCCTGGGATATTTAAATCCCGGGCTTCATTTGCAACTCTGGTCGCCTCATTTACCTACCTAGCTCGAATTAACGAGCTAGTGTAGACATACCCATAGAGTGTTAAATCACTGGCCCTTTTCTCAGTACAAAGGTAATCACTATGCCAGCTCTGTTAATGAGCATGGACAAAACAGATTACCCATGTTGAAAAATGTGATTGTGCCCACTGTCCACCCAGGCCATTTCCCATTACATACCGAGAGTTTTTTAGGCTGTGATCCCTTATGTAGGCTGTGATCCTTTATGCTTCCTCAGTTTTCTTGCATGATGGAAATGTTTGTCCATCCACAGCCATAAGACTGTTAACACTTTCTGCTATTGTTTTCTTATCTCAGGCCTGGTCTATACTACATGGGAAGGTCAAAGTAACATATGCAACTCCAGCTACGTAAATTATGTAGCTGGAGTCAACATATCTTAAATCCCCATCCACACAGTGGGACATCGATGGGAGCAAACGCTCCTGTCAGCTTCCCTTATCCTCATGAGGAATAGGAGTACTGGCGCCGACGGGGGTGCCCTTTGATTTCGATCTAGCAGGTCTAAACTATACCGCTAAATTGAACCTCAGAAGATCGACTGCAGCAGCATCAATCTTCCATGTAGTGTAGATGTGTCCTCAGTGTTTTTATTGTACAATGACAAGCCAAAAGAATTTTTTAAAAGCCAAATGCTATTTTTAGTGTGTGTATACAGCTTGCATGTGGAATGAAGAAGGCGTGTTACCCGCTGCATTAAGTGCTTCATTTATCTAAGTGGAATGTTTTACAATATTAAATATTATTACTGAAGAGAAATAATGTACCTTGAAGTGCATCTGAGAGCAGAAGTTTCCTGCCATCCATTACTGAGCTGATTCATGCCTTCATTACACACTTGATCAAAGCATAGAGGGTCTCAGAACATAAATTAAATAACAAATATTCTAAAGGGTTTAAGATCCCAAGAAGCAACTTAAGGCGGTGTTCTTACTGCCAGAACCATTGTTCTCTAGTTTCTTTGCCCCTTCCCTCCATATCCTTGCCCTATCATACATAAAGATCAAGAATAGTTATTTCAGTATAGACATACCACCATTAATGCTGAGTTACCATCAGTAGATAATCCTGACAAATTGTATCAGATTCCTGGCAGTGTATATGCAGCTTAGAGCAGTGAGTCACTAGGTCATGAGAAAGAAGCCCAAAGCCTGTACCTGCTAAGAGATGCAACTTTTCTCAACAATCATTTTCACCAAATTTAAATTGAGACAGACAATTTAAAAAAATAAGAAGAAAATAGTTTCAAAGAGAGAGCTATGATAAGGCATATTCAGTCATGATTAACCTAATTAGTGAGTGGAGCATCCCATTGCAGCACACATACACATACACATATACTGCAGCACACATACACATAGTAAATACAGCTGAAAGAGCATTTGTCTGACAGTAATACATTGAATTTTAAGAAAGGATTAATTATCTCTAGACATTGCTGAAACTACACAATGGTTATGATCTAAATTTTCAAATCTTTAATTAAAGGTTGCAAGTTATTTGAAACTGCAGAAAAAAGTGTAATTAATGTAATTCATCTCCTCCAGAGTTTGAATTTAATTGATCTGTTTAAATACAGTACCATTTGTTGATAGTGTGCATAATTTATGGAGAAGGACCTTACAGACAAACATAGGGGTATTGCACACAGCTGTGTATCTTACTGCCAACACGTTTACAAGGCAAGCTGAGGCTAATCAGAGCGGAACAAGCCATTCCTCTGCAACAGCTTTTCAGATGTTTGTATTTATATCTATGCAGTATTTCTGATGTGATTCTTGCTCTTTTCTTTATTTTAGTATTTTAATTAGGGGAACTGGATTCCTCTGATCCTTCCGTTTTATCTGCACTGTATGAGTTATTCCTGAGTACATAATGGCTGCTCCATATTCTGCAGTGTTCTTGGGGACTGCTTTGAGAGATCAATACATAAATAACTTGGAATTTAGGTAGAAGAAGCTCTGTAATAGTGAAATTATAATGGCTATGATCATGTATATGTTCCTTTTAAATAATCTGATACAGTACCTACAGCCCATTTCTCTCTCAAATGGGGCTGCATCAAAGCAGTGTGTTTTAAATATGGCAGTGTTAATGCTGGATTTAAGCAAAGTAGATTTGGTCTAGGATCTATTGATATTAACCACTGTTCATTTCAAAGATCTAGCTTATACTGTTAAACACATTTCTTTAATCTTGTCTGACAGGGTTAAACTTCTCAGTAAAGTCATAATCATGTAGGTATGTGCAAGGAAAACAGAACATGGCTCTAGGAGAAAACGAATTGAACTCCATTTTTCATATAGCAGTAAGAGTTTGAGTTTTCATAGTAATCATTGAGTTACAAGCCTGAATTTTGCAATGGGTTGCATTAACTTAAATAATATATTCCATTAGCAGATTCAGCAACAGAATTTCATTAAGTCATGATAATAACACTATTAATGTGTTCTCAATGCTATTACTCAAAGCAGTAATAAATCAGAAGGGATCAGATAGAGGTGAAATGATTTAGTGGTTGATTTAATGCAGAAACTTGATATTTAATTTGAACATAGAGAAGTCAGTACTTTAAAACAGCAATGTTTATTTTTAATTGTATGATATCTGTCTATTTCAAACACAACTGACATTATAGTTAAATTAACAGTTAACATGTCATATCAGCCATATATAAAACAAAACAAAAAGTAAAAACAGTTAAGTATCCCAGTACATACTCTCTTTGACTCACTTGTTTTTTTTTTCCTCAGTTACTAAAATGCTAATTAATGTTTGTCAAACAAAATTTATTTTTAAACTAAAGCAGAATAAGATTATCTCTGGATAAGAAATTAAGAAATATTTTAGTCCCCACAATAAATCTGGTGGCCGAGTGAAATTGCCTAACTTATGGTTAGTGAATTAGTCTTTGGTTTCTAACTAAAAATAATAGTATGTATAATTCTTCTGTAGTGCCTGTCATCAAAGACTTTCAAAGTGCTTTACAAATCTTAGTCAACTAAGTATCATATCGCCCCACAAGGTAGCTGTTGTTATCAATGTTGCCAGCTCTTGAAATTTTATCACAAGTATAATTTTTTTTTTTTTAATCCTAGCCCTCATGATTTTTAAGAAAATGTGACCCAGAACTTAAAAGGCAAATAACATCTCAGAATTTATAAGCCAATCTTATGAGTTTTGGGAGTCTGACACATGATTTTTCACCAGTTGGGGTTGGAAATATGTGTTATTAAATGACCACCAGAATGATTGCACTGTACAACATATATAAATAAAATCAGCCCCTGTCCTAAAGATCTGAAGCCTTGATCTAGCAAAGCATTAAGCACATTCTTAAGACAAAATTCACTGGAAACCCCAGAGGAGGGAATAACTGTGTTTAGTGTCTATGCCATTTGTTGTTAACTCCTTTCTTGAGGCACCATGGAAGGAGTGAGTCTTAGAAGTTGTTGCTATCCCCATTTAACAAATGGAGAAACCTGAGGCACAGAGATGTTAAGTGACTTGCTGGGGTCAAACTAGAAGTCAGTGACAGTGCTGTGAACAAAAATTATATCTCCCTAGCCTTGGTGCTGTGAATTAGCCACAGCATTTTTGCTACCAGCAGTGTGTGAACACATATACTACAAATAAAAATATATGCCCCAGCACTGATGTTTTAACCACATCTGGTTAATAGTACCCTATGATTGATCAGTTGAAAAATACCTCTGACTCTGAAGAGGCTTATTTTAACTGTCTATATTCATTTTCAGCAAAAGAGAATGCCTGTAAATAGCAAAAATTAAAAGGAAATAGAACTGTTTCAAATCTACTGCTTATATTCACCAAATTAAATCAAATTAAAATTGGTGAATTCAGTTCAACACAGTTTGCAATCCTGCAGTTTAGTTGGGGTGGTGAGTCCAAATCCATAAACTTATAGTGAATCTAGTTTTGTAATGAAAGTGTTGAAAATATGCTGCACTATGGTGAGAGGAGATTAAACAGGAAGGCATTACTCAGATCTGTTTTCATAGTGTAAGCTTCCTGGTAAATAGTGACCTTGAGATCTGTTGTTCTGCCTATTATGAAAGTCTTTAGTAAGGGTAAAGAACTGAATTGCTTCAGATTTCCAGAAAGATAATGATCACCTGATGATTTTAGAAGCAAATAAATAGCTTAGCCAGTGCTTGTTTAGCCGGAGGGATTTATAGTTGTCAGACTAAAGCACTAGAAGAAAGAGCCTTAAGGATTTATGAACTTAACATTTCTACCACAAATCACCTTCAATTTGAAGGGAAAAAAGTCTGGCTCTATTGGGTTGCTTATGGAAAAGGATGTTTCAGGACCTGACACACAGAATTCATTTTTAGCAGATGAAGTATATATAATCATTTTAAACATGTCTGCCACAGAGAAATAATTTAAGTGATTATATTAACGGAAGTAACAGCCTCAAGGACATGAGTCAAAGATACTATACAGGCTGTCTTAGCAGCAGGTATTTTCCAAATTTCTCGGAATATTAGACAAGATATTATATTTGCCAGCTCTAGATATTGAAGAAGCAGAAGTAATTGTGCTGCTTACCCCCAAAGTTGAAGAGTTGACAGATGGTAGTCTTGCTACTACTAATCATTTGGGAATGGTTTGACAGGGTTCCTTATTTAGCAGCTTAAATAATAGTTGTATATTCTGTGGTTTTTCTGAGTGATCAGAGAACTTTAAGGTTAAAGGGACAGATTCTGTACCAATTTGTATCCTGTGCAATTGGTCCTATTGATCTCAGTGGGATAGCCTGGGGTATTAATACAGAAACTGATCCAATGATGTCTTTCGGAGATATAATTAATGGATAACGGACAAGGATTTCATAGCTAATGAGATCCAATTTGGCCTGCATTATTAAAACCTGGTTATGTGTCATAGCATGGTCTGTGTTGATCCTTATTACCCCTCTCTCCCCACATAGTATAAGACAGACCCAGATCCAGAATGGACAAAGCCAGAGTTGTAGGAGCCATTTGTTCCTCTGTGATGCGGGATATCCTGGCAATATGGAAATAAGCAAACTACAGTGCTTCAAAAACAACATATACGCAGTGCAGTCTCTTCTGGAATGGAGGACAGCAGTCAACCAGAACAGAAGCAGGCAGCAGCACAAAATTTTGCTCAAGGGACAAGCAAACCTCCACTGATCTGTCAAAAGACTTTCGAACTGTACTCTTAAGAGACAGCTCTTCAAAGTGAAACATTTGGATCAGAATTCTGCAGGAATGTCAGCTTTCTTCAGGCAGCCCATTTTACATTTAGAGTTGGATTGAAATTTTAGACACAGAGATAAAAGATGAATACAAAACATATACAGGAGACCATTGCGATTTCCAGAATTGCTATTTGCAGTTCTGTGTATTCGCAGGTCTCCTCTCCTGGCCTGGGAGGAAGGCGGGGGCTGGGAATTCCCCGTGGCTCCTGGCTGTTGTGGTGAGTCCCCCGGGGCTGCCAGGAGCCATGATGAGTTCTGTGATGAGTTTTCTGCAGCTACTTGGAGCCAGCCACGGTGGATTCTCCACAGCTGCTGGAAGCCACACGGTACTCATTCTGGTAACTGCAGGGAACTCACCATAATTCTTAGGAGCCGCAGGGAACACCCGTGGTGTTTGCTGCAGCTCCTGGCAGCTGAAGTGAGTTCCCCTTGGCTTCTGGCCCCTGCGGTGAGTTTGGGAGCTGTGGGGAGCTCACCACAGGGCAGGGGGGTGGTGTCTCAGTATTTGTGAATGGTGAGTGTTTCCTATATACAGCATAGGAAAACATTGTAATCTAGGTTAGACTGATTTAATTTAAGGAAACAATTTGTTTGCTTGTTCCAAATCTACATGTGGATGAATTGACAAGATCTACTTCAAATTACTATATTTTATTTCATTTTAATGAGAAAAGTATTTTTAATATTTCCATATTATTAAAGTTGCATGATACCGGGATTAATCCTACTCTCATTAAAGTCAGTGGGAAAATTTGCCACTGATTTAAGAGATAAATATTGGGCTCCTTTTCACAGTCTCCTTCCACTAGACTCCTCTTGAATCCTACATGTGAACTCAACTCCTTCCTTTAAAACTTGCCTCACTCTAACCCACATAGTTAGAAATTAAGGCAACACAAATTATTCCCTACACTCTTAATAGACCTTTTATCAAAGACTCTCAAAATTGCCTTAGTGTTCTTCTAACCTCCTATGGAATATTCCAGAATGCAATCCAATAACCTTCTCTGTTTTGTATAAATATTAATATTTATTTACTAGTACTCTACAATAACAACTACACTTAATGTAGGACAAAAACAAGGAGTAGGAAACCTCAGGAGATATAGGGAAGGATTTATACAGAAACAGCATATAGAATTGGACCATTACATTGGTCTCTTACATCAGAAGTCCTCTTTAAACCCAGGGTAAAGAATCATGGAAATAATGTCTATTTAAAAGCAAATATAATTTTTAGGAAATGTGTAATTGAATCAGAGTTACGAACGAGTTACGGACCAAACACTTGGCCGTAACTCGATCCATTCGTAACTCGGACCCCATTGAGTTACACGCGACCGCGCTGTTCGTAAGCACAGGTCACGTTCGTAACTCGGGGACCGCCTTTACGACCGCTCCATGGGAGCTTTGGTCATAAGTGCGAATGGTCGTAACTCGACCGTTCGCAACTCGGGGGGGAGTGGCTGTAATTTCACATTTCCTGGAAGATAATAAGATGATAGGTAACAGCCAGCATGGATTTGTAAAGAACAAATCATGTCAAACCAATCTGATAGCTTTCTTTGATAGGATAACAAGTCTTGTGGATAAGGGAGAAGCAGTGGATGTGGTGTACCTAGACTTTAGTAAAGCATTTGATATGGTCTCACATGACCTTCTTATCAATAAACTAAGCAAATACAACCTAGATGGGGCTACTATAAGGTGGGTGCATATAACTGGCTGGATAACCATTCTCAGGGTACATCTACACTTGCTCCCTATCTCGAGATAGGGATGCAGATGAAGTGTACTGAAATTGCTAATGAAGCGCGGGATTTAAATATCCTGCGCTTAATTAGAATAATCGTGTCCGGGCGCCATTTTGAAATTGTGTTATTGTGAAATAAAATGCCCTGTGTAGCAGCGTTATTTCGAGAGAAAACCCTTCTCTTGAAATAACTGTTACTCCTCATAAAATAACTACTCAGAGAGTAGTTATTAATGGTACACAGTCATGCTGACAGGGCATAACAAATGGGGTTCCACAGGGGTCTGTTTTGGGCCGGTTCTGTTCAATATCTTCATCAATGATTAAGATGATGGCATAGAGAGTATGCTTATTAAGTTTGCAGATGATACCCAGGTGGGGTTGCAACTGCTTTGGAGGATAGGATCATAATTCACAACCATCTGGACAAACTAGAGAAATGGTCTGAGGTAAATAGGATGAAGTTTAATAAGGACAAATCCAAGTACTCCACTTAGGGAGGAGCAATCAGTTTCACACGTATAAAATGGGAAGCGACTATCTAGGAAGGAGTACTGCACAAAGGGATCTAGGGCTCATAATGGACCACAAACTAAATATGAGTCAACAATGTGACATTGTTACAAAAAAGCAAACATGGTTCTGGGATGCATTAACAGGAGTGTTGTGAGCAAGACACGAGAAGTCATTCTTCCACTCTACTCTGCATGGATTAGGCCTCAACTGGAGTATTGTGTCCAGTTCTGGGCACCACATTTCAAGAAAGATGTGGAGAAATTGGAGAGGGTCCAGAGAAGAGCAACAAAAATGATTAAAGGTCTAAAAAACATGAGCTATGAGGAAAGACGGAAAGAATTGGTCTAGTTTAGTTTGGAAAAGAGAAGACTGAGAGGGGACATAATAGCAGTTTTCAGGTACCTAAAATGGTGTCACAGGGAAGAGGGGGGAAAATTCTTCTCCTTGGCCTCTGAGGATTGGACAAGAAGCAATGGGCTTAAACTGCAGCAAGGGAGGTTTAGGTTTGACATTAGGAAAAACTTCCTAACTGTCAGAGTTATTAAGCGCTGGAATAAATTGCCTAGGAAGGTTGTGGAATCTCCATCACTGGAGATATTTAAGAGCAGGTTGGATAGACATCTATCAGGGATAATCTAGACAGTGGTTGGTCCTGTCATGAGGGCAGGGAACTGGACTTGATGATCTCTTGAGGTCCCTTCCAGTTCTAGTTTTCTATGATTCTATAATTCTATGGTAAGGATCACTGTTAGAATGTTGTAGAAATTCTTGTAGTCCCTTATATTTCTTTTGGTTCTTACAATGGTCTTGTATAAATGAATTGTTGTTTTCAGTAGTAGATAGAGATGATGTCAAGTAGCACTGGCAGAGCAGTGGGGTTTCTCCGTTTATTCAAGGTAATGCTCTTCTTTGAATCAGCATTTCTGTGTCATCTGTGTTATGTCATGGGGAAAGTAATGGCAGTACAGTGAAATCTGTACTGAAAATGGCAGAGCCTAAGCCTGAACCTGACTCTCCTCAAGTTACCTTTCTTGGTTTTCTCTGATGATAAATCCTTTTAAAATTTTACTTTAAAAGAAGTCCAGTTAAATAGAAAATGGGTACTTAGACTTTGTCTGGTGTGAATTGGCATAGTTCCATTTACTTCATTGGAATTATACCATTTTAAACAAGCTGAATAGCCAGCCCCATATGCTGTGTTTCTCCAAAGAAAATCACCCTCAAACTTACCTCACAGAGGTAAGTCTTTCTGGCAAATACACTGTGCTTATTTCATTACTGTCCTCATCCTTTGATGTGTGTAAAAAAAAGTTTGGATCAATGTGCCATTTGACTGGATGACTCAGAAAAGCCATAAAATCAAAAAGATTAGATATTGAAAAGAATTGCTCAGGTAGGCAACTTTATATATTCAACTGCCACTGCAGGATTGTGCATTCTGTTGCCCCTTTGGACCAGTGCAATTAACCAATATTCGAGGCCTTGCTAGGTTTTTTCCTTTAAGGGGAGAAATTGATTATACAAGTGAGGTATTTTGTTTACAGAGAATATACATCAAGTCCTTTTTCCCTGGACACAGCAGGAATCAAACATCTGGGATTTTCCTTGCACAGAGTTTCTAGGTCTGCCCCTCCAGCCCGTCCTGTTCCCCAATGAGCTCTGTCCCTTTTCTCCCTCTCAGAGCTACTTTCTTCCCTGCTTCTCTCGCTGTCTGCTGCTGTTCTGCCAGCTTTCAGCCTCTCAGGCTATGTCTATTCATCAGGCTAATGTGATTATAAATATAGGGTGACCAGATGTCCTATTTAAACAAGTATTTAAGCCCTCCTGCAGGTGTCCCTACTTTTTCTTAAAAATGGGTGAATTGTCCCATATTTTCTGTGTCACCTCTCCCATCAGTACTGGTGGGTCCTGCTGTTCGACGGAGCCATGTAGTTTAGACACACCCCTACAGACTAAATAAGCCCAAATCCCTCAGCCTCTTCTCATAGGTCACATGCTCCAGCCCCCTAATCATTTTGATTGCCCTCCGCTGGACCCTCTACAATGCGTCCACATTCTTTCTAGAGTGGAGGGCCCAGAACTGGACGCAATACTCCATATGTGGCCTCACCAGTGCAGAATAAAGGGGAATAATAACTTCTCTAGATCTGCTGGAAATGCTCCTTCTAATGCACCCTTATATGCCATTCGCCTTCTTGGCTACAAGGGCACACTGTTGACTCATATCCAGCTTCTCATCCACTGTAATCCCCAGGTCCTTTTCTGCTGAACTGCTACTTAGCCATTTGGTCCCCAGCCTGTAACAATGCTTGGGATTCTTCCGTCCCAAGTGCAGGGTCCTTGTTGAACCTCATCAGATTTCTTTTGGCCCAGCCTTCTAATCTGTCTAGGTCACTCTGCACCCTATCCCTGCCCCCCAATTTATCTACCTCTCCCCCTAGTTTAGTGTCATCCTCAAACTTGCTGAGGGTGCAATCCATCCCCTCATGCAGATCATTAATAAAGATGTTAAACAAAACTGGCCCTAGAACTTATCCTTGGGGCACTCCATTTGAAACTGACCACTGATTATCTCTGCTCAGCTTTTACCATCTGCCAATTGCTTTGAGAAGTAGCTTCAACTGTCCTCAGCTATTTCACTCCATAAAAGGGCTAATTGCTCTTTCCATCTAGCCCAAAGGAAGAATGGTTAGCACATCCATCTATTTTGATGAGCTCTGTGATTGTCTATAGATCAAAAACCAACTTGATATTGGCCATTAATACCTTGCAGAATAACAGAAATATAGCATATCTCTAGGACTCTGTCTAATCTAGTTTTAAGTGATAACTCAATAGAGCTTCTACCAATTCCATTGGGAAAGTATTTCACACACAGCAGTCAATGAGCTGGCACTGGAAGAAATTTGACATGTTCTGACTCATCACAACAAAAGCAGGTTATCTCAAAAATTGACTTTGAAGAGCCAAAATACAAAGAATAGGAAATTTGCTAGTACAATTCTCAAACTGTTTATAAGTAATGCTTCCATAATTCTCAAAGTTTCATATCATTCATGCTATAATATTTTTCTTGAATTGTGGTCTAATTTGTAGCCTTCGTAGTCCCCCAGTTATACAAGAAAAGGGTATTTTTTTTCCTTCCTGAAGAGGTGAGTGCTGTTCAGTGGTATTCACCCTGCAGGGTGGGAAATCTTTGGTCAATCTAAATTTTTAAGGGCCAGTAATTGTAGCAAGCTGCGTCTTCTAAAATAAAAATGCAAGTTTGCTTTTTGGTTTGATAAAGGTAGACTCTGGGAATTTGTATTTGTGACTTACCACTGTGAAAATTATTATCTGATCCTGTCTCTGTTCCTGTCTGGAGTATTTTAGAATCTGTATCAAGCATAAAATATTTAGTATTTGAAAAGGGAGAACTGAGCATCACATCTATGAAACAAAAAAAGATTAAGAAGCATGCCTCCATATGGTTTAACTTCTAGGAAGAAAATGACTGAATAATGTTGAACGTCATGAGATCTCTAAGTTCCCTAATGTACAGTGTTAAGGCTGTATTATTATAGTCAAGCTATGATTTAAATCAGTGGTGGGCAATCTGCAGCCCGTGGGCCACACGCAGCCCATCGGGGTTCTATGTGGGCCCATGAAACATTCTGTTTACTCTTGCCCATGTTCAGGGTTGCCAGATTTTGCTGATTTTCATAACTAGTTTTTTTCCTACTGGTATTACTAAAGTGACACACATGTAAAGCAAGACCACGTGAAATGAGGTGCATGCTGATTGCATACAACATTGTAAGAGCCGTGCACTCCTTCTGCATGCAATCAAAGTGCTGCTACAGTTCAGTTGGCACATCCCGCAAATTCTAGGTATGCAAGCCCAGGTAGTAAAACTACCCTGTTCTGGGAGATGGTCTTGGTTACTACAATCTTGCAGCTCACTGAGAGGAAGGACTGGAGGCTTACTGAGAGAAAGGAGAGTGTACAAGGGTGTCCTTCTACCCACTCCTGTGTCAGTCCTTTAGTTCAGTGGCGTCGGCTGCGCACACCAGTTCACCGTCCGCCTCCCTCTAGTCCAACGGGAGAAGGAAAGTTTCGATGGAGGGTTCTCGTCCACCTCTCAGCCAGGGGGTGCGGGGTAGGGGGGCCCGGGCCCTCCCTCTCTCATGGGCCCCAGCCCAGGGCTCTAAGGACAGGCTCTCTCAGCATCCTGTCCGGCTGGTGGGGGATGGTCCCGAAACTCACCAGCCCACCGGCAAGTCCTAGGATGCCCTGCTCTGGACTGCTTCCTACCCCGCTGATCCCAGTGCCCCCCTGCTGCCCTTCGTTACCCCTCCTGTGTTCTCCTCCCTCCTCTGTGACCCCTCTCTCCTTGCCCCCCTTGCTCCTTCTCCCACCTGCTCTTACTCCACCTCCACCTGTGTGTTCCTGGCCCCTCCCTTTTACTCCCCTCTCTTCCGTTGCTCCTCCTCAACATCACCCGCTGACCTGGGGGCGGAGGTGTCCTGACGTCACCCGCTGAGCTGGGGGCAGGGCGTCCTGACGTCACAGGTGTGCCCTGGTGCGCGGCGTCACGCCAGTGTCCGGCTCCTGCACCCATCAGCTGTGCGGCTGCCACAGATCAGCGTGCACAAGGGGCCGGCACCTCCCAGCTCACCCTAAGGAGCGCAAGCACTGCCGCGGGGTTAGTGCGGGACGTCTCGGTCCCAGTCAAGCCAGGCAGACTCGCCCCGTCACAGAGAGGAAGTGAGCTGTGACCTACTCACTAGCTAGGTTGCCCATCGCTGATTTAAACTCAAGTGCTTCTGCCTTAATAGATGCTATTCTATTCTTTCAGTTACATCTACCTTCTCTTACTTAAAAGTAAATGTAGATGCTAATCTTTGAGTAAGATTTTATTGCTGAACATCAAAAGTTGATCATATGATGAGACTAATTTGTAGAAAAAATTTCAAAGGCTGATTAGGGAATTTAGACAAAAAGTTTCCTTTAAAAATTAATGGTGAAATGCACTAATTGTTTTTTGAAAATCTCTTTTATAATCTGTACTTTAATTGTAGTCCAAGTCTCAAAAGGATGTTCACCTGTAACGAATGAGGTATGTTAATGAGAATTTCAGTCCCTTAAATAGAAAATCTTTAGGAGACTATTTCCTTATGAACTTGATTTTGAAAGAGTCCCCAGCCCAACCTTTTTCAATCGCCTTTAATAATCTTCCACATTTACCTTTTGGGGCATATAAGAACTCTGAGTACAAGCTATGTTTTGTCTGCCATCCTCTTCCCACTTACCTAGACTTAGTAGCTTGATTGAGTCTAGAGGGAATTCAGTGTGGGAGAAGAAGCAGCTCTCTTCCTCCAGCTGGCTTGCAGATGAGTAGCTCTGCAGTCTTTATTCCAGTGGTCACCAATCAGTAGATGGGGATCTAGTGGTAGATCTTGAAGCCTGTGACAGGTGATTCTGACTGGTTTGGCTTGGAGCTAGAGCACTTCAGTTGCCCTTCCCCGCACTGCTGTGCTGCTCCTGGCCTCTGCCTTGGAGCTGCCCCACCGGGGGGCTTCTGTTTGCAGTTTAGAGTGAAGGAGGAAGAAGAGGTGGGGAACTGATGTCAGGGTGTTCCCTTTCTCCCACCTCTGTACCCCCATCTCCACAGAATGAGCAGGGTGGGCCCTTGGAGAAGGGGTAGAGAAGGGTATTTGGGTCTGAGGTAGATCCTGGATTGACTTAAATTGGAAAAGAGATCTTGCACTTAAAAAGGTTGGAGACCACTGCTTTATTCTGTGATAATGGCTAGAGTAACTTCCATAATCCCTGATGCCCATTTCCACATGGGAAAGCACCAGGAGTGTGTCTACACTGCACTGTAGGTCGAAATAAGATGGGCAATTTGAACTATGCAAATTGCGTATCTTATTTTGATGTTATTTCAAAATAGCTTATTTCGAAATTTGGCGCTATCTACACAGCACTTATTTCGAAATAAATCGCTATTCCAAAATGTCCCTTACTCCTTGTGGAATGAGGTTTACAGGGACATCAGAATAGTGAGCTTGTTATATTTCAAAATAATGGGTGCGCTCAAAAGACTCAGAATAGCTATTTTGGGATACCTTCGGTATTCCGAAATAGAACTGCAGTGTAGATGAGGCCCAGGATAATAATGTAGTGAAATCCTTGCTCAACATTCCTATCTTCTCTGTCTCACCAACCCACAACTACAGAACTGCAACCTTTCATGAATATAATACTACAATTTATCAGACATGCTTCACTAAGCACAGAAAAAAGCCTTGATACTAAATGCCTTTATTTCCAGTCTCCTGTGAAGATTAAATAATGACTTTTCAAGGGTACCAGATAAATGGAAACCTGAAGAATGAATGAAACCTCCACTTTCGTTATGCCCCAAAGAAGAAAGGTTTCTAGAGAATAGACATGCTTCTCATGCTCCACCTGTTGGCAGGGGACAGTGTATGAGGAATTTTCTTTTAAAAATTGATAAGGGAACAATATTCTAATATTAAGTGCTAATATTTGTAAATTATATGCTGTGTGTTGAGTGCCCATGGCTGTGTATTACTTTATAAACAGTGACTTATTTGTGCCAGGATAGCTCTTGCAATGGTGGTTTTATCCCTACTTCTAGAAAAGCATGTTGCATTAACACTGGACCTACAAATGTACATATGTAAATTTTAATGCTGATTATTTCCACATGGACTGGTGTATGTGGTATTGTCTTAGACCCATCATACCATAGGTGCTGGGCGTACTGTTGCACTTTCCTGGCTTTAAAATGGTTTCCATTATACACAGGTTTTACAGTTTGTTTCAATGGCTCACAGCGCCCCTACAATAAAAATTGCTCCAGCACCCCTGCATCACACTCCATTAAAAAAAAGTATTTAAAAGTTGATTCTGGCAGTTGACTCAATTGAAGAGGAACAACCAGGCAACATAAAAAGCAAAGCAAATCTCATACACACACTTAGCCCTGGTCTACACTACAGGTTGTACCTCCCTTCACCAGGACTGGCAACATCCGTGGTCCAGCATGGACCACAAATGTTCGTAGGCCACAGAGGCCAGGAACAGGGAGGTCTGCTGGCAGGGCAGGAGCACGGTAGGAGACACCAGCAACCAAGAGGGGGTGTGCTTGGTGGGGGAATGGGCGGCACAGCGGGGAGTTCTGGCCCCAGCAACAGCCGTGGAGCTCCAGCCCCAGCAGCAGCCAGGGAGCTCTGTCCCCAGTCGTGGTGCTCCGGCCCCTGCTCCGCCCTGGCCCCAGTTCCACCCCAGCCCTGGCTCTGCCCCAGCCCCAGCTCCACCCCAGCCCTGGCTCCGCCCCAGCCCTGGCTGTGCAGCTCCAGCCCTGGCTGCAGAGATTTAGCCATAATGTGGACACTCTGGTGCCGCTATTTCAAAATAACTACTTCCCAGAATAATTCAAACTAATTACTCTAAGTTGAGGTAGCACGTCCACATTAATGGAGCCTGCTTTGGACTAATTTTGAGGCTTCCCCATAGTGGGGACATGCTATTTTGATTTTGTAAAATTGGGAGTTATTAAGTTGAATTTAGTTATTTTGAAATAATTTCCTAGTGTAGACATGCCCTTACTGAGTAATGGAAATAGCCGTTCCCTTTATAAAGTTGGAACTTTTGCACTGGGACCTGGAAGGGACAAAAAAGACTGACAACACAAGGTAAATATGTGTCTATAGCTCAAATAAATCTCATGTTGTCTTTTCTTGTTGCCTGGCAGTATCTAATAAGCAATCCGTTCAATGTAAATATCATAAATGTGAAAGTAATGATCCTTCAAATGTCATTCTTTGGTTTTGCAGAGTTTTGAAGGTATTCCTGTCCCAAACTGCTCAACGTATTCCATACATGACAGGTGGCCGAGTGATGAGGATGCTGGCTGTAATTCTCCTGATAGTCTTTTGGTTCTTGATCGGCTGGACTTCTGCAGTCTGCCAAAACTTGGAGAGAAATATTTCACTCATTGGCCAGGGGCAAACATCAGACCACCTGATCTTCAATATGTGCCTCCTGGGCCGCTGGGATTACATGATGGCTGTTGGTATGTTGTTTTTTTGGCTTGTCTCTTAATTTTTAAATAAAGCTTGTTTCCTTTACTAAAACAAAACCAAACCAGACCTCTTAAAGCTTTTGTCAGACCTTAGAGCCTCACCTGAAAAGCATCTAGGACAATGAAATAACACTTTTTAAATGTGCTGAAAAGTGAAACACAAGCCAAAGATTTTGAATATTGTATTATTTTCAAAGGTGTGTAACTTTAACTACAACAATAATGTAATCTGGTGCTGATGAAAATAAGAGCTTTGAGACCAAGAAAGTCCTACCTCAGTGTGGAGAAGCCTAATACAGACATTTTATTTTCTGTTCTACTAGATCTGGATAGATCACCCTTGTGTGGACTGGGCTGATTTAGGAGAGTGCATTTCACAATGATTATCAAAGTGATAGCATGTTAAATGCTTGTTGAAACTGCCAACTTCATTTATTTATTTGTTTATTCAGTGTTACTAGTGTTTGGGACAGATTGCTGAGGCACGAAGGGTGCGTCTAGACTACAGGGTTTTGTCAACAAAAGTGGACTTTTGTCGACAAAACTATACCTGCGTCTATACTGCCACTGAGTTTTGTCGACATAACATCGACAGAACTCAGCAGTTTTGTCGACAGCTGTAAACCTCATTCTACAAGGAATAACGCCTTTTGTCGACAGAGTTCTGTCGACAGAAGGCGTTATTGCATCTACACTGTCCATTGCATCTACACTGTCATGTCAACAAAGCGGCTTGCTTTGTCAACAGAACTGGATGTAGTCTAGACACTCTTTGTCAACAGAAGCTTTGTCGACAGTATCTGTCGACAAAACTTCTGTTGACAAAAGCCTGTAGTCTAGACGTACCCAAAGTGACAACTATCAATTATGCTTGTCTTATTGTATCACAATGGTTAAATGGGAAAGGCAGCACAATTGTTTTTTCTTTATGTTTTAACAATTTATACTGGGGTTTCCGATGTTGAACTCCGGTGTACCTATAAATAGGATTACCTAACAATATGTAATTACCTTTAATATTTTCATACTGAATTCTGTCATTTCTCCATTAGTATTGGTGAGCCATAAGATTCGGTTCCACCAAACTATATCCAATTCTCCAATATTTCAGACACAGAAATAGATAATTGTCCTGACAGCTGTTTCACTTCCCTACCTCTTTAGCTTAAACTGCTTATGACCCCTTCCCACAAGTTTACAACAGACCTTTTCTGCTGAGGGGTGGCAAGATATTCTCAGTGACTCCTAGGGAGTAGAGAAGAGATGGACAGAAACTGACAATGAGTTATAGCAGCAATTCCTTTTAGCAAGCTTATTTTTGTGCCATAGTAGCACACACAGAAGGTTGCATCATGGTATTTTAAAGGGAGTCAGCAACTGGCCAGGCTCCTTTCTCCCACTTCACTAGAGGCTAGTCCTACAGTAAGTCTGAGATGGTTCTAAGGCCTCCTTATCCCATCTTTCTACTCCCTCTCTTCTGTCCACTTTCCTTTGTGTGAGATCTCTGGGTCAGTCAGAGGCTGCCCCTAGAAACTTAATTTCTTTGTTAACATTCTAGCCGATGGCCTGCAGATCATGTGGTACTAGTGGATAGAAACTGGCATTCAGTGGAGCATTTGATAATATACCAGGTACATCACTATTTTGGAAACACCATCTAAAGTGTATTGCATTATCCTTAGAGTCCTGAAAATCTATGGATATCTGCTTTATATCTGCAGGTATCCGTGTCCGCAGATGGGGATGTGGATATTCATAGCTCATTTTTGCAGATGTGGCTGCAGACCCAAATTTTTTATCTAGAACCCAGTAAATTTGTAGATATCTGCTTTATATCCATGGGTATCCACATCTGTTGATGTGAATTTCCACAGCTCATTTTTGCAGATGCAGATAAAAAATTTTGTATCCACTCAGGGCTCTAATTAGCCTATGAATTATAATAAAGTATGAATGATGATGTAAAAGGAATTTCTTTAGTAACCCCATGTTTATAAATCTCAGTCATCATCAAACATCTTTAAGTCCAATAACAAGAGGGAAAAATACGAAGCATTTGTTGTTGTCAGATATTAAGCTAATTTGTCCCAAAATTTCATTGCTTGTTAGGTACAGTAGTATTTTAGAGCATTCCTGCTGCTCTTCTACAGGTAGTTATCACAGAATGGTAAACAAAGATTTTTATTTTCCTAGTTTTTTACTTACAATAGCAGCCTGAATTACAGAGTTCTCACAGAAAAATGTGAATATCCAATGTGATTATCAATGTTAATGGCAAATAGTCCCTCTGCCTGGAGTTAGAAATTGACAAAGAATGTATTTCAAGATGTATATACATCTAGATTTTTTGATGTGTGTCAAAATGCATTAGATAGGAATGAAAATATAACTTGAACACAAGACTTAAAAAAATGGAAAAGTAGACATATTTTCTGTTTTTATCATTTTGCCTCTAAGCCCAAGATACATATGCAGATATATTTATACAGATATCCTTGGTAGCCTGTGAATCAGTATCACAGATACCAGAAGATTAGATCCCTGCACAGATAAAAAATGATCTGCAGATATAAAGCAGGTATCGCAGATTTGCGGGGCTCTAAAGAAGATATTACAGCTGCAATACAGTTACACACACTGGAAAATGTGTGTGTTACCTAAATATCTGAAAAGCGCTTGATCTACTGGATGTGTTTTCAAAACCAGGACACTGCCTTTCTGAGATTTGGCAGGAGAAATAACACATAGTGTAGAACTACAATAATTCACATCAGTGACTGGGAGTTCCATTGTAAATGTTACATTGTATAAACTAGCACATATGTGAAGGTATTTGATTAATAATAATAAAATGAAAACTAAGGATGCCGCATTACAAAATGTATCTCATTGATCTAGTTTATTTATGAAGCTTTACACTCAAAAAATACTAGTGAGTGTTCTATAGTATATTTTGTAAAATAAAATCCTACTAATGTGAGATTTCATCATTGCACTCTGCTATCAAATCTTTGCTGAAAGGCAGTGAGAGAACTGTCCAGATTGCAGATTAGTGAAGTGAAAATTAACAAGGTTCTGCAACAAAGCCATAATGAGATAAAGCTTTTATGCTAACAGAGATCATAGGAGTTAGGATTTATGGAGTATTTCCCAAACTAATCATGATACTTATCCAGTACCTTTAGCAATACTGAACATTTTATATTTCAGTTTCTATTACATATGACAGTGTGTGTATGGTGAAAGAAGTATGGTTTTAGATCAACACTGGACATCAGAATCCCTGATTCCCCACTTGCACTCTGAGATGTACTGAGGAGAAAAATCAACAATCTATACATGGAATTTTATGTAAATGAAAGAAATGTAATACATCTGAATTTTTTGTGAGCTTAGATAATGATGAGTCTACATACTTTCTTCCTTGTAGTTTGCTCTGTCCCCTCTGTTCTCCACAATGCCACTTTAAAAGTTGTAGCACTTGTAACACTGGCAC
The DNA here is from genome assembly GCA_019425775.1 of Rafetus swinhoei. NCBI lineage: Eukaryota > Metazoa > Chordata > Testudines > Trionychidae > Rafetus > Rafetus swinhoei. The sequence continues at coordinate 226,410,451 of CM033424.1, forward strand.
CTATCACATCACTGAAAACAGGATCTTATCATAGAAATTGTCAATCTGCTTTGCCTATTTCAAATATTGTTTGGGAATATGAAGCAATTCAGTGGAATATGCACTGAAGAGGCAAATGTATTCAAATTAGAAATGTATTTTAATTGCTTGGCTCCCGGATTAACTATATTCCCCTTCATAACCCTTATAAATTTTTGTGTAGTATTTGAAAACCACTGAAAATTTTAATAAAAAAATTAAAATAGGATTTAGCCCAAAAATTCTAAAATTACTATTGCATTTTTTCAGCTGACTTTTAATCTAAATGTAACAAATGATTGAACTGCAAAAAAATAAAAATGCTTAAGTATAGTTAATTACCAAGTTACAAGTCAAATACAGCATACAAATATTCTTTGTCACACAGCTATGTGTATGTCATGTGGCAAATGCTTTATAATTTTATGTCATGATTATTTTTATTTTCCATATGTTTACTAAGGCAAATGAACAAGAAATAGATATTTTGTGCATGTATGCAATTATTGTAGCCCTAATTTTCCACCTATCTTAGTTGCAAAATTCCCGTTAATTTCAACTGTACAGGATTAGACTACCTGCTAGCAATATTTCCCCTTTTCAACACCTAAAATAGCATAGATCAACTTCTGTTATCTCAGGGCTTGTCTTCACTGGCGCAGTAAATCACTGCTGCTATTGATGTAGTGGCGTCGACTTAGTGGGTCTGGTGAAAATGCTATAAGTTGATGGCAGAGCATTCTCCTGTTGGTTTCAGTACTCCACCTCCCTGAGAGGCAAAACCTAAGTCAGCAGGAGAGCATCTCCCACTAACACAGTGCAGAGTAGATGCCATGTTACATCAATATAAGCTACATCACTTAGGGAGGTGATTTTTTTGGCCCCTGATGTAACTTACATTGACTTAAGCAGCCCAGGCCTCAGGCAAAGTTCTGCATAGGTTCCATCAAAGCAACATGCTTGAATGGCTGTGCTCCTGCTGTCAGACCTGATGCTCAGCTAGGTACCTGCCACTCACAGGAAATACCCTCTAGGGACGTTGGCTGAGGTGGAGAGGCGCTCCAGGCCTCCTCTTCTTTGGACACTCTTAGTGACACTGGCCTGGGCTAGGGAGGCAATCCAGGGCCTGACCACTTCTTGTATTACTCCAGCCTTTCCCCATCCCTAATGCTTTTGATGCCACGGCTCCATAGATGCTTCCCCTTTCCATGGCCACATCCTGTGCTCTTTGTCTGAGGGGAGGGGGAAGAGTTCCCAGGGCTTCCCCTGGGATCATCCTTCTCTCACTCTTCCTCCTTTTTTCACTTTCTCTCTCATTTCTTCTTTCTTTGTTTCCCTCTATATTTTGTACACAGAGGCTACGTCTAGACTGCAGAGTTAAATTGGAAAAAGAGACGCAATTTGCGATATTTACTTTTGAAAGAGGCTATTCTGAAATCTGGCGCGTCTACACAATGCCAAATTTTGGAAAAAAGTGCTCTTTTGACCCATCCCTTATGAGTTGTAGAACAAGGTTTACAGGGGTGGTGAAAGAGCGCATCTACTTTTTCAAAAAAAATTTCGGAAAAGCAGACGTGTTCCTTGGACGTGGCATTGCTTCTCCAGGATACCTCTAGTATCCTGGAAAAGCAATGCAGTCTAGATGTAGCCAGACACACATACACGCACACGCACACGCACACACACTGTGAAATTGAAGGAGAGAGGCTGTGGAAGGAGAATGTCGGTGGGAGAGTGGATGCAGTAATACAAAAAAAACCCCAAGGTGTGGAAACTGACAAGAGAGGAGTCAGTGCAGAAAAACTGAGGCTACGGCTACGCTGCTGTTTTTTTGTGGAAGAATATATTCCTTAAAAATCGAGGTTTACAGGATCTTGCGAAAAAGGGTTTTTACCCAACAAATGACCCTGTCTACATAGGGCTTTTTAGCAGCAAAACCTCTTCCGCAAAAAGAATTGGAAGAAGATATGCAAATGAGAGCACAATTTGCATATCCTCTTCCGCAAAAAAACAGCAGTGTAACCGTAGCCTGAGTGAATGGAGAGGTAGATGGAATAAAGGAGGAAATAAAATGAGAGGGGGAGCAGATGGGATGAGAAAGGGAGAGACTCTCAACTAAAGTAAGTGGGAGTTGTACCTCAGTAAAGATGGGAGGATTTGACCCCATGTAATTAATAGTTGTGAATATTGTGTATTGTTTTGTCTTGAAGATCAAAATGACACTGAAATAAGTATGCGTTAGTTAGAAGGGAAAGATAAAACCCTGTTAGCTTAAAATGATTTAGGAAATAACTCTGAACCAAAGAAATATAAATAGATTACAGATCCTTGCAATGTCTGAAAATCCTTTTCATCCTGTGAAAAGGAATTTTTAATATGAAACAGTGTAGTCCTCCAGGTCAGAGAGGTGGAGTGCAGTGAAGCAGAAAGAAACTGTACAGGGAGGAGAAGAATCTAGGGCATAGTATTTTTTTCTATTTTAAAATTGTATTCACTTAGCTTCCAAAAGACAGTCCAAGTGGTTAAATGGATGGAGCAGCCGGCTTTCCAGATCTGTGGTTCAGTGAATTTCCATAAATAGAACTTGAAATAAAGACAATAGACTGAGGAAATAAAATGCTAGTTAAAACTGAGTAAAATCGGGTAGTCTGTGTTATGGGTTTAATTAGCATTCTAGTCTGTCAGTATTCTGAGAAAAGATGTCCTCAGTGTAATAGAATAGCTTTTTGTTTTGCAAACTGCACATACTTCATAATCGCCTAATGAACGTATAGTAATTTGTAGTTGCTAATGGTTTCTCTTTCTGAAAAAAGTGTAATGAAAGGTGGTCAGATTAGATAGTGTTTTGGTGGGCTTCTCTAAAGAGCAGGAGCCTTGTACACACCACAGCCTGGTACTGTACTAACCAAAATCACTACTGGAAGATATAATGCAACAGTATATATTTATAAAGGGCATTGTCCTCTCAAATATACTATTTTTAAATTGTGCATTAACAGAATCCTCACCCCCAGGGAACCAAATAGTCTTCTCACCCCAGGAAGTTAGAAGAACAGAAGTGCATAGCCATTGCAGAAAAGCCTCCAGATTCTGGTGTGGTGGGGGAGCCAATGGCAGCATGGCTACTGAGTCAGCTATACTGTCAAGGCTAAATGTGGGAATTAGGTCAACATGTTGAGGCAATGCTACTCCACACAAGATGCATGGTTGGGGACCAAGATTTCCCAAGGTCTACTCAGGCCCCAAGCTTTGCAGTCTATGCCCCCTAACTCTTTCTTGATGCTTCTAACCCTTCTCACAGCATGCAGAATGCCTTGCAAACTCTACACTATAAAGGCATCAGTCTTTTAAGCATGCATTTTCCATGGTAAAGATTTAGTTACAAATGTGAAAAGTGGACATGAACTGTAGATAAAGTAATGGCAGCTAGGCTGAATGTAGACATTAAACTCTTTTATTAACAAAGTCTAAATTATAGAGAAAGTTTTATTAAAATGCTAATTAGTGCTAAGATAATTAAAAAAACGACGTTGGAGATAAGAGGCTTTGGAGTCAAAAGGCTTTGGAGTCATAGGCATATACATTAAAAGAATACTTTATTGTTAAAAACAATAATTAACTTCTACAAACAACTCCCTGAGGGTATATACACTACAGAGAAGATCGAAGCTGCTGCTGTCGATATTCCAGGGTTTGAATTAGTGGGTCTAGTGAAGACACAGTAATTTGAACTGAGAGGAGCACTATGGTCGATGCCGGTAGTTCTGCTTTCACAAGGAGTAAGGGAAGTCTAAGGGAGAGTGTGCTCCCCTTCAACTTCCTGCAGTGTGAACACGCCAAAATTCAAGTTAAGATACTTCAACTTCAGCTACGCAATTAACGTAGCTGAAGTTGCGTATCTTAATTCGACCTTATCCCGTAGTGAAGACGTACCCCCTGGTATACATTGTAAATGTAAAGGGCCAAGTCTTCTGCTGGTATAAAATGATCAAGTCAATAGTACTGCACCAGTCTACATCAGATGAGAATGTAAATATTCACTATACACTTAAAGCTTATCATTGCCCTTCCTCACCAAAACATGCAAAACACCAGCGAAGGACATTTACAAATTCTATTTTAAATAGAAAATGGGAGAGAGTCATCTTTGGTTCAGCTGGCATCATGGTTCAGTTACATCAGTCATGAATAATGGTTTAGAGTATGGCATGAATTTAGCTCAGTGTATTGGATAACCAGTCCAAGTGTTCCAAATTAACTAAAACATGAAATAGATGATTCTCCAGTGTTCCTAGGAACTGGGGTATACAATAAAACTGGCTAATTGGGTAACACAAAGACTGGTAAATATATAATATAGGTGAGTACAAGGCAATGAACAGTGGGAGAAATCATTTAAAAACTCCATCCATGTATATGGGATATTTAAGTTACACCTGTTTTTGTCTTTTGCCTTGCAGTTACATGTATACCCACATATGTCATCACAGCAACACTTGTTTTACTCTCATATGTGCCTCAGTATATTTCTCATTTGTCCATCTACCCTGAATGCCTACACTGCACAGTTACACAGTTATCCCTTTGTTTCTGATGATACATTGTGTTGCCCTGTTTTGTGATCTTTCTCCTCCATGTGGATGCTGACAGCACTCTAGTTTTTTGACCTCCCCTCACTCCTTCTTCCTGTAGGAGTAGTACAATGTACAGCCCATTTATTGTGCCTAATAAGTAAGAATAGTCAGTCATCTCCTACAGATATGTTTTGTTTTTGTAAGGGCCTGGTTCTGCAACCCTTGTTTATGTCATTCCTAATGAGTAAGTAGTACTCAGCATTAATGCTGGCCAGAAAGCAGAAATTACATTTCACAAAAAATGTCAAAGTTTCAAAATGTGAAACAAAACTGAGACTTTCTGAAATTTTTCACAGAAAAATCTGAAGAGAAAGACATCCCACCTAAGAATAGCCAGTAGTCCTTTGATTAAGGCTCTCAGGGTGAAGCTTGCCATGCATAGTCTACTATAAATCCCTCATCTGAAACAGTGCAAGGACTTCAAGTTGGGGCTCTAACATCCCATGTGAGTGCAACCACTGGGTGCTGTTAGTCTGGGGTGGCATGCAGTGTTCTTTCTAAGATGCGCAGCAGCACAGCTTCACAGATGATTAATCAGCCCCGCCCAGTCAGAGGCTCAGGGCTCCCTGCACAGAGTCGACTGACTGGTCAGGGCTGATTAATCACCTGTGAAGCTGTGCTGCCATGCAGCTTAGAGGGGACACCAGTGGCATGCTCTTCTGCCCATTCTATCTTATAGCAACAAAATGCTAGTCAACGCAGTGGCATTTTTCTATGGAAAAAAAATTTTGTTGAAAAAATTTTGACCAGTTGTATTCAACATAAGACAAGGGTTGCATAAAGTTGTTTTCAAATATTTCGAGTTGAAATATATAGTCTCATGCCCTCTGGAGATTTAAGTTTGAATGAATAGGAAGTCTGCTAATCATTGGTCTTGTATGGGTAGCTGTGTCTTAAATTTTCAATAAGTGCTCAATTTGAAGCGGGACCCTTTCTAGTCCCAATTCCAACAACCAGCACTTCCAGCAACCAGCACTAATTGGGATCAGATCTCTCAATTTCTGATGGACTCTAGTCTAGACATATATAATCCACTTATTTATCTAGTGTATTCAATCCTGTGAATCCAAGTCACAGCATTTTTATCAACAGTATTCAAGGCGGAATGACTTCCAGATAGCTGGGTCATTTTGCATCCTCTACAACATGTCTCCTCGGTAATGGCTGCCAACACTGACATTGTGGGCTGTCTGTAAAATGCCACCAAAATTCTGCTGCAGCACAAATTCCATATTCGGTACAAAACTCATTGAGAAGGTGCCATTGTCTTTGTGGTAAATCAAAACTGGGTTGACATTCAGTGGGGTCCAAAACAAGATAATTATTTGTCACTTTGTGGCCAAAAAGCTCCCCACCCACCATCTACTATAACTCCCTCACCTGGTAAACTTACCCTCAGAGGGTGGCATGCGGGCAGATGAACACGTGGTGAATTGAACAAGTGTTTAATTAACCATAGTTGAGGCATCTCATACAATTTTTTTCATGAGATTGGCTACACATTCCTCTCTGTGAACACTGGGTGGAGCTATGTTTCAGAGAACAAGTAACCATGTTACATGTGCCTGAAGTAATACACTTGGTGGAATTAAATTATGTGTCAATCATCCTTGAGTGAGAAAACAAGCCCATACTGAAGTACTCTGCTGCTGAATAACAGTGCCACAACTGAAGTGTGTAACATTTGGGCATTAGCATCCCTTGTACTTCTGGCCACCATTCTGAACAGATTGTTGTGTGTTCTGACCTCAATTGCTGTCTTTGTAAGGTGGTATAGATAGTTGAGAGTTCATGATTCCTGACCACTCAGAACAGCTCTCAGCCTATTTATGCATGGTGTAAGTGGAAGACATTCAAAACAGTCTCCCTTTCACTTAGTATCAGAAAGGGTAATCAGTATTGCCACCAATGACAATAATCAGCCATGGTTGCCGTATCTGCATTCAAAACACGGTCAAGTATGTCAAAGGAGTGTGACTGAATGCTGAGACATATGTTGTCTGCATAAACAAACTTGCGAGACCACATATGTTGTAGGCCATTCAAATGTAAACTGAATAATGTTGAAGATAATATTGATCATTGAGTAGACCATTCTTCTGGTGCTTCCAAGCACTTGTTCTATCACCCATATGTACATAGAAATGATGATTTCTCAGAAACAGAGCCATTGCACATACAATTGACTTGGCATAGTTCTAAACAATTTCACCACAAGGCCCATGTGTCCAACTACATCATATGCCACTGTCTGGTCAAGAAAAAAAAATCAGTCTTCAGCGTATGTTGGAATCCATTTTTGATTAAATTTGTAAGAGCCAGCACTTGATCACGTGCACTGTGACCATGGTGATCAGCCTTCCACAGGTGGTAAAATTTGTTGAGAAATCATATGCTCAAGTGCCTTAAAGCAGATGTTCAAAAGTGAAATTGGTGTGTAGTCAAAGGCAAGTGCAGATCTTTCCCAGTTTTCAGTAGATTTTAGGGAGTCTGGATTCCTGCAAAACTCTGCTGAAAAATCGAACAAGCCATTCCTGAGCATGAAGACCCAGATGTTGAATTAATTCAACTGGAATTCTGTCATAGCTGAGAGCTGTACCCATTTTAAAATCATTCAGCACTTTATCCAATTCCAGATTAGTGAATACTCCATTTTACTATCAGCTGGATTAATCCTCAGGAAGTGCTACCACCTATCACATACCTCTTTTTTGACAACATTGTCAACAGGAACTTTGATTACCTTCAACAGATGACTAGCAATCTGATTTGGAGTAACTGCTGACCTGCTTTGTGCACATGGCTGTTGAGCCTCACTTCATCAGAGAATTAATCTTCAACTCTTCCAGATTGACCATGTAAAGTCAAGCACCACTGTTGCTTCCTCTCATTGAGTAGCCAAGGATTCTATGATATAGTGTGCAATATCTGGATCTCTTTACTGCTCATACTGCAACTCTGCACAGTCCTCATTCAAACACGGCACATATATTGGTAGGAAGCCATTTGGAATTGTTGCATTTGCAACTTTAAAAATGGCACAATGGAAATGACAAATTTGCATCTTCCACAGAGATTATGTTTAATGGGATGGTTACGATGCTCTGTTCTAAGTATTCTGCATAGGAGCCCCAGTCTGCCTTCTAGAAGTCCCATCTAAGTTTTGGTTTGCTCTATATACTGGGAAGATGCATTCCCATCTGAATCAATGACGGATAATGTTGGCCAAGTGGAAAATCATTAAGTACAGTACATGCTGCTGGCTGCTGCTGATTGGGAAATGATATCATCCAGTGCAGGTCTGAGCAGTAGTCCCTATTCTAACATGCTGAAGGAAGGTATCACACTGCTGAGGATTACAGACCAGTGCAAGATCATTATTTGTTGCCCATTCCAACAGCTGTTCACTGAACTGAAGCAGAGGAAACAATCTCAGCTAGAACAAGAGCTCCATTTAGAGATAAACACAAATTAACAGGAGTTGGTGTTCATGTGGATAAGGGATGTTGGAGTGGTTCCCATGTCCCTGCAAAGTATAACAAACTGTATCCAGGGAGCAAGCAGCAACTATAGTAACTCTGTTACTTCTATTACTCATTCAGTTAGAATAAGAGGCTATAGGTGAGGTTACAATACACAGTTCCACCACTAAGGACAAAGAAGTAATTATGTGATGAACCCTATTATGAGGGAAATCTTTGTTTAAACCTCCTCACTTTACCTCCATTGTGTACCAGTTGTCGCTTCACTTTTTGTTTAGTGTTGTTAATGACTTCAGAATTGTCATCATCTTAATTTTATGCTCAGAATAACAATAGGTTGTCCAATGCTCATGTACAAAAAGCCGTAGCAAAATCTGATAACATCTGTAGATTTTCTTTGTAAATTGCAGTGTTAGCCTGAAGTTATTTATATAAACCTGATTTTCTTCCTCAAGTACAACTTCTACAAGGTATACTTAACATATGTGATTGGTAGTTTGGATGATAAATTGTTTCTCAACCAAAATGCTATTGCTAATTAAATCATTGTAATAGTGGGCTTAGCTAGTATGTGCATTCTTATTTTACATTGCATTTTAAAAGCTATTCCCATTTCTGTAGTATACCAGATGTCATGCTAATTATTTTCTCTATTCAGAAATGCCACCTCTATTCTAAATGAAAAGCACTGAGAGAAACATTTGATATTAAATAGTGCAAATGTCTGCTGTGCTCCAATATACACACCCTTTAAATTCCATTGTTGTTGGCATTAAGTGGCTGCTTAGAAAGATATTGCCTGCATATTTAAAAAAAATAAATGCATAGAACTTCTTTAGACCTAGAATCAAATTCTGCCATCATTTATACCTATGCAAACCCTCTGAAAGTGACCTTTCCATATTGAAGTGTGGTGTGTTCCATCTCACTTGCTTATTGGGATATTTTAAGAGATTACAGTACACCTGGAATATTGTTAAGTTTTCTTTTGGTTACAAAACTGTAAATATAGAGTAACTACAATGTCTTCTTCAGGGTTACTTCAGATATACAGGGTCCTTATTTTAATAAAGCTATCTTCAAAGCATGGGGTTTTAAACTTCTCTTTCCATGCACATAACAGCCTTATTTATTGGAATTCTCAGTGTATATCCTTATTTAGCTCTTGTAATTTATCACTTTCTCCTTGTGTCAGTAACAGATTTAGGGCTTTTTTCACTTCATTTGGTTGTGGAGGAAAAAGAAAAATGAAAACACTAGTTTTAGTTTTCTTGAATTTGATCATTCCTTGGCTGCTAACACAAACATTGTTCTGTTCAAAAGCTTCAGAGGGGTAGCCGAGTTAGTCTGTACAGTTAGTCTTCTCTCCCCTTCCCCCCGCCCTTCTCTATTTATTTTGGTTTTGGACATACAACACTCCGGTCATCTGAAGAAGTGGGCTGTGCGCACGAAAGCTCATGATACCATCTACATGTTTTGTTAGTCTTTAAAGTGCTACCAGACTATTTATTGTTCTGGTCTACAGTACTGCTAATATTCTATTTATCAAAGATGACACTGGGCTGAAAGACAGCATTTGTGAAAACAGCAGGGGCAATATGTTCTGATGGCACATCTCTCAAACTCTGCTGGGTCAGTGGGAAATTTCCACAGATCCCATGGGATAAAGAGCCAATGAATTTGCTGTACCAACCTTAGTTTTTTTACAGTATTTTGTTTTTTAATTTTATTTGAAGTTAATACCAAGTTAGAACTATATGTTTTTTGTGCTGTGGTTCTAGATTTAAAAGGAGAATTATTTAAAATATTCCTAGATTAATTATATTAATGAGATATAGTTATAGAGTTTACTGTCAGTGTCAAAAATATCACAGAAGACATATGATGGGTCAAAATTGCAAATCAAACTGTTGTTTTTTCCATTTTCATAGTAATTATTGTTAGTTTTGGGGAGGACATAAAAGAGAAAGAGTAATACAAGTGTGCTACATATTAGACATTGTGAGAATATACATCACTTTTGGTCAGGAAATGTATGGATTTAGGACTCAGCAAACCACTCAAATTAAATTAAGAGCCACTCAAAGCTTTGCTCAAAATTCACTGATTCTTTTATTGAGGCACAAAGAAGTTCACATAATGCTGAATTAATTTTCACTTCCTCAAGTCTTCTCACTTCCTGGTTGCATGTGAGACCCAAAATAGAATCGGAAGGTCTAAATATTAGGAGAATATTGCTCTAACATAGTATTTGTAGACTGTCTAGAAATAAAAACCAACAGAAAGTGTATGCTTGAGAGACATCCAGCTTGAACTTGTTGACTTAATTCAAAAACTATTTCAAATATGGTCCTTCCAAACAGTTGCAATTTATCAAAACCAGATTGGTAACTGTTTGCCTATCATTGCTTGTGAAGTTACCAATGAAATGGAACAAGTGCCCATTACATAGGTAAACTTCTCAAAAAGAAAAATAAAGTAACACCAAAAATCGTCTGTATCTCTTACTGTAACTTTCTTTTTTTTTTTTTTTGTGGATGGCCAATAATATTTTTAAATATAGTAGCAAAAATGAACATGTATAAAGTACAAAGTATAAAGCAAATTTTCTGTTAGCTCATGCAGGTGAATTAATTCCAGATACATAGTTTCATTTTCTCTCTTTTCTTCTGTTAATAGTGTATGAACTTGCGTCTAATAGAACATAAGATGTTCTAGAGACGAGCTACCTAGCTTGGTAATGTTTCAATGAGACACTGTATTGGAGAGAGAGAGAGAATTATTCCTTGTTTAGTTACAGTAGCAGTGTAAAATCAATAGGAGTTTTGCCACTCACTCCAATGGGAAGAAAACTGAAAATGATATGATTGTTGAGGTACCTACATGGTGTGCTGGTTGCTTGCTCGTATACCAGATGAACCTGTAGCTAGGAATTAGAATGCGGAGAAATGTAATGAAGTCATGTTTCTAATATATCTAACCTGAATTCACAAAACATGGTGTGAATGTGCATGTATATAATGTAGATTGTTAATATAGAGAGGTGTCATGAGCAAAATCCTAGTTACAAAATTAAGCAAACCCAACAAAGAATCATGTTTCAGGAGTTGATCCTGGTCGTGCAGGTGGCAAGACAGGGCTGGCCACTTCCAGCCCAGCTCTTGAGAAGGACAGGTTGAAAGAGAAGAAATGAAAGAAATAAGTTGTTCTCATAACTATACTCCTGAGAGGATCCCAGGGATGTGGGATTACCTGGGCTGATGTGAAAGATGATGTTTGTGTCACAAACAACATTGTATCCCAGTAAAACATCTACTGAAATACAAACTTCTTACAGGAATGGTTTGAGCTGGCCCTAAGCAATCATCCATCTCTATTTTATTTCTTTCATCACATGTTTCTTACCTATTGAGGAGTAATGTGTCATTTGTTGTCATTACCAAGTCTTTAGGCTTCTCAAAAGAGCCTCCTAATGTCTATAAAACACAGGCACAACAGAATTAAAGTGAATAGTGGATGTATTTTAAACCAAAAGAAATAGTTACACCTGAGTTATAAACCTTTGAAATATAATATTCATTTTAAAAAGGCTTACAGACACCTAACTGAAGTGGCATTTGTAGCTGCCTTTATAACAAGAAGCTGAGCTAAAATTCAGAAATGTATTACAAATGATATCAAATACAAATAATACTGCTAAGGTATCAAGTTGAAAAATGGACAAGAAATTGCTAAAGATTGGTTTTAACACTTGTAAACTAAAATAGTGGGACTAATTATACATTGTGTAAAAATTAAAATTTAATGTTTGATATACAGTTAAAATATCTGAAAATATATGAATTCCTGCATATGAATGTTTATATTTATGGTTATATATTTTCTATATGTACATATATTTATAGATACAAACACATATAGAACATACTATATAACTTCAAATTTCTCTTATTTTTCATCTATAAAACTAATGGCAAATTATTTCTTTTTGTTCTTCTCACAGCTGAATTTTTATTCCTCTTGTGGGGTGTTTATCTCTGCTATGCAGTGCGGACAGTCCCATCAGCATTTCATGAGCCACGTTATATGACTGTTGCAGTTCACAATGAGCTCATTATCTCTGCTATATTCCATATAATTAGGCAAGTGATCTGTAGATCTAGTATTTAACTGTTTGTCTTTCAGGTTTCCCGTGCTGCAATTTAAAATGGGTAAACTGGATACTATGAATAATGACAGAACTTCATAAATATTTTAATCTGCAAATTAAGGAATTTTCAAAACTAATGTTCTCTTAGAACTGGAAAATATGTGTAATCGACTTTTTTAATCATGTGTTTTGTTTTTTCACTATTGCTAGTTTACATGTCCTTTATGTCAATTGAATCAAAATTCAATATATATAATGAATTAGATTTAGCAGAACTATAGTCCATCTTAATTCATTTACACAGCACACATTGGTTTGTATCTCCAAAAAACCTGGCAATTAATTATATTAGTTAATGTGAATTCTCCATGATGTGCAACACAGCAGCAAAATCCTGGATTTGAAATAATTATATTGGGTTGTGCATGAAGCATAATGGTTTATATGCTGGATAAAAAAATAATTCAATAATAATATCCTGCTTGTGTATGTAATATAACAATATAATATTATATATAATATAATATTATAACAAGTATGTATGAAAAGTCATGTTTTATAAGGATTATAATGTACCTTGAATTTAATTGAGGGAAATTGTAGTAATGCTAACAAAAAATTAGGGGTCTTTGCTACAACTATGAGAGTGATCAAATTTGGCTTTGCAAAATTTTCTCAGCAGAAATAAAATTGCCCTAGAAAATTCAAAATATTGGGATAATCTACAGATTTTCTATATTATGTGAGATTCTTATATCTTTTATCATCTCCTTTCCTTTGCCTCCTTCTTTTGTTTCCTAGACAGCCTCATCCATTCTTAAGGTCTCTTATCATCTCTGTGTTGACCACTCTCAAATCCACTTCTGCTCCTCTCACCAGACTCTTGTCTCTTGCTGCCTTTCTTGTCTTCCTAGATCAGTGTTTCTCAAACTGTGCTCCGTGGAGCCCCAGAGCTCCGCGAGACATCTCCAGGGGCTCCGCGAGGTTGACAAACTGGAAACATCGATAGGTACAACACATACAATCAGTGGACCGCTGGGGCTCCGCATACATTTTTATGAATGTTAAGGGCTCTGGAGCCCAAAAAATTGAGAACCGCTGTGCTAGATGATTCACAGTTGCCTTAAACCAACACAGAGAAAAAGCAAATTTCTCATCTTTTCTTCTAAACTCTCTTCCCTGCCCATTTCCTTCATCATAACTGACAACTCTGCCGTGCCACTCAAGTATGGAGTGTATGGAATTCCCTCTATTCTATTCTATATAAAGTGATAAGTAACAGTCAGCATGGATTTGTCAAACAAATCATATCAAACCAACCTGATAGCTTTCTTTGGCAGGGTAACAAGTCTTTTGGATAGGGGGATGTGGTTGATGTGGTATATCTAGACTTTAGTAAGGCATTGGATATATTCTTATATGACCTTCTCATTAACAAACAAGAGAGTTACTATAAAGTGGGTACATAATTGGTTGAATAACCATTCCCAAATGGGTTGTAATCAATGGTTGATGGTCATGCTAGATCAGTTTTGGGTCCAATTCTGTTCATTATTTTCATCAGTGATTTAGATAGTAGACTTAAAAAATTTGCAGATGATACCAAGTTGGGAAGGGTTGCAAGTGCTTTGGAAGTTAGGGTTATATTCATAATGCTTTGGAAAAACTAGATAAATGGTCTGAGGTAAATAGGATGAAGTTCAATAAGGACAAATGCAAAGTACTCCACTTAGAAAGGAACAATCAGTTGCACACATAGGCTGTGTCTACACTGGCACCCTTTTGCGGAAAAGGGATGCTAATGAGACACAGCACAATTGCAAATCCGCGGGGGATTTAAATATCCTCGCGACATTTCACATGAACATAGCTGCGCTTTTTCCGGCTCGGGTTTTGCCGAGAAAGCGCCAGTTTAGACGCGATCTGCGGAAAATAAACCCTTTTCTGCAAGATCTCTTATTCCTACTTGAAAGAAGGAATAAGAGATCTGAAAAGGGTTTATTTTCCGCAAGATCGCTGTTTAGACTGGCGCCTCCGCAAAACCCCGAGCCGGAAAAAGCGCAGTTATGTTCATAAATGCCGCGGGGATATTTAAATCCCCGCGATTTGCAATTGCGCTGTGTCTCATTAGCATCCCTTTTCCGCAAAAGGGTGCCAGTGTAGACACAGCCATAGGGTATGTCTACACAGCAAAGTTATTTCGAAATAACAGCCCTTATTTAGAAATAACTTTCCTAGCGTCTACACAGCCAAACCGCTATTTCAAAATAAATTTGAAAAAGCGGAGCGCTTATTTTGAATTTGGTAAACCTCATTCTACGAGGAATAACACTAAATTCGAAACAGCTATTTCGAAATAAGGGCTGTGTAGACACTTATTTCGAAATAGGGGGCCTCCAGCCTTCCCAGGGTACCCTGGTGGCCACTCCAGCCTCAACCAAGAACACTTCTCTCCCTCCCCCCTTCCCCGGAGCCCTTGAAGGGGTAGACTCTGGCCACAGTGCCTGTGCCAGCTCCAAGCCTGCCAGCCCAGAGCCAGCAGTCACTGCCCCTGACCCAGTGGCCCCAAAACATGAGCCAGCAAGCCACTGGCAGCCAGCCCTCCACCGCTCCCCAGGAGCAGTCTGCCAGCTCCCAGGAGCCTGCAAGGGCCCAGAGAAGGTGGGCGCCTTCCTGGTCCAGGGTGGAGATCATGGGCCTTATTCAGGTTTGGGGGGGGATGCCCCCAACATCCATGATCTCTGCACTAGACGGAGGAATGCGGCTGTCTATGGCAGGATAGCTGCCAGCCTGGCCACCAAAGGCCACATGCGAACCCAGGAGCAGGTTTGTATGACAATCAAGTTGGTCTGGCGAGACCCCCAACCCTGAGCTCTGAGTTTCTCCTTCCCCTTCTTCCCCTTGCTTCCCCCTTCCAGCTCCCTCCTTCCAGGTTTCCCCCTCCCCTCTCCCACCCTCTCTTCTCCCCTCTCCCGCCTCCTTTCCCCAGTCTCACCAGAGTTTCATTCCCTCCCTCCCCCCAGTTTTATTAAATAAAGAGAGTTTGTGTTCATGAAAATACATGTATTTTATTTGACATCAGGAAGGGGGGCTAGGGAGGGGCAAGTGGAAGGACATGAGGGAGGAATGAGGCACAAGCCCCCAGTGAGGCAGACCAGGGTGGTTCTTAGTGCTCCTCAGGGTGGAAGCTCTCCCGCAGGGCCTCCTGGATACTGACAGCCCCCCGATGGACCTCCCAGATGGCAGCCTGCAGAAAGTGCAGCCAGGCTCGCAGCAACGCATCCAAGAGAAGCACCAGAGTGCCCAGGGGCAGCTCTGGCTCCATGTTGCAGAATGCTGTGGTGTCCCGAGTGAGGGCAACCAGAGCATGCAGAAACAAAATGCTTTGCTGTCCCTCATCGAGGTAGACAAGCAAGCAGGGAAACCTGAGAACTGGCTGTCTGGGGCAGGGGGGTCCTTTTAAGCACAGACCTCAGATAGCCTCAGGCAGCAGCCCCACACAGTAAGTCCTGACCTGGTGCCCTGCTGGAACTGGTTCTGGCCAGCCTTAAATGCGATTCAGAGTCCACTCAGTGTGGACGCGCTATTTCGAAATAGCAAAAAGCTATTTTGAAATGCATTTTGTGTGTAGACGTGTTATTTCGAAATAAGCTATTTATTCGCAATAACACTGTAGTATAGACATACCCATACAGAATGGGAAATGACTGTCTAGAAAGGAGTATTGCAGAAAGGGATCTAGAGGTTATAGCTAAATATGTGTGACAGTCTTGCAGAAAAAGTAAACATCATTTTGGAATGCATAGGCAGGAGTGTTTTAAGCAGGACATGAGAAATATTCTTCCACTCTGTTCTGCTAATTAGGCGTCAACTATAGCGTTGTGCCCAGTTCTGGGTGCTACATTTTAATAAAGATGTGGACAAATTGGAGAAGGTCCAGTGAAGAAAAAAAATGAATAAAGGTCTAGAAAACATAACCTATGAGGGAAGACCGAAAGAACTGGGTTTGTTTTGTCTGGAAAAGAGAAAGTCAAGAGGGGACATGATAAAAGCATTCAAGTACCTAAATGGTTGTTGTAAGGAGGAAGGATAAAAATTATCCCCCTTAATTCCTGATGATAGGACAAGAAGCAATTGGCTTAAATTGCAGCAAGCGAGGTTTAGGTTGGACGTTAGGAAAAACTTCCTCTCACGGTGGTTAAACACTGGGATAAATTGCCTACGGATGTTGTGGAATCTCCATCATTGGAGATATTTAAGAGCAGGTTAGGCAAACACCTGTCAGGCATGGTCTAGATGATAATTGGTCTTGCAATGAGTGCAGGGGACTGGATTCAATGACCTCTTGAGGTTCCTTGCAGTTCTAAGATTCTGTGATTTTTTATGTCTGATTTTCTTTCCTTTCTGATCAGCTAAACTTTTCAAAAACTCATCAGCTTTCCAGGCTTTTATTTTTTTATCATTCTTATAGGCCTTGTGATGGCCATACCAGCTGTCATTTTCTGAACATGCAGTTCTGGAGACATCTTACGTCTGTCGCTGACTGGAATAGTTGCTTCTATCAGTATAAATATAGCACATTGAGAAAAAGAAAGTGGAAAGAATCCTATAAATGTGAGCTGAAAAAGGCCATTGGGGCATTTATTTTCTATCCCTGCTGGTGAAGAATTATTCCAAGTCTATTCCAGGGTATAATAATGTCTAGTGTCTTTTCCTTCCTTGCTGTTTGTTTTAGTTGCTCTGTGTTCTCTTACTGTTGGATGTATTGGCATTCTGTTGAAATAAGAGATCACATACCATAATTAAACAGGGCCAAATTAACTGGTTTGGAAAATGTAAGACCTCTTCTAAAATTTTGAACATTCCCAGAACCCAACCTAAACTAAATCTTCTTGAGATGTTTTGTGGGTTTATTTTCCTT
This sequence comes from Rafetus swinhoei, assembly GCA_019425775.1. NCBI lineage: Eukaryota > Metazoa > Chordata > Testudines > Trionychidae > Rafetus > Rafetus swinhoei. The sequence continues at coordinate 226,427,656 of CM033424.1, forward strand.
TCCCCCTAAGTTTTGAGTACAACCCAAACAGCCAAAATCCAAGAAGCATTTTCAGTGTGTGTGTGAAAAGTTGGATGCGTAAGACATCTTTGCAGCATAACTTGTTCTGATGAGATAGACACCAAAATATTTGATGATTCCAAAAGCTTAAGGTAGTTTGGATAGTTTGAGTAAAAATCAGATGAGCATCCAAATCCATTTTTTTTAATGTTTGCCATTCATTGTATATCATTCCCTTTTCAAAACTTCCATACTGGAGAACATCTCTAGGATCGTCTATAGGAAACCTCTTTTTAAATAGATTTTTATTTAATTTGCCTCTGAAGTTGACCGAGTGAATCTTCCCTTTCCCATCAATCAGTATTAACAATAGGACTAGTGATGGACAACTCCTACTTTTTTAGGCAGCTGAAGTGAAACAATGAAGAACCCATGTTGTGTCAAACTGGGAATGGGCAACAGGGGATGGATCATTAGATGATTCTCTGATCTGTTCATTCCCTCTGAGGCATCTGGCATTGGCCACCGTTGGAAGATCAGATATTGGTCTAGATAGACCTTTGGTCTGACCCATTATGGCCATTCTAATGTTTCAGTTTGTTAATGGATACATAGGTGACATCAATTGTGGCACATGAGTAAAATGGAGTTACAATGTGGTCGTGGAATCCTGTGATGTTCTTCAAGTTAATAATTGCCATGCTTATGTAATGTCTTCAGACAACATCCAAACACATACAGCTTCCTTATAATGAAAAAATTGACCATATGTCAAACTTGAGTGAAAATTGTCTGAGGTAGGAGACAGAACTTCTCAACAACTGGCCAGTAATCCGGGAGAGATGAGTTGAGATCAGAACAATGATTATCTGCATCTTCACAGCAAAATGCAAAATCCACTTCTTTGGGCTCTCTATCCCAAAATAACATCACAAACCACAGGCCAGGCTTTAAAAATGTGAGGAAACAGAGAAGTAATTTTGGGATGCACTCAAATGCTACAGAGGTGCATCCCGTATAAGAACTTGGTATAGATAGCTAAAGTCAGAGCAATAAAATGATGACAAAATCCCTTATCCAGACAACTATACAGAAGCAAAATCTCCACTTCATAAGGACAGAATGAATTTTGGCAAGGTTGTTCAATTAGGTTACATATTATGCCAAGGTTGTTCAATTAGGTTACAACTGGTGCTACCTTTTATATGCTTCAACATTCTTCAAATTCAGACAAGTAACAATTCAAAGTATGAAATCCTTTTTTTGCACTTTTGGCAGTATCAATGGAAATCAAAGAAATTACAGCCAATCTCATCTTTTCTTCCAGTCTGGTATTTACAAACAAACTACCTCATTGAACAGCGTAAGTAAAGGACAGACCCATCAGCCCTGATCATACACAGTGGGCGGTTAGAACTAGAGGGAGCTCAACCTTTCCCCCCAAAATTTGTCAGTCCAGCTCACCAGCTGCCCTTTGCATGCATGTCTAGCTTAAGGCAAAGCTTTGACAGGTACCACTTGATGGTGTGGTGGGCTTCTAGCAGCAAGAGTCAATAAGTTGGAGAGGGGAGACAGACCCTGGCCAGTTCCCTGAGACAGGTCAGAGCCACTAGTGACCAGTCGGGCTTGCTCTGCAACCCCCATCCTAGGGTCACAAGACAGGAGCTGCCACTGTCTAAGGTGAGCATGAGGCTAAGTGACCTTGCTCTCCAAATGCCCCCCGGCCTCCTTTCTGCCCTTGGCTTGAGTAGAGTGAGGCCCAGCCATGCAGGACAGAATCTATTTCTTGATCTATGGGTGACAGAATACATCAGTCTGCTTGATTTTGGCCTCTTGCTAAAAATAATAATTAGAGACCTTCAAATGTCCCTTTATTTTTTTGTGCTGAGATGCAGTGCTTTGAAACAACATTGTAAGTATTTTTACAAAGGCTGGGCCATAATGAATGTTCCAATAATGATTCAATTACATCTTCACATCTTCCAGGCAATGAGCAGCATACGACTAGAACACCACATCATCGGGCACCCGTGGCTCCACCCCATATCTCTGCCCCGGCACTCTGAAGCCTATCTCCTTTTGTAGTATTGGTGGTACGGGGCCTTTTTCCCCTCCCAGCGAGACTGGGGCAGTGGCATGTGATCTCCTTATTCCTTGAGGAATAATAGCAGGGGCTCTATTCCTTTAGGGTTTGTCTACACTATAGAGAAGCTCCAAAATGCCGCAGTTGATCTTCCAGGGTTTGAATTAGGAGGTCTAGTGAAGACATGCTAATTCAAAGTGAGAGGGCATTCCCATTGGTGCCGGTAGTCCCGATCCTTACAAGGAGTAAGGGAAGTTGATGGGAGTGTGTACTCCCATCAACCTCCCACCGTGTGGACAGTACCAAAACATGATTTAAGATACTTCAACTCTAGCTATGTAATTAAGGTAGCTGGAGTTGCATATCTTAAGTAACTATTCTCTTTAGTGTAAGCCAGGCCTTAAAGAATAAGAAAGGATTTCTCTCTTCCACAGAGCGGCAGGAGTGGCAGCCCTGGGGTATCCTAACACTTATAGTGGGGGGGCGATATATTGCAGGGTGCACTTGCAGTCATACCCACTGCCCCGTTGCTGCCAGTTTTTTCTCAGACTATGCCTATTGCCACAATAGAATTTTCAAAAGTGACACAAACTAAGTTTATATGAAAAATACTAGAACTGATAAAAAAATTTTCCATCAAAACAGTTTTTAAATTAAATTAGGTTTTTGAACAAATGAAATTTCGGATGAAAAATATCAAATTTTTCCATGGAAAAAATTAATCTTTTGATTGAAAACTGAAATTCCCCCCAATTATATTGCAGAAGGGAGATGATTCATCATGGAGGTATAGTTCAACCAAGCAGCCTAGCCTCCTGTCAAGAATGGGGGTAGGAGGAACCCAAACTACAGCTCCCAAACTACAACTTTGCAGAAGCATTTCCCAAATACATGGTTTTTGTTTTTAATTTTTGCTGAAAATTGTAATGTCATAGTAAGTTTCTGTGGAAAATTTGGATGAAAATTACTCTTTTGTTTGTTGAAATTTTAAATGGAAAAGCCTTCTTTATGACCAGCTCTAATATATAACCAAAGGATGACTATAATTAAGGATCCCTAGTATCACTGAGCTAGCACAAAGTCCAATTGAGTTTTAGAAAAAATTCTTCCAAAATGTAAGTGTGGCCACATGTCTTCAAGGAAGAGTCTGTGATATTTGTGTGCATGAACCAGCATGCTTACAAGTAATAAACAAGAAATTATGTGTGTATTATTATAACATATAAACTAATGTTTCATGCCAGACGAGTTTCACTAATAAAAGTATATAGTTGTTGTAAAATATTTATCTATTAAGTGGAAAAAGGTTGCACACATCATTTCTATTTGATTTTTTTTTTAAACCTGCATACTGCAAGCCAGTGGTGCATCCATTCATCCATTATATTGCTTGCTATTTAAATCTTTGGGAACTTGAACAGCACAAAAAATAATTACCGAATGTAGTTTAATTTAATGAATTTAATCAAATTAACTTTTCATTCACTAGCATTTGCAAGACTGTTAAGCCCTGTAGTATTGAGCTGAGAGCTCGTGCAATCAAGGCCAATTCTGTACTCCCCACTTAGTCCTAAACGTATATCAGTTCAGTTCTCTGTTACTATGGCTGGCCAGTTTGTCAGTAGCATTCTGAAGCTGTGACTTAAGGACATATTGTAGTGAGGAAATGTGCCATAAAAACCAGAAGATCATGTGTTTTGTGAATAATCTAAAAAGCACAGGGCCAAGTCCTCAACATGTGTAAATTATCATAGCTCAGTTGTAGTCAATGGAGGTCTGAATAAATAGAATGAGAATATTTAAGTATGCTCTTTAAAGGCATGCTTTTGTCCCCCTCTGTTCCTTTGGAGGTATGATACAGGTATAAAGGATGAAAATGTAATTTTAGTCTATATCAAAGTAATACAAACACATCTTTTTATCTTTAATTCAGATTACCTTCAGAAATATTAACTTTAACATGTTAAAAAAGACAAATTGCCAACACTCTGAATTTTACTTTCAGATTTAGTCTTGCCTCAAGACTTCAGTCCGATTGGATGCTAATGTTGTACTTTGCACACACGCACTTGACTGTGACAGTTACCATTGGGTTACTTCTGGTACCTAAGGTATTCTTCAATTTTTTTTCTTGTCAAGTACACAGAAAGATCAGTATAATTCTGCAGATGTGGTTAAAGTAGCAAGTAATTAGAGGAGGAGGATTAGGATATTGGTCGGCTATCATTTCAAATATGTATTTTTAACATACTTATCTTAAAATGCTTGGGGGAAACTCACAAATGTTTGTTTTATTTTAATACTACATTTGAAGAAGAAATTCTTGCTTTGAATATTCAATTATTTTTTTCTAATATTAATCGCATTAGTCTGTAATTAAAAAAAAACCCTTAAAAATCAATGATTGGTCCTGTAGCAGCATAGGGACTAACAAAAATATAGATAGTAGTAGGAGCCTTCGTGAGCACAACCTACTTCAGAGCACTTCCATTTTAGGAGAATGTAATTTTAGAATGAAATTTATTGATGAAAGAACAATACGCAAATTCCCACAAAATAGTTGTGTTAATAGTTAACTTTGTGATATTTAATGTATAAAAATCAATTATTACAAAATTATAAGAAGAAAAAGACTTCATTACACAAATGTAAGGAAATTCAAAGTTTACATACTTACAATATCCTTAACTCTGTCTCCATATTGCTGGCCACCTTCTGCATATGGCCCTGTAGTGCTGGTCACTTGCCATATGAAATACCTAGCTGGTCTGCCTGAGTGTCTAGATTAAAGTACAATGCCAGTATCACATGAGTAATGGTTTTGCAATGCTGCTTTCCTCAGTATAACTCTACTATAACTGTTGTGAGGCCTCTGTTGTTCAGTGTGTAAGAGTACAGGTAAAGTTAGGGCCTCTATATTGAGATTTTTAGCCTAACAATTCAGAGAAGTTCAGATAAGCATCAAAACATAGAACTGATTTTCTCAAGTGAAACTCTGAACGTTTTCAGGTTAATCCATCATTAATAAAATTATCTATTAAATAATAATAATTATAATAATATAATATAGTATAGACATTGCTTGAATCCAGGTTTGTAAAATGATACCTGGAGAATAGTTGTACCCTTATGATTCTTGATTTGACCCTTATCAATGCACTAACTGCAACATCTTTTTACCAATATGTCTTGCAGTTTTCACACTCAAGCAATAACCCAAGAGATGACATAGCCACTGAAGCTTATGAAGATGAACTTGACATGGGTCGCTCCGGGTCCTACCTAAACAGCAGTATCAATTCAGCTTGGAGTGAGCATAGTTTGGACCCTGAGGACATTAGGGTAAATACTAAACTTTTAATTGTAATTCAGTTTTTAGGTGAGTGTTTTTCTACCAGTAAATTCTGAGACGCAGAAGTTTGATTTCTTTTTATTGCTCAGTTCTAGAAATACCAGATACATTTTTGGGAAAACATACTAATGTGAGCAGAGACTGTGTTACTTGTTACTGCAGGAATCTCACTGGACGCTGAGTAGGCTGAAGCATCATGGCAAGAACTGTTCATCAGTTTGGGTAGAGAGGCTCAACCAATCAGTTTTGAAGCACAACCAGAGCTTCACGTCACAGTGTTCATCATTTTGCTAATTTTATAAAATTTCATAAACTGATCAAAACACACCATCCTTCCTTCATGTGGAAAAAGAACACTTCTCTCACAATAGTGCTTTGACTGTACACTGCCCAAAAAAGGGGGCTGTTGTCTTTTTTATTCGGTTAGTAAAGAATGCACAGTAACCTCATTTGTTTTCAGAATAAGCCTAAAAATGTAGCATGACTATTTGATAACTATCTGTGCATGGAGTATGCTGTGAGACCACATGTGATTTTTAAAAGTGGGTTTAGCTCTGAGCTTCCCTTAACAATGAAGAATGTAATCCAAGTCCATGGAAGAATGACACATTCAGATGGTAGAAAAGATGCAATGAAATAATTTATTTTAGTGTTTACACAACATGAGCTTAAATAGCATTAATGGAGACTGTTCATTTGATTTGATTTCTGTCATATGTGCTAGTTTTGCTGTTTGTGTTCTAGGATGAGTTGAAGAAACTGTATGCTCAGCTTGAAATCTACAAAAGGAAAAAGATGATTGCTAATAACCCACATCTCCAGAAAAAGAGGTGCTCTAAGAAAGGCTTGGGTCGCTCAATAATGAGACGGATTACTGAAATCCCTGAGACAGTCACCAGGCAGTGCTCCAGGGATGAGAAGGACCTTATGGACCACAGTGCAACAAAGAACACTGCTGTCATAAGAAAAAACCCACAGGATTCCACAAGTTATGTAAAGCCAAAGGAGGAGTCTTTGAAAAACAGAGTCTTTTCATTAAAAAAGTCCCACAGCACTTACGATCATGTTAGAGATCAAACAGAAGAGTCTAATAGCTTAACCACAGAAAGTGCGGAAGTTATAACTGCTGATAATTCACTGCTGGATTCCTTGACAGGGAAAAAATTAACAAAAAAATCTGCAGAAAAAGTTGAAGCTGTGTCCACTGAATCTGTCCCTTTAGTATGCAAATCAGTAAGTGCACACAATTTAAGTGCAGATAAGAAGCCTCTGCATCCAAGAACATCTGTGTTACAAAAATCTCTCAGTGTTATTGCTAGTGCCAAGGAAAAGACTCTAGGGTTAACCGGGAAAACACAGAGCCTAGAAGAAAGCAGTAAATCCCATAAATCGCAGCAAAAGGGTAAAGAGGCCAGCAAAAAACACTCAGCCAGTGATAAAGGGGAACATAAAGATTCACATCGGAAAAACTCTACTCATACTGAGGAAACAAGGAAACCCCATAAATCTGGAATTATGAAACAACAAAGGGTTAGTCAGATAATTGCAAATCCTGACACAGGCACAGGCAAGTCGCTGCTTAAGGACAATTTTGACATAGCAGAAATTTGTCCCTGGGAGATTTACGACCAAACCCCTGATACTGTGCCTTCTGAATCGAAAGTTCAAAAACATGTGTCTATTGCTTCCTCAGAAATGGAGAAAAATCATACTTCCCAGCCAAAGGGCAAATCCCATCACAAGCTTAAGACAGCTGAAGGATATCAGCAATCAGATCAAAAGAGCTTAGAGAAGTCAGAAACATGCACTCTGGAGGCCCAAGAGCAGCACGTTTTTGAAGATGAGAAAAAACATTTAAATTCCAACTCTCAGGTCGCCCCTGGGTTTAAGAGTGAAAATGTTAATAAATATTATGCAGCAAATATTTGTGCTGGAGAATCTGAGAAACTGCCCAAAAAAGGTGCAGCGCAAACAGTTGAAAGGGAAAATCTCAATAATTTGGGAGAACAGAAAAAAAATACATCCTCCTTGCTTTCTTCTGACTCCTACAGATCGAGTAGTAACTTACAGCAAGCTTTAGCATCTAGAGCTGAAGTCTGTCCATGGGAGTTTGAAACACCAGATTTACCAAATGCAGAAAGATGTGTAGCTTTATCAAACACATCTGCTTTAGGTGCAAATAAAACAGCAACACCTCAAAAATAGAGGATTTAGACTGAAAAGAGTAGCAGCACCAGGAAGAAAGACTACAGGAAGAAGGAAAGTGAGAGGGGACTAGGCCAAGAGGATCTAAAAATTCCTAAGGAGTATCACTTAACTGAAGGTATCGGGACATGTAAAAGTAGGAAATAAGCAAAATAAATTATTATTATTTTATTTATTTCTTGAGTGCCAACAATGTGATCAATGGTATGCAAACCATGGCAGGGATATGGTGCCTGCACTAAGTAGTTTACAGTCTAAATAAACAGACACCTGCCTTCGCAAAACCATTTCTCTCTTACAAACAGAAAAAAGTAAATGGCTGTAACAATGAAACAAATTCCAACTGAATTGTTCCTGAATGCCCCAAACTGGGCAAAACTTGCCCGTGGGACTTTAAAGATCCAATAAAAGTATGGCATGGAAAATGTCTTGATGGCAAAATTGGGTATAAATGAGCAGCCTCCTGAAAAGATGACTTTTTACTTTACATATTTAACCTTGAAAGCACTGCTAACTTAATGCATCCCAAAAATACATTTTCTATAATGGTTGCTCTCATTTTCTTATACATGTATGTTTAAGTGCATTGTTGTGTCTCATATTAAAGCATTCCAGATTATATACATTTTACAAATAACTTTGATATCATGTGACACAACAACACATTTATGCAGTCTGCGGATACTCTATTGTTACTGCAGCTTACAATACCTGCTATAGACTTTTGTTTAGTTACCAATTACAGTAAGCTTTCACTGGCTTTGAAAGCCATAACTTGTATGGAAAAACATTTTGGATTTTGTTGTGATTTATATTGTGAATTTTCTGTTCTACTCTCTATTATTTAAAATTATAGTTTGATACTATATTATCCAGGGTTTTTATACAAGGTAAGTTATTTATTTGGCACTTCTTTGTTAGCAATCATAGACTTTATTACTGGAGAGCAAGTCATCTGTTTAGCTGTGTATTTGGATAAGTTCAAGGACAACTTATCTGTTGTTTGTTACAAGTTTGACAAATATCATTTCTCAATACAGAATTCCTGCTTTAATCATCCATCATCAGTATATGTCTCAGTATTTCATAATGAGCATATTCTGATGAAGGAAAAGAACAAAGATGACAAAATACTTTTAGGAATTATGGTCTGTTTCACTAGGAACACACAGCTAAGGGAAATACCTTAGATTGTTTAGTGCTGACGTGTTTCCTGCTGGTGAACTTCCAAGAACTGACTCTTTAAACATTAAAAAAAAGAGAGAGAGAGAGAAAGAGAGATTAACCCTAATACAACACATTTTCCCCCTAAAATGCAATCAGTAGATAAAAAGAGAAGAAGAGGATGGGGCATTGCACTCCTTCCTCCAAAAATGTTTTATGTTACACAGGTGTAACATTTATAACATCATATGTTAAACACAGTTAATCCCCAGTAACAACTAAGGCCCTGATCCTGCAAAGACTCACATGTGTTTAACTTTATACAGTCAGAACAATCAGTTGAAGTCAATGAGATTTATACATGAATAAATCTTGGCATGGTCAGGACTTAAGAGGTATTGTAGAAGCTACAAGGACTAATAAATAAAGTCAGTACTAGTAGACGAGGTGCCACCTTGGCTCATCTCAATCTAGGACTTGTCGTGTACTGTTGGTATTAATGCCAGCTCTGTGCGTGCAGATGTGCATTACCCCAAAATAAAGGCAATTCCAGGTCTCCTGAAGAGTTTTCAGATTGAGAGAGATGATAGAGTTCACTGGGAAAGCCAGAAACAAGGATAACTTAAAGCTGTGTTGTTCAATATATGTGTGTGTGTACTATGTACCCGATGCATACATAATAGATATATTTAATGCATATGTAGACACACATATGTAATATAAACTGACTTCTCCTGGGCCTCATAGAAATGAGGTTTGTAAGAGACTTGGGCAAACTGAAATGAGGAGGGCATTCCCTCTTCTTTGCAGAGTTGTAGGCAAAGGATTGAGCTGTGAAAAGGGAGGCTGAGAGACTTGGCCTTACCTCCAGCACTGGAGAAGCATTATAATTAGAGTGTGCGTGCGCAGATTCTCTCTGTCCTCCCCATCCCACAAATGTTATCTAGAGCCTGAGCTGAAGCTCATTGAAGTCTGTTGATGTCAATGGGATTAGGATCAGGCTTCTGGTTAGCAAACCCAATTTCTTCTGGGTGATATGTGGGCTTCATTCTGCCATTGCGTAGATCTCAGGGTACCACCAAGCAGACAGAGACTACCCAGAGCATGCTGAGCCCCTGCTGGAGAGACCAAATCCCATCCATGTGCAGGGATCTGCCTGTGTAGCAAAGGATGCCCCCTATTGATAAGCAGAGGAGCACATGGCAGAGAGGGAGATTCTATATGGAGTCATCTCTCATCAGGCTGAGAGAAGGACATCATAGCCTGGCCAGTTTTCCGACAAGCCCTTTCTCCATGAGAGCTGTCTGTGTTTGGGGCCAGGATGCTTGTGGTGCAGCTCAGTCACTGCCAGGGCCCTTTCTGCATGATGAAACCCACACTTAGCAGCTGGTGTGCACAGGGTAGGTAATAGGGTGAGGGTATCTTCTGCATCTACCCACTGTCTCCCGGATCTCGTGTCCTCCAGGGTGTGATGCCATATCATGATTTCACTAGTCACTATGCTCCTTCTGCCCTCTGTGCACTCCAATGGCGCTGTGTGTGAATGGACTGCCTCTGCAATGTGTCAGTCATGTTTGGGTAGCTCTCCAGACCAGGCCAGCTGGAGATCCACATGTGATCCATGCAGTAGTGCTACCTGTTACACAGCAGGCAAGATCAAGCCCTGTGTGTGTTACTGTATTTGTGCCAGTGCTAATTGCTTTTCCTTAGGATAGCTTATATGGGAAAAATTAATTAGCAGCGAAGAAGAGGGCTAGATCCCTAAGAGGTATATATTGACATATCTCTTTTGAAGTCACTGGCATAACAATGACTGTCTGACCCAGAATGGATATTTTAGTTTTACATTTGTTTCTGATACACAGAATGTTCCCTCTCTTTTAAAACATTCTCCATGTGGATTTTAGGTTTGCTCAAATCATGTACTTTAAGGCTGGTAAAACTGGAGAATTTGTTTTAAAAGCAATTACACTCATTAAGGATTGATTTCCCTGGCACATACAGTAACGGATATTTGGGTTTCTTATCTGTTGATACTTTTGATTGTTTTAAAACTTTACAAAACAAGGGGGCCAAACTTCACTGAGCTGTTATATTTCACTATGGTCCTGCTAGAAATGTTGCTTAAGGAAGGCAAACTGAGTTAAACCAACATCATTTTCTATCTTCCATACATTTTTCTCCACCAGCATATATTAGCTAGATTGCTTAGTTGTCTTTTTCTGGAGTTCCATTATCATTATTCAGCCAAGAGAAATGCAACTCTAGAATTAAGATGTTTTCTAGCAGATCTGTTAAGAAGAAAGATGATAATCGCTCAGGTCACAAACATTTGCTAAGTTGTCCTTCTCAAATGCATGTGCAAGCTGCATCTCCTTTTTTTCTGAACTATGGCTCATAAATAATTAGATTTAACCAATCTTAATCTACTTGTATATTTTATGAAGGAATTATATGCTTAAAAATACAGATAATTATTCACCCATCAGCTTCGGTGGCATTACAGACATGAAAACAGATAGCACTTTTATATTTGCTCTCCTTAGGCTTTTGCATGCATTCGATGATTGGCCCGCCTGAGAACACACTGCCTTTTCACTTTTAACATTTTAGCTACTCAGAATTGTAGAGTAAATAAAGTGGTAAGTCTATTCACTTTATTCAGTAATTCTTATAAGACTATTATCTGGCAATCTACAGTATCCACCATGAAATATTTGATAGATTTATGTTGTAATGTGTCACAGCATGTAAATAATGTAACTTCTCTGCAATAAAGTACATTTATATGAAAATCTGTTTGTGGTCCATTTATATTGTATTGTAAAGTCATCACTGACTCAAACTGAACTTTTTTTTCTGATCTGGTTTATAAATGGTCTGAGGTAAACAGGATGAAGTTTAATAAGGACAAATGCAAAGTACTCCACTTAGGGAGAAGCAATCAGTTTCATACTTACAGAATGGGAAGTGACTGTCTAGGAAGGAGTACTGCAGAAAGGGATCTAGGGGTCATAGTGGACCACAAGCTAAATATGTATCAACAATTGCAAAAAAAGCAAACATGATTCTGGGATGCATTAACTGGCATGTTGGAGCAAGTCACAAGAAGTGATTCTTCTGTTCTACTCTGTGCTGATTAGGCCTCAACTGGAGTGCTGTGTCCAGTTCTGGGTGCCACATTTCAGGAAAGATGAAGAGAAATTGGAGAGGATCCAGAGAAGTGCAACAAAAATGATTGAAGGTCTAGAAAACCTGAACTATGAGGCAAAACTTAAAGAACTGAGTTTGTTAAATTTGAAAAAGAGAAAACAGAGAGGGGAAATGGTAACAGTTTTCAAGTACCAGAAATGGTCTTACAAGGAGAAGAGAGAGAAATTATTCTCCTTGACATCTGATGATAGGACAAGAAGCAATGGCCTTAAGTTGTAGCAAGGGAGCCTTAGGTTGGACATTAGGAAAAACTTCCTAACTGTCAGGGTGGTTAAACACTGAAATAAATTGTGTAGGGAGGTTGTGGAATCTCCAGCACTGGACATAATTTAAGAGCAGTTTAGATAAACATCTATCAGGGGTGATCTAGATTAGGGTGGGCAATAAAAAAAATGGCAGCCCACAGGGTTAGTCCCTGGTGACCACTATGTTTACCTGTGCCTCCGCAGGAATCGGAGGATTGCAGCTCTGCTTGTCCGCGAATCATCATTCACGGCCAATGTGAGCAGCGAGAAGCTTCGCAGACCAGGATGCTGCTTCCTGCTGCTCACATTGGCTGTGAATGGCAATTTGTGGCCAACGAGAGCTGCGGTCCTCTGATACCTGCAGAGGCACAGGTCAACATGGAGGTGGGGGCCCACCACGAACTAATCCTGCAGACCAGATCCAGCCCACAGGTTGGAATTTGCCCACCCCGATCTGGATGGTACTTGGTCATGCTATGAGGGACTGGACTTGATGACCTCTTGAGGTGCCTTCCAATTCTCATATTCTGTGATTCTATGTTGTCCTTGGGGGTGAGTATGAATGTATGAAATATTTAAATACAAACTAAGTTATGTGCTTCAGTGTTTATTGTGATAATATTTGTCAGATATGTTGTTCTGTTAAAATTTTCGTTGTTGTATTTAGTTCCTGGGGAATTCCATTATAATTCAGCATACGGATGGAAAAGTTGATGTTAATCAGTCAGATAACAAGATTAAAAGCTATTTTATCTTTCCAATCATGAACCAGTTAGGGCAGTGTTTCCCAATTGGTGCTTCGGGGAACCCTGGGGATCCGCGAAGTGAAAGCAAGGGTTCCGCGAAGAGCCAGCACTCCCCTTCCCCCTGTTAAAGAGACAGAGCCATGGCAAGGGCTTTTTTTTTGCTCAACAAAACGTGGCAGGGGCCTTTTTTTTTAAAGGCAACTCTAGAGGTTCCGTGGCCAAATAAAATTGGGAAACACTGAGTTAGGGGGATGATGCAAAAATGCTAATAGCCCTGAATAGCCAATAACTATTGGATGATGATGATGAACTATGTTAATTAATTTTATATTATAATTAAGTATTATTTATTTTTTTATTACAGTATTAGTGCCTAAAGGCCAATCAAGAATGAGACCATATTGTGCTAGGCATTGCGTAAATACAGAGTAGCAGACAGTACATTTATTTATTACTTTGCTATGCCAGAAAGCACCTATGTATTTTGTATTACCATGTTAGTAATACCTTGTTACACTTCTGGTTCCTATAATTCTATTTTGGGAATTTACTGTACATTCTTCTACTTAAATCTCTTGCACTCTCAGTTGGGTGTATGCATCTTCTCTTCTTTCTCTAAGATCCTATTTGCTGCATGCTGTAAAACAGCTCCTGCATTCTACCTTAGAGTGGGCTGTATTTCAGTGGAGGGGACCTGAATGCATATGTGAATGTATAGATTTGAAACGTGTGTGTGTGGTTTTGTCTACACATTGAGCCTATGTTTGAATAGTTATGCTAGCAGAGCCCCATGAGTTAAGGTGTCCAGACATCCCATTTTTAAAGGGGCAGTCCCATTTTTAAGCCCTCCTGCTGGTGTCCTGATTTTTTCTTTAAAAAAAATCGGCAAATTATCCTTTATTGTCTGTCTCTCCCTGATTATGAGTACTGGCAGGTTCTGCTGATGGCCAAATCCCTGTTTGTCAGCCATGCTCCCACCAGCAGTGTATGTGTGCGTGGGGGGGAGATCCAGTAGCCAACCACGGACAAGGTGGGTAGCAGAGTGAAGATGCAGCACACGTAGCTGGATGCTCCCCCTGCTGTCTGTAAGTGGAGCCCCTGCTGCATGCAGGCTCTCCTTCAGCAGAGTCCCTCCCCGGTTCTGTTTCTGGCTGGCACTGTCTGCACACGGTGAGCAGCAGTGGCTGGTGAGTGCAGGCAGGTGTCAGGCAGCAGCCAGTTACATGTCACCTCTGCTCCACCCCCATCAGCCCTTTATGTGCTCTCCTCACACTATCCTCTCCCTGTTCTGTCCCTTTGATCTGCCTGCTCCCTGGCAGGGTGCATCCTACTCCCAGCGCTGGGTGGAGAACCAGCCCCTAATTGGAGCTGAGCCACATCTCTGGCTGGGTTTACAGAAGTCCCTGCAATCAGGTTCCCTGAGCCCTGGTGCACAGTGCTTCCTTAGGGCTTAATCCCTTCCTGCCCATTCTGGATCTACATAGCAGGAGGTGGCTGGGTTATGTAAGTGGCCAGCACAGCCTTGAGGTGTTCACTGTCTTTCCATACCATGCACACAGGAAGGGACAAGCTGCTTCCAGCCATGGGAGATGGGGAAGAAGAAGAGATGAGTTCTGCAAAGACATGGGCCAAGTCATCTGTTTCCCATCTCCTCCCTTGCGGCTGGAGTAGCTCCCATCCCTTCCTTCCTCCATAGTGCTGCTGGCCACATTCTGGTGTAAACCCTGACAGAATTCTGGGGAGGGAGAGCATGTGACCCTGAGTGCTCCCCTCCCAACCCCCCGTGTTTGTTTTCTCAGGAAGATGTGGCATGAGGGACCTGAGAGACAGGTCCATCCTAGGGCATAGAGCCAGGCAGGGCAGGGAGCAATGGGCAAGGAGGGTCAGGTCAGTCAGGCACTCCTCATCCCTATGTGAGAGAGGTATACAGGAGTATGTGTGTGTAACCTCTCCCTGGGGGAGAGAGTTTTGCAGTAAGTGTCACTCCTACTTATGTGAACTCTAAAGTCTTAAAGATAAGAAGGTAAAAAAAAAAAAGACTCCAGCAATGGAGTATTTCTTTTTAACGGATTCAGACAACTTGAAGTTAATTGGAATGTTTGTACTGCATAATTCTGATTGGTTGCCGTTAAACTTACTTGACTCCAAGTAAAGTTACCAGGTGCCCCGTATTCAGCATAGGGAAATATGGTCACCTTACCTAATGTGGACTTACTGTACATTGACAGGAGTTTTTCTGCCAGTATAGTACCACCTCCTTGAACGATGTTAGCTATGAGAACAGAAGCACTCTTTTGTTGGCATACCTGCATCTACACAGAGGATTTTCTGGGCAAAGGACTGTCACTAGCCTGGGAGATTTGACACAGCTAAGCAGATATAAGTTTTAAGTGTAGACAAAGCTTGTGTGTGTGAGTTTAGAATCGTGTGTTGGCAGTATTCATAGTAAGTCATAAAAGGGTAATGTAGAATTCCAAAGCAAGTTTCAACCAAAATTATTTCAGACTTTATTTGCCTTAAGGTTCACACTTAAGAACATAAGAATGTCCATACTGGGTCAGTTTGACCTTTGGTCCATCTAGCCCAGTATCCTGTCTGCCAACAGTGGCCAATACCAGATGCCCCAGAGGTAATCCTCATGTGATCCCTCCCTTGTCACCCACCTCCAGAGAAACAGAAGCTAGGGATACCATTCCTACCCATCCTGGCTAATAGCCATTGATGGACCTAACCTCCATGAATCTATCTAGCTCTTTTTTGAACCCTGTTAAAGTCCTAGTCTTCACACATCCTCTGGCAAGGAGTTCTACAGGTTGACTGTGTGCTGAGTGAAGAAAAACTTCCTTTTCTTTGTTTTGAACCTGCTGCCTATTAATTTCATTTGGTGACCTCTAGTTCTTATATTGTGGGAATAAGTAAATATCTTTACCTTATTCACTTTTTCCACACCAGTCATGATTTTGTAGACCTCTATCATATCCCCCCTTAGTCTCCTCATTTCTAAGCTGAAAAGTCCCCTTTTTTAAATCTCTCCTCATATGACATCTGTTCCAAACCGTAATCATTTTTGTTGCCCTTTCCTGAACTTTTTCTAATGTCAAGGTATCTTTTTTTTTTTTTTTTTTTTTGAGATGAGGCGACCACATCTGCACATAAGTATTAAAGATGTGAGTGTACCATGGTTTTATATAGAGAAAATAAGATATTCTCTGTCTTATTCTCTATCCCTTTTGTAATGATTCCTAACCTTCATTTGTCTCCTGCCTCCTCTTTTTTTAGTGATAAAGGGAAATTCATTCAGGATAATTTTTGAAAAACCAGTGAGTGGTCGGAGGCAGCAATAGCAAAGCAGATATTACAACATGTTTTAAGCACCATATTAATAGTTTGACTCTTAGCTAGAACAGAAATTAAGTCTTTCCCAAGGCACCTAAGAGATGTAGGTGTTCAAAACCCACTGATTCCAGTGGCCTCCTTGAAGCCCCCAACCTGAGAGTTTAGATTATTGTTCTTTGTGGGATGAATCTTTGTACTGATTTTCTGTTTTGATACAAAAGCCTAGAGGGTTTGACATACATCATATAAGAAAAATCAGACTTTCTGCTTTAAACAAACATAATTGTATTATTTCCCTGAATATTGTCTATAGGACAGAGGGTTCTGAATGTTTTTAGGCTGGGGGGATGAGACCATACCCTGATAAACCGACAATTTAGGTGAAGGTGCTGGATACCATGCCAAATGGTTCTTTGTCTCTAACAGAAGGGGTTAATAAAATTCCAAATAAATATAGTTTTATTTTTCATTGGAAATGGGTTCCCAATCGGAATATGAATGGGTAACTGGTTAACTGGTACCCAGTAAGCATCACTTGATAATGGTGATGATTACCAGGTAACTGGTTATCTGTTACCCGGGAGCAGTCCCCTGCCCATGGCCCACCACATGCGTGGTTGCTGGCTCCTGCTGCCTTCCAGGACCAGAGAGTCCTGGTGGAGAGCTAGCATTTGGGAGCCCTGCAGACTGGCAGGGCAGCAGGAGCTTGGCGTGTGGCAGTGGGGCTTCCGGCTGGGCAGTGGAAGCACAAGTGGGGCTACTCAATAGGGCAGCAGGAGCCCAGTGCAGCAGCAGGAGCCGGGCTCTGCAGCGAGAGCCCAGTGCAAGGAGGTCGCTGGGCTGCCGGGTGCAGCAGCAAGAGCCCCATGTGCAGAGGTGGCAGGGCTGCCCAGCAGGGCAGTGGGGGCTTAGAGGGCAGCAGGGGCCATTGAGAGCGGGGAGCCAGGCAGGAGGCCAGAGATTGGGCCAGGCCTGGAGGGGGCTGATGGCAGGAGGGGGCCAAAAAATGACCTTCCCAGGTCTGGCAAAATCCCTTGTCCAGGACCGGTCAGGTCTTGAGGGAGACAGACCAGGGAGATCCAACCAAAAAAGTGGTGACGATTTTTCAAAACCAAATAATCATTTTACTGGGGGGCACTAAATGGCTGCCAAATGGTAATGATTTGTAGTCACCATCACTCTGATTCTTGTTCATACCTGCAACCTGAGGTGGGATCCAGAAAGGCACTTAGATGTTTCACTGCTGAGCACCACAGCATCTACAAAATCATAGGAACAACACTGTGATTCACAAAGCCAGGTTAGGTGCCAAGGCTCCCTGTAAAATGAGTCAGGAGGGAATGTCTAAGAGTGTGACCCAAAAGCTAGAGTGTGAAGCAGAGAGTGGCCTATGTCAGCCAATAGGCAATGCCAAGGAAAGGCCTATAAGCCTTGCCCCTCTCTTGGGATTAGTTGTCTTGGTGTTCAGAGAGATCCGTGGTGGTGGTCCCACCCTTCCTACAGCTTTTAGCCCAATGGTTTGCACATGCACCTGCGATGTGGGAAACCCAGGTTCAACTCTCGCTGCTGGGGGTCATGGGACTCTCTTGTGAGGTAGGTGCTCCAGCCACTGAGCTATGGGATAGTCTGACGTGGGGCTCCCTCAAGCTCTCCTGCTGAAGCTGTTCCACCGCGGATACATAATGAGAAAGTGAATGGAGAAGAGGGCACTGGCCCCAGGATTGCCCACCGCCTACGTGGGTGCCTTACCTAGTGAGCAATAACACCATTCCCAGTCTCACTGACCTGGGGAATTCAATGGATCACAGTGGGGCCAAACAGAGAATTGGGTACCTAAACCCAAGACTTAAGCAGAGGTGGAGAGTAACTAAGTAGAAATACTTCCTTACACTACTCAAGTACATTTTTTCAGTATTTGAACTTTACTCAAGTAATTTATTTTTGAGATACTTTGACTTTTACTCAAGTAGTTTTTTTAGAAAATATCATACTTTTTACTCCACTACAATTTCCGGAAAGCACTTAATTACTCACTACTTTCATCATTCTGATTTGCCTAAGCACAGCTTCTTGTACAAGCACCCAATCATCCAAAAAAATAACCAAACAAGCAGCACAATGACCCTGCCAACAATGAAGCCTTTTAATAGCCCCAATTAAAACCTTTTCATTCAAAAACAGTATCTATGTAGGCACTGCCAACCTGAGACCTGAGCAACTAGGGCCCCTGCCCAGGGTGATGTGCTGAAGGGCACATTTGAATAGTCTCATGTGGCCTTACCTGGGGCCAGCCAGTTAAACAGGAGGGAAACCCAGCAGGCACCTCAGCCAAGGTCAGGGAGGATACAGGCACCTCCTTTTGTCAGGTAAATCCTCTGCTCTTGTGGGAGCAACAGCAGGGTGGGTGCCCAGGGCAGGAGCTCCCCATTCTCCCTGGGACAGAGGGCCCCCTGTAGAAGCCCTGTGGTGAGAGGGTGGGGCAGGCTGTGCTGGAAGAGGCTCGGGATGGACAGCTGAGTTTGGTAGGGATTGACGAATTGTGTGTGTGTGCATGGCTTCCCTCTGTGTGCTGGCTGGCTGGCTGGGATTTGGAGCAACCCTGCTATCTGGATGGGTGCTAGTGTGGAGAAGCTGCCTCTGTGTGTCATATCTGAGGGAAAATATTTAATCCAGGGCTGGGGACCCTTTTTTGGGTCAGGGGCCACTGACCCACAGAAAAATCAGTCAGGAGCCACACACAAGTGAGAAGGGGGAAAAAAACCCAGAACCCTCACTGATGTGGCCCCCAGCTGAGAAGAAGAAAGACATTCCTCTCTCACACTATAGCTTTGGGGGGTCCAGGCTAGTAGATTTTGTGTGCTCCAGCCTCATGGAAGGATGTCAGGAGGTTGGAGCACTGGCACAGGGAGGGAAGCCCTGAGTCTCAGGGTCCAGTTCCAGCGTTTGGAGGAGAAGCAGCACAGTGCCACGTGCTGCTGTTTATCCTTGCGGTGCTGGAAACTGCTCGTGAGAGAGTTTCCCCGCTGCTCCCATTGGCCAGATTTCGAGGCAACATCAGTGAGGGGTTTTTGTTTGTTTTTGGGGGGTGTTGCCTCTCACTTGGGTGACCCCCCCTGATTTTTTCCGTAGATCAGTGGCTCCCGACCCAAAAAGGGTTGCCCACCCCGATCTACAGTTTTCCAGAAGAAACATCTTCTTCATCAACAGCTATTGTCGTTTCACATACACAAGAATATATGCATATATAAAAATGCACATTGTGTGTATGAAAAATAATGGTGTCTTATAATAACTCGGGTGGTTAATCATAGATTTCCATAGGATGGCTACTTTTTACTTCTGGATACTTGAGTACAATTAAGATACGATACTTTTGTACTTTTACTCAAGTAGTTTTCCAGAAGGATACTTTGACTTTTACTTAGTTACATTTTTTCCGAAGTAGCAGTACTTTTACTCACGTAACTTTGGGGAGTACTTTATCCACCACTGGACTTAAGCACCTTTGTGGTGTTCACTCTGAGGACTTTGCTCTAAGCAGTCCCATTGGCCAATGTTTCTTAAGAAAAAGAATGTGCACATTTCAGAACCTGAGGCAATGAACCTCACCCCTTTGTCTTTCCTTTCTAGCCCTGCCTCACGGTTGGTTCGTATCAGACGCTGCCCGATTTAGCTCACACATAGGTAGTACAAAAGGCTTGGCGTTTCTGTAAAATGTCACAGGGGCTGCCTCCCCCCCTGCTCATGCTTGGCTCTGCCTTTATTTCCATTATGGGCTGGCAGCTCTATACAAGTGCTAAAGCTCTTGGCAAACAATTCACCTTCCTGCCAAAGCCCCCTTGCTCCTGTGGAGCTGCTTTTCTGAACTCAGCCACAGAGCACACTGCAGCATGGTGCTCCTAGCCTCCTCCTGTCACTCTCTTTGTACCTCTTGAACCTTCACTTGCCATCACAATAGAACACTTCCCAGTGAGAACCCCCACCCTGAAAAATCAATAACACATTGAGGGCCAGATCCTGGTGCCTGACTGGTTTGGAGTCGTACTTTATTCCATTGGGAGTTCCACCGATTGCAATTGTGGGGCTGTCACAGGCACTTACTCAAGTAGTGCCACTGGATTTAACGCTGTGTGAGCAATACGTCTGCACTGTGAGGCAGTGCAGTGAGAGTTGGGAAGGGCGGGGCCTGGTGGTTAAGGTTGGTCAGTTCCCAGCTCACTAGAAACTGCCTGCGTGACCTTTTGCAAGTCACGTAGGGCCAGATACGAAATAGGAATTAGACAAATCTCACAAGTCACCTCTGCATTCTTTTCAGTTCTGCCCCCATCTTTCTCTGCCACAGTTCCTCAGCTACAGACGGGGAGCATTGTCCGGCTTTGCAAGGGTGTTGTGAGGTGAGATGCATGAAAGATTGTGAGTGGCACAAACGAGTACATTGCCTCTCGCCTTTTAGACTAACTTGGATTTAATTCCTCTAACATCCTAGCTGGTGTAAGTGAAATCCATACTCAGTCAAAGAGGATTATGAAATATTTGACTGGGAATTTGGAAGCTGTGGGAGCTTGGTTCAGGTAGATACCTTTGTGCTACTAGAGGCTAAATCATGACCCTATTCTATGCCTTAAAGTTTTTTTAACAAAGAAAATAAAAGCTGTGCAAACCATCCTCTCACCTGTCCTCTTTCCATATGACCGTCTGGGTGCCTCCACAGTCATTTAAATATGGGAAATAAAAGCCCTGCAATTTTAAACTGTGTGATCTGGGGGTTCCTTTGCCTGCTTTTACAGTTGCCTATTATATAATGCCATGCCATTGTACACATGCGGAGCAAGTTCTCCAAATACCACACAAAGGCCATTGGGATCCTCTTGGATATTTACATCTGCAGCATCTGCCAGCTACAATTTCATAAACCTATTTAATTTTGTCATTTTTCATTTCTCTTTGATTCCGGGGAGGCGGACAAATGCAAATAAAACCTGTCAAAGCCTCCTTCTTTTAAAATCCCTATCTGAACATCTGAGCTAGGTAAACAGAGCCGAGAGTGCTCAGAGAATACATAAATAGTGGCACAAAGCACAGATAAGGAATCTATAATTGGAAATAACGTTATTTGTGCTTAATGTCACCTTCAATATGAGCTTAGGGTTTACTTGGAAGGCAGCTTCTCATCACGTCAGTTTCCTGATCCACCCTTTTCCCAGTCTTGATTGGTGTTCTTTAAGGAGCTGCCCTATGTCCCTTTATTTTCCTTATAACCAAACACCTAGGCTGCATCTAGACTGGCATGATTTTCCGCAAATGCTTTTAACGGAAAAGTTTTTCTGTTAAAAGCATTTGCGGAAAAGAGCGTCTAGATTGGCACGGATGCTTTTGCGCAAAAGCACTTTTTGTGGAAAAGCGTCCGTGCCAGTCTAGACGCGGTTTTGCGCAAGAAAGCCCCGATCGCCATTTTCGCCATCAGGGCTTTTTTGCGCAAAACAGTCCTGAGCTGTCTTCTTGCGCAAATACATTTGCGCAAGAGGGCTTTTTCCTGAACGGGAGCAGCATAGTATTTGCGCAAGAACACTGACAATCTTACATCAGATCGTCAGTGTTCTTGCGCAAATTCAAGTGGCCAGTGTAGACAGCTGGCAAGTTTTTCCAAAAACTTGCCAGTCTAGACGCAGCCCTAGAGGAGCTCAGCTGCTTGCCCAGTCATGTTACAGTCTCTGCACTGGAGGCTTCCAAGCCTACGGTTTCACTCAATTAAAATCCCTTCTTGCTGCTGTTCTCTTGCTCATAGCTTGTCTTGGATGTCCTGCTACCAGTGCCAGCTGGACATGCTTAAAATAAAACTCCCTTGGTGGCATTTTCAAAAGCCCCTATCTGACTTTGGCAAACAAATCACATTGAAAGTAAATGGGGCTTGTTCTCTAAAGTCCATTGGGGCTTTTGAAAAATCCTACCCCTATTTTCCCTCCCTCACAGAGCCCTAATCCCTTTCTCCTTCCCTTTTCGCTCCTAGTTTCACCTCTCCACCATCCTTCCAGTCATTCAGACTGACAACCTTGATGTTATATTTTCCTGCCCTGTCTTTATTAGCCTCCCATTCATACTGTTGCTAAATCTTGCTGGTTCTTGCCATGACCATAGTTTCAAAATCTATAATAATGTCTCCATCCCCACCGCAAAAGCTCTGAACCTCACCTTGACTTAACTCTTATATGCAGAGACAATATATAGGGTATTGTTTAATATTCTGAACCCAGGGGAATGTTGTTGTGATGTTTCATCTGCCATAACAACAGAGAAAACACTGACATGAAACAATAGAAATATTAAAGCTGTCGGACCTCATGTTACCTGATCACAGTCCAGCCAAAATGCCCGATGGTGATTAAAAATATCCCTAGAGAGGAACTGTATTGACTGGAGAGTTTACATGATCAAACCCACAGGCTTCTTATTAAGTGATGAGGAAAATGATGTACAAAAATAAACTTTCTGCTCCAGTTGGTTCAAATATATATTGCTGGAAGGAACACAAAAAAATGGATGCCACGGGTTTACTCATTGGATAACTCATAAAAGAAGGAATTTGTCTGTTTCTTCATTTCCATTCTGTTTGAAATCAAGAAACCTGGGCATTGGATAAATCCATCACCATTATAAAAGAGTATACAGCAGACTATCCACATGGCTAATGAAACTGGCCATCTCAGTTTGATCTGAATCTATAACCAAGACCATTCCTTTGGTAACTGCTCACCAGGCAGTAACATCAACAAAACCCCATCAAACTGAGATGGTAATTATCTCATGCTTTCTAACCATATGAGAAATCTGTGGTGCTACAATGTAATTACAATACAACCTGGAGCTGACCTCCAGTTCCAGCTTTTCCTGAGATGACTACTGTAGCTAGGTACTGTAACTGAGATGCGTATGTCTGAACAACTCACGGATATCATTAGCCATGTGGTTAGTCTGCTGTATACTCTTTTATAATGGTGATGGATTACTTCTTTATTAAAAGCCTATTCCAAAACTCTTTGAAGCTGATGGGTTTCTTTCCATTGATTCTAAAGGGCTATGGCTCAGACTTTAAAACAAGTAACCATTTTTCAGAAAGCATGCAACAGGTTTGAAAGGATCCGAGTGATTTAATCATTGCTCAGTGGGATAGCCATATAGTCTGTATCTGCAAAAACAATGAGGAGTCCTGTGGCACTACCAACGGGTAGCGATCAATGGCTCGATGTCAGACTGGTGGTCAGTTTCTAGCGGACTGCCCCAAGGATCAGTTCTAGGGCTGGTTTTGTTCAACATCTTTATTAATGACCTGCACAAGGGGATGGATTGCACCCTCAGCAAGTTTGCAGATGACACTAAGCTAGAGGGAGAGGTAGATACATTGGAGGGCAGGGATAGGGTGCAGAGTGACTTAGACAAATTGGAGGATTGGGCCAAAAGAAATCCGATGAGGTTCAACAAGGACAAGTGCAGAGTCCTGCACTTGGAACAGAAGAATCCCAAGCATTGTTACAGGCTGGGAACCGACTGGCTAAGTAGCAGTTCAGCAGAAAAGGACAAGGGGATTACAGTGTATAAGAAGCAGGATATGAGTCAACAGGGTGCCCTTGTAGCTGAGAAGACTAATGGCATATTAGGGTGCATTAGGAGGAGCATTTCAAGCAGATCTAGAGAAGTGATTATTCCACTTTATTCGGCACTCACAAAGTCACATCTGGAGTACTGTGTCCAGTTCTGGGTCCCCCACTATAGAAAGGATGTGGACACATTTGATAGCAGCCTTCAGCTTCCTGAAGGGAGGTTCCAAAGAGGATGGAGAGAGGCTGTTCTCAGTAGTGACGGATGGCAGAACAAGGAGCAATGGTCTCAAGTTACAGGGGGGGAGGTCTAGGTTGGATATTAGGAAAAACTATTTCACTAGGAGGGTGGTGAAGTCCTGGAATGGGTTACCTAGGGAGGTGGTAGAATCTCCATCCCTAGAGATTTTTAAGCCTTGACAAAGCCCTGTCTGGGATGATTTAGTTGGGATTGGTCCTGCTTTGGGCAGGTGGCTGGACTCAATGACCTCCTGAGGTCTCTTCCAGCCCTAGGATTCTATGATCTTAGAGCTCTAGGTGCCACAGGACTCCTCCTTGTTTAATCATTGCTGTTACTCAGCTTTATGATTAATGCTTGTGTCAGTGTGTCAGTTATCAAGGTTGGTTAACAATGTAGTGACCTTGAAAACTCAGTGCATCTGAATGTAACTCCTTCTGTTTTATGACTATCTGCTCTGTAAACTGTGCAAGAAAGTCATTGAAAAGATGTCATCTAAAACAATTTGAGCTAGGAATGACTTAAAAACATAGCTTGAGATATCATCTGAATGAGCTATTGTTTTTTAAATATTGAACAAACACCTTGTGTTACTGACATGAGGTGTAGAAGGATTGTAACCAGGTTTTATATGTCTAGAGTGATTTGAATGTTAAAGTTATTGAACAACTAACTATGATTAATCCTAACTAGTAAAGTAGTTTTAAAACACATGAAATCACTGAACACGGATGGAGTGAATTTGGGGCTGGTACTCTGATATGTTAGGAAATCTGCATGGGTGTGAGTCTGAGAGCACAAGGGTATGTATCTATAAAATGTAGTGACTATAGCAACAACAGCCTGGAATCATACATTTTGTATCAAATTAGTCCTTATGTCCCTCTGCAGATAGGGCTGGTGTGGGGAAGGGGAGAGCAGGAGAAGAGGGAGGCTCACCTGCAGGTTGCAGCCTCAGGAGAGCCAGCAGGAGGCGGTGAGCAGTGCAAACATGGGCTGGAAGGCTTCTGAGGAGCACAAGGCAGCCACACAGCTAGCCGGAGAAAAGCAGCTATTTGAAGCAGGAAAGCGCTGCTTCCCTATGGCCAGCTGTGCTGCTACGCAGTGCTCCTCTGAAGCCTTCCAGCCCATGTTTGTGCTGCTGGCCATACCTGGCGAGTGGCGGCTGTCTGCGGGTGAGAGGGAGAGTGGGCAGGGGATGGAGAGCCCAGGGTGGAGGAGACATTCAGGTGACCAATGGAATTGTGCCCCCCCCACCTTCAGGTGGAGCACATGTGGGTCTCTGCCCACTTCTCTGGGCCAGCCAGCGCAGGGCCACTGGGGTGCCTGAAGCTGTCCTCCACAGCCATGGAGATCTTCATATCTCCTCTGTCAGTCTGGTTATCCAGCCCCACCATGGAAGCTCTGCTCCTGTGCTGGGCCCCCAGCTCCACCCCTTCCACCTGAGGCCCCGCCCTTCTGGGGGCCCAGACCTGCCCCCTCCACACACTCCTTGTCCAGGGCCTGGCTATTCTGTCAGCAGCCCTGCCTGAACCCTTAGTTCCTTTCCCTGTGGCCTGCACCCAGGTCTGGATCTGCACCTAGGAGAGACATGGGTTGACTTTCAGCACACCATTATTAAAAATGTTCCAGTGCCACTGGTGTTAAACCTAATTGGGGAATGGGTGGTCCAGGTCACGGCCCACACAGCCCCACCCGTAGCTACCTCTCTGCTCTTTCAGACATTTTTAATCTGCCTAAAAATCAAGGTCAGGTTTTTTTAGCAATAATGAAGCAACGCTATGAGTCTGGCAATTAAAAAATGCAAAAAAATGAAGGTGATGCACAAAGACAAAGCT
Organism: Rafetus swinhoei; assembly: GCA_019425775.1. Classification (NCBI taxonomy): domain Eukaryota; kingdom Metazoa; phylum Chordata; order Testudines; family Trionychidae; genus Rafetus; species Rafetus swinhoei. Next base: position 226,453,668 of record CM033424.1, read on the forward strand.
AAGCAAAAAGAGAGTTTGTCATCTTATTTTAAAAATTTTGAAGTATTGAATAGAGAACATTCATCAAAAAGTATGGGCGAGGAAACATCTCAATTATCTAATCACTTGCCGAATTTTGGAGCTACCACGACAACTCCAAAAGTTGAACAAGTGGGCTCTGAAGTGGCAATGGAACCATAAAATACTGGTAATTTTGTTGAAGTAAGGGAAGAAACCTATCCTGAAGACATTGTGTTATGGCCAAAATCTATTTCATTGGATATGATAGACTATTTCTTAGTAAATAACCTGAAAAACATAGGTAATATGGAAAATTTAAGAGACGAGTATGAGGTTGGAGGATGAAAGCTATTTAGAGGTCTTCATGAGACCCATTTTCTGAGGCTGAATAAAAATCAAATTGAAAAGTTAATTTGGACCACCAAGAAATGGGTTGATTTTTTTTAATCTACCAAGGCAGTCTACTGTCATGTTTGCAAATTATTCCCTGACCATAGTAAAGGAAAACAAACATTTGTAGACGAGCACTCTAATTAGAGAAATGTTGCGAGAGATATTGCTGATCATGAAACTTCCAAAGCTCAAATTAATGCTATGTGTAAGTGTGTTCAAAAATATAAATTATCCAGAAGAACCGATTCTGCGTTATTGGCTCAGTTTGAGAAGGAGTGTTCTTATTGGAGGAAAGTGCTAAGATGTGTTGTTGCCACAGTGAAACTGCTGTCTTCTTTGGGACCATGTCTAAGAAGACATGATGAGTCATCAGTATCAAATCAAAAAGTTAATTTTTTAACCTGCCTTGAATATCTTAGTAATTTGACAGTTTTCTCAATGAACATTTGAAAAATTATCCGTATTATGGCTCAGGGAAGACCAACTTTTTAACACACCAAACCTAAAATGAATTCATTACCATAATGGCAGAGCAACTTAGAAACCAATTCACTGATGAAGTAAAGGATGCCAAGTACTATTCCATGATTGCCAATTCAACACCAGATGTGAGTCATGTCACCCAATTAATATTAACTGTAAGATATGTGACCGGCAATGATGAAGTTGTAGAGTGATTTCTTTATTTTGTCCCACTGAAATCCCACACTTCTGAAAATCTAGAGACATCAGTTTTAGAAATCATTACAAATTTAGGTTTGGACATAAAAAACTGTCATGGGCAGAGCTTTGATTACGCCACAAATATGGAAGGAAAATATTCAGTTCTACAGGCAAGACTTAACAATGCAAATCCCTCTGCTTCATTCATACCACATTCCAGCCAGTCATTACATTTAATCGGCAATGCTGCAGCTGCATCTTGTGAGGGAACTACATATTTTTTTTGCTTTGTTCAAAACACGTATATGGTTTCCACATATTAGTGGAGTATGCTATCATCACACTTGGACCTGACAAATTGAAAACATTTGACAGTTAAAAGAATTTGTGACACCAGGTGGTCTGCTCATGCAGATGCTGTTTTGGCTTTGAAAATAAAAAGAACCTTATTAGACATAGCCATATCAAATTCTGAAAAACCACGCACAAAAACTGAAGCAAAATCCTTAGCAGAAAAGTTTGAAAAGTATGATATTGCTGTTTTTACTATTTGTGCAACTGTTCACTTAAAAAAACTAATGCTCTAGGCAAATCACTGCAAAAAGTTGATACAAATTAATTGAATGCTGCACAATTGTTAGCCTCAGTTACAAGTTTTATCATGGAAGTTCAAAATGACTATAGGTCCGTGGAAGCAGAAGCACTAACATTAACAGCAAATATAGGTTCTTTTTATATATCTGATGAGAAGCATAAAAAAAACCAGAAAGTTATTTTTTGATGAAACTAGAGACAATGAAATCAATTTAAAAGGGAAAGAGAGAAGATCTTAATTGAGACCATCAGTGTTATTTGTGAGACAGTAATAGTGCAATTGCAGAGTAGAGGAGAATCTCTAAAGAAAACTGTTGATTTATTTTGCATTTTTTTTGATAGAAGTATGGATAAAGATGCTAAAAGCCACTAACAGTAAGAAATGAAGTGAAATCGACTGAGAGGATATAGACACAAATCTTTTTAAAGATGAAGTGAAACATTTCATTCATTTTATCAAAAATGATCAGGTCTGTGCTTTAAGATCACCTGTTGATTTGTATAGACTTGTACTTAACAGTTTGCAGGCAACCTTTACAAATGTAGAAACCATTATGAAAATATTTTTAATACCTGTCACAAATGTACAGGTGACATTCTTTTTCTGTGTTGAAACCAATTAAAAAGTATTTGTAAAATACGATGAGTCAAGGAACATTTGACAAATTCAGTATCTTGACAATTGAAAGTCCCTCTTTACTTCTCATTACTTATAGTACAGGACGAAGACGAAGAAAAAAGAATGAAAAATGGGAGGGGCAAGAACAGTGAATGTTCTTTTTCTTGTCTGAGTCTCCAGAGGGCCCCCCAAAATGAAGCTGAGTACAGGGCCCCTGTAATCTAAATCTGCCACTGCTCTGCTCCCTACCACCTAGCCCTTGCTGGGTGACAGGTTCCCCCTTCTCTGCCTTTTAGTCCTTTTACCAAGTCACTGGTGCATCTCCTAAGTTATAGGCCTGAAATGACTGGCTGGCCAACTTCTCATCCCCTCTACTTCATTGTTTTCCCTGTGATGTCCCTCAGGCTGCTTCTGTGCAGCTCCGTGCTGGGGTGCTGAACCTATGCTCTCATTGGACAAGTCTTTAGCCCTGAAAGGGACTGAGAAGGCAGCCTGTGAATATGTTCTGATCTCAGCCTTGCTGTCTGCTTTTGATGAAGGGAGAAGCATTCTTAGGGTTCGTCTATACTGCACGCTTATTTCAAAATAAGCTATTCCAGAACAGTTATTCCAAAATAGCTTAATTTGAAATAGCACATCTATACTGCAAGGAAGCCTCAAAATTAGTCTGAGGCAGGCTTCCCTAATGTAGACATGCTATCTCGATTTAGAGCCCCAGGAAGCACTGGAGAGGAATAACTAAGAATGGCCCTGGTGAGGGGCTATTTCGAAATAGCAGCAATGGAGAGTCTTACACGCCTTATTTTGAAATAGCTATTTCGGAATAGGTATTATTCCTTGTAGAATGAGGTTTACAGATTTCGGAATAAGCTGTCCGTTATTTCGCAATTATTTCAAACTAATGGAATGGCTGTATAGATGCTTGTATTGTTATTTCGAAATAATGCTAGTTATCTTGAAATAATGGTGCAGTGTAGATGCACCCTTAGGAACTAGGTCTCAGCAGCCTGCCCCTCCTTCCACTTACTGTAGCATGATAGGTGCTAGACTCTGTCATGACTAGACTCTTCTCTCCCACAACACACCCCCTCTATGTTTCCCTTATGCTGCTGGTGGGAAGGAGGGAAAATGCAACATCTGCCATAAAAGAGGTTTGCTTTAAAGAAGAAAAGGAGAGGTGAATTATTTGGTGGGAGATAAGCCCTGATTAACAGCCCACTACTGACATAGCCAGTCACAGTGGTTTGGTAGGCTTTGATAAGCTTCTTTAATAACATGACCAGGCTATAACACTCCCTGCTGAACGCAAAATTGTTTTCCCAGAATACAGTTAGATCAGATTAATGCTCAATAATGAATTACAATGATTATCTTCATAAGAGTTTATTAACAGTTCTTGATGCACTTTCAGCATTGTGTGAAAGCTGCGTAGTCATTTCTCTTAATTAAAACCATATTTTATTTTTCTTGCTTGAAATTTGTTAGAAGAAATGTTTCCGCTTTCATTTGTTTACTTTTAATCTTCCAGGTTTTGATAAAATTCAGAAAAGTTCTGTTGCATTTTGAATGAAAGTTGCACTAATGCAGTGAATTTAGCAATGAGCTAATAATGAAATTGTTCTTACTAGAACAATTATGCTGTGTTGCTTCCCCATTGTATTAGATCTCTCTATATTGCAGTCAAACCCCTCATGCTGACCTCTACAGTCTTGCCTCTTCCTACATCCTGACTGTTACCACTCCTCACTCCTGGATAACCCTGTGCCCACAGAGAACATAAGTATGGCCATAATGGGTCAGACCAAAGGTCCATCTAACCCAGTATCCTGTCTGCCGACAGTGGCCAATGCCAGATGCCCCAGAGGGAGGGATCACAACAGGTAATCCTCATGTGATTCCTCTGCTGTCACCTTGATGCTCCTTCCCCTGCTTCTCCCACAAATAATTCATGAGTTCTCCCATTCTGCCCCATATGAATATCTAAATATATGGATTATTGAGCTGAAATACATAATGAGTATTCTCATTATCTTCCTTGAAATTCCTTTTCAAAATTCAGCTGCCTGTCTTTAATCTATTTCCTTAATGCTGCTCATAAATACCGAGGTATTTATTTAATTGATTTAAAAAATATCCTTAAGAACTCATATGATGCCGTACACTGACAATGATTCTAGACTAAAAGTTGGGATGCTACCAGCATTTCAAGGTGCAAATTCACCTGGAGGAACATTCTCTGCAGTATATCTGGGCCACTGTTTAACTGAATGTGTAAGGTGGCACTCAGTCCATGTGTATTCAATAAATGCCACTATATGTGACTCAGAGAGAAGAAAAAGGCATCAGTGGGTGATTGTTTGAGTTACATATGCTAGAGTGACTCATTAAATCTTGTTCTCCTTACAAGACCTTCAGACAAATGGGTATGAGAAATCAAATTTTCTCTAGGAACTCATTAAAAATAAAGAGCCAGTTTGTCATGTAGAACTATTTTGCAGGTTATGACTGCAAACTACTTGTAGTTGTGCTGTAATTGTCAGAAAGCCAGACAATTCAGCCTCATTTTAAATCTAAAAGAAAGCTGAAAAATTGAAAGTAAAGAACATAAGAATGGCCATACTGGGTCAGACCAAAGGTCCATCTAGCCCTATATCCTGTCCTTCAACAGTGGCCAATGCCCAGTGCCCCAGAGGGAGTGAACAGTACAGGTAAACATCAAATGATCCCTCCCCTGTCACTCATTCCCAGCTTCTGACAAACAGAGGCTAAGGACACCATTCCTACCCAACCTGGCCAATAGCCATTGTTGGACCTATTCTCCATGAATTTATCTAGTACTTTGTTTAACCCTGTTAAAGTCCTGGCCTTCACAACATCCTATGGCAAGAAGTTCCACAGGTTGACTGTGCATTGTGTGAAGAAATATTTCCTTTTTTTGTTTCTTTTTAGCCTGCTACCTATTAATTTCATTCAGTGACTCCTAGTTCTTGTGTTATGGGAGCAAGTAAATAACTTTTCCTTATTTATTTTCTCCACAGCAGTCAGGACTTTATAGAGCTCTATCATATTCCCCCTTAGTCTCTTCTTTTCTAAACTAAAACATCCCAGTCTTTTTAATCTCTTCTCATACGGCAGCTGTTCCAAACCCAAATCATTTTTGTTGCCCTTTCTTGAACTTTTTCCAATGCCAAGATATCTTTTTCTGAGATGAGGCGACCACATCTGCACATAAGTATTAAAGATGTGAGTGTACTATGGATTTATATAGCAGCAATAAGCTATTCTCTGTTTCATTCTCTGTCCCTCTCTTAATGATTCCTAACATTCTGTTTGCTTTTTTGACTCCTGCAGCACATTGAGTGGATGTTTTCAGAGAACTACCCACAATGACTCCAAGATCTCTCTTAAGTGGTAATAGCTAATTTAGTCCCCATCATTTTATACATATTGTGGGGACTATATGCATACATATATGCATTACTTTGCATTTATCAACATTAAAAATCATTTGCCATTTTGTTACTCAATTACTTAGTTTTGTGAGATCTTTTTGAAGCTCTTCATAATCTACTTTGGTCTTAACTATCTTGCGCAGTTTAGTATCATCTGCAACATTTGCCTCCTCACTGTTTACCTCTTTCTCCAGATAATTTATGAATATGTTAGGTCCTAGTACAGACTCCTGTGGGACACCACTAATACCTCTCTCCATTCTGAAAACTGACTATTTATTCCTACCCTTTGTTTCCTGTCCTTTAACCAGTTATCAGTCCATGAGAGAACCTTCCCTCTTATCCCATAACAGCTTACTTTGCTGTTTGGTGAAGGAACAGCTTACTTAAAGCCTTTGGTGAGGGAACTTGTCAAAGGTTTTTCTGGACATCTCAGTACACTATATACACTGGATCCTCCTGGTCCACGTGTTTGTTGGCCGCCTCAAAGAATCCTAATGATTAGCGAGGCATGATTTTCCTTTATAAAAACCATGTTGATTTTTCCCCAACAAATTATTTGGCCTCGCTGGTTGTTTAGCAGGCTTCCTGCTTCTGCTTCAAAAAGTTGGTTGTTTAGCAGGCTTCCTGCTTCAAAAAGTTTTGCTGTTCCTTTTTTGAAATTTTAGCTAGCTGTTCTTCTCATTCCTTTTTGGCATTCCTAATTATATTTTTACACTTCATTTGACAGAGTTTATGCTCCCTTCTATTTTCTTCACTAGGATTTAACTTCCACTTTTTAAACAATGCCTTTTTATCTCTCACTGCTTCTTTTACTTGGCTGTTAAGCCACAGTGGCACTTTTTTGGTTCTCTTACTGTATTTTTTAATTTGAAGTATACATTTAAATTGAGCCTCGCTTGTGGTGTCTGAAAAGTTTCCACACAGCTTGCAGGTATTTTACTTTTGTCACTGTATCTTTTAATTTCTGTTTAACCAGCATCCTCATTTTGTGTAGTTCCCCTTTCTGAAATTAAATGCCATGGTGTTGGGCTGCTGAGGTGTTTTTCCCATGACAGGGATGTTAAATTTAATTATGGTCACTATTTCCAAGCAGACCAGCTATAGTACCCTCTTGGACCAGATCCTGTGCTCCACTTAGGACTAAATCAAGAATTGTCTCTTCTCCTGTGGGTTCCAGAACCAACTATTCCAAGAAGCAGTCATTTAAGGTGTGAAGAAACTTTATCTTTGCATTCCGTCCTGAAGTGACGTGTACCCTGTCAATTGAAATCCTCCATTATTATTTAGGGTTTTTAAAATTTTGATAGCCTCTCTAATCTTCCTTAGCATTTCACAGTCACTATCATGATCCTTGTCCGGTGGTCAGTAATATATCCCTACTGCTATATTCATATTATCAGAGCATGGATTTGCTACCCATAAAGTTTGATTCATTTAAGATTTTTACTTCATTTGATTCTACACTTCCTTTCACATATAGTGCCACTTCCTCACAAGCACGACCTGTTCTGTCTCAATCTTGCAGTCTCACGTGCCAATTCTTTCAGTATGCTGGAATGGAAATTATTGGGTCCCCCCAGTTTGAGCACATTATGTTCTTTAATCTTTTCTTTCAAGTCATATGAGGCAATTTCCATTTCTAGACATATATTTCCATCATCCTTACTGCCTTTTCATCTACTATTAACAACCTTCACTTATTTTTTAAAAAAATGCAGTTCCATTTACGCATATGCTGTATTTTCTTACTCTGGTCTCTATGCTACCACTTTTTAACTGTTCCCCATACCTCCTGCCCTGAAGAATTTCTACATTTAGGTTACGTCTACACTGCTGGCTTTGCCAGCAGAGCCTATGCAAATGAAGTGTGGATTAGCATTTTGCTGCACTTCATTTGCATAATTTATTCAAGACATTTTTGCGCAAGGGGTTTTTACACAAAAAAAGCAGTGTGTATGGGGTTTTTTTTGCACAAACCCCCCATTTTGCACAAGATCCTTATTCAAGTTCCAATATCTGGAAGGCATAACCACAATATCTGTGGTTTTGTGCAACCCCCGTCCACACTGCTTTTTTTTGCGCAAAAACCCCTTGCTCAAAAACAGCTTGAATAAATTATACAAATTAAGTGCAACAATTGCTACTCCACGGTTCATTAGCATAGGCTCTGTGTAGACAAAGCCTTAGATGACAAATCAAGCTACACTAGCTGTCAAATTGTAGCTGCTCCTTCATCTACAGCAGAGCTGGACAAGATGCAACCCAGGGGCCGGATCTGGTCCACCTAGCACTTTGATACAGCCAGTGGACTGCATCTGGCCGCTCTCTCTTTATATTCTGCTGCCTGTGCCACCGAATTTCCAGGTGGTAGGTCAGGCAGTAGGATCTTATTTAAATGACTAATGGTTCCCAAGCATGGTGCTACCCCAGCAGGGGCCAAAGCTGTGAACCCTTAGCTGTGTTTTTAATTCAAAGCCTCTGGCCCCAGACAATTCTGAAGGGAGGCTAGTCTCCAGCCCTGCCCCTTTTACGCTTCTGTGCCAGGAAAGATAATGGACCAGATAATTAAACAATTCATCTGCAAACATCTGGAAAAAAAATAAGGTGATAGGTAACAGCCAGCATGGATTTGTAAAGAAGAAATCATGTCAAACCAATCTGATAGCTTTCCTTGACAGCATAACAAGTCTTGTAGATAAGGCAGAAGCGGTGGATGTGGTATACCTAGCTTTAGTAAGGCATTTGATACAGTCTCGTATGACCTTCTTATCAATAAACTAGGCAAATACAAATTAGGGTATGTCTACAGCAACATTATTTTGAAATAACTAGCGTTATTTTGAAATAACTTACTCCGCATCTACATAGCAGGCAGTTATTCCGAAATAATGTAGAAATACTGTCAAGCTGGAGGACTTCTTACACCGACTCCTGTAACCCTCATTGTACGAGGAGTAAGGGAAGTCAGAGGAAGAGTGCTCTGTTTCAGAATAAGTGCTGTGTAGATGCTCCCAATTTCAAAATAAGCTATGCAATTGATGTAGCTCAATTTGCATAGCTTATTGTGAGTTAAGCCCTGCTATGTAGATGCACCCTTAGAAGGGGCTACTATAAGGTGGGTGCATAACTGGCTGGATTTCCATTCTCAGAGAGTAGTTATTAACGATTTGCAGTCAAGCTGGAAGGGCATAACAAGTGGGGTTCCACAGGAGCCTGTTTTGGGGCTGGTTCTGTTCAATATCTTCATCAGTGATTTAGATGATGACATAGAAAATATTAAGTTTGCAGATGATACCAAGCTGGGAGAGATTACAACTGCTTTGGAGGACAGGGTCATAATTCAAAATGATCTGGACAAACTGGATAAATGGTCTGAGGCAAATAGGATGAAGTTTAATAAGGACAAATGCAAAGTGCTTCACTTAGGAAGGAACAAACTGTTCACACATACAGAAGGGGAAGTGACTGTCTAGGAAGGAGTACGGCAGAAAGGTATCTAGGGGTCATAGTGGTCCACAAGCTAAATATGCGTCAACAATGTGACACTGTTACAAAAAAGCAAACATGATTCAGGGATGCATTAACAGGAGTATTGTGAGCAAGACACGAGAAGTCATTCTTCTGCTCTACTCTGCATGGATTAGGCCTCAACTGGAATATTATGTCCAGTTCTGGGCACCACATTTCAAGAAAGATGTGGAGAAATTGGAGAGGGTCTAGAGAAGAGCAACAAAAATGATGAAAGGTCTAGAAAACATGAGCTATTAGGCAAGGCTGAAAGAATTGGGCTAGTTTAGTTTGGAAAAGAGAAGACTGAGAGGGGATATGGTAGCAGTTTTCAGGTACCTAAAATGGTGTCACAGGGAAAATTGTTCTCCTTGGCCTCTGAGGATAGGACAAGAAGCAATGCGCTTAAACTGCAGCAAGGGAGGTTTAGGTTGGACACTAGGAAAAACTTCCTAACTGTCAGGGTGGTTAAACACTGAAATAAATTGCCTAGGGGAGTTGTGGAATCTCCATCCCTGGAGATATTCAAGGTTAGACAGACCTCTATCAGGGATGATATAGACAGTGCTTGGTCCTGCCATGAGGGCAGGGAACTGGACTTGATGACCTCTTGAGATCCCTTCTAGTTCTAGTATTCTATGATTCTGGTACCTCAGGCCCCGCGACTTCTGGGGGTGGACCTGTGACCACATACCAAAATTTACTAAGTAGCCCCCCTGTAAAAATTATTGCCCACCTCTGATCTAGAGGCATATCACAGAGCTTCTGATTCAGAGTAACCAGGCAACACTACAACTCTTAGGCTAGAAGAAAAAGAAAAATGTGCACTCCTGCAGTAAAAGCAAAAACTGTCCAAAAATTTGTGATTGTAACTGTTAGCAAAAGTTAAAAATGTTTCCAAGAAAGAAACATGTTTCAGGGCAAGCCAGCCACAAACTGGTAGGGGTTTCTTGCAGCATCTTCTGAAATATCTAGTGCTAGCTACTCATAGAGACAAGATATTGGACTGGTTATACTGCTAGTTTGGCAGTTGTGTTGGGGCCATGAGTTGCTAAGCACAACCAGTTGTATTTAAAAAATACGGTACACGTGTTATGTAACAGTTGCTTTCCATTCTCTAGCTTAGGTAATTATATTATGCCCATCACTGTAGTTTCTAAGCTCCTGACAATCTTGAATGAATTTGTCTGCAAAACACCACTGTGAGGTAGGAATCGCTGTTATCCTCATTTTGTAGATGGGGACCAGAGGTACAGTGAAGCTAAATGACTGTTTTTGTAGCAGATCAGGACTTAAACCCAGATCTCCTGCAGCACTCACATGTGGTCTAACCACCAGGCCATCTTTCCTCACTAGGTTTGCTCAATATTACATAGATAATGTTGAAAATAAACCCTAGTATGAGTACAGGGGTAGAGCTGAGCAATCAAATATAACTCAGGTGATTCCAAACTGTTAGGGGCTGGGTTCTGGGAGGAGCCAATCTGCAGTGACTTCACATCAGGCCATCTGTACAAAGGCTGTCTACTAGAAAATGCCTATTGGTGCTTTGCTTGTGGTGTGCAGCTAACTCTACACTGCTCCATATAATGAGCTGCACCTAAACAGCCTAATGGATCCAGGGGAGAACTGGGGTGAAAGTCACCAGTTTACTAGCCAACGGTCATGGAGAACAGTGCACTTGTTCTCCTACTCGCATGTTCATGGACCTTAGTGTCTGACCATCTCACACAGGTGAGCAATCCTATGTGCACAATGGCAAGACTCTCCTGGACTTTAATGGGAACAGAATTGGATTCTTGATGCAGCAACTAGCCTCGCACACAGGTTGCATTTTCTACCCCATTGCCAATGTTAAATGTTGCAAACTGTAATGGTGTGCAAGTTAATTAAGACAATATGCCGGCTGGGCAGCTGAGCTCCCTGACGTGGACAAAAGCCTGAACTTTTGGAATGTCCTGATTTTTGGAATGTGTCATCTTTCAACTTCAGCTTTGCTGAGCAGGGCCTCTCATCTCCCATGGGGATCTCCCAGCATCTTATGGGAACAGCCCCTATTTTTTGTTGAAAGGGCCTCTTTGCACCTACCAGTCCCATCCAGTCTTTCAGCTGCCTTCTGTCTCTTGTCTGCCTGCTCAGAGTTCCTGGGCTTTCTGTTCTGTCTGTCTCAGCTTGAAACCTCTGACTGCTGTTGCTCATGCAGACGCTCTGCTCTCCTGCTCTGCAGAGCCAGGCTTGCTTGCAGTGGCACTGCCTGTCAGGGATTGACACCAGGGCCTACCCCCAGCAGCTGCTCTCATCCAGTAGCATGGGCAGCAAACCCACTGTCAGAAACAGCAAAAACATGCACTTCCCAAGCACCCCATCTTATGCTGGCCTCAATCCAGTCATACCCAGCTCTTAGCAAAACACTTCAGCATGGGCTAAACTTGGGGCCCTTGTCTAGTTCCATTGACTTCGTAAGCACCTGTTTTACGTGCTTTGCTGAAGAGCTGCCTAAACGGATGCTAGCAGGGACTCAGAGTCATTCTATTGATTTACTTAGGGCTATTCCTAGAGTGGGACACAACTTAGCATGAGCACGAGTGGCAGCCCTGGGCCATGTAGACGTATGTTTCTGATTTATTCCTGCATGTTGGATGTTTGCCCCTGTGTTGGTATTTCCAAAAAAGAGGGGAATTAGACATTTTGGTGAACTGTTGCAATTCAACTCTGTCTAGGACAGACCCGTTAGGAAAGCTACAGATCTGTGACTAGGATCTGTAGTCCTAACAAAGAGAGCATCTGAGAAGCCAGGGAAATAAAACTTTCCCTCCCGCAAGGTCATGCATTGCACTTGAGAAGTCAGGGAGAAGTCATATGATAACTTTTCACAGCCTGAGTCTCACCTATCTACCCAGGATACTGATCATACAGAAAATGCTTTTGATTGTATTTCTAGTGCTGTTACCTTCAGTACAGTATGAATCTGAATGTCATGCAATGTTGTTATATAAACCACTGTAATTATACTTAGTATTAAAATTAAAATAAATCACAAAGTTTCTTTTTTAATTGTAATATACACATGGATTTATTTATTGAAGTTACTATTCTTGGAAGGTAGGGAGGAGGAATGAATGCCAGGGCTCCACCTACTGGTGTTTCTCTGTACATTGCAAAACTACCTGGGTCTTTTGTTTTTAACACTTCTCAGTTAATTCAAGGCTCTTGCTCTATTTCCTGTAAATTCATGTTGTCACTTCTCCATAAGGGGCTACAGAAAATATTTTAATGGTGTGAATTGGGGGAGAATGGGGATTCATATAAATGCAAAATTTTACTAGTTTTTTGTGTATGAGTTTGGACCTTCTCTAGAATTTCCCTGTACTGATGGACCTTAATAATTCTTTGCTATTGTAGCGCATTATAAAACCCCAAATAGCACTAAATTATCATTTCCCCATTTTATAATTGGGGAATATGTGGCACAGATAAATTAAATTCACAAGTCTGCACATCCAGGCATTGGTAAGTACAAGGATTAAAACCCCAGTTTTTGGATTTCAGGCCTCTGTTTAATTGGCAAGATAATCCATCCTCCCCTGTGATTCCCAGAGGCCAAAATTTTCAGATGTGGGTAGGTGAGCAGAATTAGGGTGCTCTGAATCTCAGAGGTGCTGAGCGAACGCAGCTCCCACTGACATCGGTTAGAATTATTTTGTATTCATTGAAGAAGCTGGGCTGGATCTCATCTTTGTTTTGAGACAACACAGTTTGCTGGTTTATCTCTAGTGTGTTGTGATATCCAAAATGTAGCATTCTGGATACTAATCTCATGACAGGATTGTAGAATACAAGGATAGGCTGGGAGGGGAAAATGCCCCAAAGAGCATGATAACTGCTAAAGATGATATAGAAAAAGGGTAAAAGGCAAATTGATTCATACTGTGAATCAGCAAATTGATGCTGCACAGCATTTACTCTTTTATTCTGTACTGCATTTCTTTTCAGTTGCTGATTCTGGGCTGCAGTTGGCTAATCAGCATAAAAAGAGTTGTCTTTGCTTAGAACAAGATGTTTATAAATAGCCATATGCATTTGATTTAAGTGAACACAATACTTGTAATGGAAATACATGCAGGGAAGATGATTGCATCATGATTGATTTTTTGTAACATCAATTTACGAGGCAGTCGGCGTTGATTCAAATCCAGTACATTAGCAACCCTCAGTGGACAGAATGGAGTATGACATAGGAGAAAAAGCTTCCATTTGATTGATGCTGAGCCATTGTATAGAATGTAATAAAAGATCATGCAACTTGCAAATCAAGAGGAAAAATTCACAGGAAAAATTGCAGCAGATGCTCTATTTAGTAAGCTATATTAGCTGAACAAGTTCTGCCCCCCAAAATACTTCCTATTTGTGATTTCTGGCCAGATTTTAACCAGTCAGAAAACATAAGAGATCGAGATAAGAAATTACATAAAATTAACAACAAGAGCCTGAATTAAAGTTCACTGAAGTCAATGGAAAAAACATTGATTTCAATGGGGATTGGATAAAAGTCCTAATTTTGATCAATTTACTCATGCAAATAATCCTATTGAATTAAATTAGGGCATTCTCGTAAGTAATGTAAATGGAATTTGACCTTTAATATGCAGGGAGAACTTTTTGTTCAGTATGACCTACACAATCATATAGCACTTACAGTTTGACTCTATGTGCCCTGCTAATTCCTAGGGAGTGAAATGGTATCAGCAAAATATCTTGACATCAGCCATCAAAATATATGCATAGCAAAAATGATGCATTCAAGGCAAAGAGTAGGGGAAGAGTCAGTTGTATTCCTGTCTGTCAGAGAGCCCCATGTCTCCTTCAGAATGTGGATTTCCCCGTTGACCCATTGCTATTACTGGACAGGGAAGAAAAGGAATTCTTACACACAATATAAACCAAGGTGCAGGGGGGGAAAAGGCGCATTGTGTATAGTTCTGGACATCTCAGAATTAAAGAAGTCATCAATGCACTGGAGAAACCAGAAACAAACTGCAACTGAAAAGGCTAAGTGGAGTAGAACTTAAGAGAAAACATTATTGACTTAGGTGGAATTTCACTCACACTAGGTCTGGATTTGGCCAGTTCTCTACAAATCAGAGGTAGGAGACAAAGAAATAGAACAATGGCTAAAAAGTTCAAAAGCCCTGAAATCCCATTTTTAAAAGTGACAGGCAGAGAGGTGCTTTAGTCTCATTGGAAGTCAGTGGGACTAACATTTCTAAGTGTCATTTGAAAACAGGACTCAGGTGCCTCGCTCACATGGACACTTGCAAACATTTTATCCTCTGGCTATAAATGTCTGGGAGTTAGTAACATAGGACAGGATAAGGGATTATTTATACTCACTGGGAATGACAGCACATTGAAAGAAGCCAAACCTTAATAAGAACATCCCATAAGGAAGTGTCTGTGTTTTGGGGGAGGGTTGCTATGTTTTGGTTTTGCCTTTGGAAGGAAGCTAAAAGTGATGACATTTAACCTTGAGTTTCAAAGGATGAGATTGAGTTAAGGAAAGCATATGCTATATAGCAGGGAAAACATCATATCTGTAGGGTCCAATGAACTGTAGACTAGGCAGAGAAGTGGGTCCCCAGGGATATAGTTGAATTGGACAGTACTCAAGAACAGCCCTCTAATGTCATCAGGATGGACAACATTACTTAAAACAGGGGTCTCCAACCTTTTTAAGCATGAGATCACTTTTTGAATTGAAGTGCAATCCAGGATCTACCTCAAACCCAAATACCCTGTCCCCACCTGTTTTGTGCCCCTTCTCCAAGGCCCTGCCCTTGCTCACTCCATCCTCCCATTCTCCCTCCCTTTCACCAGGCAGGGACAGAGGGTTGGGTCACAGGCTCTGGTCTTGGGCTAAGGGATTTGGAGTGTGAGAGGGGCTCTGAGCTGACCCTGGGGCAGGGGAGTTGGGGTGCAGGAGGGGGTTCAGGGTGTAGGCTCTGTAAGGGGAGTTTGGGTTGGGGGGGGCTCAGGGCGAGGGAAGGGGCTTGGGGTATAGAGGGGGGTACATGACTGGGGTAGGGGTTCGGAGCTGGCTCAAGCTGGACACTGCTTACCACAGGTGGCTCCTGGGTGGTGGTGCAGTGAGGCTAAGGCAGGCTCACCCCTGCCCTGGCCCTGCACCACTCCACAAAGCAGCCAGCAACTCTTTCCATCCCAGGTCCTGTTGTCCCCCTCTCCCCATTCTGTGGAGATGGAATATAGAGTGGAAGAAGGGGCACCCTGACATCAGCACCCCTCCTCTCCCTTCCCTGCTCTGTACCACAAGCAGGAGGCTCCCAGAAGCCGGGGGGAAGCTCCCAGGCAAAGAGCAGGAGGTGCGTAGCAGTGGGGGAAGGGGCAGCTGAAGTGCTAGCACTTGACAGCCTCTTGGCCAAACCAGTCAGGATCACCTGTCAGAGGCTCCAAGATCTACCAGTAGATCCCGATCTACTGGTTGGTGACCACTGACCTAAAGGATTCTTTCCCATTTCTAGCACAAATCTGTACATGGAAATTGTACAAATGTAACTAATACATTCCGGCTATATCAATTACTGTCTATCTTAAACTCATCTCAGAGTGTGTGCACAAGGGGATTGCAAAGACAGAGCAAACAAAATCAATTAAGAAATGAATTTTGTTGAATCAGTGCAACGTCTGTGTATAAACAGGCCAAACTTGTATCATTTTATGATGGTTCCAAATATTATTGTTGCAGTATGTCAAAAGATGACTCTCTTGAATGTAGCTTTACAAATTCTTTTCCATAATGTACGAGCAAGATTCTAGACTTGGAAGAAAATACAATGGTGGTGTCGATTTTTCTGCTACTGTTTCTCTGGTGGACCTAATAAGCAGCAAGGAAGCTTGACCTCTGACTTCATCTTTCTCACTAAAGGCAGTTCTTGGGGCAGATTTACTGCCTTGGAACCAGGCAGTGGGGTTTAGACTGAGTTCCCTGAAAGAACAAATTGCCTGTGGGCCAATTATGGCCTCCTGTTCAAGAATTGGTGTATATTGTATTAAAATAAACAAGTTGTACTAACAATATACCCAGACTTTGTGTCACTGATTTATCTTCCACCAGGAAGTCAAGCTGCATGAGACCAACATCTGCTACCACTCAGCAGAAAGATGGCATTAGCTAAATGAAAGAGCAGCACCATGGCGGAAAAGCAGACTATTCATGTCACAGTGTCTCTCACATTGCTGTCCTTTTCTTATTTTTGATGACATAACGAAGATGAAAGTGGTTAATCTAATTTAATTTTTTTGGTTGTTTTACATTAAAATCTGCATCATCTCCCCTTGGAAACTGTATGGTCAGCTGAAGAACTGGTAGTGTAGAACATCACAGACATGGAGGCAGTCAAAACTGATTAGTTGAGACATGGGAAGGGACTTTTATTCATCCTGTTTGAAACATAAAAAAACCTTCAAAAATGTAAAAAAAAACCCCACCCCACAATACCCTCTAACTTTTCAGGCTGCCTCTTTTACACCATAAGGAAGGGGAAAGACACTTTTGTAAAACAGTTGAAACACTCAGTAGTAGGGAGATGGACTGTTGTAGAGGGTCTTGTCTGGGTTTTCCTGGAGGATTTTGGATCAAAACAATAAGGAGTGAAATAATATACAACTAGGCCCTGTTCTATGTTTTCTGCCGAGCCCCTTTCATGACAAAGAACACTCACCTTCAGGGGAGTCTTGTGATAGATGTGACCAGCAGAATTACTGAGCTACACAGCCAGTGCAAAAGGGTATGGTGCTGAGGACCCAGAGCCAATATGGAGGTTAGAGTTTCTTCAGGGATGTTGCTGTGTCTTTTACACGAGGGTCCTTAGGGCAGTCCATATTCTCAGAAGGAATAATGTGTGGAGAACCCCCCTCCCCCAAGGGGAACCTCATACAGAGCTTTTCACTAAAGCTGAGTGAAATATGGAATTTCCATTGAATAGGAAATGTCAATATTTCAGTATTTCCTCTCAGATCAAACTGGGGCCAAAAGGGGGGAAATATCAGAATTTGTCGTGTGACATTTTTGATAGAAAGGAGACATTCCAAAATCAAAATGCCTGATTTTAATTTGTTGAGCTGACCTGAAATGCTATTTCAAGTCAATTCAGCATTAAACTGCATTTTCCTATTTTGGCACGTTACCTCGTGGGAGTTGTAGGTCAGACACTGATGTCTCCATTATATCCTTTAAGTGAAGCTCCTTGGCAGGAAACTTTTCCTGTGAGGCACGTCCCTGAGATGCTCATCCTTGCAGCACCCATTGGTCAGAAACAGCAAACCACAGCCACTGGGAACTGTGGGGGAGCCATGCCTGTGGACAGTAAAAGTCAGCAAATGTTTTGCGGCCTGCCAGTGAATTACCCTTGCTGACCCCTGATCATAAGGACCAAATAAAAGCTCAGGTTCTCCTTTGCAACCTGGCTCCTTTCATTCTGGGCCGAACAGGAGCTTCCTCTCTCCTGCCTAGGATTGTGCTGGCTGTGTGCGAGAGCCCTCAGGCAACACAAAACTTAGCGTAGCCTGCTCATATGTTACATGGTCTTCAGCCACTGTGCTCTGGAAAACCCTTTGCTGGTGATACTCCCTTGCATGGAAGGAGCAGGGAAGGGTAGAATAGGCTTCTGTAAAGTATGCGGGATTTGGCATAGAACTGGCTCCAGAATCAGGGAATTGCAATTTTGTCCTTTCCCTGCTGCCCTCTCCCAGTTAATACTGTGCTCGGCACAGAATCTGGCCCGAGGAATATTTCAGCACTTTCTTTAGCTGACTGGTGGATGGGAGGTGGATTTCCCCACTTTTGGCATTTGTCACCATGGCCCAGATACTAGTAAACTTTCCTTGCCATGGATGAATCTTTATGCTTGGAAAGGTAATTTTTATTTTACTTTTGCGATGCATCACATAGCCTCAAATATAGCTCTGGAGCATTTAATCATTCTTCCTCTGCCCGTCTCCATTTCAGTGGGTCAGACAACTTAGAAGCCGGATCAGTGACAACCCTTGTTTGAGTTTTGCAAAGCCAAAATCTGACTGAAAAATTTTCCCATCCTGAAATCCAAACTCCTTGGTTCATCTCACTTCAAAGGATTTGTGTTTTCAAACCTATTTCAAGGGGTGATACCCTCAGCCTCCTGCCTCTCCCCCAGAGTAATACAAATTAATAAAATAATCATAAGCAATAGTTTCCAGGGTGGATCAGGATCAGTTTATATACACACTAGTCATCCATCCTTTTGTCTTTATACAACTTTAGATAGGCATATGAGCACTGCACAGTCAGGGCATTATTCTTTCCCCACATGCACACGTGAACCAGATCCATCTGTTTGTCCTCCGACACCTGTGCCTTTTTTCTGTTTTGTTTTTGCAGTGACAGAAATCTCTGACTCTTTCTATAGTCTCAGATATATCTGTCTTATTCCTACTAATGCAATGGTGGGCAACCTGCAGCCCACAGGCTGCATGTAGCCCATCAGGGTTCTACATGTAGCCCGTGAGACATTTTGTTTACCCTTGCCAATGCACAGGGTTGCCAGATTCTGCTGGTTTCTGTCCTTGTAGTTTTTTCCTACCAGTATTACTAAAGTGACACGCACATAAAGCATGTGAAGTGAGGTGCATGCTCTTTTTACACAACATTGACTGTAAGAGCCATGTGCTCCCAAAACTGCCCTATTCTGGGAGGCCGTCTTCACTGCAACAATCCTGTAGCCCACTGAGATGAAGGACGGTCACTCCTGTGGCCCACTCACTAGCCTACACAGTCCGTCGCTTTGCTAATGGGTGTCCATAACCTAATGATTCATGGATTTCTACAGTATCCTTATGTTGCTAAACTGTCTGGCTGTGTCTACACTGGCATGATTTTCTGGAAATGCTTTTAAAGGAAAAGTTTTCCGTTAAAAGCATTTTTGGAAAAAGCGTCTAGATTGGCACGACGCTTTTCCTCAAAAGAGCCCCGATCGCCATTTTCGCGATTGGGGCTTTTTATGAAAACAAATCTCAGCTGTCTACACTGGCCCTTTTGTGCAAAAGTTTTGCAGAAAAGGACTTTTGTCCAACGAGCAGCATAGTATTTCCGCAAAAAAAAAAAAAAAAAAAAAGCACTGATTTCTTACAGTAGGAAGTGAGTGCTTTTGCGGAAATTCAAGCGGCCAGTGTAGACAGCTGGCCAGTTTTTCCGCAAAAGTGGCTGATTTTGCGGAAAAACTTGCCAGTCTAGACACAGCCTCTTTGTGGGTCTGCACAAGATATTTTTCCTACAACATGTTGAATTTGGATTGTGACCACAAGGTGGCATGTGGTAGCAAGTTTCCTGCCCAGCACATACACAGCGTCTTGAAGTCAGGAGACAGCTGGTGTGTTGCTCTTTTAATTCCTCTGGTCAAGTCTAAAAGTCTGCTACAGATATAATCAGATAATCTCATTTCCTTTCTGCAGGGACCTGATATTCACTCATGGTTCTTAGAAACCCAGACAGCTAGATTTATACAAGAAAGGGTTCTGTGGGTATGGGATATTTTAGTTGCAGAGTTCTTGGAGCCGGAGAAATATCTAAAATGTACAGATGGCTTCATTGCTACCTCCATTCAGATTGGTGCTTTTTAACCAGAATATCTCCAGTCCATTCCTCCACTTTGCCTTGGTGGTACATTTCTCTGGAAATAGGACACAGCTCTGCATGTGCTCCTAACAGCAATAAAGGCGTATGTTTAACTCTCAGTGACTGTACCACAGTTTGGCTAAAAAAGACTAAACTGTGAGGGATGTGAGCCAAGACCCACAAATTCCACTGGGCACACACTGAGCTAGTGGCTATACAAATAAGCAAGCATTTATTTTTTCAAATAATTTGCTTGCAAGAATGCATTGCCTAGAACTTTGATGAAAGCATGAACAATTTCTTTCGAAAGCTGTTCGTGGAGAAGAGAGCAAAAGAGTTTCCTGTAAGTCCAGCAAAATGTTTCTTCTCTTTATGCAGTTATCCTTTTCTTCTTTCAATATTGTATAAGGAGAATCTGGAATAGTTCTTCAGGTCTCTGCCATAGCTGTGGGACAGACAGCATAGGCTTTATTTGCATCCATTTCTTCCAGTGATCCCAAGGGAAGCTGCTGGTTCTCAGCCTTTCTAGAAATCAGACTTTGGATTATAATGCAGAAACAGACAACATATTCTGAGTGAAGTGCAATGTGCTGACCTGTTGTGTAAGAAACCCGGCAATTTTAATTGAAGAAGGAAGTCTGTGGATGATAGAATCTGGTCAGTGGATGATGGCAAAACACGCCTCGAGAGAAACAAAGCCAGAAGGTAAGAAATCCCCCAGAAAAAGATCATTGCCAGCTCATCAGCTGCACCTATGCTGAGGACTTGATTATTGTTTTTTTAGTCATTCTTGACAGTTTCAGCACAGGAGATCCCACCTTTCAGCAGGCTTAAAGTTTCACAGCATCATACATTCATCTCTGGGTCTATTTGCTGGTTTCTTCTACCAGTTATATTTATTGGGCTGCCAATGCCTAGCTGGCAGGAGTCACAGCGAAATATGCATCTGTGAATAGTGTAGGCCTCTGAGAGAACTGGTATCTGAGCATCATTTGATAGGTCTCATTTCCTTTCTGCTCACCCCTTGCAGCTGATACCCGCTCACTGAGCCAATGTGTTCCTCAGTTACACAGTGCTGTAAATCTACAGAAAAATCAATGGACTTATTCCAGATTTGCAGCAGTGTAAGCAAGAACAGAATGTGGCTCATTCTCTGCTAAAAGCGGCATGTTTATTAAGCTGAAGTGCAGTTTAAGAGAGGCTGTTAATTTACCCAGTGTCCTCATTAAACCTTTTATCTATACTATAGGACGACGGCTAGACTGCATCCCTCTGTTGACAGAGGGGATGCAAATCAAGCACATCGAAATTGCTAATGAAGCAGGGATTTAAATATCCCGTGCTTCATTAGCATAAACATGGCCGCCGCTTTTTTTTTTAAAGGAGCTTTTTCAAAAAAAACCCGGCAGTCTAGTCACGGATCTGTCGAAAATAAACCCTTTTTCGACAGATCCCGTATTCCGCAAAAAATGAGGTTTACAGGATCTGTCGAAAAAAGGTTTATTTTTGACAGATCCGCGTCTAGACTGCCGATTTTTCCGAAAAAGCTCTGTTTCGAAAAAAAGCGATGGCCATGTTTATGCTAATGAAGCGCGGGATATTTAAATCCCTGCTTCATTAGCAATTTCGATGTGCCTAATCTACATCTCTCTGTCGACCGAGAGGTGTAGTCTAGACACAGCCTAGGTTGTTAAAGGAACTTCCAAGACTCCAGAATCATATTAGACTGTCACTCCAGCCACTAACAAGATTAGCAGTTCTATATTTGGGGGGCATCTGGATCTTGTATTAACAGAGTTTGACCTCTGCACAGCAGAGGTGGGAGGCACTGCTAAAGAGGAAGCAGTAATGGTTGACAGTGGATAGGAAGAAATTCTAATGATGTTAATATGGATTCTAAAATATCTTTACTATTTAAGAAAGCAAAAAAGGTACACTTATAAAATGTTTATTTTTTTAAAAGTTAGAATGTCTCTGATTGTTTAAAAACATATTTTGTGATTTCTGCCCAGATTATTTTACATTTAATAAAACAAAACAAAATTATTTAACCTCAATTTGTAACAGTAGTTAGTCACAGTGAATACTATCTCCCTTTCATGTGGCATGGATATTAATCATGTAATATTGACTCAGATTAGGTGTGTGGAAACAGGAAAAAATATCTTTTTTTCCCACCATCTCTGAATCTCAGACATTTATTGCACAGTTCTCTTGCTTAGTCTCTCTGGAATGCTCTTCAAAGTTGGCTTTCTAAACTTGAAACTCTGCCTCTATCAAAGTTTCTTTATTCTTTTCATGACACTTCCTATCTCACCCCCTTCTCTGCTTCCCTGCCTCCAACTCATCTCCCTGAAAACCCATCATTATGTACTGGTACTGGCTTGTATTGTATGTACGCCTACCCTCTAAAGCAGTGGTTTTCAAACTACAGGTCATGACCCAGTACTGGGTCGTGGAATGTCAGGCACTGGGTCTTGTTGCTGCAGGGGGATCAGGTGACCAGTGGGGGTGCTAAGGCAGGCTACCTGCCTGTCCTGCACCACATACTATGCTGCACCCCAGAAGCGGATGGTAACAGGCCTGGCTCCTACGTGGGGGGAGAGGAAAGACTGCACAGGGCTTTGCACACTGCTGCTGCCCTGAGCACTAGCTCAACACTCCCACTGGATGGGAACCTGCTGCTGGCTGTTTCTGGGGGCAGCATGATTTGTTGGGTCATGGGCAACAACAATTGTGTTCAACTGGGTCAGGAAAAAAAAGGTTTGAAAATCAGTGCTCTAAGGCCTGGGTGTCAAACTCTGTCATAGGAAAGGGTCTGAGTCCACGTTTAATTATTTCTCATGAGTTGGGAGATATAAGTCCAGGATTTCGTATTCCCTTTAAGCGACAGTGAATCTGCCACAAATGTATGATTCAGTTAGGGAATATTAGACCCTCCCAGCACTACTTTGTTTCCTTTCCATCTTCATTCTTCTGAGTCTCTATCTCTTCCTGTCTTTACATGTCTTCTCTGTTCTTTTATCGGTGATTGCTTCCCTGAAGCAATTCCCAGTTCTCACTCTTCTGGGGCTTTACTCCCATCTTCTTCCTCTTCTGCTCACTAACAAGTCCAGCAGTGACTCAGCTAGTGCTGGCACTGAAGTATCATCACAGGACATCAGTGCTGATTCCCCAATGACATTCAAAGGGGACGGGGACATCCTCTTCTTTAGGTCTGGCTGTATGCAGATACTGATAAACATTGAGTTTATGTTCAGTTCATCTTTTCTCTGCTGCTAGGAGGGCTAGAAACTTACTTACGTTTTGGTTCAGACTGAAACCTGAGATCTACATATGACATGTGAGCCACATGAATACATCATGCAGGCTGGATCCAGGCTATGGGCCATATTTTTGAGACTCCTGCTCTTATGAATGGCAACAGCCCAGTTCAAGCACTGGTGAGCCATGTGGCTTGAAGTTCTAAAGGGCAGGGAGCACGTTTGGCAGAAATGTTGCACATTTGATCATTTATGATGATCTTGCACTCTAGTGGTGGGAGAATGGGAGTATTTAAAGCAGGGTAGGTTACCTAAGGCCTGGCAGCTGGATGCAGCCTCTGGCTTGCCTAGACCCAGCCTTCAGGGCTCCCTCTCCAGCATTCGCGAGCCTGTGCTGGTGTCCAGCCTCTTTCACCACCACCCCCCCGCATCTCCCCATGGGGCAGGAGCACACAAAATCTATTATCCTGGGGCCCCCTCAGTTCTGGTGTGTGGTGGGAATGTGGGGAGTGTATTTCTCCTCAGTTGGGGGCCACGTCAGTGAGGGTTTTGGTTTTCTTTTTTTGTTTTCACTTGTGTGAGGCCCCCAACTGATTTTTCTGTGAGTCAGCAGCCTCCGACTCAAAAAAGTTCCCCACCTCTGATTTAAAGCTTCCTGTGACTGATCATTAATGGTGATGAATTAATTCCTTCTTTAGCCTGCACAAGATCCCCCTGTGTGTGGAGAAGATCATGAATTCTGTTCTCTGTGCCCCATCTGTGGATGAAACTGGTGTTTCCTGATTTAGGAGGTTAATAATATACTCCATGCATGATATGCTAATGTTGCCTATGCTACCTTTGTCTTAGCTCAACATACAGGATGTGGCTTGTAGGTCCCTTGCATTAAAGCCAAACTGCTTCATACAACCTAGGGATTTCAAAGAGTAGTCAAATACATAATTAACTGATAAGCCTGGCCTTATCAATTCATCTTGTCAACTACACACACTCCCCTTCCCTTGCTGCCTCTGTAGCAGAGGCAAGCGGGGTGGAGGTAAGGGGGAGTGGGAGCCAGTGTCAGTGAGGAGCAGGCTTTAAGCAGGCTCCCCACAAGCACCGGATCTGCCTGCCCCTCTCCATCCCTGCACTGCTGCCTCTGATAGAGAGGCAGTAGCACAGAGGGTGAGGGGGGGCAGGCTAGAGCCAATATGCACTGCGAGCCAGCTTTCAAGCAGGCAGGAGCCTGTGCTGGGGGAATCGGGCTTAAAAGCTGGTTCCCCCCCAGCACCAGCTCCACAGTGCCGCCTGCCCCCCTTCACTGCTGCCTCTGTCAGCAGCATTGGGGCAGGGAGGCTGCCACAAAACAGCCTCTGTCCATGGCAGCCTGGGCTGGTCCATGGCAGCCTGAGCTGGTCCACAGCAGCCCCTATTCATGTGAGGTCCGAGCTCTCCACCGACAGAGGCTGCTGCCGCAGATCAGCCTCTGTCTGCGGGGGAGCTTGGAATCCCACAGATAGGAGCTGCTGCCACTCCACACTGCTGCCTCTGTATCAGGATGGCAGGGGGCTCCCTGGGAGTGGGTCTGGGAGTGCAGTGGCTGCCGGCCCCACTCTTGGGGACTATCAAGTATCTGTGTAACCTCTAAGATTTCATGCAGTTATATGACCATTCAATTACACGATATCTAACATCCTAATACAAACCTATAACTTTATTATAACCCATAGTAAACACATAATTAAACCATAAAGAAATAAATCCATAAGGAAAGATAGATCTGTAGGCAAGCAAGCTAGTTAGTCCACACTGCAGGCCACACTGGTAAGTGTGGGGTGTATGAATTCTGCTCCTTACCCCTGTCCTCCTCTATCTTCTGCCCTAGGTTTTACTGGCTGAAATTAAGCCTCTTTCTCTGTCTCCAAGCTGCTGTTAGCCCTTTTGCTTAAAAAGCTGCGGGGCACCTTGCTTTTTCCCACTGCCCTCCTTGGCTTTTCCTTTGTTTGAACTCTTCCCACTACTTGTCTCCGCCTTACAAATCTTGTTCAGACATTCTTCCTTCTTTCTCCATTTCATGACCATTTACACACTATTGGTCACCTAATGCTAAGCTGAATGTCGCTGTTCTTCGCTGGTGTACCTGTAATAAAGGAGGCCAGGGAGACTTCCTCTGTTAGTCAGCCTGTTCCCTGCTTCTCAATCTCTCAATGGGCAATGATTTCACAGGCAGCAAATGCATTTCTCTCTCTCTCTCTCTCTCATATTTTTCTGTGTTTTGCATTATCATTGACATTATATGGGAATGGGGTGACATGCTGGGCACCTCAGGCTTCAGTGTTTAGTAGCTTCCCTGCTCTCCAGAAATGTCACAAATAAATCACTGCTGTTTGTACTGCTCACCACGTTCCTTCCTTTTGTGTGCCTCGTGATATGTTGCCCAGGCTGATGTGAGCCACTTGATAGTGTGCTGACCGCTCCAGAGAGTGCAGTCCTTTTAATTATCTTTCGCAGTGCTCGAGTGTGATTAGCCGTGTCCTTCTGGCATACTGCCCTCTCTCCCTCCCCCCACCAGAAATGTGAAGGAGATTATAACAGGGTGTACTGGGGCTGCTAAGGAAGGCTTATGGCTTGGGATTACCGTGTTTAAGCAGCCAGGCACTTTGAGGCTCATAGTTCCCAGACAGACCCTGGGAACTATAGCCTGAGAGCAAAGCCCAATGGGAAAGGGAGCCGGGATATGCATAATCTTCCTTTCTTTCCAAGGAGGGGAGACTTAGAGAGATTAGCAGTGCAGGGGGATGAACCTTTCTAGTGCAGAGGTAACTAGGGACTATGGTAAGCAGGCGACAACCGGCTGTGGAAAGAAGGCCGTAGAAGGGCCAGGAAAGAGGCAGTCATGAGACTGAGGAATCCTTAGGGTGGGATGAATTGAGCTTTTGATGGAAGAGTGCTTGGGAGGTGCTGGATTCAGAGGGGTGATGGGTTAGTCTCATATGGGAAGTTGTGGTTATTTCATTAAATAGAAAAGAGCCAGTGAAGCAATGGGGAAGGGAGTGGGCGGCGTGAGTTGGATTTTTGTGCCCTGGGGCTCTTGTTCACCCTGGAAGCAGGGAGTTTGTTGGTTTGGCTAAGGTCAGTGAGAGGTAATCTACCTAGCAATGAGACAATTGAAATCAGACTCATACGCATGGTGGAAAAGTAAGGTTCTTGCTTCAAAGGCACATTTATGGGATTCTGAAACTTTCCAAATGAATACATGTCTTTGAGAACTCTCAGCTGTTCCTTCAGGTATTAATCAGCTCTAATGGCTTGATGAAGGAATCACATGCAAGGAAGATAGCGTAGTTTTCATAAGTATAAACAGGATTAGATATACAAATCTAATCTTAAATACAGTATAGAGAGGCCACAAAAAATAGGGCAGAAATAGCTATAATTTGGCCCAGCTGCCCTCTGGCATGACTAAAAATTGAACCAAATTAGTGTGAGAAGCATTGTATTGTGGCACGCAGGGTCTCAGTAACACTCGGCTTTGGCCCAGCCGTCCCTCTGTCATGGGGAGCAGTGCCCTGAGTAGCAGGAGTTGAAACCAACTGGGGGTGGTTCCATACCATGGTCAGCTGGGCTGCAGTGTGTGTGTTCTTCAAGCCAATGAAAATCTTTCTATTAACTTTATCTATTATTAAGTCCTAAGTCCATGAATACTAAGTCCATGAATGTTCAGCATAAACACTTAACTGCATATTTACTGTGTGAGTGCTTAAAAGAATAATTGGAACAGTCTGACATAATGCCAGGCTAAGGGATAAGAAGGCATATTTTGCAGTTGGGATTTATTTTGCTAGAAACTGTAGAATAGTATCCAAGAAGTGATTTTATTTCCCCTCTGCAAGACAGACAGATTTTTTTTCAGCATGTGGAATGAACCAGGCCACATCTCTAATTGCTTCATCTACTGCTGAGATACCATGGTGTGCAAAATTATTGCTGTACAATATGTACTACCCTGCTTCCAGATGGTGCTCAATCGTCATAAAACAATGTGGCTAGCTCTTCTCCTTGGCTGGGCCTAGCAATGCATTTGCACTCATGTGACAAAACTGCTGCTCGTCTGAGGAGAGCTTTCAGAAAAGAAACCCAAGACAGGACGCTAGACTGACGAGATGGCAACATGATCAAAATGCTATTGCCAATATGGTTACCAAGTGTCAACTCTCAGAGGTAGATTTTGGTAAATGTTATATTGACGTCAGCTCTACAACACAGTGGAACTCTTCTACAGAGCCATGTTCTTAACCAAGCACAAGGCCATATAACTAGACTATGTAGTGAGGTGCTATGCAGGGATGGGTGGGAAGAGGAAGGAACCCTCACAGCTGACACACTCTAAGGCAAAGGGAGGGAATAGTGGGTGGATGTGCAAGCCTTTCATGCCATAGCAGCATACAGCAATACTAATGCCCGTTTTTTTCCAGAGGGAGGTGATAAGTCTCTTCGGTATCTAGGTATTTTCTTTGCTATCAATAAGATAAATTCAATCCAGTTAGTGTTGCCTTTTGAAAATGTGTTCTGCCTTGTTATGGCATCTTGAACACAAAAGGACTCTGGAATGTGAGTGCCTGTATTTAAAAATAAACTTTTATTTTGGCGACACTTGTTTCTACAAATGGTTTATTGCCATTCACAACCAGAACATGTGAATGCCTACTCCAGAACCTGGTGACAGCATAAACTAAATGTTCTAATTTCCAGTTTATTTGGATATCCAGCATAAGTGATTCAAGGTATTAAAATGTGCCAGTTGTAAGCTTGCATCCTTTATAGATTTATAATATGAATTTGATACATTACGCAAGACCTGCTTGTAATTTACCAACCAGTTGTATAAAAATGCTGGTTTATGTGATTGATATCATAGGATTTTAATATATCCAAATTATTTTCCTAAAGAGAAAGTCATGGGGCAGCATAATGAGTATTTCAAAACCTTGCTGTGCATGTGTATGTGTGTGTAATGTTTATATTCTTGCCTACATTAAATCACTGGCCTATCTCCAACACTCACAAATCTAGCATCTCTCTGTCAGTCTATAACTATTGACACAGGCCTGCTTATCCATGACATCCAATCCAGCTGTATTTAAATCTAAGCTTTCTATATATGAATAATTCCACAGGTAGGAATGCAGGCCATTTGTAGGTGATATCTCCAGTAACTGATTCAAGTTATTTTCTTTAATAAAACTAAAGCAGAAATTGTGATGCAGTTGTGTGCCTCCAGGGACTAGCATTTTAGGAAACATGTCAAATATCAGTAAACTTGTGCTAAAGTGGCAAGAGGAGCAGCAACACTGTCAATACACCAAAAAAAGGCTGTGTCTAGACACCATACCCATGTTTGTAGGCTAAGGATACTTTATTGTTTTGGTAGTGTAAGACATTCATAGACTCCACAGCCAGAAGGGACCACTGTGATCATTTATATTGACCTCATGTATAACACACACCAAAGACCTTTCTCCAAATAATTCCTTCTGAACTAGAGCAGGGCTTTTAAAAAAAATCCAATCTTGATTTTAAAATCGCCACCAATGGAGACTCCACCACAGCTCTTGGCTAATGGTTCCAATGGTTAATACTGTTGAAAATATACACTGTATTTCCAGCCTGAATTTGGCTAGTGTCATTTTCCAGCCATTGGAAGACATTTCTCTGCTATATTGAAGAGTCAATTATCAAATATTTGCTCCCTATGTAGGTACAGGTTAAACCTCCCTGATCCAGCACCCTTAGGACACGACCAGTCCTGGATAAATAAGTTTGCTGGACCAGGGAAGATCTGGGAGAGGGGGAGCAAGCCTCACTGCTGGGCTCCTATCCCCAGCCTCCTTGGCTTTTCTCCCCAACTTCCTGGCCTCTTAACGGCCCTGCCACTCTGCCGAAACTCTCAGCCCTACCAGCCTTGTGACAGCCCTGCCCCCCCACTGGAGTTCTTGATGGCCCCACTGGCTGTGGTCTCTGCTGTCCTGCAAGCTCTATCCTTCCCCCTCCTTCCCCCACACACCCGGTTTGGTTTCCCTGCCTTGCTGAATGCAGGCTGTGTTGCCCCGCAGGCTCTGCTGCCCCACTAGCCCTGCCAATGGGCTCTGCTCTGAGGTGCCAGCAACCTCTGCTGCTGTGGATCTCTAGTCCAGCAACATCCATGGTCCTGATGTGATATTTGCTGGACCATGGATGTTGCCAGATGAGAGAGTCATGGACCACAGAGGTTCAGCCTGTACTTACATGTTGTGGTCAGCTCACCCCTTTGTGATGTTACACCCCATGTTATTAATGGAGATATGCTTATGATATGAGCATGGCATAACTAAGACACATTTTATATAGGATAGGTCATGTGAGATATCATTGGAAATCATTATAACATGATTTACTGAATGTGATTATCCAATTTGTAGGCATGTATCATTTCGATATCTAAAGTTAGGAATATGGACTATGTAACAATTATAGCTGGGTGTTTATTTGGGAGACATCCACCAGACAACAGGCCATCAGCTTTGGGAAGAACAACAAGACTCGCCTTCCTGAGAGACATGACTGTGACACGATAAGATCAGGTGGTCCTGACACCTGGTACTAAAAATCATCTTGGACTTTTAGTAATTTTCCACTAAAAGGAGAGTGAGGAAAAGACTGAGGGAAAAGATACTTGCCTTATGTAAATCTTATTTAAGGTTGGGAAATAACTTGTTCAAGATTCACTCTTCACTAAATCCCCATCTGGGATAACTGCTGGAAACACCTAAGGACAAAGGAAAAGGGGAAAGAGTACTGAACCCAGGCTGGAAAAGGGATCTGGTCTGTGAATAAGATACCTGAAGATTTAAGCTACAGGAAGGGTAACTAATCTTCAAGAATCTGTGCAGCATGACCAAAATTAACGTTTAAGATGAGAAATGATGAGGTGTAACCAGTTTCTTTAAGACCTTAAGGTTGGTATGAATGTTTTGTTTTATTTGCTTAGAATCTGCTTTCTTCTGGTTGCTATCCCTTATAATAATTTAAAATTCACTTTTTATAGCTAAGAAACTTATTTCTTGTTTATAACATAACCCAGTTTGTACAATTCATATTGGGAGTGCGGGGCAAAGAGTTGTGCATCTCTCTCTCTCTACATTGAGGGAGAGGGCAATTTTTATTAATTTGTGTTGTGCAGATCCCTGTGTACCGCAAAGCTATTAACCCTAATTCAGTAAGGTTTAACTTTACTCAGTAAGGCTTATTTTAATTCCATAAGGTTGGTTCTGGTTATTGTTAGTCTGCCACAAGCTCCACCTAGCCTAGTGCACAGCAGTCCACCTGTCCACAGAGTCCAGTCTCTGAACAAAAGAGTTCCAAAACATGCTGACCTTGCTGAGTTCAGAACTAAGTGCAAAGTGCACACATTTCGCCCAAGCTTTCCACAGTGGTGCCCTTACACTGGTGCTCCTTCTCCCCTCTGTTCAGTAATAATTTTAAAACTAGCATGTCCTTTTGCTCTATCCACAACATGTATATTATAAAGGAAGCACAAGAGCAGGGGTGATCAAATAGTTATGTTTGCTAAACATATATCTAGAAAAGAAGGCCTCACTACAGATCTATCTGATGCTCATCAGAGTTCTGTTGCCTTCTGAAATATAGAAGATAGGGAGGCCACTAGCAGGATCACAAACAACGTAAAGGGACACTCCTACTAACAATGAAACCTTAAGTTTCTTGCTGCCAGGGAAGAAGGGCTCTCCTTTCTTTACTGAAGAGGGGCTCTAAAGCTATGGTGATGGATCCCAATATATAGAGATTTTTCTAGTTCTGAATGGAGGAAAGTGGAACTATCCATCTGAGATACATCTATGTAGTAACATATGAGAAATGCTAACTTTTTGAGGCTGACCACTGTTTTTGGAGTGACAGCCTGTTCCTGTCACTGCTTTCTGATAACTCAGAGTATGTCTACACAGCAAAGTTATTTCGAAATAACAGCCGTTATTTTGAAATAACTTCACTAGCGTCTACACAAGCCAACCGCTATTTCGAAATTAATTCGAAATAGCGGAGGGCTTATTTAGAAATTTGATAAACCTCATTCCACGAGGAATAACACCAATTTTGAAATTGCTATGTCGAAATAAGTGCTGTATAGACACTTATTTCAAAATAGGGGGCCTCCAGCCCTTCCCAGGGTGCCCTGGTGGCCACTTTGGCCACAACCAGAAAAACTCCTCTCCTCCCCACCCTCCCCGGAGCCCTTAAAGGGGTAGAGTCTGTTTGGCCACAATGCCTGTGCCAGCTCCAGGCCTGCCAGCCCAGAACCAGCAGGCGCTGCCCCTGACCCAGTTGCCTCAACATGAGCGAGGCAGCCAGTGCCAGCCAGCCCTCCACCACTCCCCACGAGCAGTCTGCAAGCTCCCAGGAGCCTACCAGGGGCCGGAAAAGGCGGGCGCCTTCCTGGTCCAGTGCGGAGATCATGGACCTGATCGAAGTTTGGGGGGAATCCTCCAACGTCCATGATCTCCACACTAGATGGAGGAACGCGGCCATCTACAGGCGGATGGCTGCCAGCCTGGCCACCAAAGGCCACATGCGAAGCCAGGAGCAGGTGCACATGAAAATAAAGGAGCTGCAGCAGGCCTATAAGAACATAAGAACATAAGAACGGCCGTACTGGGTCAGACCAAAGGTCCATCTAGCCCAGTAGCCTGTCTGCTGACAGTGGCCAGCACCAGGTGCCCCAGAGAGGGTGGACCGAAGACAATGATCAAGCGATTTGTCTCCTGCCATCCTTCTCCAGCCTCTGACAAACAGAGGCCAGGGACACCATTTATATCCCCTGGCTAATAGCCTTTTCATGGACCTAACCTCCATGAAATTATCTAGCTTCTCTTTAAACTCTGTTATAGTCCTAGCCTTCACAGCCTCCTCTGGCAAGGAGTTCCACAGGTTGACTACACGCTGTATGAAGAAGAACTTTCTTTTATTCGTTTTAAACCTGCTACCCATTAATTTCATTTGGTGTCCTCTAGTTCTTCTATTATGGGAACTAATAAATAACTTTTCTTTATCCACCCTCTCCACACCACTCATGATTTTATATACCTCTATCATATTCCCCCTCAGTCTCCTCTTTTCTAAACTGAAAAATCCCAGTCGCTTTAATCTCTCTTCATATGGGACCCGTTCCAAACCCCTAATCATTTTAGTTGCCCTTTTCTGAACCCTTTCCAAGGCCAAAATATCTTTTTTGAGGTGAGGAGACCACATCTGTACACAGTATTCAAGATGTGGGCGTACCAGTTTTATACAGGGGCAGTAAGATATTCTGGGTCTTATTTTCTATCCCTTTCTTAATAATTCCTAGCATCCTATTTGCCTTTTTGACCGCCGCTGCACACTGTGTGGAAGTCTTCAGAGAACTATCCACGATAACTCCAAGATCTCTTTCCTGATTTGTCATAGCCAAATTAGCCCCCATCATACTGTATGTATAGTTGGGGTTATTTTTCCCGATGTGCATTACTTTACACTTATCCACATTAAATTTCATTTGCCATTTTGTTGCCCAATCACTCAGTTTGGTGAGATCTTTTTGGAGTCCCTCACAGTCTGCTTCTGTCTTGACTATCCTAAACAGTTTGGTATAATCCGCAAACTTTACCACCTCACTGCTTACCCCTTTCTCCAGATCATTTATGAATAAGTTGAACAGGATTGGTCCCAGGACTGACCCTTGGGGGACACCACTAGTTACCCCTCTCCATTCTGAAAATTTACCATTTATTCCTACCCTTTGTTTCCTGTCTTTTAACCAGTTCTCAATCCAAGAAAGGACCTTCCTCTTATCCCATGACCATGTAATTTACACAAGAGCCTTTGGTGAGGGACCTTGTCAAAGGCTTTCTGAAAATCTAAGTATACTATATCTACTGGATCCCCCTTGTCCGCATGTTTGTTAACCCCTTCAAAGAACTCTAATAGATTAGTAAGACAGGATTTCCCTTTACAGAAACCATGTTGACTTTTGTCCAACAAATTATGTTCTTCTACATGCCTCACAATTTTATCCTTTACTCTTGTTTCAACTAATTTGCCCGGTACTGAAATGCCAGGGCCACAGGGGGCAGCTCCCAACCAGGGGCAGACCCAGAACCCTGCCCCTATTTTAATGACCTGGACCTCATCCTGGGGGGGGGGGCCGGACGGTCCATGCCCCCCAGGTGGTCATTGACCCTGGGGCACAGGGCCCTGGCCATGAGACCGAGAAGGAGGAGGAGGAGGATGGCCAAGAGCCACAGGAGCCTTGAGGGAGCATGCCGTGCACCCAGGATGCCCGAGATGTCTCAGCGAGCCTGTCGCCGGTGTCATCCGAGGCCGGGGAGGCAATGACATGTGAGTGCCATCACTGTCCCCTTATGCGGTGGGGGGGCTTGAGGGGGAGGGAGGAGAGGGAGACCATGGATCATGCAGCAACCTGTGCATGTGCTGTGCCAGCCCTGGGCATGTGGCCCCAGCTGGCTGCCACACAGGGGCCTTGGCTGTTCCCCACACACCTGTATGTATGAAGGCACATGATGTGCTCCTGACCCCGGGGGTGGGACACTGTACAACGTCCTCCCTCCACAAGCCCCCTCTACACAGAAACAAGGGACATCTCCCGCCCCCCCCCACACACTATATACAGCACAGGGGCATGGGTGCAGTCCCAGGCTAGCTCCCACTCCCAGGGATAGCAGGACATGCCCGAACATGGCCTGTGTGCAAGCACGTTGGCTCTGATGGTGTGGAGACCTGCCGTCCTCGCCTTGCAGAGGCGGGCTGGGCTTCACCCACTGAGTCCCCAGGGATAACTGACCACTTCTCTTGTTTCTCCACAGCCGCAGCAGCTGCGAGTGCAGGGCACATCACCCTGCCCAGGACATCCTCCCACACCCAGGCCAGCAGGCTGGCCCGTAACCAGGAGGAGTACCAGCGGCAGCACCTGGGGATCCTGCGAGGCCAGCACTGCACCCTGGACTACTGGGTGCATGAAGACGTGCAGTTGCAGTGGGAGAGCTGGCGGGAGCGGCTTGACCAGGGCTGTGCCATCTCTGACCACCTGCAGACCCTGGTGCAGAGATTGCTGCCTCCTGCCGCTCCAGCCCCTGCTGCCGCCCCAGCTACCGTTCCTTCTCCCACTCCTGCTCCCCCTCCTGCTTCTTCCTCCCCTCCACCCGCCCCACCCTCCATACCCACTCCCCTCTGGGGATGCCGAGGCCCCTGCTCCCGCAGTGCTGGGAGACAGGTGGGCCAGCAAGACCCCCAACCCTGAGCTTCTCCTCCCCCTTCCTCCTCTTGCCTCCCCCTTCCAGCTCTCACTTCCCGAGTTTCCCCCTCCCCTCTCCCACCCTCTCGCTTCCCCTCTCTTGCCCTAATTACCCCCCCACACCCCAGTTTTGTTCAATAAAGCAAGTTTGTTTTTGTCAACACGTGTCTTTATTTACATGAGGAAGGGGGATTAGGGAGGGGTCAGTGAAAGGATGTGAGGGTGAAATGAGGCACAAGCCCCCAGTGTGGCAAACCAGAGAGACTTTAGTCCTC
The DNA here is from genome assembly GCA_019425775.1 of Rafetus swinhoei. Classification (NCBI taxonomy): domain Eukaryota; kingdom Metazoa; phylum Chordata; order Testudines; family Trionychidae; genus Rafetus; species Rafetus swinhoei. The sequence goes on from CM033424.1 coordinate 226,488,420, forward strand.
CTCTGGGTGGAAGCTCTTCCGCAGGGCCTCCCGGATACGGACAGCCCCCCGATGGACCTCCCGGCTGGCAGCCGTGCGGGGCTGCACGTATAGGCCAGCCAAGTCGTCGGCCTCTGCCATTCAGCCTGGCAGGAAAGCTTCCCCCTTCCTCTTGCACAAATTATGCAGCACACAACACGCTGCCACCACGTGTGGAACATTCCACTTGAAGAGGTCCAGGCAGGTGAGGAGGCATTTAAAACGGTCCTTCAACCGGCTGAACACCCCCTCGTCCATGAAGCGGGCCCTGCCGAGCTTGGCATTAAAGGCCTGTCGGGAGGGGTTGAGGTGTCCCGTGTAGGGCTTCATCAGCCAGGGTTGTAGGGGATAGGCCGCATCCCCCACCAGGCACACAGGCATGTCCACGTCCCTGACCCTGATGTGGGGGTCGGGGAAGAAAGTCCCGGCATGTAGCCTTTGGCACATGGAGGAGTTGTGGTAAACCCACGCATCGTGTGCTTTTCCGGACCGGCCCACGTTAATGTCCATGAAGTGGCCCCCGGTGCTCAGATGCAGCCTGCAGGATGATGGAGAAGTATCCCTTCCGGTTTATGTACAGGGAGGCCTGGTGTTCCGGGGCACGGATGGGGATGTGTGTCCCGTCAATTGCCCCCCCCCCTCCCCCTGCAGTTGGGGAAGCCCAGGGCACCAAACCCCTTGATCACCACGTCTGCATCAGTGAGGCGGATGAATCTGCGGAGCAGCACTCTGTTGATGGTCCTGACCACCTGCAGAGGGATTTACAAAACCGAGAGTCACTGAGGTGCCAGGGTGGCTGAGAGTGCTCCTTCCCCTCCACTTCTCCGCACCCCCACTCCTCAGGAGCAACCCCCCGCTGCAATCCTGGCCACCGCAGGCAGTCCTTAGTGTGGGTGGGACAGAACAAACCCTCCCGGGAAGGGGGATTTCCACCACCTCCCCCCCTTTTCCCTAGGGCAGCCCATCCTTTCCTTGCACCCCCCCTCCTGGCACAGTGGCCAGAGATTGCCATACCTGCATGAGCACCGCTCCGACGGTGGATTTCCCCATACCGAACTGGTTCCCCGCGGCTTGGTAGCTATCTGGCATGGAGAGCTTCCAGAGGACGATGGCCACATGCTTCTGGAGGGGAATGGCGGGCCTCATGTGCGTGTCCCATCGCTGCAGAGCAGGGGCGAGCCACTCACAGAGCTCCATGAAGGTGTCCTTCTTCATTCTAAAGTTCTGGGTCCATTGTTGGTCTCCCCAGCGCTCCAGGACGATGTGGTCCCACCAGTCGCTGCTGGTGTCCAGACGCCAGATGCGGCGGGACACGCTGGCATCCAGGAGCTGCAGCTGCTCCTCCATGTACCCCAGGAGGGTCCGGATGACGGCGTGGGGGTTGGGCTGCAGCAGATGCTGCAAGGCAGCCTGCAGAAAACGCAGCCAGGCTTGTAGCAACACATCCAAAAGAAGCACGAGAGTGCCCAGGGGCAGCTCCGGCTCCATGGTGCAGAGTGCTGTGGTGTCCCAAGTGAGGGCAGCCAGAGCACCAGAGAAAAAAATGCTTTGCTGTCCCTCAGCGAGGTAGGCAAGCAAGCAGGGAAACCTGAGAACCGGCTGTCAAGGGGGGTCCCTTTAAGCACAGGCCTCAGATAACCTCAGGCAGCAGCCACACAAAGTAACTCCTGATCTGATGCCCTACTGGATCCAGTTTCAGCTGGCCTTAAATGCAATTCAGCGTCCAATCAGTGTGGACACGCTATTTCGAAATAGCAAAATGCTATTTTGAAATGCATTTTGTGTGTAGACTCGTTATTTCAAAATATCTTATTTCGAATTAACTATTTCGAAATAAGATATTTCGAAATAACGCTGTTGTGTAGACGTACCCTGACTTTGACTTTAATTATCTTTTCATCTAATATTAGACTTCTGTTATTTTACATTATATTGCAGTTTAACCATTTAATCTAGTCTTGAAACAGACTGAATGGTGTCAACCACATGAGTGTAATTATTTAATTTTATAAGTGTCAGCAATTGTCTGGGTTTGGCAAGATCCAAAGTCTAGACATGTGAATCTTTTTTTTTTTTTTAGATGAAATGGCTCTTCATGTGCTGATGTCTCAGGGTACATCTACACTTGCTCCGTATCTCAAGATAGGGATGCAATTGTAGCCAACCGAAATTGCTAATGAAGCGGGGATTTAAATATTTTGCGCTTCATTAGCATAATCTTGTCCACGCGCTATTCCGATGGCCAGCTGATTCAAACCAGGAAATGTGCTCTGGGCCGCGTTAGTTCGAATCAAACCCCTTGGTTCGAACTAACGTTACTCCTCAAAAAATATTTAAATCCCCACTTCATTAGCAATTTTGGTCGGCTACATTTGCATCCCTATCTCGAGATAGGGAGCAAGTATAGACGTACCCTCAGTTTGAACCACAATAGTACATTCACAAATTTTGCTTATGTTGTGAGAACACAATGTATATCTCAGTAAAAGGGCTATTAGATGGTGTTTCAAATCAAACAAAGATCATGTAATACTATTAAGTTGCCACCTTGACTTTATGCTGAACCTTAAGGATCAATGTAGTGATAGTAATTCTACAACTATTTTTTTGGTATAGCTATCTAAGATTTATAGTTGTAAGGAAGTCATCTTGCCTTTTTATCAACTGGGATGCCATTTTTCCTGGATGAGTAGCATAAATTATATGTACATTTGTGTATATTTTTAACCATAGCACCTAATTATTTTTATAAAAATGAGTGTGTCAAAAGGTGTCAGAAAAGTATTCTAAAGAAATTTCAATATAGCTGCATAACATTATCATCATTTGAGGTCAGAAGGAAACCACTTTAGTGGCACATGGTTTGATTTAGCGGCTGAGTGACTCACACCAAATTGAAGATTTGTTGCTACACTGAATGCTTAATTATAAAGATAAGCCATGCTGTTAGTTCAAAGATAGTGCGTAGGCCGGGACAAATGGATGCCAGCATCAAGAAGACAATTAATGAAGTTTAAATTATAAACATCTGGGTTGAAAGCTGTGATTAAAGATGGACAGTTCCTCATTAATCACTATTTAGGCTAGTTTTTCCCCTTTTGCTCCACTCTTTGATAGAACCTATCAGACGTGACTAAAACAAAGCTGTAAAGGACCAAAGGAAACGCAACACATGCAGTGCCTTTATCAGTTGTTGATCTTTTACCTGTATAACTGTTGACATCAGTGAAGTTATGCTGGTGTGGGATCAAAATCTGGCCTCTACTGTTCCTGCCTGAAATCGTATGTCAGTAAACAGACCCATCCTGTTTCCTATTTGCAGTATCTGTTTCTCAGGAGGCATGGGAAGACTCGTCTCGCTTTTCCATGGAATTAGTTACAACCTTTCTATGTTTAACATGCCCGCCTTTCATAGGAAGAAAAGCTTTTGAACTAAGCACCGGCCATGGGTTGAGTAATATTTTATGTACATCATTTGTTCGGACTTGGGATGGATGAACCCATTCAGGTAGTTTACAGACTAGCCTGAACTGTTGGCTTTGTTGTTTCAGGTGTGAGGAGGGAGCTTCTCAAAAGGTTGCTTTAAAAAAAAATCAAATTTGAACATTTTTCATCTGGTTCAAACCAACTACAGAAAAATAAAGAATGACAAATTCAGGAGAGAGGCTTGACATTAGGTGGGGAAGTTTGCCACTGCTGGTCAATTGGGAGAGAACATGTCTGGCTTTGAGGGGAATTGTGGGAATGGCATTAGAGGACTCTTAGCACTTGAATGATTTGGCTCTGCATCCTCTCTGCAAATTGTGTGGGTTCCAGAATGAGGGAAAGTGGGGTTGGGGTTTTAACCTCCACCACAGCCAGATAAGATAGCCCAGCCTTAAAGCACCTAAAATCTGGGTCAGACGTTTTTCTGTGGCAACTGCAGATGGAGCTTGTGGTCTGATGTTGATTGTGTGTGTGTGTTCTCTCTGCGTGCTGAACTGATTCTTGCCAGATAGCCCCTACAATAGTCTCCAGTGCCCAGTACCACGGACTTGGTTTGTAGAAAAAAAACTTGGTCAGGTTTATTGTCAATGAAGCATGGAATTGGTGTACTTGCTCCAAGTACATTCAGTGCATATATGCCCGTGACAATGAATGCAGCTCAATTAGTGGTAGGACCTCCACTATCCCCTCTGCTGGCCAAAGATACTCCCTCTAAGATACCTCTTTATATACCAATACAAACATGTTACATATTGCCCCTCTGACATATTTGTGTGCCACCCTTTGATGTATCTGGATGACATCCAATGCCTTGTACCTGTTTGTTTAATACAAATATCTCTATCCTGCTATCATTCTGACTTTATCTTTAACATGGGTCAGTGTATTTCTGCTATCTTTGGGGGATGTGCTGGTATTCGGGTGTTTTGGTACCACCCTTTTAGAATGAGTTTGCATGTATATTCTTGCACCTAACACTACTTAAGAATGTGTTTATGCAATATCAACCCTGTTCTTGCCAGATTCTGTGAGCAGGGCCTGCCTCCTGCTCACAACTTAACTTTGCTTTACAGCAGCAATGTTTTGGCCTCTACTTTAGCCCAGGCTTTAAGCCTCACACTGGGCCTATGACACAAGGCTTTATGTCTCAGGCCCTGTTTCTACTACAGAGCTGAGAGAATAACTGGTGTTTCAGTATGCTGCCAATTCTGAAAAACTGAAGTTTTGGTTGAACTGAAATAAAAATTCTTCCACACTTTTGGCAAAATAAAAATGTTATAAAAATTCATTTTGGGGTTTCATCTTACCTGATATAAAAGATTTCATTTCAGTAAACTTTAATAAAAGAAAAAGAGACAAGGGGAGGTATGGGGGTTGTGATGAATAATTTTGATTGATTTTTTTGGGTTCTAGATTCATAAGAGGATTTAGGAACCAAACCACTATAGAAGGAGATGGTGGTGGTGGTCTTTTTATAACCTTCAGCCCAATGGCTGGCATACTCAATGGGGATGTGAGCCTCAGGCCTTTTGGGCCTAGAATTGAACCCAGGTCCATTGGGCCATCACACTCCCATTTTCCATTTGACTGGGGCCCATGAAGCCCAACTGGGGCACCAACCTTACCTGTACACTTTAGTTAAGCTAGAAAACTGTCTAACAAGTGGGCTTCACCTTTCCATGGAGTGCTTCCCTGTCCCTGGTTCTGGCTGTCTGATGCTGTTGCTTGAGCCTAACCTGCTGATAACCCAGCTCTGCCTGATACTGGTCTCTGGTCCATCACTTGGCTCTAATTTTTCTGGTGTTCCAACTTGACCTGTGCCCATTGTTAAGACAGGCTACTCTGACAGCAGGAGGCCTAGTTTCAAATACCCTTGGGAGCAGGGATTTGAACCCATGTCTCCCCTCTCCTACAGGAATGCATTAGCCCACTGGGCTACAGAACTGCTCTCTTCTTCTCTGGCCTCATGACTATTAAAATCATTACACATCATACATCGTGGAACAGTGTCTTCAAGAGAAATTGAGTGGGGATTTGAAACTCAGTCTCTCACAACTTTGTTGAGGGCCTTAACCCCTGTCTTAAATGTTATAAAAGAGGGACCATCACCTCTTCTTCCAGTGATTTTGGTGCTTTAATTCCCTTGTGAAACTGGCCCCCACCCCAAATCAAAGAGAGGTGTTCCATTGGTGTCAAAATGAACAGCTTTGATATTTTTGATTGTTTTAAAATGTTGACCAAAACAATTAGCCAAAATTGATACAAATTGACAATATTTTGGTTGTCCCAAATTTGCTTGTTTGATGGAAAAAATGTTCCAGAAAAAAGAGGCAAGCTCTAATATGTAGGATGGGGAATGTTGGATTACAATGTGAGAGAGAACCTGATCCATTCTTAACTGTACAACGAAAACCAACCCATAGAATTTTAATGCAATCTCAGTTTTGCACTTTGTATTTTCTTTCTCAATCTAGCAAAAGGTATTGTCCAGCTTTCAAGCTGTATTCCCTGCTCATTATGCATGCAGAGCCCTTCCTACCATTAATAGGAAATGTGCTTTGAAGAGATAATAGATCCCTTAATCTACTACTGTTGTTTATATACTGGAGGATACTCGTGAGCACATGTACATTGTTTCTCTTGTACCTAGATCTCAGGCACTAACCCTGCTGTTTTTGTATACATTTATCATCAAACTAAACTATGTATTAGCTTTGTAGTTTAGTATTAGTCTTTTTTCACTGTTTTCTTTAAAATTAAATAAGATTCCTACAGCATATGGAGGTAAAAGCAAAACAATAATTGGGCGGCTGCATGCAGATTTTTTTTTTTTTTTTTGACAAATTGGTCACAAAATGGAGTCTTTTATATTTCAAAGGGAAAAATTGTGCAGTAGGTGAATCATCATTCCCAGTGGGGAAAATAGCTCAATAAAAGCCTCCCCACTGTATCTATAGAAGTACTGTCTGTTGCAAATTGTTCCTGTCGAATGGCAATGTTAACTGCAGGGCTTTTTCTTCTGCAAATAGATCAGACTGCTGCCTTTTAAGTGTGTTGGAGATATTACCCAGTAGCCCTCAGAATTACGTTATCAGGAGCAAACAGATGGAGCATATCAGGGCTGTGTCAATCATTCCACACCTGTTGATTGGGTATTTGAGCCAAAAAATTAATTACTTAGAAATTTAAAAGCAGCAGACCAAAATCACAAAGGACTGAAGAGAAATTAGAACAGCGTGGGAGGCGAGAAGAGAAATTTTGCCTGGTACTGTTATCGGTGTCAGCACATCTTGCAGAATGAGTGATTCAGTTTGCAAACACAGGGGAGGAGGAGACCACTGAGAGTGGCAAATCTGTCAGAAATGCCATTTTTTTTAACAGCTAATAGTTACATTGATAGCAACAGACTTGTATGTCTCATGGATGCTAGGAAAAATGCTAAATTTTTTAAAGAAGCACTGGTCCAGTTAGCTCCTGTTTTATTGTTCTCCCTGTTCCCATGTGTAATATCTTTCTTGAAGCTCCAACATAGCAGCTTGATTTTTCTCTTTTTATTCCTTGTTCCTCTCTTTTGATTCTCCTAGACTTTTATGCCACTAGGAGGAGCTCAAACATTGTTTTGATGGGTCAAAGCCATTTAAAAAAAATCTCATTGTGCTGGATAAAAGAAAATGTTTTCACCAACAGAACTATGCTGATGGCTAGATTATGACCATGAGAAAGATGCAGGTCCCTCCAGTTCTGCTCCTGAGCACCACAGAATAACCTGCATGATTCATATAAAGACACTTTTAGGCAGAGATCATGTCTATTGTATTTTCTGTAAAGTTCTGATCACATTGTGGGTGCTATATAGATCAGTAGCAGCCCATTTTGAAAAATAGTAGATACAGATCCTTCAGTGAGGACAGAATGGCTGCGCACATCTGCCTAACATGACTCCTGGGGCAGGCTAGGGGATTTTACTGCTGTATTATATTTCAAATACCTCACATATCTTCTGTTTAGACACAGTTGTATTCACAATTCTACCTAAGGATGTGCACTGACAGCATTTTGGCAGGCACATTTGCTATATACACTTTTACAGCAGTCTCTTTAAGAGAGAGACATAGTTAACAATCACCACTAGCCAAGTACAGTGAGCCCTTAGCATGCAAAGGATAGCAGGCACACAAAGTTCCTAGCAGAAGGCAGGGGGAAGGAAGACAGTTGTAGGGGGACATGGGGAACCCTAGCACATTCAGAAAAGGGGAAATGGTGGACACACAAAGTCTTACAATGGGGTAGGAAGAGGAATGGGGGCACATGGAGCCCACTGTACTCTCTTAAATAGAAGGCACTGGGAAGCTATCACCCATGGAACTTGTGAAGGACGGGGGGAGGAGAAGGAGAAATGTAAGGATCCCCTAAGGCGTGCAATAAGCTTGCCTGACAGAAGCCACAAAGTGTGTGATCCTCTAGTGTATAATGAATATCTGGGTCAAAACTTTTTAGATCAGGTAAGCAAGCCCCAATGTGCCACATGATAAAATATAACGTAAGCTATGACATCTAATGGGAACTGCCACAAATGTCGGGTTGTGAAAGCTCTATAACTGGAAGTATTCCCAGGTAGATGAGAATATTTGTATAAATAGCCGTACAAAGTGTGGGAAGGTGGATTGAGTGACCTACTTGGTCTTTTCCCCCTCTGATGCTTTGGTTCTGTATTATCTTTATCTTATAAAGATAATATAGGGGACTACCCTAGGATGCGTAGTCCTAGGGATGGGGGTTCCACGGCCACCACCCCCAAAAGAAAACGACGGGTGGTGGTGGTCGGGGACTCTCTCCTAAGAGGGACTGAGCCATCCCTCTGCCGTCCGGACCTGGAATCTCGAGAGGTGTGCTGCTTACCGGGAGCTCGCATTCAGGATGTGACTGAGAGGCTTACCAAACTGATCAAACCTTTGGATCGCTACCCCTTCCTGCTTCTCCACGTGGGAACTAACGATACGGCCAAGAATGACCTCGAGCGGGTTACTGCGGATTATGTAGCGCTGGGAAGAAGGATCCAAGAACTCGGAGCGCAAGTGGTATTCTCGTCCATCCTCCCTGTTGAAGGGAAAGGACTGGGCAGGGATCGTCGAATTGAGGACGTAAATGCGTGGTTGCGCAGGTGGTGTCGCAGAGAGGGCTTTGGTTTCTTCGACCATGGGACTCTGTTCCAGGCATGAGGATTGTTAGGAAGAGATGGGATCCACCTAACCAAGAGAGGAAGGAGCATCTTTGCGGGCAGGCTTGCAAACCTAGTGAGGAGGGCTTTAAACTAGGTTCGTCGGGGGACGGTGACCAAAACCCTGAGGGGAGTGGGAAAGTCGGATAGCGGGAAGAAATGCAGAGAGGAATGAGCAAGAAAGGAGGACCCCTGTTTCGAATGGAGAAGATAGGGCGATCAACTGGTTACTTGAGGTGTTTGTACACTAATGCGAGAAGCCTGGTAGAACTGGAGGCCCTGGCCCAGTCCGAGGATGTAAGGGTAAACTCTACCCTGACATCTGGTGGTGAACTGTGGCAAGTGGTGCAAAGAGACTTCAGGGGCTGATCCCAGTTTGCATAGACACACCCACCCTGTCTAGTATGTGCTCACAGCAGCCCAAATGGTCACTTTGGCCACTGTGGGATCCCCAGTCTCTCTGTTATTGAGGCAGGGGGGATAAAAGTGTTGTTACCCTGATTATGCGAATCAAGGACAATGGAATGGTGGAACTGTTTATGACAGAGGGATTCGGCATAAACTAAGTAGCACTCGCTAGACAAGGGGCATGGGTTCCAAAGCCAGTCAAATTGAGAGAGGCTGGGGACAGGTTTTGTTGTGATCAGCATTCTTCTGAGCTGCAGCTAAGCGATAAGTATCCTGCAGCTTTTCTCTTAGTTGGGATGTGTATTGCTGGTGGGTTTCATAACTATCTCCATCCTCTGATACACCAAAGCACAGGTCTATGGGTAATCTTGGTTCTCGCCCAAACATCAAAAAATATGGTGTGGCTTCTGTAGCATCATTCCTCGTGGCATTGTAGGCATGCACCAGAAATGCAACATGTTGGCTCCAAGTTGCCTTCTGCTCTGGTCGCAAAGTCCCCAATATATCTAATAGGGTTTGGTTGAACCTCTTTGGCTGAGGATCTCCTTGTGGGTGATAGGGCGTTGTCCTAGACTTTTTAATCCCCGCTATCCTCAGTACCTCCTTTAGAAGGTGACTCTCAAAGTCCTGCCCCTGATCTGAGTGTATCCGGGCTGGGAATCCATAAACTGAGAAATATTTTTCCCATAGTACTCGAGCAACAGTGGTGGCCCTCTGATCACGTGTGGGGTATGCCTGTGCATACCACGTAAAATGGTCGGTCACTACTAGGATGTTCCCAATGTTCCTTCTGTCTACTTCTAAAGACAAGAAATCAATGCATACCAGTTCCAAAGGTTTGTCGCTGGTGATGTTCTTGAGGTATGCAGCCCTCGTGGGCAGTGTTTTCCTTTGAACACATCGAGCGCAAGTCTCACATTTCCTGCGAACATCCGCAGCCATCCGGGGCCAATAGAACCTACTACGAACAAGTTCCAGGGTCCTCTCCATCCCTAAATGTCCAAAGTCATCATGAAGGGCCCTCATGGCCAGGGCTCTGTACTCTTTTGGTAGCACTAGTTCGGCCACTTTCTGCGTCAGGGCCTGCAATCGTTGGGTAAGTTCCTCTTGAGGATTCACCATCAGTGCTGTGGGCGTTTGTATGGGTGTTGTGCCAGTCGCCCGGTGGGGCTGCACCTCCCAAACCTCACCAGCTGCTTGCCTCTCTTCTTCCTCTCGGACCTCTTTTATCAGCCGAGAGTAACTCGGTGGATTGTCTTGCCGTTCCCTCAATCGAAGGTGAAGAAGGATCGGGTTATGATATTGAATTCCTCTCACAATCTGAGTCAATCTAGTCCGGTCCATTTGCTCTACTGCTACTGCTCCCCTCATGATGGCTCTCTGTAACAGTTTCTCCAACCTTTGGACATAGGCAGAAACCTTTTCTCCCTTTTTGTTGCTTGGCACTGAGGAACTTGCAATAAACATCCTCTGAGCCCTCGGTTCTCCCAAAGGCATGATCAAGGGCCTCTAGACAGTCCTTCACCTTGACCCCAGGGTTACCGAGCTTCAGGGTGCGAATCACATCTAGGGCTGGCCCCCCTGAGGCACTCTACTAGTCGCCTTCTCTTTTCAGCATCAGGCCCCGTCCATTCCTGCAGCATCTCAGTGGTGTGTTCCAGCCAGGGTTCAAATGCCTCCTCCCCAGGTATTGGGGTGGGACCCCCAGAAAACAACCTCAGTTTGCGATAGGGGCCTGACTCAGGGTGGGGTGGCACAACCTTTTCTAATGCCTGCCCCAAAACCTTCACCCACTCATCAGGTGGCGGAGTAGCCTCCTGGGGTGGGACTCCCTGGTGAAGGCCCAACAGACCTGGCATATCAGTGAAAGACTTTCCCTCTTTCCCCAAAAAGGTCGACATTTTCTTTAAAAACTCTACATCTGAGGGAGGGGCTGATAAGGGCTGGCTCCCAGTGGTTATCACTGTCCACTCGCTACCTTCCACTGCTATCCTGTCTGGGACCTGTAGAGGGTCCACAGCTGATGGCAGCTCGCGTAGTACAGCAAAAGCCCCCTGCTCCCTCACAAACATGCGCCCACGCATTTTGCACTTACTCAGGTACTCAGTGGAAGCCCTTAACATAGGTTCTATTGAGCCCTCATCGAATGCCTCCGGCACCCCCGTCACCAGAAGACAGTTCTCAGGGTTAATAGACATCCCCTTGCACCAGTCCTCTAACAAGTGTAGGGCCATTATACAAACAGTAAATTTCCCGAATCTAACAGATCAAAACACCAACAACAGGAATTTTGGGTTTTCCCAATTAAATGGATTGCTCGCAATGTGCTTGCGGGGGTACTGACCCAGATGATCCCGGATGAGCCCCCAAAAATGTAACCCTTATGCCAGGCCGAGTAAATAGCAGCAAGGGCCGGGTTCAGTATCTAGGGGTCTCCTCCCAACAAGGTAATACAACACCGGCTCGAGCCCCCACCCAGTGACCTGGGAAATCTTTCATACACCTCTGGGTGCCTCAAAGAGGCAATTCTTCCCCTCTCAAGCACAGAGCCTCAGTATAGCAGCAAAACCTTTTATAACATGAGGTAACCGACATCAGCATTAAATTGGGAAAACACCACAACTCAGATTTATAGACCAAACATGAGCAAAGGCCCTCCCCCTCAACACAAATCCCCCCAAAAAATCACCCAAAGTCCCACACCCCAAAAGTCTCTGCCCCGGGTCAGTGCCGCCCCAGGGTTCAAAAGTTCACCTGGCAGGGTTTCGCCATCCCAACCTGGAGGGGCGGGGATCGATACACCTTACGTGTCCGCCGATGGCTCCGCCTCTCTGTGGGGTTCTGCCGCCACACTCCACCTGTCGTCCAGTGAGCTGCCTCCACTGTCTGGCTCCGCCAGCCGTCTCGGTCGACGCCCCTGGCTGCCAGCTGGTTGCTCCTGCCGCTGCTCCACTGGCTGTCTGCTGCCGCTCCTACCAGCCGCAGGTCGTCCCCGTCAGCCGCTCTGCTGTCCGCCTGCACCCACTGGTCATCCCGGCAAACCGCTCTGCTGTCCGCCTGCGCTTCTTGGTTGTCCCTTGCAAGCTGCTCTGCTAGTAGCCCAGCAGCTTAGCACCGGGCTCCCCACAGCACACAGTGATTTCAGCTCAGAACAGAGGAGCCTCGCACTAGTGCTCCACAGCTCACAACTAGACTCCTAATGGAATCCAAATTAGTTCTGATATTCCACAGTGGATGTGTGTGTGTGTGTGTGTGTGTGTGTGTGTGTGTGTGTGTGTGTGTGTGTGTGTGTGTGTGTGTGTGTGTAATCAGTGTTGTTTAGGCCCTCAGACAGGGCCACCCCACCACCAGATACAAAGACCTGTCCCCAGCCTCTCTCAATTTGACTGGCTTTGGAACCCATGCCCCTTGTCTAGCGAGTGCTACTTAGTTTATGCCGAATCCCTCTGTCATAAACAGTTCCACCATTCCATTGTCCTTGATTCGCATAAACAGGGTAACAATACTTTTATCCCCCCTGCCTCAATAACAGAGAGACTGGGGATCCCACAGTGGCCAAAGTGACCATTTGGGCTGCTGTGAGCACATACTAGACAGGGTGGGTGTGTCTATGCAAACTGGGATCAGCCCCTGAAGTCTCTTTGCACCACTTGCCACAGTTCACCACCAGATGTCAGGGTAGAGTTTACCCTGACCCCGCTTACATCGATAACAGAGACTTGGTGGGATGACTCGCATGACTGGAGTGCTGTCATGGAAGGGTATAGACTGTTCAGGAAGAACAGGCAGGGGAGAAAAGGAGGAGGAGTTGCACTATATGTAAGAGAGCACTATGATTGCGCTGAACTCCCGTATAAAGAGGGAGAAAAACCTGTTGCGAGTCTATGGGTTAAGTTTAAAGGAGCAAACAACAGCAGTGATGTTGTGGTTGGTGTCTGCTACAGGCCACCGAATCAGGTGGATGAGGTAGATGAGGCTTTCTTGGACAACTGAGAGAAGCTTCGGATCGCAGGCCCTGGTTCTCGTGGGGACTTTAATCACCCTGACATCTGTTGGGAAACCAATACGGCAGTACACAGGCAATCCAGGAAGTTTTTGGAGAATGTTGGGGATAACTTCTTGACGCAAGTGCTGAAGGATCCGACCAGGGGCCGTGCAGCTTGACCTTCTGCTCACAAACAGGGAGGAACTAATAGGGAAGTGGAGGTAGGTGACAACCTGGGAAGCAGTGATCATGAGATGGTAGATTTCAGGATCCTGACCAAAGGAAGAAAAGAGAGTAGTAAAATACACACCTTGGACTTCAAAAGCAGAGTTTGACTCCTCAGAGATCTGATGGGCAGAATCCCTGGGATGCTAACATGAAGGGAAAGGAGTCCAGGACAGCTGGCAGTATTTTAAAGAAGCCTTATTGAAGGCACAGAAAGAAACCATCGGCCGAAGCAAGAGAGGCAAACATGGTAGGAGACCGGATTGGCTTACGGGGAAATCCTTGGTGAACTTAAGCACAAAAGGAAGCTTACAAAAGTGGAAACTTGGACAAATGACCAGGAGGGGTTTAAATGTACAGCTCGAGAATGCCGGGGTTATCAGGAAGGTGAAAGCGCAAATGGAATTGCAACTGGCTAAGGATGTGAAGGATAACAAGAAAGGTTTCTACAGGCATGTTAACAAGAAGAAGGTGATCAGAGAGGTGTGGCCCCTACTGGATGAAGGAGGTAACCTAGTGACAGATGATGTGGGAAAGCTGAAGTACTCAATGCTTTCTTTGCCTCTGTATTCACGGACAAGGTCGGCTCCTGGACTTCTGCGCTAAGTGACGCAAGATGGGATGAAGATGGACAGCCCGTGGTGGGTAAAGAACAGGTTAGGAACTATTTAGAAAAGCTAAACGCGTTCACAAATCCATGGGTCCGGACTTAATGCATCCGAGGGTACTGAGGAGTTGGCAAATGTCATTGAGGAGCCTTTGGCCATTATCTTTGAAAAGTCATGGAGATCGGGAGAAATCCCGGATGATTGGAAAGGCAAATGTAGTGCCCATCTTCAAAAAGGGAAGAAGGACGATCCAGGGAACTATAGGCCGGTCAGTCTTACCTCGGTTCCTGGAAAAATCATGGAAGGGATCCTTAAGGAATCCATTTTGAGGCACTTGGAAGAGAGGAAAGTGATTAGGAATAGTCAGCATGGATTCACAAAGGGCAAGTCGTGCCTGACCAATCTGATCAGCTTCTATGATGAGGTAACTGGCTCTGTGGACATGGGAAAGTCAGTGAATGTGATATAACTTGACTTTAGCAAGGCTTTTGATACGGTCTCCCACAATATTCTTGCCAGCAAGTTAAGGGAATGCGGATTGGATAAATGGACAGTAAGATGGATAGAAAAGTGGCTAGAAGGCTGGGCCCAGTGGGTAGTGATCAACGGCTCGATTTCAGGTTGGCGGTCAGTTTCTAGCGGAGTGCCCCAAGGTTCGGTTCTAGGTCCGGTTTTGTTCACTATCTTTATTAATGACCTGGATGAAGGGATGGATTGCACCTTCAGCAAGTTTGCGGATGACACTAAGCTAGGGGGAGAGGTAGATACGCTTGAGGGCAGAGATAGGGTCCAGAGTGACTTAGACAAATTGGAGGATTGGGCCAAAAGAAATCTGATGAAGTTCAACAAGGACAAGTGCAGAGTCCTGCACTTGGGACAGAAGAATCCCAAGCACAGTTACAAGCTGGGGACCAACCAGTTAAGTAGTAGTTCTTCAGAAAAGGACCTGGGGGTTACAGTGGATGAGAAGCTGGATATGAGTCAACAGTGTGTCCTTGTAGCCAAGAAGGCTAATGGCATATTAGGTTGCATTAAGAGGAGCACTGCCAGCAGATCCAGAGATGTCATTATTCCCCTTTATTCGGCTTTGGTGAGGCCACATCTGGAGTATTGTGTCCAGTTCTGGGCCCCCCACTACAAAAAGGATGTGGACGCATTGGAGAGGGTCCAGCGGAGGGCAACCAAAATGATTAGGGGGCTGGAGCATATGACTTATGAGGAGAGGCTGAGGGAGTTGGGTCTGTTTAGTCTGCAGAAGCGAAGAGTGAGGGGGGATTTGATAGCAGCCTTCAACTTCCTGAAGGGAGGTTCCAAAGAGGATGGAGAGAGGCTGTTCTCAATAGTGACAGATGGCAGAACAAGGAGCAATGGTCTCAAGTTGTGGTGGGAGAGGTCCAGGTTGGATATTAGGAAAAACTATTTCACTAGGAGGGTAGTGAAGCACTGGAATGGGTTACCTAGGGAAGTAGTGGAATCTCCATCCCTGGAGGTGTTTAAGTCTCGGCTTGACCAAGCCCCTGGCTGGGTTGATTTAGTTGGGATTGGTCCTGCCTAGAGCAGGGGGCCGGACTTGATGACCTTCTGAGGTCTCTTCCAGCTCTATGGTTCTATGATTCTATGATTCTATATTTATCTTAATTCCTAGGCCAGTCCTGGGGAGCAACTAGCAGGTAAGCTATGCACTCTCCCACAGCCAGCCCCAGGGAGAAGCACAGTCTGACAGATGCACAAACTCTTTCAAATACAGAGTAGATTATACAACAATGGGGGTGGTTATTAAAGAGTTCATGGTACTTTAGGTCTAACACTCTATCATCTGCACAGGGACCTAACCAAATTCCTATATAGATAACTATGGTACTTTCTGCCCACCTCAAATTCTCCTGGAGAGTGTTTCAACTGGGTAAGATACATTTCTTGCTCTGTTATGTTGTATTGCTGTGGACACTCGTGAATACACAAATACACAGAAAGGTAGTGTATTTATAAGGCAGGTGAAGGAAACTCTGTACTACGTTTTGACCATCTCTTAAAAAGTCAGCATTCATCAGGTCTTACCATTCAGAGTTATGAGATATTTCATTTATTTCCTATTCCATGTACAGGGAAATAGTGTACTTAGTGACCATTAAAAAAGGCAACATTCACCACTTAGAAGTTTGAAATTCTCAGTTTGACTTTATGCTGACAAGAACCGGAGAGACACTCTTTTGCCTGAGGTAAATCAGTGTTTCTTCCTTTCTCTAATGGATCGATGCAGCAAATGTGCTTTTGGGGTGCTAGCCCCAAAGTTTAGGTGGAGTCTGGCTCCCCTTTTTACTTTGAAAGATAAATTATCCTAAATCATTTACCAGGTATACAAGTCAATGGGGACTGTTACTGCCTCCCCCCAATTTGCTTTTGGTGTGATGTTTGTATTGGAGGAACTTGGAGGAACTCTAGTCAAGGATCTGCCCCAAAGAAGCTTACAACTTGCATGACCAGATGTAACACATGGAAAAAGCCTCTTTTTCCCCACATGGGGAGACAATAATCTAAAACAAAACGACTCACAAACCTCAGGAGCTGTTACGAGGGAAAGTTAAGGAACACAATACAAGCAAACTTCAATATTGGAAATACGCAAACCAATATATATAACAGAAACTAACAGTTCTTGAGGGGAATGATTAATAAAGTCCCATAAAAGGCAACATAAATACTGTAAAGTACTCTAGAATAGTGTATATTACTTTTATAACATTGGTCCTTCTGGAAGAATCTTACAAATAACAGGAAACCTTTAAAAAAAATGTTATAGGTACCGGATACAACTGTCTCCAAACTTTTGTCTTTCATGAAGCAACAGTGACATCCAGTGGTACTGTAGGTGTATCCAAGGTGAGGTAAAGCACTCCTTGGGTGGTGTTCTAGAAATGGATCTGTGCTCTGCTCCCTCCCCTATGTACAGGAAAGACTGTCAGAATTTAAGTGGGTATAAACTGCAGTTTGCTGCAATCTGTTTTTAATCAGCTTTATACAGTACCTATTGCTGATGAATCTCTAAAAGAAGACTGCATCAAACGAGAATGTGGGCATATCGAAGTGACAGAGTGGTTTAAAAGTCTGCTAGTTTCCTGAATAACAATAGCATTTGTCTGTCAATCAACAGTATATTTCTGTGAAAACTAAAGTAGAATACTAAAACGTTTCCCTCTATGCACTTATTTTCACTTTCTAGACAGCACCATTAAAATTGCCACTTTTCTTTTCTCATTGCCCCTTTCTATATGCCAACTGATTTTCTATTTATTTCCATCTCAACATTATTTTAATGGGCTTTCATTTTATTTTTACTCCATTTTCCATTCAAGTGTGGATTGGCTGCATCTTGCTTTCTCTGTTCCCGCTGCTCCGCTCATCTTAAATCATGCCTCAGGAGCTGCTTGTCTCATTTCAATGTTTTCATTTGCATTCTTGTCACTTTTCATTGATGTTTCTTGCATGATGTAATTTTATTCCAATTTGCAGTGTCAGTATTTGAGTTGCTGCCTTTCATTGAGATTTCGCTTCCAACCCAGTTTCTCTTCCATTTTCTCTTGCTGGTTCTTGCTCTCTGCTGTTGCTTGCTGGCTATGGAGAAATAGTGAAAAACTAACTGGCGGTATGATCAGGTGACTGGAAGCAGATCTTGAAAAGGATCTTGCTTGCTTTGTGTGTTAGTTATTTAGCTTTAATGGGTTACTTGGTTCCCACTGAGAATGAATAAAACTTTAATCCACGTGTTTTAACGCTCAAAATGAACAAAAGCATGTTCTTTTTCACTGCTGTGTTATAAAGTGATGTGCTAGATGTGATTAGACCAGTGTAGAATCACCAGGACCTGATTCTGCTTCCACTAATATCAACAGAAAAACTCCCATTGATGATAATGGGAGTAGGATCAGGCACCAAAGAGGTGTAATGGTGCCTTCACTTGAACGATTAGA
Organism: Rafetus swinhoei; assembly: GCA_019425775.1. Taxonomy (NCBI): domain Eukaryota; kingdom Metazoa; phylum Chordata; order Testudines; family Trionychidae; genus Rafetus; species Rafetus swinhoei. Next base: position 226,506,336 of record CM033424.1, read on the forward strand.
GCAACACATCTAATGTCCTGACAATCAAGCTGACCAGTCTGTCTTATCTGAAAGAAATGTGCATTGGTGGGGTTGTTTTTTTTATTATTATTATTGACAGTGCTTCCTGCATTAGTTAACATCCTTGTTGCAGATTTAAACAATAGAATTGATATGCCAGGTTTTCTCTTTCTGTGGTTATCATCAGAAAATGCTGTGTGTGTAATGCTAGAGAACCAATCTGCATTTGGAACCAAAAGTAGGAGCTTAGAGTTGTGGAACTCCTTGTTACACTGCCAGGTAGAGCAGAGAGATTCTCAGTGTCCTTTTCATGCAACGTCTTATGGATGTTTTTATTCTGTTTCCATTTGCATGCCCCAAAATCACTTTATTGTGCTTGGGGGGGAGGGATGTGAATTTCTCTGTTAATAAAAAAGCACATTTTTAAAGTATAACATGGCTATATATTTCTTAGAAATTGAACCTTTTAAAATTCATAGTTAAGGAATGGGAGGGGGACAAATGGTCTCTTCAATTAATTTGTTACAAAGCTCTCTTGCATACCTATTTACTAGCACATTTTCCCAGCATTGCTCGGGGCCTTAGCTAAATTAAGGGTTTTTTTTTTTTTTTTTAAATAAAAGGAAAATGTACATGCTTTATTTACATGATTGTATTTTTCAAAAATACGGTGTTATTCTTATGAAGTTAATTTTTATTTCAGATTTCTTTAAAAATGGATTGTTAAAATTTTTCTAATTATTTTTATTATTTTTTTAAATAGGGATGCCATCAAATGTATTTTTTCTTCATCCCTATAAACTCTTACCATTTGCTATAAACTCTTGCCATTATGCTATAACAAAAAAAGGGGTATAGTCAATGTGGTTTGCAATAATGTTTTCTTCCATTTTTCAAACCAACTGTGCTAAAACAGAGTACTACTCCAAATTTCTCCATTTTATCTTTTTTCTGTAAGGTTTATTGAGAATCCTACTGCAGGTTCATCCTATTTTTCTGCCTCATCTTGGTTCAGTCCAGGGATGAAAGTAACTTAAATATCTTACCGGTATTGTCATATTACGACCTCGCCCCCTTGGAGGGCACTCAGGACAGGAGGTTGGTGTGTGTGTGTGTGTGTGTGTGTGTGTGTGTGTGAGAGACAGAGAGAGACAACAGTACCTGTAAGAGTGCAGGGAGTTGGGGAGTGTTGGAGTGTTGTGGGGGATGGGGCTCGGGGCAGGGGATTGGGATGTGGGGGGTGCAGGAGTCAGGACAGAGGCTTACAGATATGGGAGCCTCAGGATAGGGGTGTGTGAGGAGGGGCTCAGGGCAGAGGGTTGATGTGTGGGTGGTACAGGGGTTTGAGGGGTGAGGAGAAGCTCAGGGATGGGGGTGAGGAGGTGCTCAAGGCTGAGAGTATGTGGAGGGGTTCATGAGTTAGGTTTGGAGGTGAGGAGGGTCTCAGGGCAGGGTGTTGGTGTGGGGGGTACAGGAATCATGAGAGAGGAGGGACTTATGGCAGGAGTTATGGGGGGCAGAATCAGAATTGGGGTGAGGAGGAGCTCAGAGCAGGGAATTGTGTGTGTGTGTGTGTAGGGGAGTAGGTAAAGGAGTGGATGGAGAGGGCAGGGGGGAGGGGAGGGCAAAGCACCCCTCTCTGAGATCTGTACCAAGGCTGCTTGCTCTTCCACATCCTGTCAGGGAGCAATAGCAAAGTGAACAGCTTATCTGCCCCCTGCGCTCCCCAACCAGAGTAAGGAATGCAGCAAACTATGTGCTTTCCCCTCACTCCCTGACAGTGATGAAGGGGAACTGCCATCAACATCCCCATCCGAATCTGGAGGAGGGAGCTTCAGGTCCCTGCCCTCCCTAAAGGGTGCAGCGGGGTAGGAGTCTCGAGGATGAGGCAGTCCCGGATTGGAGGGGTGCAGCCCCTTTCATCTGCCCAGTGATTCTGTCTCTTTTCTGTATGGTTTTCTGAGAAGCAATCCCATTCTAGGCACATCCCATTTTTCTGGCACAACCAAGCCCTTACATTGCTTTGTGTTACAATAAGAGGAAGCTGCATACCAAATTTGGTGGTCCTAGCTCTTGCTTTTTAGGAGCAGTTTGTGAACAAACAGACAAACCCACAGAGAGACTCTGTAAAATATGAAGTAGATAATAGAAAGAGACTCACATTCTTAATGAGGAATTAAAATGTAATTGTTTAACTGTAAAGGAGAGAAATGGCCTCACTTCTACTAATAATATTGGATAGGTCTCACTACTTAAACAGCATCTACTAGAAAATATTTATCTGCTTGGGTGCTCTTATGTTTTATGTTATGCTCTGCATATAGTTGCAAATGATTTCTGAGAGCCCTTTCATTAGCGCATGCATCCCTTTTTGATCAACAGCAATTTGGTTAGTCCTTTAGCTTCACATAATTTTCACTTAAAGTGAATTCCTTTTTATTCTTTTTGTTCCCTTGAGAAGGCAGTTTTACTCTTCGTTCAGTATGCCCCTTACCATTCATTTCCAATACTTATTGGAGCATGAGGAACCTATTATAGGTATTGATCTGTGTTAGGACACATTCTAGACAGTTATTTGCATTGAGCCATTACACACACACAAATTAATGTGATAGTTTGCCTTCATTTTCCAGTCATTATTTGATTTGCATTTTGGAGTGGCAGTAGATTTGCTGGGCTCATTGTGATCACATCCAGTGAGCATTTAAGAAGAGGACTAACACTGAATCTTGAGGATTTCTTTCAAAGATTATTCTGGTTTTTTAAAAGAATTCCATTCAAAATCTTACTGTTTACTTATACAGGTTGAACCTCTCTAAACTGGGACTCTGGTCCAGCAACATCTGTGGTCTGGCAGGACCATGGATGTTCCAGGACCAGAGAGTCCTGGTGCAGGGCTGGTGGCTGAGAGTCATTAATGAAAATACTGAACAGCACCAGACTCAGGACTGACTTCTTTGGGACCTCACTAGATATATCCTCCCACATACTCGGAGAAAGGGACCTATCTACCTTATTCAGCATCTGATTCAACATCTTGCTAAGGCCATTTTACAGTCTGCCTTGAACAATCTCTGCAGTTACACTTTCTTGTTAATTCTGATAGAGATTAATGTATTGATAGATTTTTTCCCCCAGCACCCTTTGATATCGCAGACCATGTCATTTTAGTGAAATGTCCGTGGAGCTTCACTATGACCTATTCAGTCTTATCTTAGTTTGCTTTTGAGTTCTCAGAGGGCCCATTCCTGAACAGCTACTCATCCATGCTGTAAGTGCGTAAGATTCAATATTTATTTGATATCATTTAGAGTCTCTATATGCTGCAAACTTGTCTTCCATATCAGGCAGATGACACAACAGTGTAATTCTCTATTATGCCAGAGCAATGTCCCCATTCTCTTGTTACCTGTAAGAATCTGTCTTGCGTAACGAGTAATAAGCTTTGTCTTTATCCTGCTAATGCTGATTGCTGTTGCTTAGTACAAGGCACCAGTATAAAGAGATGAGATTTTTCTGGCTTGCACTTTACTGGGATAGATCAGATGGCTTCTGACTTTCTTAAGAATCATGGAGTCACTTTGTATCTCAAGCTTTCCTTGGCAAGGAAAACAGGCTGCTCTCTCTCGTTAGGCATGGAATTTATTTGTTCCAAGTATAGAGCCAAGACAAGGTTCTCTTTGTATGACTCTAAGGCTGCATCTACATTGCAATGCTATTTCAGGATACCAGAGTATCCCGTATTAGCTATCCCGCGTCTTAACAGCAAGTTTGTTATTTCAGGCTTGCTATTCCGAGATCCCTGTAAACCTCATTCCAGGAGGAGTAAGGAATGTTTTGGAATAGCGGGTTATTTTGAAATTTGGTGCTGAGTAGACAGCACCAAATTACGAGATAAGCTATTTCGAAATAAGATTGAAATAAGATACACAATTTGAGTAGCTCAAATTGCGTATTTTATTTTGAACTATAGTGCAGTGTAGACATAGCCTAAAGGTGCCTCATGCTTTTATTCCATATTAGGCCAAGTTCCTCCAGCCCAAGAAAGAACCACAATAAACTCTTAACACACAGCGAAACCATCTCTGCTTTGCAGTGCATGTGGAGAGGAGGGATAGGATGTGAGAGTGCTGCTTTTTTTATTTTTATATTTTGCAAGCACTACCTCTACTAAACACCCTAAATGGCCATAGATTTGTTTTAGGAGTTGAGGGTGCTAAATACCTTTCAGAAAGCAATCAGAAACTAGTGCAGAAGAAAAGGTTATGTAGCTGGAGTGCTGCCACAGGGATGATTTCCAGTTGTTAGAAAGGTCCCTTGAGGCCACAGGCAGCTGTGTATAATTTAGAGCAACTTCAGGGCTGTTCTAATTTACGCCAGTGGCTAGGATATTTGCAACATCAGGATTAGGAAACCACAAAGATGGCTTAAAACATCTACCTTTGTCCTTCTCATCATCTCTGCTAAGCATATTTCAGCTACAGCTAAGAATCGAGCTTTCTTTTTCATTATTTCTACCTCACATACTCACCACGCAGTAGATCACTGTGTAGGTCAATACAAACAACCTTTCAAGCAGACTCAAGTAGGCAATGGAAGATATCTCTGGGAGTTTAGAGCTGAACGAAAAAATATTTTGTTTATTAGCAATAAAAAATTAGTTACTTGATAGTAAATTACTCTTTTTTGCAACATTGTGGTAGGGTTGGTTTTCATTAACATCTAGAGATCTCTGTCTCAAGCAGTAGGAATACTAGTATACCTATAATATTTCTTTCTTCATTTATTTAAGGACTGTAGTTTTGTTGTCACAGTCTTCTTTTACTTCAACATACATTCTCAACTCTGAAGGGAAAAAATCAATAGTGCAATCATCTTGACTGTCAAAAGATGAAAGAAAGCCTGTTATAGGACAATTTGAAAATCAATGGACTCTAAGGTTGTTCTAACAAGATGTATTATAGCAGCTATGAAGTCATGATTTACTTTGTGCTTTACTTCACTGTTTTAATTACTCACTCTTGAAGTATAGGATTGTTGGCTATGCTCCATACTTTCTATATGACCTATTTATGTAGGATCTGTTGGATCACCATTCCTAGATTATTGTTATCAATGGTTCACTGTGATTCTGGAAGGGCATAACAAGTGGGGTTCTGCAGGGATCAGTTTTGGGACTGGCTCTGTTCAATATCTTAATCAGTACTTTAGATAATGGCATAGAGAATACACTTATAAAGTTTGTGGATGATACCAAGTGAGAGAATTGCAAATGCTTTGGAGGACGGCATTATAATTTGAAATGAACTAACTGGACAAATGGTCTCAGTAAATAGAATGAAATTCAATATGGACAAATGCAAAGTACTCTACTTAGAAAGGAACAATCAGTTGCACACATACAAACTGGGAAATGACTATCTAGAAAGGAATACTGCAGAAAGGGATCTAGGGGCCATAGTGGACCACTAGCTAACTATGAGTCAACACTGTTGCAAAAAAAGCAAACATCATTCTGGGATGTATGAATAGGAGTGTTGTAAGCAAGACACAAGAAGTAATTGTTCCACTCTACTTTGTACTGATTAGGTCTCAAATAGAGTACTGTGTCCAGTTCTGGGTGCCATATTAAAGGTCTAGAAAACATGATCTATGAAGGAAGATTGAAAGAATTAGATTTGTTTAATCTGGAAGAGAGAAGACTGAGAGGGGACATGATGACAGCTTTCATGTACCTAAAAGATTGTTACAAGGAGGAGGAAGAAAAATTATTCACCTTAACCTCTGATGACAGGATAAGAAGCAATGTGTTTACATTGAGATAAGGGAGGTTTAGGTTGGACATTAAGAAAAAAATTCCTAACATTCAAGGTGGTTAAGCACTGGAACAAATTGCCTAAGGAAGTTGTGGAATCTCCATCATTGGAGATTTTTAAGATATATACGGACTGAGCTGTCCATCAATGGATTTTATTGTGATGGGGTGCGGTCACAGAAGACCCCTCAGGGCTGCTTTTCAGTGTGCTGATAAAGCCACTGACACTCACCTTCTTGCTCTCTAGGGCTTCTCACCACCCCTGTCCGGCTGGGCCAGATCTCCTGGTCTCCCCCAGCCATGGCACAGAGCTGAGAATTCTGTTGCTGTACACTATTGGAGCAGTAATAGCCTAATCAAATGTCATTCTTAGCAATATATTTCCTTTGCTATTTTTTTTAAAAGGGCAAACAGCTGAAGAATAAATATCCCATTTTGACCTAGGGAAACAGGTCTGATTTAAAAGATCCTTGAAATCAATAGGAGTCATTCCATTGACTTAAATAGACTTTGGCTTAGGTCTAAAGTCTTCATGGCCTGTTTTTGCACCTGTCTAATGTAGGCATGGAGCCCTGTTACCATAGTACCCGTGCACCTATCATACTGCAGCACCTCATCTGTCAAGGAGCTGGTAAGTATTTATTTTTGAAATTCAACATGCAAAGAATGTAACATTCTAGTTGCCTTGAGGAAAAAACAACGTATATTATTTATACTGTGGTAGTGGGGCCCACTCTACCATTCTCCAAATATCATTAGCTTTTCCCTGTCACTCCTCTCTATTTTAGACTATGAAATCTAATCTTTCACTGATGTACCTGTAGTTTCCATTGGCTATAATATAAAATAGTCCTGATACTGTACAGACAGATGAAAAATGTCCCTGCGTCAAGGAGCTTACAATTGTAGTTGAAGACATAACGGAAGAGGTAACAGAGGGGGCAGGGAAAGAACACAGTGACATAGCAAATCTTTCAAAAGCAAATAGCAAATCTTTCAGAAACATAGGTGCACAAGTTTTCAAATATGGATGACTTTTTAAATGATTGGGTTAGTTTTTGAGCAGTGGTACTGGTGTGCAAGACCTGATATCTAAAATCCTTTTTGCCTGTCGTCCCAAAACAGTTTTGATGAAATCAGTCATTTCTATTGGATTCTTTTGTTTCATTAACAAACAAAATGGGGAAGGACTAAAATTGGTGTATTTATTTAAAGTAAATAACAGAGATTTGTACTGGCGCAGGCAACTTTTAAACCAGCCCTTACCAAACTGAGCCACTTATTTGTAAGCTTCTCTGTGAGGGAGCAGCAAATAAGCCACCACTGAATTGGCCATCTGAGGTCTGTGGAGCAGATACTGGTATAAATTTAAAGCAACTTCACTGAACCTAATGGAGTTGCTCTGGATTTAGACATCCATTTAAGATACATCCATTTAGACACCCAGAAACTAAAGCACATGGCTTTCAAGTTCTTCATCTCTAAAACATCCTGCTTTTGTGAGGCAAAAGGTTTGGTTTACACAGAGGCAGAAACACTATATTTTGTTTTCTTAGCACCCTTTTAAATTTACAAAGGGATTAAAATGCTTTTCAGTTTAATGCTAATCATATGCTCTCTGAATTCATGCCGTCTTGGCAATGAAGTCCTAAAACACCTCTCAAAATGTTATGGCACAAAGGTTACTCTTAAGAAGATTATAATTCCATTCTGTTGTAAATGTTTAAGGTCAAGAGGGTATTTTATTTATTTTTAAATAAAATAATTTTCTTATAAAAAATCCAATTCCTCTCCCTTCCCCCTCCAAAAAGTAATTTTTTTGGTAGTATCTCTTGTACATTTCAGATGACAACTTAGAAAACTAAATTTCCTTTTTCAGCTTGCAGCAGGCAGTGATTATTTCATGCTCTCGCTATGAGGGGTTGATGCACATTGCGTATTAGGTTCATGTGTGAAAGTCTCCTGATCAAACAGCTTTCAAGTCAATGGGATGTATCTCACACCAACAGCTTTCAAGAATCAGAGTAAATCATGGTAGCAATCTGAATAGATAGGATGGTCCTGTTTTAACAAATTGGAAAGAACATCAGCACTTACCCATCAATAATAATTAATAATAAGGAAGCAAAAGGAGGTGGCAACATATTAATGGCTACGGAAAGTCAACATTTCTTTTTATCTCTCAGGGTAGTCTCTCCCAGTTTTTAGACAACCTAGCCAACTATAAGACGGCCATACCAAAGGTCCATCTAGCCCAGTATCCTGTCCGTCGATAGTGGCCAATGCCAGATGCCCCAGAGGGAGTGAACACAACAGATAATCATCACATGATCCCTCTCCTGTCATCCATTTCCAGACAAAACTATCCAACCTTACTTTGCAGATAAAAAGGTCCTGAAATCAAAGATCTTCCAGCAGTCTGTGAGTTGTGATACACCCTCTCTGACATTTCAGTGCAGCAAAAATTCTCAGTTTTGGAAGTTCCTCAGTTCCTGTTTTTGTTTTGTTTTGTTTTGTTTTAACTTGTAATGTGATCTGGTAGCATGGCGAGGGCATTGTGTGTAAATAGTCACACAAACAAGAATTAATAAGTCAAGAGTCAGTCTTTTTTGCTTAGTTCTAATTCTACTTCTAAATAAGCAATATAATTTTGAACATGTTCTTGAGACTGAAGGAGTCCAAGGTGATTTAAAGAAGGTGCTGGGAAGATGGAGGAAGATGATGTGGGTATTAGCCCACTTAATTTTTTCCCCTAAATTACCTTGCTCTTCCAAGCTATCTTCATTAAAATTACAGACCATTTTTGTCTCTGTTTCAGATACAGTTATTTGGGCTGAACAAACTTCAGAGGTGATACACAAAGGAGTGCAGCTTATAAATGGGTGTGGTTTTTCAGACAATCTGAATCTAACCTGATGTTCAAGGGTCTACAGAAAGTTATAAGTTACAGCAACATGGACGTCCCCCTCTCCACCTCCAAATTTGGTTGTAGGTGTCATTTATTATCAGTATCTCTCTTAATTTTGAGCCGGAATATGAGTATAATAGGTAGATGCCAGATTGCCTTTGCAAAGGTGCGTAAGATGGTGGACTGATCCACCAGCTAAGGAGGGTGATTTCTGTCTCCAAACAATAGCACTATTCCAGGTCTCTTCTCAAGATGTTCTTTATTAACACAGATGCGGATACAACCCAGCACAATCTCTCCTCTCCTCCCCTCAGGTCTTATCTTAGGCCTTGTCTCCAGGGTTTGATAGTCCTCACAGACCCCCTCAGCAGAGATTTCCCTGTAGGTGTCTCCCTTTCAGGTCTTCCATCTAAAACAATGAGAGCCACCTTCCAGGTCCTTAGCTCCTTCCCTGAGCCTAAATCTCCCCTGCCTGTTCCTGTGCCTAAGTCAAGGAGCCCTTTAGGGGCATGTCTATGCTAGGGATGTCAATAAGTAGTTGACTAGATGATTAACTGATAAGCCTGAGCTTATCAGTTAATCTTGTCAACAACTCGCATTACCCCTCCTTGCTACCTCTGTATCAGAGGCAGCAAAGCGGGGGGAGGGGAGGAGCAAGAGCCAGTGCTATGGGGGGCAGGCTTAAAATCCAGTTCCTCCCAGCACCAGCTCCGTGGTGCCACCTGCCACACCCGTGCTGCTGTCTCTATCAGAGGCAGCATGGAAGGGGGTAGGTTGGGGTGGCTGCTTTGTGGCAGCAGCCCCTGCCTGCAGCAGGCACAGGCTTGCCATGGACAGAAGCTGCTCCACATTCTGTGGAGCAGCCTCTGTCCATGGTGAGCCTCGGCCCGCCACATGCAGAGGCTGTTTCATGGCAGCAGCCCCTGCCTGCGGCAGGCCCTGGCTCCCCACGGGTAGAGGCTGCTTCGCGGCAACAGCTCCTCTCCGAGGGTGGTACAACCTCCCTGTGGAGCAGTGTCTGTTCACAGGGAGCTCGGACTTCCCGTGGACAGGGGCTGCTGCCAGAGTAGCTTCTGTCCACAGCCAGCCCAGGTCGCCACATACAGAGGTTGCTTCACAGCAGCCTTCCCCCTCACTCCCGCAGCCTCTATGTGCAGGCAAGCTCGGACCCCCGTGAACACAGGCTGCTGCCACCCTGCACTGCTTCCTCTGTAACATAAGAACATAAGAATGGCCATACTGGGTCAGATCAATGGTCCATCTAGCCCAGTATCTTGGGAGCGTGAGACATGGTTCTAGAGAAGAGCTTCTTTAAGCACGAGTCTCAGCTAACCTCAGGAAGCAGCTACAGGAAGTGACTACTCTCCTGATGCCCCCCCTGGAGTGTTTCTGGGGGCTTTAAATGCGATGCAGGCTCCAATCAGTGTGGACTTGCTATTGCAAATTCTGCAATATTTTGATGGTACCTTGTAGTGTGGACACGCTATTTCAAAATCGTTATTTTGGGAGTTATTTTTAAACTTATTTCAAAATAATTTCCCTGTGTAGACATAGCCTAGGAGATTTTTTTGTAAGGCATATGACCAGGTGTAAAGGTGTATCCCGCAACTACACCTTCCAGCTTAATGGGCCAAGGAGCCATAAGAAGTATAATAGGGAATAGGCATGTGTGTCAAGGTTACACAGTGATATCATGTAAAGGATTTCCTTTTTGCTTACCTGGTGTTGTGTGCATCCACTGTAGCCACAGGCCCATATGTCTGTGTGTGGTCTACTACATAAACTAAGTCCTGGCTTACTTCATGATAATGAGAGGACCTTGAGATCTCCCATTGGTCAGTGCCAAACTCTCGTGTCACTTTAACTCACATCAGCAGCTGGAGAACAATTTGCCAAAACATCTGCCAAAGCAGCAATAGGTTCCAGCTCATTGAGATTCTACTTTCTGCTATAAATAGCTCTTAGAGAAAGCAACAACCTGTGCATAAATACACAAGCAAGCCTGAGACACACAGAGAGCCTATTGACAAGAGCTGGTTGGTAATTTTCCATAGGAATGATTTTTTTTATATAAAATTCAGTCTCTGCTAAACTAAAATTTTCTATGGGAATATTTTGATATTTTTTTCCATTGGAAAAATAAAGATATGTTTCCTTTTCAGCATATCTCTTGTCATTAAACTATTTGAAACATTTTTGTTTCAAATCATTTCAACAAAACATTAAACTGAGTTGTAGTTTGATCCCACATTGTTTCTTAAGAGACAGAGTGTCTGATAATGCAATGCCAATTTTCCTCTCAGATCTGTGGTGCATCCTGGGAAATGTAGTCCTGTTAGGTAGGAATGTGAAGGTCAGGTTCCTGAATTACAGTTTCCATGAGGCAATGCATTGTGTTGGAAAACACAGTTTAATGTCAAAATGACTGAAAATGACATTTCAGGTCAGTTCAATAAACTGAAACAGGACATGTTCCATTTCAATCAAAAATGTCATAATGAATTCTTTTGACTTTTCAGAAGTGAAATATTTTGCCATTTATGTTTAAAACAAATTAAATTTCAACTGTTCACCCCAACTTGAGATGAATACAAATGTTGAAATTTCCATGGGCTGTAATTCCAAACTTCATTCAGCTCTACTATTGGCCCACATTCCCTGCCTGAATGCCAGTTTGGTTCCTCGGCTCTGCTATTGAGAGAACGAAACATGAAAATAACATTGGTTAGCCAGCAGTTGCCTTACACTTAGCCTGTGAAAACCACAGCTGGCCAGGCTTTCAAGCTGATTGGCCAATATACACTCAGGTGTGAAAAGGTTCTGGCTCCATATTGCTTATTGAAAGAAATGCGACTAAGTGTCAGTTTTAAATTTTTAAATAAAAAAGCTTAAACACCAATAAAATCAAGAAAACATATCAGCCAGATGATTTGTAGAGGAAATTACAGAATCCAGAGTACATATAACAACAAAAAGTAATTACCTGTCAATTAGAGGAGCAGTGTTAATGACACTAATTGAGTCAGGCTGGATGTGTCCCATTCATAGGTTTTGATGTGTAAATGCAAATAAAAAAGGTGTGGGAAATCACCTTGGTATTATGTTAACCAGTTACCATCTTTATTCAAGCCCAAATTGATAGCGTCACACTTGTAAATGAATTCCAGTTCAGTAGCCTCTCTCTGTAATTGGTAATAAAATTCCTTTGTAGAAGAATAGACATTTTAAAATCCATTATTGAAAGTCCAGGGAGGTTAAAATGTTCCCCTACAAGTTTATGTGTGTTACCATTTCTGATGTCTGATTTGTGTCCATTAATCCTTTGTTGTAGAGACTGTCCAGTTTGGCCAATATACATGGCACTGGGGCATTGCTGGTACTTGATGGCATAGATCAAATTAGAATATGTGCAGTTGTATGAGGCCCTGATGTGGTGGCTTATGTGGTTAGGGCCTGTATTGGTTTCTCTTGTATAGATATGTGGACAGAATTGGCAACAAGGTTTGTTGCAGGGGTAGATTCCTGGGTGAGTATATCTATGGTGTGGTGTGGTGTGTGGCTGCTGGTAAGTATTTGTTTAAGGTTGAGGGGCTGTCTGTAGGCAGGGATTGGCTTGTCTCCCAATGTCTATGAGGGTGAGGGGTCATTATCCAGGTTGTAGATTGTCAATGATGCACTAGATGGGTTTAAGCTGGGGCTGTAGGTGATGACCAGTGATGTTTTGTTATTTTCCTTATTAGGGCCTGTCTTGAAGTAGGTGACTTCTGAATACTCATTTGGCTCTGTCAATCTGTTTCCTCACTCCCCCAGGTGGGTATTTAAGTTTTAAGAATGCCTGATAATGATTTTGTAGGTGTTTGTCTTTGGCTGTGGGATTGGAGATCTGGATGTATCTTAGGGGTTGGCTGTAGACAACAGATTGTGTGATATGTCCTGGATGCAAGCTAGAGGCATGTTGGTAAGAATAGTGGTCAGTAGGCTTCTGGTATAAGGTGGTACATATGTGACCATAATTTATTTGTGGGGAGGAAATGGTTAAAATCCTGGTGGAATTTTTTAAAGGTTTCCTTCTTGTAGGTATATAGGATGAAGATGTTATTAATGTAGCATAATTAGAGGATGGGTGCTAGGGACTGGCAGCTGAGGAAATGTTGTTCTAGGTCAGTCAGTTGGCATTTTGTGGGGCCATGCAGGTACCTGTAGCAGTGCTGCTGATTTGAAAGTATAAATTGTCCCCCAATTGGAAATGATTGTGGTTGAGGACAAAATCACAGAATTCAGTCACAGGTGTACTGGGGCACCATAAGGGATAGTGTTCCTGACAGCTTGTTGTCCAACCTTATGTGGAATGGCGGTGTAAAGAGCGTCTACATCCATGGTGGCCATGATGGTGTTTTTAGGAAGATCACCGATGCTCTGTAGTTTCCTCAGGAAATGCCGGTAGTATAGAGTCTGAGGAGAAAGTCCATATAGTTGGATAATCCTGCTGTAAGGGTGTCAATGTCTGAGATGATGAAATGTCTGAGATTTCCAGGTTCATAGATCTTTCTTGGTCTTGTTTGCAGATCTGAGAAACACATATAGATTAATTTGCTACACTTCCTTCATAAAGGAGCATTCCTGTAGACTAGTGACTGGCAGTTTGAGTGTCAGCATCACATCACATCACATGCTGCTAGGGAAGACTGTTAGCTGTGTACATGTGTGTATGCACATACACTAGGAACAGGCGATCAAAGATTCCCCAGAGGCAACAAGCCTGCTTGGGCTTGCATGCATACCAAATCCTACTATATAGTTATGCTTAAAATGCAAAATTAAACATACATTAAAATAAACTGCTCTGCACAGCACAAACTGTGCATGGACTAGCCAACCTGAACTAGTTTGAAGGCAGCTAATGGGGGTAACAATAGCAGAGACGCTAGAGCAGGGTGGATTTCAGCATGAGCAATACAGGCATAGCATAGACCCTGGTATGTGCTCAGCTTGGACTTGTTACCCAAGCCAGCAGGAGTCAAGCTAGCTTGGTTATATAGACCAGCCAGTGCACAGCTCTTACTGTGTAGGCAGAAATGTAACCCATGCTAGTCCAGGGTGGCTCTTTGTCTCCCTCTTGGGGCTAGATGATGCAAAATGATTTGTGCCATAGTCTGAGGTTAGCACAGAGATTCCCAAACTTCATCGCACCACAACCCCCTTCTGACAACAAAAATTCCTACATGACCCCAGTTGGGGGTGGGGACTAAATCTGAGCCCAGCCAAGCCCCATAACTCATGATGGAGGGGGAGGGGCACAAAGCCCAGTCAGGGGGCTTCAGCCCCAGGAAGAGGGCCTATCAAAGCCAGTCTTAGGGGCGGGCAAGCCGGGCGGTCGCTTGGGGCTGACATTTTCAAGGGGCCACCAACAGAGCCCGATGGAAGCCCACTTGGGACATGCAGCAATTAAAGGGGCCACAATTGTGGCCCGACCTCCGACGCCCCCCCCTTTTTTTTTTTTTTTTTTTTTCTGCTCGACAAATTCTCCCTAGTGGTGGCCCAGGGCTGCCAATTGGTTAGGACTGGCCCTGGGGCCTATAACCTAAACTCCATGACACAGGGTAGAAGTCCTCAGGCTTTGGCCCCAGATGCAGGGACACTATTTTGGGATGGTAGGGGGGGCAGTAGCTGTGTGCTCCAGGATGTGTCTTGCTTTTCATCCCATGCCTCAGACACCAAGGGAGTGAGGGGAAAGTACTTGCATTCCGTGCATGCCTCTCCTACATGGCTGGTGAAGGGAGCTTATCAGACAGGTGTGAGAGGCATGCACAGAATGCAGGCACTTTCCCCTCACTCCCTTAGCATCTGGGGAACAGAATGAAAAGCAAGCTGTGTCCCGGAGTGCATGGTGCTGCCCCTCCTACCATCCCAAAATCCTTGCCCAGATGGTAGAGCTTGGGCTTCAGCTTCAGCCCTGGGCCCTGGCAACCCCACTAAAACGGGGCCACTTTGGGATCTAGATCCACAGTTTGAGAACTGCAGAGTTAGCAGATTTGGCTCAAACAGTAGGGATTCATGCCTTAGCCTTAGACATTCTGGGTTCACTCCCTGCAGATAACCGAGAGTGTCATAACATTAATTAAACTCTCCTCTAGAGCCAGACAATCTTGTTCATATTTGTTGTACTTCTCTGAAAAGCCCCATTGGATTTGTGTAGCCTTTTCAGTACTTAGATACAGTGATTAAAAGGCACTAAGATAGTCAATCATTCTCCGGCATTAAATCATCTTTTAAAAGTACGCACTGCTGCTTTGGCATTGGGCTTGTTCTGCACAATCTCACCCATGAATGGAGGACACTGGAAATGGCACCTCATACAACACGTAAACACCTTCAGTTTCTCTAAGAACTCGATGTGCACTGCAGAACATTTGAATGTGCAGAATCATTCTCAACTACATTCAAAAGTTTGCTGGTACAAAAATAATCCTGCACAATGAAAAATGTACGGAATGCAATAGCTTTTTATTGTATGCAAAAGGTTGTTGATTAGGGAAATTTGAGAGCTGACTTCAAACTCCTGCACTTTAGCTGCAGCTTATGACATTTTATTGTCTATTTATGGCAATATTTTATTCTGAACATGCTTAAGGAGTAAATAGCTAAATGGTGAAAATAATCTGACCAACAGTCTGCGGCTATCTGAACTGCTATTTATCTTCAAAGAGCTAGTCAATTTCTGGCAGACCAGCATTATGTAAAATGTTTTACATAATGTTAGTTTTACTTGAAAATTGGTGGTAGAGCACCCACTCTAAATCTTTCCTAGACACTTTAGAGCAAAAGGTTTGCAGCTTTCAGTCATGTATTAATTTCCCTGCCTCTGGAAAAATTTAGAGTTGATTGAGTTCCAGAATATTTGGTTATAAACAGGGCTGTGCTGAAATTTGGATGCAAAGGAGATAAGTGTTACACATTTACAGCAGTGGCTGATTCATCTGAAATATGCAGAATATGCTGTTTCTTCAAATCATGTGTAGGCATCAGCCAGCCTTCTCTAGGCTAGATTTGATGATCTCAAGCTTGTGCACAGTTCAGTGTGTGGAAACGATTTGCTGTTGTGTTTCATAACACTCAAGGAGATTGCTTGTCTTTAGGCAATATGTGGTATTTTTAAAACAAGAAACTGGAGTCTGAGTAGATGTGACAACCAATGATGCACCAAGGCCTGGACATAAAAGCTATTAGTGCTGTGTGCCAATCATTCAGTCTCTTCTGTTTCAACACACATACCCTGCCGTAGAGATCTACTATCTGTGCAGGCACTGCAAATATACTAAACAATGAGGCTTTGTTTCCGGGGGGAAAATATAGGTGAAAGATGATGAACTCTGCTTTAAAGCCTGTCAATGTCTTTTCCCCCATTATTTTTTTGATACAAAAGGTTCCGTTTCATATTGAAAGCTATGGAGGCTGAAATCTTTAATTCATCCAACTCTCTGATAGTCCAAGGTTTGGCAGTTATGGCTTTCTCCCTCCTGCCTCCTGTGGCTCAAGACAGAAGACTATCTTCTGTGGGGTGGGAGTGGCCATTACCATGCAATTCCTGGCCTCTCTGCAGAGACTGCCAACAAGTAAACAAAGGTGCCTTTGTCTGAACTACATTCTCTAGTAAAGGTTCACAGAGCTCATCATCCATGCTACAAGACATGGGCTACCTCGCCCCAGCTGAAGAAATCTCCCTATAATACAGGGAAAACTGGATATTCATGGCTGGAGTACCCTTTCTCTTTTAGCATCTCAGCAGCAGCAATTTCAGTCTATAATACAGTGAAACCTTTGTTATCCGGCACTCTGTTAACCAGAAAACTTTGTTAACCGGCATTGCCCCCAGCCACAATACTGTCACATCTTCAGGCACACAGGCCGGGCTTGGTTTACAATGATTGGCTTAACAATTTTTTATTTAAGAAGTACTAATCATCTTTAACTCAAAATAGAAATGTGAGAGCAACAGCCTCACACTACAAAACTACCAATATTAAAAACTTGAGTTTTACTGTTATTGTCCATTGGTTTTTCCTAGGTTGATGGGACCCTCAGATAGCTGGACTTTTTAGATAACCAGAACGCCCTAATCCCTGAGCATGCCAGATAACACAGGTTTTACTGTATGTGTTTCCTGGGTCAGAAATTAGAATCTGTCCTTTGGAATTCTAACACATACATGGAAATCAATCCGTCGAACCTTTCCTATAAATTAGTTCTGCATAGCAATTAAATGTTTTCCACAGTTAAGCTTCGCATTCATAAATTGCTCTTCAAATTACAGGACTTGGTGAATGTGGTAACACTTGAAATTAGAAGACTTGCTGCTGTGGAAATTCTATGACGTGAGGCAGAGCTTGTTTTAAGAGAGATGTAACCCTTCAACTAGGGTCTCTCAAACACCACGGTGATTAGTGCTCTTAGAAATGTTACAAAGCAGCATTTCTCAATTTCAGGTTGGCAGCTCCTTATTCAAATTCAAATGACAAGAGAAAATGTTCAGTGCCTTTCATGATACCCTGACGGTTGTGTCCTACCCATTGAGGAACAATGTTATAGGAATAAGGCGAGTGTAGCTAGAATGTGATCCTTCTGGTATGGCTACTAATTCAGTTATTGCAAGGCTCTGGCAGCAAAACATAGCATGTTATCAGCATGGCAAGAGTCAATGGAGGAGACCAAGAATACATAGCTGAGATGCTACAACATGTGCTGTTGCTGTTATTGCATGGCTGCCTGCCCATTTGAATTTCAGTTGTCTATAAATGGAGGATCAGAGCAAACCTCTCAAGGTGTGCCATATTTCTCCTCCTTAGCAAACTGGATGCTGGACCACGCTCCATTTAAGTATCTGAAGGCTGAACTAAGTTATACCAGATGCCTATGGTGTCAAGGAGTTGTTACAGCAGTCAGGAGTAACCAGGGTTCAGAAATGCCCAGAAAATATCCAGTTAATGCAAGCCAAAGGGAGTGAGAATGTGTGAGAAGCGCTGAGATGGTTCTAGGCCACTGAAGATCTTCTTATGCCTAGGGTGAGAAGTTCTTCTTGTGGACACTAAGGCTACGTCTACACTGCAACGCTATTTTGGGATACCGGAGGTATCTTGAAATAGCTATTCCATGTCTTTAAATGCACCTGTTATTTCGAAATATATTTCAAAATAATGGGCGTGCTATTCCGGCATCCCTGTAGCCCTTGTTCCATGAGTGTTAAGGGACTTGTTGGAATAGTGCTTTATTTCGAAATTACCTCGAAATAAGCTACGCAATTTGCGTAGCACAAATTACGTAGCTTATTTCAAGGTAAGGGTACAGTGGAGATGCACCCTTACATTGGTTTTATGACAGCAGTATGCTAATAGAACAGCACACAGCTTCCCTACCGCACTAGAGGAAATGAGCCTAAATATTTTGTGAGCTACTTATAGATGTTGTGTGTTCACTGTCACAGTATGACTTTTAAATCTTCTTTTTTGAGTCTGACATTTTTTAAAGCTGGACAGCTTGAGCTGGGAAGATGTCTGCTCCTTTGCTTCCACCCTTTGATTTGTTCAATTCTCTTCCCCTTTGCAACTCAGTGTATCATTTCCATCTAATTACAAATAAACACAATGGAGGTCAGGCATTGCAAAAACTCTAACCTTTAAGAGGAGGAAAAGGAGCCAATAATCAGTTTGCATGTATGCCAGCCTTCTGTAAGGGCTTTTCTCAAGCTCAGCAGGGGAAATGAGTTTCAGACTGACTGTATAATCAGTGATTCTCCATAGCCATTGAAAAAGGGCAAATGGAGTTAAACATCCAAATTAAAAAATGCAGATGAATGGGCCACAAAGCGCAAAACTATCCATCGAGAAAAGTAGCTGTACATAAACAGCTATCCATGCAAACCCTTCGCTTTGCAGAGAACATGGCTAGTGTATATCATATCAGATGAAAAAAGAGAAGACCGTTGAGCCAAGTAAATACTGCTGCTCTTCTGGTTAAGTGTAAAATATCTCTAAGCTCATCAGGCTATGTAATAAAGGGTATTATTTTTTATAAATGAAAACATCAAAAGTCCAATGTGTGGGTACACTAGTACAATAGAAATTGTGCCTCTGGTAACAGTGTGCTTTATATTCTAGTCACAGCGCACAAGCAGTTTATTCTGGAGTTCATTCTGAGAAGGTAATGACAAGGAAAATGACAAAGAAAACTGTTACTGACCATTAGTGAGCAATCACTCTGTCATATTACCAAGATAATTTAGATAAATGTGGGGTTTAGCTGTCTCCAAGGGAGACTGGATGCTGATCTCTTAGATACTGGCAGCTTTTAAAAGCTTTTCCTTTTGATGAATATATTTTTCCATCTTGTTCACATAGACTAGTCTCCTATCTTCCTGATGGAAATAGTAATAGCCTATTTCACTGGTGTCATTTCCCCCTCAGTTGTGTGGTGCACAAAGCCAGATAGTTTTGCAGCAAATATGGAAAGCTATGTTTGGAAACATAAGGTATTTAATAAATGTATGTAGAGCATACCATGTTTTTCTTCAATTGGCTTCTATTATTTTAGCAGCTGCTAATTATGCAGTGTTGATATTTAGAGAAATGGTAACAGATTTATCTGTTCCATCTGGATGATCAGGCTTTTAAAGCATGTCCTCCTACCAGCATTGGTCTTATCACTGCCTAGGTTTGGTTTTGTTTTGTAGATATATCAGGTTAAATGAAAAGGTGAAGAATTTCAACCAAGACAACTGAGAATATTACTTTGTATTTTGAAGATTTTTTTATATATATATTTCTGGCTTGCAGTGAGTGACTAGCAACTGATTGAATGGGATAATCTGGACCTCTTTTGATAGTGGCTGCCAATTTGTCTTCCAGAATCTAAGCTGTTGTTTAAAAAAAGGCTCTAAATCTTGAACGTGAACATGAGTGTCACCAATGGAGGAATGTCAACTTGAGTCTGCAGAGAGCCTGAACTAACAGGGGCCTCATTCAGATCAATGGGTGTTATCTCTGAAGCCTATTTATGAGGACTGGGACTGTCAATTATTGATAATCATTTTACTGTTGATCAAAGTAAATAAGAAATGATGGATAATCAGTGATAAAACCAAGATTACCATTCAGGGATCTCTGATTCATAGGTCTGTGCTTATTCTTCCTAATAAGAATACTTTGCCTTCTACAGCCTTGACTTCTGTGGAGTTGCACCTGTTGAAAGCAGAGCTGTCTTTTTCCCACTGATTCAGTTCTGAATAGTGATGACCTGAAGTAATCTATGAGAAGCATATTTTAGTATCTTGAGGCAGTGATGAACTTGCATCATCGTCATAACCCTTTCATTCACCTAACTTCAGGGTAATTACACTCATATGTCAGAAGGATACACTGTAGTACCAAAAATAGTGACAGTATTGTAGACTTTCTTTTGCAGTGCAAACTGTGAAAGATGTACTTGGGCCTAAATCTATATCCAATAATAGGGATTGGAGAGCAGAAAATTGTGAAAATGTTGGTGTAGCTAATTAGGGTAAATCCTAATCTTGTGATGTTCCCTCTCACAGCTTGTTTATATCTTGACCTGTACGGGTCTGAAGGGGGCAAAGAATTTTTGGTGCCTCCCAGCTACCCACCAATTTAGGGATTAGTCCCAACGATTGTGCTCACATGCTCTAAACACATGGTACACCAGTGAATACATAGTAATAAGTCTAATATTCTAGAGTTTATCTTCACTGATATTCTCCAAGATTTTGCTTCTCAGTTTATGTAGTGTTTTTAATTTGCTTTCAAACTTAAGATTTTCTATTTTCTAGACTATTCTCTAACAGAAGATGACATACAGGTTGGACGTCCCAGATCCAGCACCCTTGTGACCTGACTGGTCCTGGATGAGGGATTTTTCTGGATCAGGGAAGGTCATTTCTGGCCCCACTGCTGCCACCCCCTCACTCTCCAGCAGCTCAGCTGAGTCATGCACTGGTTCCCAGGACCCCCAGCAGCCCAGCTGAGATGCCCACCAGTTTTCCCGGCTCCTGCCTTTCTCCCTCTGGCCCTGCAGCCCAGCTGGGCTGCACATTGCCCCCATCCCCCGCAGCATGCCAGGACTCTCTGATTTTGGAACATCCATGGTCTTTCCGGACCACAGATGTTGCTGGATCAGAGAGTTCCGGTTTATAGACGTGCAACCTGTACTACCAAAATTGTAACAACACAGTTATTTCCATGGCAAAGGTCTGTTTTTGAAGAAGAAAGCTCTTAGTCAAACACAAATATTTCAATATTAGGAAAATATATATGAAGTATATTAATACAGAAAAATTTTAAGAAAGGATATTTGTGAATGTGTGTGTGTATAGAAGCTTTTCAGAATTTTTTTTAGGTAACTTTTCTATAGGATTCTTAAGCCTTCAGAAGAAAATGGGAGGAATGATATCCTTGCTGTAGAGTTCCCAGAGAATGGTGGTTTAAAAAAAAAAAATCCTCTACAAAACCATAGTGGTTTCATCCCTATTAAATTACATGACATTTCTTCCATAGGGGTTTTCATGTAAATGTTTTCCTCTCACCTCAAATTCTCCCCTTCCCCCCATTACCCATGTCTTTTTTGAAAATTATGTGTGATTTCACTATTTTTGCTCTGCCTGTAATCAGTGGATAAGTACATAAAAGGGATATTATGTGCTCTAGCAAATAATTCTCTTTTTAATTACCTGGCTTTTTATTTCTTTAATAGATTTTTATTTTCCTGAGTCTTTCCACCTGTTTAATTCACTGAAAGTGCAGCTCCTGCAGGAAAAAAGGCAAAAGGAAAAAAGAATTACACAGACAAAAAAAAAAAAAAACTGGAACCAAAAAAAGTGCTGATGAACCAGAATTATCCATGTAGTACTCTGCAAAGGTTTCAGGAGCTCTGATTAGACTGAATGACGGCTAAGAAACAATAAGGGAAAAACACAGTCCCAGCACAATTGAAGCAAACAGCAGCCTAAAGGCCAGCAAGTGTTTCACTTGCAATCTTAACATTCACAGAAGTTTACTATCCCAGCTGTGAAATGAATATGAATGTAAATACACAGGATAATATTTGGGCTTCTCAGCAATTCAATATGAGCAGTGTGGAATAGACATTTTGTGATATAACTGGGCCAGTTATCTAGGGATTGATGATGTCACTTTTACACAGGCTGACTAGGATCTTATTCTATGACTAGTCCCAATTATTTCAGTCTGAATATTAGCAAAAACTGTTCAGTCTGGGTGGCAGAATCATGCCCATGGTATACAGTTGAAATACACAGAAATAGACAACCAATACAATGGTTGGTTCTGCTTGCAGAGTTTATTGTTGCAGTGGGTAACATAATGTAAGAGACTTGACAAGTGATCACTTCTTTCACCTGTTTGCTTTTATTTTATTCAAAATAACCAGTTTTAAAAAGGGGAAGGATATTCATTTTTGAACATTGAACTGGAAATAGATTTCATGCTAAACATTTATTAGCTGTGTCATTGTGTAATTATATGTAGTAATTATGTAAGCCTGTGATGATGGATTGTTCATCTCACCCATGCCTATATCAGACTAATGTGGGTCAGGAGGAGCTAGTTAACCTGATATGATGCACCTGGAGGGAAACCAGGGTTTGATAAAGTCGACTGGCAGATGAAGCCCAGCTGGAGGAGGATTATAAAACAGGAAGTGAGAGCAGGAAGAGGGCTGCCTGCAATCTCTAGAGGGGAAGGGAGTTGGAGGAAGTGTAGGGGAAGAGTAAGCCCTGGGATCCTGTCCTAGACTAGGGAGTCTGGCCAGATTCCAAGGAGGGTGATGTAGCCCACAGGGAGCAGAGGAAGCTCTGAGGCCAAACCCAAAGGCAGACAAGGAGACAGGCAGGTAGTGCGGGCAGTAGCTCAGGGAAATATCAAAGGGGTTTGAGACTAAACAGACCTGAATTTCTAATCATAGATTCTCTGGAGTAGTCGGTGCACATTGGCTCCCCAGCCTGCCAGTGGGAAAGTGGCATAGGATAGGACCTGGAGACGTGGAATGGCAAACTGCCAGAAATGGCTGATGGCCTCCTTGTCTAGTGGGACTTTGTTACCCCAGAAGAAGAGGACTACATACAGGGACCCCACATGAGAGGAGAAAGGGTACACTTTACCGGAGCCCAACCCAGGATGCAATGGCCATTATTATGAGACTAACTTGTAGCTTATGCTTAAGGTACTTGTAGGAACTTATTTCCCTATATGTCTGTATCTATTGTCCAAATATTGAAGGTTTGCTGGTGCTAATCAGAAGGGCTACGTCTACACTGGCGCAATCTCGTGCAAAAACTCTTTAGCGCAAGCGTTCTTGCGTTAAAGTAGTTGCGCAAGAGAGCGTCTACAGTGGCCAGGGCTCATCATCAGAGAGACGCACAAGAGAGCGTCTACATTGACGGGACGCTCTTGTGCAAAAGCCTGAGCCCGGAACCACTTTGGAGAGGGCAAAAGGGCACCAGGACTTTCCAGAGGCGGGTGCTGGAGTTCCTTTGAGACACGTGCTTAAAGGGATCTCCCCGGACAGCCGTTTCTCTCCTGCTGCATGCTTTAGTACCTCTTGCAGGGACTGACAGCCATAGCAGTTCTAGTTGTGGTTGCCCTCTGCCTTCTTGGACACCACAGCTTGTGCCTTAGTGCCTTTTGGTGATTTTTTGCCGTCACCTCTTTTGCTGTGCTATGGAGCCAGGGGTGGCCTTGTGCCTGCTCTGGCCCCTTCCGGCCATCTTGGAGTGCCTGCAGCTGCTGCTTCATGCTGCTGCACTCCTCATCCAGGACCTCGAGGTGCAGGTCGCTCTGGACTCCCTCACCATGGAGATGGTGTCGTCCCTGTGGCATCCCCACCCTACCGTGGAGTGGCCATTGTGGAGACTGGTGGGACTGGCTGGTCCTGGGGCAATGGGGCGACCAGCAATGGCTCTGGAACTTTCGGATGCAAAAGCAGACGTTCCTGGAGCTATGTGCCTGGCTTGCCCCTGCGCTCCAGAGAAGCACCACCCAGCTGCGGGCACCCATCCCCGTGGACAAGAGGGTTGCCATCTCCATCTGGAAGCTGGCCACCCCGAACAGCTACTGATCGGTGGCACACCATTTCGGGGTGGGCAGATCGACCATCGGTGCCGTCGTCATGCAGATAAGTCCTGGGCGGGGAGGGCTGCACTCCATGCCCAGGGGAAGGCAAGACTTCAGGCTGGGGCAATGGGGAGAGTGGGGGATGCCCCGCCACCCAGGAGTTTGGGCCATCCCTCCCTCACACAGGCCTGCTAGTGGGGGGGGGGAGCATGGGGCGAGGGGGCCCTGGTGTGTGTGAGGACAGAGGGCATCACGGGGGGGGGCAACCCCCCAAGGGAGCATGCACTCACCCTGCCTTATGTAATGCATTCCGCTGTGTTTCTGTGCACCCTTCTGCAGGCCGTCCATGCCATCAATGACGTCCTGCTCCAGTGAGTCATCCGCCTGCGGGACGTGGATGCAACGGTGGCCGGCTTCGCTGCCCTGGGTTTCCCCAACTGTGGGGGAGCCCTGGATTCAACCCACATCCCCGTCCGTGCCCCGGAGCATCGAGCGGCCCATTTCATCAACCACAAGGGGTACTTCTCCATCGTGCTCCAGGCCCTCGTGGACCACCGTGGCCGCTTCACGGACATTTATGAGGGCAGGTGCGGCAGGGCACATGATGCCCACATACTACGACACTCCGGCCTGTTTTGCAGGCTGGAGGCAGACACTTTCTTCCCCCAGCAGGAATTTACTGTTGGGGACGTGCCCATGCCAACGTGTGTTGTGGGGGACGCGGCCTACTCCCTGCTGCCCTGGTTGATGCGGCCCTACACGGGGCAGACAGACCATGACCGGGCACGATTCAACGACCGCCTCAACCAGGCCCGCAACCAGGTCGAGGGTGCCTTCGGCCGTCTGAAGACCCGTTTTCTTTGTTTGCTCACCCATCTTCAGATGGGTGAGCAGAACGTACCTGAGGTAGTGGCCGTGTGCTGTGTGCTCCACAACATCGTGAAGCGGAAGGGGAAGGCCTTCTTTCTGGCATGGATGGCAGGCGAGGGCCAGGCATTTGAACAGCCCCCGCACAGCTGCCATCCGCCAGGAGCACCATGATGGGGTGCGCATACAGGAGGCCCTGACGGATATGTTCTCCCAGGCCCCACAGTAGGGTCGCCTCTGTCTCCCTTTACATCTCCCTCCCATCCCCATCCCTTCCCTCCCCCCCCCCCTTCCCTCCCAATAAACAACACAGTTTTTTGTGGAAAACAACACATTGAACTTTTTATTAACAATGGGGATGTAGGGTGGGAGGAGGGAGGGGGTGCTGAACTGGGAGGGGGAGGAGGGAGCTACTGGTGGGAGGGGTGGCCCCTGCAACCGCCTCTGCGGGGGTGGACAACTGCATGGCATTCAGGCCACATGGGGGCAGGCAGCACGGGGAGGTGGGCAGAATGGGGTGCATCAGGAGGAGGCATGGCGGGAGCAGGAGGGGTAGCAGGAGGGGGCACGGGCATTGGCATGGGAGGGATGGCAGGTGCATGGGGCAATGCCATCCCATAGTGCACAGCGTGCGCGGTGAGGGCAGTGACAGTATCACACACGCGGTCACACTGAGCCTGGAAGCGCCCCCAGGCCTGCTTGTGCCACTCCAGGCCGGCATCAACCCATCGTGTGATGGCCGCCTCGATTCTCTCGACAGCCTGTACGTGGCACTGGAGGAGTTGGTCCCACTACCGGCTTGGTGCCTGGCCGGTTGGGGGTGCTGCCACTGCTGCAGGGCTAGAGGGTCCCTCGTTCCTGGCTGGTCCTGCTGCAGGGAACAGAGGAAAGGATGGGTCAGTCAGGCACCCCTGCCCACCGTCCCTGCACCCTATACCCTCCGACCTGAGCCCAGGTGACACCACAGTACTGTTGCTTGGGCCCACTCGTTCCCCCCCGTGTTGTATGTTTGCATACAGGACTGCCCCCGGAGTAGGGTGCTCCTCCATGGATTGTAACCACTAGTCTGTGTCCTGGCCCCATGGCATGTGTTGTGTTAACCTGTGGAACTTCCTGCCGGGGAGGCTGTGAGGCTTTGGACTAATCAATGGCATTTGACGGGGAGCAAAATGAATCCCCACAGTGCCTGGGAGCACAATTGGCAGACATGGTCTTGGCTCTCAGATCCTCATCACGTGGTATCCCCTGGACAGAACCAGGGCTGACTGGGGAGTGTACCATCCTTGCAGCAAAACTCAGGCAGCCCTAGGGCCGGCCTGAGCGCTTTCCCCCTCCCCCTCCCGCTAGCCCTCGCACACATAGCCCAAGGACATGTGTGGCTGCAGTGGGGACTTCCCGCGGGGGGGCAGGCGAGGGGCTCAGTGGGGGCCGTGCTCACAGGGCTGTGTTGCTGCAGTTTTCCCAGGAGCAGCTGGCTGTGTCACACAGCCAGGCATGACAGTGTATTGTCTGTGTGTTGCACCCTTCAGGAGGTGTGGGGTCTGGCCTGAGCCCCTGGGGCCTTGGCTGGTTCCAGCCAGCATCCACCCTTCCCCCCTGGTCCGGACGTGTGCAAGCAGCACAGTCCCAGGCATGCCCTGGAGCTGCCAGCCGTGTCCACGTGCTGCTCAGTCACCAGGCTGCACGTGGTTGCACGTGCTGCATACTGGTACACAGCGTGCAGCTCACGCTGCCTGAGTGACGCCCTCCCCCTCCCCCTCCCCCCCCGGGCACCTGGCTCCCCGCCCTTGTGAGTACAAAGTGCAACACTCACCAGAGGATCCTTCCCCGGCCCCCGACGACATGCAGGGTGATGGTGCTCCCCTGGTCGTCATCTTCCTCCTCCAACCTGGCAGGCATCTCCGCCTCGTCCCCCACCTCACTGTGCCTGGTGATGGGGGGGCGCCTACTGGTGTCCACGGGCACCGAGGGTCCCTGGGGTGCCATCTCACCCAGGATGGCATGGAGGCGGTCATAATGGAGGCAGCTGCCAGCTCCTGCCCGCTTGTCTGGACATAGCACAGGTGCAGCTCCTTGACTTTAGCCCGGACCTGTTTGAGAGTCCGGGCTGGATGTCCCTGGTGGGAGAGCGCCTGGGCCATGCGGTGGAATATGTCCGCGTTCCTCCGACGGGCACGGGGGTCATGAAGGGCCTCCTCGTCGGCCCAGAGGTGCAGTAGGGCCTCAATCTCTGCTGGGGATCAGGATGGGGTGTGCCTCTTCGTGCCCCTTGGGGCCTCCTGCGCTGGGGGTGTGCGGTTGCTGGTGCCCCCCTGGAGCGGCCATCCCGGTGGTGCTGGTGGCTGGAGCAGAGCAGAGCCGTGCGGAAGAGCTCGGTGGCAGAGGTGCTGCTGCCACGTGGCCTCTGCAGGCTGCGTGGGCCTTTAAGGGGGCTCGGGTTACCAGGAAGTCTGGAGCTGTTGAGTGCACATACGGAGCATCCAAGCGGCCACTAGGCCTTTTTTCCATTTGGCCGGTTCTTGCGCAAAATCTCTTGGCTGCCTGTCTACACTGGCCTCTTGTGCAAGAACAGTTGCACAAAAGGGCTTCTTCCTGAGTGGGAGCGTCAGAGTTCTGGTGCAAGAAGCCCTGATTTCATACATTAGAACGTCAGTTTACTTGCGCATGAACATGCGGCCAGTGTAGACAGGCAGCAAGTTTTTGCGCAAGAGTGGCTGCTTTTGCGCGAGATCGCGCCAGTGTAGACACAGCCAAGCAGTGTTAGAGAAGTCTCAAGCAACATTTTGAACAGTAAGTTTCTGGGCCTGCTGGCCCAGCCCAGGCCCTCCTCTAGAACAGGGAGTGGGGACTTGTGCAGTTAAAGTAGGACTTGTCATTTTGAGATGGAGACAGAAAGATATGTGTTCCTTGGTGGGACATGGTCTATCATATCAAGAACTACCAGTCCCAGAGTTCCTTGTACATATAGGCAGGAGGGAGGGACAGCTGGTGGGAGAAGCAAAGCACAGCACCATAAGACAGTGGCGAGCCAGTACTGCTGCTTCTTCTGGTAGGATTTGTAGGCCCAACATATACCTGGGGTTATGTTGACACTACAGGCTTCTTGTGCAAGAAGCTTTTACGGAAGAGACCTTCTACAAAAACTTCTTGTGCAAGAGAGCGTCCACACTGCAAAAGCGCATCAAAAAAGTGATGTGCTTTTGTGCAAGAAAGCATCCACACTGCATGGATGTTCTCCCGAAAGAAAGCGCTGATAACTATCCACAGAATGGCCACCAGGGCACCTGTGCTTTTTCTTCTTTCCTGTTTTTGCGCAAAAACACCCTGTTGCCCGTCCACACACCTTTTTGCGCAAGAGTACTTGCGCAAAAAGGAGTTATTCCTCGTAGAAGGAGGAATACCTACACCGGAAAACCCCCTCTGTTCTTTCGTTTTACTTGAGGTGTGGATGCGCTGCGAGTTTTTACGCAAAAACAGCCATCTGTAGTGTAGACCTAGCCTAAGTGTCTAATTCACTCATATTCACACACACATCATACTGCCATGCCTGATGGCAGCTATAAATACTAATCAGGCAGCCAGAAAGGTAAGACAGTAAAAGAAAGGGAAATAAAAGAAGCTAACAGACAACAATCTATCCTCCAGTTTTTCAAATCAGACAAGGCCTTTCTATAGTCAGGTAATATACTAACTAGGGAAGCGGATGAACAAAATCAAGATGAAAATTATTTCAGCATAGAAACTGTCTATAGCACTGGCAATTGATGAACAAGAAAAGCTGCCAGAACATGCATCATGTGACCCCAGTCTAATGCTTGAAGTTAGTCAGCATTAGCATCACCAGATGCAGAAAGATTACAAGAAGCAGGGAAGAGTAGTGCTACACTGTCTGATTCTTTTCTTTTCAAAGATCCAGGAATGTGGCCTGAAAATATACCAGATCCTATACATCAAAAAATTGTTCTGTCTGGTGCCTGGACTTTTGAAGAAATGCAAAAGTTAGCAAAGTCAATGCCAAAAGATGTTGATGGGCATAATTTTCCTGAATTTCTTCTCATATGTAAGACTTCCACCAAGAGAGAAAGATACCAAGAGACTGGCTTATCTGGCATGCTACCACCCAATCACTGTGTTGTTTTCCATGCCAGCTATTTCCTGAAGGGAAGCATAAACAACACAGTATGCTAGCAAAAAATGAAGGCTATTCACCAATTATGAAAAAAATGGCATAAACTATATATTAAACTTCCTGAACATGAAACAAGAATAGAACATAAAATTTGCTACTACCAATGGAAGCAAATACAGCAGTCAGTGTCAGGTGGACATGGAGTAGACAGTGAGATTCAAAAGCAAATATTAACCAAAGCTACAAGATGGGAAAAAATATAGGAAAGTTTGTTGGATGTTACATAAGTTCTTACTTCGCAAGGTTTCGCATTCCAAGCAGATAATAATAGGTGACCCACACAATGGCAACTTTCTTGGAACTTCTGAGATTAATCACTTGTGATTCTTTGGCTAAACTCAAACAGAATCAAACAGAGGGCAGAACAATGAAAAGACAGGCTCATTATCTCTTCTGGGAGAGTCGGAATGAGCTTATTGAATTATGTGGTAAGAAGATGCAGAAGGCCAACCTTGTAGAGAGAGGAAAGGCCATTTATTTTTCTATCACACGTGCTCCTACTCCTGATGTCTCTCACCATGAACAACATGGGTTGATATTGCAATTTGGAGATCACAGCAAAGACAGTGGTACATTTAACATTAAAGAAAGGTTTCATGAATTTATCAACTTTGATTTTAAAAAAAGAACAGATAGCTGAAATGCTAAATGGCACTTTGAAGCATCATAGCATTTCTTGGGTTGACTGTAGAGGTCAAGGATTTGATAATGGCTCTAATATGTCAGGGAAAATAAAAGATGTTCAGGCCTGCATTGAGTCCAAAAATGAACTTGCTGTGTATTCTTCTTGTGATTCCCATTCACTATATCTTATAGAGAGGTTGATGCTCTTGCAGCCTGTACTGAAATATTAACATTTTTTTATTGTGTTCAGCTACTTTTTGCATTTTTCAATGCTAGCCTTGTGAGAGAGAAGATTATAATGGATAGATACACTGCTCATTCAACTCTCAGTCCACATTCCGGATGCATAGGCTGATGCTGTCTATCCACTCACAAAGAATCGTCCAGGTCTTCTGGAAACACTGGAATGTGCTCTTGAATTAAACTTGATACATGAAGCTCGTTCACAGGTAGAAGCACTGAAAAAGATACTTCAGCTCATTTTTATGCCTTTGGATGGCTAGCTTCTGGTACAAAGTTCTTTTGGAGTAGTGAAGACAGAAACCAGATTTTACGAGCCAGAGGAATTTCTTTTGAATCAGAGGTAGCTCTCATTGCTGATATTATTGAAGATATAAAACAACTTACAGATTAGGGGCCCATTTTACAGGAAGCATGTCTTGCAGCAGAAAACATGGGAATTTTAGCACAGTTGCCAAAGAAGAGAAGAATGAAATGGAAAAGATTTCATGATGAGATCTCTGAGCCTGAGGGATCATGTTCTACCATTGCTGAAAATGAACCAGAGTCTTTATCGGTGTTTAACCTATTGGCACGGGCGGATATAGGGCAGGGCGAGCGGGGGCGGCCGCCCTGGGCCCCGCGCTTCAAAAAGCCCCGTGCATGCGCCGTGGCAAAGGGGGGCCCCGCAAAATTGTGCTGCCCTGGGCCCCGCAAAAACGGTCATCTGCCCCTGCCTATTGGGCTACAGGAAAGGGATCAGATGAGTTGGCACTCACTGATGTATGGGCCTGCAAGTTATCACAGAAATGGTGTAAGCGCCCACAGCTAGTTTTGTGTTTCTTCTAGTGGTGCACATCTGCACATACCTCAGTGCACATAACAAAATTAATTCTACCCCATGGATGGAAAAAATTAGAGGAAACATTACCATAGGATACTGTAGTTTGGCCCTTCCCAAACTGAGCAATGGCTTCTTGGGGAGCCAAGAAAAGTTCATGGGAGAGTCATGAATGTTAACTATGTTGAGTATAGTGTTGTCCACATATTTTGCCACCTGCTGTTTTATAAGACCAGAGTAAAATGATCAAAGTGCTTTTAGAAAACAAATGCTAACTCATTTGTCTAGATTGTAATCCCATTTTGATTAATACTTTCCTGGAGTTGAACATTAATCCCCAGGTACCGATTGGGTTTGTAACCTCTTCTCAGTAATAGATAATTCCATGCCAACCTTAAGTGTATCTCCTTAAGAAAATCTCTTGGAATTGTCAAGTGATCCTATACTGAAAACGAAGTTTTTAAATCTAACAAACAAATGATTATGAATTTCTGTTAAAGGAGAGTACAAAGAACTCCGTGATTGAGCTGTGAAAGTGCTGTTGACATTCACTTCAGTTTATTGCTGAGTCTGCATTATAAGCAATGATTTATATGAAAACTAAACATAAAAATGCTTTGAGCTTGGAAAACAACATGCATCTGGCATTATTAGCGATTCAGCCAAACCTGGTGCAGCTATGCTGTTTCAAACAGATCAATTCGTCTAACTAAAATCTTAGGCTGTGTCTGAACATGCCAAACCTCCCTCCCCTCTATTTTCAAATTATAGTTTTTAAAATCTGGATTAGATCAGAATATATAATTAAACAAACTGCAATTGAAATAAATCACAAAACAGTCAGAACTCTTGAAGTTAGTGTTCTGAACTCTTGAAACTAGTGTTAGTAACAAATATGGTATTTGGTTGTGAGAAGCCAGCGATTTTTAAAAAATATGTAAAAGAAGCACAGTGATAAAAATTGGGGGAACCACAGCTGTAGACAATTAGCCCAATGATTGTCTTTGTTGAAAGAGAAATAACAGTTTGTGACAGCTGGTGCAAATTCTCTGTACTCAAGTCTAAAAATGAAGTAGAAAAAAAGCTGTCAATACACAACATATGTTAATATTACAAATGTCCATAAACTTCAGAGGATTCCTACTGGGGGTTCCAGAACACAGGAGTTGTTTTAGATAAAACAAAAAATTACACATTAACCTGTATGGCTTCATTTCCACAATAACTAAGTCCTTCCATCTTTAATGTATTTATTTTCACAGCAGACGTCTGAGGGAGAATGGTGTTGTTACCCCTACTGCACTGATGGAGAACTAAGGCAAAGAGAGATTATGACTTGCCCAAGATCACATCCAACTTTCCTGAGTCTCATGGAAGTGCCATAACCACTGAACACAGAATCATAGAATCTTCTGTAAACTAAATAAACCCAAATCCTTCAGCCTCTCCTCATAAGTCATGTGCTCCCACCACTTAATCATTTTTGTTGCCCTCCGCTGGACTTTCTCCAATGCATCCACATCCTTTCTGTAATGGGGGCCCAGAACATCCATCTGTAGGTATATTTATAATAGGACTTTGTTTTGACTGAATTTTGAGAGAGAACGGGTCCAAACCCTGGATCAGAACTACAGAACCTGCAATATTCAAGTTTCTAATTTAGAATTAGTCTATTTCTAAAACAGGACAAATTCAGAGCCCCCCAACATTTGGTACACCCCTTCTCCCACACATGCTAAGGCCTTAATTTAAAGCCAGGATTGATCTACAACATGTAAGCTGGGAAATCTTCAGAAATGTCACACAATAGACTATCATTTAACTTTGCAGGACTACTTCAGTATCTAATATTTATAGATGAAAATAGAGTGCCCATGTTCTTGAGCTTATTGGATTGTAACTTCAAGAGTAAGGAAAACGTCTCACGTTCAATGAACTGTGAAATATACTTAAAATATAGTTTTAATTATTCTAGGCTAAATCTTAAAACGCCATTCTCCATTCATCAGAAATGCATGAGATAAAGCTTGGCCCCAGTTCTTAGTTATTTATTATTTGTATTACTTTAACATGTAGGAGCTAAGTCATGAACCAGGACCTATCATGTTAGACACTGTACAAACACAGAACAATAGTTGGTCCCTGCCTCAAGGTGTTTACAATATAAGACAAGAGACAACAGATGGATACCGACAAACAGGGAGAAGAGGAAAACAGTGAGACCATATAGATCAGCATAACAAGTTGTGATGTCAGCACACCACCAGTCTATTTGTTGTCAATTTTTTCATATGTGTACCTCTTCCCCCCCACTCTTCCCCCCCTTATTTTCTGGTGTTCACCAAAAACCGACCCTTTACTGCTGTAATTAAAGCTGCTGTTAGTACTTGTTCTGAGTTGATAGGGGAAGCATTCCTAGTTAAGGTGGCAGTATAGAGGCTTCAGTGACTACAACAAAGTGTTTGCCGCCAGTCTGGTAAATGCGCATCTCTGAAAAATTGCCTAGGCACATTTGAGAAAATTCTTGCAGAGAACCTACAGGATTTGGTGTCAACTACTTCTGCATATTAGATGGAGTGCAGGAAGATGTTATTAGCTATGTTTAATAGCTGTTTTAAAGCTGTTGCAGAAGGTATCATTAGGATCAGATGTTCCTGTATGTACACATAAACACCTGTAGTTAGAAGCTGGAAGCTCCTACCTACCCAGTAGTTAGTTCTGTCAGGAGTACCAAACTTGTAGCCATTTTGAACACCAGTCAGATCCAGTCCAATACTACAGGGAGCAGGTAGAGCTGCCAGGATAACCCAGAATGAATCAGTGGGTTGGATCTCCAAATAGTTTCCTGTAATTTTACACGTTAGTAGGACCAAGATTTGGAAATACCATAAAGGAGGAATTGTAGACTGGTGACCAAATGTCTCTGCATGGTATTACCATGTGAGCCTAACAGCTACAGCAGTTACCAGTTTTTCTTTTCTCAAGTTGTGTAACTTTTCAATAATGTGGGTACTGACACAATTGACTATGTAGTACAGCTAGCTGTCAATACAATATCCATGGTGAGCTTACATGAAAGTGGAAGATCTTCCACTATCAGGAGTCCTAATTCTTTGTGAGGTTTGCAGGTACAAATCCAGTAGATGTAAACTTGGCCCTAAGATATGGAGCAAGAACAGCAAACTCCACAAACACATCAGCCACTTATATCTCATTATTGCAGTTCTTGGATCTAGCTCTTTGAGTACTTGTAGCCTGTTTCCCTTTTAGCAGTCTTCATTCTTTTGCAGATCCAGGTTATGTTTGAAAGGAAATGCAATGAAGTGCCCAGTCCAAAGAGGTCAGTGGTCTTTGCCTCCTATATTAGGCTTTCTCCTTGACTGATCAGGAACTTTATTTTGGAAGGGAGACAGTTTGGCTTGGCTTCAGTTCTCCTCGAGCTTTCCCTCAGAACTTCTGGTAAGCAAGAGAAAACTAGTAGTGTGTGCTTTGTGACATAGCACAAAATGTATTCACTTTGTTTACTAATGCTAGAGAAATCCTTCCCATTTAATGGTAGGTTTTCTGTTAAAGCAAAACCTCACTGAATTCTATCATATCCTCTTTTTTATATAGAATGCCCTGTATTAGCAAAATGTTCAAAAGAAAATATTATGTATTATATTATGTATTAACCTTATATGTTTGCTCTTTTGGCCTCCAAGGTACGCATGGAGTTGGGTCACATATTTTGGGGGAGAATAGCATGCAAATCCATCTGTTCACTATTATGTTGACTCTTGAAATCTGATTTACTTCTTAACATTGATTACTTTGCATTCAGTAATTCAGGGACAATCTTCCTGATATCCTGGGGTCTGACTGAGTCATGATATTTTTAATGTATTAGATTGCCGTTTTGTTCTGTTACTTTAAAAAGCAGGGCGAGAGAGATTTCTGAATGAGCTGGATGTCTGTGTTCATCAGAAAAGTCATTTTGGATTCAGTCATGTCTATCTGATGCATAAATGAAGTTATTTTATGCTTCAGTAAGATGTTTTGCCTTTGGCATTTTATTTTGAGAACAGGTTGCTTGCTGCCTTTAATTGTATCAAAGGGGAAAGGTTTACTATAATGACTTGTGAATTAAATGATTATATATATGATTAGTGAGCAGGGCAAGGAAAAGATTGCCAAGAACTGAGTAGTTTGTATGTTTCATATACTGATCACTGAATAATGATGTCCTTTTGGAAAAGTGATGAAGACCAAGCTTAGTCTTTCTAAAGCAGTGAGTAATTACAATTAAGCCAACCATTCTCTATAGCATGTAAGCCACTGGATCTGGTCTGTGGATGCTTTGGGGAGCCCCAGGCAGGCTCCCCGCTTGCCTCACCCCACCCACACCTTGCTCAGAAACGTGGCTGCAGGGCAGTTTTTTAAGAACTGAGCCCAGAGGGGAGGGGGAAAGCTTAAACAGCTGTTCCTGCCTCCAGCACAATCCCATTGGTCGGCTTCTGTCCAGAAACTGGCCAATGGGAGTTGTCTGTTTCAATAATAGGCAGCCATGAAGTACAAGGGGCTCCTAGGTATTCATAGAGCACATGGCTGCAGCTTGTGGGGGGCGGGGCAGGCAGGCAGGGAGGCTGATTCAGGAACCGGCTGCTGGCTGGTAAGTCTCCTGGCAAGAGGCTACTTCTGGCACCCCAGCTCCTTCCTTCCCCAACCCTCTGCCCCCCCCCCACTTCTGCCCCCCTACTCCACATACCCAAATCCTTTGCCCCCTTCCTGCACCCATACCCCTCCCAGATCTGGAACCCCAATCCCCTGCACCCCTCCTGCCCTAACTCACAACCCAATCCCCTGCACCCCCTCCTGTACCCCAACTCCCTGCCCTACATCACAATCCAACCCCCTGCACCCTAGTCTAGTGCCCCAGGTCACAACTGCATCCTTCACCCAAACTCCCTCCCTTATCCCAGGCTCCGTTCTGCACCTAACTTCCACCCCAGAACCTGCACCTCCTCCATTAATACCTGGTAGGCAGGACCCTGGGGCAACAGCAGTTCACGTGGGGCCAGTGGCCGGGACCCCAGCACAGGGTGCAAATCTACATCCCTGCTTCCCACAGCTATGGTTCTCTCTTCCTCTGAAGTACCCACTAC
The DNA here is from genome assembly GCA_019425775.1 of Rafetus swinhoei. Lineage (NCBI taxonomy): Eukaryota > Metazoa > Chordata > Testudines > Trionychidae > Rafetus > Rafetus swinhoei. The sequence continues at coordinate 226,542,077 of CM033424.1, forward strand.
ACAAGCCACTTCCACAAAGAGAACACCAGACAAGCTCAGCCAGCATCCTGTGCTGTGATCATTCCTTTTGTTGTAGCAGAAGGACATAATTTTAGTTAACAGGCAGCAATTACACCAGATAGGTGAAGAATTGAAAAATGTGTATTTTAGACATGGCTGGTGCTTGAAGAACCAGAGGCTTTTAACAGAATCATATATTTTAACGCTAAAAAAATCTCAGGCAATATTTTGTGTCATATTTAACAAGTACAACTAGAGAGAGAGATCCACGCTTGATTTAAGAATTTCCCATTATGGACAATCCAGCAATAAATTGTTCCAGTGATTCATTTCTCTCACTATTAGAAATTTGCATCTTATTTCTAGCTGAATTTCTTACTACAGATTCCATCAATAGGAACTCATTATGCCTTTGTCTGCTAGATTAAAAAGCTGTCTATTATCAGAAATTTTCAGAGGGTTAGCCGAATTAGTCAGTAACAGGAAAAATTTAAAAAAACAACAAATAGTCTAGTAGCACCTTAAAGACTAACATCTACATTTTTTTGTTAGTCTTTAAGGTGCTACTAGATTATTTGTTGTTTTTTAAGTTTTTCCTATTATCAGAAATGTCATTCTTATGTAGGTACTTATAGGTCATAGTCAAGATATCTCTTTGTCTTCCCCTGGATAAACTAAATACATTGAGCTGCTTTAGCCTCTCACTGTAAGACATGTTTTCAAGACCACAGATCATTCTTGCAGCTCTTTCTTGAACCTTTTCCAACTTTTGAAGATAAGCACAAATCTTTCACCTGTGTAGACCTAGGATCAGCTTGTGTTTTGGTCACAAGTGCGAATCAGTTCACCTGCTTGTCCTGCTAGCTCTGTAAGGGTATGTCTACACTGCCACCCTAGTTCGAACTAGGGTGGCTAATGTAGGCATTCGAACTTGCAAATAAAGCCCGGGATTTAAATATCCTGGGCTTCATTTGCATGTTCCCGGGTGCCGCCATTTTTAAATGCCCGGTAGTTCGAACCCCCTGCCCGCGGCTACACATAGCACAGGCTAGGTAGTTCGAATTAAAGCTCCTAATTCGAACTACCGTTACTCCTCAGGATATTTAAATCCTGGGCTTCATTTGCAAGTTCGAATGCCTACATTAGCCACCCTAGTTCGAACTAGGGTGGCAGTGTAGACATACCCTAAGAGAGAACCTGGTCTGCGGAGCCTGGGACAGCTGATATTTCCATGTTGGCACTGGTGGGGGGGGTGTCTAGACTACAGGGTTTTTTCGAAAAATCTTCCCCTGCGTCTAGACTGCTGCCGCGAAAGTAAATTGAAAGAACATGGCAGTTTTTTCAACCTTGGAAAACCTCATTTTACGAGGAAGAATGCCTTGTTTCAAAAGTGCTCTTCCGAAAAAAGGCACTATGTAATGCAAACTGTGCTTTTTCAAAAGAGAGCATCCAGACTGCCTGGGTGCTCTCTTTTGAAAAAGCGACTTGCTTTTTCGAAAGTACTGGTTGTAGTCTAGATACTCTTTTTCGAAAGAAGCTTTTTTGAAAGTATCTTTCAAAAAAGCCTCTTTCGAAAGAGGCTTGCAGTCTAGACGTAGCCTGGGAGGTCACATGGAAGCCTATCCAAGAAGCACTGTGGTAATAAGGTGCTGCAAGAAGTGTACCCCAAAAGGTCCAGAGTGCCAATATGCTGAGGCCCTCTGGCCAACTGCATTTTTGTGTCCTGGAGGGTGTCCCAGTTGACTGGCCAACCACACAGATTTCTGGACTGCTGCAACTCCAGACTGCACCCTGCTTTCCAATATCCAGTCTTTAAGCCCAGAATGACCTGACTCTTGCTTACTCTCCACCCTGGCTCTAGTGACTACTCTGATCCCTGCATGCTGACTACTGCCTTGTGGCCATCCTTGACTTGTGGTTACCAACCCAGCTGTGACTGTTAGGCAAGGCTGCCCCAGTCCCTGTGGACTCTTAGGGTATGTCTACACAGCAAAGTTATATCAAATAACAGCCCTTATTTTGAAATAACTTTCCTAGTGTCTACACAGCCAAACCACTATTTCGAAATAAATTCGCTTATTTCAAATTTGGTAAACCTCATTCTATGAGGAATAATGCCAAATTCGAAATAGCTATTTCGAAATAAGTGCTGTGTAGACACTTATTTCGAAATAGGGGGCCTCCAGCCTTCCAAGGATGCCCTGGTAGCCACTCCAGCCTCAACCAAGAATACTTCTCTCCCTCCCCCTTCTCCCCAGAGCCCTTAAAGGGGTAGACTCTGGCCACAGTGCCTATGCCAGCTCCAAGCCTGATAGCCCAGAGCCAGTAGTCACTGCCCCTGACCCAGTGGCCCCAAAACATGAGCCAGCAAGCCACTAGCAGCCAGCCCTCCACCGCTCCCCAGGACCAGTCTGCCAGCTCCCAGGAGCCTGCCAGGGCCTGGAGAAGGCGGGTGCTTTCCTGGTCCAGGGTGGAGATCATGGACCTTTTCAGGTTTGGGGGGGATGCCCCCAAAGTCCATGATCTCTGCACTAGATGGAGGAACGTGGCTGTCTATGGCAGGATAGCTGCCAGCCTGGCCACCAAAGGCCACATGCTAACCCAGGAGCAGGTTTGCATGAAAATCAAGTTGGTCCGGCGAGACCCCCAACCCTGAGCCCTGAGCTTCCTCTTCCCCTTCTTCCCTTGCTTCCCCCTTCCAGCTCCCTCCTCCCAGGTTTCCCCCTCCCCTCTCCCACCCTCTCTTCTCCCCTCTCCCACCTCCTTTCCCCAGTCTCACCAGAGTTTCATTCTCTCCCCAGTTTTGTTAAATAAAGAGAGTTTGTGTTCATGAAAATACATGTATTTTATTTGATATCAGGAAGGAGGGTTAAGGAGGGGTAAGTGGAAGGACGTGAGGGAGGAATGAGGCACAAACCCCCAGTGGGGCAGACCAGGGATGCTCTTAGTGCTCCTCAGGGTGGAAGCTCTCCCGCAGGGCCTCCTGGATACTGACAGCCCCCCGATGGACCTCCCGGATGGCAGTCTGCAGAAAGTGCAGCCAGGCTTGCAGCAATGCATCCAAGAGAAGCACCAGAGTGCCATGGAGCAGCTCTGGCTCCATGTTGCAGAGTGCTGTGGTATCCCGAGTGAGGGCAATCAGAGCACGCAGAGACAAAATGCTTTGCTGTCCCTCATTGAGGTAGACAAGCAAGCAGGGAAACCTGAGAACTGGCTGTCCAGGGATGGCAGGGGGGTCTCTTTAAGCACAGACCTCAGATAGCCTCAGGCAGCAGCCCCACACAGTAAGTCCTGATCTGATGCCCTGCTGGAACTGGTTCTGGCCAGCCTTAAATGCGATTCAGAGTCCACTCAGTGTGGACGCGCTATTTTGAAATCGCAAAATGCTATTTTGAAATGCATTTTTTGTGTAGATGAGTTATTTCGAAATAAGCTATTTCGAAATAACTATTTCAAAATAAGGTATTTCGAAATAACACTGTAGTGTAGACATACCCTCCATCACATTGCCAAAATTGACACATAATTTTGCACAGTTCAGCTGACTTTAATAGAGTTTGAGAGCTGGACTTGATGAAAGTCAATGCTGAAGTGTCCTGACTAAGCTATACATCTGTGTTTGTACTCTGTCTCCAGTGAAATTGTATATAAACAAAGATGGGGGAAAAAGAAAACTAGTCAGGCATCATGGATCAAGTACTCCTTTAGAGAGTTTATGTTTTTGCTGCTTTTGGATAGGTTTTCTTATCCAAAATAGGAGAGTTACTCTACATGGGTGAAATTTACCCCTAGATGAAGGGACCCTGCCAGGCTCTCTATTACATCTAAAACTCTGAAGGCCGCAAATCGCTACTTTAAGAACATGTTCATTGTGGTGTAACCAATCCATACACTGCCAACAGACATGGGCAGAGTCTGTGCCCTGCAGGCATACAAGAGGGGTAGCCAACTCTAACAACAGCATCCTCACAGGACTTGGCTCTGGTGGTTCCACGAGGAGTAACGGTAGTTCAAATTAGAGATCCTAATTCGAACTACCTACTCCGTGCCCGAGTGTAGCCGCGGGCACGGAGTTCAGACTAAGGAACATTTAAAAATGGCAGCGCCCGGGAAGATGCAAATGAAGCCCGGGATATTTAAATCCCGGGCTTCATTTGCAACTTCGAATGCCTACATTAGCCTCCCTAGTTTGAACTAGGGGGCTAGTGTAGACATACCCTTAGAGTGAAAACAGGGGGCAAGTGGTGGACAGGATGTGTGTACCCCCTCTTGCACCTGGCCCGAAAAGCTGGGACTACCTGTGTAACTGCTCGCCAATGTGAGTGACAGCTTACACTCTGGCACTTCACTGTCAGTGTCTGCAAATATCTTTGCTGTGACTCAGATGGTTTATTTGAAAGAGACAAAATGAGGAAAATGTGAGGGGTTAAATGATTGCATGTTTCTGCACTTTCAAAAATGGTCATGCATTTCCACATGTAATGAGCCTATTGTATTTGTAGTATTTCTTATTCTGTCTCCTTTTTAAAAGGCTTGAATCCAGCAAAGACTTAAATGCAATAACACTACTAAAGGCAATTATTTGAATAATAATAAAAATTGTAAGTGGAGTAAAGACGAAAATCATTCTGTCAATAAAGAACTCAGGGGGTTTAAAAGATCACACTAAACTAGAGGGATCCACCTGATACAAAACACATTAAAATGAGCACAGTTTGTATAATCTGTGGTTTCACATAAAAAGTGCAATCATTTAAAAAAACAACAACCTGTCATATATAAATGAAAAATGATACAACCCTTTACACTCCAAACACATAACAATGCCAACTTGCTGAAGGGCTCACAGGAATTGTGCTGATTATGTGCCTTTGTTTCAATTCCGAGAGTACAGCTGGCAGTGTCATGCTTCGCTAGTATTAGATGGTGGCACATAAACAGCTGAGAAACAAATGAAGAACTATTATTAACCACTAGGAAACTCCATCAGTCACATTCAGATGGCGGTAAGGTAAAAGCTATTGTCATTATAATTATAAGAAAATGTGAGGGATTATCATCATCTAACCTGAAATTGTAAATAGATCCAGTATTATGCAAATCAATAGGCATAACATAGCAGCACATATAGTCACATCATAATAACCATGAATTGTATAAACAAAAAATTAGTCTATTTTTGTAAGCTATTTTGATTTATTTAAAAAGAACTAACTCTAAGCCTTTTGATACAGCTGAAAGAATGGGGGATATTTTATTTTAAGATTATTTGTTAATGGCTACACGGTAACTAGATGATGCTGAATGCCATGCAAGGTCTATGCTGAAACGACTTAGTGTGTGACCAGCATTTCTAGGGCTTGCTTTACCCAGTATATTCTAAATGTAAACAAAATGCAATGCACAGTGCTCTCCAGCCTCCATTTACCTTAGCTGCTACGCGATTGCCAGGCAATATCATTGACACTTGAACAACAAAGAATTTTGCATGCAAAAAAAAGCTGTTTTGCAAATTCAACATAACATGATTGCTATTTTGCTGCTGCAAAGGTATTTTCAGAATCTGTGCATTTTTATTGAGTGTAGTTGGTCAATTGGAAAAGAAGTTATTTAATGATAAATTTGTTAGAGTGATTTTGTCACATGATTCTAATGAGGTTAGTGGGAGTTGCATAGCTAAACCATGAGATGAACCATGAATATCCACTTGCTGAGCATAAAAATAAAATCCAATAGCGTAAATGAAAGGAGCCCATGGAGCAGTGTTTATTTCCATATTTGTTTGTTGACTATATTCCAAGTACTGGAATAGCATATTTTGTCCTGAGAATATCGAGAGGAGTAATACATAGAAATATTAATACATTTAACCCTTTTAATCTTTAAAGTGCTTTACAAAGAGTAAATAATTAATACTCTTAACTTCCTGTGATGCACACCCAAAAAGTCTGAGCTCTGGTCAGGGACAGTTTGTATATATAATGACAAGAATTCAAGACTATTCTACCTGCAACACTGTCACACTTGTATATAACCCTGATTGTATGTTAACTTTATTCCTGTTGAACAGGTGAGGAAACCAAGGCAGGGAGGCTAAGACTTTATATATGTATGTGCCAAAAATTGTGCCACCTACACTCTAATAATACAGTTAATGCTGTACAAGCCCTACCGTGGATGCAGTTATACCAGTATAAAAGTTTCATATACCACTATAGTTTATTCCACTATGGGAATAAGCTAAATCTATGTAAGGAACCTGCTATTATTCCATATTTCTTAGGGGCGGTATTGGTATCAGTGTGTCAGGGCTTGTGTATACTTACAGGAAGATCAATGCTCTAGAGGCTGATCTTCTGGTGTTTGATTTAGTGGGTCTAATAAGGACCCGCTAAATCAAATGCTGAGAGTGCCCTCATTGACCCCGGTACTCTTCAGAGTCATGAGGAGTAAGGGAAGCCAACAGGAGTATTTATCCCATCGAACTCCCACAGTGAGGGCCGCCCCAGACATTTGATTTAAGGTAAGTCAAGTCCAGTTATGCAATTCTTGTAGCTGGAGTTGCATGTCTTAAATTGAATTTCTCCCTTAAGGTAGACCTGGCCTCAGAAGGCAAACATGTCATGCCACCATCCCCCAGGTAAAATAGTTATACCAATTTTTTTAAAACTGTGTGGACCAAGCCTAGGAGACCTATTCAATTTAATAAAGAATCATCATGTCAGAGATGGGATTAGAATCAGTCCTAGAAAATTATATGTGAAATATTCCTAGGGAGCCTCCACTCTACTAAACAGTGAGAGGTTTAATGCATTTGTAAATTCCAGAGTAGTTTACAGAAAGAACAAACATGTTTTGTTGCTTACATTCATAAAATGTAAATTATGATTTTAAAAATCTAAATTTGGCCAAAAAAGTGCCTTGTTCAAGTCCCTGGAAGCTAAATTTCAGGCCACATCTGAATTATTTTGTGATATAGTGTAACTTTCTGCGCACCTGTCGTTGCCAACACCTATAAGGGTTGCAAACCAAAATGAGGAGAGGCTCTTAGTTATAATGGTGCTGGCAGGCACCATTATGAAGCTTCACCACACAACAAATTACAATAATGTATGTAATGTTCATGGTGAGGTAAGAATAAAGAGCAGATTAGTAGTTGAAGTGGTACACACTGGCCATTAAAACACTTATGGTTAACAGCTGCTCATAAATTGCCTGAAATGCACATTTGCAAAGGAAATGGTGTCCTTTTAATGAAAGGACTCTATGTTCTACATAGATCATCTCTTTATATTGCTTGTGGTTCCTTTTCATCCAAGCACAATGGAAAGGTTCAGCTGCAAGATCACATTTCCTCTTTCCTCCATTTTATGTGTGAACAGCCTACTGGATGGCCTTTGTATGATTGGGTCTGCCTTGTCAGGAGATGATGAGCATCATTGGAGTAGGTTAAACAATTAAAATTTGTCCTTATTGTATGGCATATATATCCCCTCAGCTTCCTACAGACACAGAAACAATTTCCTAGTTCATTGCAGGATCCAACTCAAGACAGTCCTCCAAAGTGCTCTATTTGCCTGCGTTTGATTACAAGTCACTCCAATGTGAAGTTGCTTTTAAAAATCCTCCATGGATTTCCTCCAGTTTATCTTACATTTTTGGGGGGCAACTAAGGAGTAATCTGGGAGGCAAGGTACACATTATTAGGGTTTATTTGTTTTTGGCTGCCTCCCAGATTTTCTGTGCACTTTGCAAGCTGAGATAAGATACAATCCCAACCTCTTGGAATTTACAATCAAAAGACAGATCTTATGGCGAAGGAGCACAAGATACATGCGGTAAGTGATGAGATCACAGAAATCAACATGATGCATGCCCTTATTTCTAGCTAGATGATATATGTCAACTACATTTCACAGATGCTATAGCAGAAATGGGTCTTTGAGAGGGTCGTAAATACAGAGAGGGCACACACTTGCAAATGAGATCAGGAGTAGTAGCACTACAGATTTTATGCAAGAAGCTGACAAATTGGTGGATGAGGCTGGCTTTGTTGGCAGTGCAGGGGAAGGGAGGGTCTAGAACAAAATGAGACCCTATATGGGGTAAGTGGAAAAGGAGTAGGAAGGATTAAGCAACGCTTTGCAGGTGGCGACATATTAGTAAATGTGCGTCTTTGTGGGTCTCTTAAAATAATCCACGTAGGTGTAATGTCGGTGTTAGAAGATGGGGGGGGGGTAAATAATTCCAATTTAGATTTTTTTCTAGTTTCACTTGGAACTAACTGAAGTCACTTACATAGTGGGTGGGGCCTGTGAGATGCAGATGACCAAGTGCAGTGAAGCCATGTGCTCTACCTCTCGGAATATTTCAAACCAAAAGTAAGTAGGGTGTAAGGAAAGAGGGTTGGTGAATTTGGGAGAGAAGGGGTAGAAGGACTACTTTGTGCATGGGAACGAGGTGCCATCAATAGTGTTTTTAAATTCAGCAATATAGAACTACAGTATTTGGAGGTATTCCTTTCTATAGGCCAACTATCGTGATTTGCAGTTTATATTTACTCGGTTGATTTTGTGGCAAAGTAACTCCACTCCTGGGTCCCAGATCCCTGCTCAGTCCTCAATCTGGCAGTCCCGGTACTGTACCACTGGCCCCTCTTGCCCTTGGCAGGGTCCCTCAGCTAACAAAGGGCATGAGCACAAGTGCCGCCAGGTCCGCCTGGGCTGTATAAACAATCCTCTCCAGCTCTCAGCTGGGTTCTCAGGCTGCCAGGGAAAAGTGAGCCCAAAGCTCCTTACCCTCCCTGCCCCCTTGCTATCTCTGGCAAGGCTGCCATTACCTTTCTCAGTTTGTCTGGTTCTCTCCCTATCTGCTCTGATTTCCCTCTCACTCCACTTCCTCTCCCATGCTCCTCCTCCTTTTTAAAAGGCTCTGAGGCAGCCTCAAGTGAGATCAACTGTCCCTGATTGATTTACAGCAGCCCTATCTCCTCTGCTCCTGATTAGCCAGGGTTGTTGCTGCCTTTCTCTCTCTCGCTCTCTCTCTCTGTTGTAGTCCTCCAGCCTGACCCTGTCACAATTTATATTGGTTTATATTTATGCTATGTATATTTGCAGTTTATATTTATGGTATTGAGTCCAGCTGATTTGCCTTGCTATCCTAGCACGGGAAGCATTGAGACAATGAGATTTTAGTGTTGCTGTATTTCTCTCGCCTGTCTGGGCTAATCAGCTTTCTGGCGTAAGGCCACAGCATCCACATCTATAATTCTGAACAGTGATTTGCACATATTCCATGTGACTATGGACAAAGAGGTTATGAATGGATGTTTATGCTTTCTGTGTACGTGCAATGATTTGCTGAATCCAGATGCACTGGCAATGTCACAGCACTGAGAATCCAACATACTTGGGACCTCTGAAGTGGGTCACTTATCCTTTTTTAGGAGACAGACTAAGGAGGCAGTGGTTGTGGGATTAATAAACTAGCCTAATTTGCTTTTATTTGCAACTGTATGCTTCCTTCAGATCGGCTTTGACAAGAACAAGTATTAACAAAAACAGCACAACTGCAACTTTCATAGGGTATGTCTACACTGCCACCCTAGTTCGAACTAGGGTGGCTAATGTAAACATTCGAACTTACAAATGAAGCCGGGATTTAAATATCCGGGCTTTATTTACATGTTTCAGCGCCGCCATTTTAAATGCCCGTAGTTCGAACTACCTGCCCGCTGCTACACGTGGCACGGACTAGGTAGTTTGAATTAACTCTAATTCGAACTACCGTTACTCCTCCTGCAATGAAGAGTAACGGTAGTTCAATTAGAGCTTTAATCGAACTACCTAGTCCGTGCCGCATGTAGCCGCGGGCAGGTAGTTCAACTACAGGCATTTAAAAATGGCGCACTGGGAACATGTAAATAAAGCCCGGGATATTTAAATCCCGGGCTTCATTTGCAAATCCGAATGCCTACATTGCCACACTAGTTCGAACTACGGTGGCTAATGTAGACATACCCTAAGAGAGGTTTACATACAAGGTTTCACTTATCATCCACATTGCACAATTCCTCCTGTATCTTGTATCCAGCTGCTTCTGTGGCCACCTTCTTTCAGCCTTTACCTGTCTTTCTCAGCCCTGGTAACTCCAGTCCAGGCACAGTGAGGGCTAGATTGTGTTTGAAGTTTCTGGGGCTATAAACCAATTGCAAATGGGCAGAGAGGAAGCAGGGCCATGTCCCCACAACTCCTCCAAACCAGCTAACAGAATCTACAGGTGTAGAATGGGGGACATTCCATAACATCGTAAGAGATGATGCAAGGCAGGTACATCTCTGCAAGCCTTTGAATGCAGGATACAATTGTGCCCTACAGCTCTTTTTCTGTTTAAAAAATATCTATTAAAGGAATTGAAACTATTGAGTGATGGGTTTCCTGGGCTATTTGGCAGGGTTGCTCCTTGCTGGGCCAGTGCCATTCTGCCTAGCATAATTTCTTGAGAACTAACTGCTCAGTGACTGCTTTCCCATGGCTAGGTCCTCTTCTATAGAAAAATGACTCCTAATGATGCCACTGATTTCTCAAGTATAGCTACACTGCTCTGTAATAATGGCTTTTACGCTCTTGGAAATGCGCTTCCCCTCCAATATACAGTAGAATTTATCTTCTGTTAATGAGGCTTATAATAATTTGCTATAGTACGATGATGATCTGGGGCAACTAAATTGAAAAATGGTGATTTTAATATTATCCATGTACTGTAGAACTGTTGCACGTGGACAAAAGGGTAAAAACAGTTGACAGCAAAGGTGCTGAGTGTTGTAAATAAAAGTGTAAGATAATAAGTGATAAACAGGACAGGAAGCACAAGGGAACTGAGCCGGTATTAATAAGAATGCTACTGTGTGGCCCCCAAATTATTTTTGTCTAGTAGCATGCACAAAGATAGAAGAGAGTATTTCATTTGGATGCTAAGTATTGAATTCAAGTCCACGTCTTCTCACCTGTCCCAATTCCCCAGCAACACACTGCCCCGTTTTTATCCCAGGCTTTTAAGAATAAGGAAACAGGATGCACATGTGGCTTGAGATTTAGATTGTCCACACACGTGAGTGTGTGTTAGACTGTATTGGTCTGATTTTATTTTATAGGACATAGGCTGCAGTAATACTGTGCACACGGGATGCTGTTCCTTCTTGCAGTACACATGGTCGCATTTTCCTGCATAATAAGTGTACTGCATCCTCCATTACAAGTACTGTAGTGCAATCTCTTTATCGTGAAAGTGGAACTTACAAAAGTAGAATGATGTACAAAAATAAAAAAGGTAAAACTTTAGAGCCTACAATTCCACTCAGATCTATTTCTTGTTCAGCCAATTGCTTAGACAAACAAGTTTGTTTACTTTAGTAGGAGATAGTGCTGCCTAGTTCTTTTTTATAGTGTCACCTAGAAGTGAAAACATGCATTCACATGGCACTGTTGTGGCTGGCATTGCAAGATATTTACATGCCAGATGTGCTCAGGATTCATATGACCTTTCAAAGGGGCTTAACCACCTTTCCAGAGAATGTGTCCATGCTCTCTTGTTCTGCTCAATGATGGTCCAAAGCAGTGCGGACTGTCATAATCTGAGTCAGATTTCCCCAGCAGAAGGTTGATTTTCCTTTTTGGTGGATGGAGTTCTGTAGTTTCCGCATTGGAGTGTTGCTCTTTATAAAGAATGCTCCACAACTTCTATCACTAAGATTTTGGAAGGTACACGAGATTCTTAAACCGTGGGTTGAGTGCTGTAGCTATCTTTAGAAATCTCACATTGGTACCTTCTTTGTGTTTTGTCAACTCTGCAGTGAAATTATTCTTAAAATGAACATATGCTGGGTCATTATCCAAAACTGCCATACCATGAAATATATGGCAGAATAGAGGTAAAACAGAACAGGAGACATGTAATTCTCCCCCAAGGAGTTCAGTCACAAATTTAATTGGCACATAATTTTTTTAACAAGCATCATGAGATTGAAGCATGTCCTCTGGAATGGTGGCCGAAGCATGAAGGGGCATACAGATATTTAGCATATCTGGTTCATAGATACCTTGCAATCCCAGCTACAACAGTGCCAGCTACAACAGTGGCACGCAAACATCTATTCTCATTTTTAGGTGACATTGTAAATAAGAAGCAGGCAGCATTAACTCCCATAAATGTAAACAAACCTGTTTTTCAAAGTGATTGCCTGAACAAGAAGTAAGACTGAAGTAGGCTCTAAACTTTTTCATCATTTTGTTTTTGAGTGCAGTTATTAAACAACAACAAAAATCTACATTTCTGAAGCTTCAGAGGGGTAGCCACATTAGTCTATAACAGGGAAAACTTAAAAAACAACAAATAGACTAGTAGCACCTTTAGTCTTTAAGGTGCTACTAGTCTATTTGTTGTTTTATAAGTTTTCCCTACATTTCTAAGTTGCACTTTCACGATAAAGAGATTGCACTACACTTGTATGATGTGAACTGAGGGTACATCTGCACTGCATGGCTATTTCGGGATACCGGAGGTATCCCAAAATAGCTACCCCACGTCTTCACAAGCCTCCCGTTATTTTGAAATATTTTTTGAAATAACAGGTGTGCTATTTTGGCATCTCAGTAACCCTCATGCCACGAGAGTTAAGGGATGCCTCGAAATAGCACATTATTTTGAAATTTGGCACTGTGTAGATATGCCAAATTTCAAAATAGCCTATTTTGAAATTCAATTGAAATAAGATATGCAATTTGCATAGCGCAAATTGCATATCTTATTTCAAGTTTAGGGTGCTGTGTAGGCACACCCTGAAATATTTAATGTGCCAATTAAATTTATGACTGAATTCCAAGGGGGGAAGGAGTAGAATTGTATGTCTCATGCCACCTTTGTTGTCCCTTGGAGTCTTTTGGGACTAACTGATCACCAATAACAAGATCCTTCAGAGAACTGGCCTACAGTCTATGAAAATTACACTGGACACTTGCAGGCTCACTTGCTTCACTTCACTTGCTTGGACACATGGAGCCCATGCCATTAGGTCATCTGCAAATGGCTGTGCTCAACAGCCAAGAACTTCCTGTGACACAGAGGAAGGCCAAAGCTTTGATACTGCAACAAGGTTGAGAAAGGTCTCAAGAAATTCAACATTTCCACTGAGAAGTGGGAGAATTTTGTCCATAACCACTCCATGTGGAGAAGCTAGGTCAAGGCTGCTGCGGTCATAGTGGAAAACCATCAGAGAGCCCAGCTAAGGCCTTCAGCTGTCATAGAATCATGGAATCATAGAACCATAGAGCTGAAAGAGACCTCAGGAGGTCATCAAGTCCAGCCCCCTGCTCTAGGCAGGACCAATCCCAACTAGATCAACCCAGCCAGGGCTTTGTCAAGCCGAGACTTAAACACCTCTAGGGATGGAGACTCCACTACTTCCCTAGGTAACCCATTCCAGTGTTTCACCACTCTCCTAGTGAAATAGTTTTTCCTAATATCCAACCTGGACCTCTCCCACCACAACTTGAGACCATTGCTCCTTGTTCTGCCATCTGTCACTACTGAGAACAGCCTTTCTCCATCCTCTTTGGAACTTCCCTTCAGGAAGTTGAAGGCTGCTATCAAATCCCCCCTCACTCTTCGCTTCTGCAGACTAAACAGACCCAACTCCCTCAGCCTCTCCTCATAGGTCATATGCTCCAGCCCCCTAATCATTTTGGTTGCCCTCCGCTGGACCCTCTCCCATACATCCATATCCTTTTTGTAATGGGGGGCCCAGAACTGGACACAATACTCCAGATGTGGCCTCACCAGAGCCAAATAAAGGGGAATAATAACATCTCTGGATCTGCTGGCAATGCTCCTCTTAATACAACCTAATATGCCATTAGCCTTCTTGGCTACAAGGGCACACTGTTGACTCATATCCAGCTTCTCATCAACTGTAACCCCCAGGTCCTTTTCTGCAGAACTACTACTTAGCTGGTTGGTCCCCAGCCTGTAACAATGCTTGGGATTCTTCCGTCCCAAGTGCAGGACTCTGCACTTGTCCTTGTTGAACCCCATCAGATTTCTTGTGGTCCAATCCTCCAATTTGTCTAAGTCACTCTGGACTCCATCCCTGCCCTCCAATGTATCTACCTCTCCCCCTAGCTTAGTGTCCCACAAAGCGGAATGTGTTCCAAGCCCCATCTGGCAAATGGGCCTGTGGAAAGGTTTGCTGCTCCCACACTACTGTCAAGCAGTATTGACCAACTGAGTTCATAGTGTTTCCTTTCATCTGTCAAGAAGTTGCATATATGTCCTCTTCTCTCAGAGTCAGTCTGATCATGGTTCTCAGAATGGTGTTAAAGGATGCTGTGCTGCTGGAGGTGATGTCTTTCAGGAAAAAATATTTTTCCTTAGGTACCTCTTGTTATTCTATACAACTATCTTAACACTCTTGACAAAATGTCAAATTGTGATCCTGACCACAACGGTTATTGACCTCATACCAGAAAAAAATGTTTTTGCATGAAAATAAAGGAACATTAGACTTCATGTTCTGAAATAATTCCAGTTTGGATAATGACATTCTGCTTGTTTGTGCCAAAAGCAGTTTCAGATGGACTCAATGTTCTTCTTCACTTTGGGTATGTCTAGACTGTGGGGGTAGGGGAGGGGTTTCTGAATACCGGAGGTATCCAAAAAAAACTCTGCTGCACCCAGGGAATGTGTTTGCTCTTCCGCTTTTTTTTTAGGAAGAGCAGATGAGCTCTTTCAGAAGCCCTGTCTTCCTCATGCCACGAGAAAGAAGGGATCTTCTGAAAGAGGAGGTTTTTCCGAAATTTGGCCCAGTGTAGACGGGCCAAATTTTGGAAAAGACTTTTGTTGGAAGAGGATCAGAAAAGGGTATACAAATTGTGGAGTGCAATTTGTGTACCTTTTTCCGAAAAACCATTGTACTCTAGACATAGCCCTAGAGTCCTAAATTGTTCATGACACTGTTATTTACTGCGACCAAATTTCACTGCAGCCAGGGGGGATCATTTGCTATGAGGCAAAGGGAGTAAATGCCCACATCAGACCTTTGTTTGTCCCCTCCCCAACTTTTCATTGATCTATATCAGAGGGGTAGCCATGTTAGTCTGTATCTGCAAAATCAATGTGGAGTCCTGGCATCTTAAAGACTTATATTTGGGCATAAGCTTTTGTAAGCAAATGCAATACATCTGATGAAGTGGGTCTTTGACCATGAAAGCTTATGTCCAAATAAATCTTGTTAAACTTAAAGTGCCACAGGACTCATTATAAGTCAATGTGTTTCCACTACTCCCCACTATCCCTCTTCTGCAAGATATAATATAATTACAGATAATGTTTTAGGTGCTGATGCAACTTTCCTATGCCACCCCTTGATTTTTTCTGAAATGATGCCCCTGTGGCAGAGGTTTCAACATTTCAATCGGGTGAAGGGAAGAGGGAAGATATGGGATTTGCATATGTGGCGGGGGGGAGGGCGGGGAGGAGGGAGGGAGAGAGAGAGAGATCTATATGGTGGTATTTTATATCTATATGCTGTGATTAAAATTTTTTATAAGAAGAAAGATTGTAAATGGCCAGAAATATTTTTGTAATAGAAGTCAAATTCTAGAATTTAATGATTAAATTTCCAAACCTGTTTCAGATCCCTGGTTTACCTGACTGCTTTTCAGAATTCAAACTGACTTTTTAATCTGGGGAAAATGAATGAGTGAATATGAATTGTATTTTGGATTAGGCTGATGGTCAATCAAGCAGTATCAAAAACAATCCAGTAGAAAACTGGATCTGTTACACAATGTAGAATTTTTTTATGTGGCTCCTCTAGTATGCTGGTACTAGAGAAGAAGAAAGAGCCTCTACCTGCATTGAGACTTAAAGTCTAAGGGTCTTAATCCAAAGCCCATTGAAGTCAGTGGAAATCTTTCCATTAATTTCAGTGGGTTTTGGATTGGACTATTAACTGCAGTTTCAAAACTGTGGTCTATGGCGCACAAGTAGGTGATCCATGGAGATCTGGCACTACACATGGTCCTGAATCTTTTTTTTTTTTTTTGCTTCCACTTCTCTGATTCTGATTTTCCTGTCTGGGGAAAAAAAGTGCCACACTGCATCTTTTGGAAGAGTCAGGAGTGCCTAAAGATGCAGGCATCATGCATCTTTCCCCACCATCCCATGTTGATGTTGTTGAAACAGCCCTTGTGCTCCACCAGCGCCTGCAGTACCATGGAGAAGTACCCCTTGTGGTTGATGTTCTCCGTGGCAAGGTGGTCAGGGCTCAAGATAGGGAAGTGTGTTCCGTCTATCGCCCCACTGCAGTTAGGGAACCCCATCGTGGCAAAGCCCTCCACTATGGTATCCACATTTCCCAGAGTTGATAGCAGGAAGTTATTGGATGGCCCTGGTTACTTGTATAACAGCAACCCCTACTGTAGATTTCCCCACTCTGAACTGATTCCCCACTGAATGGTAGCTGTCTGGCATTGCAAGCTTCTGTAGGGCAATTGCCACGTGCTTCTCCACAGTCGAGTGGGTCTCGTTCGAGTATTCTGGCACCTCAGAGCAGGGGCAAGCCATTCGCAAAGTTCCAAGAACAGGGCCTTGTACATTTGCAAGTTTTGCAGCCACTGCTGATCCTCTCATTTCTGCATCACAATGTGGTCCCACCAGTCTGAGCTTGTCTCATGCCACCAGAACCGGAGTTGCATTATGTCCAGATGATTGACTGGTGGCTGTGCTAGCATCAGCGCCAGGCCTTGCATGAGCAGTGACTGCATGCCACACCAAGCTTTGTCCTTGTCCTGGAGGAGCAACATGCGTATGTTCTCCAAGTACTGCGCCATGAGGCGCACCATGACACACATAACCATCACAATCGCTTGCTGCAAAGCCAGCTCCATGCTCATGCTGCTCTGGTGTCTGCGTAGGTGACCAGAGCACCAAAAGGTGCAAGCACATTGCCTCCCCTTTATCTCATGCAGGGGGGGAGGAACTAGATGAGTGCATTATGGGATGCTGGCAACATGAGCCTCTCTAACCACCCACTGCAGAGATTTGGTTGTAGCGGGCACCGAGAGCATTGCCCAGAAAGCAAAGCTGCCCATGGCGTATCACTCTCTGAGTTGATGGTAGGCTCCTTTATGGGGATGTGCTACTTCGGACTACATTTGATTCTTCTCTGCAGTGAGGACACACACCTTTGACTCTGCAAAATTGGGTGGTAAGAAATCGATCATATTAGATTCGAACTTACCGTGTCGTGTAGCCGTGCCCTAAAAGAGTCCAGATTGAGAGTTAAATGGTCTTATGTCTTTTAAAAAGGATTGCATTATCAGACACTGTATTACTAACAGTATCCCGACCACTTTATTTGACTGCTGTGTCCCTTTCACTCCCACATCTCAAATCTCTCTATTTGTCTTGTCCTCGGTTGTGTCAGTGACCTCATACAGATTGGGGACTATCATAGTTGTTCACTGCCTTGAACCCTATGTAGTTCCTCACACTGGTGGTAATTGGGCAGTGAGTGCTAACATTCTAACATGGTAGCATTCCACATCCACCTTGTACTGTGTACAGGTCTGGTCACACATGTCCAAGAAAGATTTTAATCTTGGAAAAGGAGCAGAAACAGATGGTTAAGGTAATGGAGAGCCTGTCTTAGGAGAGGTGACTGAAAGAGCTTGACTTGTTCAGGCTAGCAAGATGAAGGCGGAGAGGGAATACGATTTCTTCTTCCATTGGGATGGAATCTAAGAACCAGGAATGGTAACAAGCTATTTGAGCAACAAGGCAAAGTCAGTGCTACAACAAATGGATATAAAGTGGCCACAAATAAATTTAGACTGGAAATCAGGAGTGAGGTTTCAGAACAGCCTTCCACTAGTAGTAACTGAGTACAAACAACCTCACTAGTTTAAGGTACTTCTTGGTAAATTTATAACAAATTAAATAATGGGGTTGCCTACAATTGCAGGGACTGGACTCAATGACTGAGAAGATCCCTTCCAGATTTATGTTCAATGTTCCCATATCTAAATGACAAGGCAAGGTCCAAGGCAGAGGGGATGGCAATCAGCCCCAAATGACTTCAAGGAGGATCCTTGTGCCCCTTTGAATTGCTGGGCCTCAGAGCACCTGCCCCCATTGCTGCCCCTGTTGGCAGGCCTGGCCTTGCAATTTGGGTTACAAATTTTAAAAGTGTTTACAAATTTTACCCTTACAAATTTTAAAAGTGTTTAAATTTAATCCCGCATATTTCTCATATTAATAAAAATGAGGATAGAAGTAGTATAAAATAATTTCTTTTTCAAAAAAGAGGATTTTGCAGAAGGTTTAGCTCTGCTTAATGATTATTTAGTACAGTTTGGAAAGATCTATTAGGAAGACAAACATGAAATAAAAGCTTTCATAGTCCAAGTCAGAAGGCAAAAGGTGAAAGCCTCGATGGTATAGTAATGCATTTTTTTTTGCTTGATATTTGTTATTTCTATCATCACGTGGAATGTGTGAGATCTTTGGGCTGCTCGGAGCGTTGTGAACTGCTTTACTCTGATATATTCCCTTTTGTAGTATCCGTGTGTCTGAAAGATGGAGCAATTTTCCCAGAAAGAAGCCACCACTAATTCACATGCTTTGCTTTGTGACATCCAGCATTACAAACCATTTAATTCAATGTTTTATTAAAACCAAACTGCATGGTTATGGTTGGGATTATTTTAATGATTTGTGGAACTCTACCTCTAATAAAGGTAAGATACTGACAAATGCTTGTAGAAGTCTGATCTTTATAACCTGGGGCCCCAGTAACTAATAAACATGTTAGCGGGGATGTCTAGGATGGAGATCAGGACTTATTACCTGAACCTCCTGACAGATGAGAGGATTATTCTGCCTCTTCTTGGACATCTGTGTATAGGTCCTACCTCTGAACCTCAAAAGCTTTCTGACCACATCGCCACACCTAAACAAATGGCCTGATTTTCACAAGCGTTGGCTTCTAACAACCCATGCTGAGTCTGTGGGAGGTAATGGGTACTTGGCACTTCTGAAAATCCAGTCATATATTTAAGTCCTTAAAACTGGATTTAGAGTCTAACCTAGGTACATAATTTTAAAAATCTTGTCCCTTGTTCACAAAACACTTTTTTTTTTTTTTTTGCAATGGCCTGTCTGTCTGCTACAGCAAATTAGCCATATCCAGCCTGTGTTTGCTGCTCTTGGTGTTCTTCATTGTCATTAACTGGGCTGCATGGGCATGGGTTCCTTCTGTTAGCACCAAAGTGGCGTGCAAAATATATGGGATATCCTCAAGACACAGAATCCCTTCTTTCTTGGTTTTGTTTACATCTATCTGTAGCTCTGATTCTTAGGTGTAACTATGGCACAGAATCTTGTTGCAGATGGGATAGCTGCTAGCTTGGCTGGCTGCCTACCCTGGTTTGCAGTCTAATCTTCTTTCTCATTTGCAGTGTTTGGAAGTCTGGTCATAATATTTCATCTGTTCTAGTTTCCTGGCATATTTGCTGTTTTGGGGCATATTGTCTTTGGGCCAGACTTTCAAATATATTTAGAGACATAACTCTTATTGATTTCAATGAGAGCTAGGTGCCAAAATACATTTACTAATCTGGCCCTTTGATTCAAGAAGATTGCTCGATTTTGTCCTTCCACCTATGATTCTCTCTGGAGTGGTATTCTCTCTGGAGTGGTGTCCCTTTCTTAACAACCCATTGTGGCTGAGCATGGTTTTGCTATGGCCTGTCTCAGTTTTCCCTCCTTAATAAGGGCTCTTAGACCAATCTGTACCCTTTCCCCTCTTTGCTCAGGGGTTTGAGAGAGACAGTTCCCAGCAGCTCAGACAGAGGAGCTAAGAGGCAAAGGTGGGGAACTGAAATTCCCTTACCTACCCGATGTCATCAGTGAGGCGGGGTTATCCTGCTGAGTTCCTGACAGGTTCTCTACTCAAGTCAATGATGATAAACTTTCAGCTGTGTGCTCCCCTGTCTAAACTCATTAACCATGCACAATTGGTCAACACGACAAGACTCCCAGAGAGCCCCCAGAGATCACAAATCAGATAAGGATTGAAAGCACCTGAGTAGGTTTATTGCCAAGAGACATACAATAACAGTTGTCAGTGAACAGCCTCACCGCTGCACCACTACGCCTATGTAAGCCGTGACAATAGACTAACACCCAACTAAACACTCTGGATTATAGTGTCCCTCTATGGGTACACTTTTATACACAGGTACAAACAAGTTCCACATCACTTCTGACGTATCAGGTTGCCACCCTTCGTTAGTTAGTTACCACCCCTTACCTCACAGAAGGGGGTTTCCATTACTATCCATCATGCTGTCAATTTAAACCCTGTCCTGAACCTGGGTCGGTATGTATGTTATTTGTGCAGTCTGTGCTGGTACCAAGATGTTTCTTAATGAGGTGTTCTGTCACGACCCCTCTGGAATGAGCTTACAGCCTGTGCCTAGTACCTCTTAGGTATGAGTTTTTCTGTAATATCAACCCTGTTGTTGCCAATTTCTGTGAACTGGGCCTGCCTTTTGCTTACAGCCTAACTGCTTTATATTAGCAAAGTTTTGACCATTGCTGTTTAGGCCTCAGGCCTCATACCTGGCCTGTGATACATGGACTTATGTTTCAGGCCCTCATCTTACTATACCCAATGGTGGGTCTGGACCAGAGGAGTAAAAAAGAGGAGTTACTGGCCAGGAAAGGTAGGGCACCCATCCACAGACCCCAGGCAGCCTGAAAATGGCAGGGACAGCCCAAATATGTGAACTGACCCTGGATCTATACCCTGTTGAGCAGGAGGCATTACAAGGCCAGAACCCAATCAGCATATCTGCAGATGGCTGGAAAACATGCACATTGAGCCAAAGTAGAGTGTTTGAGGAAGGGAATCAGCAGGAGAGGCAGGAGCTCAGGAGGTGGTCTTTGCATTAGAGAACCAGAGACTGCATAGTGTCTCTCTTGATCTGAGAGGGCTACCTACTAGCTGAGCCTAGAAGGGACGCGGGGTGTGGTGAGGGGCTGAGACCAACCCAAAGTCACTAGGGGCTGAGACCAGTGGTTTCATGGAGGAGAAAACGGGCCCCAAGACTGTCTGACCAGAAGGAACTGACAGTCACCTGTGCTCAGGAGGCCTCACAATGGGAAGGGCTTAGTACTTCCCAGCAAAGAGCACCACAGTCTTTCTTCAGGCGACAAGCCCACCACCCAGCTAAGGGCTATGGGGAGGATGTTTGAAAAAGGAGAACATCCTAATTGTTTTACTTTGCTGAGGCCTTTTGAGGGAGGAATCGTTGTAATTATCACTGGGATTGTTTGGTCATTCCTTTATTTGTTATCTTTGATTCCCTTCTCTGTACCTCGTAGCTTCTTTTAATTTAGTTTTTTTCTGGAATAAAATGTTTATCACTTATAAACTCTTGGTCTTTGGTTCTTTGATACTATAATTCGTAATGTCTTTAAGGTCAAAAGTGCTGCTCTGTGAGTTCATGTAATCAGCCACCACCTGGAGACACTGAGGGCAAAGAATTTGTAGCCAGTTGCCTTAAAGTGGGTCATTGAGTCCCAGAGGAGGGAAGAATAAGAACTTCACCAATACTGGGTAAATAGGGCTATGAGGATTTTATACATAGAGATGCCTGGGTTTTTCCATTGACCATCCACCAAGAATTACTCACTCAAGTAGTTTTTTTCTAATGCCAGCTGTGCCAGATTTTGTTTTGGAAATGTGTGTTTCCTGAGACATATTTACCTCAAACAATCCTTCCTCCAGTGCCTTACTTTCACTATTTATAGGCACCCATGAAAGAATATTTCCTTATGAGAAATTTCTTACTTGGATTGGTAATGAGAATTTTTGAAATTTCAAGTGCTAGCTGGTGCTTTGAAAAAGGAATTCGGTAAATGGCTTAATGGTTTTTATTATCAATTTCTATCTTGACCAGTATTCATATAGACATTTTCATGAAATCACTCTCAATCAATAACTAACCATAAAATATGGTTTTCCTACCCCTTTCCTGCATCCAGTTGAACCCCTTTGTGCCTGAAAAGGTATCCTGCATATTTCATCCCACTCTGGCATTTGTTCTTATCCACAGCAAGGTTATTCCCTGTGGCATTTTACAGAATATTACACAGTCTGTCATTGTGGTATAAATTTTTTTCACCCCACAGTAGCAGATTGTCCGTCACCTAATCCAGATCCAGATCCTAATCCAAGAAAATGGCAAATGAAATTTAATGTTGATAAATGAAAGTAATACACATTGGAAAAAATAATCCCAACTATATGACAATATGATGGGGACTAATTTAGATACAACTACTCAAGAGCGAGATCTTGGAGTCATTGTGAATAGTCCTCTGAAAACATCCACTCAAGGTGCAGCGGCAGTCAAAAAAGCAAATAGAATGTTAGGAATAATTAAAATAGGGATAGAGAATAAGACAGAGAATATTTTATTGCCTCTATATAAAACCATGGTACGCCCACATCTTGAATACAGCATACAGATGTGGTCGCCTCATTTCAAAAAAGATATATTGGCATTGGGAAAAGTTCAGAAAAGGGCAACAAAAATGATTAGGGATTTGGAGTGGGTGCCATATGAAGAGAGATTTAAAAGACTTGGACTTTTCAGCTTAGAAAAGAGGAAACTAAGAGGGGAATATGATAGAGATCTATAAAATCATGACTGGTGTGGAAAAAGTGAATAAGGAAAAGTTATTTACTTATTCCCACAATATAAGAACTAGGGGTCACCAAAAGAAATTAATAGGCAGCAGGTTTAAAACAAACTAAAGGAATTTTTTTCTTCACTCAGTGCATAGTCAACCTGTGGAACTCCTTGCCAGAGGATATTGTGAAGACTAGGACTTTAACAGGGATCTAAAAAGAGCTAGATAGATTAATGGAGGTTAGATCCATCTATGGCTATTAGCCAGGATGGGTAGGAATGGTGTCCCTGACCTCTGTTTCTCTGGAGGTGGGTGACAGGGGAGGGATCACATGAGGATTCCCTGTTGTGTTCCCTCTGGGGCATCTGGTATTGGCCACTGTTGGCAGACAGGATACTGGGCTAGATGGACATTTGGTCTGACCCAGTGTGTACGTTCTTATGTTCATATTTAGATCTTCAAAGATCCTTGGTGCTAAGAGGGGAGTAGACAGTGCCAAATTTTGAACTTTCCCTATCAATCTGGACTTGGTAAAACAGTTGGTTTGCATCCAAAACTGAAAATGCTCTTGTATTCTGAAGTCTAGATATCCTCATGGAAAAATAGCCCTACTTGTTCAAACCTTTTAGATCTAGATAAACACTTTCCTTGTTTGGTTTTGTTATGGTGACCATGCCGTTATCCCAGACAGCTTGATTTTGTATTCTGGACCAAGAAAGCACTGGGAGATGGGTGCTATGTTATGAAAACTATTCTCACTTGAGATTTGGAGACCCATCTTTTCTTTCTCATGTTTTCCATTCTTTCATACACACAGACAATGCCTGTGTTTGTTTCTAGGATCCCCAGGATTTCAGAAGGGTTCCAAAGTTTTAACACACTGCATGGAACACGTAGACTACTCTTGGATGCTGTTCTAAGTTTCACATTTCTTAGAATTAAAGGGCACTTCATTCACAGTTCAAACATCAGGACAGAAGTGGTCAGACTCATTTATTGATTCAATAGTCACGCTGGCATCTCAGTGATTTACTGAGGTGCCCTCTAATTTCAGCAGCAGTGACCTCTTTCAAGGTGTTTTGTAGGAAACTCTTTCAATTGCTCTCTTTTGTGGTTTTATTTTGGTTGCTTCTGAGTTGCTCTGAAGTGGTAGCTATTTATATTTAGCCAATATTATTCCTTATGCATTTTGCACTATTTTGACTTTTAACCTTTGTAGCTAAGGCTATGTCTATACTGGGAGGCTATGTCTAGACTGGCATGATTTTCCTCAAATGCTTTTAACGGAAAAGTTTTTCCATTAAAAGCATTTGTGGAAAAGAGTGTCTAGATTGGCACGGATTCTTTTGCGCAAAAGCACTTTTTGCAGAAAAGCGTCCGTGCCAGTCTAGATTTTTAAAGAAAGCCCCGATCGCCATTTTCGCCATCGGGGCTTTTTTGCGCAAAACAGTCCTGAGCTGTCTACACTGGCCCTCTTGCGCAAATACATTTGCGCAAGAGGGCTTTTTCCCGAACGGGAGCAGCATAGTATTTGCACAAGAACACTGACAATCTTACATCAGATCGTCAGTGTTCTTGCGCAAATTCAAGCGGCCAGTGTAGACAGCTGGCAAGTTTTTCCGCAAAAGCGGCCGCTTTTGCGGAAAAACTTGCCAGTCTAGACGCAGCCGGAAGGTTTGGAGATGAAAGTGTTGTCGACGTTCAAAGTCATCAGAACTGAAAACTTACCAATCCTGTTTTTCTGCCATCCTCTATCCTATCCACAAATCATGGCCGCATTGTTAGCTCCCCCATCAACAAAGCAATGTGGATATTCATCCCACAGTGCCCGACATCACCTTCAGTCACTAGAAACCATGGGAATGCACAACGTAGCGTTAGGCATTTTGGGAATGTGAAAAATATCCCATCAGCCACCTCTTTGCTTTCTAGCCCTCCCAGAGTTTCCAGTTTACTTTTGCACCATTTGAATGACAGTCCTTGCTGAGCTCTCCAGCATCTGCTGTGAGAAATCATGGATCCCATGACATCTCTCCCGTGTTGTATTCAATGTGCTTAGGACATCACACATTGCAGCAGAGCTATTTATGCACTTAATAGCAGAGGAAGAAGACTCAGATGCGGACAACAATGTGAGTGGCATGGAGAGCAGCAAAGTGGCATTGCATTGAGCTGTCACAGAGCAGCTGTGCAGACTCAAGTGTCGCTTGTGGGCTAAGGAAACCAGCACTGAGTGCTGTATTGTCATACAGGTGTGGGATGAATACCAGTGGCTAAATAACTCTCCAATGCATAAAGCAACCTTCCTGGAACTGTGTGTTGAACTGGCCCCTGAACTGCAATACAAGGACTCCCAAATGAGACCTGCTCTCTCAATACAGAAGCATGTTGCTATTGCTTTGTGGAAGCTGGCGACTCCTGATTGCTGCTGTTCAGTTGCAAATCAGTTTGGAGTGGGGAAGTCTATCATCGGAGCAGCACTTATACAAGCGTGCAGGGCAATAGATCACATTTTGCATGAAAGAGTGACATTAGGAAATGTGGATGACATAGTGGCTGCCTTTGCTGAAACTCTGGCAGGGCGATCAATGGCATACATATTCCCACTGTAGCACCATCCCACCTTGCCAGAGAGTACATCAATTGTAAGGTTGTTCCATGGTGCTTCAGGCACTTGTAGCTCACCATTGGCATTTCATGGACATAAATGTGGGGTGGTCTACAAAGGTGTATGATTCATGTATCTTCAAGAACAGTGGCCTCTACAGAAAGCTGCAGGCTGGGGCTTTCTTTCCAGACCAGAAAATAAGAGTGGGGGGTGTGGAAATGCCCATAGTGATCCTGGGTGATACAGCTTACTCCTTACATCCCTGGCTCATGAAGCCTTACAGAGGGCACCTGGACAGCATTAAGGAGCGGTTCAACTACAGGCTAAGCTGATGTCACATGGTTTTTAAATGTGCCTTTGGCAGTTTGAAAGGTTGGTGGAGGTGTCTCTATGGCAGGTGAGGATCAAATCCCCAAGATGGTGGCCGCATGTTGTAGCTTACATAATCTGTGTGAGAGTAAGGGTGAAACACCGCTCATGGGTGGAGCACTGAGGCACGTGCTTGGGTGCACAGTCTGAACAGCCAGAAACTCATGCTGTCAGAGGAGCCCATAGGGTGGCCATCAATATCAGGGAGGCTCTGAGGAACCACTTTGACAATGAGGGGTGCTGACATTTCTGTGTGTTGCTTCCCTGTCGTATCCCACTGCTCATCCCGAGAGAGGCATTGCTGTGAAACCAAGCAATATTACAGGCTCCCATAGAGGCCAGAGCAATTTGTGGGTTGTGTCACACAAAATAAACTCATGGAAACCTGCATCACATTTGTCTTTATTGATCTCTTTCAATCACAGTCACACACATAGAGTGAATGCTTGGTGGCAAGGGATGGGAAAGGTTATTGGAAAACCACACAATTGTGTTAACGTCCAGCTTTCAAAATCACAGCTGCTGTGATGGGGAGCGGAGTGTGCTGGAAACTAATCATTACCTGACTGCAAAAATGATGAGTGTATAGGCATAAAGGGAGGGTTTCTGGATAAAGAATTGTGCATGTGGAGCCATGGAGGCTGCTGTGTGGGTGTAGAGGGAGGGTTGCTGTGAAAATAATTCTGCTTGTACCAACATGGAGGCCTTACATTCTGATCACTCTGCATCTTGATGAGACACTTTCAGTATCTCAGTTTGGTCTTTCATGAGCCTTCACATGCGCTCAGTGGTTTTTGTTCTCACTTTCATCTCCGTGGCCCATCTTTTCTCTGTTTAATGCATTGAATGCTGCAAAATATCCTTGACCAGATCTTCTCTTGTCCTCCAAGATCTTTTCCTTATTTGATGGAGTCTATCTGTGGAGGAACATGCCTGACTTCTCAAGATCTGGTCTTGAAAAATAACCATTAACAATAGAGTGACTGTAGTGTTCCTGATAATGATTGTAACATTTCACTAATATGCACATCTCTGAACCAAACTGTCCACTTTTCTTTTTACCATAGAGGCAAACATAGATCTCTCCAGACACTCTGATCATGTTGTGTTTTAAAAATGGGGTGAAGGAGGGTTGGGCATGGGTCCCCAATTAAGTGCAGTCCATTCTAGAGCGGCAGATGTACATGGAAATAATTTGTAATAATCCTACACATGTCCACAGGCTGCCATTACTCTGGCTTACATATCCCTGCTGAAAGTTAAGCCTTGGTTCTGGCAGCACAAATTGAGGAATGGTTTGGGAGAGTGTCATACCACAGTGGTGGGGAAATGGCAGCCCTGCCATAGAATCTCTGTGAGAAAATTACTAAGTACCTCAGGCAAAGCTTCAGCACCATCTCCCAGCAAGATTCTGTTGATATCTCTGTGTACATCAGTGCTCTGTTTGGACATAACACAGGCCCAGGGTTTAGCCAGCTCACAGAAATACAGCCTCTGGTCCCACCTTTGCTATTGCCTCCCTTCCTCTCCACCCCACACGGCTACAAGAGCAACTGCCCACGTCGCCACCTGCTCCACCCCCACCACAATGCAATACACAGCAATTTATCACCCTGGGTTACCACCTGCTCACTCCCCTAGCTACACTAGAGCAACTTACTGCTCCACACTACCACCACCCTCCCTGGCTACACAAGAGCAACTTAGTGTCCCATGCCACTGCTGCCCTCTTCCTTAGTTGCACTGGAGCAGTGGTTCTCAGACTGGGGTCCACAAACACCTTGCAAGTGATCTGTGGCTCGAGCTCAGCTCCCCATCCCTCCCCCTACAATGGGGAGTTCACACTGGCGCTCCAGCCCTCCAATCCCCGCCGCAAGACTGGAGCACCAGTGATGGTTTCCTGAGGGGAGTCGGGGGGAAACCCTGAGCCTCCCCACCAAATCTGCCTCCCAGGGAAAGGGTGGAGCCAGAAGCAGCTTCATGCGTGCCACTCTCCCTCCCCTGACTGGGGGAACAGCAGTACATGGACACGCTGCCTGGAGACTTTCCCCACTGCTCCCATTGTCCAGAATCTGACCAATGGGAGCAGTGGGATGTCGTGCCTGGGACACAGTGCTGGAAGCAGTGGGGGATGTGAAAGCAAGTAAGTGCCTCCCCACCTCCTCGTGACTAGACACTGCACCCCAAGTTGCTAATGCCCCCCGCCCTCTGCTGAGCCCCTGCACCTTCAACCTGCTCCTGCACCCTGCCTCTGGCCAGCCACTCTACTCCCAGTTTGCTCCTGCATCCTACCTCCCAAACAGACCTTGTACCCTCACCTCCTTGTGCATTTCACATCCCACCCAGATCCTGCATCCCCTTCCCTATCCCACTCACTGGCAGCCTTAGCCCACACACTGAACTCCTAATTTTGACCCCACCCCAGAGCCTAGGGGGTCTACAAAATCCACTAACCCCAGAACCCCAGAAGAGTTAATTTGGCCTATCAGAAGCCCTGAACCTCAGTCCTCCCTGTCCCACTCCCCCCACTCCCATGGGGCTGGAGCACCAGGGGAATGAGGTGTCTCAGTTGTGAGCCACATCAGTGAAGGTTGGGGGGGTTTGAAAGGTTTTTTTTTTTTTAATTCTTACTTGTGTAGCCCACAATTGATTTTCCTGTGGGTCAGTGGCCCCCGACCCAAAAAAGGTTCCCCACCCCTGCCATAAATAAAGATAATGTTGAAAGCATTCATGTTGGACATAAAATTAATATTTTACTCAGTTTACCAAACTTCATTTTAAATAAACATGAGAAAGTTGAAGCGCTTAATCTGTTTAACAATTTTGATTAGTATTTCCTTTCTTACTGGTTAACTTAAACCATTCTCCCAAGCTTCAGCACTAGCAAAATGGCTTGGGTATAATTATGTAATTAACGGCAAGTTTCCATTAACAGCTGGTAGTTGACAGAAAGGTTTGCATTGAGCCAGGTGGGCCATGGGCCAAAAAGTTTGAGAACCACTGCACTACAGCAACTTACTGCCCTGTGCCACCACCACCCACTTTCTCCTGGCTGCACTAGAGCAACTTGACAGCCAGCATGGCCACCTCCCACTACCTCTCTGTGTGCAATGCAGCAACTTACCCTGCATCTCTTCCCTTGCTTCACGACCCTGTATCTCTTTCCTTGCTTCATGCTCCACGGCCAGTTGCTGAGAGCCTTCAAAACAATTCCTCACTGCCTGGGGCACACGTTGTCACTGGACTGAGCCCTTCCTCATCTGCTTCCACTTCTTCGTCAATAACTTCTGTCTCCGAGCTAACTCCTGTTACTGACTCAGTGCTATGGGAAGTATACACATTCTCCTTGGGTGTCAATGCGGGGTCCCTACCCAGGAATGCATCCAGTTCTTTATAAAAATTACATGTTTTGGGTGCAGCACCATACCAGCTGTTTGCCTCCTTCACCTTCTGGTACGCCTGCTGGAGTTCCTTTATCTTGGCTCTGCATTGTAGGGTGTCTCAATCATGCCCCTTTGCACAAAGAGCTAGAGAAACGTGAGTGTATGCGACCCAATTCTTTCGGGTCACTCAGAGCTGTGATTGCACACACACAGATAAGATCCAAAAGCTCTGGGGTGCTCCAACCAAGAGTGTGTTTTGAGTGATAGCCACCCCTGTTTTCCTCAAAAGACACCATGAGGACCACTGAACACTGAGCCAGACAGCAGGAAATGGATTTTAAAGTTCTGTGGGTTTATGGGGAATGTGCTGGAGTTCAATAAACTCGAAAAAAAACCCTCCTGTAGTACACACTACATGATATCGTCAGTAAAGGGGGGCAGGAGACAAAAGTCCCTTGCAGAACTGAAAGTTTTCTCTCGCCAAAACTGGACGTTTGCCAGGGATTTTTTGGCAACAAAACTTGCCAGTGTAGAAAAGCCCTAAATCAGCTGAGCCTCTTATCTGCTTACTCCCCATTTTAAACTGGGCAGTACCGCATGTGTACCTGGAGGCTTTGGGATTTGCACGTCCACTGAGCTGGAACTAAGCAGTCAATGCTGTGGGAAATTATGATGTTTGGGTTCAGGGCATCCTTGGGGTGGGTAAGAAAAAGGAAACAAAGAGAAAACAGACAGCATCACATAGAATAACAACAAGGTGCATCTGTGGTGGAGCTTGTTGTCCATTCGTGCTGCTTGGCTCCCATGTAAACCAAAACAAAGATGGAGATGACTATTTCTATCAGCAACGTCAAAGTTAAGCCTGGACTGCAGGAGATCACAGAGGTGGGCACACGTGGCTACATCTACACTACGAGTTTTGCCGGAAGAGGCAATGCAAATGAAGCGCGGATTAGCATTTTCTCTCGCACTTCATTTGCATAATCTCTTCTGATCCGTTTTTGCACAAGAGGTTTTTGCGCAAAAACAAGCAGTGTGGTTTTTTTCCTTTTTGTGCAAGATCCTTATGCCTCAAAAAAGGAGGTATACCAATCTTGTGCAAAAAGGGTTTTTTGTGGAAAAGGGGAACATCCACACTGCTTTTTTTTGTGCAAAAACCCCTTGTGCAAAAACGGATCAGAAGAGATTATGCAAATGAAGCACGAGAAAATGCTAATCCATGCTTCATTTGCATTGCCTCTTCCGGCAAAACTCATAATGTAGACGTAGCCAGAGTGTTGCACTAGGATAGCTCTGTCCAAGAAGCAGCACAGGAGCGTCTGTGCTCCCCTCTCTCTTCTGCTCTGGGTTTCCTAGAAATTCCTGCCAAATGATCAGTCAGATGCTCTTGAAGTAGCTCATTTATCTACATAATCTGGCTACATTTGTAAATAAAACAGAGTAAACATAATGGCCAGTTCCAGGAAGCACATCATGAAAGCATTTATTTTACATTCAGCCATTAGCCTTTCTCATTACATTTTGAATTTTGGACAGTTTGGACAAAGTCACTTTCACTTTCTGGGACTCATTGCAGAAGCCTAAGTTGTAGTCCCACTGTATTGTCCTCTCCTGGGATAGCCAGGAAGACCATGATGTGTTCAACTCCAAAAGTCTTTGCTGTTCAACTCTCTTCATTTGCTTATGACTTGTTGCTTGGTTTGAGCATTAAAAAGAAAGGTATTAGTCCTTGGTGAGGACTATACCCATGCAGAAACTCCGTTTCCAGCCATAGTTGCTGCAATTCTGCTCAAATGGAAATGAGATTTCACTGAGACAGATTTATTTAATGTAAAACAAACCCATTTTCTTCCCTCCCCCACAACTAAAAAACTGATGATGAGATTGCTTTTTAGCTTAACAAAAATAATTATTTCCTATAGACCATGTATGGAAAACTTCAGCACACTGCATTTCAGTGTGAACTGCTTTACACCCTTAATTTTAGCTATGCAATTGAGGCTATGTCTCCACTACAGGCTTCTTGCGCAAGAAGCTTTTTGCAGAAGAGATCTTCCACAAAACCTTCTTGCGCAAGAGCGCATCCACACTGCAAAAGTGCATCGAAAAAGCAATGCTCTTTTGTGAAAGAGAGTGTCAAAAGACTGCATGGACGCTCTCTTGAAAAGAAACTCTTATTGCTATTTACAGAATGGCCACCAGGGCACCTGTGCTTTTTTCGATTGCCTCTTTTTGCGCAAAAAAACCCTGTTCCCTGTCCACACACCCCTTTTTGCACAAGAGCTCTTGTGCAAAAAGGAGTTATTCCTCATAGAAAGAGGAATACCTACACTGCAAAAGACCCTCTGCTCTTTCAATTTTTTCACCCCGCTTGAGGTGTGGATGCTCTGTGAGTTTTTGCACTTGAGGTGTGGATGCTCTGCAAGTTTTTGTGGAAAAACAGCTGTTTTTCCACAAAAACTGCCAGTGTAGACATAGCCTGAATGCTGAAAAAATGTGCAAGGACACACTTCCAAGGGATGTAACACTGTTTAATCCATTTTGACTTCTGATTGTGTAGAGATCTCTTTCTGTATATAAAAGATTTATTGGTAGTGATGTGTAATAGCATTCACCAGGCATATTTTTATCGTATGATGAATTCCCCGTGAATGTGTCAAGTGGCACAACCTGGTAATATAGCTTTCAGCTTTCAAAGAAAGGCATGAAACATTTTAGCATCAGTGATCTAGTATTTTCGTCTAGCCTTGCAACTTGGTCAAATATCTCCCAACATCTATGTTTTCATTGTCACTCTGCTGCTTCAGATAACCAGGTACTCTGGACGGATGCCTGCTAGCCATTATGAGATTAGGGGCTTTCTCTCAGACTACCACTGTGACAATTCCCTGCTACTCTTACCCTTTTTAAATCAGTGGAGCAAGAAATGAAAAAGATATCCCAGCAGCACTGGCTCTCGAATACCAATAGCAATAAAAATTCAGGATTTGGATTTCATTCGAGCACTCATGTTGCTTTTTTTAATTGTAACTAAAATAATGTGATCTCTGTAAATAAATCACAGTTAGTGTGAAGCAGCTCTAAACACAAGCAACATAAAATAGCTAAAGATTAAATCACGTAAAAGCTATAGCTATTACATGGTTTCATGAAAGAACATTCCTGAACTCTTTAAATGAAGGGCATAAATATGACTGAGGGTTTTTCCTTAACATTTCATTTTGATTTTTGACATATAAACAGTTGATCTCTCTCCTTATAGCACAGATTCCAGCCTGAATATTTCCACTTCTCCTTTCTCAGGTTTTCTTAGAAGCTTGAATTATCTTGCTGCAGTTTGCCAGTATAATACAGTGATAACATCTAAAAATGAATAGGGAGAGAGATGGTGAATGTTGATTGCCTTGATGGTTCTATTTATTATGGATTTTTATAGTATTAAAATGTATAAAACATTAATAATGTGATTCAATTTTCTACAGTTTTCCTCTGAATATTGACAATTAGTTTTATTCAGCAACTAAATGGGTTTGTTCACTCATTGATGCACAGGAGATTTATGTGCCCAATTCCCATTAGCATTAATGGAAGCGATATGTGGAAGTCTTTTGCACATTAATGGGAGAATAAACCTCTAAAAATGCATTATTGCCAAGACCATTCATCAGCCATGTCACACTCAGGTGGGCCTGATTTTCTTCTGCATGCAGAGCTCCCTTGTCATCTGTGGGCCTGATCCAAAACTTATTGAACTCAGTGGAAAATCTCCCAGGGAGTCAATGGGCATTGCATCAGGTTCTGTGATACTTCCATGCTGAAAGGATAGGTCCCATGATGGGATATAAGACAGATCTGAAATCAGCAGCAAGGTCTCGTGAATTGTCTTGTGAATTGCTTGTCTACATCCGTTGATTCTGAGCCTTGAAATAAGAGGAAGAAAATAGTAAATGAAAATGTTCCATAATCACTTGAGTGAAGCTACTCTCTTCTCTGTCGAAGATTTAATATAATATATGAAAACAAACAAATCAGAGTACTTATCAGTATTTTATACTAGTTCCGGGCAGGGGGCTAGCAGAGTGGGGGGTGCATGAATCATTGCAAAGCTTTGTGGATGTGGGAGTAAGGAGCGCAGGAGGCTGGGGGCAGGAGGAGTGTGAAAGTGAGGACGGGGGGGTGAGGAGGGGTTCAAGGTGGGAGGCCTCATCTGGCATCAGCTTTTTCTCTTCTCCCAGACCCACCAGGTCCCCAAGCTGCCAGGGTCTTTTTTTCTCCTCTCCCCCAGCTGCTAGGGGGCCTTTTTTCTCTCCCCCCCCCCCCAGCACCCTGGCCACTGGGGGCTTTCCCCTCCTCCCTCTCCCCCCCACCCCCAGCACTGTAGACAAAGACCAGGAGGAGGGGAAAGGGTTTGGAGCAGGGGGGCTACTCACAAGTATAGCAGCAGGCATGATGGTGAAGCCCCAGCTCTGCTGGCCACTCCCTAGATGGTATGGCTGCCCCCAGTGTGGACACTCTGCAGGATAGCTCTCCCCTGGAGGCTCGCTGTGCCCAGTGGCCACTCTCATATCATGTCCCTCCGAACAGCAGCCCTTCCTTTTGCATTTTATGGGAAACTGTCCTTTTCCTGGGGTTTCTGGATGTCCTGGCACAACCAAATCCTGACCTTGCTTTAAATTAGGAGAAGAGGAAGCAGCCTGCCAAATTTGGTGGCCCTAGCTCTTACTATTTAGGAGTTCTTGAACAAATGGACTCTCAGACAGACAGACACTCTAAAATATATAGACAGATGAATGGAAATGATGTGAGCTTTCTGTCTGTAGTTTTATTGCTGTTGGATTGGAATCTAATAAGGTAAAAACGTAGAAGGAAAATAAGATTGAAATGATATTATAATGGTAACCAAAATCTATAAAATACAATTCTTGCCCTAATTCATGCACTTGGAATTAGAAATTACAGCATGTATTATTATGTGAGAGGAAACAGTATTTTGAGAGATCTGCAATACAAAGGCACAGGGATTTGGATTCGACACTGAACTCTGTGACGTTGCTAATGTGCTACAAACATGAGATTCTGCCCAGGCTTCACAAAGAGTAAAGGAAGTTTGGAGAAATTTCACAAAACTATTTCAAGCAAGCCTGCACTGTTTGATGGGACTTGACTAAAAATCATGTGAACTACTGTGGTTTCCAAAAATGTCTGTTACAATGGGTATGTCTACATTAGGCAACTTTTAGTGATAACCATGCTGCTAAAAGCTATGTAGTGTAGACATACTCTGAGAATTTCACAGACTGTCCCATGCTCTGCTTTTTCTCTCATGAAAATTATCTGTTGTGGTTTCTTTAATGTAAGTAAAATTACCCAAGACTGGAAGGATATGGTCTGCTCTTCATGAAACTAAAATGTGATCATTTCAACCAGGCAATTTGACTGAGTTTTGCTTTAAGGTTTGGGGAATTACTCCGGCATTGTCCAAGGACATAAGAAGATAAGAACAGCCATACTGGATCAGACCAAAGGTCCATCTAGCCCAGCGGTTCCCAACTTTTTCCAGATGGGAACCCATTTTGACAATTCAAGAAGACTTGGTGACCCAAGGCAATTCAAAAACAGAGGGAGGAGGGGGGCAGAGCCACCTGGGGAGACACTTGGCGACCTTTTGGAATGTAATGGCAACCCATATTTGGGTTGCGACCCATAGGTTGGGAAACCCTGACCTAGCCCAATAGCTTGTCTTCCGACAGTGGCCAATGCCAGATGCCCCCAAAGGAGTGAACAGAACAGGTAATCATCACTACACTGGCAACTGAACAACAAAGCTTTTGTCATTCACAGGAGCTTAAACACACACACACACACACACACACGCACCCTGAACCACAAATGCTTTGCTGCTGTACCAGTGTAAACAGCGCTTTGCTGGCAGGAGTATTCTGCCGCTGAGAAAGCAAATGACGCTCTTAGGGAGTGGAATTTTTTTGACAGCAAAAGTGTCGACAAACAGTGTCTGACTTTAGCAACATGGCTGAAGCTGGGTAGGCATACAGATACAAATCTCAATGTGAAGCCCACAGTCACTAGTAACTTTGTGCACCAGTCACTAGATTGTCAGGCTATGTTTGCCCCCAAATCTGGTAAAGACAGATAATAAACTTAAAGCAAGGGAGAGAAAAAAAACTGCATCTACAGGAAAAAGCTCTGGCTTCTTGTGCAAATACATACATAGTCATTTTCTGAATATTCTTGCCAAGAAGTTATGAAACCATAAAACTGGATTTAAAAAATTCCTGGGTCACATGATAAAGAAGTTTTGCAACATCATTTCAATTAAATTACCTCACTGAAACCATAAAGCAAAAAGTCAGTGTACCCACTGGAGTCTGACTGTTATTGAATATCATGTTATCGAAAGCCTACTTCTCTGTGTGTTTACTCCCTTCTTTCTTTAGACATGGCTATAATTTCTTTCTCTGTTTGCCATCCAGAAAGATCATTGCATTTCACTTTGAAAAACATAAGCAGGTGCACTTATAAGAACTGTAGCTTTGAAGCTTATATTGTGCCACAAAACAAAATTGATGATGTATTGATGTTGCTAGTGACGTGTTGCACAGAACCTAGGTACGTGTTTGTATATAAGGAAGTGTCCTAAGCACTTGGGGGAAAAGGGCAAAAAGATAAAACAATAACAATGCCACCACAGTACAGAAATTAAAAATGAGATTTTTACCTGTGTTGTCCTCTTGACTTTACTACATGTGTGGAGCAACCAAAAACCACACACTGTTGTTGAAACACAGGGACTGAAAACCAACCATAATTTGAGGGCCGCAGGAAATGGTTGGAGCCACAGAATGAGCTCTGTTCATACACTAAGTCCATCCCCATAATCTGAGCTCCCATTTAATTAAATTGCAGCCATGTTCATCTGAGGTTAAATATTGGTGCTATGTATTTGTCATCCCCAAACACAATAAACCAGAACCTGTGAAATACAAATGTCCTTCAGTGAGTACTTACTCAGTATCTTTTCACTTTGTAATATTTCTCTCTAAATACATATCACATTGTTTCTAGATGGTACCAGTGTCAGTCAGGAAACCCTATGCAATAGCTTTCCTTCCATGAAGGGGGGAAAAGTACTTGTAAATATTCACAAAACCCTTGACTTCCAGCTAAATGGCTCCTGGTATCACAACAAACGTTGTAACATGACACTGCTAACTTCATGAATAAGAAATGTTTGACTTATTTATTAGTCGGAAACTGAGAAGATGCTAGGAATTTGCTGTGCTGCACAAGGACTTTCTCTGTTCTCCTTGATTATTAATAAAGCTGCAGAGATAAAGGAAATTCACAGCTGAGTTACAGAAAGTTCTATGAAACAATACAATTCAGCTATTTCCTATGCCCTCTACAATTCATGTGAATGGAGTCCTCTGTATACCCTTTGTGATGACTTAAGGCCTAATTCACTCCAGGGTTGAACAGAAACTCAAGCTGCAGCTCTGCCTAAGAAGGGCCAAAGCAATGCAAGCCATCTGCCACCATGACTCCTCTGCGGGGCCTCGGCCTTGCCAGCAGAGCTTTGAAAGGGGTTCAGATGTTTTTGATTGTTAACTTTGTTCTGCCTCCACAGGGCAGTTCAGTGTGAAGAAACAGAGCAGCAGGAAGTAAAGCAAATTCATTCCTCTGTGCCCTCCTCCTGTTAAAAAGATGTTATGCAGTAATCATTTTGCCCATCAGGGATAATACCTCTTGGTAGACTGGAGCCGTTCACATGTATAGTTTATCATGAATGTTCTGTATACAAGATTTGCCCCAGGTCAGTACTTTGCTTGTTCGCAATGCCGTATTTTTGTATTGTATCAAAAGTTATACACATGCTGATGGAGTTATTTTCAGAGTCCCTCAGGGACTGTTCAATAAATTAAAAGCAGGAAATCCAAGACATGTTATCTCTTCTCTCTAATGCCATCTGAATTAATTGGCAAATTGCTCTCTGTTGCATAGCAAGTGCAAACCACAACATATTGCAGCCCTTAATTGTACTGAGACAGACACATATTGAGTCTTGTGCTGTTTGCTTTGCGAGGAACTGATGAATTAGACCTTAAAAACTAAGGCCCTGTGTGCTGTGTGTGAACATATAGAGATCCCCCACTACCTAGGCTGGCACAGTCAAATAGTCTGGTGTTGGGCACATTAGACATGCATTAAGAGACAGATAGAGGTCATCTTTGCGTAAAATTACCTTAGCTAAAATTTCTCTTTTGCAATATTATGTATCATTTGCCTGCCACTCTCCACCCCAGAACTAGCTGTATATCAGTGCTGTATATAGCTACTGTGGAGCTTTTGGGGACCCTAAGGATACGTCTACACTGTGGTGCTATTTCGGGATACTTCCGGTATCCTGAAATAACTATTCTGTGTCTTTGAAACAAGCCCATTATTTTGAAATATAATGGGCTTGCTATTCAAATGTCCCCATAAACCTTGTTCCACGAGGATTAAGGGACATTTCGGAATAGCACTCTATTTCAAAATTTGGCACTGTGTAGACAGTGCTGAATTACAAAATAGGCTATTTTGAAATTCACTCAAAATAAGCTACACAATTTGTGTAGCTCAAATTGCATAGCTTATTTTGAGCTAAGGGTGCGGTGTAGATGCACCCTAAGGGAGAAAAGGCACTGTACATGTAAAATATTGTTACTGATTATTATAATTTTGTATACAAACTAGCCATGAATTGCATTTGCCAAGCAAAATATCTTAGGTCTCCTGATCTCTTAAACAGTGTTTTCAGATCAGGGGCTGGACTGAATTTAATGGGAGTTTTGCCACTGCTTTCAGTGTGATCAGGATCAGACCCTGGGAATGTAAACTAATAATATTGGAAGCAGACAATAATCCATGTCCACTAGACAACCTGAAACAAGTGCCCCATGGCTTCACTGCTTAAACTAATTAATACAAATAAGAGTATGGCAATTAAAGCTCATTACACTTGGTTGTAATGTTTAGTAACAATGGGGCAGATTCTCCTATCGATTTACACCTTGACTTCCAAAGAGTTCACTCCCATTTTGTCCTGATGTTAGAACAAGGAGAATCAAGTCCCTTGTATTTTGTTCTGGAAATGCAGTGGACCGGGAGGGGTGTATTCCTCAAAAAGTGCAGAGAGGAGTTTGAAGTGGAATCTGTGCTACGTGAAGGGGAGGGGGCCAGATGCAGTCTGGCTATTCTGAAAATATTTTCTTCGTATTTCCCACAGGCCGAAAATGGTAAACAATTTCTCTTTACATGAAGCCTCCTCCTTTGAATTCAGGCTAAACTAAGCTAGACATCAAAGATGTGTTGTCGAACTGCACAGCAGGAAGATCTGGGTGGCACTGCTCTTATGTGTGTGTTTGCAGTGCTAGCCTCCCCCTGCTGTTCTGATTTGTTTTTCTCTTCCTGTCCTGTGGTGTCTGCTTAGTCAGGCAGTTACTGCAATTGCGACTGGGCACAAAACTGCCTACAGAAATAAAATGAACCTTTTTGTGGGAGAAGGGCTGATTGTATGCTAGCAGTGCACATAGAATGGCAACGCTGGAGACCTCTTACTGGCTGGCCTCAGGCACTTCAATTGTATGTGATCACCAGGATTAACAGGCATGTAATAGCAGGAAACACAAGTCTAGAAACTGCTTGTGGTGGGGAAGTTCTCCAAATGGAAGCCTGCAGGTGGCAGGGGTTGATGAAGATGGAGCTAGACATTAGAATCTTGAGGACAACTGGCTGCAACAGGAAGGTAGGAATTGTCACTCTGGATGGGCCCATGTTCCATCCTGTCCTGTGTCCTGTAATGAAGAGTGGCCAGTTTCAGGTGGCTAGGGTCCTATCACGTTCACAGTTCACTGTGGTCACCGTCATGGTCAGAGGATTTAAAAAATGATAAATTTTATTATTTCAGCTAATTAAATCTGAAACAGCAGGCTGTTGTAGGACTAGGAATCCTGACCCAAAAATGAGTTGTGAGGTGGTCGCAAGGTTACTGGGGGTGGGGAGGTTGCAGTGCTGTTGTCTTTACTTCTGCACTGCTGCTGGCAGCACCACTGCCTTCAGAGCTGGCCAGCTAGAGAGCTGCGGCTACTGGCCAGGAGCCCAGCTCTGAAGGCAGAGCTGCTACCAACAGCAGTGCAGAAGGATGGCATGGTTTGGTATTGCAAGCCTTTCTTCTGTACCACTGCCTGCAGAGCTGGGCCTGAAGTCAGCAGCTGCCACTCTCCTGCCCCCCCAGCTCTGAAGGCAGTACAGAAGTATGGGTGGCAATATCACAATCCCCCTGGCAACCCTTCTGCAACTCCCTTTTGGTTCAGGACCCCCAATTTGAGAAATGCTGGTCTGCCCTGTGAAATCTCTATCACGTAGGGTAAAATCACACAAAAGAGCAGATTCTATGGGGAAGGGGGGTCTGGATTTCATGGTCCATGACACATTTTTCATGGCTGTGAATTTGGTAGGGCCCTACAGGTGATTTATAGGGTAGTACTAGAAGCCCCCAGAAGATTGATGTGAGAGAATCTGCTTCCCTTTGCCCCCAATTAAGGTCTCATTCTAATACCTAATGGTTAGTTTGGTTTAAACCTTGAAGTAGGAGATTTTATATCCCCTGCAAAATATTGTTAGCAATATCTACTATAAATAAATACACGTAGTATATATTACTCACCAATAAAGAATGTTATTAAGGTTGCAAAGTTATGAAATGGATTATTGCCTAGATGGCTCCTGCTTAATTTGTTTCAGGAGGCAGGTGTATGAGACAGGGCCTGCAGAAAGAGAAAGGATGGTCTCATGGTTTAAGACGTTGACAGCTGCCCTGAACAACTGGATTCTAGAGCCGGCTGAGGAGATGGATGTCAGCTGGGCAGCGGGTTGTGGACTGTACCCCTGCTAGCCCCTGACTAGGCTGGTGTGTTGTGGCCAAGGGCCCCGCCTACCTGATGGCAACTAGTGCTGCCCTCATTAGGGCCCTGGGCTGGGACACAGTGGAGTGGGTGGGCTGGTGTCCACCTCCCCTCCGCAAGGAGAGCAAGACCCCGCGCCTGTCAGCTCTCCGCCAGCTAGGAGACCCAACCTTGAACTTGTAGACTGCTTGCCTCCCGCCTGCCCTGAACCAGGGGCCAGGCGTATAGACTGATTATTGGTCAACCAGCCCTGACCCCAGGGCCTGGCCCAGTAACTGTTCTGATTAGACTGTTTGAACATTTACCCCGCCCTGACCCCAGGATCAGGCACCTGAGCAGGGTTTGATTGACTGTTCACCCTGCCCTGGCCCCATAGCCGGTTGTGGGGAAGTGGCGGAGTCGCCCGCCGCCTGGAGACCACTACAGCTGGGCTTTGAGGTCTGTGTATAATGCAGTGGCTTAGAATCGAGATTGAGAAGTGCTCACTGGTCCCATCCAATCGCGCCCACGTGAAAAGTTTTAAAAACGAATAAAGCTCTGAGGCTGGGCATTACTAATGCCTCGTGGATTGGAGGGTTAAAAGAGGCAAGGTCTTTGCTGGGAAGAAGTCAGGTCAAGGTTATGGGTGAACAGATCCAGCAATCATTGGTGAAGA
Source organism: Rafetus swinhoei (assembly GCA_019425775.1). Lineage (NCBI taxonomy): Eukaryota > Metazoa > Chordata > Testudines > Trionychidae > Rafetus > Rafetus swinhoei. Next base: position 226,582,814 of record CM033424.1, read on the forward strand.
AGAAGCCAATCCTGGTAGGATGTAAGTCTGAATGTCTGAGGAATGCAGAGCTGGTGCAAGGCTTAAGAAGACTAAGTAATTTGTAGGGCCCTGAACAGCTCCAAGAGACCCCTCTGTGCTTTTTATTATGCATTCTGGGGTGGGGAGCCAAAATATTCCTGCTTAGGGCCCCCAATGGACTAACAGTGCCTCTGGATGAATGCCATCTATTACTTCCAATACCTCAGTGGGAACTGAGGCCAAACACCACTTTGCAGGATCAGGCCCTTGAAGAGGATTCACTAGACTAGCGTAACATTTACAAAGGATGATAGGGATGTAAGTGACTAGTCGACTATCCGATAAGCAAAAGCTTATCGGATAGTCGACACATCAGTTGACTAGTTGCTTCCCACCCCCACTTGCTGCCTCTACCACAAAGAAGCAGCAAGGGGGGGGGAAGAGGAGGGGATGCTGGGGAAAGCCAGCTTAAAAGCTGGTTCCCCCCAGCTCCAGTTCCGTGTGACAGGGCAGGGGAGCAGCTGCTGTGCTTCCTCTTTGAAATGTATAAGATCCCCAGTGGGGGCTCTTGTGCATTTCAAAGAGGAAGCGCCGCATGGTGCCTGGGGTCAGCAGGGGACTCCCCGCTGGCCCCGGGCCCCATGCGGCATTTCAATCTTTGAAATGCTCATTTCAAAGGTGGAACGCGCGCTCTAGTCCTTATCAACTAATCTGATAGTAGATGGAAATCCCATCAACTACTTGATTAGTTAATTAATTGATATTTAACATCCCTAATTGGTGAGTCATGGAGCTTGTACCACTCAGCCTCTGACCCAAAAGTGGAAAGTCTATTTTCATATCTGGGTTTGGAGACTCTCACCCATACAGCCACAGGTGTCATGGCTACAATGAGCTTAGGTCATGGTCCCATTTCAGTTTTGCAGTAGCTTTTTTCTCCCTAAAGTTCTGTTCCTGGCACTGAACCACAGCCTGACACCATACCTGCTGGGCCATTATGCTAATTGGCAGATTCAATGTTTTAAGGATCTGCAGTATTAGTTTACCTCAGCTTTACAAAGGTACATTATTTAACAAACACACACACATTACAAGCCACTTTCCATGCTGCTTAGACAAAGCAATAGGGAAATATTGACCATTTAAAATATTACTGTGGTTTTCAAATGCAGTTTTATGACTTGATTTATATTTCGTTTGTGACATTCTTCACACAGCATATTGAAGAGATTAGCTTTCCTTGTGAAAACTAAAATTTCCAGATCAGTGAGGTGTTCTTTACAGCATCTTGTCTTGAACTACACTATGTACTATGTGATGTGCAAGCACTTGTAAAATGAGCTGCATCATATTCATTTTAAATGCCCATAATTTGGGCCTCATTCTCCACTCATAACCTAGTGCTGGTGTAAAGGAACTGAGACGCAGAGCCACTGGTTTGAAAAGCAGGGTGGTTTATCACATCTAGCTGTGTGCTGTGCGTGCATAACAGCTCAGAAACGTAATTGTCAAACATGTTCTGAAACGTGAGCCCCTGGTGGATGTTGGGCTCTAGATGAGATACAAGAACAAGGGACTCACAAATTAGCCCTATTCAGAGTTGAACACCCCATTTGGAAGGGGTCCCATGTGTAAGGATTCTCCCCTTTCTGTGCAAAAGGCCAGGATGTGTCACCTCTGCAACACGCTAGACTCTCCCCTCTCCCACATAGATTCCCACCCACTGGAACTGCACAAGGAGAGAGGAATTTAGGAGGTGGAGCAAAGGCAGATGGGAAAGGGGCAAAGAAGTTGCTCCTATTTCCAATACCATCCCTCACAAAACATGGACTTCGCTGCATGAAAATCTTGCAGGAGATAATACTCTCTCTGGTCTCCTTCCATGGAAGCTACTGAGCAGTCACAAGGGACTGAGCCAATGGGAATGAATGTGGAGAGCAGCAGCCATTCCTGTGACAGCTCTTGTTGCAGAGCAGATCTCTGAGATCTGAGTGGTTGGGAGCTTTTCAAACAAATAGCTAACACCAACAAGTGACCATATAGTGCCACAAACCAGAAGGGGTGGGAGGGGTTTTTTGTTTTTGTTTGGGGGGGAGAGAGGTTATAACAAGTAATGGCCTATACTATAGACCTTCTTATGTATGAACAGAATTGTTTGCTAATTTCCAATCAAATACACTTATGCAAATCCACTGAGGGCAACCAGGCTGTGCTTCTGAAAGAAACAGTCCTGATGACAATGTGCAAAAAAGAAAGGAATCCTGCTTGACTTTCTGCTCCCTGGCTGAGCTGGCAGGGTTGGTAGTTAACTTTTTTTTTTTTTACTTTTAAATGGAGCATATTTGACTTGGGAATCATTGGGTGACTGTAAACAGAGATGCACACAATGCCACTTTTGCAGAATTACTTTTCTGGGCAGAGTTAAGTTCTTAGCCTTTAGCCTAAATTTTCAAAGGTGTCCAGTGCTTCTGAGTGGCTTGGTGTATAACACACCTTAAAGCCACTCCAAAATTAAGGTACCAAAATCACTTGTTCCTTTTAAAATGTTTGAGTGTCTGTGATGTCTGCTATTACACCAGATCATAGTGTTAAATACAGTAACTCCTCACTTACACGTGCTCGCTTAACACGTTTTTGCGATAGCACAATTTTTTTATTTTAGGGAACATTTTTCAAACAACACGACCCCGTCCCCGCAATAACACGATTTCCCCTAGAGGTGGTCGGCAGCTGCGCGAGGCTTCCCCTGCCTCCCTGCAAAGCGGCAGAGGTTTGCCGCTCACAGCGCCATTCCCCAGTGACCCCCTCTGGCTGGACACAAGGCATCTGGGCAGAGGGGGTCACCGGGGAACTGCGCGGCAAACCTCTGCCACTTTGTAAGGAGGCAGAGGAAGTCCCGCGCAGCTGCCAGTGACTGGCCAGCTGGGGAAACCCAGCTGCCGGCCACAAGCCCCCTTCCCTATCCTTCCCTTCCCTTCTCCAGAGCCAAACACCTCCCCTCCCTGCTATTACCCAGTCCCCTTTCTCCCCCAACCTTACGTCCCGGTCCCAGCTGCTAACAAGTGCAGGCTGGAGCTGCAAGCGCTGCGTGCTTGAAAGCATAACCCCACCTTTTCCATTATTTTCAATGGGAAAATTGACCCCGCATAACACATTTTCACTTAGCACGATCATTTTCTGAAACGTATCTACTGTCTTAAATGAGGAATTACTGTACTGTAGTTTAAGAATAGGCCTAGATCACTTTTGACCAAGGATAATAATTTATGTTAATGTAAATTGATTGTCACATAGATGAAGAAGATTTAAATACAGGGTTTGTGCCAGCCAGGTTCTGGCCTGCTGTGGTAATGCAGTCCCCAGGAAGTTGGGGGAGTACTTAAGTTTTGCAGACAATTACTCAGGCTACCCTATTCTTTAGGGTCCTCAGGGCTTGGTCTTGCAAAGCTCTGATTGCTCTTACCTTCGGCTCTCAGTGACTTCAGTTGGAGTTGAGGATGCTCAACACTTTTCAAGATAATTCATCCAGCTCAGTGACCTACAAGAAGGGGCAGGGTCATTACTCTGCCTGTTCCTCACTCATTTAGGCCAACATGCATCCCAAAAGTGCATGGAGGAAGGCATCTCTGCAGTCTTTCAGTCAAGGACCATTGCAGCTATTACTAATTCATAGATTTTTAAGGCCAGAAGGGACCATTAGATCATCTATGCTGACCTTCTCTTTTGTGCAAGTAATACCCTACACTGAGTCCAATCATTTGTCTAGCTAAAGCATATCTACCCAAAAAGGTATCCAGTTTTGACTGGATGATATCAAGAGATGGAGAACCTACCTATTTCCTTGCTAGTTTCTGCCACTGTTGTTCATCCTTGCTCTCAAAACTTTGTGCCTTATTTCTGTCGTGATTGGTGCTCATAGCTTGACCCATGGAAAACTGGGCTTGAAAAGATCAGCCTCTTTGAGCAGGATCTATGCTAGCAAGCATGTCTGAAGTGCAATGGTGACCTAGCAATGTGTTGATTGGTTCAAAGAGATGCAGAAGTTCTTGGTACTGAGGGGCTAAGCACCTCCTGTCATTCAGTGAGAGGCAATGCTGTATCTAGTTAAACTGGCCCAACACACTGGGGCAAATATGTTTTAAAAAATTGCAGCAGTAGGACTGCATACCTTTTTAAAAATGCTGTGTATGTAAAATGTGTTGTTGATAGACTAGAAAGAGGCAGAAGGAAGAGATCATGAAAAAAACAGTTTGCAGAGCAGGCCGAAACTGGAGCCGAAAAGATTTCCGTTCCTTTCTCTGAACTGTCCTTCAAGGTATGGGCCCCCCTGAAAGCATAATCCTGTTTGTGCCACTGTTTGCTATGCTCCCTAATTGGATAAAAAAAGAAAGACAAATCCAAATCCTCTGATGTCTATCTTGGGAATATCCCCAGAGATTAATGAAAGACACAGGAATAAAACTATAAGATTTATTTTTGGATGTTGGTATGGATTTAGAGGCTAAGGAATTTAAAAATACTGCAGGCTGGATAATATGGGTGGGAGAAGCCAATAACTTTAGAAAAAATTATTATACTGTTTGAGACAGACAGTCAGACCTCTCTTTGCCAAGTAAAGCTACTGGCAGATTAAGGTACTGCTCGTCATTTGGTATTAACGAGATAGAAATAGCCTGCTCCTGTTTTATTTTGCCTTGAGGGGAAAAACTCTTAATCTTTGATATTTTATAGCAAATAATATGGAATTAATATGTTACTAGTAGATGCATTTGTGTTGTGTGCAGAGTCAGGCAACGTGTCTGCTTCTTCTACGGAAGGCAATGGCAAAACTCGCTTTGACTTCAAGGGGAGCAGAACCCAGGCCAAGTGGTTCTCTAAGTTGGTAAGTACTTTCAAAGGACAATCAGAAGAATAAGGAGCATTTGAACAGTGAGACCCTCTGTGTACTTGAACTAAAGCATTATGTGCAGAATGTAAAATGCCCAAATTTGCAAAGGAACTATTTTGCCCAGGTGATGTAGGGATTGTAGTGCTGCCAAGCCCAAGTGTGCAAAAATCATGAATCAAAGAATCACGAGATTGGCTTACAAATTGTGAGATTTTTAAAAAAGCAATAGTTTGGCTTCTGATTCATGAGCCTTTGATGGCTATGCCTTGCCCATCTTGCAAGATTTTCTCTGAGATCACAAGAACTAGAAACAGTTTATTAAAGTAAAAGCTGAGAATCAACTCTAAGCAGATGAATCCAGGAAGGGGGGGGCGGGGCGGGGGCTTTAATTAAAGCCCCAAATGTCACAAGACTCACAATTAAATCACTAAGTGTGATTCTGCTGGTGCTGTAGGGCTCTCAGGGTCAGAAAATACACTTGAAGGAGAATTGCCATGGTGCAAAAAGTCAGAATCCTCCGATCTCTTGACCAGTGCAGGCCCTAGAATTGGTGTCTGGGCAAGATAGGTATAAGCAAGGAATATAATGGATTTCAGGTACAGCCTCCTCCAGTGGAAATATAGCACCTTGGCAAGCCTGCCATAGGGGGAGCAAAGAGGACAAGGCCCCTGAGCCCCAGGCCCTTTAAATCGCTGCTGGAGCACCATGCAGAGTGCTTCAGGCAGTGCTGAGGGTTGGGGAAGGAGCATGCTGCAGTCTGGGTGGTGCTGAGGGCTGATTGCCCCTGGTCCTGCCCCTTCTTGCCAAGGCCCTGCCCCTTCCAGTCATGTAGTGCCGCCCCACACACACCTTGTCCAGGGGCCTGGCAAGGCTCTCAACTCCCCTGTACCCTGGCCACAGAGGCACAGGTTTCTTCCGATGAAACCCTCAGGCTGGACACCAGTAAAACACTGTCACCCTTGGGCTGAATCTAGCTTTTTGTGCCCAGTGGCCTATTCTGGAGCAAACTGGGAATTTGTGGGAGGTGGGGAGAGACTACAGTTAATCCACACTTGTGTCTTGTGTCGTCATTCTAAACTGATGGATCTCTGTTATTAAATATTCATATTGTGGTAGCACCTAGAAGACCGCCAAGTCCTGGTCCCACTGTGCTGAGTACTATGCAAATATATAGTAAATAACAATCCTAGTCCCCAAAGAGCTCCTAGATTTTAGCCCTTGTGCTATCTGAAGGGAGAGAGCTATAAATCTCTCAAAGGGCCTTTTTAGTTCAGGATGTTTGCACTACTCCTATAATTCCCTATCACAATAACTTGGATGAGAATTTGTTTTATATTTAAAACATTTGTTTTCCAGCCAAACCAAACCATTAATATCAGTCTATGCTCCATTAGCTAACAAAGCAATATTTAAATAAGAAAGCCCATTTTACTTAATGAAGTTAATGGTTATTTTAAAAAGACATTTGTTTCCAGTGTATTTTTTTAATCTCAAACCACTCAGCTGCATAATCTGTGACTAGCTGTGGAGTAGTGTTTTTAATGTCATATGATATTTTTTAATTTGTCTTTTAATTCATCAATAGTTCTTTTAAATACATTTAAATTAATATTTTCATGAAAAATACATATACTCATACAGGGATTTCAGCTGCCTTTGCTCACTGAGGTCCTGGAGGTGCTTGGACATGCCCAGGGATCAGATCCACATTGGTATATCTATGCCTTCAATCCCTACTTAGGCACCTTAGTTCCAGATTTTGGCTCCCCTGCAATCCACCACATTCCTACTAATCCCTTTAGACACCACATCCTTTGTCAATTATGTTTCTGCCTTGGAGAATGCACACTGCTGCCTTACTCCAGGCTTATGAACACCCATCTCATGCCTAAGTCCCAGAGTGATCCATGAACTGGAGAAAGATAGGTTGGTGATCATGTATCTTGTGTTAAGGGCACAATCTGGTGGGCGTGCTCAGAGGCAGCCCACAGGATATGGCCCCATTCAAAACTGGGGAGGAGGAGAAAAGGGGCAGGATGTCCATTCTACAACTTTTACCCAACTCCGGCTCCTTCACTTTCTATGTTGATCATTTTGTGTGGGGTGAGACAGGTGTTTAACTTATTCTCACTAAAAATGACTTAGGCACCTAAGCGACCTGACTCTAAGAAGGGGTTCCCAGCTACTGATCACTAGCAGAGTGAGGTGCCTCCCTGCAGCCTGAACTTAGGCATCTGTCTCCATAAGAGGGGCAGGGCTTAGGATATACCCCTCTCTTTGGCATATCCCATTGGCTGTCTTAGGGCGTGCCTCCACTATACTGGGGATCTACGCTGCAGTGATCAATCCACCAAACATTGATTTATTGTGTCTGCTTAGACATGATAAATTGATTTCCAAGCACTCTCCCATCAACACTGGTACTCTACCAGAATGAGAAGAGTAGCTGGGGTACAGGAGAGCAGCTCTTGCTGACCTTACTGCACACACGATGCCACAGTAAGTAAACTGACAACAGCTATGCTATTTACATAGCTGAAGTCAGGTAGATTAGGTTAATGGTGGGAGTTAGGATAGACTGTCTCTTCAGCAGCTTCCTGCCTAGCCTGCTGGCTATGGAGAACCACTATCCAGAACCACTACTTGTCTTTCCCCATTCATTGTAAAGAATACCTAGATACTTAACTCAAGCTTTTTGGATCACAGTGTTCCGGTGATTTTTCTAGGTGCCAATATCCAGGCCTGGATCTGTTTTTGGTGAAAATAGTCAATTATTTCTAAAGTGGGGGTATCTTATCAACATCTCTTAAATAAATAATTGTTAGGGCCACACACCCAAAATGTCCTATCATGATACAGATAATCTCTTCAGTTTTATGACCTTCTCTCACCTTTCCTTCTGTAGTTACTAAGCAGCTCTGTGCAGACCTCTGTTTTCCAAGACTCCTCTTCCTGACACTTGTACAGAATTAGTTAACAAAAAAGGTGGTCAAATTGAACCTCAAAATTGGAAAGTCAGTACATGTAAAATGGTTTTAGTTTAAAAGAACACCAAAAACTTGAATATGAGAGTCTGTTTTGAACCACGTGAAATTGAAAGAGCATTGAAATTTCAATAAAAGTGTTGCAAATGTGTTAAACTGTTGTAGCTCTAACAAAAAACAGGACTATGTAGCACTTTAAAGACTAACAAGATGGTTTATTAGGTGATGAGTTGTAATAGACTACTTTCAGATCAAATTGTGGAAGAAAATAGGGCATGACCATATATACCAAAGGGATAATCAAAAAAGTGAACACATATAGAAAGGACAAACCAAATTTCCAGAACAGAGGGGATAGGGGAGGTAATGTTCAGAGCTAATGATATTAGAGGTGATACTGGGAAGCTATCTGTAATGTGGCAATTAGGTTCTGTTAAGACCCCATGCGTAAAGTGTCAATTTAAGCATGAACGACAGTTCAGAGGTTTCTCTCTCAAGCCTGGTGTGAAAATGTCTTGAAGCAGTATGCAGGTAATCAAGTCATTGAGACAATGCCCTTTCTGGTTGAAATGGCAAGAAACCGTTTTCTTTTGTGATACTGTCGTAGCAAGAAAATATCTTTGGAAGCGCCTTGAGACGCTTTGTCCAGTGTACATAGCAGATGGACACTGTCGCACACGATGATATAGATTATATTTCTGGATGAGCAGGAATATGTGTTCTTGATTAGGTCCAATAATCGGTGTCAGCAGAGCAAATATGGACAAAGCTGGCAACGGGGTTTGTTGCAAGGAAAAGTCCCAGGCTGGGTATGGTATTAGTGGACAGTGTTATGGGTGTTTTGGTTGTGTAAAGAATCATCTCTGAGGTTGGTGGTTGTCTGCAGAGACTATGGGTTCCAATGTCGTTCCCAGAGCCTCTCGGAGTGTAGTATCCTGTTCTAGCATAGGTTGTAGTTTATTGATAATATGTTGGACGGGTTTAAGTTGGGGGCTATAGGTGATGACAAGTAGTGTTCTATTGTTGGTTTTCTTGGGTCTGTCTTGAAGTAGATGGTTTCTGGGTATTCGTCTGGCTCTTTCAATTTGTGTTTTAATTTCTCCAGGTGGGTAATTAAGGTTTATAAATGCTTGGTAGATCTGGCAGCAGACCTATGTAACTTTGTTCTCACCCACAATTATTTCCGTTTTGAGGACAACTTATACCTCCAGATCAGTGGCACAGCCATGGGTACTCATGGCCCCACAGTACGCTAACATCTTTATGGCTGACTTAGAACAACGTTTCCTCAGATCCCGTCCCTTTGCCCCCTTCTATACTTACGCTACATCGATGACATCTTTATGATCTGACCACGGCCAAGAAACACTGGAGACATTCCACAGAGATTTTAACAACTTACACCCCACCATCAATCTCAGCCTGGATCATTTTACACGAGAGATCCATTTCCTGGATACCACAGTACAAATAACCAATGGTAAATTAGACACCACTCTCTACAGAAAACCCACTGACTCATACAGTTACCTTCATGCCTCCAGCTCCCAGAACACACCATACAATCCATCATCTATAGGCCAAGCCCTTCGATACAACCGCATCTGCTCTAATCCCACTGACAGAGACCAGAAACTTCAGGATCTCTACCAAGCATTTATAAACCTTAATTACCCACCTGGAGAAATAAAAACACAAATTGAAAGAGCCAGACGAATACCCAGAAACCATCTACTTCAAGACAGACCCAAGAAAACCAACAATAGAACACCACTTGTCATCACCTATAGCCCCCAACTTAAACCCGTCCAACATATTATCAATAAACTACAACCTATACTAGAACAGGATACTACACTCCGAGAGGCTCTGGGAAACAGACCCATAGTCTCCTACAGACAACCACCTAACCTCAGGATGATTCTTACCAACAACCACAGGACATACCACACTAATACCAACCCTGGGACTTTTCCTTGCAACAAACCCCGTTGCCAGCTTTGTCCACATATTTGCTCTGCTGACACCATTATTGGACCTAACCAATTCAGTTATAAGATCAAGAACACATATTCCTGCTCGTCCAGAAATATAATCTATATCATCATGTGCCGACAGTGTCCATCTGCTATGTACATTGGACAAACGTCTCAGACGCTTCGCCAAAGAATCAATGCACACAAAACGGATATCAGACAGTATCACAAAGAGAAAACAGTTTCTTGCCATTTCAACCAGAAAGGGCATTGTCTCAATGACTTGATTACCTGCATACTGCTTCAAAGACATTTTCACACCAGGCTTGAGAGAGAAACCTCTGAACTGTCATTCATGCTTAAATTTGACACTTTACGCCGGGGTCTTAACAAAGACCCTAATTACTTTACCCATTACAAAGATAGCTTCCCAATTATCACCTCTAATATCATTAGCTCACAGACATTTACCTCCCCCTTATCCCCTCTGTTCTGAAATTTGATTTGTCCTTTCTATATGTGTTCACTTTTTTTGATTGTATCCCTTTGGTATATATGGTCATGCCTATTTTCTTCCACAATTTGATCTGAGGAAGTGGGTCTGGCCCACGAAAGCTCATCACCTAATAAACCATCTTGTTAGTCTTTAAAGTGCTACATAGTCCTGTTTTTTGTTTCAGCTAAACTAGACTAACACGGCTACATCTCTATTACTGTTGTAGCTCTGTTCTACTTGTGTTCAGTTCTTTTGAATCTGTCCAAAGCTATTTGTGTCTGTCGCTCCAGACTGGATTCTTACCATGCAGGAGCTACACTTGATGATTGTGCAGAATCATCAGCTGTCATAGAAAGTTACTGCCTATTTGATGGGGTTTAATTCAGGGAATCTATACTTCATAATCTGCACTAGCTTCCCATTCATTTCCCAGTACAATTCAAAGTGTTGGGATTGATGTACAAATCCCATTATGGCTTGACTCCAGGTTAATTTAGAGACCACCTCTGTCCTCTCAGTCTCTTCAGACAGATCCTTTTGGTTGCTCCATCTAATAGCCCCTAGATTTAATGCCAAGGAGTTAATAAAAGGGGAATCTCAATGAAGGGCTCTCAACTCGGTAACTTACTACCCTGTCTTTCTGACACAGCCCAAGTTTATTGATCCCTAAGGCATTCCTCACCTATTTGTGATGGCTTGCAATGGTCAAGGAGATATTTATGGAGTGGAGATTTTTTGATCCATTTGAATCTTTTAATTATTATTGGGCACATTAATTGTTTTGCTAATTACCAAATATCTTTCAGTGTTGTTCAGCCAATTGGAAAAATCTGACATGCACATTCTATAAATTAAAATCATAAATGCAATTTCTCCACTAGGAACTGGATTGAGGCCACTACCTCAAATCACATGTGATCCCAAAAAGTGGTTGGATGGAAAAAACTTTTCATCGCCTCTGATCCAGCCTAGATAAGAAAGGCTCTGCATCCTATTAATAATCTCTTGAGCCAACAGCCCCTTAAATGTGATTATACAGATCATACATCTAAGAACTTCAAAAGGGGTTTGGGAGCTCTTTTGAGTCACTAAAGAAAATATCTGGCAGAGCCTAAATGTTTCAAAGAAATCTGTGCATTCAGAGTAACTCTGATGCTGGGGTGTGTTTGATTATTTAATATGGCAAATGGTACTCGTGATCAGAAGAACAATCGTCCATAGCATAGACAAGCTACTTACTTGATATTTTTTCCTGGGGGATGTTTGCTTAGGTGTAGAGGTAAGTAATATTTCCTGTAATAGACACCAGAAAGGTAGGAATTCATTCTACATTCCCTGGTCTTTGTTGAGTCATGTTGAACAAGTGGCTGGAAAAAAAACTATCCAGAGAGGTAAGTGGACTCTTAATATTTAATTCTTAACACTTTAGTCTATTTTCTGCTGCCAAGATTGATTGATTTATAGACTTTTTCTGTGGCAGTGTGATATTTGAAAGGCACACAAATAATTAATCCTTACGATCCCTCCCCTTAAGTAGGGCAGTATTATCTCAATTTTACAGATGTGGAAATTGCAGCCTACAGCATTAAAGGACATGTCTACATTGGAACTGCGGGTGTGATTCCAGGCTGGAAGAGACATGCACTCCCTCTTATTGAGCTAGCTCACTAAAAATAGAATGAAGCTGATGGACTAGCTGCTCCACATACATGCTTGTCAGTCACGTAGGCACCAACACAGGGCAGCTGGCCCATCCTGCAGCTCATGCTGCCATGGCCACATTCTACTTTTAGTGTGCTACTTACATCAGAGCTAATGCAAGCATGTCTCTTTAGCTGGGAATCATACCCCAGCTCCTAGCATAGGCACACCCTACATAACTTGCCCAAGGTCACACAAGGCATGTGTGGCAGAGCTAAGACTGGAGTTTGGGACAGGGACCCCTTGTTATGTGTGAGTGTGGAATGTCTAGTACACTGGGGTTCTAGTCCCTGACTGGGGTCTCAAGGTGCTTCCACAATATAAATAAATACTAGCAGACTTACCCGGCAGTGCTCAGGTCCTTCAACGTAGGGTGCGGGGTATAAGACTCAGGCCAGGGCTTTGGAGATGTGGGGGTGACTGCAGGAGATTGGGGCAAAGGGGTGCAAGAGTGAGGGTTAGGGAGTGAGGAAGGGCTCAGAGGTGGGGGTTCCATCTGGAACAGGCCTTTTCTCTCTCCCCAGGTCCCCTAATCACCAGGGGCATTTCTCCCCCAGCAACCAGGGGAATTTTCTCTTCCCCAGCCTCCGGGGGCCCTCCCCCAGCTGCCAGGGGCCTATCTTCTCCCCCCAGCACCCTATGGTCGCCAGATGCATTTTTTCTCCTCCAAGTGCCCCTTCCCCCTGCCATCAGGGTTTTTTTCTTCCTCCAGTCCCCCCTCCCACCCCAGCTGCCAGGGGCCTTTTTTCTTTCCCTCTCTCCAGTGCTGCAGCCAAGGGCCAGGGGCGGGAGGGATTGGAGGAGGGGGGCTACTTAACCATGTGTGTTGGCAGACAACATAGCAGAGCCCCAAACCTACCGTCAACTCCCTTGGTGGTACTGCTGCTCCCAGTGGACACTCTGAGAATAGCTCTCCCCTGTGGGCTCTTTGCCCCCCAGTGGCCACCCTCATATAATATCCCTCCAAACAGCAGCCCCTCCCTTTGCATATTATGGAAAACGGTCCTTTTTCCAGGACTTCCAGTTGTCCTAGCAAAATCAAACCCTGACCTTGCTAGGAGAAGAGGAAGCTACATACCAAATTGGGTAACCCTCCTAAACTTCTAAACTTACTGTTTAGGAGGAGTTCTTGAACAAATGGTGTCACAGACAGGCACATGGACAAACACACCCTAATATATATATATATAAGGAAATAATAATTGACAATTATAATATTAATTTGGTGATTTAACTACAAAAGCATTCTTCCCCTTTCTTCACCACTCTGGTGATGCTCACATTAGAAGTGTCTAAGAAAGGCAGTTAGATTGGATAGCGTAATCCTAATAATTCTTTTAAAATAAAAAGTATATTTTACTATTATGTCTTTAACATTGTTATTTTTTATGTCTGTAGATAATAAATTATCCAGAAGCTCTAATATGGTGAGATCTAATACAGAGGATTCCACATGCTATGTGCATGCTGAGAAAGTGTTATCCATACATCTCTCTTAGGAACTTCTAATGTACCTAAGTAATGATCAAAAGTTTTTAAAGAAAATACATAGCATTTAAATTAAAGAAAAGCTATGTAAACTATATTGCCAAAATTATTGAGACTGAGTTGAGAGTCAAAGAAAGATGATTTGGAAGAAAACCAACTGTGATCAAGCAAAATAATTGTGCAGCACCTATGATCCCACTGTGTCCCAGTGAGATCAGGCATGGCCTGATGCACAGTGGGATCATAGGTGCTGCACAGCTTCTTTGGATGATCACAGTTGGTTTACTTCCAAATCACCTCTCTCTAACTACCCCTCTGAGGTAGCATGGGTATATTAAATGGCCCTACTCTGACCCTCAGGAGTGGGAGAAACTAACCACGTGGCACTTAAGATTTCTTTACCCAATTTTTAAGTAGTGTCCATTTGTCAGCCAACTCCCCTCTCCTTCCCATGAGCTTCCCCCCAAACTTTGACTTCCCTGATGCTTCAAAAGTACTCAAATTCCTTCAGCAGCTTTGAAAATCTTATCCTAACTATTTGCTGGAGAAGGGTGTTTGTGTTTTGGAGGAGCAAAGAGGACAGAGAGCAAAGGTTCATGGAGGTTAAGTCCATCGATGGCGATTAGCCAGGATGGATAGGAATGGTGTCCCTAGTCTCTGTTTGTCTGGAAATGAGTGACAGGATGGGGATCACGTGAAGATTACCTGTTGTATTTCCTCTCTCTGGGCCATCTGGTATTGGCCACTGTTGGCAGACAGGATACTGGGCTAGATGGAACTTTGGTCTGACCCAGTATGGCCATTCTTATGTAAAGCAGGGTGGGATGGGGAAAGAACAGAAAGAAGAAAATCATTGGGGGGGAATTGAAATAAGTTTAAAGGAAAGGAAATGTATCATGGACCTGCTGTGTGACCTTGAGTGTCATTATCTCTCTATGGTGCTCTTTTCCCTCCCAGCCTTTGCCTGTCTAGGCTGTTGAGACTTACTGGGGCATCTGACGAAGTGGGTCTTTGCCCAAGAAAGCTTATGCTCCAATACATCTGTTAGTCTATAAGGTGCCACAGGACTCCTTGTCACTGGGACATAGTGGGATCATATGCACTGCACAATTACTTTGGATGATAGTTTTTTCCCAAATCATCCATCTTTGACTCTCAATACAGTTTGTGAATTATTTTGTAAATGTAGTTTAGGAGCCTTTCTTTAAATGCTCTGCATTTTCTTTAAAACTTTTGATCATTACTTATTAATTCCTCCCTGCTGATTTTCTTCTTTTTGTTTTTCTTTCCCCATTCCACCCTGCTTTGCTGTCTGTCCTCTTTGCTCCTCCAAATCACACCCACACCCTTCTCCATCAAACATGAAGAGTAAGTTTTTCAATGCTGATCAAGGAATTTGAATTCTTGAATCACCAGTGAAGCCAAAGTTTGGGAGGCAGAGGAGAGGGGAGTTAACTTTAGCCAATTTTAGGAAGTGTCAATATGTCAATGAAATCTTAAGTGCCAAGTGATTAGTTTTACTACTGCTGAGTTAGGAAGAGTCATAGTCAGAGAGAGAGGTGATTTTTAGAAGAAAACTGACTGTGATCATCCAAAGGAATTGTGCACCACATATGATCCCACCATGCCTCAGGCTGTGCCTGATCTCTCTGGCATAAGTACTAAATTTCACAATAGGTGCAGTGGTGATAGTCAACAATTAGTTTGAGATGCTGCAGTTTTCCTGAGCGGGATAGCAGAATCTATTGCTTCCAACTTTTCTGTTTGTTTTTGTTTGAGGTGCCAGGGGTATAGCAGAAGTAACAATTGGCCTATAGGCTAAGGTTATATTTTTTAAGTTTGTGACCAAAGTTTGTCTGGATCCACATGTCAACTCTGAGTTCAGGACACCTTTGCACTGGAGTGTATCAGGATCTGTATGTGTAAAGTGCAACAAAAGCAAGGAAGCTTGTTCCTTTTTACTACAGGGGAATTTTGGAGGGTAGCAGCAAGAAAATAGGCAGGATGCAGCAGAAAGCAGGTGCCAGATACAGGTATTTGTGGTGCAGCTGTATCAAGATGTGTCAGGGCCAGGATGAATTATTGGCACACTGGAAGTATTTCCTATTATTCTCTGTTCATACATTAAAATGGGGGGACTAGCAACTAAAATTGGCAGGAACCAGGTGCCACAACTGTGGCACTGCCCTATTATTTCCAGGGAATGCAGCAAACCACAGTACTTTCCGGTGCAACAGGAACACTGTGGCTTGTTCTCTACTTTGATGGTCCAGTCTGGGGGCCTCGGGCTGGGTTCAGAGCTCAGGACCAGCCAGTTTTCACCCAGGTCCCTTTTCTAGGGAAGCCAGCGCCTGCCGCTCACCCAGAGAGAGGAGCAGCCCATCCGCTGCTGCTATTAGTGCAAAGCTCCTGCTGGGACAGCCGATCCTGCAGGCAGCCCTGCAGCCAGCCAGAGCCCCCCTGTACTTAGGCTCCTCTGGGCTGCAGGGGGCAGCTCTAGAGGGGCAAGCCCCTTGCCAAGCTGTTGCGCGACTTGCTATCCCCGGGCAGGGAGGAGGGGCAGGGCAGCCCCCGGCTGTGCTTGGGATTGCAGGGGATTAGTGGGGCGAACTGCTCAGGGCCCGGGCAGGAACGGCTGCTGCGTGCTGGGGGCAGGAGGAGACGGGGGAACCAGGAGGTGCCCGGAGAGCAACGCAACCTGACCCTCCTGTCCCGCCTCTCCTAGCCCCGGCGCAGGGCTCTGTGCATGGGGCGGCTGGCTGGGCAGGGGCTGCCCGCGCAAAAGCGGAGGTAGCAGGAGCCCGCCCCCCGCCGGGCGGCCGCACAGGTGCGCGAGCCCTGGGGCAGGCCGATGCCTGCGGCTGCTCCTGAGGCGCCTGCCGGCTCCCCCTGCTCTCCCCCAGGTGAGTGACCCTCGCTCTTTGCTTGCGGGGGAGCGAGGCGGGGGGCTCAGGCGCTGCTTGCAAAACGAGCCAGCCCCGGCCTTGTGGGCGTGGAGCGAGGCGGCGGGGGCAGCTCCCTATGGGAAGGTGGTCGAGGGGCGCAGACTGCCCCGGAGGGCGCCGGGCGGGGGGCTAGGGGGAGCCAACGCTGCCTCCATGCCCCGAGCGCCCGGCAGTGGGCTGGAGCCCGCCCCGCGTGGCAAACAGCTGCTAAGAGGATCAAGCAAGTACAATGGCTCCCGCTGTTCAGCGTTTCCCCTCCGTGTGAACGACGTTCCAAGAAGTACCCCCCCCCCGGCAAGGCGCCTTCGGTTCGGCAACCCCTCGAGTCACACGGCAAGGAGAGTTTTGGCTTCAAAATGACGTTTGCTTTATACACCGAATGCATCTTTGACCATGATTACTTTTCTGATGTAGGGAAGGGGTGAAAAGCAGGGGCGGGGGGAGGGGAAGCCTGGTTAAATGCCAAGCTCACAATGCACGTTACAACTGGTGCGAGAAGTTTTCCTGTAATTCAGCCTTTAAAAGCGGTGTCTCTTTGGAATTGGGCATACAACTAGTATAGCAGATGACTTGTTTACAGAGCCTGACTTTGCCTTAAACCGTTAACCCATCAGTCATTAACTGCTGGTAATCTGCAGTGTCAAAGGGATTGTTTCCTGAACTTTTTCCCATTCAAAGCCTGGATATGTTCTGTTCCTTCTGCCACTGTGCTTTCATTGGAAGTGAGCTTCTGGAGGGAGGCAAGTAGAGAATATTTGAAAAAAAATGTTGAAAGGGCTTGCACTTTACATTGATCCAAAAGAGACTGAAACCCGTTTTTGCCTGGAACCACTAAAAACTGAAATGTTTAGTTCAGTCTGTTTGTTGGTACAACAGTTGCAAATTAAAACAAGTGGTGTGTAAGTGGAACTATTAAATTAAAATGTAAATATGGAACTTTGAAGTTGTGTTATTTTCCAGTTGCTTCATGTATATACCATGTAATGTGTACATTGTGATTTGTGTATTGCACATTACCACATTTTCTTGCAGTCCTTAATGTCTTCCCCATTTAACTATCTAATGATTTTAAGCTTTGCTAAAAATGGCTGATAAAGCTGACCTATTTTTCCTGAGTCACTGGTGCTTGTCCAAAGTTTTGAGAAATAGATGGGTGAGTTTATTCATACCATATTTAGTTTTGACATTATAAAAATTAATTTAAAATAGGAAAATTAAGTTATGTTTTAGCTTTGAAAGCTAACTCCTCCTCTACAAATACATTGATCTCATGGCCAGTCATTGAAAAATTTCTCCTATCACCTTCAATATTTTTCTGTTGGGAGCCAGAAAATGAAAATGATAGGATTCAGAATTGTTCATTGATTGTTAATGCCACCTGATTGCTTCAAGAGGTACAAAGACCAAATCCATTTGCTACACCACCATTGCACCCCATTACCAGTAGTTTCACAAGTTTATAGCCAGTCATAAATATTCTCTGTAGCATGACCATTGGCATAGAAGTCTTAAGATCACTATATTTTCAAAATAGTTAAGATACAAAATAGTTAATACTTGTATAGTACAAGTTTAAAAAATAAAATACAATTTTTTTGGCTTTGATTTTGTTTCTCCTGTACTCTTCATAGGACTAAAAGTTGGAATTCTATATTGAAGGTCTGATGTAGCTGTCATTGACCTCAGACTGGCCACTGTGTAGCCTCATACGTGAGGTTAGACTAGTGAACATGCGTGCTCACTGTCCTTGCCACCTCTAACCCCCCATTACTTTGGAATCCCCCACCCTGGCCCAACAATGGAGGTATCATCAGTATGTGTAGGGCTACGTCTATACTGCAAGGCTTTTCCGCAAAAGGAAATGCAAATGGAGTGCTCATTTGCATATGTCACGCTCACATTTGCATTTCCTTTTCAGATCCCTTTTTCACGAGAGGTTTTTGCATTGCCTACATTCTGTCCATCAGTGAGCAATGCAACTATTCCAGTTGAAAAAGAGGGGGGATAAGATGGAACCCTACATGACAGCACCATTAGACATGAAGAGCAAATGCTCTCTGGGAAAGGTCAAGAAAGAAAGAATTAAAGCCACTCGAGCATCCTGGCCACTTCAGCTGTAGTCCACAGGCACATCAACCTTTTGTGGTCATCAGGTAGCAGGGATAATGTTAGCCAACCTGTATCCATTAGTAGAAGAAGATCAGTACCAGTGTGGATGGTTTTTGTACCATAAGCAGGACCCTGACAAGGTCATGGAGACCAGAAGCATCTAGTTACTCTGTGAATTGTTTTGCTGCTACCTTTTCTGTATATTAACCAAAAAGGGAATGTTGCCCACTGGGTGACATCTACCAAGGCTGCCAGCATCAGACATTGGTTTATTGAGCAAAGATCACCCAACAGCTTCCTTTAAAGAAGCAAGCATCATGGCTTCCATAAGAAAAGCCAAGACAATCTCCTTTAGTAATGGACCCAGGTCACAGTCCTCAATTTAATTTGATTTGGTCTCTCATAACATCTGAATTACTGCCATGGAATATGTTGCCTTTTAATGAGAGGAAATTAAATGGAAAAAATAATATCTAACCAAGTGCCACCTTCTTTTGTGTTTCTTTGATGTATTACATTGGGCTAGGGTGCCCTTGCTGCTGTCCCCCACAAAGTTGAACTGCTAGTATCATGGCAATTTCTGTGGAGGGTTCCTGGCTCTGCAAAGCATCATCAGTCAAAATCAAAGTCTAGCTACTCATCTATGTGAGTTGCTATCTTCTTGATTTTTTGGAATGTTACTTGGGGTTATTTTATTTTGTCAGCTTCCCATTGACAGACATTTTTTTCCTGAAATCAGTATTTTAATTTTATTCATGGAAGCAAATGGTAATCTAGTGGCCTAAACATAGGATTGTGTTCTAGGAACTGTTAATTGTTGACTCCTGATTTGCTATGTGACTCTGGACCTCAGTTTCCTCATCAGTGCAATGGAGATGCTTTCACTACCAATCCCACAAGTTATTCCTCCCCCACAATGCAGTAGTAGATGTATTTAGAAGTTGGTCTAGTCAAAGGACATTAAATTATCTTTATTAACTTTTTAAAGGATTAATATGGCTAAAATATTTTCTTCAAATGGCAGACTATGGTAAGGCATCTGAAATTAAGTCTAATACTTTGGTCTCAGTTATGCCCCCAGATATGCCTTCCTCATGTCTGACAACAGCATTCGCATCTCAGATAAGTAAACAAGAATTTCTTGTATTCCGTGAATGCCTTTGAAGGTAGAATTTGGCCTTACATGTTTAATTTTGGAAATAAATATAAGGGTGAGATCTTCTCAGTTCTCTGTAGACCTTGTACAATATACAGGCCACTTGCTTGGCCAAAATAACACAATGATAATGTGCTTTAAATAAATGGCAATCAAAGATTTTATTTTTTTCTGTATCAACAACTACTTTCTTAAAAAAAAAAAAAAAAAAAAACTTGCTTGCCAACAATGAAGATATTGCTACCCAGGGTTTTGCTGAACCTAAAGCTGTTGGTACCTTTCCTCTTTGGGAGACAGTGGCAGGACATAAATCCATAGGGATACGGCCCTTCCAGCCAAGAGATGGTTGTTTCAAGCAGGCCAAAAAAGCTGGGGGAGGGAGTTGCATTCACTCAAAGTTTCTACTCTGTTTAGTTTCCAGCACTTACATGTGGCTGCAACAGGTAGTTGAGCACCCCAAATTGACTCTGGATTAATATTTATGGATTCAAGTGGGTTTCTGTAGCTATCCAGTGGCCAGTCTTCTGAGCTTGGTGGATACTTGAACACCTCTCAAGTTCTCTTGCAGACAAATTTTTTCCTCTTCTTATATTCAATATAGTAGTATTACATAGCTTCTGTTGAGCAGCTCTTTTTTAATGCATAAACTATGTGTAGAATTTTCTACCTTGTCAGGCAGATTTTCCATCAGTTGACCAACTATATTTCGCAATGCACTAGTTAACTATGACCATACTGTCCATCTTACAGAATGCCATGTTTCAACAAAAAAGCTAAAATCAGGAGGGCACAGGCCCATGTTATGCCTTGTGCTCACTCACTTTCTCCCTCCCCTCCTAGACTAATGGTTGAGCTAAGGCTTCAGAAATGGCCTTTCTAGCTGCTTTTAGAAATATGCATAAGAACTGGTATTCCAGGTGCAAGTAGTGGTTTTGGGGTGTTACTGGGCTCTGAGCTCTCAGAAATTCCCCACCTACAACCTTCATTTCAAGTCAGAAGATGGAGAACCTTTAAAACAAATTGCAGTCATGATATAATACTGATTCAGGGATCCGTTCTACTCTTATTGTGCTCAATTGAAATCCCTGTGAATTTGAAAGGGAACAGAATTGGGCCCTCATCAAGAACTCTCGTTCAACAGGTACTGGACCAGATCCTGTGCTGGTATAAATTAGTGTAGCTTTATGAAACTATTGCCAGCTGATTTACACCAACTATGGTTAGCAATCCATAATCATGGCTGAACAATCCAATTGATATTTTTATTGGAGAATTGAGTTATTTCGGCATTTGTCCAAAAGAGGTAGCTATTGGCTTGATGGATGTCAAACTGGAGTTCCATATGCTCATGGTTTCTCTAAGCCCTGATCCACGCTACAGAGTTAGGATGATGTAAGGCATCTTACATTGACTTAGATCTGTGGGAGCTACATTTACGTGTACATGCTTACAGAGTTAACTGCCTACTGCACTGACTTAACTGCACCACCACGAGAAGTCTAGTGCTTAAGTTGATGTAGTTAGGTCAACCCAGTGTCAGTATAGGTGCTGTGTTGCCTACATTGACCACTGCTGCTTTTTCAGAAGTGTCCCACAATGCCCCACACTGACAGTTAAATCTGTGCAAGCACTTCTGGTGGGGATACATACTTCCAACACACAGAGAGTAGTGTGGACATGCAAAAGTGATTTAAATACTGCAGTAGCTTTACACCAATATAACTTAGGTTGATTTAATTTTGTAGTGTAGACTTACCCTTACTTACTATGAGCATCAGGCAGTGGCTGTGCTGTCACAAGTGTGTTGTAGGCATCACGATGGTGGTGAGTTTTAAAGAGAGATTCATGGGGTGACATGAAAGAAAGGGTGAAGGTGCTTGAGGGAAAACTAGACTAGTGGGTGATGCAAGATAGCATGACTGGTAGAGTAGAAGCAGGGGGCAGCAGCTCCTAGAGTGGCATGTAGGTTTATGCTAAGTTGTGGCTGTTCCTCAGTGGTAAAAACAAGTATTTTGTTTTTTTGCAGTGGTGAAAATGCAAATGTGAAGATTCAGGGAGATAATCTTAGTGGCAGCATTTTGAATTCCATTGGAAGGGAGCAACATTGCATTTGTCAAGGTCAGAAAGGAGAAAGTTATAGGAGCCAAGAGACATAATGATGAACCTTTACTGGAGTATTTTATTTGCACAGACTGAGCTTCCAGGGGTTATTTTGAGGGCGGGGAAGGAGCAGGTATCTGTTATGAACTTCCACAGTGTAAAGCAATTAAAAGTCCGAGTGCTTGAAGAAGGGAATTTATTTTTATATTAGATACTGAAAGTATCAGATTAAAATTTGTCCTTTACATGAAGTGCATTGGAAAATCAGCAGAACAATAAATGTTATCACAATTTAGAATCTTGTCACACTTGCCAGCCAGGTTACTCACAGGCTTGTCATTCATTCCAATGTCACATACCTTACTGTCAAGAAAGCCCTCAGCAAAGTCATTATGTAACCCACAGCCTTATCTCCACCCCCATCACAGAGTGTGTTGGTCTTTCTCACCTCCTGGGCAATCCTATTTCATCACTTGAACCATAAAATGGTAGCCTTCGGCTAGTATAAGTCCCTATTGGCAAATATGGAGCAATCAGTTAATTCCAGCTGCATTTCATTAATATTCAGGACATTCCACTTAGACATTGAGGATTGCACTTACATACAGGTACACATGCTCTTTCCTTTTCTTTCTTGCCCCCTGGCCTAGGAAATGAGGATGGCCCTTTAGTTAAGGCACTGGGCTGAGAGTCAGGAAATTTGGGTTTTAGGCTTGTTTCTGCCTCCAGACTTCTAATGTGATGTTGGGCTTTGCATGTCCATCCTCAGTTTCCCTTCTTTAAAGTGGAGATAAGGATGCTCCCTTTCTCCCACCCTTTGTCTGTCTTATTTAGTAAGCTCTTTGAGTCAGGGACTTTCTCTTGCTGCATTTTGTACAGTCCTTGGAATGGGGACAGATCTGGGTTGGGGTCTCTATGTGCTACTGTAATACTAGCTGACTTAACTCCATCACTGGGAGAGGTGTAATGCTTAAATGAATGTAGTTAGGTCAACCCTGTGTCATTGTTGGTGCTGTGTTGCTCACCTATAATGCTGAGTGTAAGAGGGATGTCTGCCTCTTCAAGGGTCGTGGGGGCAGCCCTGCCCTGCTACATCTGTGCAGGACATGGGATTTAAGAGGAGGAAGACCCAGCAGTTGAATGCTAGCTGGAGAGAAGAGCAGACAGACTGTTCCAATGAGAGGCAAGTAGCTAGGCTTGCACTAGGAACTGGATGTGGCCTGCCTGTGGTCCTTGGTAAAAAGGTAGACCTGATCTGGATGGTTGAGCTGATTGAAGACCAGAAGCTGGTGAGTCAGCGTGTTGCTGCTGGGATCCTGCCTGAGGGGAAAGAGGCTGAAGGCTGAGCCCAGCAGGACTGAGAACTTTTCTTTTGATGTTTGTTGAACTTGAACTAAGGAATTCTGTTACCCCAGAAGGGGTTGAAAACCATAAAGTTGTTTGGTCAGAGGACCAAATCATCTCTGTGACAGGAGCAGGCCAAAGCTCATGGGAGGGAAACTGAGGCAGAAGTGACACAGCACTGGGTCTTGCTGTGTGGGACTCTCTGGGATGGTGAGACTGGAAGAGTGAGGTTCTGCATTAGCTGCTCAGTGCTGCACACATTTTCATTCTGTTGATGGCATCTAAATTCTCATATAGGCATCTAGATTATTTGCTCACCTAAGACCTGTATGTTCTAAGTATCTAGCCAAATTTAGAGAGATGTAGCCTTACACTGGTAACACTATTTAAAAATGATTAATATATTGAATAAAGCAGTTCCATTATGCTGGAAATTTTAACGTAAGATGGAAAATCATTAGTGAAACTGTTCTGTTCACAACGTAGAATTGTGTACCACATACCAATGCAGTTTCTAACATCAGGCTTGCACTATAACTTGTTCTGCTAACGTGGATTTAGGCTGATGACACACACTGACTACAGTGTGGCATATCTGAAACACATTATCCCAAGATTTTAAAAATGAGTAACCAAAAAGCATTTTTGAAAATCAGAATATTTATTAAGCATGTAAATCCCCATTGAGACAGCTCAACATCTCTGCTTTTTTGAAAATCGTGGCCCTACACATGGGAAGATGAGAAAACAGGCTTTAAAGAAGTTTCTGATAGGATTCTTGATTGAACCAAACCTCTGTGTGGAGTTTTCTGATTTTTACACTGAGGATGCTGAACATTTAGCAGATAGAAAATAAAGATTTAGGTTGCCATAGTGGATCTTATCCTTCGTTGAACTGGATGTAAGTGTAACTCTCCCTTTACAGTGTATACATTTATATTCTAATAATAGGGTCCTGAAAGTTGACAGTCTACTTTGAAGTTTAATTAGAGCTGTATGAAACTATTGCGTCATTTCTTAGTAAGATTTTGTCATTGTTGCTTTTAAAGCATTATCTATAATGGGTAAAACCCTTATTCATGTCTTTCATAGACCCCTTCCTTTGACCCCCCCAGCTTAAATTCTTGCCCCATTTGAAGTCAATTGCAAAACTCTCAGGATATGTCTACACTGCAACACTATTTCAAAATAACTAGTGCCATTCTGAAATAACTTCGTCCATGACTACACAGCAGGCAGTTATCATATATAGAGTAGCCCAATGTCTGTGACTCTGTAACGCTGAAACACTGGCTGTTCCCTCTGGGTGGCGCTGTTGCCTCCCGCTGTGGCGCTCGGCTGACTTCTGTGCCGCTCAGGAGCAAGCAGCGCAAGCCGCTGTTTGGGGTCCGCGCTCCCCATGGAGCACAGCAAACATGGGTTACAATGCATGGGTTACAATGCACGGGGGTGCTGCATGGGAAGCGCGGGGCCCATTTGGCCGCTTGCGTCGCTTGCTCCCACGCGGCGGCCTGGCTGAGCGGTGCAGAAGTCAGCCAAGCACCATGGCGGGAGGCAAAGGGGGGGCGGGGCGGTGACGTACATGCCCAGGGGGCGGGGCCTGGATGAGCGTGCATCCCCCGACGGAGACAGAGGAGAGCGGAGAGAGAATGAGAGGCAGGAGGGGGAGAAGAGAAAGAGAGACGGAGAGAGAGGCAGAAGGCGGAGGAGAGCTTAGAGAGAGAGTGAGGCAGGAGGAGAGGGAGGGGGAGGGGGCGTGGAAGGGGAAGGGGAAGGGGGAGAGAGAGACCGGAGGCTCAGGAGAGAAGACCGACGTGGAGGAGAGAGCTGAAAATCCCGTCTTATGACGGGCTAATTGGCTAGTTTCAAAATACTGTCACGCTGGAGGACTTCTTACTCTGACTCCTGTAACCCTCATTGTACGAGGAGTAAGGGAAGTCGGAGGAAGAGTGCTCTATTTCAAAATAAGTGCTATGTAGACACTCCATTTCAAAATAAGCTATTTTGAAATAAGATACACAATTGACGTAGCTCAATTTGTGTAGCTTATTTCATGTTAAGCCCTGCAGTGTAGATGCACCCTCATTGACTTCAGTGGGATCAGGATTTCACTCAAAAGTTATACAGTTTGCCTTCTCCCCATTTCATGCCATGGTGATCCTACCATCCGCATTTAAGCACAAATTCCTCTGTACTTATCCTTTTGGAGTTCCATTGCTGTGATTAAATGCACACTACATGCAAGAGCCATTCCAGACTCTAGTTACAGCTGGTGTCTTAGTTTTATCACACTTATATCAAGTCAATTACCATTAATTAAATGAAACCTGAAATTTAGGGGTTTTTTCTTTCCAGGAACTAATATCTGAGATGCTTCCATTAACTGGGAAAACAATAATATTTGATAGTTTTCCGGATCCTTCAGAAACATGGGAAATAATTGAGACAATTGGCAAAGGAACATATGGCAAAGTTTTTAAGGTATTGCACAAGGAAAATGGGAGCAAAGCAGCAGTCAAAATCTTGGACCCAGTTCACGTAAGCTACTTTACATTGTTTTTTATTTAGTAGTAACTTTCTATGTAATCTTATATCTTGGTTTGTCAGTTGCATTAGAAAAAAGTGGAAACCACTTAACTAAGGTTTTTTTCACTAAAAATGTATTTTTCTTTATAGTTTGTTTTCTTGAAAATGACACTCGCCTATTTTAATTAACCAGATGTAATCAATCAATCACAAATATGAACTTTGTTCATTCTAATTTAGAATTTGTTTCAGCATTGATTTATTTTGGGTAACAATAGCCATTTTCTTTTAGTTTTCTTCTAGAGAAAGAGCTACATTCTCTCATTGGATTCTGTATGTGCAACCAAACTATCTTGTATAGTTTCACCATTAGTCCCTTTTACTTTTTTACATACTAATTAAGAAACTCTAATAATGTCAAATAAATCAGCCATTCCCTTTCAAAGCAACAGAATGCATGTGTGAGTGTGCTTCTCTAGAGTATATGTAGTCAATTACTCTTCTAAAATAGAATGATAAATATTTATTGTTTTAGCATGTCCAAACATGTTCTGTGCTTTACAAAACATAAGGATCACATCTTTCTCTTCCTTAATGGATTTACCATCTAAAAAGACAAAGGCAACAACCCTGACACACACAGGACCAGATGACCAGCAACAGATTCATCATACAGCAGGGCCTTCTCTTTTTGTAATAAATAACTGAAATTCTTTGGATGGCAGGTTAGCAGTAATAGGCCTTACTGAAGTCGTGTCTTCCAAAGAGGGATTTGAAAGAGGAGAGGAGAACTCAACACATCATTCTTGTTAGTAACAACAGGTATTTCCACGGCAAAAAAACAAAAAACAAAACCTGGGCAAATCTTTGTGCTTTGAAGGCATCCACTGACCTCAGTTGAGTGACATCGGTGCCAGGTGCTTTTCTGTTTGGATCTGCTTGCAAGGGCCAGTGGGGCTGACAGCTTGCCGGGTCACTGAGCAAGGTGTGCCAGCTCCATGCTCCTGAAAGGGGAGGGCTTCAGGTGAAGGGGCAGGGCTGGGGCAGTCAGCCCTCTGCACCACCCAGAGTGCATTGTGCCACCCCCACAAGCCCTCACAGCTGTCCAGACCATGCCACGGCGTCAGTACTCCAGCAGCGATTTAAAGGGCCTAGGGCTCCAGCTGCTTCTGCTGCTGTGTAGCAGTGGCCAGAGCCCCAGACCCTTTAGAATCACTGGCCCTGGGGTAATTGCCTTCTTTGCCCTGATCCTCTCCCTTCCCCTCCCCCCGTTGGCAGGCCTGCAGTGGGCAACACACCACAAATATAGATGATGAGACATTCCTACTCGTCTTTTTTTTTTAAATGGCTGGTGTTGTGCAGTATGTGAGATTAGATGATCGTAATCATATGCACCAATTTATTTTGGGAAATAATTAGCGGGTGCTTGGTACCCCCCAGCAGCCAGCAAACAATTACATTGCTTTTCTGTTTATTTTCAGTGGAAAAATGTTCAACTTCATGTGTATAGGTTGGACCTCCCTAAACCAGGACTCTCCGATCCGGCAACATGGCACTCACAGCAGCATGGCTGGGAGCCTGCAGGGCAAACAGCAGCCATGGCAACCTTGACCAGGGATGGCAATCAGCAGTAGCAGGGCCAGCATTCTTCAGCAGTCCCAGACAGGACTGGTGGTAGGATGGCTGGGCCAGAAGCAGGAGAGCTGGCTGGGCCAGAAGCAGATCTGGCAGCGGGGAAGGTTAGTGGGCTATGGACCAGTGGCAGGGGGCCTCCCGTTGTCCGACAAATTCCCTCGTTTGGAACCGGTCAGGTCCCACGGGTGTCAGACCAGGAAAATCCAACCTGAAGAAGAAAATTATTATTTTGTTTCTCTTTGTTTTCATCCTAAACTGCCCAAAACTAGAAAGTTTCAGCTAGAAACTCTGAAATTATCAGCCAGAAATGAAAATACTTAGTTTTCCAACAATCAAATAAAAAATTGTCCAGAAAAAAACAGATCTTTTTTCCAAAAATCTTCATTTAATCAAAAACCAAATTTTCTATCCAAACCCAGAAAACTTTCTTCTGGCCCAGAAACAGACACTTCACTAAGTGGGCAAACAAATGATTCATGAGGTGGTCAGCACTGTAGTAACTGGAGAGCAAGAAGTATAAGTTTGAGAACTCAAAATCACTTAATTTCTGGATGCTTGCTTTACTTCTTGATCCTTACAGTGTTGTTGTTATATGCCTATACTATGTTGGCATTGTCTGTTATACTTGTCACTCTAATGTGACCATAAATATTGTAAGTAAGGGTGTATAGAATGAGATTTTTCTTCTGTTTAAACTGAAAGATTTATTAATGACTGCAGGGGGAGCCATTGCAATGGGGAAAAATAGCACTCTATGGACACCATTCTTCTAATTTTGCATTTTTGCTTTTGAGAGTACACTACAGAATTGCTAAACTTGAGAAATGAACTTGGATGGGTGAAGATCATGTCTACATAAAAATAAACATTTTAAATATAGTTCAATAATTATCATAAATTGCATGATCTTGGAAGTTCTGAAACTGAGAACTTTCTCTTTACTCCTTTAGAGTTTTGGAATGTTCCTTGTTAAATAACAGTAAAATGTATAAAAGTGGAATGGGAATTTTTACATGTGAAGAAATAATAATTTGAGAGTCATTTTCAGGTCCAAACTATACTCCTCTTTCTCTTGATTGTAAAGTACAGTAAATATTTTGATGGATAATTTAGCTACAAATCTTAATGTCAAATATTATTAAAAGGTGCCTTTTCTTCCTTATGAGAAATTGTGACCTTTATGAGCAGTTTGGGTTTTATGCAATGTTTTATTAAGATAAACATAACCAAATGTATTCAGCTAATAGATTTATCTCCCCCCATAAATTGAAGAGAAAGATTTCCTTTCTGTTATTGATGTAATGAATATTCCATTCATAGTCTCTCTCCCATTTCTTGTTATAATGGAGCAAACCACATAATATCTGAGTACCCCTCAGGAGACAATACCCTCTATTAAATCACAGTAGAAGAGAGGTCCAATTTTCCTCTATTTCCCTGAGGCAGCTGTGGCTATGGTGCATCTGCTGTGGCTTTTAACTTTTGGTTTTTTAATGTATTCCTTTCTTCTAGCAAACACACACAGTCCCTCTTCTCCTCTCTTTTTACCCCTATTGCCTCCCTTCTTCTTTCTCTGCTGTGTTCCTGTTTTGTGGTGTCTATGGGAATGTTAATTTGAAGAAATGAGTTTTACTTTTTCATTTGGAAGGCAGGGAGCTTTGTGATGCCTCTCTTGCCTCCCCCAGTCATGAGATCCAAAGCCTGCATCCTATGGCTAAGGGAACCTTTCTCCCATACCCATAAGCATCATCCTTAAGGTAAAAACATGACAGAGCAAACACATTAAAACAATAATAAAAGAACCTACGGGCATGGTACTAAGCTTACCAGAGTCACACAAATCTAGCTCTGGTTACTGAACTATCCTTCAAACCCTACCCATGGATCTTTCTGTGGTTACCTGTCCACCACTCCTTTTGCTCTGAACTAGAACTCTCATAAGTAAATCAGGCCTGGTCTATACTAGAGAATTAAATAGTTTTAACTAACTCACCCAGAGATGGGGGAAGACCCACCTCTGAGCAACATGGTTAAACTGATCCTAATTCCCAGTGGATTTAGTGCATGCTTTGTATAGCATAACAAGCTACCACCTCTTAGGGAAGTAGATTACCTCTTCAGAATGGGAGAGCTCCTCCCATTGATATAGGTCATGTCTATGTGGAAGCAGTGCAGCTCCAGCAGTGCAGCTGTGTTGCTGTAGCATTTCAACAGAAGACAAGCCCTTAATTAATCCATTGTACAGTTTCTTTGAACTGTTCTGAGGTGATCAGCAGATGAAAGCTCAGGGCAAAGTTTCAGAGACTGAATCCAAAGGTCAGAGTTTGTTGCCCTTCCTTACAAGTGCTGCTCAGGGATTCCACTTCACACACATTGTCCAAAAAGTTAATTTGTGTCTGCCCACATGTTCAGCTTCATCTTTTGGAGGTCACAGTACTTCCCAGTGGTTGCATCCATCCTGTCTTCCTTTTAAAGAAGTTCCATACATTCTCACAATAATATAAGGCTACGTCTATACTACGGGTTTTGCCGGAAGAGGCAATGCAAATGAAGCGCTGATTAGCATTTTCTCACGCTTCATTTGCATGGGGGTTTTGTGCAAAAACTAGCAGTGTGGACATTTCCTTTTTGCACAAAATCCTTATGCCTCCCCCCGAGAGGGGTTTTTGCACAAAAAGGAAATGTTCACACTGCTTGTTTTTGCACAAAAACCCCTCGTGCAAAAACCGATTGGAAGAGATGATGCAAATGAAGCACGAGAAAATGCTAATCGGCGCTTCATTTGCATTGCCTCTTCTGGCAATACCTGTAGTGTAGACGTAGCCTAAAGGTTTGCACTTTTCATACAATGAACTCCTAAAATAGTTACCTGCAATTCAGTGAGGTTTATCCAGGATACTGCAGGAAGATGAAATAACTGTCACACCCTGTTCCCTCCTAAAGATATTTATAAAGAAACGTGAAATTCACCAGATGGAAAACCAAACCAAACCAAACCAAACCAGATTGATCAATCTGCATCAGCTTGAGATACAGATCATTTGTCCAAGATGCCAGGGCATGTTGAGTAGCACATGCCAGCAATGATCACAATCTTTTTTATCATCAAACTGAAATTAAAATGGAAAAAGACCAGCTTTCAGTGAAAGTAGCAAAGAAGGTCAGTGCTACAGAACGGAGAATGAGTACTCTGACGAATTCCTGTGTGAGCTAAGACACAGATCTGAGTCACTACCAGAGGCAGAAGAAGGTGGGACTAGACCTAATGGGAAATAGGGCAGGGCTCAGAGACAACATGTTGCAGCAGTCAGTCTTAGATATTGACACAGACTTAGGCGTTGTCTACAACAGGACTTTTGTTGATCAAGGGTGTGAAAAAACTACACCCCTGACTGACATAAGTTTTACCCACAAAAGCACTGGCATGACAGCACTACAGGGGCAATGTGAGGGGCACAAAAGGTCATGTGCCCCCCAACCACCCTGGGGGAAGGGACAAGGGGCCATTCTGACCACACTGCCTGCCTGCTACATTCTCCCAGGCAGCTTCTGTTCATGCTACCTGGGATAAAGCCTCCCTCCCATAATGGGGAGATAATGGGATGGGGAGGGACGGGCAGGGCAGGGCCCTCCTTAAGGGTTATGGTGCCCAAAGAGGGGGAAAGCGGTGGCAGCTCTGGAGGGGGAATGTGCTTAGGACTGCAAGAGCAAGAGCAAGAGCAGAAGCAAGGCAGGGAGGCATACATGTGGGAACTGGGGGGTGCTACAGTACCCCCACATTTTAGGTGGGTTCCCAGCTGTGTGCTCACCATGCCCAAGGCCCTGGCTGCTGCCCACGGCTCTGCTGATTGCTGGCCCCACACTTGGGGTCCTGGCTGTGCACCTGGGGCACTGTTGCCAGCATTGTGCCAGCCCCCATTCCTGTCCAGGACCCTTCCTCCCAGAGACATGGCCCCGCCCCTGGGCCCAGTGAAGCAGAATGGGTGAGTAGTGGCTGGGCACTGCCTGTGGAAGCTCCAGGAGAAGGAGCTGGCCATTGGAGCCACCACTGCCCACACTTGCTGTCCCGTCCCAGTGGCAGTGGCCTTAGACATACACAGCTGCCTGGGGCACCACTACATTTGCGCCCCAAATTTAGTGGTGCAATAGACAGCTGCATACTCTGCTTATGCCTAAGGATGGCCCTGGGGGGAGGGAGCAGCAACCCTCTCCTGAGTCCCAGGCAGCCTCCGGTCATGCTGTACAGAGCCGGGGAAAGGAGAAGATACTGTGTGGAACAGAGACCCCCACACCCACCAGGTAATAGGGTGGAGAAGGCAGGAGAGGGGGGAGTGCTTGTGGGCCCTCTCCAAGTTAGGGGTGATGCAGGAAGGAGTCACGTGGGGTGGTAGACATGTGGCCAGTGTCTCCCTTGTGTCCCTCCCCAGCATTGTGTTCCCTCGTGACGTGTGCCTCTGCAGCATTGTGTTGGAAGGAGATGCTGTCCCGCCAATATAGCTACTGCTACTCATTCAGAATCGTTTAATTATGCTGGTGGGAGAGCTCTCTCCCACCAGCATACAGCGACTACATGGGAAACCACACAGCTGTGCCACGGTAAGGTCTATGATGTAGACATAGTCTCAGATACAGCAAGAATTGGATACATTAAGAGACATGGCATCATAACAAGGAAGGAAAAGCACTATCAGAAAAACTCCTGAATGGGAAGTTTATTTGACTATTGGGTGAAAAAGCAAAGGAGAAGTGTAAGAAAGAAGAGAAAATCAAGAAAAGATCAAAAAAAGGCCTAACATCTTGAAGCTGCTGTTACGATAGGAAGATAGTTGTTTACCAAGTGATTCAGAACTGGAAATCAGCCAGTGAAAAGTATAGATGGAAAAAATGCTTACAGCTGAAGTAGAACAGAATAATGAATGGACAGAACATTTTAAAGAAGTTCTCAACAAACCTAGCTCTCATGTTCAATGAGACATGAACCAAATCAACTTGATACCTGCGGCAGACTAACAGAGTTGTCGGTCAAGAAGCTGAAAAAACAACAATGGTGGGAGATGATCAAATCACAGCAGAAATGCTAAAAGCTCTTGATGCTACCACCCTCATGAAATGGGTAGAGCTATTAAATGAAATCTGGGGAAAAGAGATCATGGAAATATGAAATAATTGTCAGAATATCTAAAAAATTGTGATCTTACTGACTGTGGCAATGGAACAGTAGTGTACCTCCTTGCCATTGTAGAAAAAGTCTTCTGTATTGTGATATTACAAAGAATGAAAGAGCAGTGGGTGCAAAGCTTGGAGAAAAACAGGCTGGATTCAAGCACTAGAGATCCCATGTGGAACAGACGGTCACAATAAGGATCATCATAGTAGAGTGTATAGAACACTTCAGCTTCCCCTTATCAACTTCATTTAATTTTATTTCGAAAGACATTTGATTGCATGTGTAGATGTTCAGTGTAGAATATTCTTCCGTCTTATGGAATTCCAGCTAAAGTCATGAACATTAATGCTGTGTATAGCAAACTGCAGTGTAAGGGTGAACAACCAGACAACAGAATAATTCAATCTGGAAAATGGTCTGAAATCAGGTTACATTCTAACTCTGTGGCTGTTGATTGGCATTGTCATAGAGGGAATAATAAAGAAGTATATTCTGGCATAATCTGTCAAATGCCTAGAAGACCTGGACTTTTCTGTTGATATCATGCTATTTAGGAATTACTTCCCCTCATCTCCACCCCCGCCAAAACTAAGAACAAAGACAGACACCTTGGCAAAAACAGCAGCTCAGGCAGGGCTCAAAATCAATTACTCTATAAAACAATTATTCTTTAAACCCAGATCTCAAGCAGTTTAACCATATTAGCAGGCAAAAATATCAGACAGAAAAGCAGACAGTTCATTTAGGTAGCACCATACTAGCCAACAGAGCCCTTGTGACATCAGTGATAGGAAAGGCATTCACTAACCTCAGCAATATATGAAATACAACGCACCCCTTGTCTTTGACAGGTTGTTCCTGACATCTTTGGTCAATGCCAGTTTGATTGGTGTTAGGTCTTGGGAGGATCAGACTCTTAGGCAGAAACAGACAATCATGAACCATTTCCAGCAAATGGGTAAAAACAGCACAAGGTGTAGGTGCACACCCAGAGTAATGGAATCATGCAGTCCCTATTACAACTGGTGGCAGAATGCTTCTAGGCTCTGCCTGCCACCATAGCTGCTGCACCTCTGTGGAAACAAGCATCATCAGTTCTGCCTCCAGCTGTTCATCAGGCTATGAGCAAGGTGTTGGATAAGACACACAAATCTATTACAAGACAGCTAGAACAGTATTTCCAACATGCATGTGCACATGTGAGCAGAGTGGGTGTTGCTGAGATCCCCATGTTCCCAAGTACAGACAAAATATCTTTACACCTTGGCTACAGAGCCCAGTGGCACCCTTCTCTGGGTGCTGGCAAACTCCCGTGTGCTCTAGGGCTTCATCTGACATGGAGATCCCTGGGTGCACTGTTTTGGAAACCCCAGACAACATGAAACTTTCTTAAAAAGTACAAAGAGATTCAGTGGGACTCAAAAAGAAGCGATGGAATCTTGCCACATGCATTTGCAGAGACAGGGGAACTCAACAACAGTGATATTTCTCTAGGACTCCCATCTCCCCATTTTTTACTCTGTCGAGGATCCGTGTGTGAACGGATTAACAGTGACTATTCTGACTTCACATTAAGGGAGCACTCAGGATGCACCCTCAAGAGAGGGGAACTCAGGTGGTGCCTTTGGTCAATGTTAGCTAAACCATCCAATATTCTTTGGCGTATAACTGCTTGGGGAGAGCTGAATACTGAAACTAAAACTAAAACTGAGAATGATCAGCTTTAAACAGAAAGTCGTATATTTGTCATTTTCAGACTCAGTGCTGGAGGTTGATATGCTCAGTATTTACTACATTTTAGAATACCCCTAAATGGGTGATAAGTTTACAAAATGTATTAAATGTTTTTATTGAAATTAATTTACTACTTTATTATTATTATTATTA
This sequence comes from Rafetus swinhoei, assembly GCA_019425775.1. NCBI lineage: Eukaryota > Metazoa > Chordata > Testudines > Trionychidae > Rafetus > Rafetus swinhoei. The sequence continues at coordinate 226,617,216 of CM033424.1, forward strand.
TTTATTTGTATTGCCTGCAGCCCTGGTTGTGCATTAGAGCTCTATTTTGCTAGCCAGTATACAAACACAGAATTGTAGAACTGGAAGGGACCTCGAGAAGTCATCAAGTGCAGTCCCCTGCCCTCATGGCAGGACCAAACACTATCTAGATCATTCCTGACTGGTGTTAGTCTTACCTGCTCTTCAATATCTCCAGTGATGGAGATTCCACAACTATGACAATTTATTCCATTGCTTAACCACCCTGACAGTTAGGAAGTTTTTCCTAATGTCCAACCTAAATCTCCCTTGCCGCAATTTAAGCCCATTGCTTCGTGTCCTATCATCAGACATTAAAGAAAATAATTTTTCTCCCTCCTCTTTCTAGCATGCTTTTGGTATTTGAAAAAACAAATATTCTGCTCCAAAGAGCAACAAGCTAAAGATCTAAGTGTAAGGCTAGAGACAGGTAGACAGCAAAAGGGAGATGGGGGAGCACAAGGAAACAATGAGATATTATTGGACAATGAGATTTAATCAAACTATCTATTAAGTTACTACACAAACTATGCATTAAATTACTTGATGCTGTCATATTTTAGTAACTTTTCCTCGTTCGGTAAAGGCTGCCAATATACTGGAACTGGACTCCTGTTTTCTGGCACATTGAGAAGGAGGTGAACCCAGATTACACCTTCCAGAACCTGGCCTTTAGCCCCAGAGAAGGGATTCACAAATAAAAGGAGGGCAGGTGGTAGGGATATGTCTGTTCTCCCTCGTGGTACCAGGAAGAAAAGCTGCAAGTTCTCCCAGGGACTCAATAGAAGTCTTTCTGTCTGAAGTACAATCAATACTACCACCTTGGCTCCTGTCTATAGGACCTTGTAACCACCCAAAAGTAATATAGTTTCTTCCTCACCCATTCTTCTGATGGACATTTTGCCACTCAATGCTTTGGTTTAAATTGACAGATGGCAATGTAAGCCAGAGATTACTTTAGCCTTAAATCTGTATAGTTAAATAAATTCAAGGGGGTACTTTGATTGAACAGAAAGGAGTATATGTTTTACAGTGTTGTAAATGATGCACTAATAGTTTCTATGATTTTTGCCTCATGTTTAGACAAAGTTTAGACAAAGTTTGAATAGATTGCACAATACGTGTTGATTTTCATATGGCCTTGGGTTTGCTAACGGCTATTTATATTTGTGATCTTGTGGCACTAGGATATTGATGAAGAAATTGAGGCTGAATACAATATTTTAAAAGCGCTCTCTGATCATCCCAACGTAGTCAAATTCTATGGAATGTACTACAAGAAAGATGTGAAGAATGGAGACCAACTTTGGTTGGTTCTTGAGGTAGGTAATTTCTAAATATTGAATTTTATTATTTTTATAAATGCAGTTTATTTCCCAGCAGCATTCTTACTTCACTTGCAAACCCACCATATCCAACACCACACATTTGTTGGACATTTTTCTCCAGGATAGCTGCTCAGTCCATAGATCAGGGCAACCTTTGGCACATGGTCTATCAGGGTTCCATTTGTGGGCCACAAGACATTTTGTTTATATTAACCATTCACAGGCATGGCTCCCCACAGCTCCATGCGGCCGCAGTTCTCTGTTCCCAGCCAATGGGTGCTGTGGGAGGCTGTGCCTGTGGATGGTCAACATAAGCAAAATGTCTTGTGGCCTGAGAGCAGATTACCCTGAGAGGCCACGTGCTAAAGAATGCCAGCTCTTGCCACAGGTGATGTCTCTACCCCTCCTGAATTCTCAAATCATTCTTTGATTTTTCTCTGGTTCCTGAATGCTCATCTAGTATATTTATTCCCTTAATGTTAATTTTATGTCTTTACAGTTAAGTTCTTATTAGCATTTGTACCCTATTCGGTGCTCCTCTCTTAATTAGTTTCTCATCTCAATACTTTTTTCCTTTGGTGAAGATTGGCATATAAATTTCTATCCAGAAGTGTTTGTTTAAACAACAAGGAGTTAAGACTAAGCATGCCCGTAAACTATAGTTAATGGGATGTGCTTTTCACAATATAGTAGAAGTGAATTAAGTTAATAGTTTGTGTGTATAAAAAAACCAAACAAAACAACCATAGAATAAAAATCTATCCACCTTCTGTCTCTTGCCAATTTGCTTTTGATATCAATAAGAATTCCCCATGTAGAATAAAGGGGAAATAAGACCTATAATTTGCATGCTTTATTATTTAATTATGATTAATAAAAACTCAGGCATAAAAAAGTACATTTGAAAAAATGGCATTACAGTCTACAAAGGCCAGCCTTGCAAGTCCTTCACAGATGAAATACGCATTGATTTTACTGTGAAGGAATTTGCAAGATTGGATCGTAGATGCCCAGAATGCAAATGAACACTTATAGCAATGCAAAGAATGCTTTATTTATCTCAAAATCGAGATTCTTATTGTTTCATGTGGGTTTGGTAATGATGAATTAAAAATATATTTCTTTTACCATTTACAAATTAGGGAATACAAAATTTCTTCTATACCAAACCTAACCAGTATTATAGGCCTCTTCTGTAAATGAAGAGAAAGAAATTAGTTTGTGATACAGTATTACAGTATATTAATTGTGGGGCAGAGTTTCAGCAAAGCTCATGTCCCTAATCAGAGCCAAATGTTCAAAAGTGCTCAGCTCCTATTTACTGGCTAAAAAAGACTAGCCAGAATTTCAAAAGCAGTCAGTACATTGCACATGGGGTAGCACTGAAAATCTAGACCAGTTGTGGATGCTGAGCATTTGAAACGTTGGTTCTGAATTCTTTTGAAAACTCTGGCCCTAATAGCATTGCTGCAGAACAGTCAAAGGAGGACAGGAAAGTGCTTTGAGTTTAACACTTGATATGCAAGGGTGTGTAATTTACTTTGCATACTGTGGCATACTCTTCTTTTGGACACATTACCCTAATTGTTCATGTTAAAAAACAAGTCACTTGTCAATATATATATAGACTACAATAAGCCAAGCAATGTAATTAATTTGAATGTTTGTGTATATCTGTATGGATAGATAGATAGGTATGTTTGAAAATTTAAACTTGAAATAGATGATTGTACCTATTTGTTACTGAAACTTTCTGACCTTTAATAAAAATGTTTGTTGGGGAAAAAAATTGTAATGTGAAAGAGATGCCTTTGTTGAAATGTTATCTTTCTTTTAATCTATTTATAGCTTTTAATGATCCTTTTACCTTGTTTTTGAGTGTGATATAGCTATAAAAATGAAGGTACCTTCTCTTTGTTTAAAATATTTCTGAAAATATCTCCAGGAGGAAGAAATGTGACAGATTCCTATATATGGTGTTTAGTAATTTAGTCTCCCTTGTATCTATGGTCTAGTGAACTCTATTTATATTGGAATGTTCTTCAGGGAAAGATAATCTGTTGTTTTAGTAGAAATTAGGCCTGTTGCTTTCCCCATGCCACATAGTGCAAATTCTATGTTTGTGCTTACAGCATTTTCCTCTGCACCTAACTTTATGGAGGGGGCTTCTTGCCCTTCCCATCTCTGGAAAATAATCCAGGAGTTCCACCCCTCCATATAGACTGAGGAAACCTCTGAAGCCAAGGGCTTTCCCATGTTCTCAGAAACTCCCCTGATGTTCCCCTTGCATCCCAACCCGCAGGAATATACCTCACCGGGGAGAGGGAGGGAATAAGTTTCCACGAAGTGGAGTCTGAAACCTGGCAAATTATTGCGGGCTTTGAAAGCTGTGAGTTTATAGGTTTGGAGGGTGAAGAGTTCAGTTGAGAAAACTGATCCTGACCTCTTTGGAAATCTGCAGAGCTAGAGCTGCATGAAGGGGCTTCTGCGGGGAAAGGCAGAACTTACTGCTAACACCATACTCACTATTTTCAAGCCTCAAGCTTGGATCTGTAGATGCAGGCTCCTCTCCATACAATTTGAGGAGGGGAGCATGAGGATAAACCCCTAGGTTAATTCAGAGGCTTCTGCTTCTAAATATATAACAATAATAACATTATAATGTGTAACTAGCACAAGTTTTTATGAAAATATTAGGCTAGTGAGATATAGGTGCGGTTGCCATCAATGTTCCCTGTAATATTTTCCATCCCTCTGCAGATTTTTCCATCCATGTGTGGAATAAATTTTATGTGCACAAGGCATGTGCAAATATGCACCACCCATAGAAACAAAAACCTAGCTGTGGATGTTCTGCTAATCTACTGGGTGGCATTTGAATCTCTCCTGAGGGTATATCTAGACTGTGGGGTTTTTCCGGGATACCAGAGGTATCCCGGAAAAACTCCGCCGTGTCCAGGGAACGTGTTTGCATTTCTGCTTTTTTTTGTGGAAGAGCAAACGCGCTCTTTTTGGGAGCCCTGTATACCTCGTTCTACGAGGAATAAGGGCTCCTCTGAAAAAGGAGGCTTTTCCGCCATTTGGCCAAATGGCGGTAAAGCCTCTTCCAGAAAAGCAATCGGAAAAAGCTACACAAATTGCGCTCCACAATTTGCATAGCTTTTTCCAAAAAAAGGCTATAGCGTAGACCTAAGCTGAGTGGACTCATAAGCGCACTACTCACAGAGAGCACTGGTAGCCACCCTTTTGCTAATCCAGGTAATGTTATCACAAATAATTTTTCCCATTTGGTAAGTAGGAATCAAAGCTCCAAGTCCTAAATGAGGATGATGGTTATTTTAAGTGTGTGCATGTTCATAGGGGGTGAAATGCTGTACTAGTGGGATGCAGCTGAGGAACAACAAAGAAGCTTTTTTATAGCTGAATACTTGGGCAATCCAGCGATGAGTATGTACAAAAAGCTGGAGTGATAAGATGGATGAGGGGATGGTCATATGCCAAAGACAAACACCGCAGCTGAAAGCTTACAGGACTGACTTGTGAAAATTTGCATAGGGTATGTCCTCACGCTCTGCACAGTCTTGGCAAGGAAACTGTTAATGGAGCAGGACAAAAGGAGGTGTCATCTGAGGAAACTGACTAAAATGGTTTCCTGGGGTCAGGAAAACCTTGGTTCAGGGAGGGCCCAGTGGAAAAAAAAAAAGTTTGGTCTCACATACAATTGCATTCCAGTGTGCAAAGCTCATTTGGCTAGGCGGAAGGTAGCTCGTGTAACTGTTTGCACATGTAATAAGAATAAGTTTCTAGGGACTGGTTGGAATGCCAGAGCTGCATTTCTATTGCTTTATCTCTTTAAGACTTGGACTTTTCTAACAGGACAACAACATGGAAATCTAGTGAGCAGGGGGTGTGGGTCCAGCAGAGGTCAACCTTCTTGGAGATATGTCAGCACTGGACCGCAGGAGCTATGTTTTTTGTTACAGAAATTGTAATGAACTGTTCCTGTTGGTCTGTGACTGTAACACCCAGGGAAAAAGCCTACAGAAGGAGCCCTGAATATGTGGAGTCTTATATCTACACTGAAGCTCACATATTTGATCTAAGTCCCATTTCTTAAGGTTGGAGCCATCAGACTCTGTATAGCTAGGTTGCCACAAAAATTAAGAAATAAGAATATACATCATAATGCTTGATCTTGGAGGGATGATTCACTACTATGCCACTAGAGTGGGACACTAGCATAGCTGCACAAGTCCATGCAATTATAATTTTTTTCTATATTGCACTTCTGTCATTTTAGTTTTTCTTGCTGCTAGGACAAGAAGGTTTGTGTTCAGATCTGAATTGGATTAATGCTAAGGACTAAGGTTAAGGTTCAAGGCCAAAACCATGCTTATTTATAAATGCAGATTAGAAAGTGCTAGGCTTGGCAGAGGTTTTCATGAGATTTCCGTCCCATGTAGTAGAAATATCACAAAATCATCTGCTCTCACAATATTTCAGCTCTCTTGAATGGAGAACATTTCCTGATCTCAGTGGTAGTCTTTGGCTGGAATATCAAAAAGAATGGCTGTCCTTGCTTGACTTTGACTGAGTCTGACTCTTAAGTAGAAAACAGGCCCCTAGTGAAACTGAACCTCCTGACATTCAAAGGGATGAAGATTGGAGGCTCAGTTAGGGGCATCACTAGTTTTAATGAGATCTGACACGTTCTTCAGTTCATTAGTTGTTTATTGTGAGCAGTTTGCTGAATGAGGATGCATGAAGTAACACCCACGATGTTAAAGATTTGTACTGATGATATTGTTCTGTGAGTCAAAACCATTAAACCAGATGAGCACTAAGAAATACTTGTCTACAATGATAATGGAGTTGAGGAGCCTGGTAACAACATACATATTCCCTGAGCTGGCCACAGCTCAGCGGGAAGTTGAGTTTAGATGGTATCTACAGTTAGGCTGACTCTGCTCTGAGGCTGAGATTTTTATTTTTAAAACTGCCTAGAGTTTTGGAGGCCCAAGTTAAAGACCCTACTGCCTAGAGATTTGGAGGCTGCAGATCCTCTTGGTGGTTTTGAAAGCATGAGCCTAAACTTCTGATTGTGTCGTAACCAAATTTAGACAACATAGCACCTGTTTTACTGAATCAGACCACAGGTGCATCTTGTCCAATTTCCTCTCTCACAGTGGCCAGAACCAAATGTTTCAGAGGAAAGTCAAGAAGCTGCAGGATGAACAGTGCAATAACCTGCCCAGAGGGGAAGTTTCTTCCTAACCTCCTTGGTTAGTGACTGGCTTATGCTCAGAAGCATCAGGGCATATGCCCTTCCTAAATTATTTTTTCTGTTAGTGAAATTTCTGGTTTTCATTCACATTTGGTTTCCATTCACCACTAACCCTCCTCCCAAGAATGACGTGTGAAATAGTTATTTGACATTTGTAAAGCACTCTGAAGTCGAAGAATTCTATGCAAGTGTTTACATATCAGAAACAAGGCTCTTCTAGAATGGGTAATATAGATAAGTCAAATTTCCTCTTAAAAAAATAACGGGGCACCTTGTTGAAACAATGAAGCAGCAAGAGACTTCCAATTAATTTGCCCTCGAACCTCCCATTCAGTGCAGATACAATCCATTAGTCGCTGTCTAGACAGTATTGGATAATGGTACAATATCAAAAAATTTGACACAGAAAAATGTATCAAAAGCGAGCACATTTGTTGACAAAAAATTGAGTGACCCTTTCCCTTTTCTCAGTATGTTATGCAGTGTACATGCATGGCATATCTGCCAGTGCAGGTTGCATCTCTAAAATCTGGGATTCTCTGATCTGGCAACATTCATGGTCTGGCATGACCACGGATGTTTCAGGATCAGAGAATCCTGGCATGCTGCAGAGGGGTGAAGGCCCGGGAGAGCCGGTGCATGGTTCAGTTGTGCTGTGAGGGGGGAACCAGGAGCCAGCGCGTAGTTCAGCTGAGCTGTGAGGGTTGCGGGGACACCAGGAGCTGGCATGTGGTTCAGATGGGCTGCGGGGGGAGCCAGGAAGCCCGGTGGGAAGGGAGGGGGGGCTGGCAGCAGGGGACCTGAAATGGCTTCCCCTGGTCTGGAGAGAGATCCTTCATCCGAAATCAGTCAGGTCCTGAGGCTGGTGGACCAGGGAGGTTCAACCTGTATTTGCAGAATAACTATGAAATTATTGCCTAGCATTCCTCTCAAGATGCCAACACTCCAAATCTGAGCAAACTATAAGATAAAGATTAAAAAAAATAAGAAGTAAAGGAAAACGAATAGTGCAAGAAACTTTAAGCAGCATTTGGTTTATTTATGCAGAATGAATAACATTTTATGTAATTTCAGTTTCCCAATGCAGCATTTCTGAATGAAATAGTCCATAGCCGTGAACATGACATAACAGTAACAGGGCTGTGCAGAATAATGTGCAGCAGGATCTAAACTCAATAACATCCTTCTTTGGCCTAATACTGAGAGGTGCTGAATCCCTGCATTGGCACCAGTGGGAGTTGTGCCTGCTCAGGGTATCCAACAGTCAGACTCATGACGAGGGACAGTACTTGAGAGGATTCTGCCAAGCTTACGAAGCTTTATCATTTGTACTTGGAGATGCCCACAGAAGAAATCTGCCTGTTCATTTGTTAAAAATCTATTATAACTGCAATGAGCAGGCTGAGCAGCCTCATGTCAGCAGAGGTCAGCGTGATGAATTTGCTAAGGGGAAATCTGCTGCAGCTCTTTCCCTCCTGTTTGGGAAGGTGACGGTTGCTAGGAGAGGAAGGTTATGAGGCAATTAGAAGGCAGTCAGTGAAGGATGGATCACAGAGCAAGCTTTCTGAGGAGCCTGAGGAGGGGCATAGTGGTTGAAGGCAGCCAGAGAGCACTGTTTGGGACCCACCAGGTGCATAGCTATTCTTAAGGCCCAGCAGCTGAAGCATCTACTGTACTGTCCTTGCCTGTCCAGGACTGTGTCAGGACAAAGATTAGCAGTCCAGCATTACAGAGACCCCCTGGGATTACAGAACTGTTTTAGCTACTGTTCTGTTATAGCTACTTTATTAGCTTAACAATTGGACAGCACCTATGTTCATAATTCAGGAATGTTACTTAAACTTTTGGAAAACAGCCAAATCCCATTTTAAAAACTGATATAGGTACTTAGGAGTCTGAATCTCATTGGGAGTTAGTGTAATTTAAGATCCTATGTGCCTACATCAATTTTGAAAATCAAACTTGCAATTCTAAAACAAATAGGGACTCTTGAAAATGTTATCCATCAACAGTATATTTTCAGTATTTAGAAAATATGAAACTTCACTATTTTTAAATGATAGATGTTTCTGATTATGCAAATAAGTAGAGGTGGTTGAAAAACTCACAGCTGAACAGCTCTTTAGCAGAAAATGCTGTTTTGTCAAAATGAAAACGTTTAGCAGAAACACGTCAATTTCAGCAGCTTTTTTTGATGGAAGAGTGATGAAATGAATGGTAAAAATGTACTTAATTATTTTGATGATCAAATATTATATCTGGATTTTATCATTTAATTTCATTTTGCTTTATTATAACATTAATTTTAACACTATGCATTCAACACTACAAAATATTTAATATAGTTTCAATAATGTTGAAACATAATACACATGTTGTCGTTTCTGGATTACAATATAGGAATTTTAACTTTACTTTTCATATTGATTCAGAATGAAAGCAAATTTTGAAATGTCAGAAGTTCCATTTTCTGACCAACTAATACTTGCACAGGCAACATCTGAAATAGCAAAATAAAGAAACTGATAGCACTGACCAGCTAGCAAGTCATAATCTGGGTGGGTGCTATTAATTGAAATCCTGCCAATGCACCTTTGTTCTGATTTACAAACCTTTCCTGGTTCAGTTTTGTATTCCTGAACAGAGGCCATCAGTCATACAAGAGTATATAGCAGTTTGTGATTTGAGCCTCCCTCTCTGAAGAGTAACTTCATTGACTTTTGCACCAGCTAGTCCCTTTAATGTTGAAAAATTGTCTGTCTGTCTGTCTATCCTTAGCACTACACTACTTCAGTCAAATTAGTGTGCTTTAAATTCTTCCTTCAGGTTGTCTCTGGAAGTTAATTAAAAATGCTAACCACACACAGATAATTCCAAAGAATTATGGAAGAATTATCACGAAGGATTATTGTGATCCACTTGGCAGCAAAGTGTGCTCATTTAAAACCTGCCTGGAGTGATGCTATGTTACATTATTTGACTTTGATCTTTAACAGTTAACATCAAGGGCATTCATTTAATTCATGCTCATCCCACAGAAGAAATTAAAATTGTACAAATATTTAAATTCATTTTAAGTCCTTGGTGGGCCTGTCTTTATAATGCTAGCTCTTTTTTTAAAAGTAGGGAATAGATCCTAGGTGTCATACCTCGATTTTCTGTACCTCAGTACCTTCGGTGGTCTGGACTGTCAGTGTCAGCGTCGTCTGGCCCGGGTCGTCCTGGCGCACTCCTGGCAGGACCTCTACTCCGTCGGTGATGATAAACTTTTGGCTGCATGCGTAACAATCGGTGCTCCCTTTATCTAGAGTGTTAGACCCCGTGCACTTGGGTCAACACAGGAGATCTCTGAGAGCCCTCAGAAATGACAGATGCAGGCAAGGTTTGAAATCAATCGAGCAGGTTTATTGTCAAATGCGAAGCTCTAACAGTTGGTAACAGAGATCCTACAATGTTACACCACTGTGCATTATGGCCCGTGTTGACAAGGTACCAACACCAGGCAGGCCTATTGCCATATAACAGATATTAACAGCAGTTAGTCAGAGTTAAGCTACTGTGCGTTCTGTAAGTTTAGGCAATGACACCTGCCGTTCAGGTGCCTAGTGCGCCCCTCCCCCCCCCAGGTCGGCCGGAGAGCACCCTTTGAGGTGTCCTTTTATAGATAGGTACAAACAACTTACATCGCTTATTTACATACCATGTTGTCACCCTCTGTTGCCTAGTTACCACCCCTTACCTTGTGCAAGGGGGGCTTACCTTCTGTTCGTCATCTTGTCAGTTCCGACCTGGTCCTGAACCTAGGTCGGTATGTGCATAACTCCTAGGGAGTCCTTGTACCAGGACATTCCTTAAGATGTTCCGTTACTCCCTTTTGGCTTACAGTCTGTACTAGGTGCTTCCCTGTGTCTTTCCATGCTTCACCTAACTTACACAATTACACAGTTATCAGTAGGGCTTCTTTCTTGGCTCCTGTGTTCCTGAACCAAAGTCTTGCTTACTAGATGCTAGGCCTGTTGCCACTTTCATGTTACAGGCCTCTATTCAGGCCTGCTGACTCCATGTTACCGACCCTCAACTTACTACATTAGGAATTAAAGGTAAACTAAGAGTTCGTCTAAACCCTAAACTTGTACTGCTTTAATAAGGCCGCTGTATTATTTACTGGTATCAGGCCTGCTGATGGGGAGACAAAGGGACCCAGAGTTCCCAGTTACTGTGGCAGCAGAGGCAGCCAGAGCCCCGGGCTCTTTAAATTGTTTCTGGAGCATTGTACTGCACACTCTGGGCAGTGCTAAGGAATGGGGAGCATGCCAGCCTCCAGGTGACACTGGGGGCTGCCATGGTGCACTATGGAGAGCACTCAGGCTGGTTGTCCCAGGCTTTGCCCATTTTGCCAAGGTCCCAACCCTTCTGGGGTGCAGAGCCAGGGCCCACCTACATCTTGCCCAGGGACCTACAGAAGCTGTTGGTGCCTTTGACTGGTATAGTTAAAATAGTGCAAGCTCCCTATAGCAGATAGTTACATCAGAGTAAAAATGCTTTGTACTTCCACAGAAGTTCTTTTATAGGAAGAGGAGTAAGCTGTACCAATCTAAAGCAACTTTGTGTCAGTACAATTGAATCCACACTAGGCATTGCTAGAATGGTTAAAAACAAAGTCAGACCCCTAATCAAAATACTTACAACATTGCAAAGACTGTATTCAGGTCTACCAGACACTATTGAGTAATGGTTGACTAATGCAAAGTGTAGCAAATTGCAAGAGGTTTTTTTGCTTTATATTCATTCATGGATTCCAAGGCTGGAAGAGACCAGGTTGGATTTGAGTCCACTTTCTATTTAAAGTCAACACAAGAGCCGATCTTTTAGAAAAATATCCAATTTTGATTTTAAAAATTCCAATGATGGAGAATCACCCACAACTTCTGATATTTTCCACTTAATTTCTAATCTGAATTTGACTAAAACTTCTAGCCATTGTTGCTCATTATTCCTTTGTCTGCTTGATTGAAGAGCCCTTTTACCAAATTTCTGTTCCTCATGTGCATTCTTATAGAGTCTGTCCATACAGCAATAAAATTAGCAGGGCACAGCTGTGGCTGGCTCAGGTCAGGTGACTCAGGCTTGCTGTGCTCAATTGCTGTGTAGGCATTTGGGCTCGGCCTCTCCACTCTTGCATGGTCCCAGAGTGGCTTCAGCCCAAACCTGAATGTCTGCATAGCAGTTTTTCAGCCTCAGAGCCTGAGCCCAGGTCAGTTGACTCAGGCTAACCATGTGCTTTTTATGGCTGTGTATCTGCACCCATAGACTGTGATCAAGTTATCCCTTAATCTTCTCTTTGATAAGCTTAGTAAGTTAAGTTTTGTGAGCCTTTCACTAAAAAGCATGTTTTCCCCTCTTTTTATCATTCTCATGCCTCACCTCTGAAACCTCTTCATTTTTTTCAACATCCTTCTTAAATTGTAGAAATACTGTTACCAGTTCTGGTTCCAGTAGTGGTCATACACATGATAAACACAGAGATTGTATTAGCTTCCTACTCCTGACAGTCCCCTTTTTACATCCAATGATCTACTGAAATATATATACACATATGCTAATATTTCAGGAATTCAAAAATGTTCTAGTATCCACAGCTGTCTGGCTGTGTACTATTTAGAGCATGAATATTCTGACTTAGAAACTGCTCATCAATACTCTCCTTGGGGCTGCTGTGGGTGCCATACACATAGAAGGTACAGCTACTCTACAGAAAGTCTTAGCTGTTTCCCAGAAATGGTGGATCTGTACTAAAACACACAGTGCTGTAAATACTAATGCTACTTGATGACAGGCATTGTGCGCACCATATCATGAGAACTAACTCAGAATTTAGTGGTTAAAAAAATCTCCTAAATTCTGTATACATCAAGACATTCAGTGTTAGCAGCCACAATGTTGCAGCACTGCTGGAAATGAATACAATATTTTCTTGGCTAGACAAGGCCAGAGGGAATGACTACTGAACAGTGACACGCAGTAAAGTCACTAAGGGTTTTCGAACTGTCTCGCAAAATCATTCACTCCCTCCCTATCCTGACTCCTACGTTGCTGTGTGGCAAAAGGCACAGCATATATAGCATGAGGGACCTCAGTGCTGTTGGACAGAATGCACATATTCAGTGAATAATCCCAATCACTTCCAAATCTTTGGCAATCCTAATAAGCTTGAATATAATCAAAACAAAGTGGAGCCTTAAAATTCATTATTTACAATTCTCCCCCCCCCCCCATCCCCACTATTCTAATAACCCTTTAAATGAACCACACAACATTATTTACATATGCATTAGACAAAGAAAGGTACATGTCTCATTAAAATATGGCTAATAGTTTAGAATCTTTCACTGACCTGTTTTACATAGAAACGTTTGGGGCCACATTGTATGTTGAGTTTTCATGCGTAATTTCATTTAATGGTAAAAGCCACTAAACTGTATTTTTGTAAGTCTACAGAACATTGTTTTATAATCCACTATTTAAGCCTAATTACACATTTTAAAAGACATCACTCTTGGGAATGGTGAAAATGGCAGGTCTAATTGCTGGATTAGATTGGAGGTTTTTTTGTTCACAGTTAGAGTCGAGACACGGATAGTGCAATTCCAGCCTGGAATGTGGTTTGCCATGAAAGGAGAAACTAACTGTTTTCCACACTAAACACAGTGTAGTAGTGTCCCTCTTATAAAACAGGCTGTAGAAGCCACCGGTTTGACATCAAATTATAGGAGCAATGTGACTCTAATTCTGCATCAGTAAAATGTCACCCCAGCTTCCCTAAGTGAAGGTGCAGGCATATCACCCATCCATTCCCGCTGGTGTTTCTCTAACTAAACAGCATAACCTTCTTTTTGTCTGGATTGAGCTTCAGCCAGTTTCTTGTCAGAAAAACTCCCATCTGTCAGACACTGAAAGAGGCAAGAAACCATAGCATCTGAGCTTGGTTTAAAAAAGAGCCTTCTACTTCTATGATCTCATCACACTGTGCCAGAAATATGGTACTGATTTGGCTTCTGGCTCATTATCTTGGATTTTCTGTAGGAGGGCTCATAGTTTCTCTGGGCCAGGTAAATAAATATGTTTGTCTTGATAATGGCTCTTGACCACAGCAGTAAGATTCATCAGGCTAGACTATGTTCTATTTTCAGAAGAGGATATGCAAATATCTTCTTCCAATCTCACTTTCAAAAGCAGATCTTTCAAAAGTGAAAGTAGTCTGGACACGTTTTTTTTTTTTCCGGAAAAAAACGCTCTTCCTTAAAAAATGAGGTTTACGCAGTTTTTTCAAAAAAAGGGTTTCCACTTTCGAAAGTGAGATCGGAAGAAGATATGCAAATTCCCACAGAATTTGCATATCCTCTTTTCGAAAATAGCACGTAGTTTAGACATACTATCACACTACTTAGGACTTTGCTGCAGCCAATATGGGCAATGACTCCCAAAATGCTGATGCATGTGGGGACCCAGGGCATTATATGTAGGCAAGAACTAATCCCTGTAACCCAAACCTCATCATTTAACATGATCAGCTGGAAGCTCTGGCTGGTGGAAGGGTGACCATGGACAGCAGGATGAGTGCAGTAGGGCTGGTGTTACCCACACACCTACTGGATGTGGTGCACTGTTCCTTGTAATGGCACATTAAACCACTTACAGAGACAGCTCTGCCCACTCCCAGCCCGATCCTTACTGGCCACCTGAAGGGCCTGGAAGCCAGCCTGCCGCACCACGGCACCAACATTCCCCAGCAGCTGCGGGGAGCCTGGCTGCTACGCTGTAGCCGCAGCCTTCCCTGGTAGTCGGGGTGTGAGGGCAGTTTTGGAAAGGCTGTGCCTTCCCTTGCCTACATTACAGGATGCCCATGCCATGTGCTCTGTTATTTTGCTTCAAAAATCTGGACTTTCTTGTGTCCCTTTCAGTGTGTCTGCCATAGGGATAGCAAGGAAGCCTATGCAAGAGACTGGATGGGGGCAGGGCAGGAGGCGGTGTCTGTTGCTATGACAACACAGGCTGGAAGGTGGGGTGTGTCTGCAAAATGTTTGAACCCTCTGAACTCCACCTCTTGCCTGGTCTCGACTTCCGTTTTTAAAAAAACTTGTGTGTTGCTTGGTTTGGGGCTTTTTCGGTTCTTTTAATAGTTTGTTGCTTGTTTTGGGACTTCTCCTCTGGGGGCATGTCAACACTAGGAAGTTATTTCAAAATAACTAAATTCGAAACAATAACTTCCAAAATAACTATTTTGAAGTAAGCTTTATTCCCAAGGAAAGCAGGAGTACAGATTTCAAAATAATCAAGCCATTATTGTGAAATAATGGGCTTGGTAGTATGGACGCTTTTCTTATTATTTCAAAAATAAGGGGGTGTAGTGAGCAGGGGCAGCTGCTCACCGACCCAAAGGGGGAGGAACCCCTCTCCGAGCCTGGGTGGGCCACACGTGGTCCTGCCCCTTGAACTCCCTTGGAGCCAAGGGGCAGGGTGAGTAGTATAAAAGCCCAGCCCAGGCGCTCAGTAGGGCCCCAGCCGCCAGAGGAAGTAGAAGCCTGCCCCAAGCTCTTGAGCGGGGAAGCAACTGAAGACCTGGCTGAAGCTGAGGATTGGCCCAGACTGCCGGGCCCCCACACCTACAAGGAAATGTTTCTAACCCTGCTTGAGAATTCAGACCCCAACAACCCCAAGAACCTGCCGGGACCATGGAGCCAGGTATACTCTGAGGGGGAGTTTGGAAGTGGTCCAGGGGAAGCCGACACCAGTCAGGCTGACCTCATTGTACTGTAGTGTGTCAGCGTGTTGCAGGCCAGATCCCTGCTGACCCCAATGGTAGCCTGGGCTGCCATTTCTAGGGCCCTGGGCTGGGACAGGGTGGAGTAGGGAGGGCCTGCGTCCCCCCTGCCACTCCACATACTGGGTGACTGTCTCCCTCGCTCTTGCCAGTTTTTTTGTGTTTGCCTGTCCTGCCCTGCACCAGGGCCTGGGCTTACTAACTGCTGAACTGTGTTTATTTGACTGCTCGCCCTATTCTCAGGGCCTGGGCTTGAAGGTGATCACTGGACATTTATTTAAGGGCCTGAGCACAGGTCTGGGGTAAAGGACTGAGCCAGGTGGCTTACCGGGGGGAGGGAGGGGTTATTTCAAAATAATTCCCTAGTGTAGACCAGGACTGGGAGAGCCTGCTGATTTTTTTGAATTTCCAGTGAGAGAGCATGATTAGGGTTGCCAGATGGTTGAAACAAAAATACCGAACACCCACCCCTTCCCAAAACAAACAAACAAAAAAAACACCGGGAAAAAATTCTGTTGAAGGGGAAAAAAAAGGGGAGGAGACCAAAGTTGTTGAGCCCGCGCGCCCCAAAAAAAAAAAAAGGGACTCCAAGGACTTAAGTCAAAGAAATAAAATAAAATAAAACAGCATGTCCCCTTTAAGAGTGAGTGCAGGGATAGGAACAGGGGAGCGGCTGAACACTGAGACTAAGCATTGCTTCCCCTAGGTCTTTTGGCTGGCAGCCATTTTGTGCCAGCAGCCTTGGGGAACCAGGTAAGCAGGGGGGCTGGGGGTGTTGGGGACCGGAGGGGGCTTGGGAGGGGAGGCCGGGCGCTGTTTGTAGGGTTGCGAGGTGCCCGGCATTTTCGCCTCCTGGCCGGGGAAAAATTCAGAGAGTACCGGACAGTATTCTCTGATTTTTCCGGCTGCGCACCGGACAGATGCCTGGCGTGGGCAGGGGGAGCGGCTGGAAGGCGGGGCCATGATCGGTGCTAGGAGCCTGTGATTGCGCAGAAGCCTGGCAGGGGCGGGGGGAGTGGCTGGGACTCCCAGTCACTCCCCCCGCCCCTGCCAGGCTTCTGCGCAATCACAGGCTCCCAGCGCCGACGGCAGCCCCACCTCCCAGTCTGGGAGTCCCAGCTGGTAGGCGGGGTTGCGATCGCTGCTCTGGGCGCCCCAGAATGGGCGTGGGTGGGGGGGATTATTATCCCGCGTTCCCGTGTTTCCGGTATTTTTTGGGAGACCATCTGGCAACCCTACTTTCAAAATGCCTTGAGTGGAAGATAAATGGAGAAGTCCATAATGGACTTTAGCCTACTCTTCCACACAGTATTTTTCTTTAGCTGTAATTGCTCCTTTCAAACCAACACTTCATACTTTGATCCATTACAATTCTGAATCAGACTTGATTTATCCATTTCTAATAATGTGCCTTTTTTTGCTTTCCAATTATAGTAATTTCCCCTTCTGAGTTATAGCTTATTTTTCAAAGATCAAATGGGTTTTTTTGGACTACAAGTAGCATTCGGCTTTTCAAAATTTAGTAAATACTTATTTTTTCTGCAAAGTAATATTTGAAATTGTTGTGTGGTGTGCACAGTCCATGTCTTTTAGGCCACTGTACAACATTATTGCATACTTTACTTAGGCATTTACTGTACATATATGTTAGATATCATTGACTTCTAACATTGTTCTTGTTATCAGGAAGTAAAGCAAAGTGCAGGGGAATATTAAATATTAATGTTCAAAATGTACAAGTAAAATCTAAATGCTGTCCCTTTGATATTGCTTTTATGTAAAAAAGTGCAAAATTTTTCTAAGTCTTCTATTTTTGTAAATTTCCTTTTGCATTTATGAATAAAGCTCTGGCCTAAATGCTGTTCCTGACCTTTTAATTATGCTAGCTCTGAGTCTCTAAAATTACCCTTCAATTTTGTTTGATTAAGGATAATGAAGGTAGTATTATACTGCAGCTGTGTTGCAAAGCTATAGTTAAAGCTCTTTCAGACTTTCTACTATAAATACCTTTCCATGGGGGGGTTAGATCTTGATGGTTTTTAATTGCACTAGTCCAAATCAGAGTATACAATTTGTTAATCGGTACTACTCCTGTTTCAAAGAGGAGTATTACAAAGTGCATTTGGGATCTTTTAGCAGGGTCCAAATGGATAGCTAGTGCAAGGCATGCTAGTGCACTGTAGATTTACACCCCAGCTACACACATCTATTTTCTTGTGGGGGGAAGAGGCAGTCACTTCTTAGTTGATTTTCCATGGTTTTAGACATTTTTATGTAACTTTAGCACCTCATGGCTAAGATGGAGTCTGCTCTATGGGCATCTCTGGCCAAGAAAAGGAACACAGCAGGGAAAGTCCTTTGCAAGGACACATGTTCTAACCCTCTAGCCCCATGGAGTGAACACAAATACACACTGGAATAGTACAATGAATGTAAGAAACAGAAATATTTATTCACAGAAGGATGAATGGAAAAAAACAAGAGAGGGAAAGATAAGGGGAGCAGGGAAAGAGTTACATTTAACACAAGGGTCCTCAGGCCCAGTGGTACCACAGTCTGAAAGGGCAGACACCAGCCAATGTGTTTACACTCAAAGTTCAGGAGTCCTGGGCAAAGTTCCAATCCAGTAGTGAGTCTTGGGTGCTCCTAGGCATCTTTGGCACCAGTAAACTTTCTGCAACAAATCCTTCCAGTACCCTCTTCTGCCGCTCTCTGCAAACACACACAGATCGACAACCTTTCCTCTTAACTAGCTAACAAACTCCCTCCTTATTCCCAGTGCAAAGTCACAAGTTCCACTACTCATGGTCCCACATAGTTCTGGATAGCAATGACACTGGATCCACCTCTGGTTTGTCCTTCTTAGTTGATTCCTACCTGGCATGGTGCTCCTCCTGGTTCCTGTTCTAAGGTGTCCCCAGGTGGCTGCTTTGCCTCTACTAGGCTTTAGGCAGGTTCTTGGTTGCTTCACTTCCAGGCCTTCTGAATAGAGCTCCAGAGACATATATTCAGTCATTCTCCCTCATTCCACAGCATTTCTACTTCCTGGAAAAATCAGTATTTCTTCCCTTCAGGAAAAAGATTTAAAGCAGGGGTGGGGAACCTAAGGTCTATGGGCTGGATGCAGTCCCCAGTTTGCCTGGTTCTGGCCCCTGAGGTTTGGGGTCCCCCCCCCCCAGCACTGGGGAGCCCACGCTGGTAAGGTGTGGGGGTTTTTTTGTTTCTCACTTGTGTGCAGCCCCCGACTGATTTTTCTGTGGGTCAGTGGCCCCGACCCCTAAAAAGGTTCCCTACCCCTGATTTAAAGGATCCATGTTCTGTAAACCCCGAAGAGGTTACATTTACTAATACATAAATAACACAGATTATTTTATCAGAATGTGCTTTCACTAGGCATATCCCGATGATTGTCAATACAGCTGTTATACCACATCCTCATTTATTTTGTTTATGCCACATCCGTTACAAGAAAAAAATTAATATACACATGTTGTACAGACTTCTTCAAAATTGTATTGGGATTGTCTTTCCCCCATGTCTATAAAGGCGGGTGCCTCTGTTATTTTTAGTACAACTGTGGAAGATTCAGCAGGAAAGGGACAATGTTAACACAGTTCAAATCCACCTAAAATAGCTTAATTCTACATCATCATGTTACAGGGTTCCAGTTGGATGTCTTGATTCCTCCCCAAAGTAGAAATGAGTGCTGGGCACAGCTGAGAATTTCCCTTTTCCACAGCGATGAAGGTCCTATATCTAGTACTGCTGGGTCACAGGATCTCAGTTTAAAACTGTAACATCTTTATGCCTAACAAAGTTGTTAATAGCCTGTGCTGAACCTTGCCTGTGCTGGCCTTTTGAGCTGAGGTAATTTCAGAAAAATTCTATGTCTTGAAGCCATCAGCAGAATCAGTCTCCTAGCAACCCAGCAAGCACAGCTGATTTGCAAGAGGCTATCTGATTGACTAGATCATTTGTTTGGTCAGGACAGACAGATGGATGATTTTTTTAAGTCCAGCAGCAGCTCAATGTGTTCATGCCTACAGCTGCCCTCCTTCCTGTGACTACCATTCCTCACATTGCCCCGATCCTGCTATTAGTTCTGTTCCTGCCTTCTTCTCCCAATTCTTGCTAGTTCCTACTGCCTCACCTTGCGCCTGGTTCTGGCTTCCTCACCCTGACCCTGATTCCAGCTCTGACTCCTGACGTAGCTATTGATTCCTGATCCCAGTTCTGACCCTTGGCTTGGCTGTTAGTTCATGGTTCTGGCTCTGACACCTGAGAGGGTTTTGTTTCCTGATTCTGGCCCTGACTGTTGATTTGGATCTGCTTCCTGGCTCTTACTCCACCCACTAGGCCTGATTTTTCCATGGACCAGTCTAAAATAGAGGGGAAGAAAGGAGGAAATATCTCTATAGCTGGCTGATTTTTTTAAGGTAAATACTTGAAGCTGTTTTCAAGGGATGAATAAATTCCAGGGGATGGATTACTGGGCAGAAAGTAGATAAGGTAGTCAAAAGTGTATATATTAAGTGCATTTATCTTATAGCTCTGCAGTTTATTCTATGGATGTCCTTCTGTGTATGTGGTAGATTACAGGTGTAGCAATGCCTTTGGAATAGAAAAACATGTACAATCTTAACTAAAGAGTCAGTTTTAGTTGGTTAAAACTTCTTCAATTTCTTACCTTTCAGGTTGATAATTGATTATTTTGTTCTTAGGCTAGGAGATATTTTTCCCAGAATGTTTCAGCGCACATAGCTCAGCTATGTCTGAGAATAAAATGAGTGGGGAAAATACTCTTTTGCATAAAACAATTTTGCAACTTTTATTTTTTAACAGTTCTAATACTTTGGCAGATTTCAATTTTGGCAGGGTCTTGGGAATAGCTCCTCAGCTGATGTAAATTGAAGCTTCCTAGTTTGTAGATCTGCTTGTTGGTTGCTGATAAACAGCGGTGGATATAGGGTAAGGCAAGCGGGGCAGCTGCCCCGGGCCCCGCGCTTCAATAGGCCCCTTGCACGCGCTACTACCTGTCAGCTGTGGCCGTGGCACATGCGCGAAATTGTGCTGCCCCGGGCCCCACGCCCTGGGCCCCGCAAAACTCTCATCCGCCCCTGCTGATAAATATTGTTTGAATTTTTTAAAATGTGAGAGCCCTATTAGCAGAGGAGAAAAAAACAAAGCTTCCCCACCTACCCAATACTACTACCGCAATTTGACTTTATGATGATTTTATTCTAAAGGAAATTAAGATCCAAGCAACGTTGGGAGAATATATGAATACCAGAAAGCTTCTAAATGTACATCTGTAGATTTAATTTTGCTTTGAAGCCAAATGTTGTATAGCTTATTAGCAAGTCTGCTGGACTGTAAATGTGCAATAAATGTAAGTCCTCTCCATGAAATGGACTTAAACATAGTCCTAGATATTTTGAAAGAAAGCATCTGTTAAAAGGCTGTTTGTCTCCTAGTTCATTTCTAGATGTTGAGTCTACCAATGGTCAAGCTGTAGGTGGAATAGGTATCATTTGTAAATTTATTTAATGATCATCTGTCTGAACAATAATTGGATACATCATTTATATCATAACACTGTTTAATAAAGATTTAATTTAATTTACTATCTAAATGTTTAAGTCCCTTGACCAATCTGGTGACTTCTGAAATAGGTATTGTGCTTGGAAGGACATCACTGTGGAAGGTTTGTGGTGGTTGTACAAGCCCACTAATACATCTATCCAAGTTCAGATTTCTAAGTGAATCAGCGTTGGTATTTATGCAACTACATTGCTACTATTTTATGGGGCATCTTTCATATAATATTGATCCATTGTGTGGACCAAACAGAGGTTAATTCCTGAACAAATTGTTTGTTGCAAGTTATTTACTCCACCATGGTCAACATGGTAGATAACTGGGGATTCTCTCGCAGCAGATACTTAACCATTGCTGCAGCTCAGTACTATTGGGCTTACTATAGTGCTTTCATATGAAAGGAAGAAGCTGTTACCCAGACTGTATGAGAGAGTGGTGTATAAGGGAAGGGATATTTTCTTCATTGATTCTGTGGAGAGTACCCACACCTGATCTAAGAAAAAATACTTGTTACACGTGTTCTTAATTGATAATCTAAAATAAACAACCCCCCAAAACTAAACTAAAAAGCATATTTGTTATAGGTTAGAGGCCAGAACTGCAGAATCTTCCATGATGACAAAGGAAACTTTTTTCCTCTCTCCAGATGTCTTGTCAGTGTGTGACCTTAACAAGTCAAATAAGATGTCAAAGGCAATATAAAAAAGTAAAATCAGTTGCCACAAACACCTATGACATTCTGTCTAATCTGACTAGAACATTTTAGTTGATGTAAGGGAGCAAAATATACATGCCACATTGTCTCAGACCATCAGGACTAAATCAAATTTGAGGAAGGATTCTGTGATGTGTGGAGTACCTGCACTTGCTCTGAAGGGTAAGTCTACTCTACAAAAAGGATTGATTAATCAGACAAGCCATAGCTGGGAGGGGAATCATGTAGCTTAAGCAGTCCTCTGACTGAATAACAAGGGAGCCCAGGTGAAGAAGAGTGAGCTGGGTGAGGTTTATAAAGACAGGAAGCTGGGAGCAAAAAGGGAAGAGGGAAATACAAAGAAGTGCTCTTCAGACCTGCTCTGGGAGAAGGGGCAAGGAAGTTGTATTTGGGGGCTACAATTGGCACTGCTGAATCCATCTGCACATTGAACTGCTGTGGCAAATTGAAGGGCTGACACAACTCATTTCCAAAAGTTACCATCAGACCTAGCAAGGTATTAATCGTAATACCTAAAAGTATTGTCAATATCTGCTATTTTAACTGGGATGGGATTCATCAATGAGACCATTAGTAGTAAGAGAACTGCACACTAATGATGAAACTGAAGTTCAACGTGTGTCCCTGCGACACAGCTGAAAATAAAGCAGCACCAACACAGGGTCCCTTTTTTTTTTTTTTTTTTTAACCAAATTCAGTGCTAGAAGAAGGTAGAGCCACTGAAGAGACTGGTACGCTGCACATTGAGCACAATGAATGAAAGAAACCATACCTTTGATTCTTGAACAAGAAAAGCCAGAGGTCAGGGTCCGGCTGGTTTCATCATCCTGATACATAGTGATGTTCCAAGTCAGGACCGTGTGCAGGCTACTTTCTTACAGTATATCCTTGTAACACTTCTGTCCCCTGTCAATGCAGGTGCTAAGTCCATTTTTCAAGATCCTTTAAGTTTTAAAGCTAAGGCTGGGAGTCTGTCACAGATTGTGTGGGTTTTTTTCCAGGACCGCCATAATTTCTGCAGCAGTGGGTGAAGCTGGCCCAGTGGCCACCTGATCAGCTTGGGTAGCCCTTGGGCCTGCTGCACCAACTGCTGCTTGGGCAGCCTCAGGTCACGTTGCCCCTTCCCTGAGCAGCAGCAGGAGTTTGGGTGAGGGCAGGGAGTGACGGCTCAAGGGGACTCCCAAGAAGAGATGGTATGTCCCTCACTCAACCATAAGGTAGAAGCATGGCCAGGTGGCTATATGAGGAGACTCCACTTGCAGGTGCTGCTTCTGCAGCTCCAAATGGCCATGGTTCCCAATAAACTTAGCCTTATTTATGGTTGCTTAAGATAAACTGTGTCTTCCCAAGTATTCAGCAACAGTCATTGAAACAGGAGGATAGCATCTTGATGAGCTCAAGCATATTAGCAGATATTACATGACAGTTCATTTCTAGAGCTCAAATCTCCAGCAGTTGGGTACATTAATACTGAACATTATCTGTTAAACGTTCAGGTGCTCTAAATTTTCAAAGACAAAACTAAGGATGAATCCTTGATTTCTTGGCTTGAGAACAATGTGTATGTCTTGATAATGTCAGGTGAATAGAAATGTCATCCATGTCAGATGAATGATGAGTAAAACAAGCAAGATAAGCTGGATGACTCTGTTGTGGTTGCAATTTAAATTGACATTTCACATGTAGGAATCAAATGCTATTTTAAAAAATCTATTGCGTAAGACCTCTCTGCCCACCAGCAGCTCCATTATGTGTCATTCTTCTGTTATTCCTTCCCTGTCCATCCAGTAGGTGACTGGGAGAGTGGAGAATTTTCCCCAAACTCCTTCCTTTCATTCCCATTTGTACCTTATTCTGAAAGGCAGAAACCTTAGAAAAATGAGCTATAGGAAGGACAGCATTCATGGAGAACTGGACTGAGAGAACCAATTCTATTTACATTTTTTTTATATATGAGTTGTACAACTGAGACATCAACAGGTGCTGTTTCTCCCCTAACCCTAACCTTTCCCCTGGAACAAGGGGCTTTAATTGCTGCCTCATTGAATCATAGAATCCTAGGGCTGGAAGAGACCTCAAGAGGGCATTGAGTCCAGCCCCCTGCCCAAAGCAGGACCACCCCCAACCAAATCATCCCAGCCAGGGCTTTGTCAAGCTGGGACTTAAAAATCTCGAGGGATGGAGATTTACCACCTCCCTAAGTAACCCATTCCAGTGCTTCACCACCCTCCTAGGCTACATCTACACTACAGGCTTCTTGTGCAAGAAGCCTTCTGAGCAAGAGTTTTTGCGCAAAAACTTCTTGCGCAAGAGTGCATCCACACCTCAGAGCGCATCGCTTTTGCGCAAGAGAGCGTCCACACCGCATGGATGCCCTTGCGCAAGAAAGCTCTGATGGCCATTCACAGAATGGCCATCAGAGCACTTGTACTTTTTGGATAGGCTGTATTTGTGCAAGAAACCCCTGTGGAGCGTCCACACATGCCTTTTTGCACAACAGCTGTAGCGCAAAGGAGTTATGCCTCATAGAAGAAGGTTTACCTACACCGCAAAAAGCCCTCTGTTCTGCCATTTTACTGTTGATTTCCTTGCACAAAAGCATGCTTGAGGTGTGGACGCTCTGCGGGTTTTTGTGCAAAAACCTTGTAGTGTAGACGTAGCCCTAGTGAAATAGTTTTTTCCTAATATCCAACCTAGACCTCCCCCACTGTAATTTGAAACCATTGCTCTTTGTTCTGCCATCTGTCACACTGAGAACAGCTTCTCTCCATCCTCTTTGGAACCTCCCTTCAGGAAGTTGAAGGCTGCTATCAAATCCCCCCTCACTCTTCTCTTCTGCAGACTAAATAAGCCGAATTCCCTCAGTCTTCTTGTAGGTCACATTATCAGCAGCAGCCCCCACACTGAAAAAGGGGAACTGATTCTCAGCCCTCAACCTCCAACACACATACTTCCATATCACAGTACATCCTTTCCACAAGACATTTCCTCAGATTTGTCCTGAGGTCCGACCATTACCTATGCAAGATAAGATCCTTTAGACTCTCTACAGCACCCAGGTATTTTTCAAGATCCTTGTAGTGGTGGTGGTGAACCTCAGCAGACAAGATTCTAATATTCCCATACCTATACTGACTTCTCAAGGCTCTGTCCAGAGTTGACACATTCAAAGCTATAAGAGCAACAATGGACCTTTTCTTGAAACTCGGCCTCCAGATAGACATGCAAAAATTGACACTGATACCAGACTAATGTCTGGAGATTATTGGGGCCTGACAGAGCCTTCCTTTCTGCTCACAGATGTTTTGCAGTGATCAGTTTCATCTCCACCATGATAAACAGCCCACAGAACTTGCCCATAGTTGCTCAGTCATATGGCATCAGATTACACATGTGCTGCCTTTAGGGATGGCTATGAACAGACACAGCCTGAAAAAAAGATCTCTCATTACCAGTCATGGTCAAAGACTCATTAGACTGGTGGACATAACCCCAAAAGGTTTGTATGAGAGTGCCATTCTTCCAACCACCACCACCACCCTTGAATACTGATAACCAACTCCTCTCTGCTTGTTTGAGGAGATTGTCTACAGCCCCACATGGTGCAAGGCAGGTGGTTCTCATCAGAATCCACATTGCACATCAGCCTCTTAGAATTACATGCAGTTTGAAATGCATACCATACACTTTCTACCAATAACCAGACATAAGGCCAAAAGAGTAATGATAACATCTCTTGCATGTTTTATATCAACAAACAAAGGGGAGCACAGTTCCAGTTCCTGTGCACAGATGCACTAAAATTGTGCATCCAGTGGGTATCAACACCTCTGCCACATACCTACCTGGACACCAGAACTTCAGGGCAGGTTCACTGTGCAGAAGGGTCTCACAAAACCATAAAAGGGAGTTGGACACAAGAGCCATACAACACACATTCAACTGCTGGGGATTCCCTAACAGATCTGTTTCCCATGCTTGAAAATACTAAATGCCCACAATTCTGCTTGAGTGGGTCTGGGAGATTCCTTCCTTATTATATCAGATGCATTCCTCTTCTGTGCCTTTTTCACCTCTTCTCCTACTATTCAGAGTGCTTCACAAGATACAGGTAGAATAAGCCGGAGTAATTCTCATAGCCCCAACATGGCCTTGACGGATATGGTCTATCCACCAGTTACCCAATAGTTGACTCTATACCTCCTCTCAAGGACACAGGCTAAATTCTCCATCCGAATCTAGAACTCCTCCATCTGAAGACATGGCTACTTCATGCTTCCAGGATTTAGAGATGACCTGATCAGAAGAGGTAAAAGAGATTATTTTAAATAGAAGACATTCAACAATTCACTATGCTTACATGCATAAATGGAAAAGATTCAGGACTTGGTGAGACACCAAACATATCTCAACAATGAGTATTCCTTTTTCACTCATCCTGGAATACATTCTAGATCTTAAAAGATCAGGCCTATCTAAAAGCTCCGTTCGCGTAGCTCTGGCTGCAATTAGTGCATTCCACTCCAAGATAAAAGGTCATTCAATACAATACGTTAGTGGGATCAAGGTAAACAACCTGTCAGGTGGCTTGCCAGCAGGTTACCCTGATAAGCTGGGTGTGGCCAAGCCACTGGCACAGTGTTTACCTTGAATCCACACATACTGCCACCCATATCTCCCACTGTCTTCAGTTTGCCATTCCCAGCCAATGGGAGCTGTGGGCAGCCATACCTGTGATTACAAGGTAAACAACCTGGATGGCGGGCCAGCTGCATGCGGGCCATTGGCCACAGGTTTCCCACCCCTGGGCGAAATCAATCTATCCACCTTCCCTTCTCCTTCCCTAAACTACATGACAACTATCATGAAGTCACATTATGTACTTTGAATGCCAGATGAGCACTTCCCTTTTATCTTGATGAAACTAAATTGTAGGACACTTACTGCTCTCTACCGCTGAAAGATCAAAGGGATTGGCCATAGCCAAACACCTGTCAAAATTGATCTTGCAATGCATAAACCTTCGCTTGTGTGACGGGGCGTCTTCCTCACACTGGTCCTTTAAGGGTAAAACCCAACCCTGGAAGAGAGCTGAGAGCAAAGCCTGCAGCTGAGGCAGATACTGCCAACTAAGGTCCAGCTGGGGCTACATAAATAATTGCTCCCAGGGAGAGAGACGGACAGACTTGCTCTAGCTGGGGAGCAGGAGGGACCTGGCTGCAAAGGAAGCTTCAAGGCTTCCCAAGACAGAACAGTGCTAGGGGAAGGCAGACAGGGCTGGGGAAGCTCTGGCCTGACCTCACTCCCAGGCTGCAGGGCCTGAAGCAAGGCTTCTAGGTCTGCAGGGGGGCAGCCAGTATAGGAAAAGGCAGCAGGTCCGCACCCCCTTATCAATAATGAGTGGCCATTTCAGACTGCAGTTTGCCCCTGAGATAAGGGGCTAGATGAAGACTGGCAGTGGTCACTAAGGCAAGGTGGGTATAGAGGAATTGGGGGTTCCCTGGGAGGACCCCAGAGAACAAAGGCTGATAAACAACCCCCTCCCGAGACACTGGAGTGGGCACTGCAGTCTGGGACTGATGTGGGTCCGGAACTGAAGCATGGAGTGAAGACATGGGGAGACACCAGCCAGAGAGATTCAGAGGGAGGAGACCTGTGGGCTAACAAGCTAATTCCCAGTGCTACCAGCAGGAGGTGCTATGGCGGTGAGTGTCTGCCCCATGACTGCTACCAATGGCACAAATTTCAATCTCCAGCTGGACACATTCCACTTGTTTAGTGTCCACCTTAATAGCCTTTTTTTGGGCTACAATTTACTGAAATGTGTAAGGTGACCACCTAGGGATTCACAGGTACCTTTTGTCAACATTATGCAGTCACCTCATTAGGATCATCAGATGCTCTACTAGGATGTTCTCCTATCCTCTTTGGTAGATGTCGCTCCAAAGCTCCAGCCTTCCTACTAGGGGCACTGCTCTACAGTCGTCTACAGTGGAGCACTCATAGGTGCACTACTCAAAGAAGAGAGTGTTATTCACCCTGTGCAGTAACTGAGGCTCTTTGAGATGTATGTGTCTGTGGGTTCTTCATTCCCCATCTCCTTTCCTCTGCTTTGGAATTCAAATGTAGACTCAGTGGCAGAGAAGTAACTGAAGGCATTTGGACCACATAGTGCTATATAGATGCCAATCACAATACGAGACCTGGAGGAGCATATGTGCAACCCAATGGGCTCTGCTGCCAAAGATCTCTGATCCCAGGAGCAGGGGACACTATTGCACCTACACTGAAGCACCCATATGTGCACACGTCTTGAAGAACCTCAGTTACTGCACAGATTGAGCAAATGTCTCATTTCACTGAGAGACTCTCTTAGGATGAAGTTGACCACAGGGCAGAGGATCCCAGGTCTTCTGCAATACATAGAAGTTGAATCTGAAATTCAAGTCTTAGAATCATAGAGCTGGAAGAGACCTCAGGAGGTCATCAAGTCCAGCCCCCAGTCCAAGGCAGGACCAATCCCAACTAAATCAACCCAGCCAGGGCTTTGTCAAGCTGAGACTTAAAAACCTCTAGGGATGGAGATTCCACCACCTCCCTAGGTAACCCATTCCAGTACTTCACCACCCTCCTGGTGAAATAGTTTTTCCTAATATCCAACCTAGACCTCCCCCACTGTAACTTGAGCCCATTTCTCCTTGTTCTGCCATCCGTCACTACTGAGAACAGCCTCTCTCCATTCTCTTTGGAACCTCCCTTCAGGAAGTTGAAGGCTGCTATCAAATCCCCCCTCACTCTTCTCTTCTGCAGACTAAACAAAGGCAAATCCCTCAGTCTCTCCTCATAGGTCATGTGCTCCAGGCCCCTAATCATTTTGGTTGCCCTCTGCTGGACCCTCTCCAGTGTGTCCACATCCTTTCTATAGTAGGGGGCCCAGAACTGGACACAATACTCCAGATGTGGGCTCACCAGAGCCGAATAAAGGGGAATAATTACTTCTCTAGATCTGCTGGCAATGCTCCTCCTAATGCCACCTAATATGCCATTAGCCTTTTTGGCTACAAGGGCACACTGTTGACTCCTATCCAGATTCTCATCCACTGTAATCCCCAGGTCCTTTTTTGCAGAACTGCTACTTAGCCGGTCAGTCCCCAGCCTGTAATAATGCTTGAGATTCTTCCGTCCCAATTGCAGGACCCTGCACTTGTCCTTGTTGAACCTCATCAGATTTCTTTTGGCCCAATCCTCTAATCTGTCTAGGTCACTCTGGACCCTATCCCTGCCCTCCAGCATATCTACCTCTCCCCCTAGCTTAGTGTCATCCGCAAACTTGCTGAGGGTGCAATTCATCCCCTCATGCAGGTCATTAATAAAGATGTTGAACAAAACCGGCCCTAGAACCAATCCTTGGGGCGCTCCGCTAGAAACCAACCGCTGACCTAACATTGAGCCATTAATCACTCACTACCCGTTGGGCCTGACTGTCTTGCCAGCTTTCTATCTATCTTACACTCCAGTTATCCAATCCATACTTCCTTAACTTGCTGGCAAGAATATTGTGGGAGACCATATCAAAAACTTTGCCAAAGTCTAGGTATATCACATCCACTGACTTTCCTATATCTACAGAGCCAGTTACCTTATCATAGAAGCTAATCAGATTGGTCAGGCATGATTTGCCCTTGGTGAATCCATGTTGGCTATTCCTGATCACTTTCCCCTCTTCCAAGTGCTTCAAAAGTCTTGTCAAAGACTACATGATATTTCTTCACTAACATCTCAAATTTACCTCTCTGCAAGGACCAGTTTATGGCCTGGGCTCCACCTACATCCTTAAAACAAGGGCTTAACTGAGACTTAAACAGAGGATAATACTTGTGTTGTCTACACAGAATTTTGGACATGGGTGAATTTCATTCATAGGCATCATGGACTTCCAGGAACGTAGTTCAAAAAGTGGCGTTAAGATGCAGACCGCTGCTCAGCTAGTAAAAACAGACAATAGAAAATGAGATGAGAGATGACATTTTTGCCCATGAGGTCTTCTGTGGGCTACTTAAAAAATAGAACAAGGTTAATACTAACCTGATTTCCCCTCCACCCCACTCAAACCCCAAGCTCAGAGAAGATCATGTGACTAAAATGGCACCTCATTGTCTATTTGTAGCTTCTTTTTCCTTTAACAGCCTACCTTGTAACACTTTACCAGTTTTCTTTTTGCATTCATATTTTCCCAACCCTCAGAAAAAGAGATCTAAATGTTATAGGGGAAAAACAAAATGAAATTAGGCTTGCATGTTCATATATTCAATGGTTATGAAATTGAGGTAACACTAATTATATAGATATACAGAAGTTAAAGTAGACATTCTAGGAGCCAAGAGAAATTAATGGTGCTTCAGAAGGAAGGATGAAAAGGAAGGAAAAGCATTCCTAAAAAGGGGAAAGCTGGTGAAGACACTGTAAAAGTTAAAGATTATGGACTCAAACCTTCAATGTGCAGGGGATTCTGAACCCAAACCAACAAAGCACTCAAGCACATGCTTAATTTTCAGCATGTGACTGGTCTCATTCTATTGACTTCAGTGAGACACACACACACACACACACACACACTTTTAAGCATGGGATTAAGTGTTTGACAGGGCTGCTACCATAGGGCATGTCTACACAGAAGGGCAAAAGTCAAATTAAGCTACGCACTTCAGCTACATCAGTTGTATAGCTGAAGTCAAAATAGCTTAATTCGGCTTTTGGCGCTGTATATACAGCAGGAAGTCAAAGAAAGAACACTCTTCTTTCGACTTCCCTTACTCCTTAAGAAATGAGGGTTACAGCAGCCAGAGTAAGGAGTCCTCCAGCTCACCATTACTTCAAGATAATGGCTTGTTGTGTAGACACACTTTTTGTTATTTCGGAATAATGTCATTATTCCAAAATAACACTGCTGTGTAGAAATACCCATAGTGGGCAGCACCCTGCTGAGGTGAATCCTATATTACCTGAGTATAGAAGGGTCTTTGGAATTGGGTAGTGCCCATTTAAGTGTGTGTTTGGTTACATTACTGTAATAATTCCTATATGTACCAAATGGTGTACAGATGCACATTTGGTAGACATAGGAATTATTATAGTAGATAGAGAGGTATCGGAGGGGGAGCCGTGTTAGTCTGAATCTGCACAAATGACGAGAAGTCCTGTGGCACCTTATAGACTAACAGATTTATTGGAGCATAAGCTTTCATGGGCAAAGACCCACTTTGTCAGATGCA
The DNA here is from genome assembly GCA_019425775.1 of Rafetus swinhoei. NCBI lineage: Eukaryota > Metazoa > Chordata > Testudines > Trionychidae > Rafetus > Rafetus swinhoei. The sequence continues at coordinate 226,648,252 of CM033424.1, forward strand.
TGTGATATAGAGGTTAGTGTTTGGTTTTTGTATAAATGTCTGCATATAAACAGTTTCTTCCTTAAAAGGTATATCTTTTATGAATGCATTTTTTTGCCTAGAAAAGCACAGAAGAGTCACAGGGTTCCTAGGACAGATGACCATAGATAAAATAGAGAGGTATCTGACATCTGCAATTCTCGAGTCAACAGGTTTTATTGAAAACCAATGTATTTGATTTGAATAGGCACCAGGATCTATAGTCAAAAGGAATTCCTAGTGCGTGTTACTGTATGTAATCTTAGTTTTATACTCTGTTATGAGAAGCTATTGAGACTATATTGTATAATGCCTACAGCATAGTTCATTGTTTCATCAGAGTATTCTGTTTTTGAAAAGATAATGTACATGCAAGTTTGACATCATTGTGAATATTTTAAAAAATGCTTTCAGTACTGACAATCTTCACATGTACCTCATCATTGCAGGCAGACTGGGTTATGAAAATTATATCATGGATTTATCCTAATAAAGAGTTTTAGCAGCAATCAATCCAGCTCATCTTATGCATTACACTAAATCATTAGAAGACCTACATTTTGAAAAGTGGATTCAATCTTCTAGTTCTAGGGTCCTGAGAAACATAAAAACAGATTTTTTAATGTCCAAATGGCCCTTTAGATGCAGTGTGGTGGAAGGGCTGTTCAGAGGTGGTTATGTCTCCCTAAACCAGAGCCTCTTGGTCCTGGTGCAATGTAGAGCTGCAGGGGAACTGCTAAGACACCTGTATCTTGGTAATGTCCCTAAAGAATCATATAGCAATGGAAGTCCAGGCATTGAAGATCTTTGGTCTACTGTGCTCCATTAATCCCCCCAGCATGCCCCTATCATGCTGCTTCCCCTTCCTATACCAGCATCATCTGCTGCTGAGGTAGATGGTTGCTACAACAGCAGCAGATTTCTCTGCACAAGGGAAATTCTCCACTGACTTTCTCCACTTGTCTTAAGTCCATTTTTTACATGCATGAGGTGTCAAGTGTACTGAAGGAGACATGAGAATCCAAGACATAATTATCTGTAACATTGATACATTTGCATTTGAAGAGCATTAGGAGCTATCAAAATGCCTCCACAAAATGTCTCTTTAAAAGCATGACAGTAATTTTAGCTTCAGAAAAAAGTTGACATTGATTATAAAAAAACAGGGAGATAAGATGTTGAATGTGTATGTGTAAGAAGAGAGGAGACAGATGTGGCAAGAGGGAATAATGTTGGGTATAACAGAAATGTAATTGCTAGGTTATCAGCTTAGTAGCATCTTTTGTAGGTAGGAAAATGGAATCTACTGAAAATTAGAACCAATATGATCACTTCTCTCCTTGACTTTCCATCCTGTGTCTTAATGTAATTTGATCTTTTATAGCTATGCAATGGAGGATCTGTGACTGATCTGGTGAAAGGATTCTTGAAGAGAGGTGAAAGGATGGATGAACTTGTAATTGCTTATATTTTACATGAAGCTCTTATGGTAAGATAAAAACAGTCCAGTTGATAGTCTGAGAAAGTTTATTCTAAGAATACGTCTATTCTGCCCCATAGTTTGGATTCTGCAGGAGTGCAAATAGCAGAGTGTATCAACTTACAACTGTGCTGTAATTCCCCCATGTGGAAGCTACGGGTGCAAACTTAAACATTTTTCATTCACTTGACTGTAAATACTGTCTGAAGAGGGCTATGTTAACACGAGCTGGAAACCTCTGAGTTCATACCCTCCACATCCATGTGGTGGTGGTGGTGGTGGGGAATTACAGTACTGCAATTTGATAGGCACTACTGTTCTTACCCCTGTAGTCCAAACTCTGTGGCAATGCAGACAAGCTCTCTGTTTGCTGGAAATTTTTTTTTTAAAAGCCTGATGTTTCTTCCTATGTGCTTAATGAAATAAAGTTAAGGTTTAGTTGTAAACTTGTTTATGAATGCTGCCAATTAAAGTAGCAGTTAAGTTCATCAGTATGGGTATGTCTACACAGCAAAGTTATTTCAAAATAACTTCACCATCGTCTACACAAGCCAACCGCTATTTCAAAATTAATTCGAAATAGTGGAGGGCTTATTTTGAAATTGGTAAACCTCATTCCACGAGGAATAACACCAATTTTGAAATTGCTATTTCGAAATAAGTGCTGTATAGACACTTATTTTGAAATAGGGGGCCTTCAGCCCTTCCCAGGGTGCCCTGTTGGCCACTCTGGCCACAACCAGGAAAACTCTTCTCCTCCCCACCCTCCCCGGACCCCTTAAAGGGGTAGAGTCTGTTTGGCCACAATGCCTGTGCCAGCTCCAGGCCTGCCAGCCCAGAACCAGCAGTCGCTGCCCCTGACCCAGTTGCCTCAACATGAGCGAGGCAGCCAGTGCCAGCCAGCCCCCCACCATTCCCCAGGAGCAGTCTGCAAGCTCCCAGGAGCCTGCCAGGGGCCGGAAAAGGCGGGCGCCTTCCTGGTCCAGTGCAGAGATCATGGACCTGATCGAGGTTTGGGGGGAATCCTCCAACGTCCATGATCTCCGCACTAGATGGAGGAACGCGGCCGTCTACAGGCGGATGGCTGCCAGCCTGGCCACCAAAGGCCACATGCGAAGCCAGGAGCAGGTGTGCATGAAAATAAAGGATCTGCAGCAGGCCTATGCCAGGGCCACAGGGGGCAGCTCCCAACCAGGGGCAGACCCAGACCCCTGCCCCTATTTTGATGCCCTGGACCGCATCCTGGGGGGCCGGATGGTCCATGCCCCCCAGCTGGTCATCAACCCTGGAGCAGAGGGCCCTGGCCATGAGACCAAGGAGGAGGAGGAGAAGGATGGCCAGGAGCTGCAGGAGCCTGGAGGGAGGATGCTGTGCACCCAGGACACTCAAGCTGTCCCAGCGAGCCTGTCGCTGGTGTCATCTGAGGCCGGGGAGGCAACGACATGTGAGTGCCATCACTGCCCCTTATGCGGGGGGCGGGGAGAAGAGAAAGACCATGGATCACGCAGCAACCTGTGCATGTGCCGTGCCACCCCTGGCTGCCACACAGGGGCCTTGGCCTGTTACCCATACGCATGTATGTATGAAGGCACATGACGTGCTCCTGACGCCGGGGTGAGACACTGCACGATGCCCTCCCTCCACAAGCCCCCTCTACACAGAGGCAGGGGACATCTTCCCGGCCCCCCCGGCACTATATACAGCACACAGGCATGGGTGCAGTCCCGGGCCAGCTCCCACTCCCGGGGATAGCAAGACATGCCGAACATGGCTTGTGTGCAAGCATGTTGGTTCTGATGGTGCGGAGACCTGCCGTCCTCGCCTTGCAGAGGGGGGCTGGGCTTCACCCACTGTGTCTCCAGGGATAACTGACCACTTCTCTTGTTTCTCCACAGCCGCAGCAGTTGCGAGTGCAGGGTGCACCACCCCGCCCAGGACATCCTCCTGCACCCGGGCCAGCAGGCTGACCCGTAACCAGGAGGAGTAGCAGCTGCAGCACCTGGGGATCCTGCGAGGCCAGCACTGTACCCTGGACTACTGGGTGCATGAAGACCTGCAGCTGCGGCGGGAGAGCTTGCGGGAGCTGCCTGACCAGGGCCATGCCATCTCTGACCACCTGCAGACCTTGGTGCAGAGATTGCTGCCTCCTGCTGCTCCAGCCCCTGCTGCCATCCCAGCTACCGCTCCTTCTCCCACTCCTGCTCCCCCTCCCGCTTCTTCCTCCCCTCCCCCCCACCCGCCCCACCCTCCATACCCACTCCCTCCGGGGACGCCGAGGCCCCCGCACCTGCAGTGCTGGGAGACAGGTGGGCCGGCAAGACCCCCAACCCTGAGCTTCTCCTCCCTCTTCCTCCCCTTGCCGCCCCCTTCCAGCTCCCTCCTCCCAGGTTTCCCCCTCCCCTCTCCCACCCTCTCGCCTTCCCTCTCCCGCCCTTATTCCCCCCCCACCCCAGTTTTGTTCAATAAAGAGAGTTTGTTTTTGTCAATGCATGTGTCTTTATTTACATGAGGAAGGGGGATTAGGGAGGGGTCAGTGAAAGGATGTGAGGGTGAAATGAGGCACAAGCCCCCAGCGTGGCACACCAGGGAGACTTTAGTCCTCCTCTGGGTGGAAGCTCTCCCTCAGGGCCTCCCGGATACGGACAGCTCCCCGATGGGCCTCCCAGCTGGCAGCCGTGCGGGGCTGCATGTACAGGCTAACCAAGTGGTCGGCCTCTGCCATCCAGCCTGGCAGGAAAGCCTCCCCCTTCCTCTTGCACAAATTATGCAGCACACAACACACTGCCACCATGTGCGGAACATTCCGCTCAGAGAGGTCCAGGCTGGTGAGGAGGCATTTAAAATGGGCCTTCGACTGGCTGAACGCCCCCTCCACCATGTTGCGGGCCCTGCTGAGCTTGGCATTAAAGGCCTGTCGGGAGGGGTTGAGGTGTCCCGTGTAGGGCTTCATCAGCCAGGGTTGTAGGGGATAGGCCGCATCCCCCACCAGGCACACAGGCATGTCCCTGTCCCCGACCCTGATGTGGCGGTCAGGGAAGAAAGTCCCGGCGTGCAGCCTTTGGCACATGGAGGAGTTGCGGTAAACCCGTGCGTCGTGTACTTTGCCGGACCGGCCCACGTTAATGTCCACGAAGTGGCACCTGTGGTCAGACACAGCCTGCAGGATGATGGAGAAGTATCCCTTCCGGTTTATGAACAGGGAGGCCTGGTGTTCTGGGGCACATATGAGGATGTGTCCCATCGATTGTCCCCCCGCAGTTGGGGAAGCCTGGGGCGCCAAACCCCTCAATCACTGCGTCCGCATCAGTGAGGCGGATGACTCTGTGGAGCAGCAATCTGTTGATGGCCTTGACCACCTGCAGAGGAGGACACAAAATTGAGAGTCACTGAGGTGTCAGGGTGGCTGAGTGCTCCTTCCCCGCCACTGCCCTGCGCCCCCACTCCGCAGGAGCAACCCACCCCTGTAATCCTGGCCACAGTGGGCAGTTCGTAGTGTGGGTGGGACAGAACAAACCCTCCCAAGGAGGGGGACTTGCACCACCTCCCCCCCCTTTTCCCTAGAGCAGCCCATCCCCTCCTTGCACCCCCGCCTCCTGGCACAGTAGCCGGAGAGTGCCATACCTGCATGAGCACTGCTCCGACGGTGGATCTCCCCACGCCGAACTGGTTCCCCACGAATCAGTTGCTATCTGGCGTGGAGAGCTTCCAGAGGACAATGGCCACACACTTCTGGAAGTGAATGGCGGGCCTCGTGTGTGTCCCGTCGCTGCAGAGCAGGGGCGAGCCACTCACAGAGCTCATGAACTTCTTCATCCTAAAGTTCTGGTTTCATTGTTGTTCTCCCCAGCGCTCCAAGACGATGTGGTCCCACCAGTTGCTGCTGGCGTCCAGACGCCAGATGCGGCGGGGCACGCTGGTGTCCAGGAGCTGCAGCTGCTCCTCCACTTACTCCAGGAGGGTCCAGATGACAGCATGGGGGTTGGGTTGCAGCAGATGCTGCAGAAAGTGCAGCCAGGCTTGTAGCAACACATCCAAAAGAAGCACGAGAGTGCCCAGGGGCAGCTCCGGCTCCATGGTGCAGAGTGCTGTGGTGTCCCGAGTGAGGGCAATCGGAGCACGCAGAGAAAAAAAATGCTTTGTTGTCCCTCAGCAAGTTAGGCAAGCAAGCAGGGAAACCTGAGAACCGGCTGTCCATGGGGGTCCCTTTAAGCACAGGCCTCAGATAGCCGCCATACAAAGTAACTCCTGACCTGATGCCCTGCTGGAACCCGGTTTCAGCTGGCCTTAAATGTGATTCAGCATCCAATCAGTGTGGACGCACTATTTCGAAATAGCAAAACACTATTTTGAAATGCATTTTGTGTGTAGATGCATTATTTCTAAATATCTTATTTCGAAATAACTATTTCAAAATAAGATATTTCGAAATAACACTGTAAGTGTAGATGTACCCTTAGAAAAGCATTAATATTTATTTCAGGCATTACTTCTCCTTAGTTTCATTTCATAAATACAGCTTTGCATCAAAATTGGTTTTCTTTTAGAGACAAAACTGCAATGAATAACAGGTCAGGGATTTTTTTTAATGAAGCATTTTTCCACTAGAAAATGCTAATTTGTTGAAAATTAATCTCTTTATTGGAAGGGTTGGCTTTTACACATTTTTCAACTTAAGAAAAATGCTTGGGAAAATATTTTGAAATTTGTCAAAACATTTTGTTTCAACATTTTCTAGATGAAGAAATTCAGATTTCCAATTTGAAAGGGCTTTTTTTGGAAATCTAACTTTCATATTATAGTAATATGAAAAAATGAAATAGTTGAAATGTAAACAAAGTGTTTCAAAATCATCAAAACAAAGTGTTATCTTCAGCTCAGATTTTTCAGTTTGCCAAAATTTTCCAAATTGACTTCTTCCCCAGTTTGGGATTGAGGAAGAATTTTTTTTTTTTTTGATATCTCAAAACGAACGGTTCCTGGGATGAGAGAGCCATTTCTGACTTGATTCTAGTACAACATATTAAAAATTCTGTTCTGTGTCTCACGTTTTGAGAAATTTTGTAACATAATAATTTACAGCAAATTGAAATCTCTCCAAAGAAAAATCACTGTGGCTAATCTAGATAAAATATCTTTCTTTATCCTTGCTATTTAATTAGTTTGTATTTCTGCACTGGAACTATTATCAGTGTTAATAATTTGTCTTTCTGTTTTAATGGTACAATATATAACTAAGATTGATAATGCTTCTGTACTTCTGTCATCATACAACTTGTCTACCAGAAAAGGAAGTCACTAAGAAGTCCATTTATCCCACGTAGTTGGTTGATAGTTGCCTTGGTGTTCTTTGAATAAGAATAGCATTTCGGGGGGGGGGGGGGGGGCATACCAAAAATGCAAGAGAGGTAGAAATCAAAATAAACTGACTTTGTAAGTGTCCATCTGCTAAAAAAATGAAATGATGGTTCATTCTTGAACTTGGCAGCCAATCTCATTTTGAAAATAAATTTAGACAGACTGAAAATTGAAATGATTCTGTGTATTAATGTTGGTGATATTTTTGTGCGCTGCTTTTTCTATCTGCAAATTATATATTCATAAACTGGAATGTCAATGGATTTATAACTTATTTTTCAGGGGCTTCAGCATCTTCATGAAAACAAAACCATCCACCGTGATGTAAAGGGAAATAATATCCTATTGACCACTGAAGGAGGAGTTAAGCTTGTGGATTTTGGTATATTACATATTTTTTACAAAGTTGTAACGTTAACACATAGAGTGGAGGGGAAAGTGTGAAAGTTAACAGTTAAGAACAGCAGACTTGTGTTAATGTTTTGATTGTAGATTTGTTTTGATTTTAGATAAACTATTTTGGGGTTTTTTTAAATCAGCTTTAAGTGGTTGAAATTGGATAATATAAAGGAAAACAAATTATTCATGGGTACAGAATCTCCCTACTATATTGCTCATGAACCCCAGGTGCCTTGGGGCAGGGTGGGGCAAAACCAGTTAGTATGATTTATATTGTAGTTGATACATGGGGTCCGGATTGACCTCATGCTAGTTCTAAGAAGTAAGGGCTGGGACATGTAACTTTATTGCTCTATGTCATAGGGCCATAAAACTAAAGAGTAATGTGAAGAATAAGGGAGTTACTCCAAGAGAATGCAGCCAACGAGTTTAGCCATTGATTTCAGTGGGAGCTGAATGATGTTCTCCCATTCTTAACAGGAGGCTAACCTTTCATTTGAACAGAGTACAGAATTAGGTGTATGGTAATCAGAGGTGAAAGCAAGCTGTAGCGCCTTGGTGTGGAGCTCCAGCAAGAAGCTTACCGGCTGGGGCTCTCAGCTGCAGTGGGAGGAGCAGGGTACAACCAGCCTGGCTCCCAGCTTCCTGCAGGCTGTCATACTCAGCAGCAGGCAGCCAGACAGGTTAGAGGGGCTGGCTGGGGCATCACCCCTCTGCCCCTGCCACCATTTCAGGGTGGGGTGTGTGTAGCTGCATATACCAGCCTACTGCTGCTTTTCTTGCTTCCAGTGACTAGAAAGTGAGAGGAAAGTGTAGGAGTTGATCGCCACGGCTAGTTAGCCAGGCAGCTGCCTCTCTTTGTCCCAGCCCAGCTGGAGCATGGTGCAACCTCGGCAGGCTGAACACCACAGCTAGCTGGGCTAGAGCAAAGAGAGGCAGCTGCCTGGCCAGCTGGCCGTGGGTTCAGCCCACCAAGGCTGGATAGAGCCTGCTGCATTTCTCCTCTGCCCTTTCCGTAGGCAGCCAGGAGCTAGATCCAATCCACACTGAAGCACCTGTATGGGCACATATCTTGAAGAACCTCAGTTACTTCAGAGGATGAGTAAATATCTAGCTCCAACCCTGGCTCCCTCGTCCTCCCTTCCCCGCCCTCTACCCTGAGCTCCTCATGCACCCCAGCCCTGACTCCTGTACCCCGTATATCCCCAGCTCCCTGCCCTAACTCCTGCACCTCACACACACCTCAATCCTCTGCCCTGAGCCCCAGTACTCCACCCCACACTTAAATTTCTTATAGGTACTGTTATGTCACAGCCTCCTCCTAACCCTAACTCTCCTCTCCCCTCCCCAAGGGGGGGCAGGTTGTGATAGGATAATAGCTGTAATAAATTTAAGTTACTTTCATTCCTGATGGTAGTTAATCAACATCCCACTTCTATTGAATGAAACTTATCAGTGTGGACAATAAAGGAGTTCTGTATGTGTGTATATAAATACAGGCAGTCCTTGACTTTACAACATTCAACTTATGATGAAAAACACTTTCGACATATCTGAATTGACACCCTGAATTGACACTTACGACATATCTGAATTGAGACCCAATTTAAGACATTGGTTTCAAGTTTACAATGCTTTTTCCTGCAATGGAGCAGATTGCAGTTCTGAGTTATAACATTTTGACTTGCAACACAATTTTTGGGAACCAGTTAGGTTGTAAGTCTGAGGAGTGCCTGTAATCTCCGTTTTCCTGTGTGATATTATCCAATCTGGCTGCACAAAATTAGAGCAAGGAACATTACCACCACTTAACAGGCCGGTTTCGGAGTGTGTCATAATAACAGTCCTTGTGCTCTAGCAAACATAGGGACTGTACCCTCTTGCACAGGGCATGGAGAAGAAGGGTAAAAGTGGGTCCAGGGCTCTGTTGACTTTCTGTATCAGCCTATGGAGTGAGGCAGCCCATGTGGGCTAAGAGGGAAGGGTGGAGAAGAGAGAAAGAGGCAAATGACTTTCCTGAAAGATGGTACAAACATTGCAGTCCATCCCCCTGTGCACCAGGTTGGTGAGGGAAAGATTTGTTCACACTCTCTCCATAAGCTTCCCATGGGGATCTTTGTCTGGTTATATAAGCAGACAGTGAAAACCAGTGATTGAGCCTATGAAAGACAGTATGGAACATAATTTCAGAGAAGAGCATATTATCATTCTGAATTACCTATTTGATTATATAATAGCCTAAGTTACTGTTTCTTCAAGTTGGAACATGGTTGGGTTTTTTTTTAATAGCTCTGTTAGTAGGCGTCACAAACAATAACTGCTAAACATAACAAGTTAATTGGCCTTTAATAGCAGAAGTGGCTTTTCTTTCCTTTGTGCCTTTTGTACTCCTGAAATATGTAGTACATAATGCTGTACTGTCAACTTAAATTTGTTCCCTTTTGAATATTAGTGCTGCTTTTTGAGAAGCATCACTTATTCTGGTGTATAATATACCAAATTGCATATGTATATCATATCATATCATATCATATCATGGATACTTACTTATCTGGCACCAATTACCTTAGCATCTGAGCACCTCACAATCTATAATGTATTTACCCTAGCTCACCCTGGTCAGGTAGGGACATACTACTATTCTAGTTTTACAGGTGGGAGACTCAAGCACAGACCCTCAGAGGAGTGAAGGTCTCAAACAACCTTCCAGGGGAAGCCCTCAAGGCAAAAAGATTAACAGGCTTCAAGACTGAGCCTGACAAGTGTTATGGAGGGGGAAGGTATGATGGGCCACATGCCATCATAGGCAGTCCCATCGCCAATTGCCGGTAGCAAAAATCCCTAATGGCGGGAGATGAGACACTAGATGGGGAGGGCTCTGAGAATTCTTTCCCAGGTATCTGGTTGGCAAGTCTTGGCCACACGGTCAGGGGCTAACTGATCTCCATGTTTGGAGTCAGGAAGGACTTTTTCCTCCAGATCAGAATGGCAGAGACACTGGAGAAGGTTCACTTTCTTCTGCAGCATGGGGCACAGGTCATTTGCAGGTTTAAACTAGAGTAAATGGTGGATTCTCTGTAACTTGAAGTCTTTACGTAAAAATTTGAGGACTTCATTAAGTTATCCAGAGGTTATGGTTCAATTACAGGAGAGAGTGGGGAGGTTCTGTGATCTATAGTATGCCAAAGGCCAGACTAAATGATCATGATGGTTCCTTCTGACTTTGGGAGACTCATTTAGTCTGTCTAACACTCAAAAGTTGCACAGGAAGAGTAAAAGATTGAACCTGGCTCTTCTGAGATCCTGGCTAGCACCCTAGTCACTGGGCTAGCCTTCCTCTTTTTGCATGGCTATGAATAGATATATCTTGTGAGAAAAGTATGTTCTCTAGTGATTTATATTATGGATATCCCCCCAGTCAAACCATTAGACCATGTGAACTTTTCTAAAAGTTGTTAAATATGTTGCTTTTGTTCTTCATTTTACTTATTACATATAACAAGGCAAATTAATATTTACATAATCTCAGAATAGCATCACAGTGATGAGATGCCAAACTCTCATTGAAATCTGTCAGTTCGAGCAGGCACCTGTCTTTATCTTCACCTTTTTAAAAAAATTGGTTCTTTGTTAGCATCTGTCTGGAACAACTGACAAGACATTGTTACACCTCCATTTGCTATAAAAATCCACACATTCATCCACCTCATATAATTTTACTTACAGCCTGATTTTATCATAATTTTGAATATACTGAGTTGTCATAATTAGCTATAAGAATATAGGAAGAGATATTAAAACTCGTGCTTCTGTAGCTATTAGAAACTAGGACAAGATCTGTTATAGAAGGCAAGATATCCCACATCTCCCTACTCTGTAATTCTTGCACCTTCCTCTGAAGTAGCTGATATTGGATTAGATACACGTCAGATCTGATATACTACCGTGCAGTTGCTGTGTCCCTACACCCCTCAACTCTCTCAGCCCAAGTATAAATAATGTCTAATCACCATAGTATCTAGATATGACCCAAGGGGACACAATCTCATAGTGGAAATTGTCCACAGCAGAGGTTTAGAGAAAGTGGGTTCCAAGTGGAAGACACGGAGAGAAGGCAGTACAGTCCAACTATTGTACTCCATAGAAAATAAATGGATGGAAACGTGTAAAGCTCTCTTGTGAGTCTAATATATTTATTGCAAAAAAAAGGTTTACTGCAGAACAGTGGGACATGAGTAGTGACTGAGTTATGACCTTTGCATTCCTGAAATAGCTTTGCATTGCAATGTAAATGGCACATGTTGACTGTGAAGATAAAACATTTATCTTAATTTTGTACATACCTTTTTTTTTCAAATGCAACATTTCTGATTTTTTACAGCAATTCCAAAGTAGTAACTCTATAGTTAAAAGTTTTGTTAGACTGTCATGTGGACTTGAATTCAGAATTAACGTGTTTGATTTTGAATATAGGAAGCAGATAGCTTCATGATGGATTCACAATTGCATGACTAAACCAGAGACTTATCCTAACTGTGACTCATCAGTGAGAAATTGAGGGCAGATACTTGAAATTGGCATTACTGTGATTAATACTTGAATCTTTCTTCCTAGTAGAATTAGAAGTTGCAGATATCCTTAGCTCAACTCTACTTCAATTTTTAAAATATCATTTAAAATAAGAATAATTTTGTTCTTCAAATGACTGAAGCAATCAAAAGTAAAGAGCCGTGCAAATCTAAACTTCGGCATTACATAATAGTCTTTTATTACTTTGAACATTAATTGTCTTGCAATCTACCTCTAACCTGGCAAAAATGTTTCAACCTTCTATAAAAGGTTGTGTGAAAATATCTTTCTTTGGTAAGTATTATCAGATTTAATCCCTTTTTATCATAGATGAGACTGGAGATAATTTAGGTAGTACTAAATTAATGTATACATTGACTGGACTGGCATTTTTCCTTGTAGAAAGAGTGTATAGTGCTTGTTCATGTGCATTCCAATCAGGTGCATGTGTGCGCAGGTGCACAGAAGCCAGAAGATTTTTGCCTAGCAGCAACTATTGGGTCAGCTTAGTCACCTCCTGGAGTGGCACTGATATGGCACTCGATATATAGCCTTACTGACCCAGCGACAGCAGCTGCAACCTCCTGCTCTTGCCATCAGCAAGTGCTTCTAGCAGCAGTTTTGTACAGAGTGTTTCAATCATTGTAGATATAGAGTAGATAATATTTAGTAGTAAGATGGTTAAGGGGTTTAACCCCTCTTTTACTTCACCAGTTCCTGGGTATGCTTTGGTCCCCAGGGTTCAAATCTTGCCAGGCTTGTCACAAAATTGTGCTTAAAAGTGACCTGCACGCTGACTGTTTAAAGTGTCTGGGTGAGGGTCACCAAGAAGACAAGGGCTATATCTGCAAAATGTTCTGCCCACAGACACTTAAGGATTATAAGCAGAGACTTAGGATCCTGTTCATGGAGGCTGTACTTTGCCCTCAGTCCAATCCTGGGCTGGTGGACCTGGCGTACAGCTCCTCTCATCAGCATGGAGCACTCTAGCACTGTGTGACATGGTGCTGAGCAGGGATCTGCACCAGCTTCAGAAATCTACCTCTCCGTAGCCTCAGAATACACAAAGGAGTGGCAGGCTAGTCCTCTAGCCTGCGCAAGGGGCAAGCTGCTCCAAACAGACATCAGCCAATGCAGCAGGACCAGACCAAATCAGCACCTCTGGGTACGTCAACTCCTGCCCCACAAAGGGTCCAGTGAAGTGTGAACCAGCACCACTCCCCAGACTGACATGGCTGGGACATTCAACTCCCCTTGTCCTGGAGACTTTTGAGGCATCCCAGGAGTTGATCCAAATGACAGAAGGGAAGAGGCACCCCCAGTGCTGGCTAGGCCACCAGTAACATCCCGAGGTAAACCCTTCCCTCTTCTACGCCGCTCACCATCTCCAGTGTGAGTATCACTGGAACGGACCAACCTCGAGGCAACATCTTAGATTCCTGGGGTCTCATCATTCGGCTTTGCTAGCAATGCACAGCCCTGGTCCTCTGCTTCAGGGACTGAATCAGACATGGACTCCTACTGGTCTCGGAGGTCAAGTAGCCAAAGATCGAGATCTTGGCACCATCACCAGCCTTCTTCAGGATAGTGCCCTCTCCCCATGGAATCCACTACAATGGCCCTTTTGGATGCCTTGGGCATACCATTAGGTCCAACGCCTAGCTCAAGGTACCAGACACAGAGAGGATTCAATCACTTCAGCTCTGGAGACTTCTCTGACCACCCATACACCAGGGATAGTGGTCTCCATGTTGGTGCCTTCTATACTTATGGCACTGGGGCATCTTGTGCACATATGCCTCAGCCCTTCATGCCTTGGCACTGACCGTGGCACTGACAGTCTCAGACTCAATGTTGACACCCATGCCAGCACCTTGTGCATCATCAGCACTGGTATTCTTGGCACCAGCCTCCATCATGGCTCCAATTTCAGCCTCAGCACAACTTTCAGCAAAGGCTGTAGCCCTGGCATTGACCCTTCATTGCGGCACAGTAGGTGCCAACAGCATGCCCTAGTCAGGTGCAATGAGTCCCCTGGGCCCCCCATTTTATCCTCATCACCTTCCCTGGATAAGGCAGTGCAAGGCTCCTCAGCAGCTCCAGCCATTGAGACAATAAGGCACTGTAGCAGCTACTGTGCAGAGTAACCCGAAACCTGGATATCCAGGCTGAGGAAGGGTCTGAGGGTGCAGATCCCTTAGTGGACATTCTCACCTCCTCAGGACCATCTGGCATTGCTCTACCAATAATCAAGAAAATCACTGACAATACTAGAAACTTCAGGGGGTAGCCAAGTTAGTCTGTACAGGAAAAACTTAAAAACCAAGAAAAGGTCTTCAGTCATCTGAAGAAGTGGGCTGTGCCCATGAAAGCTCGTGATACCATCTACATGTTTTGTTAGTCTATAAAGTGCTACCAGACCTTTTGTTGTTTTTTTTTAAGTTTGACAATACTAGGTCACTCTGGCAAACTCATGCCTCTTTGTCACCCACAGCGAAGAAGAATGAATGCCATTATTTTGTTCCATCCAAAGGTTATGAACATCTTTACACCCACCCTCCGTCAGATTCCCTTGTCACAGATGCTGCAAACCAGAGAGAATGCCAGGTGTTCCAAGGTCCTTCTCTAAAAAAACAAAGAGGCCAAAAAGATGGACCTGTTCAGAAGAGGGGTTTATTCCACAGGGAGCTTACAACTCAGAATTTCAAATCAACAGGCCCTCATCAGCCGGTATGCTCCCAACACCTGTATCAAAATTTATGGGACTGATTCCACCAGACTCCAGACAGGAGTTTACTTCCTTAGTGGAGGAAGGGAAACTTGTGGCAAGAGCCTCGCTACAAGCAGCCATGGATGGGGCTGATGTGGCAGCTCATACACTAGCCATATAGGTGTTGCCATGAGATGAAGCTCCTGGATACAAGACTTCAGCTTACCTCACAAGGTCCAACAGTCTCTGCAGGACTTACCCTTTGAGGGGTCTACCAATTTTTTTAAAAAAATAGACAGGAGACTTCATAGCTGGAAGAACTCCAGGATCATTTTGAAGTCCCTGGGCATTCCTCACTTCCCCTCCCCCCCGCCTCATAGTGCAAACACTTTAGACTGCATTCCACAGCTGAAGCACACCAGCCCTCTAACTGCCAGGACTCCTCCTGTGGGAGATTCTGTAGTGGCAGAAAAAGACAATGTCCATCCTCTGGCCAAGGTTCTGGCCACCTAAACCTTCCTCTGCACTCAACAAGCCTTTTGAAGGTGCGCTCGAGGATGGCATAGCAGTTCTTCCTCTGGATCTGAACCAGCTTGCTTTTGCCTCCCAACTATCCGCTTTATACCTTGCCTGGTTCCGTTTTACTTTGGACTGTTGGGTGCTCGGCATGGCAAAAAGGGATGTAAAATCCCGTGTAATTAATTAACTGGTTAAATGTTATGTTTAACTGGTTAGTCAATTAAGCAGAGCGAGGGGGGGAGCTTGTTGCAGACTGGCCCCCCTGCCCGCAGCATGCCCAGGCCGGGCCTGTCACACAGCAGGGCTGCTCTGGCTGGGATGGAGCACCTCCTGCCCCCAGTGGATCCCCTGGGGCTGGAGCAGCTCCCTGTCCATGGCAGGCAGGGAGTTGCTCCAGCCCCCACCTTTTAACCATAACCAGTAAGCCTCACCCTTAATGGGTGAGACTTACCAGTTAACTGGTTAAACTTTCACATCCCTATAGGTAGAGAGGAGATACTCCATCCAATTTTCTTACTGCCCACCCTTCTGCCCCCTTCCCCATCCCTATTCAGGGACCCTTCTCATGAGCAGCTCCTTATATGGGAGATGCAAACATTCCTATCTCCAGGGCAGTGGAGGAGGCTCCTCCGGAGCAGTGGGGCAAGGGGTTTTACTATGAGTATTTCCTAATACTGAAGGCCCAGGGCAGTCTTAGGCCTATTCTCAGCTTGCAAAAACTCAACATGTTCATGACACTCAACCTGTGAAAATTATTATCAGGAAATGTTGTGAAGGTGAAAATTATAACTGGGTTCAAAAATAATTAGCTTTCTGTATAGATCCATCAGTGTAGTATAGATCCATCAGTGGCTATTGGTCAAGATGGCCAGGGACTCAACCCTGTACTTTTGGTGTCCTTAAACCTCTGACTGCCAGAAGCTAGAACTGCATGGTAGGAAGGGGTGGTGGGTATAATAGGCGGGGGTAGGCATTCCCTTCCCAAACCACCAGCCTGGCCCCACCCAGAGTCCATCTCTAGAACTCCTACTGTAGGTGTACTGGGGGCAGAGCGTTGCTGCCTCCAAGTGCCATCTTCCCCATGCTCTGGGGCTGGGGAGGCTCAGACCACATGCCTCCCACCCTCCCTGTGCTCCAGGGCAGCAGAGGCTGGGGCTGCACACCGCCCACCCTCCCTGTGCTCTGGGGCCAGGGAGATAGGAGCTGTATGCTGCCCTACCACCGTGTGGTGTTGGGGGAGGGGTCCTGGGCAGAAGGGGTGGGGCTGGAGTCTTGCCTCCCCCAGCCCTACCTTTACCTGCCGCCCATGATGACAGGAGAGGGGTCACTTGATAATAACTCTATTCTGTTCATTCCCATCTGAATCATCTGGCACTGGCCTCTGTTGGAAGACAGGGATATGGGGTAATAGACCAATGATCTGACCCAGAGTGGTTATTCTTAATAAGGCCAATCCTAAAGAATCTTTTCAATCCTTGGATACATCTCAATTTGCCTTAGTGAGGATTTCGGGTTCAGGACCAAAGCCACTTTGGGAAAAGTCAATCTGATGATTGATATGTTGTTTCTGATTTGCATGTCTCATTGACACTGAAAATCTGACCAAAAATGACCTTCAGAAATTTTCCAAACAGTACAAGAAAATGTTTTATTCTCAAGCCATTTTATCCTTTTGCATTCTCAAATTTTACTGTCCTACATTAGTTGTAAACTTGGTCTAAATCATTCTACAAAATGCAATCATTAATGAAAATAAATTCATTTTAAAGCATTCAAAAATAAAAAGAATTATCCCCTTCCCTAAGCTTATTTTCAGCAGTGATTCATAGTAAGGCTTAGTATTTGTGTTAGTCATTCTTGCATGCATCCATAATAAAGTTGTCTGCTTCATTGATTCAGATCAAGAGCAGGGTATAATTGTGTTGTCATTTCTCCATGCCAGATAACATGACATTCACGTGTTACTTTTAAATGACAATACAGAGGTTCTGATAGAAGCCAATAAAATCAAAGAACTTCAAAGTTAAAGCTTCCTCAGTAAAGCACTTTTTAAATTGCTTTGAATATGAGACTCCATAAAAACATCTGAATTTTCCAAAAAGGAGAATCCTTTGTGTAGACCAGGATCAGTGTTAGTGTCCTAGATGTTCACAACATTTGAGCAATCTTTTCCTATTGATTCACATTTAGATGCCATTGTGTACCATAAATCTACTATATATTTGTGTTTGTCTGTCCCTCTGTGTGTTTATTCAAGAACTCCTCCTAAACAGTAAGAGCTAGGATCACCAAATTTGGTATTCAGCTTCCTCTCATCATAACTTGAAGTAACATAAGGGTTTGGTTGTGTCAAGAAAATGGGATGTGCTTAGAATGGGATTGCTTCTCCTAGAACCATACAGAAAAGAGACAGAATGAGCAGGCAGGTGAAAGAGGCTGTCTGGGGACCCCGCCTCCTGTCCGGGACTGATGGTGGGGGCATACCAGCTGGACTGCTGTCTCTCCATCAGAATCAGCGTTACATAGTGTGCAGGGGATTGAGGGTCATTTGCTGCAGCAGAAGTGCCAGAGCCTATGTGAAGAAGTCCTGCAGTTCGGGCTGACCACATGGGCAGTCTGGATGAACTGTGCCATGAAGCGCAGCACGAGGCCCGTGAGCCTGGCACTGCTTTGCAGCAGCTCCTGCTCCATGTTGAAAGTGCTGTGGCATCTGCAAGGGCAACCAGAGTGCACAGCATGAGTTTGGTGTCCTGCGAGTGGGTAGGCAATGGCAGAGTGGCATGTGAGGCCATAGGGAGGAGCCCCTTTAAGCACATGTCTCAGCTAGCCTCAGCAAGCAGCCACAGGAAGTGTCCTGCTTCCGGGGGCTTCAAATCCGATGCAGGCTCCAAAGCCGATGCAGTGTGGATGCGCTATTTCCAAATAATTCTGCGCTATTTTGATGCTGCCTTGTAGTGTGGCTGTGCTATTTCAAAATGGTTGTTTAGGGAGTTATTATTTCAAAATAAGTTATTTCAAAATAATTTCCTAGTGTAAATGTGCCCGTAGGTGCCACAGGACTACTTGTTGTTTAAGTTACAGACCAACACAGCTTCCCTCTGACACTTTTCATGAGTAAGCCAGAGTCTAGAATTACCAGACACAATAGGCAAGAAATATGTCTGATCTTTTCTGAACACAGCCATAGTATCTACTTTTCTTATCACCAAGTGCAGTGCCTTCCTCTCTGCAGGTGAGAGGGAGAGTTGTGTATTTGCATAATTCATGCATTTATTTATCAAACAGTTCATCTTCATAATATTTTGCCCTTTTGTATTGTATGCACAATGTGTTGACAGTGGATTTTTAGAGTTTATTAGAAATATACTTGGTTCAGTCTTCATTGCAGCAGTAGTAAAGAAAAAAACTCTATGATGTTATTGTTAGAATATGCACAAGTTAAAAGAGTTGGCTGGCTTTATGCTTGATTAGTTGTTGAAGTGCTGGAAGAAATGTTGCCAACTGTGGCATGGCATCATCTTTCCCTTACATGCAGAAAGAGCCCAAAGAAATATCATTTGTCATAAGACTTACACGCCATAATCTGAAATGCCAGCTTACTGCCAAGAGCAAAATGGTATAAAAAATCAGCCTAAAGAAAATAGCGATGAACAATTCAAATTAAATTGGCTTTTTATGCATGTTAAAAATAAATAACTAGGATTCTCTTAATTATTACAGTTCAGTGAAAAGAAACTAGATTTAGACTGAGCTGATTTTGCATATTTAACATTTCTTTTATGTTAGCTCCTTATCTATGCAGAGAGTTATCAAATCTGACACTGAGAGAATGTCAAATCTCAGTTAGTGCTTTTTCTTTTGTCTTTAGGTCCAAATCCTGGTCCCTGTGCCAGGCTTGAGTAGAAGAGCTTAGCGCAGGGGGGTTCCATAGTGATTAGCAAAGGGCCAAAAACCTGCACCTCCACCTAGCCCTAAGGGAGCACAGTCACTGTATGGGCACTGAAACAGCTTTAGGGCTGTAGCAGTATCGGTGGTTGCTGCACACCCCCTCTGCAGTGTGTTTTGCTGGAGGCTTCATATAGCCATAGACTTATGGACCAGAGCCTGGTCCCAAGACTCCCTTCTGTAGCAGCAGATCTCCATGGTATGCAAAGGATGTGGATGACTCCCAACGTTCTGCTCACCACTAGGCAAGAGAACCATAATGGCTCTGCTGCTTATTGGGCCTCTGCAGCCCTGGAGAAAGGGCAGGTTTTATGCTTTGTCTCATACAGCAGAATAGAGAGAGGCAGCTACAAATATAATGATTTTGGATGTATTTCTTTTACTAACAGGCTGATATTCCAAACAGGAGCTTTAATGCAGCCTTATTTTTAGCAGCTATGCAAAGTGACTTTTTATATGAAGGACAAGCATAGTTGAGCTGTGACTCAGCATTGAGTACAGGTGTTCAAAGTAAAAACCTGATAATCTTCCCTCAAGTATCTTTCCCTCCACCCTAGAATCCGCACAACCTCAGCCTGAGGATTTGCACTGAGTACTGGATAGCCTCATTAACCCAGCCTTTTTATACTCACTCGCTGCTGTGAATTGCTACCATTATGAGAAAACTGCATGTTTTCTTGTGGATAAAAGGAGATGGATTTAGACCAGGCAATATCTGGAAAGACCAAAAGCTACGTTATTTTGGCCTCTCTTAATCACTGAAGTTCTGGATGTTTGAGGAGAATTTAATACCATGACCTGGGCTTTGGATCCATTTTCCTTCATGGTTGGTTAAGGCCATGGGGAAAGTACTGAGTTTGTTGCCAGTGGAGATTGCCAGTGCCTGTGTAACCCACCCACCTACTGGGTGTGATTCACTGTTCCATGTAATGGCACTTACAGAGAGAGAGAGAGAAAGAGAGAGAATGAGTTTGCTCTACAGCCTTAGCTGAGAGCCATCTGGCTTTTAGCTCAAGCAGTGGAGGCTCATGCACTCAGCTCCAGAGGTCTCAGATTCAGTTCTGCCTGTCAGTGTTACACTTCCACTGAGGATGGGGGATGCCAGTAGTTGAAAAGAAACTACTGTGTTCAGCCTCTGTTCAAAGAGCCATCCCCAGACACTGGCACTCTATCCATTATTAATTGACCAGTATTTGATATTGCAGTTCTAGTTAAGATTATGGAAACCATTTAGTGAGAGAACTCTCACAATATATTGATGCCTATGACTTCATTTGCCCTTACCATTGGGTTCCGCCTTGGGTACACACACAACTGCACTCATAGAGACATCCTATGGGGTAGTGTAAATGCTCCTGTGTCCTGAGAGTGCTGTCAAGAGTTAGTACCAAGGTTCTGTGCTGTCACCCTTTTTATTCAATATGTGTCTGAGGCCTTTTAGGAGAGTTCACGAGGAGAGAGGTGCTGAGGATACCCACGATTTTCACTGTATCTTTTCCAGCCCAGAGTATGTGATTGCATGTCTTTCCTGGTATCTAGGCAAGACTGGGCCATGGATTGAAATGAGTTTGGTTTAGTTTCAATCTACCTGAGCCAGAGGGGATTATGGCTGGTTGAAGAAAGTAACCAGAGGGTCTGTCCCCCTCTGACTGAGGTGACGCATTCATAATTTATTACCAAAGTTCATAGTTTGGGAGTTCTGGTTAGGTTCATACTGTTGGGCATTGATTGTCAGTCACTCAATCACTGGTTAGCTTTTTCCAGCTATGTCTATCCAGGAACTTGCAGCTACTGCTCCTGAATTGGACCTGGTTACCATGAATATGTCACCTGTAGTCTGTAGGGGAGTGTCCTTTAAATTTGCTCCAGAAGCTGAAGCAAGTGCAAAATGTGGCAACCCATTTTGTTAAGTACACTAGACATGGAACCAAAACTTCAGGTTTCTGAGTAGCACTTAAGTTATAGATTTTTACATCTAATGCCTTAAATGGCTCGGGGTCTGCCTAGCTCACAGACTGCCTCTCTCCACTAAGTGATATTTCTTCTGTTGTGATCAGTGAAGGGACACAATCTAGAGTTCCCTTCCTTTTGTAGGGGAGTGTGACAGGGCACTTGCCCTGCACTGGCCCTTTAAGGGCAAAAACCCAGCCCTGAGTTAGGCCCGCCTGAGAGGGAAACCCCAGCTGAGGCAGCTGTTGCTAATGCGGTCCCAGAACTTACTGCTGCTCCCAATAGAGAGCAGGAGGGACCTGGCTGCCAGGGAAGCAGAGCAGTGTTGGGGAAGCTCTGGCCAAGCTAGTTCCCAGGCTGCAAGGCCTGAAACAAGGCCTGAAACCACTAGAGCTGCAGAGAGGCAGCCATAGTAGGTGAAGGCAGCAGGTCATTTTTGCCAGTTATGAGTGGCAATTACAGACTGCAGTTTGCCACTGAGGCAGGGGCTAGATGAAGACTTGCAGTGGGGTCACTGAGGCAAGGTGGGTACAGGGGAACTGGGTGTTCCTTGGGAGGAGAACTGGGTACCCCCTGGGAAGGATTGCCAGGTGTCCGGTTTTGAACTGGACAGTCTAGTATTTGAGCTTTCTGTTTGGGAAACAAATTGAGAAACTATAAATGTCTGGTAATTTCGAAATAAGATGTAATGTAGATTGTGATGTAATGTCAAGTGTGTCTGGTATTTTTGTTGAAACCATCTGGCTACCCTACCCCTGGGGAGAACCCTGGAGTGCAAAGCTGGGTAAACGCTTCCCCCCTCCCCCCTGAAAGGGGGCTCAGAGACACTGGAGTGGGCTGTGTCCTGAAGAGGACACCATGGTACAAAAATGACACGTGTCTGTACTAGAGAGGGAAGCAAGAATACGGGGAGACACCAGCTAGGGAGAGGTGTCCAGTGAGTCGACAAGCTAATTTCCAGGGCTACCGGCTGGAGGCGCCATGGTGGTGAGTCTGCCCCGTGACAGTAGGGTTGCCAGATGGTTTCAACAAAAAATACCAGAGGGTATGTCTACACTGCATCCCTCTTTTGAGAGAGGAATGCAAATGCAGCCGAGCGAAATTGCAAATGAAGCGCGGATTTGAATTTCCCATGCTTCATTTGCATAATCGCATGCAGCTGCTATTTCGAAATACCCTATTTTGAGATAAAAAACGCCGTGTAACAATTTCTTGCTGATTAACTATTTTGGTTTCATTAAGACCATAAGAATGGACAATGGTCCATCTTGCTCAGTATCTATCTTCATACAGTCGCTCGTGCACCATACCTCGAAACAAGTTCCATCAGTTGACTGTGCAGTGTAGGAAGCAGTACTTCCTTTTGTTTTGAACTTGCTGCCTATTAATTTCATTGGTTGACCCCTGCTTATTGTTATGTGAATGGGTAAATAACCATTCCTTATTTACTTTCTCTACACCATTCATGCTTTTATAGACTTCTATCATATCCCCCTTTAGCTGCCTCTTTTCTAAGCCAAACAGTCTCATTCTTTTACTCTCTCATCATATGGAAGTTGTTCAATAGCACTAATCATTTCTGTTACCCCTTTCTTTCCTTTTTTACAAATCTAATATATCTTTTATGAGAAGGGATTATCAGAACTGTACATTATATTCAAGGTATAGGCAAACCATGGATATATATAGTGGCATTATGATATTTTCTGACTTCTTATATATCCATTTCCTAGTGGTTCTCAGAATTGTTAGCTTTCTGACCGCTGCTGCACATAGAACAGATGTTTTTAGAGAATTACTCACAATGAGTCCAAGATCTCTTTCTTGAGTGGTAACATCTAATTTATACCCCATCATTTTTATAGTTAGGATTATGTTTTCTGACATTTAGTACTTTGCACTTATCATCTTTGAATTTCATTTGCTGTTTTGTTGCCCAATCATCCAGGGCAACAATCCTGTTGTGTAAGATTCATTTCTAACTTTTCGCAGTCAGCTTTGTACTGATCTCTTTGAATAATTTTGTATTGTCTGCCAACTTTGCCACCTCACTGTTTAACTCTTTTTCCAGCTCATTTATGAACAGCCCTGGTCCAAGGATAATTTTTGGGGGGACGACTCTTTTTTCTTACCCTTTGTTTCCTATTTTTAACCTGTGACTGATCTATGAGAGGACCTTCCCTTTTTTATCCCATGACAGCTTGTTGTTTCCATGGTTTTGGTTTACATTTTCAATGATGGTGGAGCATCCAAGAGCCTGATAGGGCATCTGAGAGCCTTAATGTTGTTGAAACTGAAATAAATAGATAAATCATGAAATAAAGATGTACCAGTGTCAGTACTGTAGCTCTAAAAGAAATAACATGCATTAAAGTGTGCAGTATATTTTAAAAAAGGTATACTTCTCCAAGTAATACTTGTGGTTTTCTGCTCCTAAAAAGGACATCAAAATACTATAACACTGGTCTACAATTTTTTAGAAGTCATCTGCTTCAGAGATAAAATGTGCTATTTATTATGTATTTTGATGTGCTGAATTCAAATATGACAATTAAAACAACTGATTGGCTACTGTTTCCAAGATATTTAAGTTTTTACATTTTACGTCTATGTATATTGTGTAGATAGGAGAGTTTTACTCATAAATTGTAAACCTAGGTCTTTTCATGTGTTTATGGTTGCTTTACATGATAATATTTCACCTGTCCTGTTTATGTAACATTTTAAAAATCAGCAAAAGGGTTATATAAATAAAATTTATTATGAAACAAAAGGCAAAAAACTATTATGTACATAGTTTAGTCCTATTCAGTGTCTACTCGGCGCTTCTTGGCTTGTCTCTTGTATTCATTAAATAGAGCATCTCTTGTCACTGTCCAGCAATAGTCTGCAAGCATTGATGGGCTCCATTTGCCCTGATAGCGTTTCTCCATTGTTGCAATGTCCTGGTGAAATCGCTTGCAGCTGCCGCTCACTGCTCCGCAGTTCGGTGGAAAAAATCTAGATGAGAGTGCAAAAATGTATCTTTAGTGACATGTTGCAACCAAGGCTTTTGTATGCCTTGAGGAGGTTTTCCACCAACAACCTGTAGTTGTCTGCCTTGTTGTTTCGAGAAAATTTATTGCCACTAACTGGAAGGCTTTCCATGCCGTCTTTTCCTTGCCACGCAGTGCATGGTCAAATGCATCATCTCGAAGAAGTTCACGAATCTGAGGACCAACAAAGACACCTTCCTTTATCTTAGCTTCACTTAACCGTGGAAATTTTCCACGGAGGTACTTGAAAGCTGCTTGTGTTTTGTCCATGGCCTTGACAAAGTTCTTCATCAGACCCAGCTTGATGTGTAAGGGTGGTAACAAAATCTTCCTTGATTCAACAAGTGGTGGATGCTGAACACTTTTCCTCCCAGGCTCCAATGACTGTCGGAGTGGCCAATCTATCTTGATGTAGTGGGAATCTCTTTCACGACTATCCCATTCGCAGAGAAAACAGCAATACTTTGTGTATCTAGTCTGCAGACCAAGCAAGAGAGCAACAACCTTCAAATCGCCACAAAGCTGCCACTGATGTTGGTCATAGTTTATGCACCTCAAAAGTTGTTTCATGTTGTCATAGGTTTCCTTCATATGGACTGCATGACCAACTGGAATTGATGGCAAAACATTGCCATGATGCAGCAAAACAGCTTTAAGACTCGTTCGATGAATCAATGAACAGTCTCCACTCATCTGGATCGTGAACGATGTTGAGGGCTGCCATCACACCATCGATGTTGTTGCAGGCTACAAGATCACCTTCCATGAAGAAGAATGGGACAAGATCCTTTTGACGGTCACGAACATGGAAACCCTGACATCACCTGCCAGGAGATTCCACTGCTGTAGTCTGGAGCCCAACAGCTCTGCCTTACTCTTGGGTAGTTCCAAATCCCTGACAAGGTCATTCAGTTCACCTTGTGTTATGAGGTGTGGTTCAGAGGAGGAGGATGGGAGAAAATGTGGGTCCTGTGACATTGATGGTTCAGGACCAGAAGTTTCATCCTCTTCCTCTTCCTCGTCTGACTCAAGTGAGAATGATTCTGGTGCATCAGGAACCGGCAGTCCTTCTCCGTGGGGTACTGGGCGTATAGCTGATGGAATGTTTGGATAATGCACAGTCCACTTTTTCTTCTTTGACACACCTTTCCCAACTGGAGGCACCATGCAGATGTAACAATTGCTGGTATGATCTGTTGGCTCTCTCCAAATCATTGGCACTGCAAAAGGCATAGATTTCCTTTTCCTGTTCAACCACTGGCGAAGATTTGTTGCACAAGCGTTGCAGCATATATGTGGGGCCCACCTCTTGTCCTGATCTCCAATTTTGCAGCCAAAATAAAGGTGATAGGCTTTCTTAACCATAGTGGTTATACTGCGCTTTTGTGATGCAAAAGTCACTTCACCACAAACACAGCAGAAGTTATCTGCACTGTTCACACAAGTACGAGGCATCTCTGCTCACTTTGGCTAAACAGAAATGTGTCCCTTTGCAAAATCAAACACTGACAAATAAGAGAGCACGACACTGTATGATTTCTAGAGCTGATATAGGGCAATTTGTTCAGCAGAGTGATGTAAGCTTCGTTATGATTGCATCATCCATGACTTCTAGGAATAACATG
This sequence comes from Rafetus swinhoei, assembly GCA_019425775.1. Classification (NCBI taxonomy): domain Eukaryota; kingdom Metazoa; phylum Chordata; order Testudines; family Trionychidae; genus Rafetus; species Rafetus swinhoei. Next base: position 226,673,857 of record CM033424.1, read on the forward strand.
ATGCAAGTCATATCATGTATGATGCAATACCAGCTTCAGATTGCATCATTCATTGTTTTGCCTAAAAAGCAAGTACTGTCCAAACCCAGTCATAGATTTATTCATAGATCCAGTCAAAGATGTATTTTAGTCATTTCTGGTTTAAATTGAGATCCCTTCCCTTTATAACTCACTTATCCTCCGCCATTCCCAAGTCAAGGGTCGTATAGACTGACCCAATAGCATATCTTGAAAACTAGAGCCAATCAACAATTTTAAGCATCATTTTCGTTCTCAGTGACCCAGAATTAGTAAAGTTTGACTACATTTATTTCAGAAGCATTTTGGCTGTAGAGCAGTGTAATTAATCATTAAAAATGCAGTCAGTTTAGTCCTATAAGCCTCATTTAGAGCTAAATGTTGCTTCCGTTGAAGTCATTGGAATTTGAGAATGTTCAACACCTTATACTGAGTACTGAGACTTTAGTACTCATTTACAGGCAACTGGAAAAATACGATTGAGCTTTTGAAAGGAAAAAGACTTAACAACCCTATTCCCAGGATAAGATGATGATGGCAAGATTAAGCTGAAATTTAAATAAAAATAACCAGAATTCTGAATATAGCTTCCCTGTGTTCCTTTAGGTGTATCTGCTCAGCTGACAAGCACTCGTCTCCGTCGAAACACGTCTGTGGGCACCCCTTTTTGGATGGCTCCAGAGGTTAGACTACATTTGAAAACATTTGCATTTACATTTTTTTCCAGATTGCTTTTGACTGTCTCTGCTTCACTGTCTCTTCCTTTTTATTTTTGTAGTTTTAGAAAACTGAATGGAAATGTCAGTTGTGGAAACTTTTTACCCTGTAGTCTTAAATTGCTTGCATTTTCTTTTATCTGTTTTACTTTTATGCAGTGTTAATTCACATATGAGGGTAGAGCAAGAGGAGCTTCATAGATCACTTGTCGAAATGCTCTGGAGGAGAAAACATGTTCTGGAATCAGTTTCTTCCCAGGGGTAGAAAGAGCCCATGGTTATATTTTGACTTCAATCTTCTAATTTTAAATGCCAGTCCAGCAAGACTATTTTTAAAGTCAGCAACTGAGAACTGTGTGATCCTGTTTGAGTATTGTAGATTTTACAGCAAAAGAGAACTAAACAGGAGATTACTTTCTTGATCTTATGTATTTTATTTGTATATCTCACTGCTCAGGAGGTTTTTAGCACAACATGTTCATTAATAGCTACAAAAAAATGTGTGAATAAGTAAAAGTGCATTTGAAGCATAGTTGTAATTTTGATTATCCTTTAAATCTCAAGTAAGCATACAAACTGATATTATAAACTCCAATAGGACAAATTAAGATTGTTAAATAACCATATTCAATTATATGTTTGCAAGAAAATAAAAATGTTTGTTATATGCAATTACACTATTTATAGGGAAAAAAAACCTGTAGTTTGTTTGTTCAGCCCAGTAGCTAATTAGCTGAAATTTCACAACTCAGCTGTCACTTTCAAATTCATTTTATCTAATTAACAATTAAAGTTTTTAATTGGCACTTCTGAATGTGCTGTTAATGGTGGTCATCTTGTTGAGAAATTATCTCTGTGTGAAACTGGCAGAATGGGTCCCTACAGGGACAGGCTGTGAACCAAATTTTTCTTTGGTGCTGGTTTCATTGCAGAGGAAGAACAGTGTATTGCTCCTGGTGCCCTCACCAGCATAACCCACACAAGGGAGCAGAAACTTTACACGTTTGACTTTACTGAATATCCTCCAAATTCTTCCCTCTGGTGTAGGATATGGTTTGTTTCCCTTCTACACAAGAACACTGGGGTTCCACCCTCTCACCCCTCAGATTACCTGACCTCTGCATGGATTTGGGCATTTTCAGGAGACAAGTCATCCACACGGATACCCCTTGCCATAGCTCTCCTATTCTAAGCACACATCGTGCAGAAAATCCAGCTTCCAGGGATTCCCCTCATTGCAGCTGCCCAGGACCCTCCTTAAAAAGGGGTTCAGGATTGCAGAGGGGAAACACGCACTTTAATACAATCTTTGGTTTCCACTGCTTTCCCTCACAAGCCCTGGGGAGAAGATTCTAGAAAAGCCCAGTGGGCTTCCCGCTTCCATGGTGTGGTGGGAAGGGGATGCATGCTGCACAGGCAGAATCCTGCTCTTCCGTGGGATCAGGCTCTATGTGCAGATGCAGAGGGAAGCCTGAGACACTACTTGTTTGTTAATTTTAAAGAAGCTGTTTATAGTGTCCATGCTGTGACGTTGTTCTGTTTATTAATCAATACGCCCAAGATAGGAGTAATGGGTGCTGTTTTGTATTAAAATACTGGGACAGTCTTTAAGTTCCATTGAATTTGGGCAGCACATTTTATATTGTTTATTTTATTGTATATGTTAGGCTCGTAATAGATGTCTTCCTACAGGATGGGGGATCAGGCAGATATGGATACAATGTTGGTATATTTTTCTTCAAATATTTTTTATTGATTATAGGATAAACCCCACTCATTCCATGTTCACACCCTTTGGCTGTGTCTACACTACCAGGTTATTTCAAAATAAATTATTCTGCAAAAATAACTCTAGAAATAATTATTTTGAAATAAGCTTATTCCTCTTCACAAGCAGGAGTTATTATTTCGAAATAAAGGGCTTGGTAGTGTGGACACTCGCCTCGTTATTTTGAAACATGTCCTTTCATACTACATCACAGTCCAAAGGTCAGAATGAAATCCCATTGGCCAGTCCATATTCAGTCTGTTCACAAAGTGTGGGGAGATGGCATTACACACCTCTTCTTTTTCAAGGCTGTGGATCGATGTTTCACTCCAAATTTTAGATATGTCAGGCAATTGTTTATAGGCCAGATTGTCACATCATCAGTTCCATTTTTGTTTACTAAGCCTCCAGGCAAACAATTCTGGGGAATTCTTTCATAACTGCACAGCTGGTGTTATTCCCTTCTCTGTTAATACTTCATATTCCCCCAGGATATAAAAGTTGTTTTTGCACAGTCATTGACTGCTCATAACCTTGCTTCAGGTGCCAACACCCAGCTCCTATATTCATGCCAAGTACATAGCATTCATGATAGGTGTACATAGCCTATAATATATTACATCTTATATTACATGTACTATGTATCCCAACATACATGCATTCATTGGTGTTATCAAAGTTGCTTTTAAAAAAAATCAAAGAATTGAAACCAAGAGGGAAACTGTTTACAACCCTCTTTCACTAGATTGCCATCTCACCAGAGGCAGAAAGTATGGTTTTTTTCTGCAGTACTGAAATTGGGGGAAATAAGGCCTGTATTAACGCACAGGTGAGAGATTCCCAGTCTTAGGGGTTCAGTTCCTGTTGTCACTTCAGCTTTTGTTTACTTTTAAAAAAAGGAAATTTCTGGCCCTCACAGATATGAAGAAAACCAATGCACTATCTGCCTGCATCTGCAGACAGTCTGAAACAATGGTTCTCTCAGCTCTGGTTCTCTTCTCAGTGTGATGTTAACGCCAAGATCTATTGCTTTGGATAGCTCTGCCAACATCACCTGTGCAGATTACTCTATGCATGACAACGAGAGTACAATATAGTGCACCCAGTCCACCCAGCAACCCACCCAAGCAAGTATCCCAGCAGCCAGAATATGGGTTCTGAGGGATTCTTGCTGCCCTTGGCTCTCTGAGGGGAGCTAGGGGACCCTTGCTGTCATCTCTGCTGCTCCAAAAGGGAATCCTGCAGCCAGCCCTGAAAAGAAAACCTATATCTGTAGTGGGGAGGAGGTCCCTGCCTCTGCCATTCCACTTGGGTAAGGTAGGCCCAGAAGACAGAGCCACATTGGACTCAGTCTGCTGATACACTTATTAATACTCAGGCTCCAATGTGGTGCGGTGTGTATAAATAGCTAGGTAGGAGCTCTCCTTTCCTTCCCACACTCCAATTTATATAGCAAGAATGAAAAGCAGGGGTAGGTGTAACCATTAGTTGCCCTCTTTGATTTCAGCACCTCTTTTCTATAATATGACAGGCACCAGCAGGAGACTTGGATATGCTAAATGTAATTTAAACACTTAATTTTCAACAGATTTCTAGTTTATCTATTACAGCAAGAGTTTCTCACCATATGGCTGTTCAGATTGCTGTGCTTTTCAGTTGACATACTTATGAAAATGTTTGTAAATAAACAATATGAGCCCCCAGACTGTATTCCTCTAACAGGTAATTGCATGTGAGCAACAGCTGGATAGTTCGTATGATGCCAGATGTGATGCATGGTCATTGGGGATCACTGCCATAGAGCTAGGAGATGGAGATCCACCTCTTGCTGACTTGCATCCTATGAGAGCACTTTTCAAAATACCAAGGTAATGTCTTCCTTCCCTTATTTCTCACAGTATGGGTCTAATCCCCACCACTTTCTCATACTCCCTCTTACCAGATATGCGTACTTTTATGTCTAGAAATAGAATATTAAGGATGAATTCTGCCCAGGAAGGAATGCAGAAGGACGCTGTCCCACAATTGGTCCTGCACTCTGCCTCAAGCATATATGAGTCTCCAGGAGTGCAGGGCTGATTATGAGCACTGCACCTACCTTTGACAGACTTCAGCATGCATTCAATCTGCAGGGATAGTTTTGCTATTGTGGGCTTGAAGGGGCACAGGATTCTGTCAAGTGCTATGTGTGCTGCTACAAACAATGGTCCGAGCTTAGAATATCCACTTTGATTCCTACAAATAGGCCAGAACGACGTGTGGTTAATTTCTCTTCTCAGATGTCTTGTGAGGTTCCATCACACCCCCCTGCAATGTAATAATATTCCCCTGGTGACAAACAAACATTTTCTCACCCTCCCCCAAACATGACTACTGCCTGCTATACACAAGCGCTGCCTGCAGCCAGTACACCTCCTGAAAGTGCTTTCTTTGAGCTTTAAGACTGAAGCTCAAATGCCTTGTCCTCACACAGTATTCTGAGGAACTTGCAAATCAAAGAACCAAACATACTGAGCAACCTTCCCCCTCCTCTTGAGTGATTATAAAATCAAAGCCCACATCAAACTGTATTTGTTTACATTGAAATGGAGAAACACTTTGAGATGGGAGTCTTAGGAAAACAGGGTGGTACTTGATCTTAGTTGCATGCGAGCTGACACTTGATTGCCCTTTGATTTGTGTACTCTACAAGTTCCTCCTCCTCAAAGGAGAGGCAGCATTTCCTAGTGGCTATAGCAGTGTTTCATTAAAAACAGCTTCATTTGTATGTGATTTCTTTTTGCTTTATTGGGTGTGTCAAGTGGGAAATGTCCGATTTATTCCAAAGGAAAAAGACCAATTCAATACATTCTGAGCCAAATTCAAATCCATAGTAAGCAGTTGCAATTCCATTGAAGGTAAAGGAATGGTACCTATTTACACCAGGTCTGAACGAAATCCTTTTCCTGTCATTTGGTACCAAAGTGAATCACAAATAGATAATAAAAGTGTTCATTTATTTTGTTGCTTTGTTAATGAGCTGATTTAAAAGAAAAAATCTGAAGGAAGGAAGAGAGGGAGGGATCCTGTCACTGTATGCAAATAGTGAATCGTCTGGTCATTAGATTCATTTGCTTTTGTTGACATGCTTGAAAAATAGCAGCAACTCTTGGTTATATTTGGCAGATTTTCTTGATACACTGTTAGTTCTGTAAAGAAGGAAGTTAATGAAGTATTGTATTTTCCACACAATGCTCCTTTAACCAGTGGAAATCAATATTTTTTCAATAGCCATCCTAAAAGTCATTTCTCAGCCTGCCTTCTCATGCTGTTTTTGTGAAGTGTGCATATATTAACTTATTGTAATACTTACTGACTTTTGTAGAAATCCACCTCCCACATTACACCAACCGGAGCTGTGGTCATCTGAATTCAATGACTTTATTAACAAGTGAGTAATAATTGAGGCCATTAATTGAGACCCTTTTAACCAAATAAAATGTGTGCATAAATATTGTTGAAATATTACATCTTTGTATTCTGTTTGGAAATCTGTCACTACATGTGTTTTTTTCCCTTGTTACTCCACATTGTTTATTATAGTAGGTGTGCTTTGTATAAATTCCTCTTTTTATTTGTAAATATATAAGCAATATGGTTTTATATTAAGCTTCCTGCAAACTCAAACTTCGGGTGACAGTTCCAATATTAGCCTGATTCCTGTTTTAAAAATACATTATTAACATGAATCAGAGTGAATTTGATATCAATGTGATTTGCATCAGTTCTATAGGATTTCCAGTGTATATGGTTCATTATTTCAGACCATATGCTGTTCCCATCAGCTTAGTGGCTATTGTTGGTTCCTCAATTACATCCCTAAAACATATTCAGTGGAACTGTATCAATTTAACTACAAGTGTAATTGAGAATAGATGGAATATATTATAAAATGCTTCTTATAAAATGGCTAGGTTAAATGATTTAATCTGATGGATGGAGAGTAGAGCTATTTGGGAATCTTTTGCAAAACAGTATTTGGTGGAAAATGCGAATTCCACAAACTTTTCTGAGAAGGAATTTGCACTGGGGTGTCTCATGCATCAGGTAAGTGCCCTATCCATCCAGCTTATTGACTGTTCTGTATTTTGTGTGTTCTCTGTTTGTTTCTCCCCCTCTCTTCACCCCCTTCCTCAGTGTTTCATGAAAAAATTAACACTTCAGATTTATCACAATGTAAAATGGGAAAATTTTAAATTTTTTAAAAAATGTTCATGGGCTGGGAAAACCATTTCCTGCTCCACTCAGGTGGAGGAGTATCTGAACTTATGTAATTCTCTAGCAAGGAACTCCTATCCTGGGCTTATATAGCCTCTTAATTAACTAGATTGTTATGCCATATTAATACACTTTTTATTAAGCACATTTCTATAAAAAATACAAATTAAAAAAATGATCATAAGTTGCAGGTCAGTACAGTTCAGACGATGTCAACAGAGCTTCACCAGTTTTTATCAGCTAAGGATCTCCCTCATAAATGTTAAACTTGCTTATGACATTGTAGTTGATATGTACTAAATGATCATTTGTAAATTTCTTTTAAGCTTCATCTCCCCAATATATGTGTAAACTGAGGTGGTGGTTTTGGGTATATCCTGAAGTAACTGGATGCAGACCACAAACTTATTTCATGTGGTCACCAAAGCATAATGCTGTAATGAGTTACCATCTTCAAAAGGCCTGAGGTGAAATCCTGGCCACATGGAAGTCAACGGGAGATTTGAAGTGAATGGGGCCAGGATTTTGAACCAGTGACATAGGTGTAAAAGATGTTGTGACTCTTGTCTTTAATAATTGTTTTCAATATGATTGCAAGATTTCTGGGTTTATCCCATAATAATTTGAAAGTAAAATGTTCATCAAAGTTGTAGTGATCCTGAGAAGGAATCCATTAAGGGCTAACCCGGTCATCTTTGAAGGCTGTCATGGGAGCATGTCCATATATCTCTGCTGAGCAGGGTCTAACCCCGCTAGCTCTGTGTCCCTTCTTTGCAGAGGCCAGGGGCTGATGACTTGGCATAGCAGCAGATCCACTGAACCAATTTCCAAAGCTAGGAGGCTTTGCCACATAAGGATACGCAGGGAACATATCTAGAATTGGACTGTATGGCTTCACAAATCCTTCCCACCTCTCCCCAGGGGAAGCACATTGGTTCTGTTGCTGAAGTCACTTTTGAAAGCTTTGTAAAGAAAGTGGTGAACAGTGTGATTTATTTTTCCCTTAGAATTTGCTATTGAGAATAGAAATTCTATTCATAATGTATGGGGAATCCAATTTTCAAAAATAGGCACCAAACATTACATACTTCATCTGTATTTGAGCATTCAAGTCAGCATTAGGGGTGGATTCAAGCTCAAATATCAGGATCCAAATGTTCCTGAAGAAGATTTTATTTTTTACTCAAGAGGTAAACAACATATACATTCTCAGTTTACATATCCTTTTGAGTGTCCTATTGAACTACAGCAATGATATTATAACTAACATTCAATATTGTTTCTGTTTTTCTAGCAGTTTCTTTAATCTGCATGATGTTTGTGATTTAAAAAAATGGTATCCCAAATTCTACCAGAACTTCTGTATATCTGTTTATGGCTGGTGTGATTAAGATGAGCTTACTTTAATGAGACAGTACTGTAGGGCTATGGCTTAGGCATGAATGAATTCAAAATTGAACGTTATTGCCTTAACAATGTGAATAATCACCTGCTGTTTCTGCCAATGCAGGTGCTTGACTAAGGATTATGAGAAGCGCCCGACAATATCTGATCTTTTGCAGCACAACTTCATTAAGCAAATTGAGGGGAAGGAGAAAGCATTACAGAAGCAACTTATGGAATTTATTGATGTTCATCAACAAATGGGAGTCACTGAAAAGGCAAGGTACCCAAATTATTTCCTTTTCTGTGTGGTGTAAAAGATTAATTTGGAGGCAGTTGAAACTTTCACTTTTAAAAATCAATTAACATTAAGGATCCAATTCTGCAACATGCATGTAATTTCTGCACTGTCATGGTGGTGGTGGGGCCGGGGGGAAATTACAGCACAGATCGTCATATTTGACTTAGAGGGGTAGCCATGGTAGTTTGTATCTGTAAAAACAACAAGGAGTCCTATGGCAGTTTAAAGACTAACAGATTTATTTTGGCATAAGCTTTTGTGGGTCTAAACCACTTCGTCAGATGCATGGAGTGGAAATCACAGATGTGGATTTATGCTACAGCAGAGAAACTATAATTACTCATGGTCCCAGGCAGACTTGTGCATTCTGCACTAAAGCCCGTGCTGCGCAATAATTTCTCTGCTATTGGTAACCAGCTAGTTAGAGTAAAGCTAGCTTGGGTATGTCTGCATGTGCTGAAAACGCTCCATGCCCTCTCAATTACAGTGTAGACATACTCCCTTTCACACTGAGTACTTACACTGTAATTAATGGGATTACTTTTGGAGTCAGGTACTACTCAACATGAGAAAGTGTGACAGAATCAGGCCTTTAAGGTGCAAAAAAAGAAAATATTTTATTGCTAAAAATGTTCTTTTCTGTCTTACTAAGCAGCATATTTTCTTTCTTCTAATGGTATTTAGTAATATAAATTCTGCACCATTAAACACCAAGATTTTACTATTTTCATAAGTTCTGAAGCTGGTTTGGCTCAATGTTGCAATTTTTTTAAACAATAACTTCACCAAAGTAATGTACTAGATGTGAAATGCACCATTTGATTAGTATTGATGTATTTCTCTTGCTTTTCTCCTGTGTTTCAAGGTAAGGGATAATAGATTTTTTTAATGGAACATAAAATCTAAAAGACTTTTTTGACGTTATCAGTTGACAGTGTCATATTTCCCCATTTGAGCGGCAAAAAGAAATCTTATTAAAATCTGCCACATTTTCTCCTATTTATATTTACGCAAACTTAATATATATTGCAGTCTTCAGATCTTAGAGAATTTTTTGCTTTAGCATTTTCTAAAGCACTTACATCCTTTAAGTATTCTTAGACTAATGCTGTCTAAAATGATCTGTAAATGAGTGTGGATTATTAGTTTTTTGTCTTCTGGCTTTTCCGTAAAAAAAATAAAATAAAAATCACTCCTGGTCCTCATTTCAATTATATGCCAGATTGATACAATCTGAATGCCACAGATCTGCCATCTACTCTGATAACCCAGAGAGATTTGCGATTGAAATAAATTAATTTGGTGTCAGTATTTACCATTACAGCCGATGGAAAAGGCCCCATCTGAGAGGGAGCTAATTTTAAAGAATGTTTTAATTTACAAAACCCATTGTAAAAAAAAAAAAAGTAATGATGGCTGATAAATTTCAAAATTTCCAATGTCTCTATTAACTTTCAATGATACTTCGGCTAGTTAGTCATTTATGTGCTTTGGAAAATTGTATCCATCGTGTTTAACTCACTAGAAATACTGTATAAGAAAAATACACTGCTTGTTCAATTTTTTAATTCTTTAATTAGTGGCAAATGAATTTTCAAACTAACCTAGAAATCCAAACACTGCAAAATATTACAAGAAACACTTTATAAGACCCTTCTTCTCTAGACTGCTACAGACTGCTGGCACTAAACATTAAAAAGGCCGTAGAGCAGTTTTTAAACTAAGAGATGGGGGAATGCCGATTGGTGCGGAGATGCACATAAATCGGAGGGAGACTTCTCTTAGAGGAGAATCCATTGATAGAGATTCTCTAAGCTGTAGTCAGAAAGAGAGGAGGAGAGGGCAAACCATGGGCCAGAGCAGACAAACAACCGCATACAAAGGAATCCAATGCATCAGGGAAGGGCAGACAAATAAGCAGTGGCAAATTTTTAAAGTGCTTCTACACAAATGCTAGGAGTCTGACTAATAAGGTGGGTGAACTAGAGTACCTAGTATTAAATGAGGAGATTGACATAATAGGCATCACTGAAACCAGGTGGAATGAGGAAAATCTGTGGGACACAATCATACTGGGATATAAAATATATCGAAAGGATAGAGCAGGCCGGGTGGGTGGCGGAGTGGCACTGTATGTGAAAGATAATGTAGAATCAAATGAAATAAAAATATTAAGTGAATCAACATGTTCAATAGAATCGCTATGGATAGTAATTCCATGCTCCAATAATAAGAAATTAGCAGTAGGGATATATTACCGACCACCTGACCAGGACAGCGATACTGACATTGAAATGCTGAGGGAGATTAGAGAGGCTACCAAAATAAAGAACTCTATAATAATGGGGATTTTAATTACCCCATATTGACTGGATACATGTCACCTCAGGAAGAGAAGCGGAGATAAAATTTCTCAATGGCTTAAATGACTGCTTCTTGGAGCAGCTGGTGCAGGAACCCACAAGGGGAGAGGCAATTCTCGATTTAGTCCTGAGTGGAGCGCAGGATCAGGTCCAGGAAATAACCGTTACAGGACCGCTTGGGAATAGTGACCATAATATAATAACATTCAACATTCCTGTGGTGGGAAGAACACTCAGCAGTCCAGCACCCTGGCATTTAATTTCAAAAAGGGAATTACACAAAATGAGGAGGTTAGTTAAACAGAAATTAAAAGGCACAGTGACTAGAGCCAAATCCCTGCAAGCTGCATGGAAACTTTTTAAAGACACCATAATAGAGGCCCAACTTAAATGTATACCCCAAATTAAAAAACATAGCAAGAGACCTGAAAAAGAGTCACCGTGGCTTAACCACCATGTAAAAGAAGCAGTGAGGGACAAAAAGGCATCTTTTAAGAAGTGGAAGTCCTATCCTAGTGAGATAAATAGAAAGGAACATAAACACTGTCAAATCAAGTGTAAAAATGTAATAAGAAAAGCAAAACAAGATTTTGAGGAACAGCTAGCCAAAAACTCAAAAAGAAATAACAAAATGTTTTTTTAAGTACATTAGAAGCAGGAAGCCTGCTAAAAAACCTGTGGGTCCCCTAGACGATCGAACTATAAAAGGCGCAATCAAGGACGATAAAGCCATTGTGGAGAAACTAAATGATTTCTTTGCTTCAGTCTTGACGGCTGAGGACGTTGGGGAGATTCCCATATCTGCACCGTCCTTTGTGGGTGATGAATCTGAGGAACTGTCCCGGATTGAAGTGTCTTTAGAGGAGGTTTTGGAACAAATAGAAAAACTTAATGTTAACAAATCTCCGGGACCGGATGGCATTCATCCAAGGGTTCTAAAAGAACTCAAATGGGAAATTGCTGAACTATTATCTGTGGTTTGTAACCTATCCCTTAAATCGGCTTCCGTACCTAATGACTGGAAGGTAGCCACCGTGACACCAATATTTTAAAAGGGCTCTAGAGGCGATCCGGGCAATTACAGACCGATAAGTCTAACTTCAGTACCGGGCAAATTAGTTGAAACAATAGTAAAGAATAAAATTGTGAAGTATGTAGAAGAACATAATTTGTTGGACAAAAGTCAACATGGTTTCTGTAAAGGGAAATCCTGTCTTACTAATCTATTAGAGTTCTTTGAAGGGGTTAACAAACATGCGGACAAGGGGGATCCAGTAGATATAGTATACTTAGATTTTCAGAAAGCCTTTGACAAGGTCCCTCACCAAAGGCTCTTGTGTAAATTACATGGCCATGGGATAAGAGGGAAGGTCCTTTCTTGGATTGAGAACTGGTTAAAAGACAGGAAACAAAGGGTAGGAATAAATGGTAAATATTCAGAATGGAGAGGGGTAACTAGTGGTGTCCCCAAGGGTCAGTCCTAGGGACCAATCCTTTTCAACTTATTCATAAATGATCTGGAGAAAGGGGTAAGCAGTGAGGTGGTAAAGTTTGCAGATGATACCAAACTGTTTAGGTTAGTCAAGACAGAAGCAGACTGTGAGGGACTCCAAGAAGATCTCACCAAACTGAGTGATTGGGCAACACAATGGCAAATGAAATTTAATGTGGATAAGTGTAAAGTAATGCACATCGGGAAAAATAACCCCAACTATACGTACACAGTATGATGGGGGCTAATTTGGCTACGACAAATCAGGAAAGAGATCTTGGAGTTATCGTGACAGTTCTCTGAAAACTTCCACACAGTGTGCAGCGGGTCAAAAGGCAAATAGGATGCTAGGAATTATTAAGAAAGGGATAGAAAATAAGACCCAGAATATCTTACTGCCCCTGTATAAAACTATGGTACGCCCACAGCTTGAATACTGTGTACAGATGTGGTCTCTCACCTCAAAAAGATATTTTGGCCTTGGAAAGGGTTCAGAAAAGGGCAACTAAAATGATTAGGGGTTTGGAACGGGTCCCATATGAAGAGAGGTTAAAGCGACTGGGACTTTTCAGTTTAGAAAAGAGGAGACTGAGGGGATATGATAGAGGTGTATAAAATCATGAGTGGTGTGGAGAGGCGGATAAAGAAAAGTTATTTATTAGTTCCTAAATAGAAGAACTAGAGGACACCAAATGAAATTAATGGGTAGCAGGTTTAAAACTAATAAAAGAAAGTTCTTCTTCACACAGCGTGTAGTCAGCCTGTGGAACTCCTTGCCAGAGGAGGCTGTGAAGGCTAGGACTATAATAGAGTTTAAAGAGAAGCTAGATAATTTCATGGAGATTAGGTCCATAAAAGGCTATTAGCCAGGGGATAAAATGGTGTCCTTGGCCTCTGTTTGTCAGAGGCTGGAGAGGGATGGCAGGAGACAAATCGATTGATCATTGTCTTCGGTCCACCCTCTCTGGGACACCTGGTGCTGGCCACTGTCGGCAGACAGGATACTGGGCTAGATGGACCTTTGGTCTGACCCAGTACGGCCATTCTTATGTTCTTATGTTCTTATGACTGCTGACATGAAGAAAATGCCTTTTCCTATCCTCTTCTTGTTCTTATGTGTAGTAATCAAATGGCACGTTGAAGGGGTTTTCCATTGGAGCATTCTCTGGTAGGGTTAGCTTGTCTCTTTGGGTATGTCTACACTACAGAGTTTTGTAGAAAAATGGCTGTTTTTCCGACACAATTTGAATTACGTCCACACTGCAATTGCGTTCTTTCGAAAGAAAATAGAAAGAACAGAGAGGTTTTTCCGGCATTGGCAATCCTCTTTCTATGAAGGAAGAAGCCTTTTTCCAAAAGAGCTCTTTCGGAAAAAGGTGTCTGTGGACGGGGAGAAGGGTTTTATTTCAAAAGAAGAGGCCTTCAGGAAATAACACAGGTGCCTTCCATCCACAGTAATCACACCTCTATAGTTCCTATCTCCTGGCCCCTCTTAAAGCTGCAGGCACACTGGACAAGCCTGCAGTCTAGATGTAGCCTTTGTGTGACCCAACCCATGAGGAACTGTATTGCTGGGTAAGCAGGCTGCCTGAGCTTTTGCAGTTGATCAAATTTGATTTCACAAATTCAAAATTTTACCAGACAGGACACAGTATTTTTTCTCAGATATTTATGGTTTGCTCTACACACATAGTTGACCATGTTTAACTAAAAGGGTGATTTTAAATTGATTTAGTTTGACTTGGTCTGGAGGGGCACCATTTTTTTCAGTTTAATAATTTAAACAATATAAATCATGTTGAAACTGAAATTAGTATCACCAGGGCGTTAATACAAATTTAACTAAATCCCTTTTAAGCTGATTTAAGCTAACCTGGTGCAAGTTGATTACATGAACAAGTTATATGTCTGCAAGCATGAGTCTAATTCAGCATTTACTGTACTTATTATTACTTCAACTCTGGTTTACTGCCTTGTTCTTTCATAGATAACATTTGCTGGAGGATTGCCTTCCTGTAGGAGTGCAAATATTATCATTAGATTTGCCTTCTATTACAGTTTTTTTAAAATCCTCACTTTAACATCTGCTATTATCACTGTAGAACCAATAAAAGCAGTGATTATTTTCCGATAATTTGAATTGTGATTAAAAAAGATACTCATAATTTCAAGTATGTCACTAGAAGAAATTAGAATTCCAATACTGTAAATAAGTTAATATAGGGCAGTGTTTATTATCTTATTGTTCTGTAGCAAGATTGTGCATAATTTGTGCCACTTAGTTAATCTCTTCAGTGCCTTAGCACATATGTCCCCATTCTGCAATCAGATCCATGTCTACTGACTTTTGACCCAAGAATCCTAAAGGGTGTCAATGGAATTCCACATGAGTGTGAAGTTCACCACATGGATTAGATTGCAGGATGAGCAAGGTAATAGATTTTCATTCAGTGAAGAGAAAATGTGTGTGTGTGTGAATGCATGAAAGGGGGAGGGAGAAGGAGTGAAAGTGCATGCCATACTAACAAAAAAAGGTGGGTACCATAGAGTTTCAGATTGAAAGTGTCTTTCGGTGGAATCCAACTAACTTACCTCCCACTGAGTATTACACTTTCTTTAAAAAAATTCGGTATTTAAATCAAAACGTAGCCTGGAAATGAATAGTTAAGGGATTGAGCCATTTCTCCTTGCCATGTGTTATAATCCTTCATCACTCAACATCATCCCTCCTGATTTACATATAACCCTTGCCCAAACTTAACTTGACCTATTGTATTTATTCTCTAATGGGAACATGTTGCTGAATGCATACTGTTAATTTTATATATTGCTTGTTAAGTCTGTAGTAAAGATTCCAAAAGGAACATAGTGCCAGGGCTTGGTAAGAAATGTCACATGCCAAACAGTTTTCTCATAAAGCCAGATCCTGAGATCCAGTCTTTTTTGCACCTGGGTCTGCTTAAGAAAGATGACACACTCTCCTGGCATAATGTGGAGCCACCTCAAAGCCTCTCTATATCGGACTGGAGGTTCCTGGCCAGCAGGGGATGTCTTAGCATTCAAGAATCATTAAGGAATGGTGACATCCCAATATGCCTCTTTTTGGGGTGGCGGACATGGGGTTGTTATAGGAGGCATTACAGTAGCTGTGTGCCTCTGGAATATCTTTTTTACTCTTTAAGCAGAATGCTGTAAAAGTGTGGCAGAAACAACACACTTGTGTTTTGTGTTCATGGAACAGGAGACTATTTCTGTGGCTGAGACTGAAATGACTAATCTGTTTAATTGCATAGCATTAGGCTTATGTAGGTGTCCTCTGAATGCAGAGTTGGCAAGCTGGTATTTATAACAGTATTAACAATATTGTGTAGCATCTAATATATGTATTTTGACAGCTGTGAGATTCAGAGGGCATGTTAGTATTAGATGGCTCAGTTTAAAGCCCACTGAAGCCTCTAAGGGCACATCTACACAGCATGTCAGTTGCGTAGCTTAAGTCGAAATATCTTATTTCAGTACTGTCTACCCAGCAGGAAGTCCTAGGTAGACAATCTTCTCTGACTTCCCTTACTCCTCGTAAAATGAGGGTTACAGGAGTCAGAGTAAGAAGTCCTCCAGCTCAACATTATTTTGACATTATGTTGAAATAACTGCTTGTAGTGTAGATGTGGACTATGTTATTTCGAAATAATGTCAGTTATTCCAAAATAACAATTCTGTGTAGCCGTACCCTAAGAGTCTTTGAATCAGGTCTGTAGCATAAAATTGGGTTGTCCGTGGCATTACTTACGAGTAGCGAAGCCAGGAGTACATTTTGCAAAGCATCCCAACTGAGTGCCAGTCACAGCTTTACATTACACTGCCCAGTCATGGAAAGCTTGCATTTCTAGCCCTGCAATGCTGCAAGATATATTGAACTTTGTAAGGTAAGGTACTAAAAGCAAAGAGGTTTTCTTATTTTAGACTTTTTCTTCTTACTTTAAATGGACAATGTTGCATATTTGGGCCCCAATCCTGCAAAGTAGATCCATGCAGGTGGACCCTGAACATACAGAGTCCAGTCGGAAGTCAGGAGGGTTCCACATGTGTGGACAAGCTTGCAGGATTAAGGCCTTGGTCTTCAGCAAGTTCAGAGTCATTGTTTTTGTCATGAGCATGACCTGTAAGGTACAGTGAACATTACTGAAATTCTTTGCTGGTGCAGCATGCTCTATTACAATACAACGAAGCAAGACAGTGTATTAGAACGTGGATTATATTGATTCGATGTAGCAGATCAAGGTATAACCATAAGGAGTTTTGCAATTATTTTAATTACTGAACCCATCATTTAAATTACCTAGCTACATTCCTGCATTTATATTATAGGAGTAAAAAATGAAATCCCTACACAACTTAATATATTAGAAATCAACACCATAAGGTGTACATAATGGCTATTCAGAAAGAATGCTTCTGAAAGGCTAAATGAGAAAAATGTGTATTTCATGGAAAATGTGTGTTTCAAAGGTGGTAGCTATACTGTGAAGCAGAAGGTATTGTCTTTGAGGTAACCTTCAAACTGCAGCTTTTATGTCTGACAGTCATGCTTGTAATGCTTTTATCTTTGCCTGATCATGTGTCTTAATCTTGACTGCTTTCACATTTATAGTTATAATCGCTGCAGAAATATGCAAAGATTAGCTCAACAAGCAATTCCAGGAAATAGTGAGTCATTTCAGCGTGTTATACATGGTATCTAATCAGCGTTTCCCTTCACACCGAGAACTCGTAGCAAAGCCAGTGTTATCATTTATTCTTTGATTGGATCCTTTCTTGATCTTCACAATAACTTCCCTGAGCATTTTGGATGTACAGGAAATCAGGTTTGGGGCCATCACTGTTGCCCATATTTATGTCAAAATCAAAATTCACACTGAACACAAAGGGATTGCGCTGAAATCTAATGATAAGCTGTTAAAGGGCTGCCCTTCAAGAGCATTTAGAAACTTCAGCTAGTACAGAATATGGCTTCCCATTTATTCAGCAGTGGTAGCTACAGAGAGTATATTACAGCTGTCCTCCAAAGTCTGCTCTGGCATTCAATTGATTTCTAGTATAGATTTAATACTGAGACTTGTAAGTGTGTGGATTGCTTCCAGGGTGCTCAGAGACTTTCCTTTTGTCTACAGATCATCATGGCAATTGAGATCAGCTGGGGTACAATTGCTAACAACCCCTAGATTTCACCTTTGGTAACCTAGAGTGTGGGAGCCTTCAATGGAGAAACCGCCACTCTGTCGTTCACTCCCCTTCTTGGTTGAACAAATCCCCTGTTTGTTGGGCTTGTAGGTATGGGAGAGAGGATGACTAAGTGGGTCAGGAACTATCTTGACATTTGAAAGACCCAGGTTCAATTCCTTACTATGCCACAGAATGTGTCCCATTCGGAAGTCTCTGAGTCTCTGTTCCACAGGGGGAAAATGGTGCTGCTTTACCTCACTGGAGTGTTATGCGGACAAATGCATTAAAAATTGGGCTGGGATTCTATGGTAGGGGGAGCCTTTGATTAAAGGGAATCTGTATGCTCAGTCTTTCCCCGAAGGTGGAGGATACAGGTGCTGAAGAGGCTGGCTTTAGTTCACATTGGATAGCGTGTTTATTCCCTTGCTCTGTGTGCGTTCATGTCCCAAGAACCACCTGCTGAGCCTGTATTATGAAATAAAAGGGACTTCTTGGACAAGCATTATAAATAACCTAGTATTAGGGCTCCCAGTAGCTGCAGCCATATGGTATCGCCTCTGTCCTCTGTGAAATATAAGAAAACACTGAAGTTTATTGCAGGCACTGGGGTAGCGAGCATGGAGTTCTGTAATGGATATGTGGGTTTTCAGCACTCTCATTGCCTGTCCATAGGAAGGCAGTTATGCTGCTGTTGCATGAGTCTGTGTGTCCAAACCACACGTGGCCAGTTTCTCAATGCACTGCGCTATTCAGGATGGCGTTACAGCCTCCTTGTGCTATCACACTGGCTACCTCCAGGACTGTGAGTGACTGACCTTTGTGTAGGTTTCAGGGACGCTCAAGGAGACTCTTATCCTCCCCATCCTCTGCTGTATGGCCATCATTAAGTTTCCACCATCCGTTCATAGGACACATTTTTCTCTAGGAGGCAGGACTGTGATCCCTAGGCTCCTGCCACCCCTGTCTGTGGAACAGGCCAAGGCACTGCAAGAGAGAATGGTGTATTCCTTAAATCCTTTCTAACCACTTCTCCATACTAGCATCACCCCCATGCCTACTCCTCCTTCCACCTGGGTCCCACTTAGTGCTTGCATCACAGGTTCCTGGACCTTACTAGCACCACTCTTTATGTAGGGCTGTGCATACACAAAGTGTGACCGACTCAGATAAGAGCCCACCATGTAGTGCTGTGTTGCACAATAGGACTGAAAATTAAGAGAAATGTGCATTAATATTGACTACGTGTTAGTCTTTTTCCGTTTGCATTATGTGGCCCGTGTGACAACAGACAGAAAAAAAGAAGCCCCAGTGGTGACTTTTATGAACAGGTTTCAGTGTTTATGCTGCCTATTAGTACATTTTGCTTTAGTTATAATTTGTTAGCTGCTCAGAGGCCTGCAAGTGTGAAAATCTTTGGGGAAACGTATATTTTTTATTATTTCAGTGTCTTCTTTATACCTTTATATTAGTTCCAGAACTTTTTTAGTATTTTAAAATTCTTTACTAGCCTTTTGAGTTTTCCACACTAAGGTATTTTACTTTGTTTATGTTTCCCTCTCATAAATGGTGGAGAAATTCAACAGGACATAATAATCACACTATTGTTACACTATTTTGGAACCATTAGAAATCACTTAAATACATTTTGACATTTTTTTAAAGAAAAAAACTCCAGTGGCCTCATTTTGTTTTCATTCAGTCTTGAAGGCAGGGCAGGGGAAAGAAGAAAAACAATGCTGCCTTGACTCATTTTCTTCTCCATACTGGGTTAATGTTTCTCTCCTTTAGATTCTTAAATTGATTGTTGAACATTGGTGTGGGATTTAATGCCTACAACAAACAGTTTATCTGAACTGAACATTATGAATCAGAATAACTAGGTTCCTGTGTCCATGTGCACAATAACAAAAAATCAGCACTGATGTGTCTGGAAGGATTTTTTTTTATGTGGCTGGAGTCTGAGGAAGTGAAGCTGTGTAACTGCCCTTGAGGGATGTTTGTGCCCTTTGACAGAAAAACAGGAAAATATTTTGTATTCTTCAAATCTGTGTCTCTGGTATATATAGGAAATTAACAGAATAATGTGGTTTAACAAGCTATGCAATTCTTGGAATGTCAGCCAAACAAATCGTGGGAATCTGTGGGTTTCCCTCTTCCTTTTTTATATACATTAACCATCCATTAGTGTGGCAAGGATAAAGACCAAATTTCCAAAAATAAAATCAGATAAAAATGTTGAGGGGGAAGATGTACAATTTTTTGAGGGGAAGGGGGATTTGCCTCCTACAGCGATGCATTTGTTAACCTGCTAGGGTGAATGAAATACAGTGCTGGAAACAAATCCAGAGGTACAGCAGGCTCTTTAATATTCAGTAAGATTTTTTTTTTAAACCCTGTTACATGCAGTGGGTGATAGTCACACCAGAAATGGAAAACATGACTTGACATAAGGTTTTGTTTTGGATGATCCTCAGGCGATAGGAAAAAATAGAACATATAGTTTAATAAAACACTGTCAGTTGCCTTATATTTTTTTTGTGTGCATTTGCAGTCTTCATCAAAGTCACAGAGATGTCAGATATGTACTCTAAAGCACAAAATGACCTTCATGTAGCTGCTTTGCTTTCGTTACAGCAAAGCATAGTTTGCCCCATTAAAGCACTTTCTGTATTTGAATCTGTTAAGAATGAAGGAGGTACATAAACACAAGTGTCGTGTAGAATAGGGGTAATTATATGAAACCTGTTGTTACTGTTATTAATTACAGATTTTTGCCCCTGAATGCAATAACATCCTGTAGATAATCCAAAAACAAAGTCAAGGATCAACAGACATTGGAATGAAGGGCGTTGTAATTAAGAGTTAATATTTTCACATAATATTCAGTATAACAGGACCCCAAACTGTCTTCATAATATTATCATAGAAGAGCATATATGATTAGTGCAATTGTTACTGCACAAGAATCTCCAAGAAGAGGATTGTCTGGCAGAAAATATCCATTCCATTAGAAGTGTAGTTATAGCTTCAGATTGATCATCTGGGTGCTGCATGCTGTTATTCCAACATGTTTTCTGCATCAGAGTTTTAAATGCAGCTAAAAAATCATGAGCCATTTTGTACCCTACTATGGTGAAATCTTCAGGACAGTTACAAAGGACTCAGGAAACTCATGACTTTCCTATGCTGCTGTGGCTCACTATTGACAGTTTGATGGTGGCCCACAGGGTTCTGAATATCACAAATTGGACTTTTTCCACCCTCCAAAGGAGTAGCATAAAACCTGTGTTCACTGTGATACTCACTGTACTTCCTGGAGTTATCCCCTAGAACACTGACTTCTCCACAGGGCTGGACTTTTAATAGTGCAGTCCGGCTCAAAGCATGGAGGACTTTGAACGTTTCAGTTAAATATACAGTGATTTTCCCTTGTGCTCAAAAGCATGCAAATGTTGTAATTGTGGCTGGCTTCTGCACAAGATGGAAAAGCTGCTTGCCTTCCCACTAGACTTTGTGCTAGCACCAGGGTTGCTTATGCGCTCGCCCTCAGAAAATAGTCATTATGCTCAATTGAACTTCAGCATAATGCTAAATGAAATGTGTACACGCATGCAGAGTGAGTTTGTGACTTGCATGCTGAATAGCCCTGAGAGACTGTATAAAGTGCCATCTCCAGGGATTTATAAGCTGCTGTGGACAAGCACCAGTGCACTCTGCTAGATACTATGCTAGACCGGTTCTTGGATGTACCAGTTCCTTCTGCCAGAGGCATGTGAAAGGTTTGGGTTGAAGCTCGTGTATCTTAAGAGGTCAGGTTGCCCAAATGTTTCTCATTGAGCTGTGTGAAAAGATTTATCACATCCTGAGCCCCTTTGGCTTTGGCTTCTAGCAAAAAACACAGATACCAATTCCAGATCTAGGAAGTTGCACAGACCCCGCATAATGCAGTTTGCTTACTTCCCCTCAACGATCTTCACTAACGATCTTGCCCCAGATTTTTAGACTCCCCGTTAATGGCATCATTGCTAAGTGGATGTCTGACTTCCCACTTCTGTCATGGACAGACACTTCACTGCATCCACACACCATTCCTCCATCTTTGGACAAGCTGCCGAGTAAGTTCCTGTCTCCTTAAGTACACTTCAACATCAGAGTAAATGAAAGGTTTTCCTTCAGCTTTTCTAGGACTGAGATGATTACTGATTCAAGACACTCTCCATTTTATCTCTGCTTCACAGCTGACACACCCCAGAACAATTTGTGTTTTCCCTTTCTCCATGCTGTATGAAAGAGTGAGATCAGAAAATCTGATGCAATCCAAAGCAATTTGCCGCTGCTGCCGCCCTCTAAGACAACAGGACCCCACTAAGGAATACCAAAAAAACATGAAAAAGCTGCTCATGAAACTCCCTGATGTTACTCAGGAACAAATTTACACTAACACCCCCCCTAATCCCCGACCAGGAACTTTCTATCTACTACCCAAAATACACAAACCTGGTAATCCCGGATGGCCCATCATCTCCAGCATTGGCACACTTACCACAGGATTATCTGGCTATATCGACTCCCTCCTCAGACCCTATGCTACCAGCACTCTTAGCTACCTCCGCAACACCACTGACTTCCTGACGAAACTCCAAAACATCAGTAATTTCCTGAAAATACCATCCTAGCCACCACGGATGTAGAAGTCCTTTACACCAACATCCCACACACAGACAGATTACAGGCCATCAAGAACACCATCCCCGATAACAACACTGCACACCTGATTACAGAGCTCTGTGACTTTGTACTCACCCACAATTACTTCCAATTCAGAGACAATTTCTATCTCCAAGTCAGCCGCACAGCCATGGGCACTCGCATGGCACCACAATATGCCAACATCTTTATGGCTGACCTTGAACAACGTTTCCTCAGCTCTTGCCCCCTAACAACCTAACTTTACTTATGCTACATCGATGACATCTTCATCATATGGACCCAGGAAAAAGAGACTCTTGAAGAATTCCACAAGGATTTCAACAACTTCCACCCTACTATCAACCCCAGCCTGGACCAGTCCAAACGAGAAATCCACTTCCTGGACACTACAGTACTGTTAAATAATGGGCAAATTTCCACCACCCTATATCGGAAACCCACCGACCGCTACACTTACCTTCATGCTTCCAGCTTCCATCCCAGACACATTTTTCAGTCGATTGTATACAGCCAAGCCCTACGATACAACCAGATTTGCTCCGACCCCACAGACAGAGACAATCACCTACCGGATCTTTACAGAGCATTCCTAAAACTGAAATACCCACCTGGAGAAGTGAAAAAGCAAATTGACAGAGCCAAAAAAGTACCCAGACATGAACTACTTCAAGACAGACCCAAAAGAGAAAATAACAGAACTCCTCTTGTTACCTACAGTCCACAACTCAGACCCCTCCAACGCATTATACACAACCTACAACCCATCTTGGAAAATGATCCCTCACTCTCAGAGGCCTTGGAAGAAAAACCTATTCTTGCTTACAGACAACCCTCTAACCTGAAACGTATTCTTTCTGGTAACCATACCACATAACCACATCATAAGCCTCGAGGAACACAGCCATGCAACCAAAAGAGATGCCAACTCTGCCCACATATCTATACTGGTGAATTCATCACTGGAGCAAACAACATTAGCCACAAAATCAAAAGGTCATTTGACTGCACATCCAGTAATTTGATCTATGCCATCAAATGCCTGCAGTGCCTCACTGCTATATATATTGGACAAACTGGACAGTCTCTGCAGGAAAGAATCAATGGACACAAATCAGATATACGTAAAGGAAACATACAGAAACCTATTGGGGAACATTTTAACCTTCCAAATCATACTATGACAGATCTCTAAGTAGCTGTCTTGTCACAAGCCAGCTCTACAAGCCAGATCCACAGGGAAGCCTTGGAATTACAGTTCATCTGCAAATTCAATTCACATGCTAATGGACTCAATCGTGATGAAGGTTGGTTGGGACACTACCAATTTAACAACCATTGAAGGTGATAATAGCTCTCTGAGTAGTATCCTTCCTGACATGGGAATCTATCTATTGACTTTGATTTTTATCTGCTTTGGTTTAAGTACCCATTCTCCAGATACTTACTGATGCTCTGTCTCACACCCCTCTCCCTTTTTCTCTCCCCCCCCTTCCCTCTCCTATTTATTTCAAGTGTTCACATCCCAAACTCATAACTCCAGTCATCTGAAGAAGTGGGCTGTGCCCACGAAAGCTCATGATACCATCTACATGTTTTGTTAGTCTATAAAGGGCTACCAGACCATTTTTTGTTTTTTTCTGTAGCAGACTAACTCAGCTACCCCCTGAAGCATTTAAACTCAGTTCAGTCTGTAGTCTTCTGCTGTTATACTTTAGAATTCCCATTCATTGATCTTCTCTCTTTGTGGCATGTATACCCAATCTGAATCATGATTCTTGCATACTCTGTTGACTCCCTCATTATAAATCTACACATCTACATGTGTTTGGATTCCATTCCAGTTTCCTTAATGTGCCATTTTCATAGTGTGTGAGATCCATTCATTTGTGGCTTTTCTTTAATATTTTTGCAATGCTGTGTAGATTTCTATTCTATTTAAAAATAAAAAAAACCTCGTACGATTACTAAATTAACAGTTAGTCATGCTTGTAAGAAAGGGCAGTTTTGAAATATTCTGTCCTTTGTATTGCCTTTTGCATATAGTCCAAGAAAAATCTGTTGACGGTACATTTTTTAGGAAAAGGACTGTGTCTGCTACATCAGTGTTTAAACAGCATTTCATTCAGTGTGGGCTTTCTCCCAATCAGTACTTCTAGGCACTACCATAAACTAAATATTAACTAATTATAAGTCACCGATTTTTTTTTAAATACTTCTTTCTGGAGGCTTTATTTGTGATTGTTCTTGCAGTACTATTCAGTCATATAATCCCAGATTTGTACTGATCTGAGTAATTTTTCCTTTTTTCTAGGCTGCTGCCAGGACACAGCTACTATAGGTAGTATAAGTTTATTACCTTTCTTTACAGCTTGGCTCCAGTCCTAACACTGATGGCTCACAAATAGATTATTATGCTTATGTTGAGCTCTGTGAAGCTCCACACAGGCCCAGCACGTGCTATCAATTGCAGGAGAAAAGCCTTTGTTTTTGATTAGTGGTACCTTGGGGATACTGAGTTTAAAAGCTATATTTTGCCCTGCTATTTTGATAATTTGAATTCAATATATCTGAATGTTTGAACATCTTTAAGGGAGTTTCTCTCAACATATCTGCACCTTGAAAATGCACAGTGTTTTCTTACATCAGGAAAGTGTATGTCTCTTCCTTTTTAGATTTGAGCGTATACATACTAAGAAAGGGGACTACAGCAAGTCACTAGCATCATACCAGGAGGAGGTAGATGATTTAGCAACCTTGGAAGTACTGGATGAGGTAATATATTTAATTTATTAAATTTTCTTGGAAAATGGTGTTCAGATAAAAGCCAAAAGAGAGTGCTATATTTTTAGATTAACCAACCTGTTTTTTTGATGAGCCTACATTCCCACACTTTAATTTCACAGGAGTCCATGGTACTTTACAAAGTCCTGCTCTATCGTAGAATGTGAGATGAGATTTGTTGTGTCTGGAGTCGTGCCATCTTAATGCCAAAATATCCTTCAGGGCAAGATCAGGAGTGGGTATAAATTGGCATAGCACCTCTGACTACAATGAAGCCATGCCAGTTTACTCCAGCCAAGCATCTGGTCCATGATGATGGCTTAACTTTAAGACAGGACACCTTTAGATATAACATATCTATTTCCAGCTTCATTGGGAGTTATCCCAGCTTACTAGCAGCACTTCATCATAGGCCAGATTTTTAGCTGGC
This sequence comes from Rafetus swinhoei, assembly GCA_019425775.1. Lineage (NCBI taxonomy): Eukaryota > Metazoa > Chordata > Testudines > Trionychidae > Rafetus > Rafetus swinhoei. Next base: position 226,699,299 of record CM033424.1, read on the forward strand.
ATAGTAGCATCATTGAAGTCTTTGGTGCTGTGCTGGATTACACCAGCTCAGGATCTGGACACGTAAGTGCGTCTTTTGCAGCATTTTAGATACTTAAAATAGTCTTGTTCACCCAGGTTTGAAAAGTGGATTGTTATTGTGATGGGCAACGTGAAGGGAGAAGAGTGCTGTGACCAACCAATCTGCTTTTAAAGCTCCTGACATGCTACTTAACAATATCCCTGTTGCGAACCATTATTTCCCTGCATTTTATGTATCTCCTTTTTGCTAGAGAATGCAATAATAGGGCTTAAATCTCCTCTTCCTCTAACTTGACAATAGGACAACTCCATTTTCATCAGTGGAGTTACCTCAGATTTACCCTAGTGTATATGGGAAAGAGAATAATCAGGCCACAACGCTCTGTCCGCAATTCAGAGGCGATGAATGGATGTGGGTGAAATGCCAGTGTTGCTCTGCTGAATAGTTCAGGGACTGTTATACATGAGAATAAAATTCATAATCCCCATCTACAAATTAAACTTCACTGACATATCTACTATTAGAGAGCCCTGTACTTGGATCTGCTGTAGACATACTGTGAGTACTGCATAATGATAGTGCTGTACGTCTCTAAAGCACTGTGCAAAGATTAGCTAATTAATAGTACAGTAGCTAAGCTAATCAAGGCTATTCATCTAATGTGTAGGACTCACATCCAAATATTTATTTATATCCAGAATAACCATATGCTGTTTGCCAAGGAGTACATTCAGTGAAAGCCATGTCATGATCATAAAGGGAGATAATATTCAGTATATTGAAAGGCATGGCTCAAAACAAGAGAGAGGATAGTTTTTCAAGCCTATGAAATGATTTCATCATGTCTTTTCTGTGAGAATAAGTGTTACCATCTCAATTGCAGTTTCTTGAGTTTCCCCTATTTTTTTTCTTCTTTCAAATACAGACAGTTCAATTCTCAATTGTATCAGATTTACACTCAGCACAATTTGGGGAGATGGTGACCCTAAGAAACCTGTTCACTTCTGATGCTGCGGATTGAAACATCATCCTGTGTAACTTAGACTACACCTACACTGCACAGTTATTTCGGAATAAGCTATTCCTGAATAGTTATTCTAAAATAGTTTATTTAGAAAAAGAACGACTACACTGCACGGAAGTCTCAAAGTTAGTCTGAGGCAGGCTTCCCTAATGTAGACATGCTATCTCAATTTAGAGCCCCAGGAGGACTAACTTAGGCCCTGGTTAGGGGCTATTTTGAAATAGAAGTAGAGCATCTACACATGCCTTATTTTGAAATAGCTATTTCAGAATAGGCGATATTCTTCATAGAATGAGGTTTTCAGAAGTTGGAATAAGCCGTTATTCTGAAATAACTTAGCTGTGTAGACACACCTTTAGAGTAGCTTCAAGGCTGCTCTAAATTACCCCAGGCTACAGCCAACTATTGCCTCAATTAGGGATTTGACAGAGCACCCTTGTTTGCCTCTTTTTCTGCTTCCTCTATAGAAAAGAGGGGTGGGACAAGTGGCTTACCTTTTCTGTGATGGGAGAAATCAGCTTCCAGTTTAGGGCAACTTTCTGGTTGCTTTTTACTGCTGAGGCAGTAAAAAAAGGACATAAAAACCGATCCCAGAATATGTCCAAACAAGTATCTATCTGTTTACATTTGCAGATGCTTAGCCTACTCCAAGGAGTGCACATTTATAAGGCTTCAGCGAGCTCCAAACAAATGGACTTCTATGTCTCTGTGATCAAACCGGAGGAAAAAGAATCTGAGAACTTAGAATGGCAGATCTGAATTCAGGCTAGCAATCTTGCATGGAACAATGATGAGAATCCTTGGGTAGGGAGTTTAAAAAGAGAAATGAGGGAGTCCTACATGAATAAAATTGATTGTTTCTAATTGTTAATTAGTTTATCTTTGTACAGTGCTCTAAAGATATGCATTTATGTGATTCATAGGAGATGGAGATACAAAAATATTGTGGCCTCTGAATGCCCCCATGTTTAAAAGTACTAGCATGCTTCTAAGCATTACATTGACCGTGACTTGGCTTTCCTATTCTTTTTTACAACAGAACACAGTAACAGAGCAGTTGCAGAAGAGCTATGCCAGGGATCAGATCTACACATATGTCGGAGACATTCTCATTGCTGTCAATCCATTTAGGAACTTAGACCTTTATTCTGCACAAGTACGAAGAAAGAATTTCAAATGTGTTTTGCTTGTAGTGATTTTCAGTGAAATTTGAAAATTAATATTAAATACTGAGTAATATTAAATCATCATGAATGGTATAACATCTAAGTAACAGAATTATCAGTAAAATCATCACCTAGCATGTACATGGGCATATATTTTTATATACATGGTTTCATTACTACCTGCTGAATTCCTGAGAAAATTTGTCTCTCATGCACTCTGTCTTTTTTTATACACACACACACACACACACACACACACGCACACACACGCACACAACATAACAAAGCCATGTGTATAATAAGTTCCCCAAATTCCGTTTATCTTGTTTTCTGAAAGAGACTTTTACTAACCAGTGTTTGTTACTCTTTATTGTGCTTCACACTAAGAGCTTGGTTTTCCCATTTGCCTCCATTTTACGCCAGTGCAGTTGGTGTTACTTGCGCAATGTGTGATTGATATAATGGTCTAGCTCAAACAAAATGTTGTCATTGTTTGTTATCAGTTATGGCAAGTAAAGAACATCTGCTAACCACATAAAATATACCAAAACACTCAATGGGGATATGAAAAGAAAATGTATGAAATGTAAAATTAATGATTTGTATATAAAACACGCATTCTTGATCTGATTATTTTGATTTCATAGTTTACATAATCAAGGCATGATGAGATTTCAAAGTATACCAGTTCATGATTAATAATATTTAAAATAAAATACAAAAGATCCATTGACTCACTATATAGTTACAGATTGAACCTCTCTAGTGCAGCACTCTTGGGACCTGACTGGTGCTAAACCAGAGAATTTGCCGAACCAGGGAGGTCAATATTGTCTAGCAGCATTACCAATACTACCGTTGCTTACTGGACTTTTAGAAAACATTTAGGGGTAAATTAGAGCTAAATAACATCACAGAACACTGAGAGCCAGGACTGGTGGCTGTAAACAAACTTTATGGGGCTGTGAGAAAGTTGGCCACAACCATGAGAAGTGGAGAGCCAGCTAACTAAAATCATGCTGAACCACAGATGTTGCTGGACCAGAGTGTGCTGCACTAAAGGTTCAACATGTACTATAGTAATAATTTTTATTTATAAGCCTCTCTATAAATGTGCTTAGGATGTCACACAGCAATAAATAAATATAATGAAAACATGATAAAATAATACAAAAATAGATATGAAAGAAACATTTGCTGTTTTCTGACCCTCAGCATTCTAAACTGTATATTGGAGCAAAACGCACTGCCAATCCTCCCCACATCTTTGCTGTGGCTGACATTGGATACCAATCCATGGTAACATACAACTCAGATCAGGTAAAGATATTTAATTCCACAAACCGATTTCTATCCCGTACTCTTAGCTTTGCTGAGAGCAAGGCAGGATTAAGGGGGGGGCTAGCCGGGCAGCTTCCCGGGGCGCCAACCTATGGGGGGTGCCTGATGGCAGCTGTGAGGGGCGCTGGCGCGGCGCAGTGTGCTGGGGGGCGGGGCCGCGCATGCGCCTGGGGGCGGAGCCACGCATGCGTCGCACACCCGCTGCCCGGGGCACAGGAATGGCTCGAGCCGGCCCTGGCTGAGAGGGATGCAATGAGGGCAAATGGACATCTGCTCTTATCTTCTTCTTCAGTGTATTGTCATTTCTGGAGAAAGTGGAGCTGGCAAGACACAGAGTGCCCACCTCCTCGTTCAGCAGCTCACGGTTTTGGGAAAGGTAAGTTTAACCGGGTGCTCCCTCAAGTCTTTCTAAAGCCTGAAACCTTAATAGATTTGTAACATTACCTTAACTAACCTTAAATAACCTGCAGTATTTTTAGAGGCCCCAAATGCCTTAATTCTGCATTGGAATCTGCTAGCGGAGAGTTGAGGATACAACATTGAAAGGTGATATAGCCCAAAACAAACTTTGCAGTATCAGTGTCCCAGCTCAGTGTCCCAGCTCCTGCCTTAGCCCATTTGGAAATATTGGAATCCTATAAACGATTACATAGCACAGTGAAAGTTTTACTCTTCCTGGGCAATCTTCTTCCTTAGGGACTGTCCTAAAATTTCCCAAAATATACTTTGTAGGATTCTGTTTCACCTCACTTAAGCAATAGATTGTTGTCAGTGTCACTGTCTTTCCATGTGATTCAGACTAGAAAGGCTGACTTCATGTTTTGGATCCTTAAAGGAAATCACAAGTATGCCAAATGCCTGAGTTTGGGTCACATCTGGAGAGTTTTGCATACTAAAGGCAATGAGCAATGGCACATTCAGCAAGTAAAGGTCACAGCACTAGGATGTCTTGTTAAGCCTGCAGGAGTGTCCCCCTTAGAAGACAAGTAGGAAGATGGGTATCTAATGGGGAAAAGAATTGGCCCAATATTAAGACAAGAGATAAGAAATATTAAGAAAACACAAAGAGTGTGCTGAAAATGAGTGCATGGGTGAATTCCTGGCCCCACTGAAGTCATTGGGAGGCTTGTCATTGAGATCAGTGCATCCAGGATTTCACTCTGTCTCTCACCCTTGTTTCAAGCATATACTAAATCAGTCTGAGGCACTTCTTTACCATAGTGGTGATTGAGGTATAAAAACTTGGGATGGATGGATGGAAGTTCAGGCCCCAGTTCAGCAAGGTACTGAAGCGTCCATGCAGTTTTAAGCACACAGCAGTCCCATCATCTAAGCCAGGGGTTCCCAAACTTTTTGACACGGGGACCAGTAAATCCATTCATGAGCTTTCGGAGGACCGGTAACATTCATTTGCATATTTGCATATTCATTAAGCAAATGACGAATATGCAAATACATTGTTTTTGGTCCTCCCAAAGCCCCCAGGGCCAGCTTTAGCAAAGCTTTTGATATGGCCACCCACAACATTCTTACCAGCAAGTTAAGGGAATATGGATTGGAAAAATGGACTGTAATCCAATAAAACCCTGCACCACCACATCATGTATTGAAAAGGGGCTCATTTATTTTCAGAAAGCTGACACCATCTTTGGAATTTTTTATCCGTATTCTCATTCCGGATGGTGAATGCACCAGGTTCTCTCCATTCTGACACATTGTAGTGCCTTTAATCCTCACTGTCAGCAGTGGGGATATTTAAAAGGCACTGCTTTTAAATTTTTATTCAGGATCTGCGTATGCCCTGAACTGTCCCACTCCCCGCTGGCAGATTCTCTCCCTCCTCCTTCCCCCCCCGCCCTGGGCCAGCCCCGCTGTCCCCGCCAGCCAATTCTCTCCTGATCTCTCCTGGCAAGCCCTGCTGCCCCCGCCAGCCCTGCTTCTGCTGGCCGGTTCCTCAGCCAGCCCCGCGATCTCCCCCTGCCAGCCTCACTGCCCCGCCAGCCGGTTCCCCCTCCCTCCTCCCCGCGATCTCCCCTGGCCAGCCCCACTGCTCCCGCCCCCCCCCCTCGCCAGCCCTGCTTCTGCCGGCCGGTTCCCCTCCCTATCTCCCCCAGGCAGCTCCACTGCCCCGACCCTGCTTCCCTGTGGCCCATATCCAACCCCTCTCCAACCCAGCCAGCAATAAGAGCTCACCTACCCTCACTATGCCTCTGCCGGGAGCCTAAAACATACGGCTGCATCCGCCCAGCCCGGCTGAGGGCTTGGGGAACCCGCCACTGCATGGGCAGTCCGGGAGCCCGGAACACCCTGGCAGCCACGCTGAGGCCCGGTATTTTTTTCCCGCGGCCCGGTACCGGGCCACAGCCCATAGTTTGGGAAACACTGATCTAAGCATTGACATGCTTAAAGCTAGGTATATGTTGCTGAACTGGAGCCTTTGTGGGCAGAGAAAAAGAAAGAAGGGAATGCTTTCTCATTACAGAGAGCTAATGTTTATTGTGATACTTAAATAAAGATTCCAGAAGTACACAGAACAAACAAACTATAACTCTCAAAAACCAAATGTAGATGGAAAGGCCCATTTGAAAACAGTTATTTTGAGATTATTCTTGTTTTAAGCAATGCCTTTTCTGTATGTTGACCTTTATATCTAGGCTAATAATAGGACTCTCCAGGAGAAGATACTCCAAGTGAACAATCTTGTAGAGGCATTTGGAAATGCGGGCACTATTATAAATGATAACTCCAGCAGATTTGGAAAGTACTTAGAAATGAAATTCACTTGTGGAGGAACTGTAGTAGGAGCTCAAATTTCAGAATACCTTCTTGAAAAATCCAGAGTTGTCCATCAGGCTGTGTAAGTAAAAAAGAACAATCAACCCATATTAAACTAAACAAAACAGACGTGCAATATGCAAAATCTTTAAGATTAACATGGTTTTTATCCCTTTCAAATAAACAACAGGTTGATAGGTTCGAAAGATATAACTTAAATGAAAATAACTTATGGTATATTTTATTACATTCTGGTTTACTTAAACAGGTCTGTTTTTAAGATATTCTTGCGTATTTTGTACTGCAAAAAGGATGAGTGTATTTTGGCAGAACGAAGGACATTGTAGTAGTCTTAACTTTAAATTTCCTTATGTGTGTGGGTTTAAATTAAAGCCTTAATATTCTGTTAAATATATTGTTTGGACTAAATTTCATTTACTTTTCCCTTTAGTAAAGTAATTTGTATGCAAAATATTTGGTTAAATCCTGGAAATTCAAATAGAATTTTGGAGTATGAACCAAGCACATGCATATATTTAAGAGTATGTGTAATAATATAACAAATAATAGAGAAATTGGAAACATTTAATTGAATACATTGATATGAAATCTGAACAATATCAGCTGCTTGTTTTCACATATAGTAATTAAAGTACAAAACAAAATGAGATATATTTTTGTCATTAACAATAATTAATGGCAAAAGATTAATAGTTGGCTTAAGGAAATCTTGCCCCCAATTCTAATTTTAATGTTTCCCCCACTGACTGACTAAATCTAAAGGTGTTTTGATTCTAGGAGAGCCTGTTACATAAAGCAGCTGTGGAACACACATGGCTACCTCTGTTTCCTCTAAGTTGATTTAGCAAATACACAATTTAAAGTTGGGCCCCATTTTATTAAATGCTATCATTGACACTTTTTCCCCAATTGAACTTCAGTTATAGGATCTTGGATTTTTCAGAATAAAATCAGCCTTTTTACCTCCTAAAATAATGGCTTTTATTGAACTTTTTTCCATGGACTTGCTGATTTTTGATGAGGACAGTGGTACCGCTTAAATAGGATGTCAGTATAATGTGCTTATGTTTACACATGTGCTTAAATACTTTTCTGAATCAGAGTCAAATCTCTCAACACCTTGCAGGATCAAGCCCATTATGAGACTGCAGCTCTACCCAGGAGGAAAGATTTGAACAGTTAATTCAAATCAATTACTCTGGGCACAGGTAATTTACTAAGGCAATTTCCAGGATCTGACCCAGTATTTACTTATTGTATCAGACAATACAGCACCACATTTAATTACTTCTGCGTCCTCTGCATTGTTAGATAAGACAAAAAAGTTTGCATAGAAAAAGTTAGAACTATTTATAATCATGGCACCAAGTATTCAGCAGTTATAAACTGGTGGAACTCCATTGACTTGAGTAAAGTTAAGTCAATTTACAGCAACAGATCTGGCTCACTATTTGTAACAATGTCTAACAATAGCAGCAATGCCACTAATAAATCTAGTGGTACAGGTTTGTTACTCAAACAAATAATTCCTTTTGTTGTTTTAGGGGAGAGAAAAATTTCCATATTTTTTATTACATCTATGCTGGTTTAGCAGAAAAGAAGAAACTGGCACATTATAAACTGCCAGAGTATAAGCCACCCAGGTAATGAAGTTTCTTTTTACATAAATGGATTCCTAAGGTATACATTGTAGTTGGCTCATTCTCATTTGGATTATAATTCTTCATTCCTCGACTCTTTCAGGTACCTGCAAAATGACCATCTCCGAACAGTGCAAGATTTTATGAATAATAGTTTCTATAAGTCTCAGTTTGCATTAATTGAGCAGTGCTTCAAAGTTATAGGTTTTACAATGGAGGTGAGTGCTCATAATATTTCAATCTTTCATTTTTCAAAAATCTTCCTATGCTTCTTCCTGTGACAAGAGGCAATGAAGGGAAAATGTATTCAAAGAATGTAATTAATTTCCTTCAATGTGTTGCTCACTTTGGCTATGATTCTTGGACATTTTTGGGTATTCTGTGGTCAGTTTGTTATTTTACATTACACATTTTAATTCTTTTGGAAGCTTCTAAGCATCTATATACAATAAAGTTTTATTATTCATTAATACTGTTAAATTAGTGGACATAACACAGCTGACTATTTGAAAAAATATATTTACAAAATAAGTGTATAGAAAATGTCTGTAGCCATTAATAAGACTATAACTTTAGCTTGTTTAGTGTAAGCTTTATTCACTTTTTAAAATAGTTTGAAATAAGCAGTCTTTGGCAAAGATAGTTGAAATGCATTAAGTGGCTCAAACCTGTCATGTCAGGATGAGTCTGATCAGTGACCACTTATTTGATCCATTCTTCTTTCTTATTATCTCTTTTCATGAATGTGTAGGCCACTGGTCCTCCCATATAAGCCTGTACCAGGTATAATTACAATAAATTTCAGTCTGTTTCTTTGTAATGTCTCCCTTCATCAGATGCTTTGAAACAAGGAATTTCATGTACCTTTATTATAAGAACTTCATAATAACATTGCTAGTTATGGTGATTAATATTTCTCAGCATACTGTACAAGACACAGTTGGTGCCTAGTTCTAGAGTAGCAAGTCCAACAAGAAGGAGGTACTAAAAGACAAATCTATTAAAAAATAGAATGTTAGTTTACAAAAGAAGATCTGAGAGTTTTCTGAAATTCTAAGTGAGAGACTTTTCACAGGTCTAGTTTGGATGAGAAAGATACACATGGCTGAGAATGTGTTAAAATTCACCATGCCATCATTAAGGGGTAGTATTTTAGCTCTGAAGAAATTTGAAAGAACCTTTTCTGCTATGTTTTAATAATACTTTTCTGGCTGCTTTGCCATTAGTGATGCATTTATTTCTTACACTACTTTGGAAAACTAGTTTTTTTTCCCATGGAAAATTTTGAATTTTTTGCAAAAATATTAAAATCATAAGCAACATTATCTGCTATTTTATAGCACTGGAGTTGTTGATAAGTATCTCACATCATGCAATGCACCGTGGTTTTCCCTCTTGAGAGAGGTGATACATCTTCATGGCAATTACATGGAATCATGGGAGATGAATTCCAAATGGAGAGCATGGTCTATAAAGGAGAGTGGGAGCATCAGACACCTTAACTACAATGTTCATGAGGCACTGTTGTGGTATTTAAAAATCCAAATAAATCATATTTAGGAATACATTTTTGACAAAAAAAATCCATTTTTTCCAATGGGAAGAGGACACATTTGCCAAAAAATTCATTTTACTTGAAAATCCAATTTTCTGTTTGAAAATTTTCTATCAAAATTGTTTTTAATTAGCCCCATTACCTGCCTTGCTGCAAACCTATATTGTAGCCAAATCAGATGAAACCCATTAGCAGTAAAGCTGAATGTTCATGTTTTTTCTGATCTCTTTCTCATCTTTTTCCTATTGATAGTTACTCACAACTCTAGTGCACATGTACAGTCCAAGGATCTCCTGTCAGCAGTATTTCCATCTTTTCAGAACTGACCTAAATGAATGGGAAGGCACAGACTCACTCTCATAACAGGACCTTGTGCGGCATAGTGTGTACTATGAAGTTTCACCAGCCTGTTCCTGTTTTCTATTCTTAAACATTCATTTTGATTAATAAGAGCATTATCTGTATGTAGCAATAACCCTATATGGTCAAAAGGAGGAAGTGTCAGTTCTGATATTCTGGAAGTCCACTGAGAAATGTGACTTGCCACATTGTTTACAATGTCAGCATGCATCTTCTGTTCACTTCGCTGAAGTTTGTGGGACAAGGTATGCTTAGTTTCTGACTGGATGGGTAGGAGAGGCACAAAGAGTCTTCCTTGTTAAGTCTTCTATGAAGAACACGAGAGCATGGGCACTCATAGAGCTATTCCTCGTGGAAGTGCTAGCCTCTGAAAAGTGGCTGGGCGCTCTTGTCTAACCCACTTCCGTTGCAGCAGCAGAGAAGTCTGGGTTAAGAGGGGAGTGGATGCTACTGTCTTGAAAGGTAACATAGCAGCTGGAATCGTTGTACCTCCTGGAATTATTGTACCTAATCCAGGCATAATGTCTTCCCAGCACTGCCACTGGGGCTGTGTGTTTCCACACCATGCCCTTTGCAGAACTATGGATATATGCCAGGATCAAGCTCTGTACATGCAGAGACTGCTACATTTGTCCAAAGAAAGATGTTACATCGGAAAGCAGCTTTTCCATGGAAAGGAACAGTAGTAACATTCCCCTAACCTTTGATATTTCATGATGGTGCACAGAGGTGTTTCTTTATGTGCATAATTCTTGTTTTATTAACAGGATTTGTGGACATAAGTTGTTGCATCCTTACTAAAATGCAGCAGAAATGTTTTTATAAAATCTCTCTTTTAAATTGGCTAGCATGCTGTAATGGTAGCTACATACTCTATATTTTGCTCTCTGTCCTAAAGCCACTCTGTTTTACTTAAGACTGTGTGACAAAAATAAGAGAAAAAGACTGCCTGAGTGCACAATAATCATTCTGTTCTAGACAGATTAAGCCAGATTTAACAACTACTGGAAAAGGGCACAAAAATGTCAGCTGCTATACCCATTATACAACAGAATGGCAAAAGTCAAATTATCCATTTCTTTGAATTTCATTCACATTTTTAAGCTTGAAAAGCAAGTAATCATTTACATACATACCGTGCAACAATCATCTTAAGAGTAACTTTTAGAGTGAGCTTTTTTAGTTGGCTTTGGAGTAACTGGAATAATTCTTACTAAATACTGGATTTGTGCTGGATTCAATTCCAAAAGTGTTGAAAATAAGATCAAATATTTTGGAGCAATCAAAGATAATTAAGGATTAAGGATTGTATGTGAATAATTGAGGCCAGGATATTACAAAATGTTATAATATATAATGCTGTGGAGTGATGGGTAGCATATCTGATAAAATGCTTATCCTGTACTTTTGCACCTTTGAGAAAAATAATAGCCCAAAATTCTACTTTAACCCTAGTCTACATTACAGAATCTAACACTGTTAGACTCTGCTTAGGAAATGACCAGAAATCATCAAATATGGATATGGATATTCAAGTTTACATCTTAGATCAAAGCCAAAATCACAATGAAATCATGACTCCATCACTATTACAACTGTATTTATCAATCATTATTATGTAAGGTCACTTACTGTATATGTGACCTAAAATTTATGCTGCAATTACAAACATTGGCCCAAATCAGGAAAAAATCCCCATTCAGGATGCTTAACTTGAAATCATTGGGATTTAGGCACAAGCTTAAAATGAAGTATGTGTTTAACCTGCTGTGGTGAATACGGATGAGCTTAAGAACATGAATAAGTGCTTCCCAATGAGGGTAGGAGAGAGGTTCTGGAAGCCAGATTTAGGCTGCTAGGAAAGAGATTGAAATCCAGGACCTCTATGGTAGCGTTCTCTGAAATGCTTCCAGTTCCACATGCAGGGCCAGGTGGGCAGGCAGAGCTTCAGAGTCTCAATGCGTGGATGAGATGATGGTGTAGAGAGGAGGGGTTTAGATTTATTAGGAACTGGGGAAACTTTTGGGATAGGGGGAGCCTATACAGGAAGGATGGGCTCCACTTAAACCAAAATGGAACCAGACTGCTGGCACTTAACATTAAAAAGGTTGTAGAGCAGTTTTTAAATTAAGGGCTGGGGAAAGCCGACCAGTGCGGAGGAGCACATGGATCAGACAGAGACATCTATTATGGGAGGTTCTATTAATAGAGATGCTCTATGTTCTAGTCAGAAGGAGAGGATGGAAGTATGGGTCGGATCTGATGAGACACAATCAAATGAAAAAGAGTCTAGCACATCAAGAAATGGCAGACAGATAAATAGTGACAAATTATTAAAGTGCTTATACACAAATGCTAGAAGTCTAAATAGTAAAATGGGTGAACTAGAATGCCTAGTTTTAAAGGAGGATACTGATATAATAGGCATCATGGAATGAGGACAATCAATGGGACACAGTCATACCAGGGTACAAAATATATCGGAAGGACAGAACAAGTCATGCTCGTGGGGGAGTGGCACTATACGTGAAAGAAAATGTAGAATCAAATGAAGTAAAAATCTTAAATGAGCCAAATGTTCCATAGAATCTCTATGGATAGTAATTCCATGCTCCAATAATAAGAATATAACAGTAGGGGTATATTATCAACCACTGGATCGGGACAGTGATAGTGACTATGAAATGCTAAGGGAGATTAGAGAGGCTATCAAATTTAAAAACTCAATAATAGTGGGGGATTTCAACTATCCCTATATTGACTGGGTACACGTCACCTCAGGACAGGATGCAGAGATAAAATTTCTTGATACCTTAAATGACTGCTTCTTGGAGCAGCTCGTTCTAGAACCCACATGGTGAGAGGCTATTCTTGATCTAGTTCTAAGTGGAGCGCAGGATCTGGTTCAAGAGGTAAATATAGCTGGACCACTTGGAAACAGTGACCATAATATAATAAAATTTAATATCCCTGTAGTGGGAAAAATACGTCAGCAGCCAAACACTGTGTCATTTAATTTCAGAAAGGGAAACTACACAAAAATGAGGAAGTCAGTTAAACGGAAATTAAAAGGTACAGTGACAAAAGTAAAATCTCTGCAAGCTTCATGGAAACTTTTCAAAGACGCCATAATAGAGGCCCAACTTAAATGTATACCCCAAATTTAAAAACACAGTAAGAGAACCAAAAAAGTGCCACTGTGGCTTAACAACCAAGTAAAAGAAGCAATGACAGATAAAAAGATATCTTTTAAAAAGTGGAAGTCAAATCCTAGTGAGGAAAATAGAAAGGACCATACCTTTGTCAAATTAAGTGTAAAAATATAAGAAAAGCCAAAAAGGAGTTTGAAGAACAGCTAGCAAAAAATCAAAAAGTAATAGTAAAATGTTTTTTAAGTACGTCAGAAGCAGGAAGGCAGCTAAGCAACCAGTGGGTCCCTTGGATAATCAAGATGCTAAAGAAGCACTCAAAGATGATAAAGACATAGCAGAGAAGCTAAATGAATTCTTTGCTTCAGTCTTCGCGGCTGACGATATTGGGGACTTTCCCAAACATGAGCCATTCTTTTTAGGTGACAAATCTGAGAATTGTCCCAGATTGAACTGTCATTAGAGGAGGTTTTAGAACAAATTGATAAACTTAACAGTAACAGGTCACCGGAACCAGATGGCATTCACCCAAGAGTTGTGCAAGAACTCAAATGTGAAATTATGGAACTATTAACTGTGATTTGTAACCTATCCTTTAAATCGGCTTCCATACCTTCCGTATCTTTCATGATTGGAAGATAGCTAATGTGACACCAATATTTAAAAAGGGCTCTAGAGGTGATCCTGGCAATTACAGACCAGTAAGTCTAATGTCAGTATTGGGCAAATTAATTGAAACTATAGTGAAGAATAAAATTGTCAGACACCTGGCTTAATATAATTTGTTGGGGGAAAAGTCAATATGGTTTCTGTAAAGGGAAATCATGCCTTACTAATCTTCTAGAGTTCTTTGGGGGGGGGGTGTCAACAAACATGTGGACAAAGGGGGATCCAGTGGAGATAGTATACTTAGATTTCCAGAAATCCTTTGACAAGGTCCCTCACCAAAGGCTCTTAAGTAAAGTAAGTTGTCATGGGACAAGAGGGAAGGTCCATTCGTGGACTGAAAACTGGTTAAAAGACAGGAAACAAAGGGTAGGAATAAATGTTATCTAACTAGTGGGATCCTCCAAGGATCTGTCCTGGGACCCATCCTGTTCAACTTATTTATAAATGATCTGGAGAAAGGGGTAAACAGTGAGGTGGCAAAATTTGCAGATGATACTAAACTGCTCAAAATAGTTAAGACCAAAGCAGACTGTGAAGAGCTTCAAAAAGATCTCACCAAACTAAGTTATTGGGAAACAAAATGGCAAATGAAATTTAATGTTGATAAATGTAAAGTAATGCACACTGGAAAAAATAATCCCAACTATATATGATGGGGACATCCAAGTGGCAGTCAAAAAAGCAAATAGGATGTTAGGAATCATTAAAAAAGGGCTAGAGAATGAGACACAAAATATCTTATTGCCTCTATATAAAACCATGGTATGCCTACATCTTGAATACAGCATACAGATGTGGTCATCTCATCTCAAAAAAGATATATCGGCATTGGAAAAGGTTCAGGAAAGGGCAACAAAAATGATGAGCGGTTTGGAACAGATCCCATATGAAGAGAAATTTAAAAGACTTGGACTTTTCAGTTTAGAAAAGAGGAGACTAAGGATATGGCTAGACTACAAGAGTTTTTCCAGGATACTGGAGGTACCCCAGAAAAACTCTTCCGTGTCCAGAGACGCATTTGCTCTTCCGGTTTTTTTCCCCAGAAGAGCAAACGCACTCTTTCGGAAGCCCGAAAGAGGTGGAGGGGTTTCGAAAGAGGGAGGGTTCTGACATTTGGCCCAGTTTAGATGGCCAAATGTCAGAAAAGCCTCTTCCGGCAAAAGGATCAAATAAAGCTACGTAAAATGTGGAGCGCATTTTGCGTATATTTTTTGGAAAAAAAGCAGCAGTGTAGCCGTACCCTAAGGGGGGGATATGTAATCTATAAAATCATGACTGGTATGGAAAAAGTGAACAAGGAAAAGTTATTTACTTATTCCCACAATAAAAGAACTAGGGGTCACCAAATGAAATCAATAGGCAGCAGGTTTAAAAAAAACAAAAGGAAGTTTTTCTTCACTCAGCACACTGTCAACCTGTGTAACTCCTTGCCAGAGGATGTTGTGAAGACTAGGAGCTTAACAGGGTTCAAAAAAGAGCTAGATAGATTCATGGAGGTTAGGTCCATCAATGGCTATTAGCCAGGATGGGTAGGAATGGTATCCCTAGCCTCTGTTTCTCTGGAGGTGGGTGACAAGGGAGGGATCACATGAGGATTACCTCTGGGGCATCTGGTATTGGCCACTGTTGGCAGACAGGATACTGGGCTAGATGGACCTTTGGTCTGACCTAGTGTGGCCATTCTTATATTCTTATGTTCCCTTAACGAGGACTCTATATGGTCTGATTCTTCTCCCACTGAAGCAAGGTTTCTATTGACTTCAGTGGACACATGAAATTAGGCCTGTGTAAGATTCATTTTTGGTTACAAGAAGCTTCCAGTCTTAGGGCTTGATGATGCTTTCAGGCACACCAAGGAGTTGTATGGGGTTGCTCTTGAACTCTCTGGTGCATAGAGGGAAATGCAGAACCACTATGGCATCCCTTTATAAGATGCAGCCTGTTCCGACCTGCATGCTGATGAACTTCTAAGCTATTGCAGAAGTCAGATTAAGCCACATTCCCCTTCTTCTTTGCCTCCTATTTGGTGCCAGGCATCTCCTGGGGACTAGGATTAGAGTATGGTGTGAGGATTTACTGGTGTGGAGAATGGGGTAGATGTATTCCTAGAAGAGAGTATATGGTGGACATGAAGAATGAGACTGTTCCAGATGTGGGAGGCAGAGTGCTGTAAGGTATGGAGTGTGAAAAGGGAGCAGTAAAGCCAGAGGACCAGGAGGAGCACAGCCTGAGGAGAGTAAGATGGAATGAGAACAAAAATAGAGAGGGAGATAAAGATTAGGCAGGACCTTGAAATCAAGAACAAAGAGCTTTAATTAGACATCAGAGAGGAAGCCCGTGAAGTGGGCCAAAGAAAGAAGTGCTTTGGTTTTGCTGATGGATAGAGGAGAGCATGATGAAAATTTAATTATACTGAGAAGGAATTCCCAACCTTGTCAAGCAATTGCATTGATTCGTTGAATCTGGTCCAGAAAAATCTGTGGTCACATGGAGCACTCATGTGGAAAAATTGGAGAGAAAAAGGGCAGCAGGAAATGGAGTCCAACTGGTGGACAGGAGCAGGGGTCAGCCAGGAAACCAGCAACTGAGGGGTAAGCAGCCAGGAGTGGAGCCAGGCTGGTGGCAGGGGAGGTGGCAGCATGTAGTAGAGCCCAGCTGGGGCCAGGAGAGGGGGACAGTGGCCAGGAGCCTGGTGGCAGGAAGCCTGGCCAGGGCAGGGAGCAGGGGCCAGCAGCTGGGAGGGGAGCCCAGTGGTCAGGAGAGGGGAGCGCAGAGGTTAGGGGGGCCAGCAGAGCCCTGAGACCAACAGCAGAGGGGCCTTCATTTACCTCCCTGGTCTAGCAAATTCCCTGGTTCAGGGCCAGTAAGATCTCAGATCCCAAGGGTTCTGGACAAGGAAGGTCCAACCAGTAGAATTATGTATGTCAGATGCTTTGGTCATTGATCTGGTCAGTCAGTTATTCCTGTTCAGTTGTGTACGCTCCAGGAAAGTCCAAGCTCCACAATAAATGAGGAGGCAGTCAATAGCAGCACATTAGGGCCCGGTACAGATGCTTATCCTTAAGATATGGAAAAGGGGAGCTGAATACCAGTCATTGCAGCCTAAGGTCCAAATATAAAACTATAAATAACTATGTTTGAATCTCCTTTTCAGGAACTTGGAAGTGTATACAGTATTCTTGCTGCAATTTTAAATGTGGGTAACATTGAGTTTTCTTCAGTGGTATCCGAGCACATGATTGACACGAGCAATATTTCCAACCCAGTCGCACTTGAGAATTGTGAGTTCTCTTTTCTTTAAGATTAAATTTCTTTAACAGTTTAGCAGGCAGGACATTTTATCACATTAGATTTATCTATAAAAACTGAATGCCATTGGAAATTTTGCAGGACTAATTAAAATACAGGAGTTCAATTCATGCCCAAGCCACATAAATAAAAATGTATTTATGTCCATACAAATTATTCAGTTTTTGTGTCTGTCCACATATTTTATTCAGGTAGCATGACTGGTACTGGAGATATGTGAAAAGCAAAATTAAATGTTCATGATTTATACATTTTTGGGGAAATTTTAATGAAAAATTTGAATTTTTTTTTACCAGTTCTGCCTCCTATAGGGTATGTCTAAACTGCACCCCTCTGCCAGCAGAGGGATGCAGATTAGGCTGGGCAAAATTGCTAATGAAGCGGGGATTTAAATATCCCGCATTTCATTAACATAAAAATAACCACCACTTTTTACACGGGCTTTGTCGGAGAAAGCGTAGTCTAGAGGCTGATCTGTCGCTAAAGAAAGCCTTTTCCGATAGATCTTGTATACCTCGTTTTACAAGGCATAAGGGATCTATCAGAAAGGCTTTCTTTAGCCATAATCTGACTGCCAGCTTCTCCGACAAAGCCCGTACAAAAAAGCTGGTTATTTTTATGCTAATGAAGTGCGGGATATTTAAATCCCCGCTTCATTAGCAATTTCGCCCAGCCTAATCTGCATCCCTCTGCCGGCAGAGGGGTGCAGTCTAGACATACCCATAGTGTTTATCTAGAGGAAGTAGAGCTGGGCTACTTGCCTTGTGGGTCACAATGGGCTTACAGTGGAAAAGCGTCCACAGGGAAGCTGCTTCTCCCCCTCTATGTATGAGTGGAACCTTGATGCTGCCCCAACACACTGGCCAGCCTGGCTGAGCAGTCACTGAAGGGGCAGTAATTTGCGTCTGAGAAAGGGCTGGTGCACATTCCTTCTCCACCCTAAAGCAAGAAAGGAATTAGCTACAGATTATGAGTGAGTCCCTCATCTGCTCTTGGGGCAGCACAATTCCACACGGCTCCATAATCAGGACACATTGTAGTGTTAGGGTTCCTCGTGTGTTTTATTGTACTGTTACAATCCAGCCCTTAGAAATTAAGAAATTTCTTCTTCCTTCAAAATTATACCTGCAGATTGTGTGTACGTTTTAACAGTACATCTGCTCACTTCCTAGGTGCTTCCTTGCTGTGCATTCAGGCCGATGAACTGCAAGAAGCTCTCACCTCCCACTGTGTGGTGACTCGAGGGGAAACCATTATCCGTCCCAACACTGTGGAAAAAGCTATTGATGTTAGAGATGCCATGGCCAAAGCATTGTATGGACGTCTCTTTAGTTGGATAGTCAATCGCATCAATACCTTACTCAAGCCAGACAAACATTTAAGGTAAAGGGACATTTTTGCAATAGAAAAATTCTCTTTGTAATGGGAAATGTATGATTTATATAACTAACTGCTTTATATATTTTATAGAAAATCTAAGAACTGAACATGCATGATATAATATTTTATTAGCTTGTCCAGATTTGTAATAATTGGCTTTTAGAAATCCTTCCTTCCATCTGATAGCTTTTGTACCTATGGTAGCCATTTCTGATCATATACATTTTTCATTATTAGTATTCAGTAGACATATAGCAAATAGCCATAATGCTGTCATCTTGGCATTTCTCTATTGATTAACAGACTGAAATTCTGATCTCAGTTATTCCCATGTAAATCAATAGTAAGCCTACTTGTGTTATGTATCAGATATTTTTCCTTCAGATTATTTACTTATACTACTTAAAGCCAACCCTGACATTCATTTGCAGGCTATACCCACACACGCAAAGAATGGGGGATGGGCATGCAAATTAATCTGGTGAAGGAGTGGCATACCTTTGTTAATAAATCATGTAAATCAAGACTCTTCATGTCAGTGAGGTGGCAGGGGGAGTTCGATGAATTTAAAACTATCTGATTTAGAATAGACATAATATTTCAAACTGGCAAATCTGCACTTTCATTTGAGAAATATATCAAGGAATCCATGGCTTCCGTTTTGTAGCCCTACAAACCCTCTAATCTTTAAAATAGTAACAGCCATAAATACCATTTTGATCAATGATTATTAAGTCAAAATACCAAACAGATTGAGCTGCATGGCTTGTTTATGGACATATCCCATCACTCTACCACTGAGCAGTCTTTGAGGGCTCCAAACCAATGGAACAAGCGTGATTCCACTGTAAAAGGGAAAGAGATGAGGATCCCCATCTGGTACCTAAAATACATGCAGTGTATGAATAACATAGACCTGATCTTTGTGTCAGTGGTAATACAATAGGCATTACTTGCTAAATTCTTATAATTATTTATTCGATACTTTTCCTTCAGACTTTTTGCTAGTAATATGAAAACTCAAATTTTCATACTTCAGTTTCTAAAGCTAGGCTTCTAAATACCTGTTGCATTCACCTCATTGCAAATTTAACTCCTGTCTTAATATTTGAAACTGGTATTTTGGTGTACAAAAATGAATGTAGGAGCCTCTCTGCAGACAATCTATTTTGAAAAATCAGCTTTACGCTTTATAAATAAATAATCTGAGGGAATAAATAACTAGTATCTAATTATAAACTTATTTTATTATCATAGAAACAAAGAGCAAGTGTGTGCCACTTGTGAACCATAGTCTGCTTTTTCCAATAGGCTTAAAAGTGTTAAATATTAGTTTAAATCTAAAATTAGAAATTCTGTTTGTCTTTGCCAACTGAGTTCACCCACGCTTACAATAAATACATTGTGTCTGGCACATACAGTCATCCTTAAATTTGCATATATTATTGCATTGCATATTAGAATCGATCATTCTATTAAGATTAATCTGATTGGGCAAAACTCATCCTTATGTAACTCTCAGCATCAGTGATGAATTTGGCCTATTATTTATTTTCTTGAAGCAACAATGAAATTAGGCTCTATGTAAAATAATAGAGATAAAAATATGAAGAACTTCTTTAATTTTTTCAGTGAAAATGGTGATGACTTGAACATTGGGATTCTTGATATCTTTGGCTTTGAAAATTTCAAAAAAAATTCTTTCGAACAACTATGTATCAACATTGCCAATGAACAGATTCAGTTCTACTTCAATCAGCATGTATTTGCCTGGGAACAGGTAGGTTTGAGAATATTTTATCAAATTGAATATAAAATACCTTATCCAAAAAAAGCTATAAACTCCTCCTCCTTCTTAAGAGGCCCAGAATAATAGACTATAACAGACTGCTTTTTGTCTTTACATTATGTGAAGAACAGTTGGACTGCTATTTGTAATTTAAATGTCCATTTAAAATGCATTAAACTTCAAATTTATAGTTTCTAGGCAACAGAGCACAGTGATAATGGGTTTGATTCAAATGCATTGCTGTTTTGTTGAGGAATAATGTGTACTATATAATTTATGGTTCAACAGCAAAAAGCAGAAATGTCATACAGTACATATTTTTTGAAGACTGGCTTTCTTAATAGCATGCTAATGAGCTTTTTAACATTGAATTCCAATAATAAAAATCAGAATAATTGCAATTATTTGTATTTTATTTAAGAATTGGGTCTCCTAATCCAACTGATGGAAGATTTACTTAATTATACTATGTAATTTGATTTAAAAGCTGGAGGAAAAATTAGGTGTTGTAATTGCAAAAGCTAATGAACTTGAAAGGGTCAGTGGAAAAATGGTAAAAAGACCATAAAGAGTTTATAAAAGGATTAAATGGCAATTAAGTTAAACAGTTTTAAATTGCTCGCCAATTCTCTTATTTGAGAACACACATTTCAACAAAAAAACGAAGTGCTACCAAATACTGTATGTCTTAGGTAATCAATCCTCACATTTTAGACTTAGAGGATGAAAATCACTTTCTCTGCATTATTAGAGGACATTTTGGATGTATATTTTTGAAATACATTTTTGTCACTCTCCCTCATAATTTTTAATTACTAATATTAATGTAGTGCTTTTTCCCAACTGTTTTAGTCATTGTTGGTTTTGTAGATAGTAGAGAGATAAATTTGAGAGAACCATTCTCTCTCTCTCTCTTTCTCTATCTCACGTGTTTGTGTATAAACAGAAGGTAAATAGTACTTTGTGGCAGGCATATTTGATAGTTTCCAATTATTTCAAAAGCAGTACAGTCTTGTGGAGTTAGCTGTTGCCTTTGGAGAGTGATTTATAGGTTCATGAAGAAGATTTTCTAGTTACACCAGTAGGACCATCTTTGTCTTGGACCCCTCTAAGCCAAATATAGTTTGACTTTTTGGCTATGGCAAACACTTCAACAGGTTGTCTCCAAGCCTTCAGATGCACCCAAGATGTAGATCTCACAAGTCTAACTGGTTGGCTGCAGTTGCCTCTGGGATCTTAGAAAGTTTCATGGCCATGGTTTGAAGACAGAACAGCAGCAGATTGGAGGGTTCAAGCTCTGGGAGGGAGCTTGGGTGCAGGCTCTTGACTGGAGCAGGGGGATGGGGATGGGGAGTGGAAGGGAATGCAGGGTACAGCCACGCCCACCCATAGGGGAGGAAAGTGAGCAGTTGCCCCAGGACCCAGTGATTCAAAGGGGCTTGGGACTACTGGCTGCTGCTACTGCAGCAGCAGCCAGAGCCCTGGGCCCTTTAAATCACTGCCGGAGTGCCATGCCATGTGCTCCATGCAGCTATGAGAACTAGAGGCAGAGCAGTGCCGTGCTCCAGGTGGAGCAGAGGGTTGCCTACCCCCAGCCTCATCCCTTCCACCTGAGGCCCCATCCCTTCTGGGAGCGCCGAGCTGGTCCCTTTCCCCACCTTGCCCAAGGGCCTGCACATGCTGTCGGCTCCTCTGGGTGCAGCACTTACCTCAGGCATCTCCCAAAAGTGACCTGCACAGCCCTCTGACAGTGGCTCCTAGGCAGAGGGACAGGGAAGTTCTGTGAGTTGCTGCCCACTGGCACCACCCCCACCACTCCCATTGGGACAGCACATGAAGACACACCTTCCCCCAGGTGCTGAAGGTACTTCTGGGTGAAGCGCAGAACAAGGGAGGGCAGAGGAGGCAGCCTTAGTCTCGCTGCACTGGTAGTGACCGGGAGTCCTTGGGGCCGTCAAATTACCCAAGGTGGTAAGCAGGGCCGGGCGATGCTCCAGGAGAGGCACATGAAGGCAACAGGCAGGGCCAGGGGAGGGACCCGGCCCCGAACATTGGTGGAACTGGACACCTGCACCCTGAATATTCCTGGAGCATGTCACCACGCACCCATATAACTCACCTCCTCTGTTGAAGTGATGTATAAGTAACTCTACAGGCAAAAATTAGTACAAGGTTTGGTGAGTTTAAAAACGGGAAATGAGTATAAGGTTGTCACTGATTGCAAAGCTGTTGCTCAAGGATAGTTCACAATATATTTAATGGCCATTATAAAACATCCCTTTCTCCCTTACTTGGGATATGCACATTGCTTCAGTTCCATGCCACAATAACAATAATGTAGAAAGTGGGTGGTTCAGCATCAGGAATGTCAATTGTAAGGGAACTGCTAAGTTTAGCACTGGTATGATATGTTCTGATTGTTAACTGATGTTTACAATATCCCTCTCTTCAGCATATGAAAAGGAGAAAGAAAAGTATAAAATATTGTTATGATGATTATACCTCTGCATAGGAAGAAGCAAAATACCATTTTAATGAATCCATTAATGAATAAAATTAAAAGTTCAGAAATTCAATGTTCATGTACAAATCAACAACTTGTGCACAGTGGACTTTACACATGTGTAAGGATTTGCACGGGTGATTTCAATACTGATATGTAGAAGTTATGCTTAGTAGTAGACTGTTGCCAGTATAAAATGAGGGCATTGCATTGACTTCTATTGTTGGAAGCAAAGTGTGCTACTCTCATTTCCAGCTGAACATATCATAAGCTAAAAGCTTTTTTAATTTCAATTGTAGCCTTCAGTGCAATTGCAAGTCATGCAAATTCAGTCTCTTCTACCATAATCTAAAAAATGTGGTGAAAAGTATAGATTTCAAAAGTCATTAAAAATCCTTGGTCTAAAGCTATGTGGATGTGTAAATCTTTATAAACGTCTGTGATTTCCTTTGTGTATATAGCTTTGTTTTGCACATTGAACTCCCATAATTTGTGTAACATTTTCTAAACACATTTAAGCTATGATGGGCACATCTGCTCTCCAACTTTCATTTCTCATTTAAGATATTCAAAGGCGGAGAAATAAATAATGTAATCACGGGCAATTTAAAATCCTCCAACCCTTTGAGTTCTGAGCCTCCAGAAAGCTTACAGCCAACTAAATTTTGGCATAAAGCGGTGTGCCAGCATATCTTTTGTAAAATATGAATAGCATAGTTTTTGTATTTGTGACTCCTCGGTGGTTTTATTTGCATGTCTGTGGTTTCTTTTAAATTTATAACCCCAAATAATAAATGAAGTAAATGTGTCAATTTGCAAATGAAAAACATAAAGGGATGGAATGATGGTTAGGTCTATTAACATCTGTGGGAGTATTTCCCTTCTATCTTAGGTTTTTATATAGCACTCTGCTCCATGTTATAAAAAATTAAAGAATATAGTTTTTTGCTCTTCATTCTTCTAAAGAAGGGAGTGCAGTCTTCTCAGTATTTGAATCCTTCCCTCTCCCACGGATTATTTGATCAACTTCACATCTGGTCACAGTGGTTGAAATTGAACATATCTTCTTATGGTTTGGTTGCCTAGGTCAAGTGGATTGGTCTTAGTTCAGTTCTCACTAAACAGGCATCTGCATAGCAAAAACGAGCAACACAATTGACTTAAATGGCTTGACTTTTGGCAATCTGAGCTATGAAGCCAATGATGGAATGAACATGGAAATTATTCCTTTGCTGATGGAGGTGGCATATTTCTGAGATAGTCTGTGCCACTACTGCCTATGCTGTACCAGTTTCCAGGGATAATAACTAGGGATGATGATAATAATGATAAAACCTAGCGCTTATATAGTGCTTTTTATCATTATAAGGGGGTGGTCCCTTGACGTGGCCCTGGACGAGGCCGGGCCAGGCCTCCGGATTCCCCTCTCTTGGTTTGCTTTAGCCCTATCAGTGAGGCGCCTCTGGCGTCGGACAACCGAGGGTCCTGCTGTGGTCCCCTTACCAAGCAGACATTGTGACTACCCTCCACCCTTGCCCCAGTAGGGCCAGCACCCAGGGTCCTCAGTCTAGTCCCCTCGTATGACAGAATGACTCTATTCGCGGAGTACTGTTTCCCGTACCCCTGCCTCTATGCTGACCGGCGGGGGGAGGGGGAGGGGGAGGAGGGGGTTCCGCCTGCCACTCCCCTACGGGGTAGGGGGACCCGGACCCACCCTCGCTTACGAGTCCCAGCCCAGGGCCCTAAGGACAGGGTCAGTGTAGTTCTTGCCTGGCTGACGAGGTCTCCTTACTGCAATTCACCAGCCCACAGGCTTCAACAAAGCCCTGCCCTGAGCCACTTCCTACCCCTCTTGCTGCCCCCTTCCAGGTGCTCTGGGGCTACGAGCACATCCTCGGTGCTCCCCGAACCTGCCCGCTTGATCCTTCCCCCCACCCTCTCCTGAGCTCCGGGACGGCTTTTCACCCCTCGCTGTCCCCAGCCCCGCCCCTTGCATAGTGCAGGCACCGTATGCGTGGGCGGCCCCACCTCCTGCATCAGGCGGGATGCCATGCGCTCTCCTAGCCTCGCCTCCTCCCAACTGAGCCACTACCGCCAAGTAGGCGGCACACCGGAGCGGGCCCACTTCCCGCCGGGTGTACCAGGCTGCGGAGGGCTCCGGACCCTCCCAGAACACCGGCGCCCCGTCACAATCATTAGACATCGAAGGAAGAAAGTATCATTATCTCTATTTTCTAGGTAGAAAAACGCATGCACAGAAAGATGAAGTGACTTGGGCTTTGATTTTGAGCATTTTTAGCATTGTCACCCTGGCACATTTAATCAGCTCTGAAATAAATATCAAAACTGAAAAATGGTATGACATCTCAATATGCTTCCGTTTGAAAAGCACCTCCTCCTCCGAGTGTATTGTAAGATCTTCGTAACAGGGAAGCATCCACCTGTATTGTTGTACATATTATTGCATATCCCTGGCACTGTATGTAAATAAGGTACCTATCTTATTCTTCCTTTAAGTGTGTCAAAGTCAGACCCAGGACTCACAAATTTGTCAGACCACTCTGTTTATTAGCAAAGCTGCTCTGCTAATACACCCAGAAAATGTGAGCACCATACAAGGCTCAAACCCTTTGATATATACAGACAAAAGAAAGCAAAATTAACAAGATTACAAAAGGGGGCAAAACTCACATGATTCCCATGAGACTAGTCACATATCTTCATTTCCATTATCAAGCCTCAGCAATCTCCTGTCCATATCTCTCTGGTTGTGTCAATTACTTTGTCTAACACCTAATGTTCCTTTTCCTGTTATCCCAGACACACCTGGCTCCACTCTGATCCATCCTGCATACCTACAGACAACATTAACATAATCTTCTCTTTCCTGTTCAGGGACAAACAGTATTCCTTGAACTTATTCTATTATTGCAGTATAATTCTTCTTTCTCTTACAATATAATTCTTTCTACTTTCACAAGTGGCTTGTTGCATTCCTGCTTATATAAGCCCCCAATTCTCTTTCCTTGAGCTGCCATGGAAATTGAGGTCAGCATAGGCACTTGGGCTAACAGTCCCCAACTGTAATCATGTAGGGCTGATAGCAAGGTATTCTGAGGGGAAGGACTTCAACTTTGGTGTGTTTCACAGAGTTGCTGAGTGGAAGAAATTAAAATTGGGATAAATGCTGCCTCTTTATTTTGAGGAGCATTTTTTAATTCTCTTCAAATAGTGGGCCAAATTCACTCCTGGATTCTGATGATGGATCACCAGCTGCGTATCATCCTGGTGGTAGAAGGTCTAGTCGGTGGGTTGAGCGGATTACAGCAGTGTGAGTTGTCTATAACACTACTCTGCTGGGGAGCATGGTCCCAGTTAGTAAAGACTCACGCACTGAAGGCACTGGCCAGAGAGAGAATGTGGCCAATGATTCAGGGAATGTGTTAGTTCAGCACATCCATAACCTGCGGTTCTCAGTCTGACAGTAGCTGTTTACACTATCTCTACACATGACTAATTGTATAACAGCTGGGAGAGGGATTTTTTCTAATCTATAGGTAAGAAATAGGAAATCTGGGTTGAAATCCATCTCTACTGTAGCTCCTTTGACCATAAATAGTGTAATAATAAATAACTGATTTGTTCCACTGTCATTAAGTCAGGATATTCCTATGTGTCTGGGATAGGTAGAGCCTGGGGGAAAGCAGGAAGTAAGGGAAAACCTTGCAAGGATCCAATCATCAAATGTTTTTGAATCAAGAGGAACAAATACTGCAAGGTGTGCAATGAATCTACCCCTTAACCTTGCAAGTCCCGGGGATTCACCTGGGGATTCACAGAAGGCAGGGCAGAAACACTGTCTCTGGCCCAGCATCTTGGTCTCTAAGTCCATGGCTCTGATAACATTGTGCTGCCAGAACTTCTCACAGCCTCTGTGTTGAGTAGCCTGTTTGGTTGCGTAAGGGTGATAAGTGAGGCTGAAGGCTCACTCTTCATGTAGCAATGTTAGAGCTAAGGGTTACCTGCTGCAGCTAGTTTACGTGCTTCTTACTGTTTAATGTAAAACTTACTGTTTAATGTAAAACTTCACTGCACTTTGTGAAGTGAAACAGTCTCGTCAGCCAACAGATGTGCTTTAAGAGGGCATTCCTCCTTCCTGGAGATGGACCTAAGCTAGACCCAGGAGCTGTGGGGGGAGGGGATCAAGCATGTTTTTACTTGACCCTGCACAAAGGGGTCTGTGTGGTCCAAGGAAGTGATACTACATTGCAGGGGGCTGGCCTTTCCTCTCCATGGAGGAATGATCGGAATCTGATAGGAATAGAGGGGATTTAGGTGGTATTGGCCAGATGGACAACTTTTCTTTTTATGCATAAATTCTGGTTATTTCAGCACTGGTCGGTTTATGTTAGCACAGATATGAACTGGGATGCTTGGCATGGTATATGTCAGAAGACTGATCTCATTGTGACATGATCTCATTGTGATACAAGCATGTCAGTAGAATTTGATACAAGGTAAGGGTAAAGCTTGTACAACATTCATTTTTGTTCACAGTGTTTTAGATTGGTTGGTCTCAGGATATTAGAGAGACAGGGTGGACGAGGTAATTTTTTTTATTTATGAAAGAGCCAAACTTGAGTTACACAGAATTCTTTTTCAAGTCTACAAAGCTTTGTGTAGCTTGAAAACTTGTCTTTCACCAACAGAAGTTGGTCCATTTAAAAATATTATGTCACCCACATTGTCTTTCACATTTAGTTTTTAACTTTACAATTGCATCTTATGCTTCAGTAAGTTGGTAATAGGCAGATGCTGAAAAAGTTTCTGAAGTTAATATTTAAACCCAGGAGACTTCATATCATCACATCAACAAAGTAGCATTCCTTCATGACCCAGTTTTTTTCTATTAGTACAAAACAAAATTATTAACTGCATTTAATAATATTATTCCTGTTGGTTAAAGTACAGAAAATCTACAGAGAATAATATTGCCTTTTTAGATCACAATAGAGATATAAAAGCTGATATACTTCAGGGTAGTGCATTTATTCCTTGTAACAGCCTATCTATGTGAATACTGTCTTATATATTCTCTGAGACGCTCTTGCGGCGTAGAAACTATTTTAGGGAATTCAGAAGCCATGAAACATCACTGGAGATTTCAGCCTCCTGCAGCTGATTCAGATCATTGTTTATGGCGTGTTAGAAATGAATGCAAATAAAATCTCTTTCGTCATGTCATATTAGGTTTATATATATATATATATATAGTATCATGAGCTTACATGGGCAAAACCCATTTCTTCAAGTGAGTTGGAAGCTGGACTGGTAATAACAGGAATCCACTCATCTGAAAAAATGGGAAAAAAACAGAAATATCAGACATATTCATACGCAAGAAACCCCTGTTGCCTATCCACACATGCCTTTTTGCACAAGAGCTCTTGCGCAAAAAGGCTTATTCCTTGTAGAAAGAGGAATAACTCTTGCGCAAAAATCCCTGTGTTCTTATGATTTACTGTACTTTTTCTTGCACAAGAATGCACTTATAGGGTATGTCTAGACTACATGGCATAGTCGACGGAGCCATGTAGATGAGTTTACTAGACATAGGAAAATGAAGCGGCGATTTAAATAATTGCTGCCACCCAGCTGGGCGATCAGCTGTTTGGCAGCACAGCGGGCAGTCTGACGCGCGCGTCGACAAGGGAAGCCTTTGTCGACCGCCGCGTATGCCTCGTGAAATTAGGTTTACCGGAGCGGTCGACAAAGGCTTCCCTTGTTGACCGCGGCGTGTCCAGACTGCCTTGCTGTGCTGCCAAACAGCTGATCGCACAGCGTATTTAATGAAGCGGCGATTATTTAAATCGCCGCTTCATTTTCCTATGTCTAGTAAACTCATCTACATGTCTCCGTCGATGGAGCCATGTAGTCTAGACATACCCATAGTGTGGATGCTCTGCAAGTTTTTGCGCAAAAAATCTGCAGTGTAGACGTAGCCTATGTTGTGGAAGAGTCAACATGACTATTGTAAAGGGAAATCACCCTTCACCAATCTATTAGAATTCTTGTAGTGTTTCAACAAACCCGTGAACAAGGCTGATCTTGTAGATATAGCGTACTTGAACTTGCAGAAAGTCTTTGACAAGGTCTCTCACCAAAGGCACTTTGAGTACGGTGACATGGGATAAGAGGAAAGGTCCTCTCATGGATCAGTAACTAGTTAAAAAATAGGAAATATAGCATAGAACTAAGCTGTCAGAGAAGTAAATAGCATGGTCCCTCAAGGACTTATACTAGGACCACTGCTGTTCAATATATTAATAAATGAAGTGGAAAGAGAAGTAAAAAGTAAAGTGGCAAAATTGGCAGACAATATAAAATTATTCAAAATAGATAGATCCAAAGCTGACTGCCAGGAGTTACAAAGGGATTTCAGAAAACTAGGTGACTGGTCAACAAAATCCCTAATCCCAAATACACATAAAATGATGGAGCCTGAATTAGCTGAATTAGATGCCACCCATAAAAGACATCTTCTTTTGTCTTGGTCTCTGAAAATATCTGCTCAATATGCAGCAGCAGTCAAAAAAGCTAACAGAATGTTGAAAACCATTAGGAAAGGGAGAGGTAATGAGACAGAATATATCATAATGCCACTATATAAGTACATAGTGTGCCCACACCTTGAATACAGTATGCAGTTCTGTTCTCAAAAGTTATGTTAGATTAGGAAAAAGTACAGAGAGAGGCAACAGAAATGATTAGTGCTATGGAACAATTTCTATGTGAGGAGAGATTAAAAAGACTAGGGCTGTTCTGCTTAGAAAACAGACAACTAAGGGAAGATATAACAGATGTCCATAAAATCATCCCTGGTGGGTGAAAGTGAATAAGGCTGTGTTGTTTATCCCTTCACATAACACAAGAACCAAGGGTCACCCAATTATATTAATAGGCAGGCTTAAAACAAACACAAGAGCGTACTTCTTCACAAAGTGCACAGTAATCCCCTGAAACTTGTTGCCAGGTAAAG
The DNA here is from genome assembly GCA_019425775.1 of Rafetus swinhoei. NCBI lineage: Eukaryota > Metazoa > Chordata > Testudines > Trionychidae > Rafetus > Rafetus swinhoei. The sequence continues at coordinate 226,729,040 of CM033424.1, forward strand.
TTTTGAAGGCCAAAGTATAACTGGGTCCAAAAAAAGAATTAGATAAGATCATGGAGGGATGCAGTCCTATGGTCTGGGTGTCCCTAAACCTTTCACTGCCAGAATCTGGGACTGGTCAACAGGGGATGGCTCACTCAGTGCCTGTCCTTTTCAGTTTATTTCCATAGAATCTTCTAGCATAAGCAACTGCTGGATGACAGGATACAGGGCTAGAGGGACCATTGCTCTTAATCACTATGGCCATTTATATGTTCTTCTTGGTGTGTAAATTGCCCCATGCCAGGATTATCCCTGGGAGACACTGTGACTCATAAACATACCAATGAGTCACAATTCCTCCTCTGTTTCATCTGTTCGCTGCTCCCCAGCCACCTAGCCCTGGGCAGAAGTAAAAAGGGCTTAATCTAATGTGGTGGGCCCCAAGATTTTGCTGTCCCACATAGAGCTGTATTAGGGATTCATGTCTTATTTCCTTGTGGTCTGTGTCACAATTGAGCCCAAAAGTCTAGGAAGCCAAAAAAAAATGCAAATCTGGCCAAAAATGTTTTAGCAGGCATTCTGTATTCTTTCAGCTGGATTTCCAGATCGTATTTAACTAGGTTTTATTTGTCAAATCAGCATTTCTGATTTTTTTTTTTATTTATACTTTTGGTTCCAGCTGACTGAGAGCTAGAGTCCTCAGAGGTCTTTTCTAGTTGTGATGCAATATGTATTGGTGAAATACTTTTCAAAATATGCTTTGTTTTACCCTCTTCATTCTCCAACTCTTTCAGACTAAGTGAATTAAGTATAGGGGGAGATCTTCATGGATCTGGATGTCCTTCCTGCTTAGTTATAGGGGGATTCAATTGTTGAATGTTCTCCATCTGTCAGAATGCAGTGTAGTCTTTGTGACACTGTATTTACAGTGAAAACAGGCAACACTGGGTTGGTGACATCACTTATTAGGACAAAACTCTCATGGTAAAATTAAAGGTAACTATAAAGGATTTTGTTCTTTAGACTAAAAATTGGTTTATGAAGAGAATCAAATGCTTACTTAACCATTTTGAGGATTTGAGGAACAGACTACAGTAGAATGAAATAAAAATCTGACTACTTTTCCCTGAAATAAAAAAGTATTTAAAAAGAAAAGGAGAACCTCTGCAAATGGTACATTAGCAGAGTTTGCTTAGTAGGTTTTCCTATCACCTTGGGAAGCCTGAGGTGTCTGTATTCCTGAGTATAAAACCTAGACTTTTTTTTAACCATACTGAATACACTGGCATAGGTTTTCAAACATGATTGGGGGCCCTGTTTGAGACCCCTTTATAGGGCTTTGATTTTCACAAAGTACTGAGCTCCAGGCTTCCCCAAAGCAGGTCCCTCTAAGGCCATGGTATCTAACCAGCTCCTGAATCAGTAGCCACTATATGGCTACTGCTATAGCAAACTAGCCACACTTAACTGCCCAAATATGCACATTGATCAAGCCAACTAGGCACACTCAACCAGCCAAATAGCCACATGTGGCTAGCGGCTAGCATGCTGGACACCATAGCCTAGATGTTTCAAGCACAGCTCTCAAAACAGGAGCTCAAAATTTTAACAAGTCTCAGAGGGGTAACCATCTTAGTCTGTACCTGCAAGAACAACAACGAGTCCGGTAGCATCCTGAAGACTAACAGATTTATTTGAGCATAAGCTTCAGTGGGTAAAAACAACTGAGGAAGTGGGTTTTACCCCACAAAACCTTATGCCTAAATGAAGTCCCCAAATGACTTCAGAACAATTTTTATTACAATATAAACTAGTAGCGTGAACAACGGAAGAACACTAAAGTCTCTGTCTTGCCCTCAAACACTGTAGCTTGAGCTTTTTTACTTTGTTCTTGAGTGTACATAGGGAGTATATGATTTTACAAAACACACAGCACAAGGCACTATGTGTCTGAAGGCAAGATTAAAGCTTAAAGCATTGCCATGTGTTACAACATTAAAGTGACATTCATTCTTACAAAATAAAGATGCATTTGCCCCTTGGGTATTGTTTATGTATGTAATTATGATTCCGCTCTGCTGTCAGTTTGTGAATCATATTCTGAAACTGCTCCGTATTTGTGGGTGAAATATGCATATTATCACCTGTTACAGAATGAATACCTATACGAAGGTGTTGACGCAAGAGTTATAGAGTATGAGGACAATAGGCCCCTCTTAGATATGTTCCTCCAGAAACCAATGGGTTTATTGTCTCTCCTTGATGAGGAAAGTCGATTCCCGCAAGCAACTGATCGGACACTTGTAGGTAGGTGTATATTCTATTTCATAGGGTCTTAGGAGGCATGTTTTACAGTTCTCTTTAAAGTGTATTTTGATGCTTCTTAGCTATGCTTTTAATGTACACGAGTTCCAGCTTCAACATACATTTCAGGGAGAGGGGAATTTGATCCAGCCCTGAAATTAATATTTCTTCTGATGGAAAGCAGCAAGATGGGCCTGAGCCAAAAGAGATGGGTCCAGATTTCAAACATTTCACCATTCAGGAATGTTCAGATCCATGGTTTTGGAGATAAGGACTAATTTGGGTACAGATGTAGGATCAGATTGCAAGCATCCTTTTCTTATGGCTAAAGAGGTATTGGGATCTTGAGCTTTGGTCTGACCCATCTCTTGATGGCTATGAATCTGGCACAAAGGCATAGAACCTCTTATGTTCAGTCAAAGTAAATATTGTGTCAGGGCTTGTCTACATGCAAACTGGAACCAAAATCCCTACACCTGGTTGTAATTTACACTGTTAACCTTGGTCTACAATAAGACTTTATTTTGAAATAACCTCCCCCCTCCCCGGTTGAATTTTTAAGAGAAGCATCCATACTACCAACCCTGTTATTTTGAAATAACAGATCACAGAATTCAAAATCTGTACTCCTGCTTTTCATCAGGAGTAACACTAATTCCAAAATAGTTATTTTGAAATAATGGTAATGTGGACATGCCGGAGCCGCTATTTCAAAGTAATTACTCTCCAGAATAATTTGAATTAATTACTCCCCAGTGCTTCCTGGGACTCTAAGTCCAAGGTAGAGCATCCACATTAATGCAGCCTGCCTTGGACTAATTTCAATGCTTCCCCATAGTAAGGACATGTTATTTCAGATTTGTTAAATTGGGAGTTAAGTCAAATTTAGTAATTTTGTAATAGTTTCCTAGTGTAGATATGGTCTTAGTGTGTCAGTGCAACTCAGTGTGTAAACACTCTTGTTTTGGAATAAGAATGTCTACAAACAAACTTGCACTGAAATAACTCTGAATGTGAATTACAACTGATTTAGTTGGTTTGGTTCTAGTTTCAGTGTAGACTTCAGTCACATTACCCACAAATATCAGAGCAGGATCTAGGTTATGGTTGACCTCAGATCATCAGAAAACAAACAGCCAAAAACAGCTGTAATATGAACTCTTTGTCTATCCTGGTACTTATTTAACACCCATCACTGACTGCCTCCAAAACCAACAATGAATTTGTTCTTGCAATACCCCTGTAAGGTAGAAAGGATTATTATCCTCATTTTACAAGTGGGAAAGTAAAGCAAAGAGACATTATGTGATTTGTCCCAGGTCACACACGAAGTTTGTAGCAAAGCCAATAACTGAAGCACGAATTGCTGAGTCTTTGTCCAATATTTTAACCATATGACCATCCTGATGGTTCTTTCTCCTTCTCTTTAAAAAATGTCAGTCTTTCTGCATTTGCCTGAAAAGACAGCTTAGTTTCCTTACTTGAGTCCTGATCTAAACTGGTGTGGATTCATCACTGATTTTGTACAATTACTCAAATAAGACAAACTGTATCTGCTTACAGAAAAATTTGAAGATAACTTAAAGTCAAAATACTTTTGGAGACCCAAAAGAGTAGACCTCACCTTTGGGATTTACCATTATGCAGGAAAGGTAAGAGAATGTAAGCATACTTGTTATTGATTTATTAAAGTTGGGGGAGTTTCTCAGAGACAAATTTGAGTTAAATGCAAGGCTCTCATGTACTTTTTTCAGTAAGAACTGGACACCTAACTGACCTTTGTGCCTTTGAAAACCTCACCTGTTATGGTACATAGATCTCAAATACGAGATGTCAAGTGTAATGTGAATAACTGTGTATTGTGAAGAACAAATGTCTTATGACCCCTGCAGGGAGTAATTTTTCTTTCATGATTGTCATATTGAAAATTAAAGCTAGCAGTGGCCAAAAGAGAAGGCTGAATTACTGCCCCTTATGACTGCAAAACTATGATCTCTGGTGACATATTACATTTTAGAGTACTTACAACTAGTCTAACATTCCTAAAGTCCTGAAAGTACAGTAGTAAGCAGCATCTGGTGCACAAAAAAAGCTGCATAACTATAAATGTACTCTTTAAATAGGTTCTTTATAATGCAAGTGGATTCTTAGCCAAAAACAGAGATACCCTGCCAGCTGACATTGTGCTGCTCTTACGATCATCAGAAAACAATCTGACTCGACAGCTGGTAACCCATCCTCTTACCAGAACAGGTAATATACCAGTAATTGTGGCAGATCTTTCCAATCCAAATAACTGTCAGTCCTGACCATGCCTAGTTTTTGTCTGACTCTCAGTGTTATTACCCAGATTTGGTGGCTTCCATCCAATCCTGGAAACTAAACAGATGCATACGTTTCCCCAAAATTAGAGTTCAGAAACCCAATGTCATCTTGTGTCATCTCTTTAAACTGTGCCATGGGGCTAATGATCTGTGTATGTTCTGTCATTTTTAAACAGAATATATTTTTACATTATGTTATTTATGCTCCAGTATGTCCGTGCCAGCAAATATGTACTTTTTTTCTCCTGCAGTTACCTGTACATTCATGTGGGAGTTGCATTTACAGTGGAACAGGAAAGCTAGACTGAATAGTGGAGAAAGTCTAACAGATAAATTATACTAAATTTAATTGTATCTTAGAGTAACCGTAAGTCTTTGCTCAGGCAAAACTCCTATTGATTATAGAAAGAATTTTGCCTGAATGGTAAAAGCAAGTCAGGTCTTCATAAGTCTACTTGAAGTAATAAAAGCAGGACAATTCCGAGTTCACTGAGATGCAGCCTTCTCATGCAATTTTCTTCTGGCATTAGAACTCACTGTGGTGCAAAGGTGCAACTCCTCTGGAATCCACTCCTGTTTTCTCTCTATACCTGAAAGCAGAACTAGGCCAAATGATCCTAACTATCTGGGAGCAGAACTAGACCCACTATCAGAGACTGACAGTGTTGGAAGAACAACTTTGCAGTATCAGGAAGTGACTTACCTCTGAATGTTTTTGTCACGTTGGCTTTAGTCAAGATATGAGAGCTATTAAAATATGGAGTGTGAGTCCATTTTTAAGTAAGAGTGTGCTTTTGAAAAAAAATTAAAAGTGAACAAAAAGATCTGTTGACATTTTGTTAGGTCAAGTGGTCTTCAGTACTTGATATGGTCACATAATCCATGAACCATTGACACACTAATCAATAATTAATTATATTTATATCCACCCACCCAGGTTTTCTCCACACATCACTTTAGTACCTGAGCACAATTCCTACATTGCAGAGGTTCCAGAAAGAACATTTTGGAAACTAAAGTACTATCAGCTTGCTAGAATGGTTGGATGCTATCAACACAAAAGTGCAATTGCTAAAAAGTTCATAAGGTGTTTCAGTATTGTTTAGAAGATACATGTCTGCTTAGACTGTTGTAGTGCATCCAGTCCTGGAAATCATAATGGGAATTTTGCTTGATCTATAGGGACTGGTTTCCATTTACACTAAGACACCTTCTCATCATTTTGGCAGTGGAAAAGTGCCTTAAAAGAGACATAAATTACGTTTGCACCTGCTCTAAGGCAACTTTATTTGCCAGGGTAGTTTGAAGGGGCCTTATGAGCATCAGAGCTGTAATGGGTGACTTCCTGGTTTAGGACAGGTTTGTTTTCTTTTACATTTGGTCTGGTAGGTCATGCAGAGTAAGAAATGCAGAGCCCTTCTTCCATCTTCTCAAAGTAGCTGTGGTTTTCTCAAAACTCATACCCAGAGGCTAGAAGGGAAATAAAGAGACATGTAGCAGCCCAGGGTTTATAGAGACATAACACCAGGTGCCTGGATTATGGGGGGGAGGGGATAGAGTAACTGAAATATGCATTTTTAGAGGATTGTTTTCTCTCATCTTTCCTTAGGTAACCTGGCACATACCAAAAGCAAAAGTGCAATAAACTATCAGATGTGGACCCCCCAGAAATCAATCAGTCGTACGAAGGTAAGAAACCTAATTTCACAGCAGAGCTTTGAACCCTCATTTAAAGTAGACAAAGGCAATGTTGTTTTTGCTACTGAAAGTAAGCAAGTAACCCCTTCCTTGGTTTTTCTCCCTCTCCTATTTTCTTTTCTGTTTAGCTGGATATCTTTGTGTTGTGCAATTCGTATTCCTTCCGTGAGGTAAAAACCTACAATTTCCCTTCTTTCTGGCAATAGTTTTATAACTACTTCAGAAAAAAAATATTTCTTTAACTTTACTATCATAGTGAAAAGGAGAAATTAAAAAAATGTTTTATCTAATTTGTGTTACGTATGGTCATGTTCTGTAGAGAATAACCAAAATAACAGTGACGCTGCAATTATGTTCAAGACATCAGCAGTCTTTGATATAAAAAAAATTATCTCCTCTTATCATGTTATTTGTGACAGCTATCTGGATGTTCAGTTATCAAACTGTGTCCTGAGTCTGTGTATGTGTACCATGTGACAAAGTAGTGTAATGTGCTTGTGCAACAATTCTGACTTTGCTAGTGATCATTCGTAGCCTTTGCAGTTTAGTGTACATATTTCTTTTTATTAGAAGTGTTCTTTTAATGGGCACTTCGTTAGGATGTTGCAAAATAAATTTCAAGCTCTGTAAAGATAAGTGTCTTTTTCTTCCTTGGTCTGTATAGAATGATACTGGAGATACTACGCCTCATCCAAGAGAGACAACCAGTATGAAAACACAGACAGTCGCTTCTTATTTTAGAGTAAGACACCAACTCATTTCTTATGTTATGTTGGAGTAGAATTAATATGTATTGTTTCCATTTTTAAAATGCATCCAATTTCCTCTACAGCTGCACAGACACGTGATTTCAGCTACAACAAATCACAAAAGACAACAAGGGTCCAGTTGGAGTTTGTGAAGTTCCTATATAGCACAGTGATGAGTGCAGTATACATGCCTTAATTATAGTAATGTGATGGCTCATGTGTCATTTGATGCAGTAGAATTAGTTACAGGTCCAGACTTCTCTCTTCTGGATGTGAGATGATGTACACTACACCTCTCTGTGCTACTCTGGACTGCTTTGCCCCAAGAATGATAAACATAACAGAGAACAGGACTCGTGGGGTTGGACCCCTTTCAGGGTCTGAGAAGAGGAGGGCAGATTTCATTTCTACCCAGTGCTCCATAGGGACATAGGCAGTGAGGCTGCTGAGTAGATGCACTGATTCACCCTCCCTGGCTTCTCCTCTGTCAGTGCCCTATGCTCTCTGCCCTTCCCCCACCCCACCCCACCCCACCCCCCCATGGGACATTGCCATGAGGTGACTTCCCATCCTTTGCAGATTAAATGACCCAGAGTCACAAAATCATAGTAATGTTTGCAAATAAATGAAACCCTGTCAATAATCCCTATTAGCTATTAAACCCAGAATGCAGAGTTTAGGCATTAGTCTGCCAGAATAACAAAAGAGCAAGGATAGTCCAGGATTGAGGGTGAACTCTGCTCAGTTCCCTGCTCTGCCACAGGTTTCCTCTAGTTAGGGCCTCACTTAATCTCTGGGCCTGAATTCCCTGTGTGAAAATGGGGATAATGGCTCTTCTCTATTTCACAGGGGGGTTGGGAGGATAATGCATTAGAGCATGTGAGAGGCTCAGCTGCTACAGTAATGGAGGCTGTATAAATACCTAACAAGCTGGGGACTCGCAGGAGGTGGTGCCTATATCCTGCAGAGCACTGCTATTGTGAAGCATGTTCCAGAGCTGAAGAAGAGTGTATACAGTATCTAACAAAAAAGAAAATAATCAATCGCATTGTACTTAAGTGTCACTAGGATGAAACGCTTAGTGCAGTCCGTCTTGATTTTCTCCTAAATGCCATATTCCAAATGCTGATAAGGAATCTACCTTTTAATACAGCTGCTGCCAGAGTACACAGGTACATCTGTATTTCCTGTATGCTAATTGTTCCACCATGGCACTTCCCAGTTGACTGATTTGGAGCCTGATCCTGCTTTTTCAACTCCCATTGATTCATGTCTTTTATAAAAAATATAAAGGGGCCTCAGATTATGCTACTGCCTCTTCTGAAAATATTTTATTTACTTTCAGAGTAAATAACTGCAAAGAATAGCAGACTCTGTCCAGGACACAGAATAGAGCACAAGGAGATAAACTACATAATGTGCTAATTCCATATTAGGATGATATTTTAAGGGTGATATTTTTTAACATTCTGGAGTAATAGAGAACATACTTTTTCCACTCTAATTTCTAGCAAGACAAGTTAGGTGAGGTAATATTTTTCATTGCACCAACTTCTGCTAGTGAGAGAGACAAGCTTTCAAGTTCCATAGAGCTCTGCCTCAAGTCTGGGAAAGGTACTGAGGTCCGGTCTATGCTGCACACCTATATGGGTGTAACTACTCGCTTGGGATGGGAAAAATCCACACCCCTGAGCTACCGGTACATAAGTTATATCCAAACACGCGCTCATGTGGACAGCCCTGTGTTAGCAGGAGAGCTCTGTCCTGCCCACATAGATATTGCCTTGTGGGTATGTGGATTAACTACACCAATGAGAGAGCTCTCTCCCATTAGAGCATCTTCATTAAAGAAGTGGTACTGCTGCCTGGATGCAGCATTTTAAATATAGATGTGTCCTCAGAGTGTTGCAAGGTCAAAGAGTTTAGCAAGTAGTTAGCACGTATTTAAGGGATCACTCAAGGTGAACTGGCCCATTAACACCCCAGTAGTCCTAGGACCAAAAAAGGAGGTTAGTGGGTTACAAGTTGTTGTAATAACCCATAGTTAGTGTGTTTATTAAGACTGATTGTCACTGTCTAGCAAAGTTATGAATTTAAGATCCCAGGCTTGTTTTTTGAAAGTGTTGGGCAGGTTTCCTTTGAGGACGAGGCGTGAAAGGCCAGATACAGAGTGATTGCTTCATGAAGTGCCACCCACGGGTGATGGGGTGTTTTTTGTCTTTTATCATTTCCCTGTGCTTCCAGCATGTGATATATGCCATCATGTGCCAACAATGCCCCTCTGCGATGTATATTGGACAAACTGGTCAGTCACTTCATCAAAGAATTAATGCTCAGGGTATGTCTACACTGCAAAGTTAATTCGAAATAACAGCCATTATTTCGAATTAACTTCAATAGCATCTATACATGCAAACCGCTATTTCGAATTTAATTTAATTCGAAATAGCGGAGCGCTTATTTCGAATTTGGTAAACCTCATTCTACGAGGAGTAACGCCAAATTTGAAATAGCTATTTCCAAGTAAGTGCTGTGTAGACACATCATTCGAAATAGGGGGCCTCCAGCCCTTCCCAGGGAGCCCTGGTGGCCACTCTGGGCACAACCAGGAAAACTCGTCTGCTCCCCAGCCCCGGAGCCCTTAAAGGGGCAGACTCTGGCCACAGTGCCTGTGCCAGTTGCAAGCTTGCCAGCACACAGCCAGCAGACCGTGCACCTGGCACAGCATGAGCCAGCAACCCACTGCCACCCAGCCCTCTACCGCTCCCCAGGACCAGGCTGGCAGCTCCCAGGAGCCTGCCAGGGGCCGCAAAAGGCGGGCGCCTGCCTGGTCTAGTGCAGAGATCATGGACCTCATTGAGGTTTGGGGGGAGGCCTCCAATGCCCACGATATCCGCACTAGGCACAGGAATGCGGCCGTCTACAGCCGCATGGCTGCCAGCCTGGCCACCAGAGGCCACATGCGCAGCCAGGAGCAGGTGCGGACAAAAATAAAAGAGCTGCGGCAGGCCTATGCCGGGGCTCCCAACCAGGGGCTAACCCGGACGCCTGCCCGCATTACGAGGCCCTGGACCGCATCCTGGAGGGTCAGATGGTCCATGCCCCCCTGGTGGTCATTGACCCCGGGGCAGAGGGCCCTGTCCCTGACACAGAGGAAGAGGAGGAAGAGGAGGAGGACGACGGCCAGGAGCCACAGGAGCCTTCAGGCAGCGTGCCCTGCACCCAGGACCCCCAAGCCGTACCAGAGAACCCGTCAGCAGCCTCATCCAAGGCCGGGGAGGCCTCCACATGTGAGTGCCATCACGGTCCCCTTATGTGGGGTGGGGCGGGAGGGAGAGCCCAGGGACCATGTGCGTGGGCCTTGCTGACCACGGAGCAGGTGGCAACCTGTGCATCAGCCGGGACATGGGGCCCCAGCTGGATGCCATGAAGGGGCCCTGGCCTGTTCCCCACACACGTCTACGCGTGAAGGCACATGACAGGCTCCTGACCCTGGGGAGAGACACTGCACACTGCCCTCCCTCCAGACACCCCCTCTACACAGAGGCAGGGCACATCTCCCTCTTCCTCCCCCCCCCGCACACCACACTATAGGCAGCACAGGGGCTGGGGTGCAGTCCTGGGCCAGCTCACACTCCCGGGGATAGCAGGACTTGATGGTGTGGAGACCTGCTGTCCTTGCCTTGCAGAGGGGGGCTGGGTTTCACCCACTGTGTCCCCAGGGACAACTGACCACTTCTGTTGTTTCACCACAGCTGCAGCACCTGCAAGTGCAGGGCGCACCACCCCGCCTGGAACATCCACCCGCACCCGGGCCAGCAGGCACACCCGCAACCAGGAGGAGTACCAGTGGCAGCACCTGGGGTTACAGGGAAGGCAGGTCCACAGCCAGGAGCACTGGGTGCAAGAAGACCTGCAGCTGCGGTGGGAGAGCTTGAGGGAGCTGCGGGAGCAGGGCCGTGCCCTCCGCAAGCTCCTGCAGACCCTGGTGGAACGATTGCTGCCTCCTGCTGCTCCAGCCCCTGCGGCCGCCCCAGCTATTGCTCCTCCTCCCACCCCTGCTCCCCCTCCCGCTTCTTCCACCCCCCCATCCCTCCTGCCCCACCCTCCATATCCACTCCCCAGGGACGCCGAGGCCCCCGCACCCATAGTGCTGCCAGACAGGAGGGCCGGCAAGACCCCCAACCCTGAGCTTCTCCTCCCCTTCCTCCTTGCCTCCCCTTCCAGCTCCCTCCTCCCAGGTTTCCCCCCTCCCCTCTCCTGCCCTCAGTCCTCCCTTCCCCCCACCCCAGTTATGTTAAATAAAGAGAGTTTTTTGTGTCAACACGGGTGTTTTTATTGTACATCAGGAAGGGGGGTTAGGGAGGGGAAAGGGGAAGGAGGTGGGGGTGGAATGTAAGGCACAAAGCCCCAGTGGGGCACGCCAGGGGGACTTCAGTCCTCCTCCACCTGGAAGCTCTCCCGCAGGGCTTCCCGGATGCGGACAGCCCCCCGAAGGGCCTCCCAGCTGGCAGCCGTGCGGGGCTGTGCGTACTGGCCAGCCAGCCAGTCAGCCTCTGCCATCCAGGCTGACAGGAAAGCCTCCCCCTTCCTCTCACATAAATTGTGGAGCACACAGCACTCTGCCACCACGTGCAGAATATTGTGCTGGGAGAGGTCAAGGCGGGTGAGGAGGCATCTAAACCATGCCTTCAGTCGGCCGAAGGCCCCCTCAACCACAATGCGGGCCCTGCCAACCTTGGCATTGAAGGCCTGCCGGGAGGGGTTCAGGTGTCCCGTGTAGGGCTTCATGAGCCAGGGCTGTAGGGGGTAGGCCGCATCCCCCAGCAGGCACACTGGCATGTCCACGTCCCTGACCCTGATGTGGCGGTCGGGGAAGAAAGTCCCGGTGTGCAGCCTCTGGCACACGGAAGAGTTGCGGTACACCCGCGCGTCATGTGTTTTGCCGGACCAGCCCACACTGATGTCTGTGAACTGGCCCCGGTGGTCAGACACGGCCTGCAGGATCACCGAGAAGTACCCCTTGCGGTTGATGTACAGGGAGGCTTGGTGATCCGGGGCACGGATGGGGATGTGCGTCCCGTCGATTGCCGCCCCCCCCCCCCGCAGTTGGGGAAGCCCAGGCGCCCGAACCCTGGATGACCGCGTCCAGGTCGGTGAGGCGGACGACTCTGCGGAGCAGCACCCTGTTGATGGCCTTGACCACCTGCAGAGAGAGACACAAAACCGAGGGTCACTGGGGTGCCTGGGTGTGTTCGTTCCCCGCCACTGCCCCACGCCCCACTCCCAGGAGCAACCCCCGCTGCAATCCTGGCCACCGCGGGCGGTCTGTAGCACGGCTGGGACAAACCGAATCCTCCCGTGGAGGGCACTTACACCACCTCCCCTCCGTTTTCCCTGGGGCAGCCCATCTCCTCCTTGCAGCCCCCCCTCCTGGCCCAGTAGCTGGTGACTGCCGTACCTGCATGAGCACCGCTCCAATGGTGGATCTCCCCACGCCGAACTGGTTGCCGACAGATTGGTAGCTATCCGGCATGGAGAGCTTCCAGAGGGCGATGGCCACCCGCTTGTGGAGGGGAATGGCGGGCCTCATGCGTGTGTCCCATCTCTGCAGAGCAGGGGCAAGCCACTCGCAGAGCTCGAGGAAGGTGTCCTTCTTCATCCTGAAGTTCTGAGTCCACTGTTGGTCTCCCCAGCGCTCCAGGACGACGTGGTCCCACCAGTCACTGCTGGTGTCCAGACTCCAGATGCGGCGGGGCACGCTGGCGTCCGGGCGCTGCTGCTACTCCTCCACAGCCCACAGGGGGAGCAAGGGGAGGGCCAGGGAGCTGGCCTGCAGCAGATGGTGCCAGGCAGCCTCCAGCAATTGCTGCCAGGCTTGCAGCAAGACATTCAACATGAGCACCAGAGTGCCCAGGGGCAGCTCTGGCTCCATGGTGCCAAGTGCTGTGGTGTTCCAAATGAGAGCGACCAAAGCAGGCAGAGAGGAAAACACTTTGCTGTCCCTCAGCGAGGTAGGCAAGCAAGCGGGAAAGCTGAGAACCAGCTGTCCGGGGTGTCCCTTTAAGCACAAGCCTCAGATAGCCTCAGACAGCAGGCACACAAAGCAACTACTGACCTGATGCCCTGCTGGAACCGGTTTCAGCTGCCCTTAAATGCGATCCAGCGTCCAATCAGTGTGGACGCGCTATTTCGAAATAGCAAAACGCTATTTCGAAATAGATTTTGTGTCTAGATGCGTTATTTCGAATTAGCTTAATTTGAATTAACTATTTCGAATTAATTCGAAATAGTGCTGTAGTGTAGACATACCCTCACGGATCAGACATCAGAAATCTCCACACACACAAACCTGTCAGCCAGCATTTCAATCAAATTGGTCATTCTCTTAAAGACCTGACAACATACGTCTTACAACAAAGAGACTTTAACACCAGATTACAAAGGGAGACTTCAGAACTTTTATTTATGCTAAAATTCGACACATTGCGAATGGGCCTTAATCGAGATGATAATTATCTTACACATTACAAAGACAGCTTCCCCATTTTTTGATATTCGTAGTGACCCCAGATTAGCTACTTATTGACTCTTACAATAAGCAGTTCCCTCCTTCCTTGTCGCTTCTCCCACTATACCACATAGTGCAGCATCTGTTCATAATGGAAATACAGATTTTAATGCAGAATATATGCTGCTTGAAGTCCTGCACACACACTGGAGGTGTGTGTCTAGTCTACTATCACTTAGCTGACTTACTACTCCTGGCTGCTACTTTCCTTTCAGTCACTTTGAATTAGGAATTAGCCTTTTCATTTGGATGTTAATAGGATCCAGCAATGGAGCGATTCTGGAGAAACCCATCAGAACCATGAGGTCCAGACTCAGCCCTTCTGACATGGAAAGCTACAATCCAGCCTGTGCCAAGCTGGGGAGCAGCTGCGTGGGGGCTGTGCAAAGCATCTATGTAAATTGTGAATGGGTGTTTCTGCTGCTGCAGCTTTCTTCTTGGGATCCTCCTAGGGAGGGCAGCTATAGTTAGTTACACCCTGTGGCTCCATAACAGAACCAGAGGAAATTGCAGAATCAGATGAGCCTAGCCAGATGTGCTTTGGGCCTGTTTGGTTATCTTGATTCACTCCCCAGCAAAAGAAAGTTGCATTTATTACCTTGCCACACTTCAACCTCCCATTCTTAGCCTGACCTCTTACTGCTAAGAGGTCAACTAAGAATTGATGGGTTCCTGACTCCAAGATCAACAAGGACTTTATATAAATATTTAAAACAGGAGCATAGAAAACAATGGATTTTTAAAATTTCCTAATAATGTGGTTCAGTTCTGACGGTAATGTTTGGCTCAAGTATAGTCGATGTCAGAGAGGCTAGAATTTCAGCTTGCTAGCAGAATTTAGGTGGATTTGGAGTTATACCTACAGTACCACTCATGTAAAATGAAGCTTCAAATGCACAGATGTGTTTGTATCACAGAAGGCTTTTATGTATCACAACAGAAAATGTTTCTTTGTTTTCCTGAAGTATTCTCTGATGGATTTATTATCAAAGATGGTGGTTGGCCAGCCTCATTTTGTCCGTTGTATCAAGCCAAACAATGATCGGCAGGCACACAAGTATGACAAAGAGAAGGTACTGGTCCAGCTGCGTTACACAGGAATTCTGGAGACAGCAAGAATTCGGAGACAGGGTTATTCCCATCGTATACTGTTTGCTAACTTCATCAAACGGTGAGTGCATGTACATATGAGCTTGCTTCTATGGCTGTTGTCTGATGTTTTCGGAATATACAGTGTGTGGTGCTGTATAAAACAGATGTAAAGACAAGATCCTTGCCAAAGATCACAAGAACGTAAGAACGGCCATACTGGGTCAGACCAACAGTCCACCTAGCCCAGTATCCTGTCTGCTGACAGTGGCCAATACCAGATGCCACAGATGGAGGGAACATGACACAACATAACTAAGTGACCCCTAGTTCTTATATTGTGGGAATAAGTAAATAACTTTTCCTTTATCACTTTTTCCACACCAGTCATGATGTTATAGACCTCTATCATATCCCCCCTGAGTCTCCTCTTTTCTAAGATGAAAAGTCCAAGTCTTTTTAATCACTCTTCATATGGGACCTGTTCCAAACCCCTTATCATTTTTGTTGCCCTTTTCTGAACCTTTTCCAATGCCAATATATCTTTTTTGAGATGGGCAGACCACATCTGTACACAGTATTCAACATGTGGGCATATCCTGGTTTTATATAGAGGCAATAAGATATTTTCTGTCTTATTCTCTATCCCTTTTTTAATGATTCCTAACATTCTATTTGATTTTTTGACTGCCATTGCACACTGAGTGGATGTTTTCAGAGAAACATCCAAGATCGCTCTCTCTCTCGAGTAGTTGTAGCCAAATTAGTCCCCATCATATTGTATGTATAGTTGGAATTATTTTTTCCAATGTGCATTAATTTACATTTATTAACATTACATTTTTTTGCCCAATCACTTAGTTTGGTGAGATCTTTTTGAAGCTCTTCACAGTCTGCTTTGATCTTAACTATTTTGAGCAGGTTGGTATCATCTGCAAATTTTGCCACCTCATTGTTTACCCCTTTCTCTAGATCATTTATAAATAATTTGAATAGGATGGGTCCCAGGACAGACCCTTGGGGGACCCCACTAGTTACCTCTCTCCACTCGGAAAACTTACCATTTATTCCTACCCTTTGTTTCCTGTCTTTTAACCAGTTACCAATCCATAAAAGGACCTTCCCTCTTATCCTCTGACAACTTACTTTACTTAAGAGCCTTTGGTGAGGTACCTTGTCAAAGGATTTCTGGAAATCTAAGTATACTATATCCACTAGATCCCCCTTGTCCACATGTTTGTGGAGCCCCCCTTCCCTCAAAGAACTCTACTGATTAGTAAGGCATGATTTCCCTTTACATAAACCATGTTGACTTTCCCCCAACAAATTATATTCATCCAGGTGTCTGACAATTTTATGCTTTACTATATTTTCAACTAATTTGCCCGGCGCTGACATTAGACTTACTGGCCTGTAATTGCCAGGATCACCTCTAGAATCCTTTTTAAATATTGGCGTCACATTAGCTATCTTCCAGTCATTAGGAACAGAAGCTTTTATGTAAAGGATAGGTTACAAACCACAATTGTTAGTTCCGCAATTTCACATTTGAGTTCTTTCACAACTCTTGGGTGAATGCTATCTGGTCTGGGGACGTGTTACTGTTCAGTTTATCAGTTTCTTCCAAAACCTCCTCTAATGACACCTCAATCTGGGACAATTCCTCAGATTTGTCACCTAAAAGGGAATGGCTCATGTTTGGGAAAGTCCCCAATATCCTCAGCCGTGAAGACTGAAGCAAAAAATTAATTTAGCTTCTCCACAATGATTTTATCATTTTTGAGTGCTCCTTTAGCATCTTGATTGTCCAAGGGCCCCACTGGTTATATAGACGGCTTCCTGCTTCTGATGTTCTTAAAAAACATTTTGCTATTCCTTTTTGAGTTTTTTGCTAGGTGTTCTTCAAACTCCTTTATGGCTTTTCTTATTATATTTTTACACTTAATTTGACAAAGTTTATGGTCCTTTCTATTTTCCTCACTAGGATTTGACTTCCACTTTTTAAAAGATGTATTTTTATCTGTCATTGCTTCTTTTACTTGGTTGTTAAGCCACAGTGGCACTTTTTTGGTGTTTTTTAACTTGGGGTACACATTTAAGTTGGGCCTCTATTATGGTGTCTTTGAAAAGTTTCCATGAAGCTTGCAGAGATTTTACTTTTGTCACTGTACCTTTTAATTTCTGTTCAACTAACTTCCTCGTTTTTGTGCAGTTCCCCTTTCTGAAATTAAATGCTACAGTGTTGGGCTGCTGAGGTGTTTTTCCCAAGCTTGACTGTACTAACATGAGGGTAGCACACTGTTTTCATTTATAAGGAACAATCATGCATCTCAGACCTATTCCAGGCTTGCTGCAGACTCAGGCAGACACCACTGAAAAAAACTTTCTTCAGAATTATAAGAGCTAGAAAATTAATATTTTAAATTAAATCTTAGAATGTGGACAAAATATGACATCCTCCAAAAAGCAGTACTGTACCTCTAGCCCCAAAGAGCTAGTCATTCTTCCCTGTAATCTGGGTACTTGTGCAGCCACTCAAGAGAGATTCAAATGCCACCTAGATGATTAGCAGAATGCTCACAGCTAGGGTTTTGTTTTTTACTGGTGATGCACATTCACACATGCGTCAGTGCACACAAAAAATTATTCCGCATACGGATGGGAAAAAAATGCACCTGGATGGAAAAGATAAGAGGGAACATTGGACATTTATTAAGAGACTAGTCTGACACTTGTTATCATTGGGAGATTGTTAAATAAAAAAAGGCTCCACTCATAAGAGATACATTTCTCGTTTACAAATGTAAAGTCAGACATTTTCCTGAATAAGAACTTAGATTTACAGTGAAAAATAGGAAAAATTGTGGAGATAACACCCACTCTGACAGAAACACTTTAAATTAATTGGCACTAGAAGCAGACAATTGAAGACAGAGATACAGAAAAAGAACAAGCTGATGGTTTGATAAGTAAGTTTCAGGAGAGCACATGGAGGGGGCCGTGACAGTGTCAGAAAAAGCACAGCTTGATGATGAAGGCTGTTGAACCTCATTTCAAGAAGTGAACAAATTGTGTCTATGGCTTTGGTTATTGCTTTTTAAAGATTTTCCTGCTAGTGTAAAGGATGGGGAGCAGAGCATAGTGGGACCAGTCTTCCATGGGTGTAAATCACTCATGCTCCACTGATTTCAACCAGGGTCGATTCAGACCCCTGGAGGATCTGACCTACACCACAAGGAGTTTTGTTAAAGAGCTGGCAGTTTTTTTATTGAGACTTACAGTCATAGACCTGGGAAAATGGGAAAGTTGGTTCAGTGGACTGAAAATTAGCCTAGCTAATGAGCAGTAGAAAGAAGAAGCTGTAGTAACTGGTTTTGATATTATATTGTCTCCTTTTTATTATACTGTGAACAAAATATTGCTGATGGTTTCACCTGAGTGATGCAGGCTTTATGGGTATAGAGGAGTTGAATGACATAAAAAGAAGACATCCAAGCTTGAAGGAGGCACACATGGCATCCACATAATTGTTCTTGAACTAAGAAAACTAGAAAGAGTTTATTGTATTTGTCAGAACTGTTCCCCCCTCTGGCACTCCAAGGGTGTGTCTAGACTACAGGGTTTTTTCGAAAAAAGTGGCCTGTCCTAGTCAGTGCCTGTCCTAGGGTCAGGGGATGCTCATGTGGGTCTCAGTAAGGCATGGTGTGGCCTGGACAGCAGCCACAGCCTTGCTGGAGCCCAGAAGGTGTGCAGGCCACCATCCTGCCCCCCCTCACACACACCCCATGGCCAAGCAGCACAGACAAGTGTCAGGCCACAGTTGGGGTTCCCACAGGTTGCTGAGAGGCCTGAAGCTGTGTGTCAATCCCAGCATCCCCAACCCATGCCTGCATCTGGCATCACTGTCTGCAGGAGCAGGTGGTGCCTCACAGCTATGCGGGTGCAGGGGTAGGACAGCCCTCCCTGAGGTCGGCCATGTGTGTGCTCCCCCCCAGGCTGTGATCAGCATGACATGTCACAGTACTGCACCATCCACTTTGCTCCCGCCTCCCCTGCCGTGTGTGTTGGACTCTCACATTTCTACTGATCTCAAATGTTGTTTAAAACAGGAGGCGAGAGTCATTCCCTAAGGCAGGAGTGGGGAAACTATGGCCTGCAGGCCAGATCTAGCCCTGGCTTGCTTTGCTCTGACCCCAAGTCCTGCCCCTCAGCCCGTCTCCAAGCCTCAGTATCTCACCTCCCCTTTCCTCCTGCTCCGCCCCCCTCCTCTGGGCCTGGAGCACAAGCACATTTGTGAGTGAAGTCAAGTGAATATGAGCCTCTCTTTTTTGTGAGGAGGGTTCTCAGTGAAGGGTTTTGTTTGTTTTGTGGTTTTGCTTCTCAACTGTGTATGGCCCCCAACTTATTTTTCTGTGGATCAGTGGCCCCTAACTGAAAAAGGTTCCTCACCCCTGCACTAAGGTATGTAGGACCCAAACTGTAAAGAGCTTCATAGATCAGACCAACACCTTGAATTGCATTCAGCAAAGAACTGTAAGCCAGTATATTCTCTGCAATGCACATGCAATATGCTCCCAGCAAGGAGCTAGTAGGCAGCCATTTTTACACCACCTGATGTTGTGTGGCTGCAAATATTGTAATCTAGGCTAGCTAGGGTTGCCAGGTGTCTGGTATTGACCCGGACAGTCCGGTATTTTCACCTCCTGTCCGGTAAAAAAATTCAGAAAATACCGGATACCTAAAATGTCTGGTATTTTCTGATTTTTTTCCCGGCTACGAGGCGAAAATACCTGACACCTGGCAACCCTAGGACACACTTGGCAACTGGGCCCAGCCCCCAGCCTCCTCCCCGACACCCTGTTCCACAGGGAAGCTAAGTTCTGGCTTGAACAAGAACACAAAATGGCCGCCAGCAAAAAGCCTAAAGACCAAAGGGAAGCAATGCCTTCCCTGGGTCTTAGTGCTCAATTTCTCCCCTGTTCCTATCCCTATTCTAACTCTGCACTCACTCTGAAAGGGGCTATGCTGTTTTAATATTTAATTTTTTTTTTTTTTTTTTTTTGGCTCAACAACTTTGGTCTCCCCCTTTTTTTTCCTCAACAGAATTTTTTCCCGGTGGTTTTTTTTTTTTTTGGGGGGGGGTGTCGGTATATTTTGGTTCAACCATCTGGCAACCCTAAGGCTAGCTGTGGCAGAGGTATTGGTGTAAGCTATTAAATTCAATATTTTAGAGAATACAATTAAACAGAAAACAACTGTAAATAAAATGATTGACTTTTCTTTGTTATTGATGTAAGGGGATATCCACAACATAAACAGAAGAAGTAAAGGCAAAGAATTGGCAAGAACTCTCACTAGACAGTTTGTTTTCTAAAAGTCCTGTTAATAGAACTAAATAACCCTCCAGGATAGACAAGATGTCTGTCATGCATCTTTAACTGTGTTTTAAATGCTGTATATAAACACAGTTTTTTTTCCATGTTCTTCTTTTTAGTACATTCTGTATTGCTTCATACAAAAACATTTTAAACCAGGTTTTATTTAGATGATTAGCACGTATCTGCATTATTCATTCATTCCATTTTACTGTAATAAAGAATCATATTTTTGTCTTTTAGATATTACCTCATTTGTTACAAAACAAATGATGATCCTCCAGTCAGCCCTGAAACCTGTGCTGCTATCTTGGAAAAAGCCCACCTTGACAACTGGGTTCTTGGAAAAACCAAAGTAATATTTTCACATACTTTGCATACATTGCACTATGTGTTTGTAAAGATATTAAGCAAAGTCTGCTCTCAGTTACTCCACTGGAGTTACTTTGGATTCACATTGGTATAAAAAATATTTCATTGGGCACCCCTCTCTGACAATTAGGCTGAAATCCTGGCCCCTCCATGGTCTTAGATGCAGAGAGTGGGGGAAGATTTTGGTTATTGACCGAGGCTTCCCTAGCTATAAGCGAACTAGATTTCGACAGTTGTCCTTTTGTTACAACAGGGGGGTGCTTGGGCCAAATTCAAGTGGTTTTGCAACCCTTTACATTTGGTCACAATGCCCTCATTCACATTTGGCTTGGCTGCCCCTCTGTACAAACAGAGGGGCAGTCAGACCAAATCTGCTGTGGTGGGCTATGAAGAGGAGGGCAGCACACTGAAGGTTTGCATAGGATGGCAGATTGTTTTGAGTAGCCTCTGATTATGGTGGAGATAAATGTCTGCTCCCTCATTATTGTCCCATGGCACCAGTAGAATTTATCAGCCTCCGTTCCCCCTCCGCCTTTCTGATCTAATTTGTCAGAAAGGATCTCACTGCTGGCAGACTACAGGAGGTATGCTAGACAGAGAAGTCACCATAGGAGAAAATCTGGTGTTTCCACCTCTCAGGCAACTTTAATTTCGAGTCTCCCCTTCTCCTAATGTAACAAAATGGGGGAGGGGAGGCAGATGGGACAAAGGACAAAGAGGGAGAAACATGGAACTGAACCTGTCTGAGTTGCAGAGACACCTACTGTCTATGAGACACCTTGCTCCACGCCCAAACTTCATGTTTACCAGCAGGGACTCCCAATCTCATGTACCAGAGATGGATTATCATATTGAAACTACCAGAAAGAAGAAAGATCTTCCTCCAAGGCAGAAGGACATTCCTTGGGAAGGTTTTGCTGGATATGGCTGAGACAATGATCCAACCTCTTGCCCAACCTCTTATGTTGTGAGGGGGGACCAAAGGAGAAAATGGGGATAAAGACAGCAGAATAACTGGAGAGATGGGAATTCTTATCCCACTCTTTACTTAAATGGAGTTAATCCAGGTATATACCAATGTAACTGAGACAGGATCACAGAATCATCTATAACCCTTCTGCCAGGTAGCACTGGCAGCAGCCAGGGGCCAGGTTCAATATCTAGGGGTTCTTCTCCATCTATCCACCACAGAACTGGCTCGAGCCCCCACCCAGTAGCCTGGGAAATTCACACACACCCCTGGGTGCCTCTGGGAGGCAATGCTTCCCCGCTCGCAAGCACAGAGTCTGAGCGTAGAAAAGAAACTTTTAGGCTACGTGTACACTGCCCGCTCTTGCACAAGAAAATATGTAAATGAGGTGAAGCAATAAATATCGCCGACCTTCATTTGCATACTTAATGAGCCACCATTTTGCGCAAGAGCTGTTTTTCCTGAAAAAACATGTAGATGGCTCCTTTTTCCACAAAAGCTCCTTGCGCAAAATGGTGGCTCATTAAGTATGCAAATGAGGCGTGGCGATATTCACCGTTTTGTCTCATTTGCATATTTTCTTGTGCAAGAGAGGGCAGTGTAGACGTAGCCCCCATGAAAGAGGGAGAGAAGTAACATGGCATTAACTTGGGAAAACACCACAACCAGAGTTCATAACCAAATCATGTGTAAGCGTCCCAGCTAAAGTGGATTGAGCAATGTCCTTTGCCCCTCACGCTCTCAGGTCCAGCAATGTAAGTGTCCCATTCACATGCCTAGCCTTTCTCTGTACCCCACTCACAGTTGCTACCCTTGGTTAGGGCAGACCAGAGCTCAGAGGTGATTTTCAGAGATCACCTCCCACCCTTGTGGGATCAGGATAGGAGGAGTCTCACCCACTCCATTGGCCACTCGCCGCTGCTCCTGCCAGCCACTCCCGCTGGCTGCCTGCCAGCCGCCTGCTCCTGCCACCTGTCTTGCTGGCCATTTGCTGCCACTCCCATCAGTTTCCTGCCGACTACGTGTTCCTGCCAGCTCCCCTGCCTGCCGGCCACCTGCCAGCCGAGTGTTCCTGCCGGCTGCCCTGCTGGCTGCCTGCTGCTGCTCCCACTGACTGCCTACCGGCCGCTTGCTCCTACCAGCCGCCCTGCTGGCCACTTGCTGCTGTTTCTGCGATGGATCTGGCTCTGGGCCAAACCTAGTGATTTCAGCTCTTTGTGATGTCAGTTTCTCAGTGATTTCAGCTCTTAACCCACCACATAAGCTGGCCAAAAGATTCCACCTTCTACTGGAATAATATATTAAAATAATAAAGAGACTCTTTATGGAGTCTGTTTTAGGTCTATCCTTAGAACAGGGTGGAAGAGAGACAGGTTGAACCAGTCTTACAGCTCACGCCTGGAGGGCATGTAGCCTGCTGGTTCAAGCTCCTTTCCCCAATTCAATGCACTTGTGTCTGGATGGGAAAGGCTTGTCCATTTAAGTTCCTTTACATGACAGTGTCTCTCCTACAAACACTGGTGGTCATATTTTGCGATTCCTACATTTAGGGTTAACATGGTTTGTGATCCCACAACAGCCAAATTAGTTACAACAGGCAAAATACCATTCTAACAATTGACCATTCATCAGGCCTATAGCACTGGCTGAACTGGATTTACATAAGCACTCCCAGGATTTCTTTCCCATTCCAGCATGAACTGTATTTAAATATCAACAGTTGAATACCTTGCAGGGCTAAACAACTGAGTGAGCATAACCACACCCAGGATTCCTTTCCCCTTCCAGCTGGTTGCATTGGAAGCAGTGGTTCAGACCCTGCTTACACATAGGCTACGTCTAGACTGCATCCCTTTTCCGTAAAAGGGATGCAAATTAGACGTATCGCAATTGCAAATGAAGCGGGGATTTAAATACCCCCGCTTCATTTGCATAAACATATTGCCGCTTTTTCGGCTCGAGCTTTGACGAAAAAGCGCCAGACGCGGATCTTGCGGAAAATAAAGCCTTTTCCGAAAGATCCCTTATTCCTTATTTTAAGAGGAATAAGGGATCTTTCGGAAAAGGCTTTATTTTCCGCAAGATCCGCGTCTAGACTGGCGCTTTTCCATCAAAGCTCGAGCCGGAAAAAGCGGCAGTTTATGTTTATGCAAATGAAGCGGGGGGCATTTAAATCCCCGCTTCATTTGCAATTGCGATGTGTCTAATTTGCATCCCTTTTACGGAAAAGGGATGCAGTCTAGATGTAGCCATAGAATACTAGAACTAGAAGGGACCTCAAGAGATCATCAAGTCCATTCCCCTGCCTAACGGCAGGACCAAGCACCGTCTGATCATCCCTGATAAATGTCTATCCAACCTGCTCTTAAGTATCTCCAGTGATGGAGATTCCACAACCTCCCTAGGCAATTTATTCCAGTGTTTAACCACCCTGACAGTTAGGAAGTTTTTCCTAATGTCCAACCTAAA
Source organism: Rafetus swinhoei (assembly GCA_019425775.1). NCBI lineage: Eukaryota > Metazoa > Chordata > Testudines > Trionychidae > Rafetus > Rafetus swinhoei. Next base: position 226,752,940 of record CM033424.1, read on the forward strand.
CCTCTCTTGCTGCAATTTAAGCCCATTGCTGCTTCTCCTATTATCAGAGGCCACAGAGAACAATTTTTCTCCCTCCTCCTTTTAACACCTTTTTAGATACTTGAAAACTACTATCATGTCCCCTCTCAGTCTTCTCTTTTCTAAACTAAACAAGCCCAGTTCTTTCAGTTTTCCCTTATAGCTCATGTTTTGTTGGCCTTTAATCATTTTTGTTGTTCTTTTCTTGACGTTCTTCAATTTCCCCACATCTTTCTTGAAATATAGTGCCCAGAACTGCACACAGTACTCCACCTGAGGCCTAATCAGTGCAGCGTAGAGCAGAAGAAAGACTTCTTGTGTCTTGCTCACCACACTCCTGCTAACGCACCCCAGAATCATGTTTGCTTTTTTTGCAACAGTGTCACACCGTTGACTCATATTTAGCTTATGGTCCACCTTGCCACAATTCAACCTCCCAGAGCCAGTCCCAAAACAGATCTCTGTGGAACCCCACTTAGAATCATAGAATCATAGAATACTAGGACTGGAAGGGACCTCGAGAGGTCATCGAGTCCAGTCCCCTGCCCTCATGGCAGGATCAAATACTGTCTAGACCATCCTTAATAGACATTTATCTAACCTACTCTTAAATATCTCCAGAGATGGGGATTCCACAACCTCCCTGGGCAATTTATTCCAGTGTTTGACTACCCTGACAATTAGGAACTTTTTCCTAATGTCCAACCTAAGCCTCCCTTGCTGCAGTTTAAGCCCATTGCTTCTTGCTCTATCCTCAGAGGCCAAGATGAACAAGTTTTCTCCTCCTCCTTATGACACCCTTTTAGATATCTGAAAACTGCTATCATGTCCCCCTCAATCTTCTCTTTTCTAAACTAAACAAACCCAATTCCTTCAGCCTTCCTTCATAGGTCATGTTCTCTAGACCTTTAATCATTCTCGTTGCTCTTCTCTGGACCCTCTCCAATTTTTCCACATCTTTCTTGAAATGCGGTGCCCAGAACTGGACACAATACTCCAACTGAGGCCTAACCAGCGCAGAGTAGAGCGGAAGAATGACCTCTCGTGTCTTGCTCACAACACACCTGTTAATACATCCCAGAATCATGTTTGCTTTCTTTGCAACAGCATCACACTGCTGACTCATATTTAACTTGTGGTCCACTATAACCCCTACATCCCTTTCTGCCGTACTCCTTCCCAGACTGTCGCTTCCCATTCTGTATGTGTGAAACTGATTGTTCCTTCCTAAGTGGAGCACTTTGCATTTGTCTTTATTAAACTTAATCCTGTTTATCTCAGACCATTTCTCCAATTTGTCCAGGTCATTTTGAATTATGACCCTATCCTTCAGACTAGTCGCAACCCCTCCCAGCTTGGTATCATCTGCAAACTTAATAAGCGTACTTTCTATACCAATATCTAAATCATTGATGAAGATATTGAACAGAGCCGGTCCCAAAACAGACCGCTGCGGAACCCCACTTGTTATGCCTTCCAGCATGATTGTGAGCAGTTAATAACTACTCTCTAAGAATGGTAATAGAGATGTAGCCGTGTTAGTCTGGTCTAGCTGAAACAAAAAGGCAGGACTATGAGCCAGACCCACTTCCTCAGATCAAATTGTGGAAGAAAATTGGCATGACCATATATACCAAAGGGATACAAAAAAAAAAAGTAAACACATATAAAGTAGACAAATCAGATTTTAGAACAGAGGCGGAATGAGGGGGGGGGAGGTTAATGTCTATGAGGTAATGATATTAGAGGTGATAATTGGGGGAAGCTATCTTTGTAATGGGTGAGATAATTAGCATCTTTGTTAAGCCCCATTCATAAAGTGTCAAATTTAAGTATGAATGACAGAGGCTTTAAAATCTGATTTGTCTACTTTATATGTGTTCACGAAAGCTCATCACCTAATAAACCATCTTGTTAGTCTTTAAAGTGCTGCATAGTCCTGCCTTTTCTCTAAGAATGGCTATCCAGCCAGTTATGCACTCACCTTATAGTAGCCCCATCTAGGTTGTATTTCTCTAGTTTATTGTTAAGAAGGTCATGCGAAACTGTATCAAATGCTTTACTAAAGTCTAGATATACCACATCCACTGCTTCTCCCTTATCTACAAGGCTTGATATTCTATCAAAGAAAGCTATCAGATTGGTTTGACATGATTTGTTCTTTACAAATCCATGCTGGCTGTTACCTATCTCCTTATTATCTTCCAGGTGTTTGCAGATGATTTCCTTAATTACTTGTTCCATTATCTTCTCTGGCACAGAAGTTAAACTGACTGGTCTGTAGTTTCCTGGGTTGTTCTTATTTCCCTTTTTATAGATGAGCATTATATTTGCCCTTTTCCAGTCTTCTGGAATCTCTCCCGACTTCCATGACTTTTCAAAGATAGCTAAAGGCTCAAATACCTCCTCTATCAGCTCCTTGAGTATTCTAGGCTGCATTTCATCAGGCCCTGGTGACTTGAAGACATCTAACTTTTCTAAATAATGTTTAATTTGTTCTTTTTTTTATTTTAACTTCTAAACTTACCCCATTTCCACTAGTATTCACTATGTTAGGCATCCCTTCATCATCAAACTTCTTGCTGAAAATGGAAACAAAAAAGTCATTAAGCACCTCTGCCATTTCCAAGTTTCCTGTTATTATTTCTCCCTCTTCACTGAGCAATGGGCCTACTAAGTCCTTGGTCTTCCTCTTGCTTCTAATATATTTGTAGAATGTCTTCTTGTTACCCTTTGTTATCCTTGATGTCTCTAGCAGATTGAGGATCTGGCAGACAGGGCTATAATAACAGAAGCAGAGAGGAAAAGACAGCAAAGTCCTAAAAAAATAGATGCAATGGGCCTGATTCTCCTCTTACCTGTAGTAACGGGTTTCATATTAGTGCAACTCCATTAACTTCAATGGAATTACTCCTTATTTACTCTAATGTGAGAACAGAATCAGGCCTGATGTTTGTATCATTTGTGCCAGACTCAATATTGGTGTTGTTTTTCTATGGCATAGGCTTCCTTTAAAGTCGTGGTCACCAACCGGTGGATCGCGATCGACTGGTCAATCACGAGGGCTCGACCAGTCGATTGTGAAGTGTTTGGGGGCACCCCCATTTCTCCCACCCCCAGGAAGCCCCACTACCTACCTCCAGTGAAAATGGAGGTAGTGCTGGCTTCCTGCGGGGTGGACGGAAGTCCTGCAGCTGTGCGCCACTTCCAGGGGTTCCGGAAGTGTGCTGGCTGCTCGCCTCTCAGGTCTGTGGCATGGCATGGTGTGCCGGAACTTGTGGGGGGGGGGTCCCCAGAGGAGGCGTGCACCAGGGTTTCCCTCCTCTGTGGGAAAGGGAGTTGGCCCTGGAGGAGGCACACATGGGGGCTTCCCTGCACTGCGGGGGAGTTGGCTCTGGAGGAAGCACGTGTGGGGGCTTCCCTGCTCTGCGGGAGGGGGAGTTGGCTCCAGAGGAGGCGCACGCGGGAACTTCCCTCCTCTGTGGCGGGGGGGGAGGAGTCCTGGGAGGAGGCTGGTGCAGGGGACTCCTGCCCCCACTGGCACCCTGTCCCCTGCTGCAGAACCCTGTCCCTCCCCGGCACCCTGTCCCCTCTCTCCTGTTCCCCACTGGCACCCTGTTCCCTGCTGCAGAACCCTGTCCCCACCCCAGCACTCTGTTCCCTGCTCCCACTGGCACCCTGTCCCCTGCTGCAGAACCCTGTCCCCTCCCCCCCAGCACCCTGTCCCCTCTACCCTGATGTAGAACCCTGCCCCCACCCACTAGCCCAGCACCCACTAGCACCCTGCCCCAGCACCCTGCCCCAGCACCCACTAGCACCCTTCCCCAGTACCATGTCCCTTGCTCCCACCAGCACAGTTGGGGCCACATTAGTGAGGCTAGGGGGTTTTTTTGGGAGGAGGGGGGTTTTTTTGCATCTCCCTTGTGTGGCCCCAACTGACTTTTCTGTGGGTCAGTGACCCCCTAACTCAAAACAGGTTCCCTGCCCTTCTCATAAATAAAGACAATGCAGAAACTTGTTGTGTTTGACATAGTATTTTATTTAAAAATGAAGCCTGGCCAGCAAACCCCCAATTGGGGCCAATCCCCCATCTGGCTGCATCATTATAACACTCCCGCACACACACACACCCAGACCCTAGATCTGAGCCTGTCATACAATGGAACCCCCTGCCCTGAGCCCCTCGCATACCCCAGCCCAAATTCCTGCACCCTCACAGCCACAAGCCTGTGGCTTGCTTAGTACCGCAACCTTCCATCTGACCCCAACACTCCCCAACCTGGAGCCCCCTCCCCAAGCCAGCATCCCCTTCTCCACCTCCTCCTGAATCCAGATTTCCTCCCAGAGCTTGCACCTCTCACCCCTTCCCACACCCAAATCCCTCATTCCCACCCCAAAGCCCACACATCCTGTCTCAACCCAGTGAGGGTATGGCTAGACTGCAGGAGTTTTTCCAGGATTCCAGAGATATCCTGGAAAAACTCTTCCGCATCCAGGGATGCATTTGTTGTTCTGCTTTTTTAAGTGGAAGAGCAAACATGCTCTTTCGGTAACCCCTATATTCCTCGTTCCATGAGGAATAAGCGGGATTCCAAAAGAAGGGGTTTTTCTAACATTTGGTCTAGTCTAGACAGGCCAAATGTTGGAAAAACCTCTTCCTACATAAAAATTGGGAAAAAAGTGGCAGCGTAGAGTGTATAAGGGCTGGGGCTAGCAAGTGATGGAGAGGAGGAGAATAGAGAGGGCGGGACGTCAAGGAAGGGGTGGGGTCTTGGGGGAAGGATTGGGCGATAGATCTTTGCTTGTTCTGAGATTTAAAAAGTGATCTTGGGTGTAAAAAGGTTGGAGACCACTGCTTTAAAGCAAATTTTTAAATAAATAAATAAATAAATGGCATAGGTTTAAGATACTGGGTAAAGGCATTAAGAGACTGGAGTTAGTTTTGTGAAATATGCACCAGAGGACAACATGTGTGAGCTAGCAAACCTCTGAATGCCTTCAGATTCAATTTCCAAAACTGATCTATTTTCACAAAGTCAAGTTTTATAATGAGGTATTAAAGTATCTTCCAGAGAAAATACAAACAACAACAATGTTTTTGGCCATTTGTGTTACCAACTAAAATTATAGAATTTTCAGTTCAAAAAGGATCATTTATAAAATGGGACTAAAGGCAATATTCTTCCTCTGATGCACTCACAGAATTACTGTTGATGCTATAGACTAAGGTGCATATATTAATCACTGTGAAAAGACTGTCTAGGCCATATGAATTAATACTTTGTATCATTTTTTGTTTACTCTCTTTAAGGTGTTCCTTAAATACTATCATTTGGAGCAGTTGAATTTAATGAGAAAGGAGACGGTTGACAGGATTGTTTTGATTCAGGCCTACGTCAGAGGGTGGCTAGGTTCAAAGAGATACAAAAAATTAAAGGAGAAAAGGGAAGAAAATGCTATTAAAATACAGTCAGGTAATAGCTCGAGCATTTTAAAATAATTATGGCATTCTATGTGCATATGGATGAAATACTGTACATGCCTTAGGTTTTGCTCTTTTTAACTTGTTACATTTGATAAAGCATCCTGTGTTTGATGTTTTGTATATTCTTGTGAAAAGAAATATGTTAATCAGGTTATGACAATAATCTCTTTATTACAATTGTCAATCAGTGTTACTTTTAAAAGCCAGTTTTTAACAATAGAGATATATGAATACATAAATTATATGTTTATTCCTGAAATTCCAGTATACTCTGACAATGTCTCATAATATACCAGTGAAAAATTAATGTATTAGCAGTCTTGGATAATAAGACTAATTAAGCTATTGATGGAGAAATCACTAATTGCACAGCCTTGTTTTAGCATAACTTTGAGCATTATCCTCTTGGAAGTTCCAACATCTGCATTTATTATATGTACTAATTGATTCCATAATTGCAGTATGCCCTGGAGGACCCAGATTTTACATAGTCTATACAGTTTGTGATTCCTTGCCTTAAATTTGAAAATCTGAGTGACAACACAAAAGTGTATGTTTCTGTGTAGAAACATCCTGGAAAAATAATATTTGTGAATATTTTAATTCAGGTATAACAACAAAAGAACATAAGATTGGCTGTACTGGGTCTGACCAAAGGTCTATCTAGCCCAGTAGCCTGTCTGCCGACAGTGGCCAACACTAGGTGCCCCAGAGGGGGTGGACCGAAGACAATGATCAAGCGATTTGTCTCCTGCCATCCTTCTCCAGTCTCTGACAAACAGAGGCCAGGGACACCATTTCTATCCCCTGGCTAATAGCCTTTCATGGACCTAACCTCCATGAAATTGTCTAGCTTCTCTTTAAACTCTGTTATAGTCCTAGCCTTCACAGCCTCCTCTGGCAAGGAGTTCCACAGGTTGACTTCACGCTGTGTGAAGAAGAACTTTCTTTTATTAGTTTTAAACCTGCTACCCATTAATTTCATTTGGTGTATGAAGGTGCCATACTTTTTTGCAGAATTCTTTTTTTGTATATTCTTCTTTCTCACCTAAGTGGCGTGCTTAAATTTTTCCACCTCTTTTTAGTTTACAGGGGCTTTGTTGCTCGTAAAGAATATGAAAATGCAAAAAATAAATACAAAATGGAAACATTTATTACCAGACTTCAAGCAGGTAACAACTGTTAGCTTTCTAGGCGTTTCATAGACTGATGTTATCTCTCTGCTCATACACAATGTAAAGGGACAGATCCTCAAATGCTGTAAAGCTACATTGACTGCAGTTTACACCGCCTAAGAATCTGATGCACATATCTCTGCTTGTAAATATTGTATTTATATGATATATATGTGTGCACACTATATATCTGCTTGCATTTGGTATCTATTCACAGTATATGCCTATATGATTTTGTATATATTGTTTACATTTTTGCATATGTTTGTTACATATTAGATAACATTTACTTCAGAGAAGAGGCTTATTTATAGCTATGCCTATGTCTGGTTGTCTTCTGCCATGGCTCCTTTCTTGCCTATCAAAATGTTCCTTCTGTTCCTCTGTGCCAACGCATCTCTGCTGTAAGATCCCCTAAGATTCAGTTCTTGATCCTTGACTTTTTTTCTATCTACCCTGTCCCTCTTGGTCATTTTGATAACACTCGCTGGTATGTGTACAATCTGATATTAATCTCATGGTGGTATATATTCGGGAGTCATTAGAATTTTACCAGTTTAAAACTGATATGAAGGCAGAATCCACTCCAGAAAGGTTACCACAGAAATACACAATACCTGAGATGCCCCAACTAGCTCCTCAGCAGAAGGAGTCTCAAAAACCACAATGTGGTAACTGTATCTTCTGATATCTTTAGTTCTCCTTCCTGTCCACTCTCTCTCTGTCTGATGTGTGGTTCCAGCTAAATTCCTTCAGCACAAAAGAAGCAAAATAATATGATGCCCATTCTCACACAACTTTAAGTGGCTCTGCTTCCCATTTGTTTCAAAATCCAGTTCAAAATTCCCAGGTGAAGCTAAGGCCAGGTCTACACTTAGGGAGAAAGTCATTTAAGAGACTTAAGAAACTATCCCATTGACTTCCCTTACTCCTTGCGACCCCATGGATTATCAAGGTTGATGGAAGTGCTGTTAGCAGTTGCTTTAGTGGGTCCTTTCTAGACCTGCTAAATTGAACCCCAGAAGGTCAATCAATCTCTGAGCATCAGTCTCTGGGTAAGCATAGAGAAGGCCTAGGTAACTGAAACACATCAGATGCTGTCCACTCTTATACTGGTATAACTCCTTAGACTTCAGTGAAGTTACTCCTGATTTGAACCTATGTAAATGAGAGAAGAATCAGGCACAGAAACTCTAAGGCTATGTCTATACTACAGACTTTACAGTGGCACAGCTGTACCACTGCAGCTGCACTACTGTAGGGTCGCCTGTGTAGCTGCTCTATGCCAATGGGAGAGAGGTCTCCTGATGTCATAATTAAGACACTCCCTACAAGTGGTAGTAGCTATGTTGGCAATGAAATGTCTCCTGTTGACATAGCACTGTTCACAACAGTGCTTTTGACAATGAAAGTGATGTCACTGGTGGGGGGGTGTTTTTCACACCCTGACCAACGAAAGTTTTACCGACAAAAGTGATAATTTAGACAAAGCCTAAGAAACTCTAGGAAGAATCTCTAAGTTCATGTAATTTCCACTGTATTTGGGGCCCCTCTCAATGTGCATGTTAAACCCATTTATACTCCTTCTTAGAATAAACTGGATCCCCCTTAGACCACAACCATTTTTCAACCTCTGATTTGTCTCACTTACATAGCACTTCTGGTCTGGCCTATTGCTTTTAATGGAGTGCAACTTGATGTAGCTCACAGGCTATGAGGGGCTGGGAAAGAGTAATGAAGCAAAAAAGTCAGCTAATGGGGGTGTCTGAGTAAGTCAGATAGGCCATCGCTACCTGAAATGTGGCTCCTTGGTATGTAATTCACACCATCTTAGAACCCATTACACTTACTTACACATTAGTAAATGTGTGCTGGGGAGTCTAATTTATGCCTCTTCCATTCCCTCCCCACTACCTAGTTCATCTGCCATTGCCTCCCTCTATGATCCTTCACATAATCTCACTGCTGCAGGCGTGAGAGCATTCTCCTCTGTAGCTTTTGTCATATCAATAAACTTCATGTATCCCTCCACTTCCCTGACTTGCCATCACTTGAAAACACAGATGTCCCCACTTTCCCCATACTACCCAGTTCCCATAGATGCTGGAATTAGGAGTGCAGGGGGTGCTGTGGCTTGAAGTGATTTCCATAATATACCGGCTTTCTAGTTTGGTTCAACAGCTCTCAGCATCCACCCACACAAACACACACTACAAATATCGTTCTCTGCCGGTCCTGTCTTCTGCAGTTTTTTTAAAATTTAATTCTGTATTGTTATTACTGAACTCTGTTAAAAGTTTGAAATATAGCTTGGGTGTTATCTAAAAATGGTATTGTACTATAATTTGTATCAGTTGCCAGAGGATACTTAATCAGAAAGAAAAGGAAAGAAATAACAGATGCAATGAACAAAGCAGCAACAACAATTCAATCTCACTACAGGGGCTACAGGGAGAGGAAAAGCTTCAAAAAGAAAAGGTAGCAATCTTTTCCTTCTATTGTATCACTTAAATAACTCCTGCTTCAGTAAACACCTACTCAGAAATCAGCAATATACTCTGGAATTGAATTCTTCTATGTAGCACAAATTGTTGTGCTTTTGGGGACATTCTATGCCAAAAATTAAAAATTCTGCACACAATATTTTAAAATTCTGTGAATTTTTACACATTTTATTTGTCAAAATAACACATCTAATCACACCACTTTCATTTTTTAGGTAATATATTTCAAAATAACTGTCAGTAAGTATGTCTGTAACAATATAGATACCCAAAAATTCTCCCAGGAATGGAGAGTGAAAGAAGACAACCCAGTTCCTTGTTTCTCCTCACCCTCACCTAGAGCCCAACTGGGGAGCCAGACATCTACAACCCCTCCCGGCCCCCCGAGCCCTGCCATGGCCTCCCTCAGCCAAAATACCTGCCCCTCCCCCCCAAACCCAGAAGTAGGACTCCCCCTCACACAGCCTTCCCTTCTCACCTCCAGAGCCAGGGATCCAGAAGGAGAAATAGCCTAATGCTCGTCCCAAGCTTGCATGGAGTTTCCTTCACTGTACTATATCCTCCCTCAGGACATGCTAGGAACTGCAGCTTCCCAGAACCCTCTAGACCTCTCTCACTTTCCCTCCATCTGTGTCTTCTATGTGTGAGCTGGCCTCTGCTGGGTCCAGTGGCTCCTAGCAGCACTGCAGCCCATTTGTGATTCTGTGTTCACCTTAATTTCTGCAAAACTCTGCATTGTGCAGTGGCACAGAATTCCCCCAAGAGTATACATTCTGTTCTGCCTGAAGGAACACAGCCTGCCCCAATCCTACCTCCTCAGAAACACTGGTCCTACATGCCGAGTGTTCCACAATAGACAGCAAGAGGGACAGTGTCTGTCTCTCTCTCTCACACACACACAACTGCTCATCCCGTCTTCTCTAATGATGTATATTTCTACCAGCTGCTCTGGGGAACCTCAACTAACCTGCTTGAACTGCAGGGAAGGGCACATGAGCACTCTTGCCCTTTATTTCCCGATCAACAGTAATTTTTCTACAGGAAAGCTAAGCAATCTGTGGGGGACATGAATTATGCACGTGCAGTGGACAGAATTCCCCCAAAGGTATCGTTTGCTTGCTTATTTTCAAAGACGGTGGTAAATATTTTTCTTACGTTTTGTGACCTCAGGGGAAAAGAAGCAAATTTGGGGAAAAAACATTAGTTGGCACTATTTTCCCCAGTTTATTTTAAATAAACCAATAGTATAGGTAGGTCCTGCTCTGTTCTGAAATAGCTCTTCTTGAGACATCTGTATATATTGCATACACCTGTTGTCTGGATCTCATAAAAGTAAAAATGGAAATACATTGACAATCTGAAATATAGAAACTTCCTTTTAACCTTATGTTGAGATGGGAGCACAACAATAAAGCAGAGTTTGTTCATTAAAGTAGTTCAGATTGTGCTATGTTGAATGGTCAGTATTTTCACAGACTGTTCCGGGCCAGCTCAGTGTAACTCAGCTAAGTAGGCATTCTTCCTCTGAAATGTACCCCTGAGAAGTCTAGTTCTTTTTTTAATGCTTAGACTTTGACTTCGGTGTGGGAGTGAGCCTAGTCAGAGGTAGCGCTAGGAAGGTTTGATAATCTAACCCATAGGAGAAAGAAACCATTCAGGAGACCTCTCTCAGCCAATAACGACCGTGCTGGGTGAAAAAGTGGAAGGAAGTGGCTAGGGTGCTGTTCTGAGACTCAGAAAATCCAAGATCAATTCCTTGTTCTATCACATACTTCTTGGGCAAGTAGCTTAGTCTCTCTATACCTTAGTTCCCAATCTGTAAAATGGAATATTGTGAGGATAAATACATTACAGATCGGGAGGCACTCAGATATTATGGTAATAGGGAGCCATAAAAGCATCTAAGGTAGATAGAAAGGAGTTATAGAGGGACTGTGGAACCTCTTTCAAGTGGTAGTGGGTTGAACAGAGTGAAAGATCTGGTTTGGCATTTAACCTCAATTGATGGTGACAAAGAAGGCCCAAGGAGTGCAAGTTATTCTCCCAGTCTCAGGGAGTATTTTGCACATGAAGTTTTATGACCTGGATGCAAAACCATGAACATTGTTTTTGCATTGCTCTTCGGGCAGTCTTTTTCTTCACTCTAGGGGACAGGTTTTGGACTCTGTGAATTACTAAGGTTTTGGAACACTGCAGGAAAATACCTGTCTTTTTTTTTTTTACTATCTGTACACTTTCAGTGAATTGTTTTCTGTAATCTTTGTCACCTCCTCTTTTACAACTTAGATTGTCACCTTCATTGCCCTTGGGCAAATTGACAGGAATGTTCTTCCAAACTTAGCATATCATTCATGTTCACAAATATGTATATTCATTCCCCATCCCTAATCTGTGCTGTGGCTCTCGATGTGTTTCTTTTTTATTTTTCATTTTTGATTGACCAAATTATCATTGAGTACACCAACATTGCTGCAGGAAATTGTAAGGTGGTAATCTTCTGTTATAATATTTCCCAAATGCAATATGTCTCATACAGGGAATCACTTCTGAAGAAGGAACAAACTAAAAATGCAATCTCCATTATCGAAAAAGATGAGCCACCTCAAGACAATGAAGAAAACTCAGCTGTGATGACAAACTCTCCTTCTCTGGCTGAAGAGGAAGCAGCTGTTATTGTTCAGAGTAACTACAGAGCTTACAGCGAGCGTAAACAAATAAAGGAACAATGCAGAAAACTAACAGGCCAAGTGTCTTCCCCAATGGAAAATTTCAAACCAGAAGCAAAGCCAATTCAAAATGTAGCGCAGGAAGCTGAGGTTGAAACCATCAGAAAAGATAAGACCGCTATTTTCAGACAGAGCAGCTACCCTGGACACCCAGACAGAAAGAACCCAGAGGAAAAAAGGAAAACGCCTCCAAGAGGAAAGAGTGCTTCTTTAAAACAAAACCCTCCACAGCTGTATCAAAAGGAAGGTAAAAAACAGGCCTCTTTGAAGCAGCCATCTAAAATAATGACAGAACAAGGTCTCCAAGATCTGACTCATTGGGAAACAATCAGCATAGAGGAGAAAAACCAAGTATCTATTGTTGTTCAGAATAAGTATGACAGTCACTTGGAGGGAAATCATCTGACACAGGAAGGGATAATACCTGGTGAAAATAAAGGAAATATAAGGAAAGACTCAGTAAGAGGCTCACAGAAGCACATTGAGCCAGAAAAACAAGATTCAGAAGACAAAGATAAGGCAGCAATAGTAATTCAGAGCAATTATCGAGGTTACAGAAGAAGAGGGCAACTCAGAAAAGAAGGGAAATTACCTTCTAAAAGTCAAGAGAGAGCCAGTAAAGAGACAGCTGAAGTGGCACATATTCAAAATAATGATTCCAAGACAACAAAAGGTAGAGGAAGCTCTAATACTCAGGAAGAGAGTCATAATAATCTAAAAGATGGCTCAGCAAAAGAGGCTTGTGATTTGGCAGCCTTTTCAAGACAGGTAAGAAGCTTATTAAGCTAAATATTTCTTAATAACTGCAAGAAATATGCAAAGAGCAATGCATTTGATGATCGCTCACTGAAAATGGATACTCTGACTCAACTACTTCATAACATGCACAATGCCAAAACTAACTACAGTAGACTTCCGATAATCCGGAACCTATGGGACCTAGGTGGTGCCGGATTATCAAATATGCCGGACTATCAGGAGGTACTATAAGGTGGTTATATATATATACTGTATACATTATATACTGTATATAAAGTGTTCTTAACCCTTTTTATTGTACATACTGTATACAGTATACTGTAATGTTTTAGTTTTTTTAAGCCTTTTTACCCTTTTTGCTCAGTTCAGCTGCTGCCGCTGTTACCTTGACTCATTTTTTGCCGAAGCTCACTCACTAGGCTCTTGCCATTTTGATGCCGGACTATCAGGAGTGCCGGACTATTGGATGCCGGACTATTGGAGTTTTACTGTATAATGAGAGCATTCTGCTCAGACCAGGCAGTAACATTTTAAATTATTTTATTCTGTACATAGATATTTGGAGGGAAGTAAATCACTGGTCAGGAATTGAAGAGTTGAGTTCATACAGATTCTGATACTGATTTATTCTGAAGCTTGGCAGGGTTTTAGGCAAATCAGATGCTCACATAGGAGATGAATTGTGTATGGGAGGGTTAATCCATTGAAAATTTGTTTTACTTAAATTATAGCAAAATGTTCCCCCTTCAAAGCCCTGTGCGTCAAAGGTAAGCTCCCACAGAATGCAAGGGATTCTTAGGGTTCATCAGTTCCTTCCCCAAATACTTTCTATACTTCCCAATGGTATACACTAGAGCTGGCCAGAGCATGAATTCAATTTCAGGACAATTTCCAAGGTTTGGGGATTGCTTTTGTTCTCCTTTGGGAAAAAACAAATCCTTTTAGACATTTTCATGACATGAAATGTATCAAAACATCTGGTTTTAGATCAAAAGGAGCAAGAGTTTTTTATTCAGGTCATTCTCTCTAGGCAGAAGTGACTAGAGCCCACCCTGAACCTCAGAAAGCTTTCTATTAAAGATGTAATTGATGTTGTTAGATTGCCACAAAACGTTTTGGCTTCAGTGAAGCAGCATAGTTTGATAAGAATACATTACACTGAAAATGTTATGCCCGGCTTTAGTTCATTGTGGATAAACTCCTGGGCCCATGGAATTTAATAGCAAAGCTCCTGTTGATTTCAGTGAGACCAAGATTTCACTCTGTAAAATTCAAATATTTTAATGTATATTTTATTAAAATTTACAAATTAGGCCACAAGTCGTGAGACTGTCTGGGCATTGTCCATTTTAACTAAAACCAGAAGTCCCAGTCAAGTGTTTTTGGGTTTGTTTGGGGTTTTAATGCTGACATTTGCCAACTAAGGCCCTGACTCAGCAGGGTAGTGAAGTCCTTACTCACCTGTTCAAAGTTATGCATGTGCTTAACTACTTTGCTGAATAAAGTTATCACAACTAGGTTATCCTAGTGCATGCTCTGCACAGCTGGCATCCTGCTGTCATTGACTTCAAGAGGGCTCTGTGTGGACACAGGCATGAGCCTGCACAGAGCAGTTTGCAGATTCAGGTGTTATTGCACATGCAGTGTTTGTCACAATGCTGTGATGGAATTACTTCACGCTGTCAAAAAAGCTGTGACCTGCATAAAAGCAGTTTGTCTAATTTCCATTTACCTTATTGTCCCATCCACAGTATTTCACCCTTGATTTTCCTGGAAACATGGAGCTCTCTATCTTATATTAATTTTTTTAGATATCAAAATTGTCCGAAGACTATTTGGCGCTGCAGCAAAAGTTGAATGAGATGATTTTGTCACATCAGCTGAGGCCTGTGATGCTGTCCAAAGATAAACAAACAAATGGCCGACTTTCTCCTCCTGTGTGTCACTCAGGTAATATTCAACCTCCATGTTAAACAATAACATTAATGTAACTCAGGGACAAGTCTTGCAGCCACAGGGTCTCAATGACAAAGGTTCATGGACAGATTTTAAGGCAGAGGTGCTCACTAGATTATCTAGTTGGATCTCCTGTATAACACAGGCCATAAAACTTTATCCCATTTCCCCAGCATTAAGCCCAATAACCTGTATTTGACAAAAGCATCTTCCAGAAGGGTATCCAGTTTTGATGTGATGACATCAAGAGATGGAGAGTCCACTGCTCCCCTCTGTAGTTTGTTCCAGTGGTTGTTCATCTTTGCCATTAGACATAAGTGCCTTGTTTCTAATAATGAGAGAGATGCAGCCGTGTTAGTCTGGTGTAGCTGAAACAAAAGACAGAACTATGTAGCACTTTAAAGACTAACAAGATCTTGTTAGTCTTCAAAGTGCTACATAGTTCTGTCTCTTGTTTCTAATAAGCTTTTGTCTGGCTTCAGCTTCCAGCATTGGCTCTTGTTATGCCTTTCTCTGAGATTACATAGCCCTTTAGTATGCTGTATTTTTCCCCAGTAAAGGTACTTATATACCATAATCAAGTCACCTCCTGATCTTCTTTTTGATAAACTAAACAGGCAGAACTCTTTGTCCCTGCAGAGCATTGTCTCCAGCTCTCGGCTCATTTTTGTAGCTCTTCTCTGTTCCTTCTCCAATTTTTCAACATCCTTTTAAAAATGTAGACTCCAGAACTGGATGCTTTAGTCCAGTATCAGTCTCCCCGGTGTCATACCCAGAGGTAAAATCAGCTCTTACTTCTACTCCCGTTTATACATCTAAAGATCACATTAGTCCTTTTTGCCACAGCATCACAGTGGGAGCTCACGTTAAGTTGTTTGCCCACTATGACCCCTCAATCCTTTTCAAGTCAGAGCTTTGCAGAAAACAGGATTCTATTCTGTAAGTCTAAACACGCCCCCCCCCCCCACTCCCTTGTTCCTAGATGTACAACCTTACATTTGACTATGCTAATGTATTTTGGTGAAATGAGCTCCACTACTACCGGTGATCTAGCTCACTCTGTCTGAATTTCCTATCGTCCACTCCACCGTGTCCTCTGCAGATTATAAGCAGTTATTTTATATTTGTTTCCAGAATCATTTATAAAAGTATTGAATATTAGCAGGCCTAGAATCAATTTCTGTGGACTCTCCTATTCAGTGATGATTCTTTACTGAGATTTGCCAGCAGTCAGCTAGCCAGTTTCTAATCTATTTGTCATATGCTCTGTTAAGATTGTTACAATGGTAATTTTTAATCATAATGTCATGTGGTACTAAGTCAAACAAAGTCTAGTACATCTACAAAGTTACCACTACCCAGCTTGTTTCCTTGTCAAAGAGTAAAATCAGATTTGTTTGACACAACCTATTTTCCATAAAACAGTGTGGTCTGGCATTAATTACATCCCTCCCTTTTCATTATTTATTGAATCCCATATCAGTTACAGTTGCATAATAACTGGTGCCGTGCAGTAAGAGACAGTCTTTGAGGGAGCCACAACGGTTGCATAGACCTGGGACACCATGAATCTCTGGTCCACACAGAGCTCCCTAGATTCTAGTACACCTGGGACAGAAGGAGTAGACAATGGAAGGGCCAGGATGGAGGTTATGGGTGTGATTGCTGTGCAGATCTTCAAGACCTGCCCAACATGGAGAGGTGCATGTGGAGCTGTAGAAACTATTCTTGCCTTCTAGATTAGGGTTGGCTCTCCTGATTTGTCCCCAGCCTGGGAGTAAGGTTGCCTCTAATCCTGATGCCTCAAGTGGTCAGGTCATAGTCCAGGTTTAGAATTAGCCCTTCAGTGCTCAAAACATCCTACATTATTGTCTCTGTTTGTGACTATTGTGAAGCTGATTATCATGGACACCTAAGCCCCTTTACATCCTTCTGACAATGTGAAAGGGGCTTAAAAGTCCATGTACGTGTATTTTACCCCCATTATAAGGGCCCTTTATGCTGCTGGAGTGGAATAAAGATACCTCAGGCTACGTCTACACTGGCATGATTTTGCGGAAGAACTCTTTTGCGGAAGAGTTCTTGTGCAAAAACACTTCCAGAAGAGAGCGTCTACACTGGCATGTGCCTTTGTGCAAGAGATGTGCTTTTGCGCAAGAGCATCCATGCCAGTGTAGACGCTCTCTTGCGCAAGAAAGCTCTGATGACCATTTTAACCATAGGGCTTTCTTGCGCAAGAAATTCATGTTGCCTGTCTACACTGGCCTCTTGCGCAAGAACAGTTGTGCAAGAGGGCTTATTCCTGAGCGAGAGCATCATAGTTCTTGCCCCAAAAGCACTGATTTCATACATTAGAACGTCAGTGTTCTTGCGCAAGAACTCGCGGCCAGTGTAGACGGGCAGCAAGTTTTGGCGCAAAAGCGGCTGCTTTTGCGCAAGATCGCACCAATGTAGACACAGCCTCAGTGTATATTAGAGTCAGGCCATAAGTGTAAAGGCTGCTCCTTGTTAATTCCCAGGTCTCTGTTGCAGCAGGTTTTTGTGACTGGAGGCATCAAAGAGAGAGGAGGCATCAAATGGAAAACTTCATTCCAGGATTTTAGCAGAACTTTCATTTTAGACATACCAGTGTTCATGTTGATTAGTGGTTTATGCTGAATTCTTTATTACATTTTACTGATTTTTGACAGTATGGGGCTAATTCCTTAGATAATATGGTATTAAAGACTCATTCTTTGGAAAATAGCAAATCCTTTTTAAGCATTTCCCTGAAGAACATAGATAAGAGAGTCAGGAAGAGGGAAATACAAGATTTATTTTGACAGTTAGAAAAAGGTTAAGTGATAAAAACTCAAGTGAACCCAGGTAGAAATATAAACCAGTATGTTTCTGCTGTTTACAAAATGGACCAAATTCTATCCAGTTACACTAGTGTAACTCTGGAGTAGCTCCACTGAATCCAATCAAGTTACAGTATTTAACACCTAATAGAGGTCCAGAAGGAGATTTTCAAAAGCACAAAGGGGAGTTTGGCTCCCAATTCCCTTTGAAACTTAGGAGTTTGGCACTTAATTCCCCTTTGTGCCTTTGAAAAACTTCCCACCCTGCAGTGTTACTGCCATACAACCTCATAAAATAGCATTTTTCTGTGCCTCTATTTTCCTTTAAATGCCATTTTTTCTATAGTAAGATGGGTGGAAAGTGTTACATCACCTTCTTTTGAACCTGGTGTGATGAATGTCACACATTTCTTTCAGGCTTTGTCTACACTACAAGGTTTTTGCGGCAGAGAGTATGCTAATGACGGACTCATTAGCATGAGTCGCAATGTCATTAGCATATTTTCTGCCAATGCTTTTTGCACAAGGGGATTTTGCGCAAAAAGGAGAAGTGTAGCCGCTTCCATTTTGCACCAAAAAACCCTATTGCACAAGATCCTTGAGGCACAAGGATTTTACTATTTATAATTCTTTAATAAAACTTCGAGAATCATGAAAGTTTCCAATTGTTAAAATGAAAATTCGGGAAAGAAAAAAAGACAGAGGTTTAAATTACTAGAACTTTTATTACAAATCTTCTGTTGCAGGATACAAATATTTTTAACTTTCTGGATTGAATACAAGTCTAATCAGAATCTGCACTTTCCGAATCTGACTCATATATTTCTATCTCTTCTTCTTCCTCATACATATCCTCTTCTTCGACTTCTTCTTTCTCTTCAGCATCATCAATTTCTTCTTCCTCATTTCTCTGGTTCTGTTTCCTTTTTTCTCTTGGGGATTTCAACGGAGCATCATTTGGGTTTTTAAGAAGCTTTATATTATGGGCTATGAATGTCAGCTTGCCTGCCCTTTCTTGTGTTAACTTGGTTTTTTTTGCATTATGAATGATACTGTAAGTACTGAAACTTCTTTCAGTTGCTGATGTTGTTGGTGGCATATTCAGTATGTTGATCGCTGCTTTCCCTAATTTTGATCCATAGCAAATACCTTTCTACCATGTTACTGCATTTACTGAGCCAGCTGATTTTGTTACATATGATTTTCCAAAAAAACCCTTCTTTTTTGATACTCTGCAAGCTCTGCAATGACTTTTCCTGAGTGATCAGTGCCATACATTCTTGTGACTAATTTATCAATGAATTCAGTTCCTTGTATTTGTTCATTTCTAGTAAGGCACTCACCATTGAATTTTGGATCTAGAATATTTGCAGCATAGTGAATGTCTTTTAGACATAAAAAAATCTTTTCTTTTTTTAAAACTTTTCATCACATCCTGTTTTTCTTGTTTGGTAAGTGGACTTTCGGGAAGTAGCCTATCAAAATGATCGCTTAATTCCCTGAAACATTCAGGAACTTTGCTCATTTTTGGCTGGTCAGATTCAAGCAGTGTAATCCATTTAACAACAGGACTTATCAGTGCGTGCAGTTTTTGGACCCGTACCCAAAATGCATCTTCATCCAGGATTGAATTCCTGGTACATTTGCTCAGTTTAGTCTGTAAATCTTCATGGACAGCAAGGCATTTTAAGACATTTTTTTATTTCAATAAGCTTTTCAAACAATATGAAATGGAACCCCACCTAGTTTTAACTGGCAATTTAAGTGCACAAGTTTGATTTTTCTCTTTTTGAAATGTAGTAAAATGAGCTCGTAAAACTTGCGATTTGTTAATTTCCTTCACAATAGTTTTACGGGTAGCTTCAGTTTCTTGAACAGATTTTAAGTTAATGATGTCACCAATTAACAAATTTAGTGTATGAACAGCACAAGTGTACATAGCAATGTGATTGTATTTTTCATTAAGCATTGATAAGGATTTCACCATTGCTGCAGCATTATCAGTGACAATGGCACCAAATTTTTCAGTGCCTATTTCTGTCATTATTTCTTCCATACGGAATGCCATTTACTCAGCAGTATGGCGTTCAACATCGGTTGCCACTGTCTTGTAAAACACTGGTTGAGGTGTTGATACAATAAAATTTATAACAGATTCATTTCTTCGGTTGCTCCAAGCATCACACTGCAGTGCAAGAGAAGAGGCTTCAGCAATTTTTGTTTTTATAAGAGCATCAGCACGTTGATATTCAGCTTCCAAAAGTTTGTTAGAAAGTATGTACCTGGATGGCATCTTGTAAGATGGTCTTATTTTTTGCATGAAAGTAATCCAATCTTCATTTTCAACCAGTGAAAGAGGAGAGCCCGATGAGACTATAGCTCGTGCAAAAAATTCATCCAAAACTTTGTTTTCAGTTTCATTCATAGAATCAAAGTAGTGACTTATAGAGTGAAACACCTTGGCTGAACTAGATGTGGAAGGTGGTGATGTAAATTCACTAGCACTATCACAGTGTTCTATAGATGTTGATGCAGTTGATGGTTGAGGTGATCTGCTTCTGGACTCTGAGAATTTTTTTGCCTTTTCCTTGATGTAAGCAGGAGTCTTCAAACTTTTGGAAAAATGCTTTCTCATCCTTGTCGCATTTCTGATGTATTCAGCCTTGCAGTACTTGCATTCATATAACACTTTGTCTTTAACTGTTTTATGAAGGAAATAATCCCACACATCACTTTTAGGCTTAGTTCTTCTTTTCATACTGTGGAAACACAATTACACCTTTCACAAAAGAGAATAAATGTGTTATTGCCTCTTTAAATACTTTTTGTGATGCTTCCAGAAAGTTCCATAACAATCAGAATTCCTGACTCATGAATGTTCTAGAAAGTTCCATAACATTCTGGAACGTTCTATAACATTCTCAAACTATCTTGAATGATCAAGAAAGCTCTTTAACAGTCTAAAGTTGGGTGTTCTAAACATTGAATACAATATATTATTTCAAGAGGAAATGAAAAATTAGAAAATTATCAAAAATTCTCGGGAAATAATCTTTTGGAGAATATTCTCAGAATATTCTCGTTCTCAGCGAATATTCTCCAGATAATATTCTCACCTCACATCACAATTAGTGGTTTCTAACAAAATGAGGATTTATTTCCTCTATGTACTTTTCCAGACAAATGTGAGCACCTCTGATATTTTAGCATTCAATCCTTTTGTACACCAAATATGGTAGTTTGAGGAATAATACTTCTGAGAGTTCTAATCCATAAAGAAAACATTATTTTATTTTATTTTAATTTAAGTTTAAAGGTTTCTTGGTTTGTTTGCTTGTGTGTTTGTCTGAGGCACAATGAACTGTCTAAGGTGTCAGACATAATGATCAAACCTCTCAAACGTTCAAGACACAGCAAAAATGCTATAAAAGCACTGTAAGCTGATCATCATAGACATAAAGTTCATAGTTTATATTCAAGCTATGCCCTTTGCAAGAGGGCTTGTACAGTTTCTGCAGAAGAATGGTCAGATGTTTGATTTGCCTGTGCTTAGATTTTGATTAAATTGCTACGGTCAGCAAATAGGCCAGGTGAGTGCAGAATGTAGAGAGGAGTTACTATTTAAAGTGGGTGCAATTCAAGGGTAAAATTCGGGAGAATGGGCACAAGTTTACTGAGAGGACAGAACAGAGAAAGAATGTATATAAGAGTATTAACCCATAAGGCAAAGGGCAACCACAGTTGCTCTCCTGACCATGGACAACCCCTTATGCCTAATCAAACATGAAACCATATTTTCTGCAGTGTAAGACCAAATGATCATTCTAGCTTATAAAGCCAACTTCCCAGCAAAAGAAGTTTGAAAATTGCTTTAGAAATTACCCTCTGTAGGTGCTAACCATCTACAACCACTCAACACTTTGATCAAAGCTATTAATTTAGAGCCCAATTTTTTATGCCATTATGGAAGCTTTGTTATGGGTTGCAAAACTGCCTTGAAGCTGGTGACTCCAGCC
Organism: Rafetus swinhoei; assembly: GCA_019425775.1. Lineage (NCBI taxonomy): Eukaryota > Metazoa > Chordata > Testudines > Trionychidae > Rafetus > Rafetus swinhoei. The sequence goes on from CM033424.1 coordinate 226,774,419, forward strand.
AGTGTAGGATTCTCCCTACCTAGGAGAATCCTGGTATGGTACAGAGGTGCCCAGCAGCTGCTACTCTACCTTCTCCCATTGATGGTGCATTCCTGGCCCATTTCACACAGGTCCTGCCCATCATTATGAACTTATAGTCATAGATGGCAGGTGATACCCCCCTTGAGGGAGCTAACCCACCAGCTCCGCCTCTTCTCCACCCCTCTCCTCCCAACCCCTGAGTCACAGGCCATCAGTTCCACTTGTGGCCCTGCTAATTTCAGATGAGAGGGGGAGGGAAGCGTGGCCCCAGGTGGAACATGGGCAGGGCCACGGCCTGAGGACTTACCCTGCCTGGCCTTTGATTCCCATCACTCATGCTTATAGCCTTGGAATCCTAGCTACTGGATTGTGGGGATTTTTAAAAAATATATATTTTATTTTTTTACAAAAGATTAATTGAATGTGGTGTGTTGGTCACTGAGTAATCAAACTTCTGGGAACCAAAAAGCATATCTTCAGATTGTCAAACAAGTACTTCCTTTAACTGAGAACAATGAATGTTGAGAAGTGTTTCTCTGAGGGGAAGCTTTTTATCTCAGAGATGCCATATACGCCTTGAGATATTATATCAGCTGGCTAGCCAGGATTTTATTGATTACCAGAACAATATATTGCACAAAACTTTTTTACATTGTAGATAACTATGGCTATGTCTACACTATCAGGTTATTTAGAAATAAGTTATTTTGAAATAATAGCTCCCAAAATAACTATTTCAAAATAAGCTTATTCCTCTTCACAAGCAGGAATTGTTATTTTGAAATAACAAGCCCATTATTTCAAAATAACAGGCTTGGTAGTGTGGATGCTCACCTTGTTATTTCGAAAGTGTAGACATGCCCTATGTAACTGCTTTCCTTAATATTACAATAATGGAAATTACTATTATTTGAAATTTTGTTTATTTTATATAAAGTTACTAAGCACACACATTGGTAAAATTTATGCCTGGAGCAAGAGGGCAACTTGTCTGGCATCACACCAATTTGCAGTGGGTCCGAGTTTGGCATTATTTGGTTTCACAGTAGAACCTCAAAGTTGTAAACACCTTGGGAATAGAAGTGAAACTGAAATATATTCATAACTCCAAACAAAACATTATGGTTGTACTTTCAAAATTTTACAACTGATCTTTGATTAAACACAACTTTAAAACTTTATGATGCAGAAGAAAAATGCTACTTTTGCTATCTTAATTTAAATGAAATAATCACAGAAACAGTTTCTTTAACTTTGTCAAATCTTTTTTTTAAACTTTTCCTTTTTTAGTAGTTTATGTTTAATGCAATACTATACAGTATTTGGTGAGCGGTATTTTTCTTTTTGGTTTGTTTTGTTTTTCGTCTCTGCTGCTACCTGATTGTGTACTTCTGGTTCCAAATGAGGGGTATGATTAACAAATCAATTCATAACTCTGGTGTTCGTAACTCGGAGGTTCAATTGTATATGCTAAACTTGCATACACTGTGTAGCTGGAACTAGCATTTCCTACATAAGTTTATAACAATGAAACAAGCAAAGATGGCTTTTGCCATTCAATGACTCTTCAATGAGTGGTTTTATAAGCATAAAGGAAGCTTGACTGGGTTAAAGCTGGGACTGGTGTGTCAGAAGTACTATTCACGAATTACATAGAAAATTCTATTAATTCCCCTGGCCCTGATGTGGTTTTGGTATAAAGCCCATCTGAAGCTCTACAGCCCAGCTGGTCTCCACCCTCTGCAGTGCTGCTCCATTCTTGAGGGAGCATTAACCCTCATCAGTTCTTAGAACATTTGTTAACAGATCATTAATGCTATATTTGAATAGTGATGAAGGAAAGTAGGGGGAGGGTGCTTTCCGATTCAGTTGGGGAATGTATTTATTCAAATGGAGAATCCTGCCTGCAATGCTTCGGTATCAGACAAGCAAACAGGAGCATGAAATATATTAAAATAAAGAAAATACTGTAGTAATTACAAAACTTGCAAGCCAAATAGTTTGAATCTAGACATAACAAACTAGCTTCAGTAAGGTATGTATCTTAACATACCTGTATGTACATCCCAATAACTGTTCATTTACTATAGCTATTCAGATATTATTATCTGAAAAGGGCATGCAGAAGACATATGGGAAATTACAGGTGTCCATTTAAGTACTTTACTGTGTAAAAAAAATTATCAATTGGTTTGTACTCTTTCTTTCTGAAGATACTGTATATAAAAATGTTCTATAGGTTAGTAAGAAATTTACTCCTATTCAACCTGCTGCTTTTGTTGACATATTGCATACCATTCTGCGGTGTAGTGACCAGTATGTCCAAAGAACAAAAATACTGCAGACAAGCATAAATTACCTAGAAACAGATCCTAAAACTGATTTTTTTTTTTTTTTTTTAATAAATGGCCATCTCTGGAAAAAACAGAACAAATAAAATAAGCTATCTATAGACAGGCCATACATATATGGTCTATCATGAAGTGATATACTATTCGTAATATGGAAAGAAAATGCCTCATCTATTTCCCTACACATTTTGAAGCAATGATTTTATTTTTATTTAGTACAATTTTCACACTGTCCCTTCCTCAATAAAGGCAATAATCAGTGAATGACAATGCTTGCTGACCCTTTGCTTGTCTTTAAATCAGATGACATTTAGATTTATATAATTACTATGATGATTTAAATGATAATTGTACACATTTTCCTCAACATCACTTGGATAATGTGTCATTTTACAGCTGTACATATGAATCTAGGATTGCATTTTGTATGCCAAACAGGAACATGTCTGCCCTTATCTACGAATAGACTGGCATTGCTCATTTTGACAGCTTAGCAGCTCCAAAGATAACATTTTTATACTTTGTTTGCAGAAAACTATTTCTACTAATCACAGAAGGTAAGGGGTTGCAGGAAAACTGGCTGATGTGGTTGTGCCAATATAAAAGGCTTTACAGTATATTCAATTTAATAAAAATGCAAAATCTGCAATTTTTTAAAAATACAGTTGTGTTGAGAAGGCCAAAGTAATCTTATTTCAGCAGGTTATTTTAAATGGACTCTAAAAGAGCTTTGGTCCAGCTTTACAAAAAAGCATGAGACAACCTGTGCAAAATTCCTGGAATGTACCATAGTCTCTGTAGGCTGTTTATCAGCAGGATTGACAGAATGTACCGTCTTCCCGGAAAATGATGATGCCCATCACTACCAGTACTACGCCAGGGGTGGGCAAATACTGGCCCATGGGTCAGATCTGGTTTACCAGGGTTAGTTCCTGGCAGGCCCCCACCTCTATATTTAGCTGTACAGCCACAGGTAATGGTGATTGCTGCTTCCATTGGCCGTGGATCGCCATTCCTGGCCAATGGGAGCTGCAGGAAGCAGCGTCGTGGTCCACACCCAGTCCACACCAACTGTGATCCACCTCCAACGAGAGCTGCAATCTCTCGTTGTGCGGGTAAATATAGCCCACCAGAGAATAACCCTGGCGAACTACTGCCATTGTATTGCCCACCCCTGTACTAAACAGAAAAACAAGTACAAAAGCTCCAGTCAAAATTTTTCTACTTTTAGGGGGAAATTCAAATGGGCGCAGAAGATCCACTCAAGATTATCTCCTCTTGGCCCAAGCAAGGCATGAGGAGCTCTGATACAGCTGAGGATCTAGCCCAAGATGCAAGGCAATTCAGATGTTTTTGGCCCTGATTTGGGGTTACATTCCTGCCAATTTAAATTGTCAGAATGCTGATATAATTAGCTTATTGGGAGTTATCCAGATGTAGGGAAAATCACCCGATGGCATAGGGCCAGCAGAACAGCCTTGCTCTGCCCTCTTCCAAACAACCCTCGAGCAGAGGGGCATAGCTAAGAAAAAGCAGGGCAACCAACTTTTTTTTTCTGTCCAGTCTTTTTTGGCTGCTGTAATGGTTCTGTGTGATGAGTAGTACCTGGCTTTTGTGACTACCTACTGAGGGCCCTGTGATCCTACTGCAACCCCACCCCAGAAAGCTATGAGGTGAGAGGAAAAGGAGAGGAAAGATAGGTCCTCCAGCCTTTCCTGGAGTGGCTTCAACAAAGCAACCATCTAGGAATTTAGAGAAATCTGATGTTCCAAGGGCTAGAAGGACTAGTGACAGCCAATCAGAGCCCATCTTGCCCAGATAAAAGAAGCTATGAGGCCTACAAGGTCAGTACCTAGTGGGGACTGGAGATGTGAGGAAGGGTCATCTGCTCTGGCCAGGAGTTCAAGGGGTAGCCAGAGTTTGTTTCTGCTTGTGTATTGCATAGCTGGGTTTGTGAGGTCATGAGTTCCCCTTCCAGACACAGGTAAAGAGGCAGAAACCCCAAGAAATGGACAGGGCTCATTTGGGAGCCTGAAGGAAATTCCCCAGCTGATCCCGGGTTCTGGGGAAATGCCACGGGGAGCCCAGGGTCTGACCCCGGGCTCCACAGCAGCTGCCCCTTTGAAATGTGAGGAGGCAGTGTTTTAAAGGGGCAGCCGCCACACAGCTGATCCGCAGAGTCAGGGATGTTGGGGAGAAACCAATGAAAAGAAGACCCTGGGGAAGGGATCTACAGGTCAACGGAAAGCCCACCAGCCCCACCTAGGGTATGTCTACACTACAGAGTTTTGTCAGAAAAACGGCCGTTTTTCCGACAAAATTTGAGGAACGTCCACGCTGCAATTGTGTTCTTCCGCAAGAAAGCGAAAGAACAGAAGGTTTTTTCCCTGCATTGGTAATCCTCATTCTACGAGGAAGAAGCCTTTTTGCGAAAGAGCTCTTTTGCAAAAAAGCATGTGTGGATGGAGAAGAGGGAGTTCTTTCAGAAGAAGAGGAAAAAGCAAAGATGCCCTGGTGGCCATTCCGTCCATAGCAATCACAGCTTACATGCGAGAGAGCATCCATTTAGTCTGGATGCTCTCTTTCAAAAAAGCAGATCACTTTTTCAATGCACTTTTACAGTATGGATGCTCTCTTTCGGATGAAGTTTTTCCGGAAGCTCTCTTCCGAAAAAAGCTTCTTCCGAAAGAAGCCTGTAGTCTAACTGTAGCCCTACACAAGCCAGTTCTCTGGTAAAGGAAGCCCAGATGGAGAGATAAGGACTTCATACATGAGCAAAGGGAAGATCCTACCCTCAAACACGCCTGGGAGCAAGTTTCCATCAGCGACCAAGCAGGAGAGAGTGCCCTACTGACAACTCACAGCTCCCTCTTTGAATTTTAGAAGTTTCTATCATAGAGTGGAGGAACCTCAGATCCAAGAGGTCCTGCAACAGTTATTTGTCCCATGAAGATTACACCCAGGACTTTTGCACCTTGCCTATGTGTTGCCCTGAGTAGAACATCTTGGAAGGGAGAAAACCCTTCATTTGGGTGGGAAGGAGATTCTTCTGGCCCGGGATTCATCAGGAGGTGAGGAACTATTGTGCTTCTTGCCTGGAGTGCCAATGGGCAGACCCAAAGGGAGTGCCGAAAGCTCCTCTCATACCCCTCCTCATGTGGGCACTCCATTTGAGCGAGTAGGCTTGGACTTGGGGGCCTGGTTAGAAAAGAGTGCAGCCGGCCACCAGTACATCCTAGTGATCGTGGATTATGCAACCCATTACCCTGAAGCTGTCCCATTACAAACTGCTACTGCACCTAAGATAACAGCCGAGCTGGTCAATGTCTTTGCCCGGGTAGGGAACCCTCAGGAGATCTTAACAGACCAGGGGACAAATGTTACTTCCAGGTTGATTGCTGACCTTTGTCATCTCCTAGGCATACAGGCCCTTTGGCCTTCCTTATACCACTCGCAGACTGATAGATTGGTGGAACATTTTAACAAAACCTTACAAAGTACATTATGAAAGTTCATGGAAGAGAATCCATGCCAATGGGATACATTACTATCAGCACTGCTGTTTGCCATCAGGGAAGTACCCCAAGCCTCTACAGAGTTTTCACCCTTTGAACAGTTATATGGCCGACAACCCCAAGATATGCTTGATCTGCTGAAGAAAGACTGGGAGGAACAAGAGACCCCAGTGAAAGGGGTTGTCCACTACATGTTACACCGAAGAGAAAAAGTCCAGAAATTGGGCAGGTTCACCCAAGAGAATCTAAAACAGGCACAACAGACTCAGGCTTAGTACAACAATAAAGGAATCTGGCAATGGAACTTGGATCCTATTGCCCTCCTCTGAGTCTAAGCTGTTAGCCAAGTGGCAAGGCCTTTTGAAATTACCCAAAAGATGGAAACAGTTGATTATGAGGTATGGCTACCCAGCCGGCATCACAAGACAAGAACGTACCATGTCAATTTACGTAAAGCATGGAAGAATCGAGAGGCCTTATTGATTACTCCTTCCCCCCTCCAGAGCCAGAATTAGGACCGTTGGTGGTTGAACGCTATGAGAATGGCCCTGTCACTATAGGGGAAGCCCTAGACCTGACCCAAAAGTGGCAACTTCAAAAACTCTTGGTTACCTATCCAGAGGTATTACCAGCCAAGCCGGGTCAAACGACCATTATGAGCCACCATATAGTCACTGTGCCAGTACAGAAGGTCCGGAACCCACACCTACTCTAAAATATATAGTAAGCTGTCTACAAAGAGCTAGAAGTCATGATGGACCTGGGAATTATAGAAGAGTCCCACAGTGAGTGGCAGAGCCCAATAGTCTTGGTTCCAAAGCCAGATGGATCCATCCGGTTCTGTATAGACTTCAGAAAAGTAAATGAGATCTCATGATTTGATGCTTACCCGATGCTACAGGTTGCTGAGCTCCTGGAAAGGCTGGGGGGAGATGCATTCTTATCTACTTTAGATCTCACTAGAGGGTATTGGCAGATCCCCCTAACACTAACATCCTGTCCGAAGACTGCATTCCCGATCCCCTTTGGCTTATATCAGTTTGTGACCATGCCCTTTGGGCTACATGGGGCAGCGGCCACCTTCCAGCGGTTAATGGACTGAGTCTTACAGCCCCATGCACAATATGCAGTGATGTACATTTATATTGTAGTATCCAGCGCTAGTGGAGACCACGTTTGGCACCTTACAGAGGTCTTACAGGCATTAAAAGAAGCAAGTCTCACAGCTAACCCCACCAAGTGCAACTTTGGGCAGACAGAAGTCACCTGCCTTGGTTATACAATTGGGGGTGGACAACTGCAACCCCTAATTAGTAAAGTACAGGCTCTACAAGACTGGCCCACCCCAACGACCAAGAAACAAGTGAGTCAATTCCTGGGACTGGCTGGCTATTACTGATGGTTTGTGCCGGACTTTGGCAGCCCCCTTGATAAACTTAACAAGAAAATCGCCACCACAAAAGGTCCAATGATCACAGGAAGGGAGTCTACCTTTCAGGCCTTAAAAAAGTGGCTAACCCAAGAACCTGTCTTGGCCCACCCTAACTTCGAGCAACACTTCCTCCTACAGATGGATGCATCTGAGGTGGGGATTGGAGCTGTATTATCTCAGGAAGAGGCTGGAGAACAACACCCACTGCTCTGTTTAAGATGGAAGCTGTTCCCTAGAGAAACTAGATACTCGACAGTGGAGAAAGAAGCTTTGGGTGTGAAATGGACCATAGACACTTCAAGATATTATTTGTTACAGAATACCTTTGTGTTAGTGACGGACCATGCCCCATTGCGTTAGATTCACCAAATGAAAGAAACTAACCCACGAATAATGCGTTGGCACCTGTCGCTGCAACCTTATGACTTCCAGGTGAGACACCGTCCAGGGAAGGCATACACAAATGCTGATTTCTTTTCTCGGCTGGAGGGAAGGGAACCTGATGTTGGGCCCACTCATAAAGAGAAGGTGTGATGGGGCGTTCTCTCCCCGCACTGAGCAGGAGGGGGTTAAAACAACCCTGAGGGCTGAGAAGGCCCCACCCATTGTACCTTACTGGCCATGCTTGAGCTGCTCTGCTATAAAAGAGAGCAGCTCAGCTCAGTTGGAGCTAGTGGCCAGAGGGAGAGGACGTGCCTTGCCAGCTCGAGGCAAACCGCAGAGACTACCAAAACACTGAGGCACTACCACACAGGCTGAAGGCCAGACGTGTCTAGAGACCTCACAGGTTCCAGACACCAGCAGAAGCAGCCAGATCCCAGATGAAGGAGGGGATCTGGAGATTCATCAGCCTCAGAGACCATTGAAGCAGGAAGCAGCCCAGGGATGGTGACGGCTAGAGGATTAGTGAACCAATGCTGGAGAGTCAGCGTGTTGCGACTAGAATTTTTCTCGCTGACTCAGTGGCTAGAGCAAGCCACTGACAAGGCCCTGGACTAGGGTCTGGTGGAGTGGGAGGGCCTGGACTCCCCCCTGCTGGGGGATGTAAACCTTTCCCCTGTCTACCTTACCTTGATGGACTCTGAACATAGGGTCGTATTTCCCCACAAGGAGAGACAAGTTATAGACTAGGACTATTGAACTGTGCTGCCCTGCATATAGGAGTAAGACATAGACTCTGACCATTAGGTCACAATAGAAGTATTGAACTATACTGTCCTGCAAATAGGGGCAAATTGGACTGTGACCATTGGGTCACCCCACCCCAGGAATAGGGTGGTGGGAGTATACAGACTTTGATGAGGAGAATTAGAGACATGGACTGGGGGATAAAAAGTAGAGAATACAAGAGCAACTGGTGCAAGATGGACACCCTCACACTGCCCTGAACAGGGTCTTCTCCCCAGCCACTTGACACTGAACCATTTGCACCCTCATCCCATCCATGAAGCAAAGGCATGCAAGTCAAATGTAGATATGTGGGAACGTGTAATACGGAGATTCATGTTGGCAGATTTTTTCAAATGATTTAGGTCTAGGAAAAAGATGCTCTTGTTAGTAATATAATTGTCAATAATCAAAGCAAGTTGTTTTACTGAGACATTATGAACATTAAAATATTTTTTGAGTGAAGGAAGTAGTTTTCAGAGCAGCTATGCCAAAAAGTGACTCTTACAGCTAATTTTGATCGGAATAGTTTTACTCTGAATGAAAAATGTATTGTTGGTCTTTGCCAGTGATGATGTGTCAGATAAGACAATGAATAATGTGGTTACATGTGGGGTAATGATCTCTTGTGTGACTATAAAAAAAATCAACTTTCCTGGGATTTTCCTACTGCTCCACATATTAGTTCATTTTTTCCAGGTTTTCATGTGATCATAGCAATAACTCCAATACAATTTTTAAAAACTTAAAACTGAGGTTTTTGTTATAGTTAACCTAAAATGATAGGAGTTGTTTACTTATTGTTTCTGCTATAGAGTCCTGCCGTGTACAAATAAACTACAATGGGCTTGATTCTGTTCTATCATCTGTGTAAATCAGCTGTACCTCAGATGAAGCCAATTGAATTGCACCAGTGTAAAACCAGCATCATAGTGAGAACAGAATCAGACCCAATGTCTGTATTAGGCTCAGAATATCTGTTTAAATGAAAGTATGATTGATATTTAATCTCGGTGTAGTAAAATGAATTAGCTGTATTCAAATTTCATTATCTAAAGTGAATTAGCTATACCCAGACTTTGAAAAACACTATTGTTCTTTTAAAGGTAAAATGTTGAGATAATAGTTCATTATTGCATTAGGAGCAGTTTGCATTTCAGATAAGCTGAAACAATAAATGGAATCATTACCCTATTGCAGTTTAAATTAACATTATTCCTCCTGGCTTCTCAATATGCCAGTGACCTTTACAAGCCCTTATTTATCACACATAACAAAAAAACTTATACAGCTCATTTTCCAGGTGCCAACTCTGATGTACTGCTGATCATTTCTCATTATAAATACATGTGCCACATTCTTAATTAAAAAGGTGTTATGATATAGGTAGAATAGATTTTACCTCCCGAGAGTAAAACAAACGTTTCTGGGAGCTATTAGGATCTATCTACACTGCAATTAGACATCCAGGGCTGGTCCATGCCAGCTGACTTGGGCTTGCAGGACTCCGACTAAAGGGCTCTTGAATTGAGGTATGGACATTTGAGCTTGGATTGCAGCTTGGGCTCTAGGACCCTGCAAAGTGGAAGGGGCTCAGAATTAGGGCTGCAAACGGAGCCCAGATAGCTACACTGTAATTAAATAGTCCTGCAGCCCAAGCCCTATGGGTCCAAATCAGCTGGCATGGGTCAGCCATGGTTTTTATTGCATTGCAGACAAGCCTTTAGAGAAAAAAATACGTTTTTTCTTTCTTTACCCATTTGTGTGTCGTTAGCAATCGGGTTCATGGGCAAAATCATTTCAGGTAGAGCAGCAGTATTTCAATGGATGACCACTGTAGGGGAATATACTTGTAGTAGTTAGCAATGTGAATAAGTCATTGTAAGGCAGATTCAGACTCTCCCCAGCATAATATTCATGTATGGCAGAGCTACTCAACTTTGGAAGCCCTGGGGGCCACAATGATACTCTCAGCACATGCCGAGGGCCACAACTTTTAAGTGTGGTTGCATATACATGCAAATATATGCAAATAGCTTTTCACACTGAGGGGCATGAATACAAAGATTAAGGCAAGACTATACAACACACAGGTCCCATTTAAGTTAGTTCTGCTGATATTAATAAAATGCAATATTTACTCGATTTCCACCCATATGACAGCACTTTTAATGAGCAATGACAGTCCAGGAATTTAACTACTAAAACACATATCAACAGAAGACCATTACATGACCTACTTTTTTTTTTGGCTCCCACCCGTGGGCCACAAATAAACGGGCCGCTGGCCACATGTGGCCCACGGGCCACGTGTTAAATAGCTCTGATGTCTGGGGTCAGGAAACTCAGAGGTTTCCTTCATGGAGTTGCCTCTGAACTATTTTGTTGTGAGGCAGGAAAAACCATTGGCAAAGCATAAAACCCTGACAGTCTAGGAGGACACAGTATCATCCATGCAGAGGCCCTGTGCTCTCACATTATCCCTTGGCTGTGCCCAGCTCCCTGTTAACATAGCACCACTACAGCTTCACTGCTACTGGCTCCTCAGCAGTGCCTACCATGGGCACAAGGGGGGGAAGTAGAGGGTGATACTCATCTCCTACCTTACGCACTCCTTACATTTCCCTGTGGTTCCTCAGACTCATAGAGTCCTCCATGGAAATCAAGGAAAGAGGACACTGATGTAGAGGTATCTAGCTCTCCCTTTCCATGTGAAGAGACTATGAGCACATAGGATTGTTCTATGCACAGACCCAAGGAAACAATATGGTCTTGACCTAGACTTTGGACTAATCTTCCGTGATGCACATTGTGTTTGAATTGGGTGTGCAGGACCTCAACATGTATTAATGCTTACGACCCTTCAGTACAGAAGAGTGACTATAGCTGTGTGCTTTTCATAAAGCAGTTTGAAGATGTGCAGAGAGCTTTTATTTCCTATTTTCTTCCATAGTTACCAACCAATGCAGCGTATGTGCCAATATCTAACTCTGAAATCAGTGGGGGCCAGGCGATGATAATTCCATTCCATGGTGACTTTTGATGTTTAGAAATTTGGTTCATTCTGCATTTGAATGAAAATGAAACCTTTTGAATGTTTTCATGAAGCAGAAGTGTGTGAAAAATTTCATTTTTGCAACAGAAAAAAAGCCTTTTGTTTGATTTTAGGGGTCTCTCTCACTGTCTCATGCATGGGATCTCAGAAATCTTCCCATCAAAATCTTTGTCACAACTGTTCTGTCTCTACAAGGTTTTGTTTTTGACAAAACAGCATTTTTTGTGAAAATACATTTTGTTAAAAATATTCTGACCAGCACTATCTGTAATAGGTCCTATTAAATATGGAACACATTGTTCTGATCACATTCACGTTGGCAGAAAAACTGGAGAATGAGATAAGATTAAGTGCCTGGTAATATTTCTTATGCTTTCATAATTCTGGAAGAAACTATTGTTGATATGCCAGATTGCTCACATAATTTATTTAAAATCATTAACAAGTGTAAGTTGTGTAAATTTTTTTGTCTCCAAGAATCAACCTTTTCGTTAGTAAAATAAAATGTCACATCTGGCAGTGCTAATGTCAGACTGAGTGTAGAACATGTTTATATGTTACTTTCCATTCAGTAGTGTGGATAAATAAGTCTTTAAAGGTGTTTGATTTCATATAAAACAGGAATATGCATTACCAGAAATAAAGGCCTAACATTCATTCTCATATTTTCTACCTGCCAACCAATGTTCAATTTCTTGTGAGTGCCTGTAAGGTACAGGTTACAACTACGGAGAGCCCAGGCTTTAGTCGGTGAGGTGAGGTGAGATAAATCAGATCCTTGTTGGTTATATTTTCAATTATGTTAGATTAAATGACAGATAATTAGGGAAACTGAAAGATGAGATTGCAGTTGAATCTACAGATAAATGAACCCAACTAGGACACTGAAAAATCTGAGCACTTAACAGGTGTCTATAAGGAAGTATAATGGACTTGTTACTATCTAGGACAAGGAAAAGGACAAAGAGAACAGAGAAATACCTGATCATTAGCTCCCAGTATCTTTCCTTGAAACATCCAACATTAGCCGGTGGTCAGAGAGAATGTTCCATTCTAGATGGACCATTGGTCAGTTCCAACATGGCAAATTCTGTGTGATCTGTGTTCAGAGGTGTTTTTGAAGATGGGTATAACAGATTCACATTTCTTTCAAGCATGGTCCTGGAAATATCCAAAACGTTTACTTTTTTAAGTGTTAAAAGTATCTGAAAGTGTTTTTTTCACTGTCAAATAAACATCTTTCTTGTTATGCTTTTGTGACTCACTCTCATCCTGTGAACAAATTAACATGAGTGTGTCTTGCTCTTTTTTATAGTTGCTACCAAAGCAGAGGACTTTCATCCCATGCAGCGACACCCACGGAGACCACGGAAACCAAAAACTTTAAATAATCCTGAAGACTCCACATACTATTCTCTAATACATGTAAGATTGACAAACTTTTGTGGGCAAAAACTTCCAGACATATCTTGTCCAGCCAATCCTTAACAATGGACACAAGATACTCCCTTCCAGCAAAAATAGATGGGCCACAAAATTCAGATCCATAGCCAAATTTCAAACAACCCAAAATTCAGACTTCCTCTGTCTATTGTTGAATGCAGTATTGTAGCCGTGTTGGTCCCAGAATGTTAGAGAGAGAGAAGGTGTAGTAATAAAAGTAGAGTTGTCAATTAATCACCATTAACTTACACGATTAACTAAAAAAATTAATCGTGATTAAAAAATAAATCACAATTTATGTCACTTAGAATAGAATACCAATTGAAATGTATTAAATATTTTGGATCTTTTACATTTTTATATGTATTGGTTTCAATTACAGAATATAAAGTGTACAGTGCTCACTTTTTATTATTTTATCTATTTTGAAGAGTTTGTGGATTTATTTGTGCAAAATAAAGTCATACCTCATGATTACCAACAGATACCAAATTTTGCCTACAAAATCCTGCCACTTAAATTAGCTGAATGCACTACTTTTTACACTGGAATATCTGGGTGAAAGGTTTAAATAATTATTTTTTATTTTCTTTGGAAAAAAGTCATGACTATTATGATTAGAGTTCATAAAAATATTTGCTAACAAAATAAAAATCAAGTCACCTATTCAACTGTCTTTTTAGTGCAAAGACAATTTTTCACTGTTACAAATCACAAAATAATTCAGGTTAATTATGGAAAGCATATTGGAAGTTTACAAGTTTCTGATTCAAATTTACTATGTATGGTAATTATTCAATAAAATGGATAATGTTTGAAGTTGAAATCCTACAAATTTAAAACTTATTTTGCTTCCCTTTTGCAAGAACATTAATAAAAAATTCTATTACATATATTTAATTTCTTGAACTTTCCTATAAGTGTAATCTATGCAAAATAATGTTTCCCAGTAAACAATGGGCCTAACCTTCTGGTTACAAATATTTGTGCTGTTAAAATGTTAAAAGAAATTGTATTTTTCAATTCACCTCATCTAAATATTATAGTCCAATTTCTTTATCATGAAAGTGCAATTTACAAATGTAGAGGGTTTTTTTTCTTACAGAACTGCGCTAAAAAAACAAAAATGTAAAAGTTTAGAGGCTACATGTCCATGCAGTCCTACTTTTTGTTCAGCCAATTACTAAGACAAACAAGTCTGTTTACATTTACAGAAGATAATGCTGCCTACTTCTAATTTTTCAGTTCAATGTCAACTGAAAGTGAGAACAGGCATTCATATGGGACTTTTGTAGCCTGCATTGAAAGGTATTTACATGCCAGATACGTTAAACATGTATATGCCCCTTCACGCTTTCCAGAGGATATGCTTCCATGCTGATGACACTTGTTAAAAAAATGCATTAATTAAATTTGTCACTCAACTCCTTTGCAGAGAATTGTGTGTATACTACTCTGTTTTACATACCTTCTACCATATATTTCATGTTATAACAGTCTCTGATGATGATCCAGCACGTGTTGTTCATTTTAAGAATACTTTCACTGCAGCTTTGACAAAATGCAAAGAAGGTGCCAATGTAATATTTCTAAAAATAGCTACACGAGACCCCAGGTTTAAGAATCAGAGGTTTAAGAATACCTTCCAAAATGTGAGAGGAGGGAGTTATGGTTCATGCTTTCAGAAGTCTTAAAAGAGCAACACTCTGATGCAGAAACTACAGAACTTGAACCACAAAAATAGAAAATCAACTTTCTGCTGGTGGCATCTGATTCAGATGATGAAAATGCACATAATTCTCTCTGCTTTGCTTTGGATTGTTATTAAGCAGAATCCGTCATCAACACGTGGACGTCTGTCCTCTGGAATGGTGGTTGAAGCATTAAAGGACATAGGAATCTTTAGTGCAAATTGCATGAAAATATCTTGTGATGCTGGCTAATGCCTATTCTCACTTTCAGGTGACATTGAAACAATTCCTGCAAAAAGTAACCAAAGTTGTTCATCTGAGTGGTTAGCTGAACACGAAGTAGGACTGAGTGAACTTGTAGGCTCTAAAGTTTTACTTTGTTTTACAGTACTGGCATTAGGTGAATTGAAAAATACTGTTTCTTCCATTTTTACAAACATGATAAAAACAAATTGAGCACTGTACACTTTGTATTCTGTGTTGTAATTGAACATAATGGTAATTGAACGTAATTGTAATTTTCAGTATATTTCAAAATATAGAAAACATCAAAATATTTAAATAAGTGGTATTCTATTGTTGTTTAACAGTACAATTACTTACAATTATTTTTTAAAATCATGATTAATTTTTATAATCACTTGACAGCCATTAAATAAAAAATATTGCCTAGGCAAACAAGTCGTATAAATACTTCATCCACCTTGTCTATCTAGGTATTTATGATGACTGTCATCGCTGTAATATGTTTAGTGTCAGATGGTGCCACAAGAGCAAATATTAAAATATGTAGTGTTAGTATACAGCTCTCTTTACCAAATGTCAGATCACTATTTTGAAGGAACTGGAGAAACAAGTAACTCAGTAAATTAATGGATTTGACTGTCTCCATGAAAAGCCTTTGTCCCAAGTTCAGGTGTCTGCGTCTGCTTTCCATTCATGATTGTAATGCCATTAATTATAGAAAGAAAACAAACAGGTGAGCAACAAGAGGGACATTTAAAAAGCCGTTCAGAAGGCTCCTATAAAGAGAGAAATGAAGTACATTTGCTAGCAGCATATGTATCTCATTGGCCTATTTTAACATCAGATAAGATTATAGTTGATTAAACTGGCTGTCACAATTGGCCCCCCTCTCAGTTGAAATTATCACATAGGAGCAGGATGAAAGAAGCTATCACTAAAACATTCATATTTTGAAACAGAGATGGGAATATATTGAATAGAATCTGTTTCCTAGAAAACAAATCTTGTGAGTTTTAGGACTATTAAAAGTAAAGCATTACACAGAATTCTGTAGCTGGAGGTTTATGTGACTAAATTAACACCTTAAAGTAAATGTGGTGTTGGTGCAAAGTGCATCCACAAAGCAGAGAACAAACAGGAGCAGAATCTTGGTGCTTTATGAAAACTCATTTGTTAGTTTTCTAGTGAGGTACCAGCAATACCTGGGCACCTGTGGACTTAATTTTCAGAAGTAAATTTGAAAATATTAATTAACGTTATTTTCAGTCTGTTGTGTTTATTTTGCAAGAGAGAGTGAACCTAATTTGCAGACACTGAATGTAGTAGCAAAGCTAAAGGCCCAACATCTGCAAAATGCAGATGAATGTCTAGTTATCTGAAAACAGGATTTGGGAGAACTTGAATACATCACTTAGACTGAAATTTCAGAAGAGTCCTCTGATTTTGTGCATCTTTCTTTTTGGAATAGTCATCTAAACACTAAATTTGAATTGACTGGGAGCTGCAGATTCTCTCCTGTGACAGTCAGTCTCTATGGACATGTCTACACTGCAATTAAAAACCCACGGCTGGCCCGAGCCAGCTGACTCAGGGTTCAGGCTAAGGGTGTATTTAATTCCAGTCTAGATCTTTGGTCTCAGGCTGGAACCCTGACTCAAGGACCCTGCAAAGTGAAAAGATCCCAGAGGTCAGGCAGCAGTTTGAGCTGTAACATCTACGCCCACAATTAAACAGCCCATGTCAACTGGCACGGACCACGGGTACCTTAACTGCAGTGTAAACACACCGTATGTCCCAAACTGGGTACCCAAAAATAAGAGCTGGTTGAAAACTGTTCAGCGGATCCTGATTTTCTTTTCAGACTGGTTTTAAACCAATGTAATTCACTAGCTTTCGTGGAATTACCATTAATTTATATCAGTATAAGAAAGTTCAAAATTGGGTCCATTCTAAGCTTTAAAATGTATTGCTTTTGAAGAGCATGCTGTTCTAAATGCGGCAGCATAGCAGTACTTTCTCTGAAAAGAGAAATCTATTATAGATAAGAAATTATTCACATCCTTAAATAGCTTCCTCTCCTCTGCATCTTTGGAGGGTATGTATCCCAATGGTAACCTATTTCAGCAGAATATACCGATTAAACATGCGCCCAGTTCAGTTTTTTCCTGTTAAAGCCAGTGACAAAACTCCCAATGAATTTAGATTCATAGGCTTAAAGGCCTGATGGGACAATCATGATGATCTAATCTGATGATCCGTACATTTCAAGACACAGACCCTCAGATACACCCCACATACTCCAGTAGTTGATCCATAACCTCTGTATGAGTTACTGAAATTCTCAAATCATGATTTAAAGACTTCAGGTTATAAAGACTCCATGATTTAATTAAAACCAGGAAGTGACCCATCTCCATGGTGAGAGAAAGTGGGAAAAAAACAGGCCAACCTGACCTGGAAGAAAATTCCTTGCAGACCCCAGATGTGATGGTCAGCTAATCCCTGAACATATGGGCAAAACCCACCAACCAGACACCTGGGAAAGAATTCTCTATAGAGACTCAGTGTCCTACCCATTTAGGGTATGTCTACACTGCAGAGTTTTGTCAGAAAAACAGCTTTTTTTCTGAAAAAACTTCAGTTACATCCACACTGCAATTGTGTTTTTGAAAAAAAAATGTTGAAAGAATAGAGGGGTTTTTCCAACAGCAGTAAACCCCTTTCTATGAGGAAGAACATCTTTTTGGAAAGAACTCGTTCAGAAAAAAGCGTGTTTGGACAGAGAAGAGGGTTTTCTTTCGAAAGAAGAGGCCTCCAGGAAATAACACAGGTGCCCTGGTGGCCACTCCGTCCACAGTAATCACAAATCTATAGTTCCTGTCTCTGGCCCCTCTTAAAGCTGCAGGTACCCTGGACAAGCCTTGTGGCAGGAAGCCAGCCCTGGAGCAGCACCCTGACCACGCGGCTCTCCCTGCCACAGGCATTGCCAGCCATGGCACAGCCACAAGCCCCCCCAAAACTCCCTGGCTCTCGCAGGGAGCATGACCAGGACTCCCAGGACCCATTGAGAGATACCAAGCAGTGGGCACCTTCGTGGTCTGGAGCAGAGATCCTGTCCCTCCTTGAGCTGTGGAGGAGGAGGAGACCCTACAGGATCTCCACTCCAAACGCTGCAATGCAGACATTTATGGCCAGATGGCCGAGGCCCTGGCGGAGCAGGGACACCCACCCCAGGCCCTATAACAGGTCCGGAGTAAGGTGAAGTAGCTCTGCCAGGGATATGCGAGAGCCAGAGAGAGCAGTTCGCACTCTGAGGCAGGACCCCATACTTGTCCCTATTACGCAGAACTGTACCAGATCCTGGGAGGTGGGGAAGCCCTTTCCCCACCCATCATCATTGAATCCGGACTGGATAGCAGGGGCAGGGGGAGGAGGAGGACAACATGGCAACAACTGTGATGCCGTCCCTGGAGCCAGTTGCTGTGAGCCTGGACATGTTGCAGGCATCGTCTGATGCCGGGGAGGGATCTTCCGGTGAGTGCTCTGTTTGTCACATACACGGGGAGGGTGAGGCAAGCGCAGAGGGGATGGGGTGCAAGCATCGCACAGCCTGGACATTGTGCTGCAGTCTGTGCACGTGGAACCATGTGCAGCGTTATTGTGCACCACGCAGCCTCAGCAGCCAGCCCCTGAGAACCCCCAGGCTCCTGCTCCCAGGCTCAGGGAAGGCCACACACGCATCTGGCCCCGTGGAAGGGGGGGGACGCCCTCCCACCACCTACCATGGCTGGAAGCAGGCTAGCCACAAGGGCACAATCCCAGACACATCGAGGAGTGCTGCACACAGGCATGCCTGCATGTGTAAGGCACCACCCGCTCCTGCAGGCAGTGCTGCGAGGCACATGTGTGTGTACGGGCCCCAGGGAGGGCCAGGCTGCTCCCGACTCCTCTGCTGCCCATGGAATCCCACAGTGGCCGGACACTTCCCTTGCCTGCTTGTCCATGGAGGGGAAGTGGGCAACATGGTTCCCAGGGCACCTCGGGGCCCCTGTGAGGCAGGGCCTGCTGTGCAGCCCACACGTTGCCTTGCTCCTGGGACATCCCCATCCTCTGGCCCAAGTACTGTTGGTCGCTGCTCAAAGAAGAGGGCACAGCCCCAGAGACAGTGTCTGCATGGATGACTGACCGCCTCTCCCTCTTTGTGTTCTCCACAGCCAGGACTGAGGGGCGACCCGAAAGCGCGCCAGGGTCCAGGAAGACTTAATGAGGCAGCATGTGGGTGTCCTGCACAACATGCAGCAGACCCTGGAGCAGAAGGTCCAGGAGGACACAGAGTGGCAGACCCACATGTGGGACCAGCTCATGCAGCAGGGCAGTAACGTGTGTCATCATGCAGGAAATGATGGCACACCCGGCTGCTGTCGCTGCTCCTGCCTACCACCCTCCTGTCCTCCCTTCCCCTGCCCCCCAAGTGATTCCTCTGCTCCCTCCCTAAGCGATGCCCAAACCCCCTCCCCAAGTGATGCCCATGCCCCTTCCCCCTACTCCCCCTGCCATCTCCGACCCTGCTCCAGCCCTCCTCCCCACACTTCCCTGTGGTCCGAGGACACACCCAACCCCAAGTTCAACAAGGTCCCCGCACTGAAGGTGGGACATCCAGCTGCCCCCAATGCCACTCCCAGCCCTGAGCCCCCCTCCAGGTTATGAGCCTCCCTCCCCAGCTTTTTTTAATGAAAGATAAATACAAAGTTTGTTCTCTAAAATTCCAACAGGTGTCTTTATTCAGAGTTCAGGGAAAGGGGGAAGGGAGGGGTTGTGGTGGGAAGGGATATTGGAGCAAGCCAGAGGCTTCTGTGGGGAGGACCTAGGGAGAGTTACTAGGGTCCTTGAGAGAAACTCTCCTTCAGGGCCTCCCAGATGCGCACCCTGCCTGATGGGCCTGGCAGATGGCAGCTGTCCACAGCTGCTCAAAGGGTCTCCCCTCATGGCCGGCCTCTGCTTCCCACCCCGGGAGGAAGACCTCTCCTTTCCTCTCTACAATATTGTGGAGGACACAACATGCCAAGACGACCTCATGGATGTTGTGGTCCCCCATGTCCAGGTGGGTCAGGAGGCACCTGAAATGCACTTTGAGGCGGCTGAAGGCGCACTCCACCTGAATCCTCTCCCAGCTGAGGTGGGAGTTAAATTGGTCCCTGCGGGGGTCCAGATGGTCGATGTACGCCTTCATCAGCCACGGCATCAAGGGTAGGTCACGTCCCCCACGATTCATAGTGGCATCTACACATCCCCAACAGCAAAGTCACAGCGGGGGAAGAATGTGCCCACCTCCAGCTTGCCATAGAGGCTCAAAGTTACGAAAGACGTGGGCATCGTGTGCCCTGCCCAACCACCCAACAAAAATGTCTGTGAACTGTCCACAGTGGTCGACCAGGACCTGCAGTACCATTAAAAAATAGCCCTTGCGGTTGATATACGGGGCCACTCAATGTTGAGGTGTGCGGATCGGGATGTGGGTCCTCTCTATGGCTCCACCACAGTTCAGGAACCCCACGGCAGCAAATCAGGCCACAATCGGGTCCAGGTCTTCTAGGTGAATGACCCTGCGCAGTAGGATATAGTTGATGGCCCTCCCCACCAGCAGACAGAGACCAAAAACTGCACAAAACAGAGAATGTGAGGGAGTGTCTGAGCCCTTGGGAGGTGCCCATCCCTTCCCCTCTCCTCCCCCCAAAAACCCCAGGAGCTACCCCATATGAGGCCGCCTCCCCAGCAGCAGGGCTATGTGACAGTGGCACAAGCCCCCCTGGGGACGGGGCTTCCCCCAACCTCCCCTTTCCCAAGGGTCCCCCTTTTCCAGGACTCCCCCCCCGCAGGGACTGCAGCCCGAGAGTGCCTTACCTCCATGAGGAGAGCCCCAACAGTGGACTTCCCCACACAAAACTGGTTGCCCACTGACCTCGGTAACTGTTGGGGGTGGCGAGCTTCCAGATGGCGATTGCAACCCGCTTCTCCAGGGGGGTGGCAGGCCGCAGGTGGGTGTCATGTCATTGGAGGACAGGCGCGAGCCAGGCACACAGCTTCAAAAAGATGCAGAAGTTTTGGAGAGGTCGTCCCACCGCTCCATGACCAGCCAGTCCCACCAGTCAGAACTGGAGTCCAGCCTCCAAAAACACCTCTCGACTGTGGTGTGCAGTTGCAAGGGTCTGGCTCCCACACACAGGGAAAAGGGTCTCAAGAATGAGCTCGGAGTCGACCTCATGCAGGGCCAGGAAGGCAGCCAGCACAAACTGCTGCAGAAACTGTATCATGGCCATGTGGGGCCCAGGGGCAGCTCCAGCTCCATGGCACAAAGGAAAAAGCTGTGGCATCCAAAAAAGCTGGGCATCCAAAGCAGGCACTGCAAGAGATTTGCTGTCCCTCAAAGAGGTAGGCAAGCACACAGCAGAAGCAGAGAAACAGCTGTCCGGGTGGGGAGGGGATGTCCCTTTAAGGGCCTGTCTCAGCTTGGCTTAGAACTTAGAAGCAACACTTAGAAGCAACTGGTGACCTGAAGCCCTGGCTGAATTGGTTCCAGGTGGCCTTATATGCGAAATAGCGTCCTATCAGTGTGGATGCTCTCTTTCGAAAAAGCAGATCTCTTCCAGAAAAGCTTCTTCCGAAAGAAGCCTGCAGTCTAGACATAGCCTCAGCGTCCCATCTGTAGCCATTGAGAATATTTGCTACTAACAGTCATATGGACCACATGCCATTATAAGCAGTCTCATCATACCATTCTCTCCATAAACTTATCGAGTTCTGTCTTGAAGTCACTAAGGTTTTTGTCCCCACTGCTTCCCTTGGAAGGCTGTTCCAGAACTTCTCTTGTCTGGATTTTAGAAACCTTCATCTAATAACTTCAAGCCTAAACTTCTTGATGACCATTTTACATCCCTTTGTTCTTGTGTCCATTTTGGTGCCTAGCTTAAATAATGCCTCTCCCTCTCTGGTATTTATCCCTCTGACGTATTTATGGACAGAAATCATATCTCCCCCTCAGCCTTCTTTTGATTTGTCTTATGAGTTTCTTCTCATGCTATAGGTTTTCCTCCTAGTAGCCTTTGTCTGCAACTGTTTCACTTTAAATTCATCTTTCTTAAATGCGGCAGACCAGAACTGCACACAGTATTCAAGATAAGGTTTCACCAATGCCTTGTATAATGGTAATAACACTTCTTTTCTCTATTGAAACATTTCACCTGATGCACGTTTCGATTGCATTAGCCTTTTTCATGGCCTCATCCCATTGATGGTTCATAGTCATACTGTGATTAACCAATTCACCCAGATCTTTCTCCTCCTCTGTCCCTTCCAACTGATATATCCCCAGCTTATAGCAAAATTCTTGTTATTCGTCCCTAAATTCATGAATATGCCCTATTAAATTTTCATCCTGTTTCTATTATTCAAGTTTTCAAAGTCATCAAGATCTTTTTGATATTCTGAACCTCCTCCAACTTGGCAACACTCCCCAACTTTATGTGATCCACAGATTTTACTGACACACACTGACTGTATGCGCGAATGTCATTAGTGAAAATGTTAAACAAGATTGGTCCCCCCCAAGATCAATCCCTGAGGAACTAAGTAACCTCCCTCCAGCCTGAGAGTTCACCTTTCAGTATGACCCATTTTAGTCTCCCCTTTAACCAGCTCCTTATCCACCTTTCAGTGTTCATATTTAATCCCCAACTTCTCCAATTGAACTAACAACATCCCATGTGGAACAGTACCTAACGCCTTACTCAAGTCCAGGTTGATTAGACATACTGCATTTCCTGTGTCTAAAAAGTCAGTTATTTTTGCAAGAAAGAGATGGGTTGGTCTGACATGAGCTACCTTTGGTAAAAACATGTTGTATTTTATCCCATTTGATGAGAATGGATTTGGACCTCTTCACAGTAAATAGTAGTCAATATACATATAAACTCACATAGGATATATAAAAGTCTGTCTAAATTGGACAGTGTTTATCAAATTTATTATAGCAGGTATGGGTAATTGGAAGTTTGATATCCCCTTCCTTCTTCTGATTATAGTTTCTTTTTGTGTGTGTACAGTATAGTTACCAGTACTACCTGCATTTTTTCTTATACAAATACACAAGCACAAAGATTATTAAAAACTGCTACAGCACATACTTGTTTGTTTTTGCTTGACAAATTATGTTCTAAATATTTTTCTTAGTAAAACTTATAGGAAAATCTCATATTTAACATGCCCATGCATTGGATCTTTGCATTAAAATACTCTGATGTTTAAAAGAGTGTTTTTAAAAACTGATTGATGTTTTCTTAGAAATCAATCCAAGAAGAAAAACGAAAACCAAGAAAAAACAGGTAATTTATTCTTCTGTATTTACTTATCCCACAGTGATTAGTATAATACTTCAGAAATGGTGTTTAGCTGCACTGTCAACAAAATAGAATCAAGAATTGAGAAAAGGGATGTAGTTATTTGCTGAAACACAGAGAGGTACCATATGAAAAGTAAAAATATGCCATTACAGAGAACAAAATACATTATAAAATTTGGTCAAATATTTTTACTTGTGCATGAGTGTTTGACAATGGTAATACAAGCATTATAATAAATGAAGACACAGTCCAGTTCAAAGATGGTTCTAAAACAAAGTAATAATTGAGGATGCTTAAAGTTCTAATTCAAAACAGATGAGCAACCAATTACTTTGTTAGCAAAAATCCAAAGAATGGACCACCCCTTCTGAGAAACAGCCATTTGGAACTCTAAAAACCACAAAAAGAATCCATTTATCTATTCAGAAGAAATAGACCAAAATACCCACTGCCATTTCAATAGTAAAGCTTTTCTCACAGTGTAATTGAAATGTTTTGATGGCTATCCACAGGCATATATGCTCTTGGAGCTATATATATGCAGATTTCTCTATGGTTCTGACAAATACACAGCACACAGCTTCTGGCAAACCCATAGGGTATGTCTAGTCTGCATCCCTCTGTCGGCAAAGGGATGCAGATTAGGCAGGTCGACATTGCAAATGAAGTGGGGATTTAAATATCCTGCGCTTAATTTGCATAAAAATGGCTGCCATTTTTGCTGACTCAGCACTTTGTCGGCAAAAAGCGGCAGTCTAGAGGGGGATCTGTCGAGAAAGAAAGCCTTTTTGACAGATCCTGTAAACCTCCTTGCAGGAGGCATAAGGATCTGTCGAAAAGGCTTTCTTTCTCGACAGATCCCCCTCTAGACTGCCGCTTTTTGCCAACAAAGTGCTGAGTCCGCAAAAACAGTGGCCATTTTTATGCAAATTAAGCACGGGATATTTAAATCCCTTCATTTGCAATGTCGACTTGCCTAATCTGCATCCCTCTGCCGACAGAGGATGCAGTCTAGACATACCCACTGATTTGCCCCACATATGGATATGTACGTATGCTTTTTGTGCTGCTTCCCTGTGACTATCCACTCCTGAATATGCTTCTTAGGCTACATGTACAGTGGGAGCTCTTCACTAATGTATCGGAATACTGGTAGATTATACTGGCAAAGCAGTCCTAGGGTAGACACCGATACACTGACAAAGCTGTATGGTGTACTGCCCACCGTAAGGCAAACAAGATATACCAGAATTTTCCTAGTAGAACAGATTCTATGCTAAAAGCTTCTGCAGCTACAGCTATTGTTGGTCCGACTCAGGGATCATCTCTTCACACTCCAGACCAGTGTTTCTCAACCTTTTTTTTATAAAGTACCCCTTTTTTTAAAAAAATTATAAGTACCTCCAGTACATACAGTTTTCAGACACATAACATTTTTTTCTACCATTGCAACACATTTGTTTAAACAACTTAATGGTAGCCGGGCGGGTGATGAAATTTTGGGGTGTGAAAAGTACAAAAATAATAAAACGCTGTAAAACTTAAAACAAAAATTCAGTTTTCTCCAAATTTCATCTGTGTTGATTTACCCCCCAGACTTCTCTCAAGTACCCCTAAGGGTACTCGTACCACTGGTTGAGAAACACTGCTCCAGACCAATGTACCTATGTCAGAAGAAGTCTATAGTACAGATATGGCCTGAGTTGTTCCTTTGATTGACATGTAGCAGTATGGTGCCAGTGGCCTATTCATAAGCCTTAGTCATGTATGATGCAGAATGCACTCAGTCCCCATTGAAGTCAGTGGGAAATGGGGACATGACACCTTGCACAAGACGCTCATAACCTTGCATGACTGGAAACACTAAAGCTGCAGGATGCAAACTTCATATATAATATATCTAAAACCAGGAAACATATATTTAAGAAAATGTGTGGTAAAAAAGGGTACTCCCCTTTAAGAGTCAGGCTGGAGGCTACAGCTTGAAGCCTGGGGATAATCAGGCAGGCCCTGTCCCACCTGGGGGCCGATCCATATAAACGGCAAGTGGATCAGGGGAAAGAGAAGGAATAGAAACCAGGTATGTAGTTATACTCTGAGGCACTGTGAGGTAGTGATCAACAGCTCGATCTCAAGTTGGCGGTCAGTTTCAAGCGGAGTACCCCAAGGATCAGTTCTAGGGCCGGTTTTGTTCAACCTCTTTATTAATGACCTGGATGAGGGGATGGATTGCACCCTCAGCAAGTTTGCAGACAACACTAAAATAAGGGGAGAGGTAGATATGTTGGATGGCAGGGATAAGGTTCAGAGTGACCTAGACAGATTAGAGGATTGGGCCAAAAGAAATCTGATGAGGTTCAACAAGGAAGAATCCCAAGCATTGTTACAGGCTGGGGACCGACTGGCTACGTAGCAGTTCAGCAGAAAAGGACCTGGGGATTACAGTGGATGAGAAGCTGGATAGGAGTCAACAGTGTGCCCTTGTATCCAAGAAGGCTAATGGCATATTAGGTTGCATTAGAAGGAGCATTGCCAGCAGATCTAGAGACATGATTATTCCCCTTTATTTGGCTCTGGTGAGGCCACAGCTGGAGTATTGTGTCCAGTTCTGGGGCCCCCACTACAGAAAGGATGTGGACGCACTGGAAAGGGTCCAGTGAAGGGCAATGATTAGGGAGCTGGAGCACATGACCTGCAAGGAGAGGCTGAGGGATTTGGGCTTATTTAGTCTGCAGAAGAGTAAGGGGGGATTTGATAGCAGCCTTCAACTTCCTGAAGGGAGGTTCCAAAGAGGATGGAGAGAGGATGTTCTCAGTAGTGACGGATGGCAGAACAAGGAGCAATGATTATTAGTTGCAGTGGGAGAGGTGTAGGTTGGATATTAGGAAAAACTATTTCACTAGGAGGGTGGTGAGGCACTGGAATGGGTTACCTAGGGAGGTGGTGGAATCTCCATCCCTAGAGGTTTTTAAGTCCCGGCTTGACAAAGCCCTGGATGGGATGATTTAGTTGGGATTGGTCCTCTTGGGGCAGGGAGCTGGACTCAATGATCTCCTAAGGTTTTTTCCAGCCCTAGGATTCTATGATTCTAGGAGGCAAGCCTAACCTGACTCTCAGACTTGGGCATGGACTGTAGGCTTGGGAGCTTTGATCTACAGTTCTGATTAACTGTGTGTTACTATGGCTCCCATCCCGAAGTCTGACTGTAAATGATATTGTGTTAATATATGTGGGATTCTTCTTCCCCGGGCAGCTAAAGTGGATCTATTACTGTTCCATTGGGGAAACAAAGGTGGGGCACACCTGCAACTCCATACTGGGCCACAAGGTGGCATGCAGGAACTGTATACATCTTTACAATCAACAAAATGCAACCACATGCTTAAGCTGAGTTTTTCATTCAGCTATATTTCAGCCATTAGTTACATTGCACATTGGGTGACCCATTCAGTGTAAGCTGAAGTTTAGGGTTAGTATTTAGAGCTCTTCACTCAATGACCACATGATGCATTCCTAGTTTAATTTAGGTCTGTGTCCTCGCATGACACTGTCAGCTCTCCATGACAGATCTGCTTGTGGTACCAGTTGAATCTTGGGAGCCTTCCAAATATAGGGCTTTTCTCTAGACAGCTGCTCAGTCATCTGGTCAGTTACTTGACCAGTTGATGTTTGGACAAGTGATTCACTCATTTGACCTGAATTTCTTCTTACTTACATCAGTTTTATACCAGTATTGCTACTGGATTAAAGAGAGTTACTTCTGGTTTACAGTAGTGTGAGAGAAGAATCTTGCTCAGTTATTCCTAGGACTCTTCTTTCCCCTAGTCATTTAAAACTTTGTGGTTTTCAATTAGTGTGTTTCCTTAGGCATCCTGAAGCAATGCATGTGAAGAATGCTTGTGCTCTCTTTAATATATACAACCTCAAAAATACACTGATATACTATTTATTTGTATTGCAATAGTGTATGAGGCCCCTTTCAGTATTAGCATCCCATTCTGCTAGGTGCTGTAAGTTTCAGCATTTTGTGGCATGCCTCTCTCCTTAGAGTTTCAGAAGCGGCATGCCAATCCAAGAGGTGGCATGCCCTTGCTTGCTTGCTTGAGAATATTGTAGTCCCCTCTCATATTCTCTACAAGTAACTCCATTTCTTAAATATTAACTTATTTAAAGAGAATTCACGGATTTGCTAGAGAAGGTACAGCTCTAGAAATGAAAGGTCTCTGTACATGGGAAAGGAATAGCCTGGGGAGCAAGTGTATAATTTTTATCCCAATAACAGCACATTTTTTACCTGCAGAAATTACTCTCCGGGTCCATTCAATCCTTTGCTTATCTGCTGAGACTGGCACAAAGAGTGCTGAATAATACCATCCTGGCCACTAGGATGTGTAATTGACAACTATCAGTGCTGTTCCCCAGTCTGGCACCCCGAGTGCAAAAGATGGGGGCCCGCAAAGACTTTAAATATACCTTGCCACTACAGATACTGGTTACAAAAACTTCCCCCAGAATCACAATACACAGATTTTCAGGGGCCACTGTCACCATCAAGTGATTTTTATCCCTAAAACCGGCAGCAAACACTTGAACCACCCGCAGGGTACCCCAAGCTCATCTGCCACAAGAAAGCTTGAAAAAAGAGGGGGAAAAACAAGCTGCAGTCTCTAGTAGCTGACCTCTCAGTCTGAGGCATGCAGACACACAAACAGACAGACTCCTGTAACTCCCAGGACACAAGAATCGAATAATCACCTTAACAAAAGTGATTTTTATTACAAAACAAAAGATATACTTGATAAAGCATACTTGGTTGACAGATACTACAGAACAACTAAGGAAAACAAATTAAAAACACAGAGAAAATCTCTGGGAACAATGCTTAGATGGTAAATGGGGAGGGGAGGCATAGATTCACACAGGCTATGTCTAGACTACACATCCAGGGAACACGTCTGCTCTTCCGACATTTTTTGCGGAAGAGCAGACACGCTCTCTTTGGAAGCCCTGCCTTCCATTCCACAAGGAAGAAGGGCTCTTCTGAAAGAGGAGGATTTTTCGAATTTTGGCCTAGTGTAGACTTGAATTTTCGAGTCCAGTGAAAAATCCAATTGCCTAGTAGTTTTCTGCTTTCTCACCCAAGATCTGAAAGAGTTAAGCATACAAATGATTATCTTCTTATTATGTATGGATCAATGTAATCCATTCATTTGTTAGCCCAAAGTCCTCCTGAGAATGTTGCAAATTTACTGATTTTCTAATTCAAGCTCTAGAATTTAAGGATCTCCTGAACTAGCTGAACAAAGCCTACTAAATCATGTCCTAGAGTAGATTTTTGTGGTCAAAGAATAAATCCCTGAAAATGTGTGTTTATAATGGAAGTACTAACAAAATCTTAATTCTATCAGTAAGAATGGCATTGTTGAAAACTGTCCAGTAATGTTAGATCTCTAAATCTCAGGACTGCCTTGAGATATTTACATGCACATTGACACAGCTTACAAAATCAGCCAGAACTCATGCATAGCTATAAAAGCTAATTCTACAAAGTACTTGGTATGTATTATATATTTGCTGGTAGCTTCAACCCTAAATTATTAGTTAAAAATTATCAATATCTACATTTTCATTACTTACATTTCCAGTACCAAATTTTTGTGCTTATATAATTTTCTAACACAGTGAACATATCAAATGTCCTCACATATTGGCTGATAAGAAAAATGAAAGTTGTGATTCATTACTTTGTTTTCATTGGGAAAATGCTGCAAAACAGAATTGATGAATTAGTACATTTATGTGTTTACAGTCTGGGCAAGATGCTAGATTTAGAAGATTTCTATTACCAAGAAATTTCATCAAGTGATTCCGTATCAAATGACAGTAATTCTAGCACAAGAGAAAAGAGGCCACCAGTGAAGCTCAGAGATTCATCTTTACTTATTACTGAAAGGTAAGTAATAAAAAATAATAGTAGGAACAAAAGAAATGCTGCGTAATCTAGTTTAAAAAATACAGAAACAAACTTATTGTTGTATATTTCATACTGAAGACAAAAGTATATGCATTCAAATTAGCTATAAATTAATTATTAACGATTTATTATGGAATCTTGTAAAATAATAATGCTAGGAATAGAAAAAATCCTTTCTTCAAAATAAGATCCAAACATTCTTTGGCCTGCTTGCAATTTTGGGAGCAGAACTCCGGCTAGGCAATCTCAACCATACAACCATTTTGCTGAAGAACATGCCACTTTCGTTCTGGCTCCACAGTTCCAGATGAGGTGGACAGAATTTGTTAATGTACATCTTTACAAAAGATCTCAATTTTTTTGTCAAACAAAAGCAAAATCTAAAAGTTAAATGTTTATTTCAATTGCGCTTGTGTAGCCTCTATGCCAGACTTCTTGTCTGACTTTTGGAGTTCTTAGCTTCTTTCTTCCTCTGTTGCAATTCAACAGTGCATGCCCCTATACTTTTTACTTGATACCAGTATGACAGACAAGCAAGGAAAATCCCAAAAGGAAAATCTGGTCCATCAGCCTTCTTTCTACATAGATTTTTCAGGTCATTAATTGCATGTGATCTTTGGCCTCTTCACTCAAAATGCTTTTGAGATATGCACCAGTAGACTAGGGCCCTGATGGTGATCCCACTTAAAACAGTAAGATTTTTGCCACTGAACACAGTGGAAACTGGTATCTGTCTTAAGAGTACATGCCTTATTATGCTCTGCTCTGCTGTCAGTTTTCAGTAACTGTATTGCAATAACTGGCGTAACTGCAGATCTAGGGTGCATGTAACTGAGAGCACAATTTAGCCCCTGTTCATGGTTTATTATTTAAGTATCAACTACAGTTCAATATTTAGTGCTTGAGTTGGGCTTCCTGGGTAAGTAAAAAAACAGCAAGCAAATGGTCTGGTAGCACTTTATAGACTAACAAAACATGTAGATGGTATCATGAGCTTTCGTGGGCACAGCCCACTTCTTCAGATGACCGGAGTTATGATTAGAGGATAAGAAAACTCGAAATAAATAGGAGAAGGGGAAGCGGGGGGGAGGAAGAAAGATGTTGTTTTGTTAGTCTATAAAGTGCTACCAGACCATTTGCTTGCTGTTTTTTTCTGTAACAGACTAACTCAGCTACCCCCTGAAGCTCCTGGGTAAGTAAGGGGAGCACAATTTAGTCCTAGAGAAGTGAATGCCTTTACTTGTTTGTTGGGAGTTGGAACTCAGTCCTGGATTCCTACATGGAGTTCACCAGATGTTTCTGTAGTTATATCAAAACAATATATACTTTCCAAACAATGGTTTTATGATTAATCTCATTACACAGCAATGACCTGAGTTCACTCAAACAGGTATACTGAGGACTAGCTTTCAAAAATGCCCCTTGCTACCTGAAAAATGTGAGATGGAGTCTATACTGTAACAGACCCTCAGCAGGTGTAAAACAGAAGCTACCTGATTTACACCGGCTGACAATATGATCCAGTGTTAATAGGCAAGATTTACCTATTAACAAAGCCTCCTTGCCTGTTATCCTGACTATTTTAATATGTCCTTAATAATTCCCCCCTTTTTGGAAAAAGCATATTTTCTCTGAGCATTCCTCTGTTCTGCTACAATGTATTTGATCTGGGGTGCCAGCTCTATTCTGCAGTCAGGAGAGGCCTTGGAAAGGCAGCTTTTTTTGCTGAGGGTAAAGGCTAAGAAGTCAATTAGCAGTGTTTGCTGTAGTAAATGTTTTGACTTTAATTTCTAAAGCACTT
The DNA here is from genome assembly GCA_019425775.1 of Rafetus swinhoei. Taxonomy (NCBI): domain Eukaryota; kingdom Metazoa; phylum Chordata; order Testudines; family Trionychidae; genus Rafetus; species Rafetus swinhoei. The sequence continues at coordinate 226,805,511 of CM033424.1, forward strand.
CTGCATTTAATACTTAGGTCAAGGGTTGCAGAAAGCCCCCTGGACGAGAGCAATACTAAAGATAATCCCTATGACTACAGAAAGCTGTTGCGGAAAACCTCTCAGCGCCGGCGCCTTATCCAGCAATTTTAGCTGCTGCTGCCATTTGGCTTTTATTAGTCTAATCTTTTTTATGATTTTTGTACCGTATTCTTTTTTGTATCATCACTAATATTTCAGGTTTATGGTTAATATGAATTACTGTAGTTTACAGCCCAACACTGTTTTAAAGGGACACTGTCAAGTTAAAAATGCATATTTTTAAAAAATTGATATTAATATACTTTAGATTACTAAAACTGAACATATTTTTCAAAAAAATTTACTCCCTGTATATAGTTTTCCTTTTTTTTTTTTTTTTTTTTTTTACACTTCTGTTATCTCATACTAAATGGTCAGTTTCTCTTTTTCTTGTGGTTATTTCCTAGTCAATTGACACAATGCTAACACACTCGCACAAAATGATTACTTCACTAGTCACCTTTAAAGAATTCAAAAGAAGCATTTATTTTGATTTTAGGTCTACAATACCTAATTTTTGGGCCAAATCTGTATGTGACAAATGTCCTCTTAATACAAACAAATGTAAATTGTTGTTTGATAGTATGTTATTTTCATATTGACTTTAACTGTGGTAAAGTTACTGAGGAATGATGTTTAAAGGTCAATATAGTGCGTATATTCTTTACCTTTACCATGAGGGTAGGGGACTGGACTTGATCTCTTAAGGTCCCTTCCAGTGCTAGTATTCTATATATTCTATACCTTGGAAATATTTTTATATACAGGGAAATATAACCATAATGCTTTCTTCTACCCCTGAGCTTTGTGGCTAAATGGTGAACTCTTAACTCTGTTTACTTTGCACTCCTTTCTAAATTTGCATTTAATTTTTGGAACCCTTAATTTTAGAGGCCCTGAGAAGTGGGTAGGAAAATGTGAATTGATCTATTGTTGCCTAAAATGCAAAGACCATTTTAATCAATCAATTCCACCAGTAGTGTATTTGTACTATATACAAAAGAAATAGCCATTATGTTCAAAATTTCATCCAAATTCTTATTTTTAAATAAATTATTTTAGAGAAAGGATGTAAATAACTAGAACATTCACTTTTATGCTTGACAGTGATTAATAGCTGCATGTTCCTAGCTACAAAGTAAGAATGGCAGATTTCACCATGCCATTATTCTGAGCAGTATAAGGGCCAAATCCTGGTGGCTTACTCAAGCCAGGTGTTCCACTACAGTGATTTCTGGTGGGAGTAAACCAGCAAAGTAAAGATCTCTGCACACACTATCTTTAGCCATGTTTGACACTCTAATTTAGCCTTCTTTCCATAGACATGTAATCAGTACTTTGTACTTTTACAGTAGTCAAAAGATTAAAAGCCATGTTTAAATTTCTGCAGTGTAATATGTGTTAGAAAATACTGGGTTTGATTTTTAAAGTCCTCCTAAAATTGCTCTCTCCATTATTAAAATGGCAAAATAAACAAACAGTACAAACATCAGGACAGGTGTGGCTGTGTTTTAATTACTCCTAGCACAGGTGCATGGGTGGGTGGGGGTATTGAGACACAAGGAGGAGCTGAGAGCAGTCACTTTATATTGAAATTCAGTTTGCTATTTCATCCACATTGGCATAAATGTGGGATCAAGACAGATCTGTTCTTTCAGAGAAAGAAATCATAGGGCTGATCTTCTTTGTTTCCCCAGCAGGCCATTTTCTGAACTGATGAAGGCACTGTGCCTAGAATGATGTTAGTAGCATTTCTGCATGTATTAACATCCAGGTCAACCAAAAGAGAATGGGGGCAAGTCAAGGTGCAGTTATACCCTCCACTGAATTGAGTAGTAGGTGAATGAGCCCCATCAACGAAGGGCAGCCTTACCCTCCACCCCTGGCACCATCCCCATTTCTCCCTCCTGTTCACACTCCAGTTTTCTCCAAGAGTTGCTCTGGATGTGTACAGAGAAATCATGATGTTAGTTGGGCTGATTAGATTAAATGCAATCCCTCCAACAAAGTAAGAGGCAAGCCCTATGTCTTCCTGTCAGTAGCTGTCTGTACACAGGGAACTAATTAAACTGTATTGCTGCATATGGCCAAGAACCACGTCAAGGGTGGCCATATACTACCCTCTGCGTGCCGGGGCTGCTCCACCTTGCCTAAATAAGCTGGGCCTGAGCCGTGTCTGCCCCATAGAGGGCAGACTCTAGAGAACACTACAGGGAACACTCAGGGTGTGTGTCTGTGATTGCCACAAAGAGAACAGATGGTGGCTGTCAATTTCGGGTCTCCCATGCCCTGCGAGGTGCTAGTGCGACAAAGGAACACAGGAGAGAAAAGATAAGACGTTTACTACACACACCAAGTGGTTATAGCTACAAAGAATTGGGGAAAGAAGATGCCCAAAAAGCTGCTACAATTTGGCTCTCCCCCGAAAATGGGCACTCTGCACTGCCTTCTCCTAAGGCACCTGTTTGCCAGCATCCTTCAGGGCTGGTCACACTATGATAATGGTGCAGAAGGGCAGAGGGTTCATCTAGGCCCTTGGCATGGCCTGTTAGGGTACGTCTACACAGCAACATTATTTCAAAATAATGAGCATTATTTTGAAATAACTTAGCGTCTACACAGCAGGAAGTTATTTCGAAATAATGTTGAAATATTGTCAAGCTGGAGGACTGCTTACTCAACTCCTGTAACCCTCAGTGTATGAGGAGTAGGGGAAGTTGGAGAGAAAGAGTGCTCTATTTCAAAATAAGTGCTGTGTAGACACTCCCAATTTCGAAATAAGCTATTTCAGAGTAAGCTATGTAATTGATGTAGCTCAATTTGTGTAGCTTATTTTGAGTTAAGCCCTGCTGTGTAGGCGCACCCCAGAAGCCCATCTCTACAGACTTGGTGCCAGCATAGGCTGGCTCCAGTTGGCACACAAGAGACCCATAGCGGGGGGCGCAAAGCAGAATGGACAAAGGCCTGGAGCAAGCTGGGAAGAGGCACCAGTCCGCGCCCATGGCAGCCAGGTGCAATTCCAGCCTGCAGCAGCCACCCCGTCCAACTTGCATCCACCCAGTGGGGAAGCAACGTAGTCTGGATTACTAGGGTGCATCTACACAGTACCCAAAACTCGAAATAAGATATGCAATTTGCGCTGTACACATTGCACAGCTTATTTCCAGTCTATTTCAAAATAGCTTATTTTGTCATTTGGTGCTGTCTACACAGCACCAAATTTTGAAATACAATGCTACTTGGAGCCATCCCTTACTCCTTACTCCTAGTACAATGAGGTTTACAGGGATGGCAAAACATATTTCAAAAGAGCAGATGCGTTCAAAAGACGCGGGGTAGCGATTTCGGAATACCTCTGGTATCCGGAAATAACTTCGCTGTGTAGACATACCCTAGGGGGCTGCCACCTCCGGCCAAACTGGCCTCCCTCCCGCTCCCCTTCACGAGCCAGGAAGGGCCTCAGCATTTGCAAAGCCAAGGGGCTGCCATGGCCTAAACCCGGCCCCCCGGCGGCCTGCGGGAGCGGAGCAGCGCTGGGCTTTTCCGCGCTGCCTGGGCCCGTCTCCCAGCTGGGCGCGACTCCCCAGGACGTCAATTATGGAGCTGCTGGCGCGGCTTTGTGCAGTGCAGCGGGGCGGGCTCGCTTTCCCGAGCCCCTCGGCATACAGCACCTGGGAGGGGACGCCGGGAGCAGCCACCCCAGGAATGGGCCGTGCGTTTCGCTGCACAAGGCCACGAGCCGCTGCTCCCAGCGCGGCGGTAATGTCCGGGCCGGCCACTGGCCGCCCTCTGTGCTCCCGGGCCGCCCCGACGCGCACCAGCGATTGCTCCTTCCGAGGCCGTTCCAGCGCTTCCCTCGCCGCGGGGCTTGGGCCTTGCCTCCGGCGGTGCTCGCTCTTTCCTGCCCCACGGACGGTCCGAAGGGTTTGCTCTGCTTTACCCCAGCTCCCCCTCCTAGCCGAGGCGGGCAGCGCCTGGCCGGGGTAGATGGTTGAGCTGCAGTGAGGGCTGGTTTGCATGCGGCTAGGCCTTGGCAATCAAGCCAACGTCTGTCTCCGTTCCAGCTGCAGTAGGGGGTGCGCGGGTGGGCTCTGGACAGGCAGCTCCAGCGCGGCGCCCCCTGACGGTCCTGCAGGGCCCAGGTCTAGGAAGCTGCAGGCCTGGAGCTCGGCTCCCGCCTGGCCTGGCTCCACTGCCCGCCTCGCTTGGCGTCGCGGGCAGGCGGGCCATGTGCGGCTTCCCAGCGTGGCGGCGAGCCCTTGCTCTGGTCGCCCCGCGGGCGAGCTCTGAGCACGGGGGGTGCGCTGAGCTTGATCGGCCTTAGCCCGGCAGCCTCTGCGGGGAGACAGACGGGGTGTGACCTGGAGCCAGAGCGAGCCTCCTTGTTCCACAGCATCGACTTCGCTGGCTGCCCCGCTGCGCTGGCCTTGGCACAGAAGGGAGACACATCGGCCTGCAAACCAATGGCACGTGTGGGAGCCCGGGCCCGCAGAGCCCCTCATTAGCAATCCAGCAGCTACCGCCTGGCGGTGTGGCGGGTTCTGGAGGGGGCCATTTTATCCGCTCTCTGGAGCCACAGCCAAGGAGCCGCGCGCGGGCACGGGGCTGGGCCCCAGGTAAAGCAATGAGCAGACTCAGGGCGGCATAGAGACAGCCGAGGCCCTAGGCACATCCCCCACCTACCCCGCGGTAGCGGTGTGAGATCAGGCGGCCGCTCCCCTCCGGTGCACACTGACGCCAAAACAGCAGCTGGCTCAGTCACCCGCCGTCGCGCCTTGACTGCAACGTATGTGACCCCCGTCAGGCAAGCCCGCTCCCCCCCCGGCCAGACGTGCGTGGGATCGATCGCAAGCCCGGAGGCTGCCCCGAATCAGTTCCTTTGTGCTCCTCAGCGTGCCCCGGGCCAGCCTCTCGCCTCCAAATGCCTCCCTCCAGCGGCCGAGCCTTTCTCCCCACTCCCCGCTGAAGCTGCCTGGACACGGACACCTGGGCCCCGCGCTGTGCTAAGGCTCTGGCAGCGTCCCGCCAACGCCAGCCCGCCGCTCTCCCTGGCCCGCCCGCCGCTGATCTGCGCGTGGCCACGAGCCGCTCTCAGGCAGCGGCAGCCCGCAGCCCAAGGGGAGTCGTGACTCGCGCCCGCCGCCGTTCCCCCGCCCCAGGCGCCCCGGGCCGAGGGCTCCAGCTGGATAAAAGGAGCGAGCCCGTCACCCTCCTCCCCCCCGTTGGGCCGAGACGCGCGGGGTGGAAGAGGCAGCGGCTCAGCACCATGGAGAGCGCTTAGCGTCTCTGCCCCACTCCCTGTGCCGCGCGCGCCCGGTCTGCCCGGCCCCCAGCCCTGCTGCTGCCAGCCTCCCTCTCTCCGGGACCCCCGGCGAGCGCCAGGGCGCCGCTGACACTCTAGGCGCCGGCGCACGCTGCCTGGCGCTCGCACACGGGGACACTCCCGCCCTGGGACTCTCCCTCCTTCCCTCCACACAGCTCGCTGCAGCTCGCCCGCTCCTAGGCACGGCTGGCAGCTCCGCAGATGGCAGCGCCAGGCTCCGGCTTTTGGTCCTTCGGCGCGGAGGAGGGATCGGGGGACGCGGAGACCTCCGGCACAGGTAGGAGCGCGGAGCAGCTCTGGCGGGGGATGAGTTCTCCACCACGTGCCGACCGCAGCAAAGTTCCCAGCCGCTTCCCGCCCGGGGTGGGCGCCCAGCGCGACCTGCGCCCGCATCACTGCCACAGCCAAGCGGGCTGGAGACCAGCTGTCCGGTTCCTCCCAGGCCGGTCCTGGCCCGCCACAGAGCGCGCACTTGGATGCGGATGAGGCAACAAATAACTACCTGGGGAGACTCCAAACACCGCCAGGGCAGCGCTGGCAAAGAGAAACGCGGGCAACCAAGCTCCCCTCGGGCTTCGCAAAAGGAGCCGGGACCCAGGGCTGGGTTGCAGGCTTGATTGTAACGGCTCCTCTGCTGCAGCTCGAACTGGATCAAGGTGCCGCAGGATTCACCAGGACAGGAAGGAGCGACGCCAACATAAACCTGAGTCTACTCCAGGGGGCTTTTATCTGGCTGGGGGGGTCTCTTTGGGGAGAGGGAGGGGAAGGGTTGTGCTGTCATGGGAACGTTAGGAAAGCCATTATCTGTGCTGCCCGGAAAGTGTTTGCGCTTCTAGTTGGGAAAGTTAGACACAAGGGCCAGTCCAGGCGTCCAGCCTGGAGCAAGCCCAGGACACTTGCGCCACGCCGTTTTCGAGAGGAGGGTATGAAAGGCTCCCGATAATACACACGGCCCTTTTTTTCTTCCAGCAAAAGCATGGTGTCAGGCTGCCCAGAAGTTCACGGGAGGAATTGGAACCAAACTCTGCGGTAAGCGAGGCAACCAGTGGTAGCAAATGGCATGAAAATAATCAGTAAGCAGAAACGAATTCTCAGCCACCGGAGGGACCCAGGAGGGATTCCAAGGTCCTTTTGTGCTGGCAGAGGGTTAGCGGATCGCGGCGGGGACTGTGCTCCAGTTCCAGTGTTTCAAGCGCTGATGTATTTAGGCTGCGTTCTTTTGTGTCATTGTTAGCGTTGTTGTATGGGGATGCAGAAAAGCCCACGGAAACCGGGGCGAAGGAAGACCTGGGCCCTCCGGAGAACAGACCGGCCTGTACCTGCAACAACAAACCTTGTAGCTGCCAGAAAGCGGATATTAATTATGCATTTTTACACTCAACAGGTAACGCTACTAGGGGCCGGTCCTGAAAGTACGTATAGAAAGCCATGATTCCGACTTCTCAGCATCTTGGGCTTTCACAGGCCACGTAACCCTACAGGGAAACAGACCCTTCTCGGATACTTAAGGGATGGAGACCCACAGCCGAGCTAAATGATAGCAATTGGCTTCTCAGGGCTATTTTAGCACAGCATGACTACACGAAAGAAGGTTTGGGAGGGGGCTTCGATAGCGCAAACATTTATATTAATGTGTGTGCATACACACAAACGTGTGTGCGCGTGCGTGTGTGTAAAAAACAAGCAATCCTCTTCCGAGCTAATTCTGTAAGTTCTGGGTCTGCCACTAAGGCAGAGGGGGGTTTACTATCGGAAGGGATATTCTAAGGATGACAAACTTTTCTAAAATACCGTTAAGATAGTCGGGCTGGCTTGGCCTCTAAGCTGCTCTGCCCGGGGAACACTGGCTGCAGCTTTTGTTAAGAGATACGAAGCCTGTGACAGGAGATCACGATTTTTAATTCCAAACATTCTTGTCGCATTTATGAATGAACAGCTCGGCCTTTCTGCTCCAGTAAATACCCCGGGGCCCCAAGAGGAATGTGCTGGTGAGAAAAGGTCCCATTCGAACCGCCAGTCCCAAGGGCTCTCTTCTCCTGGCCCACGGGGCCAGTGGACTACAAACAACCTTGGCAATCTCCTACACATTTAATCGCTACAGTGATACAAAGATACAATCACAAGAAATGGGAGTTTCCATTGGCGCCCCAGCAAAAAAAAAAGAAATTTAAATAAATATATCGATATAAATAAAGATATGAATAAATCAGAGCATAACATATTATTTCACTTGGAACGGCATTCAAGCATCAATAAGGTATTGCAACCGTCCCATTAAACCAAACACAAAGAAGCTATTTTATTGCACTTACAGCGTGTATGCGTTTGTCTCAAACTCTTTTTATTATTTTTTTTTTACTTTCCTTTTTCAATATTTTTATAGTTGGCCAGAAAAAATGCATTTTAAACACAAATTTCTAGTTAAAATTAATTTAAAGCTCGTCCAGATCGCCTAGAAAAATATTTTCTTAAATAAGCTCTCACCGGATTTCTTATCAAAATAGAAACCCGATCCTCCGCTCACTGAAATCAATAGAAAAGTTAATGGGGCGAGATTCTGTCAATAAACTGGAGCTAACATTTCATATAATTTCCCCCCTCAGATCTTCTGCCAGCCTGCAATGGGGAACTAACAACTATGTCTTTCCTACAAGATGTTATGGATATTTTGCTTCAGTATGCGGTGAAAAGTTTTGATAGATCAACAAAGGTTATTGATTTCCATTACCCAAATGAGCTTCTTCAGGAATTTAATTGGGAACTAGCAGATCAACCACAGACCTTGGAAGAAATTTTGCTGAACTGCAGAACAACTCTAAAATATGCAATCAAAACAGGTAACAGGCATGCTCACATTCTATCGTGTGTGATTTTTTACTATTTATTTAAATGTCGCTTGTTGATCCTTGAAAAGTTAGTGAAGCTGGAATACTATTACTCTGTGTGGGTTTAAGCAGTTATTGTAAATTGTAAATACATAACAGTGTCAGTAGAAGAAAGAAAGAAAGAAAATTTGGGGGGCTGTTAATATTTTCCTAAGTGAAATGTAGAGTGTTACAGTTTAATGCAATAATATACATTTCTCCTGATTTAAATGAATGCTCCTGTCAAAGATGGAACCTGTGTGTATCAATGGCTACGAAATTCTCCAACCTTTGTAGCCCTTTTAACACTTGTGTTTTTACATCTAACACATTTTGGACCTCCATCTTCTGTTCTTTATATTCTTCCATCCTAACCCGCTAATGGGGATCAAATTCAGCGCTCGGTTACAGCGGTATGAATTTGGAGCTAAACAAATGTAAATTCGAATTCACACCGACGTAGCAGAATCCACTCCCTGCAGTCCACGCAACGAGTGCTCAGTTCATAAGGTATGCCGGTTAGGGCCCCTGGAACAGAGATGTATTGTTAATTCTCCTCACCCCCTAAACGAGCACTTCGAAGAAGAAAGTGTTGCCGTTGACCGGTAGGGTGGGGAGGAAAAAAGTAGTTAATTAACATGTCGATTAAAATTGCCATAACAACCATACTAATGGACTTTCTGAGCAGACAGCTGTGTGCTGATGGCGATGCTATTTATACCAAAGGCCACTGACTCTCCTGTGTGCCCAGTGAATTGAGAGCTTGGTGCTTCGGCTTTGCGTCAGCTTGCCCTGGCGTTGACTTCCGCATCTCCACAGAACCTAAAGAAGTGGCTGCAGAGAACTAGCAATCTAGCTTTGTAGAGATAGGGGAATCTGGCGCAATGGAACGCAAAAAACATGCTCCCCCCGCTGGATTCTAAGCATGAAAAACAGGAGCTTGTTTAAGGATCATTTTTGTTATTGTCGAGATCCAAAAACGTTCCAATTAATTCTGATCTGTCCAGAGATGGCACCATTTGTGCCTGCTCATGTCGTTATTAGCTTCTCTTAAGCAACCTGCCACATGGACATGACAGTTTTCTCAGTGACGCTAAGCGGAAATCAGCAAATTTGTATGTGGACCCATTTTATTAAACTCCGCAGAGCACAGAGGAAACAGAGAGCTGCCCTCAGCCTCCCTTATACTGTTATATAGAAGAACCATTTGTGGTGTAAACAAGGGTTGAGGCAGCTCCCACTGGGCGTTTGAATTGCAGGGGAAATATTTTGAAATACAATAAAGCCTTTCAAAGTGTGGGTCCAAAAATGTGACGGAGCCGCGAATGTGATGTGCATATCGGCGGTGCAAGCGACGGGAGACACAGCTTGTAGCCTTTTGGAAACATCGGATGGCGTGGAATAGACCCAGTCCCGGGCCATTGGCCTCTTTGGCAAAGCTCCCATTGACTTCAAAGGGACAGGCGCGGTCCGGTATTTTCACTATTATGTGATTCTGGTGTTACCTGAAAGCTACCCTGAAAATATCCGGGCAACATACATAGGGAATAATTGAAGTGATTACATTTGGTGCGACTCCGGGTCTGCCAGAGTAAACAAATATTTGAACTGGCTTGGCTCAAACATTTAACACATTTCAAAGAGGATTTGTTAGGCTCGCTCTACTAATATATAGGCGCAGTTCCCATTACTTTTCTGTGCATATCGACGCAATGAAATAACAGGGAGGTGTACCTCTCTACCAACCCTTCGAAGCAATGTCACTGTGTCTGTTGGGCCGTATACATGTGAGGAAAACCCCCCGTTTGTAATTCAACATACAGAAGAATTATTCTTGAAATTATATTTCAAAGTGCAAATGTCTGCAATGACCATTTTCAAAATGAAAACATTTACACAGTTGGGGGAAGGGGGAGCTGTTTGCTAGGGCGCCTTTGCGTTTGACCAAGAAAGAGGTCACGCCGGTACCCAGGTTTTACAAGAACACCCGAGCAGGGGATGCAGCTCCGGAGTGTGATTGCATGTTAAGTGGTCCCAGAAAGAAATCTGATTCCTTGGCCCAGGCCGGGGCTATCCGTATCCGCCCAGTGTCTGTAATCAGGAGCCTTTCGGGATTCTTCCCTAGTGTCAGGCATGTCAGGTTTCCCGTGCCTATGTCCTTTGCCTGCCGCGTCTGAATATTCAAGCTATTTCCCTCTTCGCATAATTGTCGTTTCGCCGCTACTAGCAGGAGTCTTGCTCCCTCCAGGAGCTATTTCATCCGAATCTCGGGCTGGCGCTGCGTGCACGCCGAAGCCCTCTGCCCCGTGCAACCGGCTGGGCGTTGTAGGACGAAATCCTGCCCGTGGCAGGTGGGAAAGGGTCGCTGTGCCATGACTCCAGGGTGTGGAAAATAAGGCACCTGAGCGCAACGCGCAGTATTAGGCGCGGCCGGGTTTGGAAACAGGCTCACTTTCGGGCGGGTGGCCTAGCTCTGGTGTGGCGGGGCTCCAGCCCCACAGCTAACCAGCTCAGCCGCACGCAGTGAACAAAGGCACCGTGACTCGGCGCCCTGTGTCCGACGGGGCTTGGGGGCGGGATTCAGGCCAAAGACGAACGTGCTTTGCTGCTGTATGGCGAGTGGTTTGAATGCATGGGGCAGGGCAGGGCACTGAGGCTCGGGTCGCCCTCGGAACTGGATGCCTGGACTTGTTCTGACCCTGGCCGAGCCTCAGCGCTCATTGCTCGGCTGGAGAGACCATTTGCGGAGGCAGGAACGGCTGTCGGCAAGCCGACTCAGCCCCCTTCCGATGTGTGAGCTTAATCGTAGGCCGGGGCCAGTTTCCGGACGAGCTGCCTGTCTACGCAGAGGAGCAGTGTGTTTTAGCCGCCGCTTGGGAGGGGACTTATGATAAGCTCTAGTCTGCGCTGCTGGGTACGTTCCGAGTGTGCCCCGAAGCAGTCTCGGGAGTTTTGGCCAAGCAGAGTGGATGCGCTTGCTAATGGAGCAGAGGAAACAACTGGGGACACACTTTAATTGACAGATTTAGCCGCCTAGTCTGCAGCCAGAGCCGGTTTCCCAGGCTTTGTTCCCGCTTTGAGTTCAGCGGAGCACTAGCGAGTCTAATTGTTCACTCAGTATAAACTGATTGTCGGAAACAAGTCAATGTGTATTGCTTAATTGTGATTGGGGAGTAATGTCACGTGGGCTCCCCCCTTTCCTGACTAAGTGCGTCAGACAGGTGCAAAGCTGGTGCGAATTCTTATGTTTGGTCCATTACAATTCAGCTTCTAGGAATAGCGGTGTCTGCAGCGCGGCGACTCGTTGCCGGAGTTTGCTGGGGTGTAGAAAGTAACGGAAACTCCAGCAAACCAAGAGCTAGCGTGTGTCCAGCTTTGCTTTCGGTCAGGGCTATTGGCCAATACAAAGGGGGCCAGAGCTGGTTGATTTGCCCAGAGAGAGAAAGAGGGAAGAAGGGAGAGAGCGAGCGCGGGTGTTGCTCGTTTCCCTTTGTTCCTCTTCTGTAGACGCAGCTGCAAACGCACTTCATTATGAGAGGGCATTAGAAGACTTGTAAATAAATAGCAGAGACTGCAAGGGGCAAACGCTGGGGCTGTCAGTGTCTTGAGGTTACATTGCCGGCTCGCTGTGTTACTGCCATGGCCACATTTCTTACATCAGTTTGTTCAGCTGTAACCTTAGGCTAGTACCTAGTGGATCCAGATTACTTTCAGTCCTCTTCTCCTTCAGTTAGTTCAAACAAGTGTTGATAGGTATGTACCAATAGTGAAAGAACTTTACAGTCTCTCTAGGACCTTAAACAGGACTATGTAGCACTTAAAGACTAACAAGATGGTTTATTAGGTGATGAGCTTTTGTAGGCCAGACCCACTTCTCAAATCAAATTGTGGAAGAGAAATAGGCATGACCATATACCAAAGGGATACAATCAAAAAAGTGAACACATATAGAAAGGACAAATCAAATTTCAGAACAGAGGATGGGAGGTAAATGTCAGAGCTAATGATATTAGAGGTGATAATTGGGAAGTTATCTTTGTAATGGGTAGCAGACAGGTCTTTGTTAAGACCCGGCGCTTAAGACACTTTATGCCCGGGTCTTAACAAAGACCCCAATTACCTTACCCATTACAAAGATAGCTTCCCAATTATCACCTCTAATATCATTAGCTCACAGACATTTACCTCCCCCCCCTTATCCTCCCTCTGTTCTGAAATTTGATTTGTCCTTTCTATATGTGTTCACTTTTTTTTTATTGTATCCCTTTGGTATATATGGTCATGCCTATTTTCTTCCACAATTTGATCTGAGGAAGTGGGTCTGGCCCACGAAAGCTCATCACCTAATAAACCATCTTGTTAGTTTTAAAGTGCTACATAGTCCTGTTTAAGGTCCTAGAGAGACGGTAAAGTTCTTTCACCCTATTGGGTGGCCCACATAAACACTGGCTCATTGATCACATAAGCAGATCTTGCTTGAGGAATTAGTAAAAAGCAGTAGACTGGTGCTCTCCTACCATATTACAGGGCTATCAACTCTCTCTGCAGCACCACCCCTGTGACAACTATTGGGAGTGTCCCTATGTCCCCAGATAAGCCTGCCAGTACAGCTTACAGAACATCCTGTTCCATGAGGTGAAGGAATAGTTTGGCCCAGCTGTGAATGAGGAAAATGTTGGGCACAGGGTTTCTTAGGGAGCAGTTCTGCTGTCAGAGGTAGGGATTGGCCAGAGACACTGGGCTCTGCAGAAATGCACCAAAACTGTTATTCCCTAGGGTTTCACCATAGACTCCCAGCTGGTTGCCCTTTGAGAGTTCCCTGAGGCAGGACATGATTTGGCCCAGAATTGTTGAAAGCTACCAGACCCAGAGCAAGGTCCTGCCACGTTGCTGAATAACTGTGGTATGTTTGTGTGGCTGGAGCAGTAGGGCCATCCCAGCCATAATGTGAGTTCTCAAGTCCCCTGAGCATCAGTGGGTTAGGCTCTGTGTCAGCTGCAAAGATAGAGGGAAGTAGTAATTGACCAGAGAAAGGCATCATGGATCTGTGCTTATGATGTACCAGAGGACAGCAATCCTTGCAGAGGTGTGGGCTGCTATTTCAGGCCTTAAAATGGGATAGCAGCTGAAGCAAGGTTGGATTGCAGGTGCTTGTCCATGGATTAAGGGGTGGGTGGAGCTGGTTTTTGTTCTCCACTCCCAACCTAGACTTACTTACAGCCACAAAGCCCAATTACTCAGCTTTTGTATGCTCTGACGGGGAGGAAGAGGGGTGAGTAATTCTCAGCACAATTCATTTAGCCATATGTATGTGCCTGATAACAGGCCACAGGAGACTAGGAGATAAGTTTTCTCTTGGGTTTTGTTGGCATTTCTTCAATTACCCTGTTGTATTTTATGTTTCCTATGCAGTCAGCAGTAGTTTGGAGTCATTGGGTTAGGACAGGTATTGTCTAAGCAGGAACGCTTTCCTCTGAATGAGATGATATTTACATAATTGCTAATCTTTCAAAATTCTTGCTGGTAACAAAACCATGTAAGTCTAAATAGGGGGCAGGACATGCCTAGTCAAGGGAACTCTAATGTGTTATTTGTATTCCCGGTTTTAATAGCTCCGGGCATATTTTTGAAATAAAGTCTCTGACAGGAGGTTAGAAAAATCCAGAAGTCCGTGAGAGAAACCTTGTAAGTGGACTATCCAGCTCATTGAATATATTCTCACACATCATTCCAATGTTCCCTTTTGTCAAGTTTATTTAAAATCACAATTACGAGGAAGCTCTGTTATTTGTAACTGTATTCTGACAGGGAAGAAATGACAAGTATTACCACAATCCACGCCATATTTGTACGATCATCAGCCGCTGAGTCATGTGCAAAGCAGTCAGCAAAGTGTTCCATTTTCTCCTTGCCCCGTCTTTTATAATCATTAGGCATCCATCACTGATGTTGTTATAAGCAGTGGCAAGCTCTTCAGATGGTGTGTTGTGCATGCCTTTTAAATGAAGCCAAAGCAAAAGCACAGTCAGTGACATGTGACACACATGCAGAGGCAAATAGCTATTTTAGTGCAGCAGCATCATGGTAATTTTCAAAACAAATGCGAGAGCAACAGAAAATAATAGAGCTTATAATTCCTAACCCTACTTCATTATTCCTGCTTTACTTATTTTGAAATAAAAAAGGGGAACATAATGTCTCTGCTACGAGAAATCTGTTGTAGTTCTGTTTCACACATTGATGATGCTTTTCCGTTGTGTAAAAACCCTGAGATAAATACACTAATCAGTAATGAGCAATTTCATTCTATCAGACTTCTAATACATTTTCCATTTTATACAGGGCATCCTAGATATTTCAATCAGCTTTCAACTGGATTGGACATGGTTGGATTAGCTGCAGATTGGCTGACATCAACAGCAAATACTAATATGTAAGTAGCTGAATTTGCCAGTATCGTTATGTAGGCTAATTTTAAAATTAGATTCTGCAGTATTTGCTGTATGTGAAAGAAAGCCTTTTATGTGAAACTAGCAGGAAAAACATTTGTCAGCCTTTTAAATTTTAGGACAGCCATCATGTTATTTTAAAACTGCTTTGCATGTCTCCCATAAAACATTCATTGCATTAATAAAACGAAAGCTTTGATAAGATTCCTGCAAATGAAGGGAAAAAGCATTTTGTATTTTACACACACAAATATGTAAATATGTAAAATGTGAAATGGAAACACAAACAGATGCTGTTATGTAAATAGACTTGGGGTGCATCTACACTGCACCATTTTTCCGGAATAACAGCCGTTACTTCGGAAAAATAATACTAGCATCCACACAGCAATTGCGTTATTTTGAAAGAAAGTCGAAATAATGGCGGGCTTTTTCTGACATAGCTTTTTCCTTGTGGAATGAGGTTTAGCATTTTCAGAAGAGGGTGTATATGGACACTCCACTTCTGCTATGTCGAAATAGCTCCTCACCAGGGCCATTCTAAAGTTATTCTTCCCCAATGCCTCCTGGGGATCTAAATCAAGATAGTGCATCCACATTAGGGGAGCCTACCTCAGACTAATGTTGAGGCTTCCCTGTAGTGTGAACGCTCTATTTCGAAATAAGCTTTTCCGGAAGATATATTCTGGAATAGCTTATTCTGAAAGAAGCTTGCGGTGTAGACATACCCTTGCTTACAAAAGAACCTGACCTTGCAATCCTTACTCATGTGGGTTAGTGCCATTGGCTTCAGTGGGACTATCTAAGTGGCAAAAGGCTGCAGGATCAGCCCCAAAATTTATTTGTAAGGCTTCAGGTCTGCAAATTGTTGTATGCACATGATTTTTTTTATGTACAGGTCCCATTGACTTCAGTGAGATTAGGTATGCATGTGAAGGGCCTTGTTCTGACCAATAGCTCTTGAACACACTGTAGTCATGTGAGCCTGCAGGAAACTGAGTCAGCTCCACTACTGCTGAAGTCAGTGGGAACTGAGTCCTCGGCACCTCACAGGAGTGGTCTTGTAAACATTTCAACTTCAAGGCAGAAAGAAAATAATCACATTTACTGCAAAATATTGTTCTTTGACTTGTACACTATACAGTATATATGTAATATAAATTCAGGGTTTGACAATGGAAACAATCATGTAGGTCTTTTAATTAGTAATGTAATGTTTTAAATAAAAAGAATAAAATATGGCCATTACTACATTTCAGGTTCACCTATGAAATTGCTCCAGTGTTTGTACTTTTGGAATATGTCACGCTAAGGAAAATGAGAGAAATGATTGGCTGGCCAGGGGGCTGTGGCGATGGGATATTTTCACCTGGTATATGATATTTCAAGCTTTCTTTATATTTCAGAATATGCTATGACATGACTTATCAGTAAACTAGCTAACGAGTCTATACAATTAAATCCACAGTTTCAAGAGGTCACTCACTAATAACAGCCACTGTCCTCTCTTGGATAAAAATACTGCACATTTTTGAAATTCGGGGATGTAATTATTAGGGACTTTAATGTCGGTCACTGTTGAATACTCCCTTCAAGCAAATTGTGCTGCATTATGAACAGCAAGAGTAGTGCATGGAAAAATAATCAGAAGAGACATTTGCCCTGCAGTTCTGCTATGTTCCTACATTCTTATGGATTACATACAATAAAAGAATATAGTGTTAATAATGAAACAGAGAAACACTCTGATGTCTTCCCTCATTACAGTGGAAATTTAAATATTCAGGAAAATGTAGCATCCCTGTCAGTAAATACAGAGCCTGCAAATCCTTATGTATGTGAATAATTTGACATAGGTGAGTTGTCTTATTGAGTTCCATGGGACTGCTCATATGTGTAATTCAAGTGTGCAAGTGCTTGCAGGAGCAGAGACCTAGCTTCTTCAAGGCAAATCAATAAGTCAAGAAATAAGTATGAAATCATTGTCAGTGCCAAGCACTACTTCCTGGAGCCATCTGATTATTTTTAGCATGTAATTTAATCTTTCGCATTACACTCGTCTTCACGTCCCAAATTTCTCTGAAACTTTATTATTTAAAATTACTTGTATATTTATCTCCCAATCCCCAAAAACTATCCAGAAAAGGGACAAAGACTTAGCACTGGATAGATTGCCTTGGTTTGTCAGTTTCACAACAACGTGATGACCCCTAGGGGAGGAATCCGTTCTGGAAAGAAAGGTTCAATGGTCTTAGACGTGGAAGGGAAAGATGTTTTGACTGTCACCTGATGAGTAGACTGTACAACTAATTGTCACAGCTACTTCTGAGCCTGCCCTCAATGTACGTGGATGAGCTCAGAAGTTCATTCCTGTGCAGAGGACTAATGCAAACTCTAAATCACATGCTTTCAAGATTGCTTAAGTGACTCATGAGCCATGTTCTGGTCCTTTGCACAGGGGTGAATTTCAAACGTAATGAGGGAGGGAACTTTATATCACTTATTATTAATAAGCATTTCAATAGCATTATATGAACCTGACCTCATTACTATTGAAGCAGGGGGAGTTTTATTTCATAATGCACAGAACCTGCCGCTCTTCATGGGCAATACTCTGCCTTCTCACAGCCAAAGCACTTCACATGCAGAAAGTGAAAACCTGAAAGGGGTTAAGCAGACAAAGGGGGAGACTGTAAGCTGCAGTGTGATCAGCAGTAGTGTACAAATAGGAGCAAATCCTTCATTACACTAAGGTCACTTTCCTTCTCCTGACGTAAGGTAAGAGGATGGGATTGTGCCTTTCTGAAAGTCAATATGATGCAGGGCTCTACAGCTATTTGTAGAACATAGATAAAATTCAGCCTGAACTATGTTGGTTGAACTCCCATGGCAGTCTCTGGACCAAATCAGCTGTAGTGTAAATTATATGTTGGATGTTGAGGTGGTCAAAGAATGAGTGTAAGTGTTAAAGTTTTGTAGCTTGCACTGATTTGACATTCAGTGTATTTGCAAAGCAAGTGTAACATTCAAGTGGCAGACGAAGTGGATTAGCAGTCAACAATAGGGTACTATTGTTATTATTCATTGTTTGTATCATGGTAGTGCCTGGAGGCACCACCCAAGCTCATGGCCTTGTTCTGTGAGGCACTGTGCAAACATACAGTGACGGAAAAGTCCCTGCCCCAGAGATTTTACAATTTAAATAAAAATGATAAAGAGTGAGAGGGGAAAATAGAAGCACAGAGAGGTGAAGTTACTTGCCCAAAGTCAGACAGCTGGTCTGTAGCAGAGTTGAGAACAGAAGGCCAGTGGCCTACTCATTAGATTAGACAATGCTGTCTCCTCTAAGGCAAGCAAAGATAAACTAAAGCAAAGGGAACCAACACCCAGGTACCACTTAAACTCACTTGCATATCTTTTTTGACCAATTTTACACTCAATGTGGAACTTATACCACTGTTTATATCACATCTGAATTTGTCTCACTGTCTCTAAAAGCATCCTCTAGATCAGGGGTGAGCAATAAGATGATGGTGGTTCTGCGGGGTTAGCCCCCGGTGGGCTGCCGCTGCTATATTTACTTGTGCCTCCAAAGGTACAGGTGCTTGCAGCTCCCGTTGGCTGCAGATCACCATTTCCAGCCAATGGGAGCTGCAGGAGACAGCACAGACTGGGACACTGCTTCCCACAGTTCCCATGGGCCAGGGATGGTGATCTGCAGCCAACGGGAACTGCAAGAGTCTTTACCTGTGCATGCACAGGTAAATATAGCAGTGGTGGCTCACCAGGGGCTAACCCTGGTGAATTGGATCTGGCCTGTTGGCCGGTATTTGCCCACTGCTGCTCTAGATTAGAGGATTTCACCAGGTCATGGTGCCATACTAGTTAACAGTATGTCCCACTAACTGCTACTTTAGGTTTCGTTTGTGGGTTTCTCCTTGTTTCTGCTTTGCATACAATCCCTTCTGTTACACCTGAGACATACTATATGGTTGTGTTCGCCTCTTAGCTAATTGCTCTTAGTAGAGCACTATTAATCAGGAGGTGGCACTACGGAAAAGGCTGTCTCCTAGGGAGTTAATGAGGCTGCATGTACAGTGTTTGCAAACACAATTAGAGCTGGCCAGGAATGTTCAGATGAAATGTTTTTTCCACAGAAAATACAGAATAGTCAAAACCAAAACGGTGTGTAGGAGTCAGTATTGGTGGATTTCCTGATTTGAAAAATAATTGGAAACAGGATATGTCAACATTTTCAAAATAAAACTTTTTTTTTTCAATTTGAAACAATGTTTTGTTTTAAAATTTTAGTTAATTTACATCTTGATCCAGGTTGGAAAAAAAATTTAAATCTCAAAAATTCTTGGGGGAGAAAGTAGGAAAACCATTCCCCCAAAACCATTAAATCACAACTAATAAAACAGCTTTTATAGAGCCTAAAGACTTTCTTTAATTTTTCAAACGACGTGATGGAGCAGTCTTGTTAGAGTGCAAAGAAATCTTAATAGCAACACAGCTTGGATAGTACCAACCTAATGGGCAGGGCAGTAGTCATGTGGATGACAATTAGACATACCCTTATTGCTAGATTAAAAGAGTAGCATATTTAGATAGAGGGCCTGTTTCAGTTAGGATATCTGATAGGTGGTTATATTAAGTGTAATGACCCACAAACCATGTGACCAGTGGGAGAAATCCTGGCCCAGTTAAAGTCAATGGAAGTGTTGCCATAGATTTCAGTGGGTCCAGAATTTACCAAATGGGTCAAAATCTGTAAATAATCTATTTAGCCACAAAAATGAGGCTACTGTTCTGGGTAGCAGTTCCCCTAGATATAGCCTTCCCATCCTGAATAGGAATCTTCCTTCCCTGTGCAGAGAAACTAGCTTCAAGGGAAATGGAGGAGGTGTGTGTAGGGGCTCCACATTCCCTGGTTTTCTGGAGAGCATATTTGCCCTGGTCATCTGGAATCTGTAGTCTTGCATCATTCATATATGATTCTGATCAAAACAGATTACTTATTTATAATTCACACTGCTTAAGAAACAGTACACTACTGTGCCAGATCTGCTTGTTCAGGCAATAGTCAAAACTATCTTCCTTTTTTTCTGTGTCAGGGTACTGTACCATCCATTTAGGACTAATCCCTCCATCTCTGAAGGACAGAATAGTTTTTATATAAAGCTTTCATTGCTGTGAAGAAAAGTCTGCAATTCTATCCATTCTCTGCAATTGACCATATACACTGAGACCTGATTTTGAGCTGTACTTTTTCAGGTGTCTTTGGCACTCACAATTAATTATGGGCATAAAAATGTGCCAGTAAAAATGAGAGCCTAGGTTAAGACCTATTCATAAGTGTAATTCTAAATTGATAAATAATAAAGGAAGTGATAGAATTGGTCCATTTGTGAGTACACCTACATTCTATGCGTGGTGTTAACACTAATTGCAAGTCATTGGCCAAATTTTTCAAACTAAGATGCCTTAATTTAGGCACCTAATTTTATAGTCAGGCAACTGAATACTTTAGAGATGTAAATTTGGCCTCAACCTCCCTGTTTCAATTTCTTCTTTTGTACAAATAAACATAAAAATACCTACATACCTCACAAGGGGTTGTGGAAAATATATCGCTTACAAGACTGCTTCTGCTCTCGCCAGTTTTATGCTGGTGAAACTCCATTCATTATGGTGTAGCTAATCTTCATTTACAGCAATGCAAGTGAGAGCAGAATGAAATCCACTCCTTATAAACACTGAAGATTAGTCTTCATTTAAAGAAAACTCTGAACTAGGGTACCAGTTAGGAATGAAGATGCAAGCACAATTCCTGGTGTGCTGTAAAATTGCATACTTAACTCCATGTTCACAGTGATAAAAAGAAAAAGCCAAAATAATGTGAAACGTACCAAATCGGGGCCTGAGCTGGTGTAATGTGATGTAACTCCATTGTGTTCAATGGTGTTACACTTATTTACGCTTGCCTACAATCCGACCCACCATTTTAAAACCTAAAACAATGATTAAGCAAATACAGAATTATTATAAAACCTGCACCCCAGGCAGTGTTCCCTGTAAGCAGTGTGCTTGTGCTGCCACTCAGGAGAGATTCAAATGTCATTCAGCTGATTAGCAGAGCACCCACAGCTAGTTTTGTGTTTCTACTGGTGGTTCACATTCACACATGCCTCAGGCACATCATAAAATTCATTCTGCTCATGGATGGAAAAATCTGTGTATGGATGGAAAAGATTAGAGGGAACATTAACCCATGGTGCATTATATGTCTATAATAACAATAGGTTGTTATGCCATATCCAGATCTTACTTATCAGTTGCTGAACTACAGACCCATTTTACAGAGTTTTAAATAATGAAAGAAAATGAAGAGCAAACTTTTACTGTGTTTCTGTCTAAATTGTTTAATATAAGCATTAGGTACTTATGTAGATGGAAACATGGTTCACCTTAAGCCTAGGTGTATCAAGCTTACACTTGAAACTGATGCTTTTAATCAATGCATGAAAGTGATTTTGTTATAATGTTGTTAGAGAAATTTAATCCCGCTCCATCCCCTCCATGAAAAAAAATCATTTCAGAGGACAGGGTTTTAAAATAAAAAGAACAGTTGTTGGACCGATATCCTTCTTTTCTTTTTCTGGTTGCTCTAATGCTTTGACCTGGTGGCATAGCCAGGACACCCGAAGTGGGACAGATGCTGGAGTCTTTGAGGGCAGAGAGTATGTCACGTTCAAGTGCCACTTGGCAACTTTCCCAGTGATGGTTTACACTTTGCCTTCTCACACATGGGGTCAGAGCATCACGTAATAATACAGAGTAATGTCATATGCAACTGTTCTTAGGAAAGAGATGGATACATTTGGGGAATGAAGGGATGTGGCATCCAAGAATGGGGACAAGGCTACAACCCCATTTTGGTCAGCTTAACTTTTCACATATGTCCTTGCTTTCGGGCCTGGAAAGTGTGTAAATAGACCCATTTGATCTATGCCCCCAATTAGAGGAACAATGAGTAAGAACCATTCATGCTCCCTTGCCTAGCAACTTGAGTTGGAGAAATTGTAACTAAAGTATAGTTTTGTATTGAAATGATGTTAATAATTCATAGAAAAATAACAGTGTATTACTGTGGACTCCAGGTGGTGCCATATCTAACATGTATGCTATGTTGATTGCACGTTTCAAGATGTTCCCAGAAGTCAAAGAGAAAGGAATGGCAGCTATCCCCAGGCTGGTTGCCCTCACTTCAGAGCATGTATGTGTTTCTATTTTATCCAATTTGCTAAACTTGCTTTTGTTAATTAAACCAGGATAGAACAAATACCCGATGAAGGGATTCATAGTTACCTGGCTTCATTTCTGTTATATTCTCACTGGGAATAAAAAGGGCTTGTTTCTTGTTACACATGAAAGGATATACTGTATGCTTGATGTTGAAATGCATGATACTGTAAAGCAGGGTCTATAATTAATTGTGTCTTTATGGCTTTCACCTATATCCGTGTAAATCCTTGTGTGAAATCCAGTGTGAATGAGCTCAGAAGCGGGCTCTATAATACACTGGTAATGATTTCTCTGTTTACATCAATCTAATGGAAATAGCAAAACTCTGTAAATCCAAACATCAGTAGCTGATATTGTTCCTGCTGTAATTTAATAACAAGCTTATAACATACATGAAGACAGTAATATTTAAATGCCCATACATGAAGTAGGGGTAGGTTGGCTTTGCCTTTGATTTATCAACTCCATGATCCAAAGCCTGAGCCCAGCTTCTTTGGCAGTAAGGGATGCATATGTCTGGACACTTGCATACACTGACTGTGCACTGAGCTAACCAGTGCTTGGATGGGGAAGGTGGCATCATACACAAGATGTGTGGGAGAAAAAAACCACAACCGCCCTATGTGTGGGAGATGTAGTGAGTTTCCCTTGGTCTCTGCATAGTGGGATTTGTTTGGCTTTAGGGTTGAATTGAGCACCCCGTGGCTATAGTAGGGGAAGAGGGTAGAAAGAGATTGACAGGGCCAAACTTCATGCTCCCTCTTGTAATGTCCCTCCTGGTGATGCCTTTAGATAAGGACGAACCTTTACCTACTAGGGCATCACCAGAAGCACTGCACATACTCAGTGCCTCCCCAGGCATCATCCTCAAAGATCTCACTGCCACACAGAGTACTGTGAATGGTCAAAGCTGGAGCTTCCACTGCTAGGAAGGATGAAGGGTTAAGTGGCCCCAAAGCTGTTACATGGGTGTTTATGAGGAAGGCCCCTTTCAGTGTCTGTGGTTACTCCCATGCCTGCAGAGACTAGATGGTCCTGCAGGAGCCACACTGCAGAGCAACTGAGCTAAGAATTTGGCCCCAGAGCAAGCAAAGAGAAAAATAATCCATATCATAATAATGACTCTCCAAAAGGGCCAGGAAGCAATCATAGAACTGGAAGGAACCTCAAGAGAAGAGGTCATCAAGTCCAGTGCCCTGCACTCATGGCAGGACCAAGCACCATCTAGACCATCCCTGACAGGTGCTTGTCTAATATGCTCTTAAACATCTCTAATGATGGAGATTCCACAGCCTCCGTAGGCAATTTATTCCAGTGCTTAACCACCCTGACAGTTAGGAAGTTTTTCTTAATGTCCAACCTAAAACTCCCTTGCTGCAATTTAAGCCCATTGGACACATAATCAATAGAAAACTAGGAACTAAACAAATTCTTATAAATAAGATGGTTTAAAATAATAATTCTCCCTGGTCCTTATGTAAGCTAACAATATTTCATAGAACAGGAACAGTGCACAATGAATCAACTATTAAACTCAAACTATTATACTCAAATTAATGAAATGACTCTTAATATCATTAAGATTTCATACTAAGGGGCAGAGTTATTGCTACTTAGAGTGATTAAAAAGTATTCCAAAGTCCAAGTATGTTACCAAGGTATGTAATATAATCCCTGAGAGCTGAAATTTATACTTTTAAAAATGGTCTTAAATTACAGTTATTGACAACTTCCATAGAACAGCTGCAAAACCACTAATAACAAAGCAGAATCCCCATTTCCAGGACTCAAGCTACTCCAGTTAACTATAGTTTTCCACGGTATCCATCAGTATGCCTGTTAGGAAATTGCTTGATGAAATCGAGTTTGTTGGGACTGAGTCCTCTAACACATAATTCATTATACAAATCTTGCAGACTTATTTATTTTAAAGTAAAATAGAAACTGTTAGAATGCCAGACATGTCATAGTCCAAGCAAGCTACTCCTATTCAGAATAGAAATGTTGTTCAGAATCAGAATAGACCCATGGATTTTTGGATCTTAGCACACCCCACTGGCTTTCTTGTCCATGTAATATTATTCAACCTGATGTTAGCTTCTCTCTGATTCCAAGCAGTGTTCCATTACCAAGCAGTAGTGCTATAGGGCGAGCATTCCATACACTTGACATTATCAGCCCTCAGTCTGTGTTTGTGATGGAATAGTAAATCCAGGTATAAAATTGATATATATATCGTTAGATGACTAAAGATGGTGTGTCAGGGGAGAGGTAAAAATCCAACAGAAGCAAATCCAAGACAATAATGTCAGCACAAGCAGTCAGTCTGTTCTCATTTTCACCAGTGTAACTCTAGCATACCTCCATTGTTACATTAATAGAGTTACTCCAGATTTACACTGAAATCAGTCTGGCCCCTTGAGCCAATGAATATGCAGCCATCTAGTGTTTGTTTCAGTGAGAAGACCCTTTTTATTCTGTACAATATTATGACACAACTCTGACTGCATCACTTCTACTCTGCTCTACCATTTAGGACACTGCTACAGCTAACCTACAACTTTATGGGTCAAATTCAGCCTGGTATAAACTCCATTAAGTTGCACTTGCTTACACCAGAGCTAAATTTAATGTTATATATTTACTGGCACTGCTTTCTAGAGCCAAATGTGGCTTTCATTCACACTAGATGGAAATTAACTCCCTTTAAGTCAATGCTGCTGCTTTGTGTCTGAAGTAAGAGAGAGCAGATTTTGTAAATTGATCCTTCATAGGTATAAATGATGGATGCCACCTAAATTTCATTTGTATATAACTTTTCAAACCCAGTGAAAGGCAAGACACAGGGCCACTTCTTTGATCCCACTGTGTGCGCTTTGAGCTGTTCTGGCAATGAAAAGCAGACTGAACACGGCTTTAAGTGTTTAATTTAAGGCTTTAAGTGTTCAGTTAAGATGTTTCCTTACACAGTAAGGGGAGTATTGCATAGGCCAAGGAAAAGCGAGGAAAGTTGTCCAGCACACCTTTGTGCTGCATCAATTCCCATGTGCCAGAAGAGTCCCCTGGGGATCTTGGCATTTGGCACAATTTAGAGCAGCCCTATGGGTTCTACAAGTTGCTCCCTGGGACTGGACTGTCACCTCAGGATCAGATACCTCCCTTCCTCTAAGCTAAATTGGACATCAAATGCCTGGTCCTATAGATCTGGCCCTCTCCAAAGCAAATTGTTACTGTTTTCATTTTGCACTTGGGTCCGTATATCCTTCAACTTGAACCATATGCTGTACCTTTGGGTCAAGGGGGAAGTGGGCAGGGATTCTGTTTTTCACCATCTAAAGAAAGGTAGCTTTGTTCCTAACATGCAAACTGAAATCAATGTTAATTCACTGAGTGGATTACCTCATTTACAAGGATTAGTAAAACTGGTGAATTTGATTGAGGAATAACTCCATTTAAATCAATGGATTTACATCATATACCAGCACAGAGTCCAACTGAAGTCAATGGGGTTCCATAGGAGCATAGGAGTCCACTCCTACTCAGATCAGATTGCAGGACTGGGGCCTTGTTGCAACAGCTCCAGCTTTGGTTGCTTGGTTCCATTTTAAGACCGGTACAAATTTCCCTTGGAGCATTCCACAAATAAACCAAAGCAAACCAGATGTTGGCCTTGGACTTTGTTGCCTAAGGAAGGCTGTGTGCGGACAAAGGGTTTGAAATGTAAAAGGTACAAACATTGGATTGTCAGGCAAAGACACAGAATTATGATACCATCTCCTCCCCCAACATTAACAAAATGCCTGCTAACCTCCTAGCTGTAGCAAATGAAATACCCCCCAAAACCGCAGAATATTAGCATTCAGTGTCTTTAGAGCATTTACGTACGTAGAACTAGCATGCACATACCCTGGGAGGCTTCCATTTCAATAGGTAATTGCAGTAAATGCTACTGTTTGCTGGTAGACATTCACAGCAAGTCACCTGGTGCTGAGAGCCCACATAAGGCCCATCACACCATTTAAAGCCTGGGTGGGACTGCAGAGGGAAGCATCTTTGTATCCTTTGTGCCTTGGAGGGCGGCACCATTAAATAGACTAAGGCAGAGGAGCCAAGTCCCAGAGTCTCTACAAAGAGACCACAGAGGTACAACTGACACGCTTCTCTCTGATAGTCTGCCCACCCGGCCCAGTGTTTGTGAGTTAATTCCCTACCCAGTTAAGTCCCTTCACAAAGTATTTATGTGATGAGGGACTAATTTCCCCAGACCTGAATAGAAATGAGCATTGGGTGTCACATTATAAGGTTTTTTCCCCCTCAGTTTCAGACATCCTTAATTAGGAGTCAATGATTTATGAATCCATAAACTATGCCAGAATATTGACTGTCATTATCTTAAACATCTATATATTAAAGCAAGAATCATGTAAGATAAGAATAGGTCACCTTATAATGTTGTGATTTTATGTTGAGTAATAATCTACTCTCATAACTTAGCGTTAATACTATACCCTTAATAGTGTAAATTTCACTATTACATTTTAAGCATATCTTTTTCAAGAAATAAATCTAGGTTTCTCCTGAACCCTTCTCCACTCAACTTTAAATTCTTGTTCACATAAAACAAGTATCTTGTACATCTGGCATCTCACCTGTGAGAAATAACTTCAGCTGCTTTGGTTTTTCCTTGTACCTTCTTTTCTTCAGGCTTGGAGTTATCTTTGTTGCCCTCCGGAACGCTTTCTGGGAGGCAGGGCTTTCCTTCTGGTAACGGAGTGTCAAGTCAAAGTGGGTAGTGTGCTCTGTCAGCCCATTACCAGATATTGCACACTCCCTTACCTCATATGCAGACAGCCTATAAGTAGCACCCGGCACAAATATTAAATTTGTATCCATATTCGCTTCTGTATCCACAAAAATGAGTCATGGATATTCACATCCACCTCTGTGATTGTGGATACCCACGGATATCTATGGAGTTGCAGGGCTCTACCTATAAGGAGGGTGGAAGCATGGCTCTGTCTATTTCCAATTTCTCTTCACCACCTTCATAACTCACTTTTTTCTCAGGGTGGGAGAAGCAGGCTTTCAGGCTCTCCCCAGCCCACAACCAAACCCAGGACATAGATAGCTGTTGCATTGCCTCCTGGAAGTAGTGGGGTTCCCCTCTCTCTTCCTTTACAGAATCCAACAACAATCTAATGCAGTGCTAACAATAAGACTCCATTTCTCACCAGCCCCTCTCCGCCAGCTAAATGTGTTTAACCTTAGGGTTATTTTGTCCATCCCTCTGTCAAAGTAGGATTATTCCCCTTCCCCCCCCCCCTCCCCATCTGCCACTATATTCTTGAGTGCTTGGTAGTGATCAGTAGTCTTCATTGTGAGGAAAGTTTTCCTAATACTCTGACAAACTCTCTCTATGCTCAGTTTCATCCCATCGCTCATTGGAGTATCCAAAACAATTCCTTCACAAACACTAGTAGACCAACAAGAATGAAACAGCAACTGTGCACTATTTGTCTGCACAAATTGAGCAAATGCATACACGCATGCAGATTCAGAAGTTTTAATTGCACTTGCATTTTTGTGCGTTAAACTGTGGCCTGATTTTCTTCCCACTGTTTATCCCTAAATTGCTTTTGTCCCTCATCTCTGATGTCCCTTTAATTTGTGAGCAATTTTCAGGCATGTGAGATGCTCAGAGCTGCATGCACTTTTCTCAAGCTGTCAGCCTACCGATGCCTTGCAAAAGGGACTGCTAGGCATGGCTATAGCTTTTGAACATATGGGCTTAATTTTCTTCTTAGTGGTCATCCATTCAAGCCAACATTTCCTCTTTTATGGCATTCTGAAAGGTTTTATTTTCTACTGGATAGAAGAATTACAGAAGCAATTTCATTTTACCCAGTGTGAAAAAATCAGCCAAATTCATCCTCTCTGTAATGCTGCCGATGTTAAAGCCAATGAATTACATTTAATGCCGCAGCGTCAGTTCTTTAGCTCTTTCCGATATAACTGATACATTATACTAAATAGCATACAGGGCTCTTTTCACATAACCACACCTAAAACAATATGTTGAGGTTTATAAATAGATGGAGGAAATCAATGATTTTCTTATATTGCCCACTTTAGGGAACTGTTCATGAGCAACCACTATTTTGACACCCTCACAGTTCCTCTCCAATCTGTGTAAAGATCAACTGTGTAAAGTCTTCCTGTGCTCAGGATTTTGGTCAAAGGGTCATGTCAATAGCCTCCTATTGGATTCTAAGCTGCATTATCACAGGGCTCCATGGCTGGAGTGTGCATGGCCACATTGCCTCAGAAGAGATGCTAGGGAGACTGTGCCTCCATGAAAACAACCCTTCCTAGTGCTGCTCATGCCGTATGGCCAGAAGGAGGAAACTGCTTCTTCTGGGTAGGCCAGGGTATCCCATCCTCCCAGCTTGTCAGGGGCTGCTGCCATAGGTGCTCTTGCACAATTGCACAAGGGAGGGAAAGCAGTTGGTTGATCGCCCTTCCACTCCTTTGAAGCTAGGCCTCTGAGGCACTCAGAGTTCCACCCTACATCAAGAGTGGACTCATGAATCTGGAGGGGAAAAGCTCGCCCATTTCTGACTGTAGCCAAGAGCACCCGGGTGTGTTTCTTAACATGTGCACTAAGGGCTGCATGAAACACATGCAGGACTGGGAACGACAGGGACACCCTGCAGAGCAGAACTGGGGCATGGCTGGATTGAACACCATTTCCCCTTTCACGAAAGAGACATCAGGCCTGTGAGAGGCAACGCGCCTGGGTGGAGTCACTCAGTTCAGCCATGGTTTGGACAAGCCAGCCCATGACAGCATGCAGAGTTGGGTTGCATGCAAATACCTATTCGCAAAACACTGGGGACCTGGAAGATGCTGAGTGCTTTTGGGAGGGGCTGAACACGTTCCACGGCCACTGAAGTCAGCGTTTTACACATCCTGGTCCCTAATTCAAATGTGTAAACACACAAAAATCCATCCCTATTCACTGAAGCACTTAAGCCCATGCTAAACTTTAAGTCAATTGGAGCTATACAACTGCTTAACTTTAAGAACATGCTAAAGAGGTTTGCTGAAGAGGGATGGCTTGCTGAAGTGGGGACTAGAGCACAGATTACAGGGCTGGAATAGATAATTTTGGCATAGCTGATCAGTGTGCCATGCTGGTATATTGCAGTCACGCACCACGGAGGAAATTTCAGTTTAACCAAGAAATATTATTACATCATTAGGCATATAAGCCTGCCATTGGGGCATAGAACCCAGGTGGGACTAGCAATTAAGGAATGAATGCAGGAATTGCCAGCCAGTGCTGATTGGCCACCTCATGGCAGCTGGGAGAATAAAAGAGCCGAGAAGCAGGGCAGCTGCCAGAGAAGCCAGCAGTCCACAGCAAGGTGGCTCTGCCAGCAAGCTGGTGTGATGCTGCCCCAGGGTGACAGCAACCCAAAGAAGGGATGACCTGAACCACAGGCTGCAGAAGCCTGCAGAAGTGAGGGAGCTCAGGATACAGCAAGACAATTGATGAGAACTGATCCTGCCTGTCTGAGTTAAGGACCTTGAGCTGGAACTAAGTTAGTGGGTGGACCTGGGTTTCCTATCTGCCTCTTAATAGGGAGGTAAGAGCCAAAGGGGATTCCGTCTTCCTTGAGTACCAGGAGCTGATAATCCCTGCCAAACATAGGGGAAGGCTGTGCGCTCCAGTGGGACAGAAATTAATATCCCTGCCTCCAGAATAGGGCAATAGAGATTGGAACAAGAAGGGCAGATTGACCACCATGCCCATCTGAGCAGAATCTATGCAATGCTGTGTCTGACCAAAGGATGGCACTGATGGGCTCAGCATGGGGGCCATAAGGCCTCCCAGAGAATTGCTTTCATGCGCCATCGATAACTTCAGTACTTCTTGGTTCAAAAGTGATTTTGTTATGGCTAACTATGACAGCCTGCAGAATTCCATTTTGAGAGCTGTTCATTTCAAGTTCATAATGCTGCTCATCTCAGCATTGGGCTAGTCTCTAGCATAGTATTATCAGCATCCTTTTCATGAAATGTTTCCCAAATAGGTGTAATAAACACATCTCTGTTCATCTTATAATTGTCTTCAAGAAACGCAAGTCCTCCTTCTATCAACTGTAATCCAATGAGTCAATTTCTTATATTTGACAGAGAAGAGTGAACAAACTAATTAATAAAAACCTGTTGATTTAAGGAATATAAGTGAAGAAAAACAAATTGCTTATCCTACAAGAGAAAATCAGTGTTGTAATCCTGCCAGTTGTATGATCCTGATAAGACACTACTGAGATCATTATTCATGTCACTTTGAGGGAACAAATTTAGGGTTTCAAAAATCAATTATTTCATAAAATCAGCACTTTTTCGTTAGTCTACTAAAAATCATGTACTGTAACATACACAAACATTATTCCATAAATAGTTATGTTAAGGGAATGTTTAAGTTCCACAGTTCAGCCCTAAATATTAAGAAAATAATTTATTTTTCAAAATAGAAAATATTACATCCTGAGCACACATTAGCACAATTTTTTTCCTTTCCTGTCTGTTAGTCCCACATATATGGATAAGGTAAATCCCAATCTCCATCTCACAAGTTTAGCAAGATAAAAGCCTGTAATTGGGGGAGTGGAGGGTGGACAACTATATGCCCTAATGTCTTTTCCTTCTCTAACATCTATGACTTCATGATAAAGTCTAGTATGCTATTTATCTTGTTTCTGTGCTTTGCCCTACACTAATGCTGCTGTACACTATACAAATATGTTCCCTCTGCTTCACTAGTCAGTGTTAGGGACTTATGACTACATGAAGTTATATATGCACATAACTTCCATCAATATTCAAGTATTAATATATACTGACTGGCAAACAGAGTCTTCAGATTTATAGCTAATCCTTCTAATCATGAATTCAATGGTGGATTTCCACTAGGAAAATTGTATTTACTTCTTTTTTTTTTTTTTAAGTTTAGTGATTTGTAGTTAAAACTGAAAGGCTTTAGACAGATTCATTAGTCAGTTTTAGATTGATCAAAATCCATTTTTCAGCTGTACACTTTGATATATTACTGCACCATGATGATAGTGATTCTGATTGAATTTCTGAAATTGGAACCCCAAATTACAAACATTTATGCAGGAGTCAAGAGAAATTAGATGTAACTAATTTCCTAACATTCAATATTCTCTTTTATCCTATGCAGTGAGAATAACATTCCTGATTTTGATCTTACACTACTATAACTCCATTTACTGCAGTAGAATTACGACTGATTTACACTGGCATGAAATCAGAATTAGACCTCTGTCTTTGCCTATCCTCAATTACAGGCCTTTTTTCGGGCTTTTGATATTGTTTGGCAAGTGGCCATGTAACAAACACACTTTACTTGGGATGCCAATGGGCATCCCAATGGTCTAAGTACAGTGAGTCAAATTCAGTGAGGGATGCACAGAGGCAACTATCGTTGAAGTCAGTGCAAGTAGTGAGCTTGTTAGCAGGGCAGAATTTGGCTCTGAAATCAGCTATAATAGTGGTACTATTTTGAGTAAAATAATTTTAGAATTATTAACTTTGCTTCAAATGCTGAGGGAATACTGATATAAAATTTCAAGTGTCAGAGGTGAGTTTCTGAAACACTATATGAATAGAATGATTGTTCTTATACGGTTGTTTTTCAAGGAGACTACACAACTGCAGGGTTTTGGTTTTGGTTTTTCATTGAATTGGATTAAACTAATATTAAACATAATATAAAACAACAAATATGCTTTTTCAGAGTCACTTTTCTGTGAAGAAGGGAGCTGCAGCCTTGGGGATTGGCACCGATAGTGTGATTCTGATTAGATGTGATGAAAGGTAAGTACAGATTTCTTTACACCTCCTTACAATACCGCACTAAGGGAGGGGTCAAGCTGTGAACGCAGGAAAAAAACATGTAGGACCAGATCATCTGCTGATGTAAGTCAGCATAGCTCTAACTTCAGTACATCTAAACCACTTTATACCAGCAGAGGCACTGGTGCTTTGATCACAGCTTCTACCACAGCTGATAGTGAGAGCTGCTTGAAAACTAGAATTTTCATTCCCTGGGAAACATTTTAACATTTGTTTTTCATGGAATGGAAAGTGCCTTAAAATTTTGATTCAGAAATAGTGAAATACTTTGGTTTGCTTCAAGTTAAATATTTCTGTATTCTCAAAAAGAAATATTTCAATTTTGATTTGTCCAGCTGAGCTGAACTGTCTGATTTCAACTCCGTTAAGCATGGAAGTATATCCATCAGTAATTCATGGAAGTTGTAATTGGGGGGCTCTCATGCCCTATTTTTGTTTATGATTGTTTGACTGGATCACATGTCTCATAAAGCATCAAGGCAGTAATGCCAGAGGAGAGAACTGTGGTGTGTCATGGGAGCTGCACCTAGCCCGAGGAGGAGAATGAGAACGTGAGGCTCTCAAACTGCAGCGCCTAGGAGACACTACACAGGTGATGGGCAACCTGCTGCCTGAGGGCCACATGTGACCCATTGGAGTTCTGTGTGTGGTCCATGAGACAAGATATTTACCATTGCCCACACACAGGGTTGCCAGATTGCTTGGTTTCCCTCCATGCAGGTTTTTTTTCCCCTTCTGGTAATACTCAAGTGACACACATTTAAAGCAAGGGCACATGTAGTGAGGTGTGTGCTGATTACATACAACATTGACTGTGAG
Organism: Rafetus swinhoei; assembly: GCA_019425775.1. Taxonomy (NCBI): domain Eukaryota; kingdom Metazoa; phylum Chordata; order Testudines; family Trionychidae; genus Rafetus; species Rafetus swinhoei. Next base: position 226,838,282 of record CM033424.1, read on the forward strand.
AGCCCTGCACTCCCTGTGCATCCACTCAAAGCACTGTTAGAAGACAGGATGCTGGGCTAGATGGACATTTGGTCTGGCCCAGTATGGCCATTCTTATGGTTCAGTCGGCACCCCCCCACTAATTCTAGATATGGAAGCCCAGTTAGCAAAACTAACCTATCCTGGGAGACCATCTTGATTACGGTAAACTTGTGACCCACTGAGATGAAGAAGGGCCACTCATGCAGCCCACTCACTAGCCTAGGTTGCCCCTCATCTCACTACACCAACTCAGGTGGACGCAGCTTATTAGCAAACAGGCCCAAACACAACAATTTGATTCAGTTCAACAAACCATTTTTGTTGGCAGAAAATTGAAATTCTGGCAAAAATGAAAATTTTTTCTCAGAAATTTCAGTTAACCTGAAAATGCAATTTCCACGAGAACTCCCTCCCCCTCCTGTGAGGCTATATCTACACTGCCATTTTTTTTTTGCAGAAGATAAGCAAACTGTGCTCTTATTTGCATATCTTCTGCCTATCCTTTTTGCAGAAGAGGTTTTGCCACTAAAAAGCCCTGTGTAGAGGGGGCCATTTGTTGGGAAAAAACCCTTTTTCGCAAGATCCCTTATTCCTCAAAAAATGAGGTTTACAGGATCTTGCGAAAAAGGGGTTTTTTCCAACAAATGGCCCCCTCTATACCAGGCTTTTTAGTGGCAAAACCTCTTCTGCAAAAAGGATCGACGGAAGATATGCAAATGAGAGTGCGATTTGCAGTATCTTCTGCCAAAAAAAACCCAGCAGTATAGACATAGCCTGATGGAAAATTCCTCACTAGTTCTACAGAGAGCTTTCTGATAAAAATTGCCTTTCATTAGGAGCCATTAACTATCATTGTTATAGTATCTACTGAATGGTTTACAGGTACATATTAAATGGAAGGCCTGACTAAATCAAAATGCTCTGAACATCTCATCAAAAGAAGAAAATCACCTAAGCAATTTGGAATAGTAATTACAGGATATTGATGCATAATCTCATCTCCCTAGTGCCAAAAAGTCGAGTACTCTTGGCATAAGAATTAAAGACAGTGTGAACAATGAGTAAGGAACTCCTGATGCACCAGCACATCATAATAACAGCTTTGCCTTTTCTAGATCCTAAGGACCAGATTAATGTAACTGGGGTCAGAAGCTGGCCCTTCTTGTAGGAATTCTGTGTAGATTTACTGTATTGATTTACTTTGCTTTAGTGAGAACAATACTTTAAACTGTTTGTTCTAAAGAAAATGGCAGAGTTACTGCATGTTTCTCATCCATTCTCAGAAGATTCCACGAGGCCTTCTCCTAAAAGCACTAGGCAGGAGTTTTGGGATGTTCTTGTAGCTCTTATGAAGGAAGCATATGGATTGTATTGGCTGCGGTCTAGCTGAACTTTTGGATGCTTATCTAGCCTGAGCCCATTACAGCCCATCCAGAGCCACACCTAGTAAAATCTGCCTGTATTCATATTGTATTGGAACTGGTTTGCACTGTTTTTTTAATTCATAAGATCATGCAGTTTTTCAGCCCAAAGCAAAAATGCATTTTTGCTAATGTAGGGGGCTGGTTTTCTGCATGCTCCTGCTTATTTATGTGGATTGGTAATGGTAGCATTTGGTTTACTCCATGTAGTTTGGTAATGCTATAAGTTGTCTTGCTGTGAACCTGAGGTATTTGCCTCTGCTGGGGACTTTTTTTGCATGGTCCAACATGTATTTTGGCTATATTGGGGGCTGATGTACTGCCTGCTCCTATGTGAATTTTGACAGTACTTGCAGCTGACTTTATTTTACATTTCTGTATGTGTTTGGGTTTCCTGGGAACTAACTAATCACTTACTTGTATATGAATGTTGCCATGATGAGGTATCCATAACTGTACTTCAACATGTATTTTAGCAATGCTAAAGGCTAGTAAATAGCATGCTATTATACTGCATTTAAATTAGGAATTCCAAGTCTGTGTTTTAGTTTCCTTTAATTTTATTCCCCTTATAGTTCTAAAAGCAGTTGTAAGAGGAAAAGGCAAACATTATTTTTGTCTAGCACCATAACCAAAAAGCAGGATGTTCTGAAATGAGCAGAATATTCTGTACCAGTCTGGCAATCCAAACCCAGAGTTGAGTTCAGCTTTTATAATTTGAAAGCAAAATATGATTTTTGCCAAAGCAAAGCTGCCCAAGTTCATGTCTACCAAAAGCTTCGTTATGAGTAAAATTCTTGGGTGTGCTGCATAATTAAGCACTACAAGCGATCAAAAATACCAATTTTTTTTTTGCTGAAAATTAAGAATTTTTCATTTTTATTCCCTTGAATTTTTTTATGAAAATGAAACCAAAAGCCAGCAAATTTTGGGGTTTCTAAAATGATTTTTGATAATATATTTTGGGTTTTTTGTTAGAAACCAAGAGTTAATTTTTTAGACAAAAATGGAAATATTTCATTATATTTTTCAGTCAAAATTATTTATTTTTAACAAATCTATTTCTTTTCAATGAAAAATTTTACTACCTCTACTAAAGATTGAAAAAGTATTTTGTATGTGCCCAGTGATTAAGCAAAATTAATGAAGAACTTACCAATTTCTTAAAGGACTAGCATAATGCTGATGATTTTATAGCTTCTTTCTCTCCATGGATTGTCAGACTCTCAGCTAAATCAACCAAAACCCCAGATCTCAATATGTAAACATTAATAGTGTTTTCATCATGTGTCCAATGAATTTACAAAACTATCTGAATTGTCCTGACGAGCTAATATCACTGAGCCTGAATCTCGGGCGAATGGCTCATATTAAATCTACTGCAAAAACCATATACAATATATTTGAAGATGTATTTTCTTCTAAACTAGACCAGCTGCTTCTTTTCATGCCCTTCTCAAAGCTAGTGGGAAGGTAACCAGATCAAGCCATGGAGTAGTTGCTCTGAGGCAAATTTATCCCTGGCATCGGTCCACTGAACTCACTGGAATTAAACTGAGGGTGATTTTGGCCTGCATTGCAAATAAAAGTCAGTGTTCTCCTGAGGGTGTAGAGAAGTAATGAGAAGGGAATCAGCTGCTCTTAGCAGGCAGAAAACTTCTTCACGCTCCCCAATTGCTGAATTTTGGAAAAATCAGCTGGTCTCATTGTTTGGGGCCAGGCAATTGACTTGAGGATCAGGGCTGCCCGGGGGGGGGGCAAGTGGGGCAATTTGCCCCAGGCCCCGGGCCCCACAGGGGCCCCCATGAGAAGGTCTGAGACACGGAGTGCCAGGAAAGGGCCCCCGAAATTGCTTTGCCCCAGGCCCCCTGAATCCTCTGGGCGGCCCTGTTGAGGATTCTCTGTGAAAGTGCAGCGCTCCCTGGACAAGAGTCTGAAAGCCAGTGGGAGGTGGAATAGCAGACTCCATCTCTTGGGAGAGGCCTGGCAACCAGTGGCAGCCACAGAGTTGGGACTCCTCTGCAGGACATACAGGGAGCTTCTCAATGGCTACAGAAGCACACAGGAACCAAAGGATTTGCCCTAAGATTAGCCATGCTGGGTCAGATCAAATGTCCATCGATTCCGGAATCCTGTCTTCTGACAGTGGCCAATGCCAAATGCCCCACAGGGAATAAGCAGAACAGGTGATCCAGCCCAGGTCACCCATTCCCAGCTTCTGCCAAACAGAGGCTGGGGACACAGTCCCTGCCCATCCTGGCTAATAGCCCTTGATGGACGTATCCTCCATGACTTTTAATATAGCACTAAGTGGGGCTTCACCAAACACTGGGCTCTCTGTGTGGATGTGACTTTCCCCCACTGGTGACAACTGGCTAACAACTAACTTAGGATGGAATTCAGCATAGTGCTGAAGGCCAGGTCAAGGAGTAGGTTCCATTTAAGTGCCTACTTTGAGAGCTTCAGTGGTGCACAAGGGTTAATTACATTCCCGTCTGGGGTTATTTAAGTGGAAAAGTGATCGAAAGGGGCTGATTTCAAAACTGAAACTTGAATATGACCTTATCCTTTCTGCAGAGGGAAAATGATCCCATCAGACCTTGAAAGAAGAATTATTGAAGCCAAACAAAAGGTAAGTATATTAGCAGGTGCCTTCAGAAATGGTGCAGGGTTTCCCACCTCCACGCATAGGAAACCAGTGCCATTTTGTTCAATTTGATTGACGTTTTTTAAGAGGAGAGTTGAGCTTTTCTGTCTTATGTTCTGTTGCAGGTTTATTTACATGAAACACAATAGCATAATGAGGACAGTTAGAGGTGCTGAATAAAAGATACGTTTAAAGATGTTTCATAGCCGTCTTAAGGCATTTGCCTTCCTTCTATGCTGTACAGTATAATCTCTTCAGTCTGTGATACAAACACTAGCTGAAGGTTGGCTCTAAATGAAAAGATATTTTGGAATTGAAAATTTTTTAAAAAACTGAAAATATTCTTATCGAAGTCACAAAAGAGGAGTAGCTATGTTAGTCTGCAACTTTAAAAACAACAAGTTGTTCTGTGGCACCTTAGGGCACATCTACACAGCAGAGCAAAACTCTAATTAAGCTACGCAACTTCAGCTACTTCAATTGCGTTGCTGAAGTCGAAATAGCTTAATTCAGCTTTTGGCGCTGTCTATACAGCAGGAAGTTGAAGGAAGAGTGTTCTTCCTTCCACTTCCCTTACTCCTTGTGAAATGAGGGTTACAGGAGTTGGAATAAGAAGTCCTCCAGCTCAACATTAATAACGCTACTGTGTAGACACACCCTTAGAAATTAACAAATATATATATGTGGGGGTGTGTGTATGTTAATCTCTAAGGTGATTAGAGAGAGGACTGCTCATCTGAAGAAGTGAGTTTTGCCCATGAAAGCTCATGATACTAAATATATTTTTGTTAGTCTCTAAGGTGTCACAGGACCACTCTTTGGTTTTACAAAATCAAGATGAGTTCATTCAAAGAACTAAATGTATTCTTCAAGGTGCAGTTTTTTGTGTGTGTCCTTTTAAAGCTTAAAAATAAAATACAGCTTATTTTAATATTGTGGCTATGGCAAGAGTTGCTGTACAGTAATATTTTAAAATACAGAGTTCAAAGTTCACAAGAAAAACTGGTCTTTGTAAAAACTTGTTTTGCTTAAAATAAACCATAGGATAAGGGAAACTATTAAAAAAAAACCCAGAACATTAAACCAAAAACTTACAAAGGAGGGGGGAAGTTGGGCCTTTTCAGGCCTTTTTATCAGCTGCTCATTACATATTAAGAAAACTGTATTTTTGTATAATTTTCATATGTTTATTTTAGACCACAATATTGCAGTCTTAGGACTTACTTAACTTTACACACTTTGAGTAGTTCCAATGGCTTCAGAACTGCTCATGTACTAAAAGTGGAAAGTAAACATAAACCTTTGCAGGATCAGGACTTTACAACATAGATTTTTGGGGTAGAGAATGTGCCTTCCTATATGATGTACAGACTCTAGCATGTGCTGGATACAACATTAAGATACAGCATAATATAGGCTACTTCAAATTTGCCAAAAATATTTATTGTCCAATGATGCATAAAGACAGTTTGGTTTGTTAGTCCTACATGTCATAACAGAGTATTCATGTTTTACTTCAAACAGTCAGGTGTGGAAATGTTCATTCTGAGGCTTATACAACTTATATATCTTTATTTACATAAATGGCAGTGTTGGCCTTGGAAGTTTGCTGCCACCTAAAGGCAGAAACTGTAATATTGCAAACATCTAAAACGAGAAAACCAAAAAAAGTGCAAAAATAACATGAATGAGCCCCTGATTTCCAAATGGCAACTTTCTTTGCCTGGCAATATAAAGCAGGATTGTCAGCTGGGAGACACTCATGTACTCATTCTGGGTTAGCTCAGTGGCTGCTACAATTGAAGTTTTACTTACACAATGGCCTGACTACTTGGAAGACAATAGAGCTGCTGCAAATTCAGGTAGGTTCCATGTTTGGCAAATAATATTCTCTCTCTGAGGAATATTTCTCTCCTTTATGTAGGGATTTGTTCCTTTCCTAGTCAGTGCCACTGCAGGAACTACAGTGTATGGTGCATTTGATCCACTCATCGCTATTGCAGACATCTGCAAGAAATACAAAATCTGGATGCACGTAGATGTAAGTATTGTATTGCTCTAGAGACTGGATTACAAAGTGTGCCAATGTGAATGCACCCATCCGTGTCCACTGTCATTTTCCACAGATGATCACATACTTGGTTCCTCTAATGAGAGCTAATGAGCTAGAACCTAATTTTCCACTCCTTTGATCTGAAAAAAGAGGTTGGACACATAGACGTTGAAGTGAGGGTGCTGAGAGCAGTTGGTGCTCTGCACCTTTGAAAATCAGGCCACTTTCAGCTGTTTAAACATGCATTTAAGTGACTCATTATAGGAATCGTAGTTTGAAAATCATGGCCTCCACCTTTACATCTCTAGACATCATCATTGTGAGAAAATGCCATAACCCACACAAGCCCACCTTCCGTGGCAAGTGTAAAATAAATAAATAATTCCTGTAGCGTGGTGGCTGAAATGTTACATAGAAACATATTGGTTTCAGTGATAATATTACCCAGAGAGTTTCTCCAATCCAAAATTAAATTTTGGTGATGTGGGGGGCATGGTAAGAGATGGGGAAACCTCCCGGCAAGTGAGCCCACTGGTTAGTATGCTTATGCAGGCTGTGAGAGACATGGCTCCAAGTCCTGGCATCTGTTCAGTTGTTCTGGGGTATGCGGAGGCCTCTTGCGGGTTCTTTGCCCAAAACGTCTAATGGTCTTATTTTTGTTTTGCATTGGAATTAATAAAAGTCTTGACATTTTTCATGAAACAGAATTGTTGTTTTCCAGCCACTCCTAAAAATAAACAAGTGAGGAAAAGGCTGCAAGATCCCAATCACATCTGCTAGACTATCTTGCCAATTTGATCTTCGAACATTAGCTGACTTTATTGGGGTCCTCACTGTGTCTCATTCTCCTGCACACATGCTGAAAGATGATCTCTCCTATCCCAGAGCTGTTCAGGAAAAAACAGGGCAGGAGACAGAGGGGCGGGAAGGGGAGGAGGTTTGAGGAGAGTGAGTTGGTTGGAATTCTGATGCAAAACCCATCCCTGCAGGGGGGGTGCCATCCCACGCTATCAATGTCATTGTAACAAACCGGGGAACGCCCTTCTTCAGGCTTGCTGAGAGCAATTCTGGGGCCCAGGGCAGAAGAGTCAGTGGGTCCCCATGCATGCAAAAGCTGCACCCATGAGGATGTGGCTTGCCTGACTTTTGGGTGGTGCTGCATCTCTGCTGGCTGGTGCCCAGCAAGCTGCTGCCTGCGGTGCTGGGCACACTCTTCTGGCACAACCGTGCCTGCCCAATAGGGTTGCCACCTGTCTAATCACACAACCCCAAAGACCCTTGTTCCACCCCTTACCCCTTCACTGAAGCCATGTCCTTGTCCCACCCCTTCTCCAAGACCCCACTCCTACTCACACGATCCCCCCTCCTACATCACTTGCATTTCCCCCCCCTTCCCTCACCTTCACTAGGCTGGGGTTGGGGTATGAGAGGGGGTGTGGGATCTGGGAGGTCCCACTGATCTCAGTTCCTGGACAATGACACTTGGGGCAGGGGCAGTGTGTGGAGACTTCCCTCCCCCTTGTGCTGAAAGGACCTTCTAGACACCTCCAGGAGCAGTGCAGAGCTAGGGTGGGCAGAAAGCCTGCCTTAGCTCCGCTGCACTGCCAGTGGCAGCAGCTGGAGGCCTGTGAACCTTTATAATTGCCCAAGCCCCTGGGCAAATTGTCCTTTCTGCCCCACACCCCAACCAGCTGGCCTGCCCTTCTGTGTGTACATAGTCACTTCTTGTCTCCCCACCAGTACAAATTGGGGCTGGCTTAGCATTCTGATGTCATATATGGCCATGGTGAAGGAGCAATTATGTTGGCTAGTGATGCTGGCTGACACACAGGCCAGCATCCTGTGCAACCCCAGTGACAGCCTCTTGAAACAAACCACGAGAGAGAGCTGTAAACCATTAGTACAAAGTATTATCCAGGCCCTAAGCTATAGCTCCATTTGAGGTGTTTAGAGCTATGTGAGTTCAGCAAGAAAAGGAGCAGATATAAAATTGCTCACACATATGGATGCAAGCACTAGAAAAATACAAAACTAGCTGCTTTTTAAGCTTATGTATCTTGTTTTTCAGGCAGCGTGGGGTGGCGGGCTGCTGATGTCTAGGAAACATAAATGGAAATTAAATGGAATTGAAAGGTATGATTTATTAACAAGTTAAGTGTGCCAATACACTTGTGGTTGCCACAGAAATGCTTATACATAAAAATCAACCAGTCCTATTCATTATTATAATTTAATGTCCAAGATATAGCATGAAGCAATCTTTCAAGCTATCCTCTCTCAATTGAAATAACATTGCTAAGTTCCTTTATTCGATAAGCTGTGTGACTAAAAATATGTGATGTGACTTTGTTTTCTGGTTCATATAATGTATAGTCCCTATTTGTGATTCACCCCTTTCAAACCATATTCTGAGCTCCCTAATGGTCTTTGTGTGATTCATTTATGAACCTGTCCAAAAAACCCACAACTGCATTTCCAAAGGAACTGAACCTTGGAGACCTTGCAGCGGGGTTACCAGACTGAAATCATTCCAGTTTTATTGGGGAGCTCATTTATAAATCCTCAAGTACCTATGAAATATCAGCACATCACAATGCCAAGACAGTACAATAAGTTTTTATGCAATACCCCAATGCACTGGATTGTAACGCTATGGATTCTAGCTAGAATTTTATCATCAGAAGAGATGTCATGCATATACTTGCTAGGAATATTTAATTTACACATCCAATTCAGAGTTTCTTTTTCTGTAGTTGCAAAACTCAGCTCATATGTACAACAGCTCAGATTTCCACTCTGTTTGAATATGCTTCATATAATTAAATCCTTAAGCTGGATCATGAAAATGCTGAGGTTTGGGTGTACAAGGCTTTGACTTCCACCCAGGATGAATGCATCTATAATACACACAGAAATGATGAACCAGTTCAGTAGCAATAAAGAATAAGCTTGAATGAACTCCTGAACAAGTACATATCTAGAAACTTTTTTAAAGCTTCTGTTGGTTAAGATTAGGGTATTATTCCCATCCTACTTCTTACCAATTTATAACAAAACCACAGGTCCATGCCAATTAAATTTCAATACTACTCCCAACTTCCTTTTTTCCTGTCTACAAGCCTTTGGTTTCACTTAATTTTCATGATGCTCTTAGTGGTTTCACTATTTTTTCCTTCCATTCTTCTTCTGCAGACCCTGTATTCAGGTCTCCCTATGAGGATCAAGCCCCTTTTCTCAGATGCATGAGCCTATTACTCTTTTTCAAAACTGTTTTTATCTTGAATTTGGAAAGCAGCCAGTAAAAGTCTTTTCCAACGGATCACTTAAAAGCCTTTAGAACTTAAAAGGACTTTTAAAAGCTAGACACATTTTTGTTAATGAAAACTCTTATCACTAAATATATGCACACTGTGCTTAAGCAGGATATACTGCAAAACAGCCAGGATGTCGAAATCCCTGCTCCTGCTGCTTTTCAGGATATTGTATTAAAGAGAAATCTAAATCACAAAATTTGGGTCCAGGATAGGAGCTAAATCTGAATTTCTTCCAAATTCAGAGATGTTTGCATTAGAAGTTCTGGTTCAATCTCTGGTACAGAGATGCCTAAGTCATTAATTCAGCCCTGCAACTCAGTTAGAACTTCCCCAGCATTCCAGGGATTTAGATCTAGTGTTCTGGTAAGGGTCATCTCCTGGTATGAAGCCGTGAATTACATGGGAATCCTGCCATTTCCTTTTCCTTCTTCCCATGGTAAATGATTGGGGGGGGGGGTGGAAGTAACTACTCAGATTTCCACAAGACTTGTATACTCTGTGTGCCAATTTTGCAAATCTGGGTAGCTTTCAGAGCTCATGTGTGGATGCTAATATTGGTGCTTAGTTACATTAAATGGGAATGTATGCATCTAAATTCCAGTCTGAGCACCCATGTGTGAGATTTAGATGTCCTACTAAGGTGTCCACATTTAGATGTTGCAAAGTGAGTGGGAGCATTCATTTTAGCCTTCAGTTTCTAATAATCACTAGATACCAAATAAAGCCAATTCTTGATCAAGCAAAATCTTCAAGGTGGTCCGTTAGCAAATTTCCAAAAGAAAACAATTGGTCTCATTTTTGTCTATGTAACTTTCTTCTTTGAATGTGACTGTCAGCCATTATTTTATTGAAGCACATATCAATAGTTGACATCAGTATCCTTGTGAATGTAATTCACTAAAATACTTGGTGCACAACTGTGATAAATTTTAGAAAAATGGCTGACCTGAAGGTCAAGGCAATTCTTTAGGCAGAAAATTGATATTTAGGCTTTGCTGCTGGTAAACAACCCTTTTGCTATAAAAAGACTGAGCCATCTCCATTGTCTAGAGGCACCTTAAGGAATTTGTTTCGGGTTCTCTGTGAAGACAGATAAAAGTTCAGCTCTAACAGCAAAAGAGATTAATAGGCTTGAATGGAAGTTTAGATCATTAACTCCAGTATCCTAAACAGATGAGTGACTCTGAGTTGATTAAAAGCTGCCAAACACTCAAAGAGCGGGGCCAAGTAGCCAGATGCTGCCTGTGAAAGAGTATTCCCTACAGACTTTGCTTCAGGCTCTGCACAGTCCCATTTAAATAGCAGGAAAGGCAGCAAAGAAGTATTCCACTAGCTACCACATTTTGCAACTGCATGTCATTGCATTGATCACAATGGTCTCTTCTTGCCTTAGAATATATTAATCTATATTTTAGGTGAGTGGGAAGCAATCCAAGAGAAAAGGGCAATGGTCATGTGCTAATATGCAGGGCACCTTCCTCTAGCCAGATCCTAAAACATTTCTTCACAAACCTTACCAATTGATTTCCAAACAGAGAAAGAAAAATACCTCTTAGGCTGGATTGTCAAACACTCACCTCTGTTTTTGCAGTAGCAATTTTGGTCCTCTAGATATTTGCACCCCCTAATTTACTGATTTATTCAGATCTATACAATTAAACAGCCCCCTCTTCAGCAAGAAAGAGCATAATCCTGTGCAGTAGGCATCAGTAGTCCTTCAAAATATAAACCCTGCAATTAACAAATAACAAGTCAACCATTGAACAAAAATAAAATAATGAACAACTGACCAGTTCTCCACTCACCCCTCCACAACCTCAATCCTTCAAGGTTCACCCACTTTCCTTGTGCTCCCTCTTCCCCAAGGCCTAGACAAACAGATGGGCTTTGCAGCCTGCCCTTGAGTCTACAGATTCACTCTCTTTTATATCTGATGGAGCAGGAGGAGTGGGTCCTTCCATCTACCCATATTGCAAGAAACAACACCGTGGGAAAGCAGCCACTGCAGGTCCTTTATTTCCATCCTGCACTGCAGGGTGTAGAATGTGTGGAGCCTGGGCCAGAACAGTGAGGAAAGTTGCTGTGCATACTACTTCACAGACACAGACACACACACACACAAACACACACAGAGACACACACACACCTTCCCTAGTTGCTTACCTGGGGAAATCAGGAAGCACATTTTAGACCAATACAAAGAACCATACAGCAAGGAAGTCTCAGAGGGGTAGCTGTGTTAGTCTGTAACTTTAAAAAAACAAGTAGTCCTATCGCACTTTCAAGACTAACAAATAGCTATATATAGTGTTATGATGATGAAGTAGGTTTTGCCCACGAAAGCTCATGATGCTATATATATCTATTTGTTAGTCTCTAAGGTGCTACAGGACAACTCGTTTTTATACAGCTAGGAATGAATATAGCTCTAAGCTCTTCTAGTGCATTTGGCAGTCATACACTTAACAAATATTAACATAATGAATTTTATGTATGTTCATTATGAATCAGGCAATCGTACTCAGAGAGCAGTCTTAGAACCCAGATTAGGTATTCATTCTAGATTTTACTAAGCTTGTATCCAGCTTTGGAGCTGTGTTTCTTGCCTTCTGTGGACCCAATTTTCAAATTTGCCCAGTTCTGAATATGAGGCACAAATTAACCCTTTCATATGTTAAACAAATATTTGATTGGGTTTTTATTTAATCACATTTGAAACTTTGCATCTCTATATATTCTTCTTCATCCTTGCCGTGGTCTAAACATACTTTTCCAAATATTCTCACATTATAACCAGACGAGATCTTTAGGATACAGTATCTTGTGTTGCTTTAAATTAAACTCTTCTGCAAGCAATGCTAGGCCACTATTTGCTATGCTTCAGAAAAGGGCTTTTTTAACTCTCTGAAGACTTGTTAGCCTTCAAAAAGGACCTCTTATATTTAAGTGATTTATTTTAAAAAAAAACCCTAAATATAGGGAAATAAGCTCCCCAAAACATTTTTGAATCCCCGTTACTGCTCCTATCTCCCTTTCCAAGCCATTTGCAGTGATGTGATTAACTAGCAGCACTGCTTTTTCTATGCCAATAAATCTCTCTTATGTTACAGCATCTTGAGGAGCGTGTAATATTAATCCCCCAGGCACAGGACCTGGTGTTTTTATCCTGCTTGTGTGAATGCATGCCAACAAGTATTTCAGCATGCTCTCTGATTTTCTTCTAGCATGTTGGTAACCAAGATAAGTGGCTAAGAGCATGAAAGAAGAATATGGCATTATCTCAAAAAGCATTACCCATGATCATTTGGGCCCAGACCTCAGATTGTGCAAATTGTCATAGCTCACTTGAAGTCAATGGAGCATTGAGAACTTACACCAGCTGAGGATCTGACCATATGGAAAAAATTTACTGAAGCATCTAGATCTCATTATAAAAGTGATTTGGGGACAGATTTTCAAAGGTGTGCAAAGATGAAGTTAAGCCCCTAATGGAATTTTTGAATGTGCCTCCTCAGAAAGTTGATGCTCAGAGCAGTGGGAGTTAATGGGAATCAGTGGGAAGTAGGCACCAAACCTGTTTAGGCACTTTTGAAAAGGCCCAAACAGGTTTGGTGCCTAATTCCCACTGATTCTCATTAGAGGTTCCACTAGTCACCTATCTGCATCTTAGCTGCCTACACGCTCTTGTAGGCTAGTCCTAAAGCATGGAAGTGTTTTTGACACGTTCACTCTTTGCCTGTAAAGTGTACATCAGGGGTGGGGTACCTCAGGCCCAGGGTCTGGATGCAGCTCATGGCTTGCCTGGATCTGGCCCCCGAGGCTCCTGGCCCTCCTCCTGTGCTGGCACTCCGGCCTCCCTCGCTGCCCAACTATGGGGCTGGAGCACACAAAATCTGCTAGACTCTGCTGTGTGATGGGAATGTGGGGAGTGACTTTCTGCCCAGTCGGGGCAGAAAGGGAGTTTGCGTCTCCCTTTTGGACTGATTTTTCTGTGGGTCAGCAGCTTCCAACCCAAAAAAGATTCCCCACTCCTGGTGTAGATGAATAACAAGAAAACTGGTGCTCACAAAGTCTAATGTATAGCACCTCAGCCCTGTATTAACTCTCCAGAGCCATAGTCCAGAACCTTTTCAGCCTAAGGGGGGGACATGATAGCAGTTTTCAGGTATCTAAAAGGGTGTCATAAGGAGGAGGGAGAAAACTTGTTCATCTTGGCCTCTGGGGATAGAACAAGAAGCAATGGGCTTAAACTGCAGCAAGGGAGGTTTAGGTTGGACATTAGGAAAAAGTTCCTAACTGTCAGGGTAGTCAAACACTGGAATAAATTGCCCAGGGAGGTTGTGGAATCCCCATCTCTGGAGATATTTAAGAGTAGGTTAGATAAATGTCTATCAGGGATGGTCTAGACAGTATTGGTCCTGCCATGAGGGCGGGGGACTGGACTCGATGACCTCTCGAGGTCCCTTCCATTCCTAGTATTCTATGATTCTATGATTCTAACTCTACAACGACCCTTGCTTTGGTGAGTAATCTGCCTGAGTAAATGTACATCAGTGCCCCACACTGTCAGTAAAGGTCCTATATCTGGGCCCTGCAGAACCAGTGCTAAGCACATGCAAAATAAGCTATTGATTAGGGCCCTGAGCAGCTAACGAATGCCCCCATTCACTTTTTATTTTGTATGTGGAGAGGGCCCCACAATATTCTGGCTTAGAGCCCCCAATGGGCTAGCACTGCCTTTGGGATCCTGTGTGAATATTAATCATCACTCATCTGAAAGCCATTATGCTTATTTTCAGCTTTGCATCTTTGAGGCCCGTAAGAGCCTTATTAACTTTCTCTATTACTGAATGCTTTAATGATTTCAGTGATGTGGCATAACATCTCTGTTTAATGTTGTTTGTTGTTGTAGGGCCAATTCTGTGACTTGGAACCCCCACAAGATGATGGGTGTCCCATTGCAGTGTTCTGCCCTGCTCGTTAGGGAAGAGGTATGTCTTCCTCTCTTTGTACTCTACTCCTTTCTGGCATTTTTCCCTGGAATGTGCTGGATGCCTTCTCTATAACAGTGTCATAGCTAATGTATGTTAATGTGATGAAGATTACAGATGAAAGTGAGAAACAAGCCTCTAGGCACGTGTTCAGTCGACAAACGCAGAAAGGATTTAAAACAGCTGCCCAGGAGAAATTAATGACTATAGCTTTATAGAGTTTGGGTGACTTTGTATTTGAAATACATAGAACTCAGATGTGTACTTTGATTAAGCCATGCAACCCCTCACATCCAATGTTGTGTGTAGATGTAAGTGTAGTACAACCCACTTACAAATAACAGTTGTACTAGAAATACCTGGCACAGTGTCCATGAGTTATTGCTCTTTCAGACGTCTGTGGTCAAGCAAATGGCTAGACATTACAACCCAATGTTGATATATAAACTGGTATATCTATAAACCCACTCTGTGCAGCGATGAATGAAAAAAGGAAGCGGGAGTTCACATTTAATAACAGCTACACATTTTATTTAGCATTGGGACAGCTACAACTGGAAGAATTATCCTTCGAGCTTGTAATCATCATATAGCAGCCAGTTATTGGGACAGCTGCTATATAACCACCACTTATTAGACCAGCTATTGAAAAGCTGGTTACTGCTTTGCTAACAGCTGCACAGCAGCTGGTACACAAAATGCACTTAAACAGAAAGAGAGGAGCTAGGTTTTATTTGCTCTCTGGTTCAGTTCCATGAGACAAGCCCTGGCCTCACTGAAGCCAAAGCCATCCCTGACCTAGCGTGAGAAAGGTGTCTCACAAAGCAAATTCAACCAATTGTTTTTCTCTCATGTTTCCAAAACGTACATGAAGCCTTCAACAGTGCCAGGATTTGGCTCTTTCAATACGTGATGCATGCAAATAAAAAGGAAAACAGAAAATTATTAGCTCTGTGCTTTTTGTGAATCAGCTGCCCTCACCTTAACTCAGAGAAAGTGGCCCCTGGTCATAGGCACCATCTTCTCATCTGTGTGTGCTCAACACATAGGCCTAGCTTCCACTCCACCTGTTGCCCCAAACTTCTGCCCCTAACCTGCGTCTTCTCACACCTGCTCCTCCCCTGCTCTGCCTCCTCATCCAGCATGCCCCTTCCCTGCTTCTCCCCCTTCCTCCCTCTGAGAGCTTGACCGTCACAAAGCTAGTTTTCACAGCACTCTGGAAGTGCTGGGAAGGCAGGAGAGGAGCTGGTAAGTGGGGCCACTGGCACATGAGAGGTGTGGGGAAAGAGAGGAGGAGCTTGGTGCTGGTGAGTGCTCTACACCCACTCATTTTTCCCCATGAGTGATCCAGCCCCAGAGCATTCACAGAGTAGGAGCCTATTCTCCAGCCAAGTTTTGTAGACGCAGTAAGACTGCCTCCGAAAACTGCAGCCTGGAATTGTGTTCATCTCACTCTGCCCAAAGTCTTTCTTACTATTTAAGAACCCTCTAAGCACCTGGTTTCTAGCATGAGTGGAGTGGAAAGTATTGCATGTGCCTTCAGCATTGGAATAAACTGCACCCTGAAAGAAAAAAAATGGGGAATAAGAGTTTAGAAACAAAACCAATTCAGCAAAGAGTGTAATGGAATTATTTAGAAGAGCCACAGGGCTGCTGGGCCAGCCTGTTTCATCCAGAGGAATGCTTTGCAAAGTCATTTGGAAAGGTCGCAAGACAAACAAAAGAAGCAAAGCGATAAAATCATGCAAATGCCAATTTTCCTTAATCATGTCTCTGTTTCTTTAAGGGATTAATGCAGAGCTGCAATCAAATGCATGCTTCCTACCTCTTTCAACAAGATAAACACTATGATTTGTCCTATGACACTGGAGACAAGGCGTTGCAATGTGGGCGTCACGTTGATGTCTTCAAGCTATGGCTGATGTGGAGAGCAAAGGTAAGCAAGTATGTGATGTATTTGTTTGCATTAAAATAGTGAACAGTTCTGCTTTATATAATCATAGTTTTAGAAAATGTCTAAATGGAGATGGAAGAAAAATAACAACAACAATAATATGTTTCTGCTTTCTTTACCTTGAGCTGATTTAGCTACACAGCAATAGATGTGACTTTTAAATTCAGATTCCATGTCGTTGTATACCAGTTGCTGCATCTGCCTCTGACAGTCTAACGCCATAAATATTATGTTTAAATGGAAGCGTAATCAGGCCAGAAAATTTCTGGAAACACAAAGATTTTTTTATTTTAATGAAATTCTAAAACTAAACGGGATAAATAAGTGACTAACACACCAGGGTCCACTTTATACCATGAAAACACCATAGTGATTTTGTTATTCTGGGCAAAATAATTAAAATCTGAAAGTTCTGGTTCATTTTGATTCATGCATCATTTTGTATACTATTGCTCAATAAATACTTCTATGTATGAATTCATATGATTATGCCCAACTGTTCCAGGCTTGTTCATTGCAGTCGACTGCATTGTTTCTATAAAAAAAGGGACTTTAAAAGACCCTAGATACTTTATTCAAATTCTGAAACATTCTGGACAGCTCTGTGGGACTGTCACCAAAAGCCTGCAAAATTATATGCAAGCCATCTTTGTGCCTCCCTGATCCTCAAGCCATGAGGCACTGGCCCAGTTGCAAGGGGCATCTTGTAGAAGCCTCAGGGCTCTTTTCAAATTGTGCTAGTTGAAATAGCCTCCAAGAAGCTTCTGTAACAGCAGGGGCCCTAAGAGAACTCTGGCCACACCCCTTTTTCTTTGGCAACACCCCCTATGCTTCACTCTGCACCACTATAGGATGCCTCTGTCCGAAGTACCACTTAAAGTGCTTTTAAGTCTGCTTTGCAGCACCAGAACAGCCTTGCTAAATCTGATTTGTGCTGAGTGGACTTTTGTTTATAAACATTTTTTAAAAGCCAGATCATTTCCATATTTCTTTGACTATTTTTCTCCCCATCTCCCACTTCTATTTAACATTAACATAGGCTCAATGTTTACAGTCAGTCTGTTCCTGCAGCTTTTTTCTCCTGACTTGAAGCCATAATGGCACTTTGTTAGTGGCATCGCAGATTAGCTGGGTGTTGCAGAATGATTATGGTGTCCCAAACAGAGTTGAGCTGGAGAGGAAGCAGCAGGAAAAACAAAAGCTCCTAAAAACAAAGATTCCAATTTCACACTAATGTCCTTTAGTGAGTAGCAATGAGGAGAGAAAAAACATGGCATGCTGAAGAGAAATCAAGCTGCTTACTTTATTATTACATTTTCTTGGTGATTTTTGTGCTAGATTGCCTCCCCTGCAGGCTAAAGTCCTCTCTCCAAAGAGCAGTGCAAACTTCCCCACGTGCTCACAATGTGACTCAACCCTGACCAAGAAGATGCACCCGTATAGTATATGTTCCACAGCCAGTGAGCCCACAGCCTCACCAGGCCCCTGGGCAAGCAGAGGGGAGAGGCAGGCTCCATGCCCCCAGCAGGGGCAGAGCTGAGGAGCCTCAGTACTGCCTGGAGTGTGCCGCCCAGGGCTCTGGAGCACATCACGCAGCTCCTGTGGCAATTTAAAGAGCCCAGAGCCCTGCGGCAGTAGTGGTGGCAGGGGAGTCCTGAGCCCTTTTGAATCACTGGGCTGTGGGGCAGTTGCCACTTTTGCCCCCACCCAGTCAGCAGGCCTGTCCACAGCTTTCCAATCCATAGCCTCACTGCAGAGGCCTCCCACAAACGTTCCCATCAGTGATAGTGGCTCATTAGGAACTGGTCTGATATCACCAGCCTATTCTATAGAAATCAGATGGTTATATCTAGAGTTGGGTGAGCTGCTCAGAGCAAACAAGGAGATGTAAAGCACCTCACAGGGTCAGGTCTTTAATCATTCCAAGATAGACCTCAGAGAAGTGACCTGCATCATTGCTTTAGCCAGGGTCACATATTCCAGACACGATAGCAATTCAGAGTACAGAGAGATACAAAATGTTGTCGTCTTTTCTCTTTGAAGGGGACTACAGGATTTGAAGCACAAATCGACAAGTGCTTGGACCTTGCAGAATATCTATATAATAAAATAAAGAACAGAGAAGGTTATGAAATGGTATTTGATGGAAAGGTATGTATTCTAACTTACTGTGGCTTTAAATATGTGGTACATTTATTACGGAGTTGTGATGCTACTGACAGGGCAATCTGGTTTTGGAGGATCCAGAAATATGCACCTTACAAAGGGAACTGCTTATGATTCCCATCATGGTGGGACAAGTGAAATGAGGCAGCAGTGTGGAGTGTTGCAGCTTGTATCACCCAGGTGAAATTCAACAGCCCATTTTTAAAACAGATTAAAACAGTCTGTGAATGACAAGCTAGTGCACTGTAGATTCACACCCCAACTTGGCATGCACTAAGTCTCTGTGTGGGCAAGCCAGGAAAACAGGCCACCCCTACTTTTCACCTTTTGTCTTCTGGTTGTGTAAGTTCAACTAATGTAGACTCCATTATTCTCTCACATTAATAATGGAGCTCAATGGAATCTAAGGAAGTCTAACTGAGCACCAGGGAATTTCAAGGAGTAGAAGCAAATCTAATTTACACCATCTCACACTCACCTCTGAGTCTCACCAATAGGTCCAGTTATATATTTTGCAGTCACACAACAAAATCAAATTAGCCAGATGCTCTATTAACTAGGTCATCTACTGTTGGCACCTGTTTCTGTTGAGGCATTAACTCCACACTCCATGCAACCTCTTGAAAGGACAGCACCTATAGAATCCAGATGCTTCTCTGAAGGGGACAAATGCATAGGCACACTGAGCAATGTGTAGCTGGATGTGTCTTCTTTGAGTTAAATTGTCTAAATTGCAGTAATAATGATGATGTCTCTCTGTGGTATACAGTAATGAAAGCCAATAATTGCTGTCACACCATGATGTATGAGAGGAGGGAAAGGCATGGAATTAATTGCAATTGAGATATTACAAACATTTCTTGCTGTGCAAATCACTATTATTCTGTGTTTAGCCTCAGCACACAAATGTCTGCTTCTGGTATATACCTCCCAGTTTACGCATCATGGAGGACAATGAAGAAAGAATGAACCGCCTTCTGAAGGTAAATAAGATATGTTGGTTCATTGTATGTTTGGAATACCCATGTCATCAAAATAAAGTCCACAGATACCTGTTCCTGTAAATATTTCAAAATATTAGAGATGGGCTTGCACAAGAATCTCAGATAACAACCCCTCAGTCCTCAAGTTTGGTGAAGTTCAAACCAAATTTGGATCCAATCTTTGTGTATCAAACTCATCTCTAATATAATGGCTTTCTCGGGTTTCAGTCTGCAGGGCACCTGGCAGTGCTCTGAAGAGTCTTGGCAGGTCACATGATTCTAACTCCTGCTCCTGCTTCCAATTTCCAAAGAGACCCAAGGCCTGTAAAAAGATCTGGAAATAAGGAAAAGAAGCCAGCCATATTTAGGAACTAGAGATGCCAGGAGGTATTGCTGAGTGGGAGAGAGTGAAAAATGAGAACTGGAGTCTATCCATGGGAGTAGGATGAGGAGAATTGGACGGCCTCTGTGCAGAGCGATGGGAAGTGAAATGAAGTGAAGAGCAAGAGCAGACAAAGGGCAAGTCTAGACTACATCCCTCTGTCGAAAGAGGGATGTAAATGAGCCAGATCGAAAGTGCAAATGAAGCACGGATTTAAATATCCTGGGCTTCATTTGCATATTTGTGTTCGATTGCTGTTTGGAAAAAGGGTATTTCGAAAGTGAATCCGTAGTCTTGATGCGGTTCTTTTGAAAAAAAAACCAACCCTTTTTCGAAAGATCACGTACTCCTGAAAAAATGAGGAGTACGGGTTCTTTTGAAAAAGGGTGGGGGGGTTTCGAAAGAACCGCGCCTAGACTGCGGTTTCACTTTCGAAATACCCTTTTTCGAAATAGCGATCGGATGCAAAAATGCAAATGAAGTGCGGGATATTTAAATCCGTGCTTCATTTGCACTTTCGACTGGGCTCATTTACATCCTTCTTTTGACAGAGGGATGTAGTCTAGACATAGACAAAGTGATTATTAAAAGGCCAAAATACTTGGTTCTTTAAAGAGGGTTGAAAGCACACAAAGACTTTTAGTGTTATTTCTCCACATAAGTTGTCATGGGGATGTTGTGGTATCCAGGATAGGACTGTGATGGAGAGGTGGTCCACTAGGGAATCTCTTTGGCAGGACACTCAGAGCATTGGAGGTAGGTATCTAGTTATGTTTTTTATAAACTGGAAAAGCAAGCAACAACAATAAAAAGAGGTCAGTTGAATTCTTCCAAGGTCATTTCCCATAACACTAAAACTAGGGGTCCCCAAATGAAATTAATAGTTAGCAGGTTTAAAACAAACAAAAGGAAGTATTTCTTCACACAATGCACAATCTGTGGAACTCCTTGCCAGAGGATGTTGTGAAGACCAGGACTTTAACAGGGTTCAAAAAAGAACTCGATAAATTCATGGATAGAACTAGATACTTAGAAAGATAACTAGATAGACCTAGATAACTAGATAAAGGACTAGATAAATTCACCCAGCAGTGCTTATTAACCAGGATGGTAGGAATGGTGTCCTTAGCCTCTGTTTGTCAGAGGCCGTAAAAGGTGACAGGGGAAGGATTACCTGTTCTGCTCATTCTCCCTGGGGCACCTAGCATTGGCCACTGTTGGAAGACAAGATACTGGGCTAGATGGACCTTTGGTCTGACCCAGTATAGCCAGTCTTATATTATGTTCTAATGGTTTCGTTCTAATGGTTTATGGGTTTATAAAATGTGCCCATAATTTAGTTCACCCAAGTGCTGTTCTGTGTGACTTATATGTTGTGTTTACTTTTTCTTGGTGGTTTTTCTGTATGGTGCTTATTTGAACCTGGTTGCCCTTGGTGTTAAGAATTTAAATTCCAATTGGTGATCCCCAAAATGTGGCAATATGACAAAAGGCTTAAATTTGGTTTGTGGTGTAGGTCTAGTTTATGAAAACAAAGGGAAAATAATTATTACAAAATGTGTAAGGATTATGCAGAAAATGATAGTGTTAATTGCACTGGTCAGCAATACTGTGCGTGGTTAGCACACAGGTTAGAAAAGTTCTGAGTCATTTGAGCTATTTAATTTTAATCTATACATCTAAAGAATGGGTGTGTGTCTTTGCAAGATGTCACGATTGCCTTGGCAATATCCTATAAAGTCTTCTGATACATGTAAAGTTAACCCCTTGTAAACACTGTTGTTTTTATCAAAAATGGGAAGGTGACAAATCAGATGGTGAAACAATCTTGGGCACCTACCTGCACTTCTGCCTGGATCCCTACCAAAAGTCAGTGGTACTACTCACATACTTGAAATTAGACATGTGCATACATCATGGAGATGGTCTTGACAATGAGTCTTTTTTCCATCCATTTTTTTACAACAATGAAAAAAATTTAAGTTTTTCATTGAAAATTTAGACTTTTCAATGAAAAATCAAAATCCAAAATATTTCAGCAAAAACAGAAATATTTTGATTTGGAAGTGCTGCACAGTGCCTCATAGGAATTAAAGTTCACCAAGGTCCTTTGCAGGCTGGTCTCCCTGGTCCAACTACATCTCCCATGGTGCACCTTGATCTCTTTAGCTGGTGAGAGGAGGCAGTGCATCCTGGGATTCCCATGGCCACAGTGCATCATGGGAATTGATATCTAACTGGGAAGCCTAGCTCATGGAGAAGAATGGAGACATGAGGTAACCAAACTTCACCTCTCCCAAAGCATTGCATTGGAATATCTGAATAAAAATATTGTGGAGTTTGGACAAAATATTTCAGTTTTCAGCTGAATACCACAAACTTGTTGGGTTTCAGTCATGTGTTTTTTTTTCAATTAAATATTCAATTTTCCCTTGGAAAGCAGACATCTATTTAGTTGAAAATCCAATTTTTGGACAAAAAAGGTAACAAATAGTTTTGATGAAAAGTTATCAACCAAACCTAATCACTATCTTGGTGAGTTAGAGCCAAAGGCAGTGGAAAACTCTCATTGATTGCAATTAGAGCACAATAAGGTTTAATGCCACCAATGCCTGTTTGATGCAGTACTTTCATAGAGACATAAATTCCAAGACCAGATGCATCCAGTGTGACCTCGTATATAACACAGGTCATAAAACTTTCCCACAACAATTCCTGGAGTTTATCATTTAGAAAAACATCCAGTCTTGATTTAAAAATTATCAGAGACAGAGAATCCACCACAGCCCTTGGTAAATTATCCCCAGGATTAATTACTTTCACTATTAAAAATTTACCTCTTTTTTCCAATCTGATTTTATCTAGCTTCAGCAGCCAGCAATTGGATCATGTTGTACCTTTCTCTGCTAGATGGATGAGCCCATTATTTAATCATTATTCCCTATCAGTGTTCCCCTCTAATTTTTTCCATCCATGTGCAGAATAAATTTTGCACCAAGGTGTGTGCAGATGTGCATCACCTGTAGAAACAGATGCTGTCAACTGTGGGCACTCTGGATGCTCTGCTAATCAGCTGGCAGGCATTTGAATCTCTCTTGGGTGACCACCCAAATGCTCAGATTACAGGGAACACTGTTCCCCATGTAGATATGTATAGATTTTAATCAATTCACCCCTTAACCTTATCCTTGTCAAACTAAATAGATTGAGCTCTTTGAGATTATTTTATCAAGCATGTTTTCTAATCCTTTAGTCATTCACATGGCTCTTTTTTGTGCCCTCTCCAATTTATAAATTGATCAGTTTACTCTGTACTGTATTAGTTTTGGGCCAATAATGGGCTTTTTTGTTGTTTTGTTTTAGCTTCCTTCTCTTATTTAAAAAAAAATCTAGAATTAGAAATAATTATTTACCATGCCTTTGCAGGTGGCCCCAGTGATAAAAGCCAGAATGATGGAATATGGAACTACTATGGTCAGCTATCAACCCCTGGGAGACAAAGTGAATTTCTTCCGTATGGTCATATCAAACCCAGCAGCTACTCATCAAGACATTGATTTCCTGATTGAGGAAATAGAGCGTCTGGGACAAGATTTATAATAATCTGGTCTATAAGTCTGGTACAGAACCTCTCAGTAGACAAATAAGTTGTCACAAACTGTGTGAATGTATTTGTAGTTTGTTCTAAAGTAAATCTATTTCTATATTGTGGTGTCAAAGTAGAGTACAGTTTAAAATCAAGAAACATGCTCCTTTTAAATCCTCTCTTGAGTTTTAGAATACCCCTTTAGTAATTAGATACACAAAAGGCTGCATTCAAACAGATATAAGAAATAACAGAAGATTCTTACAATTTTCCCCGAAATTTTAATACAGTTAGTAAATAAATATTTTAGGTTAAAAGTAGTCAGACTGAGTGGTGCCAAATTTGCCCCAAATGATGACAAAAACAAATTGGGGGCGCAGTAAGATGCATAAAGTAAACAAACTGTATGTTTAAAAGTGAAAATATGTTGCCTTTTTCTTAGATTTAGCACAGAATTTCTAATTTATCTATAGCAACATGTCAAATGTATTTAAATACATATAATTTTAAAAAGAAAAATATATATATATATATATTAAAATATCCTATTTTGTACACTATAGATTTTTATTTTATATGGGTTATAAAAATGCAGGGGCAGAAACTGAAAACTAAAGAAGATTTTTTTTTTCTTTTAATGGAGGCGCATCCAATATCTACAAAGATTATTTTGAACCATAAGCCCACATAAATTCTTAAAAGGTACAGTGCCTCATTTCTATACGTCATATGGATTGTGCATCTCTAGGGTTAAGCACTGCAAAACCTCACAACTACTGCAGCTCTTAAAAACTCTAACTATTACAATACAATAAGATGTTATTATTCCTAAATATATTTCCCATATAGCCTAAACTAAGCAAATGGACAATCAATACACAGTCCTAACCAAGACTGAACTATGGTTATATTTGTCTGGTTTATTTCTTTTACTTATAAACAGCCCATCCAAAAAGGGACACACTTTAGACTAAATACTAGTGTCACAAGCATCTTTATAAACAGTGATTTATTCATTAGAGATATACGTAAACTGAAAACTACATTTGACTCAAATTTCCTAAGACCCCGATCCGAGGAAAACTAACTGGCATAATGCTAATTGGGTGAATAAGGACTTCTGGCATATGTGAAGGTCTCAAGAGGGGAATCTTAAGTCAGATGCTCATGTCATGGTGGAATCTGAGTTTCCCTCATGACAATAATTTCTCTAAAATTTCTCACTCCTGGCATTGGGGGAGAGCTGGTGGAAATTCAGAATTTCAGTTTCACAGGAAAGCTTGAAAATTGTTATTTTGAACTGGAACAAAAACAAATGGTTTCACAATTTCCCCCAAAATGAAAATTCTGGAAATTCTTTTTTTTTTTTTTGGGGGGGGGGGGGGGGGGGACAGGAAATCTTTCTCAATACAATTTTGTGAAAACGTCAGTTTGCTCAAAATGGCTTTTTCAAATAAAAAAGTGTTTTGATTAAATCTACCAACCAGCTCTACATGGAGTTTAATTGAAATTGCTATTACAATGCTTTGAGATATGCCTAGATACTCATAGCACAGTCATTATATAGTCATGCACACCCGTTCAGAAGTCATGGGTGCTAAATCCTGTATAACAGATATGTTGAATCATTCTTCAACACTAGAGAAAACTGAGATTCAACCTCCTCTTCCTGAAAATCTGGAAGAGCTTGAATCAGTATTTAATGGTTCAGATCTGGTTCTATGTACAACCCTAGTTAGGTTTTGGTTGTAGCTTTGACTGGAATCTACATGGCCACTTTTGTTTGTAAAACAAGATTGTTTTACTTTCTCTAAAATACTTGAAGAAAACTAGTGCAGTATAGTTTAATTTGACCTAAAATACATAAATGGGGTAATTCAATGTAATGTCATGAGGCTGTGATGTAAGAAGAGGAGATAAATTGTGTCTGTAATTGTGTTGCCTTTATTATATTGATAGTATGTTTGTCACCTCAGATTGAGGCTGTGCACTTTAGATTAAAACTGTACAGTGTTGCAAATCAACCTGTGTTATTGAACAAGCTTGTACAATATACTATTGATATGTCTTTCTTTGTGCGGTAGTACTATTGACTCTTGGTATTGTAAGAGCTGCATTCACACACAAGTCCCTATACTATGTCTGCTAAGTACTATTCTCTCATGATCAGCTTACAAGACCAACAGTCCCCTCACTGTGGTGGTGACCCACTGCAACTTACAATGCATGATGTTTCAATTAAACCTTTCAAGCAGATACCAATTCTGGACTAAAGCAACCTTATCCAAGCAGGTCACAAAATTACCAACTGTGGTCATTGAAACGCTGAGCAGAGAAGCAAATTGTATTGTTCGTGGCTGAGAAAACGGGGGACAAAGAACTAAGTGTAAAAATAGTACAGGGACAACGGTGAAGGTGAGCAGTAGCCTGGTTACATCTTGCATGTGCAAGTCTGTTTTCAAATGCTATCTACAAACACTGTATTTATTAGTTCTGTGTGCCAATCCAAGATGTACATTCAGTGTTTCATGAAGACACCAGCATTTTTCCATGTTACTGTGTTTATTGCAGCCAGAAAGAACTACATGGCATCCTCTTCTTCTTGTGTTTGACCAAAGTATTTTCTGTGTTGTTGATCTAAACCTAAATAAAAAGTATAAAATGTGGCTATGTTGTATCTATATGGGGTTTTTGTTGTTGTTGTTGTTGTTGTTGTTGATTATTGGTTTCAACGTTTACTGTGAACAGAAAGAAGGCACATTTGTCATGTCATCTCTGAGCCAGGAACATTATGATATTCTAGCTAACTCTCTTCTGGTTACTCTTTCTGAATTTCATTGATAAGACCCCTATTAAATGTACAATACCTAGCAAAATAATTGAAATCTAGTGTCATACTCTCTTGAGATAAAGAGTCATATATTAGTATCTACATGGAAACATGCCTGCTGCCCTTCTTTTATCTGATTATTACCACGGTGGCTCCAGCTATCGTTATTCTTACACATGCATTTTTTTCTTCTCCCCTATAAAAACATCAGCATTTGCTGCCCTTTGGTTTTTGTTTGGCTTTTTATATGTCATTATCCCTAAATAATGGAGATCTATAATTGTGTCACAGTAAGTGCATGTAGTTGGACATAAATCTTTGATTTTCAAAGGCTCAAGACTCTTCTATACTTTTCCACAAAACCCCATTATTACACTGGGTGACTTCTTGGATACAAAACAGATATTCTGAACATCCTAAATACTTTGTGTTATTGATAGGAAGAGGGAAGGGTGGAAGAAGGATACTAAAGACAAACAATGCTGCCAAAGTGAGATTGTGAATTCTCCTCTACATGAGCTTGAAGCTATTTTCTTTTTGCCAGATCATGGGCCAGATCCTGATCTCTTCCATTCATTTTTACTGTTTTTACTCAGACACCTTATTATGTCAGTAAGCTAAATCATTTAGTCTTTGGGCCTGTATACAGTGAATGCAAAATGGGTGTAAAATGCATTCAAATTGGAATAGCAGCATTTTACACCCAATTTGTGGATGCTTTCCTCATGTATAAATAAGTATACAATAAGCCGGGGTGGCCAACCCATTCTGGGCAAAGACCCAAGATAGCTGTGGATCCAGCGCAAAGAACCAGGGCAAAGTTGTCGAGCAAAAAAAAAAAAAAAAAAGTCTCAAAAAAGGGTCTGACCCTTTAAGAAACTGCAGTTAAATGCGTTTTGAGGCTTTTTGGCCACAGCAGGCTCCCACCGCCAGCCGCCATCTTTATTTCTGCAGCTCTTATGGCTATGCCAGATGGCTCCCCTGCCCTGCTTAGCACAGGGTGCCAGGAGGAGAGGGCCTTCTTTGGGGGCATGGGGCGGTTTTCGAGCCAGAGTGGGGGCTTTGTGAGCCGCACCCGGGGGGGTGGGAAGAGCCGCATGCAGCTCACGAGCCTCAGGTTGGCCACCCCTGCAATAAGCATTGCAATACAGAATCAGTCAGTTCTGACATTAAATAGTCTGATAGCCTGTTAAAGACTAACAATTTTATTATGGCATAAGCTTTCGTGAGTTGCAACTCATTTCGTCAGATGCATGAAGTGAAAGAAAAATGAACAGATAGTTGGTACACAGAAATGGGAGTTTTACATCAGAGCTAATTCAAACAGGGTGAATGTGAATAAGAAGATAAGAATTACATAATGGGGAAAATTTCTTATTGTCATAAAAGGGCAATTCCCATTCTCTATTCAGACCCATTCTTATGATGTCAAATTTGCATATGAATTCCAGCTTAGCTGTTTCATGTAGCTGCCTGTTTTTGAAGGTTTTTTTGCTTGAGAATGGCAATTTTCACGTCTGTAACTTAGTGACAGGGATTTAAAATGTTTTCTTGCTGTTACCATTCTTAATGTCTGATTTGTGTCCATTTATTCTGTTGTGTAGAGAGAGTTTGCCCATTGTACATGGCAAAGGGACATTGGTGGCACATGATGGCATGTGTCACATGAGTAGACCTGCAAGTGACTGAGCCTTTGATGGTATAGCTGCTGTGATTAGGTCCTATGATGGTGACACTAAGCCATGTCTACACTAGGAAACTATTTCGAAATAATTAAATTTGACTTAACTCCTGATTTTACAAAATCAAAATAGCATGTCCCCGCTACAGGGAGACCTCGAAATTAGTCCATGGCAGGCTCCATTAATGTGGATGTGCTACCTTGACTTACAGCTGCAGGAAACACTGGGGAGTAATTAGTTTGAATTACTCTGGGGAGTAGTTATTTCGAAATAGTGGCACTGGAGCGTTCACACTAATGCTATTTCAAAATAACTATTTCAAAATTAGCATTATTCCCCAAGTAAAGCAGGAATACAGATTTTTAAATAAGCAGCCCTTTGTTTTGGAATTACAGGCTTGGTAGTGAGGACGCACCACTTATAAATTCGACCTAAAGGGGGTTATTTCGAAATAAAGCCATAGTGTAGTAGACCAAGGCCTAGGAAGATGTGTGGACAGAGTTGGCAAGGGGGTTTGTTGCAAACTGGCTTCTAGGTTAGTGTTTCTGTTGTGGGGTGCACAGTTGGTGGTGAGTTCTCTGTTCTTATTAGGTAAGTTATATTTGAACTACTGGAAATTTTTGCTGTAGTAAGAGTTTCAGGTTTTGGCAAGATCAGAACTGAGTCAAAAACCTGAAGAGTGTGGCAAGATGTCTAGAAGCTCTCCAGGAGTTAGCTTTTTTTTGCCCATGATCTGCTCAGGTTTACTGCACCAACTCTGAAGAACGTGACATTTCTCATCACGTAAATACCAAAGTATAGCTAGTTTAGATACAGGCATTTAACCCGCTTGCATTGAAATCTTCCATAGTTTGTTACCTGATTGGAGAAGACTTAAAGGAGATGAATTGCAGCATGAGGTCATATATCCCCCAGTGAGAGCAGCTGTTAACATAGCTGTCATCACTTATTTTTATGGAATTTTGTAAGACCCTCAGAAAAAAAAAAATCTGATTATTGAGAAGCTCTGGCCTGATGATTCCTGGTTCCTGTCATGTCATAGTCCTTGATACCTTGCTTGGTGTATGTATGTGGCAGGGCCATGTTTCAGATGATGGAGGGAGGAGATAAGCCTGTCGCCAGCAGTATGGCAGTGTGATTCTTTGGTGTCATCTTTGATGCGGGTTTCTTGCAGGGCAATGACATCAATCATATTGTCTCAGATAATGTGAGCTAGGTAGTCATTTCTAGATAAGGCATACCTTTGACAGCAAATTGACAAATTCATAGAGCTAGGAGTTTTCTTAAAGTGGCTCTTCAGGGAATCTTTTTTTTTTTTTTTTTTTTCCAGAGTAACTCTTCCCATTACTGTGTGACACAGGACTTCTCTGAGTGACATTTGGATGCCAATTTAATGACACTGGTTTTGTCTTAGCACATAACAGGGCAGACCACAAGAAAGCTGTCATCATCACCTGCCTCATTTACACGTTATAGACATTTAAAATGCTATTAGTGGTGCCTAAGGTAATAATAAGGTGGTAGAGATGGTGCATTGGATCAAAACTCAAACTTCAAGCATAGTTCTAGAAAAAAAAATATAGTCCAATATTGATTCTCCCTCCTCCCCCCTCCCACACACACAATCATTTTGAATGGAAATGCCACCATTTCCTGAGTCCAGCCTATAGGGCAGATAAAAAGCCTCAGAAATTAGTGTCCAGAAGGCAGATGATAAATTATGTCATTATGAAACATGGCAAATATCTCCATGTCTCACTTTGTCCTTGTACATGAAGCACAAATGAATTATGAAGCTGTTCACAATGTGAGTACTTTCTGAGACCAACCAGGGAAAGGCCTTTCTATTTATAGCTCACATTTCCTGACGTTTCCTGTCCGTAACATACAGAAATTCTCACATTAAAATGAAATACAAAAGACAAAGATTAATGGTTATTCTCATTTTATGCAAGCATTTTAACATCTGGTTTATGCATAATATGCTCCAATGTATGTTGATTTTTTTTCTGCCTTTACAGCTTCTCTTATTTTATGTCATATTTTTATGAGGCAGTACTGCAGGAAATCTAAAAACAAATATTTATTATTGGTTTGACTACTGTAACCCAAAAGCTACGTGCAGATATTTCTACTACTGCTTCTAAATAAGTTGGTCTTGTATTACTGTTGTGCTCAACTTTATCTTTTTAACTGGCAATTTACAGTAGCTTTTTCTCTCCATCTTCTATCTCTTCAGATGTTTTCATTATGAAGAAGAATTTAAAAAAAAAAACCCTCCAATGACTGCAGCTGCTAGAGGTGAAATTATTGGTGATATTAACAATAGAGTTTGAAATTATTTCCTTGCAGTATCTTTAGGCTTAGTTACATTAGGTTTTTGCTGGCACGGGTCAGTTTTACCATACACACACAAACTGAAGAAAAACATTTTCATCAATAATAATCAAAATTTCACAGGTAAAGTAAGAAAAATGCTGCCTGAAAATTTATTAGAGATTGATTTACGGCTATTATTTTGTATATGTTGAGATGTGATGTTGACCATTTGTATTTTAACAGTTTTATTTTCTGACTCTCTTGTCTGATCCCACAATTTTCCATAGCTGTGAAAAATTAAATAGATAAGCTTCCTATTTCTAGTTGGACTATTCATATGTACAGCTATTAACATTTAAATTGACAAATAGAAAAGCTGAAGTACCTTTAATGAAATCATGACTCTTAAATGAGCTATATTTTGTGAACATTAGCAGTCATTTCTCAAGACAAAGTGTCTAATTAAGCAAAAGAATTGGATTGTATTTGCAAAATAATAATTACATAATGTTTTTGCTGAACCGAAAATATTCGCTAATCCTACCTACTAAAAGCCAGACAAAAACTAATACCCTTATAATCTATGCTGAAGCCAACTAAAAAAAATCATCAGACAAAGAACCTCTAGACTACTATGCAGTCTTCCTGACCATTCCAATGAATTGGCTGGCATTAAACTTGGGGATACAAGACTGAGGAACTCTGAGAGTCTCACACTTGGGCTGCACTAAGCCCTATCCCTATAGCAAGTACAGGAACTGGTACGACAGGCGCATTATAATCTAGCCCACTTCAGAGGAGTAACTGCAGGAGGGGGAGTGAGGGTCCGGAAAGGTCCAAGATGTCCCCATTCAGGAATATATGGTCAAACACTGAGCAAGGTTGGGAATGTGTCAGAGTGGGAAACAGGATGAGGCCTGTCATCCTCAGCAACCCTCACTCCCTGCAGTCATCCTCTGCAATGTGGAGCAGGTCTTATCTGCACAGATGGCTCCTGCGCTGCTCTACTTGTGACCCTCCCAACTGGATGCACAACAATTGCCCTAAGACAGGGCGACTCAACATATAGCCCGTGGGTCACGTGCGTCCCGCGTCCCGTTTGTTTGCAGCTCACAGTGCAGTTTGGGTTTACGTGGGGCTCAACATGTGGCCCGCAGGTGGGATCCTTTGAACATGGCCTCCACTGGGAACACGCTCCACAACGGCGTTGAAAGACGCAAGCGGACGGGGTGAGTGGAATAGATGGGTACAGGGTGTTGGTGTTTCTAGCCCCCAGGGAGGAGGTGCCGGGAGCACCAGGGCATTGTGGGAAGTGCTTTGTATTCATGCCTGTCAGTGTGAAAGAAGCTATTTTCATATATTTGCATATATATTTGCATGTATATGCAACCACACTTAAGTTGTAGCCCTCGGCATGTGCTGTATCATTGTGGACCCTGGGGCTTCCAAAGTTGAGTAGCCCTGCCCTAAGTGTCTCTCATTGGTAGTTGATACAACTCCATGTACATAAACTGGGCCATAAGTGCACATGCACACCAGCGTGGGGGCTGTAGGCTGTGCCCTGGGCCTACTCTGGGCAAAAACGTGGAATTGAACTTGAGCCGCATCCTGTAACTTGCTGTTTTAAAACAAATCTGGTGTTTCACTTTCTTTTCTGTTAGCAAACATGGGACATGCAGTGCTCTTTCTGCGGTCAGGCTGCACTGTCACAGCCTCTGGAAAAATCTGTCAGAAAAGGACATCACCCTCCCAGACTCTTGGCTGTGGTTTTGGCCACACTACCCATTATAACCCCATCAGGGGATAATTGTGCTATAACGGTTTCCCCTGCCTAAGTCAAGGTCCTTATGGCCCATGGTAACTCCCCAAGTGGAAGTTAATGTTCTCACAAAGAGAAAGGGAACCTCTGGTATCCTGGCTGGCCTTCCCCCTCTTTAAGCTAGGTCCCAATGTGCAAGGCTGTGTGAGACTATTGCGAGCCTATGAGGCAGCTCCTTTTGCCTATGCCTTGCCATTATCTAACTCATTGCTTTGTAAGGTATTTTGGGGACCTTGAATAAGAAAGGTGCTATATAACAACCGCAGTCTGATCTATTAAAACTTCCATGCCTGCCATTAAGCTCCAGCCAAAGGAAGCAGACAGGACATGGCAACAGTGAAGAATTATCAGTTGTTGCTAGAATAAGAGCTACATTTTCAGTAATAAAACCAGAGATAATGAAAGGGGCCATTTGTTAATGCTGTTCCCAAGGAGGGGACGTTCTTGTTGTCTGTGGACACTCACTGCAAATAAAGGTGGAAGAAAAGCACTAGATGTCGAAGGTCGATAGATTGCAGTGCTCACTGAGGTGCCCCTTAATAGGCACTTTGAAAATGCACATTGGTTTGAATACTTGGAGGGTAGTAGGAGAGAGGAGTGAAAAGACCTTGCAAAGTGAGTGGTTGCCTAATAGGAGTTCCTTCGATCAATTTACACTTCTTCCATGACTTCATTATCACCTAGCCCTATCGAACCCCACTTTAAAAGATATTTTTGGGAGTCCAGCAGAGGCAAATGTAACCCACATGCCTACTGGGTGTGATTCACTGTCCCATGTAGTGGCACTTAGTCCACTTACAGAGAGAGAAGAATGAGTTTGCACAACAGCCTTAGCTGACAGCAAGCTGGCTTTTAGCTTAAGCAAGAGAGCCTCGTGCACTAAGCTCCAGAGATCCCAGGTTTGGCTCTGCCTACCAGCATTACACAAGCACTCCAGTGCACCTCCCCAATCAAGGCCCTGCCCACAGGGTTGACAAACACCCTGATTTCCTTCCCAGCTAACAAAACCACCCTATGGTTCTTCAGGACCATGCAAAGAGAGCAGAAATCTCACTATGGGCAAAGTGAGCAGAAATCTAATCACAGGAGTGCTTCTCATGCTATTTGATGCATATGGTGAGGATCAGCTAATGGACTTGGAACCCCTACCCATCCTTCCAAACTCCCAGAAACAGAGTGGGAAGGACAGAGGGAGAGGAGAGATAGCTCTTACACATACAAACACATCCTAGAAACCTGTGGAAGGTAAGAGATAAAGTCAAATGGAGCTGCCTAGAGCCACAAAATAATCAGTGACTTCCGGGCATTGTGATGTAGTATTGGCCTTCACTTGTTAACAGCAATGTATGGTAATATGTTGTCACAATAATGCAACTTCATGTCAATATTGCAATCCCTGATTATTGTGGTTTCCAGAGACTCCACTTGAAGGGCACTTTTCAAGGTTGGTACTTAACTATCATAAACAAAATGTGGGTTAATTACAAGTAAAGCTGTATAGCAAGAGATCTGTAGGAATTTTTTTTACAAAATTGCAAGACATAATAATGAGGAGGCTCGCTACCTGCCCATACTTCCATTGCCCTGAGGTTAACCATGCAATTCCTTGTGGCTTCTAAATTTATTAGTGAGTCAAACCACCCTAGTTCTGTATTCCTGGGATTCTCAATTAAACCTGAGCAGTCAGAGAGACTCCAACACTGAAACTCACTTATCATCCCACAGGCTAGATTCTGAAGGTTAAAAAAGAAAAAGAGAACTTGATGAGTTGAGCCTCTACTTGTATGCACTGAAAAAAATGTGATTCTTAAGCCTATATAGAGCTTAATTGTTTGGTTAGCAAAATTAATACAGGAAAAAGGACAGGTGCCCTGGGGGGCCATTCTGTGCATAGCAATCAGAGCTTACTTTTGAGAGAGCATCCATGCAGTCTGGACGCTATCTTTCGCAAAAGCACGTCGCTTTTTCAACGCGCTTTTGCAGTGTGGATGCGCTCTTGTGCAAGAAGATTTTGTGGCAGATTTCTGCCTGAGCTGTCTGCCATGAGGAGGGTTGCCAGATGGTTGAAACAAAAATACCTAACCCTCCCAAAAAAAATTGGAAAAAATTCTGTTGAAGGGGAAAAAAAGGGGGGGAGACCAAAGTTGTTGAGCAAAAAAGGACACCAAAAAAATTAAAATAAAACAGCATGTCTCCTTTAAGAGTGAGTGCAGGGATAGGAACAGGGGAGCGGTTGAGCTTCCCCTAGGCCTTTTGGCCAGCAGCCATTTTGTGCCGGCAGCCTTGGGGAACCAGGTAAGCATGGCGGCTGGAGGTGTTGGGGGGAGGGGGAGGCTGGGTGCTGAGTGGTTGTAGGGTTGCCAGGTGTCCTGTATTTTAGCCTCCTGGCAGGGGGAAAAAACCCAGAAAATACCGGCCATTTTAGGTGTCTGGTATTTTCTGATTTTTTTTTTATCAGATAGGAGGTGAAAATACCGGACTGTCCAGGTGAATACCGGACACCTGGCAACCCTAGCCATGAGCTATGAAATGATCCAGCTGTCTCACTCATGTACTGTAGTCATACTGGCGTTCTCTCAAACGTCGAGTTGAAACAGTAAAGGAAGATCTCTGCCATGGAGCTTAAAAACTATATTTTTAATTAATTTACTCCATTAATCAGTTGCTAGACCCATAGTCTTCAAGGGACTATCACAAATCTTCAGACTGTCCTGAAACCTGGGAGTTTGCATTCGAATAAAAAATTGAATAAACTCTCACATCAACAGACACAGATTTTAAGGTCAGAAGGGCCCATCATGAGCCTCCAGTCTGATCGCCCCCAGATTGCAGGCCACAGAATCTCCTCCACTCACTTCAGACCCCCTAACCTCTGGCTGAGTTACTCAGGTCCTTAAATCATGCTTTAAAGACTTCAAGTTACTGAGAATCCAGCATTTGCACTAGGTAAACGTGAACGTGACCCATACCCCTTGCGGCAAAGGAAGGCACACAAAAAAAAAGCCTTCCGTCCATAAAACCAGGGTCTCTGCCAATCTGATCCAGGGAAAAATCCCTTCCTGACCCCAAATATGGTGCTCAGTTGCATTCTGAGTAAGTGGGCAAAATCCATCAAGCAGATAAGAGCCCTCCCCATCTAGTGTCCCATCTCTGGCCATTGGGGATTTTTGCTACTGGTTGCCAATGACCACATGGCACTGAAAGCAGATCCATCATACCAGCCTGTTCACAAACTGACCAAGCTCAGGCTTGAAGCCAGTTAGGCTTCGGTCCCGGCCTGCTCCCCTTGGAAGGCTGTTCCAGACCTTCCCTCTGCTGATGGTAACAAACCTTTGCCTACTTTTGAGCCTAAACTTCTTGATAACCAGTTTATCTCTATTTATTCTTGTATACCTTGGCACTTATCCCCTCTCCTTCCCTCTTATCCCTTTGGCATATTTCCAGAGAGCAAGCATATTTCCTCTTGGCTTCATGGGCGGTGGGTACTAGAGGCAAGGGGAGGCACTCTCTTCCCTGGGTCTTAGTGCCCACCCAGTTACCTCTTCCTGTCTCTGTTCTGACAGTTCCTGCAGGCTTCCTCACCCAGCTGCTTCCTGGTGAGTCGCTGATCTACTCACTTAACAGTGAAAAAGCCTTCCAGCTTGCCAGAACTATAACAGAACATTTATATTGTTAAAGAGCCATTCAAATGCTAATGAAGCCATTTAACAGGCATTTGTCAACCCCCCACTCTATATACTGTCACTTTCTAAATTTACTGATAAACGGTTGTGCATCGCCTCTCCACCTTTTGGCTAAGGGCAGTGTTTATGCAGAACATGTTAGTCTACAGGACCTTAGTTTAAAATTTTCTTTAAAATATTTCATTAGTGTGCTGCTGAAGATTATAAAAATCACATAGCTAAAAAAAAGTCTTGCACTGATATTTAGAGGCATAATCTGAGTATTCATCTTTAGCCTTAAATGCTTGGATCTTCAGGCATAGTTTTTAAAATAAATCCTTCAAAAGACCACCCCTAACTAAAATACACATTTTAGTTTTAATTACTATAGGACAAAAAAGTTTCTTGCAATGTCTCACCTTTTCTGTCCATCTCTGTAAATTTAATCATTCTCCTTTCATCCTAACCCCCAACCCCTTAAAAGAACCTTTAAAGGGACAACACCCCTTTTCTTCCAGCTAGAAATAAAGATAGGGAAACTGAGTGCTGACTATTTGATTAACTAAAGGTTGAACCCCTCTAGTCCAGAACTCTCTGGTCTGGAAACATCCATCATCTGGAATGATTTTAGTTAGCTGGATGTCCACATTTCATGGGTGTGGCCAAGCTTCCCGTGGTCCCATAAAATTTGTTTACAGCCACCAGTCCTAGCTCTCAGTGTTCTGTGCTGTTATTTAGCTATAATTTACTTCTAAATGTCCTCTAGCAGCCTAGTAAGCAGTGGAAGTGTTGGCAATGCTGCTAGGTGATATTGACCTCCTGGGGTCCGGAAAATTCTCTGGTTTGGAACCAGTCAGGTCCTGAGGATGCCAAACCAGAGAGGTTCAACCTGTAATTTTTAGAGAACCCTCTAGCAAACATGTGAGTTAAATATGTAGTAATCTGGAATGGTTGCTTTGCAAAGTCTTAAGAGTATATTTAAAATATAAAAATCAGATTAGAAATACCAATCAAGAAAATGTAAAACAGAGAAGAGCTACATCATATAGTGCATGATATTTAATGTATTCAGCAGGACAACTGGCTTGCCCTTACTATGAAGTTTTTGCACATAAATCTCTGACAAACTTCAGGGTATATTAAAAAAACCTGTGACTTGACATTTTTCATTCCCAAATGTATCTTCTGCATGTCGAGTCTTCACCATCTGGCATGCAGTGGAAAACTTGCTCCATTTTATTTAGAAAGACAATGCAAAAGAGTGGGGTTTTTTTTCAAATACCATTTGCGTCACTTGGGTTCAGGGATTTAGCTGGAAGCGGGGTGAGCAGGGAGTGGGAGGCTTTCATTCTTCATATCTCCTACTAGCCCTTCTCTGCATAAGTTCCACTTTGAATTCTTCTTTCTTAAACATGAAAACACCAAAACTACACACAGTATTGCAGATGAGATCTCACCAGCGTCTTGTATAATGGCACTAACACTTCCCTGTCTCTACTGGAAATGCCTCATCTGAAGTATCCTAGGACCACATCACATTGGCAACTCATAGTCATTCTGTGATCAACCAATACACCCAGGTCTTTCTCCTCCAGTGTCACTGCCAACTGATAAGTCCTCAGCTTATAGAAAAAATTCTTGCTGGTAGTCCCTAAATGTATGAGACCTTACAAGCTGCATTATTATATTCCATCCCATTTCTATTACTCCAGTTTATAAGGTCATCCAGATCTTCTTGTATGATATTCCGATCCTCCTCCATATCGACAATACTTCCCAACTCTGTGTCATCT
Source organism: Rafetus swinhoei (assembly GCA_019425775.1). Classification (NCBI taxonomy): domain Eukaryota; kingdom Metazoa; phylum Chordata; order Testudines; family Trionychidae; genus Rafetus; species Rafetus swinhoei. The sequence continues at coordinate 226,875,905 of CM033424.1, forward strand.
GCAGATTTTATTAGCACACATTCACTTTTTGTGCCAAGGTCAGTAATAAAAATGTTGAATAGGTCCCAAGACTGATCCCTGAGGAACTCCACTAATAACCTCCCTCTGACAGTTTACCTTTCAATATGACCTGTTGTGATTTCCCCATTAACTACAATTCCCAATTCTTACATTAATCCCCATCTTCCCCAACTTAACTAATAATTTCTCATGTGGACTTGTGAAATCTTACTTGTAATGCCTTACTGAAATCTAGGTAGATTTGATCTACTGCATTCCCTTTGTCTAAAAAAATCAGTTATCTTTTCAAAGTAATAGATCAGATTGGTCTGGCATGATCTACCTTGTGTTGTGTTTTGTATGTTGTGTTTTATCTCAATTACTATTCACCTCTATGTCCTTAACTGCTTTCTCTTGTAAAATTTGTTTCACAACTTTGAATGTCCTAACTCACAGCAGTGTTGGATTTTTGCCAGAGTAGGGGTGTGGGAGCAGGCCCAGATTCTGAGGGTGAAATCCTGGCCCTGCTGAAGTCAAATTCAGGATTTCATCCTGACTGAATTCTTCAGATAAAAGCCAGCTTCCTTCATGGTATATTTTAGGGGCCTGCTAGGCAGACCAGCATTTTGACTGTTCTTTCTCCCAGCTGCCTCTCATATTTTATAGAGGTGCAATAAGCTGCAAAAGAGCAGACCAGGGCCTAAAGGTCACAGCTCAACACAGTTCAATTCCATGTTTTGTTTAAAGAATACAGAAGTTCTCTCTTAATTCAGTGGAATAAGATCTTTACCGAAATACACAGAGGCAAAAGTTTACTCGGCACAAATTTAAAAGATATTTTAGATTATCCTGCAGCCAATTCCCAGGGCAATTTACATGTATGTTAAAAAAAAAAGAGTGAATTACAGCTCTTGTAATGTTCTGTGCATTGTAAATCAAAACATCATTCAGCAGTTATACAGCATGGAACAAACCGCTCATTTCATTAGCTTCAACATGTTTTACCCTTTACATCTTAAATTATTTCAAATTAGAAAAAAAAATCCACAATTCCTATGTATACAGAACCAAGTTATAAGTTTTGCTTCCTTATCTCCAAAAACTGAAACTGTATTTTAGCTTGTTTGTTTGTTTGTTTTAGTTCAAACCTGCCCCTGAAACATGGCATGGGTCAAATCCCTTTGCTACAGCAAGAGAACTACATTATTAATATGCCCAAATAGCAATTAGGTACTTCATAAACACGATGGATAATTATTTATATAGCTCTGTAGAGTAGAACAACTGCACTCAATGAACATAAATCCCTCCCCAAAGGATTAACGAGCTGAGGTGCAAGTCATTAGAGCAACACAGTCCAGAATTCAGTGGCTGGTGTACTGAACAGGAGGGTTTTAGTAGTTGACAGAGTGTGGTTGGTGCTCAAGGAAAGGTCAGTATGGAAGAATAGTTTGGCTTAGTAGAGTAAAGGCAGTCATGGATTTACTAGGAAAAGAAAGGGAAGGAAAAAAGAGATGCTCTAGTAGTTCAGTCACAAGCTACTGGGCTCAATATTGTCATATGCACCAAAAGGGAGAATGATTTCCTCGATTGCAGGAATTTCCAAGTTACATTTTTGGGTTTTGTGCAGAAAGTCAGAACAAATGATCATTGTGCTCCATTCTGACCTTGAAATCTAGATAGGAGCAAATGTGAATTGTGTTGAAAATGAAGAGGAGAAACCTGAACTTAATACAAAAGAAGAGGGGAAGCCACCATAAATATCCAAAAAGTTAGAGGCATATAGGGCCTGAACTGTATTCTTTATGCAAAACACCCATTAACCATTTTACCTGCTCACAATGGATGGAACAACACCCACAGTGAAAAATAATTTCAAAAATACAGTAGAAGTTCCTTCAATCATCAAAAAGAATATGTTTAGTTTGCAATTGTACCATGTGTCTGTTGCATTCATAAGACTGAATGGCTATGTCTACACTACAGGCTTTTTGCGCAAGAACAGCTGTTCTTGTGCAAAAACTTGCCGGGTGTCTACACTGCACACACATTCTTCCTCAAGTTAATTTATAGTACAGCATCGGAGAACAGGGCTTCTTCTGGAAGAGTTATTCCTCTCCCCATGAGGAATAAGCCTTCTTGCGCAAGAGCTCTTCCACAAGAAGGCAGTGTGGACAGGCAACATGAATTTCTTGCGCAAGAAACCTCTATGGCTAAAATGGCCATCAGAGCTTTCTTGCGCAAGAGAGTGTCCACACTGCCATGGATGCTCTTGCGCAAAAGCGCATGGCAGTGTGGATGCACTCTTGTGGAAGACCTTTTGCACAAGAACTCTTGCACAAAACAGTTCTTGCGCAAGAAGCCTGCAGTGTAGACGTAGCCTTAGTGTATTTTTAAGAATGATAATGTGTTCAAGCATTTTGCAACGAAACCTTCAGACTTATAACATGGTTATATCAAGTCTGAATTTTCATTTCCTCTCTTGCCAAAGAAAGCCGTTGGTATAACTGAATGATACTGAAAATCATGTTAACATAATTTTTGATTTCTTTGTCTAGTAATGCCACATACATATGTATCTAATTAACACCCAGCTGTATCATTTACTGGCTTGCTAGATAAGACATGCACAAATATGTTTCTTCTGATTTGCTTGTAGTATTTCAAATAGAAGAAACTAAATCTCTCTGCAGAATCTCACTTTTTAATTTATTTTTCCTCTTTCGTTTTTGTGTGTATGCTGCTTAATCAGATTTTAAGTACCATGTGGCTCACAAGATAATATTTCATCAATGGGAAAGAAAAAGCAATTTGCAATCATAAGTAGAGAGTTGTGAATAATTGATACCTTGGCTATGCTTTGCAATTAACCTTGTGCCTAGAAATATTTATTCTTCTATAGGATAAATGTATTTGTTAAAATAGCTTAAAAACCGGAAGGTCTAGGAATACATGTTAAGACTCTGGCGGTGGGACTGCTTATGGTGCATGAAGTTAAGCACACATTGAGGGTGTGTCTACACAGCAAAGTTATTTTGGAATAATGGACATTATTCCGAAATAACAATGCAAGCGTCTACACAGAAATAGCGTTATTTCAAAATAATTTCAAAATAATGGCTGGCTTATTCCGACTACTGTAAACCTCATTCTATGAAGAATAACACCTGTTCTGAAATACTTATTTCAAAATGGGGGCTGTGTAGATGCTCCACTTCTACAATTTCGAAATAGCCCTTTACCAGGGCCATTCTAAGTTATTCCTCCCCCGTGCCTCCTGGGGCTCTAAATCAAGGTAGCACATCTACATTAGGGAAGCCTGCCTCAGACTAATTTTGAGTCTTCCCTGCAGTGTAGACATGCTATTTTGAAATAAGCTATTTCAGAATAACTATTCCGGAATAGCTTATTCCAAAATAAATGTGCATTGTAGACGTAGCCTAAGTGTCCTGTTAGTTTAACACAGTGAGCTCCTGGTCTAAGACTACAACCCATGGTCACTATGGCAATGCAAGCAATAAAGAATGATAAAATTTGCAGGATCTGAACCTAAACAGTTACAAAGAAGCAAACGATTGCTTTCTATTTTCTGAGCACTAATGTTCAGTAGGCAGCTGATTATCATTCAGCAATGTCTTTTAATATCGCATCCCATAATGATCTGTGAATTAAAATACCAAGAGGTATGTTTTAAAAACAAAAATTATGAAAGCAGATGTGAAAGCACTAGCAAGACCCTGCCTGCCGGTAGTCTTACCACCTCAAGTTGTGATCTCTTCAGAGTTCCCCAGCTACATTTGGAAGAGTGAAACTGGGCCACAGTACTTAGATAAGAGACCTCTGTAGCAACCCAAGAGACATAGAATCATAGAATACTAGGACTGGAAGGGACCTCGAGAGGTCATCGAGTCCAGTCCCCTGCCCTCATGGCAGGACCCAGTACTGTCTAAACCATCCCTGATAGACATTTATCTAACCTACTCTTAAATATCTCCAGAGATGGGGATTCCACAACTTCCCTGGGCAATTTATTCCAGTGTTTAACCACCCTGACAGTGTGGAACTTTTTCCTAATGTCCAACCTAAACCTCCCTTGCTGCAGTTTAAGCCCATTGCTTCTTTTTCTATCCTCAGAGGCCAAGATGAACAAGTTTTCTCCCTCCTCCTTATGACACCCTTTTAGATACCTGAAAACTGCTATCATGTCCCCCCTCAATCTTCTCTTTTCTAAACTAAACAAACCCAATTCTTTCAGCCTTCCTTCATAGGTCAGGTTCTCTAGATTTCATAGGTCATGTTCTCTAGACATGATTTTATAGAATCCATACTCTCCTGATCCTGCTGTCCTGACAAAGGACAGATAACCATTGCTTTCAATGGGCGTTTTGGCTGCTTGGGCCTCAACCAGAACCCCATGATTGTGCTTGTGCAGGAGCATTAAGGGGCATAAGGAGCAGAGGAGCTGAATGGGGAGAAATTAGCTGGTGCTAGGTTGTTCCTCCCCATCCCAGGCAGCTGGATGGGAATTGCAGAAAGGATCAGGAAATGGGCAGATCCTTGATTCCACCCACAGCTTTGTGGGCACAGAGCGGGATGTAGGCTGTACTAGGGAAAAAGCTGATGCAGATGGCTTCCAACGTACAACAGGGACTGAACTTGACTGAGTCCCTGCTCTGGCCCTGTGGCAGTGAAGCTACGCATTTCCCTTTCCTTGGGCTGGATTGCAAAGTGCCATGTCAGCCCCTTAATAGCTAGTGGAAGCAATCGGGGGGTCCATTTGCATATGAGTAGAATGTGCATACAGACAATATTATGCTTCCATAACGTTTCAGTAATTATAAACACATATTCCATATGGAAAAGTCCTACAGAAATAGAAACGAATGACCTGTCTGGGTTTTTTTTTTTTTTTTTTTTTGACCCATCATACAGAATTCTGTGGCAGGACTGACAACCTCTATTAGACGCTATTGGCTAGTTCAACCAGGCTGTCCTTACTCTCGCATTCTGAAACAGGTACAAAATTAGTGCTCTGCAGAGTACATTGAACTGCTATCAGCACTGTTCATGGTCTCAAGAAAAAAATGGAAATGAAGCATTTGTTTAAAAATTAAACTAAAATAGCTCTACTAGGGTCAAATGAGACAGCATCTTTCATTTACTGTTCTAAACTGGTGTTTTCCATAAGAAGAACTCTAAATGGAATGTGCCCTTGACCTAATAAAAGAACAAGGATCTAGATAATTTTGGTAAGGATTATTACAAGCAGGAAAGTTGTGTAATCCGTACCATTCTATGCACTAAAAAGGACATTAATTGCCTATCAACCAGAGTTTTAAAGCCATTAAATATTATTCTATTAGCTATCATTCTATGCTACTCTATTAGAACTAAACCCTATATATTTTATGGCTCAGAATAATTCTACTTTTAGATCTTGACTTAGAATTAGCTTTTTATATTAACTTGTAAATACACTTTTGGCCAGAAGCAGACTATTGATTTTGCCCTCTTTGTAAGCAGCTAACCCTACAAAACACATCTTACCTAAGGTTGAGCAAGTATTATTTGCCTAATGAAAGCGTTCCAGATGTTGCTAACCTAGCAAGAACCATGTGAATCATGATAAAAAGAAACAGTTCTGTTTAGCTGTAATAATTTCACGTAAGGAGAAACAGCTGACCTCCTGTTTAATGCATGACAATGAAAAATAAAGGAAGGAAATGCAGTTTTCTGATGGTTCAGATTTCAAGTTCTGAAAAACATATGGTTCAGTTTTAAGTGGTGGTTTGAATCCTCAACAAGCTACAGTATACCTAGTAGAGGAGGATATTCCTTTGGTGGTCATAAATCATTTCTCAGAATTGTTGTAAGAAAATCATAAGGCTTTGGTGGTATGTGCGATTGATTGTAAATGGAAATATTGTGTCAGTCTATCTCTTGAAAGGGGAATCAGAGGGGTAACCAAGTTAGTCTGTAACAGGAAAAACTTAAAAAACAACAAATAGTCTAGTAGCACCTTAAAGACCAACAAAACATGTAGCTGGTCTCATGAACTTTCGTGGGCACAACCCACTTATTCAGATGACTGAAGAAGTGATCATCTGAATAAGTGGGTTGTACCCATGAAAGCTCATGAGACCATCTATGTGTTTTGTTAGTCTTTGAGGTGCTACTAGACCAGGGGTGGGCAATAACTTTGCACACTCCTCCTGCCTCCAGGCCAATCAGGGCTTGGGGGTGGGGGAGCGTATGACATCTCCTCCCGCCCTGCCAGGAGCACATGGCACTTCGAAGTTCTGTGTGTGCTCCTGGCAAGACGGAAGGAAGCTTCATGCTCCCCAACCCCCAGACCCTAATTGGCCTGGGGGCAGGGAAGTGGCAGGGCCTCAGTGGGCCGGATCCACTCTCTTGGCGGGCCGGATCCAGCCCACAGAGGCCCTTTTGCCCACCCCTGTACTAGACTATTTGTTGTTTTTTAAGTTTTTCTTGAAAGGGAGTTGGGATTTCTCAGGCATATGTTTTTTATTACCTGCAACAAGGTTTGTATACTTGGGTTTGTTTGTGCAACTACAATATTAAAAAATGAAGAAATACAATATTTATTTTCAGAACTGTTCCTAATTATAGAATGAAAATCCATTCATTTTTTTCCCTTTCCCCTTTCTTTGGATGGAGAGCCAAATTTTCATGCTAAACTCACACTTCATGACTATGCAACTATTGGTGTGTAGAAATGGACACTTGTTCACAGAATTGGTTTATGAAATTAGCTTTTCTGGGGTATGTAATGAATGCTCATAGAAATTTTTCAGGCTTAATAGAGGTGGCAGCTCTGCAAATTTGGCGCAAATGTTTCATTTTATTAGCAATAACTCACCAGTTAGATCTTCGGATGGTATCTTTTGTCTCATAGAATGTAACATTCTGCCACAAATAGAAACCAAATCCCTACTTTTTAAAATGAAGCAATGGCTAAAATAAATAAATAATAGTCCACATTTGGCAGGAAAAGTCCATTGAAGCCTTCCTCTGGCATTCTTTTCTCAAACCCCCAAATGGCAGCATCCAAAGGTTAAACTGTCAGATTTTCCTATTCAGCGAGAACTCGTTCAATATTAATTCAAGCCATTTTTTGGTGCTGAGTCTCCTGGAGCTTCTTGTGGGTGATGTGGCAATTTGGAAACAATATCTTTGAGGGTGATAATAGGTTTTATCCAGTCCCACGTTTCTACGGATATAACTCAGAAAGTTTCTTCCATAGAGTGGATTATCCAAAGCTTATTCCAAGGATCTGATTATAGATCATTGCAAGTTTTTACCCCAGAAGATAGGTTCTGCATCCAAAGATCTCCCCTATGATTAGACTTTCCCAAGCTTTATCTGAATCTTCTCTCAGTGCCATACAAGATTCTCCCTCAAGTCTTCCATTGCAGACACTTGTGACAAAATGCTATGAACTGCTAACAGACATGCCATGCCATATGGCTATTCTTGGGAACACTCATTTACCCCAAAGCTCTGAACCATGCAGCTGGAAGTGCCAGTTTTCCATGGATGCTTCCATGGGAGTGCTGTCCCCCAAAGCGACTTGGAGCCCTGTAAAATACTTCTCACTAAGAACAGTAACATTTGTTCATTGTTCCAAAACAAAATGTCTGGTTTATTTTATCTGCAGGGGAGTGGGGAAGGGAAGGCAGGGAAAGGGAGGGGTGGGGGAGGAAAGGCACAGAGGGGCAATGCAGAGGCCCCTTGTGGGGAGGCCCGGGGGAGAGTCTTGCAGGTGGCCTTGGCTGAAACTCTCCCTCAAGGCCTCCTGGATGTGCACAGGCCCCTAATGGGCTTGCTAGATGGCAGCCATGCCCAGATGCTCAAAAGCCCTGGTTAGACACTCTGCCTCTGCCCCCCACCCTGGCAGGAAAGTCTCCCGCTTATTCTCACACAGTTTGTGGAGAACACAGCAGGCCACCACAACCTGGGGGATGTTCCAGTCACTGAAGTCCAGGTGGGTGCAAAGACGCCGGAATCTCCCTGTGAGGTGGCCGAAGGCATCCTCCACAACAATTCTGAGCCTGGTGTTGTACCATTCTTTGGTGAGGTCCAGGTGTCCCATGTAGGGCTTCATTAGCCAGGGGAGCAAGGGGTAGGCTGCATTCCCCATGGTGCAGATGGGCATTTCCACGTCCCCGACCCTGATGGTATGTTCAGGGGGAAAAGTGCTGGTGTGCATCCTGTGAAAGAGACATCATGCGCCTTCCCCATCCAGCAGGGTTTCCCCTGTGGTGCGTACCTGTGCGGCCGCGCACAACAAATTCTAAGCCCACCCTCCTCCTTCCCAGAGCCATGCTGCAGCACTCGCCTTCCTGCTGGATCTGGAAGGTGAGTGGTGTGGCTGCTTCAGCAGATGGGGTCGAGGCCAGGAGCCACGTGGCGGGCGTCTGTTCCGGCAGCTGAGGCTGAGGCCACCTGGTGGCTGACTGTTCCAATGGATGGGGATGGGGCCATGGCTGCATAGTAGGCAGCTGCTTGGGTGGGCCAAGGCTGGGGCCGCATGGGGAGCAGCTGCTCCAGCAGGCCTGGGGCCAGGGCTGGGGCTACGTGGGGAGTGGCTGTTCTGCTCCAATGGGCCAGGGCCAGGGCCAGGGCCAGGGCCACGTGTTTTAGGCGTCTGCACAATACTAACAAAGAATGAGTACTTCCTATGAAAACATAATGCCAAGCTCTTCTAGAGAACAGGCCATCAGGGTCTAATGCCAGCCCATAAGAATCTGAGTGAGACTTTTAGGTGACATGACTCCTAGAAAATGTACAGCATAGACTGTACCTATCACTAGAAAAGTAATGTCAATTGAATTTTGCCTTCTTTTAGTTCCTTTTTCCAAACCTCACCTTGATTTTTCCTGAATTGAAAACTAAAACTACTTTAAGTGATAGAGGAATCACAAATCCATCACCTGTTGATATTCTGCTGTTGAAAACAACATATTTTCTTGCCCACCCAATGAAACAGAAAATGACTATGACAAAACTCGTAGGTTAATCCAATGGTTTTCTATCAGGGATATGTATATCCCTGGGGGTAAGCAGAGGTCTTCCAAAGGGAAGAGCAACTCATCTAGATATTTGCCTAGTTTTACAATAGGGTACATGAAAAGCATAAGTGAAGTCAGTACAAACTACAATTTCATACAATGACTTGTTTATACTGGTCTGTATACCAGCTGTTAATTGCTCTAAATTGCCTTACAACAGCCGCTGGACTTGCTTCCGGCATAGCAAGCTTCCAAAGTGCAATGGCAATGCGCTTGTGAAGGGGGATGGCACATCGCATGTGGGTGTCCCGTTGCTGCAGAGCAGGGACGAGCCACTCACAGAGCTCCAGGAAGATGTTCTTCCACAAGCGGAAGTTCTGGAGCCACTGCTGGTCATCCCACCGCTCCATGATGATGCGGTCCCACCAGTCAGAACTGGTGTCCCCGTGCCAGAAGTGGTGGTGCATGGTGTGCTGGGGATGATGGAGAGGGCTGTGGGGTGGAAGGAGCACCCGGGCTGGGGTGAGGAAGTGCCCCAGTCAGAGCTGGCCATCTTGGTCCTGCAGTGCCACAAGGGCGGCCTGCATTAATTGCACCAGGAGGTGCAGCAGGAGGTCTAAGAGCCTGACATTGCTTTGCAGCAGCTCCATGGTAGGAGTGCTGTGGCGTCCACAAGGGCAACCAGTGCACACGGTGCGAATTTGCTCTCCCTCAAAGAGGTAGACAATGGAGAAGGGTCTGAGACACGACTGTAGAGGGGAGCCCCTTCAAGCACAAGCCTCAGATAGCCTCAGGCAGCAGCAACAGGAAGTGAGGGCTGTCCTGATGCCCAGCCCAGAGTGCTTCTGAGAGGCTTTAAATGTGATTCAGCCTCCAATCAGTGTGGATGCACTATTATGATATAGATCTGTGCTATTTCAATGGGGATTTGTAGTGTGGACACATTCTTTTGAAATAGCTATTTCGGGAGTTATTTCGAAATAGCTTATTTCAAAATAACCTTGCAGTGTAGACATAGCTGCAGAGAGAAAACAATGAGTCTGCTCTACAGCCCTAGTTCATAGCCAGGTAGCTTTTAGTTCATCTGGGAAAGGCTCATGCACTAAGCTTCAGAGGTCCCAGGTTCAATTCCACCTGTCAGTGTTACACATCTACATTGGTGGCTGTAAGCAGGCCAAGTCCTCAGTGTATGCAAGACCATAATATTCATTCATTTCCGGCCCTGCTTCTCACTAAAACATGTAGGGAGGGTTTTTTAAACTATAACTCATTTTCTTGTGGAGACAAGAAGAGAATATAGCAGAGAAGAATTTTTTGCTACCACCTCTAAAAATTGCCTCATTAACAAATCTTTCAAGAACAATCTTTACAAGTTCTTTTTTCTTCTAGCTCACAGAGAACCACCAAAATATTAGTAACAGGAAGAGGAATACATGTCATTTCTGTTACTCATTAATCAGATTCCATTTACTTGGACTCCCCTGTGCTCTCCTCCAGGAGTCCCAGTGTCATCTTGAATGGGACAAAATAATTGCGCCCTATTTGTTATCCTCCCATAGGAGAAACAGCATAATGAGTCCCACTGATGCCTTTTGACTGATACACACTCTTTAAAATGAGAAAGCTTTGGAGCACAGCACTAGTACAACACTGTGTCAGTTTTCCTGTCAAAATTCCACTTGCCTTCTAGCAAACTAAACCCACTCACATGCTGAAAAGCATCGGCGTATGGTTTTTATTTTGAGCCTGTCACAAACCATAGGAGTTCTGAATCCTAATGAATTGAATGACCTCGGTTAAAGACACAACTAAACTTTTATAGCATTGTATAAAAATACCAGAAAGAGCTAGTAATTGAGGGGTGTAATGTGATATTTAGGAAACTGACCCCAATCTCTGGCTACTGACCCTTATCTTGCTTGCTGCTGCCACTACTACTAGAGAACGTTCAAGTATCTGTGGAAAGGCAACTACAAACTGATCTAAGCTTTGACACACAGATAGTAATGGAACGATTCCACCAATGAAAAAACCACTTGTTTTAGTTCAGTACAATTTTTGCTTCCTAAGATTGGTTAAAAGTCTATGAAACCCAAGGAGAAGACTAGGAAACTGGGGGTTTCTGTTGTTGCCATTGTGAAAAAGGGTTCTTGGATTAAAAAGAACATGAAACTATCAGAGCAAAGCTATTGATTTTTTTTCCTGAGAGAGGTGTCTCTGTTTAGATGTGTAGAATTCTTCTTCAACAAGATAGTCAGCTGGGGCTAGGAGGAAAAGAAATCTTTAAAACTGAACCCACTTGTCATGGGTTAGTTCCTGTCATCCTTCCTCAGGTAAAATTTATGTGGCTTTACGTTTCCCTTCCACAGGCACAATGCTTCCAGTGATGGCCACTTGAGTTGTGCACTCTCTTCCCAACCACCAGAGCTTAGTTTACTTGAAGCCATAATTGTTATCCTTCATTTAAGAAATTAAATCTCCTGAATATCTGGATATTTAGTCCATGGTGAAAATGCTAAATTATAGACTTTGGGGGGAAAAGAGGCAAAAGAGTTGTTGACAAACTATGTGAATTTAACAGTAATAATCACACTCAGCACATCTCATCCAAATATCTAAAACACAAGAATCATCCCGGCTTAATGGATGGGAAAATTGAAACATAGATCAGTTAAGTGACTTGACCAATGTCACACAGCAAGCCAACAGCAGAGTCAGGACCGTAACTGTCTTTTCCCATCTCTATTTTTTTTCCTAGCAAAATTATTACACAAGGTACTTCCTCAAGATATTATTTAGCATGCATTTATAAACCTGCAGCCTTACATTTTCAGATACATTGTTTTACATCATGTTGGACTGATATTTACATACATTGGTAGCCTAAAAATGCATTTCTTCACAAAATATTTACATAATGTACATTCTTTGATTTGCATAGAGCCATACAGAAACATTGGTTTTATTGCTACACAGCACATACTACATCCTTGAATCTGTATTAACTACTACAAGAACAATACATAACAATAAAATACGGACCACCACATAACATGTTTTACACAGATCACTGTAGAGTAGACATGAAATTATTGTGTGAGAAGTAACAGCCAAGGCGGGTGAGGAAATCTCTCTTACTGAGTATCTTTACCAGACCTGAAGAAGAGCTCTGTGTAGTTGGAAAGCTTCTTTCTCTCTTCAGTGGAAGTTGGTCTAGGGAAAGACATTACTTCACCAGCCTTGTCTCTCTAATATCCTGGGACCGAGATGACTATAGCAGTGTTTCTCAACCAGTGGCACGAGTACCCATAGGAGTACTTGAGAAAAGTCTGGGGGGTACGTCAACACAACTGAAATTTGTAGAAAACTGAATTTTTGTTTTACAGCGCTTTATTATTTTTGTACTTTTTACACCCAAAAATTTCATTGCCCGCCTGGCTACGATTATGTTATTTAAATAAATGTGTTGCAATGGTAGAAAAAAATTGTGTGTGCCTGAAAACTGTAGGTACTGTGGGTACTTTTAATTATTTTTTTTTTTTTAAAGGGGTACTTTATAAAAAAAAGGTTGAGAAACACTGGACTATAGCACCACTGCCTACAATAGGGTAAGAGTGTCAGCTGACTTTGTGCCCCATGTACTCCATATTCAGTACTCTTGTTGTATTCAGTAAATGACCCAGGGGAGTGCTCGCAGGAGGAAGCCAGAAGGTTATTTTAAATACTTATTTTAATAAGGAAACCTCTACTACAATGACAACATTTGAAGGCTACTTTAAGCAGACAGCATCTTATTTAGTCACATTTAGAGGTGGGCAAATACACAAGTATTTTCTGTAAACATTCATAAGACAAACAGGATTGAATTTGCTTCACCCGAGTTAGTCTTTTCCTTGTGTTTGCTCACTGCAAATATTCAAGCAATCCTTCCTGCACCCATTAAACCCAACTGTGTCATACCCTTTATTCAGGGGCAGACTGTTATAGCTTATTTCTGTAACACTAAAGTCAATGGGAGCTTTGCCTTTGATTTAATTGGCCGCAGGGTCAGGCCTTGGGCTCTGAGTGCCTCTTGTTTGTGGATTACCAGTCAAATCAGACAGCAATATCATTCTTCCATTTTACTACCTGGTCCCAAGACCACTGAAACCAATGGGAATCTTTTTAAATCAATAAATTGATTACCCACTCAAGGTTTGAACAGCTGTCATACTTCTCCTTTTCCCTACTTCAAAGGGATGGAAACAGGTTAACTGTTTGTCCAATTTATATAGTAAGTGGCAAACCCATCCAGTCCTAATTGCCAGTTTGCTGCTCTAACCAGTAGCCTCAATCTGAAGACAAAGACAATGAGTTACTAAGGTTTAGAGTCAAACCTAGGAAAATAAAAAAATGGTGTGAGGGACAGCGGGCCTCTATAAAAAAGACATGGGTTGAAATCCTATGCTGTTCTGCACAGGCTCTTGTGCCCCCTCAATATCATAGCATCTGAGCCCCTTCTAGCAGTGCATTAAGCAACATAACTGACATCTGTCACATGAGATTCATCTTTTCTCACCCTCTCCCTAGGGGGAGGAGTTGTGTGTGCAATGGAGTTTTTGTTTTGTTAAGGCTTTGTGTTTGTAAACAAAAAACTCACTGTGGTGTGTCCATGTTGGAGACGGGATGGCGGAGAAGTGCATCTTACACTGGGAGAGGAGGATGGTGAGGTTTGTGATGGTACTTCTTTCCTCCAGTGGAGAGGAGGGTGAGTTCATTCTACAGTCTCAAACTGGCCCCCTGGAATGCTCTCTCTGAACAGGCAAGCATTACCCTTATGGTAAAGCTGGGAGCCACTGACTTCAAAAGAGCCAGGATTTCACCCAGGAACTTTATAGAATCCTCCTGCAGTTTATAGAACCCATCTGCAGTGAAGTCTCCAAACAATGGGTGATGTTAATACCGTGCTTTCGCTTTTGATAAAACATGAAATCGCATTTGTGCTATATATAATAGAATAGCATTTGTTCATTCCTCACCCCACAAAGCACCTCACCTGAAAGAACAATGCCTGTTATTAATTTCAGTATATCAAAAAAGCACTACCCTGCTTTACAGAAAGCAGATGGGAGACAGTGGGATTCAAAGCAATTGCCCACACATGCTGATCCAAGAATAGAACAACTCTTGATGTAAAACTCTTTGAGAAGGCTGGGATGGATGAGCCCTCTTTGAGAATGAACTCACAGGGCAATGTCTTTTAGCTGCTGGGTTATAATGCTAGACAGGCACACTACAGACAGAAACAGGCATTTCAGGAATACATACCCTCTCAGACAGTACAGCTCAGCACACAACTAAACGGGTTTACAGTTTGGTTCTAGAAACCTCAGCACCCCTCACTCTACAAATCGTTCCAGCACATAAGTGATGTTCTAAATGGGCCATATCTTGCCATCATTCTACCCCGGGGATTGCCTTTGGAGTCAGCAGGAATTGTATATATGATGTCAGAAAACATAAGGCTGATATATTGTTACCAGCATTGGACTAACTACCCTAGTGCTGGTGGTAATTCAAAGCCTGTGGTCATGCCCAGTACGAATGAATGTGCCATGCCTCCAGAGCACACGCAGGATGAAAGAGGCAATGGTAGCTTGAATCCACCCTTGCATGCTCATTCTGGACTGTCACAAAAGCAAGGGCATGGGGCCCGGTGCAATTAGAGGACATAAGTGCCCTTGGACACTCTGTCCACACTCATCAGACTCTATAGTTCCCCTTCCCCTGCAGCCCTTAAAGCCACAGCCACAGGGTTGTGATAAAACGCAGGTCCTGACAACCCTGTGCCACATAGCAGCAGCCATTACAGCTGTCCCTGCTGCCAGCAGCGACACCCATGCTCCATCCAAGCCCTCCACAGCTGCAGCTGAGCAAGCAGCCAGCTCCCAGGACCCTGCCTGGGGACGAAAGAAGCGCATGCCTTCCTGGTCTGGTGCAGAGA
Source organism: Rafetus swinhoei (assembly GCA_019425775.1). Taxonomy (NCBI): domain Eukaryota; kingdom Metazoa; phylum Chordata; order Testudines; family Trionychidae; genus Rafetus; species Rafetus swinhoei. The sequence goes on from CM033424.1 coordinate 226,890,920, forward strand.
TCCTGGACCTCATTGAGGCCTGGGAAGAGGAGGCAAACCTCCAGGATCTCTGCACCAGCTGCAGGAATGTGGATGTCTACAGCCGGATGGCTGACAGCCTGGGCCACAAGGGCCACGTGCACACCCAGGAGCAGGTGCACACAGCAATCAATGAGCTTAGGCAGGCCTATGCCAAGGCCAGAGAGTGCAGCTCCCACTCTGGGGATGCACCGCAGAGCTGCCCTTATTATGACCAGCTCCACCGCATCATTGTCTTGCCTCCCGCCATCATTGTGGACTCTGGGCTGGAGACACCCATCAGTGTTGAGGAAGAGGGAGGAGGAGAAGCCGGACACAGCCAGCACCATCTTGATGCCCGCCAGCCAGGAGGTCATGCTCACCCTGGGGCTGGTACCCCTCTCCCAGGATGTCTCCCAGGCTCAGAGATGTGGCTGGGATGGGCACCTGCCTCGGGTGCTCCCACTGCCTCTTGTGGGAGGGCCCTTGGCAGCCACAGGGTGGAATAGGGGGAGAAGGCAGGGGGCAGGAGTGGCCATCAGGCAGTCAAGGGCTGCAGTGAAAGCCGTGCACATGGTCCAGCCCTGCTGCAGCAGCTCCTGCCAGGAGTTTCAGTGCAGCTCCAGGTCCGCCTCCAGTCTGCGGTCCTGTCAGTTCAGGGAGCACTGCAGGGCTAGGCAGGCAATGTGTTCCTGCTGCAGGTCTTCCCGGGCTCGCCTTTGCCTGCGGGTCACATGGGGTCGGGAGGCTGGCGCAGGAGATGTGGCTCGCACCCCACTCCCAGCTGGTCCAGCTGTGGAGAACAAAGGGCAGAAGGCCTCAGGTCAGATGAAGGGGATGTGCTCCCAGCAAGGCCACCTGAGGCCTGGATAGTGGGCCTTTTCCTGTAGGGAAATAGATGGCCCAGGGGGAGCCTCACTACCCCCACATCCTGGGGACAAGCAGGTATGGGAACATGCCAGCCAGGCTAGGATCATGCGGGCACGAGGGCGATGGGGCAGCTGGCTTCCCTCCATGCTGCGCACACACCAGGTCCGGCAGTGGTGGCATCCCGCACAGAGAGAGGACTTGTGTCCCTGGCTGCTGGAGGAGAGGGGGGTAGGGTGTTGGGGGGAGGTATGTGTGACTGGCAGACACTGCGTGCCAGGGAGGGTGCTCCTGAGGTCCCCTCCCAGCAGGGTCTCCTGGCAGGGGCTCGGTGTTCTCCACCTCACCGGGTTGTCCCTGGCAGCAGATGCTGTCCCAAGAGCATGGATATGCCTGTGTGCGGCACCTCTCTCTCTCGTGTCCGTCCGTCCGTCCGTCCGTCCGTCCGTCCCCCCCAGCCTCCTTATAGTGATGCGAAGGGTGGTGGTGGGTTGTGGTGGGAGGGTGTCCGACCCCGGTGTCAGGAGTAAGGCAGGCCTCTCCAGACACCCTGTGAGCAAGAGCACAAGGGTCCTCTGTGAGCCCCGCACTGGCGCTCCATGTGCACTCACGTGTACAGGCAAATGTGCAATCTCCAGGCCAAGAAGGCTGAGCGAGGATCATGCAGCAGCCCCTCGCCACCTCCACCCATGTATGTCTAGGGAAAGTAATGGCACAAACCTGATGGGCCTTCCTCCACTCCCAGGTTCTTTCCCCAGTTCCTACCCAGTTACATTTACCCCAATTAAACAAAACCAGTTTATTCTTTCAAAACAAAAAATGTGGTTTATTGTGTCTGCAGAGGAAGGGAAGGGGAGAAGGGAGGCAGGGGAAGGAAGGAAAGGCACACTGGGCCACTGCAGAGGCCCCTTGTGGGGAGGCTCAGGGGAGAGTCTCACAGCTGGCCTTGGCTGAAACTCTCCCCCAGGGCCTCCCAGATGCACATAGACCCCGATGAGCCTGCCGGATGGCAGCCATGCATGGCTGCTTGAAGGCCCTGGTGAGCCACTTGGCCTCTGCCTCCCACCCTGGCAGGAACGTCTTGCCCTTATGTTCACAAAGGTTGTGGAGGACACAGCACACAGCCACCACTTGGGGAGATGTTCCTGTAGCCGAGGCCCAGTCAAGTGAGGATGCAACAGAACCTCCCTTTCAGACGACCAAAGGCACCTTCCGCTACAATGCAGACCCTGCTGAGCCTGCTATTGAAGCATTCCTTGCTTTGGTCAAGTGCCCAGCGTAGGGCTTCATTAGCCAGGGGAGCAGAGGGTAGGCTGCATCCTCTACAATGCACATCGGCATGTCTGCGCCCCGACCCTGATGGTGCGGTTGGGGAAAAAAGTCTCATCTGCAGCTTCTGGAACAGGCTGGAGTTCCTGAAGACACGGGTGTTGTGCGCCTTCCCCGACCACCCAACATTGATGTCCGTGAACTGGCCCGCAGTGGTACACGAGGGCCTGCAGGACCATCAAAAAGTACCCCTTGCAGTTGATTTATTCAGATACCCGGTGGTCGGGGGCACAAATGGGGATATGGGTGCTGTCAATAGCCCCCAACAGATGGGGAAGCACATGGCAGAAAAGCCAGCGATCATGGGGTCCACATCGCCTGGGCTGATGACCCTGCGCAGCAGGATGGTATTGATGGTCCTCACCACCTGTAGAAGGACACAAACAGAGAACCACAGGGTTGCCAGAGCCCTCAAGAGGTCCCCAAGCCCAATGGCCCCCTCCTCGCTACACACTAGGAACAAACCCCTACTTACCCCATGCCCCGGCAGGGCTTTGTGAAGGCGGAACTGATAAACCTCCCAGGGGGGCTTCCACCACCACCAACCACCCCCTTCCCTAGGGTCATACCTGCATGAGCACGGCCCTGACAGTCGATCTCCTCACGCCAAACTGGTTCCCCACAGAGTGGTAGCTTTCTGGTGTGGCAGGCTTCCAGATAGCAATGGAGACCCGCTTCTGGAGGGGGATGGCAGGTCGCATGTGGGTGTCCTGTTGCATGAGGGTTGGGGCAAGCCACTCACACAGCTCCATGAAGGTGTCCTTCTGCATGCACAAATTCTGGAGCCACTGCTGGTCATTCCACCCCTCCAGGACGATCCAGTCCCACCAGTCGGAAGTGGTGATCAGCAGTGTTCCCTCTAAGCTGCGGGGCAGCACAGCTTCACAGGTGATTAATCAGTCCCGCCCACTCAGAGGCTCAGAGCTCCCTGCACAGAGCTGACTGACTGGGCGGGACTGATTAATCATCTGTGAAGCTCTACTGCCCCACAGCTTAGAGGGAACACTGGCATCCAGTCGCCAGCAGTGGCAGGTGCAGGGGAGGGCCAGTGGGGCCGAGCTGCATGAGCAGCGTGTGGAGAGAGGAGAGGAGGTGCCCTGCAATGAGCTGAGGGTCTTCTTCCTGCAGAGCCACGAGGCCAGCCTGCAGAAACTACACTTGGAGGTGCAGCATGAGATGTAAGAGCCAGCAACTGCTCAGAGGCAGCTCCGCCTCCATGGCTGGAATGCTGTGGTGTCTGCAAGACAACCAGGGCACGCAGTGAAAAGGCTTTGCTGTCCCTCGAGGAACGTAGGCAAAGGAAAAGAGCCTGAGACACTACAGTACACAGGAGTCCCTTTAAGCACAACCCTCAGACAGCCTCAGGAAGCAGCTACAGGAAGTGACTGCTGTCCTGATGCCCTGCCTGAAGTGCTTCCGGGTAGCCTTAAATGTGATACAGCATCCAATGAGTGTGGACACTTTATATCAAAATAGTTCAGTGCTATTTCGACCGGCATTTGATGTGTAGATGTGCTATTTCGAAATATGCTATTTGGAAATATACATTTTGAAATAGCTTATTCCAAAATAAACTATCACGGAAGAAATACTCTGAAATAGCTTATTTCAAAATAGCACGTCTACACTACAGGGAAGCCTCAAAATTAGTCCGAGGCAGGCTTCCCTAATGTGGACGTGCTACCTCGATTTAGAGCCCCAGGAGGCACTGGGGAGTAATTACTTTGAATGGCCCTGGGGAGGAGCTATTTCCAAATAGCAGCAGTGGAGCGTCCACACTACTGCTATTCCGAAATAGCTATTTTGGAATAGGCGTTATTTCTCGTGGAATGAGGTTTACAGAAGTTGGAATAAGCCGTCTGTTATTTCAAACTTATTTCAAAATAACAGAATTGCTGTGTAGATGCTCACGTTGTTATTTCTAAATAATGGCCGATATTCCAAAATAACAGTGCTGTGTAGCTGCACCCTTGGAGAGAAGAAAGGATCTGTTTAACTGTAGCCTTAATGGCTGCAGAACAAAAGTGAAATGTGCATATGGAAGACTGAAGAGAAGATGGAAGTGTCTCATGACAAGCATGGAGACTTCTAAGAAATACCTTCTATGTAAGCTACTGGCTATGTTTTGCATAGTATCAGTGAGAGCAAAGGAGAGAGCCTCACCGATGGAGGAGGAGGCAGAAGTGAAACTTTAGTAAAACAGCCAGAGAGAATGACTTAGCAAAATACCTAGGGCCCTTCATTTTCAGTTTTTATTTTATTATATTTTATTTTTCCTGGGAATTTATCTGTGCTTATTATTACAAGAAGAACAGCTGAAATCAGTGCAAAAACTATTAATTTTGGGGGTAAATATTGGGATTTATTTTGGTGCACTGAAGGACAGAGGGAAAAGGTATTCAGTAGATTAGTGTTTTTGGTGAATGGAATTCGGTGTGGTTTGCAGTAGAACTAAAACAGAACTCAAAACAGAATTCCACATCTGAGTTTAAGAAAACAATACTTCTCTAATCCCCAAATAAATCTTTGATTTGAATAAACAGTTTACTCTTGTAGATTTAGAACTACTGGCCTATACATATTTAAATTTAAAAACTGGGCCTCGTATTTAAAACATATATTTAAAACTCACTGTCTTATGTGAAGTCCTTCAGCGTAATATCCAAAAGTTCGGTGTAGTGTAGGCATGCAGTAATCTGTATAAGAAGTCTTTTCCAAAGCCTATTCTCTTATAGTCTTGCATGTAGCCAAATTTCAAAAATATTCTACTTCATCCTTTTCTCTTGTTTTGGGTTGTTCACATTTTAGAGTGTCAAATCTTTAAACTGTTATCTGCTAACAGCTTGAAATGTGCACACGGTAAGCATAAGATTCATCAGCATGTTCACATATGTTAATATGCACACCCACTTCAGAGCTTGTGTGTGTGCCTGTTTCTTTATTGTGTACATCTTCTAGACTAATATATAGCCTTACTTCACATGCTGCTTTGCATATACACACAGACTAATCACAGAATCATAGAACTGGAAGGAACCTTGAGAGGTCATCAACTCCAGTACCCTACACTCATGGCAGGACCAAGCACTGTCTTTAGACCATCCCTAACAGGTGTTTGTCTAACCTGCTCTTAAATATCTTCAGTGATGGAGATTCCACAACCTCTCTAGGCAATTTATTCCTGTGCTTAACCACCCTGATAGTTAGGAAGTTTTTCCTAATGTCTAACCAAACCTCCTTTGCTGCAATTTAAGCCCATTGCTTCTTGTCTCATCAACAGACGTTAAGGAGAATAATTTTCCTCCCTCCTCTTTGTAACAACCTTTTAAATACTTGAAAGCTGCTATCATGTTCCCTCTCAGTCTTCTCTTTTCCAGACTAACCAAATCCATTTTTTTTCAGTCTTCCCTCATAGGTCATATTTTCTAGACCTAGAATCATTTTTGTTGATCTTCTCTAGACTTTTTCCAATTTGTCCACATCTTGCCTGAAACGTGTCACCCCAAATTGTATGTAATATTCTAGCTGAGGCCTCATCAGCAGAGAGTGGAGTGGAGGAATTCATTCTTGAGTCCTGCTTACAATACTTCGGCTAATACATCCCAGAATTATGTTTGCTTTTTTGCAACAGCGTTACACTGTTGACTCATATTTAGCTTGTGGTCCACTATGACCCTGAGATCCCTTTCCACAGTACTTCCTAGACAGTCATTTCCCATTTTGTATGTGTGCAACTGATTTTTCCTTCCTAAGTGAAGTACTTTGCATTTGTCCTTATTGAATTTCATCCCATTTACCTCAAATCATTTCTCCAAGTTGTCTAGATCATTTTGAATTATAATCCTAGCCTCCAAAGCACTTGCAACCCCTTCCAGCTCAGTATCATCCACAAACTTTATAGGCGTACTCTGTATGCCACTATCTAAATTACTGATGAAGATATTGAACAGAACCAGACCCAGAACTGATCTTTGTGGACTCTCCCTCATTATGCTTTCCTGCATGACTGTGAACTGTTGATAACACTACCCTCTGGAAACAGTTATCCAAACAGTTATGCACCCACATTTTTTGTAAAAGCCAAGGTTTTTGGTAAAAAAAATAATGTTAAAGTGAAAATGAAGTGGCTTAAAAATACCCCAAATAGTGAAGGAACCACACAGCAGAGCCTATTGTGCTCTTACTTTGAAATCAGGGTGTGTGATGGAAAATGAATGTAATGTAATCCCTTAAATTAATATGCTCTGTGTTATGCTTTGATTAGGACTGGATATTATTAGGGACAGCTGTACTTCAATAAACTTTTTCAGCCAAGTTGTAAATAAAAATCCTTTATTGATGTAACAAATTACACAGTGCAAAATTAAAACCAGTGGAAATGGGGCAAATCTGTAGATGGGGTCCCAAAAATGTGTAGGGGGTTCCTACCTTTTCTCTTTGCCTGGGGAGTGGAATTCTATGGAAAGGGCCTCTCATTTTTGTACCGGGCGAGTGAGAGTCCCATGTCCTGTGTTCTCAACAGGCTACAGCCAGCCCTTTAGTAACTGATAACACCCCTCTCTATGAGATCACAGCATGTAAGGTTAGGAGAACAGAAGGGTATGAGTAGTTATTGTCCCAAAGCTAGTCTCTGTGCCAACAACAATAAAATGGTTTGGTTTGCTAATTCTGGAATCCCTTTCCCCTCTGCTTGTCCTAGTCGGGGAAGGGGAGAGGTGCTTGGAAATGATCCCTGTACCATTGATGGGTGGGCATGGGAAGGGGGTCCCTACGGAGCAGGTTAGTAATGTCATGGCTGTCCCGACTTTTCTGGCAAAAGGGGGCATTTGTCGCATTTCCTCTTGCCAACTTGACCAGTTAGCAAGAGCAAAGAGGACCAATACTGATGTGTGTCAAAAAGTGGGGTGCAGAGAAACGTGCAAAGGGGCAGCGCTCAAGCAAGCAGAGACTCCAGCCCCAGCCTTGTGAGGCGGAAGGGGGCAGGCAGGGCTGAAGCAAGCAGTGGCTCAGGCCAACTCTATGCAGGGAGGGATGCTCAGGCCAGCCTCATGCTGGAAGCTGGGGGGAGGGCTTGGGCTAGCTTCATGTGGCATCTGGTTTTCCCTTTGGGAAATACATATGCTCTTCTCCTGTTAACTTCATATCTCTTCATTGACTTTGGATACAAATGGGCATCCATCATGTTAGCTTATAATACATATTGTACATCCCAAACAAGAGAGGCCTGGTTCTTACCTTCTCTCTGTGGGGAACTGAACTGGTCAAAAGTGTGTCATCTTTGGGTGCCCTGCCTTTAACTTATATGTGTAAAAGCATAATTTTCTAGTGCACACATCAGTCCTTGCACAGTACATGTACATACATTTCACATTTACACTGATGGCCAGTGTAACACTGGTTTTCCTTTGAGCCCTCACTTGACATTCTTTGGTGAACCAGAATGCTCATGACAGAATGAGGAAACTGTATAACCCCTCAGGCCCCCAAGTTCTTGGGTTGCACTCCCGAGAGTCAAAGTAAGAAAAGATGCTGCTTGAGAACTCAAAGTTTGATTGAAGGATATTTGATTTGTATATTTTGCTGTGATATTCACAATTTATATTTCAATGGTTATAAATCTTTAACTTTTTGAATCTCAATATCTTTCATTAAATAATAATTGTCTGGTTCCCCCATTGTCTGACAATTTACTCTGATTAAAATATTTGAAATGCTTATAATTAACACTGACATCTGTCCAAAATGATTAAAAATAACAATCAGATTCTAACAAGCCTACTTATAATTGCTGTGCACTATGAAATGCCACTGTGGCCACATCTAGGCAGTTTACCTCATCGACATTGCATGTTTGAACATTTCAGGGTAGTTAAAAGCTCAGAACACAGATCAAACTAAGCTGCATAGTATGTTTTCTATTCCTATGGCTCTTGTTGATACAATAAAAAAGTCTGCCATGCAATGTGACTGGTTTGCTAACCCTGCTGTGCCACCCTCCTAAGAGCCAGTGGTGGGGGGAATTGTCATAGTCGAATGGAAGGGAGATGAAACCTCAAGCAGCATGGAAAGAGAAGTGGTTGCCTGTACACTTGGTCCATTGTCATTAGATATAATATTTCAGGGAAATAAACTTCTCCAAGTTTCACTTTTCTGTCAAGATCCCATTTTGGGCTCATTGTGTGTAGGCAGGTGGTGGGGGTGGATAACAAGCAGCAAATTAATGGCACTATACAGGGACAGACATTTCAGCTTGTTCACATAGTGATATATGTTCAACACAGTGCGGTGCCCAGCCAGTATCTGGAACACAGTTGTTTAAATTCACCCCCACCCTCAACCTAGAGTCAGTATCTGGACAATTTAATATCCAGATACTGACTGTAGGTTGAGGGTGGGGATGAAAGGAGGTTTAGGTTGGACGTTAGTAAAAACTTCCTAACTGTTAGGATTGCTAAATACTGGAATAAATTGCATCTCTGGAGATATTTAAGAGAAGGTTGGACAGACATCTATCAAGGATAGTCTAGACAGTGCTGGGTCCTGCTGTGAGGCAAGGGGACTGGACTCAATGACCTCTTGAGGTCCCTTCCAGTTCTAGTATTCTATGATTCTATGATTATACTGTATTGCACAAAGGACGCCCTAGCTGAGGCTCTCTCTGTAGCACTGGCTCATTACATGTGTCCTGGGGGGCCATCATAGGTGCTGTCTCTGCCTGAGTCTGAGGCTCTGGGCTGGGCATGCTGAAGGGGGACATTCTCTTTGCTTGGGTTTGTGGTTAGATTGGAACCTTCCAGGCTGTCCACAAAGATAGCAAGGGTCCTTGGTAGCCACCTGGCAAAAACCCAGTTTAGCTCCTTATAGTGTAACACCAGCAGACCCTGGTCATGGGCAGGTGGAATTGAAACTGGGACCTCTGAAGCTATATACACAAATCTCACCTGCATGAACTAAAAGCCACAAGTCCCTTAGCTAAGGCCATGGAGCAGATTTGTTAATCTCTGAGGCTGTGTCTACACTGCAGGGGTTTTCCGGATAGTATCCCGGAAAATCCCGGCCGCATCCAGGGAACGCGTTTGCTCTTCTGCTTTTTTTCGCAGAAGAGCAAATGCACTCTTTCAGGGAACTCTGTATTCCTTGTTTCACAAGGAATAAGGGCTCCTCCGAAAGGGGAGGCTTTTCTGCCATTTGGCCCCTTCTAGATGGGGCCAAATGGCAGAAAAGCCTCTTCCGGAAAAACAATCGGAAAAATCCCAATAGTGTAGACCTAGCCTGAGTGGTCTCGGTACCACCAGATGGGACAATAGCATGTATGTGTACTGGAGTGTTACTGGAGGTTTGGGTTTTGTCCCGTATATTCTTATAATTTGGCTGGAGTGCCTTGGCTTTGGCATAGCACAGGGTCATATCCTAGGAATTCCCCTTTTCCCACATCTGTTTTGTTAGCCACTTGTAGACTTTGGCATTCCAGGGATTCCTGTTACACTGGGATTGGACATGTCTTTCTCCTCAGAAGCCAGGGAAATCCAGGAACTCTGAATAGAAACATGCTAAAGCATGGAGCATAGCAACTGCAATGGATTCCAGCTGAGTACACCTGGGATGCGCCTGCATTTAAGGGGAGTCAGTACCATTCAGCTAAGATGACCCCAGAGCAATGGAGGTCACACAAGTACAGAGACAGACAAATCCAGGGTCAAGCAATGCAATGTGGGATAGCAGCCGGTCGACTTCCTGAAGTGATATAAAAGTGTCAGAGGGATAGCCATGTTAGACTGTAACTTAAAATTTAAAAACAAAACAAAACAAAACAAAAAGAGTGGTCCTGTAGCATCTTAGAGATTAACAATACTATATCATGAGCTTTTGTGGGCACAACAGTGATATAGTTATGTAAGCAGGGTTTGTATCAATGCTTCCATTACAGCCAGCTGGAATGGGAAGGAAATCCTAGGTGTGGTTATGAAAATACAGTTCACTCAGTTTGCTTAGGCCTGCTAGATATTCAACTGTTAGAAGGTGTTTTGCCCATTGTAACCAATTTGGCTGTTGTGGGGTCACAAACTGTGTTAATACTAAATGCGGGAAATGTAAGATATGATCACCAATGCTTGCAGTTATTGGGGAAATGCAGAAAACTCAGACTGTGTTTAACTCAGTTCAAAGGGCTAAACATTGGAAGGGAGAAAAGTTTAAATATTTGAAAGTAAAATGATCATAAAAAAAACCTGCTGCTGGGAGTTACTGAAAGAGCAAGTGTTAGTGGCAGGTGGTGCCTTGCTATGGACCCACACCTGCTCCAGTGGTATAAAACACCACTTACTGCTAGGGAAGCAAGATCAGACCTTCTCTCTGTCTGTCTTCTTCTCCTGCAGGCCCATCACTGTACGTATGCTGAGATATTAGATTAGCAAGCAACACCTTCTCTTGGCTGCTCTCACAGCACAGCTCCAAGTATGGGACCCAGTTCTACAGTCCTCATCCAGGCAAAACTCCATTATACGCCATGGGAGTTTGCCTGGCTAGGAACTACAGGATTGGTCCCTAGGCATGATGTACCAAGAAGAGGAGGGAACTCAGCCCAGAGATTTTGAAGTTTCTGTGCTATTCTATAGACCATCACAACATTGCTTTTGGCAGCATGAATCTGTAATACCCAGCCATGAATATTGCAAACTCTTAGCATTAGCTCCAGGCTAGGTAAGAAAAATAATCAGATCTCCAAGGCTACGTCTACACTGCGCTGTTTTGCGCAAAAAATATGCAAATGAGGTGAAGTGTGGAATATCGCCACGCCTAATTGTAGCCAGACATGAACCCCATCTTGTTTCCCCCCCCCGGGGAGCGGGAGAAAGGCAGTCAGCCTTTGATGCCCTGGGAGCGCAGGTGTGCTGCCTGTCCCTGACTCTGCCGTGGGCAGAAACCGGACAGTGGGTGGGCTGGCTGACGACCCGGGGCCTCCCATCGCCCTGATGGCTGGTGCCAGTGATTGACGCGCCTGCACTGTCCCAGGAGAGGGGTCTTCGCCCGTCGCATGCTAGAGGTGACCATTGTCTGCATTTTCCCAGGTGTGAATTGTGCTTTGCACCCTTCGTGGGAAGCTTGGCGTTCAAGGCCATTTTTCCTGGTTGGCCGCTTGAGACCAGGAGGGGGCCTGCGTGACCCAGGGGGTATGGGGAGGGGTTTGGTGGCCCACCCCATTTGAGCTCCAATCATCTACACCTGCTGGCAGGTATTGATTGTCTCCCGAGGTCTGTGGGACGCCCAACCTCGCCCTACTTCTTCCCGAGGGATTGAGAGAAAGACGCTGGCCACGCCAAGTCTGGAACGCAGGGGCGAGAATATATACCTGCTAGGTGTCTATTTTGCATGCATTTAATAAGAGCTCAGAGAACCAAAAGGGTTTCATGGTACCTGTAAGTGACTTTTGTTTTAAGTGTAATTTCTGTCCTGTCCTTTTGTAGTGGCTGTGTTATCTGTAACACAGCAGTAGCATTTAATAGCTAAGTTTACCCTGTAACAATAAAATAGTAACTGTTTAAGCTTTAACCTGACTCCTTCAGTTGCTGTAACAGAACCAAGCACAATTTAAAAGAATTCCAGCCGGTCATAAGGGACAGATCCGTTGGGGCGCCCGTCAACCTCTTCCAGGTTGCCCGCTGCTAAGGACCCCGGTCCTGGCAGTTGAAGTCTCGGTGTATAAGCTCTCCTGTAAACGTGTTGGGGCGCCCGTCAACCTCCTCCAGGTTGCCCACTGCTAAGGACCCGGTCCTGGCAGTTGAAGTCTCGGGTGTATAATACACACACACACACCTCTCACTGCCCTGACCATCAGCTGACACTAATTTGCATAATTAATGAGCAGCCGCTTTTTGCACAAGAGGCTTTTGCGCAAAAATGAGCGATCTACATGGCTCCTTTTTGCGCAAAACCCCCCTCTTGCGCAAGGGCCGTTCTTCCGCATTTTTTTCAGGAAGAACGGCTCTTGTGCAAGAGGGGGGTTTGCTCAAAAAGGAGCTGTGTAGATGGCTCCTTTTTGTGCAAAAAGCGGCTGCTCATTAATTATGCAAATGAGGCATGGTGATATTTATTTTTTATTTATTTTATTTATTTAAATATTTTTAACCCCGCCTTTCTATTTAAAATATTCAAGGTGGTTTACAAGAACAAACAAACACACAAAAAAACCAAATATTCCACTCTTTACCTCATTTGCATATTTCTTGTGCAAAACAGCGCAGTGTAGATGTAGCCAAAGTGTTTTATGTAGGAGTCAGTACCATTACCCCCATTTTACCAATGGGAAAACTGAGGCACTGAAGTGAATTATCCAAGGTCACCCAATAGGCCAGTGGCAGAACTGGGACTAGAGCCCAGAGGCCTGAGTATCAGTCTAGTGTTCTAGCCATTAGGTCACGCTGCCTCTCTGTGCCTTCAGAAATCTCCACAGGATATGGAATAAGAGCAGCGCAAAGTGAAGCTGCTGCTCAGTTCCAGCTCTGAATCCATGTGGACTCATGACACCACAGACTTCATGCAAAGGACCTGCTTGTGATATCCAGGTACAGAATGAGTGTGCTGTGGAGTCTGGGTTTCCCTCCCACACACATATTTTGGAGCCCAATGCCTATGGAACTTTGATTCCTCTCTAGTCAAATAAACACAGGGTAAAGCAACGGACAGGTGAGAGAGAATTACTGTGGGAAGGCCAAGATTGGTCTCATGCACTAAGTATAAAGTGTTGATTGAGGATTACTGTCCTTTGAACAGGAAATACCAACCCTGTGGGATCTACTCACTTCCATTACGGGAAGTTCCTTTGCCATTTCTAGGGATTTTATTGTCAGCTGGACAATCTTGCCCTTGTTGCTGACTCCTGCTGTAAGAGTGGATCAGCACAGATGGTAAACATATTGATATGCTGACACAGCTAGAGCCAAATGTAAGGTCTAAGGCAGCAGGGCCGGCCCACAACATTTTGGAACCTGAGGCGGGGAGCTCAAATGTCTCCCCCATGCCGCCTTTTTTCCTGCCTGCCTGTTATGTCTCTTGTGCCCTCCTTCCTCCAGCACAGCACTCCACTATCTCTGTGCATCTAGAGCAGAGAGAATACATATGCACCAGCAGCAGACACAATTTTCTACACTCTGGGTCTTAGTGGCGCCCCCCCACAATCTGGCACCTGAGATGGCCGCCTCAGTTCGCCTCATGGTAAGGCCAACCCTGTAAGGCAGTGTGGCACAGTAATGTGAACCACTGTACCTGAGTGTTTGTCTTCACTTGCAAGTTACGGCACTGAAACTCTCTCACCCAGGGATGTGAAAAATCACATGCACATCCAGTGCGCTACCTGCCAACTGCGGATGGTCTCCCACCGCTGGGAGCTACCCTCCTCGTGGAGGTGTTTTTTCTACAGCACTGGGAGAGTGCTCTGTGAGCACTGGAGCCACAACTACACGGCTTTGATGCTGAGAACATAGACAAAGCCTCAGCATTTTGCCCTGGTAAGGTCTAAAGTGTCATTGTCGTGTTTGCTTCATGAACCAGCTGCTGGAGGTAGGTGTTTATCACTGGGGTCCTTGTTCCAGATGGGAGGGCTCTTTGAGGCCTTCTTGCTAACATAATGTATGTTCAGAACATCTGTAAAGAGGTTTGTGTAAACTCTCCATAGACAGTCCTGCTCATGTATATTCCAGAGTGTACTGCTGTATATTGTACTGCCATTTCCTGCACTTCACTAATGGACTTTTCATATAAATTTTATCTTAGGGTAGATTAGAAACAGCATTTCTGCTACCCTCGCTCGAGTGCAAGAAACACTAGTTTTCTTGTTGCAGTCTCTAACAAGCAGAGCTTCAGCAACTCTCAACTGAGATGTTTAAAGTCAGGGACCCATCTGAATTTGTGTTAGGTGCTGTAAGCATGTAGGTGGGTGTGGGTCCCCCTCGCTGTCAGTCTCTGGGGAAGGTCACACCTCTTTGCTGTCACACCCTTGAAATAACAGTCTAAAACAGGAGGAAGTTAGCAGTCGCTAGGGCTCAAAGCCTCCAGCGGGGTAAAGCAGTGACTAGTCCAGGGGCTGGGCTGTCAGGCAGAACAGAGCATGAGTACTCCAACGCTCCAACTCTCAGCCAGGGGTTATAATTTAGGGGCCCAGGCAGGGATGAGCATCAAGCAGTCTAGTGTCCCGGTTTGGCAGATAGGCCAGGAGGCTTGTGTTTGTCTGCTAAGGTGGGGAGGCTGCTGTCCCAGGGGTGGGGTGATGGGGGGCCAGGCCCACCAATTCCATTGCATCCAAGTCCAGGGCTCTAACAGTGGCACAATGGTTCCCCACTGGGTCAGCAGGTATCCAACCACAACATGCTGGCCTAGAGTCAGCCAGCAATGTAGCCAGACAGGACTTGGCTGCCCTTGGGCTTCTTCCTCACCTCGGGGGTAAACCTGAAATCCAGGGTCATCTTTGTTTCCCTGGGGCATGTTACCAGTGACAATTCCAGCAGAGCCTCAGTGTTGGGCATGTTTGGTGGCAGTTCTCATAGCTTGGATGCATCCTCAGGACAACAGAAGTCTTCCTTGGGCTCAGGCTTTAGTAGCGTGCTGTAAGCACCAGTTTCCCTCTGTGGCCTGCCTTTTATACTTCTTGTTCCAGTTTCCCTCTGTGGCCTGCCTTTTATACTTCTTGTTCCTGTCCTTCCCTTCCACTTCCAATGTGGTGTCCAAAGCCTTCCTGATTCTACCCACCAGAGGGTGTCTGTCTGGTCCTCCCTCCCTGCAAGCCTCTGAGGGAGGCCACCCCCCTTTGTAACAGGCATCAAAATAATAAAGTATCTCCTTATTTTCATAGGGGCTGCACCCTTTACCTTCATGGAAATAAATGGACAGCCCATCCCCTCTGTAAATTAAGACAATTATTTATAAATAAAGATTTGAATCCCTCATTCTTCAGCTAACAATGCATGGGCTGTCCTTGACTTCAGTGAGGCTGCACATGGGGCTAGCAGTCAGCTTGTTTATCATCAGTCGCAGAACCAGGCCTTCAAGTTTGCAGATGTTGCTCATTCTTTCTAGCATACTCCACCGTAGTCCAAGATTTAACATAACTGTGTTAGCTAGAGCTAGGGAAAGAGTAGCTTAGAAACTTAATTTCAATTTGCCATTTTCAGGCTGCTCCTTTGCACTGCATTTATTATGTAACATTTATTTTGCAATAATACATGGAGAGGCATCAGGCAAATTAGGGATCCTCATGCACTATGCAGCTAATAAACACCTACTATCAACACAGGCGTTTGTCTTGTTTTTCTCTATACTTGGCATTTAAAGCATCTTTTAAAAAGTTTTATCACCCACACACCATCTTAATGGATCTGACTATATCTAAACAAATATGGTGAGATGCCTCCCAAACTTTTAAACAATATATCCCGTCTGCTTCTTTTTTGCATAACAACCCTGTCAGATTCAGGGTATAAGTCAACCTCTAATTATCTACCCTGATAATACCGTCATGGGCCCTAACCACATCAGCCACACCATCAGGGGCTCGTTCGCCTGTACATCTACAGTAAAACTCCATTGGTCCGGCATCTGATGGTCCGGCACTCCTGATGGTCCGGCACCATCAGGAACCCGGAAGTGCTCCGGGCAGCCGGACCATTGGAACTGCTCTGCCCCCGGCTTCCCTGATTCAGCCGCTGCTGAAACTGACCAGTGGCTGAATCGGGAAGCCGGGGGCAGAGCAGCTGGAGTGCTGCCAGTAGGTCCCGTAGCGCCGCCCCTCGGCGCTGCGGGACCAACCCGGAAGCACCCCAGCTGTCTCCGATTCAGCCACTGCTGAAACTGACCAGCGGCTGACTCCGGGAAGCCCGAGGCAGAGCTGCTCTGCCCCGGGCTTCCTGGAATCAGCCGCTGATCAGTTTCAGCAGCAGCTGACTTGGGGACACCTGGGGCAGAGCAGCTGGGGTGCTGCCGGGTTAGTCCAGTAGCGCCACCCCTTGGGACTGCAGGACCAACCCGGCAGCACCTCAGCTGCTCTGTCGCAGGCGTCCCCGATTCAGCTGCTGCTGAAACTGACCAGCAGCGGCTGAATCAGGACGCCTGGGGCAGAGCCGGACTATCGGAAGGGGGGGCTATGAGGGGTCTGGGGTGGCATCCGCCCCCACACCACCCTAGACCCTTCATAGCCCCCCCTTCCGATAGTCCAGCATATCTGATAATCCAGCACCCCCTGGGTCCTAAAGGTGCCAGATTATCGGAAGTTTACTGTACTAATATGATATATGCAATGTGCCAGCAATGCCCTTCTGCCATGTACATTGGCCAAACCGGACTGTCTCTATACAAAAGAATAAATGAACACAAATCAGTCATCAGGAACAGTAATATTCAAAAACCAGTAGGAGAGCACTTCAACCTCCTTGGACACTTAGTAACAGACTTGAAAGTTGCCTTGCTTGAGCAAAAAAACTTCAAAAACACACTGCAGTGTGAAACTGCAGAGCTGGAATTCATATGCAAATTTGACACCATCACACTGGATCTGAATAGGGATTGGGAATGGCTCTCTCACTACACAAATAATTTTCACCTTTGGTATTCTCACCTTATCAGCTATTGCAAATGGGCCACATCCACCTTGACTGAATTAGTCTCATTAGCACTGGTCCTCCGCATAGCCATGTAACCCTCCTATCTTTGTATGTACCTATCCTGATAAACTGAAGCTTTCATTTCACGCATCTGAAGATGCCCCAGAACTGCTTGCTGTGAAGTGCTTCATCTAAAGCTGAATGGACAGAGATGGGATACTGGGTTGGAGGAATCACTGGTCCCATTCAGTAGGGAAATTCCTATGTTTCATAATCACTTTGGGAGCAGATCCGCAAAGCTACTTAGGTGCGTAACTCCCATTGATTGGTTAAGTATCTAAATACCTTTTGAGGATCCGGGACTTGTTTGCTTTCTGACTATTTCACTTTTTTTTTTTCCTTCTTTCTCTGGAAAAAACCCTCCTGACATGCACTGACATGACATCCTCTCTGCCAAAGGAAAAATGCAAGATAATGTTCTGGTAGCCCAGCTAGTTCCTCCTCCTTTGTTCCCACTTCTCACCTTTCATTTTTAGAACAAATCTTTGTTTCCCCATTTATACACTATCTATTGTATAAATGTGATCAGGCTCATCCATTTCCTTGCACAAATCGGAGCGTGGAAGTGAACACATTAAAAGAAAATAGTGTTCTGTGCTGTACTGCCAGTGTTTAATTTGGAGCTGACAGATATTCGCATCAAAGCCTGCACATTGTAATTAGCAGCACATTTTAAAAATGGAAAATGGTCTCCAGCCTGGGAGCACTATGGACCTACTCTCCAGGGTTAGCACTTGCAATGGACAAAATGCTGCTGTGAGAAATAGCATTTTATCCCATGCAAACGTGAAGTGGTCAGGCTAAAGCAAAAGGAAATGGTTAGAGAAAAAAGCACAAGATTCTGTACTGTGAAATGTCACGGATAGGACTTCCTTGATTTACAGAGATAAAGCACACACATAAAGAAACTAGCAAAACCCCTCATGTCTTCTGGAGCTAGATGTTGAGACTAGGGATGTTACAGTTTAACTGGTTAATGGTATCGGTTAAACTCAGCTGGCTCCTGGGGAGGTGGCTTTGCTGTGGCAGGGAAATAAATCCTTCTCCTGGGAGACAGGCAAGCAACAGCTGGCAGCCGCTCTCTCGGAGAGGCTAAGCTTTATACTGCAGAGCCTGCAGTGTGGATAGCCATGTGACCGCTGAGATTTTTAAGGGTTACCGTATTAAACTATTTTTAACATCCCTAGTTCAGAGACTAACCTTTACTTAATGGAAAGTGGCATCATCAAAGTAGCACTCAGGGCAAAACAACAACAATATAGACATTGGAATGAAAGAATGTATTTACAACAGCCTTCTCGGCTCATGTTCCATGTGTTTCATATAGCTTATAACAACCCTGAACATTTCTTAAACTGAAATGGATATGGGGGCTTTTGCAACACTTCAGCACTCCTGCGCCATATTTCTCAACAGGATATTAACGTCAAGGGATGTAGGGTATATACACAAATAGAGTGACTAGAATGGGAAGAATAAACAATCCTTCAGAAGTAGATAACAGATTGCATGTATTAGTCTTTCATCTCTAGGCACCTGCATCCAAATCTTGTATTAATTCCTCAGTGGAAAATTAGTTTGGTGGCCTCTCAGTTCCTAGCAACTATTGTTTTTTCTTTTATAGATGCTTGACACACTTGACACTCAGCACAATGCATCTTAAGAATCACAGGGGCCATGCAGGTCAGGTGCACTGTCAGCATCTAAGTCACCTGCTTCTAAGGTAATATTGTCTGAGGTAGGAATGCTTGCATCACTTAACATTTGGGCCAGAACTTCAAATGCTCTAACTCATTGTATCTCCTTTGAAATCATCAGAGATTCACAAATTGACATCAGCTGAGGATATAAGTCTTGAGTTGCATTATTAGAGCTAACCTGTACAACTCATACTCATGTCAATGAGCCCTTTCTCACCTAAGTATTCCACTGCTTTCCATGAAACATAAATGCATACCCATGTGAGTAATGGCGAGAGAATCTGGTTAATGAAGGATTATGAAAAATATTCCTTCATAGGGTACTTTGCTGTTGCTGTTGACTTGATGTGGAAGGTGCTCAGACTATGCTGTCAGGTGGCAGTGTAAAACAATAGATTAGGTTAGGTTAGGTTAGGTTAGCCTCTATGCTACTCAAAGAAAAATGCTGGGGTTTTTTGCAGGTAAAGTGAATGAAATTAATACAATACATTCCCAAGGAAAAGTGCACAAGGTTATCACATACATCTGCTGGTAGTAACAGATGATGGCAGTAATTGTTGTTTAGGATGGATGCACAGTTTTAATCTTCCCAAGGGCAAAGTATGGAGAGGTTTTCTGTAATGCTACATGTTGACACATTAGAAAAAAACAATCATATATTTCCTGCCTGTAACAAGGTGTGATTCTCAGGACTTGGCTGTAGGTGACCCTACACTAGAAAAGAAGAAAGGTGGTGGTGGGGGGTTTTTTTTGTTTTTTTTTTTAAAAGAACCTGCAAGAAGCAAAATCAGATGAAACCTCAGGAATGATATTTGATGTTTGTATCTACAACGAGGTGACATTTGTATGGGCTTATCATGGAAGTGGAAGCAAATTTTGCCTTAAATGTTCAATGTAGCATGCATTCTGTCTAGGTACTTATATGGTCCTTGTGACGACAGTATTTGAGTAACTCATAATATTTAATCATGGATTTTATCCTTGCAATTCCTTGTGAGATAGGAAAATACAGGCAGGAAATCAGTGAACCCAATAAATGACTGGCCCAAAGTCACACAAAATGAATGAGTTAAGTATTCAACTCACATCTCCTGAATCTCAGGTCTGGACCCTGTCCCTCTAGTTCAGTGGTCTCTAACCTTCTTACGCCAAAAATCACTTTTTGAATTTAAGGGTAACCCAGGATCTACCTCGCCCTTTCCACCTCGCCCTTTCCCCCACACCTTTCACAAAGCCCTGCCTAGTCCATCCCCCCCTCTCTCACTTTCATCTGGATGAAGGGGTTGGGGTGCTGGAGGAGGTGAGGGTTGCAGGCTCTAAGAAGGAATTTGGCTGCAGGATGAGGCTCCAGACTTAGGCAGAGTTTTGGAGTGCAGAAGGGAAGAGTTCATGCTCGGGGAGGGAGTTTGCTCCAGCCTGGAGCCCCCTCCTGCATCCAAACTCTTACCCAGAGCCTACACCCCTTACTCCCTCCTGTACCCCTATATCAGAATAAAAATGATAAAAGACTGTGCAGAAACACACAGTAAAATAACAAAAAAAGCTATCATAAACTCATTGCAAATCAACTGCAGAAGTCTAGAGATTTGTACCACAACAATCTAGGACAAAGAATCATCAAAAGAGCAGCTGTGTAATGTATGATATGAAAATCAAAAGGCACAACAACATTCACTATGCCTGAACAGCATTCGCACACCCTCCTCTCTCTTTCTCTCTCTCTGGGTAGTCTGGAGGCTTCTTTAAGAGAAAAAAGAATGAACGACCAAGGCAAAAGATGCCATCAACCGATGAGTTTTCTTCAGGTGAAAAGAGAATGTAGCTCACCCCGGAGCAACTTCTCGGTAATTTACCTTTAGCATTACCAATATCCCACTGATGAGTCCATCTGTCTCAAAGCCAGCATCATATCCAATTTTGTGAACAGCTGTTTGTCAAAACCTATCCTAGGTCATGTGAACAGAGAGACCTGCCTTTTTATTGTCCTTATCAGCTAACTATTATTGCCACTTTGCTGACTGCTAAGCTGAGTTAGTGATAAATGAATCCCTCCTCTGCTCTCAGCTTGTCCCTAGAAAGAATGAATCCCCTGCAGCAGACCAATCTGTTAAGACCTAATGGCAGCAGCACCGGGCACAAAAACATTTCAGAGGCAGTAAAGGTATAATAGTCACAGAAGTTCATAAAATCTGAGAAGCTATTTTCTCATAGTCTCTCTCAACATGTTGCCCTAGAGGAGCCATAGAATTTATCTTAATTGTTTAGAGGGGAGCAGAGTTTCCACATGCTTTGCAAATATTTCCCTTTTGTGCAGATATTGCACCTTGTTGTCCTTGGCAGAAGGAATAATTGCCTCCAAAGTAATGGGATTTCACTGTTAGCATGGGCATGATACCAGTTTTTGTGATCAGTCTGGGTTTGATTTGGGTTTTGCTTTTCTATTAGTTTTGGATGAACTGTTTTTGCATTACCTGTTGAAACACAGCTGAGTGATCTTATCGCTTTGGGTTCCTTGAATAGTGGTAATGGTATTGTTGATATGCACAGTATGAGTTTGCCATATTTATTGCAATGTAAAGTATTTATTTCTAAGTGACTGTTTATTAAAATTAGACAGATGATCTGCCTAATATTTGATCCTGTAGGTGGTCAGCAAGGATAGCATCTCAAATGCTAGTGAATTTACTTTCACAGCATCTCTATGTTGTCCCATTCAATCACATCATATAATGGCGGACAGCAAAGCAGTAACAAGTTTTTAAAGTGCTACAGACAAACAGTAGAAGTCTGAATAATAAGATAGGTGAACTAGAGTGCCTCATATTGAATGAGAATATTGATATAACAAGCATCACAGAAACTTGGTGGAATGAGGATAATCAATGGGACACAGTAATACCAGGATACAAAATATATTGGAGGGACAGAATAGGTCGTGCTGGCGGGGGAGTGGCACTATATGTGAAAGAAAGCATAGAATCAAAAATGGATGAACCAAACTGTTGCATACAAACTTTATGGATAGCAATTCCATGCTCTAATAATATGAATATAGCAGTAGGGCTATATTACTGACCACCTAACCAGGATAGTGATAGTGACTATGAAATGCTAAGTAAGATTAGAGGGGCTATCAAAATTAAAAAATCAGTAATAGTGGGGGATTTCAACTATCCCCATACTGACTGGGTACATATCACCTCAGGATGGGATGCAGAGGTAAAACTTCTTGACACCTTAAATGACTAGTTCTCAGAAAACTAAATGACTGGGCAACAAAATGACAGATAAATGTTAATACTAATAAATGCAAAGTAATGCATATTGGAAAAATAATCCCCACTATATGTATAAAACAATGGGGACTAATTTAGCTGTCACTGCTCAAGAGAGATCGTGGATTTATTGTGGATAGTTCTCTGAAAACATCCAATGTGCAGCAGCAATCAAAAAACAAACAGACAATGTTAGGAATCATTCAAAAGGGGATAGAGAACAAGACAGAGAACATCTTATTACCTAATATAAATCCATGATATGCCCACATCTTGAATAGAGTGCAGATATGGTCACCTTATCTCAAAAAAGATATTGTAGCATTGGAAAAAGTTCAGAAAAGGGCAACAAATCGATCAGGGGTTTGGAATGGCTGCCATATGAAGAGAGAATAAAAAGACTGGAACTTTTCAGCTTAGAAAAGAGGAGACCAAGGGGGTATACGATAGAGGTCTATCAAATCATGACTGGTGTGGAAAAAGCAAATAAGGAAAAGTTATTTACTTGTTCCCATAACATAAGGACTAGGGGTCACCAAATGAAATGAGTAAGTAGCATGTTTAAAACAAACAAAGAGTAGTATTTGTCCATATAATGCACAATCTGTGGAACTCCTTGCCAGAGGATGTTGTGAAGGCCAAGACTGTAATAGGGTTCAAAAAAGAACTAGCTCAATTCATGGAAGATAGGTCCATCAATGGCTATTAGCTATATGGGCAGGAATGGTGTCCCTATCCTCTGTCAGAAGCTGGGAATGGATGACTGGGGATGGATCACTTGATTCCCTGTTCTGTTCATTCCCTCTGGGACACCTGGCATTGGCCACTATCAGAAGACAGGACACTGGGCTAGATGGACCTTTGGTCTGACCCAGTATGGCCGTTCTTCTGGTTTTATGTTCAGAAAGCCTCATCTGCATGGGACAGATGGGAAAGTCAGGCACATACACAATAAGTGCCAAATTCATAAAGGTACGTAGGCCTAATTGCCTCGTTAGGTGCCTGTGCCCAATATTCAGAAGACACTGACATTCTCCCAACCATTGCTCTGTTGATGCTTAACCCAAGAGGTACCTAAGTTTCCACAGCTGGGAGTTTGTAAAGCTGCCTAAGTCCTGATGCTGCCCATGGCTAATGAGCTGCTTGGCACCCTAGCACAAGCCAAAGAACCAGTAACCCCAAAACAAATTAGGCATTTCTCCTCCTATCTCATCTGCAGGGCCTGATCCCATAATCATGCTCTGAGCATACTTGCGGGATTGGCCTCCACTAGTGAGCACACCTAAGACCAGATCAGTCTCCACAGCTGGAGAGCCAAATGTATCCCTTGTTTGCAAAATGTACATGAATCAGTTTGTACACAAACTGTACACAAGAAACTCCTTCTGAGCCCTCAAGCAGCAGCCTCCCTTGATGCAGTTTCTCTCTAGCCTCACATAAACCTAAAAGCTTAACAAGACTGTTCCCTCTTCCCAGTTGCTTAGTTTTACACCTCTGACTCAACGATCCTGCTCTGGGCTCTATGGCCTTCAGAAAGGTGAGTCTAAGCATCAACTCTCTGTCCTTGCTGCTGCTTTGCAATTCAAAGAAATCTCCGAGATTAATTGAGGTATCCCATAATCTACACAATTTTATCATCCATGACCCCATCAGGCAAGCCATTGGCACCTTTACTCCAAGCACTAGAAAATGCACTGCAGGGATCAGCCCTGCACTGGCAGGGGGCTGTACTAGCTGACCCATTCGCCTTTTTTCCATCTCTAGTTTTTATTAAAAGCTCCAATCCTCTGAATCAAGGCCAGCCAAAAATAAGAGACCTTTGACATATGTCATGGGTTGGTTATTAGCAAGGGTGGATTAGAAATGTATTTAAATCAATTTTTCTGAGATTCTATAAACACTGCAAACCGGTCTGCTCTTCTGAATTCATTCATGCACTTGCTGCTATCGTTCTTCTTTGAGGTTTCCATGCTGCTTTGGAGAAATCATTATTTATTTTCACACCTTCATCATACCCTGAGCAAAAAAAGGCAGAGGGCACTAAACAGTAGAAGAGGAGAAACCCAAACAGAAAACTGGCACCGACTGCTTAGAACTTAGCAAACTTTGTTCCCTCTTCCCCAAGTGGTGCTTCCCAATGACAGGGCAAGAACATTCATTATTATGAAATCATCAGATGTGTGGTTGGTATTTTACAGATAAATATGAAGACATGATCCCTGCCCCAATAGATTTATAATACAAGGACTCAATCCTGCACTCATAAGTATTAATGAATGCTTTCCCATTACCTTCAATAGGAGTAAGATCAGGCCCTAAATGGATAAAACATAAACAACAGACATGGGATAGGATACAACCTAAAGCAAGTGAACGAGCAGTGATGTTCTGGCATGTCTCTCATTGGTCCAGAATGATTTTCACCACTTATTTAGTTAACACTTAGTTGTCATTTGCTGTCTGATATAAAGCCAGTTTCTGCCTGGCACAAGTAGTTTCAGGCATGCTAGTTAAGGCTCTAATCCTGCAAAGACTTACACATACACTTCACTTTATATGCATAAAAACTCTATTGGGAGTATGGGCTACTCACATCTGTACAGTTAAGCCGGATCAGGGCCTATTGTTGGTATTTTCCTCATTAAATAAAGTTTGCAAAGGAGGGATTTAGCGAAGGATACATTTTGTTATGAAAGCTACACCTAACCCCCTCTATGGTTAACAAGTTCAAAAGACCATTATAAATATTCTATCCCTGGGTGAGAGGCCTAGTGGAATTCTCAATATCAGTAAAAGCAAGTTAAATGCCTTGTAAAAGTCTAAGTATATTATGTCAAGACTGTTATGGCTAGGGTTGCCAGATGGTTTAACCAAAATACTGACCCCCCCCCCCCAAAAAAAAACCACCGGGAAAAAAATTCTGTTGAGAAAAAGAGGGAGACCAAAGTTGTTCAGAAAATAAAAGGGAACAGCAGTTATTAAGGAAACAAAAAGTAAAAAATTAAAAATCAGCATGGCCCCTTTAAGAAGAGGGTTTTTTGCCACCAGCCATTTTGTTTTTCTATTCCAGCCACAAGACAAGCCCCTGCGGAACCAGGTAAGCACGAAGGTGGGGGAGTATCCGGGGGGGCCCGGCAGGGGATCTGAGGGGGGCCCGGCGGGGAGGTTTGAGGTGGGGGCCGGGCTCGGTTGCTTAGTGTATGTAGGGTTGCCAGGTGTCCTGTATTTTAGCCTCCTGGCAGGGAGGAAAAACCCAGAAAATACCAGACATTTTAGGTGTCCGGTATTTTCTGATTTTTTTTTTTTTTTTTTACCAGACAGGAGGCGAAAATACCGGACTGTCTGGATCAACACCAGACACCTGGCAACCCTATGGCTGCAGTTGGATCAGCGGTGGGACCCACAGCCACAGCTGTGGCAGGACATGGGTTAAAACAGTTGACCAGTTCACTGTTTTAACATCCCTAGTTGTGATTAGCCTTACACTTCTAAGCCAACAAGAAGACTGCCCATCTCTGTAAAGCACATGCTCAGTTACTTTTGCATACGATATAGGACAGAGAACCTTCATTGAAATATAGCTGACGCCAGTGAAGATGGCAAATACCCATCTTAATTCAGCATCGGTAGCTAGAAACATCAGATATCCCACTGAGTAGCATCTTCCACTTTCCCTGCACTCCCTCATTAAGGTGGCTGGGCAGTCCAAGAACCAGACATGCAGAAGCTTACTTTTTCTTATGGTCAGCAAGGACACCAACTCTCATGTATAGTAGTCTAATTTGTAAGGCTTTCAGCATCACGGCCAGGTTTGCCGAGAAATAAATCTAAGCACTTCTTCTGTGCAGTGTGGCCTCCAGAACCACCATATAGCATTATCACAACCTTAGAAAAGAAAACTTTACTCAAAAAGCCAAAAACTAAAAAGTGTGTGCGGAAAAAGAAATCTATGATTACAAATGTGGCAGTTTACAAATAGCTTTGCAGAAGTACAATACACTGCAAAACAGAAAACATTATATCTTAAGTTTACAGTGTCCAGTGGGTTCCTACAGATTGCCCATTTAATGTATGACAGTTCCTTATTTTTCTCATTAATTGCATATGTATAAAATCATTGATGTGCCAGTAATATGAAGCAATGGTTTTAGTAAATCTAGACGAGTATATGAGAAACTGTCCTTGACATACAGGGCTCTTTCAAGCATGGCAATGAAACACATTGCTTAAGGTGCCTTTATTAGCTTGGTCTGAGGCAAATTTCCTTTATTCTCCTTTACTAGTAACACCAGAAAATGTACTTCACTCTGATCAAACAAAATACTTTATCGTGATAATAAATCTACTTTTTTTGTCTTCCAAATAGAACAGAAGGGCTTATATTTGGTTTGATACAAAAAAATCTGCAGCACTCTGAAAACACCTGCTTTGAATCTATTAATATTCTCAGAAGTCTCTTTTTTACTTTACCACCACGGGTGATTCAGAAGTGATTACCAAGCTCTCTCACCCAATTGGTCACATTTGCTTTGAAGTGATTAAAGTTCCTATATATTCTAGGGAATCCTTAACAAGGTCTGAGTGGGTTTAAAACTATGAAGTGAGCAAGTGAAAACAAATCACAACAAATTGCTGTAAACACGTCCTCCTTCTGCTGTCCTCTGCCTTCCCCACTTCCAACAGAACTGGGCAAAGTTTTTTTGACAAACTTTTCTTTTTTTGGTGAAAAATGCAGATTTGGCAAAAAAATTAGCAAATTCATGTAAATTTCACCAGCCTGTTTGGGTCAGGAAAAAATTTAAAAGTTTTCAAAAATGAAGTGTTTTGGTTTTGAAATGTTTATATTAAAAATCACTTTTTGTTTTGAAATTTACTTTAATTTAGTTCAGAATGGCTAGTGAACTAAAAAAAAATCCACCAGTCACTGACCTCCAGTTAGGAAGACACTTGGAAATTAGTGATGGCATGCAACACACACCAATTCATCTGATGAAATGAGGTTTACCCATGAAAGGTCATGATTTTATATAATTTGGTTAGTTTCTAAGGTGCAAAGGACTAGTCATTGTTTTTAAAGTTACAGACTAACACAGCTACCCCTCTGAAATAAAATCAAAGGTTCCTTTGTCCAAAGTACTGTTAACTCACTCACTTATCAAACTTAATGCTCTTTTCACTAAAGCACTTAACTGTGTGCTTAACTTTAAGCATGTGAGTAGTAATATTAAAATCTGCAGAACTTAAACTGATGCTTAAATGTATGTATCTGCTACATGCTTTGTTGAATCAGGACATACAAGGTTTAAAGTTTGAGAAGACTATTCCAATGGGACAACATTTCAAGTAGAACTGATTCATTAACAATTTAAGAAAAATTTCAGAAATTTGTTTCCAAGACTTCCAAGAGAACAGAGTTTGCAGAGGATAGGGGTAGGTATGAAAGTGAGAGTATGTGGGTTTGAGCAAGAGAAATTAACCAAATATTTGAGTTTAGCTTTTTTTCCCTCCTCCTTCTGCCCCCTCTTTTTCCTCTTTCCTCCCCCACTTCCCTATTTTTCTAGTAAAAACAGGACACTGTGACAGTCTTTACCCCATGTTCACTTTTTTACAGAAATAATAAATCTTGTACAAAGTATGCCTTGTGAATTATCACTTGATAATTGAACTCACAATTTACTGACTGATCATTATTGTCCTGCTAAAATTATTTTACATGCAATGTCATTACACATATAAGTCATCCATATGGTATTACTAAAACATATTCTTAGTTTGTGGAGCAGTTACCAACTAGTTCCCCAGAGACAAAAGACTAGCCAGTGATGACAGGAAGGTGTCAGCAAAGTCAAATGGATCATCACTTTTTAAAGTGGCCATTCTATGGTAGGAAAAAGGATCTGGGGGAAAAAAAAAAAAAAAGATGAAGCAACAGCTGGGAATTCCTATCCACTCAGAGTGTCTCTCCTGGACCCTCAGCACAGATTCTCCTCAAAGAAGAGAAAAAACATAGGAAGAAAGGACAAATACCCCAAATCATTTCTCCCTCCATCTCTATGGATTAACACCTAAAAACAAAAGGAAGCATCATTGGACAGGGGGAGGGATCCTGTCTGAAAAAAGTTCAGTCAGTAAGACTGATGAAGCATGGCAAGAGAGACCTTTGTTTTAAATTCAGTCTCTCTTCTGGAGTTAATACATTTGTTTTATAGTTTCATCTAAATCAGTGTGTTTTGAATTGAAGTGTTTGGGAAACTCCATTTGGGATAACAGGATTTGTGCATACATTTCCTGCTAATAAATAACAGACTTTATATGAACTTGTATTGTCTGGGAGAGAACTGGGTAGTACAAGATTTACATTTTTGGAGAATATCTTGGATGGAAATTTGCTGATGTTGCTCCACAGTGTAATTCAACTGTGGTTGGTTATAGCACTCAGACTACATAACCAGGACTAATTTAGAGGGTGGAGGCTATGTGAAAATAGAATAGGAGAAGTTGCTCTCACAGCAAAGCAGCATAAAAGGCACTTGAGGTTGGAGAACTGAGGGAACACAGCTTTTTGTTGGTCCATACTATACCCTAGGTAATATTACAACTACAGTACAATGAGGGAAGAAAAACTGAAAAAATGTAGGTACTTAGTTTTTGTTGGGAAAAAAATCCTTTTAAAAATGTCTATTCTTTCAACAAAAAGGAATAGCAAAAATTACCCACTCTACTTTCACTCTCCAACCTGAAAGCTGCCATTAACACCTGTCTATGTGAGAAAGTATTTCCTTGCTTTTAAAAGGATGGCATTTAACAATATTGCACTAGGTTGTCTGATGTGTGATAGCTGTTAGAATTTCACATTGAAGAGACACTTACAGAATGCCCTCTAATGTTTACAGTTTCTTTATGTCTAGCCAAGAATTCAAAATTTCCAAGAAGGATTTAGGAAAGCTACATAAATTACAGCAGTGGTCACCAACCAGTACATAGGGATCTACTGGTAGATCTTGGAACCTCTGACAGGTGATCCTGACTGGTTTGGCCAAGGAATTATCAAGTGCCGGCCCTTCAGCTGCTCCTCTCCCTACTGCTGTGCACCTCCTGCCCTTTGCCTTGGAACTGCCTCCCTTCACCCCTGGGAGCTTCCTGCTTGCTGTGCAGGGTAGGGAAGGGAGAAGAGGGGAGCTGATGTTAAGGTGCCCCCTCTCCCATCCTGTAGCCTATCTCCACAGAGCAGAGAGGGGGTACAACAGGACTTGGGATGGAGTTTGCTGGCTGCTTTGTGGAGTGGTACAGGGCCAGGGCAGGGGTGAACCTGCCTTAGCCCCACTGCACCACCACCCAGGAGCAGCCTGAGGTAAGCAGTGCCTAGCTGGAATGAGCTCTGAACCTCTGCCCCAGTCATGAACCCCTCCTCCTGCACCCCAACTCCCTGCCCTAGGCCCGAGCCCCCTGGACCCAAACTCCCTTACAGAGCCTGTACCCTGAACCCCCTCCTGCACCCCAACTCCCTGACCCAGGCTTAGCTCAGAGCCCCTCTCACACTGCAAATCCCTTAGCCCAAGAACAGCGCCTGTGTCCCAAACCTCTTGCCCTGCCTGATGAAAGGGAGGGAGAGAGGATGGAGTGAGCAGTGGCAGGGCCTCAGAGAAGGGGCACAAAGGAGGCAGGACAAGGGTATTTGGGTTTGAGGTAGATCTTGGATTGCACTTAAATTCAAAAAGTGATCTCATGCTTAAAAAGGTTGGAGGCCACTGAACTACAGTCACCGAAAGAAGCTTATGTTTTTGCAATGTATGTTTAATCACTTTGCTCAAACAGCTCAGTTTCTTGGCTCATCCTTCATACATTTCACAGGGCCCTTTTTATCTCGTTTGAATTGTGTGTACCTCAGCCCCAATCCCTATAAAATTAAGCACATGTCTAAATCTTAAAAGTTAAGCACATGCATAAATCTTTGCAGATTAAAGTTCTAAATCTAAATTATAAATTCTCTGGTTCACAATACCTTCATCTTTAAATTGCTTAGCACACTTTTGCGTGACATGAAAGTAAATCAGTTAGCTGAAGAATTCCATCTCAATTTTATTTTTTTTTAAATGGAAAGAGGGTTTTTTTTTTTTAAATCAAAACAAATATTCAGACAAAAACCATCATTTTGATTAAAAATTTATTTTTTATGAAAATTGGGGTATTATTTTGCTTGGACATATACTTTAACCTTTTCTTTCATAATGGATCTTTACCTTTTCCATCCAGCTCTCATAATTACTAATTTCAGCAAAAGATACATTTGTGCTTTAAAATATTTGGCAAGGGCTCCTACGTCTTAATTCATTGTACAGGGAGCCTAGGCATCGAACAAGTTTTGTGGATCTCAGGCTATTGTCTACACTACCAGATTATTCAGAAATAAGCTATTTCAAAATAATAACTCCTGAAATAACTATTTCAAAAGAAGCGTATTCCTCTTCACAAGCAAGAATTACTCTTTCAAAATAACAAGCCCATTATTTCAAATAACAAGCCTGGTGGTGTGAACACTCTCCTCGTCATTTCAAAGTAAGGGGAGTTATTTCGAAATAACTCCCCAGTGTAGACATGCCCTCGGTGTTGTTCCTGTCATTTTTCTAGGAGGCTAGAAGTCAGACACCACAATCCTCAGCTTTGCAATGCTAAAGTCCCTTTGGGGATCTCACACCAATGACTTCATTGGCTCTGGTCACTAGCTTCAAGTTAAGCACATGCATAGGTACCTTGCTGGATCTGTGCCAGAGGGTTCAGCATCTTGCAGGATCAAGCTCCTGACTATTTGTCTTAATAATTCAGATAAATGCTTGTGTTTTGTCTCTGAATTAATATTGTGGTAGCAATGATTAAAACAGAAAACCTGCAATTTATTAAAAGCATCTATAAGCTTGATAACAATTACTAGGTTTTTTTTTTAAACTATTCAACTAGCTAAATTGCAAGAGTGCAAAAAACTCAAAACTCTGATGCCACATAGAAATACAGACCTAACACAATTTAAACATCACAGGCAAATAATGATCAATGGTAAAACACCAACTGACTTCCATGGGGTTAGGGTTCACCCCACCATAGTAATAGGATATTAAGCAACATTAAAATTTTCTTACTACATATTATAATACAAAAAATATTTTAAAATCAAGATAATATTTGGAAACATGATACCTGATAATAAAAAACCAAACTAATGTAGTTTTCATAATGTACTGTATTCTGCATAAACACCAGCAGAAAGCATACAATCGCAATATTAAATTAAAATATACTTAAACAACCCCTTCAGCTTTGACACTATAGAAATATAAAAACTTTGTAAAAGTAATAAAATATATTCAGATAGAATCTTTACAGTTGCAAAATGTTTAAAACACATGTTGAAGCAGAATGTCATTATACAGGAGTGGCAGTCTGCTCTAAACCAAATTATCATTCCTTTATATAAGCAACTCTACTTTGCTCCACTTTCCTGCTACTGCCGCCCCATGCCAGGCCCCTCTGGTAAGCCCCAAGGCCGCATCCCTTGGGTCAGGATGCCGGGGGGAAGAGTGTGGGGTGTTGGCAGGAACGGATGGGGCTTTGGTGATGGGAATGGACACACCCTCCCTCCCCCCCCAGCCCACTCCAGCCAGGGATGGCCCGTAGGCCACGAACTTGAGACCCATGGTGTAGATACTGTGTTCGTTAGAAGGGCAGTTGACTGTCATTCTTGTTTATTTCGCTGCTCTGTTGGAGCCATACATTTTAAAAGAAAGCCATCTCCCGATGCTGCCCAGTCTCCGCTCCAAGCCAAACTGTCACCCAGGCTCCTGGCTTGGGCTGCCACCAAAGCTCCCCATTTCCTGCTGGGAGCCCTGCTACCCCAAGGGGTTCAGTTCCCTACTCCCCAGCCAACCAGACTACTGGCACAGCTTCCCCCTCATCCCTGCAGGTGGGAGCAGGGAAGTGAGAGCGCCAAGTGACTTCCTCCCTAGCTCCTGGCTGGGAACATGGAGGTGAGAAACCCTAGAGGGCTGCTGGGCTCCTGGTGGGGAGCTGCGTGCATCTGACTCAGTCCCCCACATTACCTGTGGATTATCTATGACCTCTCCCCTCCCCATGGGATGCTGGAGATGGAAAGTGCTGTACCACTTCTCCCACATGAACCAGAATTTGGTCCTAACTAAGGTAATGAGAAAGAGGTAAGAAGCAAAAGCAGTGTCTGCACTGAGTAGAAAAAGAGTAGAGAAAACAAAAGAACCTTGATATAGTAGGAAAGAATAACAGAAGGAAAGAAGTTTGATGGCAGGTTTGGGGGAAAAAAGCAAACAATGCTATTAATAACATTTTCTTATTAGAGCTGACTGAATATTTTCACCAAAAAGATCAGTTTTTGATTTAAATGTTTTTAACCCAAATTTTTTTTTAAATAATTCTCTCAACAAAACATGGTAGAACAAACATTTATTTCAAAAAGTTTGATTTTGTTTCTTCAGAGATTTGTTTTTGATCTGGGGAGAGGAGGAGTTACAAAGATTTTTTTTAAGTTCTCCGTATTCCCTTTCACTTTTTCATTCCCTCCACACACATTTTTTGGAGGCAAAAAAAAGCTCTAAAATCCCTTCCCCACCCATCCCAAAACAACCCTTAAGACCATTTTTTTTCCAATTATAAAGAAATGGCCATTTCCCTTTCTTTTTTGGAGGGTTGTGGGATGAAAATTATATTCTACTTGTTGACCAACCCACTTTTTTACATTCAAAGCATGAATGCTGAGCGATTACCCTTGTGTCTTGAGTCTGAAGCACACTTTCTCCCTGCCTACATAGGTGCAACACCGCTTATGTCAGAGCCTGACATAATGACAGTGTGTCATACTTAAGGCAAGCGCATGTAGCCCTGGCATTACCCTGTTGTAGTTAGGGATAATGGCATTTGAAAGCATGCCTAGATTATCTGAGTATCTTGGCTGTTGCCAATTTCAGTACTTTTTCTAATATTTTATTCTGTTTACTTTTCCTCATATTTTTATAGATCTTGCAAAATCGGAGTTCAAAAGAATGCTTTGTAAGAAGTAGCACCTGACTTGGACCCACGACTCTACGATCCAAGATGTTTCTGCATTTCCCAAGGGATTGCTCTGCTAACATTATTTTTGTTTAGATTATTATAATCCAACTAAAGATTATTTTTAAAATGTTCTTAGTGGTAAGAATATTGTAATGCAATGTTCTGCATACACTCACACAATGTAGAGTACTGAACCTCTGTAGTATCATGGCAAAATTCAACAATCTTTGCAGACTGTCCATTCATGTTTACTTCACTGGAAAGTATCTAAGATGAAATCCATAAGATAGTTATGCTGGTGCCATGTTCAAGAGCGATCTGATTGATTCTTCCACGCACACAGTCAAGAGAAATGGATACCAATGTGCCATTATGCACTTCGAAAGAAGAGCGGAGGGACACACTGGTCCACATACTTCCCTCAGGCATCTGACCTCCAATTTGCTGGCCAATTGTTGTGGGTTGCATCTGATCACTAATCAAATGATTTAGAGTAATTTTTAGTATATTACATGAGTGGATCAGCTTTAAATTAAAAGCAATGCTGGCAACTCCCCTCTCAGTAAATCTGAAGTACTTCTGGGCAAGCTGTCCAGAAGAAACAAGCTGTATCTGTTTTTCACTGGCTGAGACCTGAGTGAAATCCAGTAATTTGTTTCTAACAGCTCCTGTAGGCAGTCCTGTAACAGACACTGTGGCTGAGATGGCAGCAGAAACTGCAGATGGGATCCAGATGAGGCTAAACATACTAATTCCAGAGCTGTCCCCAAAATATCGAACATTACATTGAGCTGGAGAAAGGATCTCAAAGCTAAGCAGATCCCCACTGTTGATTTTTGTGGCCCCGGAAGCAGATATGGATGTGTCTCTGTAATTTACGCCGGATTTATATACGTTCATTAATTCTCTATTAGTGCCATTCCTATTGATATAAGAAACCAAGTAAAAGCCTTCACGAACACACGTATGGCCCATGGAATACAGTGCTTGGTGAAAAACAAATTTTATTACTCCTGTTTCAGTGAATTTTATAGCTCTGCCATCGTGAGATAAACTTATCATGTAAGGGTCGGAAACAGAAGCTACTTTAAAAGAAGGTCGATAATTAGTTTGATAGTGCATAGCAGTTGACATCTGTGCACTCATAGCTACCGCACCGGTATCATGGGACAACCAAAACAAACTGAGTGGAGTATTAAGATCATAAATATTTAAGTCTTTACTTTGGTTGCAGAATTGATTTGGACTCTTCAGAAACAGAGAGAGAGTTTGGCTTGGTTCCACCTGTGCTGCAGTACTTAAACTGGTGCTCTGAAAATATTTTCCTTCTGGTTGTTCAATACGAACACCGCTCAGTTCGCAGCCTTCCTCCTCGGTGTTATTTAATTTCAAGGACAGCTGGAGAAAGTTTCTGCAGTTGTGCTTCACAGCAAAATTCAAGTCAGTCCACAGCAAACCATGTTGCCTAAACACCAGGCTGTTATCTTCAACAGATACAGCTTCACAGCGAAGCTTTCCCTTTATCTTCAAGTTTAAACCAGGGTAGACCTGAGAAGTGCCAGACTTTGCTAAGGGTAAAATAATGTTTGCAGCCCATGATTCAGAAAGCTTGTTCTCACTGGCTGCTGAACAAACAGTGTCAGTGACTGCAGAGCAAGGGAAAGCTACCATTCCATCTTCACACTCTAAGCAAGCCTGGCATTCCTGCATTTCTTTATTAAAGAAATATTCCTTTCCACACAGTCCCAAGGCTGCATCTTTTTCAGCAATTCCAAGGCATCGGAAGCCACCTGTTTGTGGGAAGTAGGAAGTTTTAGTGACAGGCACACTTTCTAAGAGACTACATGATGCAAGAACCTAACAGCTCTGCAGCTATTTAAAAGGCATTTGGCACCAACAAAGCAAAATAAGCTACTCAATATTATCACAGCACCCCTGATTCCAAGCCTGGGTCAAACATTACGGCCTTGACAGCTCACTCCATTCAAGCTGCACCCAGAGTGGGAAAAGGGAGCTACACAGATCCCAGCCCCCAGTGCATGCTGGGGCTGTTCTTGTGTAGCACACCAGTAGAGGATGAGACATAGTGGGGCTCTGCTCCACCAATGCCCTTCCCCACATATACCTCTCATTCCCTTTTGGCAGAGGCTTGTGGGATTGGCTGGTACAAGTGGCTGCAGAGACTTTTAACTGGTGCAGAGTAGGGATGTAAAAACTCGTTTATTTGGTTAAATGTAGTACTAACACTGCGTTTAACAAATTAAAAGAGGGGTGGGAGGGCTAGAGCAGCCCCCGCTGCAAGCAGGGCCTGCTTCAGCCCGAGGCTACTCTAACCTGGCTGCTCCTGGCCCCCTCCGTGGGGGCTGCTGTGGCTGCTCCTGCTGGCCCCTCTCATGGGGACTGACAGCTCCCGGCCCACATGGACTGGAAGCTGGCAGCCCCACGTGAGGG
Organism: Rafetus swinhoei; assembly: GCA_019425775.1. Taxonomy (NCBI): domain Eukaryota; kingdom Metazoa; phylum Chordata; order Testudines; family Trionychidae; genus Rafetus; species Rafetus swinhoei. Next base: position 226,926,260 of record CM033424.1, read on the forward strand.
GGCCCAACAGAGGTGGAGCAGTCCTCTGGGGGCTGCTCTTGGGTACCAGTTAACTGTTACCCTGTAAGCATCACCCATTAAAAGCAGGCTGCCCCCAGCACTGGCTCTGTGGATCTCACCCCGGCCCCCGGGCTCCTGCCTCTATCAGAGGCAGCGGCACATGGGCAGGCGAGGCAGGGGAGGCTTCCGCAAAGCAGCCTCTGTTCATATGGGCGGGGGCCTAGCTTCCTGCGCAGAGAGGATGCTCCTCTGCATTTCACAGAGCAACCTGTCTGCAGCAAGCCTGGGCCTGCCACAGACAGAGGCTGCTCCGCAACAGCAGCCCCTGTCTGCGGAGGGTCTGAGCTCCCCGCAGAGAGGTTGCTCCGCTAGGAGCTAGACCAGAGGTCTGCGCTGGGAGCTGGCTTTTAAACTGGCTCCCCTTGCGGACTGGCGCCACCTGCCACCCTGCGCTGCCGCCCGATACAGAGGTAGCAGCACGGTGTAGCAGGGGACTCCCTGGGAGTGGGGCCAGGAGCACACTCGCTGCTGCTCCCACCCCCAGGGACTACTGAATAGTCGCATAACCGCTAAGATTTTATGCACGACATCTAACATCTGTAATTTAAAATTAGCCTCTAACCTTGGATGCTGACCTCTGGCCTGAATTTTAGATGCGCTGAGCACAAAGCTGCTAGTGATTGACTCAGCTGGCGTTGTGGGGGCTGAGCACCCTAAATAAAGGAACCACACGTGAATATTTACACCAAGAAGACTAATTGCTAATATGCCATCTACAGCCTTTTTGGAAGAGAGGGGTAACCAAAAACTTAAAAGTCACGGTTTCTGAAACATTTATAAAGCTGTGAACCTAAGCACCCTGAATGTACATCCTACATAGTACTGGAATAATCTTTATATAAAAAATACCTTGCCAGGTATCAGCTGATAATTAATAATTCACTAATCATTAATATTCTTGTATGATGTACATATAGAATGGGTATTAAATTATGAATATATCCTGAAATTATGACTAAAGTGCATGGAAAACAGCTGTCAGGGTAATTGTTAAACAGATAATTGTGGGTGCTCAACCTCCTGCCCCACCCTGACCTGATCCCTACTCCACCTCAGGCTCTGCTCCCCACCCTTTCTCCCAAGCCCCGACCCCACTTTTCCTCACCCAGTTCCACCTCTCCCTATTTCACCTCTCTAATTCCTATTGCTAAGCACTCATTGATTTGTTATTTTTTTTTCTGTCAGTGCCCTAACCCTAGATTACCCATCAAGTTAGCACCTAGGTCATAGAAAATCTCTGCATCACTCTAGGCCATGTAAGCAGCCCTCTAGGTATACAGATGCATAACACAGACTGATCAGGGCTCACTGCAGAAAGCACATTCCCAGTCAACAGCAGCAGCCATTTTACAACCCAAACTCTACCAGAGCTACTCAGCAGGTGGATCAAAGCCATGAAGAAGAGGCAGCTCCTCATTTCATTGAGTTCTGTCCTGACTGGCTCTTTTCCCCCATCACATTAGACCTGTGCAGTTGACAGATTTGTTAAAGCTAGAACCACCTTTGTGTCAGTTGCATGACGCCTCCATGTCCAACTCCTGATCTCATGTATCAGTTCTACTTCCCATCCTCTTTTCCTTCCCAAAGCAGACATCTGATTTCAATGTCCCTATGGATAAGTACACTGGGCTTGTGTAAACCAAGGGACAGTCTTCAACCAGCAGGTTCTGGAAATAGCAAGTTTCCCTTAACGATTATAACAGTTAACAACAAATGGTCTGGTAGCACTTTATAGATTAACAAAACATGTAGATGGTATCATGAGCTTTCATGGGCACAGCCCACTTCTTCAGATGACCGGTCATTCTTCAGATAACTCCAGTCATCTGAAGAGGTGGGCTGTGCCCACAAAAGCTCATGATACCATCTACATGTTTTGTTAGTCTATAAAGTGCTACCAGACCATTTGTTGTTTTTTCCTGTACAGACTAACTTGGCTACCCCCTGAAACTTCTATAACAATTAAGTTATTGGGAGAAGGGATTCTCTCCCCCTCATTGCTGAAAAGGAAAGGATGGAGAATGTTGACCCAAATTACTGCCAGTGATGCAGGGTCACCCTCTTCACCTCTGTATGACTCATTATTAAATTGCAACATCCCCTTGTTTTCACCCCCATTGCTATGATGTTTGGATGGGAAAGCAATGGGTGTGCTAGAGAAAGTACAAATTTTAACCTGATGGACCCCTCTCATTTCCTGGACAGACAGTCCAATAGCAGAGCTCATAACCAGCCTGCACACAGTGTTTCACTATGTAGTTCCTTTCTATTCTTGCTTGGATAACTGGCAGGCAAAGAAGAACCATCCTCGCTGATTTAGTGTGTCCATTGTTTCCGTTAGACCCACAAGTATGAAGTTGACTGCCACGATTGGGAAGAGACAACTTCAGGTAAATGTGTTGGGCAAAGCTGGAGTGGAGAAGTTTAATGAAGCTTGTGGTCCTGAGTCACTTTGTTGCTTCTGAAAATACCATCCTAAGAAACTGGAGGTGAAAATTGGGCCTTGCTTCTCAATATTATTAGACAATACTGTTGCTACAAGGTATGGCAGATACTGCAGAGGTGGGATCTACAAAATATACTAAGATTAACAAGGTAAGTGACTGAAAAAGATAAATGACTTATTCTTCTACACCAGTTTGCCACCAGGGGTAATGCCACTGATTTCAATAGCGTTACTTCTAATTTACAGCAGCAAAAGGAGATCGGCCCAAGACATCAAAGCAGTATGGGAATTTAAAAGGCAAACAGAAGTAAGTGGAGCACCTGAGGCTGTGAAGAGTATTACATGAGAAGCAGTTCATTGGTCTCCTAAGAATAATTTTCATTCTTACTGCCTACCTATCTGTGCCAGGTGCCTTTTAATTAACACAAGGATCCTAAGCACATCAGAACTTTGCTCTTCATTGCCTTCTTGTTCTTCTGCCACTGAAGATGTGCTTATCTTCATTAGTTGCAGTAAGGCAGGAACTTACCTGGAGTATTCAGGCATTTTACTCTCTCACCACAAATGTTTGGAGATTCAATGCATTCGTCTCTGTCCTACAAATCACAAGAATTATATTCAATTTGCTTTTAATGAAATGGCTAATATGGAAACTTTAAAACAGGAAAATACTTGGAATTCTAGCTAAGTGAAAAACATTTTGGTTCAATTATATAAAGCATCCAGTTTTACCATATCAGTTTTGCAAACTGACAGCCACTTAACTGTACTAGTTTTAATAATTTTGTAAAATAAACTTCTAAGGATGCTGAAGTGTGAGAAAGTCATTTTTATGTAACAGTATTAACATTAATCAGTTGGCTTCCACAGTCATTCTGCTGAGCTGGTCTTTACACAGAACATCTCTGTCTGACCTTGCACCTTCCAAATTCTCTCTCTCTAACCATATCCTTTTCTCCCCCAATTTCCTGCTCTGTCTCACATTCCCTCTGGGTTCTCTGAGTCCTCAACTTCCAACTTCTGACACACTCTGCTCCATCATGTTTTTCCCCAATCTTCATCGGTCTGAATTTCCAACATCTTCCCATCCTTTGGGTCCACAAACTGTCATTTTTCCATACTGATGTTCTCACTGAATCACACCATTTCTCCAGAACTCATCCATTCCAACCCTCCTCCTGCCAGCCTTCACCAAAACCATTGTCTGAGCTCTAATTATCTCGTCTTGACTAGGACACCCTCATTCTCTCTGGCCATCCAAACATCCATCATATCCCCCTTTCAACATGCCCAGAATGCTGCCACTAAAGTCATTTACTCTGTACCTTGCACTGAGTGTCCAGCATCTTCTCAGTTTCCTCCCTTCAGTTCTGTGCCAGCCCCATTATCCTTAAACACTATCCATGCCTTCCAAGCCATTTGTAACCTGCCTCCTACTTACCTCTCTGACCTGGTCTCCTTTCATTGAACTCCTCACCCACTTAAGTTCTGCACAAGCTGCATGTCTAACAATACAACCTACATTTATCTTTAGTTCTCACCTCTGGGACTTATCATGCCTGAGCATATGGCTGGAACCAACTCTATCACCTACTGCTTTCACCCTCTTCTCCATGTCCCTCCTTAAAATGCACTTCCCTAAAAAGTCCTATAAACCACAACCAAACACCTGTTATTGGGGGAAAAAATGCGTAAATTGTGAAACTAACAAAAAAATCAAGCAAATTTATCACTGTTCTCCTATATTTGTACAACAGTTTTTTAAGTTTTAAACTCTCTGGGACAAGGGCCTTGTTTTCCTATATGCCCCTAAAACACCTAGTATGCTTTTGGTATTAGAGACAATGAATTGCTGCTAAATATATTTCTTAAAGCATATATCTTACAGTTAACACTGGTGAACCTAAAAATTCTATACTTGGCATGGCATAGAACACTTACACTCAGAATAAGATCTCTCTCTCTTTCCTCTTTTTGAATAGCCCCAATCTCAGCATGTTATCCTCTGCATGCCTGACAAAAGTGCTTGATCAACTTAATAAAATACACAGAATACTATTTCACCTGGCAAATCCGATCAGTGTTTGCAGAACATTCAGACATTTGGAAGAAACCAGCAGGGCACAAGGTGCATTTTTCACATTGTGATGGTGTCTTTTGGAAATTGCAAAATTCATCGCTTTTACAAAGGCCGCAGTCCAGCAAAGACTCACCAACATCAATCACTTGTGCATCAACTTCTACTTTATGCACAGCGTATGACTTCTGGAGATGATTTCTGACCTGATTCTGAAGTCCTTGAAGCAGAGCTTCAAAATAATGTTGAATATCCTCATGTAAACTCTGAAATGACATTTGCTTCATTGTGTTGAAAAGCATGCCATACTGGACTTTTATCAGATCCATTTGCTCATACATTTTTCTTTGCTGTTCAAGAATTTCTCGTTGCTGGTTAACCAATGCACTCTGTTGTTCAGAAAGTTTTTGTTGCAAATCCACAATTACTGTCTGTTGGCTTTTTAATATTTCAACAAATTTATCTTGGCCTTTTGCAAGCTGCAGTTGTAATATTAGTGCATCTTCAGATGGAACTTCATTTTCTCCTGAAACACAAATGGCTTGTTACTTTTCCTGACAAAAAGTAATTTTCCAACTTATTATATTACCTCCTCAAGGACATTCAAAATTCCATCAGATCATCTTTTAATTAAAGATGATTTCATTAAATTTCAACACTACTTTGAAGATCTAAAATGTAAGAAATAACTAGCTATAAATGTTTTAATATGGAAACTTGAGTACAGAAGCAAAAATTAAAACCTCTTTAGATATATCTTCATATGATAATTGACTTTTTAAAACTGCCCTCTGAAGTTGAAACATTTATATTAACAATACAAAGTAAGAGTTTCAAATGCAATAATCCAAGCATTCTTCTGGCTTTCATGTTTAATAGTAGCATTTTATTCTTCTGGCTTTCATGTTTAATAGTAGCATTTTATTAATCTACTATGTTTTATGTATTTATTAAAAATACAAAACTGATTAATATCTTGTTTCCCATATTTAAAAACTAGGGGACCCAAATAAACTCACACACAAATAACTTTATGCAAGCAATCCCACTGAATGCAAAACATGAGTGCAGGACCAACTCGTATATTAATCAATATATCCACTGCTTTAATTCAATGAAACGAGGCTGGTTAGTTACATGAACAACATTTATAGTCATGCACAGGGTTAAAGTAGTGGGAAATCAAGCCTCACATTTCAGGACTTAAGTTCACCACCACAGAGTCAGGAAGGACTTTACCATCAACCATACAGAGTGCTATTGTACATGGAGAGATAGTACAGCAGGGAATTGTGTACGTATAGAACACTGGAAGAGGCAGTGGCCGGACATTATTTATGGTTATTAGGATTTTCTTGTATTTAAATGTATTGTATTCCTTTATCTCCATCAATATATCAATCATTTTATTTTCATTTTTAAGCATTCTGCCAAATCTCAACTTGCTTTAAATGTGTGTATCTATACGTGCACACAAAAATCTTTAGGCAGCTAGCATGCTGAAATTACAGCCAATCATGCTGACCAGTATTGTCTCATTGTTTCTTTGCATTCTCCTGTCTGCTGCTATCTGTCTCATCTTATACTTAGATTGTAAACTCTATGGGGCAGGGACCATCTTTTTACTCTCTCCTTGTACAACACATATAAAATCTACCCTTCACAATAATCCTCACAAATTTATATTCCTTCATGCCTTAGCCAACTGCCTTCACCAATGCCCAGGGTGTTTCCAGTATGCTCAAGAGGTTAACAAATCCAGATTCTGGAGGACCAAAGTATATTAAAAAAATCTTAAACTGCCCATAGTAGCCCAGATAATCTCCTCACCCACTCCTTGTAACACTCCTACCAAACTGACCTCCCTGGAGATGATTCATAGTCCAAATAAATGCTTCGTCAAAAAGATGTCACTTAATAGTCAAGGCAGTCAGATCCTGATGAACTGCCAAAGGAAAGGAGTTCTATAGCCCAGGAGCCAATACCAAAAACATTTCGCCTCTAGTCCGTAAGGGCTCCAGACTAGGGATGTAAGCGACTAGTCAACTACCCTAAAGCATATGCTTATTGGATAGTTGAGTAGTGGCTCCCCACCCCCGCTGCCTCTATCAGAGAAAGGCAGCGGAGGGGGGAGCAGGAGCCGGTTCTGGGGGAATCTGGCTTAAAAGCCAGTTCCCCCCAAAACCGTCGGGGGCAGGAGAGGCAGAGGCAGAGGCAGAGGCATAGCTAGGACTGGGCGCAAGCTGTTTCCCCGCTTGCACCCAGGCCCAGATGCTGTGCCCCTGCTTTTTAATTGTATCAAGAACCGCCAGGCTCATGCCTGGTCCCAGACACTGCACTTCTTAATACATTTAAAAAGCAGAGGCACAGTCAGGGGTTGGGGGTGACACAGAAGCGTGCCAGAACAGCTGATTCACGGCTCACTCCCGGTCCACCCACTGTGACTCTGCAGTTTCCCTCCTTATCGACTAATCAAGTAGTCAATGGAAATTTCATGGACTACTTGATTAGTTGTCTATACCAATTTAACATCCCTACCACAGACGTAGGTGCTACAATGGCTAGCATTGTAATAGCTTTTAGGCAGCATGATGCTAAAGTGAATCCACAGCCCAGAGTTAGGTGCCCAAATTTCCTGTACAATGCATAGGGAGAGACAGGTGCCTAAAACTGGAATTTACAGAAGCCAGCAAGCTGATCAGGGAACCATTGAAGCTAAGAAGGTAACAAAAAGCTGAGGAGAGAGATGGGGGTTAATCCCTGCATCACTCAGGATTCAGCACCACAAACCCTCTCCTGGAGTCAGGCAGAGGGACTTGAATCTGGTTCAAGTCCCGGTTCCACTCAATTCAGAACAGGGACTTGAATTTGGATCTGTGACATCCCCATGAGTGCCTTAACTACAAAGTTACTGGCTACTCTGGGATGGAGCTCTCAGTCTCTCCTGTACCACTTTGTATAAATAATTATATATTCATTGGACCAGAGCGAGACTATCACCTGAGGGTTAGCATATCCACCGAGGCAATGAGAAACCACATTCTAGTCCCTGCTCTGAATCAGAAAGACCAGAAATGTGAACCTGGCTATCCCACATCCCAGATGAGTACCCTATTCACCTTATTATGCTGAGGTAGGAAGATGTCTCCCTGGGTGCGATTCCATCCTGGACAATATTTCATTAAAGTGGAAACATTCCTGCCAATAGTTCCAGTTTCAATGAACGGAAATATTTTGCTGAAAAATACCCAACCAGCTCTACTGTCTGTTCACTTTGATGGTATAACTGGATCCTGAGAATCCTCCATGCCACATTTTCCTCTTACAATGGTTTTGCATCAGTACAAGTCACCTTGCCTGAGTAAAGTTGCTCTTGATTTTACTTCAATGTGAGTGGAGAATAAGGCCCTATGTCTTTGTCCTGGGAAACACAATTTTGACCCTTTGTGCCATTCTCTCTCATGACAGCAATGGTCGCTACAATCCAGAGACAGGGCTGACCTTACCATGAGGCGAACTGAGGCAGCTGCCTCAGGTGCCAGACTGGGGGGAGGGGGGGTGCCACTAGGACCCAGAGAATTGAGACCTTTCAAAGTTTTGGCCCAAGCGAGCAGACATGGGGCAGTCATTTGAGCTCCCCGCCTCAGGTGCCAAAATGTTGTGGGCCAGCCCTGTCCAGAGAAAAGCAGTGCTACTGCGGGGATGCATGTATGTAATGAGTGATCCCACCCTCTCTTCCCACCAGATGTAGTTGCCAAAAGACCTAAACTCTACCCCTTCACTACACTTTGAGTGTGTTCCTAACCATGTTAGGGCAACAGAAAGTATAATTAAGCTCTTGAATGCTTGTATTTAAAACAAACAAAAATTAAACAAATTGATCTTGTTTGCCAATAGGACTCTCAAGCTGTTGCATCTTTACATAGAGCCAAGAGGTAGGCTGAAATATCCTTTTTTTCCAATCAAATTAAACAGTGGGTGCCAAGATATTATTACAATTTGTGCCTTTGCTCTATGCCAACTAATAAGGGGGTTCCCACCACTCAAGAATGCTTTTAATTATCATATGCCCAATAAAAAAAAATGCCCAGAAATTATTCAGATGGGATCTTCAAAAATGTACTATCCTAAATAGTCTGAGCCCTTTGATTTTCTCCAGGAGTTTGGCAACACAAAATCCCTACTTTCCATCCATCTTGACAAAGAACATGTAATAAAAATGAACCACTCTACTCTATTTTTATATCTTTCAGATGAGACATTAACAAAAGTCCTTACTACTCTGTGGCCATTTAAAACGCACAACACTTTTTACTGCACGAGAGTGATAAACCGAGAGATCTGGGAGAGATTTTAAATCGAAGGGTAAAGTCAGAGCAGCAAAAGGCAATTTCAATTGGATATAACATACTTCACCTCCATACCAAGATGTTGTGCACCATTACAAATTTGACAAATTCCACCTTAGAAGTGGCTGACTTTCCATGGTGGTACTTTCAATAATACAGTTTTAAAGTGGAGTAGAATCCTTCCACTCCATAAATGAGTTATCACTTATTCTTATCAGTTTATCAATGTCTGTAGGATTCTGATGGGCCACACTCATTGTGTCTAATAACTAAGTCATTCCTTCTGGATGAAGATGTATTTCCACACCACTCAGCCCTTCTTTGGCCTTGCTGTATATGTCACAGATCAGAAATACCAGCTTGTGAAGCTATGTAGAAAACTTTAAAACTTGGTAAGAAATAATTGTGTCCAGCTTCCTTTTCTGCTTACCTCATTTGAATGTGGAGAGTGAAAGAGGAGAGAGTTACCTTCCCCTTTTTTAAAGACTAGGGACACACGTTTTCAAAAATGGCTACAGACTTGGCACCCAGCTCCACGCACCTTGGGTCTGATTTCCAGAGATGTGGAGACTCTTCAGCTCCCTACTGACTCCAGGTGGAGTTGCGGGCACCCAGCACTTCTGGAATTCAGGCCAAAAGTGTCTTTAGTCTGGTTCCTCCAATCCCAGGGGCTGGAAATCCTGAGGGGCACTTAAAATACTCAGCTTGCTCCTTTGCTAGCTGAGAGCTAGGGGACCTGCCAAACACTGGGTGTTGCGAGTCGGCACTCGGGCTCATAGCCCTGCCAAGTCCAGGGGACTAAACACTCCGCCCGCAGGCTGGTGCCACCCCTCAGCAGGGGCCTGTGCACAGTCCCTACGCCCCTGGGGCTGGTTCTCCCAGCTCACACCTACCACACGCCAAAGCCAGCACCCACCTGGTTTGAGGTCGCAGGTGAGCTGCACGCCCAGCTCCGAGGCCGGGTAGGCCAAGTCTTCAGCGAGGGACTGGGCGGCTCGCTCTGCCTCTCTGAGCAGGGTGGGCTCCGGGCAGGCCTCCCCAGCCTGGGCGCACTGAGCCCTGCTGCCCGGCCGGGACTTGTGGCGGAGCCGCGGGGGCAGCTTGCATTCAATGCCCTTGCAGTCCCGGCTGGTGCTGTTGGGTGCCCAGGCAGCGCAGTCTCCTACCCGGCAGTTCTCCGCGGCGCCCCTAGTGGCCGGGGCAGGGAGCTCCGGGCTGAGCGCGCCCGTGCTCCTGGGGGCGGAGGCGGCGAGAGGCGCAGCGCGCTGGGCAAGAGGCGCCTGCTTGCCGCGAAGGGGCGTGGCGGTGTGAAGGAAGGAGCGGGACAGGCGGCCGGCTCTGCCCGAGCAGCGGGGCCCCAGGCACGGATGTCTGGGCGGGTCTCTACCGCCGCCGCGACACAGGGCGCCCTGGCAGCCTTCAGCGCTGCTGCTGCCGCCGCCGCCTCCCCCCAGCAGCGAAAGGCAAACGCCCAGCCAGCAGCAGCAGCCAACCCACCGCAGCATCTCCAGCCGCATCTGCAAGAGACAGAGACGGGTCAGAGGGGGGGAGCAGCCCCTGCACCCCACTCGGCGCCCCGGCTCCAGGGCCAGCAGTGTTTGCCTTGTAGCAGGCGCGCGCCCCTGGCAGAGCCAAGTATAAAACGCACCCTCGCTGCTAGCTAGGCAGAGTCACATTTGCTCCCTGCTGGGCTCTTACGGAGCCCGATCTCTGCTCTCCGCCCCCGGCTGCACAGAGCTGCCCTCCACCCCCATACGTCCAGCCGCCTGTGTCAAACCCCAGCAAACTCTCTCCGAGGTGGGGCGCGGTGGGTTGGACGGGCCGCCGCGAGCAGCCAGCAGCTGCTTTACCCGAGCCAAGGCGCGGAGCTGCACTTGAGAAGGCCCCGCTCTCTGGAGCTGGGCGGCTGGTGGCAGGGGCCAGGCGAGGAGCGGAGGGAGTTTCCTTCCCCGGCTGTGGGGCCTGACCTCCTCTGAGCCTGGAAGAATGTTAATGCAGAACATTCCTCAGGCTTCATTAGCATCCCACCTAAGCGCCTCCCTTTCGCTCCGGCGACTCCTCCGCCCCCCGCGCGAGGGGGAAAGACACCTCGTAAAGATTGCACCGAGTAAAGCTTTGGTTTTATCCCGCGCGGACTTGCACGCGCAGATCCCATGAAGACAACAGGAATAAACCCCCGCGAGATCCATGCTTCCCATAATAAGACAAAGCAAAAGCCAAGGCTGGAAGGAGGGCCTGTGATTTTGACCTCAGGGACTAGCACAGGAGTGACATTTGACTTTCTTCAAGATTAAAGGCGACCTTTAGCTACTAGTAACTGGAGAGGAGGGAAGGAGCGGTTTTCACTTTAAAGCAGTGATATTGCTAGAGTTGAAGCCTGTTACTCTCTAGCTTAAAAAACTCTACCTCCCCGCCCCCCCGTTCCAGCAAAGCATTTAAGGAGGCGTGAGAAGCAGTGTACCTTTCAGTTGCTCTATATGATGTGAATAACTCCCAAATCTTATCTCTTCCAGGTGTCATAGAAGGAAAAAGAGCACATTTTCTTTCCAAGAGTGTGGCCACTTAATTGCCAGTTGCACCTTTAGTTATTGGAGTTGGCTGCTATAAAGGTACAGTGAGGCTCTATATTGGATAAAATCATAAGTGTATGCAGAAAAAACAATTATATATTAACTCATAGTCTTCAAACTTCTTCCTCCCCGCCTCCAGGCACAACACTTTTATATTGACAGAGGTGTAATGTCTTCAAAATTAAATAGAAGAGGAGAAAGCGGACCAGGGTCAAGCATTTTTTCCATTTTGGGGGACATGTTTGAAAGTTTATGTTCCAAATTTCAAATCTGTACTCACTCTGACTGATCTATTGCTTTGTCTTCTGAAGGAAAACCATCGAACAATGCCACACATGCACAATGGGCCTAATTCAACTCCAGTGACTTCTGTGGGAATGGGATCAAGTTTAACATTAACCCAGGGAAGGCAACTGGATAGCAATGGCCAGCAGCCTATTAAAAGGCCTGTTCTAGAACAAAAGGCTGTAATCATAATAAGAAATATGATTCTAGAAAACTAAATATTGCACAAACTGACTATACCTGAAGGGATAGATTGCACCCTCAGCAAGTTTGAAGATGGCACCAGTGAAGTCTGTCACCCATCCTGCATTGAAATCAACAGCAAAACTCCCATACATTCATTTAGGCCAGGATTTCCTTCTACAAATGTTTGCAAGATATGTGTATATGTCTATTTTGTCCTGCAAAATACACATTGTTTCTAATATGCCCTTTCCTTTGTTAATGCTCTTCTTCATTCTGCTTTTTTAAACCTTGAACACAAGTATTTCATGTGATTCAATATAAATTTCCTTTGTCATCAACATTTTCCAGGTCATGTTTACTCTGGATTTTAAAAAAGACAACAAAATAAGGTATAATGGAATGGCTGTGTATCTGGTAGCATAAGGATTGTGGTCCTATGAAGTACAGGGATGATCTTGCAGCCTTTAACACCTACTTCCAATAGACAGTATTCATGTGAAAACTGAATTCTAAGTGCTCAGAATCACTCCAATGCCCTTTGATGATGGTTTGTAAGGGAGTTGCGGGGAGTTTGCAGGTTCTCAGAATAATTCCACTTGCACACCACTGCACATACATGACGAGGGCAAATTCTGCTCTTGGGTCACACCAATGCTAATCCAGAGCAGCTCCACTGAAATTAATGGAGTTACTCAAGATTTATGCTAATATTAATTAGTGCAAAATTCAACCCCTAATTTTTATCTGTACAATGTAGTTTTATAGGTTGCACTGTGATCTTTTGAAAGATAAGTATCATGTTCCTAGGAGTTACTGTGCAAATGAAATTGTGTGATATTAATAGAGCAGCATTAGTGTTTGTGTTAAGCCTCTGAGAATGACCGATAGGCTAGTAGAACTGGAAGAGATCTCAAGAGGTCATCTACTCCAGTTCCCTGCACTCTTGGCAGGACTAAGTATTATCTAGACCCGTGGTCACCAACAGGTCGATCGTGATCGACTGGTCGATCACGAGGCATCCTGTCCGCCCCGCCCCCATTTCCCTCCCACCCCCAAGAAGCCCCATTACTTACCTCAAGTGAAAATGGGGGTAGTGTTGGCTTCCCGGGGATGGACAGAAGTCCCGCAGCTTAGCGCCACTTCCGGCGATTCCGGAAGTGCGCTAGCTGCTCTGCCGGGTGTACTGCGGGAGGGAGCATCGGCTCCCTGCACCGCACAGGAGGGGTGAGTCAGCCCCGGGGCAGGCGCAAGCGGGGCTTCCCTGCGCCAGGGCGGGGGGGTTGGCGCCAGGGCAAGCGCGCGCGGAGGTTCCCTGCGCGGGTCGGCCCTCTGGGCACGCGCGCGCGCGGGGCTTCCCTGCGCGGGGGTGTGGGGTCGGCCCCAGGGCAGGTGCGCGGGCTTCCCTGCGGTGGGGTCAGCCCCGGGGCAGGCCCGTGCGCGCGGGCTTCCCTGCGTGGGGTGGGCTTCCCTGTGCCGCGGGGTCGGCCCGGGCAGGCATGCACTGGTTTCCTCGGGGAATCCTGGGAGGAGGCAGATGCAGGGGACTCTCTGCCTCCACTGGCACCCCACTCCCCAGCCCCACTCCCAGCCACAGAACACTGTCCCCACTCCCCTGTCCCCAGCCACAGAACTCTGTCCCCACTCCCCTGTCCCCAGCCACAGAACTCTGTCCCTATTCCCGTCCCCGCTCCCCAAACTCTGTCCCCACTGGCACCCTGTCCCCAGCTGCAGAAACCTGTCCCCACTGGCACTCTGTCCCCTGCTGCAGAACCTTGTCCTCTGCCCTCCCAGCACCCTATTCCCTCTCCCCTGCCCCCTCTCCCCTGCCCCCAGCCGCAGAACTCTGTCCCCACAAAATGTATAATTATAAATGCTTCATTTTAGATTTAAATAGCATGAATAAAAAACAGACCATTTATTTCATAACTATAAACACGTGATTTTAATTTTATATATCACATAATTTAAAAATAAACTGTTTATCAGAGTGTGTAAGTAAGGGCTGGGGATAGCAAGTGATGGACAGGAGGAGAATAGAGAGGGCAGGGCTTCAAGGAAGGGGCGGGGATTTTCGCCTGTTCTGAGATTTAAAAAGTGATCTTGGGTGTAAAAAGGTTGGAGACCACTGATCTAGACCATCCCTGACAGATGTTTGTCTAACCTGCCCTTGACTATTCTTTCCAGGACTCTGAGCAGGCTTAAACTGAGATGAGTGGTTTAAAGGTTAATAAACATGCCATGTGTTTGAGTCTGACAAACATGACTCCTGATGCAGCTACTTAGCAGGATCTGTTGTCTGAAGCTATATAACACTAAAAATAAACCAATCACTTCTTCCAAGTCCAGTGAAATTGCATAGAATATTTATAGAATAATAATAAACAGGGCAAAACTGATGCTTAATGGTTAAGAAATGTTTGCTTCATTTAAAATGGCAGAAAAAGCTCTCACTGCATTGCCGTGTGTCCTGTATTTGCAGTATTGCTGTAGCCATATTAATACCATATTACCACCTCACCTACTTTGCGTCTCTAATATACTGTTTACCCTGATACATACACTAGGTACTATGTACATCCAGGGCTTAAATTCAGCCAGGGCTGTATGGAGCAGAGCTTTGGTAAATATTTTCCAATCCTCTGGGTGAGCCCCAATGCACTCCAGGGGTTGAAGGCCTAAGCAGGACAGGGAAGGTGAGGTAGGACGGGGTCTCCGGGAAAAAGTATATGAGAATTTAAGCCCTATGTAAATCTTGGCACCTGAGGAGCAGTGGCATTGCACTGGAGAGTAGAGAAGTTATAGCATGTCCATCCAAAACCCCAGATTGTGGTGACCTGGCTGACAAAGAACATGTGGTCTTGGTAGCTGGGTTCCTCCTTTCTTCCAAGTGGGGACAGACATACTTTAGGGGGCTCTGTGGCAGCTGCCTCAGCCATCCTCTGGATGGGATGGTCCCCATGTTAGCCCCAGGCGGCTTCTGGAGGATTACTTGGGTGGGGAGCTAGTGTGAGGTGGCAGCAGAGGTTGGTCCCCTGAGTGGTGCAGGGCTCAGGGGAATGGGCTGAGGCAAAGCAACTCTGCTGGGAAAGGACGGAGCAGAACAGGCTGCTGAGTTGCTCCAGCTCCTGCCACTGTAGTGAGTGTTGGGGGGGAGGACCCATGCTGCTTCCCTGCCTCAGCCCCTCCCTCCCAGTAATCCCCTGAGGTACAATGGGGGCTGAGCAGAGGCAAGAGGTGGAGGATTGCTTGGGCCCCTCACCAAGCTAGGGATGGCCCTGGGTGGGGGGAGCTAGGGCTCCTTCTCCCCAGCCTGACAAAGAGAAAGCTGGAATCTGTGGCATCAGCAGTCTCTGCTTTCCCCAAAGAGCAGGAGTCAAGAGTTGTTGTGGTAGGATCCCCTCTCCCAAGACAACACGAGTAGGGAGATACCTGTGCCTGGGCTCCTTTACATTCCAAAACAGCTGAAAGCTGTGGTATGTGAGGCCCCCTTCTCTGTCTCAGCCAGGAGCTATAGCAGCAGCAGGCTCCCTGCTCTCTGCAAGTTTCCCTCCTGGCTCCTGTCATCCCCATCTCCTACAGAGAGGGAGCTGGGAGAGCAGTGGCAGCCAGGAAAACCCCCATAGCCCACCTAGAAAGTGGGAGCCAGAAAGAAATTTCAAGTTAACCCATTTAAAAAGAAAAACCCCACAAAATACAAAACCCCGGGCTTTCCACAGCATTTTACTCTTGAGCTGAGATTGCTAAAATGAGTGAACTACATAAAATGCCAGTGTACTAAAAACACATCATCCAAGATGAACATGTCACCTAGGGAACCAAACTACAATGCAGGGTTTCCTCTTCAAATACTTGGCAACTTTGTCTAAAAGAGCTCTCTCTCTCAAATGCCAATGGTCTGATCCAATTTCCATTAAAGTTAATGGGAAAACTCCCGTTAGTTTCAACAGATATTGGATCAGTTCCAGTAGTAGGTTAATTACCTTCTCTGTAAATTAGCCACTAGAGGGCAACATAATCACATGCATAGACAGTACACACACAAACATCCAGTACATTAAAGTCCTATCCAGAATCAAAGCTTTCTTGAGCTAGCTGCTACCAGAACCCATTGCTTGTTCCCGCTGTCCACAAATTAAATAATAGTTCATAATAGTTCCTTTTCATCCTTCCCTCTCCCTCATTGCCCCTCAGCATTTCCTTTCTTATCTTGCTTTCATAGAGATGTGTACAATGAATTACATACACATAACAAGATTGTTTAACTTGGTTCCAGAATTTTGGGTTTAGGCCTGGATCACAATAACCCCTGCACTTCAGGAATATAATTTGGGTCCAATCCTCTATTACAATTCTCCATTCTTGGGCAAAGGGAGTTTTTCCTGAGTCTGATTCCAGTTCAGTATTCTATGGGCCCTGGTCTACATTAAAGGGGAAAGTTGACTTAAGATATGCAACTCCAGCTACGTAATTAACATACCTGGAATCGAAGTATCTTAAATCGCATTTTGGCACTGCTCACACAGCAGGAGGTTGATGAGAGCACACGCTCCTGTCAACTTTCCTTAGTCCTCACGAGGAGCAAGACTGCCAGGGTACATCTACACTGCGGGCTAAAGTCAAATTAAGCTATGCACCTTCAGCTATGTTAATTGCGTAGCTGAAGTCCAAGTACCTTAATTGGGCTTTTGGCATTTTCTACACTGCAGGAAGTCAAAGGAAGAACACGCTTCCTTCAAATTCCCTTACTTCTCGTGAAATGAGGATTACAGGAGTCGGAGTAAGAAGACCATTATTTTGCTGTGTAGATGTGCACTCTGTTATTTCGAAATAACGTGAGTTATTTAAAATAACACTGCTGTGTAGACACGCCCCCAGCAATGACAGGAGTGCCCTTTAGCATGTCTTTACTAGACTCACTAATTTGTACCCCAGAAGATCTACTGTGGCAGCATCGAGCTTCTCCATAGTGTAGACAAGCCCTGGATATGTCTGAATTGCATTAAAAACACACCAACATTTTTACTGAACACAAACCTCTTTAAATCACAATTTTTATAATATCCCATCACTGTTTTTCTAAATGATAAGTTGTTCCCTTTTCTTGTTCCCAGTCCATTTAGTTGTTGGATTTTATAAAATGCTCATTTCTAGAGCTTGATATTTGACTGAATGAATTATAATTGCATAGAATATGTTTTGCAGGAAAGAAAAGTCATATAACTCTTTAAGATAATGTTTAATATTTACAGACACTCCCTAGTAAGAGAAAGCTATCTAATGTAGTCATACATATGTCATCAACTTTTTAATTCCTCTTCATTAAAATCTATAATTTAACACTGGAGCAATTCTACAACTATTCTAAACCAGATGAAAGCTTTGATTTCTTCTCCTGAAGATCTTTTAAAAACTTCTATTTTAGAAACTAATTTCTCTGATCCTGCAAAGATTTGCAGACTTGATTAACTTTGTGCACTGGCTTGCCTGACTTCCGTGGGACTGTTGACAGCTCACAAACTTAAGATTCTGAAAAATTTTTTGCAGAATTGAGGCTTCAACTAGAAATAAAAATATTTTTCCTTATCAGATCCTCGAAGTAAAAATGTGTCCTTAAAACAATTCCTAATTTTGCAGGCTTAAAAAAGTACAAATGCCCATTAATTTTAGTACATTTATGTTTCTCAATTTTTAGCTTTTAATCCCAAAACCTGAACTTGGTAAATGAAATAAGGAAATAGTATGAGTCAAGGGGAAAACTTGGTGGCAGTTTGGTGTATAAAGACGGTTAAGAAGGGGATGTTCATGTAGGGAATTTTTCTATATATTCCCATATTCAGTCAACAACAGGGGGAAGGTAAGAGGGAGAAAGGATAGAATGAGGGAAATCATTAATGTATTCCTTACCAAAAGACAGAGTTTACATTATATCATTATGCTGAATATGCGGTACTTTTAATTGGTTTTCAAAAAAGGGTCAACTTGAAATTTAAAAAAATGGTTTCCAATAATTCCTCATACTAATCCTGAATTTCCCCTTTTAACAGCAAATATTCTTCACTTTTAATTTTTTTGTCTGGTTTACTAAAAATCAGTTCTACAATATAATGAAATATGATCCTTAACTAGAGCAGAGAAGAGCTGATAGTACTATCAATATATTGGTAAGATTCCTCTAATACCGTGGGTTCTCAAACTTTTTTGGGCTCCAGAGCCCTTTACATGTGTAAAAATGTATGTGGCGCCCCAGCAGTCCACTGATTGTATGTGTTGTACTTATCGATGTTTCCAGTTTGTCAACCTCGCGGAGCCCCTGGGGCTCTGCGGAGCACAGTTTGAGAAACACTGCTCTAAAAAATACATCTTCTTCCATAGCTGCTGAATATACAGTGGATAGAATTTCAGAGGTTTTATAATCTGTTCATTCCTTTAATTATTTCTGGCTTGCAAAAAAGATATGTAATGATATGTATGATGACTAAACTGGAAGATTGAGAATCTGTATATATAGGGACTGAGCAAAACCATAGAAATTGTTCTTCCCTTTCCCCATAGTATGTCCTAGCTGCAGAAATGACAACAGATTTCATGTATATGTTGTGAAAGTAGAAAGAATTCTATTGTAAGAGAAAGATGAATTATACTGTAATAATTGAATAAGTTGAAGGAATACTGTTTGTCTCTGAACAGGAAAGAGAAGATTATGTTAATGTTGTTTGTAGGTATGCAGATCAGAGGGAAGCCAGGTGTGCCTGGGATAACAGGAAAAGGAACATTAGGTGTTAGGCAGAAAGTAATTGAGATAACCAGGGAGATATGGACAGGAGATTGCTGTGTGCTTGATATGGAAATGAAGATACTTGACTAGGCTCAGACTAATCATGTGAGTTTTGCCTCCTTTTTGGATCATGTTAATTTTGCTTTCTTTTGTCTGTATAAATCAAGGGGTTTGAGCCTTGTATGGTACTCACATTTTCTGGGTGTATTAGCAGAGTGCCTTTGCTAATAAACAGAGCGGTCTGACAAATCTGTGAGTCCTGTGTCTGACTTTGACAGTTTGGAGGTCCCACCAAGATGGCAACCGTCTTCGCTGAGGCTGTGTGATCCCTGACCGTCTTGCAGGATGACCGTGGCAGCCGGCACCTGGGCGTTTGGCCCGAGCGGTCCTCCGCCAGAACGGAAAGGTGCACAACCACAGCGAAGTCTACGCCATCAAACCTGTTGGTTCCCGCTCTGTTCTGGTAGGGGTCTAACATCAGGACTCTGGTCAGGTAATTATTTCTATGTTTTGTCCGGACTGAGGACTGTCTTGCCTCTGTGTCTATCCGTCTTCCCTGTGGTGTGAGTGAGTCTGAGAGCCGTCCCTGTCCGGGGACTGGCCGACCAAGGGGCTCCTGTCCCCGCGGTCTGTGTGACTGGAATCTGCACAATCACAGCCACACCGCATCTTGGATAAAATCCTTGGAGTGAACGCAAGGGCGATTGAGGCAGTAGCCTGTGGGCTTCTTTTGTGTGTTGCACCGGGCACCGCTCTGACGAACCCGAATTTCCTTCTTGTGTGATTGGTGTGTGAAGTCCTCCTGTATGGGTAACCAGATGTCTAAGCGGGGGCAGTTCCCTAAAGGGACCCCGGCTCATTTTATGTATTTTAGAAAGGGTCCAGACTCCTGTAAATTTCTGGAAAAATGGTCTAGATTGACTCTGAGGGATCCCAAATCACAGTGGCCACTGTTAGGATCTTGGGACAAAGACCGAGTGGACATCTTAAAAGACAAACTTGGCCTCCCCAAAACTAAATTGGCTAGAGGAGAGGTAGATTGCTTCATGCAGTGGTGGGAAGAGGCAAATCGTAGATGGACCGAATTGAAGCTCACCTCCCTTAAAAATTCTAATGATAAATTAAAGGCCCTGTTGGATGCAGCCTCTCCCACCACCAGCCCGAGCGCTCCCCTTTACCCAGTTCTGCATGATGATCCGGATCAAACCCGACCCCCTCCGTACTCCCGCCCCAGTGAGGGAACAGAGGAAGAAAGGCCTTCAGTAATTTCCGATGACGAGGATGAAGAAAATACCCTCATTGGCCTCGCAGCCCTGCAGAGTGTTCAAGGTCCCCCAGCCCCCAAAAGAACCCCTCCACGTTTGAATCGCAAAGATTCCCCTGATTCCTCTTTCGATACTCCCAATTTAATGATCTCACCGTCACCCTCTCGCCCTCTTCCCTCATCTTCGTGGAGAAGAACCCCTGATGGAAGGTGGGAAAGGGACTCTGGCGAACCTGTTGTGGCACCCTTGTGGGTCCTTAAGATGGAAGGGGGTGGCACCACTTGGAGTCATAAACCCTGGACTTGTACAGAACTTTTGTCAGTAATTAAAGGTTTTCCTAAGCCACAGGAAAATCCTATTAAATTTGCTGAGGAATTTTTGCTGGTCTGTGAAACCTATGAACCCTCTGAGGCAGACCTCCTCCAATTGTGTAAACTGTTAGTCTCTACCAGCCAGTATGAAAAATGGCTGACTGCAGCAAATTGGCCAGCTGAGGCATGCCATTCGACCATGAAAGATAGTGGCCCAGACACCGCGTATAGAGACCAGTGTAGGGATATTTGGAGACGCCTACACGAAGCCATTCCCCAAATGTGGTCCCCTAAACCGAACTGGGCAGCCATACGCTGTTGTAAACAAAGGCAAGGGGAGAGTCTGGGAGATTATCGGACCCGGCTAACTGACGTTTTCTTACAACATTCAGGAATACAACAGCCCGATGAAAATGGACAGGGGGCCCTGGCGCATGTGTTTGTTGATGGTCTCCTACCTGCTATTACCAGTATGTTAAAGCGAATAAGTGTTGGATGGGAAACCGAAACCATGGACAAATTGCAAGCAGTGGCAGAGCATTGCCACCGCACTCTAAAAGGGAAAGAGGAACAGTCCTCACAAAAGTTAATGGCTCTGCAAAAGCAGCATTATTCAGGGCAGGGCTGACAGTACCGGGGACGGGGAGGGTACCAAGGACGGGGACGTGGTCGCGGGGGAGGCCCTGGAACTGGATTTTCGGTTTTGGAGGTGTTTGTAATTACTGTAAGCAGCCCGGACACTGGAAGAACGAGTGTCCGCGCTGACCTAATAACCTTGGAGGCAATCAGCTAGACTCTCTGCCGGCCCTGCCGGATGGTCCCCAGCCTGACTTTGCGCCGCAACAATGACGGGATGCCAGGGAACCTCAGGAAATTTTAGCTCCCTTACTACCTCTCTCCCCCGCTGGTGAATGTGTCCTGACTATCAATGATCTTTCTCTCCCTTTCCTCGTTGATACAGGAGCTTCACTCTCTACAGTCCGTACTACCGACCTGCCTGCGGTTCCCCGTTCTGAAAAAACCAAGTCCGCTGTGGGCATTACGGGAATCCCAACCCCTTATCCCCTTTCAAAACCTCTACCAGTTCAAGTTGGTCCCCTTTCCACGGATCATGCATTCCTTCTCTCTGACTCCACTCCGGTAAACCTTTTGGGTTGGGATCTGTTATGTAAACTTGGCTGTACCATCTACTGCTCCCTGGATGGTGTCTACCTACAAATTCCCCAGTCCTCCCTGTGTGATTCTGCAGCCTCCCTGCTGTCCGAAACTTCCCTTTCCACTCCGATTCCCTGTTACCCATTGGTCCCGTCCCTTGAACATCTAATTTCGCAGGTCCCATCCTCTCTATGGCCATCACACCCATCTGAAGTGGGCCGTTTAAATACTGACCCCCTTCACGTTACCGTTGACAACTCCAAACCCCTGCCTCGCCTGTCCCAGTACCCTCTAAATCCTGAAGCAGAGGCTGGCATTGCTCCGGTCATGACCGCATTGCAGGAACAAGGCATTATTGTCCCCTGTTCCAGCCCCTGTAACACCCCTATCCTCCCAGTTCGAAAAGCTGATGATAAATCATGGCGGTGTGTTCAGGATCTTCGAGCCATTAACCACATTGTCATACCCACCTTTCCTGTAGTCCCTAACCCAGCTACGATTCTGGCTTCTATCCCGCCAGATGCAACTCATTTTACTGTTGTGGATTTGTGCTCTGCTTTCTTTTCTGTCCCGGTTCACCCTAAGTCCCAGTATCTTTTTGCCTTTTCTTACAAAGGGCAGCAGTACACATGGACCACGCTTCCCCAGGGGTATACAGAAAGCCCGTCTTACTTTTCCCAAGCATTAGCCAGAGACCTCGCCGACCTGGTTTTCCCATCAGGGTCCACACTGGTCCAATATGTAGATGACCTACTCCTCTGTTCCCCTTCATTATCTGCCTCAGAAACTGACTCTTTAGTGCTTCTCACTGCCCTAGCAAACAAAGGCCACAAGGCTTCTCGCTCTAAGCTACAGCTCTGCCAAGCCTCCGTCACATACCTTGGCTTTCTTCTCTCCCAGGGTTCCCATACGCTTTCCCCCACCCACGTCCAAACCATCCTTAGCTTTCCCCGACCTCGCTCTCCATGCCAGGTCAGAAAATTTTTGGGCATGGCTGGTTTTTGCAGACAATGGATTCCCCAATATGCTTCTCTTGCTAAACTGCTCCAATAACTCACTCGGTTCTCTGTACCTGACCCCATGCCGTGGCCCCCAGAGGCCAACTCTGCTTTTATTTCTTTCAAACAGAGTTTGGCTTCTGCCCCCGCCTTAGGGTTACCTGACTACTGTAAGCCTTTTACCCTTTTCTGTCATGAGCAATCTGGTTGTGCACTTGGGGTTCTTACTCAGGAGCATGGTGACAAAAATCGTCCAGTGGCTTATTTCTCTGCCACCTTGGATCCTGTTGCCCAGGGTTTACCCCCCTGCCTGCGTGCTGTGGCTGCCGCGGCACGCCTAATCAAAATGTCTGAGTCCCTTGTCCTCCGCTCTCCTCTTTCTCTCATGGTCCCTCACTCTGTAGAAACTCTCCTGCTACAATGTAATACAGCTCACCTTTCCTCCGCCCGCCTCACTAGGTATGAACTTTTACTGCTTTCGGCTTCGCATATCACCGTCAAGTGCTGTTCTCAGTTGAACTCTGCCACTCTCCTTCCTTTGTCTGATGACAGTGAACCCCACGACTGCCTTGCAACTGTCTCTGCTGTCACCGTCCCGCGCCCTGACCTTTCTGATGTCCCTCTCTCTAACTCCGACCTTGTGTTGTTCACTGGCGGTTCCTGTTTTCAAGACAACCAAGGTCGTCTCCTTGCAGGATACGCTGTGGTATCACTCTCTGAAACCCTAGAAGCTGCGCCTTTACCTTCTGTGACCTCAGCGCAAGTCGCTGAACTAGTTGCCCTAATTCGCGCTTGCTTTCTGGCTGAGGGATGCTCCACCACCATTTATACTGATTCTCGATACGCTTTTGGGGTTGTACATGACTTTGGCACCCTCTGGCAAGCTCGGGGTTTCCTTACCTCTGCTGGTACCCCTATCAAGAATGGCCCCTACATTGCTGCTCTCCTGTATGCAGTTTTACTCCCATCTGCCTTAGCTATTGTTAAGTGCCCTGGCCACTCGACAGCAGATACTGATGTTGCTAAGGGTAATACATTTGCTGATGCCACTGCTAAACATGCTGCTGCCATAGAACCTTCCCCAGATGCATTTCTCAGTTCCCTTTCTGTTTCTGTACCATTGCCGTCCCTTTCTGACCTCACCCTGCTCCAAGACTCTGCCCCAGAAGCAGAAAAAGACTCCTTGTGTATCTTGTGTATCTTACCTACAGGTCCTGAGCTAATTGGCATGTGTGCCTAACTGTCAGTAGGGTTGCCATGTGTCCGGTATTTGGGCTCTTTGTCCGTTAAAAAAAATCAGAGAATACTGGACATGTGCAATGTTCGGTATTCTCTGATTTTTCCGGCTGCGCACCAGACGGAAGCCTGGCATGGGCGGGGGGAGCAGCTGGAAGGCAGGGCCACAATCAGCGCTCGGAGCCTGTGATTGCGCAGAAGCCTGGCGGGGGCAGGGGGAGTGGCTGGGACTCCCAGCCACTCCCCCCGCCCTCGCAAGGCTTCTGCGCCCAGAGCACTACCAGGTGGGGAGTCCCAGCTGGTAGGCGGGGCTGCGATCGCTGCTCTGGGTGCTTCAGAAGCCTAGTCTATCCCCACCCCGGCTAGGCTTCTGAAGCACCTAGAGTGGCGATCGCGGCCCTGCCTACCAGCTGGGACTCCCAGACTGGGAGGCAGGGCTGCCATTGGCGCTGGGAGCCTGTGATTGCGCAGAAGTCTGGCGGGGCCGGGGGGAGTGGCTGGGAGTCCCAGCTGAGAGGCGGGGTTGCGATCACCGCTTATCCCGCTTTCCTTTTTTTTTTTTAGAACTGTTCTAAAATCTGATTTGTCTATTTTATATGTGTTCACTTTTTTTGATTGTATCCCTTTGGTATATATGGTCATGCCAATTTTCTTCCACAATTTGATCTGAGGAAGTGGGTCTGGCCCACGAAAGCTCATCACCTAATAAACCATCTTGTTAGTCTTTAAAGTGCTGCATAGTCCTGTCTTTTGTTTCAGCAAGACCAGACTAACACAGCTGTATCTCTATTACTATTCTGTATAAAGGCATTGAGAGAAGTTCAGCCAACCCCCTAACCCTATGAAGAATAAGGATTTTTCTTTTTTTAAAAGAACACATTTACTTTGCAAGAGAAAAGCAAAAATTAACATCTGTTACTGGTGAAAACTTCTGCAGAATAATTAAAATGTTTCTGCAGAACAATACTCCAACGTCTGATGGTCTGTTGCGTGCCCTCTATAAACAGTTTATCTTGATCTTTGCTCCTAGCTGTGAAAAGTTTATGGCTGGTTGTTTTAACCATGGGTTTTTTTTAGTATCAAGGTCCTGGGCCTCATTTTGGTAATGCTTAAAATAGGACAAGCTCAATTACAAGGACTTCTTCTTAATCACATATCTTAAAACTCAATTTAAAACCTATTTTTTAAATACTAACAATTAAATTAGAAATGTTTCAAATGCTGATCCAGATACAATTGTCTTTATTCTGCTGGAGAAAATTTTTTTTCATTCCATGACTATTGTTTGGAATGAAATAATATAAACCTTCAATAATACTGTTTCTGTCAAGAAAAAGGCCTTTGAATAGGTTGGCTCTCTCTCCTCTCCTCCCCCCATGCCTATTTCACTAACATGCTGTGTTTCTTCAATACTTTCAAAAGCTGTAGTACAATTTCTTTGCTGTACTTAACACAATTATCTAACGGTACATCTAGTCTGCATGCTTATTTCAAAATAAGCTGTTCCAGAAGAAATACTCCGAAATAGCTAGTTTCAAAATAGCACGTCTACACTACAGGGAAGCCTCCAAATTAGTCCGAGGCAGGCTTCCCTAATGTGGATGTGCTGCCTTGATTTAGAGCCCCAGGAGGCACTGGGGAGGAGCTATTTCCAAATAGCAGCTGTGGAGCTTTCACACTACTGCTATTCTAAAATAGCTATTTCGGAATAGGCGTTATTCCTCGTGGAATGAGGTTTATAGAAGTTGGAATAAGCCATCCGGGGCCAATTCACAGACATTTTTGTGGGGTGGTCGGGCAAGGCACACGATGCCCAAGTGTTTAGGAACTCCAGCCTGTGTGCCAAGCTGGAGGAGGGCACTTTTTTCCCCATGCTGGGACTTTGCTGTGGGCAACCTGAACATGCCAGTGTGCATAGTGGGGGATGCGGCATACCCACTCGTGCCCTGGCTAATGAAACCCTACACCGGCCACCTCGATCCCAACAGGGACCTATTCAATGCCCGCCTCAACCGAGCCAGGATGCAAGTAGAATGTGCCTTCGGGTGCCTCAAGGCACATTTCCGGTGCATCCTGACCCACCTGGATGTCGGGGAGCACAGCATCCCCAAGGTGGTGGCAGCGTGCTGTGTGCTCCACAATATTGTGGAGTGCAAGGGGGAGGCCTTCCTCCCGGGGTGGGGGCAAATGCCGGCCACGAGGGCCATGTGTTTGAGCAGCCCTGGACAGCTGCCACCCGCCAGGCCCATCAGGCCGGGGTGCGCATCCAGGAGGCCCTGAGGGAGAGGTTCTCTCAAGCACCCCAGTAATTCTCCCCAGGGCCTCCCCAACAGGGGCCTCTGCCTTGTTGCTCTATCCCTTCCCCCTCTCAACTCCTCCCCTTGCCCCTTCTCTGACCTTCCAATAAACACACCTGTTTCAGAACAAAAGCAGTCTTTTTTTATTGAATATTAAGAGAAGGTGGGCTGGGGGAGGCAGGAATTGTGAACTGGGAGGGGGACTCAGGACTGGGAGGGGGGCAGGACTGGGAGGAGGAGTGGGGCAGCTCAAGGTGCCCCCTCAGGTATGGGGACCTCTTCAGGGTTGTGTTGCTCTGGGAGCTACAAAAAGGTGGACAGGAGGGGGGGCTAGAGTGGTGTCAGGGTTGGCAGGGGGCAGAAGGAGGGGCCATAGGCATCATTTGGGGAGGGGGCATGGGCATTGCTAAGGGAGGGATCAGAGGCATAGCAGGGTGGGCTGGCAGATGGGCAATGGCCATAGGAGGGGGGCCAGGAGGGTGGAAGCCCAGAGCAGTGACATCAGGTGGGTGTTCTGCCATGAGGGACATGATGCCGCACATGGTGTCACAACGTGACATCAATTGGTCCCAGGCATGCTCCCACCACTCCAGGTCTGCATCGACCCTTCGTGCCAGGGTGTGGTGGATGTCTCTGAGGGGACACTGATGTGCTGGCGCATCAGGTCCTCCTGTACCCTGGCTCATCTGTGGGTCCCCCGGACTCTGGCAGGTGGCTATGGTGGTGTGGCTCAGCCCTCTGTCCCAGCTGGTCCGGCTGTGGAGAACACACAAGAAGGAGAGGCGGTCAGTCATCCCTGCAGACACTGTCCCTGAGGCCGTGCCTTCCTCTGTGAACAGCGACCACAGCATTCCACGGCCCAGAGGAGGAGGATGTCCCAGGTGCAAGGCAATGTGTGGCCTGCGTAGCAGGCCCTGTCTCACAGGGGCCCTCACAGAGGGCCGTGCTGCTTGCTTTCACACACACACACACACACACACCATGGAGAGGCAGACAAGGGAAGTGTCTGGCCACAGCGAGATCCCCTCATGGGTGGCAGAGGAACCGGGAGCAGCCTCGCCTTCCCTGAGGTCCGCACACACAGCTGCGATTCGCTGCACTATCTGTGGGAGAGGCTGCTGCCTCGCACGTGCAGGCATGCCTGTGTGCTGTGTGCAGCACTCCTCGGTGTGCCTGGAGTCATGCCTGCACCCTTGTGGCTAGCCTGCTTCCAGCCAGGTGCACGCCCCCCCCCCCCTCGGGGGTGCAGGATGTGTGTGGCTTCCCCTGAGCCTGGGCATGTTCAGGGGCTGCCTGCTGTGTCCATATGCCACACACTCATGCTGCACGTGGTCACACATGCACCGATCACAGCACAATGTGCAGCCTGAGCAGCCCAAGCAACACTTGCCCCCCACTCCCTGTGCACCCGCCTCCCCTACCTTGTGTGTGTGACAACTCACTGGAAGATCCCTCCCAGGCCACCGAGGAGGCCTGGGAGATGTCCTGGCTAGCGGTGACCAGCTCGAGGGACAGGGTCACAGTCCCTGTCTCCTGCTCCTCCTCCTCCAGCTGGGGCTGGCCCTGGCCTTCTTGCTCCTCCTCTGGGGCAACCTCCAGCTGGACAATGATGGGGGTCTCAACCCCGGAGTCCACCAGAATGGGTGGGGAAATGTCTTTCTACATCCTCCGGGATGTGGTGAAGCTTGGCATAGTAGGGGCAGGTTTGGGGTCCTGCCCCTGAGTGCGCGCTGCACTTGGTGGCTCTGACATACCCCTGACAGAGCTCCTTCACCTCACTCTGGACCTGCTCCATGGTCCACCAGGGATGCGGTCATCCAAGAGTAGATTTTGGCGTTCCACCTTTTGACCCGGGGATCTTGCAGGGACTCCTCCTTGCCCCACAATTCGAGGAGGGCCTCAATCTCCAGTCCTGACCAGGTTGGGGAGTGCTTTTTGGTCCCCTTGGGGGGTCCTGGGACCCCTGGGGCTGCTCCCTGGAAGGGCCATGGAGGTCTTGAGGGGCTTGTGGCTCCGCCATGGGTGGCAATGCCAGTGGAAGAGAGAGCCACGCGGTGAGGGTACTGCTCTCAGGATGGCTTCCTGCCACAAGGCTTGTCCAGGGTGCCTGCAGCTTTAAGAGGGACCAGCAGACAGGAACTATAGAATTCTGATTACCTTGGATGGAGTGGCCACCAAGGCACCTGTTTTTTTTTTTTTCCTGGAAGCCATTTCTTGCATAAAACCCCGTTTCCCATCCACACACACCTTTCTCAAACTCTTTTGAGAACTCTTTCTCAAAAAGGCTTCTTCCTCATAGAAAGAGGAATACCGATTGTGCAAAAATGCCTCTGTTCTTTTGAAGTTTTTGCACAAAAATGCGCTTGAGGTGTGGATGCTCCACGAGTTTTGTTGGAAAAACCGCTGGTTTTCCGACAAAACTCTGTAATGTAGACATAGCCACAGAGATGGGGGTGTTACATCAGAGCTAATTCAATCAGGATGGGTGTGGATAAGAAGGTGAGAATACCTAAAGTAGAAAATTACTTATGTGATATATGCCATCATGTGCCAACAATGCCCATATGTCAGGTATATTGGACAAACCGAACTATCTCTATGTCACAGAATAAATGGACACAAATCAGACATCAAGAATGGTAACACAAAAACCAGTGGGAGAATATTTTAACTTCCTTGGACACACAGTTACAGACTTGAAAGTTTCCATCCTCAAGCAAAAAACTTCAAAAACAGGCTGCAACCCAAAACTGCTGAGCTGGAATTCATATGCAAATGGGTCTGAATAGGAACTGGGAATGGCTCTCACGACAATAAGTAATTTTCCACTTTTGTCAGCACAGGGAGGTACTTTGAAGCAACTTGGGGTAGACCGTATGGCCCCAGTAGGGCTGGCACAGCACAGAGGAGAGTGCCTGAGCAGCTGACAGGCTGGTTGTGTTAAGATGCTAACCTCCAGCTGACACAGGCAAGACTCTCTCCCCTTGAAGGCAGATGACAACAAAGTGACTCACAGACCTCACTGCTCCAACTGTCATAGCAGGGGTAGGGAGGGATGAAACATCAGTATGGCTCCTGAAGGAATCAAACTGTGAGAGTATAGAGGGGCCGGGGAGCTGTACCAAAGAGCTGGTCATTTACATCAATATCCCAAGATCCACAAGAACAAAGCCTCAACTCCGATTTGCCAGGGGTCCTTGGCTCCACAGAGATTTGGCCCCTCTGCAGTACCACAAACCCTTGTTCTATGAGGAGAGAATGTAGTAGCAACTCCACACAGAACTTGGAGAGTGTCTGTGAATCTTTCCCTGGGAAGGTGATATTTTTGCCCATAACATATCTTCCAACTACACCTGAGAGAGAGTTCTAAATTTCAGAGTAAAAATATCATTTAACAGATTTGAACCAATAGACTATATAACATCTCATTAACTCTATACGCTGTACTTTAGGCCATGTCTACACTAGCAAACTTACAGCAGCACAGTTGTCACAGTAAGATCACTCACGTAGCCACTCTATGCCCCCGGGACAGAGCTTCTCCCATCCACATAACTAAACCACGTACAGCAAGCAGCAGTAGCTCTGTCAGTGGATAGCATCTACTGCTGATATAGTGCTGTCCACACTGGCTCTTCTATTAGGGTATGTCTACACATCAAAGTTAATTCGAAATAACAGCCGTTATTTCAAATTAACTTTACTAGAGTCTACACAGCCAAACCGCTATTTCGAAATAAATTCAAAATAGTGGAGCGCTTATTTCGAATTTGGTAAACCTCATTCTACAAGGAATAACACCAAATTTGAAATAGCTATTTCGAAATAAGTGCTGTGTAGATACTTATTTCGAAATAGGGGGCTTCCAGCCTTCCCAGGGTGCCCTGGTGGCCACTCCAGCCTCAACCAAGAACACTCCTCTCCCTCCCCCCCTCCCCAGAGCCCTTAAAGGGGTTGACTCTGGTCACAGTGCCTGTGCCAGCTCCAAGCCTGTCAGCCCAGAGCCAGCAGTCACTGCCCCTGACCCAGTGGCCCCAAAACATGAGCCAGCAAGCCACTGGCAGCCAGCCCTCCGCTGCTCCCCAGGAGCAGTCTGCCAGCTCCCAGGAGCCTGCCAGGGCCTGGAGAAGGCAGGCGCCTTCCTGATCCAGGGTGGAGATCAGGGTGGACCTTACTTAGGTTTGGGGTGGATGCCCCCAATGTCCATGATCTCCACACTAGACGGAGGAACACGGCCATCTATGGCAGGATAGCTGCCAGCCTAGCCACCAAAGGCCACATGTGAACCCAGGAGCAGGTTCGCATGAAAATCAGGTTGGTCTGGCAAGACCTCCAACCCTGAGCCCTGAGCTTCTCCTTCCCCTTCTTCCCCTTGCTTCCCCCTTCCACTTCCCTCTTCCCAGGTTTCCCCTTCCCCTTTCCTACCCTCTTTCCTCCCCTCTCCCACCTCCTTTCTCCAGTCTCACTAGTTTCAATGCCCCCCCCCAGTTTTGTTAAATAAAGAGAGTTTGTGTTCATGAAAATACGTGTATTTTATTTGACATCAGGAAGGGGGGCTGGGAGGGTAAGTGGAACGATGTGGGGGAGGAATGAAGCACAAGCCCCCAGTTGGGCAGACCAGGGAGGCTCTTAGTGCTCCTCAGGGTGGAAGGTCTCCCGCAGGGCCTCCTGGATACTGACAGCCCCCCGATGGACCTCCTGGATGGCAGCCTGCAGAAAGTGCAGCCAGGCTCTCATCAACACGTTCACGAAAAGCATCAGAGTGCCCAGGGGTAGCTCTGGCTCCATGTTGCAGAGTGCCGTGGTGTCCCAAGTGAGGGCAACCAAAGCACGCAGAGACACAAATGCTTTGCTGTCCCTCATCGAGGTAAGCAAGCAAGCAGGGAAAGCTGAGATCCGGCTGCCCGGGGTGGGGGTCCCTTTAAGCACAAGCTTTAGATAGCCTCAGGCAGCAGCCACACAAATAAACTCCTGACCTGATGCTCTGCTGGACCTGGTTCCGGCGGGCCTTCAATGCAATTCAGTGTCCACTCAGTGTGGACGCGCTATTTCGAAATAGCAAAACGCTATTTTGAAATGCATTTTGTGTGTAGATGTGTTATTTCGAAATAAGCTATTTCAAATTAACTATTTCAAAATAAGATATTTCGAAATAACACTGTAGTGTAGACATAACCATAGTGTAATTTATGTTGCTAAGAGACTTTTTTTTTCCACACCCCTGAGTGATATGTTATACCAACAAAAGCGTGAGTGTAGACATAGTCAGTTTAGTAGTAGCATTTTGGTCAGTGGAGGTCTCCTGTATTGTTTCTCAGTTGGCCAGTGAGTGAAGGAAACCCAGGAAAGGCAGAAGTGATGCTGACAGGAAGAAGAGGAGTCTCTACTCTTCCAAACTTCACTGCACACACTCAAGATACCATGATGAAAACAATCCTCTCAGTAGGTTGCAAAGATGAACCACATATGATCGTGCTCAGTTTTCTGTCAATGAGGCCTTTTTGTACACGACTTCCCCTCAGTGATATTCAGAGAACTTGCTGGGCTGCATGCATTTAGAACACAGAAGTAAGAGTACCTCCCAAGCAGTGCTCAGTTTCTGAGCCCTAGCAACTCAGATTTGCAATTCATAACACCAGCTTCTCTGGCTTTGCTGCAGCAGTTATGAAAGTAAAAATTGCTTGAGCCCCAGCACCACTTTCATTACAAATGGAACACTGCTCCTGAGCCCACCCACATGTGGCTCTAACATGAGCAGTCACCTGGAGCAGATTGTGTATATCTTCATACTGGTACTTCCTCTTTCATTCTGACATGCCCTGATGAGCAGCAAAACTGCTAATATTGACATTTAAAGTGCAATCATTGATATATATGTTAAAACCCCTTGATGTGAATGAAGGAAGCTCACTTCACTCAGGGCTAATGTTTTGTGCTCTACAAATTCAGGGATAAAATCACTTCAACTGTGGCACACCTTACAGGTTTTTTTAAAAAAACAGCCTGTGACAGAGTGCTGTCCAAAACTAAAGGACCCTCCCCTCAGCCTAAGGGGAGGACTACTGGACCCAAAGCCCACCACATTTCAGAGGATACTAATGAAAAAAGGGACAGGCATGAGGGTCATAGGGTCAAAAGCAGGAAAGCAGAGGGGGACACCGAGCAGAGAACCCCAGACAGCTCCTCCTACTCCTCAAAGGCATCCTGGGAGCCAGTGGATATAGCCTAGAGGAACTTTGCCCAGACATGTGATCTGAGGGAGGGGAATAGGTCCCACAGTTGCAGAGCACCTTCCCATCCAATATCCCCCCCTTGGTACTGTGGATGGCCACTTTGGCCTGTGCCGGTATGAGGTCTAGCTACTTCACGGGGCCATGGATAGTGTTAGGCCTGGATTATGAAAGGGGCTTTAGGGACTGCAGCCCTGGGCCACAGTCCCTAAAGCTCCTGTGTGATGCATTCCCAAGTGGCTCTACCTGGTGGGGGAGAGGGGCTCTGTGCACTGCTGTTCCCCCTGCCTCACCAGGCTGGAGCCAAGGCACCATGAGCACAGTGAAGCTCTGTCCCTACTCTCGCCAGCAGGCTTTCCCCCTGCCGTTCCCATTGGCCAGGAATTGCAGCCAATGAGAGCAGCAGGGGTTAGTGACTGCAAGTGCAGGGTGGTGCACAACCACTTGTTTCCCCTACCAAACAGGAGCTGCATTGGGTAAGTGCCTCAATCCTCTGCCTCCCTTGGCACCCTCCTGCCCTCCCATACACTGCACCCTGCTGCTGCATTCTACCTCCCACCCATACCTAACACCCCCAGCCTACTCCTGCACCCTACCTCCCACCCAGACCCTGCACCTCCACTTTCAGCCTGCTCCTGCACCCTACCTGCTGCCAAGACCCTGTACCCTACCCTGTTCCTGCACCCTATCTCCCGCCCAGACCTCCCACACCTACCCCCAGCCTGCTCCTGAACCCTACTTGCTGCCCAGACCTCCCACCCCACCATGCTCCCCAGCAGCCCCCTCCTGCACACTGAACCCCTCTTTGTGTCCCCAACCCAGAACCTAGGAGGAGCCCCACAAAATTTACTAGCCCCAGGCTCCCAGAAGAGTTAATCTTGCCCTGGATAGGGTTTGCAAATATCAGGAAGTGCAGGGAGAAGTGCAGCCAGAAGCTGAGGAGTAGGATTTGGAGGCACTGAAAAAGGGGCTGGAACCTGGCGCACTCAGTGTAAACATGTACCAGGGTCTCCTGCATACCACAAATGGCAGAAGTGTCTGGGGATGAACTGTCCCATACATGCCAGCCCTCGTGGCTCCATGAATGAGCTGACAACCAGTATTCCTAGTGGGCCATAGGACTATGGTGGAATACAAACTGGCCAACCACAGCTGCTTACCCTCCATAGATGGTAGAAGGTCCTGCCCCTGGGTGTTGGGGTGGGTTATGAGTGTAAAGAAATGAACAGCAGGGCGCATGTACAGCAGTTTCCTGGGCATGGTTCAAAAACAAACTGGCTGCTGGTCATGGAGCCAGCTTGGGTGGTGCAGAGGGGCAGCCAGGAAGCACCCTCTTGAAAGATGTGCTCAGGGAAAGCCTGAGAGGTGAGTGGTATGACTGCCCTCACTTTCTGCAGTATGCATGAGGATCCACTCTACCCTCCTAGTCATAGCCGAGGAGATCTCTGATCCTGATGGTACCTGTCAGGACCAACCTTCAATGCCTCAGAGGGGGTCTCTGCCTCATGTACACAGAACTGGAGAAACCAGGGTTGGAAGCCAAATGCTTGCAGAGTCTCCGGAAGATACCTTTTCTGATTCAGAGACAGGAGGGCGAACAATAGACCATCCCTACACTTGAGCTGGATAAGGGCCTGACCAAATAAAGATTATCAGAAATGGTATGGCCCAGGTCAGCATAGGTCTGGTCAGGATGGACCACATCTACCAGCACAGACCCTAGCTGTGAAAGCCCTAGCTGAGAGGCTGTTCCTCATTTCTATGTCCCCTGTTTGATCTATTTGTTTTGTCCTGTTACTAAACTTGAGTCTTTGAAATAAAATAAAATTTTTTGTGTCACATACATATGGTCAGTTTCAACATTAAAACAAAGTGACTAAAGGCAAGAATATCTGCTCAGTGCAATTAATGCTCAGGAAGCAAACACTACAGGGTCATTCAGGGTAGCAAGTAAATTTTACCTGGCCAAATGCAACACAGTTCTGGGAATCATTGTCAAAATTCTCCTCCAAAGCCTTCCAAGTTTGAATAGCTCTCTGATGTGCCTCTCTAATTGCCCTGATACCTGACTGCTCATAATCAGCAGACAGCCAATCAACATCAGTGCTCCACCTCAGGGAAACTTTTCCCTTTCTCTTTGCAAATATTATGCATGGTACAACAAGCAACAATGACCATCAGAATATTTTCCTCATTAGGGTTTAACTTGCCAAAGAGGCAGCAACAGAAACCCATTAATCTGTCAAATTAACAGTCATTTAGCACCTGCTGAGCCTACAGTTGAAGCTCTCCTTGTTGCTGTCTAGGTTCCAGTGTAAGGCTTCATGAGCCACAGGAGCAAAGGTATGTGGGGCCTCGCAGGATCACTATGGGCATGTGCACATTCCAATTGAAATCTTATAGTCTGGAAATAAAGTCCTAGAATGCAGCTTTCTATACCATCCAGTCTTCCAAAAGAAGTGTATGTCATGCACCTTCACTCAGTGAAATGGCCCCAAGTGATCCATCAGCACCTGCAAGAGTCATTACCATGGAGGCAGAAGTATCCCTTTCTGTTGAAGTACTCAGTTGCAAGATGGTTGGGGTGGGGGTGAAAACAGAGATGTGTGTTCCATATATTGCCCTGCCATTGAAATTAGGGAATCCCATTACCTCAAAGCCATCTTTTGTTTCCAGCATATTCCTGAGAGTTGCAGTCCTTCATTGCAGGAAGCAATTAATGGTCCTGCATACTTGCCTCACTGCAAATCCTACAGTGGATCTTCCAACTCCAAACTGATTTGCATAGCACCTGACCTGCAGCAGTCTGGAGTTACCAGCTTCCACACCACTCACTTTGCCACAGTGAGGGGAGCTCTCCTTCTGGTGTCTTTGTGCAGCAGTGCACACCATTCTAGGAAGATGAATTTGTGCATTTGAAAGTTCTGCAGCCTCTGCTCATCATCCCATATATGCATCATGATGCAATCCCACCACTCAGTGCTTGTTTCCTAAGCTCAATACCAACAGCCCCCCGTATGCAGCTGCTCTGTGTATTCCAACAGCAATCTTGAATTGTTTCCATGGTGGACAGTAGGACAGACAACACCAATTCCCTCTGTTTTGCAGCTCTTGAAATAGTTCAGGACCAGCCATGTTGTGTTCATAATACTCATCAATAGACTGGTCAGCAGTTCAGGATCAATGTGGTCTGGCAGGGATGGTGGATGCACAGTTTATAAGTTTATGTTTCCTTTGAGGATGAGGACTAATAGGGCACATGTAGAGTAATTAAAGCAGGGATCTCAAACTCATGGCTCACAGGCCAGCTGCAGCCTGAACAATTCCAATATCTGGCCCATGCATAGCTGCTGGCAAATGAGTCCTTATGGCCTGGGGGGTATGTGTGTGTCCCATCCTAAATTCCCTGTAAGTTGTGCAGCTGCACAACTGCTTAGCTGTTAATGAGCCCTGCACAGAGGTTCAGAGCTCCTATGCAGGCAGGAAGCTCAACTGACTGGTGCAGAGAGGGGTGTCTTGCTGAGCAGCTTCAGACAGAGCTGCCCGCTAGGGTTGCCGGGTGTCTGGTTTTCGCCTGGATAGTCCGGTATTTGTGTCCCCTGTCCAGTAAAAAAAAAAAACAGAAAATACCGGACGTGTAAAATGTTTTTCTCGGACAGAAGGCCGTCAGGGACATTCTTCTCCTGCTGTATCTGGCAGGGGTAGAGGGAGTGTGGAGTGTGGTGATTTAAAGGCACAGCATTTTTTTTTTTTTGCTCAACCCATTTTTTTCCCCACCATGTTTGGGATTTTTTGCAGAAGTATCTGGCAACCCTACTGCCTGCTTCAAATGGAGAAATTCTCAGAGTAGGTAAGGAGGGGCAATAAGGAGGAGGGAATAAGTGGCTGGGGGAGAGTTATAGGGTAGGGGAGTTTGGGGAGAGGAGGAGGAGGGAGGGAAGAAAGGAGTAACTGGCTGGAGTGGAGTCAGAGGGGTGGGGAAATTGGGGAATCCTGTCTGTGCAAGAAGAGAGATTGGCAGAGGCTGAAACCCAGCACTCTCCTCAAGCCTCCTGGGCTGGGAAGGGGGTGAGGGGAAAGCTGACTACATGGGGTATATGAGGGAAATTGGGAATGGGTGGGCGCTGGCATTGTGGTGAGGTGAAAGTGGAGAGCTTGCTTGTGCTACATGTCCTGGGGTGAGGTGCGGGACATGGAGAGTTTGTGCTGCGTCCGAACTCCCAGCTAGACTGCTGGTGCCTACAAGTCTGAGCTGGGGGGAGCAGATTGCATGGGGTGGGTGGTGGCATATATGCAGTGAGGTGGAGGCAGAGGGGAGTTTGTCTGGGGTGTCCTGACTCACTTGCTGCAGTTCAGATTGCTGTCCTCTCTTGGTTGCTGGGTTGGAGGGAGGGAGGGGAAAGCAGGCTGCATGGGATGGGTGTGTGCCAGAACATTTGCATGATTACATTTCAAACAAAGATTACATGGGTGTTAATGCTTAAGGTAAGAAAGAAAAAGATTCTTTTAACCTGCAACACTGAAAAATTCTGTTAAAAGTTTTTGTTTGTATTGCCAAAGATAGAAAATGTTAGAGGGAACACTGGTCCCATCCCCTTCCCCCAAGTCCAGCCCCTGCTCTGCTCCACCTCTATTACACCCTTTTCCCCCATTACACTCTCCTCTCTCAATCCCCCTCCTCCAAAGGATGTGGCTTCAAAGATTACCAGGGGGCCTGGTGCAGAGCGGCAGCAGAGGTTGGGCCTTCCCCCACTTATAGTAACAGCGAGAGCTACAGGGAAACTGAGTGATACAGCAGCCTCTGCTCTGCTCCATTGTTATCTCCCAGGCCAGCCTGGTCGCTCTGCTTCACTGGGGCAGTGGGAAGCCGAGCACCCAGCCCCAGTGAGATCTGGCTTAGGAGATGGTGGCAGAGCGGAGATGGTTACTGCGTAGTCTGTGGCTCCAGCTGCTGTGGAGAGTGCAGGGGTCTTGACCCCTGTTGCCAGCTCTAGCCCACCCAGAGCCCCTTGAGCTAACCTGAGTATGAGGGGCCATCCAATCCATAGAGTGGTTGGGGTGGCCACGCTGAACTGTCCTATGGATGGAACGGCTCTGCACACATCTCCCCTGGGCCATGGGGACATGCTGGCAACAGCTCAGAGCCAGCAGCCAGAAGATGCTCTAACCCTGCTGT
The DNA here is from genome assembly GCA_019425775.1 of Rafetus swinhoei. NCBI lineage: Eukaryota > Metazoa > Chordata > Testudines > Trionychidae > Rafetus > Rafetus swinhoei. The sequence goes on from CM033424.1 coordinate 226,963,676, forward strand.
GCTACTGGTGATGGTGGCAAGGTTACCCCAAGAGGGTTTTTTAATCACTTGCGGGTGGCCGGCAGGACCGGAGGATAAATGGCGGGGAGGACATGGGCCAGCAGGCAGGGCTGGGAGAATGTGTGGAGACTCCCACCCCCTCTCCTGGAGCCCTGTCAGAGGGGGTGCTTCCTGGCCCACGAGGAGAATTTGAGAACTGGCACTGGTAAATTGAGTTTAAGGCCCCTGGATCAAATTGACATGTAAACTGGTCTACACATTCTACATAGAACAAATTCTGAGGGCCAAAGGGAATCTTCCCCTAGTTCCCCATATCTTCTAAGAGGACACATCAATGAGAGCATATCTCTGCTTTCAGTTTCAAATGCTTGGGGCAGAATCTGTGTTCCATTGTGGCTTCGCTTGGCAACATAAAGTGGCCATTTAGCTAGAATCAGCTATTGAGGAATTGCCAACGTAAGAGGTTTTCTGGGTGGAAAAAAGTATTTGTGAAATCTATTTTTGCTGTTCTCCATCAGCCCTGGTATCTGCTACTTGAGCTGTGGTGAAATATGTGAGTAGGCAATATCTCAACTTCTCATTTCTCAATATCTCAACTTCTCACTGAAGGTTGGATTAAAAAAACAGATTAGCTCTTAACCTCACTTCCTTCATACACAAGGCGGGAATGCATCTTGCTAAATATTGCACAACATGAATACAAACAAACTGAATCTTACTCAGAATCTTATGCAGCTAATATACCTGCCACATTATACTCTATTTAGACTGTTTTAGCATGCTGAAGTTTTAGCCCATACATTTCTGTAGGAAAATATTTCATATTTGGGCCCTAACATCATAGGAAGATTCTCCAGCTGCTGGAAGATTCCCCTTTGGTAGGGTGGCTCTCCACTCTGTACCCACCCATCCCTCTGACTTGCTGGCATAGGAGGCCCAACAAAGGAAAAAGGGACATGACGTGTGCACCATGGTGATCTCTGACTGCCATATTTGGTTCGTTGGGGCCACTGGCAACTGATGGTCTTTAAAGCAACCTTTGGGTTGTTTTGCTTTTTGCCTGCGATGGTGCCCAGATAGCCTGGGTTCAGAGAAGCATAAAGGTAGCTTACAACCATTTTACAGTTCCTATTCTCAGCTGCATTAAAATGATCCTTGACTGAAGCTGTGGATCTGGGTCAATGAACTAACAAATACACATATGGAAGAAGATTAAAGAGTGAAAGTTACAAAAAACTAAGGCAGAAAAAGAAAATGGCAGTTGTATGAAGAGGCGATACCTAGGACACGAATCCTACTATAGTTCCCATTGGTGGTTTTACATCCTAAATGAGGAGACAAATTAGCCACAGACTGAGCCCTCAGAGACTAACAGATATTGATATGGATTTCACTGGTTTCACTAACCTCCTTGTCAACATATCCTGTGGAGAATGAATTAAGCTCCAAGATCTGTCAACATTCGTTATCACAGTATTTTTTTAGACTTTTTAAAAAAGCAAATGTACAGAACAGACATCATCCTCAGTGCAGTTCCTCGTTCTTTTGTGCTCCTACTGCACAGGCTCATGTTCCACAATAAGGAAAGGATTTGATTATTTTAACGCAAGAGACATCTAGAAGCCAGAGTAATTCAATGGATCAAACCTTGATCTCCAAAACAGGGATTTCAGTTTTAAGAGTTCTATAAATTGTTTGTAAGACAGGATGAGCATTTCAGTACCTTGGTTTTTATGTCATACTTTTGACATAAAAATCTTTGATGTAATTGTTATTAGTCTCGAAGCTTCATGAATTTCTGTTTTATTTTCTATTGATATCTTGTTTTAGAACAGATAATCTATAGCAAACCAAGAGGTAGGGCTAACTTTTCCATCTCTAATGTTGCCATCTGAAAGTCTCAAATAAATGCTGGTCCTGAGCAAAATTCCAAACTCACTTTTTTCATTATCTTAAATAGTTTTATCTTTTTTTCCATGGCACAGTAAGATCACAAAGAAACTAAAAAAAGTGATGCTAAAGCAATTCCTTTTTTGAAGATTCTATCAGATTACCAGGTGAGAATTTGCAGGCAATCGCTACTCTCTTCTTTTAGCCTTGTTACCTAGCACAATGCCAACTGTGATACAAAGTCTGCCAGAGTATCCTGATTGACGCAACACTTTGATGCACTGTTTTTAATCACTTTGATATCATGAATGCTATAAACACACTTTCTAGGTCTTCATCAGCAACAGAACAACATTCATTTCAGGATAGCCTGTTAAAATATCAGTGAAAATGAAAAGCTATGTTACATTTGAGAAAAAAAATTCCCCATCCCTGAGCGGCATAACTAAACCAACCTAACCCCAGTATAGAGAGGGCTAGGTGAATGGAAGAAACCTACACTGTGCAGGTGTGCCACTGTCTACACCAGGGCTACTCAACTTTGGAAGCCCCTGGGGCCACAATGATACTCACAGCACATGCCGAGGGCTTAACCACAACTTAAGTGTGGTTGCATATATATATGCAAATATATGCAAATAGCTTCTTTCACACTGACAGGCATGAATACAAAGATTAAGGCAAGACTACACAACACACAGGCCCCATTTAAGTCAGTTCTGCTGATATCAATAAAATGCAATATTTACCCAATTTCCACCCATATGACAGACTTTTAATGAGCAATGACAGTCCAGGAATTTAACTACTAAAACACATATCATCAGAAGACCACTATATTTACTACTTTTTTGTTTTGGCTCCCATCAGCAGGCCACGTGTTGAGCCCCACATAAACCCAAACCACACTGTGGGCCGCAAACAAATGGGCTGTGGGCCACATGTGGCCCACAGGCCGTGTGTTGAGTAACCCTGGTCTACACATTTCAAGTGTAGACAAGCCTAAGTTCTTTTCCCATCGAAGGACAAGGGATAGGTAATATTAAAACAGTCAATGGTGTCAATTCACATATCCAGCCTTTCCATTGCTTTCTGTGGGCTTTGGAGCAGGTCCCATCAGTTGATCCTTTCTGGTTGAGGCTGAACTTCCACTCAATGTAATGGATGTTCACCTGTGTCGTGTTAGTGTAACCCACACACCTAGTGTGGTTACTGAGCAATGCAAGTGGTACCTAGACCACGGCAACAGTAAAGCTTAAGAGACCTCTACAGCATGGGCTGGGAGCCAGCTGGCTTTTAGCTCAGAGGCTCCTATAGTCAGCTCCCGAGGTCCCAGGTTCAAATCCGCCCGGTGGCAGTTACAAGTGGGGGCCTTTAGCTTGTAACCGCCACCTGGCGGATTTGAACCTGGGATCCGAAGCTGACTATAGGAGCCTCTGAGCTAAAAGCCAGCTGGCTCCCAACCCAGGCTGTAGAGGTCTCTTGATCTTAACTGTTGCTATGGTCTACTGGCGCGATCTTGCGCCAGATATGCAAATGAGGCTAAGCGTGGAATATCACCGAGCCGCATTTGCATATCTAATGAGCCACCATTTTTGCGGAAGAGGCTCTTGCGCCAGAAGGAGCTGTCTACACTGCCCCTTCTAGAGCAAGAAAAGCCCTATTGCGCAATGCCGCTACGCTGATTATTTTCAGGAATAACGGCATTGCGCAAGAGGTTTTTTCTTGCACAAGAAGGGGCAGTGTAGACAGCTCCTTCTGCCGCAAGAGCCTCTTCCGCAAAAATGGCGGCTCATTAGATATGCAAATGAGGCCCGGCGATATTCCACGCTTAGCCTCATTTGCATATCTCTGGCGCACGATCGCGCCAGTGTAGATATAGCCTAGGTGTGTGGGTTACATTAGCATGTGAATAGACATGGTCTGCCTCAGTGTCTCACTATTAAGGGACAGAAATGTAGAATGATTGAAGCACAATGATAGTAACATTAATTATATACAAATAGGAAAAAAGTGATATTTATCACAAAACCATTTTTGTCTTCTGTTTTGCTGATAGAATCATAGAATACTAGAACTAGAAGGAACTTTGAGAGGTCATCAAGTCCAGTTTCCTGCATTCATGGCAGGACCAAGCACCATTTAGATCAGGGCTACTCAACACGTGGCCCATGGACTGCATGGGCCTTTTTGTTTGAAGCCCACGGTGTGGTTTGGGTTTATGCAGGGCTCAACATGCGGCCCATGGGTGGGGTCCTTTGAACATGGCCTCCACTGGGAACACACTCCACAACAGCAAGGCATCTCCCAGACGGGGTGAGCATTGAAAGACATAAGCGGACAGGCTGGCTGGAACAGACGGGTACAGGGTGTTGGTGTTTCTAGCCCCAAGGGAGGAGGTACTGGGAGTGCCGGGGCACTGTGGGAAGTGCTGGCTACTTAGCTTTGTGGGCAGAGCCTGAGAGGTGCCGACTGGCTCACACTGGCCACGTTTGAGTCCAGCACCACAGCTTAAGGCTTAATCTTTGTATTCATGCCTGTCAGTGTGAAAAGCTATTTGCATATATTTGCATATATATTTGCATGTAAATGCAACCACACTTAAGTTGCGGCCCTTGGCATGTGTTGTGAGTATCATTGTGGCCCCCAGAGCTTCCAAAGTTGAGTAGCTGTGATCTAGATCATCCCTGACTAATGTTTGTCTAATCCACTCTTTAAAATCTCTAATGATGGAGATTCTACAACCTCCCTAGGCAATTTATTCCAGTGCTTAATCACCCTGACAGTTAGGAACTTTTTCCTAGTGTCCAACCCAAGTCTCCCATGCCACAACTTAAGCCCATTGCTTTTTGTCCAATCATCAGACGTTAAGGAGAATAATTTTTCTCCCTCCTCCTTGTAATGCCTTTTTAGGTACTTGTAGCTATTATCATGTCCCCTCTCAGGGCACGTCTACATTTCTGGGGAGATCAACTTTCTGGGGTTCAATCTTCTGTTGTTCGATTTAGCAGGTCTGATAGGGACCTGCTAAATCAAATGCTGAGGGCACCCACATTGACTCTGGAACTTCTCACAGTCACGAGGAGTAAGGGAAGTTGATGGAAGAATTTCTCCTATTGACCTCCTGCTGTGGGGCCGCCCTAGAAAACTGATATAAGGTACTTCGACTCCAGCTATGCAATTCATGTAGTTGCGTATCTTTTATCGATTTTCTCTGCCAGTGTAGACCTAGCCTCAATCTTTTCTTTTCCAGGCTAAACAAACCCAATTCTTTCAATCTTCCAATCTAATAAAAGTGTTTGTTTCCTCTCAGTACCAGATGTTATTGTTTAAATAAAAATTATCTGCTGTTTTAGTGAAATGTGCATTACCAAGAAATGCAACCAGCAGAAACTATAGAGGTTTGATAAGGCTACCAGTACTGTGTGTGTAATCAGAAGAAAATGAAAAGAATTTTCAACTGCATAAGTTACAATATTGAGTCACACAAATACCATCAGACAATTTGTATTTATTATTTTCCCTTACAATATGAATACCTTTCAGAGAGCAGATGCATATGGGAGTGGGGTTCAGGAGGGTGATGGATCTTCTGAACATTCATTTTAGAAGAGAAAGGAATTGTATTTCCACCTGCTTTTGTCAGCAGCTTCTTCTCTGACATTCATTAAGGCACACATCATCCATCATTTCCATATCTTCCCTAGCACTTCTCTAATTCCATTTCTTCTTTCCTTACTTCCACTGAAAAGTAACACTTGCCTCACCTATGATCAAAAAAGACCCGTCTAATTCAAGATCATTTGCAATTTTAAAAAAAAAACCCACGTTTTCCCTCTTTCTAAGGATGAACCCCACTAATCTATTCTCATATGCCCACAAAAAGTGATGCCTACTTTTCCATCCTCACATAATGATTCACAGGGATAGGAAAAGGTTGCCATTAACATGATCTGCTATTTCCTTAAAACAAAAGGAAAAACTATGTAGCACTTTAAAGACTAACAAGATGGTTTAATAGGTGATGAGCTTTCGTGGGCCAGACCCACTTCCTCAGATCATATTCTGGAAGAGAATTGGCATGACCATATATAACAAAGGAATACAATTTCACTTTTTTCATTGTATTCTTTTGGTATATATGGTCATGCAAATTCTCTTCCAGAATATGATCTGAGGAAATGGGTCTGGCCCACGAAAGCTCATCACCTATTAAACCATCTTGCTAGTCTTTAAAGTGCTACATAGTTTTTCCTTTTGTTTTAGCAAGATCAGACTAACACGGCTACCTCTTTATTGCTATTTCCTTGGCTGTGTTTCATGCTAATCGAACAGACACACAATACATACATAATAACACTAGAGGGGCATCTACCCTAGCAAAAAAAGTTTTCTAGTACCCTTCAGCAACTCCCAGTGTCAGTGAAGATGCCCCAAGTGCTAAGCCATTAGTGTGAATATAGCTCAGTTGTTTATACCACCAAATCCTATATAAACACAGTGGAAGCTTTTTGTCCAAAAACCCTTCCAGATGAAATATGGGTTTTCAGGAAAATTGAAGTGTTTCAAAGGACATATATCAGCGGGGTAGTCTCTATCTGCAAAAACGACGAGGAATACTGTGGCACCTTAAACCACTTTGTCAGATGCAAAAACCACTGTGTCCATGCATCTCATTAAGTGAGTTTTACCCACAAAAGCTTATGCCCAAATAAATCTGTTAATCTTTAAGATGTGAAAGGGCTCCTTGTTGTTTTCAAAAGACATTGTTGATTTCAAAATTTTCAATGGCTCATTTTGAATTAATAACTCTAAATGTTCTCTGTCCCTATATCGCAGTCATTCCAGCTCCAGAAAGAATAATTGCAGAGAAAGTCTTGCTCAGCCCCTGTAGTCATAGGCTGGAGCATGTTCAGGACAGATGGAATCTCTAGAGATTTAAACAGCTAAACTCAAACAAGTTTCTACTGCAAACTGAGATTTTTCAAAGTATTTTAACATGGCCAGGTTTGGGTGGATTTTCAGAGAGATGAGAAAAGGCACATTGTTAACACTACTCTACGGTAACTCCCTACCAAATTTTAAGCCTTTGTTCCAAAGCATGAAGGTGCTAGAGTTTTTCAATTAAGCCAAGGCCATCCCTACCAGTGCTGGCACCCTACACTGTCCAGCACTGGTTTGCCCCACAGGGAGCAGGGAGATGAGGGGGGGAAGGAGTGGATGCTCTGCATGAAGGGGGGGCTGAAGCTGTGAGGGGAAGAGGTTGCCAACTCTACTGAACCAGGCACCGTTTACTGCAGTGACATCCGGTCTGGGAGAGTTGGCAACCTGGAGCGTGACCGGAAGGGAGGTGCGAATAGCAGTAAGCTGCCACACAGTCAGCTGGAGAGAAGCCGCACTTTTAAGGGGGGAAAGCTTCACTTCTCTCTAGCCACCTGCTGTGTGGCTGCCCCCTACTGCCTCCAGCCCACAAATGGCTGCTCACAGCCTTGTGGTGACTAGGCTCTGGGTGCTGAGCTCTGGGGCAGGGGGAAAACAGAGGATGGGGATTGGGGGTTGCTGGACTGGCACTGAGCCAAAGGGGGTGACTGGGGGATGGAGGCTGTCAGACCAGCATTGAACTAGGGGCAAGCAGCCAGGGGATGGGATAGGATGGGGGCGGCTGGGGCCCATACACAGCATGTGCCTGCCTAGGGCACCATGAAATTGGGGGGCAATTTGGTGCCCCACATTTTGTAATGCCTTACATGGCTGTGTTTTTGTGTATGGAGTAGGGACAGCCCTGAGTTAAGTAGTTTAAGACGTTTATTTAACATTGTGGCAAAACAATGTATATTACTTCATCTCATATATTCTCTCTCTCTCTCTGTCACACACACATCTTAGCTCTCTCTCTTTCTCTCTCTCTCTCTCTCACACACACACACACACACACACACATCTTAGGCAGACACCTGGCATGGAAAATTTGTGAGTTTGCTAGACTTATATAAGCAATTGAAAACTTTTTTTTTAATTGAAACCGTTAAGCAGCTTTAATTGTAAGTACTGCTACCTGGAACATCACTCATTGTCACAGCCAGGATTCACTAACTACTAAGGGCACCTCCTCCTCACAGTTCTGAGGATTCGCACCCTTCAGGGGCTTTAGCAGTTTCTTCACTGGCCTTTGCACCACCACGAGCCTTCTTCACAAGTTGGTCCTCCAAACAGATCACTACACATCTTTCCCCCTGCTGGACAAACTGTTTCCATAACAAACTGTCCCTGACAGTCCATACTGCCCTGCCTGATATATACCATCCCCCAAGACTGATAGGGGAACCTAGATGCACCTGCTAATTCAGGTTCCAGCTCAGCAGCCCTCTCATAAGCAGCCAGGGTCTGCCCTGTCTCTCATCTCTCTGCTTTCTCCCTGAACCTTTTTGGCCTTCCCTGAGTTTTTTTGCCCAAAAGGAACTATACGCACATCTGCAGCCCCAAGCACAACACCCTTCTCCTGGGGAGGATATGACTCCCAGTGACTTCCTCCCCCTTGTTCAGCTTCTGGGCTTTATAGAGGCCCCTTCTGTTCCCATCCAGTTATGCCCTGCTCCTTGGCTTCTCCTCAAGGTGCAGCTTGGGGGAGTTAATTGGTCCAACTAGTCACTTTAACACCTCCTGGCAGGCTTGTCAGCAATGGACAAGGGGGGAGATAAAGGGGACAGTTGCCCCAGGGCCCAGCGGTTCAAAGGAGCCCAGGGCTCCCAGCCACTGCCAATACTGTGGCAGTGGTTGGAGCCTCGGGCCCTTTAAATCACTACCTGGAGTGCTGTGCTGTGCTGTGTGCTCCAGGCGGCACTGGGAGTGGGTGGCACCCCACTGCGGGCAGTGCAGAGAGCTGGCTTCCTCCCAGTCCTGCCCCTTCCAGGAGCACAGAACCAATCCCTCCCCACCTTGCCCAGGGGAGCTGTCGGGTACCCTGCTTCCAGGGCTTGTTTGAAGTGGATACCCCCATCACATTCATTATAATTAAATGAACCATATACACTGCAGTTCTTATCAACATTACTGTAAAACTATAAACCGCAAGCACTATTGGATCTCTAACTACTTTCAGTCTAATAGTTATAATATCCTGTCAATGAATCAGGGACTCCTCTTTCAACAAGCATCAAGTTAGAAACCACTTTGCTGAATTTTCTAACTTCTGTTCCCCTTTCTGACATGATAAACAATGCTTCTTTTTTAGTTTAAACACACTGCAAAATTGTTTCAATATAGAGAACAGGTTACGGTACTTTTTAGACTAGCAATGACTGACATGCCTAGATGTTTTTTTTCCAAAGAAGAGCTTTTTAAAAGGGCACCTATAACTTTGAAAAAAACCCCACATTTCTGTCTGAAATTGTAGACTTTCTACAGTTACATATAACACTTAGAATTATTGTAACAAAAAGAAAAGAGAACTTTCTCCATTTTCTCCAGTTTATTTACTATGTGCATTTGACAGTGATTGTGTCATCAGTTTATGGTTTTAGACCTCATCTAGTAAATATTTAGGTATGTGAGTAACTTGATGTCACCAGGCCCATTGACTTCAATGATAAGTTTTTTTTTATTAAAATTAGGTATAAATGTTTGCAGGATCAAGGAAGTGAAACAGCAAAAGCAACAATACAGGGGAGGGGGCATTCTAGGGGGGCTACATGTGACACCAGAGAGGGTCAAACAAGAGAGGCAAAGGAGGGAAGAAAGATGGGTCACAGGGGAAGGAATCAGTTTGAGGAAGAGAGAATGAGGAAGGGCTCAATCTGGCACCCTGTAGAAACAGTGAAAGTTGCTCTGTCAGGGACACAAATAACTCCCTCCTCTCCCCTCTGAGGAGGTTAGTGTGGCAGTGTTGTGTATGGGAGTGCAGCTTCCCTCCAGGCCTGGTCCCTATCTGACAGCCTAGCACAGAGCTTTCAGATTATGCTTTGCTGGCACTACACCTCCTCCGTTTCCGGGCATTTCTGTCTTGTGCATGTTTAGTGAGAGAGGGCGCCCAGCCCCTGTATGCCAGAGCAGGAGACTCTCAAGCTGTCGTTCTCTTGGGTAATTTAAAGTTGCAATAAGTGACAGATGTTTGTGGCCAGCAGGAAATCCGAGTAAGCCAAGAACCCCAGGAACATCTCTCCATGCAAGCAGTGATGGGGCAGCAAGGGTGAAACAAGCCTCTGAAAGAATAAAAGTGCCCGTAACTCCCACCGGATGGGGCACTGGCAGCAGACAGGTCCCTGCCACCAGAGCAGTGAGAGGGTGGGGACTGGAGAAGAGGCCTCTCTCTGAGGGCAGTTAAGTGCAGAATGCAGGCTGTGTAGGGAATCCCTCTCCCCCAGAATCTGGGTTGCATGCAGAGGCTCCGGAAGTCCTCCGTCTCCCGTATTTGAGCTGTGGGGTAGGGAGTGTCTCTTCATCCAGGACTGGTGTGTATGTGTTAGATAAAGAGTGGGAGGAGAATCTGGAGCAGTAAGTAGAACAGTCCCCAGTGTTTAATTTGTGCCAGAGTTGTGCCCCAAAGCTTGTCAGTTAATAACCTAACACCTCTGTCTTGTGTCCCTTATGATTGTAAAAAAAAATGACCTGAGATCTGGTGCCTCTTTCATTACAAATTAATCACCAGCAGTCTCCCTCACCCCAGGACCTGGGAGTTCCTTGCAGTGCTCTGCAGGATTTGGGATGGCTAGGAGTGGGCAGTGCAGATTTTTTTTTTGGGGGGGGGGGGGGTCTTGACAGGGAACCTGAGAATTGGGGGGAGGCTCCTTTTCCTTCAGGGGAGGGGATGGGGCAGCAACACCTCTTCTCCCAGCATTTTGGGGTCCTGTGCAACATGTCTGGGAAGGGGTCCCTGCCCCTAGGTGAGGGGGTGGTGGCTGTGCCTGGGGTGGGTCTCTCTCCCCAGCATGCGGGTGTGTGTGACATGATTCACCCACGGAAGGCAGCTGATAGGCCAAGAGCACTTCCTCACAGAGGAGAGCGACGTGCCGCCGGGGCAGGCGAGGTGAGTGAGCTGCACGCCCGGGCTGTGTGACCCGAACCCGCTCGCTGCCAGCCCGCACCGACAGGAAACGCCGGCAAGGTAAGCGGCGCGGCCCCGCGAGGGGTTTCACCCGAGCTCCCTGGGCAGGGGCGGGCGGAGGGGGCTGGGCTCTGCCCCCTGGAGGGTAGCCCTGCGGCGCGGTCTAGTGCGCGGCCCTTGCGCCCCCCCTGCCCGGCTCCCCGCGCGGAATCTGCAGCGAGCGCCAGGCGCCCAGCAGCTCTTCTGACAGCCAGGAGCCAGCGCGCCCGGTTCGCCCCGCTGCGGAACGCGCGAGGGCAGGGGAGTCCTCCAGGTCTGGCCGAGCAGCACGTGGCAGTAGCTGCCCGAGCGCCTCGCCTGGCCCCAGCGGTGGCAGCCCCAGCCCCTTCCAGCCTCCTGTGCCCCGTGGGGTAGGGGTGGGGAGATGCTTCCTCCGCCCTCCATAAAGCGCTTTTAAGAGCCCCTGATCATAAAATTGCTCCAAGCACAAGACCTTAAGCAAAGCCTCGCACAGTGGGGCCCTGGCCGGCTTCCAGGCTGTGCATGTTAAATGACAGGTGGGTCCAATTCTGTTCCCCTTTTATACCGGCATAGGCCTTGCTAAGACAAGGGGTCTCAATAAAAGTCAACGGGACCAGTGTGCGAACAAAGGCTTCCCCAGTGAAAAAGGAAAAACTTAAAAAACAAGGAATAGTTCTGCAGCACCTTAAAGACTAACATAACATGTCCATGGTGTCATGAGCTTTTCTGGGTACAACACACTTCTTCAGATGACCTGAGCGTTTAAAGTCCAGATCCAAGAATAAATAAGGGAAGGGGGGAAAGGGAGAAAAAAAGTGAATTAGAGTGTTCAAGTTACAATAGTAATAGAGATGTAGCTGTGTTAGTCTAGTGTAGCTGAAACAAAAAACAGGACTATGTAGCACTTTAAAGACTAACAAGATGGTTTATTAGGTGATGAGCTTTCGTGGGGAAGTGGGTCTGGCCCACGAAAGCTCATCACCTAATAAACCATCTTGTTAGTCTTTAAAGTGCTACATAGTCCTGTTTTTTGTTTCAAGGTACAAGAAGCTGATAAGGACAATTTGCACCTTGTCTAAGTGCCTATTGTGAAGGTAGTGTGCTAGCTAGGTAATGTCTTTATTCATACCTCCCTGATAGGAATCAAACTTATAAAGGAAGTTCCAACCCTTCCCTGTGTATTTAGCTAGTGGAATTGGTCTGAAACAAAAGAGTGACTTTGAGATCCATTAATGAGTGCCCGGACAGGTTAGAGTGTTCTCCAACAGGTTTCTGTGTGTTGCCTTTTCTAATATGATTTGTGTCCATTAATTCATGAAAAAGGGTTGGGGGTCATTACTGCAAATGGTTCTGTAGTTTCCTAAGGAAATTCCTCATTATGGAGTAGGGATGTAATAGTGTAGTAGTCCATTGACTGATTAACCAACAAGCAAAAGCTTATAGGTTAATGCTATATAGATGACATGCATTTCCTCCCCTTCCCCCGCAGTAAATTTTTTAGCAGGCTGGCCAGCAACCTGTCTCAGTCCTGGCTTGTGATGGGTCCAGGACCTACTCCTGCTGCAGCTTTGCATTTAAAGTGTATTAGGAGCAGGGTGGGCAGGCAGCCCAACTCAGTTCTGGCTCGCACTGGGTCCAGGAGCACAGACTCCCCCCACCCCGGACAAGGGCTGCTGCCACCGCGCACAGCTGCCTCTGTATCAGAGGCAGCAGCATGGGGCGGCAGGCAGCCAGCCTGCGAGGGGAGCTGGTTTACAAACTGGCTCCCTTTGCAGGCCAGCTTCCGCTTGGCACCCCACACTGCTGTCTCTGATACAGCGGCAGCAGCTCGGAGTGGCAGGGGGCTCCTCAGGAGTGGAGCCAAAGTGAACCGGCTGCCGGCCCGGCCCCCAGGTAATATAGAGTAGTCGACTAACCGATAAGAATTCATGAGGTTAATCAACTATTCAATTAACCAATATTTAACATCCCTATTATGGAGAGCTTAATTTAAATTTTCCTCCTTTTATTTTATACAAGGAAACCAGACAGGTGACTGTGACCCTGAAATCACATGTTAGGTGATATTAAAATGAAAGGATACATAATATGCTATCGGAGGTGTTTTAAAAGAAATGCGCAGGATGAGCACTTGACACTGAACACATCACCTGCACCAAAGAAGAAAAACAATTTTATTTTAAATACAAGCTGAGGAAAAGCCTCATTTAAAAATCACTGTTAGTATTAGCTGGATTTTGGGATAAACTGTCATTTTTTCTGGAAACCACAAATCCCAATGAGAAGGGCTGTAGCAAATTCATGGCCATGAGCAGCGTGTTACAGACATGGGCAGTGGGTGACCCTCTGGCTAGGTCCACCCCTTCTACCCGAGGCCCTGTCCCTCCCTCCCCCTTCTCCATGAGCTCAGATAAATATCCTCAGCAGATGCCAGCCCCCACTCCCCTCACATTACAGCACCGGGCTGGTTGCCCAGCTTGCCCTCTCTCCCTGCCCCAAGTATCCATGGTGCATGGTGCCCATTGGACAGCTACGTGTGCCTTCCTCCCCCAGCCTCACAGCACCAGACAGCATGGTACCCCCTGAGTCTGGGTGGAAAAGTAGTGTGCAGATCCTGGAGCGGTGGGTGGCCTGGCCCTAGTGCCGGGTTCCCCCAGCATTGGGCAGCCCCAGCTACCCAAGACGGAGCCACCCTAGTTCCAGCCCCAGAAGGCTTTCCTTTCTGGAAGAGGAGTAGTGTTCCTGGGCTGGGGCCAACTGCAGTAAGAGGGGAGGGGGCCTCCAGACTGCGCATGGGCAGGATCATGTGGGGCTTTTGTGCAGGCTCAGCCTTCCCCTGCCTATTAGACATGCTACCCATGGCACAGACCACAGCTACTCAACTTTGGAAGCTCCGGGGGCCAGAATGATACAACACGTGCCGAGAGCCACAGCTTAAGTGTGGTTGCATATACATGCAAATATATATGCAAATTATGCAAATAGATTCTTTCACACTGACGGGCATGAATACAAAGATTAAGCCTTAAGCTGTGGCAATGGACCCAAACGTGGCCAGTGTGAGCCAGTCAGTACCTCTCAGGCTCTTCCCACAAGGCTAAGCAGCCAGCACCTCCCCCAGTGCCCCAGCACTCCCAGCATCTCCTCCCTGGGGGCTAGAAACACAGACACCCTGTACCCATCTGTTCCATCCAGCTCATCAGCTTGCATCTTTCAACGCTCACCCTGCCTGGGAGACGCCTTGACGTTGTGGAGCGTGTTTCCAGTGGAGGCCATGTTCAAAGGATCCCACCTGCGTGCTGCATGTTGAGCCCCCGCATAAACCCAAACCACATGGTGGGCCACAAACAAAAAGGCCGCGCGGGCAGCATGCAGCTCATGGACCACATGTTGAGTAGCCCTGGCACAGACTGTGAATCTGGTCTCCACTCCTGCCCCCCATAATCTGTTATGTACTTTTACCCTATATCACTAGTTCTCAGTGGGGATCCATGGTGCCCTGGGGGGTCCATGAGCTCTTTCAGGAGGGCCATTGAGCCTTATAGCTGAAACCTGGTGCCCCAAGTTCTGGTGTCCACTTGTTGGGCTGAAGCTGGGAGTGGCTGGGGGCTGAAGCCAAGCCCACCTACTCCCTGGAAGCTGGGTGCTGCCTGGGGCTGAAGCCAGAATCCTCAGTACCTTCTCCCTCCCCAAAGCTGGGAACCATGTGTGACTGAAGCCTCTCCGGCGCTCTCTGTAATCAAAAGCCCTGAGCACATGGGCAGATTTGGAGGCACAAAGGTGTTGGCTCCTTAAACTGCTGTGCCTTACCCAGAGTGGGGCAGTCAGACAGCAGCTCCACCCTCCCCACACACCTCCTCCTCTCCCCCCTCAGTATGCCTTAAGTCCAGTCTTTCGGCCAGGTCCTAGGTAGGAAGCAGGCCAACAGTTCCTCTGGCTGGTGGTGCCATGGAGTGGGCAGCTGTGGCATTCCCCTGTCTGCTGCTAGTGCCCAGGATTGTGGCAGCTCACTCCCAGCCCCCTTTGACTGGTCACACAGATGGTAAGAGCCACCTGCAGCAAGAGGGGAAGTAGGTGCCCTTGGGGAGTAGCTGCCCGGGGGAGTCCTTCTGTCACTCAGCCCCTAGCTGTCCTTCTCCCTGCACCCTGAATTACATACCTCACTGCATACAGCTCCTACCCCCTCCTTCCCTAAATCTTCCTTACTCCCCTGCCCACATATAGCACCTAGCTACCCCCTGCCTGCAACCTGAGCAGCCCCCCAGCCTGCACATAGTCACCTCTTCCCCACCCCTTGAGCTACACCACTCCTCACACAGAGCACCTACCTACCCCCTGCATGCACCCTGAGCAGTTTCCAACTTTTTGAGCTGAGTCCCCTCTGATTTACATTTTTTGGTTGCAGCCCTTCCCCCAACCCAGACAGATTGGGTGGCCTGCTGAGGTAGATCAGGGGATGAATGTGGCACTCTCTCCTGAACCCCGCTGTGCAGAGCTGGAGTCCCAAATCCCTCCCAGGTCCTGCAGATTTTATAGCATGTTGTGGGGGGACCTCTGCAAGAAAAAGGTTGAGAACCCCTGTTCTATACTATACAGATTTCACAGGGGAAAGCAACATTTATTAAATTAGGGGTCCTGACTCAAAAAGGATTTGTGGAGGGTGGGTCACAAGGTTATTGCAGGGAAGGGGCATGGTTTTGCCACCCTTACTTCTGCGCTGCTGACTTCAGAGCTGGGCAGCTGGAAAGCGGCAGCTGTTGGCTGGGCAATCAGTTCTGCAGGCAGCCCCCTGCTAGCAGCAGCTCAAAAGCAAGGGTGGCAATACCATACCATGTCACCCTTCTGTGCTGCTGCCTTCAGAGTTGGGCAGCCAGACAGTGGTGGCTGCTGACCGAGGGCACAGCTTTGCAGGCAGCTGTGTAGAAGTAAGGGTGACAATGCTATACTATGCCATCTTTCTGTGCTGCTGGTGGTCGTGACTTAACCTTCAGGTCTGGACTCCCAGCCAACAGTTACCATTCTCCAATTGCCCAGCTCTGAAGACAGTATCACCATGAGCAGCAGTGCAGCAGTAAGAGTAGCAGTACTGCAATCACCCCTACAAAGACTCTGTGACCCCTTCCCCCGCCCCACAACTCCTTTTTGGGTCAGGACCCCTGCAATTACAGCACTATGAAATTTCAGATTTAAATAGCTAAAATAATGAAATTTACAATTTTAAAAATCCTATGACTGTGAAATTGACCGAAATGGATGAATTTGGTAAGCCCATACCAATGGGTTAATTATTTGTGACATTCAGTACCCAGTGTAGGCCTTTACTAATGCAACATTGCATTCTGCTTAGTACAGTTTTTTAAAAAAAGGTATCTCTGTCTTCAATACAGGGAGTATGCCTTTATCTATCCATGCAAAACATAGAATTATAGGGTCATCAAGATTATCCCTTGCGTGCATGACAGGACCATTACAGGTGTTTGTCTAACCTGCTTTTAAACATCTCCAATTATGGAGATTCTACAACCTCCCTAGGCAATTTATTCCAGTGTTCAACCTCCCTGCCAGTGAGGAAGTTTTTCCTAATGTTCAATCTAAACCTTCTTTGCTGCAATTTAAGCCCATTGCTTCTTGTCCTATCATCAGAAACCAAGGAGAACAATTTTTCTCCCTCCTCCTTGTAAGACCTTTTTAGATACTTGAAAATTGTTATCATGTCTCCTTTCAGTCTTCTCTTTTCCAGACTAAACAAACCCAGTTCTTTCAGTCTTCCCTCACAGGTCATTTTCTAGACCTTTAATGATTTTTGTTGCACATTTTTGCTCTTTTCCAGTTTTCTGGAATCTCTCCCATCTTCCATGACTTTTCAAAGATAGTAGCTAATGGCTCAGATACCTCCTCAGTCAGCTTCTGGAATATCCAGGGATGCATTTCATCAGGCCATGGTGACTTGCAGACATCTAACTTGTCTAAGTAATTTTTAAATTGTTTCCCCCCCATTTTAGCTTCTGAACCTACTCTGTTTTCACTGACATTCACTATGTTAGGTGTCCAGTCACCACCGACATTCTTGGTGAAAACCGAAACAAAGTCATTAAGTGTTATGCTTATAAGAAGCACATGGGATCTTTTTTCAATTTGTCTACATCTTTCCTGAAATGTGGTGCCCAGAAGTGGACACAATACTCCAGTTGAGCACCAATCAGCATGGAGTAGAGTGGAAGAATTTCATCTTGTGTCCTGCTTACAACACTTCTACTAATACATCTGAGAATGAAGTTTGCTCTTTTTGCAACAGTGTTACACTGTTGACTCATATTTAGCTTGTGGTCCATTATGACCAATAGATCCCTTTCTGCAGTACTCCTTCCTAGACAGTCACTTCCCATTTTGTATGTGTGCAGTTTGATTACTCCTTCTTAGGTGAAATACTTTGTATTTGTCCTTATTGAATTTCATCCCATTTACCTCAGACCATTTCTCCAGTTTGTCCAGATCACTTTGAATTATAATCCTATCCTCCAAAACACTTGCAACCCCTCCCAGCTTGGTAACATCTGCACATTTTATAAGTGTACTCTCTTTGCCATTATCTAAATTATTAATGAAGATCTTGAACAGACCCAGAGCCACAACTGATCCCTGTGGAACCCCATTCCTTATGTCCTTCCATCATGGCTGTGAACCATTGATAACTACTCTCTGGAAATGGTTATCCAACCAATTATGAACCCACCTTTTTGTAGCTCCTTTTGGGTTGTATTTTCCTAGTTTGTTGGTGAGCAGGTAATGCGAGACAGTATCAAATGCCTTACTGACATCTAGTTATACCACATCTACCACTTCTTCCTTATCCACAAGTCTTGTTACCCTGTGAAAGAAAGCTAACAGGTTGGTTTGACACAATTTGTTCTTTACAAATCCATGCTGATTGTTACTTATCGCCTTGTTATCTTCTAGATGTTTGAAAATTGATTCCTTAATTGTTTGCTCCATTATCTTTTCTGGTACAGAAGTTAAGCCAACTGGTCTGTAATTTCCTGGGTTGTCCTTATTTCCATTTTTATAGATGGGCGTTACATTTGCCCTTTTCCAGTCTTCTGGAATCTCTTCCATCTTCCATGACTTTTCAAAGATAGTAGCTAATGGCTCAGACACCTCCTCAGCTTGTGGAGTATTTGGGGATGCATTTCATCAGGCCATGGTGACTTGCAGACATCTAACTTGTCTAAGTAATTTTTTAATTGTTTTTTCCCGTATTTCAGCTTCTGAACCTACTCTATTTTCACTGGCATTCACTATGTTAGGTGTCCAGTCACCACCAACATTCTTGGTGAAAACCAAAACAAAGTTATTAAGCATCTCTGCCATTTCCACAGTTTCTGTTTCTTGTTTTTTCCTCTTCATTGAATAACAGGCCTACCCTGTCCCTGGTCTTCTTCTTGCTTCTAAGGGTACGCCTACACAGCAACATTATTTTGAAATAACTAGCGTTATTTCAAAATAACGTAGTCCACGTCTACACAGCAGGCAATTATTTCGAAATAATGTTGAAATACTGTCAAGCTGGAGAACTTCTTACTCCAACTCCTGTAATCCTTATTGTATGAGGAGTAAGGGAAGTCAGAAAAAGAGTGCTCTATTTGGAAATAAGTGCTGTATAGACACTCCCAATTTTGAAATAAGCTATTTCGAAATAAGCTACGCAATTGACGTAGCTCAATTTGTGTAGCTTATTTAGAGCACTGCTGTTAGATGCACCCTAATATATTTGTAGAATGTTTTCTTGTTACCCTTTATGTTTCTAGTTAGTCTGAGCTCATTTTGTGCCTTGACCTTTCTCATTTTGCCCCTAAATGCTTGTGTTCTTTATATTCATCATTTGTAATTTGATCTTGTTTCCACTTTTTGTAGGACGCTTTTTTGAGTTTTAGATAATTGAAGATCTCCTGGTTAAGCCAGTGTGGTCTCTTGGGGTGTGTCTAGACTACATGGCTCCATTGGCGGAGCCATGTAGATGAGTTTACTAGACATAGTAAAATGAAGCGGCGATTTAAATAATCACTGCTTCATTAAGCCGCGCGCTGTGCGGCCGATCAGCCGTTTGTCGGCACAGTGCGGTAGTCAGACAGGATCGATTTCAGATCCCTTTGTCGCCGATTCCTTATGCCTCGTGAAACGAGGCTTACAGGATCTGACGACAAAGGGATCTGGGGTCGGTTGATCCCCGTCTAGACTACCGTGTTTTGCTGACAAACAGCTGATCGGCACAGCGCGGTGGCCATTTTGATGTAAATGAAGCGGCGATTATTTAAATTGCCGCTTCATTTTGCTATGTCTAGTAAACTTATCTACATGGCTCCGTCGACGGAGCCATGTAGTCTAGACACACCCTTGTTGTACTTCCTGTCTTTCCTGTGTAGTGGAATAGTTTGCTCTTGTGCCCTCAATAATGTCTTTTTGAAAATCTACCAACTGTCTTCAATTATTTTTCCTCTTGGACTTGCTTCCCATGCGATCTTACCTACCAACTTCCTGAGTTTGCTAAAGTCTGCCTTCTTGAAATCCATTGTCTTTATTTTGCTTTGTTTTCCCTCCTACCATTCCTCTATCAGTTTATGATAACTTTCACCCAAGTTGCCTTCCACTTTCAAATTCTCAACCAGTCTCTCCCTATTTGTCAAGATCAAATCTTTATAATACGTGCCAAGAACATGCTGGATAATCTGTGTCCTGCTGTGTTATTTTTCCAGTGGATGTCTGGGTATTTGAAGTCCCCCATCACCCCAGAGTCCTGTGCTCTGGATGATTTTGTTAGTTGTTTAAACAAGCCTCATCCACGTCTTCTGCCCTGTTAGGTCGTTTGTAGTAGACCCTTCCCATGACATCACCCTGGTTTATTATCCCTTTTACCCATACCCAGAGACTCTCAACAAGTCTCTCTTCTGTGCATCTCAACCTCAGTCCAAGTGTATACATTTTTTAATATGTAAGACAACAGCTCCTCCCTTTTTTCCCTGCTGGTCCTTCTTGAACAAGCTGTACCCTATGTGTACCAATATTCCAGTCATTTGTATTATCCCAAGTCTCTGTGATGCCAACTATGTCATAGTTGTGTTTATTTACTAGCATTATAAGTTCTTTCTGCTTATTTCCCCAGTTGCATTACACCCAAGATACATGTGGGAACTCTAAATAAACAGTAATGAATATAGGTTAAGAGAATTCACAGAACTACAATAATAATTCATCTTTACTTCTCTGAAAAACATTTAGGGTCAATGTATTAGTCCATTACTAATGCAAGGCAGTTATATTTAAGGCCATGTAACAGAGCAAGGCAAGCAGATTTCACTTGGATTAAAAATACTTTATTAGCGTAATAGTAATATTTTTATTTCATTTATTGCATTTGTTATTATAGGAACTCTGTTCTGTAGTTCTGTAGGTGCTGTTCTCCTTTTCTAAGCATGAGTAACTTCTATTCAAGTTAATTTCCAATAATGTTTATTAAGCATGCTTCAAGGAGAGTTCTCTCTCTCTAGGTTATCTTCTATAGTGCCTGTTAAAGAAATATGAGCATTAAATAAAGTCGGGCATTTAATTCTGGATAACTAGTTATTCTACATCACACTACTTTTAGAAAGAAGGCTGAACCATAAAGCTGGTAATCATGGTTTGTTTATTTCTGAACACAAATATGGCCTTGGACATGTAATCCCAAACAACTACTTTTCCAGTATTTTTAGATTAGGTTTTTCCCTTTTGGTTTTGGTTCTTTCTGCACATTCCCCCAAATCCTTGTTTTCAGTTAAAGATGTTCACTTTTAGCAAACACCTGTTTCATGAATAAATTCATTAATATCAGAGTTAATGAAATTTCAAAACTCATATTGTTTTAGTATTATGGAAGCATCTTTATAACAATATCCTGTTTTCGTAGAATGATATTGACTCTTACAACTCATGGTTTGTTTCAATCTAATTTTTGTCCCCACTGTCATAGTTGTAAAATATATGCTGTCATCTTAATGAAGTGCTACATTAGGAATGTCTTTTTTATTTAAGTTTTTGACATGTCTTACTTATTGGCTATCCAAAGTTGTGTCTTATTATAGCAACAATTGTATACACCCTCTTTGGGGCAGAGGCCATTTTTTTGTTCTGGTTTGTAAAGCAGGTCCTAGCATAGTGGGGTCTTGATCCATGACTAGGGCTTCTAAGAACAAATAATAATGCAGTGAACTCTAAGCCAAACCCTAAATAGGTTCAAGTGTCATTTTGTTTACTGTGGGGATGGTATTCAGCCCTAGCATAAGTGGGCACAATTAATTGAAGTCAATGGGAATTAAATTGACCCCTGTTATTACAAGGCTAAATGTGCTCTGTAGCATTTTCTATATGAACCTCATTGCATTACAGTTATGTAAAATGTAGGTCAGCACAAGACAACTACAGTGGCTTAATGGAAATTGCTGTGTACCCTAATACCTTTCTGCTCACGACTTCACATTTCTGCTGTTTGTTTCTTTTCTTTTAATTAAAATGGCTCTTACTATTTTGTCAGATGCACATTAATTTTGTGCAGGTTCAGTTCCACTGAATTCAGTGGACATATTCTTAGTTCATGCCCATTTAGGCACAGTTGTTTGTTTTAATGTAATGATAGCTTGCTATTATGAGACTCCTTTGTGGAGACTTCATGCTGGGAGATCTGCATAAAGATCAAAGATAAAATACAGACCTCGGCATGTAGAAACTTGGCTATAATGAGATATAATGCTATGATAGTAGAAGAGTGATCCTATAACAGTGCCTCCCACTTTCAGAATAAAGTTAATCATAATATATTTTAAGATTATTTTGACTGCAAAATACTAATCCTTTAAAATGATTATTTGCCTCAATGGAGGCAGATTGTCCAACCAATTCCTCATTCTAGTGAGCATTTTGTCTTTTAAGTACTTCCAGTGTGTTAAATGGAACCACTTGTGTAAGCGCTTGTGCACAACTAAGTTCTTGGAGCATGGTTTTAAAGAGTTATAATTGTAAAGCTAGATTACCCCTACAATTATTTACTGTGAAACCAGTGGCAACATTATTTAAAACATGTTTATATGTTTAAGATTTCATACATGTTTTGCAACAGTTGTCATGGGACATGTCATTTTTTTGACAATTGTGTGGCTCAAATCAGAAAATATGTTGTGTATAAAGACACTAATGCAAGCTGCAGAGAATGTTATTTCCGTAGTGAAAGAGTGAGAAGCAGTGTTCCCTGTAAGCTGTGTGCTTGTGGGACCTCTCAGGAGAGATTGCAATGCTGCCCAGCTGATTAGCAGAGTGCCCACAGCTAGGTTTTCGGTGGTGCATATTCACACATGCCTTGGTACACTAAAATTTATTCCGCACATGGATGGAAAAAATCCACACATGGATGGAAAAGATTAGAGAGAACAGTGGTGAGAAGGTGTGATCTAAATCTGAGCACAGATCATACAAAGCTAAATGTTCATCTGAACTTTAAGACTCTAATGCGGGAAAGAACCACATGTGCAGACAGACCCCTGCACTCACATACAGCCCCATTAATTCCAGTTTAATTTTCTTTACAGAATCAGGGCCTTCATTTTTCCACACTTAATTTTTCAATTTAATGTGAAAGCCAGGTAAAAATATTGCTGTTTAAAAAGTCTCAGATTTTTCCAGAAACATTTACTTTCTTTTTCTCCCTCCACATGTTTTAATTAAAAATACTGCCCCCCCCCCCATGTGTGTTCAGTACATTAGAACACGCATTTTGTGCAAATGTCACTTCAAGATGTATTTTTCATCTGCAAAATCTAGATAAGTCAAATGGAGATAATTAACTCTGCAGTATGGGCTGTAACTGTCTGGGGGAGATTTGAAGCAATCAAAGTAAGCTGCATAGTTGAACTACCTTGTTTGCTTTAGGTTTTGAGAAGATTTCTATCTAGAGTAAATAGTTATAGTTGGAAAATGTGTAGTGGGGATATTTTTAATGCATTCCCTTTTTTGTTATTTTTTTCTGTTAAAACTCCCTGTGAATGCTACAATAGTAACAAGCTGTTCCGCTGGCTGGAATCAAACAACTGACCGGATCTTAAAGCCTGAATCGAGAAAATTAATCATAAATCTGACAGTGGCTATAAGCATTCTTCCCTGTCCAATGGAACATTAAAAGCAGGGAAAGGCTAAGTTCTATTCTAGGAATGTGATTTAGCTAGTTTTACCAATATTTTCCAAAGACTTAAGTTTGGGGTATCTATCTTCAAGTTTTTAAGGGTAACCTCAGGTGACAGAATGGAGTATGTAGACCTTTTATATCAACTTGTGTTTTCTTTGATACTGCATCTCTTTAGCGCTTTATTTTTTTCTGCAGTGAAATCTATTCGGGGAGCAAAGGATGATGACTCCGTTCCCTAATGCAGAGCATTCTTTGTGTCATAAAAGGACCTGCACTTCTTACGAGCAGTTCAGAATCACCCTGATTCTTCCTTCATTGACAAATGATACATGCACTATGAGGAACAGGATATTGCTTAGTAATAGAGATGTAGCCGTGTTAGTCTGGTCTAGCTGAAACAAAAGACAGGACTATGCAGCACTTTAAAGACTAACAAGATGGTTTATTAGGTGATGAGCTTTCGTGGGCCAGACCCACTTCCTCAGATCAAATTGTGGAAGAAAATTGGCATGACCATATATACCAAAGAGATACAATCAAAAAAAGTGGACACATATAAAAAGGACAAATCAAATTTCAGAACAGAGAGGGAATGAGGGTGGGAGGTTAATGTCTGTGAGCTAATGATATTAGAGGTGATAACTGGGGAAGCTATCTTTGTAATGGGTAAGATAATTAGCATCTTTGTTAAGGCCCAGTCGTAAAGTGTCAAATTTAAGCATGAATGACAGTGCAGAGGTTTCTCTTTGAAGTCTTGTGTTAAAATGTCTTTGAAGCAGGATGCAGGTAGTCAAGTCGTTGAGACAATGCCCTTTCTGGTTGAAATGGCAAGAAACTGTTTTTTCTTTGTGAAACTGTCTGATATCTGTTTTGTGTGCATTGATTCTTTGGTGAAGTGTCTGAGATGTTTGTCCAATGTACATAGCAGATGAACATTGTTGGCACATGATGGCATAAATTATGTTTCTGGATGAGCAGGAATATGTGTTCTTGATCTTATAACTGAATTGGTTAGGTCCAATGATGGTGTCAGCAAAGTAAATATGTGGACAAAGCTGGCAACGGGGTTTGTTGCAAGGGAAGGTTCCAGGGTTGGTATTAGTGTGGTATGTCCTGTGGTTATTGGATATTGCTTAATGGAGTAAAAAACTGGTGCTTGTTACTTTAAGTGTGTCTGTGCAAATAAACTTTTTCATCTACTCTAGATGTTCAGTGTAGGTGCTAGATAAGACAGTAGGGAGAATCACTACTATGATGTTCCGTGAAGTCACTGGTATATTGTCATGTGCAATCACATAGTGCCAGTACCAAATTTTTATAGATAAATGAGGTGCAGAAAGATTCTGCATTGTGGCCCACCAGGGCCACCCTTGTTTATTTAGAAGTGTAGTCTCAGAAGACTACCTGTCCCAGCATGCGGTGCAGCATCTTAAGGAAAGGTGATACTACAGGTACACTATAGACATGACTGGCTGAAATCAGGGATGTGAATGGGTATCTGGTTAACGGGTTACCTGGTAAGCACCACCCATAACGGGTGGAAGTCCGCAGCTTCGTGTGGGGGGAGGGACGGAAGTGGCAGTGGGGGAGGAGCAGGCAGCCTTCCCCCCACTGTCCCTGCCGCATCCACCCCCATGCCGGCTCCCAGTTTTATCAGTTAACATTTAACTGGTTAACTTATTTAATGGGATTTTACATCCCTAGCTGAAATACACTGTATATAATGCAGGTTACCTGTAGCCATCATACTCTTGTTAGGTTGCAACTCAGTCCCTCCCAATGGCCCCTACTTGGGCCACCCCAGGGCTAGGAGCCCTTCCAAGTACAATTACTGCTCCTGTCTTTTGTAAAAAAATGTGCTTCCTCGTCCCATTCAGAAGAAAAGTCTGCATTTCAGGCTAGACATGTTGGCTGTGTCTACATTGGCACCCTTTTCCGGAAAAGGGATGCTAATGAGACAAGTCGGAATTGCAAATGCCGTGGGGATTTAAATTTTCCCCGCGGCATTTGCATAACTGCCGCTTTTTCGGCTCGGGCTTTGTGGAAAAAGCGCCAGTCTAGACGTGGCTCTTGCAGAAAATAAAGCCTTTTCCGGAAGATCCCTTATTCGTCTTAAAATCAGGAATAAGGGACCTTCCGGAAAAGGCTTTATTTTCTGCAAAAGCTGCGTCTGAACTGGCGCTTTCCGTCAAAGCCCCCAAGCTGGAAAAAGCGACAGATGTTCATAAATGCCTGGGAAAATTTAAATCCCAGCGTATTTGCATTCGACTTGTCTCATTAGCATCCCTTTTCCGAAAAAAATGCCAATGTAGACACAACCTCTGAATGGAGAGAAAGAGTGTTATTTGTGCAATTGAGATGGCTTCCTGTAGGGAAAATGATGAGAGCAGTAACTGACTGCTGATCTAAAATATCACTTTTTTGGGGGCGGGTGGAAAATCCATCTACCCATGTGTGAAAAAAGTTAAACTTTTTAATAGGGACTATTAAACCACTCTGAAATTCCCACTTTAAAGTTGCAACTGGCAATAAAATCACTTGCTGCATTTAGTTCACAAATTATAAATGAAAAGGGTGTTATGTGAGCCCTCATGTTACAGCAGAGTCTCAGAGTGAAGGCCATTTCGAGGCTATGTATTGCAGCAGCAGGAGAAGGAAATGTTTCTAGACATGGTTGTGCTGACCGCTTGGAGCTGAGAGATCTCACTTCTATTCCTTGCACCCCGAATGCTTGAATTGCAGCAGCGCCAAGGACATCCCACAGTAATGTATTTTGGGGTCATCATGGCGATCTCAGAGGCTTCAGCCTATACTCTGCCATTTCAGGACCTGGGGCATGTCTTATTCCATGCAGTGGTGGGTGAATAGGCAGAAGAGGATGTCCTTCAGACAGTGGCCAGGTTCTCTGTTGTCCTGAATCTTGCATGGTCATTTGTACTCAGGTAAAATGTGCCCTAAAGCTTCATGACATCAGAATGGTAATGATGTAAACTCATTTTGCACTGGTATGAATGACTGCACCAGGTGCAGGGCACCAGGGGTTGAAGCAACAGCCACTTGGTTTGGAGGAGAGACAGGAAAGGGATTTGAAGGCCACTAGGCAAACTCTTTAGAGGACATCAGAAGTAGTTCTGGGAAGGCAGTTTTAGACACAGAGGTGTGTTGGCCCTGGGAAGGGCAAAGGGCGATCAAAATATTTGCCGCCAAAAGGTTTTCCCAGTTACTGTTCAGAAATTTTAGGATCCCCACCCCTCAACAGGCGGGGGACACTTTATACGGGAGCTTTTCCTCTGCCGTGATTTTTCACTCATACTGTGAATGAGGGTACAGTCTCATGACTGTTACTGTTAAAGTGATGGATGCTGCATGGAAAACATGAACTAAGATAAATATTCATACTCGCCATGCATCTCCTGCCACAGCCAGGCAGGCCTCATGTCCCTCACAAAGAGAGTTCTCTGTTGTCCTCAGATAACCCAACTGATAGACTAAATTCTACTTCAGTGGACACTTTATCGTCCTGTGCCTGACAGGGAGAGGCTGCAGAAGCAGTGAGGGAGGAGTAAACCTGACTTTAGCCGCACAGCTAGTTCACCGTGGTATGAGAGCCACCGGAGCATAAGTGCCAATGCAAGCTTTGCCTGACTCCCTCTCAGTTATCAAGGTAACTTAGGGAATGGAAGATGTGACTTCTAGCACTCTGCCCATCCCCTTTATTCATAGACTCCCGGCAGCAAGCAGTCTCCTCAGTCCAGAATTTTAAAATTAGATAGCTAGTGCATCTCCGTCTGATGGAACGGGACAGGGCACTGGTAATGGAGCACCGAGCCTTCCACCTCTGGATTGCTTGTAAGAGCCCAGCCTGCATTAGTAGAAACTGAAAGTTTACCAATCTCGTGGCAGTTGAGTGAAGTTATTTTAGTGGACTCTTCAGTTCCCAGGTCCCAGCCTTGCAAAAAGCTTTCAGCACAATTATTACCCTTCTTGTCACCTGCCAAAACAAGCTTGATGGCCAATTACATATGGACTAAGCTACTCTCTGCCCCTAGAGTCGTGCTTTCCCCCCCCCCCCCCCCCCCCCAGGCCCTGCAGGGGAACTTTAGTAAACCATCATAAAGCTCCTCTGGGTGCTAGAGCTATATCTGACCTGTGATTAATGGTCTCCCAGTGCTGAGATGCAGGCAGTTATCACAAATATAAAATGCTTATGCGACTTTGCAATGTAAGTTTTGTTTACAGTTATATTTGAGGAAACAAAGGCACAAAGTTATTTTTGAACCTGGGAGATTCTCATGCTTCAGTCAAATGCATTGCCAGTAGCCAGAGGCTCATCATATCTCCAGGAGTGTACCTGATTTTCCTGGCGATCCCGGGCTAACACAGCCTATACAAGTCCCGGTGGTGGAGAGGAGGTTGCAGACATTGCAGGGTTCTGGTGTGAGCAGACTTTCTTCTGTTACCCTGCACCCTGGTTTATATTGTGCAGTGAGCAGAGTAGAATGCAACCCCATCTATTTAAAATTATGTTTTTGACCTCTAGCACTTTCTGACTCAAAGTGGTTATTATTTAACAGCTGAATATAGCACATGCATTTGCAGGCTGCTTTTCACAGTGAGTAAAGATACAACTCCTGCCTTGCATAGCTTCTAGTAGAAATTGATCATGACTAACAGCTTCCAGATCTTGGCAAGAGAGAATTTCTGGGCAAGATAAAAGTCAGGGGGGATTGATGGAAGGCAAACAAAAGAAGTTTTTGCAGTTTCTTGGGTGGCACAGAACATTTTAGAACCTACTTTTCCCTAAAAATGTGAACATTTAAAGCAGGGGTGTAGAACCTAAGGCCAGGGAGCCGGCCAAATTACAAAATAAGCTATTTTGAAATTAGCTTGAAATAAGCTAC
This sequence comes from Rafetus swinhoei, assembly GCA_019425775.1. NCBI lineage: Eukaryota > Metazoa > Chordata > Testudines > Trionychidae > Rafetus > Rafetus swinhoei. The sequence continues at coordinate 226,991,733 of CM033424.1, forward strand.
GCAATTTGCATAGCTCAAATTGCATAGGTTATTTTGAGCTAAGGGTGCAATAGAGATGCACCCTAAATGTCCTTTGGATTTATTCTCTTCTTTCCTCCGCACTTCTATTTTAATGCTTTCTGCATTGTATCTTGGTGTCTACTCTGCCATCTTTCCTGAATTTATGTCTCTCTTGTTAGAGATCATCCAGTTACATAAGATAAAATAGTGCTCTGTGACATAAACAAGCTAATAGTCTGCGATCAGGAAGATATTTTCTTTATAGGCAGATTGTTCTATAATTGTCCATTACAGGGTGTATTGTGCTTATCTCTAATAGTATCTAGTACTGGTTATGATTGGAGACAAGGCACCAGATTAGATGAACCATTGGTCAGATCCAGCATGTTAATTTCTATATATAATTCCTTAGTACAGTAACTTTTTTCATTTGTTCTTTAAGGGATGTTAAAACAGTTAACTGGTTAAATGCTAGCACTTAACCAGTTAACCGTTTTGACTTAGGGTGTGATGTCTGGCCTGCCACCCGTCACCACCTGCAGCCTGTCAGTTGTTAGGGTTTTTCCAACCTTTTCCATCTTCTGGCTATAACCCTGTGCTGGCTCCAGATTCTGCAGGGAACTTTTTTAAATAGTTCTTTGCCCCTCAGTCTCTCAAATACAGAAGTAAAATCACATACACAATGTTTATGCTATGGGGCAGAATGAGTGTTTTGATGCTCTCATCTTGATGCTCTGTATTTCTGGGTGTGTAATTCTGAAGTAGACAGAAGGGTACAAGCTGTGGGCTTGATTCTCAAGCATTCCCACATGCTGGGGTCACCGTGAGTTGGCCCTACCAAATTCATGGTCCATTTTGGTTAATTTCAGGTTCATAGGATTTTTTTAAATAATAATGTAAATACTTTAATATATTTAAGCCTGAAATTTCACAGTGTTGTAACTGTAAGGGTTTGGACTCAAAAGGAGGTTATGAAGGGGGTCTCAAGGTTATTGTGGGATGGAGGGACACAGTATTGCCACCCTTACTTCTGTACTGCTGCTAACAGCAGAACTGCCTTCAGAGCTGGGCAGCCGGAGAGCAGAGTCTGCTGGTCAGGAGCATAGATCTGAAGGCAGCTCCACCAGCAGTGCAGAAGTAGGGATGGCATAGTATGGTACTGCCACCCTTACTTCAGCTGTGCTGGTGGTGGGGTGCTGCCTTCAAAGCTGGGCACTGGGCCAACAACTGCTGCTCTCTAGTCACCTAGCCCTGAAGGCACAAAGTAAAGGTGACAATACCTCACCCTCTACAATAATCTTGTGACACACACACACACCCATTACCCTGTTTTGGGTTGGAACCCTCAGTCTGAGAGACACTGGTCTCCTCTTTGAAATCTGTAGAGTATAGAGCAAAAGTACATAAAAGACCATATTTCACAGGGGAGACCAGATTTCCTGGTCCGTGATACATTTTTCATGGCTGTGAATTTGGTAGGGCCATAAAAATGAAATTTGGGATGACTCGGGGGGGTGTTAGTCAAAATCTGCTCTGCAATGTTCATAAAGAAATTGTGATTTAAATGCTCTCTGAAGCTCTATACAGCAAGCTTATTCACAGCACATGTTGACCTAAACTAATGATACTCGGACTAGGGATGTTAAGGACTAGTTGACTAATCAACTATCTGATAAGCATCCAAACTTCCCCCGCTGGGGACTCTTGTATATTTCAAAGCTGGCACGCTTCGTGCAGCCCAGAGTCAGTGGGACTTCCCGCTGGCCCCGGGCTGCACACAGAGTTACGTATTCCTCCTTCGAAATGTACAAGAGCCCCAGTAGGGAAGTGCGGAAGTGCCTATTGAGTAGTCGACGGAAATTCCATTGACTACTCGACTAGTAAATTAACTGTTACTTAACATCCTTAACTCGGACCTCAGCCGTTTAGGAGCCAAGTTATTGATCAGCATTACACAAAAGAGCCACAGTAGTGTGAATTTATTGTTTCATTTACATATATTATAGTACCTAGCAGTATGACAGGAGAAATGTTTATATATTTTTTCACAGCAAAATGACTGTGGCACACTTTAGCTCAAAATAGTACCCTGTAAACCCCATGTTCATCCTTCTTATATGGTTGTGATATTTCATACAAAGCATGGCATGTAATATATCTGCTGAAACCCATTGATCTGTCCAAATATGTTTATAATTAATGTGTAGGAAATTAGACTTTGCTATATGGTTGCTACTGAAATATGAGCATCTCTACTGTTAACCTTTTCCAGGAAGGTGTTATTTGACTGTTAATCAGCAGGAGAGCTATAGTCAATGGATTTACAGTTCAATGAGAATTGTGCAAGCACCACAGAAGGGGGGCTGCTCAGTTCTGTGACTAAGGCCAAGTCTGCAATCCCAAGGTGTTCACACTGTGTGCACTAATTCCACAGTTGCTGTGCTCTAGATAAACCACCTTAACAAGAGGCGTAGAGCTTGTGGCACATGGTTACAGTGCTAGAGTGCCAGTGTGGACACTTCCGATTTTTGCTGTGTCGTGACTGGCCTCCTGTACCCATCCCACAATGCCTATTCTCACCTCTCTGGTAAACTGTTTGAGCTCTACTGCCCTGCTGTCAAGTGACCAACTCTCAGACCTTTGCATTCCTTGGGAATTTTGAAAGTCCACTTCCTGTTTGCTCGGTGACACATGGAGTGCTGTTAGCGCATCTTTCCAGGTGACCATGCCTGCTCCATGCACCAGCTGACCCCTACTTGGAGCAATGTCGAGGTGCTGGACCTCATCAGCATTTGGGGAAAGGAGGCTGTCCAGGTCCAGCTGCACTCCAGATGTAGGAATTATAATATTGAGATGCATGATGAAAAGAGCCATTTCGGGGATGCACTGCAGTGCGGGGTCAAAGTTAAGGAGCTTTGGAACACATATCGCGAGGTGTGGGAAACAAACAACCTCACCAGTGCTGCACCCATGAGCTGCTGGTTCTACAAAGATCTGGATGATATATTTGGGGGTAACCCCACCTCCACTCTGAAGACTCCCCATGGATACTTCAAAGCCTCAGGGCCTCAGAGTGGCCTGAGCCAGGAGGAGGAAATTGTGGGGGAAGGTGCTGAGGGGGAAGGGTACCCAGAGCCAGAGGATGACTCAGCAACCAGAGATAAATGCAGTCAGGAGCCATTTTCTGCCTTGGAGGAAGTGAGCCAGTTGTAGCAGTCAAAGGTTGGGGAAGCACAAACAGCAGACGATGTGCCTGGTAAGTGGCTTTGATTTCTGGAAGTGCTAAAGCGAGTTGCTGGGAGTAGGAGGGTTGCAAAAAGCAGGCATGGGTGTGTGTGGTGCTACTACTAACACAGGGCTACTCAGATGTGGAACAGGGTGTTGACAGAATCTCTCACTTCATGGTAATTTGCCTCACAAATGTCATCAAGAGTGTCATGCAGCTGCTGGGCAATCCGCCTCCACAGGTTTCTTGGCAGGGCTACTGTGTTCACAGTCCCATTAAGGGTAACATTCCCTTATGGAGAGTACAGCACACAGCGATAACCATAGGGATGTTATCATAGGCCAGGTTCAGCTTCCTGTACAAACATCACCAGCGGGCATTTAAATGGCCAAAAGCACACTCTACCGACATGCTACACCTGCTCAGCCTGTTATTGGACCACTCCTTCCTGCTGTCAAGGCTGCCAGTGTATGGTTTCATGAACTATGGCATTAAGGGGTAGGCACGGAATCCTAAGATCACAGTGGATGTTTTGACTTCCCCTACGGTGATTTTCTGGTCTGGGAAGAAAGTCCCCCCCGCTTGCAGCTCCCTGAATAGACCATTGTTCCAACAGATGCATACATCATGCACCTTTCTGGACCAGCCTCTGTTAATGTCTGTGAAATGCCCATGGTGATCCATAAGCGCCTGGAGAGCCGTGGGGAAACACCCCTTCCAATTAACGTACTAGGAAGCTGGGAGGTCTGGTGCCAGAATTGGAATACGCGTGCCATCTATCACCCCTCCGTAGTTAGGGGAAGCCCATCTGTGCAAAACCATCCACAGTTTCATGAACGTTGCCCAGAGTCATAGTCTTTTGGAGCAGGATGATTGATGGCCCTGCACACTTCTGTGAACATAAATTTCCCATTCCAAACAGATTGGCAACAGATCAAAAGGTGGCAGGAGTAGCCAGCTTCCACAGTGCAATCGCCACTTGCTTCTTCACCAGCACCTCTCATTTAGGGTCGCCAGGTGTCCAGTATTGACCCGGACAGTCCGGTATTTTCGCCTTCTGTCCGGTAAAAACATTCAGAAAATACCAGACACCTAAAATGTCCGGTATTTTCTGGGTTTTTTTCCCTGCCAGGAGGCAAAAATACCTGGCAACCTTACGACACACTCAGCAACTGGGCCCAGCCCCCGCACTCCCCCTAGGCTCCCTGCTTGCCTGGTTCCGCAGGGAAGCTCCCTTCTGGCTCAACCTAGGGAACAAGTTGGCTGCCGCCAAAAAAGCCTAAAGATCTGAGCAAGGGGAAGCAATGCCTTCCCTGGGTCTTAGTGCACTAACCTCTCAGTGGCGGGGGGAAGCACAGCAATGCGACCCTAGCTTAATCCGCTCTCCTGGCTCCAGGCCACATCACTTGAGGGAAGGGCAGGGCATCCCCTCCTCCACACGCACTAGCAGAAAACGGAGTGACATGGCCAGGAGCCCAGGGGAGCGGAGAGAGCTAGGGCTGTATTGCTCCACTTCCCCCACCACCGCCAGTGAGTGCAGGGGAGCCCAATCTCTGCTGCCACTGCCAGGTCCCTGCTAGCTCCTGGGGCCACATTGCTCAGAGGAGGGGTCTTGGGAGAAGAGGTGGGGTGAGGGTGGAGCAGGGGCAGGGCCTGGGGCAGAAAGGGTGTTGTCCTGGCCTTCCCCTGGGCTAGGGGTGGTGTGGGGAGGAGTCACGCGGGATGGCTGTCATGTGTCCGGTGCTCCCCCCCAATGTCCTTCCTCATCAGTTACCCCTGAGGCCAGATGATTGTTTTCAGCATTGATGATCTCTCGAGGTCCCTTCCAGTTCTAGTATTCTATGATTCTGTGATTCTGTGTGTGCTGGCATTTCCTTGGAGAATGCTGCGCATGTGAACTTTAGGGAAATAGCAGTGCTGGAAGCTAGTCTTCTTGCCAATCTACAGCTGTGGTTCTCAATCTTTTCTGTATTGTGAGCCCCATATTATATCACAGAATAGAGTTCTAGGATCCCGTGGCCTATTAGACATAAAGAAAGAGGTGAGGGATTGTGACACCCAACCCTCAGAGCTTGTTGTGACCCTCTGCTTGAGGACTCATGATCTTGAAAGCTGAGTACAGCAGAGGCAGCTGCCATCAACACAATCCCTCTAAAATGGCTTCTTTAGCTGGGCTCTAACAGCTGCTACTTTCCTCTTCTGTGGTGAATTCTGCAAAACTAGGGTCTTTGTGAATGCTCCCCTCAGAGAGAATGCCATTAATGCTCTGTACAGGTGAAAGATCATGGTTCAAAAAAAAGTTATCTAGGCTCCTCAGACTCGGTGCACATAGGTGTGTAAGTGGAATCATAGTTTACCCACAGAACTTTCCTAAACACTTCTCATCTACTGCATCATTGTTAGGAACTTAGACATGGCCACAATGGAACAGACCTGTGGAGTACAGAGGATTTAGGTTACATGGAGTACTGGTATAAGAGGGAGGGCAGAGGATTGCAGGGGAGGAAAGAGCTGAGATGCCAGAGGCAGGCTTCAGCCAGGAGGCGCTTACTTGGGGAACTCCCAGCCAGCAGCCCAGCAGGTTCCTCAGCCAGGCTCCCTGCGTTCCATGCTCAGAGCAGCTGGCTGCAGGGGCCATGTGTGCATCTCTGAAGGCTTCAAGCCTTCAAACAGTTCTTCAAACAGGCAGCACCTATTGGCTGGAAACCGGCTAATGGGAGCTGCGAGATTGTGCTGGGGGTAGGGGCAGCTCATGAAGCCTCTCCCCCCTCCACCCAGGCTCACAGTGTTCAGAGATGTACATGGCCCCACAGCTGGTTTTTCTGAGGGACGTGCGGGGCAGGACAGGCAGGTAGCCGTATTTTGCCCATCCCTGAACTAAACCAATATCCTGTCTCTAACAGTGGCCTCAAACAGATGCTTCAGAGGTCATCCACCCCCTATGAAGATCTCACGTTAATCTCTAATAGTTTGGCTCAACACTTGACCCATGTGGTTTCATAGCCCTTTTAACATTTGCTTGCATTAACTATTATAACTCTTGCTGTCCATGTAAATGTCCAACCCCGCTTTGAATTTGACTAAGTCCTGGGAGTGAATGACGTCCTGTGGCAGTGAGATCCACAGTGTCATTAAGTGGTGTGTGGACATGTTATTTCCTTTTTGTCAGTTTTGAATTTTTCACCTTTTCAGTTTTATTGGTTGCTCTCTTGCTTTTGTCTTATGACGTAGGGGTTACTGTTTTCCCTGTCTACCTTCTCTAGCCCATTCATTTTTATCATCTTCTTTCTTGGGCGATATCTACACTGCAGTCATGGGATGTGGTCGCAGCTCATATAGACATACCCCAACTATCTTTAGCCAGCTTGAGCACCGCTGCCATGAAACCAAGCAGATGCACACTTCAGCATGGACTGTATGAACCCACCTAGGACTCTGAGTAATCACCCATGTGGCTAGCCTACAGTAAAGCCCATGCTGCCACAGCTTCATGGCTACCAGTAACTGAGCTAGCTAGATGAAAGCTAGCTTGAGGATATCTACACAAATTGCAGTCACATTCTGTGATTGCAATGTACAGATACCCTCATGTATCTCCTTTCTGTGGAAAACAGTCCCAGTCTTTTCAAGCTGACTTCATATGAACATGTTTCCATTTCACTAATAATTGCCGTCACCCTCCTCTGAATCACTTCTAGTTCTGCAATGTGCTCTTTGAGGTGGAGAGAACAGCACAGCACACAGTATCCTACATAAGACCAAATCAGGGATTGTAATTGTTAACCAATGCATTTTCTTTCCTCGCTTGTTTTGTTTTATTTTCCTGAGATCCTGGTAGTATATTTTCCTATTACACCTATCTTATATATGGCTAGACATGTTTGAGTTACCAATGTCCCCCCCACACTCTCCCCTGCCTGTTTGCTTTCGCTATGCTTTCTTCCTTATATATAAAGATAGAAAAATCAAAAAGTCCCTTGGCTAAATGGTCTTTTAGTCATTTGGCACTTAGTAAGAGAACCCCAGACATTAGATATGGAAAAGACTTAACGGGTCATTTTGCCCATCCCCATTACTGCATAGTCTTCACAAAGACTTTGTCCCATCTAGCAAAACACCCTAAAGATGGGAAGACATGTGAATGGTCCCCAAACACAAATTCACAGAACCTCTTCCCCCAAAAGAAGCACTATGTTGTATCTATTCCAGGCAAGCTCTCTGGAGGAAGAGGTGGGACAACATCTGCCCCCCTAACTCCACTGCCACCCAGCTTGGAACCACTCTGCTTCTGTTCCTAGACCACTCAGTGCCTCTCTGCCCACGGATCCCACTTCCACAAAAGGGTTCCCATGATATCCTAGAAATGGGGAGAAAACTGCATAGGGTTAACTGATTCCCCCTTGAGAGGAATTAAATCTGTGCACAAACGATCTCTTCCACACATGGAACTCATGAGCTAGCCCTGTATTTGGAAAGCGTACTGATGATCATCTAAACTTTCCATTGCACAGTGTCATTCCATTACTCCTGTCATCATTATGCACCCTGGGTTTGCTCATACAATCTCTCTTTCCGTTTTATGCCCTTTGAATACTTGCAAACAGTTATAACCCCATTGTTTTCATCTGGATTGCCCATGTATACTTTTCCTGATCCCATTCTTGTCATCGTCCCCCACCCCCCCCACCCCCCCGCACGCGCACACACAGAAGGAGCTGTGTTTTAGAGATTTATTTTGTAATGATCTGCTCAATATTCCCAGTGTCATTTACAGAAAGACAACCCCTTTCCAGCCCCAAGACACTCACTCTCCATAGTCAAAATCTGCATTGACAGTTTTGCAACTATGTCATGTTCACTCTCCATTGTTCTTCCTATGTATTTTTAGGCATTTGTGTTCTCTCAATACAATGTATCCTTCGACTGATTCTGTTACAGATGACTTATTCCAAGATGCATCAGTTTGCATTTTTCAGGCTTAAATGTACTTGTTATTTTTCTAGCCAGTCTATAATTTTACATTATCCTCATGATTTGCACACTTTGCAGCTTAGTGAAGATAATATAAATAATACTTCACATTTAATTAATGGGAAGGTTTTGGATCTTTCTTCCAGATTGTTAGAAAAATGCAAATAGAACTGGTCCTAATACTTATTCCTACAGCAGCCTATCTGATCTTCCCCAGACCTGATACCTCGCCATTTATTTTTTCCTCTCTGAATACAATCTTTCATCCAGTTTTGAGTGTATTATATTCCATCAACTCAGCTGAGACTAGACACAGATGCAGAAATGGTAATCTTACTTAACATAATGTCAGTTCTTCCTGTTAGATGTTTTTTGATTGCAAGCAGGAACATTTAGGTCATGTGATGTGGTTGGTAGCCCTCTTCCTGTGACTTGCTTCTGGTGGCGTTGAGAAAGTATTGTATATGAACAGCTGCAGTGCTGTTTAATATGGCACCATACCTGTGTTCGCAAGACACGTTGCACTGTAATCATTTTAGATTGCTAATTAGTTATTTAATCATATTTTGTTTAAAGTAAATGAATTTTGTTTAAAGTTTTTCTGGTCATTCTACATGTACTAGTTTTGTAAAATTAATCTACTTGTTACACTTCATTTATGGAATCTGTGCTGTTACCTATTCATGTTACAGATAAACACATGAAAACCATGAAACTTACTGCCTTATTTCTAGCAGACAGGAAGTTTTGCATGTTTTCATTTTCCATGCTATCTTAATAAATTAAGTGGATCAGAATTATATGGAATTTGTTTTAATTGCTCTTAGAATGTGCGCTGTTGATTAAGATTTAATTTGGCATTTCAAGATAAAATTCCCATTACAGATCCACATGGCAAATCCACGCTCCACATTCTTTACATGCTAGGAACTCTCATGTACCACAAGCCTGATTCTGGCCAGCCCCAGTGCATGTGTGAAAGCTAAGCGAGGATGCAAGGAGTTTTCTCCTGTTCTTGCACCCTGCGCAAGGTAAAACCAGAATCCTGGGAGAGAGTGTAATTCCTGCTCCTTACTAAGAAACTCATAGGGGCAGTTCCCATTGATGTCAGTGAGGCTATGACAGTTGACACCAGCCAAGGATCTGCCTCTGGTTCTAGGTGCCTGAAAAGGGGAGGGGGAGAGGCAATGATGGCTTCCCCCCTCTCTCTACACAAGCCAGCATGCTAGTACTGAAGTTGACCATACATAAGATGGGGAATATGTTACACCTTTCCCAAGAGTCATGTAACAAGCATGGAAGCATGTGCTACCTAGGTGCTTCTGGGAAGAACAGTGGCTGAGTCAGACTCCTGGAGATGCTGCCCACTCTGCACCCCTATTATCTGCCTCGTGTTTGTTTTGAATTTGTTGGCACATGGGTGCCACTGATTGACTCTATTCTGCTTTCTTTGGAGCCCTGCCCCTTCTCTTCACTTGTCCGTCTTTACATGCTACTGACAGATATTCTGCCTTCCTTTAGTCTCTTGTCAGATTTTTAACCTCCCTCCCCCCGCTTTGTTTTGCTTTGCGTGGCTCAGTTCCTAAAACATGGTTTCAGTTGATGCCCTTCATTTCTAGATCTCACTCTAAGGGTGTGTCACCCTGCGATTCATTCTGTATGTGTCTTACACAGAAACCCAGGGTGCCTTACGCAGAAACCTTTAAAAACATTGGGTTTGGTTGTAAAACTCTCCTTAAAATGTACAATATTTGAATGATTTCTCCTACATCTGTAAGTAAACACAGTGGTGACACAGAAAAACTGCTAGTGCATGTTTTTCCTATTCTTGCAGCCTGTTAATATATCATTATTTCAGGCATTTTCAGTCAATAATATAATATCTAGACAATTTAAATGAAATAGAGAAGACTTTATCAGTTACTTGCATGAGGGGATGAATTGCACCCTCAGCAAGTTTACAGATGACACTAAGCTAGGGGGAGAGGTAGATACACTGGAAGGCAGGGATAGGGTCCAGAGTGACCTAGACAGATAGAGGATTGGGCCAAAAGAAATCTGATGAGGTTCAACAAGGACAAGTGCAGGGTCCAGCATTTGGGATGGAAGAATCCCAAGCATTGTTACAGGCTGGGGACCGAATGGCTAAGTAGCAGTTTGGCAGAAAAGGACCTGGGGATTACAGTGGATGAGAAGTTGGATAGGAGTCAACAGTCTGCCCTTGTAGCCAAGAAGGCAAATGGAATATTAGATTCCATTAGGAGGAGCATTGCCAGCAGATCTAGAGAAGTGATTATTCCCCTTTATTTGGCATGAGTGAGGCCACATCTGGAGTATTGCGTCCAGTTCTGGGTCCCCGCCCCTAACAGAAAGGATGTGGACACATTGGAGAGGGTCTAGCAGAGGACAACCAAAATGATTAGGGGGCTGGAGCACATGACCTGTGAGGAGAGGCTGAGGGATTTGGGCTTATTTAGTCTGCAGAAGAGAAGAGTGAGGGGGGATTTGATAGCAGCCTTCAACTTCCTGAAGGGAGGATCCAAAGAGGATGGAGAAAGGCTGTTCTCAGTAGTGACGGATGGCAGAACGAGGAGCAATGGACTCAAGTTACAGTGGGGGAGGTGTAGGTTGGATATTAGGAAAAACTATTTCACCAGGAGGGTGGTGAAGTACTGGAATGGGTTACCTAGGGAGGTGGTGGAATCTCCATCCCTAGAGGTTTTTAAGTCCTGGCTTGACAAAGCCCTGGCTGGGATGATTTAGTTGGGATTGGTCCTGCTTTGAGCAGTGGGTTGAACTCGATGACCTCCTGAGGTCTCTTCCAGCCTTAGGATTCTATGATTCTATGACTTTATTGAAAGTTGAACTTCAAATGGTTTCATTTGGCAAAAGAAATAAATGTTTTATTGCCTGGTGGACAATATGTATTTATTCAAACCCTTTTAGATGAACAATTTGATTATTTTTCTTTTCTGATTAGCATCTTGTGAATACACCGGAGAGCATCATAAAATGTTAACCCCATCTCTTAATTAGTAGATAGCAGAATGCTCTGTCTGTTCTGCAGTGACACAAATTCAGTAGTGAGCTTCGTACCACTGTTCTGGGTTTTGATGAAGTTCAAATTCATGGTGCTGTGGCGCACACTACAAGTGACCAAGAAGTAGAAATGAACAGCAACAACAAAGAGTGAGGATAATGGACCAGATGGACCACTTGTCTGGTCTGAGAGAGCAGTTTCTGCCCTCCTAACTTCTACCCCGGTCTTACCATACAAAGCAACTAGAAGAAACAGTTGAAAGGGACAAGCTGTGTAGGATAATTAGCAAGTCCGTGTCTTAAGGCAGTGGCTCTCAAAGTGCGGTCCATGGACCACTAAAAATCCATGGCCACCTTATAGGTGGTCTGCAACTCGAGTTCAACCCTCTGCGCTCCTCCTCCCCACCCCCCCGCAAGCAGTAAGGAGCCTGCACTGGTGCTCCAGCCTCAGAGGGCATGGGGGGTGGAGGGGGTGTGAAGAAAGCCCTGACTTTCCCCACCAGACCGGCTTGCGGAGAGAGGCAGAGCAAGTGACCCTGCCGCTCTTCCCCTGCTGCTGAGGAAATGGCAGTGCAGTGATGCGCTGTCTGGAGACTTTCCCCGTTGCTCCCATTGGTTGGCCAATGGGAGCAGCGAGAGGATGAGCTTGGGAGCAACTGGGACATGAAACCAGATAAGCGCTTCCCCTCATACCCAGACCCCTGCACTCCAATCCCCCCTCACTCACCCCCCGCCTCCCCGCCAAGACCCCGCACCTCCAGCTTGCTCCTACACCCTCCCTTCCTCCTGCACCTTCCCTCCTGGCCAGACATGCTACCCCCAGCCTGCTCCTGCACCCTCCCTTCCTCCTGCATCCTCCCTCCTGGCCAGACCCTACACCCACCCTGCTCCTGCATCCAACGTTGCTCCTGCACTCTCCCTCCTGGCCACACAATGCGCCCCCCCCCGCTTGCTCTTGCTCCCTTCCCCTGACCAGACACCCTATTCCCAGCCTGCTTCTGCACCCTACCTCCCACCCAGTCCTTGCACCCTCACCCCCCTCCTATACCCTATCTCCTGCTCAGATCCTGCACCCCCATCCCTATCCCACTTGCTGGCAGCTCTGTCCCGCACACTGAACCCCTCATTTTTGTCTCCACCCCAGAGCCCCAAAATCCACTAATTCAGAATCCCAGAAAAGTAAATCTGGCCTACAGATAGCCCTGAACCTCAGTCCTCCCTGTCCCTTCCCCTCACCCTGTGGGGCTGGAGTGCCAGAAGAGTGAGGTGTCTTGGGGGCCACATCAGTGAGGGTTGGGGGTTTTTTGGAGGAGCTTTTTTGCTTCTCACTTGTGTGGCCCCCAACTGATTTTTCTGTGGGTTAGTGGCCCCAACCCAAAAAAGGTTCCCCACCCCTGCCATAAATAAAGAAAAAATTGAAAACTTTTGTGTTTGACATAAATGAATATTTTACTTTCTTAAAATGAAGTTTGATAAACTAACATGAGAAAGTTAAAATGCTTAATCTGTTTAATAATTTAAATTAAACAGTTCTTCCTAGCTGCAGCACTAGCAAAATGGCTTGGGTGTAATTATGTAATTAGCGGGGAGTTTCCATTAGAAACTGGTGGTCTGTGGAAAGGTTTGCATTGAGCCACAGGTCAAAAAGTTTGAGAACCACTGTCTTAAGGAGATGTTACTTGTATTTCAGTAGTAGCTAGAGGCCAGGGACCCATTGGGGTAGGCATTGTACAAGCATTTACCAAAGAGCTTACAGTCTGGTATTCATGCTAACAGTATAACTTTTCCAAAGTATCCTGAGTTCCATGGTGTATATATTCCACAGCCCAGTTACTCTGCTCCTGCCTTCCATTGAAGCACTTTCCAGGGATGGACAAATTTGACAAGACTCCCAATTAGGGATTTAAGCGACTAGTTGAATCGACTATTCGACTACTCACATTCCCCACACCCCCTGCTTGCTGCCTCTGTATCAGAGGCAGCAAGGAGGGGGGAACAGGAGCCAGTGCTGGGGGGAGCCAGCTTAAAAGCTAGTTCCTCTCAGCACCATCTCCGTGGTACCACCTGCACACACACCCCCATGCCGGTGGTGGGGGTAGGGGGAGGCTGCCACGAAACAGCCTCTGCCTCTGGTGGGCCCAGGGTCGCCATGAGCAGAGGCTGCTCTGCATCCCGCGGAGCAGTTTCTGTCCACGGGGGGATCCCAGCAGGGAGCTAGGACCCCCTGCAGTGAGGGGCTGCTGCCAAAGCAGCCTCTGTTCACAGCCAACTTGGGCCACTGTGGACAGGGGCTGCTACAGCAAAGCAACTCCTGTCCACGGTGGCCTGGGTCAGCCACAAACAAAGTCTGCTCAGGCACCAGCCCCTGTCCACAGGGTATCCCAGCTCCCCGTTGGGACCCCACATAGACAGGGGCTGCTGGACCTGGCACGAGCCAGGACTGAGCAAGCCTGGCTTAGTTCCAGCTCGTGCTGGGTCCAGGACCTACCCCCACTGCATCTCTGCATTTTAAATGTAGTCTGTACTACATTTGAAATGCAGAGCCATAGCAGGGGTAGCTCCCGGACCCGGTGCAAGTCGGGACAGAGCACCTTCCCTAATTGACTGATCGTGTAGTCAATACAAATTGTATCGACTACACAATTAGCCAATTACCCGCCTCTTAACAGCCTTAACTCTAGTAAGTCTTTAAAAATGAAACCAAATGTTTTAAAACTTGACAACCCCTCTTTGCAGCCTCTGAATTCAGAAGAGCAGCTATAACTTGATCGCCACTAGGACCAATGTTTCCTGTAAGCTGTGTGCTTGTGCCACCACTCAGGAGAGATTCAAACGTCTCCCAGATGATTAGCAGAGTGCCCACAGCTAGGTTTTTTGTTTCTACTGGTGGAGCACATTTGCATATGCCTCTGGGCACATAAAAATGTATTCTGCGCATGGATGGAAAAAATCCACACATGAGCAGAAAATGTTAGAGGGAACACAGCCATATTGTGGGTCTCTTTCATAGACTTGCCATATTTAGAGTAGCAGCATTTTTTCCTGCTTCTCAATACTTTTTTATGCATTGCAGAAAAAGCCAATTTTATTTTTTAAGCTAGAGTCTGCTTGTGTGACCTCATCTGAAAGCCTGCTTGTGCGGCCTCATCCCAGTCTTTGGGACACCACAGGTGGTTGCTGTGGAGATAATTATGAAATCACAGAGACAACAAAGCCAAAAATAAAATCACGTAAAATCAGATAATCTGATCTGAGTCTCTTGCAAATGTGTTTAGGAGTTAAAGCAAGAGAGCATGTTTGAGTGTAAAGGGGAGAACTCCCTGAAACCATGTAATATATAGGACTGGTTTTGTCTGCATGATAGGCTAGACTACGGATGGCTAAACTTACTGACTGCCTGAGCTGCATACAACAATTTTTAGCAGTTCAGCTCACATGCCAGCACATGGTACTTCTGCCCAGCGAGAAGAGAGATGTGGGGGGGCTATCGGTGTCACATGAATGGGACAGGTGGGCTCATCCGAAGCCTCAAGATTTTTGTCCCCTTTCCACACCCCTCAATTCCTGAGAATGGAACATTTTAGCGCAGTTTCAGGGCCACTCTAAGTTGCATTGACTTTGGCTAGAAGCTGATACATCAGCAGGGACACTTGAGCATAGGGTTGCCAGATGGTTTAACAAAAAAATACCGACCCCTCTGCCAAAAAAAAAAAAACAGGAAAAAATTCTGTTGAGCAAAAAAAAAAGGGGGAAGAGACCAAAGTTGTTTAAAAAAAGGGCGCTGCCCCTTTAAATGGCCCCGCGCTCCTCACTTCCCGTCCCCCGCCAGATGCAGCAGGGGAAAATTGTCTCCGCCGGGCTTCCATCCAAGGGAAACAGGAAATATCAGACATTTCACATGCCCGGTATTTTCTGGTTTTTTTACTGGATGGGGGGACCGGAATAATAGACAGTCCGGGTGAAAATCAGACACCTGGGAACCCTACAACTTGAGCATAGCATGGTTCAGCCACAATTGTTCCCACTTCAACATGCCCCCTGCCATGCTCCCATATCTGGTATAAAGCCAGCACTTATGTCACATTTAGGGTTGCCAGGTGTCCGGTATTCAACCGGACAGTCCAGTTTTTGGGACCTCTGTCTGGTAAAAAAATTCAGAAAATACTGGACATGTGCAATGTCCGGTATTTTCTGGCTGGGCGCCCGATGGAAGCCTGGCGGGGTTGGGGGGAGTGGCTGGGAGGCAGGGCCGCGATCGGCGCTGGGAGCCTCTGGTTGCGTCTGACGTTGGAGTGACACCTTGGGGAGGAGGAGAAGCCCTGTCCCGTGCTCCTGAGCACTGTTCAAGCGCGTTGTGGAGCCGTAGCCGGACTCGCTTGTGCTTCGCCGGGACAGTGCGCGGGACAGGCAGCACCCTGGGATCTGCATGTGCCTGGGTCAGTCCCACTTCCCGCCGGCCGATTCTCTCCCCACTTCCCCCCCGGCCAGCTCCACTCCCCCCGACCCCTCCCGACCAGCCCTGCTTCCTGACCCCCTCCCAGCCAGCCCTGCTTCCTGCTGGCCAGTTCTCCTCCTCCCGATCTCCCCGGCCAGCCCCGCTTCCCAGGCCCCCACCCGATCTCCCTGGCCAGCACCGCTGCCCCCGACCCCCCCGACCAGCCCTGCTTCCCGCTGGCCGCCCCTGATCTCCACTGGCCAGCCCCGCTGCTCCTGAGCCCCGGCCAGACCTGCTTCCCATCCCCTCCTCCCGGCCAACCCCGCTCCCCTCCCGGCTGGTCCCTTCCCCCCACCACTCCCATCAAGTGTGTCTGGTATTTTTTCTGAAGCTACCTGGTAACCCTAGTCACATTGGGATTTTCTCCCAAGCCAGAGAAATTCCCAGCTGTCCATTTGGAACACTTTAATTCTCTGTTGTGCCACCAGAGTGGTGCAAAAGAGATTTTGCAGGCCTAAAATCTAGTGCTATGTTTTTATAGGTTTCTGTGAAGCATCCACTCTTTTGTTTTGTTTAATGACTATTGTAGGCAGGCAAACTATTGTTAATTTTTTCCTCATCTTGAAGGGATAGATTGTGCTTTGAAGTCCATGCATACTTGGCACATCAGTATATTTTGCTATGTTGTCAGGTGTGCACAAGGGGGTTTTGAAGGGGATGCACAGGCCCTGGTGTCTTCACCTCAAGCCTCCAAGAGTTTAACCCTATCAGAATTACTCCTGAGAGTAGTGCAGGCTTTCCTGCTGCCCATGCACAACTCTTGAATATGGTACAATATATTCTCCACTCTGCATGTTACCAGATACCAGGAAGCTGGTCTGCACAAAGGAGTAAGATAGAGTAAACTCCCTTCACTACCCCGGCACAGGCGACACGAGTTTTGCCTCATATAGCAAGCAAATGCTGCATGCCGTCTTATTCTCCCTGAAGCAAGTGAGAGCAGAGAATGGATGGAGCTTTAATTCTCTCTTTCCCTCTTGTTTCAGGGTGCTTCCCTGCTGGTGAGCAGAATTAAGGCAGGGCAGTGGGCCTCCTAATTTGTCATAGCAGCAAATTAGCACCACCTTGGAGCAAAGAGGAAGCAGGGGAGGAGTTATGACTCATGGGTGTGCCTGGGGTGGTTGCTGCGGTGATACCATTTATGTATCTTTTGCTCAGGGCAGTGCCTAAAGCCACAATCGCGCTCTAGCTAAGGATGCGACTGATCATAAAATAAATCTTTATACAAAGGGTATATCGTTGATCATTTTCCCATGTGTGGTACCAAGTTTGTACAGCTACATTATTAATTTTCAGGAGTTTTCCCCGCATAACCATCTCTTTCACATAACTTATAAGAAAATTAAATGTCATTTTCTCACATGATTTTTTGTGGCAGTGGATTTAATGATCTCACCTGTCTCAAGCAGCTCCTATAAGCACCTAAAATTATTTTAAACTCTTTCCATTTCCTGTGGTGGGGATTGTCTCCTTAACATCTTGAGCAAGGATGGAATTCCCAGAGGAGCTGGACAGTGATAGGTGCCCAAATTCCACTGAATATCAATAGAATTACCCCTAACTGAATTAGCCTTCTTTGTAAATCCCAGCCTTACTTAATATAGTAGTTGGAATGCGCAGGGGGATCTTTTTCTTTGATGCTGTGCTGAGGGATCCTGGTGACTGCTGGGATCACAAACCTCTTTGAGACTCAGTGAGTGTGTATGTTAGGGTTGCCAACTCTCCAGGAATTAAAGATTAAAGACTATGTCATGCGATGAAATCTCCAGGAATATAGCCAACCCTAGTGTATGGGCCCTTCACTTAACATAGTTGTAAGAAACACATAAGAGATGGCATTTAAAACAAGTTCTAATAGAATCTGCTGGCACCATGCAAGCGGAGGATCCTATTGGGTGTTGCGACAAAGGCATTGTGTGAGTAAGAGAGAGAAAACAAAGCATAGTGTGACCCTGCAAAAAGTTAGAGAGAAAGCTGTGGGGTATGGGCTGTAAGCAAATAAACTGCTTCTTTGATTTGTGGTTCCTCTTGCCCTCATTTGTACATTCCTTGTAAATAAACAAGATTGTACCAAAAACGATACCAGATTGTCAATTTCTACTTGCAACTGAAACATCCTCAGGGCCCCAAATTTTGATTAGCCACTTGGGTCAAAAAGGGGCAACAGTGTGTTCATTTGATTATGGCTAAAAAGGTATTTAGTGGGGGAATGTGTCGGCAGCCAGGTGGATTGAGTTGTGTAATCCTAGCCCATTTCAGGCTACATCTAGGCTGCATTGCTTTTCCGAGATACCAGAAGTATCCCGAAAAAGCAACGCCACATCCAAGGAACACATCCGCTTTTTCGAAACATTTTTTGAAAGAATGGACGCGCTCTTTCACCATCCCTGTAAACCTTGTTCTACGAGGAATAAGGGATGGCTCAAAGGAACACTTTTTTTCCTGAAATTTGGTGCCGTGTAACTGCGCCAAATTTTGAAAAAGCCTCTTTTGAAATTAAATCGAAAAAAGATACACAATTTGCGTAGTGCCAATTGCGGGTTTTTTTCCAATTTAAGAGTGCAGTCTACACTTAGTGGTTTTATATTAAATTGTAACATTATTGAGAACCACATTTCCTTTATGGATTTCCACAAATGATAATTGTATTGATATTTGACAGATAAGCAGTGTTTCACCATCTGTCAGTGAACAGATGGACTTTATCAGAAATTGGCAATTTCTGATGTTAATATAATTCAGAACCTGTTAATGTGAAGTCAGACATAAACATGCCCTCCTAGTACTTAAAGGAGGCTAAACATGTGGATCTTTGTGTGTTAAATAGGAACATATGAGTTCATAAATATATTTGTAAGAGAGTTTTGTAACATAACAAGCAAACTCTCAGTCCTTGATGATCTTGTTTATAAATGACTTATAAAATGTCTTCAGGCAGAATCTGATTTCACTGTATATGAATGTTCCAGAGATCATGGCAGTTCCAGAAACAGAATTGGAGGATTCTAGGATTTAGAATTGTGTAACAGTGGGATTAAGAAAGCAAAGAAAATGGATACTCTGTTTTTAAACCTTCCTGAGGAGAGAGACTGAGACAAAGTGACCTGAGATATCTCCACTTCCACCCAGTAGAGCTCTGCTCACACACATTTCAATTAAAATCCTGCCCAGTGCTTCACTAGGGAAGGAAATATTTGTTATCCCTTCTACAGCCATGTGAGCAGCAGGGCAGACTCTTTCCTTAGCGCTACAGAAAATATAAGGGAGTATGTGAAATGCTACTTCATTGTCCCTTGTCAGCAATGCCCACTGTCTTTGGAAGATTGGCTGTCCCTGAATGCGGTGGCAGCAAGTTGCATCAAGCAGTGTTTCCCTCCTCAGGTCTCCTTAAACAGTTTTGCCCTGAAATTGCTAAATGACCAGGATGCTGAAGCATCTTTGCTTCCTTTCTCATAGCTGCAGGTAAATTCTTATGCAAACTCCTGCCTTAACACAAGACATTCCGAAAGTGCTTTTTAAGATCTGGAAAACTTGTTGCGTGTTGTGACTGATAACCTTCTGAAATGCAGCATTAAGGGGAGTTCGGTGTTATGGTCATCTAGACAGGGACCACAGAAGTGGTACTAGTGAATTTGGAACAGCTGAAGTCATCTTTGCATAGGACATCCTCCAAAATGGAAGTATAGAAGTGTACAAGAACTAAGCAGCAAAAGCCCAGTTGGTCAGGAAGAAAGGGTTCTTTGGTCTATCACTACCAGAAGAGAAACAGAAATCAAGATGCAGAAACCTGATTTCATTAGATACGTTGGTACAAAATACAAATAGTAAAATAAAATGACTTGAGATTGGTCTGTGTTACAAAGCGGTGAATATCTAACGCAGGGGTGGGGTACTTCAGGCCCTGGGGCAGGTTGTGGCTGGCCCCCGTCTTGCCTGGATCTGGCCCCTGAGGCATAGAGCTCCCACAGTATTGGGGAGCTTGCACTGGTGCTCCAGCCCAGGGCTGGAGACACAAAATCCACTAGACTGGGGCCCCCTAGGCTCTGGTGGACATGGGGAATGTGGGGAGTGTCTTTCTCCTCAGTTGGGGGCCATGTCAGTGAGGGGTTGTTTTTTTTTGGGGGGGGGGGGGGTTGCTTCTCATTAGTGTGCAGGCCCTGACTGATTTTTCTGTGGGTCAGCAGCCCCCTACACAAAAAAGGTTCCCCACCTCTGATCTAATGTAAGAGACGTATCAGCAAAGAGTCTGGGAAATCAGGAGAGAGAGATTTAAAAGACCAATCAGGAAACTAGTGCAGTAGGACTGATCCGTGGGTGAGGAATTAATAATCTGATCTATGAGTCAAAGTGGATGGGCTGGTGAGTTGTCTAAGACATTTTAAATGACAGAAAACTTTAAAATAGAACTTAGTCTGCAGCCCATGAATAATGAAGGTTGATTGTTAAAAAAGCAAGCTGAAGTAAAACTAAGTATTGATTAGTCTCATACAGTAGGAGAATTATGGGAATGTTTAAGGTCAAAATTGTTCATATGGGGAAATGAGATTTTTCTGGAGATACAGAGACTAAATGATATGTGCAATCTCTGAAAAACCAAATGAAATCATTTGCCTGTGTTTTTGTCCTTATTCAAAGGAGTACGTCAAGGGGACAGTGTCAACTTCAAACTTCAGTCATTTTAAAAATAGGTTAAAAATATATTTACAAACTGCCCCTCCCCTAGTATTTTCATGACAACTTTTATTATTTTAAAACCACAATTTCCTCTTATTGCTTTAATTTTCCTCCGCCCCATCGTGTTTATCTTAAATAAGGAAAACAGTGTATAGAGGGCTGTCATATTTGCACTTTTTCTTTTATTGCTTTTATTTATAACTCCCTCAGGACTTACTTATAATTATAATAGTGACAAGGAGTCCTGTGGTACCTTATAGAGCAACAGATGTATTGGAGCATAAGCTTTCATGGGCAAAGACCCACTTCGTCAGATGCATGCAGACGAAGTGGGTCTTTGCCCACAAAAGTTTATGCTCCAATACATCTGTTAGTCTATAAGGTACCATAGGACTCCTTGTCGCTTTTACAGATCCAGACTAACACAGCTACCCCTCTGCTACTTGTAATTATAATGTGTACAGAAAATTCTGACATCAGTGTAATTGTTAAATTGTTATACGTGAGGACTATGCTTGAAACTCAATTTAATTTTAAAGAGATTTGTGCAAGCCTTTTCCTCTTTTATTTGTTAGTTGCTGCAGGGAGAGATACCACCAAGCTTTGCTTTGCATTTCTGGTATTAGCTGTACCAGCTGCATGCAAAGAACTAGCTGTAAAAGCCCTAACCACTGGACAGCTGGTTGCAATACACAGTAGCATATCTTTTGAATGGGATGGATTCCAGCCACCCACCATAGCCCAGTTCTCTTTCCATTCTTATTGCAGCAATCAGCAGAAGATGGAATGGAGCTGAGGCTCCAGGAGAAGAAAGAACCAAATGATGGGGAAAGGGAAAGGAAGCAAAGGGGACGCTTTTTCTGCAAACTCTCCTTTTTTGGATGCTTTGTAGCACTCATATTTTTTGAAAATTTCACAAGTGTTCTGTGATGACTGGGGGATCTATCTGTACAATTTATGAATTCTGGGTGAGAATATGAACTCTCTCTATGAATATCTTTATCAGGCCACCATCTCCATTTGGAGTGTGCAGGCGAGTTGCTTTCTCTGTTGTGCTTTTGCTTCCACTTTGAACTGAAGTTCCAAGGCACAGTGATACAAGGCTGACAACAGAGTTCCCTTTATGTGGGATGGCTCTCTATTCCAACACAAACACCATAATGATAGACTGGCTTCCAGCCAGGAAAACTTAATTTTTAAGGGTGGGGTTAGCTGGATGCAAAGTCACCTGATACACTGGGGAGGCTGATCTTGTAGTCCTCTGACAGAGGGATAGGAAAGTTATAAAGGACTGGAGCTGATCTGTTCAGGGCTCCTGGGCCATTTTCACCAGCTCAAGCTGTGGAAAGATGCTTTAGGAGCCTGATAAGGCACAGGGAGACCCTGTCTACCTCAACTTAAATGGTCCTCCAAGAACTCCCAAGGGGAGGATGAGCTTGAGTGAGGGATGTTTTGTTCAAGTTGGTGGTTGTTTTCTATATGATCTGTACTCTCTGTGTGTGTTGTGCTTAAATAAAGAGCAATAACATGTTATAATTCTCTGTGTTATATGCTTCACCTACCTTATGGCTCCTTGATGTGAGCACTGAGCCATGGGTGGGTAGTCAAGTGGCTCGAGACAAGACCAGACATCAGGAAACAGTCATTTGCCAATACAGGATTAGAAACCAGAAGTCAGATGCAGATGACAAGTCTGAGTCAGAAACTGTGTATCAGAAGCACAAGGAAGCTGGATTCTGCCCAGCAGTATAGATGAACCTCCTGTATCCTCTTCAGGTTTAAGTAGTATTTTCAGACTATCTTGTCAGTCAAGACCTCCATTGGCAGCACATCCTGGGAGGTGTGGAGGCCTCATGACTTTGTGAGCGTGTCTTTTGCCAGAACTGTTAGGTGGTTCAGTAAGCAAGAGTCAGGGTCAAAGTCAGGCCGGAGCCAGAGACCAGAGAGCATAGGTAGTGCCAGACTAGAATCAGGTGGCAGGAATCAGGGTCAGGAGATCATGAGACAAGGTGAGATATGGAGTTGCAGCAGGCTCAAAGTCTACGTGTTTGTTCAGAAAACATCCTGAAACCCCCTCCAAGGTTAAATAGGTTGATTGGCCAGATGATGACAAAGTACTGTCACTATGGCTCCCTTGGTGGTACTTCCTGTAGTGCCTACTGTCTACAGTGATCCCTGGGTGTGGCTGTCCTTGGCCTGCCACTGACACTGTGGGAATGTCAGCCAACCCAGGCTCTGCCAACCTAGCTTCTAAACCCTAATCCTTACAGTGGAGGTGTTTGCCCACCATGGAATCTAGAGACCCTGGTTCTGGACCTGCAGCCCCTTATATAACTCTTTCACCGATAGGGGCAACTTTGCTGCATTGCCTGGGTAGGTTTTGTGGAAAGCCTCTATTAAGTTGGGAATGGGGAGAGTATACGTGGTGACCCAGTTTCCAGCACAGGTCCTCGGGACCATACCACTCTGAGTCCACAAGTTACCATAGTTGCCCCTTTTTGATCTTGGAGTTCAATATGCCCCAGACAATGTATTCATGGCCCAGGATCTGGATGGATGGCAGAAGTGATTGTGTTAGGTCCAGGAATGGATTTTTATGAATGCAAGACTGGATGCATTTTAAGTGACCTCGGTGAGAGAAGTTTAACAGTGATAGGATTAATTCGCTAGTAAATCTGATATGGTCTTGAATATCAGTGATCTAGTTCAGTGTTTCTCAATGACTAGTCTGTGGACTAATGCCTATCCATAAGATCTCCCTCCCATAGTTTTGGAAGGCAACAAGCTGGTCCCTGGTTTCAAAAAGATTGAGAATCACTCATCAGTTTATGGGATGAATTGTTTGTGTGGAGGTGTTTGATTGAAAGCCAGACCTTCCAGCCTACCTTGAATTTCAGGCTCTCTTGTCTCTGGCAATTCACATATTTGCTTTTAGGTCTTCTTTGCTTCCATCATATATTCCCTGAGTTCTTCCTGAATGTGGTTGATCTGCTGCATTATATCTCAGGCCTCCCGGTTTTAGGAGGTAATTGGAAGCAGAGGATGAAAACCATAATTGGCAAAAAAGGGACTTTGATCTATCGAGACATGATCCGTGTTATATGCCTACTTGGTGTATGGGAGGAAAGAGTACCAGTAGTCCTGATGGCAGTTTGTGAAACACCACATGTACTATTCTAGCACTTGGTTTACTCTGTTTGGCCATTTGTTTGGGAGTAGTACACAGATGATAAGCAAGTAAGGATGTATAATAGCCAGAGAATTTCATGCCAAAAAATTGGAAGATGAACTGGGATCTTCTATGAGATTTGATGCAGTCTGGGAGCCCATGCAGACAAAAGACATGTGTCAATAGAAGTTGAGCTGTTGGTGTGGCTGTGGCAAGTTGTGCACAAAGAATGAAGCGAGCCATCTTAGTCAGCTGGTCCACAGGTGTGAATATGGTGATGCATTTATTTGATTCAGGGAATTCTGGTATCAAGTCCATATCAATCACTGTCCTGTGGTCAAGTGGGAGTTTCTAGTGGCATAAAGGTGCCGAGGTATTTTGTGAGTGGAACTTTGGCACAAGCACATAGGATGATGGAGATGATGGCGGTCTGAATCACTGTCCATATCTGGGGGTCACCAAAAAAGAGATGAGAGTCCAGATAGAAGGTTTTGGAGTGGCCATAATTGGGGTGCATTGTGGCTTACATATCCAGAGTACTTGCAAAAGGGGACCCCCCACAGGACGTATGTTATTCCATCTTCCACAGTGCACTACTGTCTGGTATCACCATCAGGTTGCTCTGTGGAAACAGTAGTCATCTTGACCAGCTGGTTGTCTTGAGCAGCTAACTGGATTAGTATAAGGAGATTGGGTTGCACTGTGGTGTTGAGGAAATTGTGAGGTTTGAGAAGAAAGGGTCTTTCCCATGACTTTTAGAAGACATTGGTGAAGTCCTGGTATTTTGGGTGACATGGAGGGCCTTCTTTGGGAAGCATATACTCTAGCCAAGGGCTTTGTTGTGGAGTACATCTGATCGTGGCATTGCCATTGTCCAAAATTTGGACCCAGGATCTTGCTATTCATAGTGCATAGGCAGACCAGCCAGCAGTATGTTGAAGAAAAGTCTGTCTTTTCCTCTGTAGATGTGAGGGTCATGACATGGCAACCAGTTTGTACTGAGGATTAGAGGGAAATGTGGAGAACAGATTATAGTGAACTGTAACGCTTCCTGGTAGCTCTGTATTGCAGCATCTAACTCGGGGCTACTCAACACGCAGCCTGTGGGCCACATGTTGCCTGTGGCCCATTTGTTTGTGGCCCGTGGTGCAGTTTTACTCAACATGCAGCCCGCGGGTGGGATCCTTTGAACATGGCTTCCACTGGGAACACGCTCCACAACGGCGAGTCAATATAATGGACTTCTGTTGAAATGTGTTTTAGTAGTTAAATTCCTGGACTGTCATTGCTCATTAAAAGTGCTGTCATATGGGTGGAAATTGGGTAAATATTGCATTTTATTAATATCAGCAGAACTGACTTAAATGGGGCCTGTGTGTTGTGTAGTCTTGCCTTAATCTTTGTATTCATGCCCGTCAGTATGAAAGAAGCTATTTGCATATATTTTATATATATTTGCATGTATATACAACCACACATAAGTTGCAGCCCTCGGCATGTGCTGTGAGTATCATTGTGGCTCCCAGGGCTTCCAAAGTTGAGTAGCCCTGATCTAACTGCATGGTCCCTTGCATCACTGGTCTGGGATGCAAGAGGTTAACCAGTTAACCAATTACCTGGTAAGCAATAGGCTTACTACTCAGCTGCAGCAGCCCCCCACTCGTGACTGCGGCAGGCCTGACTGGAGCAGTCCTGAGGCCATGGCAGTCCCTGCCAGCTGGACTTAGCCTGTGACCTCAGCAGGCCAGAGCAGCCTCCTGCCCGCAGTCGCAGCAAGCCTGGCTGGCTGGATCCTGCCCACAGTGCGGAGGGCTGAAGCAGCCCTCTGCCCACAGCTAGTGGTTAACTGGTAAAAAAAAAAATCGTTTAACCAGTTAATTATTTTAGTGGGTTTTTACACCTCTGGTCTGGGCACAGTTCTCATCTGTTGTTTTCACAAGATCAGGCATAAGTTTCTGTTGGTTATGGATTCATAGAGCCTGGACTATCTCTGCATCTGTGAAGATGTCAGCAACACCAGATTCAGAGGGCCAGTTGTAGAGGAATTTTCTGGGCCTTCCTTGAGATGTACACTTGAACCTGCACCTGCAGGTATAGTGAACATCTTGGGAGCTCAGGGAGGGTCCTGAACAGGGCTGGAGGAAGGGACCTAAATGGACAGGGACACAGGTGGAACAGCAGCACGGTCCCTCTT
Source organism: Rafetus swinhoei (assembly GCA_019425775.1). Taxonomy (NCBI): domain Eukaryota; kingdom Metazoa; phylum Chordata; order Testudines; family Trionychidae; genus Rafetus; species Rafetus swinhoei. The sequence goes on from CM033424.1 coordinate 227,017,501, forward strand.
TTCACTCACACAACCGATTATCAATGAGGATACACAAGTCTATGAATATGGCTGAAGCTATGAAAGCCTCCAGATCAGAACTGTGATATTATACCATAGCTGTTGGTGAGCCTTTTCACATAGCTCTAGTAGTCTAAAGTCAGTGGCCTGTTTAACCCTTACCAAGGTCATTGTTGAATTTTGGACACACGTGTGTTCGTTTAAGGAATAACTTATTATGCTTAAGTTTAAAAGTAGTCTCTCTGCTCACAAAATATGATGATGGGAACATTAACTTTATTCTCCTGAGAATGACTTATAAAAATACAAGAAAAATATGGACACCAGTAAATGAGATGGCTCAGTGACTAGTTTGGTATAATCAGTCTAGTGTTCATGATGACTGTCTATCTATTCACTGACAGTGGCACCAGAGTTAGACACGGTATGCTTCATAATTATTGTTTGAAGTAGAGATGTAAGAGTTTAGCTGGTTACCTGGTAAGCAGTAGGCTTACTGGCCTGCTTACCCAGTAACCAGTTAACTGGCCCAGCTGGACCAGTCCCCTGCCTGTGGCCGTGGGAGGCTTGGCTGCCTGGACTCGACCTGCAGCGTGGCAGGCGGGAGCAGCTCCCCACCCATGGCCAGTGGTTAACCAGTTAAACAAATCGTTCAACCAGTTAACTATTTTAGTGGGCTTTTACATCCCTAGTTTGAAGCTAATACGGAGCTTGTAGGGTCACCCAATTGCTCAAGGTCTAAAATATCTGCTATACAGTAATTCCTCATTTAACACGTGCCCGTGTAACACATTTTTGCGATAGCACAATTTTTTGGGGGGAACGTTTTTTGAATTACACGACCATCCCCGGAATAACACAATTTCCCCAGCCGGCCCGTTGCTGGCCACTGCGCGGGGCTTCCCCTGCCTCCCTGCAAAGCGGCGGAGGGTTTGCTGCTCGCTGCGCCGTTCCCCGGTGACCCCCTCGCCGGACGCAGTGCGGGTCCCGGCAGACCCATCACAGGGGCATACTCCCAACTCAATCCCCCTCCTCTCTCCTCCTCTTCCCTTCCCCAGAGCCAAACACCTCCCCTCCCTGCTGTAACCCAGTCCCCTTTCTCCCCCAACCTTATGTCCCGGTCCCAACAGACACCACCGCTTGAAATGCAACCCCCACCTTTTCCATTATTTTCAGTGGGAAAATTGACCCTGCATAACACGTTTTCACTCAACACAATCATTTTCTGAAACTTATCTATAGTGTTAAATGAGGAATTACTGTATCAAATTTTTTCACCAATCTATTTTTCAACTCTCAGCAAGATTAGTTCCTTCTGAGTTTAGCCCATTTCACCTCCTTATCTTTTAATCTACTGTAAAAAAAGCAATCTCCTTTTTTTGATAAGACCTCCAAGTAGAAACCTAAAAGTTAAGAACTGTTTAATTACTGAACATGGTAACTATTTACCATGTGTATCCATAGTCAGCAATAGGGATATGAAGGTTTAACTGGTAAGCCTCATCCTTGATGGATGAGGCTTATCGGTTAAGGTTAATTGGTGGGGCTGGAGCAGCTCCCTGCCTGCTGTGGATAGGGGCTGCTCTGGTGCCCCTTTTAATCAGTTAACCAGTTAAACAATAAGGCTATATCTATACTAGACTTCTTTTTCAGAAAAAGGTACACAAATCGCATCGCAATTTGCGTACCTTTTTCTGATTGTTTTTTCAGAAGAGGCTTTTCCAAAATTTGGCCCATCTACACTTGGCCAAATTTAGGAAAAACCTCCTCTTGAGGAAGAGCTCTTCTTCCTCGTGAAACGAGGTTTACAGCGCTTCCGAAAGAGCGCATCTGCTCTTCCACAAAAAATGTTGGAAGAGCAGATGCATTCCCTGGACGTGTTGGAGTTTTTCCAGGATTGGTATCCCAGGAAAAACCCCTAGTGTAGACATAGCCTTTGTAGCCAATTAAATAGGATCTTACATCCCTAGTCAGTGTCATGCACTCTCTGGAGAATTCACACATATCCTAAACTCAATTTTTTTCAGGATTCTCAGTGACTTCTTGAATGTATTATCCCTGAGGAAAGCTTAGCTCAGATACAGCATCTGATCTGCAGTAAGGGCCTATGTTTTGCTGTGCTGTTTCCAGATGGATTAAAAGAGATACAAGCAGACCATTGGTTGACCCAACACAGTGAATCAGTAACTCAGGCCAGATTAGAAACCAGAATCTACTAGGCTCACAGTCCTTTGCTTTCATCTGGGATTTTTAGAGACGCCTAAGGGGTTAGGGATTTAATGGGATCTGCAAGGACCTTGCTTCCTTAGGCTCATTACTTTTAGTACAGTTCAGTAACCAAGTAAAATTACCAAGTTGCTTTCAGGAAAAGGGTGTATATAATGTAATTTGGTAATTTATTATATAATTATGGAGTTGTTATGACTGTAGGTGCCCTGTAAAATTAAGTGCTTAAAGACTGGTGCAACCCCTGGTTTCTTTTTCCTGCCACTCTTTGCAATCACCAGGTTTCCTCCATGCCCCCTACTGACCACATTTTGAGAGCTCGTTGGTCTTGCGAGATTCTGGGCACTTTTGCCCCATGCTGCAAGACAGTAAAGCACATGAGCAGTCCTACTGATATCAGTGGGGCTACAGCTCAGCATGTGTTTGAGTGTTTTGCAGGATGCCAGAGTAGTCAACAACATGCAGGGTCAAGCCCCCTGAGTGAGAGAGCACAATCTGCCAGGCTCCCAAGTCAGATAACTTTTAGCATGTTCCTGTACCTCAGAAATGACTATACATTTTCTCTGTCTTTGACAGCGGTCAGCAACAGACATCCAACGTAAGAGCAAAAGTATCTCAAATTAAAAAAAAGTTTGGTTAAACATAGGGAGAAAGACAAAACAAATTAGGTGGATCAAACCATATCCAGTCCCTGGCATAGAAAACAGCCTGTCTAATACCTTGCAGTTACAGTGGCTTAAGCCAAGTACTGAAACCTTCACAATGACTGTTCAGGAATTTGTCAGCCTCATATTTTTAGTTTATCTCCTTTTCTCTCTACTCAGTTTTAGTTGTTTAGTTTATCTCCTTTTCTCTCTACTCAGTTTTAGTTGTTTAAGGTGCAGATTTATTACCTGGTAACTTTTATACATTGAGGACCAAGACTTATGGATCTACTCAAGAGTATAAAATTAAGCATGTGCTTAAGCATGGACAGGACCAGAGAGCTAATTTGTTATCAATCATTTCTAAATTATGCAAAGATTTATCTGCTAAATTAGCCTAAATCAGAAACTGTTTCTTTCAATATGAATTGGAAGGTTTGGTAAGAAATGAACTGGATGAAGTTGGTTTTCTCCTGTGTTTATAGAATTGCTTCCAAAGTTTTAAACAGACTAATGCTGATGACCTTTTTCATGGGTTTATTTCTTTTCAGATGGAGCAGGCATGTGATGATATAGATGAAATGTTCAGCAATTTACTGGGGGAAATGGACCTGCTAACACAGGTAAGTAATCTGGTTGAAAACAAAGAGATAAGAAACTTACCATAAGGTTATGTCTACACAGCAGCGTTATTTCAGAATAACTGATGTTATTTCAAAGTAACAAAGTGCGTGTCTGCATAGCAAGCCATGAAATAATGTTGAGATGGAGGACTTCTTACTCTGACTCCTGTAAACTAATTTCACAAGGAGTAAGGGAAGTCAAAGGAAAAGTGTTCTTCCTTTGACTTCCTTCAGTGTAGACAGCGCCAAAAGCCAAATTAAGCTATTTCAACTTCAGCTACACAGTTGAGGTAGCTGAAGATGCATATCTTAATTCGACTTTTGCCTTGCTCTGTACACATGCCCTTTTGGAGGGAAACAAGGAGAATTCCTTATCTTCCTTACTCCTCTACAACTATTCATTGCACCTTCCTACTGAGTAAATACTGATAGCCTTTTGAAAGTGACTTCAAACTGATTTTTCTGTTTGGCATCTAAATCATGTTGCCTGCACAACGAAAATGACATTACAGTACGCTAGAACATGAAACTGCTCTAACATGATATCAGAGAAAAAACTTAAAAAACAAGTGGTCCTGTAGCATCTTAGAGAGGCCTTTTTCAAAAAGTAAATCCAGATTCCTAGTAGACTTAGCCTCAGGATGTCCAAACATTCTGCTATGGAAACAACGAGTTTGGCGCTGAATCACCTTGGATGAATATTTAGTGTACATGTTTAAATGAATGGTAGCCAGCTGAATCATAGAAATGTAGGACTAGGAGGAACCTCAAGAAGTTATCAAGTCCTACCCCCCTGCGCTGTGGCAGGACCAAGAAAACCTGACGGGTCCAACCTGTTTTTACAAACCTCCAATTGTGAGGATTCCACCACTATAAATTGTAAACTGAATCAACTGTAAACTATGGAAATGAAGACAAAATATTTTAAATAATTTGTTGAATCTTTGAGAAGCATCTAGCATGATTCATGGAATGATAGAACATTGATGGCAGTAGGGACTATATGCATATGAAATATTACCAACACAGAACATGTTCTAGAAGGAACTATAAAAGCAGACTGAGTCTCTTTCTAAACCCAAGACCTTGAAAGATTTCCTACAACAACACTGATAAGACTGAGGGAGGATTTATAGTCCAAAACATTTTATACTCATGACATTTGTTTTAAATTAACTTACACTTAATTAAAACACTAAAACTGTCATCTTGAATTTTGCATGAGATACGCTATCCAAAACCTCTATTTCTGAAGTCTTTATTATTGAGCTCCAGTCATTGCCAAATTCAAGACCAAATATTTAGTGACATAAAATTGGAATTCTGCTTGAAGCATCTTGAAAACAAGAGGGAACGTGATTTAATTTATGAGTCTTGGCAATTGAAACCACAACACCTGGTCCTCTGTTAGCTTTCTGACTTTTTAACAGTTTCAGTTATAAATGAGAACAGGATCTTTTAAAGTAATTAGTTTTATATTAAAATATTGAAATATAACGGAAAAATTACCTTTGCTTTGTATTACTTTTTACCTTATAATTTGTTGATTTTCCTTCTCTTTATTTAGAATTTTTTTTCTGGTTCTTCTAGTTTTCTATTTTCCTAAACTATTCTTTGAATTGTATTTTTACTTCCCTTTTATTACTGTCTTTAGGTCTTATTCTCATTTATATTAATGTCTCTATATACCACTGTGGCAATGTAAATGGACCAGAAAATGGATATAGATATGGCACATTCACAGTGTAAACAGGCCTTAAAGAGAAAGGGCCTGATTCTCATTTATATTGTCTCTTCATGTTTAATTTTTAACTACTTTTCTACATTTCCATTGCTTTGTCTTTGATTTGTCTGACTTTTCCTGTATGCCTGTACTTCTGTTTCTAATATTCCAATATTCATTATGAAATACCAATTTATTTCCTTTTGTAAAAATTAAAAAATGAACAGCTAGCTAGTTAGCTAGTGCTATATAAATATAGATATAGATATAAATATATAAACTTGACCGCTAATACAGCAAAGCAGTTAAAAACGTGATTAACATAAATCACCCAGTAGTAAGTAAGTATGGTTGCCATTTTTGTCTTCTCTATTTTATGTATAAACTCCTTTCTAAATTTCTTTTCATCTGGGCTGTGAAATTCTTTCATGTAGTTATTTCCTTCCTTTCCCCTATTCACACTTTCTCTATTTTTGCAAGCATGAATAGTCATGCAGAAGTGGTATTTTTAATTTACATGTTTCAATTTTTCAGCTTTGCACAAGTTCATAAAAAAACTAACATTAAGAGAAGCCTTTCATCCATATAAAACATCATGGAGCAAACAAGACCAACACACTAGTATATGGGTTTCTGTTTCTTGAGGGAAGAACTGTCTTTGTTACAATAATTATCAGTGTAACATGCTCTGTAAATATTAGTATCTTTATGATAATTACATCATCAATTCCTTTCTTTTTGTTCCATCTGAACAGAGTTTAGGAGTGGAAACTGTCCAGCCTCCATCTCCCAAAACATCTAATAAAGAGTATAACTTTACAGTTGGCTTTACAGATTTAAATGGTAAGTGATTAAAAGGATTATTTAGGGTTGCTGTAATGTTTTTATGTCACCCTTCTGCCAGGTGAAAGCGGCAGCAACAAGGGTGGATTTCCATATCCAGGAGTTCCTCTTAATGGTACAAAACAGAACCAGCTTGAGCCCCCAGCCACTATTCTGAGAAAATATGACACCAGCTGTAGGCACCTCTCAGAGGCATTATTTCCCCTCTCCTAACCACTAAGTCTGGATATAACAAAAGAGAACTTTTCAATAAAAGAGAACTAAGCAGTAGTTTGAGGAAAAACCCAAAACCATGTTCAAAAGTATTCTACCATAAGCAGAAATTCAGCCCCGGTGCACATGGGGAAATTTCTTTGCAAATCACTCTTCCTCCCCACCCCCTTCCCCCGCAGTTGCTGGTCTTTGGTCAGAAAAGACCCAGAGTTCAGAGGCATGTTCACAAGGTGTGGGATGTCAAGCAATATCTCTGTGGTCTCTATGAGCCTTTGCGGGTAGTGAATGTGTGCTGTCATTGTTGGACACCCCCGGCCTCTTTGCAATGACATGTTTTGAGGTTCCACGGCTTAAACCAGATCTTCAGTGAATTCAGCTCTCAGTGATTTCACAGGATAGCAGGGAACCTCACTGCCAGTACAGCCTCTGCATTGTCTTTCCTTTCACTATTGTACCCACACCAGGACTAAGGTATAGTGCCCAATCCTGCTTAACAGTAATCCAATACTAGTAATTACTATACAGAAACAGTGTATTTAGAATGAGTCTGATTAGCTCTGTCTCCAAACACTAGAGAGGGGAAGGTCAAAGGGTTTCTACGACTCTTGGGGCAGAGCTCAACCCCCTACATAGCATTGCAATATGATACAAATCCAAATCCCCATCACCTCTCTCTTTGCTGGGATTTGGCATTCCTGCTCCCTGCTTTGGTATTAAAGTTTGGTGACCCTCCCTCATTCAGGGAGGCTAAGCACAGTTCTGCTTCCCTTCACTCATACAGTGACCACATTTCTTTGCCCTTGTACTAAAGTGATTTGTAACCCAACACCAGCCAAAAGGTGATCATTTTGGCAAAGCAGCTTCATTATATTGCGTACCTAGGCCATGTAGGCGTGTCTATGCAAAGTCTTTCCCTGTAACTCATCACAAGATGTTGGGATAGCTCATTCAGACACTGTTTATATCTAAAAAATACCACAAAAATAGAGGAGTAAAAAGCTAAACATGTCCACAATTAGCAAAAGCAACCAATGATTGTCTCAATTTGATATGCCTTAAAGAGGCCTGATTTTCAGAGTAGGGATATTCAGCACTTTCTGGAGGTTAGACCTGTGAAGGGGTTGCAAGTTGAACACTCCTAAATAGAAATCACTAGTCAGTTTTGGAAATCATATCCTAATGTCTTTCATATTTAAATGTTTTAATGACACTTTAAACAAAATTTGGCAATGTTAACCTGACAGATGGAATACATGAATGGAAAACATGACAGTGTAATGCCATTTGTGCGTTATAGGGGATCTGTATTTATAGGTATCTGTCCTTTTTTCTTTAGAGATTGCTAATAAAACGATTTGATGATAGCTTTGAGAATGTTGGAAACTACATAGGTTAGAATATTCCTTTAATGTGTTTGTCACAAAAATGTCTCAATTATTAAAAGAGAGATAGGATTTGCTTAGAAATAATTTAGACCCCATTTCAGGAAAATGCTTAAATATATGCTTAAATTCATCCCTGATCAAGAAATGCTTAAATGCTTTCCTTGTGTTGGGTTCTGATAGTAGACCAGCCTGGGAGAAATTCTTAGCAATACCCAGTTCCATTTGTAGGGACCCTGCCTATTCTTCAGTGTACCGACAAAAATAAATATGGAATAATGACAAAAGCAACAGTTCTATTCCAGACTGGGATTGTGGGGCTCTCTGACTTCCAGTAGCTAAAGGATCAGGACCTCACCAGGCTGGGAAGAGGGCGGTCCGCAGGGCCTGTTTGCCCTCTTGCAGCCTTCTGCTGCCTCCTTGGGAAAGTATTCTCAGCTCTTGCTTGGTTCCAGCCATCCTCATGGGGCTGGAGCCCTCACAGGAATCACATCCAGTCATTAGATGCTGCTTAGCAGACCTTGCTGATTCCTAGCACCTAACTGCTGGGCTTCTCTCCAGAACAGGGCTGGCTGCTCCCTGGTCTTGCACTAGCTACAACTAGACTTTTTTGCCTAATGTCTCCTTACAAGATCTCATTTAACTGTGGCCTACATTAAGCAATCACAGGAAGGGGCTGTTGACTCAGCTAGAAACTCCAGTTAAGAGAGTTATCTCATTTTAAGTGTGTCAGAGTTGAAAACACATAATAAATGTGGAATGTTTAGATCTGTTCTGGCAAAATATATTAATAAAGAAATTGCATGGTTTAAACTCTGACTGAAGGGGACCTCAGAGCCCTGCATATTACATTACGGGTGATAAGTTACTGATGCCTATCATGCAATGTCTAATGTAGTAAGTAGGAATGTGATGTTTCAGATTTTTTTTTTAATCTTAAAGTCTCATGGCTTGACTTCCTTGCACTAATGATGGTTTACACCTGTGTAACCACATGGATTTAGGGAGCACAGTCCCTTTAAAACCTGGTCTTGAGGCAGAGGTTATTCCAGGACAAGGAAATGCTGTTTGGTCCAGAGGGAGCGCTGTGGAGAAAGGGAAAATGGTGGGCTGTGTGTACTGCATCTCCGGGTTCAGGCTAGAAAGTGTAATTCCAGCATTCTGGTGGTCAAGATGGAGTCTGTTCTGCTGGCAGCTCTGGCCAACAAAAGGTGGTGCAGAAACACAGCAGGAAAAATGGATTTGTACCCCCAGAGCTCCTGTTCCAACCCCCATCCCTGGACTAAAAACACCCACGCCAGGATAGTACAGCCAATATGGGAGAGGGAAATATTTATTTACAGAGGGATGAATGGAGGAAAACACACTGAGAAAATCAGGGGACCAGTAAAAAAGGGTTACATTCAACATGAAGACCCAGCAGCTCAGAGGTACCACAATATAAAAGAATAGACACTGAACAAGGTGTCTAGACTCAGAGTTCAGGAATCCTGGGCAGAGTGCCAGTCCCACAGGGAGTCTTGGGTGCTCTTAGTCAACTTTGGCTCCAGTAAAACTTTTTTTCCCAAGAAACTCCTTTGTGGCCTTCTGTCACTCTATGCAAACCCACATAGAGCAACAACCACCCCACCTAACTTGCTAACAGCCTCCCTCCTTATCCCAGTGCAAAGTCACAAACTCATGGCCCTGTGCAGCTCTGGGCAACAGGGATGCTAGGTCTTTCTCCGGCTTGTCCTTCCCAGCTGATTCCTTCCTGACACCATGCTTTTCAATTCTGGGACACCCCCAGTCAGTGCTCTCCCCTTCCCAGGCTTCAGGCTAGTTTCCGACTGCTTTGTTACATGAGAGCCTGCTATCCGTAGGCCCTCTAGTCTGGAGCTCCATATACACACAGGCTCCTGTCACTCTCCCTCTCTCCAATCCCTATCCTATGGAACAAACAGCACTTTTTCTGCTTCAAGACCAGATTCTAAGGGGCTTAGACCTGATTTAGACCTCAGTCCTGCAAGATGCTGAGCATTGTCTCTGATGCAAATGGTTTGTAAGTCCTTGCTTAACTTTTCCACTCAAGTCAATGGAACTTCTCACATCGGTAAAGTTTAGCGTGTGTAGAGAAACTTTGCCATATCAGAGCCAGACTTCAGAGCCCTTTACAGGATTGAGCCCTTAGCACTATGAATGTAAGAGAGATTAATTCTTCCTGTCCTACCTAAGGCTATGTTTGCACTACCTTACAGCGGCACTGCTATACCACTACATCTGTGCTGCTGTAAAGTCTGGACCTGCTGTATCAAAGTCTCTATGTACATACTTAACTTTAAGGAGGCGAGAAGTTCCATTTTTGTCAGTGTAATTGCTCACTTGCTTTAAGGGCTTATCTACTCTCTTGCATCAGACAGTGCTCAGCACCTTGCAGGACCTCTGACCAACAAAAAATTTACCAAAAAAAGTGCCAGTGTAGACAAAACCTAAGATACTAATGCAGTTCTTTTAGAAAGGAAATTTCCCACCTAGTCTATTCCAGAGTATGATCAGGTTAATTATTACCCCCAAAATACAGCTTTTCCATAGAACCTAAATGAGTCTCCATCTTTAAAATTGTCCCCTTTCCCTTAACCTCTACAATTAACATCTTCTACAATTTAGTTTTCATTGAACTGAGTGCAGATATTTTGTCATGTCACACATTCTCTAAAGTGCTTGTTTTTTTGGGGGGGGGTGTCATTTCTTCACAGAATCTTTAAGTACACTGGAGGACAGTGACTTGGATGCTTTAATGGCTGATCTAGTAGCAGACCTAAGTGAAGTTGAACAGAAGACATTACAAGCACAGAATACTTCTTCTCAATGCCCACAAACTGCAGTCACTCAGCCTTCAACAGGTGTTTGTGCTGCTGCTTCTTATGGTTGTAAATCAAATGTCCCTGTTGTCACTGGGCATTTTGAAGATGACTTGCCCCCTCCACCTCCAGATCCTGTTTTTGACCTCCCACTACCACCTCCCCCTCCTGAACCACTCACTCAGGTAAGCACTGACTGGAGTGCCTGTTTCACAGTTTCCCTTAGCTTCTGAGGAAGGGGCTAGGCCGGTGATTCTCCTGGACTCTAACCCTTAGTTCTGTCTGGATGAGATGGGCCACCAGATGAGTTTGGCCTGATTTAGAAAAAGATGGATGAGAAGGTAGTTGTTGCGCTTGCCATTTCTGTTTGGAAGTGAGATTAGATCCGGTCTGGACTTCCCCTGGTTTTGATGCATCAGCTGCCTGTGGAGTCATTTCTGGTTCTGTTGGTTCAGAAGGGTTGTTCCTCCCACGTCTCTCAAATTAGGTCCAGAACCCCTTGAGATTGCTTCCTGTACAAAAGTTCAAAAGATGAGACACTCGTGAAAGACTGGATAGCCTCCCGGACTGTGAATATGAGGGACGGGAGGAGCTGGTCTCAGTGATGCACATCAGTCAGGACAAACTTACAGAGCCTGGTTTTTAGGGTTCTACTGAAGCACTCTATTAGCACTCTGTCTGTTTGGAAGTGGTATATGGATGTTCGGAGAGTTCTGATTTTCAGCAATCAGCAGAGTTGCTGCACCGTCTGGGACATAAACTTTGTTCCCTGATCCATTAAGATTTCTCAAGGGACCTTAACTCAGCCAAGTAGTTCTCAATCAGTTGAATGGTGGTGGCCACACTATCAGGGTGATGCTGTATGACCCAATCCTTCCCCCCCCAGAGGCAGGCCCGGTCAAAGGGTTTTCAGGCCCAAGGCATCATGGCTGAGCTGCACGGCCCCGTGGCTCCCAGTCAGGGCAGCGAGTGAGCGACTGGGTGGGAGGGTGGGGCCGGGGGAGCTGGGCACCACGGGGACCTGAATGCATGGGGCCCAAGGCAACCACCTCGCTCACCTTGCCCAGAGGTAGGATCTGGGTAAACTGTTTGAGAAGAATCTGCTCAGCAACTTGCGCCCCTGTCTTTGTCTCAGGCTGGAGCTATCTCCGGCAAATGTTCTAAAGCTTTTGGGTGATAAGGCAGGGTCGGGTTCCTGGTGGGTATTGTTCCCCATTGGAAGCAATGTTGGAACGTCTCTTCCAAGATATCTAGGGCATTGAGGATTGCAGCCTTGACCTGGTCATTGCCCTGAACCGTGATGGCATCTACCATGTGGTATGCAGTCTGGGTTATTTCAGTCAGATATGGGGCCAGCGTGGACACCTAATGTTCTCAGACCCATCGGGCTACCACAGCCACAGCCTCTGGATCATGAGCAGGCCCCATTTTGGCAAACTTGATGGGAGCAGGTAAAGGCACAAGTGCAGGCGCAGGCAGCTCTGCTGGGGTCATGGGTTGCAGCATGGAGGTCACCTGTTGCATCAGCTGCTTTTATTGGGCTGCTATTTCACCAATTAGCTGTAGCTGTTGCAGGACCACTTGCTGTAAGAGCTGCTGGTGCTGTTGCTGCTGCTGCTGCTGGGCTCTATCTCAATTCATGGGCTGGACTCATACCTGCTTCTCTTTCTTTATTTTCCTTTGGTAAGTCCCTTCAGCAGGGCTAGGGCTATGCCCACATTGTCCACCATTTGTGGCTGGGTTCCTGGCAACTGAGTAGCCTGGTGGCTAGATTGCTGAATAAGCAGGCAAAAAGCGGGGGCACTGTGTCCCTTTCCCGCTGTGTTCCTGACCCAGGAACTCCAAATCACTTCCTATCCAAGTCCTTCAGTTTGGGGCATGGCCTCAAGAGTCCATATTTACCTTAGTTGGGGCTTCTCAATAGATTCCTCCCTTTTCCTAGAGGGGTGGGAGCTTACTTACTCCCATGGCTGCCGAGCGGACAGGCTCTGGTTTGTGTCCTGTAGACTGCTGAACCAGGCTCCTACCTCCTTGCCAGTCAGCCCCAAACTGAGCCAGGCTCCTTCTTTTTCTCCTCCCTCAAAGCCTGGCATTGGTTGCAGGTAAAGCGCGGTAGAGCTAGCTGAGCCCAAAGGCTTTCTTTAACCCCTGTAATGCTGGGCCCTCTTTTCTCCACTCCCTCACAGTATCTTTTAGTCAAATTGACTTAAATTATCAATCATTATATTTCCAGTGCTAGAGCCATATTTTGTAACCTTTAAAGCTGTGGAAGCAAAATAAAAAAATAAAAAAATAAGTAAATATAGCATTTCTTTTAAAGAAGCACTGATCTGAATCTCAAAACTTTCCATCAGCTCTGACATTTCTTTTTAAAGACTGTCCTTAAGCTCAGTAAGGCCAGGTCTACACTGTGGGGGCCATGTTGTCATAAGGTTCACAACTCCGGCTACCTAAATAACGTAGTTGGAGTTAACGTATCTTAAGTCGAGGTTGGCGCTGTCTCCACAATGGGAGTTCAATGGGACAAATGCTCCCATTGACTTCCCTTACTCCTCGCATTGGTGCCCTCAGCATTTGATTTAGCGGGTCTTTACTACACTCGCTAAATCAAATCCTGGAAGATTGATCGCCAGAGCATCAATCCTCCAGTAAGTGGAGACATGACCTAAGATTTCTACATTTTGTGCTAGTGTTCTCTGTGTTGATGTTTGTGTTTCTCTTTGAGCTTTGGGAGACTTGGTGATTAAAGTAGAAAATACAAATCTTTTTGAGGGTCAATGACTTTCTTCAATGGTTCCACTATTTTTAGGCTGATAGGTTATTTTCTGACTGTGTGTTTTTTCTATCTGAATGAATGAAGACAAAAGTTGGGATAACTAAGTGCTCTTCAGTAAGGAGGGAAATCTGTTGCACAGATTTGTACTTCATGAGTCTTGATCAGTACAGGTCATATACTGAAAATGTTTAGTTTACACACCTGCTGGAGCTATTCAGTAGGAAACTTGGCCAGACCACTGAACTATTGTGGTTATGATATTTTTGGTGCCTCCTGCAGAGAGCTGTTTGTGATGGGGAATGCATTCTGAGCCTACAGTTCTCTCCTGCAGAATATCAAATCTCACTTTGTCAAACATTCTTTGTGCAGCCACAAAAGCTATTTTTGGATTATCAGAGTTAATCCACCTCCGAGCTATAGTGCTCTCAGCAATGCAAATTCCCTTCCCTGCTGAGTGGAAGACCTTCAAGAACTGCTGTTTTGACATTCTTAGCTGAGAATATGACCACAACACTCGAAGGTGGAGCCATTTCTTTTTACCTTGCATGCTTTGCCCTGTATTCTTAATATCCTAAGAGGTGAGCATCATGCTGTATCAAGAGGAGAAAGCTGCCAGACAAACATGTTTAGAAAGCAAGATGACAGAATATAGTAAAATAACATCACTCTAAAAGAAGGTGCTGTGCAAACAATGGAAATTAGGCCCAAGTGCTTCTTATTGGGGCAACTCTCATGAGTTTGTGCTCCATTCCAGTTTACCCCTGCAGTACTAAGGTAAATGCAGTCCACTTGCAACAACAGCTCCAGAATAGAGGTGGGAAGGAATAGAAGAGTAGTACACAGAGAGACTCTAATATGGAACAGTGGCACTAAGACAGAAACTGCCTCCCAATGTTTTCTGATTGGAAGCTGGATTTGGTTAATGTTGTCATAGCAACAAAAATCCACACCTTCAGAAAGGAGCCTTGGAGATAGGAAAAGATCACCAGTGTAGGGTTGCCAGGTGTCCAGTTTTCGCCCAGACAGTCCATTATTTCTGGCCCCTGTCTGGTTAAAAAAAACCCCAGAAAATACATGTCCGATATTTTCTGTTTTTCTTGGACAGAAGGCTGGTGGGGACATTGTTCCCCTGCTGCATCCGGCGTGGGCATGGGGAAGCGAGGAGCGTGGGGATTCTTAAAGGCGCAGCAACCTTTTTTTTTTTCTCAACAACTTTCATCTCCAGTTTTTTTTGTTTGTTCACTTGGGTTTTTTGCTGAATAAGTTTGGTCTCCCGTGGGGTTTTTTTTTTTCCTGCCATGTTCGGGATTTTTGTTGAAAGCATCTGGCAAGCCTACACAAGTGACTGTGCAAACTAGTCAAAAATCAGAGACTCTTCCCAGAGAAAGGAGGTGGGGAAAAGCTGAGGAGAGTCCTGAATTTGGGGAATTGGCAGATGAGCGTGAGGGAGACAGAGATCTCAGCATTGCATTAGTATCCCACCATGATCTCAGAAGTCACAGGTTGTCACTAACCTAAGTGTAGCTCTTATAAAGATACATTACAATAATCTACTCCCAAGGTAAGAGAGGCCCAGAGAAAAACAGTCACAAACAATCTTTACATCAACCACAAAGGAAAACAATTACTTCCAGCCATTAAAGTTGACTTAGAATTCAAATTGTTGTAAACCAAGTGGTCAATATGATCCTGAAAAGGCTTGTTCACTGAGTCCTAAAAATTGAGCAGCACTGAGTTTGTTATTCCATGCTAGTCCACAGTGCTGTGTCATTCAACAGCCAGCCTGCCCCCAGTGTGCAAACACTTTTTTCCCCACACCTTCCTGCCACATCTACTGTATGATAGTTCCCTCCTGTGTGAGTATAGGGGAGACCTGTCTCCAGGTTCTATAGCAATCTATGAGCCATTGCCCAAATCATCTCACTATCCCTAAGAGATCCATGGTTGCGCATCGGGGAGCCTTTGTCTTGTGAATCAGAATTAAACTTTGGGCAAACAAAGGCTAAGCCCAGCTACAGTGCCCATTGATTTCCTGTAGCTGGCAGCAGTGAAGTTTTCCTTGATAGGCCTTGTGGTGTTGGTATCAATAATTATGAACAGCTATTTGCATATAACCATGGCACTTTGCTCAATGTATTGAATATCTTTCTGTTATTTCAGGAAGAGCTAGAGGTACAAGAAAAAGCTGACAAAATTAAACTTGCATTGGAAAAATTGAAGGAGGCCAAGGTTAAAAAGGTAGGACTTGAAATATTGAAATTCGAACTTACCATACAGTCGAGTAGATATGTCAGAGTTCTCTACAATACATCATTTGTAATGTTAGTCTTTGTATTCTTCCTTTATTTTTTGTAAATTTAAAATGTACATTTAGATCTATCTTATGCTTGGTCTTTACATCCAATACTGGAGGAACAATATTCTTCCACTCTACCTCTGACAGAACTGAGGAAGGTTATAACTCTGAGTTCCAAGATTTGGAGAAACCTCAGTATCCTTATAATCTGTTTTATGGAATTGTAATGTATGACCAAATATTATTCAATCACCCAAAACTAATAGCAAACGCTTTAATCTGTACCTTTTCAAAGCAGGGTGTGTGGATTTAGCCCGGTTACTTCAAGTACTCTTAGTGGAGTTGGAATTGCTAAATGCTCTCATGGCACTGTGAGATACAGGTAGTACAGTAACGGGCTGGCTGACCCGCAGGAGCATCTTGAATTCCAGTTGAACTCAACAGGAGGTGTAGGTGCTCAGCTTTGTACCCTTACAATAAGTAAGGCATGAGGGGAGGGGAATCTCCAAGAGTTCAGATCCTATAGGGTCTCTGGACACAAGGTGCTGGTCTCCTTTGAGTTTTGGGGTATCTAAATTGAAACAACTATCACCGAGATGTGCAAATTTTCCCCAGTGGACATGTTAGGGTAAATCTCAAGGAGATCTCCTCACAGAGATTTCTTCACGAAAAGGTTTGTCCTAGCTCATCTTAGGGTATGTCTACACATCAAAGTTAATTCGAAATAACAGCCGTTATTCTGAATTAACTTTAATAGCATCTATACAGGCAAACCGCTATTTTGAAATAAATTCAAAATAGTGGAGCGCTTATTTCGAATTTGGTAAACCTCATTCTATGAGGAATAACGCCAAATTCGAAATAGATAATTCGAAATAATCACTGTATAGATGCTTATTTCGAAATAGGGGGTCTCCACCCTTCCCAGGGTGCCCTGGTGGCCACTCTGGGAACAACCAGAAAAACTTCCTCTCCTCTCCCCCAGCCTCAGAGCCCTTTAAGCACAAGCCTCAGGTAGCCTCAGGCAGCAGCCACACAAAGACACTCCTGACCTGATGCCCTGCCTGAGCTGGTTCCAAGCAGCCTTCATTTCGATTCAGAGTCCACTCAATGTGGACACACTATTTCGAAAGCTAAAAACACTATTTCAAATTGCATTGTATGTGTAGACGCATTATTTTGAAATAGATTATTTCGAATTAGCTATTTCAAAATAAGATATTTCAAAATAACGCTGTAGTTTAGACATACCCTTACCCTATTTCCTGCTTAGTAAGTTACCTGCCTTTGGGCAAACAATTTATTTTGCTTCTATTATTTTTTGCAAGATATTAAATATTTAAAGTCAGAGTATTCTAAAAGTTAATTCTGATAGTCTTCCTGTTGCTAAATGCCACCTGTGCTGTAATTCGTGTCATACTCTGAAGTT
The DNA here is from genome assembly GCA_019425775.1 of Rafetus swinhoei. Classification (NCBI taxonomy): domain Eukaryota; kingdom Metazoa; phylum Chordata; order Testudines; family Trionychidae; genus Rafetus; species Rafetus swinhoei. The sequence continues at coordinate 227,034,496 of CM033424.1, forward strand.
CAAGGAAAATTGAAACAAAATTCTAGAGAGCGATAATGCTCTCTCAGTTCTAAAAAGAAGGGGTTAAATGCACTCTGGCTTATAACTGCCCCACCCAAGGCACTACCCACAGGAGTTCTGATTGGAAGATCATCTGGCTCAATTGATTGATCCAACTTCTATTTAAGCCAGAAGGAGGAACAGGAAATTTGTCTGAGCTATAGGGTGCTTTCCATTTGGATGCTGCTTCTGGCTGCCTCTTGCACCCAACCCTCACGGATCCTGCCTTATTCCCACCTTCACACCTGTTTCCACCATGCTCCGGCTCAGTGCTAGATTCTTGCCTTTCCTCCTGCCCTTATGCTTTTCCACCCCAATCCTGAGCTACCAGTCTTGGTTCCACCCCTATTTTCTGACTACTGCCCTGAGTCTGGCTTGACCCTGGTGGTCCGATAACTGGCAGTTGATTCTGGTGCTGACCCTTGGCTTTGTTCCCTAACCTGGATGCCTGCTCTGCCCACTAGACCCAACTCCTGCTCTGACTACCTGTCCAGACTGCCTCCTTCTCGATCTCTGACAGCTATGCTTGTTGGGCCTGGTACAGTCACCTGGAACATGTTGGCTTCAGTACCACTTGCAGCAAAGCCCATGGAGAAACGTTGCTTCATTCCAGTGTAGGGATTTGAGGGCATTTGCTTCTATCCAGACCCAAATTCCCTGGTTGTAACCTCAGTGAACAATAGAGCCTAGCAGGGCATGTTTAAGTCCACTTCCAAGGGTAAGGATGCTGAATGAGTAGACCTGATGGGTAGGAAGATTTCTAGCCTTTGATGTTGACAGGACTAAATTTTTTCATTCCTCACCTTGCTTTGCCTCATATGCAGATTATATGACCATGTCTCTGCACAAGCAATCTTTAAATGGAGATAGTTTTGATTACCCCCCCTCAGTAAAGGCAAGCTCATTGTGTGAGAGCCTGAGCAACAGCGGTAGTGTACCCTGGTGACGTCTCAGTACTGGATATTTGTCAGGGCTGCCACATGCTTGTCCATGTATGCATTCACGAACCAGTATGTCATTCCTGCATCTCCCAGGGTGGATGCAAGTTTTGGTGGGGCACTCCTGCAGTCCTTATTTGAGTAGACTCTGTCTCCCCCGGCTGAATACTGCTAATGAGTCACCTACGTGGAACACACGACTGCATCTTCTTAAGGAGGAAACAATGGTTACTTAGTGTGACTGGTTCTTCAAGACAGGATGCCGATGTATGTTCTACAACCCACCTTTCCTCACCTCTGCATCAATGTCTACTCTGTGGGTGTTTGCTGTGAAGGAATCAAGGGAGTCAGGTGGCACAACATCTCATAGCCAGTGAAGGGGAGATGGCAATGCAACATGAACACCACTCCTCTGTGGGTACTGATAGGCAAAACCTTCTGGCTCCGGTATGCTGGGTGGGCACACACCCAAGTGGAACATACATCCTCATTGCATCTTGAAGAATCATAATTACATAAATAACTGTTTCTTTCTAGCCTTCATTGAGGGCACATTATACTTGGCTAATCTGCCATTTTCCTTCATTGTACATTTATTAGACGTCGGAGAGGCGGAGGTGAAATTCTGCTGTCTCTCTGTGAACGATTTCACCTTTCCTTGAGTTATGCCCAATACTAAGTTTAATTTTCTTTCTTTTTTTTTCTTTTTTTAACAACAGATCTTTTTCTTTGGCACCAACAGAATGTAAAAGCTCCTAAGATGTATTATTCTCTCAGTTCAGTATAGAACCTGGTGCCTTTGAATTAGTAATGACCTTCAGCCTTAATCTTCCTCATGTGTTTTAGTGGAATTTTGATCAGACTAGCTTTTTATTCTCTATTGAAATTAACGGACTCTTCCATGATGCTGTACTCAGCTTGTTGTCAAGGTGCACATGACTGATAACAGTACTAAAGCACTGATGGTGGATGAACGACAGATAGCACGGGATGTTTTAGAGAACCTCTTTGAGAAAACCCACTGTGATTGCAAGGTGGACTGGTGCCTGTATGAAGTATACCCAGAACTACAAATTGGTAAGTTTCATAAGGCAGAAGGCCTTACGGTAAGTTTGTTCTATGGTACTGATAATTATGAAAGGTGAGACTATACTTCTAAGTTTTCCCTGCCCCTGTACCCATGTACGGGCTATCTCCCTGTGTTGGAGGCATCACTGCTGAAGCAGGCTTGTCTGAATTGTAAAGATGTGAGCAGTGCCAGCTGTCAGGGCGATGCAGAAAGTACCAGTCGCCCCAGTAGGTGGACCTGCATCCCTCTGGGGGGATGTGCCTCTCACACCTTACTGCAGCAGACCAGGGAGACTCCCTGTTAGTGGCCTTTTTCATTACTGAGATTTATCCACAGAAAATGAACCAGGAAAATGATTACACAAAAGCCAGCAACAGGCTTAAAAGAGAGAGTACAGTGTTGAAGTGCTGTTGGCCACAGTTATCTCACTTGGGCCTGCTAGTGCTGTAATGAAGCAAACGTTTTTGAGCAGCATGTCAATAATTTCTGATACACTTCACCAGTCGCTGCTCCTTTAAGTTCAGGTCATGTACACTATAATGCTCCTGCTCTTCAATAGAGCTGTGTCACCCCCCATCCGCAGTCAGATGTGACTCTCAGCCAGCGGGTAGAAAAAAAGGTTTATTAGGCAACACCAACACCGCATAGAACAGACTCGTCAGCACAGTAACCAGAAGCAGTCAGTACAATCCATCCTTGTGAGAGGGCCACCAGAGTGAGGCCGCTGGCTCCCTGCCTGCACCCCAAGACTGCCCCACTCCCAGCAGCCTGGACCCAGCTAGGTTCCTCCTCTGGCCTTTGTCCTGCTTCCCAGGCAAAAGGTGTTACCTGGTTGCACCCCCTTCCAGGCTCAGGTTACAAAGAGCATTGGCTATTGTGTATGGGTGGGAGGCTGGACAGCTCCCTCAGTGGAAGTCACACCCAAAATACCCATCATCATATAGGTATTGGTGCAGTGCCCAGGGAAACTGAGGCACATACATGGGGTTACTATAGGACAATAAAACTCACATGCCACATAACAAGCTGAATAAAACCCCCAGTTTGTCACAGGTTGCATCTCAGTGGGTAGTGCCTCACATCGAAATGGTAACATGCCTGCCACAGCTGGCCTTAGATCCGTAGGGATCAGCCTGCTGATTGGTATTATTTCATCAGTGTAGTTTCAGAGAGGCCTCGAGGCCTGAGTAGGATAGAAATGTCTGTCTCGGCGCCATGCTTTAAATGTGTTAATGCTTTAAATGTGTTTAAAGAATGTGGCCGTGACCTCCCTGTATGGCAGCGACCTGGAAAAATCGCAAACTTAAAATGGTCCCTAGAACGGTAAACGTCTACAATCACCTGGCCATAATATTTGTACTAAGAAAGTTAACATCGTGTACTAAAAAAGACCCAGGAATAATTATTCTGCTGCATTATGAATCAACTGTGGCGAATAGTTAGAAAAGAGTCTGGGTGCCTCTGAACATGGAGATATTCATCTACTGGTGGGAATGGCAGATACAGTAATTGCCTAGCCACTCTTTCAACCCCATTAAGATGATACATGAAGCAGTACTGCCACCTTCTCCTGTACCTGCTTTTGTTAACTAACGAGAACTGAAAATGGCACAAGAAACATCACAGACGTTACTTTGGATAATTCTGGAGTGTTTCCTTCTTTTGGGAAGTTACTCTCTCTGGTCCAGTGTAACCGGCACAGAAATCTCTGAACACTGAATGACAACTTAGGGTCAAATTCTTTCCTGAACTTCTGCAACCTTTGAACCGTCATGTTTACCTGTGTGTCTGTATGATCTTAAATGCTATTTTGAATCCCCTGCCTTATAGCCAGAGGCCAAGAATATTGGGGAATACACAGGGAGAAAAATTGTGGTTGATGTTGGATGTTTTACAGAAATAGAAATGATTTGCTATCTTTTGGACCAAGTGAGATGGATATAAAGTTTATTCATGTATAGAAGGGTATTTTGGGTTGGGTGGAGCAATATATGTCAGGAGGTCTTCTGTTTCCACTGGTATGAAATATACCATTTATTTATAGAAAAAGATTTAATTAATTCTCTTCAAATGTTTCAAAATGCGAGTTTACTATTTCCCCTTATACATTTGTTAAATGGATTAAAATAGTACTATTAACATTCTTATTAAGCAGATTTACCAGAGTACAACAGACTTAATATAAAATGATGGTTCATTGTACCCAAAATGTTTCATAGAAACATCTTTGGTTTGGTAAACTTTGGGACTATGTCTACACTGCATGATTATTTCAGAATAACTCATGTTAATTCAAAATAACAGAGTGTACAACTACACAGCAAGCCTGTTATTTCGAAATAATTTTGAAATAACTGGCTCTTACTCCAACTTTCTGTAACCCTCATTTCATGAGGGCTACATCTACAGTACAAGTTTTCTTGCAAAAAATATGCTAATGGGAGACTCATTTGTATGAGTCATGATCTCATTTACATATTTTCTGCTGATCCATTTTTTTGCTAGGGTTTTTGTGCAAAAACAAGCAGTGTGGACGTTTTCTTTTCGCGCAAAAACCCCTTTTCCTGCCAGATCAGTAAACTTCCTTTTTGGGGCATAAGGATCTGGCAGGAAAAGGGGTTTTTGCACAAAAAGAAAATGACCACACCACTTTTTTTTCTGCAAAAATGACTTGCATAAATTATGCAAATAGGCACAGCAATATGCTAATCTGTTCCTCGTTTGCATACTCACTGCCGGCAAAACCGGCAGTGTAGACATAGCCAAGGAGTAAGGGAAGTTGAAGGAAGAGTGTTCTTCCTTTGACTTCCTGCTGTGTAGACAGTGGCAAAAGCAGAGTTACGCTACTTTGACTTCAGCTGTACAATTAACATAGCTGAAGTTGCATAGCTTAACTCGACTTTAGCTCACAGTGTAGATGTACCCTGAGTGAATCAGGCAGGTTCCCTTTTTGGAATATCTACAGATTAGTGAGTAGATATTCAAAAAGTGTGTCTACACTGCACCCTTATCTTGAAATAAGCTACACAATTTGAGCTACACAGATTGCGTAGCTTATTTTGAGTTAATTTTGAAATAGCTTATTTCACAATTTGGCACTGTCCACACAGCATCAAATTTCAAAATAGAGTGCTATTCCAAAACGTCCCTTAATCCTTGTGGAATGCGGTTTACAGGGATGTCAGAATAGCAAGCCCATTATACTGTAAAACTCCAATTGTCCGGCATCCAGTGGTCCGGCACTCCTGATAGTCCGGCACCAACTGGAACCCGGAAGTGCTCCGGCCAGCCGGACAATTGGAGCTCCTCTGCCCCCGACTTCCCCAAGTCCGCTGCTGGTCAGTTTCAGCAGCGGTGGATTTGGGGAAGCCCTGGGGCATAGCACTCCAGCTGCTCTGCCCCCAGCTTCCCCAAGTCCGCTGCTGCTGAAACTGACCAGTGGCTGACTTGGGGAAGCCGGGGGCAGAGCAGCTGGAGTGCTGCCGGGTTGGTCCCGCAGCGCTGCTCAGGTGAGGGGCGGCGCTGCGGGACCAACCCGCAGCACCCACCTGCTCTGCCCTGGCTTCCCCAAGTCCGCCGCTGGTCAGTTTCAGCAGCGGCTGACTTGGGGAAGCTGGGGGCAGAGCAGCTGGAGTGCTGCCGGGCTGGTCCCGCAGTGCTGCCCTCTCCCACGCTGCGCAGTTCCCGCCGACCCCCCCCACCCACCCCAGACCCTTCATAGCCCCCCTTCCAGTATTCCAGCATATCTGATAATCCGACAGCCCCTGGGTCCTAAAGATGCCTGATTATCGGAAGTTTACTGTATTTCAAAATAACAAAAGATGTGGAATAGCTCAAAAGATGTGGAATAGCTATTTCAGGATACTTCCAGTATCCTGAAATAGCTCCGCATTGTAGATGTAGCCTAAAAGTCCAGGCTATTTCTGTATCAGAGTATCTTTGGTAGAGTCCTGTGCATGTGTTTTTTATTATGCAAGACTATATGTAAATCAGGTGATCTACTCTTTCAGATGCATTGCATGTTGCAAAGTTTTATGAGGGTTTTCTGGAGCTTTACTGTGGTGCAACATTTTGCAACAGAGCAATTTAACCACATAACGAATTTGTACCCTGGTATAGAGTTGACTATATTTTTCCATACTGTTTTTGTGCTGGGATTATTGCTAGGGCCGCTGTTTTTAAAGTAATTTACAAGTTCCATTAATATCTTTTAGGGCACAATTTACCCTTCTGTTGCTTACCTGTGTGGATACATTGGCTTATGTTTTCAGTGCAGCATATTACAGTGCTTTAAGTTGCTAAAGAATGACTGTGTACATTCAGACAGGCTCCCCAACTGATCCTCTGTAACATCTGAAAGCATGCACTTATTTAATCATCAGAACTGATGGACTATATTATACCCTTCCTCTTGAAAGAGCGAAGAAGGGTGTGAGAAGGGTATGAAACACTAGAAAAAGCCACCAGAATATGCTTCCTTATCTCCCACAGTGTGCAGTCCACATTGTCTGAAGAATGTGGTCACCAGTGGCTACTGAAAGTAGAGCAAGAGTGCTCCTGGGGAATCTGCAAAGGTGTGCTACATCCCGGCTTAGCTGCTAGGGCTAAGCGTGCCATTGTGCTTCCAGTGGCAAAGCATTGGCATGACTCCTTGCAGTGTCGGTTCAGAGATGTAGAAAGACAAAGTCAGCAATCAGAGCTTTGGAAACGGATAAAAGACTTGTTCAGGGCATGACCAGTTCATGCAGGCTCTGCAGGCATTAATCTACTCTCAGTTTCACAACTTCCTTCATGCCTCTTAGAGAACACTCTGCACAGAGCAGCTGTACTAACTACAGTAGCCATGCTCTACATATGCAGCTAGCACCAACAGGATGCCAGAGCTACACACTATAAAGTTGTCTTGCCCTTTCACACCCCACCATTTTCATGAGGCTCGGCTGCCTTCTCTGCACTGGAAGGGACAGCAGGGCTCCGAGTTTCTGAAAGAACATCAGAGAGTGGTTACATTCAGAGTCGGGACTGTCTGCTGTATGTTTATCTTACTCTGCCTTTCCTTGTCTCTCTAGAAAGGTTTTTTTGAAGACCACGAAAATGTTATTGAAGTCTTATCAGACTGGACCCGGGACAGTGAAAATAAGGTTTTGTTTTTGGAAAAAAATGAAAAATATGCTGTGTTCAAAAATCCTCAGGTAAGGTAACATGATAGTGGCAAAATGTTTAAAAATGATGTGGGCTAGTTGACACATCTGCTAGAGGTTTTACTGGCCTTAGTTCTGCCAGTTCTGAATGAAAAAAAAAAAACAAATCTGTAGTTTCAGTGACAAGGAAAAAACACACAAGAAGAACTAGAGACTTTCCTTTCTAGTATATTCATAGGCCTTGTCTGCATTACCAAAAATGAGATTCCCTGCTGATGTAGCTCCTCTAGAGGCGGGGAGAGCAATGATGAAAGTTTGTTACCAGGTTTACCCATTATTTTGGGGTATGCTCATTTATTAGTTATCTTGGGAGGAAGGGATTAATAATTCTACATGGCTGTGTCTAGACTGGCAAGTTTTTCCGCAAAATCAGCCGCTTTTGTGGAAAAACTTGCCAGCTGTCTACACTGGCCGCTTGAATTTCCGCAAAAGCACTGACTTCCTACTGTAAGAAATCAGTGCTTTTTGCGGAAATACTATGCAAAAAGCACAATACTTTTGCGCAAAAGGGCCAGTGTAGACAGCTGAGATTTGTTTTCTGCAAAAAAGCCCTGATCGCGAAAATGGCGATCGGGGCTTTTTTGCGGAAAAGCGCGTCTAGATTGGCATGGACGCTTTTCCGCAAAAAGTGCTTTTGCGGAAAAGCGTCTGTGCCAATCTAGACGCTCTTTTCCGAAAATGCTTTTAACGGAAAACTTTTCCGTTAAAAGCATTTCCGGAAAATCATGCCAGTGTAGACACAGCCCCAGTGTGCTGATTGCATTACTTGTGTTCTCATACAGAGCTTTACTTCTCCCTTCTGCCAATTCCTTCCCAATGGAGCTTCCCTGCAGGATCTAGGTGCCCCAGGACAGGGTTCTACCCATCCTAGAATCAGGTGAACACACACACTCTCACACACTACAAGGGCACATCTGAGAGGGCTGGTTAATCAGCGCTCACAAGCTGACTCCTTATATGTCCCTGGACTCAGCAGAGACAAGCTGTGACCCTCATACGTCCTTGGACTCAGTGGCTGGGTTTAAACTAGGGATAGTAAATTTCAATTAATCAGCTAATCAAGTAGTCAATGGAATTTCCATCGACTACTTGATAGTCTATATAGGGGAAAGGGGTGCTTGCTACCCCTGCTGTGCCTCTGCCTTTGAAATGTAGCAAGAGTTGCCCACAGCTGTATAAGAGGCAGCAAAGAGGAAGGGGGAAGCAGGAGCCAGTGTTGGGAGGAGTCAGCTTAAAAGCAGGTTTCCCCCAGCACCATCTCCGCAGTGTGTGTGTGTGGGGGGGATGGACAGGGGAGGCAGAAGCTCAGTTGGAAACGCAGCGTGACTGGGGACTGAAGCAGTCCCTTTTCATGCTGGGTCCCAGCTGCTGTGCTTCTGCCTTTGAAATGTAAAGGCATAGGCACAGCACTCGGGACCCACCGTGAGGGGGGACTGCTTCAGTTCCCACTTGTGCTGGGTTCCCCACTGCACCTCTGCCTTTACATTTCAGAGGCGCAGCGGGGAACCCGGCATGAGTGGAGACTAAAGCAGTCCCCACTTGTGCCTGGCCCTGACCGCTGCGCCTCTGCCTTTGAAATATAGCATGAGCCGCCCGTGCTCGTGCCAGGTTTCCTGATGCTTCTCTGCCTCCCCTATCTCCTCCCGCACCCCCTGCACCACGGAGATGGTGCTGGGGGCAACCAGCTTTTAAGCTGGCTCTCCCCAACACTGGCTCCTGCTTACCTCCTCCCTCTTGCTGCCTCTGATATAAAGACAGCAAAGGAGGGGGGAATGCAAGTAGTCGACTATTTGACTACTCCTTTACATCCCTAGTTTAAACAGCATTTTAAGTGCCACCTTCATAGGCCTCCAGGTTCAGCACCTCCCTATTCCCACATTCACGTCATAGCCATTCTGCTAGTAACACACCTGATGAGCAAACCCCACAGGATTTTTGGGCACTAAAAGGAGCATTGTGGCAGAGTGAATGGGGAAGCCTCTGTTCTTGAGCTTTCTATGGGCACAGTGGAGAATCCACCCCAGACAGCTAGGCCCAAGAATCTGTTAATCCCTCCTCTTCAGCCACGTGGGGTCACCAAGCACATGGTGAATGGTATTCTGATCAATAGTAGACCACACAGTGATCCAGAGATAGCAAGTACAGTATGCACTCTCTTCCCCTGGCCCTAATACAGTGAAGAATAATAAAGGTTAGATACTGTGAGATTTCGGGAAGAGAGGGGACATGTAAGAGGTGAACAATAATAAATGATAAATGCGTATTTATACCTGCCTCTGGAAATTTCCACTACATGCATCTGATGAAGTGGGTCTTTGCCCACGAAAGCTTATGCTCCAATACATCTGTTTGTCTATAAGGTGCCACAGGACTCCTTGTCAATAATAAATGAAATACATGTTGGCAAAGGAAATAATACATCTGTGTAACATAGGATTAGGTGACAAAACCCTCGTTCACTAACAAAAAGCAGCCTTATTTGTGATGCCACCTGGCAGCCATTATTGAAATTCTCTCTCTACAACTGACTATCGCCACAGGGTGGTCTGTTTTTTCCTAAATAAAAGCCAGATGCTCTAATATAAATCTGTCACAGTCAGCTCTGGTTGGGCTCTAGCCCCACCCTCCCCCCTTCAATTGGTTAACTGGTTAAACATCACGTTTAACTGGTTAAGCAATTAAACGGGATTTTACACCCCCTAATCAGCAGTCATTCTGAATCTATGCATTGGTGGCTATAACAGGTCCAAGTTGGTCCAGAGAAGAAGGAAGTTTCAGCTTGCCCAACACTTGAACTTTGTGTGGGCTACAGTCTATGCCACCTGAAGGGAGACCCCACCAGCCAAGCAAGACCTTAATGGGACTTGGAGGATTGGGCGAAAAGTAATCTGATGAGGTTCAACAAGGACAAGTGTAGAGTCCTGCACATGGGACGGAAGAATCCCAAGCATTGTTACAGGCTGGGGACCGACTGGCAAAGTAGCAGTTCTGCAGAAAAGGACCTGAGGATTACAGTGGATGAGAAGCTGGATATGAGTCAACAGTGTGCCCTTGACAACAGTGTGCCAAGAAGGCTAATGGCATATTAGGGTGCATTAGGAGGAGCATTTCCAGCTGATCTAGAGAAATTATTATTCCCCTTTATTCGGCACTGGTGAGGCCACATCTGGAGTATTGTGTCCAGTTCTGGGTCCCCGCCCCCAACAGAAAGGATGTGGATGCATTGGAGAGGGTCCAGCGGAGGGCAACCAAAATGATTAGAGCTGGAGCACATGACCTACAAGGAGAGGCTGAGGGATTTGGGTTTGTTTAGTCTCCACAAGAGGAGAGTGAGGGGGGATTTGATAGCAGACTTTAACTTCCTGAAAGGAGGTTCCAAAGAGGATGGAGAGAGGCTGTTCTCAGTAGTGACGGATGGCAGAACAAGGAGCAGTGGTCTCAAGTTGCAGTGGGGGAGGTCTAGGTTGGATATTAGGAAAAACTATTTCACTAGGAAGGTGGTGAAGTACTGGAATTGGTTACCTAGGGAGGTGGTGGAATCTCCATCCCTAGAGGTTTTTAAGTCCCAGCTTGACAAAGCCATGACTGGGTTGATTTAGTTGGGGTTGGTCCTGCTTTGGGAAGGGGGCTGGACTCAGTGACCTCCTGAGGTCTCTTCTAGCCCTAGGATTCTATGATTCTATGACTTGTTCTGCTAGATTCCCTGTGTACTTTTCAAAGTTTCCCCAGTTGTGCTCAGAGGCTCTGGCCAACCCCAGTGCAGCAGAGCCACGACAGCATGGCAATACTGAGATCTCTGCTCAGAGCAGGAGGTTTCAGATTAGCAACTGCACTGAGATGAATAGGGAACTTCACCTCATCAGATCTGTTGTTGCAGATTGTCTGCAGACTCAAGCAGGCATCACGGCATCAGCTACCTTCAGGACCAGGCTTTCTTCACACCCAAGAGAGCTAGAACGACATATATTTCCAAATGAAAGCTGAGAATCCAATGTAGTCATGGCACTCAAGGAGCTGTGGCCCTAGACACATATTTTTACCTTAATTAGCCCTGGATTATGGACTATAATTTAGCCACGAACTCGGGCAGATAGTAGTCGGTCTAGTCTTTACTACTGCTAGGAATCCTGAGTCTGAGCTCCATTTTGTTTCTGGCAGAAAGTAACTCAGTTTTGAATGTTCATGTGTCTTTCATTAAGTTTGAGAATAGCTGAGACCGTGGCAGGAGCATTGGGTGAAGAGTGGCTGATGGTGCTTTTAGGTTTGCCTGCTTGACATTGTTCATTTTATGGTCACATTTTTTAAAGAAGTGTTGCTCCTGAGGTTGCCCTGAAAAAAACAAACCAACTTGAACAAGCCCTGCCCTCCCACCAAACAGCTGCACAAAATAGTGCTTGAGAAAGAAAATGTGGTTACATTGTCAAGCTGGATTCCACAATTGCTGTCTGTACTGCCTGGTGGCAGAAGTCTCCAATTAGCTGCTTGCACATACGTGGCGTTTGGTTACATTGCCCTGTATAATCACAAAGTGTTCCTCCTTTAACTGGCAAATGTCACCCAAAGAGTCACAAGACATTGCAGATCCATGACACCTTGTGGCCTTGGTTGATTTCTAGCATGAATCTGCATGTAAATATGTCACTTGAATTTCAGAACACTTTAGGACACATAAATCTCATTGAAATCAATGGAAACTGCTGGTGGATTTGGGGGAGGGGAAGAGAAAGGAGAAAAAGCCCACCACACTCTTGACGCTGGATTTAGGAGAGTAAAAATAAGGAATTCTCTAAAATCTAGAGTGTGCAAACCCTGGTTATTCAACAATAAAGAACTAGCACATGCATAGCTCCATTTCTGAATAAACATACACCATAAAAATTGATTGCTAGGAAATTATGCATTCTTTTCTTGGCACTACATTTTTCTTCATCATATACTAATCTTCTGCATAATCATCAGTTACATTCTGCATCCCCCCTCTCTAGAAATTTGTGACATTCAAAATGAAAAAAATATAATCAAACCCACTGACCCAGAGAAGCAGCCAAACAAAATCAAGAATTGGGTCACATTTTTTCAGCGAAGAGGTGGGGAGGGAGGTTGTATGTATGTGGACAAAATGAATTTTAGATTGAGAACCTGACATATAAACACCAATAGGCAGCTTTGGTGAAGTTTTCCTATAATGAGATTTGAAGAGCAATACTAGAATACCTGTGTCTCATACCATCTCAGTGCACACTACAGAAAGGCTGAATAATGATGTGACCTGTTCATTTATATTTGTTGTCTTTTTTGTTCAATATCAATCCCTTGTATTTTAATCAGAATTTCTACCTGGCAAACAAAGGAAAAAATGAAAGCAAGGGAATGAATGAGAAAAACAAAGAGCTTCTACTGGAGGTAAGCCAGCTTGCTAAACTGATGGTGCAAATGCTCATACAGCAGAGTGCCCAAGAGTTTATGTGCCCTTAGCAGCAATTCTAAGTTCTTTGCTAATGTGTAACAGGAAGTTCTATGATGTTTGATAGTATCAGCTTTGTATTTAAGGCTGTGTAAAAAACTTTTCAACTTCATCTGCTGCTTACCACTGAAAACATACTGTGACAGCCTGCTAGCTAAGCTAGAGCTCTGCCACTACAGCCTGGCTGAAAAGGGCAATTAAAGCCAGCTGAGCAGGCCCATGCTTGAGGGGCTAATGGGAAATAGCTGTGGGCCTCATTAGCCAGAGGGCTAGATAAGACAGTCAGAAGGGACATGGAAGGGGAGGAGTCAGACAGTGGCTGAGTGTGCTCCCTGTCAGAAAGAGGTTGGCTGCAGGAATGACAAACAATGCTCTGTAATAGAAGATGGTGGGAAATTGGCACAGACAATGAAAGACATGGGTGATTGTACTAGAAAGGGTCTCTGATTTGTGGACAAAGAAGGGGTCCCAGGGCAAAGAAGGGGTCCCTTGCCTCAATATAATCATCTTTGTGTTCTAGTTTTATTATAAAACATAGTGCAGACAATTTCTTCTGGTAGGTGCCAGTCCTACAAATATTTCCATGGGTGCTTACACAAGAAGATTTACAGTACAGCATGGTAAGAGAGGGCTTCTTGCGCAAGAGCTATGCTCTTGTCTAACAGGTGTAAGCTCTCTTGCGCAGGAGTTCTTGCGCAAGAGGGCAGTGTGGATGCTGGGCAGGGGTTTCTTGTGCAAGGAAGCCGTATGGCTAAAATGGCCATCAGAACTTTCTTGCGCAAGAGAGCGTCCACACTGCCATGGATGCTTTTGCGCAAAAGCACATCTCGCACATGGCAGTGTGGATGTTTTCTTGAGCAAGACTTCTTGCAGAAGAACCCTTGCGCACGATATTCTTGCGCAAGAAGCCGCTAGTGTAGACATATCCATGGCGCGTTGCCTGGGTGCCAGAGATGCACAAGCCCTTTCTGCTTCCACAACTGCTTCCATTTAAAGGGCTCTCATTTTCCCTGTGCTTCTGAGGCAGCATATTGCCTGGCAGCTGTGGGGAAGGTGCAAGCCCTTTAAATGAAGCATTTAAAAGGTCTCGCATGTCCCAGCTCCCTGGCAACACGCTAGCGGTGCTGAGACCCCTTTTAACTGCTTCTATTTAAAGGGCCCATGTGTGTGGGCTGGCTGTGTTGCCTGGCAGCCATCCAGCAGGTGCAAGCCCTTTAAATAGAAGCAATTGAAAGGGCTCACAGTTCCTGGACCCACCCTAGCCTGTTGTTTGGGAGCTAGGAACTCACAAGCCCTTTCAACTGTTTCTATTTAAAAGACTTGCACCTTCCCTGTGGCTGTCAGGCAAGAGCCCTGGGGAAGGTGTGAGCCCTTTAAACAGAAGCAGTTGAAAGGGCTCTAGCATCCCCGGCTCCCAAGCAATGCACTAGCAGCGAGGCTAGGGTTACCAGGTAGACCCCCCCCACCAAAAAAAAATACCAGACACACTTGATCGTGGGTGGGGCTGGCCAGGAGGAAGGGGGCGGGAGGTGAGGAAGGGGGCGGGAGGTGGGGCTGGGGGCATCAGGCTGGCCAGGAGGAAGGGGGCGGGAAGCAGAGCTGGTGGGGGTGAAGCCACTGGCTGGAGTCCAACAGGCCATGCCCCCGGTAGGCACTCCCTCTAGTTGCTAGGCTGGGAGCCACTCCCCCCGCCCGGCTTCTGCACGCAACCAGAGGCTCCCAGCAGGAGGCGGGCCACGATTGGCGCTGGGAGCCTCTGGTTGTGTGCAGAAGCCGGGCGGGGGCAGTGGCTGGGAGTCCCAGCCACTGCCCCCGCCTCGCCTGGCTTTTACACGCGACCACAAGGCTCCCAGCGCCAATCGCGGCCCCGCCTCCCAGTCGCTCCCCGGCCCCCGCCAGGCTTCCGTCCAGCGCCCAGCCAGAAATTCAGAAAATATCAGACATTGCACATGTCCGGTATTTTCTGAATTTTTCTACCGGACAGAGGGTGCAAATACCGGACTGTCCGGTAGAAAACTGGACACCTGGCAACCCTAAGCGAGGCTGGAAGCACCAAGCCCTTTAAATAGCAGGAAATGAAAGGGCCCTTAGCTCCCATCCCCCTCTAATGTGATGCATGGGATTTGTAGGGCAGGCGCAAGCCCTTTCAACTCCTGCTATTTAAAGGCACCGCCCCTTCCACCCAAGGTCCCGCCCCTTCCGGGGCAGCCTGCAACCATTTCAAAATATTAAAAAATTATTGCCCACCCCAGTACTACAAGCTGGGTAGTACTGTGAAAGTATTCCATGTCTGTAAAATGTAATTTTTTAAAAGAGAACTGTTACAGAGATGCTGCCACAAGCACTCAAGCTACATGCCTACAAACTAACTTTCTGATTCCTTTTCTGAATTCTTCCATTCTGCAACGTAAGTGCCTCCTCCCACGTTCCACACAGGTTGTTACTGTTCCTAGTGTTAGTTTTGCAGCCAGCTCTTATATAAGCAGCCTTTGGATTTGATTCCAGTTTAAGCCTGCTTATTTTCTGACCCTTTTAACTGAAAGTTCATTATGCCAGTCTACAATGCTGAGAGAGAAATCTAGATTTATAGAAAAGAAATCATGATTACAGGCCTAACTTTTGGTGAGCATTTTGGCTTTGACACAAGTGCAGGAAGAGGGTATTCTAAATTCAGATGCCTGGTGATTCCTGCTTTAGAATTAGTGCATGATTACAAAGTCTCCAAATATCAGCAAGCAGAGAGCTATACATAGTAACTTCTAAATGAGAAAATAAAGTATGTTGACACTAGAGATTATGCCTTGTAACAGGAGCTTTTTTATGGCCAATAACATATATTTTGTTCACATGGTTTATAAATGGTGATATGTGCTTAAAAATAAATATTAATAGAAATCTCTCAATCTTTCACTTGAAAATAAAGTTCTTGGTGCCTTTAAGAGCAGCTTCTGTGATATTAAGCATTTCCTTACACAACCTAGGGATGCTGCAGTTGATGAAAACCCAAGTGTATGAAAATAATGGTGCCAATAATTTTATTCTACCTTACTCATGGACAATGCTTTCTCTGGCTAACGTCTTCAGTAGGTTATTGTAACTTTTGTTTCTGGTCAGGTACTAAGGGCAGCCAGAAATAGAAATCCACCACTCTGCAAGTAGCCTATGGTAGAAGTCTCTATCGACTACTTAACCTCACTACATGCATCTGACGAAGTGGGTCTTTGCCCACGAAAGCTTATGCTCCAACACTTCGGTTAGTCTATAAGGTGCCACAGGACTCCTCACTGTTTTTGCAGATTCAGACTAACACGGCTCCCCCTCTGATACTTAACCTTAAGGCTGTGTCTACATTGGCACCCTTTTCCGGAAAAGGGATGCTAATGAGACAAGTCGAATTGCAAATGAAGCGGATTTAAATTTTCCCAGCGCATTTGCATGAACATGGCTGCCGCTTTTTTCCGGCTCGGGGCTTTGACGGAAAAAGCGCCAGTCTAGATGCGGCTCTTGCGGAAAATAAAGCCTTTTCCGGAAGATCCCTTATTCCTGATTTTAAGAGGAATAAGGGATCTTCCGGAAAAGGCTTTATTTTCTGCAAGAGCCGTGCCCAGACTGGCGCTTTTTCCGTCAAAGCCCGAGCTTGGAAAAAGCGCAGCCATGTTCATGCAAATGCCGCGGGGAAAATTTAAATCCCCGCTTCATTTGCAATTCCGACTTGTCTCATTAGCATCCCTTTTCCGGAAAAGGGTGCCAATGTAGACACAGCCAGAGTGTTTAGTCGCGGGTTTAAGAGAAGGGAATGAGTGAGGTGTGAATGGGCCCTCAACTGTCAGGACACTTACCCAGAACATTTGCATGGTTGACTCTGTTTCATAACTGGGGGCCCCATCTTTATATATTTAAATGTTTGGTCTCTTTTCAAGTGAACAGTTTGCTGTTTATTAATATGGATATTTAAGTTCATTTATTTTGTGTAATCCAATTCTCGCTGCACAGGAAAGCTTCTGTGGGACATCTGTCATTGTGCCAGAACTTGAAGGGGCCCTTTATTTGAAGGAGGATGGAAAAAAGTCCTGGAAGAGGCGCTATTTTCTTCTGCGAGCTTCTGGAATTTATTACGTCCCAAAAGGAAAAACCAAGGTCAGGAAATCAAAGACATCATGTTAGCAGTAAAGCAATTCATGAAGGTGAAAGTAAAAAGCTCCTGAAGTTACATTTTTTAGAACAATGGCTGGTGCATCTGAGACAGATTTTCCTTTGACTGTGACACTTGTGCAAATATTAAGATGTGGTCACAGAAATCCTGTAGAGTTCTCCCCATTTTTGTTTCTGCAAATAGGTAAAAACATTGTGTGAAATCTTGCCCCTCTTGAAGTCAGCGCAGGAGAAAAAACCCAATGCTCTTCAGCTGGCATTTTGCTACCAATAATGCCTCTACTTCAGATCTGGTTCCTTGTGGTAGGGAATTTAAGAAGCTTGCAAACAGTCTGACTCTGTAAAGCAAAATAGAAGTACAGAAAACCTGATCTTGTTTATAACATGACTCCGTTGAAAGTTATAATCCAGTTTTTATAGTCTGTTTGTAATTAACTTTCCGTGCTAACAGCTGTTGCAGAGAAGTGCTCTGAAGTCCTTGTGTTGTTATATGCCAAACATTTTTCCTGAAGTGATCTTTGCCTAGAGAATATGTTGTGCCTTTTCAACTTTTTAAGGCTGCCCTGTGTAGAACAAGAGGTGAGACAGAGGCATTCAGGTTGACAGAATCCAATACAGTGACATTTACCATTACCTGGCATTGAAAGAGTCTGAACTGCCAACCTGCAGTAGATAAGCAAAGGAGCCTGAAGTGCATTGAAGGTGGCTCATTGCCTCCCATTTCTAGAGTGACATCCTTGGACCTGACTCTTGGGTACTGGAAGCTATTGTCAGTTTTATATTCTGACAAGTGCTGCCGCTTATGGCTCTTAATGCTTCAGATGCTTGTGCCAGTGACTAAGCCCATGCACAAAGTTAATGATGCACACCAAATAATGGGTCTTAATTCTTTTGTCATTCCCTGAATAAATCACAATGAAAGAAATAATCAGTTTAAAAAATAAGAAGCAAGTCTGCCACTGGCTGGTAGAGGCATGCAATGCCACTTCTCAGATGACCTAGGTAGAAACCAGGCTGGACCAAGTAGGACCCAAAGCCAGGCAAAATGCATCATTAAGTAGGAGACTGCTCTGCTTGCACTGCAATTTGTAGAATGGCTGTGTCCGGTCCTCCGGACTTTCCATTCCTCAATGAATCTCTCACCCATACAGCACTCTTACCAAACAAAGACTAGTACTGTGATGCTTGGAAGGATTTTCTCCAATCACAATGCAGATTAGTGAAATACTCATTCCAAGAATGACAGTCTGTGAAATTCGTCTCATTTGTACTAGCAAAATGGAAATAAAGAAAATCTGATATGCCTTGGGCTATGTTTTACAAAATAAAATTACACTTTATATTGACCATTTAAAATATATCTAGGCCCGTGAAAAGAAGCATGTAGTTAACTTGCACACCCTGATACTTATGTGTATGCTTATTTTGTGAGTGCAAGTCTGGCACTAGAACTTGGAGAAAGTGTCCTTAACTGTAATTGTTTCACTGTTTCCATACCAGCCATTGCTTTAAACCATTAGTCCACCTAAGAATTCTCCATCCCACAAACGGATATTAATAGAAAATCCAAGAAGCTAGCTGTACCAAACAAACAAATTACTTGTTTAAAACTTTTTTCTTTAAATTATGCAGACATGTTTTGGCTGGTCATGCACTAGAAATAACATGGCTTTGCAAAAATGACTTGTACGTGACAATTTGTTACTTCCCTTACTTGTCTGTGATAATAGATTAGGGTTGGAACAGCCTTCAGATGGTCATCTAGTCCAACTTCCTGCTCAAAGCAGGACCAACTCCAACTAAATAATTTCAGTGAAAGCTTTGTCAGCCTGGCCTTGAAAACCTCTAAGGATGGAGATTCCACATGCCCCCAGGAAACCCATTCCAGTGCTTCACCCCCCATCCCCCACCAGTGAAGTAGTTTTTCCTAATATCCAACCTAGACCACCCCCACTGCAACTTGAGACCATTGCTCCTTGTTCTGCCATCCGTCACTACTGAGAACAGCCTCTCTCCATCTCTTTGGAACCTTCCTTCAGGTAGTTGGAGACTGCTCTCAAATCCCCCCCACTCATTCTTCTCTTCTGCAGACTAAATAAACCTAGTTCCCTGAGCCTCTTCTCATAAGTCATGCGCCCTAGCCCCCTAATCATTTTTGCTGCCCTCCGCTGGATTTGCTCCAGTTTGTTCTCATCCTTTCTTTAATGGGGGCTGAAAACTGGACACAATACTTGAGATATGGCCTCCACCAATGCTGTACGGAGGGGAATAATCACATCCCTCGATCTGCTGGCAATGCTCCTACAATGAAGCTCGTTATGCTATTTGCCCTGTTGGCAACAAGGGCATACTGTTGACTCATATCCACCTTCAGCTTGTTGAATATTTCCCTTTAAATAACTGTCTGGATTGCACTCAACCATGAATTTTTTCCTAAGAAAAACTTGAAAAACAATGAATAGTCTAGTAGCACATTAAAGACTAACAAAACATGTAGATGGTATCATGAGCTTTCATGGGCGCAACTCCACGAAATGAGGGTGGAGCAACACCCAGAAAAGTCGTTAGAATGATAAACAACAATGAAAACAATCTCCAGATAAACATATTGCAAAGTGACTGATTACAACATGATGCAGCAAAATCCATAGATTTGCATGAGAAGGGATTCCTGTACAGATCCAGTACAAAACAGATCCACTACAAAATAGTCTAAAATTAAATTAACTATTACTATTACATATTCTGCCATAATACAAAAACAAATCTTACACTCTTAAATTAAAGAACAAAACAATCCTAAGTGTAAAAAGGTGAGAATAGTGAGTCACAAGGACCATTGTCTGTTCCTGCCTAAACATTAATAACAAACATAAACAGCCTGCTTAATTCATCTTTACCAACAGGACTAGGCCATTCCTTTCTACTAGTCAGGCTATGTCTACACTTAGGGGGGTTTTCCGGGATAATATCGCGGAAAAACTCTGCCGTGTCCAGGGAATGTTTTTGCTCTTCCGCTTTTTTTTTTTTGCGGAAGAGCAGACGCGCTCTTTCGGAAGCCCTGTCTTCCTCCTCCCACAAGGAAAGAAGGGCTCTTCTGAAAGAGGAGGCTTTTCCGAAATTTGGCCCAGTGTAGACAGGCCAAATTTCGGAAAAGCCTCTTCTGAAAGAAACTATTGGAAAAAGGTACGCAAATTGCGCTCCACAATTTGCGTACCTTTTTTCCAATAGATCATTGTAGTGTAGACATAGCCTACAGAAAGGAGTGGCTGGCAAGGTACAGAGGCACATTACATTGCATAGGGTTACATTTTAGCCATGTGGCTACAAATACGGAGAGATTTATAATTAATGCAAAGGTGGTCCAAAGAGCAGGATTCATGCTATTATCTCATCTTGTCTGGTATTTTGATGGAGCAGTGTCCATAAATGTGAATAAAATGAGTCCAAAAAGTATCTTAATGAGAGTGTAACAACAAGCAAGAATGTTACACTAAAAGATGACCCTCCCAACCCTGAGGAGAAAAACTCTTTGAGGTGTCCATCAATTTAGTAAGTAACTGGACATATTCAGAAAGATAGAACTGCTTTTTCATTAACATGTATGAAGCTTATACATTGTACTCAGAAATCCTTAGCACAGACTGCTAACAAACACCTTGTTGCCATAGCAACACAGTAAGAACAAATAATAGGTAACTTGCAGTGGTAGACAGAAAGGTGCCAGTGCATGGAGATGAGGTGGGAGGGGGGCTGAAATGGTCTTTTTAAAGTAATTTTGAAGCAGAAACAAATGAAATGTGGCTCATTTACTTGTGTGTAAATTTACACACGTTGGCTACGTCTAGACTGCATCCCTTTTCCGTAAAAGGGATGCAAATTAAATCGCATAATGCAAATGAAGCGGGATTTAAATTCCCCGCTTCATTTATAAACATACTTTGCTTTTTCGGCTCGAGCTTTGACGAAAAAGCGCCAGTTTAGACGCGATCTTGCGGAAAATAAAGTTTTTCCGAAAGATCCTTATTCCTTCTTTTAAGAGGAATAAGGGATCTTTCAGAAAAGGCTTTATTTTCCGCAAGATCCGCTGTTTAGACTGGCGCTTTTTCCACAAAGCCCGAGCCGGAAAAAGCGGCAGTTAGCAGTTTATGCAATGAAGCGGGGATTTAAATCCCCGCTTCATTTACAATTGCGATACGTCTAATTTGCATCGCTTTTACGGAAGAGGGATGCAGTCTAGACGTAGCAGTAGATTGTACAGTCTAAGGAAAAGGCAGTTGCTTAGAATAAAAACTATTTAGATTTTAGCCTCATTTCCCACTTAGAACAGCAGGAGCATGATCGCAAGGACTACATCTCTTAAAATCAATTAAAGGTTTTTTTTCCTACTAGGCACCATTATGTTCAGTAAGGGTCACAGGTTACTTGGAAACAGAACAAGGGATTAAAAACATAGCGAAACTCAGATTTATATGGAATATAGTGATTCTAAAGGTGTATTGACCTTTCCCTATTTATCTTAAAGGTTACTACAGTTTAAGAGCAACTCAAATACTTATTCTCTCCAGTTTGATAAAATCCACAACAATTATAAGGAGATTGAGCATCAAAGCAGTTTGGGAAAAGATCCTTGAATGTGTGTGGCATCATAATTCCTTGTAACAGAATGTTTGGTCTCCATTTTTTAGACATCCCGGGATTTGGCTTGCTTTATACAGTTCGAGAATGTGAATGTTTATTATGGTATTCAGTACAAACTGAAATTCAAGGCACCTACAGATTACTGCTTTGTCTTAAAGGTATGTACAAGAGAAGTCTTTTATGCTAATATGTGCTCTAACTGCTGCCATATAGAGATATGGTAAAGACCTGATCTTGTAAGGTGCAGAGTGCTTCCTGCGAAGTTACTGCACACCCTCAACTCCTAGTCACTTTGGACCTATTCAGCAACATACCATTAGGATGTATGTAACTTTAAGCACATAAGTAGTTGCACCGAGTACCTTGTTGAATTGGGGTGCTAAGATGATGCTTAACATCTTGCAGGAATAGGCCCCTCACATGTCATGCCTTAAAGCACCATTCTGTGAGGCAGGAGAAGAGCATGATGGGCCAGACCCACGCGTGTAACTACTACAGTCCAGCTGCCGGAGAAAGTACTGGATCTCCTCTTATTGCTTCTCTAAGTGGGAAAATGAGGGACTCTAAGCTACTGTCCCTCTCAGGGAGATAAGGAGATGCCCCATTGCCACTGTATTCCAAATGGAGAGGTGAGCTCCTAGCGCAGGGCCAGAACTAGGTTTGCCAGGTGTCCGGTATTGACTCAGTACTTTTTCCAGTCACTTCAGGGTTGCATTAAACAGTCCAGAGCACAGAGGAAGCTATTCCTTTCAGTGACATTTTTTCCAGTTGAACTGTTCAGATACTTCAGGAGATAATGAATGTAAAAGCTAGTTGACCAGTATCTTAGAGGTTTCTCGAGCACTTCTTAAGAGAGAACCTTTTGTTTTGCTTATTCAGGAATCTCCTGTCAGGATGATTCAGAAAGAGTCTGAGGTGATGGAACAAACAGCTACTGCCTAATGCCCACTACTGTTAGACAGAAACAAGCCCAGCTGGAGCTAACTGAAAGGAGCTCAGGTGGCTAATCAGCGTCTACCAGAAAGCTAAAGTCACATTTAGCTGCCCCTATCAATTCCTGAGCAGTAAACTGAAACTAATGTATTTTGGAACCCTAGGAAGGCAGTGCAGTTTAGGGAAAGGGCTCTGGCCTAGACTTGTGGATAGTCAGCGTGTAAGTGTCCTTAGGCATTTGAAGAACCATAAATCTTGAAAGATTTTTCTCCCCTCTTACCCACTTGGCCTATGCTAGGCCATAACCCTCAATAAAATGAGACTAACCCCTGGAACAGGCCTTTTGTGTGTATAACAGGCCTCCGATCAGGCCTTGGTTCCTTAAAGAAAGAGTTACACACAAGAAAAATAACACAACCTAATAAAAATAAAGCTTCAGAAGGAAGCAAGCCCTTGGAGGGGGGCTGCATGTCAAAGGCTATGTCAAGACTACAAAGAAAAGTCAGAAAAAGATACGCAATTTGTGAACCGCAATTTGCTTATCTTTTTCCACTTTTCTTTTGAAAGAGGCTTTTGCAAAATTTGGCGCCTCTATACAGTGCCAAATTTTGGAAAAACCTCCTCTTTCAACACATCCCTTCTTCCTCATAAAACGAGGTTTACAGGGATGGCAAAAGAGCGCGTCTGCTTTTCCGAATTTTTTTTTTTGGAAAAGCAGACATGTTCCTTGGACATGGCATAGCTTTTCTGGGATACCAGAAATATCCTGGAAAAGAGCTGCAGTCTAGACGTAGCCTAAGCATGCAGTTAATTCCATCTTCTTCAACTAACCATTACTTAACACCGGCCAAAATTTAAAGGGCATCACCCTTTATTTTAATATCAGACCTTTTCCCTTTCGAGGCCAAATAGGGGCATTGCACCTTTCAGTTCTATTCCTCATTTTATACCAAAGATGGGGTGCTGGTATTATGAGCCCTTCTCCAAACAAACCAGCATTAATGCAGTCTCTGGCCACCCATGCATATGACAGAACACTAAGGGTATGTCTAGACTACATGGCTCCGTCGACAGAGCCATGTAGATGAGTTTACTAGACATAGGAAAATGAAGCGGCAATTTAAATAATCGCCGCTTCATTTGCATCAAAATGGCCACCGCGCTGTGCCGATCAGCTGTTTGGCGACACAGCGGGGCAGTCTGACGGCGCCGCTGTCGCGACAAGGAAGCCTTTGTTGATCGCTCCGGTATGCCTTGTGAAATGAGGTTTACCGGAGCGGTTGACAAAGGTTTCCCTTGTCGACCGCGGCATGTCCAGACTGCCCCATTGTGCCGCTAAAAGGCTGATCGGCACAGCTCGGCGGCCATTTTGATGTAAATAAAGCGGTGATTATTTAAATCGCTGCTTCATTTTGCTATGTCTAGTAAACTCATCTACATGGCTCCATCGACGGAGCCATGTAGTCTAGACATACCCTAATAGTACAGTCCTACAAAACTCTCCTGATCTCTGATACAGACAAGAGAAAAGTGATGCATTTGGAAACACTTCACTGATATTTGTAGCCACACAAGGATACCACTGCTGAAAGAAATAACTCATAGTATCCCAGCTTTTCAAAGCACCCGCTTTTGTTGACAGGTCTGGCTACTGAAATGAAGGGAAAGCAAAAGCTTGTGCTCATATTTCTCCAGGAGTCCATTTTCAGCAACCACTGGAAGAAATTACCTCTCACACCAGTAGTGAGTGTACAAGCTGAGAGTGTCCAGCACCATGTAGAACAGCACCTATACAATATAAACATAAAGCCGCTGTCCCTGAAATGTGGCTCTCGTATTGGAGATTGCATTGGGATCATCAGCATTCATTTCATACCGTTAGGTTGAAACCCTTCCAAAACCAGAGGTGCCCACGTTTACAAAAGGGACAGTTCATCTCCTTGGTGAAATTTAATAGAAACCTTGATTAGTGTTTATTGTGTGTGAGAGAGAGAGGATATTCACCAGTTCCCAAGCTGGTTATCTCATGCCATGATGAAAAATCCTTTAAAGCAAACAAATAGCAAGGTAATCTATATGCAAATTGACTGGTTTAGTCAGTCTGAAGTGTCTGAGACTGAGTGAATTTAATTATGGTTTATTGGTGCTGGTTTTGCTTGAGTAATCTGAAGGTAATGGTGCATAATACTGAATTAATCTAGGATGAAACAAAATGGTTTCCTGGGGATAAACTGAGACAAGGGCATCATCATACTTCATTTCTGAAGCTGGGGGTACATTTTCCTTTGTAGCCCATCTAGCAAAGCAATTTGCATACCTTTTTCCAATTGTTTTTTCGGAAGAGGCTTTTCCGAAATTTGGCCCATCTACACTGGGCCAAATTTTGGAAAAACCTCCTCTTTCGGAAGAACAGGAAGACAGGGCTCCTGAAAGAGCGCATCTGCTCTTCTGCAAAAAGTGTCAGAGAAGCAGACGCGTTCCTTGGATGCGGCAGAGTATTCCGGGAAAAACTCCATAGTCTTGACATAGCTATAGTGTCCCTACAATCTGGGGTCCTTGTCTTCTGGGAACCCCAACCACCTATCCCCACCTTGCCTCAGTGACCAACTGCCAGTCGTCATCTAGCCCCTTACCTCTGGGGCAAACTGCAGTCTGAAATGGCCACTCATCATTGGCAAGGGTGTGTGGACCTGCTGTCTTTGCCTATCCTGTCCCCCCCACCCCCCGCTCTGCCCCCACTACAGCCCTGGTACTGTCAGGCCTTGCTTCAGGCCCTGCAACCTGGGAGTGAGGTCAAGCCAGAGGTCCTCAGCCCTGCCTGCCTTCCCCTAGCACTGCTCTGTCTTGGGAAGCCTCCAAGCTTCCTTAGCAGCCAAGTCCTTCCTGCTCCCCAGCTAGAGCAAGAGCACATCTGTATCTCTTCCTCCCTTCTGGAGCCCTTATTTATACTCCCCCTCATCTGGGCCAGCCTCAGCTGTGGGGCTTTGCACTCAGTCCTCTCCCAGGGCTGGCTTTTACCCTTAAAGGGTCAGATGCCCCATCACAGCTGGGATATGGTAGGTGTGGGAGAGAAGAGAACCAGCAGTGGGCCAGACTAAGGACCAAATCAATAGTCACTTCTGACATTTTTGGCCTAACTCCAAAGCCTTCAGGTTGTGGGTCAATGCTCAGTTAACACTTTGCAGTAGTTTTGTGTAAGTAAGTAATGTTACACATTTTTGAGCAAGGAAATTAATGAGATGCCTGAATATCAAGGGTGGAATTTCTGGAGGGTGGGGTCGGAGCAGCCACGCGCTCCAGGAGGTGGCTTGCTTTTCATCCCATTCCTCAGACGCTAAGGGAGTGAGGGGAAAGTACTTGCGTTCCGTGCATCTCTCTCACACTAGGCTAGACCAGGGCAGTGCAAGAATTTTGGGACGGGCACAGTAGCTCAGAAACAACCCCAGACGTAAGCCAAATGTCCCAATCCAGAAAGGAGGGACTGGAGCCTGGCTCTGAGGGGCCAGAGGAAAGTAGCACGATGGAGACAGGGACCGGGGGGAACAGACCTACCCCTAATACACAATGGACCTCAGGTTGGGAAAAGCAGCAGAGACTGTGTCCTCTTGAGAGTTCAATTTATAACTGTGTTGATATGTGGTTTGATTATGACATGGTGAGCAGCATGGTGGGATCATTTTGAGACCCCCAAATTTTAAAAGGACTCCAGTCGTGGGCTGTAAGTAACCCTAGTTTTGAGCAATTCGCCCTGAAAAGACACTCTCAGTGGTGCCCAGACCCGACTGGTTTATTACAGTGGCGTAGTCATGCTAGGATCCACAGAAGCTGATCAATTGGGCTTTGGACCAAGACCCCACACTATTCTAAATTTGATTTTGGCATCGAGAGTTTGGTTGACTAAAGAGCAGCTGCAATGAGCCAGCTACAGTATGAGGGTCTTTGTAAAAAAGCCCTGCAAAACTTGTGCTCTGAAAGAGGGAAAAAAGCTTTTGGAAGAAAGCTTGTAATGAGAACTGAGATCTTTGTTACTGGCCAGAGATGCTGCAGAAGAATGAGAGTGCAAGATCCAGTGAGAAGACTGCAACTTAAATATAAAGAAGAGATTGAAGAGTTTCATCAGCTAGCCAAGCCGAGAAGGGCTAAGGCAGACAGAGAACATGCAGAGAGAATGGCAAAAATAGAGACAGGGAATCTTCTCCAGGAGTGGAGGGAAAAAATGAGCTCTCCCAAAACAGATCCCCTGGGTTCATCATAATGTGTGAGTAGGAAAAAGTTTAGGTAGTCCGTAAGGTTTATTGTTTTCATTGTTTGGGGTTTGGAAATTATGTCTGAACTGGTTAATTGTTTGGGTTTTTTTCCCCTCTCCTGTAACCAAGAAGTAATCCCAGGGAGAAACCCTGAACTTTGGTTCAATTCAGGGCTTTTAACACCAATCCATTTAGGATGCTTGCAACGATAGTCTTGTTTTAATAATAAAAGTGTGGGGTTGGGTTTTTTTGTTAACTGGTACTGGCTGATGTTTTGTGTTCTTAAACTTACATGCCTGGCTGCAGACACGTTACCAGACAGAGAGCACAGGTTCATTGTTCTCTGCAAGGGTGTTATTTTTTATTTTTCCCAACTCCGTGGGGAAATGAGGTTGGGTGTTTTACCCTCAGGGAAGAGATTCCAAGTGATTTCTTCCCTGGAAAAGGAAATTTGTACACTTCGTGGTGGTTGTACCAATGGATTTCAGGGGAAACTGAAATCAGGAAAACTTTTTTTGTCTCTGGTTACTGCAGAGACAGGATCTGACAATGTGTTTTTATTTTGCTAGCTGGCCCCCATTACCTACACTTGAAGTGCCAAGTTGGGGAATTCAGCCATGTGTGAGAGGCATGCATGGAATGCAAGTACTTTCCCCTCACTCCCTTAGCATCCGGGGAACAGGATGAAAAGCAAGCTGTGTCCCAGGGCACATGGCTGCTACCCCCACCCCCCACCCTCCCGAAATTCCACCCTTGCTGAATATGTATTGTTTACTTTTCATTTTCACAGTTGGAAGGTGAAGTAAGATAATATGTTCTTGAGATACTCTCAATCACATGCGTTTTAGTCTTTTGTTTTGGCACAAACCATAGAAACCACATCTTTCAGTTTCCATTTCATTGCAAGCTTTCAGTATCTTCTTGTTTTCTTTAGGTGCAGGGTTTACTTTATTCTCTAAATTCATCTCTGCACAAAGTATTTGGTTTTGTTAGACTTCTTGAAAAATAATGTCTTTCTACTCAAATGTTTTATTGCTTTTTATCTGTAAAAATAATGCCTGGGAAGGACACAGTGTGCCATAGGTGTTGATTCCTTCGGTGTTCCAGGGCTGGAAAAATAAAAGGGGTGCCCAACAACCACTGGCAGCCCTGCCTATGAGCTTCTCTCTCCCTGCCTTACTACCCTCTGCTAATCAGGTCCTCCCCCTACACTCCCACCACCTCCTACCAACGCTGATCAGCAGTGAGGTGCTGGGGGCATGGAGGAGCAGGGACAGAAAAAGGCAAGGGAGTGGGGAAAAGGTGGGGATGCGGTAGGAACTTGGGGTAAGGGGTGGAGTGGGGGGCAT
The DNA here is from genome assembly GCA_019425775.1 of Rafetus swinhoei. NCBI lineage: Eukaryota > Metazoa > Chordata > Testudines > Trionychidae > Rafetus > Rafetus swinhoei. The sequence continues at coordinate 227,062,529 of CM033424.1, forward strand.
GACCTGGAGTAGAGTGGGGCTCAAGCACCTGCCTGGGAACTGGGGAAATCAGTGTGTTACCTGACCCTTGGAAAGAAGCCAGAGGGTTAGAGTGGAGAACTGAGGGTCAGGGCCTGAGTTTTTTTTATTCCTGACCCTTTTACTGGTTTTCTGGCAAGTCTCTCAGGGTACGTCTGTACAGCAGGGCTAAACTCAAAATAAGCTATGCAACTTGAGCTACGCTCATTGCACTTATTTTGAAATAGAGCACTCTTCCTCCGACTTCCCTTACTCCTCATACAATGAGGGGTACAGGAGTTGGAGTAAGCAGTCCTCCAGCCGACATTATGTCGAAATAACTGCTTGTGTGTAGACATGGACTATGTTACTTCGGAATAACATCCGTTATTCTGAAGTAACGCTGCTATATAGGCGTACCTCAAAGGCCTAATTTTCAGAAGGGCCGAGAACCTGCAGCTCTCTGATTTCATATAGAATTTTAACACTTTTGAAAATCAAGCCCTTAACACCATCTGCAACATGGTGATAATACTACTTCCAATTTACGGAAGGAAAGTGCTATTGAAATACAGTGCATTTGAATATAACAAAATCTGTTATTGATTATATTTGGGGCTTATTTTAACAGAGTAGGTTTCCGTGGCTTTTAACATGAAGTCTGAATTCCCTTTCTGCTTCCTTGGATTTTGCCTGCATGTTACCACTTTTCCCTGGAGCCATGATTTCTGAGGAGTTGCTTTTTGAATTGTTGTCCTTTATAATTCACTTAATTGCTGAATATTTCAAGGAAAAAGGAAATAAACTTTGTCAGAGGAGAATGATGTTTTTGCTTTGCCCTCTGATGATTGCAGTGACCTTTCCTGAACACAGTGTGCACTGAGCCCAGAGGTGTGTTTGCTGTGTGCTGGGCAACACTATAAGGCATTCTTGAGGCTGAGTTCCTCAGTGTTGTTCAACTGTATGGCTCTTCATCACCCCCAGACTATGGCAATGGCATGCTTAGCTGGCATAGTCATCCTACTTCCTTTTCAGCATTGTGTGTCGCAGTGCGCATGCTTTTCTCATTGTTTGTCCAAGTTGAGTTAATTGCAAATTTCCTTTCAGGAAGTTCTTATAAGCAACACTAAATGCAGTATTTGAAAAACTGAGGGAGACTCACAGCATCAATGAAGTGCTGTTCATTTTGTTAGGAAGAGAGGACCCTCTCTCTCAGGTGTGGGCAGTGTGCCCTGCCATTTGATAACACTGCTATAAAACCATTGAAAAGTATTTGATGCCATCTGCTGGACTTAACAGAATATTACAAGTCAGACCACAAATTCCCTGACATCTTGTGAAAGGAGCGCCATTGGTTGAAATTATCCATATGCCTATTCTAACTTCCTGTATTAGAAGGCCTCTGGTCTGGAGACGTTCTTCACACCAGGAAACTGAATTGAACTTTGGATGTTCTGAATTGGAATCTCTCAGGATAAAAAAGCAACAGTGTACTTGTATCGAAGCAGTGAAATATGTCAGTGATAATGTCCATGTAAACCTTCTGCCAGCAAAAATTGCCAAGATCAAATATGAGAGTTCCTCCTAGAATTCCTCCAAAACTTCCCCCCTGACATACACCAACTCTGTGTATAAAACAAAGAAAAACTTTCCAATTATACTAGTAGTGGTTAAAACAGTTTTCCACAGTCTCTTTGGTAGTAATCCTTTGCCTTTGTTTCCCCACCTGCTTATATGAACAGCTGATGGACATATGTCCCTATGACACCTCACGTCCTCGCTGGTGTACCCCAAAAACCCCATGCTGACGTGCTTTTTTTTATCAGTCCTGGAGTTTGGGAGTGCAGACAGGCAGGTCCATCCCTGACCCCACCAAGGAGAAAGTACTGCCTAGCATCCAGGAAGAAATGCCTTAGTACTACGTCTGCATCATATCTTATGATGGAGTCTTCAGCTAGTGGTGTTATGTAGGTGCCAAATCCAGGCCCTTACCAGAGTTCACTCAGTTCTATCATTGCACTATGGTAGAGGTTCAAGGATGCACAGTCTTAACTACAGTTCCAGCCACAACAGATTTACTTCTCACCAGGTGGGAACTCCTTTCTCAGGTGTGACTAACTGTACTGACCATCTGTGCAATAGTTTTGGTTATGGCAGCTCTCTTCAGAGCATATTAAGTATTGCTTTATACTCTTTTGTCACACAACACGATAGCCAGCGGCGGATATAGGGCAGGGCGAGCGGGGCGGCTGCCCTGGGCCCCGCGCTTCAATAGGCCCCGCGCCAGCCCCGCTCGCCCTGCCGTATATCTGTCATTGCTGCCCTCACCTGCTGGAGCCGCCTCCGCCGCTGCCCTTCGCTGCGAGTCCACAAGCGGCCCATAGCCAGTGGCGCGCGCGGCGGTGGCTCGTTGCCAGGGAGGCGAAGGGCGATGCCTGGCCATGGCGCCCGGGTATCCCGCTGCTCCGCCCTCCTGCCCTGCCCAGAGAGAGGCTGGGGGTGGTGCGGTCTCTCCCCCGAGGGGAGCCCAGACCCCTTTCCCGCCGCGCCCGGGGGCAGAGCAACCCGCCCGCCAGGGAGACCCCATCTCCTCCCGCCAGTCCCCACCTCCTCCCACTCGTGGGCGCAGCGCGACCCAGCTCCACAGACAGCGCCCCCCCCACACACACACACGTCCCTGGGAGCAGGGGGAGTTGCCAGCTGTCCCCGCCCAGCCAGGAGCTGTTCGAGAGGCTGAAATGGTCATTTTGGCCTGTCTGATGAGTCAGACACCCATGCCCGCTGGTCCTCCCTATGGCCCATCTGTGTGCCATCCTCCACGTAGCCACACCCTGCCTGCCCCCCAACCCGAGTAACCACACGCTGCCTGCCCCCAAGTCCCAGCACCCACACCCTGCCTGCCCCCAAATCCCAGCCACCCACACGCTGCCTGCCCCCAAATCCCAGCACCCACACACTGCCTGTCCCCAAATCCCAACACCTAATGCTGCCTGGCCCCCAAGTCCCAACAGCCACATGCTGCCTCCCAACACCCAACGCTGCCTGCCCCCAAGCCTCAACACCCACACACCTCTGCCCCGCCCCCAGTCTCAACACCCACACTCCACCTGGCCCCCGCAAGTCCCAATGCTGCCTGGCTGCGGAACACCCAACGCTGCCTGGCAAGTACCAGCCATGGGTAGCCTAAGAGAATCTACTGTGAGCCAGGAGTGTTTTGTAGGTCTTTCGATTATATCGATTGAAAACGACCTGTGTAAAGAAATGGACTTTACTGACATAATTGAAGAATGTGCTGCCAAAAGAGCTAAACAGCTATAGTAGACTTAAATACAAATTAAAATGTTTAATTATTAATGCAGAATTGTGTTTAAGAATGAATTACAATATAATTAAATAAAATAAAAATTATCCAACTAAATTAAGTTTCTATCAAATTTACCCAATTCACATTTAATATGAAAAATAGCCTTCAGTTTGCGCATATGACGCCTTTTTTCTATTTTGTCTCCAAAGGGGGGCCCCGCAAAATTGTGCTGCCCTGGGCCCCGCAAAACTCTCATCCGCCCCTGATGATAGCCTTTAATTTCCCCCTATAGCCAACACTTTACTTTTGACCAAAACAACCAGATGTTCACATTAGTAGGGCAGATAACCATGTAAAAGAGGTCTGCTCATCCTGTCTCATCTCCAGGTTCACCAATAGATGGTAGCAGAAAGCTCCTTCCCTGAGTGCCATAGGACACTCCCATCTTTGTATATATCTCTGCCAAACCTAAGTTTCCACTTCATGCACCTGATGAAGTGGGCTCAAGCCCACAAAAGTATACACCCAAATAGAATTGTTAGTCTGTAAGGTGCCACAGGACTCCTCATATTTTTTGCTGAGACAGACTAACATGGCTACCCCTCTCAGAGCTGCCAGGTTTACTTCCTACACTACTGTAGCATCAGAAGTTAGTCCCTTCAAAATCTAAATCTAGGAGGTGCAATTTTCAGACAAGCAATCAGACTGAATTGTAAGGATGTCTCAGTGTTGAGCAGTAGCAGGAGGGGTTCCTAGAACTGCTTCAAAGACTCAAAGGATTTAAATGCCCTGGAAAAAGAGCTTCAGAGGGGTAGCCGAGTTAGTCTGTAATTGGAAAAACTTAAAAAACAACTAATAGTCTAGCAGCACCTTAAAGACTAAGAAAACAAGTAGATGGTATCATGAGCTTTTGTGGGTACAAGAAGTGGGTTGTACCCATGAAAGCTCATGATACCATCTACCTGTTTTCTTAGTCTTTAAGGTGCTGCTAGACTATTCATTGTTTACGTTTTTTTCCCTGGAAAAAGAGGTTATGTTTGGTAGTGTTGCATTATGTATAATCCTACAGCTCCAATAGGATGAAATTTTGGAGAGAGTTACAAAGATAAAGGAGCATAAACCAAAAACTTGGAGGAATACGTTTTTAGAGCTAGACCCACAGGAAGATAACTAGTCTATAGACAAAAATCGGTTTCAGCTGAAGGTCTGTTCTTATTCAAACTGAATATGCTTTTTAGAAATGGCAATCATGCTGAGCTTTCAGAATGGATGTGTTACAGATTGCAACAGACTTCCTCTGTTTACACATTGAATGCTGGGCACTGAACCATGATATTTCTAAACTTTAGGTCACATTTTAGCTTTTTAAACTTAGATATTCACATTTCAGATCTCTTACAATTTGGTATAAGCTAATGCTACAAATGTCCCTATGAGCTGCAGTTGGTGATTTCACTCTTTTTACACACTGATAATTGTCATCTTCATGTGCTCTAGAAAGGCAGTGTTTCCATTGCAATCACCATATGGGGCTTTGACTTTTTAACATTTTGCCTGATATATGTATGTTTCTAATTGCGAGAATTATTCATTCCAGCACCCACAGATTCAAAAGGAGTCACAATATATCAAGTATTTGTGCTGTGATGATCAATCGAGTCTACAGCAATGGGTAACAGGAATAAGAATTGCCAAGGTGAGAATGAAGACATTTTCTTCTTCCCCTCCCACCCAACTCCCTCAGAAAACTGGCTGTCATCAAGGCTCACTGCATTGAGTCAGTGTATTGTAAGTGGCTTGATCCTAGCTTCTGTAACTGCCACTGTTTCTTGTTGTGGGATGACACCAAATACACATCATAGTTTCCGCATCATCACCATCATCTCCACTAGCTTGGGGAATTGAAATCACAATTTATCTCTAGTATCTTGCACATCTGCACTTTGTAAGCATGCTGCATTCCTGGCCTTTGGTGTACTTTTTTCATTCTAACATAGATGGGTACTATTTCTGTCATGCAACTTAGACATACATCCACAAAGGAACTTAGCACTGCATGTTGCAATGCCTAAATTTAGATGCCTTGGGGAGAACAAAAGTCGCTGGAACAGCACTACAATCCACAAAGCCGAGTTAGGTGCCTAGATTCCCTCTACAATGAATGGGGAGAGCGAGGCACCTTAGAATGCAATCTTCAAAAGCCAGCATGCTACGTGGGGAGCCACCTCAAATAGCCAATGGGAGATACCAATGAGGGGTGGTGGCCTAGGTGTCTATCTCTGTTAGTGATCCACAACTAGGAACCACTCTCCTGGAATCAGGCACTAAAGCTGCCTAAGTTGTTTCTTGGGAGAATGAGTTAAACTCCTGCCTTCCTCTGTACAAGCAGACGGATGAATAGAAAGAGGTGTTGGTGTGGCTGGGTTATGAGATGGAGAAAGGCTTTGAACAGGTGTCTCCTACCTGTCAAGTGAGTACTCTGAGCTATGGAACAGTCTGATGTGGGTCTCCCTCCCTCCTCTCCTGGTGATGCTGTTCCACTGTGGATACATTCTTAGAGTCAGTGGACCAGTGAGAATGATTGTGCAGCCTCATGCTTAGGGCACTCATGTGGGAGACCCACATTCCAGTTTTCCTGCTCCAGTGATTAGTTATTTATCCAAAATATAACAGTTTCACCAGGAGAGATGGAGGGAACTCCATGCCAGGAGACCCCTCTTGAAATCCTTTCTCCACATTAGGCAGAGAGGAGAAGAATTGGAACTGGGTATCCTAGACAAGTGCACTTACCACTGGACTTCAAGTTATAAGGTGGAGTCACTACTAGTTCCTTCTTCTTGATTTTTAATGAGATTTATTCTGGTAGGCAGCCTCTAAACCAGTGTTTCTTAAACTTTTTAAGACTGAGGAACACCAAGCAATAATTTTTTTTATGAGGAACACCAAAGATTTTTTGCTGAGCAAAAAAAAAAAAAAAAAAAAAAAGGAAGGGGTGCAGGGGGGAGTTATTGAGCAAAAAAAAAAGTCACCTGCCCCTTTAAGGGTGGCCATTTTGAACTCTATTGTTCTCCACGGCACACCTCCGACTGCCTTGTGCCGCGGAATACAGTTTAAAAAACACCGCTCTAAACATACTTATAGGATGGGATACTTCAGCAAGAAAAGCATTCATCTTCCCCTAGTTCATGGATCAGTTTGGAGGTTAGGTGGTAGATAAACATCCAGATGCCTAGAGGGAGCAACAGTGCACATGCCCAGAGACAGAAACTTAAGCAAAAACAGAGCTAGGCAGTTGTATGGATTGCAGTGAAACTTTGTGTTTTGTGGATTGAAGTGAAGCCTAAAACTGGGACTTAGGTACATAAGCCCCTCTGCTCAAATCTACAAAAGGTTCTTGCATTCGCTGTGGCACTAAGTTGAAATAAGTTACCTCACATATATACTGTCAGTTCCTGAATATACAGGCAGTCCCCGGGTTACGTGGATCCGACTTATGTCGGATCCCTACTTACGAACGGGGTGAGGCAACCCCGCACTAGCTGCGCCCCCCACCAGCAGACCACCGCGACGCGCCGTGGTCCCGCCGCCCGCGTCCTCCACGGAGAGAAAAGCCGCTCCGCGTCTCCCTGGTCTGCTGGGGGCGCGGAGCAGCTTTTCTCGCCGCGGAGGACGCGGGCGGCGGGACCACGGCGCGTCTCGGCGGTCTGCTGGTCTCGGCGGTCTGCTGGGCGGTCTGCTCGGCACCCCCCCCAGCAGACCAGGGAGACGCGGAGCAGCTTTTCTCGCCGCGGAGGATGCGGGCGCGGGACCGCCAAGATGCACTGCCTGACAGGCGGTTCAGCCAGCGCTGCCCCGAGCGCCACCCCAGGCGAGTGACTCCCGAGCCCCCTCCCCTGCGCGGCCAGCGAGGGATTCGCGGTGAGGTGACCAGAGTGCTGCGTGGGGTCGCAGCATGCCTGGCCCGCCTCGCTTTTGACTTGCCCTCCTTTCGCTGAGCACAACACACGGTCCCTGCTTTGGTGGGAAACCCTCTCCCTCTGGCCCCTGGCGTGCGGCTCATCAGCCCCGGCTCCCCCTGCTTCTCGCAACGTGATTTCCCCTAGGGCTAGAGTTTCCCCTACAATATGTACCAGTTCCGACTTACATACAAATTCAACTTAAGAACAAACCTACAGTCCCTATCTTGTACGTAACCCGGGGACTTCCTGTACTGTGTTTAAAATTTACTTAAAATATTCCATTAGTGTGTTACAGAATATTATAAAATCACATCTCTAAAAAATCATCACTTCCCAGCTGCCCTTGGGCATGGGGCGCCAGTTCAGTAGTACTGCATAGGGCCCCATAAATCCTAAGGATGGGCCAGGATCTGAGGATCTTTTCAGATACTGAAGTGAAAGTGAAATGTAGTGGTGTTATTCAGCAGGCAATTGTACGTAAGCTATAGTACCCAAGCTTGGTCACAAAACACACTGTGCATCTTTGAGCAAGTCAATGAAACCCTCAGTCCCTCAGTTTCCCAATTGTGTTATATAAATAATTATGCTTCCCTCTAGCCCCCCTTTACAAAGTGCTTTGAAGTATTATTTCAGTATATTTTATTACTAGAAGATTTACCCAGTGTTACTCAGGTCCTTAATTATTTTTGGGTTTTGGACAATAAAATGAACATGTACATGCATCATTTAAATCATTGCTGTGGGTTGGGGCTAGGGATTATAGGTTCAGTATGCAGGGTGCCCCAGGGACAGAGGACAGCCCCAGTCCTCTCTCACTGCAACTGTGTGGGGCCAGGTGAGAAGCACCTCTCCATGGTCACTGCAGCTCCAGTGGCACAGCCAGGGGAGGGGTGCATGTCCTCTGGCTGGGGCAGGTCCAGGTTCATATGCCTCCTGCATTCCACAGTCACCGTGACAAATGCAGCAAACTGTGCACCTTTCTCTTGCTCCCTGACAAAGGAGTGGGGAGTTTTCCACCACCGGGGGTGGGAGGTTCAGGGCAAGGGCAGTCCTGGATAGGAGGGTGCCCAAGCTAGCCTCTTTGACCTGCCTGGTGATTCTATCTCTTGTCTGTGTGATTTTTCTGAGAATCAATCCCATTTTCCTGGCCCAACCAAACCCCTTACGCTGCTTTGTTATAAGAGAAAGCTGTATACTGAATCTGGAGAGCCTAGCTCTTACCATTTCTTAGGAGGAGTTCTTGAACAAACACACAAAATCTCTCAAATGTACAGTAGAGAATCATATAAAGTGCTACAGAGTTATTTAAGCACTTATCTTGCATTGAGTGGATCGTAGGGCAGAATCCCACTGAAATCAATACAGTGCAGGGATCAATAGACAGCACAGGTAGAGGGATTTTCCCAGGCACATCCCAGCAGATTCAAAAGTCATAAGTTATAGAAATAGCTGCTTTTTTAAAACAAATTGGAAAATAGATCAAAAATGCAGCTCACACCAAATGTGTGTTTGAACCTGCAGACAGTTGCACTGAGACTCTGCTCCAGGATTAAAGGTGCACTTTATTTCCACAGTATGGCAAGACACTGTATGATAACTACAAACGTGCAGTACAAAGGGTCGGCTTGGCCTCTCGATGGGCAAACCTTGTGACTGTGGAACCAGCTGTCACTGCAGGATCATCCTTGACAGGTAAGCAAAAAAACTTCAAAAACAGGCTGTAAGGTAAAACTGCTGAGCTAGAATTCATATGCAAATTTGACACCATCAGAATGGGTCTGAATAGGGACTTGGAATGGCTCACTTATTAGCATAAGTAATTTTCCACTTTAGGTATTCTCACCTTCTTATCCACATCCACCCTGATTGAATTAGCTCTGCTGTAGCATTCCCATCTCTATCTCTATTACCTGTTTCTTTTTCTTTCACTTCGTGCAACTGATGAAGTGAGATGCAACTCATGACTGCTTATGCCATAATAAAATTGTTAGTCTTTAAGGTGCCACCGGACTCTTTGTTGTTTTTGCTGAAAAGTTCAGGTTCTGGGGAACAACAAAGGGACTGAGTTCCAAGAACTAACTCTGTGTCCGCTGCTCCATTTGAGAGGCTTGGATGCCTTCCAGAGGGATGGAGGATTGGCTCGGATTTGATTCTATGATGGTGAGCACACTGAAGACAATAGAACAATTACTGACTTCCGTGTTTTTTCACACAAGTGCAGGAATCCATGCTAGCATATGCACCTTTATGGTTTTGACCACTGACAAGAATACAGGCATAAGTTGTAAGTGATCACACAAAACACTGCATGCCTCTCACAGCAGACGACTAGCTTTCTTTTAGTCTACACAGTGAGCCTTAGTATATGTGGGTTGGAGAAGCTCTGATCATTTTAAATTCTGACTTCAGTGGGAGACGTGTACTCAGGGATTTTAAATATTTACATGGATGTGTGTGCAAATTATATACACAGCCAGACTCACACAATGGAACGCAATAAAAAACAAATTACCTTCAGATTATTTTCATACATTATAACATGTTCAAATATAGAATAGAAGCAGAACAATAAACCTGTACTTCCACTGCCTATTAATCTGAAATTATTGCTCATATTGAATGGTCATATACCTTTGAAAGATCATATTAACTGTTATCACTGTAGACTCATCTATTGAGCGTTAGCATTCTAGAACAGGCAGGTTACTGGGACTATACGTACACTGGTAATATCTATCACACTAGTCGAACATAGAATGTGGAAAGCAATCACACACTAGCCCAAACTAAAATACAGAGAATTATATCTCACCAGAACTTGTCCTCCCCTCCCTATTTTATCATATGGAATGTCTAACAATAGCAGCTGCTGGCTGGCATTATAAAATGGGTCTGGGTATTTTTTTCAAACTGCCATACACAATATTGGCTGGAATTAATAGCAGCAATCTGCAGTCCTGCACTAACATGAGAGAGAGTTTTGTTTAATCAGCCTCAATAATAACTGAAGCATTGCTCAGATGGCAGGTGGAGCTTCCTGTTCTCCCATCTCATCTCTAGTATAAATGGTGATTGGAACGTTGGGGGCCAACATTTATTGCAACTGCGAACACCCAAATAGTAGAGTCTGTGTTTCTTTAAGGGTCCTTTGTGCCAAAGTAATCTCATCTCTGTCTTGCTACATTAATCTCCATATGTTGGAGCACACAACGTATAGTTGTGCCAGCACAACATCAGGGTTTTCAAAAGACCAAGGCGGCTGCTTTTCCCTAGATATAACTGTGCAAAGGACCTGTTGCTATTATATTTTGGACAAAGTTTCCATTTAGCTATTCCCTATTTTCTGGATTGTATCACTTTGCCAGAGAGTGATCTGTGGAGAGGGTCAGCATACAGCACTCCATCTTTATCCACCATCGTCCCTTCTAGGTTTAGCAGAACTCGAGATTAAAACATTTTTTACCAGAATGACCCACAAGAGCCCACAAATTGTTCTTCGGTGCCATTCACAGGCCCTGGAGGGAAAACGTCCCCCAGCTAAGCAGCTGCATTATGGATCCCTTCTGGTCCGTCAACCTCTTTGCAGAGTGCTTGCACTCACTGGCTTGTGCTTATTGGCCTACTGCTTGATTGTTTCCGCTATGGAAGTTCCTTGTAGAATTGCTAAAAAATATTATGCCCATAATTAGTATATTACTTTGCATTAAGTAGATTTATTTCAAGGACAACATGAAAAGCAGAGACCACAGGCCAAGTTCTACCCTGACTCGCATCACATGTAGGTCTTGTGAAATCATTGACACAGCAGAGTATGATTGCTTCTCTAGCTGTTAAAGTTGTGAGATCTGTGTATCCTCTAATCATGTCATTTACTGTTAATACTTGGAAAGTTGCACATCATATTCATAGCACCTATTTGCTACATGGACATGTGCAGTGATTTTATTTGCATATGCCAGGACTAAAAACACCTGTGCTCAGACATGTTTTGCAGGATATTCAATACTCATTAAAACCCCTAATCCAAGAAGAACTTGAACACAAGTAATCTCATTGACTAGTCCTGTGGTTAAAGTGACATACATTTAACTGCTTTGCTGGACGAGGCTTTACATTTGTTGTTAGATAAATTATGGCCAGCTAGTTACATGGTTTGTTAGGAAAGAATTCAAAGTTCAATGCTTTCTGATGCAGAAATGACTATCCTGAAATATCATGTAGACACTTCAGAATATTTAGGACCTTCAGTGGGAACACTTCTGAGAATCAGGTCCTTTTTCCCAGTCAGTTTTCTGTGCCTTTCATTGTTAGAGAGACTGCTGTTGAATTTTAATGTACATGTGTCTGCAACAACAGTGTCTATTTCTTTTCCAAACCTATCAAATGGCTATAAACTGGCTGGTAACAAGTTTAGGCTTGAAATTAGTCAAAGGTTTCTAACCATCAGAGGAATGAAGTTCTGGAATAGGCTTCCAAGGAGAGTGGTGGGGGAGCAAAAAACCTAACTGACGTTAAGACTCAGTTTGATAAGTTTATGGAGGGGATAGCACGATGGGACTGTCTACAATGGCAAGTAGTCAGTCTGTGACTGCTAGCAGGAAATATCTCCCAAGAGCCAGGGATGGGACACTAAATAGGAAGAGCTCTGAGATACTACAAAGAATTCTTTCCCAAATGTCTAGCTGGTAAGTCTTGTCCACACTCAGGGTCTGATTGCTATATTTGGGGTCAGGAAGGAAACCCTGGGGGCAGGGCTGTCCTTAGGATTTATGGTGCCCTACGCGAGATTATTAAACTGGTGCCCCTATGACTGACTTGCTCTTCCACCCCTACTCCCTCCCCTTTCCAGAAACCCCAGCAGCCAATCCCTTCCCTCAGACTGTGCTGCAGGCAGTGCATTCAGCTCTCTAGGACCCAGCCCCGCTGTTACATGCTCTACTGCTTCCTGTCATAGGCATGCGCAGCATATTTCATTAGGGTGTGCACCCAAAGAATTTTTTTTAAATGTACTCTTTGACCCCCCCATTAGCCACACTCCTGACCCCTGTTAGCCACGCCTCTGGAGGCAGTACTCTCGGGGCAAGATGGACACATGACCAAAAGTAAAAGGTGTCATGTGACCCGCCCCCAAGGACTTTTCCCACCATCCTCCTGCCAATAGGGATTAGTTTGGCCCCCACCAAACCCTCCTCATGCAACTATCCTGCAATTGCATTAACCCAATGTGTGTGACATTAACTCGGGGAACGGAGAGGCTGGGGGAAGTGTTCCATCTCAGGCTGTGTTTACATTGGTGCGATCTTGTGCAAAAGCGGCTGCTTTTGCACCAAAACTTGCTGCCTGTCTACACTGGCCGCGAGTTCTTGCGCAAGTACACTGATGTTCTAATGTATGAAATCAGTGCTTCTTGAGCAAGATCTCTGATGCTCCCACTCAGGAATAAGCCCTCTTGCACAACTGTTCTTGCGCAAGAGGCCAGTGTAGACAGGCAACATGAATTTCTTGCGCAAGAAAGCCCTATGGTTAAAATGGCCATCAGAGCTTTCTTAAGAAGAGAGCATCTACACTGGCATGGTTGCCCTTGCGCAAAGGCACATGCCAGTGTAGACGCTCTCTTCTGGAAGAGTTTTTGCACAAGAACTCTTCCGCAAAAGAGTTCTTGTGCAAAATCATGCCAGTGTAGACGTAGCCTAAGAGTTTCCTCCCATGAGCAAAATGAATTTTGTGTTGTGCACCAGTACTGAGTTCATGTGGCTTATTTGGATGTGCCACTGTGGCACCCAAGTTATTAAAAAATATCTTATAAACCTCTACCTTTTCCCTCTGCTGCCATGGCTCCTCCCTTTGCTCCATCAGCTCCCCTGGTGCCTGCTGCCCCCAACCCCCACTCTCCTCTGCTGTCCTGACTCCTGCCCTTCTCACTGCCCTCAGCCCTCCTGAGACCTGCCCCCCTCCACCATCATAAGCCCCTTCCTCTTCCACCCGTCCCCCTTGCCTCACCTCGCCTACCTTCTGCCTTCCTGTTTGCAGGTCTGGAGTCTGCTGCGATTGGGCCCCAGAAGTCCCCGCAGCCCGGGCTCCAGACCACGTGCCGGAGCTGGAGCCGGAGCCGAGCCGCTCGGCGCTCACAGCCCCGGCCCATCACAACACGGCCGGCCCTGCCCTAACGAGGCTCTGCTCCCCCGCGCCCCACTCAGCGCGTCTCCTGCGGAGGCGCGGCTTGGCTGTTTTTAAAAATGGCGCCGCAACGCCAAGCTGCGCATGACCCCGCCCCCGGCGCAGCCCCGGCTCCTCCCAATGCTGCCGCCCGGGCTGTCAGCTCCCCTTCTCCAGCCAGGGTCAGCTTGCTGGCCTCCTCGCCGGAGTCCCTCGGCCCGGTGGGGTCTTCTGGTGGGGCCGTAAGTACCAGCAGCACTCTTACTGGCTCCGGTGCAGAGTGCACACGTATGCTCCCCTCTGTCCTGGGCTGGCAGAGTGGTGCCCCAGAAAGCGCGGTGCCCTACGCAACTGCGTACTCCGCGTATACCTAAGGACGGCCCTGCCTGGGGGGATTTCACCTTCCTTGCTGCATGGGTCACTTGCAGGTTTAAATTTGTGTAAATGGTGGATTTTCTGTAACTTGAAGTCTTTAAGTTATAACTTGGGGACTTCAGTAAGTCAGTCAGAGGTTGTCTGTCTACTACAGGAGAGGGTGGATGAGGTTGTATGCCCTGCAGTATGCAGCAGGTCAGACTAGATCAGGGGTCAGCAACCTTTCTGAAGTGGCCTGTCAAGATTTAACCCTCCTTCCCTGGGCCATGCTGCTCTCCCGGGAGGGGCTCACTCTGCCATGTGCCCCACTTGGTCTCTTGCCCTGGGCTTTGCTCTGGCTTTTCCTGTGAGGAGGGGAGGAGCAGCATGCACGTGCTTCCCCAAAAGCCAGATGCGGTGCGGAGTAAAACTTCGGGCCTTTCCCCCACCACAGGAAGCTGGCGCTGGCACCAATCTTGTGGTAGGACACAATGCTGGATCACTAGCATGGGATGGGGTCAGGGTGGCTGAGGGGGAGGGGTCAGGGAAATGGGCGAAGAGCAGGTGGGTGGATGTGTGGATGAACCCAGTGTGTCCAGCTGTGATGGGGGCGGAGTCCATGACAACCTCACCTTCCTGCCAGGAACCCAGATGCCCACGGGCCAATGCAGCTTTGGGGCAGGAGGACCCCCGCATTTTCCTCTTCCCTCAACCACCCCCGCCACCGCCCAGCCCTGAAGCCGCAGCCCGGGCAGCACTCACCCTCACTCATGCCCCAGCACTCACTTGCGCCTCAGAGCAAGCTTCCCTCCTTCCCACAGCTGTCACACCCCAGCCCAGCTCCAGCCTGCCCCAGGCAGCCGGCTCGGGGGCGCCCTACTCTTCCATGTGGCCTAGCTGCCTCTGGAGCAGTCCTGGCCACCGGAGCAGCACAGCTCCACCCCGTGGTCCTGCCGCCACCGAAGCAGCCCCGCTCTGCCCCATGGCCCGGCCACCCCTGAAGCAGCTGCCGGCCATGCATCCCTGCCAGTCAGGCTGCTTGGCTGCTGCGGAGCAGGAACCTGGGCCATGGCAAAGCTGCCTCAGCAGGGACAGCCTCACCACGACCTGGCTCCAGCCGCGGCACACAGGGCAGGAATGGGGCTGTGGTGAGGCTGCCGCAGCAGGGACAGCTTCACAGCAACCTGGCTCCAGCTGCCGCACGCAGGGCAGCCCTACCGGATGGGTCGCATGCCACTCGTAATCGGCTCACATGCCATTTATGGCACACATGCCATACATTGCCGTCTCCTGGGCTAGATGATCGTCATTCCTCCTAGCTTTAGAGTAGGGCTGAGAAACCTAAGGCCCAGGGCTCCCGATCGGGCCCCCAGCTTGCATGGATCCAGCCCCCAAGGCTTAGGGCTTCCCCCAGCACTGGGGAGCCTGCGCTGGCACTCCAGCTCTCCCCACAATCTCCCACAGTGCGGCAACACACACAATCTACAAGCGTGGGCCCCCCCCCCCAGGCTCAGGTGTGTGAGGAGAACGTGGGGAGTGTCTTTCTCCTTCTCAGTCAGGGGCCATGTTAATGGGGATTTGTTTTTTGGGTGCAGGTTTAGGGGGGGGAGAGTTGCACTTCTCACTTGTGTGTGGCCCCTTTCTGGGTTTTTTTCTGTGCGCCAATGGCCCCCCAACCGAACAAGGTTCCCCATCTCTGCTTTAGAGTTCATCACCTTGGATAGATTGAATTTCACAGGAACGCCTATCAATTTGTAACCATGCAAGAGCAAAAGTTTCAGAGGGGTAGCCGAGTTAGTCTGTACAGGATAAACTTAAAAAACAACAAATAGTCTGGTAGCACTTTAAAGTCTAACAAAACATGTAGATGGTATCATGAGCTTTCGTGGGCACAGCCCTCTTCTTCAGATGACCAGTCTGAAAGCTCATGATACTATCTACATATTTTGTTAGTCTCTAAAGTGCTACCATGCAAGAGCAGTGACTCATGATTCTCATGATATAAGCACAGGATATGGAAATTGCAGATCATATCTTACTTAACTGAAAATGTAATCCACAGAGCTCTGAAAAGCCTTTCTTCCATCTTCACTGGGTCTCAGCATAGTAACTACACTATCATAAGACTTCAAATCCAACATCCTTATCCATACAGGATGGTTATACTTTTGTTTCTAAACTTAAACAGGCTCCATTTTAAAAATCCAGCAAAAAATATAGTGTTGTACAGTTAAATTCTCAAACTAAACACTTCTAAAAGCCTTAGCAAAATGTTACACTGTAATTAAGAATGTAACCATTGACAGGTCAGCAAATACCATCTTTCACTCTGCCTACTTGCCTCCATCACTGTTTAACCTGAAGTCCAAAGACAAAACCTCCTTCCCTTGCTCTATGTCATCCTAACTCAGCCCCCTTCCAGCAGTGAAATAGAGAGACCCTCACACCTTCAGATATACAGATAATTCTACTCTGGTAATCTTTGTGTAACACTGGCAGACCTCAGTCCTCTGCAGGAAGAATCAAACCTGGGCCCTCTGGAACTCAGTGGATGAGCCTCTAGAGCAGGCTCAATATTCTCTCTAAGTGGTCTCAGTGTCACTAGACAGGACAGTACACCACACCCAGAAGGTGTGTGGGTTATATTTGCAATGTTGTTGCCTTTAGAACTTAAAGGGTAAAATTTGCAATTAGGATAAAATTGCAATTAAGGGTAAAATTTGTATGGTCATTGATTTAACTATGATTTCACTTGTTTGTTTTTCATACTGAGGCAATCAGAATTGAATAAAAAGTAGAAAACTAGCAATATTTTAACCCTGCATGGTCCTTTTTGATACAGTGAAATCCATGATGGATTAATTGTCTGACAATTGTAGCTCTTTGTACCATGTTGGAAAATGAGGCTTTTGTTAATGTTTACTCTTCTTTGCTTGAGTTCTGGTTAATTCTGCATATTGAATACACCTGTGTTTTTCCTTCCTCTCTGGTACATAACAGGTACTGCTCAAGCAAATGGACAGATTCCCCAGAATATACCCCCTGCCAGGTTGGAGGCCCAGAAACACACTGAGATGACAAAGGTACAAACCAGAGGTTTCTCTTGAGGCACTATAGCTAAATTTTGCCTCATTTTCTGTCCTCTCAAAACACTGGAGCATTAAGAGGTGGTGTATTGGTTTTGCCATTTGGGGAGGTAGATGGCTGACTCCTTCCCGGGTTTCAGCTAACTCTTTCAGAGCCAGGATGGGGAACACAGCCCATTACATTTACTAACCTCTTAGCACTTTAAATTGGTGGAGCTCAAAGTATTTTATGAAGGAAGTCAGTATTGCTATCCCCATTTTAAAAAACCCCGCTTTTTAACTGACCACAGGGGTTGTCAGGCACTCCCTACTAAAAGGGCTGAACATACTGTGTCTGCTCATAGTTTCTACCTGCCTCGGACCGGATTGAAAGACCAAACTCAAGTTTTGACTTCATACCACAGTAGCTCATTGCTGTACAACAGAGCATGGAGCTGATTACCATCCATCTCCCAATTAATACATTTCATTTGTGTTGATCTCTGTACAGCAGGGACTGAGAGGGTACATCTACACTACAGGACAAAGTCAAATTAAGATACACAACTTCAGCTTCAGTTAATTGCACAGCAGAAATCCAAGTACCTTAACTCGGCTTTTGGTGCTGCCTATACTGCAGGAAGTCGAAGGGAGCACACTCGTGAAAGCAGGACTACTGGCATCAACCGGAGTGCCCCTCTCAGTTCAAATTAGCTGTCTTACCTAGATCCACTAATTCGAACCCTGGAAGATCCACAGCGGCAGCTTCGATCTTCCTCTATAGTGTATCCTACCCAGAATGTATACTGGGCTTGGGTGTTCATCCTAGGAAATGTTTACAAAGATTTACAATAATAGATTTAAAAGCACTTTCTGCTTAGCTAGGACATCTATACAGTAAATGTTAACAGCTAGCCCCTGCCACTTTAAAAACAAAAATGGAGAGTACATTTAGAATTTAGCAAAGGGGCTAAATTCTTAGCATGTGACCCAGCAATCCTATTTTGAATGAAAGTTTACCTAATATTCTGCTAAAGCAAACACAGCCCTAATGAATTGCTAACCTACATTGTATTTGCCTTAATGGGTGATGGATACTTTGCCTTTTTCCTGCTAAAAGTGATCAAAGCCATTGTATAAGTGTGACTAGAGCAGGGGTGGGCAATAATTTTTTGCCATGGGCCACTTCAAAAATGTTTTGAAGTGGCCCCGGGCAGCACTGGAAGGGGCAGGGCCAGGATGCTTCCAGACTTCCCCTCCCACAGACCATGATTGGTCTCGGGTTGGGGGAGACCTTTTGCCTCCCCTTCCCACTAAGCACCCATGGCCCTGGCAGTGACAGGAGGAGACTTCCCGTGCTCCCCCACTCCCAGGCCAATCAGGGCTTGGGGGTGGGGGAGCACGCGAAGCCTCCTTCTGCCCTACCAGGCGCATGTGGCACTTCAAAGCACCGCATGTTCCTGGCAGGGCGGAGGAAACTTTGTGCGCTTCCCCTTCCCCTAGGCACTAATTGACCTGGGGCCGGGGGAGTGGCAGGGTCTCCGTGGGCCAGATCAACCTGCTTGGCGGGCCAGATCCAGCCCTCAGAGGACCTTTTGCCTATCCCTCGACTACAGCTTAATGGATTATGGGGGGGGTTTTGCCCCATGTTTGTTATTAGAGAAAATGGAAGAAAGATATGTTGCTCACAAATGCAGAATAATGTACAGGGGCAGACTGTTCTTAGCCCTAGTTTTAATGCAGGAGGGGCAAAATTAGTTTCCCCCTTGTGCACACCCATAGGAATGGAAGTGCACCTTTTGCTCCACAGCCCTCCCACACTTCCCATCAGCTTGCAAAGCTGGCCAATCACACAACAGGCAGCACAATGCAGCATTCCAAGAGGTGTACTCCCTGGACTCTAAGGTGTGTCTACTCTACACCCGCAGTTTAAAATAAGCTACGCAATTTGAACTACACAAATTGCGTCGCTTATTTTCAGTGTATTTCAAAATAGCTTATTTTGAAATTTTGCACTGTCTACACAACACCAAATTTTGAAATAGAGTGCTAGTCTGAAACGTCCCTTATCCTCATGGAATGAGGTTTACTGGGAGGTAGGAATAGCATAATCATTATTTCGAAAGCTATTAGGGCGCACTGTCAAGACGTGGAAAATGGTATTTTGGGATACCAGAAGTATCCCGAACCAGTGCCGCTGTCCAGACTCACTCTAAAAGGGATTGTGACTCCAGAGTTACAGTGCACCCTGGCAGAACTCTCCCATGCATAGGATGGTTTGGGGCAGGCCCTGCACTTTGGAGAGCCCTACAGCACCCATCTCAACCATCCTATGGACCAGTCCCAGGGGCAGCAGAGGTCGCTCCCCACTCACTGTGGCAGCAGGAGCCAGAGTGGCCGGGAAGCCTGCACTGTCCCGTTGTCCTTCCCCAGCCATTGTGCTCGGCTTCACTGCAACTGCAGGAAGCAGAATGTCCAGGACCCAGGGCGCTCCACTTCCCGCAGTGCACACAAGCGAAGCACAACAGTCTGGGAGGTGGTGGCAGGGTGGAGTGGAGCAGGCTGCTATATCACTTCAACGCCCTCTGCTGCAGTGAATGTGGGGGAAGGGGCAACCCTTGCTGCTCCCACATGGGTAATCTCCCAGCTTGCGTTGCTCAGTGGAGAGGCTTTGTCAAGAGGGAGGGGCAGGAAGAGGCTTGAGGGAAGGGGTGGAGCGGGGCTGGGGAGGAGCAGAGGCAGGGCAGGAAGGGGCCTGTGTCAGGGAGATTGTCCTAAGCCCCAAAACTAGGGATGGGCCTGCACCTGGTACCACTCTCCTTGCTGAGAGCTGTTGTGGATAAATGGAGACATGGGTTCCTCATTATTTTAATGTTAGCGAAAAATACAGTAGCAATGACTCAAAGATTAATATAAAATATATAATGTAAGGAAGACAGCAAAAAAAATCCATAGCTATTTTTATGCCATAAAATTATGGCAAATTTGAATGGATGAGTCTGCCACATGCTCTAATACAACTACTTTAATTAATTCTAGCTATTAAAATTGACTTTGTGCTTTAATTTTCATTCAAAATTCAGATGGACTTTTGTCTTAATGTAATGACCATTTTGCCAGAGAGCACTGAATTGAAAGCTTCGCCTAGCATTACAGAACATTTGCAGAACAATAGAAGTTATATTACATTGTCTGTGCACCCTGCAGACAGACAAAGTTTTGCTGATGACTTCTGGGGTCAAGTTCCCATTGTGCAAATTTAGTTTGTTGTTCATTTTAGCTTCTGGGGTGAACACACACTATTAAGATTTTTTTAAAATCCATGATTTTAGGGAAGGGCAGCTGGATGGAACCTCATGGAAGCTCCTTTACAGGCTTTACTAATTGCAGCCACTCTGACCTTGTAACAGCATTGTGTTAGGCAATGCTCAAAAGAAGTGCTATGAATATTCTAAAGGGGTATTTTGCAGTGAGGATGCAGCTTTCAAAACTTCACAGGCAGCCATGGGAAAGGAAACCAAAAATAACCTTGAACTGACCCTTTGGCCCAAAGGACACCAATTCACTTTGTAGTCTTCCCTCTGCCTCCCCTTTGTCTCCCAGCCCCCCTCCTCGTTTTTCTCCTCTGCACTACACACCCCTGGCTCCTCCTGCATCATTATGAAATACATTATTCCTGTTGTTGACTTCGTTCAATCTCCACTGGAATACTGGCATCCAAAGGGAGATATGTATGTCAGGTACCAAGCACATTTGTGCACAAGCATCAAAATGGATAATGGGGACTCTGCATGTGAGGCCACAGTTTAAGGTTTCATTTGAAGGGCCACTACCTGCCCACTGTGATTTCTAGGGCCAGGAGTCCTGGTTAGACCATTTGGGTTCTGTGTTCTGTTGAAACAAGGTGTTTGTTCTGTGACAGTGAGGAATACTGAAATCAGCTTGTGTATTTCCATGCCAATTCAAAGGACATCACTTAGCGATGTGTGTTCAGAAACGTTCTTACTTATGCCACCAGTCACCATGACTCTGTTTTATTTATTAAAGGATAAGAAACCAAATGATGTCAATAGCTGCCATTTAGCGCAACCGACTGGCCAACCGCAGACATACCAGAATAAACGTGCCTCAATAAAGCCTCCACCACCACCACAAAGGCGATCTTCAGCTGTGAGCTCTGTACCTCTTCTACCTGTCCAACCCAAACGTGAAAGCTTAGTTTTCTCATCAGATCCAGACACTTTTCCAGCACCACCACCTGAAATGGCAGATGATTTGCCGCCCCCACCACCTGACTTCGGTGAAGATCCCCCAGATTTTGTGCCCCCCCCACCACCCACCTGTAGCAGTAGCAATGAAGACCTGCTACCACCCCCTCCACCACCTCCTCCTCAGGCTTCTGTCTGCACTAAGCCGCTACCTGTGACAAAGAAACCTGTGCCACTTCCGCCAAAAAGGCAAGAGAACACTGAACGGATGGAAGAATCAAAGTCAATGGGGCTCCCTCCATCTGGAGGTGGAAGTGGACAGCCAGACTTGATGTCTGATCTAATGAAAGCCCTACAGAAGAAAAGGGGAAACACATCTTGAAGTCCATGGGACAGACTGACTTTAAACCACAGCTCACGTTGTTGGGGTGGGGTGGGGAGGGTGATCCTGGAAGGGTTGTGCTTAAACAGGAGCCCCTGGAGGAATTCTGCCTGAATCAGAATTCCTCCTGTGGAGATCAACAGAAGTGAATGCTGGTGGTCATAGCTCCACCACAATTTGATATGGGGTAGTCATAGAATCATAGAATACTAGAACTGGAAGGGACTTTGAGAAGTCATCAAGTCAAGTCCCCTGCCCTTATGGCAGGACCAAGCACCATCTAGATCATCCCTAATAGATGTCTATCCAACCTGCTCTTAAATATCTCCAATGACGGAGATTCCACAACCTCCCTAGGCAACTTATTCCAGTGTTTAACTACCCTGACGGTTAAGAATTTTTTCCTAATGTAAACCTCCTTTGCTGCAATTTCAGCCCATTGCTTCTTGTCCTATCATCAGAGGAAAGGAGAACAATTTCTCCCCCCTTTGTAACACCATTTTAGGTACTTGAAAACTGCTATCATGTCCCCACTCAGTCTTCTCTTTTCTAAACTAAACAAACTCAATTCTTTCAGTCTTCCCTCACAGGCCATGTTTTCTAGATCTTTAATCATTTTTGTTGCTCTTCTCTGGACCTTCTCCAATTTCTCCACATCTTTCCTGAAATGTGGTGCCCAGAAGTAGACATAATACTCCTGCTGTGGACCAATCAGTGCAGAGTAGAGCAGAAGAATGACTTCGTGTGTCTTGCTCACAACACTCCTGTTAATGCATCCCAGAATCATGTTTGCTTTTTTTGCAAGTGTTATACTGTTGATTCATATTCAGCTTGCGAATATGATCCCTTGATCCGTTTTGGCAGTACTCCTTCCTAGACAGTCACTTCCTATTCTGTGGGTGAAACTGATTGTTCCTTCCTAAGTGGAATACTTTGCATTTATCCTTATTAAAGTTCATCCTATTTACCTCAGACCATTTCTCCAGTTTGTCCAGATTATTTTGAATTATGACCCTATCTTCCAAAGCACTTGAAACCCCTCTCAGCTTGATATCATCTGCAGACTTAATAAGCATACTCTCTATGACAATATCTAAATCATTGATGAAAATATTGAACAGAACCGGTCCCTAAACTGACCCCTGCAGAATCCCACTTTTATGTCCTTCCAGCATGACTGTGAACCATTAATAAATACTCTCTGTGATAACTACTCCATTATGGATGACTAGGGATGGTGGCAGCAGTACCAGCCTAGATTAGTGCCTTCATTTGGTGAGTGAAGTACAGCCCTGTGGTGGGATTAGAGCTGGCTGAAAAAGCCTAATTATTTTTCAAAGGAAATGTTTTCATTCTTTTCTATATTGACCATTTTTTGTTTTCAATGTCTGGGTTTTCATCAAAAATACAGAAAATTTCAGCTAAAATATTTTTTCACCTGAAGTTTTCAAAGGTCAAAAACATTTTTCATTTTATAATTTGGAGAAGTTTTTTAATGAAAAGCTTTCCATCAGCTCTTTCTAGGATGCAATGTGAATATAAAACTTTTGGCAGTCCACACCATGCCATCAACAATCCACCCCTGAAATGGTTTAAATTCAAATTTCCCCATATAAAACTAAAATTCTTTCCTTTGGTCAGCAATCACAGTGGTTTTCTATAAACTTCATGTTACCTGTTTAATTTTAGACTAAATCCTTTTTAGATAACAATTTGTCTTTTTTCCTTTGGTTAACAATTGCTGTTTTAAACTATATCTAAAAATATTAATCTCAAAGATTTTCACATATTTTACACCAGTATGTGAATTTGACTCCTACATATCTGTCCTCATTTGGGCTGTGTCTAGACTGGCAAGTTTTTGCGCAAAAGTGGTCGCTTTTGCGCAAAAGCTTGCCAGCTGTCTACACTGGCCGCTTGAATTTGCACAAGAGCACTGACTTTGTAATGTACAAAATCAGTGCTTCTTATAAATACAATGACGCTCCCGTTCGGGCAAAAGCCCTCTTGCGCAAATGTATTTGCGCAAGAGGGCCAGTGTAGACAGCTAAAAAGTGTTTTTTCGCAAAAAGCCCTGATGGCTAAACGGCGATCGGGGCTTTCTTGCGCAAAACGCGTCTAGATTAGCAGGGGCGCTTCCGCAAAAGTGCTTTTGCGCCAAAGCGTCTGTGCCAATCTAGATGCTCTTTTCCGCAAATGCTTTTAACGGAAAAACTTTTCCATTAAAAGCATTTGCGGAAAATCATGCCAGTCTAGATGTAGCCTTGTGCTTTATCATAATTCTCTCTTGATCATTTAAGGTGCATTCATTATTAGTTCCCAATTAAAAATCCCTTCTATTTTATATCTACACAAACAATGTCAAAGATAATGACCATAGAAATTTACTGGCATCTGGTATCTCTCTCAAATTAAAATATTTTAAAGACGTCATCTTTGGTGTCTTGTGGGCTTTCCCCCCCTCTCCTTTTTTAAATGTCTTCCTCTCTTAACCCTCCTCTTCTGAAGCTTATCTTGCAAGGCTCTCTAATGAATATGCTTTTGTATTTTCAGTGCCTGAAAAACAGGAAAACATACTGGATCCAATTCAGTCTACACTATTACACTAGGAAAGAGTTTGGTTCACAGATTTGAAACTAATGAGGGCTATCATGTCATGTATATATATAACTTATCTCTTGTCCATACAGAAAGGGATGTTTGGCTACCTCTACTTCATTGCGCCAGGCTTCCTGCGATCACACACAGTGCTCTCCAGGTTCTTGCTTGAGTGGTTGGCCTAAAACTTGTTTCTTTGCCTGAGTGGTTGGCCACCAACCCCATAAGAAGTCTGCAAGGCCATGTCTACACTAGGAAATTATTTCAAAATTACTAAATTAGACTTAAGAACTCCCAATTTAAGAGATTTGAACTAGCAAGTCCTCACTACAGGGAAGCATCAAAATTAGTCTGAGGCAGGCTCCATTAATATGGATGTGTTACCTTGGACTTAAGAGTCCCAGAAAGCACTGGGGAATAATTAGTTTGAATTACTCTGGGGAGTAAGTCAATTTTGAAATAGCGGCACCAGAGTGTCCACATTGCCATTATTTCAAAATAACTATTTCAGAATTAGCATTTCTCCTGATGAGAAGCAGGAGTACAGATTTCGAATTCCACAGCCTGTTATTTTGAAATAACAGGCTTGGTAATGTGGATGCTCTGCTTATAAATTCAACCTGGGGGGAAGGGGTTATTCTGAAATAAGGCCCCAGGGTAGACAGCCTGCTGTATTATTTTTTCAGCAGAAACACCTTCTCAAGGGGCATTCCCCACTCTTTGCTGACCGCTGCAGTCCCTTGCAATAGTATGTCATTTTATGGAGAGTAATTAGGAAGGGATCAAGAATTATCTTTGAGTCCTCCTTAGGCTTAAAAACTCCCTCAAAAACACTGCAGCTATCTACTACCTGATCATTTTTATACCAAAGGAGTTTTTGGGAAACTATTCAACCTTTTATCAAAATAAAGGATAATACAGCATATCACTGAAATAGTTAATATTGCACAGAGGGCTACATGAGACTTCCAAGGGGATGGACCAAGAGAAGATTCCAGTAATGTTTAGGTGCAAGTTACTGGGTGGAGTTAGAAAGCTGGAATGTGATTGGCTGAACCTGGATGAGCAACCATTATATAAGAGCAACAGAGGACAAGCTGAGGCTGTAGTGGGACTGGGACCTTGGAGGAGAGCAAAAGCTGCAATATACCTGCACAGAAGCAGCCACTTGAGAAGAAGCAGCAACAGAGAAGAAGCAATTACCCAAAAAGTAGTAGCACCAGCAATCACAGAATTTTAAAGTTGCTCAGCACAGTGGTTGCTTCTCCGATCCAGGCAGCACATGGCTGCAGCACCAGCTACCCTGTCTCTGCCACCGGAGAACAGCGCTTTACTCAGCAGCAGCAAATGGTGGTTTCATCATTTATTTATAGAAGTACCATACAAGAAATGAATCAGAGGAATATTAAAGTTCAAATTAATCTTTCTTTCTACCCCTTCATTCATACAATGTATAGGTTTTGTTTGTAAATAAAGTTAGATGCCTGTGATTACATTTAGTAAGTGTTTACAATTAAATGTTTAATTCTGTTGTTATAGAGTATTAAGTGAATGATTATATTGTTATAGTACATGAATTGTTATGTTAGAGTATTCATTCTCCACCTGAAATTGTTATTGTATTGCTGTGTCCATGGGAGGTCAGTGAAGGCCCAGCTGGGGAAGGCAAGCCCCAGCCTTGCCCCTTCCGCCTGAGGCCCCACCCCTGTAGCCAAACCCACTCACCACCGGAGAGGCATAAGGATCTTGCGGAAAATGGGATTTTTGCGCAAAAAACCCCTATCCACACTGCTTGTTTTTGTGCAAAAACGACTTGAATACATTATGCAAATGAAGCACAGCGCTATGCTAATCCGCACTTCATTTGAATAGGCTCTTGCAGCAAAAGCCGCAGTGTAGATGTAGCCCAACAGTGATGAGAAGGTGAGAGTACTTGGGAAATTATGTATTATGTGAAAACCACTCCATGTTTCTATTTAAACCTTTTTTTAGGGTTTCAAATTTGCATATGAATACCTGATCAACAGTTTCATATTGCAGTCTGTTTTTGAAGGTTTTTTTTCTGAATGGCAAGTCAGAAACTGTGTGTCCAGGGAGGGTAAAGTGCTCCCAGCAATGGTTTTGTATGTTGCCATTCTTAATGTCTGCTTTGTGTCCATTTATTCTTCTGAGTACAGCGCTTTGAAGATAAGACCAATACTTTGCATTTTTACTATTATGCAGTTGGTAAAGATGAGTTGGACAACACTGTCTAGCCTACACAGGAGACACTGATTAGATATTTTGGCTCAAACCAAGTCATGTTGATCTCTGAGTGGAATTTTTTTCCCATCCTTGTGCCAAGCCACCAATCTCTTTTCATTCACATATTCAGTAAAAACTACTTCCATGATGCTCACAAATCAGAGCATACTAATAAAACAAAAGTCTGAGTCATTTACTGTATTGTTTTATTCTTTGAATTGTAACTTTATTGCATTGCTTTTCTTCACTGTGCCGCTTCATTCTCCCTTTTGTCACCCTTATCTCCATTCTTTCAGTGTAACCACTCCCTTCTAAAGAAATGTTATTTCTGTTTTTGAAGTTTTTCTGCTTGCCTGTCCTTAATCGGAGGGCTGTTATGAGTGTCCTTTCAAGGATCAGCAAGGCTTCCCTGGCAATTCCTTTAGGGGAGGTCCACATCTTTGGGTCTTTTTTAGACCGCCACAGCATTGATCTTCCATTTAGTATAGACATGGCCTCAGCCTCGAAGGATGGGAAGACTAGCATGTCTATATATTTATCCATTGGATTGTTAAGTAACTCATCTTTGGCAATATTTCCATTTTTTCCAACATTCTTTTGCTAGACTTCCACAGCACAGCTGGAAGTTGAGTATGAAAGGCATCTTGATCCAATTTAAATTTATATACTGAGTTGTCTTCAGGAAGATTGAATGTCTACCCAGCAAACATTCCCTGAGGAATTACACCAGTACTAAATGAATATCAATAATGTTGTCAAATGCTAAAAACTGGCAAGGAAGAGAAGAAGTGAGTCAATCCCACAGACAGATGGGTATAAAAAGAACATCCCTGTTTAGTCTTGGACAATCCATTCCCTACATACATTTGCTCACCATTTGATTTAATTTCCTTAAAAAACTGGAAGTTTAATAAGCAGCAGTGAGGTCATTTGGACAAAACTTAGTAAGGTTGCCATTTTGCAATACTAATCCTGTCCAGCTAAGATCTGGATTGGCCTCCTTCTCCAGAACAGAATATAGCTATATTTGAACACATATTGGGGGCATCAATCAAAATATTCTAGGATTAAAACTATGTCAGGTGCATTTTAAATTTATCCAGAGACAACTAATCAAGACACAGCACAAAGGGAATGGATTTGGGGAGGTTAACATGACAGCCTTAATGGGACTGCATTTTCTGTAGGATGCAAATTAATGCATAAATAGATATGTGGGTCAGAACTAGAAATGCCAGTAAATTACTAGTGAAAGAACCATACAGAGCTCCAGTTCTCCTGACAGACATGGTCAAGATCTCATATAGACTGGAAGGAACCAAGTCTACAGTGAGAGAGAGGAGGGAAAGGGTAGTGTTGCCTAATTCCCCATGCTAGTTTCAAGGCTTGAGTTCTGATCCTCCTTTTCTCTTGCTTCAGCTGCTCTTCATCAGGATGAACAGCTGACTTTAAGATCTTTGGCCCAAGCAGGTGGACGGCGCGAATAGCCAGATTTCTCTGCTGCTGCTTGCTTCTCAAAGGGATGTTGTAATACTTGCTGCAGGAAATGTACCTAGAAACAATTAAAATTGAAAAGCCATTTCACACAAAATTGTTTAATAGCTTCTCTGGGGCAAAATATAGTACGCATTGAATTACTTAGGGAATTACTTCTTTGGATGCTTATTACTTTTACTATTGAAGGGTCGGACTGATCAAATTGTTATGAACACAACACTCATTTCGTTAGCTTCATAAATACAATAAGTTTTACCTCAGAAAAATCATTCATTTCAGCTTTTCGCACAGCTGATTCTGCCATCCAATTCCTAAGTACATATCTAGGATTGATAGCTGAAATCGAAGGAAAATCTGGTTGAATTTGGTTATAAAAATACATATCATATAAAATAAGGCTGGGCAAAATATGGCCCGTGGCCACCAGATCCAACCCGCAGGAGCCTCAACCAGCTTCCAGCCTTTCCCACCCCTGCTCAGTACTCAGAAAAGCCACTGTGGGGCCTTGTGTGTATCTCTGAATGCTGAGAGTCTGGGGGAGCGAGGGGCGGCATCTCACGCTGCTCCATCCCCAGTAGCTCCCATTGGCCTGTTTCTGGCCAATAGCAGCTGCCCGTTTGCAGGACAGGCAGCATGTGAAGTGCCCCTTCCTTCCATCCTCTGGGCTCACAGCGTTCAGTTCAGAGCAGCAAACATGGCCCATGCAGCTGCTCTGAGCATGTACGGGGGCAGGGACGCTGGCTACGGAATCTGTTGGGTAGCTAGCTGGGAGTCATCCAGGTAAGCATCCCCCAGCCAGAGCCTGCCTCTGGCACTCCAGCCCCTCCTTCCCCCAACTCTCTGCCCCCCTCCTGGATCCCTACCCCATGTAACCCAAACCTTCTGCACCCTTGTTCCAGCCCCCTACATCTTCTCAGACTCTACACCGCTTCCTGCCCCAGGTTACAACTCCCCTCCCAGAGCCTGCACTCCGTCTTCTTACACCCCTCCCCCCAGGTCAGAATCTTCTCCTGCACCCATATCCCACCCAGACCCTGCATCCCAATCTGCTATCCCTGATCACAGCCCAAATCCCTGCACCTCTAATCCCAGGTCACTCTCCCATCCCAGATCCTGCATCCCCTCCTGTACCCCAGTTCACTGCCCAAGGTCACAATCCCCTCCTTCACCCAAACTCCCTCCCAGATCCCACACACCAATCCCTTATCCTCAGCTCCCTTCTGCACCCAACCTCCATCCCAAATCCCTACACCTCCTTCATTAATATAATGGAAAAATGTAGCCCCTGACTACTTATCAAATTGTTGGAGTAGCCCCGCATCAAAAATTATTGCCCACCCCAGAATTAAACTATGATGCAAAGCAGATTTCTCAATGCTGATCACTAATTCACTTTTCTATATTCTTTGAGTTACATGTGAGTAGTGATTCTGCATAAAGGGCCCTTTATAGGCTTGTATCTTTGGAGAAAATTTATTTGTTTAGATTTAAAACTATGAAAAAGATGCCTACTCCAAGGCCTAGGTGCCTTTACACCTTCATGAATTGTGAAATACAATGAAATTCCAGCAGTACTGAAATAATCATTCCATCCAGATTCTTTCCATGCCTTTACTATTATAGAATCACACTCTTAGCACTCTCTAAGGCACCAAATTTTGACTTTTTTCCCAGAAAAGTTGAATAAAGAACAAGAAGTCTAAGCTAGTTGGAATTCTAAATATGACACATTAAAATGGGGTGTAAATGGGCTCAGGAATCAACACTCTTTCCTGAATGATTCAAACAATTTGGCGAATGGAAGCATCATAATAATGAAAATAGCTTTTTTTCCAAAAGCTGTTGGAAGCAACCATGATAGCAATATTTCTTGTCTGACAGGTTCCAGGCTGTTTATATCTAATAAGGGGCAGTCCAACAGACTTTGAAAATGGGACTGCTGAATTATTACTTCAGCATCACTCTTCCAAAAGGAACAAATGATAGACTACAAAGTTTATCCTGGATCTTGGGATCAAAGAAAATTCTTATAAGCAAACTAAGACTTTAATTCTCAAATTCCTGGTTTATCTTAATTTTTCTTAATCTTAATTTTTCTCTGTAATTAAAGCATGAGCCTCTGCTTCAGTAAGTTCTCTCTTTCAATTAATGATCAAAATAATGTCTACATTCTTAAATTAAATTTGCTTGTTAAACCTGTTTGAACTCCCAGTATGGAATTTACAAAAAACAGACATACTGTGTCAGACCAAAGATCCATCTAGCCCAGTATTCTGTATCCCAACAGTGGCCAATGCCAGGTGCCCCAGAGAGAGTGAACAGAATAGGTAACCATCAAGTGATCCCTCTCGTCACCCATTCCCAGCTTCTGACAAACAGAGGCTAGGGACGCCATTCCTACCCATCCTGACTAATAGCCATTAATGGACCTAACCACCATGAACTTAAGATCTGGATAGGCCTTAGAACCCTTTTTTGAACTCTGTTAAATCCTGGTCTTCACAACTGCAGATGATGCAAAATTTGCAGATGACACTAAACTGCTCAAGATAGTTAAGACCGAAGCAGACTGAAGAGCTTCAAAAAGATCTCACCAAACTCGGTGACTGGGCAACAAAATGGCAAATTAAATTTACTGTTGATAAATGTAAAGTAATGCTCATTGGAAAAAATCCAAACTATACATACAATGTGATGGGGACTAATACTACTCGAGAAAAACAGATCTTGGAGTCACTGTGGATAGTTCTCTGAAAACATCCGTTCAATGTTCAACAGTGGTCAAAGGAGCAAACAGAATGTTAGGAATCGTTAAAAAAGGGACAGAGAATAAGACAGAGAATATCTTATCGGCTCTATATAAAACCATGGTATGCCCACATCTTGAATACTGCATACAGATGTGGTCGCCTCATCTCAAAAAAGACATATTGGCATTGGAAAAGGTTCAAAAAAGGGCAACAAAAATGATTAGGGGTTTGGAACAGGTCCCATGTGAAGAGAGATTAAAAAGACTGGGACTTTTTAGCTTACAAAAATGGAGATTAAGGGAGGATATGATAGGTTTGTGGAGAAAGTGAATAATAAGCATTATTTACTTGTTCCCATAATATAAGAACTGGGGGGTCACCAAATGAAATGTATAGGTAGCAGGTTTAAAACAAATAAAAGGAAGTTTTTCTTCATGCAGCACACAGTCAACCTGTGGAACTCCTTTCCAGAGGATGTTGTGAAGACCAGGATATTAATAGGGTTCAAAAAAGAACTAGATAAATTCATGGCAGTTAGGTCCATCAATGGCTACTAGCCAGGATGGGTAGGAATGGTGTCCCTAGCCACTGTTTGTTAGAGGCTGGAAATGGATGACAAGAGAGGGATCACATGATTATTACCTGTCCGATTCACTCCCTCTGGGGCATCTGGCTTTGGCCACTGTTGGAAGACAGGATACTGGACTAGATGGACCTTTGGTCTGACCCAATATGGCCGTTCTTATGTTCAACATCTTCTGGCAAGGAGTTCCACAGACTGTGCATTGTATAAAAAATACTTCCTTTTGTTTTAAATCTACTACCTATTAATTTCATTTGGTGACCCCTAGTTCTTGTGTTATGGGAGCAAGTAAATAATTTTTCCTTAACTACTTTCTCCACACTAGTCATGATTTTATAGATCTCTTATCACATCCCCCCTTAGTCTTCTCTTTTCTAAAATGAAAAGTCCCAATTCTATTAATCTCTCCTCACAGAACAGCAGTTTCAAACCCTTAACAATTTTGTTGCCCTTTTCTGAACTTTTTCCAATGACAAGATATCTTTTTTTCAGATGGGGCGACCACAGGTAGTATTCAGTATAAACATAGGAATATTTTCCCAGGATCAATAGCTATCTATTCCTGTATATGAAATCAATCAGCAGTATAAACACGCCATTAGCCTTAGCCTTGGTATATAGCAGAGCTACTCAACACGCATGCGGCCCACAGCCCATTTGTTTGCAGCCCATGGTGCGGTTTGGGTTTACACGGGGCTCAACACGCGGCCTGCCGGTGGGAACCAAAACAAAAAAGCAGTCAATATAATGGTCTTCTGTTGATATGTGTTTTAGTAGTTAAATTCCTGGACTGTCATTGACATTAGAAGTGCTGTCATATGGGTGGAAATTGGGTAAATATTGCATTTTATTAATATCAGCAGAACTGATTTAAATGGGGCCTGTGTGTTGTGTAGTCTTGCCTTAGTCTTTGTATTCATGCCTGTCAGTGTGAAAGAAGCTATTTGCATATATGTTTGCATGTGTATGTAACCACACTTAAGTTGCAGCCCTCAGCATGTGCTGAAAGTATCACTGTGGCCCCCAGGGCTTCCAAAGTTGATTAACCCTGGTATATAGGAGCTATGAATTTAATTACACAATTAAGGCTCATCTGTTCCAGTCATTTGAAAGGGGGAGTGACCCAGTAGTTTTAGCGTGAGTAACACTTGTTTCAAATTCAAGAAAAAAATTATTGAATAATTAAAAAGATTTCTGAAAGGAAAAAAAAAATCTTATAAAATATCTTAATTTTATAAAATATGCTTGGAAATAGTCCTATGGTATATAGTTTGAGGGAGAAGACTTTGGGGAAAGAGGCATACTGGGACAGGGTGTTGGAGAAAGAGCCTAAGCAATAGCAGGAGACAATGGGAAAGAGGGTGCAAAATGGGTATGGCCTTGGGGCAGAGCGGGTGGCAGGGCCATGGTTCAGGTACCAGTGGCCCCTCCAACTCTTAAGGAGCTTCTGGTGCTCACACCCAGCCTTCCCAAATGTAAGAGTTATGCACTGCCTAAGCATATAAATTGTAAAAGATTTAAAAACAATTAAAAAATCATTATAATAAACTGTAATGTATTTTGCAGAAACCCATAGCTACCTCCCTACATACTGTAATAAATATGCCTAGTGCCACAGTGCCTAGACCAGTGACACACAGTGGTTCAGGGGCCAAATTAGTGATCAATATTACCCAAAAGAACCACATTAGTGTGAATTCATCGTTTCATTTACTATAGTACTATTCATATTTAAATAGTTTGATGGAGAAACACATGCTAGCTGAAAACAAACCAAAAGGGGGACAGAGAATTTTTTTGAGGGAGAAGAGGACACTTAGGGACAATATATGAAAATACACAATGTTAAGCTATGGAAGTTCCTGTCAGCATTATGCTAGGAACACAGACTTGGCCAAGAGTGATGTTCTATTACATATGGGAAGGGAAAATTAATTTCAGAATGAGACCATGTCAAATTTTGGTAGAGGAAATTTGTGACCAAGCTGTAACCACTTGAAAATGGGAGTAGTAATACAAGTATTGATAGAACCTGACCTCTTTGGGGGCAGACACCATCTTTTTGGTACAATGCTGAGCACAATGGGGTCCTGATTAGATTATGAGGAGAACCATAATTCCATTTCCCAGAGGATTTCAGAATTTCAAAATTGTTTCAATAATTTCAAAACTAAAATTGTCCCTGATGGCTTTAAGGGGAGTCAGAAACACCAGCTGAGCTCAGAGGCTCAAAGCTTGGGAGCCAACACTCCTGAGGCTTACAGGGTGTGTCTATACTTGATTTAAAAGCCTGTGGCATGGCCATAGCTGGCCTAGATCAGCTGACTCAGGCTTATGGGGCTAACAATTGCTGTGAAAACATGTGGACTCAGGCTGGAGCCCAAGCTCTGGAACCTTCCTACTTTGAGGGCAATTTTTAGCCCCACAGTCTGAATTGGAATCAGCAGACTTGGGCCAGTCATTGCTGTGTAGACATACACATAGGCTACGTCTACACTGCAGACTTCTTGCGCAAGAACTGTTTTGCACAAGAGCTCTTATGCAAAAGATCTTGCGCAAGAGCGCATCCACACTGCCATGTCTTTTGTGCAAGAGATGTGCTTTTGCGCAAGAGCGTCCATGGCAGTGTGGACACTCTCTTGAGCAAAAAAGCTCTGACGGCCATTTTAACCATAGGGGTTTCTTGCACAAGAAACCCCTGTTGCCTGTCCACACTGCCTTCTTGTGCAAGAGGGCTTATTCCTTGTGGGGAGAGGAATAACTCTTGCACAAGAAGCCCTCTGTTCTGACGCCTTGCTGTAAATTTACTTGCGCAAGAACGTGCATGCAGTGTAGATGCTCCACAAGTTTTTGCACAAGAACGGCCGTTCTTGCGCAAGAAGCCTGCAGTGTAGACGTATCCATAAAGTCTTGGCTCCCACTCAGCCCACCTGGAAGGCTGCCATAGAGGTGTCTAAGCAGGCTGATAGGGCTATCAGGCAGGTTCCATAAGAGCCTGGCCTGAGTTCCACTTAGCTTGGCTGAAATTAAACTATCTCTGCAAAACATTTCAACAAATCTGCATTCTCCAATGGAAAAAAAAGTTCTGTTGGAGAATTTCTGATCAGCTGTAGTCCTCATCCACCACAGAGACTTCAAGGCCTTACGGCAACACAAATAATAACCCTAATTATAATAAACTTACTGCAACATTGCTGACTGCTATTTAACATTGATCTTTCAAAATTACATGTAAAATTATAAGAACCATCCCTTAAAATGGATAAAACTTCAGCTAAAACATGGGGATCCAAAATATGAAGGTCAAAATAATGATAGTTAATACCATATCATTAATGGGTATGTGTGCCACACCTAATCTTTTATCAATAAGATTTAAACCACTATCTAATCTATTTTGCATTGGAATCAATTAAAGCTTTTGACAGAAGTACCTGATCAATATCTAACAAAGGATTATGGCTATCTGCTGCAATTGTAATTACACGTGTGAATAAAACTTTCATCCCACAGCTCTCAAATTAGAATGGTAACTAAAGATGAAGCCTACAATCTTTTTGAGGCAAAGTACGATTATGTACAGCATCTGTACCTCAAGACTTCCAGTACTTGAAGGTCCTCTCTATGCAAACTTTTCACAGATTTCACACAGTTTACTGTGGAGCCACAAAATGGCCAGGGAAAATCCTCCCAGAAAAAGGACCTCATGATCTGACTCAGAATATGTAACAGAATAGATGAAAACTCAGCACTAACAGTGGATAATCTCAAAAAACATTTCTCCCACAGATTTCAATCAAGCAAACAATAACATGCTTAAGCAACTCAATGGCTGTCATATTTAGTAATTTTGATGTTCATAACTTTATTAAGTGTTAACATTAAAATAGCCTTTTGTTAGTGAAAGCCAGCAAAAGAACAACTATGCCCACTAGTAACTGAAATAATCAGAGCCTCCTTTAGGGAAGCATACCTACCTCAAGTCTTTCAAAACACAAAGTTTGCCCCATTCATCATTTGACTGTGAAGACCTCTCCAACTACTGTCCTAGCTCTAACTTGGCATTCAACAAAATAATAACCACCAAACTACAATATGTAATATCAGCTAGTATTCTGGATGATCCAATGAGGGCTCAGCCCAGAGCACAACAGAGAGACAGCTCTAGTGGCACTAAAAAGCAACTTTCTTATGATCCATACTATCCCTTTTTCTTTCCAATATTTTCAAGACAACTGGCAAAGGCAGTGAGGTGCCATGGGCTCAGCCGTGCACTATGTATCTTGTTCTCAACTGATGCTATCACCACCACTATTCTGACAACACAATATCTGCAAGACATCAGCTCTTGGGGGAAGAGCAGCTGGCTCAAGTTGAACCAGGGCAAGACCAATGTGATGTTAGAGAAGGGAAATGCTTGGAAACAATATCTTGGCTAGTTTTTCAAACTTCCACTGAAGGCATACTGCTCCCATTTATCGAATTAGTGTGAAGCCTCTGGATTCAATCTGACTTCTAAGCATGGATGAGCAGGTAGCACCAGTATGTAAAACTGCCTTTTACTTCCAGCTTGCAATGAAACATTGTTTTTTCCTCAAGGATAAGGACTTGGTCACAGTGATCCATGTACTTGCTTCCTCCAGGCTGGATTACTATAATTTACTGTACCTGAAGCAGAACTTGGATGCAATGCACAAGCTCCAGCTGATATAGAATAGAGCTGCACAACTCCTTTACAGGGTAGGCCATCACAAACTTGTCAGGCCAAGGACCAAATTCCTTTACTGACTCTCAAACAGCTTCTGATGTCAGTTTAATGTTTTGGCCCTAATCCTAGAAGCAATTAATGTAGCTGGGGACTGAGCTATTAAACACTGAATTCTGACCTAATATAATAACTGCTGAGACAGTGGCACTGCTCTGGAACAATGTAGATCAAAAAGGCCTAGACAAAATGCAGGAGAGTTGAGGATATACAGCTACTGAATAGACATTTAAAGATTAGGAAAATCCAGAGTCTGTCTTTAGAAAATGCTGCAAAACCTTCCTATTTGAAAAGGCCTTTCCACCATATGAAACTCACAACACTGAACCACCCCCCTACTACAACAAAGGCTAAATTAATAAAGTATAAAAAAATCAAACCCACAAATCCTACCCCTAGTACATATTTTACCTTGAAAAGGAATAAATGACAGAGATGCTAAGTCCCTTACACACTTTGCTATTGCTAATGATTCCATATGGATGGTGCTCAGATATATTAACTTCTGGGGGAATACTGCGCACAAGTAGAATTCATGTCCCCCTGCAGATTTTTTCTCTACTGAATATATATTCTGCTGGTGAGGTACTGAAATTGATCTTTTCATATAAAATGGTACTATAGTTATAACAACATTAAATGCAAGTCTAGTGATACAGAGTGATGAGTGTGGCCTAGTTATTATCAGGAGCTGTAAGCTAAGTTTCCTGGTGTCAATTATCAACTCTGTCCATTGATTCATTCTGGAGCTTTGAGCTAGTCATTTAAATTATGTGCCTTGGGTTCCTCCATATAATGTGGATAATTACAATTATAATAACAGCTCATAACAATATTTACTCTACCTCACAAGTGAAGTAGGTTAACTATTAATGTACTTGTAAAATGATTTGAGATCTTTATATGAAAGAGGCTATAGTAGCAGTAGTAGTAAAAGTACTGATGTTTCTGAAAGAAGTACTATTTTCCATAAGAGTTAAGATTACATAGAGATACTGCTCTAATATATATTTACTTGTTGAGTTATATTTTTAGGTGCCTGTTTATCTCCCCAACACATGTCTGTTAGTAAGAGGGTTATTCTAAACCTGGGATGACAGGCACACCAAATCAAGTGATCAGAATCAAAGTAGAGTCCACTATTTGATAGCTGAGATACCGGGATAGATTTTCTCAGGCTGCATCTGCTTCTACTTTCCCTTGCTAGGAGTAAATTCCATCTTGAGGACAGTTCAAGTTCCTTACTGGTGAAGTGATGTGCAATTTAGCAGAAGTGATTTCAGTATATTAGCTCAATCACCATGGTAAACTTTCAGTCCCACCCCCATGATGGCAAGGGCTAAAGACTTCAGATTTTTATATGAAAACTTAAATTCGTCTTGGCTTTCAAGGAATTAAAAACCAGGGGAAGTTTGGATTCCACATTCATGGTCTCAAAAGTCAGCTATAAGCTTTTCTAATTTCTACTTCATTTTATAGAGACTGTTAGGAAAAAGGGATAAAAGCAAATTAAAAAAAAACAAATGGTTTTTGTTTCAACATGTTCAAAGCTTTGTCATATGAACATGGCAACAGGTTTGGTACTGTATTTTAATTCCCACTCAATAGAAAAATGGTGCAGAAAAGTAAATTGCACTTCACAAGTGTTAGATAAGTATTCACAGAGAAGTATATTTGGCTTTAATCAAATAATGAATGCAGAACAATGTGATGGATCTTGACCTTTGAAGGATTAGAAACATCAATTAATAATGTTTGTTCATTAATATCTTTCACCTAGATTAAACTGCCACAGCAACACGATGAGATTAGTTGTACACATTTTCAGTAATTATGAAGAGATACTTTAATTTAATTTAAAGTAACTGAAGCTGTGATAATTTACACAAGAAAAAAGTCGTAAGAGGATGCATGGATCATTTTAATCTAATGAATATAAATTCAGTATAAAAAGATTGAAAATAATAACTGCTGAAGAAATAAAGTTTAATTTTAAGCCATTAATTTATGACTATTTGTTTAATTGAAGTATGTTTGTACAATTCTGTGTATCCTGATGTCAATTATAATGGTGTAAATTGGAAGCAATTCTACTAAATTTTACAGAAATTTACTCCAGATTTACAGCAGTGTAACTGAGATCAAAATTTGACCCTTATTTCTTATTTCATGAAAATATAGTACTACTTAGTGCTTCTAAAAGGAAAGCATTGATAGTCCTGAAGAACCATATTTTGTGCTGCCAGGCACCATTTACAAGTGTGTGACAGTGCTTTTGAGCTGTTGGGGATGTTGTTTGGAAAATGAAACAAATACAATCACCAAGAAATACAACTACCCAGTCTCTCCCCTTAGATAAAAAAAGATGTGCCTTGCATACTGCCCTAACAGTTACAGACTCAGGGTCTGTATAACCTGCAGGACAGTAAATGTATGTATTTCTATTCTCAGTAATCAATTTCAATACTTTCTTCAGACCAATGATATGTAACAACCACAGTAATTATTTAACTGAATTCTCAGTGCATGGACAGCATATTCCCGTGAATAAACTGTTACCTAATGATTTCCAATTGCATGAAAAGTTCTAAATTCTTCAGTTGATTTACCTACCTGTCATTCTTTTTCTTCTTTTACTCTCTGAATCACCCATATTACTATATATGGAAATCAAACAAACAAAAAGGATATTACACTAATTTTGTGCACCTTAACTTCTCTTATTGATACCATATTTCCCTCTTTTCCCTTTCATTATAGTTTCCTATCCTTCTGCAAATAGAAAAACGTCAGTAATTCCATCAACTGAACAGCAAAAACTAAACAAATATAACTGGCACATCTACTTTCCTTTTTATCTCTCTCTTAATATTTTCCCAAGACATCATTCATAAAGTATTCAATCTATACTTGTTTATACACTTGAAGTACACATACTCCCTCCAGGTTTCTCAGAAGATGACACATCCGGTGCACAGTGTCTGAGTGTAATTACTGGATTTAATACATACTAAATACATTTCATTTGACACTGTTGACCTAATTACTTAAACTGCATATGATCAATTATAAATGGTAAACACATATTTGTTGGCTCAAATGCCCTATTACAAATTTCCCTGGGCATTTACCAATATCTCAGATTTATGGCTGTACCTCTGACAAATGAATATGTAAATTAGGCACATAAGTTTGCCATGCATTTGTGGGGTTAACTTACTTTTTAAAATATTTTGCTCTCCTTCCACTGAAATTAATACAAGTTTTGCCATTATTTTCGATGAGAGTAAAATTAACCCCCTAAATGCAATTATACTCTGAAAAGTAGCTGTGTGAAAACAGCATTTTCTTCCCTAGAAGATTTGCTCTTTGTGTACATTTGCTCCCTAAAAATTGTAACTTTAGTTTAGAGAGAATGTGAATTGTCTTTATTTAAAAAAAAAAAGGTGGATTTCTCATATTTTACCAGTCAACCCTGCAAAGTCAATACAACTATGTAAGGGTACATTTATACTGCACAACTATTTCAGAATACTGGAGGTATCCTGAAACAGCTATCCTGTGTTTACACAAGCTGCCCATTATTTTGAAATATTTTTCGAAATAACAGGCATGCTATTTTGCCATCCTGGTAAACCTTGTTGGACGAGGGTAAGGAACGGCTCGAAATAGCGTGTTATTTCGAAATTTGGTGCTGTGTAGATGCGCCAAATTTCAAAATAAGCTATTCCAAAATAGATTCAAAATAAGGTATGCAATTTGCATAGCGCAAATTCTGTATCTTATTTCCAGTTTAGGGTGCTGTGTAGATGCACCCTAAGAGAAAATGGGGCTCTATTTGACTTATGAAACAACAGAATTTTAGGTGGTTTCAACTGGAAAGCAGACACCTATGCAACCCACTGTCTTTCAATTACACACTGAGTCACATCTGTGTGGTCTCTCAAGCCCAAGGCAACAGGGTCGTTTAAGTGTATATGAGAAGAGAACTTGGCCAGAAGAATATATATTAATAGTGAGAAAACACAGCTTGACTTTCAAATCCCAAACTGAGTTTGCTGGGTTGTCAGTTTAAAAAAACACCATAATTGTGAAGTGAATAAATATGTTATCAGGTCACTAAGGGACACTAAATGCTGACCTCCATAACATCGTTTTTAGAGCTTTATGTTTCAGAACAGACCAGATTATACATTTCAGCAATGAAATTATTATGAAAGCTAGTGATATCTTCATGCACAGGCAAAAAATGGCATATAAAAGTGTTGCAAGACAACATATAGGATTGGCTAAACATCATGCCATATCTAAACTAGACCAGGATAAGATTATGTTTACCCAATCTAAATTCTACTAGCAAACATACTCTTGTTATTTTTTATTTGAAACTGTATTTATCTTACCGTTCTAATCTCAAGAGGTATATAGTAACCCAGTCTAAAAAGAACTTGTGTTTAGCAAGGTCCCTCAGAGCCCAGAATTCCTAAATGAAAAGACAGCGTTAATGATAGATACACTGCAGTTTGTTACTTACATGCAACAAAGCGAACAGATTTTTAAAAGATTATAAAGGTTGTAGTTGAAGAGGAAGCAAGTGAGGTATGGGGCCATGTTGGGCCCAGGTTCAAGATAGGGCTGGAAGCACTCATATTTTTTAAGGAGCGTGACCATATTTTGAATACAAACTTAGTTATGTTTGAAAAGAAAGACCTCTTCCAGTAAATATCTACATAAATGAGTAACTTCAAGTATATGAGTATTTCCACTGCACTATATGGGATTACTTACATGGAGAGGTTACTCACCTTGGGCAGTAACGGAAATTCTTTGAGATGTGTGTCCCTATAGATGCTCCACTTCAAGAGTGCTCATGCCCCTAGCACCTGTAATTGGAGGCTTTTGCTAGGCATGCCCATTCAGCCTACACATGTGCCTTAAGCTTCCTCATGCCCCAGTACAAAGCTACACAGGGTAAACTGCCCTTAGCTCCTATGTATCATGAAGTCCCCAGTGAAAATTCCAAAGCAGATGGGAAGGTGGGTGAGTAATGAAGCACCCAATGGGGGGGACATATCTCACAGAACTCCAGTTATTCTTTGAGTAGTGTCTTTATAGGTGCGCCACTGTAGAGGAAATGTAGAAGACGATTGTGAGGTTGAGGAAATTAGGTGGTGTACCACAATCGTTCCTTTTGTGCCTGCATTTTCTTACAGGCCTGGATGATCTAGGCAGCCATTTGTGCTTTTTGCTTCTTATTATTCTTTTGTTATTCTCAAAGAGTTAGCTGTTTGCTCAAGATGGTACAGTGTAGGGATGCACTGTTGACTTTCAACAAGTTCTGGGACAGGTCCCAAGGCCAGCCACCTGGTATGGGATTGCAGGAGGGCTTGGGAAGATCACATAGTTATCTTTGCTGAATGTTTCCCATCTGATAATGCTAATTATTTGGCCTGGAAAAATATGCAATGTATCAACGATCTTGTTAGATTATCAAAACAACAGGGGTGATTACTGTAGATCCAACAGTATATAAGTGCCGGGGATACTCCTAACATTGGAACCTCGGCGTAGACCAAAGCTGCCGAAGGTGCTACGCACTGGCCACTGGGGTCCGTCCGCTGTCCTTCTTCAGGGGGTTCCCGGCAGCAGAAGGGACATAGGCATTGCATTTTATTCTGATATCTGCTTAGGCTTAATAACTTAAGTACTGTACTTTCTTAATAAGCACTGCATTTTATTCTAAGGTTTGCTTAGGCTTAATAAGCATTGTATTGTTCTAGTAAGCACTGCATTTTATTTTGAGGTTTGATTACAATACTTAATAAGTATTATATTTTATTCTAAGATTTGCTTCTTTGTATTTTTACTCTAATATTAAGCTTTGAATTTTATCCTAATATTTGCTTAGTAAAATCTTTAAGCCTTTACCCAATTTGTGTGCCTATTGCCTCCGAATCCCTCAATGGAAGAACCACTGTCCCTTGGCAATACAGCCAGTTCAGGTGATTATCAAAAAGTAACCCAAGCTAGAGAAGGGGACTTTGGTTCCAAGTCCAAGATTGAAGACACCATAGCATTTCCAGTTGCAACATATGATCGATAAGACTAGGCCAGCACATAATGCTTAGGAAAGGTATGTACAGAAGACTAAGTGCCAGCCTTACAAATTTCCATTCTTGAGTAATGCCATGGAAGCAGACAGAGATCTTATGGAATGGGCCAACAGCTTAGAAGGAAGCTGCAGATCTAAATATTTATAGCACAATATGATACAACAGAAATCCACCTGTAGTGTCTGGGGTGGAAATTGCTGAATCTTTGGAGCTACCCACAATAGTCACAAATAGTCTCAGGGTATGTCTACACCAGTGGTCCCCAATTTTACGTTCGCCCGCCAAGTGCTTGGGGCCGGCCCCACTCCGGGCACGTGGCGCATGCGCGGTGCTGGTCCCGGGCGCGCAGCGCATGCGTGGTGCCAGCCCCGGGCGCATGGGTGGCCGTGGCCCCGGCCCCGGGCGCGCAACACATGGGGAACGCCGGCCCCGGGCACACGGCGCATGGGCGGCGCCAGCCCCGGGCGTGCAGCGAATGGGTGTCCCCGCGCCCGGGCGTGCGGCACATGGGGAGCACCGGCCCTGGGTGCGCGGCGCATGGGCGGCCCGGCCCCCAGGCGTGCAGCGACTGGGCGTCCCTGCGCCGAGGCGCGCAGCGCATTGGGAGCACCGGCGCCAGGCGCACGGCACATGGGCGGCGCCGGCCCCGGGCGTGTGGCGACTGGGCGTCCCCGCGCCCGGGCGTGCGGCACATGGGCGTCCCCACGCCCGGGCGTGCGGCACATGGGCGTCCCCACGCCCGGGCGTGCGGCACATGGGGAGCACCGGCCCCGGGTGCACAGTGCATGGGCAGCCCCGCCCCCGGATGCGCGACGCATGGGGTCACCACCCCCGGGCACGCAGCGCATGCACAGCCCTGCCCCCGGGCGCGAGAGCGGCCCGGCCCCCGGGCGCCTGGCAGCTCCAAAAGGTTGGGGACCACTGGTCTACACTAAGGGATAAAGTCAAAATAAGATACGCAACTTCAGCTACGTTAATTGCGTAGCTGAAGTCGAAGTTCCTTAACTCAACTTTTGGCGCTCTCCACACTGCAGGAAATTGAAGGGAGAACTCCCTGAGTACTAAATTAAAATCCCAGAAAAGAGCAAGTTTCTTAACTTGGAGAAAAAGGTTTCCCAGTCTCTTTAGAAATCTTACAGTTGCGAGATGGGTAAAGACTAAGAAGCCTTCAGCTGCTGAATGGAAGGCTGTTATAGTCTCCAAGTGGACCATGACAGAACTGAAAGACAATCCTATCATTTTTAGCTCTAAAATGTGATCAAGAGATAAGAATTAACAGATGGAACACTTCTTTGGCTGAACCTTTCCCATTTACGGCAGTAAGCATATCTGGTGGAATCTTTTCTATTATCCAATAATACTTCTTGTACCTCATCAAAACAAATCAACTGTAGTCCCATGAACCAATAGGACCCAAGTTGTGAGATGAAGTACCTTCAGGTTGGGATGAAGAGTGCAGCCAGCATCCTCAGAAAGATGAGGAATGGATGGGAGGTTGTTCACCTGACAGATGGCTAGGTCAATCAGGAAAGGATACTATACCTGTCTGGGCCACACTGAGACTAGTATGGCTTTGTTGTACTTGATAGTGTTGATCACCTTTAAAATTGGAGTGCTGAGGAAAACACATATGGAAAGCCTTTTGTCATGAAATGAGGACGACATCTCCAAAAAGAGAGAGGACAATCTCACTCTTGAGCAAAAGTGTTTGCATTTCTTGTTGGTCACAGTGGCAAAGAGGTCTATTTTTTAATACCCCAACTTTAAAACATTTGATCAAGAATCTGAGAATCCAACTCCCATTTGTAGTGCCTGATGAGGTCATCTAATAACTGATTCTGTATCTCCAGAAGATATGTTGCTGAAATAAGCATACAACTGGCTTTACTGCTTCAGCACAAAGAGAGGGGGACCTGGCCCCTCCATATCAGTTGACAAAAAA
This sequence comes from Rafetus swinhoei, assembly GCA_019425775.1. Lineage (NCBI taxonomy): Eukaryota > Metazoa > Chordata > Testudines > Trionychidae > Rafetus > Rafetus swinhoei. The sequence continues at coordinate 227,106,446 of CM033424.1, forward strand.
TATACAAGCTATGTTGTCCATGAGACTGTTTATGGACTTGTTCCTAATTAAAGACAGGAAGTGGATATAGGCATTCCTCACAGCCCTCTGTTTGATGAGACTGATGTGTCATCATATCTCTTGGGAAAACCACTTGCCCTGGACTGCGAATGTCTCCAAGCGTATCCCCCCCCAAACTCCTCAGGGCTGCATCTGTCATTACAATGATAGAAGGAGGGGGCTGAATAAATGTAATCTCCATGCAGACCTCGTTTGTGTCCCTCCTCCAATTCAGGGACTCTCATACCTGAAGAGGGACCAACACTAACTTGTCCATGTTGTGTTTGTTTGGTGTATAAACAAACAGTCCTGAGCCACCCCTGGAAATATCAACGGCAGAGCCTGGCACACAGTATCACAAAAGTGCAGGCTGCCATGTGTTGGAGCAATTGAAGTTAACTTATTTTTTATATCTGTGGGTTGATCTGAATCTGAGAGACAAGAATCATTAATGTCACGAATCCACTGAAGGGAAGATTCACTCTAGCTGATATAATGTCCAATAAGGCCCTTATGAACTCTATTCTTTGTACTGAGTTCAACTTGGATTTCCCAATGTTGAACTGCAACCTTAGCTCATAGAACAGAGATTTTATCCTTTTTATGATGTCAAAAACCTCACTCTAAGACTGACCCTTGAGTAACCAGTTGTCCAGGCATAGAAAAAAATGGTAATCCCCAGATGTCAAAGGTAAGCGGACATCACTGACAGCACCTTTAAGAACACTCTTGGGTCAGACAAAAGGCCAAGCTGGAGCAATTGATACTGAAAGTGATCCTGGTCTCCTGAAAAGTGCAGGAATCATTTGTGAAATGGGTGAATTGAAATATGAAAATATGCATCCTGAAGGTTGAGGGCTAAAAACCAATCTACCAGTTGTAATCACTGAATTATAAATGTAAGTCATACCATCCTGAATGTATGAAATTCGACAAAGTTGTTTAGGAATCTTAGATTTAAAACTGATCTCCACCATCTGTTCTTTTTCGGGATCAGAAAGTAGCTGGAATAAAACCCCTTTCTTCTGTGCAGAATAGGAACTGCACCAATTTGGAGAAGTGAGTTAACCTTCTGCTTTAAGAGGTAGTCAGGAGAGGGGCCCTTGAACAGGGAAGGGAAAGACAGGTAAAATGGACAGCATATCCTGATCTTATGACTTCTAGAATCCATATGTTTAATGTGATTCTCTCTCAAGCGTGGAAGGTTGGTAAAATTGTGTATATGTAACTTGATAATAAGATATAGTTCCAGGCCCTTGAGCAGTCCGTCAAAACTGACAGTTAGATGATAATGACGGTTCAGTAGCAGGTGCAGAAGGAGCAGGTGATCTCTTCCCCTGGAACCCTGACTTTTTCATGGGTGTTTGATACAGTCTCAAATTCTAAGACTGAAGTGGGGAGGGATCTTTGTTTAGATCCACTAAATTTTCAATTGTTTGTAGGAGTGCAAATTCCAAAGGATCTCAACGTGATTCTAGAATCCTTAAGAGTACATAGTGAATCATCCATGGACTCAGCAAACAGGTTGAGGCCACTGAAGAGAAGGTCTTCAACTACGATTTGGGCCTCCTTTGGGAATCTAGACAACTGGAGTCAGGAAGCCTACTGCATGACTACTGCCTTAGAGATGGATCAAGTGACATTGTTGGCTGCATCCAAAGAGGCCTGTAGCGAAACTGGTCATGTTGATCAGCCAGCAGATAGCTCAATGAAGGTGGTGAATTTGGCATAATTCGAGTGATTTTATTTAGCCATGAGACCTTGATAGTTCGCGAGCCTAAACTGAAGAGTCACAGATGAGTAGGTCTTCCTGCTGAACAGATCAAGACTTTTTTTGGTTCTTATCATAGAATCATAGAATACTGGAAGGGACCTAGAGAGGTCATCGAGTCCAGTCCCCTGCCCTCATGGCAGGACCAAATACTGTCTAGACTATCCCTGATAGACATTTATCTAACCTACTCTTAAATATCTCCAGAGATGGAGATTCTACAACCTCCCTGGGCAATTTATTCCAGTGTTTGACTACCCTGACAGTTAGGAACTTTTCCTAATGTCCAAACTAAACCTCCCTTGCTGTAGTTTAAGCCCATTGCTTCTTGTTCTATCCTCAGAGGCCAAGATGAACAAGTTTTCTCCCTCCTCCTTATGACACCCTTTTAGATATCTGAAAACTGCTATCATGTCCCCCCTCAATTTTCTCTTTTCTAAACTAAACAAACCCAATTCTTTCAGCCTTCCTTCATAGGTCATGTTCTCTAGACCTTTAATCATTCTTGTTGCTCTTCTCTGGACCCTCTCCAATTTCTCCACATCTTTCTTGAAATGTGGTGCCCAGAACTAGACACAGTACTCCAACTGAGGCCTAACCAGTGCAGAGTAGAGCGGAAGAATGACTTCTCCTGTCTTGCTCACAACATACCTGTAAATGCATCCCAGAATCATGTTTGCTTTTTTTGCAACAGCATCACACTGCTGACTCATATTCAGCTTGTGGTCCACTATAACCCCTAGATCCCTTTCTGCCGTACTCCTTCCTAGACAGTCGCTTCCCATTCTGTATGTGTGAAACTGATTGTTTCTTCCTAAGTGGAGCACTTTGCATTTGTCTTTATTAAACTTCATCCTGTTTACCTCAGACCATTTCTCCAATTTGTCCAGATCATTTTGAATTGGACAAAATGACCCTATCCTCCAGAGCAGTCGCACGCAACCCCTCCCAGCTTGGTATCATTTGCAAACTTAATAAGCATACTTTCTATGCCAATATCTAAATCGTTGATGAAGATATTGAACAGAGCCAGTCCCATATCATATGGCATAGCCTCAGCACAACATTTTCTGCAATGTTCGTTTACTGCCTCCCCCCACTAAAGACTTTGGTTTTGGATGGGTGAACAGAAATTCAGTCTTTAGCTAGGATGAAATATTTCTTATCAACTCATTTGCACATCAGCAGAATCATTGCAGGGAAGTCCCAGATGGATTTGACAGGATCCAACTCAGCCTAACTGGTAGGCAAGGCAACTTGGGTAGAGGGAGTCCATTGGAGAATATCCAGGATGTATGTTGTGATTCCCTAATCTGGAGGAAACCTGCCATGCACTTCATTAACTCTTAAGTGTCAAAAGTCATCAGCCACAGTAAGTGAGGGAAGCATAACAACTTCATCTGGGGAAAGTGACTTCTTTATTTGCCCTGGCTTCCTGCTCCTCAAACATGCCTCAGGTAAGAGAGGAGGAGCAGTTGGAGTACATGAGCTTCTTTCCCTGTATTTCTTGAAAGAGAGATTAGGGGTATGGGAAAACTGTTGATGGATCCCAGTAGGTCACTGAAGAGGACCAAAAGGCATCCAGGGTGGCAACCATTTGTGCTCAAACTAGCTTTGGGTACGATGGGCCAGTCTTGAATGCAACTCTCTTCTCTTGTCATAAGTGCCAGAATGGAAATACTTTGAATGAAGTGTTATGGAACCCTATATCCAAATATTCAAATTGGAGGAAATTTCTCTTTCTTTAAAGGGGGAGGACCAGTAGACTCTCAAGATGTTGGCAAGTCAAGCAGTACTGGGGAAAGGTCCAATCTCAATGACTGTGCTTTGCATGGTACAGATAACCTCCTGGTACCCACTAACAAGGGAGGCTTTGGCCCCTCAAACAAATAGATCTCTTGAGAATCCGAACTCCTGTGATACCAGGTTGATTTGAAGAGTAGGGTGCCATTCCATTGTTAGTATATGCTGTTCTGGCAAGTTCACTCTGGTTGAAATAGACAGTACCGATGAAGATGCCTTGGAGGGTGCTGAGACTGGATACAAGGCATGGTGTCTTCCAAGTAATGAAGCTGCCTTAGCGGCCAACTTAGATGTCAACTTTACCAAAGGAGTTGTAGGTACCACTCTCTGAAAGGTGGAATGCTTTGATGAGGCATGCTTTTCTTCTGCTGAGCATGGTGCCCAAGGCACAGGATCAATACTGAGAGCATCTGGAACCTCAGCCACATCCAAGGAGGAATGCAAAGTCTTCACAGTAGTTTTGCTCTGCAGGGACTGAGGTCTTTTTGAAGTGGACTCTTTCTGTGGAGAATGGCTTCATTTTCTATGGGCCTTCTCAGTGGATCTTCCCCAGGTAGAAGCTGAACATGTCAAAGTTGACAGGGTACTGTGTACATTCAGTGACCAACATCCAGGGTTCTTCTGACTTGGATTTGAGGCCAATTGGAGGGAATGGGCCATCACTGAACATCTCAGTTTTAGCGCCGAATGTTTTTTTGCCCTACCCTTAAAAGTTGAGCAGATGGAACACTTTTGTGGGATATGATATTCCCCCAAGCCAAGACAGGTAACAGAAATGCCAGTCACTGAATGGAATGGCCTCCCTGGTAAGAGATACAGTAGTTGAAGCCCAGAGAGCCTGACTTACCCAACCCCTGGGTAGCACAATCTAACACAGGAAGTTTCCCTACTCCAAAGGGAAAAGGGATCAAGCGAAAGTCCCACTAAATAAAAAGTAAATAAAATAACTAAAGAAAAAACAATAAACCAAAGAAAGGTAACTCAGATGAGACACTTCAAAAGTAATGCACACTATCTTAATGACCTGGATGAGGGGATTGATTGCACCCTCAGCAAGTTTGTGGATGACACTAAGGTAGGGGAAGAGGTAGATACACTGGAGGGCAGGGATAGGCTCCAGAGTGACCTAGACAGATTAGAAGATTGGGCCAAAAGAAATCTGATGAGGTTCAACAAGGACAAGTGCAGAATCCTGCACTTGGGGCAGAAGAATCCCAAGCACTGTTACAGGCTGGGGACCAAATGGCTAGGTAGCAGTTCGGCAGAAACGGTCCTGGGAATTACAATGGATGAGAAGCTGGATATGAGTCAATAGTGTCCCCTTATAGTCAAGAAGGCAAATAGAATATTAGGTTGCATTAGGAGGAGTACTGCCAGGAGATCCAGAGAAGTGATTATTCTCCTTTATTCAGCACTGGTGAGGCCACATCTGGAATATTGCGTCCAGTGCTGCCCTCCCCCCAAGTACAGAAAGGATGTGGATGCATTGGAGAGGGCCCAGTGGAGCCTCTCCAATGATTAGGGGGCTGGAGCACATGACCTATGAGTAGAGGCTGAGGGATTTGGGCTTATTTAGTCTGCAGAAGAGAAGAGTGAGGGGGGATTTGATAGCAGCCTTCAACTTCCTGAAAGGAGGTTCCAAAGAGGATGGAGAGAGGCTGTTCTCAGTATTGACAGATTACAGAACAAGGAGCAATGGTCTCAAGTTATAGTGGGGGAGGTCTAGGTTGGATATTAGGAAAAACTATTTCACTTGGAGGGTGGTGACGTACTGGAATGGGTCACCTAGGGAGGTAGTAGAATCTCCATCCCCAGAGGTTTTTAAGTCCCCTGGATGGGTTGATTTAGTTTGGATTGGTTCTGCTTTGGGCAGGAGGCTGGACTCGATGACCTCCTTAGGTCTCTTCGAGCCCTATGATTCTAATGTTCTGTGTCAGGCCCAGGAGGTTGAGAAGGAAACAGGGAGGTTCACCCAATGCAGCTCTATACAGCCTTGGAACAGGGCCCGAGGAAGTGTAGGTCACATGTGCATGCCAATGACAATGAACACTAAAAATATGATTAAAAGTACAAGGGTCTGGGCTCACCTGAAGTGGACACTGCTCGAAGAAGAAATATAAAGTTACTGCCTTGAATAAACATTTGCAGACGCAGAATCCTTGTCTGTAAAGGCTGTAGAACTTAAACTTTGAAGATACCGTATATATTTTATGAAGAACTGCTTTTAACTATCTCTACACTAAATGTGGGGTTTTTTCCATGAATATTTCTACGGTTTAAAAATATACATTTAAAAGAGCAATAAAATGTCAGGAGATGGCATCATCTTAGCAATCCTTTCGTCTAATGTGGCTCAGAAGACATACATGATATATGCAAGCATTCATGCAAGAGAAGCTGTATGTGTATTTCTGTGACTGTCCACGTGGTGACTGAAAATTTGATTCATGCAGTTTTTACTATGTTCGCTTATTTATTCCATACTCCCCTAAGTGAGCTTAAAGTCCAGTAAAATGTTTGTAAAATATCGTGTATTAATTAATACCTGAGGAATATGGAGCTCTTTCAGCTGGTTTTGAGTAATCTCACTGAGCTGCCGAAATGTCATTGTAAAATCAGCCTTTGTATCTTCCATGAGCTAATGAAATTAAATATATTTCTATCAGTGTTTTTAATATATTAGACTTCAGTTCAAATATCCCCAAAAGAATGACCAATAATGAACTCACTCTTAGAAGAAATGCAATCAAATAGTTATCGTCCTCACTCTTCCCAAGGAGACCCAATTTTGCTCTAAATAGTTCTGTAAAACTGAAAGTAGTAACAGAAATTATGAAATCAAAGACATTGTTCTGAAACCATATTCTATTGTACGTGCTTCTTTAAAATCTGAGTTATGAAAGTACCTACTGGGTATAATAATGCTCAGAGTATCCCTCCAGAATCTGGGAAGCACTATAAAAATAAGGAAATGTCAAATCCTACACACCAACAGTAACACCAAACACACATTCAGCTTCACACTCAAGTGTGAAACTTTCCTCTGTCTTATATCTATTTATGAAAAACTTCACTCCTGCCCCTATTTTGATATTTTTCCTATGTGTTTAAAAACAGTCTTGTTTGTCCCATAACATATCCAGAAAAATCTTTCCATTTAGAAATAAAACTTTCTAAAAAGATATCCCCCTTTTCTCCTACACATATGGCTATTATAATACATCTCTCTGCTTCCTTTTAAGTGTGAAGATTTTTTTAAGGATAACTTACAGCTGCCTTTGTCTGGGACCCAATAAAGGTTGTAGAGATTGTAACAGCTTGTTCAGATTAAACATCCCAACTTTTGCTTGGTTTCCTATTTTATATCTCCTTTCATCATCAGAGGTGTTTGGAACAAAATCTGTTTGAAACAAAACATTGTATTTCTACAACAGATTAATCAGAATAAATAACCAAAATGAAAATATTAAACTAGGCTACTTTTTCATATTTACATAGCAAATTCGTAGAAGATCTGCAGGCACTAAATATTAAATTGGAGTACTCCAAACACAAGAATATTTATTTATACTGGATTAGCCCAAGATCTAACATTTGCCAAAATAAGGACTACATTCTCAGAGCACAAGTACCCAAATGATTGCAAGTGTTGTTTTCCTACTTCAAGATGCAGAATCAATTCAGATGTTTAAACTGCCAATTTTTTTTACACTCTGAACAATGTTTCAACACAAATAATGCTACTATTAAATATCATATGGCTAGATGCCTAGAGATTCTGGACTTCCAAGCAGTATTTTTTTATGATGTAATCTAAGTAAATAAGATGCATATATTTTAAGTAATCTAGTGACACTAATTTTCTGAACATAACATTTATTTCACAATATATATTATTATATATATGCTTCTGAAATATTTAGAGTTATAATATTCCAGTACAAGAAAATCCTCTTTAAAGAGTGGCAAACAGGTAGATAGTGCAGACAGGACCAAAGGGATAAAACCACAGAATCAACCTTAGAAAGGATGCAGCATATACCATCCAGAACAGGGCCAGTTTTGCTGATCAGTGCCTATCGGGGGGCAGAGCTGTCATCCTGGATGCTCCTTTTCAAACTCTGAAGAAACTACTATCACAAGCAATACTAATGGGGATCAGTCCCAGGACTCAGAAGGAAACAAGAACTGGGACTATGAACAACATCTCAGCAGGTGTGTCAAACAGGAATTCTACTTTCATCTAATGATTGTTATCAGATAGGGGGCCAAAACACTATGGATGCAAACCCACTCTTCTCTCCAGCCCACCTTCACAACTGTGATTTTTCAGGAGCCAAGACACATATTCAAATCTGAATCCCCAGATCTACATCCACGCCTCTGGTTTCGCTTTGAGGAAAAAATTAAAGCTAGAAAGGGCCTCTTTTTACGGTTTGCCTAAGGTGTACAAGATCAGATTTCAAGAGATGTTCATCATTTGAGGCTGAAGTTTTATGAAAACAGTGTGATTTCATCACCATTGATTCTGACATCCAGCTAGGATGTGACTTCTAAACTTCAGGTAACATAGATCTGAACACCATTTTCTGGATATACATCTAATAATTATAGATGGAAAAAGTAATGTAAATCATGCTTTCAATAATGAAAGATTTACAGTAGAGTGTCATAAGTGGGCAGGTTTGATCCCCCCATATTAATAGTTGTAGCTGTAGAGCCAAATTAATAAAATATGACATGTAGGAATTAGGGATGTGAATGGGTAACCAGTTAACTGCAAGGGTTGGGCGAGGAAGTGTGTGGATGGGAGCAGCAGCCCCGTAGGGGGAGGGATCCTACTTACTCGGTTAACTGGTTAAATTCAAAGTTTAACCAGTTAATTGATTAACTGGGATTTTACATCCCTAATAGGAATTAATATATGTATTTTACTTTTGGATACTTGTAGCTGTATTTGAGTTTTACAGATTTTTGGGGGATCTCGGCTATAGCATCTGTGAATCTGATGAAAGTCAATATGAAGGAGTCTCCGTGGAAATAGGTTTAGCAGTAATAGACATTATTTGCAAGTTTTTTTAATATACCATTTAAAATGCAACTTGTGTAATACACAATAAAACTGGTCTCGGACTCAGAAAGCATCTAGATGCACAAAACATATTTTCTGACCAATGTACATGCATCACACATATGCAGGATCCATGTGCTAATAATGTTTGGGACTTTCTGAGCAAACAAAAATTATGTAACTTAACACAATAAGAAGGAATTTAATTTCCTACAAAAAAGCATATACATGTGCTATACTCACTTGGATCATAGGATTCCATAAAACCAAATGGACCATAATCTATAGTTATGGATAACAAACTGAAGTTATCTGTATTGCACACACCTAGAATTAATCAACAACAAAAATAAAATTGTCAAAACAATTTTTTTTTGTCTATACACTGCTGATTTATCAACAGCAGAAAATTTCCTGAAAGGCCTAGATTACAGTGGATCCAAATTGCAATATCTGAAGTTGGGCCTAGCAGATGACAGTATCAGTGTTTATTTAAAAATTTTAAAAAAGTTTAAAATGGGGCAAAAAAACCAAAACACTTTGAGTTTATTGTGGGTAAAGAGATTTTTGACAGACAATAATATTTTACAATTACTACACCAATAATTTAACTTAGCTATCATAGCTTACCATGAGCAAAGCCCACAGACATCCACAATGCAATCAAATTTGCTGTCTCCGCTACCACTTTAGAGAAAAAGTCCTGAAATCAAACACATTTTTCACTTCAAACCCTTTCAATAAAAAATACAAATAAACAGTTTGTTATTGAATATATAATGTAATTAAAATAACAGTTGGTACACTATATTCTGTTTTCTTTTTGATATTTGGGCATGTTTTTTCATGCCTATAAGAAATTTTACATGGCACTCTCAATGAGTTTGTGGCCTGATCTTATCCAAGAACACCCAGCGGTGTGTGACAATACACACATTCAGCTGCAATATTGATAATGCTAAAACAAAAGTGTTACAGTAATGATCAAAATATATTGCATTTGTTATGGATAGAGCATGATCCTGCACTCTATTACTAGTCTACGGTTAGTATATGAAAGGCACAAGGGGAACCAATGTTAATGGAAAATTAGCTTAACATAAAAATGTTCGTGTAAAGGAAAAGGGCTGGGAAAGACAATCTTCACTCTTGATGTTGAAGGGAGAACTGTGAAAACATTACAGAATATTTGCAAACATCTGTTTGAATAAAAACAGCAAGCTCATTTCAGTGACATTTACTTTTTATGACTTAAGACAAATGATAGTTTTGTTCACAATATTCATGCAAAGTGAATATATACTCTTTTATACTCACTAGATATCTATTTGAATCATTCATGTTGATTGATGGAAAATGTTCTTGTATGATAAAATCTAACAGTGTCCTGAAAAAGAATCAAGAGTTCTTTAAGCAAAACCAGTATTTAGCACACCCAGACCCTTATGAAAATTAATCCTTATTAGGCTTAATTAATGGAACTACTTGTGTGTGAATTTAAACTTGTATGTATGTTTTTGCAAGGTCAAGCCCAATGAGTTAAATGCAGCCCTTAGTACAAATATCTTGCATTTGAATGTTTATTAAATAGTACTCCTTTCCTTATAAGTAAATAGTAAAATCAGGTGACTCAATCCAATAAGTGATCTTCCTAAAATACTACTGTACATACATTTTTGAATAGATTTTACTGATTAGAATTAATGTAATTACTATGAAGATTTCATACTAACCTTTGCAACTCCAGTTCCCTAGAATGAGCTAAAATTTCCAAGGAACCTATACGAAACCATGATTTGGCAACACGCAAGACTACTGCACCTTAAACACAAACATGGATGTTAACTTGCTGATACTCTATTTAAATTTAAAACAAGTAATACAGCAACACATAATTATATATATATGCAGACATGCACACGCACACACACACGTGCGCACATATACGTATGCACACATACATAAAACATACACATTTTATATAAACAAATAAAACATAAAAATCAAATAGGAGTGTGAGTACATCATTAAATACAAATATTTTACCCCTAAATGTTTAAGTTGTTTGAAAATGACACACACATAAAACCTTTAAAAAAAGAAATAGGAGCTTATATGGAAAACTGTGCATTTAATTCCAAGAAGAAAAAGGGGCAAATGATTATGAAACAAAGAGGAAAACACAAAAGAGACTAAAGAAATGAATCAGAGGTTGAGAAGGGCCTACATTTCAAAAAAGATTTAGTGATTTCGGGTTTCTATTCACTAGGGATGTAAAATCCCCTGTAATAGGATAACTGGTGAAACATTAAGTTTAACCCGTCAACTGATTAAACAGGGACAGGCAGTGGGACTGGAGCATCTCCCCTCCCGTTTACCGTAGGCAGGGGATGCTCCAGCCTGGCTTCTTCTGACCCCACAGTGAGACGCCAGCTCCCAGCCTGCATGGGTTGGGAGTCGCAGCCAGGTGCCATTTCCGACCCCACGCAAGGCTCCTGACTATCAGCCTACAAGTCACCACGCTCCGTGGGCCGCTCCCAGGTAACAGTTAACTGTTACCTGGTAAGCATCACCTGTTAAGGGTGATGCTTACTGGTTAACCAGTTACCTGTTCACACAGGAGCGGCCTGAGGCCGGCTGCGGCAGCTGGCTTCCCAGGCAGGCGGTGCAATTGGCGCCCCCGCCTGCACGGCCGTCAATGGCCGTGACGTCATCATTGGGCACCCGGGCCAGCAGCGCTCTAGGCAACTGCCTAGTTCGCCTAGGCTCACAGGCCGTCCCTGCGTTCACATCCCTACTAGTCACTTGTGAAAATGTAGGCCTAGAAGCATACGGATCAAATGTTCAAGAAAACTCATCCTGTCAGAAACAGCATCACTTGTCATGCAATGCTAATTCAAATAGAGGAATGTATCAGGATTGTTATGGAGGGCCATAGTCACCTAACTTAAAGCTGAGAAATAAGACATACATACTAAAAGAATAAAGGGGGGGGAGAGAAAAGTCTTCTTTGGGAATTGCATTAATATACTGCAAGTTGTATATTAACTCTTTGAAACCTTTTCCAAGGGAAGATACTGAGGCAACATCCTTGCTTCCCCTTCTATTCCTACCCTTCCCCACAACCTTTCCTCCAACACATGCACTTTTATTTGCCATAAAAATCATAAGCAATTTTAGCTTCTCTTTTTAACATTACTTCTGCATTCTCCCTAACTCAGAGAGAAAGTATTTTGTAGCAATAATTAAGGTTAGGGTTACCACATTTCAGGTTCCCAAAAAGAGGACAACATTGAAGGGGAGCTCCATCAAAATTCCCCCTTCACCTCATCTGTTGCAGCTGTTACAATCAAATTTGGAAAGAGAAAACACACACACAGATCAGGTGTACTTCACCAACAGCAGTCCTGAGTACAAGAATTTTAAATTAAGAAATATTTGAGGGCTGATTTCCTCAGGAGGAAGGATAGATCTAAATAAGAACTCTCTAGAAATGAGATGATACAGTGCATATTTTTGTTCTAAACATAATGTATACTTGGAAAGTGCACTATGTAAAAAAATTATTGGAGAAAATTTTAAATGCATTGATTACCTCTTTCTTTTTTAACATTTCCATTGTAAAACTGATCTCTCCACATATCATCATCACTTACAACTAAGCTGTAAGAAAAAAGAGAAAGCCATGAAAAATGTCTCAGCAAAAATATTTTATACCCAACTCCAAGCCACTTTTGCAATCATATTTTATTTTAAAGAAGAAAGAAAAGATGAATAATTGGTGTGCTGGTATGATTAAGACTTTATACATTATATAAGCTGGTGACAAGATGAGGCTACTGCTTATTGCAAAATGTGTTTGTTTTACCTTTACCTTGTCTTCCAACCACACAAACCATCCTTTGTTTCTTTCATCTTGGCCATCTCGTCATAATCTTAAATTTTGAGCTCTGGTGAGAGGATTATGGGTTTTTTTTTTTAATTTGTGCTATACAGCACCTCCCATGTCTGGGATTCTGATTATTAACTGATAGATAACATTGTAAGATAATTAACAATAGTCTCAGACTCCCAGCTGGTTGAAGGAAAATTTAAAAAACCCCAAAACACTAACTTCATAATGTAGGTTTCTATCTTGATGTGAACTAGTTCTACCATATTAGTAGTCTCATGGAGAGACTTACTACTATTTGCAGTGATCCTGCTTACTGAAAAGGATCCTAACACAGATATCAAAGGGCCATAATGTGTTTTGTGAGGAAAAGGGAAAGGGTTGTAGTTTTTCATTGACAGATGCACTTTAACTTTCCGAATATAATTTTTTTTATCAATTTGCATGAAATTTGGATGCTACTATAAAGAAACTGAGTACCTCTCAAACCCTATGTCTAAACTACAGAGTTTTTGTGCAAAAATGGCAGCTAACTCTTCTCCATAGCAAGAATGCTGTCTAAGCCGAATAGGGTAGACTCTGACACCACTCTCCAGACCCAGCTGGAGCACAGGGTGTAGAAGGGCAAGTCTCAGCTCCCACCCGGGTGCAGAGCCAAGATAGGGGGTGGGCTGGATCTGAAGTGGGAGGGCCACAGCCCACCTAGCCCAATCCATGGATATGCCCCTGCCTAAAACATGTATTTTTCATTTACATCATCATGCAGAACTAAAGCATACAATTCACTTACACTCCAAAATGTATTATTTCATATGATTAACAAAACAGAAGAGAAATTTCAGCATTATTTGGCAGTCCCATCTGTGACAGTACAGAGATCAGCAAAGAACCAATCCATACCAACCTTGCAGGGATAGCTTTTCCCCACAAGTTCAAGGAGTGGACCTCTCCAAAGTAGGAGAGTGGAAACTCCAAACAGAAGAGCCTTCAAATACGTCATTCTGGAGTTATGAAGATAGTGTTTTTCAGTCTGAATAATGTCATTAATTAATTAGATGCACTTAAGAATTAGTAGTTTAAAGCCCAAAATAACAAGTCAATATATAAATAAAGCCAGAAGAAGCAAATCCAATAAAGAAAGTGAAACTAAAACAAAAATGTGTATGGGATGGTGTGTATTGGCCCTTTAAGGTTCAGAGAACTAACAAATTATTCCTCTACCTAGAGCAGAAAAGTATCTGAGAATAGCCCGTTAAGAAGCTGAGTTTTCTTGGTAAGTAACTCTCATTACTCTAAAGACTAACAAAATATGTAAATGGTATCATCTGAAGAAGTGGGCTGTGCCCACGAAAGCTCATGATACCATCTACATATTTTGTTAGTCTTCAAAGTGCTACCAGACTATTTGTTGTTTTTTAAATTTTTCCTGTTACAGACTAACTCAGCTACTCCTCTGAAGTTCTCATTGCTCTAACAATTAACCCAGTAGGAGGTATGGTATCTGCTACCTTTCTCTGTGAATGAGGCCTTGGAGATTATAGAGTCTGACCAATGAGCCCACAGGAAGAACTCTTGTCACAGTGACTAGAAGCAAGGAGATTTACCTGTATTTTTTGGACTTTTTTCTGTTTTTTGTGGGGTTTTTTTGTATTTCTGCTTGCTAACAACTGAAAAAGGGATACCTGTCCAGGGTCCATAAATAACTAGTTGTTCTGTGGAATGTTTTATTAAAAGCCTATTAAATTCTAGGACCCTAAGAGGAGGAAAGTTTATTTGCATTTAGAAAATCCATATGTAATGTCCACTCATACACCAGGAAACTTCATTCCATTATGTGATATGAAGGAGCTAGATCACTCGTTCTCATCACTAGATTGTTAACAGACATCTTCAGAAATAATCTGCACATTCTCTACTAACTGTAAAGAGCCAACAGTAGGATTGTTCCGCATGCAGAAGTATGAAAATATGGGAACTGAAAACTGGTAAGTCTGAAGTTTCAGTGAATGGTTAAACTGCTCTTTCTTCAGTTAGAGATAAAAAACCAAAGGACAGATGTCTTTCAAGAAAAAAAAAGTCTGGCCACAAAATAGAGAAATCCCACCTCATTGCTGTCAAAAAAGACTGAATCCTCAAAATTAGTTCTGCAAATTAAATTAGCCAATGTTCCCAATTAGCCTAAGCTTTTGTTCATCTTATAAAATATCAGAGACTGGTTAGAGATTTGCCTATTTATTTAGACTTCATCAAATGAACATTAAAAAAAAATCTAACCTAGGTATCAGATAATTAAAAATACATCTATCTACCCAAGAGAAAAACAGCAATAGCAAACCATCAACTTTTCATTAAAAAAAAAAGTCCACCAAACTCAAATCTCCCCATTTTTGCTAGTGAAAAACCTTATCTTCTGCAGATAAAAATCCAGAGTCCATCATATACTTTACAAGACTCAACCTTCCTTCTAGCCACATTAATGGATTTTGATGCGTACCCTAAAGGCCAAACAAGGTGGATTATTTCAGATAAGGGTTGGGATAGCCATTTTCAAAGTCAAGGGACTCTCACAGTGAGCTCCCTTCCAGGAATTCTCTGCTGATCTTTTATGTATGGCAACTCAGTGGATTTTACATAGACATTGATTATATTAGCCTTTTTTTTTTTTCAGAAAATTTTTCCCGCTATAGTGCCGTTCTATTAGTGGTACCAACAGTGAAAGCACTAGCAAAGATGGCAGCTGCCATAGTTTTAACCATTGTATAGGGTAAAACTATGTACTCAAAGTAAGCTTGAAATCTCAATAGATAAATTAACAACATGGGAGATTTTTTCTGAACAAAGGCTGATTTGGACATAGCCATGTTGGATGAGTACATTAGTCAGGGAATGTGTGATGGCAACAGTTAGATTTTAGCAGAAACAAAATGAGAAAACCTCAATAATTCAAGAAAAATGGGCAAAAATCTCAACAATATGGAATGAATAGCAATAGGGAAGTGAGCAAGCACATGGTCACTCAAAACTGTGTACCTCAGAGCAGTGAAGTTTTTACTATCTTCAACAGAAACAAGGCTGCAGAGATTTTTATTAGTTCTTTTGGATCACTTGAATGCTAACAGATTTGCTGCAAATTTCCTACATAGAAATATGACTCCCTTTATTACTGACAGTGCATCCATCACTTGAGGGAGAGGGAAATACTAGCAACTGGTAATTTGCTTACAAAAAGGTGGTATCTGCCCTGGTGGGATGTCCAACACAAGGATCAGCTGGTTGAGGAGCCATGCAAAAGTGCCTACGCTCCTCACTGGGAACATGCTGCGGGTCTGCATTTTAAATGTAGTAGGAGCAGGGCTGCCTGCCCGCCCAGATCTTACTACAGTTAAACTGCTGAGCGGCATTGTGGGTAGCTCCCACACCCAGCACAAGCCGGGACTGAGCACCTTCCCCTATTGACTAATTATGTAGTCAATAAAAATTCTATCGACTACATCAGTGTTTCTCAACTTTTTTTAAGTGCCCCCTTAAAAAAAAAAAAAGTACCCCCAGTACCTACAGTTTTCAGACACCATTTTTTTCTACCATTGCAACACATTTGTTTAAACAACTTAATCGTAGCCAGGCAGGCAATGAAATTTTTGGGTGTAAAAAGTACAAAAATAATAAAACGCTGTAAAACTTAAAACAAAAATTCAGTTTTCTCCAATTTTCAGTTGTGTTGATGTACCCCCCCCAGACTTCTCTCAAGTACCCCTAAAGGTACTCGTACCACTGGTTGAGAAACACTGGTCTACGTGATTAGTTAAATACCCGCTTCTTAACATCC
Organism: Rafetus swinhoei; assembly: GCA_019425775.1. Classification (NCBI taxonomy): domain Eukaryota; kingdom Metazoa; phylum Chordata; order Testudines; family Trionychidae; genus Rafetus; species Rafetus swinhoei. Next base: position 227,122,848 of record CM033424.1, read on the forward strand.
CTTATCTCGCCTATAAACAACCCCCTAACCTGAAGCAAATACTTTCCAGCAGCCACACATCATACCTCAGATACACTCACCTACGAACCTACTCCTGCAACAAACCCCACTGCCAACTCTGTCCACACATCTATACAAGCGACACTGTCACAGGACCTAATCACATAAGCCACATCATCAGGGTCTCATAAAACTGCCCATCCTCTAATGTGATATATGCCATCATGTGCCAGCAATGCCCCTGTGCCATGTATATTGGCCAAACTGGACAGTCTCTACAAAAAAGGATAAGTGGACACAAATCAGACATCAGAAATAATAACACACATTAACCTGACTGGGCACTCAATCATGGATTTAAAAGTAGTCATTCTTCTACAAAGGAATTTCACCAGCCAATTACACAGAGAGAGTGCAAAACTGGTATTCATCTGCAAATTGAACACTGTTTCCCTGGGCTTGAACAAGACATTAACTGGATGTCACATTATAAAGCCAGTTTTCCCTGTATTTAGCACTTTATTTTTACATCAAAAGGACACTTAATTAGCCTCAATAGCACCAGTCCTACAACTGAGAGGTACCTTTTTTTTTCCTGTTATAAAATACTTGGTTTCTGTTATTCCCTGCCAGCTCATCATCTGATGAAGTGGGTTTTGCTCATGATTCTATATATATTTTTGTTAGTCTCTAAGGCAGTATTTCTCAAAGTGGTCAGCAGTCCCACTCTGAGAAAGCTGCTACCGGGCAGCTCCTGTTTGTTTACTTACCGACTCCACAGCCACAGAGCCTTGTGGCTCCCATTGGCTGTGGTTCACCATTTTAGGGATGTTAAATATTGGTTAATTGAATAGTCGATTAATGTCATGAATTCTTATCAGTCACTCAACTATTCTATAGTTCCCGGGGGTAGGGCAGGCAGCCAGTGTGTTCCAGCCCCACTCCTGAGGAGCCCTTCAGGGCAGGGCCGGCTTTAGGAAGTGCGGGGCCCAATTCGAACAATTTCAACGGGGCCCCGCAGCAATTTTGGTTGCGCAACCCCCCCCCCAAAAAACACAACAACAACGCACACAAAAGTTTCAACAGGGGCCCAGAAATTTTTTTGGTTGAGCAAAGGAAAGAAAAAAAAAACCGCACACAAAAATCCCCCAGCTACCTCCCCTGCAAAGCCCCGGAGGTAGCTAACACCCCCACCGCCCGCGGCGCAGGGAAACCCTGTGCTCAACTCACATCTCCTGCAGCACAGGCAGCCAACGCACTTCTTCTCCGGGGACAACACCCCTTCCCGCAGCGCACCCGGCATTTTGTATAATTTTTGGTGGTGCCCCATTAGCTACACCCCCTGAACCCTCTTAACCACGCCCCGACCATTAGCCACACCCCTGACCCCCGTTAACCAGGCCTCTGGAGGTAACACGCTCAGAGCAAGATGGACACATGACCAGAAGTAAAAGGTGTCATGTCACCCCTCTCGAAGGACTTTTCCCACCATCCTCCTACCAACAGGGATTAGTTTGGTCCCCACCAAACCCCCCTCATGCAACTATCCTGCAATTGCATTAACCCAATGTGTGTGACATTAACTCGAGGCAGAGAGGCTGGGGGAAGTGTTCCCTCTCAGGCTATGTCTACACTCGTGGCTTCTTGCGCAAATACAGCCGTTCTTGCGCAAGAACCCACAGAGCAGCCACACTGCCTGCCTGCTCTTGCGCAAGGAAATTTACAGTACGGCATGGTAAGAGAGGGCGTCTTGCGCAAGAACTACGCTCTTTTCTAACAGGTGTAAGCTCTCTTGCGCAAGAGGGCAGTGTGGATGCTCGGCAGGGATTTCTTGCGCAAGAAACCCCTATGGCTAAAATGGCCATTGGAGCTTTCTTGCGCAAGAGAACGTCCACACTGCCATGGATGCTCTTGCGCAAAAGCACAGTTCGCACAAGGCAGTGTGGACGTGTCCTTGCGCAAGACTTCTTGCACAAGAACCCTTGCGCAAGATGTTTTTGCACAAGAAGCAGCCAGTGTAGACGTAGCCTAAGACTTTCCTCCCATGAGCAGAATGGATTTTGTGTTGTGCACCTGTACTGAGTTCATGTGGCTTGTTTGGATGTGCCACTGTGGCACCCAAGTTATTAATAAATATTTTATAACCCTTTACCTTTTCTCTCTGCTGCCATGTCTCCTCCCCTTATTCCATCAGCTCCCCTGGTGCCTGCTGCCCCCCAACTCCTCACCCTCCTCTGCTGTCCTGACTCCTGCCCTTCTCACTGCCCTCAGCCCTCCTGAGACCTGCCCCCTCCACCAGCCCTTCTCTGCCCCCTGTGCCCACTCCTCCAGTAGCCCCACTCTGATCATGTGAGCTACCCCTCCTCATCCCCTCTTCTAACACCTCCCTCTACACACCTGCCCTGCTTCTCTCCACTGGTGCTGGTCCTCCTGCAGGTGTCTGCCCTTCTGCTTCACCCCAGAATCTCCTGGCACCTGCACCTTAGCCCTGCACCCTCCTGGTGCCTCCCCTTACTGCCCCTGTCCCCTTTGCCCTCTTTTTCCTGATGTCCACCCCTCACCACTCTCTGCCCTGTTCCCCTCCTGCCCCTCTGTGCCCTCACACGACTTGCTTCTTCCCCACCTTTCTCATGCCCACCCCTTCTTTCAAACCTTCTCCCAGCACCACCTCCTCCCCTCGAGCCCCCAATGCCCTTCCCCCTCCTCTCCTCTCCCAGCATCACCCTGTCCCCACTCCCATTGACACCTCCACTCCTGCCCTTTTCCTCTGCACTTGGCCCCCTGCCATTTGTCTCTCCTCCACCCTGTCTCTTGGTGCCTTCCTCTTTCTTCCCCCTCCACCTCCGCACAAGCCCCTTCCTTTCCCCCTCCCTCCGCACAAGCCCCTTCCTCTCCCATCCCTCCCCTCCCCACAGGCCCCTTCCTCTCCCACCCCACCCCTCCCCTCCCCACAAGCCCCTTCCTCTCCCACCCCTCCCCCTCCGCACAAGCCCCTTCCACTTCCACCCCTCCCCTCCACACAAGCCCCTTCCTCTCCCACCACTCCCCCCTCTGCACAAGCCCCTTCCTCTCCCACCCCTCCCTCTAGTTTTCCCCCTCCCCTACCTTCTGCCTTCCACTTTGCGGGGCCGGAGTCTGTGGTCGGGCCCCGGACTCCAAACCCGTAAATGGGAGCCAGTAAGTAAATAAACCGGAGCAGCCCGGTAGCAGCTCTCACAGAGTGGGACCACAGAAGACTTTGAGAAACGCTGCTCTAAGTTGCCACAGGACTACTCGTCAGTTTTACAATCATTTCAGTGACACTTTACCAAATTGCCAAGTACAATGTGCTAAGGAATACTATGCATGCAACACAATTAGTACACAGTTAAGGAATAATGTTTGATAGTAGCACTGAAGTGAACGATTTGTTCAGACAACAGTAAAGGAAGGACATAACCTGGCCTTAAGCTTTCACACTAATGTCTACACAAATTTGTGGGTTTGCATCACTTCTGACACTCTGAGAACTTTTGTTGAAATGAGTGAACTGACCTTCTGACATGTCATTTACAAACACAGTACTCCAGCAGAGCAAATGTGTTTAAAAATAATGCTAGAGAGGTTTGCAACCACAGAAACCACAAGAGTTTGTATTGTGACAGCTGAATGTGATGCATTTGCTGCAGAATGTTTACTTTCTCTGAACTCTGAAATATATGAGCCCCAGACATGACCGTGTTATGTGGAACACAAAATAAATGCCACAATTTTAACCACAGATATTTTGAAAGATTTTGGTTTACAAAATTCTAAGAAAGAAAATAGATAAATGTACTTATTAAAGTTTTGATACCTTAAACAGATTCGATTTTTTAAAATATGACCACTGTTTTTTTTTTAAAAAAAACCTGAAGGACACTAATGACAACTGTACTTGATTTTTGCTTTTATTTCAGATTTTGTGCAATGAATTATTTCCAACATAAGTTTAAAAAATTCTGTAATAATTAAGAAAAGCATCTGATTATCTCAGAGGGGCACCTTTAACCTAAAATTTTAAACCTAAAATTTAAAATAGTTTTCCTATCATGTTAAGAAACATACTAAGGTTACTGCAACTGAAAGATATGGAAGACAAAATAGTTTTCTCTATTTTTGCCATTTGTTTACTTTTTTTATGACAATACTTGAAGATCATTATTTTCACCTTTTTTCCATACATAATTATTTAAACTATGTCTAGACTGCAGGCTTCTTTTGGAAGAAGCTTTTCCGGAAAAGATCTTCTGAAAACTTCTTCCGAAAGAGAGCATATACACAGCAAAAGCACATTGAAAAAGCTGAATGGGCGCTATCTCGCATTTTTTAAGCTGTAATTACTATGGTCGGAGTAGCCACCAGGGCACCTGTGCTTTTTCCTCTTCTTGCGAAAAAAACTCCCTCTTCCCCGTCCACACACACCTTTTTCCAAAAGAGCTCTTTCCGAAAAAAGCTTCTTCCTCGTAGAAAGGTTTACCAATGTCGTAAAAACTCCTCTGGTCTTTCGATTTTTTTTGAAAGAATGTGATTGCAGTGTGGACATAAGTGAAGTTTTTTCGGAAAAACGACCATTTTTCTGAAAAAACTCTGCAGTGTAGACATACCCTTAGGCTCTCATCCTGCAAAGACTTACATAGGTGCTTATTTTATTCATGAGTAGTCTCAATGACTACACATATCCCTGTAAAGTGTGAGCACGTTATTTATAGCAGGACTACTCAGCATGTGGCTCACGGGTTGCATGTGGCCTACGGCCTGTTTGTTTGTGGCCCACAGTGTAGTTTGGGTTTATGCGGAGCTCAACACAGGTGGGATCCTTTGAACATGGCCTCCACTGGGAACACGCTCAACAATGGCGAGGCATCTCCCAGACGGGGTGAACTTTGAAAGACGCAAGTGGATGGGCTGGCTGGAACAGACGGGTACAGGGTGTCGGCATTTCTAGCCCCCAGGGAGGAGGTGCCGGGAGCGCTGGAGCATTGTGGGAAGTGCTTTGTATTCATGCCCGTCAGTGTGAAAGAAACTATTTGCATATATATTTGCAGGTATATGCAACCATACTTAAGTTGCGGCCCTTAACATGTGCTGTGAGTATCATTGTGGCCACTGGGGCTTCTAAAATTGAGTAGCCCTGATTTATAGGATCAAGAATTGAGTAAGCTAGTTCATCCTGCTCCTTGCACTGGTATTTCATACAGAAATACAGGAAAGTAAAACTTTTTTGTAATGCAAATTATGATTATAATACCAGATAAAACTGAAAGAGAAAGTTAGTGGCAGGTGCAGTTTCTCAAATTAATTTTATCTCATTTTTGAGAACTGAGAAGATTTCACACTGATGGTGTCCTTTTAAGACATAAACATCTCTCCTCCTCTTTTGCATCCAGCTGTTCACCCCAAAACAGAGAAAGTTACAGCTAATAGTAATATCAACAAAAAGGTATTTGCAAACCACTTCAGAAGCAAAAGTGAATTAATTCATAATGAAAATTCTCAATCCTAACAATCATGAAGAAGTTTTCTGCATGCAGAGTTGCAGCTAGTGCTAAAATATACCCCTTAAGTTTTTTACATGGGGAAAATTTCTTCATACTTCAAACTTCTAAAATATCTTAAGAAATTTATCTCCTGTCATCTGAAGAAGTGAGTTGCGCCCACGAAAGCTCACGATACCATCTACAATGCTTTGCTAATCTTTAAGCTGCTACTAGTCTATTTGTTGTTTTTTAAGTTTTTCGTTAAGAAAATGGCTATTCCAGTTCATTGATGCTAGCTCAAGCCAACAAAGCCCAATCCCAAAACTCAGTTTCATTGTTTCTATAAATACAAATGCTGCAAAAAAAGAAAAGATTGGTCATACCTAGCTGCTCTGCTTGTAGGAATTCCGAGGTAGTGCATGGCCTCACTGCACAAAAATTCTCGCACAGAGGATCGAAGCACAGCTCTTCCATCACCATTTCTAAAGAGAACAAATGGATTGTGAATATTTTGTCTTTTTTAAAAATATGTAGAGAAAACATTAAACTTCTGCCTATGTGAATTAACTCTACTGTACCTTGAATATGGAGTCTTTCCTGAACCTTTCAAGTGTAATTCCCATCTTTCACCAAACCTACAAAAACAACTCCAGGATTTATAATGATCCATACCGGGGTATCCACATGTCAACCAAATATTACATAAAAAGCTATATGAACATTTTAAAATAATGCATGCTGTACCTGTTTGTGTACACTCCAATCAAGTGGGCTCTTCCATCACCAAGTTGTCCTGCCCAGTTACCAAACTAACAAGAACAGCAATGAAAAAAATGAAGTCATTTTCTTTTGGCTAACATGTACAAATACTTTATTTACAAATACTTTAGCACGACCTAAATGATACAAACTTAATGCTAATGATTGCCTGAGCAACTATAAGGGATGGATTCTAGAAACACTGCTTCAATGTAATCCTGCAAATACTTACTGCTGAAGATTTATGAAGGAAATCTGTTTATTAACAGGAGGAAACTGTGACCGAGATTTACAATTCCCTCCCTTGTCTGCACAGTCCCTTACACAAGACAGCAAGTAAAATTACTATCTAGCCCTTAATGATCACCGACTTTTTTAAAACAGATTTTCAAGAGATAATTCAAATTCTGAAGGCCTGCACCTAAATGCATATTAGCATGAGAAATAACTGGAATTATTGTTACCTGATGACCTCCATACCTATGGGCCAGAGGAATAGACCCTAATACCACTTTTCCACCACTGACAAACTGAAGAAAATCATCTGTTTCTTTGATAGATGCATCAAGGTCTAAAATATTTTCCAGAACATCCTGAAAAAACAGAAATTATTTCAAAGTTATCAAAGTTCCAATAGCAGTGAGATTTTGTTTACACTATTATTTGAGTTAAGAGACATCACTAAAATGAAGGTGTAGCATATACATAATACATTTTGTGTTCAAAATTTTCTATTAATTTTAAATATACATATTAATAAAACAGGAACACTATATTCTAGGAAATAAATAAAGCCTAACCTTTGAAACTGCTACAAGGAGAACTCTGGATTTAAAAGGAGTAGGGTAAGCTACTGAAAAAATGCAGTCTTGTACTTTACGAACTGAGTTTTCTTGAATAGGATCAACTGGCAGCATAGCTGTAAAAGAAATCCAATGAACCTTTTAAAAACACAAATTAACCACATTATTAAAAATATATTATTTTCCATAAAATCAAAATTTATATAGAAGACACAGAGCCAAATAAATAGCAAAACTGAAACATATCCATATTTTAGACAGTAAGGGCTGGATCTGCATCTGTGTATAGGATATAGTGGAATAGTTTATATTACTTATGCCTTCCAAAACAAATCCAGAGTCATCTGGCAGTCAGTCCCCCCCTCTTCCCCATCCCCTGCAACTTAGAATAGCCTTGGGGCTGCTCCAGTTATAATGGCTAGTGATGGTACATCTACACAGCAAAGGAAAACCTGTGGATGATCATTGCTAGATAACTTGGGCTCATGGAGCTCTGGCTGCAGAGATGTTGCATTGCTGTGTAGACTTCTGGGTTTAGGCTGCAACCCAAACTCTGGGCCCTTCCCACCCCGAAGGATCCTACACCCCAGGCTCCAGCCCAAGTCCACAAGTTTACATGAAATAAAACAGCCCAGCAGCTTCAGCTCCAATCAGCTGTCATGGGCCAGCCATAGAATTTTCTTCATTGTGTGGAAATACTCTAAAAGGACATTTCAATAGCCAGGAATTGCCCCAGTGTAGCCACACCCTCTTTTCCCGACAATCAAAGTCCCCTATGCAATAGAGTGACTAAATGTTCCAATTTTATAGGGACAATCCCATATCTGGGACTTTGTTTTAGGTGCCTATTACCCCATCTTCTGTTCCAATTTTTCACACTTGCTGTCTGCCTGGTGACCCTACTATGCAATGAAGCAACACAACTGAAGTCCCCTACAGAGTGCATAAACATAGATGGCATACAGCTAGAATACTGATCTGAAGATTCCCTTGTGAAAGAGTAAATCCCCAGTTAGCCAACTTAAAGGATATGTTTACACTTACTGGGGATCACTGCTGCAATTTAGCAAGTCCTGTGAAGACCTGCTAAATCAACCGCAGATCACTCCCCCATTTATGCCGGTACACCAGTGGAACAAGACACAAAGTAAGTCCACGGGAGAGCTTCTCCCATCAACCCAGTGCAGCAAAGGCACTGCAATAAGTTGACCTAAACTATGTCAACTCCAACGACCTTAGTCATACAGCTGGAGTTGCATAACTTAGGTCAGCTTAGCCCCATAATGTAGTCAGACCTTAAGACTGCTTTCTGTAGTGCAAAGGAGACTTACCAGGGCCCAGTCTGTGGCTCTTGCTGCTGCATGGCTTGTCCATTCCAATTAGGGATGTAAAATCCCATTTAACCAGTTATGTTTAATTGCTCAGTCATGGGGTCCCCAGCCAGCCTGGAGAGCCCAACCCCAACTTCCTGAGGCGGCCGGGGCTACTATGGTTGGATTGGAGGGTGGTGCTTACCGGTTAACCATTCACATTCCTAACTCCAGGGCCAAATCCTGCCCACCAAGATGTTTGATCTGGCTCACGGCCTGCCCTGCTGTGCCCCCACCCCTAGGTCAATCAAGACCCAGGGGTAGGGGAGCATTCGAAGCTTCCTCCCCCACCAGGGGCACATGGCACCAGAGGGAACCTCCAGCTGTCCAAAACAGCTGGTGGTTCCCTCTGGATGCCACACCTCCCAGGTGAGATGACAGGGAGACAGATCTCCTGTGCTCCCCCAAACCACAGGGAAGCACGTGAAGTCTTCCCCCACCTCTGCACGCAGTGCCTAGAGGGAGCTGTCCCTTGAGCCCGAGGCCCTACCCCTTCCACCTAAGGCCTGTGACCCCTACCAACATTGGTGAAGTGGCCCCCCTACAAAAATTATTGCCCACCCCTGCCTAACTTCAACCTCAAATATTCCCCCAAAGTTACTTCCCATCCTGGATAGAGATTGAAGTACAGAAATAGCATATTTTATGACAGCAAACTTGTGTTAAAAGTAATCTCACATGGGTTTTTGCTGTAGTAATTTAACAATCCTTTGCTAAATGTACCTGTGTTAAATTTCCTAATATACATTTTCACAAGTAATATATAGTGATTGTTAATAAAATATGTATAACTCCTGAAATTTGTTGCTAGAAATATTATTCAAACACTGCCATTAAAAAAATCTGTTATGGATGGCTATCAAAAAGTGTGCTTTTGTTGGCTTTTTTTTTTTTTTAAACAACTACAGTTTAAAACTCTTTAAACTGGGACTCTCTGGTAATCACAGATGTTCCAGAAACAGAGTGTCCCAGTGGAGGGCTAGCGCCTGGGACCCCTGAGGGCTGACAGGGAAGGGAGCCCAACATGCGGTAGTGGGACTGCCTGGTAGAGCACCGGAGCCCGGAACACGGAGGCAGTGGGGCTGCCAAGTGTAGCAGCAGAAACTGGGCGCAGAAGCGGAAGTCTGGCAGACAGAGGTGCTGTACCGGGCAGTCCCACCAGCAGGATTCCACCCCAGCAGAAGGAGCCTGGAGTGCAGAGGTGGTGGGGCTGCCCAACATGGCAGCAGGAGCCTGGCACACAGCACGTGCTGGCAGGGCAGTGAGTACCAGTGGTAGAGGGGGAGCTGGCCAGAAAGCTGGCAGTGAAGCCAGGGCTGGGGGGGGACGACACTGGTGACAGGAGGCCAGAAATGATTTCCCCTGGTCCAGCAAAATCCCTCTTCCAGGACCAATCACGTCCTGAGGGTGCTGGACCAGGAAGGTCCAAACTGTACATGCAATTTTAGTATCTGAATAGTTATCTCTGCAGTTCAATATTACAATATATTATTGATAATTGTTATATGCAATCCTATAGACAGGAGACTCAAAGTTTTAATGCATTTAAAATAAAGTTCACAACCAGTTTTGCATTAACACCAACTGGGACAGCCCTACCCCTTCACTGGACAAGTTGTACTGTTTAAAACCACTACCAATCTATAATACAAAGATTAAAAGAGTAAATAGTTTGCCGTGGTCAATTTTGGTTATAATTTTTAAAGTAGTACATGAGCTTGATACTGTCTCTCCCTAACCACCAAATTCAATTCTTTTCAAATAAAGCTGGCTGCAGGCAAATTTTATAATCATTTTAACAGAGAGCACAGTCCATCAAACAAAAATAATTGTGCAATATATAATGTACCTATGAGGCTTTCTGAAGAAAGGCTCCACACTCCAACACTATTAGTTTTTCTTTTTCTTTCACAATAATCTTGGCTAAGGTTGGATTTATTGCTGAAAGGACAAACATGGCTGAAACTCTCAGCTGCATCTATGAAATCCAGTAAGCAGCATCCAGCCTGACACACCAATACCACCCAGGTGAGCAACCAAGGGACTCCAGGGTTCCTACCCATACCCTGGAGCTTCCCTTTAAAGAGGCCCAGGAGTCGAAAACTTTAGTAATGTGACCAAGGCTCTTCTTCCTTCAGGCAAGGAAACGGTTCATTAAAGTCAGACAGACTAGGTGATTCACAATAGTTCCTTCAAGCCTTGTATTAGTGTATAAAACGGAGATATTTTTCCCTCTCACTCCTTCCTCATCTCTCTCGCCCTAGCGACAGGGCAAGTTGCTTGCTGTTCCCAAACGGTTTTCTAGGGCTACTCAAAACTGGTTTCAGGGGACTTGGCTGTGCCAGGAAATGGAGAAGGGTTTCGAAAAACATTTGAAGAGCGGGACAGGCCTGGCCACGCTTTCCGGGTCAGCTCTATGGCCCAGCACAGTCTCCAGGCCCTGCTCTCCGCAAACAGGCTCGACGCGTGGCCCGTGCACAGCCCGGCGGCGCAGGGTGAGGGTGGCTCCCCGACGGGCGGGCAGACCCAAGCGCTGCCCCGCGGAGCAGCCTGGCCAAGGGGCGTCCACAGCGCTGCGCTTTGGCGGCGCTTCTAGGGCCTGGCCCGCCACGGGAGCGCTTGGAAGGGAACGACGGGATGGGCCTGGGCCGAGCCGCAGGCAGGGCGGGGCTGACCCTCTGCGTCTTTTTCCGGGGCCCGCGCGGGCAAGGGCGGGGGTTGCTGGGCAACGCCCAGGGGCGCGGTGGCGGGCGGCTGCCCCTCACGTCCCGATGGCAGTCGCGATAGCCCCGCCAGCCCATCCCCCAGGAGGCTCCGCCTCCCCCGGACCTGCCCCGCGGGAAGGGGCGGCCCAGCCGGGTTTCCGTGTCCGGGTCGCGGCGGGGCCGGGAGGCGGCAGCGCTGGGAGACGCCATGGCCTTGTGGTGGCGGCGCTGGTGCTCCCGGGCGCCTGCGCTCGGCTCCCTCCGGAGCCTACTGGAGGCCGTGGGGACGCGACCCGGCTCCCGGCCCCGGGCGGGCTGGGCCGCGAGGGATGCCGAGGTGAGCGAGCCGGGGCTGCGGGCGGCTAGAGGTCACAGGGAATGAATGGGAACCGCGGGGCGGGGCGCGCGGGGCACCGGGCTAAGCGTGCGAGCGGGGTTATGTGGCGTAAGGGCCACCCGCGTAGGGGCGGGAAAGGGGCACTGGCCTAGCAGGCTGGGGACGAGCGAGGAGCTACGTAGCTGGTGTGTCTAGCGGGGCATCGGACGGAAGCGTTTCAGTGTGTGTCACGGGTACAGAGGGCAGGGGTGTGCAGCGGGGTTGGGCATGCGAGGGTTGGGCTGCCAGAGCGGTGGTGGCCGTGTTTGCAGGCAGGGGGGGACAGGAACAGAAATAGGCTGTTTGCGACACATTTATAGAACACGGGACTCTCAAGCCGTTGCCTTTGGTGGGAGAATGCTGGCCAGTCATCTGACAGCTTCTGTTGCACCCACAAGCCGCTGCACGTAGCCGCCAGGCCTTAAAGCTGACAAAAGTGGATGTGTTGTAATCTTTCACATAAAAGTACTTTCCTACTATTACATTGCTACTGGCCTAAAATGTAAGCCTTTCTGTACTTAGAGAATGATTTATAATGTATATGTATTGAGGCAATAAACTGTTACATTAAAATTCCCCTGCATTATTGCACTGCTTATCTGCTTGATTGTAGTAATGCCTGAAAGCGAAATTGGTTGAAAAAGGTGACTAATGTATTTCCAGTGCTCAAATGAGAGAGATCTGAGTTTTTAAATAGGGGGTTTTAATCTTTTAAATTGTTAATGTACTACTAGTTATGTTTGTAAGGGAACTTCTTTCAAAAATTTCATGGTGCCCCTTTATTTGATTAAAAAAGCTTCAAGGGTAATTAGAGAATGTCATAAGACTGATTTCGTAATGACATTTTTTATGTTTGCTTTATGACTGTTTGGATTTTAAATATTATGCAGTGACCCAAATACGTGTTTGTTTTTTATTACTTTAGTGGATGTATGAGGGTGTGATTAGATTTACACAGACGTGATGAAATAAATGATCTGTTTGGCGATATCTGTAGTTCAGCAAGGGGTTTGGTGAAGTAAATAGACTCTAAAGGCCTTTTTTTCATTGGTGGGGGCATGTAAGGTGTGTGTGTGTAGCTACACACCACAGTGGAAAACAGCAGGAAAAGGCTCCGGCAGCAGGGAGTTGCCCAAAGCCTTTCCCTTCTGGAAAGGCTGTGCTGGGTTAAGGTGCTGGACTTGTGACATTATGCTGCTTAAAAACAATAGTGTAGATGTGTGAAGCACTGCTTTGCTACATAGAGAATCACATAAGGTATAGTCCCAGGTATGTCTGTATTCCGATCTCTTTAGTGGTGCCTCACCATCTACATTACTATACCTATGCTAGCTGGGTGTATGGTGTCTTGTACTCTACATGCTGTCATAAGTGTATATACCTCAACACACTGATCACTTTAACTAAATGTGCAAATTGAGATAGACCAGATTTCAACAAAGGTGGAAATTCAGAGGAAAACTGTAAAAACTACTTTTTTCTGGTGTTCAGAACAAGTGGAATGTGTTTCTTACATCTGTAATTAACATGGATTGGTTTTTAAAGTAGTTTAATAGATTAGACAAAAATGCAAAGGTACTGGCCTTGCAAAAAACTAAATACTTAAACTAAATAAACATTAAACTTTAAGCATGAATAATCCCACTGCAGTCACAGCTTGAATGAAGCTTCTCTCAGCTTTTCTTTTTCCTTTCCTCCTTACTAGTCTCTGAAACAAGATTATTCAGGTGTTAAAGTCTTTGTGGAGTCAGGGTTTGTTTTGCTGTGGGGGAAGACCCTATGCAGGTTTTCCTATGGTTGTGTTAGGAGAATTAGGCTAAATAAAAAAAATATTGTCATTATCACCTATATTTTGAGTTTGTAACATGTATTTTCTCGTCAAACACTTTTTTGTAGTCAAAATGAGAATAGGTTAGGATTTTTAAAATTTAGATTTGTCCCTCAAGGCCAGGTTGTTGGCTTGAACTGTACTAAGTAATGTTGGCGTTATCGATTAGCATGTGTAACCTGAGGTTAAAAATAATAAGAAATGGGCTTCAGCGCATCAGTTTTCTCATATAAACCACCAAATAGTTTTTGTGTTTCACGGTGCATTTTGAGAAAAACAACTATATAATTAACTACATGCACCATTCTTGAAGCAAAGTTTCGGGGGGGGGGGCGCGCGCGCAAAACTTCCCTTTTCCCATCAGACATGTGCCTCCTGAAGTGAGATCTTATGGAGGGGTAGGATTTACAGCATGTCTTGTAGCATGGTTATTTTGACCATCAGCAGGAATTGTGCTGATTCAAATGTTCACTTCTCTAGACCTGACTTATTTGCCTTTTTCAGAGAGGGTGGGTGGATGGTGAGGGTCTGGATGCTGTGCCATATTCTTCCTTACTCCCTGTGGACAAGGGATTAAGGTAGGAGGCATGCAGAATTGGAACCTCCTACCTAACAGGAAAGCAGAGGATGCGCACCTTTTTTTAATTAGTGGGGCAGTTCCTGGAAATACCAGCATGGATGTGTCAGTAGCTCTTAAAAAAACAAATAGTCTTGTAGCACTTTGGAGACTAATACATATGTGTTATCATGACCTTTCATGGGCCACTTCCTTAGATGAGCAGAGTGGAGGCTAAGTGAGTGGGCTGTAAGGGTACGTCTACACTTGCATCCTAGTTCGAACTAGGGATGCAAATGTAGCCGACCGAAATTGCTAATGAAGCAGGGATTTAAATATCCCACGCTTCATTAGCATAATCTCGCCCACGCGCTATTCCGATTGCCAGCTGATTCGAACCAGGAAGTGCGTTCCGGGCCGCGTTAGCTTGAATCAACCCCCTTGGTATGAACTAATGTTACTCCTCATTTTTTGAGGTCTTACTGTTACTCCTCATTTTTTGAGGAGTAACATTAGTTCGAACCAAGGGGTTTGATTCGAACTAACGCAGCCGGGAGTGCACTTCCTTGTTCGAATCAGCTGGCGATCGGAATAGCGCTTGGGCGAGATTATGCTAATGAAGCGTGGGATATTTAAATCCCTGCTTCATTAGCAATTTCGGTCGGCTACATTTGCATCCCTAGTTCGAACTAGGGTGCAAGTGTAGACATACCCTAAGTGTCCAATACTTAGCTTTTGATGTCAAATTGGGTGTTGAATGTAAGGAAAGCAGGTTTTATAATGGCCCATCCAGCTCAGGTGTTTGTTCAAGCCATGAGAGAGAGTGCCAGATTTGCACATGATGAAGGCCAAATTCCACATTCTCTCTGTTCATTTTTGAAATTCTTTTGTAAAAGAATGGCTATTTTAAAATCCATTTAACATACCTAGCCACTCAGTAATGGAATTTAAAAATAGCCATTCTTCTACAAAGGAATTTCAAAAACAAAATACAGAGAACCCATTCAATTAGTCTCATTAGCACCTGCACTACAGTTGACAGGTACTCCCCCTTCTTTTTCTGTTTATAAATTGTGAGAGTTCCTCCTTTTCTCTCACTCTGCTCATCTGAGCAAATGGATTTTACCCATGAAACTCTCTCTCTCTCTCTCTCTGTGTGTGTGTGTGTGTGTGTGTGTGTATATATATATATAAAAACACACACGCTCTCGGTAACTTTAAAAAAAAAAGAGTAATCATATAGTCATATAGTATCTTAGGGTGCATCTACACAGCATCCTTAGCTCGAAATAAGCTATGCAACTTGCGCTACGCAAATTGCATAGCTTATTTTGATGCTATTTTGAAATAGTTTATTTAGTAATTTGGTGCTGTCTACACAGCGCCAAATTTAAAAATAAGTTGCTATTCGGAAATTCCCCTTAACCCTCATGAAACAAGGGTTACCGGGATGTTGGAATAAGTCACCCATTATTTCAAAATAACGGGTTGCTTCAATAGATGCAGAACGGAAGTGTAGAAGTACCCTTAGGCTATGTCTACACTCCCAGCTTCTTGCGCCAGAAATATGCAAATGAGGCTAAGTGTTGAATATCGCTGAGCCTCATTTGCATACCTAATGAGCCGCCATTTTTGCAGAAGAGGCCCTTGCGCCAGAAGGAGCTGTTTACACTGCCCCTTCTTGCGCAAGAAAAACCCTCTTGCGCAATGCCGGTATGCCGATTATTTTCAGGAATAACGGCATTGCGCAAGAGTGGGGGGTTTTTTGTTTTTTGGTTTTTGGTTTTTTTTCCTCAAGAAGGGGCAGTGTATACAGCTCCTTCTGGCACAAGAGACTATTCTGCAAAATGGAGGCTCATTAGGTATGCAAATGAGGCTCAGCGATATTCAAATGCTTAGCCTCATTTGCATATTTCTGGCGCAAGAAGCCGTGAGTGTAGACATAGCCTTAGAGACCAAAACAGCTACCCCTCTGAGACTTTTCACCAGCTTTTATCCTTTGACAGCTCAACCCAGATCTACCTGAAAGATAATTAGGCAGTGAAAGGAGACTGCCTGTCCTGAGTGCACCAACTGGGTCTTACTATTACAGCTTTTAGATATCAATTAGATAAAAGATACTTCCCTTACTCACTCCTTGTTCAGCATTCCTGTATGCAGGAGTCATCTTATCAGGTAGGCCGTTAACTAGCAATATATATGTACATACCACAATGTAAGGAAACAATTGCAATACAGCCTTTGGACTGGATTTAACAACTATCTATATGAGGAAATACTGGAACAAAATATTAATGAACAAGTATTTCTTAATGCTCAAACAGTTCTATTGAATTTAAAGATTTGATTTTTAGAATATTTTTCTTTCTTTCTGCAGATGCATTATTTTCTGGGGAGAAGTTCAGATCTGTCATTTCCAAAAATTTGTAATATATTTTTTCGGTAAGTTGAAGATACATATTGTTATGTAACAACTGAAGTAGGAGAACAATGGGGATGTTTAAAAAAAAAAAAAAAGTTAATAATGTAACCGTTGAACTACTTAGTGGCTACCTGGTTACACTCTGTGGTACAAAGCTATACTGCAGAGCCTGCAGCGCAGCTGGCTCCCCAGGAGTGGGACCCACAGCCACGAACCAGTGTGCGATGGGAGCCGGCTCATTCCAGACCCCTTCCGGAGAGCTGGCTGCCCGCCCCATGCTTCAGGCTCTGATACAGAGCCCTCAGCGTGGGGCAGCAGCTGACTCCCTGGGTGTGGGGCTGGGAGCTGGTGCATGCCAGGAACCAGCTTATGTGTACCAGTGGCCAGCTCCACTCTTGGGGTGCCAGCTGCCAGCTCCACATTGCAGGCTCTGGTACAGAGTAAGGATGTTACGGACTAGTTGACTATCTGATAATCAAATGCTTTTATCAGATAGTCGAGTCGACTAGTCGATTCCCTCCCCTCCCCCTGCTGCCTCTATCAGATACTTCAAAAGTGGCACTTCAGGGTGGCAGTGCCGCATGGAGCCTGTACCGAGCACCATGGCGGCATTTCAAAGGGGCAGGACCGCATGGAGCCCGGGAGTCAGCTGGGGACTCCCCAGCTGTTCTCAGGTTCCAGCACAGCATTTCAAACCACGAAGAGCCCAGGATCAGCTGGGGAGTCCCCAGCTGACCCCAGGTTCTGGGGAAATGCCGTGCGGAACCCAGAGTCAGCTGGGAGCTGACCCTGGGCTCCGCATGGCATTTCAAAGCTGCAGCGCAGCATGGAGCCTGTGGTCAGCGAGGGACTAACCCCTGGCTCCATGCGGCCGCTTTTGCTTTGAAATGCACAAGAGGCCTTGCTGGGGACTCTTGTACATTTCAA
This sequence comes from Rafetus swinhoei, assembly GCA_019425775.1. Lineage (NCBI taxonomy): Eukaryota > Metazoa > Chordata > Testudines > Trionychidae > Rafetus > Rafetus swinhoei. Next base: position 227,140,092 of record CM033424.1, read on the forward strand.
AGCTGGCACACTGCTTGCAGCCCAGAGTCAGCGGGACTCCCCGCTGGCCCCAGGCTGCACATGGAGTTCCGCATTCCTCCTTTGAAATGTACAAGAGCCCCCACTGGAGCTCGTGGCTCCATCTAAGTGCACTGCGCCCCAGGTGGCGGGGGCAGGAGGGACAGTTCTTATGCTACTCTGCCCCCAAGCTAATCAGGGCAAGGGCAAGAGACTTTGCACACTCCACCGCCCCACTGTCAAAAGCGGGCCGTGGGCCGATTCAAATGGTTTGGCAGGCAGAATCAAACAGATTGGCGGGCCCCGTCTGGCCCACAAGCCGTATCGTGCGCACCCCTGATTTAAATGGTTACACTCTTACATCCCTAGTGGAGAAGTACTTATATTATGTAGATTGCAGAGAAGTTGTGGATTTTAAACTCTAATACTTTGGTTATTTAAAACAGACTGTAAAATGATGATATTCACCCTAATGTCTACAAGACTAATTTAATATGGATCGTGTTACATTTTCTGTTGATGTGAAGTGAAAGTAGACTGAAATTCTCCCATCCTGAAAAATTTGCTGCTCAGATAATGTCCTGAGGTTGAAATAAAGGAGACCTCAGTGTGTGAGTATAACCTTCAAATCCAGGGGATCTCAGGGATCCTCAAGTAAATCACACTCATTCACTATTGATCATGGCATGGCCAGAATGAGGCTTGACCTCTCCTTCATACCTGGAGGCATGAATTTGATGTAGACGATTGGCCAGAGTGACTAGATGCATAGAATGTATATTCAAATCTGAAATAGAAACCACCTTCTTTTTAAACACAAAATGATGGAAAAGTCATTCTGTTGACACCAAATTGCAGGTGGTGTTGACTGCACCTGCAAATTGGCTGTCAAAAAAGGGAAAAAAACCCTCTGCCTTGCTAAAAAAAAAAAAATCCTCTCTAGTTTACAGGACACATTTTTCTCAAATACTGAATTTTACATGATACTCTAAAATCTGTATCACATATAACATGCCCTGACATGTAGCCATGCTAAACTCCCCATTGTGATGATTGAAAGTATTTTGAAGGAACTAAGAGCCTTGATGAATTGTTTGCTGTGTAAAGTCAGAAAAAAAGCCATTTGTAACTGTTGTACTTCTTTTGAATTGTACTGTTGCCAGGCTTCATCATACAACAACCTCACGAACATGCAGCTGTAGTAAAACAATTACTGATGAAATATACAAGGACCCTTTTAAACTTGGTCGGAAAGACTTGAAGAATCTGTATGAGGATATTAAAAAGGTAGGAGCTTTTGATGAATGCTTTAGGACGATGTAATGAATCTCACATTGAAAAAGATTTAAATTGCAACCATCTGGTTTCCTTTAACAAAGTTATTGAAGGAAGTTCTAAACAAAGTTATTGAAGGAAGATTTCTCTTGATAATCTACATTTATTGCTGTTGAGTGATTCCCCTCAAAAGCAAGGGAAAGAGGCAATCATTACATAACAGATAGAAGCAGAAAAATGACTCTTTATTTTCACTCTCTAGAGTACTGCATTGTTTTTAATTTATTTTTTAAGTTATCCTGAAGAATAGTCTTAACCAATTCCAACATAAAGTGGCAGGAGAAAAAACAAACTAGTTTAGAGGATTTGAATGCATGTTCCTGACCTGTAATCCAGTTTGATTATGAAGTTAATTCATTTTTCTGTTTACAGGAATTACTTGTATCTACAGCAGAACTTAAAGAAATGTGTGAATATTACTTTGATGGAAAAGGGAAAGCTTTTCGACCAATGATTGTGGTGCTAATGGCAAGGGCGTGCAATATTCACTATAATAACTCCGGGTGAGTCCCTGGTCTTGAAATACATTGGTATGGGCAAATAAGTCTGAAATCTTAAGGATTCCTTTCTTTACAATTTCACAAAATTTGTCTAATGACTTCATCAAAACTATAAGGTGACCCATGAAACATCAATTTTATTTTGTATACTTAAGTACATTTTACAATAAAAAAAAAAAATCTCTGTTGTGGAACTGAATAATTTTGTCATGTTTCCAGTAGAATTGTGAAAAGTACTATTGTAGCTATGGAAGGGAAAGAAGAACGTATTTATAAGTTTCTACATAGCTATTAACTGCTATCATAGATAAGAATTTGTTCACAGTGGGAGGGAAATAGTATTTTATATTAAAACATGACAGGCCTGGAAGCAGTGAGTACCTTTATACGCTATATTTAGCAAGATAAACAATAATGAGAAGAAAATTTATTTTTAAAGATATAATTTGTGCAGGATTCTCACTTCCAGAAATCAGGATTAGCTCAAAATGGGCATAATGCCATTAGGTTGTTTGGCCCTTGAGGGCAGCTGTAAGTTGGGATGTCAATGGTTAATCAGTTAACATCACCCTTATTGGGAGATGCATACTGGTTACCTAATCGATGGCCCAGCTGGGCTGGAGCAGCCCCCCAGTGAACACGGGTGGAGAGCTGCCCCAGCTCTGTCAAGCCTGCCCACAGCAGGCTCCCATCCCAGCTGGAGCAGCCCCTGGCAGGCCCAGGAGGTACAGTTTCTAATTGCTCTTCTGGAAGCAACTGAAAATGTGAAGGAACAATAAGGTGTCAACAGCATTTGCTAGAAGAAGGTGCTCCAAACGTATCTTGCTAGTTGCTATTTCCGTATGGTGCACAGCTTGCATGGACAAGACAGTGGGAATGGAACTGCACATACCTTTAACTATAATTCAATCATGGTGCAGGTGATTGAGCAATGTAATGCTGATTCTGCACCCTCATAATCCAAGTACCATGCGATGGGGCATGCCAATAGAATAGACAGAGGATGCTGTTGAAAGTCCTTAGTTACAGTCCTGCACATAAGTGGCCAGGGAGTGATAGTCATTGGTTGTAGACTAGCATAGATACCAGATTCATATTGTTTCTAGGTGTCATAGCAGTACTGCTCTCCTCACATTGAGAAAGGGATGGGGGGGGGAGGCCTGGGTGCAGCAAGCACATCAGAGTGCTGCTCCTTACTGGTAATCTAGCTCACCAACCCATTGATCGCGATCGACCAGTTGATCGTGAGGTGTTTGGGGCCCCCTCAATTTCCCCCCACATCCAAGAAGCCGCCTCCGCTGACGCTACCTCCAGCGACAATGGAGGTAGTGCCAGCTTCTTATGGAGAGGGGAGCCCAAACACCTCAAATGCCTCTACGCATTTCAAAGGGGCAGCTGCAGTGGAGCCTGGGGGCAGCTGGGGAGTCCCAGCTGAACCTGGGCTCCCCCCGGCATTTCCCTGGAACCCGGGATGAGTTGGGGAGTCCCCCGCTGACCCCAGGCTCCTAGTGGCATCCAGCGTAGTTTGGAGCCTGGGGTCAGCGGGGACTGAGAGTCCCCCGCTGACCCTGGACTCCATGGCTTTGAAATTCACAAGACTCCCACTGGGGACTCTTGTGCACTTCAAAGCAGGCACATCGCATGCAGCCCAGAGTCAGCAGGACTTCTGGGCTGTACCTGAGTTCCACATTCGGCCTTTGAATGTACAAGAGCCCCAGTAGGGGCTCTTGTACATTTCAAAGGCGGAATGTGGAAGTGCCTATCAACTAGCCAATGGAAATTGCGTCAACTAGTCAATTAACCGCATCTTAACATCCTTAGCTTGCATATAAGCTAGTGCCATACATTGCACTGTAATACCTCCACTGTTTGTAATACTGCTAAGGGATCTGTTTTTCATAACTTTTCCCATACATAGAGTAAGTTAGCTACTTGCTGGTGACTACTACTTCTCTAAATAAGATATGTTCCTGGGGATTTAGATTTTCTAAATGCAGTGGAACAGCACTTAATTTGTTAGCCATGACTTCTGAATCTATACTATTTAATACTTGAGACCTGATCCTGCTTCTCCTAAAACCACATCTATCAGGTTTCTACCCATCTCTTCAATTCTATAAAGAGATTCTATGTGTTTGACACTGGCTTGGGAGTTAAGTCTACTACTATTTTCTTTAAGAAGTAGGTGTTAATTATTTTCTAATATCCTCTTTTATTATGTGCATCAAGGTCCAGGGAAACTGACTGCAGGGGCTTCAGTGAATTCTCAAGGATGGAGCAGGACCTGGGACTAAGGATGGGTGAAGAGGGTGCTAAGCTTCTGCTCTAGAGCCTGCAGGTTCAGGGTGTGAACAGGCTGGAAATTGTTCACCCTCCTGCTACTTCAGAGTTTAGCTGAGGGGCAGAGAGGCTTCCCTATGCCAGTGCTATACAGGGCTTCTGCACATGCAGGGCTTGGCTCTTCCTGGCCAGCAGCCTGAGCCTGGGTCTTGGGCTTTCCCAGGGCACTGGCTCAGTCAGAGGCAGTGGGAGAAAGTAAGGAGCATGCTGGTCAGGCTGTTGGTGAACTCAGTGCCCCGATCAGGGTCTGGTTCTTCATGTAGTGCTGAGAGTGGGACATGCCCATCAGGGACATATGGAAGAGCAGAACAGCTGGGAGGGCAGTTGAAGGGGCAAAGCAGGGAGAAGACAGTGAAAGGGAAAGTACATAAAGGGTGGGCAGCAGAGGTGACATGTAATCCAGCTGCTGTCTGGCACCTGCATGCACTCACCAACCACTGCAGTCAGTGCCAGCTAGAAATGGGATGGGGGGCAGGGCACTGCTGGCTGAGCGCCAGCATGCAGCAAGAGCTGCACAGACAGGCAGGGGGAGCAGCTGGTCCCATATTTGCATTTTTGTCCTACCACTAGTCTTACACAACCAGCCCCATCAATTGGCCACTGGACTTCCCTCTATTCACTGCTGGTGGGTTGGCAGCTGGTGAACAGGGATTCGGTCAGCAGCAGGACCTGCCGGTACTGATAGGGAGGAAGATAGAAAATATGGGACAGTTTGTCCATTTTTAAGAAAAAGTCAGGACAGCAGCAGGAGGCCTTAAATACAGTACTGTCCCTTTTAAAAATGGGACATGTAATCCTAGATGAGGGCTATCAAGTGATTTTTAAAAAAATCACTATTTATCATGTGATTAGAAAAATAATAAGGATTAATTGCACTGTTCAATAACATTTATTTAAATATTTTTGGATCTTTTCTGCACTTTCAAATTTGTTTCAAAAGTGTACAGTGTACACTATAATTTTATTATAAATACTTGCACTGTATACAAACATGATACAGCTGTATCATGAAAGTAGAATCATGTACAAAAAACACCTATGTTCAAAAATAAAACAATGTAAAACTTAGAGCCTAGAAGACCACTCAGTCCTACTTAGGGATGTAATAGTGTAGTCGATTAACTGATTAACCTATAAGCAAAAGCTTATAGGTTAATGCTGTAGACCACATGCATTTTCCCCTCCCCCCAGTACATTTTTTTTTTTTAGCAGGCTGGCCAGCAGCCCGGCTCAGTTCCAGCTTGTGCCGGGTTTGGGAGCTAATACAGAGGCAGCAGGGGCGGAGTGGCAGGGGGCTCCTCTAGAGTAGGGCTGGAGCACACTGGCTGCTGGCCTCACCCCTGTGGACTATAGAATACTCGAGTAACCGATAAGAATTCATGAGGCTAATCGACCATTCAATTAACTGATATTTAACATCCCTAGTCCTACTACTTGTTCAGCCGGTGACTCAAACAAATCTGGTTACAATTTGCAGGAGATAATGCTGCCTACTTCTTATTTAGTTTTACCTGAAAGTGAGAACAGGCATTCGCATGGCACTGTTGCATTTTGGTCTTATATTGATGATAATTTTTACTTTACTTTTCTTTCTAGGAGCTTCACTCATCCATGCAATCAAAGAAATTGATTGTAATAGTTGGAGGGCAGCCTTATATCTAGTAGGGGGAAGATAGCACACAAATATTAATAAGGTACCTGGAGTATTCTTTGCCATGCTAACGCTGCCCTCAAAGATCAAAAACTCTTGAGAGCTAAGAGAGCTCAAATAATCTTGTGCAAAGAAACAAACATCTAGGATTGTGACTTCTGCCAGATATAGCTTCAGAAAAGCAGAATTTTTACAGAAAAGTAACTTCCCATTTTCAGGTGGATGGTGGGTTTTTTTTTTTTTTTGCAGGAGGGGAGGGGAGGTGCTCCTTTTTCCTATTTAGTGGTCCATTTTATTGGTTTTTGTTCTTCATCCTTTCCCTTCCATGGCATTGTTCTTTAGGCCATTCAGTCTGTTTTTCATCACCAAACTCTCCTTTTCTCTGCTTCCAGGGGTTGTTACTTCACTTCATTTCATTTTCTTCTCCAACTGCCAGTCCCAACCCATGTACAACCTTCTGCATCCAACATATATTTCGTTGTTAAAATCTTGTTTGCTGTGTAAATAGCAGTAGAAATGAAAATGCTCCCTCCATATCCATTAAAATAGCAGAACATCAGTTTACACAATCTTAGGCCCTAATTCTGGCATATGTTCTGCATGGACAGATTCTGGTGTCCATTTAAAATCCTATTGGAAAGCCATGTAGAAACAGAGATCCACCCAGAGTACAGCTTGTAGGATTGATGGCATAGCAATGTTTCTTATAATTTAAAAATTGGATCCCCAAACTATTCTTCAACAAGTTCACACTATCTAAGCCACTGCAAAGAAAACTACATACTCACTGTTTTGGTTCTTTTGTGTCTCCATTACAAGATCAGTGGATGGAGTATGCTGTCTGTTCAGTGCAGGTGTAATTTTTTTTCTTCCCATTGTAAAGATCATAACATAAATGCAAACCTTAGTGTTTAGCTCCATTGTGCAATAGCTTTTGGTCTATTATTTAAACGTTTAAATTTATTCTCTGTGAGAGAGAGCTGGAGTCCTGGTAAGAGGTTTAAATTGGGATTGTGTGAATCTTGCATTTTCACACATCCTCCTGGAGTTATTCACAACATATAGTGGGAGAATCTCACAGGATTATCACTTTGCCTGACTAAGCCTGTGCTTCTGCACTCTACTGGTTTCCCAGACGCACCACCTATGGTTTGTAACTAACTTTATGCATGTCCTCTACTGTAGCCATGCTTCAGAGAGTGACTGAAACAAAGGAGGAGGAGATACAATAGCAAAGAAGGAAAAATGGGGTGAGCACAAGAGACTTTAGAAACAAATTAGGGAAATAGACCTCTCCCCCCTTAAAAGCAAGAGAAACAAAGCTGAAATCTCTGCCACTGTCCAATCTATCTGGGTTCTTACGCTCCATTCATTACTACTGCACAAGACTACCTAAGAACATGGGAACAACCATACTGGGTCAGACCAAAAGTCTTTGTAGTCCAGTATCCTGTCTTCTGACAGTGGCCAGTGAACAGAAGGGAATGTACAGGACTGGTAATCATCAAGTGATCCAGAGCCTGAGGACACCATCCCTGCCCATCCTGGCTAATAGCCATTGACAGAAGTTCATGAAGGATAGGTCCACTTTTTTTAATCCTGTTATAGTTTTAACCTTCACAACATCCTCTGGCAAGGCACCCTTGACAGCATCTTTGCTTCCCAACAGTTGTCATGTACGTTGCTTATTGTTCAGCTATTTGCATCATATAGCTGCCTTGACAGCTCCTTAATCCATGCCTCCCCAACTTCCTCCTATACTCTCTCAACTTCTGGTTTACACTCCTGAAAGCACAGACTTCTTCCCAGCATGTTCTCAGCAGGTAGCGAAAGCTTATTCTGAGAGGTGTGGTCAGGGCATAGGACTGGAAGTCAGCCACCCATTGCTGTTTTCCACATCTTTAAAATCAGAATAATGGTACTTACTTAATTTGCAGGGTGTTACAAACTCTGTGAAGTTGTAAATGAGCTCCATACAGAAATATTGCCTTACTCATATTATTCTACCTCTTGCAGCTGGCCTCTGCCTACTGCACACCACAGTGGTAGGAAAGGTCAAGGGTGCTGCAGTTCCAAAACTCATTCACTAAATAAGTCTGTTTTATTGTCTGTCCAATATGTGCAGATAAAGCAGGGGGGCCTGCTGAAAAAACAATGTGATCATGTAATTAAAGGCTGTCATAATGCATATGCACAAAAAGGCAGTTAAAGTTGCACATCTGTACTAAATAATATATAAAATGGTGGTGTGGTTCTACTCTGAGAACTTTGTAAAAATGGCACCGTCATCCTCAGTCAGTCTGTGTATATCCAGAGTTATCTGCTGATTTAATTACTAAAATTTGTTTTTTGTTCTGTTAGCATGGCACAGTTAAAGCTGCTGGGAGAGAATTAATTACCAGGTTCCTAATATTTCTTGAGCATCCTAAAAAAAAATGTACTATGCTCCTAGCAGAGTTTTCAGTAGTGTCACAGTGAGAATAACTTGTCCTGCAGAACCTTTATTACTGTTACTGATGTGTGAGATAGAAAGGACCTTGCTTGATGCCCAGATTGAGTTTGCAAAAATACTAGCAATTTTTTTTTTTAAGTTTCTCGTAAAATTGGCACATTTTATACAGAACTCGGAGGCACCATAAATGTGAACCCTCGAATGCCATTTTTAAAGTCACTTTTCAGAGGAGAACTGTACTTTAAAACAGAACTTTCAAAACTTGCTTTTGAAATGTCTGTCGCTATTGTGCTGTCTTTATACCACTGAATGGTTCTGGTGTGTCAATGAGCGTTGCCATTTTACTGCTACTTCCCAGCAGGAAGTCCAGTCTGCTGACATAGTTTATGACAAAGGGAATTCCAGTCAGCAGTTGAATGCATGAAAGAGGCTGGAAACTTTTACAGTTGTTTTAAGGTAAGTTGTATTCTTTACTAAAAATAATTTTATCGAAAAGTTTTTATACTAAAATATTGAACTAACAAAGTTTCTAATGCATATAAGAGCAATCTTAAAACAACCATGAAAGTGTCCAGCTTTTTATTCTTGTACTGAACAATAATTCCTTTTTTCACAAACTGCAAGCCATATCCTGTCATTGTTTTGCATGCAGAAATGACCACTAAAAGTGCTGCCTAAAAATAGGGTAATTTTCTGGCAGTTGGCAGACTGGCAAGATGTCACCTTCCAACTTCATTGCTAATTATTAAATGTTAATATATTTAAACCATGTAAAAAAACCCCAAACCTTAAATTCCTTTTGTAATTAGTTGTAGTGGGTCCAAGGTCTTTTATGTTTTCTCTTCAATTTATTATGGTTCTGCTGGAAATTAGTATGATTAGCTCATTTTCTTAAGGTTTCAGACTTGCTGGAAGAGCAGCTTGGACCTTCTGAGAAAGGGAATGATTTGAAAATTTCACTTTTCTTAGTCCCTTATTGCTGTCCTTTATACCCCAGCTAACCCCATATATAGTCCCTCATTACTTCCCCTCTACTTCTTTAAAAATAAATTGAGTTAAATCACATCTTCCAAAAGACTTAATTGGCCAGTAAGTGTGTGTCATTGACCAATATATGTTCATGATCATATTCAGACATTACACATGATGCAGTACAATCCCAATTATCTCAGTCTCTGAAAACACTCAACATCATGAATCAAGAGAGTCAGCTTGGAGGCTGTATTCTGTGTCCTTCAAATCTAGAGCACAGATTTCTAAGCTTGCTGGTCATGTCCAGATGTTTGTGAGTTGTCAACTTTGGAGAGTCTGAAACTGAGATCTCCCATGTGGAGCACAGTGAAGATAAGGCAGACTTCAAAGGGTCTCCAGTCCAGCTGTTATGGCCTTCCTTTAAAAGTGTCTTCTGCAAAACAGTGCTTGTTGCTATGTTCCAGCGTGCGCGGTCTCTTTGGAACAAGATGTCCTTGGGCATGTAATCTGGTGCCTCATTACTACATTCTAAACTGAGAGAACCTAAAATAGATAATAAAATACAATCCTGGGGTTATGACCATGCTTTGGAAAAATCAGGGTTGTACTTGAACTGGATATTCTGTGAATAGTATTCCTTTAATGCAGTTATTTTCCTCTTAACTGGACCTACAGTAGAACCTGAAAGTTACAAATACCTCAGGAATGGAGGTTTTCGTAACTCTAAACAAAACATTATGGTTATTCTTTCAAAAACTTACAGCTGAACATTGACTTAATACAGTTTTGAAACTTTTGTATGCAGAAGAAAAATGCTGCTTTCCCTTTTTCTAGTAGTTAACTTTTAACACAGTACAGTACTGTATTTGGATTTTTTGTTTTGTTTTTGTTTCTTTTTTTTTGTTTGTTTCTGCTGCTGCCTGATTATGTACTTTTGGTTCCAGATGATGTGTGTAGGTGACTGGTCTGTTCATAACTCTGGTGCTCATAATGCTGAGGTTTTACTATATGCATGTATCATCCACAAGTATAGATGGGGAAAGGAAGTTAATGTCTAAACGTCACCAACAATATTTTTGAAAAGTCTTTTCTTCTTGCATACTTTGATCTCAACTGATTCTTGAATGTTTTGCATGTAAAATATGCCATAGTATTATTACACAAGAATTGCTAGGGCTGCATGAGAAGAGTAAAGTGAAATTTGTAAAATATGGTAAAAAAAAGTGGGGGAAGGGGACTGAAAATCGTATTTTATTGTAGAACAAATCTGTTCCTTATGTTAGGCTTTTTCTACTTGGCTATGATGGGCCTGCACTGCTACTGAAGAGTAAGCTGGTATCTATTCTGGATCATGGATTATCAGCAACATTTATTTAAATTTCAGGTTTTTTAAATTTTTCTTGAACCTGCCATGTAAGTTAACTAAATTTATTAGAACTCATGAGTTATGGTGGAGATGGAATTATTCTTTATGCTATTTAAACTGAAGAAAGGATGCTACCGTAAATCCAGGACTATTTAATGTAATTTTCTTAGAATAGTGGCTTTTCAAACTGTGGTACGCAGGGCACTTTCACCTGATCTTGAAGTTTGCTTCTGGTACAGTAGGGAAAGGTATCAAGTTTAAAATAGTGATGCTTCTTCCTAAATGTTCCAGCCCAGGGAACACTAAAGTTTTCAGATGTTTTTGACTAGCACAACTCACAATGTAGCTGCAGTCTATGGCTGCTTCAAGTCTCATTGTCCAAGTTTCTCTTCGGTGTAGATTTGGTCATAATCAGATCTGCAGAAGGCCTCAATATGTGGGAGAACAGTAGCACAAACAAAGGAAGACAGAACCAAATTGCACCTTCACTTGTAGATATTGGAGCAGTGAGGGTTGCTAGCATTGAGGTAAAATGTTGAAGTCCTTTAAAGAGCGAAATATAGAGCCTCATTCAGCTCTCATTGAAATTAATGGTATGACTTCCATTTAACTTCAATGTTGCAGAAACAAGGCTATATACAGACCGCTACAAAATGGGGAGATGTAACCAACCCATTGTATTAAAATGATCTGACTTATACAGAGATCAGAAGGTTGGCAGTCCATGATATGTTCAGAATGTGAAAATGTTTTGAGAACCATTGCTATTGGAAAATAGTTTCCATTTCCATAGAGACTTTTCATGAGCATATTGCAGTGCACATAGTATGCTTGATTGACACTTAAAGGTGTGTGGGGTTTTATAATTTTAGGGAGGTGCAAGAAAGCCAACGTTCTGTGGCCATAATTGCAGAGATGATCCATACTGCAAGTCTAGTTCATGATGATGTCATTGATGATGCAAATTCTCGGAGAGGAAAAACAACGGTTAATCAAATCTGGGGGGAGAGAAAGGTGAGTCTCTGTCATTATACAGTTCTGGTAAAGTGGAGACTTGTATTTGTCATGTTACTAATGCTTAGTGTGTATGTGTCCTTAGCAGTAGAGCGTGGCTATGGTAGAAGCTGGGGATGTTTAGAAAAAAGGAGTAATCTGAGCTGCTCATATCCTTGTCAGCATGGTATGAGTTTCTACATGCAGGGGATAAAATGAGTAAAATTTCTATAGGAAACCCTTGCCATTCATAGTGAATATGTTCCTGGCACCACCACGCATGGCAAAATTAATGAATACTGGGAGCCACAGCTCCTGGCTCTGGGCAGCCATCCCCACTTCCCCAGGCTGGGATAGGAGACCCCTGCAAAATCGCAGAACCATGAATAACAATTCCATTTATCACAAGGGTCTCCTGTATAGTGAGACAGTGTTTTTTCTCTGTGATTGATTGATACTGACTGTAATGGCAGTTGCATACAGTAGCTAAAGTCATGTTGAAATGCTTTGAAAATATACCTCCTTTAAGCACCTCATGTACTAGTTTTCCCTACCTAAATAACAAACCAAAAGAGTTTTTATATTAGCATTAGACTTTTCAGGCTTCACAATATTAAATATATGGCTTAAGATAGTAAAGGCTTTACTGTTATAAATCTCCTGTGAAATATGTAAGATGACTTAAGCTTCTTCATAAAGCATTTGAAAAAAAATTATTCAGGAAGTCCTGAATATTGACACAGATTAATGATTCTTTTAGAGTTAATTGAATGTATTCAATAATGTAGCACAATGACCATACAGTATATAATGGTTTGTATAGCAAAAAAAAAAGCACTGAAAAATGGGAGCTCCAGAATGGTTTAAATTTAAATACTGTAACTATTTTTTCCTTTTTCTAGTTTTCAGTCAGAAGTGTGCACTTTGAGGGAAAATTATGTAATCTGACTACATGTGGAAAATATAAAGGGAATCAGATTGTCCCTAGTATTTTTTGTGAAGAGACATTAAAAAAAATACAAAATCTTCTCTTTTTTTCCCCACCCCCAGGCTGTTTTAGCTGGTGATTTTATCCTTTCAGCAGCTTCTGTCGCTTTAGCAAGAATTGGAAACACTACTATTATCTCGGTATTAAGTCAGGTGATTGAAGATTTGGTGCGTGGTAAGGTTTTTTTCTATGTATATCTTCATACTTCTTTATCTAAACAATACACCTAAAAAATAAAGACTTTGTCCTTGCATCTTTATAGGTGAATTCCTTCAGTTGGGCTCCAAAGAAAATGAAAATGAGAGATTTGCTCACTACCTCGAGAAGACCTTTAAGAAGACTGCAAGTCTTATAGCAAACAGTTGTAAAGCAGTATGTACGTTCTGTCTCTCCTCAAGTTAACATACCATAGTGTAAGCTTCACAGCTAAATTCCCAATTAATTGCTATTTTCTTTGGAAATGCTCCAATCTAGACATTTCAATTGATACTCTGCCACAATCCTTATGGATCTCTGGTTAAAATTTTTATCCCAGTTCAGCTGTGCAGCCTCCATTATTGGTTTTCAGTCTTTCCTTTCCGTTTTACATGCAGAGACAAACTTTCAATCTTTCCCCGCTTGATTTTCAGTAAGATCTACTGTAGACTCCTAAGCTGATTTTAAAATAGTAGAAGTTTTTTAAATCAAGTCTGTGAACTATTCATCTTATAATTTATTGAATGTAAGTTTCCTTTCACATCTGTCTCCTATAGTATAGCATAGTAAAGTATAATGCAAAGCCCCACATGAAAACTGCAAAAAATTTAAACAGTTAGTTTGTGTTCTTCCTATTTTGCATTGCTCTATATGAGAAATACATTATCTTCTGCTGACCTTTAAGTCTTATTAACTGAGTGTGTTTTTAGTTGGTGGTTTGGGGTGACTAAAACAGTCATATCCAATTCAATTATTGTAAAAATGACAGAAGCATAAGTTCAAGAACTAAGTCCCAAAAAAACAGTGGGACCATGGGGGTATGTCTACACTTCATTCCTCTCTCGAGAGAGGAATGCAAATGCAGACACCCAAAATTGCAAATGAAGCGGGGATTTAAATATCCCGCGCTTCATTTGCAAAATTGCATTATGGCGCTATTTCGAAATAATGCTATTTCGAGAGGAAAAAAAGGGTTATTTCAAGAACCCGTATTCTGAGGGAAGGGTTTTATTTTGAGGGAAGGGGTTTCTCTCAAAATAACCCCATTTTTTCTCTCAAAGTAGCGCTATTTCTAAATAGCGCCATAACTCGATTATGCAAATGAAGCGTGGGATACTTAAATCCCCGCTTCATTTGCAATTTTGGGTGTCTGCATTTGCATTGAGGGAGAGAGGGGGGGACATACCCTACTCTCCTTATAGAGCACCAGATTCTGTTACTTTTGTTGAACAACAAATGAATATTGACATGCACAGACAAGACATTCTTAAAATAACCATGTTTATTACCAGTTCAGAAAATACAGAAGGTGACAAAAATGCTTCCCCTTCTCCTAAAAGAGCTGGAACCATACCATACCAATAAGAGGCAGTTCAAAAAGAATTAGTCTAATACACTGTGTTGTTATAAAGTGTGTTATTCTGAAATCATTAGTATATTCTTGCAATACAGGGCATTTGAAAATTGCCTAAAGTGGATTATGTAAAACAGGACATTATTTCCAATATTGTAATACCTTATTGGAACACTTTCAGTATAGTATACTTTCCATAAAAATCTGTGTCAGAGGAATCTGAAAATCTGACTAGTTCAAGGAAAATAGAAAACACTCCTGTTGTAGTTGCATATATCATTTTGGTATTAGTGAAATCTTGTAAAGGTTTCATTTCTAAAAATAATCTGTTTCTCAAGCTTCTTAAATTCACAACAATTTCTTTTGTGTTTCTGAAACAGATTGGGACTGTACCCTGGCAACAAAAACAGATAAAGCAATATTTCTCTTACCTTTTCACTTAGACATAATGTTGCAACAGAGTTGAGGTCCTTGAAAAAAGGACCTGTTGGTGATACCAGATCCACACCTACCTTCAAAAGAGTCATGCTATCAACTGTGTTACTAACTTCATGCAGTGGTATCTAAGGATCTAAACTTCTGTGTGCGTGGTGGGCTCAGACTGGGACATAGGTGGTTCATAGGAACAGAAATGTGTGATGGTACAGCTTTCCTCTTTAAGTCTCAAATCTTCAGTGGGAATTTTGGCTGAGTAAAGACAATAAGATCAACTTTCTGATTCACCACATATTCAGTGTAACTGAAAGCTGTTGCTATTGGATAGCAATTTTGGCAACCAAAGTGAAAAGAATTCAAAGGGTTTTTCATTTCCAGTAGATGGTCATTTCAATTTGCTTATTAGCCTCTCTGAGAGTTTGCACAAAAGCCAAGGATTCGGTGGTATCCATCTAAAGCATAGCTGAGGTATAGTTGATCAGAAAGGGATCTTGGTTTCTGTTACATTCCACTACTTGTACTGTTTCATTCCATTACCTGTATTGTTTCCACTTTTGGGAATCATGCAATTCAGATATCATGTTTATAAATAAATGTGTGAGAGATGGGACTATCCTTGGGGGCAAAGCTATAGCTCTTTGTTATGACAAAACATTTTTTTTCCCCTCAATTTCTTCATGTGTCAGCAAGGATGGAAAGATTGGCACTGGTAGCACAAATGGCAAATAATGCCTGGAGCACACTTTCTGGGACACTTTGAGCTGTTTAAGAAGAGCTGATGGGTTCAGAAGGAATTTTGCTCTTTGTAGCCAGAATGGTCAGCAAAATCATTATCTGTAGCTTGAAAGTGGTTCTTTTAAGTATCCAGGATTAAGATGAGTTCATTCTCAAGGGCAAACTAAAGCGTTGTCTACACTTAACAGTTTAAAGCTCAGCCATAGCAGCACTGTCACAGCAGAGCTTTAAACTGAAAGTGTGTCCACAGCACGAGCACTGAGAGCTCTCCCAGCACTCTGTCTAAACCACCTCCACGAGGGGAGGCACTAACAGCATTAGTAGTGCAGCTCCCAGCACTGTAGCCTGGTTCACATTGGCATTTACAATGCTGTAACTTGCTGCAATCCAGGGGAGTGTTTTTTCAGCACTGTAAAGTGCCATTGGAGACTTGGCCTAAGGATATGTTATTGATGATTTAAAATATCAGTTAGGATAAGTTCTGGAGCATATGAGAGTTCATTTCTTGTGTTAAGGGAAGGAAAAGACAGTCATTGTTTGCAGTTGCATATAAACAAGGTAAAATATTGTCTGAAAAAAATGGCAGAAACTAATTCTAATGGGATTTTAGTTAAAATTAATCTATAGAAAGGGGGACTGTTGTGTTCCTGGGACAGGACCTAAATATGATATGGATGGTCTTGTCCTGTAATTGAATTAGATGTCTTCTGCATCTCCAAAGCAACGTTACATTAGAACCAAAATGCCATTGAGGTAACTAAATAAACAGCCTGTCAAGGGCCTAAAGCTATCATAAGCTCCAGTGTATAGTTACTACATGGTAGATGTGTACGTAAGCTGCAGCCAAAGTAGTATATATGCATGCCACAGTAAATAGTGGCAGATGGCTCTGAGAGTCACTGTAGCCTCAGTTACCGAAAGGCATTTTTCAGAGACAATACGAGTAGAGGATTTCTGTTCAGGAAATCACAGCAATAAAGCACAAATGGAATTCCCAGCTGTCATGAGAGAAATCTGAGATACCAAATAAGGTTAGCAGTTTCTCCCTCTCTTACCTATATTCCATGTTATAATTAGATTCAAATCCAAGTAAAGATTTACTCTGCATAAATTACTTGAAAAATAGGGATTAAAACATATTTTTGTTGAAATTAGTATAAAAGTTGCATGACCAATTCTTCTTCGAGTGGTTGCTCATGTCCATTCGAATCAGGTGTGCGCACTGCGTGCACCGCGTCTTTCGGAGCGTTTTCCCTAGTGGTACCCGTAGCGCCGGCAGGGCGCCCCCTGGAGTGGCGCCGCTATGGCGGGGCATAAGTACCCCTGCCGGCGCTCCCCCACCTCAGTTCCTTCTTACCACCCGTGACGGTCATTGGAGCATGTCTCTCTCTTACATTAGTTAATGGTTCCCGTTTCTCTTAGCATTGTAAATAGTTCAATTAGTTAGGTAGTTAGTGTCTACTTGGTTCTTTGTTCTTCCTCCCCCTTCGGGGATGAGGAATGCCAGGGCCGCAAGGCTTCAAGGCGTGCGCTGTCTGCGCAAAGTTCATGCCCAAAGGAGACCCGCACGACAGCTGTCTGAAGTGTCTGGGTGGGAGCCATCTTACGGACTCCTGTAAGATCTGTAAGTCTTTCAAGCCGCGCACTAAAAGGGAGAGAGTTTCTCGCCTAAAACTCCTCCTCATGGAGACGGCTTTACAGCTGGCACCGGCTGGCAGCCTGCGGTGCACAGTGCACCGGCGTCCACGCACGATGCTCCACCCTGGGCCCGGGCCTCGGCGTCGAGGACCCAGCACCGGTCTCACTCTCCGGCATCGAAGAGGTCGAAAAAGGCTCGCGGGAGGTCCCCGGCTCGGAAAATCACGCCAGACCTGCACCGTGGTGCCGACTCACTGGTGCACACATCCTCTACGGTGCGCCATAAGCGAGCGGAACGCCCCTCTAGTCCAGGGCAATTGCCCCCGCACCGCCCGTCCACGCCAGACCCCTTTGAGGCGGCGCAGGACCTTATCAGTCTCACCACCTCCCCTCCGTCGTCGGTTGAGGCGGAAGGGTCGAGGTCGCCTACGCCAGAGGCCGTGTTGGCTCTGGCTTCGCCTCCGCACCGGCAAGACCGGCAGGCTCAGGCCACTTATGTGACGAGACCGTCCCTGGTGGGACCAGTACCGCTTGCCTCAGCATCGACGCCGTTCTCGACGCTGGCTCCGACCTACCTCGGTGTTGGGATCTCTCCCGGCCCCCCTTTTGGCTGCACCGGTGCCGTACCACCCTACCCTTGTGGCAACGTCTGCGGCACTGTCATCTTCGACAGCGGCTCAGAGTACTCTTCCGAGACTGTCCCTTCTCGCGTCGGCACCGGGCTCTTCAGCACCGACGCACGTCATGGCACCGTCGCAAGCGCCGGCACCGACCATGTGGACCTTGCCAGTGCCCCAGCCGACGGTGATGTCAACCTCTTCGGGGTTCGTCTCAGCACCGTCATGCTCCGCACCGGAGATGCAACCGGCACCGGGCCCTCCGGCACCAGGCCCACCGGCACCTCTTTCGGCGCCAGTGACGCTTTCGGCACTGGGACTGGGTCCCCCGGTACCGCAACAGGTTTTTGTTCCCCCGGTGCCGCAGCAGGCACTGGCACCGGCATGTCCCCACCATGCCCATGTGGGCAAGCCTGAGTCCATGGCCAGGTTTGCTCTTCCGTCGGCTACAGGTCACTCCTTGTCGGCGCCTCCCTGGCCCGACTCCGATTATTCGTCGGATTCCAATGTGACATCCCTCAGGTCTGGGTCCTCGGGAGCCTCTTCGGCCCATAGATCCCGTTCCCGGCACTGACGTGACCATTCACAGGTGCAGCAGACTTGGCTGCCTCATCCACAGTGGCCTTTCTGGATACCGTGGGCTTACCACCAGTGGCAAGGGCCCGTGCCCCCCTCTGTGGTGTCAGGAGCCTCGGGTCGCCGAACGCAACCATCGGCGTTGTTGTCGCGACCTCCTCTTTCCCCCCAGAGGCCGCCTACGTCGGACCCTGTGGCACAGGCACAGGCCTCGGTGCTGGAGCCCTGTCCGCAGGCGGTACCGTGTGCCCAACCGGTGCCGTGCGGCTCCTGCGCTACATCTAGCACCGATACAGGAGTAGTCGTCATCATCGTCTCCTGATGAAGCCTTGGCGGATCCTGCACCGGCGCTGCCTACTACGGATGCCCGAGCGCATCAGGAGCTGCTCAGGCGTCTGGCTTCCAACCTGGGTGTCCCAGTGGAGCCAGTCGTGGAGGACACAGACCCTATGATCGATATTCTTTCAGATGACGCGCCCGCCCGTTTGGCTTTGCCGCTTAATAAAACCGTGGCAAAAATTACCAATGCCCTGTGGCAAACACCGGCGACCCTGACCCCTACCTTAAAGGGTGTCGAGAGGCGCTACTATGTTCCCCAGTTGGGGCACGAGCACTTGTACTCCCAACCTGTCCCTGGCTCCTTGGTTGTCCAGGCAGCGACCCAAAGGGAAAAACTCCCCCAGCCGGGGCCGTCCCCGAAAGCTAGGGAGCCCAAGCGCCTTGACTGAATGGGCCGGAAAGTGTACGCCACTGGTGGGGTGCAACTCCGCATCGCTAACCAACAAGCGATGCTAAGTCATTACACTTTTAATACGTGGCAGGCCATGGATAAGTTCAAAGATAAGCTCCCTGCCGAGACCCATCAGGAGTTTCTGGCCATGACCTCTGAGGGTAAGGCCATCGCCCACACAGCCCTCCAGGCTTCCCTCGATGCGACTCTGCAGCCGCACCATGGCGTCAGGTGTAGTTATGCGCCGTGGTGCCTGGCTGCAAGTCTCTGGAATACGTCCTGATGTCCAGTCTACTATCCAAGATCTGCCTTTCGACGGCAAGGCGTTATTCTCGGAGCATACAGACTCGAGGCTCCATACCCTCAAGGACACGAGGTCTACCCTTCGATCCTTGGGGATCCCACACACCGGCTCCTCAGCGTCGTCAGTTGCCCTACAGACAGCAGAGGAGACCGCAGTCCCAGGTCCCCCGTGGGGATTACTGGAGACGCCGTCCTCGTGCTTCCGGTGGGAGTACGGGGGTGGCTGCGGGTCCATCGTCCTCTAGGCAGCGCCCGAGAGGAGACAACCCCCGTGGGGTTGGCCAAGGTCCCTCCCAACAGCAAAAACATCAGTTTTGACAGGCTCCCAGAGAGTTGCGCACCAGCCTCCCACCCTGGCCCCCCGTTTGGGGCCAGGTTATCCCGGTTTGCTCAAGCCTGGGCAAAAATCACAAACGACCCCTGGGTCCTAAACATAGTCCAGAGTGGCTATACCAGCCCTTTTTCGGGCTCGCCCCCTTCCAACCCACCTTCCCCGTCCCTTTTCAGGGACACCTCTCACGAAGGCACCCTCTGCCAGGAGGTACTGGCGCTCCTCCAAAAGGGAGCGGTAGAGAGGGTTCCTTTGCACCTGGAGGGCAAGGGTTTTTTACTCCCGATATTTCATAGTCCCCAAACCCAAGGTCGGTGTCCGTCCCATCTTAGACCTAAGGGATCTCAACAAGGCGGTTGTGAAATCCAAATTCAGATTGGTAACCCTGGCTTCTGTCATTCTGGTTCTACAGTTAGGAGACTGGTACGCCACTCTCGATCTCAGGGATGCTTACTTCCATGTGGCAATAAGACCCTGCCACAGGAGGTTCCTCCGTTTCATTGTCTCCCGGTGCCATTTCCAGTTTACTGTGCTCCCATTTGGCCTTTCTACAGCACCCAGGGTTTTTACGAAATGCATGGCAGTCGTGGCGGCTTTCCTCCGCCAAATCAGGGTACACGTGTTCCCGTACCTGGGCGACTGGCTAATCCGTGGTCGGTCCTACAAACAAGTAGAGGCCCACGTGTCCCTCACAAGGGCCCTCTTCGTAAGGCTGGGACTCATGCTGAATGAGGAAAAGTCATCGTTGACCCCCTCTCAGCGCGCATCGAATTAGTGGGTGCCCTCCTGGGCGCCAGGTTGGTGAGGCGTTTCTCCCAGAGCCAGGTTCCTGGCCATAGTGGAGCTGGTCTCCGAACTGACTCGGTCCCCTATCACGACCGCCCGGGTCTGCTCAAGGTTGCTGGGGCACATGCCGGCGTGCACGTACGTGGTACGCCATGCTTGAATGAGACTCAAAACTCTGCAGGCTTGGTTGGCAAGGGCATTCAACCAATCCAGGGGCCTCTGGGACATGGTTCTTACGGTGCCCCCGGAGGTAATAGTTTCGCTACAATGGTGGACTCAGGAGTCTGTGGTGTGCAGCGGGATCCCCTTCTCCGTGCCTCCCCCCTCGCTCACTCTGGCCACAGACGCTTCGGACCTGGGTTGGGGAGCACACCTGGGGTGCCACAGGACCCAGGGTCTCTGGTCCCCTGCAGAGTGGGCCCTGCACTTAAATGTACAGGAGCTCAGAGCAGTCAGGAGAGCGTGTGAGACCTTCCTGTCGAAGCTCTCTCGCCGCTCCGTTCTAGTCCGTCTGGACAACGCGGCAGCTGTATTTTACATCAACGGGCAGGGGGGTGCCTGGTTGCCTCCCCTCTGTCGCGAGGCCCTGCGCCTCTGGGACCTGTGTGTGCAGCACAACATAGCTTTGCAGGCAGAATACCTACTGGGGTGCAAAAATTTGCTGGCCGATGCTCTGAGCAGGTCCTTCGGAGCCCACGAGTGGTCTCTCAAGGACTCCGGTCTTCAGCAGGTCTTCCGCAGGTGGGGCTATCCCCTACTAGACCTGTTTGCCTCGGCACGCAATACCACGTGCCAGAATTATTGCTCCCTGCTGGGGCTCGGGGAACACTCCTGGGGGGATGCCATGACAGTGACGTGGCCGGCGGGCACCCTTTATGCTTTCCCTCCATTTCCCCTAATTCCCAGGGTCCTGACCAGGGCCAGGACCTTCGGGTCCACACTTGTCCTGATAGCCCCCCGCTGGCCCAGGCAATTCTGGTTCCCTATACTGGTAGACATGCTCGCCAAGGAGCCTATAACGCTCCCACCGGCCTGGCATCTCTTGACCTAACCGTGGGACGGGGGAACCATGGTTCACCCGAATCTCTAGTCTCTACACCTAACAGCCTGGTTTATCCGTGGTTGACTCTACCTGAAAGGGAATGTTCCCAGGAGGTACAGATGGTGCTCCTAAGTAGTAGAAAACCATCTACCAGACGGTCGTACGCTGCCAAGTGGCGGCGCTTCTCGTCTTGGGCGTCCCGAAGGGGAGTGCACCCGTCCTGTGCACCTGTCCCGTCCATTCTGGACTACCTTTTTGAACTTAGGTCCAGTGGCCTCTCTACCTCCTCTATCAAAGTCCATGTGGCATCTCTCTCCGCCTTCCATGTTGGTTCGGCAGGAGTTTCTCTGTTCTCTGACCCTGTGGTCAAAAGGTTCCTTAAGGGTTTGGATAAGTTGTATTCCTCTGTTATACCCCCTCTCCCCGCGTGGGACCTTAACCTCGTTTTGTCTAGACTTGTCGCCCCCCCTTTGAGCCGCTGGCCACTTGTTCCTTGAAGCACCTCTTCATGAAGGTTGCGTTCATTGTGGCCATTACATTGGCTCACAGGGTCTCTGAGCTGAGGGCCTTAACGGTAAATCTGCCCCACCTGGTGTTCTCCGATCATAATGTGAGGCTCCACCCTCACCCGGCTTTCCTCCCTAAGGTGGTGTCACCATTTCATTTGTCCCAGGAGATCTACCTCCCGGTATTCTTCCCAAAGCCCCATGCCTCCCTAAGGAGCAAGTGCTACATTCCCTGGATGCTAGGCATGCACTAGCTTTTTATATCGATAGGACTAAACCCTTTCGCAAATCTACACAATTGTTTATTGCTGTCGCTGACAGAATGAAAGGGCTCCCCATATCGACCCAGAGGTTGTCCAATTGGGTCGCGGGATGTATCAGGGAGTGTTATGCCTTAGCCGGATAGGTCCCGCCCCCGGTTACAGCACATTCCACCAGGGCGCAGGCGTCCTTTGTAGCTTTTGGGGCACAGGTTCCAATTACTGAAATCTGCAGGGCAGCCACGTGGTCGTCACTCCATACCTTTACGGCGCACTACACGCTGGCACAGCAGGCTAGGGAGGATGCAAGCGTGGGCGCTGCAGTCCTCAGCTCTGTTTTGTAAATATGCCATTTCCTGTACTGTTGCACTTTCTGCGTTTTTATGCTGTTTGCTTAGTTGAATAAATTTGTTGGATTGTTCAACTCTTGTGGACATCTCTTTTTCAGTGCTCCGACCCCTCCTCCTCTAAGTGGGGTTGGCTTGGAAGTCACCAGATTCGAATGGACATGAGCAACCACTTGAAGAAGAAAAGAACGGTTACTTACCTGTAGCTGTTGTTCTTCGAGATGTGTTGCTCATGTCCATTCGATTCCACCCCTACCTCCCCTTCGTCGGAGCATCCGGCAAGAAGGAACTGAGGTGGGGGAGCGCCGGCAGGGGTACTTATGCCCCGCCATAGCGGCGCCACTCCAGGGGGCACCCTGCCGGTGCTACGGGTACCGCAGGGAAAACGCTCCGGAAGACACGGTGCACGCTCCTGATTCAAATGGACATGAGCAACACATCTCGAAGAACAACAGTTACAGTTAAGTAACCGTTCTTTTCCTGCTTCATCTACAGACATAGGCTCTGATCCCGCAAGCTGATCTGTGTGTTCGTACCCCTGCACGGAGAGCCCCACTGACCTCAAAAGAGCTCCATGTGGTGATACGGATTTGTCATAGGGACTGTAATGGAAGGACAAGTCTGTAGTTCTGTATCTAGCCAATGATTCCAAATTTAAAAGCTTAAACTTCCACTAAGCGTGTCACATGGGGGTCCACGTGCACAGAAATCGGTACACAATTGGAGCCTAAACTGTGCTAGCTCCTCTGACATATTAAAGAATGCAATGTCACTGATGATATCGGACACCTCAAGCTATGCATGCACATTAGCAATGAACTGTAAAGTCCAGTAACAGGTTTCAGCTAATAGAACTGTCAGGTGCATCAGACACCATTACAGAATGTTTGATAAATCCCCTCATTTGTTTAAAAAATCCACTAAAGTCATTTACTTTTTGTAATCTACTTTCAGTGGAAGAGATTAACATACATCATAGTAACTAGAATTTGAAGTATTAATTATGAGTAGTAAATATCAAGGGATTATATATAACCATCATCTCTGAGTGGATAGTTCATGAACATAGTTTAAAATCAGACTGGCAAGATGGCATAATAGCCTTGCTTATAAAATCTGGAAAATGGTTCCTAGTTCTTAAAAAAAAAAAAAAAAAAAAAAAGTGTTTCTGAAATACTGCTTCAAGTAAACTGAGTTGTCTTATTGTAGTTTAAGAACTGTTCTGAAGCATTTTTATCTTCTTTATCTTGAGAGGCTGAATTCAGGACTATTTTGAATCCAGAATTAGTGAGGAAGCTATCAGACTTCCTATAAGATAGGACTTTGCAACACATCTGTTGCATATTGGGTGACCTAGGGCTTGCCTGTACAGGAGAGTTTTTTCAAGTTATGCCAGTATTGTTACACTGGCAATGGTTAGTCCATGAAAAGTACACTAGCAGTTTAAATTCACAACATTAGCTTATATACTAGCTTTCTAACTATCATCCATCCCCATGCCATGAGCTATCCAATGAAACTGCTTGTTCATAAGCATTGCTTCAATACCCATGACACCACACATCTTAGGAATCTCCATGTTAGGAATTTTGTCCCACCAATTCATATGGACAAATTTCCTGAGGCAGCGCATATGGAACTGATTGAGTTTCAAAACATGATGGCAATATATGGTCCACGACGCCTAGCCATACAGCAGGATATTCAAGATAACTTCCTGATAAACTTCATATGAAGGTAACAGTTTAACACCATGGTCGTTCCATAAGTGCTTGGTCAATCTTCCGAAGGCAGCCCTGGCTTTGAACAGATTCATCATCATCATTTATTCTAGAGGACAATAGGCTTCCAAGGTAGCGAAATTTATCAACAGACCATTATCGGCAGCAATGATCACTGGAATGCTAGGCTCTTTCTGAACAGACTAGGACATAACCTCTGTCTTCTTGAGGCTCACAGTGAGTCCAAAACAGTGAGCAGAAGTAGCAAAACTAGCAAACTCCTGTGCATCCTCAACTGAACGACTATGACCAACAATGCACAGTCGTCAGCAAACAAGAAGTCACAGATAGTTGTAGTAAACACTTTGGTGCAAGCCCGAAGTTTTTTTGAGGGTGAAAATGCTACCATCATTTTGGAACTGAATAGGTATGCCCAGTGCAAGATCCTTGAAAGCAACTAACGTCATTGAAAAGCAGACAGTGAACAGTAGAGGAGCAAGGGGACATCCTTGCTTTGTACCATTTGATACTTAAAGTATATGAGGGTGATGGTTTCTAGAATTTTGCCTGACTAAAGGCAAACTTTGAGGAAGAAAGCTATGCTACTAACATCTTTCCTCTTTTTAAGGCATTGAGAGATGTTTGGTGATGAGAAATGTATCCAGATTCTTCTAAGTCCTTTTAGGATTCTTATGTTTGAAAAGCAACATTAGAAGTTCTTTCATCTTTATTTCTCTTGTGAATGCATGCTTGCACTATATGGATTTGAAGACGTTCTTCAGTGTCAATATCTTATTAAAATTACTTTTTCCAGCTGCTTTTCCATCTTCATTCCCTAGGAGGGCTCCTGCTATTGTTTAAAAACGAGTCTACAATAACCTTTCCACCTCAGAAAAGATTTTTTTCCTTATTTTTTTTTCCTTATATAAAACCAATTTTGGGGATGGGGAAGAATGCTCTAATACAGAGCTAGTCAACTTTGGAAGCCTCGGGGGGGCCACAATGACATTCACAGCACATGTGCAGGGCCGCAACTTAGGTGTGGTTGCATATACATGCAAGTATATATGCAAATAGCTTCTTTCACACTGACAGGCATGAATACAAAGATTAAAACAAAACTATACAACACACAGGCCCCATTTAAGTCAGTTCTGCTGATATTAATAAAATGCAATATTTACCCGATTTCCACTCACATAACCACAATGACAGTCCAGGAATTTAACTACTAAAATGAATATCATCAGAAGACCATTATATTGACTTGCTGTTATGGATTCCTCTGCAGTAAAGTTGCTCCCACTGGTCAAATGGATGCAATTTATGTAAGCAATACAGTCTGTAACAAAAAGAAATATGCTCCTTCCACTTCTAATACCAAATATTGCCAACCATGAGCCACTCAAAAAATCACGAACCAATTCCCCCCCAATTGGATTGGAGGCCGTGTTCAAAGGATCCCACCTGTGGGCCGCATGTTGAGCCCTATGTAAACCCAAACGGCATGGCGGGCCACAAACAGGCTGCAGGCCGCATGTTGCGTTGCCCTGCTCTAAGATGTGGCTTAGTTTTCCTCTTTGGATATTCACTGTGTTTATGATGTTGCACCTACAATAAAACACATTGCAGGTGAATAATTAGAGTTGTTCTTTTAATTTTTTCCTCTTCCTTTCAGGTTTCCATACTAGGCTGCCCTGATCCAAAAGTTCATGAGATTGCATACCAGTATGGAAAAAATGTTGGCATAGCTTTTCAGGTGGTGTATTCAGTTACTTTTACAGAATTAATGAGAAATCTAAAATGCATATTTCCCTAAACTAAACTGGATTGCTGTAATTCTTTATATAAATCGTTTAATTAAAACAAGTGTCACATTATGAGTCTTTTTAATGTTCTAAAATTTGCTCTTGTGTTTTTTTTTTTTTTCCAGCTAATAGATGATGTGCTAGATTTTACATCATGTGCTGACCAGCTGGGGAAACCAGCAGCAGCAGATCTCAAGCTTGGATTGGCCACAGGCCCTGTTTTATTTGCTTGCCAACAGGTAGGGTTAAAGAATATGCTCCAAAAATAAACATTTCTGGATGAAAGAGACAGTAGTAACTTGAAATCTAGTCAATTTAAAATATGTTAAGCAGATTTAGGTGCTATATTTGTCCTTGAGTCCTGGCTGCTGGTGAGTTTACCATCACTTTTTTCATTTTAAGTTTCTCCACTAACAGTAGAAAATGACAGACTGACATTAAACGGGGGGGTGGGGGGGTGAAATCGTCGAGCCTAACCACACACAAAGCAATCAAACTGGAAGAGAGAAATACTTACTGTCCTCTAATCTCTTTCACTGATAACAATTTTAGGTATTCACTCTGAACCATTTTTTACTTACTTATTGTTAGAAGTTTTAAGCTAATACTATCCTTTGCAACCTTACTAATCTACTACAACTAGCCAATTAGCTCGTCATAAGACAAGATTTTCAGGTCTCTCCTCCACGTCGGTCTTCTCTCCTGAGCCTCCAGTCTCTCGTTCCGTCTCTGTCCTCTTCCTACTTCCTCCCGCTCCTGCCTCTCACTCAGGGGACCGCAGAGCCCAAATGGCCGTTTGGGCTCCGCACTCCCCGTGCTGCATGGGGGGCGCGGAGCCCAAATGGTCGCTTGCGCCACTTGCTCCCACGCGGCGGCCTGGCTGAGCGGCGCAGAAGTCATCCGAGAGCCATGGCAGGAGGCGAAGAGGGGCGGGGCGATGATGTTCATGGCCAGGGGGCGGGGCCTGGAGCCGCTGTCACACCACATGTCACCGCCCGCCCCCTCCCCCTTCCACTGTGGCGCTCGGCTGACTTCTGCACCGCTTAGCCGGGCCGCCACGGCGGCGCAAGCGGCCGTTTGGGCCCCGCACTCCCCATACAGCACGGGCCGCCCAGAGGGAACAGCCAGCATTTCAGCAACAGTGCCCCCCCAGAGGGAACAGCCAGCATTTCGATGTTAGACTCTCAGACACTGGGCTACTATATATATGATTCTTTGAGGGGGGTCAACAAGCATGTGGACAAGGGAGATCCAGTGGATATAGTGTACTTAGATTTCCAGGAAGCCTGTGACAAGGACCCTCAGCAAAGGCTCTTAAGTAAATGAGTTGTCATGGGATAAGTGGGAAGGTCTTCTCATGGATTGAGAACTGGTTAAAAGAGAGGAAACAAAGGGTAGGAATAAATGGTCAGTTTTCAGAACGGAGAGAGGTAACTAGTGGTGTCTCTCAAGGGTCTGTACTGGGACAAATTTTGTTTAACCTATTTATAAATGATCTGGAGAAGGGTAAACAGGTGGCAAAATTGGCAGATGATACTAAACTGCTCAAGATAGTTGAACAAAGCAGACTGAAAAGCTTCAAAAGGATCTCACAAAACTAAGTGATTGGGCAACAAAATGGCAAATTAATTTTAATGTTGGTAAATGCAAAGTAATGCACATTGGAAAAAATAATCCTAACTATACATGCAAAGTGATGGGGATTAATTTAGCTATAATCACTTGAGAGAGATCTTGGAATCATTGTGGATAGTTCTCTGAAAATATCCACTTAATGTGCACCGGCAGTCAAAAAAGCAAGCAATGCTAGAAACCATTTAAAAAGGGATAGAGAATGAGAGAATATCTTATTACCGCTATATAAATTAATGGCATGTCCACATCTTGAATACTGCGTACAGATGAGATTGCCTCATCTCAAAAAGGTATATTGGAAAAGGTTTAGCAAAGGGCAACAAAAAGAATTAGGAGTTTGGAATGGGTGCCATATGAAGAGAAATTAGACTGGGACTTTTCAGCTCAGAAAAGACATGGATATGATAGATCTATAAAATCATGACATATGGAAAAAGTGAATAAGGAAGAGTTATTTACTTGTTCACATAGCATAAGCACCATGGGTCACCAAATTAAATTAATAGGTAGCAGTTTTAAAACAAGCAAAAGCAAATTTTTCTTCATGCAGCACACAGTCAGCCTGTGGAATTCCTTGCCAGAGGATGTTGTGAAGACGAGGACTTTAACAGGGTTCCAAAAAGAACTAGATAAATTCATGGTGGTTAGGTCCATCAATGGCTATTAGCCAGGATGGGTAGGAATGGTGGCCCTAGTCTCTGTTTGTCAGAAGCTGGGAATTGGTGACAAGGCATAGATCACTTAATGATACCTGTTCTGTTCACTCCCTCTGGGGCATCTGGCATTGGCCACTGTCAGAAGACAGGATACTGGACTAGATGGACCTTCAGTCTGACCCAGTATGGCCATTATGTTCTAAATACGATTTAGCAGTTTTTGCTTTACAGGTGGAGATTTGGGGGGAGGGAAGGACGAGAAAACAATGCAGCAGACCCTCCCTGCAACACTGCCTGTTGCTGCTGCCTAGCTGTGATCAAGAGCAGGGGGGTGTGGCACTTTAATGTTTGCACTGGTCCTATCAGGGCCATGCACTCTGCAGCCTCTTGGGGGCTATGGCTAGTGCTTCTGGAGCCACATGGGGCTGATGTGTGGGATGCTGGAGGTGGCTTGTCAGTGGAGGCAGCTACAGTGTTGTCAGTGCACTTAGGGAGTGCGTGCCTGGCTGGGGCCTCCACAGCCAACTGATGAGTTCCAAACCCACATTCCCTGGAGCAGGATCTCAGTGAACAGCTGTGGGATGTAGGAACAGACAGGTTTGGCAGAGCAGCCACCAGCAAGTGTTGGCAGCCACACCCTTAAGCTACCAAAAATGGTTGAAAACCTCTACCATACTGAGTGGTTGAAATGCCTGCCCTTGAGAAACTTAAATGGCATGGAAAGGTTGGTCAGGCAAAGAGGAGGAAGTTCACACAAACAGGTTATGGGGTTGCTGCTCGGATGAGTTAGAAATAACCACTTATTTCCATTCCAACTCATCTGATGAAGTGGGTTATACCCACAAAAGCTCATGATCCTATATATTTGTTGGTCTAAGGCAGGACTACTCAACTTCGGAAGCCCCAGAGGCCATAATGATACTCAAAGCACATGCCAAGGGCTGCAACTTAAGTGTGCTTGCATATATGCAAATAGAGCCGGTCCCCAACTTACAAATGGGTTATGTACCAAACACCTGGTCGTAACTCAATTTGTTCGTAAATTGGGAATACATGCTTTTAAATCCGGCCATCCATATGACACCACTTTTAATGAACAATGATAGTCTAGGAATTTAACTACTAAAACACATAGCAGAAGCCGTTATATTGACTTGCTGCTGTGGCGCGTGTTGCCAGTGGAGGCCACATTCAAAGGATCCCACCCACAGGCCACGTGTTGAGCCCCGCGTAAACCCAAACCACACCATGGGCCACAAACAAAGGGGCCATGTGATGAGTAGCCCTAGTCTAAGGGTACATCTACATACATGTTTATTTTGGAATAAGCTGTTCTGGAAGAAATACTCCAAGATAGCCTTTGAAATAGCACATCTACACTACAGGGAAGCCTTGAAATTAGTCCAAGACAAGCTCCCCTAATGTGGATGTGCTACCTCAATTTAGAGCCCCAGGAACCACTAGGGAGTAATTACTTTGAATAGCTCTGGGAAGGAGCTGTTTTGAAATAGCAGTAGTGTGGATGCTCCATTGCTGCTATTTCAAAATAGCTGTTTTGGAAGAGGTGTTATCCTGATTTCTGTAAATCTCATTCCATGGGGAATAAGCTGTCTGTTATTTCAGAATTATTTTGAAATAACAGAATTGCTGGGTAGGTGCACCCTAAGGTGCCACCGAACTACTCTTTTTTTCCCCTCACTATGGAGAGTGCAAGATCCCAATTACAAAATTTTCAAATCAGCACACATTGATACTGAAGGCTGCACAAGGAAAGCTGACCATCCTTTACAATTTATAGCAATTTATAAATTTATACAAGTTAAATGTTTGCTTGATCCTAACTGTCACCTGCAAGGGGGGAGGAGAGGGATGAGAGCTCTTTATTTTTATATACCAGCATGCTGCTGATCCTGCATGCTGGGAAATAACATGTTCTAACACAGCATCTGGAGGAAGTAAAGGCTAGTAGCTCTTTGGATTTATGATCGTGCTTTACCCAGATAAGGGACTTTAGACTGACTGATTTATAGAATAAGATTTTTACAAATGGTGTTGAGTCAGAGGCTGAGACCAAAAAGTCCTAAATTTTAAAAGTTCAGATGAATGTATATATCTAAGGACTTGACACCTCATTAATCCTAAACAGTGGTGAGTTGTGTGCTTTTCTGAGTAGTTAGCTTATTGGATCAGCTGCTGCTGTTTTATTGCATTATAGGCACATCAGGCCTGTTGGAGCACAGTGGTTTCGTTTTGTATTGAACTGTTAGCTAGACCCTACTGGGAGAGATTCTTCCAAGTAGAGGAAGGATCCAAATCCAAACCAGCCCTTATTTTGAACATTTAATTTACCATGTTCAGGATTGGTTGCTGATTTGAATCCAACTATAATTAAATATTTAGCATACTAGGAAGCCTGATGAACATCAAATGAGATGAGCTCTGTTATGTTTGAATTATTCTCTTACCTCTGCAATAAATAAGAGGACATTCAGCTTACTCTACATGTCAGATTTACCAAGACTTCATACCTTCTGCCCCCAAGATGTCCAAAGGGTTGGTTTCTGCTCCTTAACTATTTTGAGTAGGTAGGGCAGACACGTTCTGCACAACATTGATCTCTACAGCATCTATATTTAAAACCTTCATATAGAAACTTAAACCTGATATATATAGTATGTTGGGGGGTAGGGAGGGGAGGAAGGAGAATAAAAGAAGCTCCAAACTAATGTCTTGTATTCTTATAACCTTTCATCACTATCTGCTACGCTACCAAAACATTTCATAAACCACCAATACTTAATTTCCTCCTTCATGCTTAGTTTCCAGAAATGAATGCTATGATCATGAGGAGATTCAGTTTGCCAGGTGATGTTGAACGTGCTCGGCAATATGTACTTCAGGTAAGATGAGTATGAAGTATAAATATTAATTGCCTATGGCTGCTTACAGCTGATTTGAGGAATCTAGAATTCATTGCATGAATACAGCCCTGCCATATGTGGCTAATTATTTTTAAATAATTTAATATCTAATTCTAGGAGTAGTTCTAAACTACATACATTCCTTGGGGTACGCACAGGTCTTGGGGTGGGGGAGGGTACATCAACTCCTCTAAACAGTTGCCCAATTTTATAACAAGCTACAGAAAAAGCAAAGTTAGTACAAACTAAAATTTCATGCAAAATGAGAGTTATTTTTCCATAATAGCGTGCTGTGACACTTTTTATATTTTTATGTCTGATTTTGTAAACAGTTTAAATCAGGTGAAACTTGGAGGTATGCAGGATAGATCAGAAAGGGATACAAAAGTCTAGAAATGTTGAGAACCACTGAACAATAGGGTGTAACTAAAGGTACTGTTGCACAGGTATTCAAAATTTTCTGGCTCCTAGGATGAAAAATAGCTTTAACTTGCCTTTCTTCTTCTGAAATGCTATGCTATTGGATTAGATAGATGTAGTAGAATATAAGCAACATCTACATGAGAATTAGAAATTGACCTTATTGGATCCCATGCATTAAAAACTCAGTTCCAGGTACTGAAGAGTACCTACATTTAAGAGATACAACACACAATGATACAATCAAAAGAAAGTTTGCACTGCTTATTAGTTTAAATCTGGCCTTGCTAAAGAAAAGATTTTAGTTTAATGGTCTAAAATTAAGATTTTAGGGGTAGAGTATTGTGTAATGGGAATGCATGCATCTGAAGGATAGTGAGTTAAGGGAACACTATCCTCCTTCATTACAGTATTAAAGATACTTTCAGAAAGCTAGAGATCAGTTCCATTGGAGTATTGTAGTTGTCCTAAAGCACTCAAACCAGTGTGGATAAACTTACATTTGATTTAATAAATGTTCTTTACAATTTAAACTAAACTTGAAATTGACAGTTGAGTCCTAAACTCACAATTGCCATCTTAAAGTGAAAAATACATATTTTCAAGCAATTCACGTTTGCTGCTAGAGTTTTTAAAGGAAGTCAAATAACTGCTATGCTGGGAGGCACTAGCTAAGCACCTAGAACCAGAGTTTGAAATATTAATCCGGCTTTTGACAGCAGATGCCTCTTCTGCAGGCAAAGAGATTTTCTTCATTTTAGTTTGTTCAATGACTAGTTCAAAACAACCAATTGGAAAACAAGCTCTTCTCTTTTTTTCCAACTTCTAATCTATAAATGAGGGGTGAGTTTTTCTAGTTCTAAGAATCTTGTAGGACAAACAAATAGTCAGTTTAATGCACTAACTACAGATATTCCTCTGTTTAATAAATCAGTTAAATGCAAAATGTTTTGCTATTTTTTCATTTAAGGTAGTTTATGAATGAGAAACAATTACTAATTTGTGCATTTGAATCCCAGTTTTCACAAATCATGAGTTAAATTAATCATCTCTATTAGAAATGAGTGATACTTTAAATAATGTCTGTATGTTATTCCCATTTAAGCAATTATTTTGTTTATGTATACTGATTAGCAAGTTATACAAATAAAATCTTCAGAAAAATCATTAAAGTTTAACTATATAAAAAATTAAAATTAAGCTTTTTGCTTGCTGATTTAAATCCAATCTAGAGGGCATAAGACACTCACTTCCAACAGCATTGCTTTGTTTTAGATGTATTATGAGAAATAAGTCACTATATATTACCTTAATTTTTTTTTAAAAAGAGTGATGGTGTACAGCAAACAACCTACCTCGCCCAACGCTATTGCCATGAAGCAATGAAAGAGATAAGTAAACTGCGGCCATCCCCTGAAAGAGATGCCCTCATTCAGCTCACAGAAATTGTACTCACCCGGGACAAGTGACACACTTCCTTCTACTCATTCTGGCAGCTACTTACCAGACTGTGCCTACAAAACTACACTTCAAAACATTGTGGTTTGCTTCCAGTGCTGGTTACCAAAAATTATTTTTTTAAAAATATTTTCTGAAGTTAAAGTACTTTAAGTTTATGAAGATGTGAGGGAAGCCATATAACTATGAAACAAATCCATTAAATTGTACTAATTGTGTTTTAATAAGGGCGTTTGTTGTGGGAAGTATTGTTTGCACTTAATATTGATGTACCAGGCCACAATGAGAATAAATATGATCAGTTACATTTAATGTGTTTCAAATATCACTTCACACTTACAGTAATATTTAATGTTAATGTTTACAGTAATATTTAATGTTAACTGTGAAAACAGTCTGGTAGCTTTCCAAACTTTGGATGTTAAACTTCAGAAGTACCCAAAATTTTATATAGGAGAATGGTTTATTATAAAAGTCTGTACATAAACTTTAACAAGTTATATACAAATTAAGTGAAGACTTTCCAATTTATAAAGAAAATACAGGTAAATTATTGGTTGCTAATTTTTCAGAAAGTGAGATTAACAGTTAAAAAAGCAGAAAGCATTTGGAAGTTACAATGTCTTTTAGGAAGGTGAAGGAGTTTTGATGTTTCTAAATTTACACTAGAAAACAAATGATGCAGTGACCAATCAAACTTCCAACCACCAGTTTTGTTGCACTTCTATAAAGAAGTGTATATTTAACACTTCATTAGGACAGCACCTTGAAGTCCAAAACAAAATCTTGCTACATACAATAGAGTAAGAGCATACTCCAGGTAAGCGAAGCACTACAGTTTTGTATAAAATGAAGTGAACGTCCCGTTTCTTTGTCCCAAGTCCCATAATGAAGAGGAGAGGCAAAGTGTATTTGTTATTTCCAGTAATAAATAGGATGTTTGTCTGTTCCCCTACGACTGCTCTGACTGCCTAGTTGGTGCATTATCAGTTCTGAACACAGATTCTCTCCTGTTGATCTAGCATAGTTTGTATTTATCAATGTCAGTTGTAGCAAACAAACCAATTATTAAATTACAAGTTCAACACTCCTCTGAGAATCCTATTTCAAGTGCTTAATTTTAGCAGTACTTCAACCCTTACCACAATCTTCTCTTTCAAAGTTAAGATGTGTAAAGTGGATAATGTTTAGGTTCTACATATGTTTGCCCACTAATGTCAATGTTAAATAAGGCTACAATACTTGTAATTAGTTTACTAGGTTGCTTGTGATAACAATCAAACTGACTTGCTTGGCAAAACAAATTAGAAGTGCTGACAAAGTAATGGACAAGACCTTTGGTTCCACTTATATATTTATGAATGGAAAAGTTGTAATGCAAATGTACTCATTTAAAAAAAAACTTGGTACAAATTACACATACATAAGACCACCCATTTTTGATTCACATGGACACCTTAGAGACTCAAGCAATTCATTGTAATAGACTTTAGTGAGTGCTCCAGGTAAAGATTACAACAAATTGGAAGCATCTTGGATTTTTAAAAAAGTATATTTCAATACATAAGTTTGTATGCATGCTTTAAACAATTATAATTCAAGAATGAGCAAGAGTCTTAACAAAAAGTAATATGACCAGCACTGACATTAAATTTTTCACCCAGATTTTTAATATGTTATTCTAACTTAGTTAGTTACCATGCTGCACTGAAAAAATGTAATGGCACAATCTGAATCATGGTTCATTAAATAGCATACCCTACTTCCCAAGAATATTTAGGCTGGTCATAAAATTAACAATGCATAAGTAAATAAGCATAACCATTAATAGACAGACGCTTGTTTTACAAACTGCTATCAGGTAAGACAAGCTGCCTCCAGAGATTTATGCTTATGGAGATGGACATTCTTCAATCATACCATTAAAACAGTATGGCCAGAAAAGATGGGCACATATTTTTAAAAGTTTAAGACAATTGTATTTACCTCTTGTAAATAATCATGGTATGATTGAATACAAGACCCAACTGGAAAAGCAAAGGATTTTAATCAGCATAGTGCATGATTGATTCAACATAATTCCCAGGGAACAGGCCAGTCACTCGATTGCAAACTCCTTCATACCACCCATCATCATTCTTCTTTATCACATAAATGATTGCACCTTCCATAAATGATAGCTCATCATCCTTGTCCTTTGTGTAGTCATATATAGCAACAACTAGGAAGGAAGAGTCAGACAAGTTAATTTGGCATGTACTGTTATCAGACACACAACATTTTGAAGTGCAAGTCTCATTTTTAAAATGACTAAAGGACATCTCAGGTTTCAGTGTTGGTCTCTGACATATCTAAACGTGCTCAGTTTACAAGTAAAATTTTCCCTCCCCTATCCTCTACCCCCCCAATTCAACATGAAATCTGTAGAACCCAGATAGACTTTCCTCCTAACACTACCAATAGAGTAGTAGTAAAGGCCCTCAATTAACATTTTGGCTTGCATAACGTAATTGATTGGCATATAGAAAATGTTAGAGATGCATGAAAAGGAACACCACACAGTTCAATGAGGTGTAAAGAAAAAAAATAAACTGATAGCCTTGCAGGCACAATGCTGTGTCAGCAGATAAAACTTGCCAATACACACATCTGTTAAGGTACTATTTGTATAGTTTTATAAGAACGACCATACTGGATCAGACCAAATGTCCATCTAGCCTAGTATCCTGTCTTCTGACAGTGACCAATGCCAGACGGCCCAGAGGGAGTGAACAGAACAGGGAATCTTCAAGCAATCCCTTTCCCGTCACCCATTCCCAGCTTCTGACAGAGGCTAGGGACACCATTCCTACCCATTCTCACATAAGTATTGATGGACCTAACTTTCATGATTTTATGTAGTTCTTTTTTGAACTCTGTTAAAGTCCTGGTCTTCACAACATCCTCTGGAAAGGAGTTCCACAGGTTGACTCTGCCCTGCATGAAGACAAACTACCTTTTGTTTGTTTTGAACCTGCTACCTATTAATTTCATTTGGTGACCCCTAGTTCTTATGTTATAGGAACAAGTAAATAATTTTTCCTTATTCACTTTCTGCATACCGGTCATGGTTTTATAGACCTTCCCAAATTCAAAATTAGCTATTCACTAAATGCTGGCCGTGTTTATGTAGTGCAGTCGTTAGTGAAAATCCTAAAGAAACCACACCCAAATAGAAGATGCGCCTTTTAACAGCTTACATGTATCATAAGC
Source organism: Rafetus swinhoei (assembly GCA_019425775.1). NCBI lineage: Eukaryota > Metazoa > Chordata > Testudines > Trionychidae > Rafetus > Rafetus swinhoei. The sequence goes on from CM033424.1 coordinate 227,176,412, forward strand.
AGCACATGGCAGTGCCATGGATCTAAAGGTTCCAACCTTGCAGATTACACATGTAATTTAGTTACGGTTGGGTTTTTTTGAGATTTTTCAGCTCCAAAATCAATTAAGGTTGCATACACTCAAGAATTAAGAAAATTTCAGAATTGGGGTTCCCTATACAGCCTTAAATCAGCTTTAACTTTACATTTTGCTAGTTTTTAAACACAGAACCACATACTATATTTTTATGGGACCTTCAGGGCATAAGCTAAACTGCTCTAGTAATAAGTCAGGGTTGTTTAATGAAAGAGGCTGTTGTCTGCAGGACTGTCTGAGTCATTGCAAAAGTTGGAAGGTATGTAGCACTAAGGAAAGGAGGAAGGTCCTACATCAAAGAGGAAGGTATGGTGGTTAAAATGGTCAAATGCTGCTCTGGAGAATTATTCCTTCTATCACTGCTTCTGCCCCACTGTTTGTGTGTGATGTTAGGCAAGACACCTAAGCCAAAGCTTTGATAAGTGGCCACTGCATTCCTCACTTTTTGGGTGCTTAACACTTCATGTTTGATTTACAGAAGTGCTGAGCACTCAACTGCAATTCAAAGCACTAGGAGCTGAGTTCTGAACATATGAAGTGCTGTGTATTTTGTAAAATAAGGCCCTCAGCTTTTCAAACTATGCGCTTAAAATCAATGGACATTTGTCTTGTGCCTCAGTTCCCCATGAGTAAAATGGAGATACCACCACTATCTCATAGGGGTGATAAAGCCAAAGTTAACTGTAAGAACTATGAGCACCAAAGCCCCCAAGGAAAATTAACAATGCTTCAGGGTTTAAAGGATGTGCAGCAAATAATGCCTAGGGGCCCACAATGAATGATTAGCATAAAGATATGGAAATGCAGATTCAGTGACCATTATTCATCCTGTGCATTGGATGAGGCAGGAGTCAAATGGAAAAGTGAGTGTGATTATGTAAATAAAGACAAGCCATAAGCACCAGTGGGCCAAATCAGTGTTACACATGCAGCTTTAATTCTGGTATTTCCAAAGTGTTGAGTGCTTGACTTTTGAACCTTAATGTTGGTTTTATGGATTCAAGATGGTCCATAGTGAGTAATTGCAGTAATACCAGTCAATCAGTTTCATGTTCCTTAGTCACTTCCTAGAGTATACATGTGGCAGATATCTGGTGAAGGGAGTGACAAAGCCTGGATTGGGTACATTAGTAAAATGAACCTATGTTGGTATTATTCAGATGTCTATCAACTGGTGCTGAAAACAATTTAGCAACTAATGAAGATGCTTAACTACTACAGAAAAGGAAACAGACTCCAAACTCTAATCCAATGGTTCCCAAACTTTTCGGCATCACACCCCCTTTTTGATTTTTGAGAAACCCTCATCCCCTCCCCCAAAAAACAGCAGCAAAACTTGAGCAAAAAAAGAAACTAACCGGGGCCAAAAAACAGTTGTGGCCCCTTTAATTCCCGGGACCACTGTTTTTTTTTTTTTTTTTTTTGCCTGTACTCCAGGACTGCATCTAGACTGGCATGATTTTGCGCAAATACTTTTAACGGAAAAGTTTTTCCATTAAAAGTATTTGCGCAAAAGCGCGTCTAGATTGGCACGGATGCTTTTGCGCAAAGCATCTGTGGCCAGTCTAGAACGCGATTTTGCGCAAGAAAGCCCGATCGCCATTTTAGCCATCGGGCTTTTTTAAGAAACAATTCTGGGTTGTCTACACTGGCCTCTTGCGCAAAAGCATTTGCGCAAGAGGGCTTTTGCCCGAGCGGGAGCGTCATTGTATTTGCGCAAGAAGCACTGATTTTGTACATTAAAGTCAGTGCTCTTGTGCAAATTCAAGCGGCCAGTGTAGACAGCTGGCAAGTTTTTGCGCAAAAGCAGCTGCTTTTGCGCAAAAACTTGCCAGTCTAGACGTAGCCCAGCAGAAAAGCAGAGCAGGCATTGCCCTGTTAAGGCGGCCATTTTGAAGTCTGCCCGGGATGCTCTATCCTCCCCCTGCCTCAGCTGCGCGTGTTCCGGCGGATGTCCAAGCCAGGAAAAACAGAAAATACCAGACATTTCACATGGTATTTTCTGAATTTTTTTACCAGATGGACCGGGCTCTTTCTTAGGGAGGGATTAATGGGGGGACTGGGTCGCCTTGCGCCTCCCCTGGAATTTCTTCACACACACCCAGTTTGGGAACCTATACTCTAATCAATCACTATCACATTTTCATCCTCTATAGTGGCAGTCAAACCATTTTAAACACCAGATCACAGGGAACCTGTGGCTGGCACAAGTTGTCACAAATACTTTCTTAGCACAGACTGACCTTAGAGCTAGGAAATAGCTTGTTTTTTTCTGTAAAATTAACATTACCAATCTTATGAGCTCCATAAGGAGTTCCATGTGCAAGCAAGATTCAAAATACTCTGGTATAACATAAGCCACCTTAGTTATCTCACTTTTTAAGCAACAAGAAAGAAAACATTGGACTCCATTGGTCTTTCAATTAAGTTATTTCTGAATAGACTTCTGGCAGTGCTGACACAACCATAGCTGGTCTGTTTAACAAACAAAATGAATGAAATCCAATTTACTGCTATTTCTTATAATGCATTGCTTATCCACTTCAGAGTGCTGGTGTATCATTTAATGTGGCATCAAGGACTGGATGTGTTACACTGGACACAGCCACTGAGCAGTTATAACAAGTCTTTCCTAAGTTTGGATTGAGCAGGGAGATTTTGGATTCTTTTCATCCAACCCTGCATGTTAACTTGCAGTTATATGTTGCCACCATGTGAATGAACTGATTAATCTCTTACCTTTCTCAATATAGTTTTTAGGTGCCCAAGCAGGGTCTCCATCTGCATACGGATCATTGTACTGCACTACTGCAGCTTCCTCATCCTCATAATCCACAGGAGGGGAAGGGGGAGGAGGAGGAGAATCATCAAACATCGGCATCTCATCTGGAGGTGGTGGAGGGGGAGGAGTTGGACTATCAGCAACTAAAAAAATGTTTGGAGATTTGCATTAGAAACAGGAATGTAAACCTAAGGCTGTGCATTGTAGAGAAAGACACAGCATGCACTACAAAACCATGCACTGCTTAGAAACAGAGGCTTTACATGTTAAAGCTACAAAACACAACTATGTTATTAGTGGTCAAATCTATGTATAAATGCTACTAGAGTCAAAGCACATGCTCCAAGGGCATAAGCTGATTGCCAGCGGATAGAAAGGGGGTTTGCCCCCATCTCCATATAGACAAGTGACTAGATGCAATATACACATGTGCAAGAGGATGGCAGAGACATCCTCAGAACCAGGAGGGAATTGGGCATCATGATGAATCAGTGGTTTGACATGGTTTTGCAAATCCTGTGTTACTCCATTTTGTACATACTTCATATTTCTGCTATTCTGAGTACTGATTTATTTGCATCCATCTTAATTTGAAAGTCTTAACAAAACGTGGTATAGGACAGGAAGGGAGGGAAGTTATTAGTATTTCAGATAAGAGAAAGTAAGAAAAAGACAATAATACATGTTCAAAGGAAAAGCGTGGTACAGGCCCTTATTTTACAGGATAATCTATGAGCACACGCCCTAGATTCAATTAGTGAATTAATGCAATCTGAAGATAGGCAGCAACTGCTCTCAAGGGAAATGCATAAGGAATTAAATGCATAATTCAAAATATCAAATCTCAACAGAGATTCCCATATGGGCACAATTGCTAGTGTCTTTGGGATACGAAGAAAGGAAAAAATGGAACAAGTCATTGGACAAACATGCCTCTCAAATATTCAGAATGGAAAAATTATCAGTCACAAGAAACGTACAGCCCATCTGCCTACTCTTCTACAGCCTCGAGAACCTCTGATATGCAAGCCACAAAGTTCTTACCCCAAGCCTCTGATAGCCACACCACAATTCTAACATTGGCCTGCAAATTCTCATCCAGTCAGCAAATCAGACTCCTAGAACTGGATGACCTCTCAAAATCCCTTCAAGTCCAATCCCCTGTACTCACGGCAGGACCAAACACCATCTAGACCACAGCTACTCAACTTTCGAAGCCCCAGGGGCCACAATGATACTGACAGCACATGCCAAGGGGCGCAACTTACGTGTGGTTGCATATACTTGCAAATATATATGCAAATAGCTTCTCACACTGACAGGCATGAATACAAAGATTAAGGCAAGACTACACAACACACAGGCCCCATTTAAGTCAATTCTGATATTAATAAAATGCAATATTTACCTGATTTCCCTCATATGGCAGCCCTTTTAATGACCAATGACTGTCCAGGAATTTAACTACTAAAATGCATATCAACAGAAGACCATTATATTGACTACTTTTTTGTTTTGGCTCCCACCTGCGGGCTGCGTGTTGAGCTCTGAGTAAACTCAAACCGCACCACAGGCTACAAACAGGCCGCGGGCTGCATGCGACCCACGGGCCACCTGTTGAGTAGCCCTGATCTAGACCATGGGTTCCCAAACGGGGGGGGCACAAGGCGACCCGACCCAACCTCCCTCCTCCCCCCCAAGTTTTGCTGCTCTTTTTGTTTTTCGACCCCGGTCAGTTCCTTTTTATTTTTTTTCCCCCCCTCAGCAAGTCTTGCTGCTGGGGGTTGGGGCGTTTCTCAAATCAAAAAGGGAGCATGATGCTGAAAAGTTTGGGAACCACTGATCTAAACCATCCCTGACAGGTGTCTGTTCAACTTGCTCTTTAGTCTCTCCAATAACAGGAGATTCCACAACCTCTCTACACAATTTATTTCAGTGCTTAATCACCCCAACAAGAAGTTTTTCCTAATGTTTAACCTAAACCTTCCTTGCTGCAATTTTAACCCATTGTTTCTTGTTCTACCCTCAAACAAATATTTTTTCTTCCTCCTCTTGGTAACGCTGTCTTAGGTAACTGAAAATAAGGACTGAAGATCTATCTTTTTGTGGGGAAAGGCCACAACTTATATCTTAACCTCTATACATGGCAATAGACATCCTTCAACTGGGTCAAACACCTCACTTCATCCCCTCTGCCTTCCCACTACAAAGCAAAACATTTCAGTACACCTGCCCATTCACTCCCTGCTACTGATCATCCTGCCATCCAGAACAGAGGCCAAAGATCTGTCTGTATCTAATCAAATCTACATATACCATCTCCGCTGTGGAGGGGTTTGGCAGCTATTTTACAATGCACAACCAGCTACACAACAGTTTTGGATAAAACAGAAAAGTGCTGTATCGAGATAAAGACGGAGAGGGAGGTAGATTCGTCAGCCTTTTGCTCTGAGCCTTGACAGTGTCTCAGTACCTGAACTGTGCCCTGTCTGGCAGAAGCTCCTTCATCCTATCCAGATTTCCTTCCAGTTCCTGTGAACAAGCTGCAGCCAAGCAGCTGAGGGACAGATCTCTGTCATGAGCACCGGGGGCCAGATTTAGCCTATGCTCCATATATATAGCATCCCTCCTACAGAAATAATTTAATTTAAATAACTGGTGTACCAGAAACTGAGCAGAACACCAGACTCAGCACAAAAAAAAAGTGCAATGGGCCTTGTTTTGAAATTTCATCTTGTATCACCACTAGCTGCATCGTGTCCCATTGCACTGTTCTGGGGGCACTGAATCAGTACTAACTCAGAAGGGAGAGTGCCACCAATAGAATCACCACCATTCCTTGGCTGTTTCCAGCTACGATACCATCCCAGTCTAATCTTGCTTAACCTAGGACAGAGCTGGTGAAACCACAGCTCCAGGTCTGCTGACGGGGCAAAGAGGACAACTGCTCCAGGACCCAACCATTCAAAGGCCTCTGGGCCCTTAAAATCACTGCCAGAGCCTCACATGGTGCCCGGGCTGTGCGCTCTGGATGGCACTGAAGAAGTGGGCGGGGGCACGGTCCAGGTGGTGCTGAGAGCCACCTGCCCCAACCCTGCCCCTTCCACCTGAGGTCCCGCCCCTTCTGGGAGCACAGAACTGCCCCTCAATCAGGTGCAGGTGCTCACAGTCTCACTAGGCCAAACTCCAGGATATTATCGCCCAATCATATGGTTTTACAGCCCTACATTTATAGTGTAGTGTAATACATGAATGATAACAAGCAAATAAAGGACAACATGGTGTTCATGAAGTTTTAGATATCTGTGTGACATGGCCAGAAATTAAGAACTTTTTTTTAAAAAGACCTCCTCAGTCCTCACCCCCAAGCCATTAGTGGCTCTTCTCCCAGACAAACCTCCACTTATACTATTCTCATGAATTGGACTATTTCTAAAATCTTTGGCAACTAAACTTTTTATTCCATGAGAATACTGTCTTGTAAGTGTCATTGTCTGTCCAGTGAAATATTACTTGCTAGTGGATATAGTTTAATGACCCAATCCACTTGACATAGAAATATGCATAAATAAATATAGGAATTGGATCCGTTTCATACAGTATATCTTGGCCATGCATTTCTCAAATGTATTTCCAATTCAAATTCAACATTGTCCCACAATTTCTCTGAGCATTTTGGATTTTGTTGCATTTAATCAGGTTCATCAAGTCTTGTCCTTTTCCAACCAGTGAAAATGCCTTATTTTATTAACTGTGAAACTATGCTAATTCAACAGTAAGTTTGCTTATTTAAAAAGAACAAAGTGCCAGAAAATGAAAAGTGCACGTGCCAACAGATACACCAATTTGGCAGCAGTGTACAAGTCTGTTTTAAATGCATCTCCTGAAACAAATTCAGCTTTACATTTCCTGGGAGAAATGGGAACAGAAAGTAAGAACATAATGTAAGAACATAAGAACAGTCATACTGGTTCAGACCAAAGGTCCATCCAGCCCAGTATCCCGTCTGCCGACAGCAGCCAATACCAGAGGAGGTGGACCGAAGACAATGATCAAGTAATTTGTCTCCTGCCATCCTTCTCCAGCCTTTGACAAACAGGCTAGGGGCACCATTCCTTACCCCCTGGCTTATAGCCTTTTATGGACCTAACCTCCATGAATTTATCTAGCTCTTTTTTAAACTCTTATAATCCTAGCCTTCACAGCCTCCTCTGGCAAAGAGTGTGTGAAGAAGAACTTGCGCTGTGTGAAGAAGAACTTTCTTTTATTAGTTTTAAACCTGCTACCCATTAATTTCATTTGGTGTCCTCTAGTTCTTATATTGTGGGAACAAGTAAATAACTTTTCTTTATTCACCCTCCCCACACTACTCATGATTTTATATACCTCTATCATATCCCCCCTCAGTCTCTTCTTTTCTAAACTGAAAAGTCCCAATCTCTTTAGCCTCTCCTCATATGGGACCCGTTCCAAACCCCTAATCATTTTAGTTGCTCTTTTCTGAACCTTTTCTAATGCCAAAATATATTTTTCTGAGGTGAGGAGACCACATCTGTACACAATATTCAAGATGTGGGCGAACTATAGTTTTATATAGGGGCAGTAAGATATTCTTCATCTTATTTTCTATCCCTTTTTAATAATTCCTAGCATCCTATTTGCTTTTTTGACTGCCGCTGCACACTATCTATGCGCTACTAAGTAGAAGTAACCCTGCTCTTGGAAACTTAACCTTTACATTTCCTCATTGACTTTAACCTAGGCAATTGTAAAGTGGCATTAACACGGTTCTGTTGCATTTATTTAAAAAAATAAAATAAAATAAAATAAAATAAAATAAAATAAAATGGGAGAGGAGGAAGGGAAAAAATTGCCTGTTCTCTGCATTAACATTTAAATGGTTTCAAATCCAGATTTCAAAATTTAAACCTCTCTTTGGTGTGTACAAGGTAAGGGCATCATGATTTCCTGAACCTACAGCTGCTGCTATTGTTTAGCTGGAGACAGGGGTATAGATTGTTATAATGCAGTCTTGTTTAAAAAAAAAAAAAAAAAAAAAAAAAAAAAAGCAGCAGCACAGCTACTTCTATTGTGTCAGCTATATCTGTGTAGCAGCGGTATTAGGAAGTCTGAATGAAATCCTCTTCTATGAAGATACCCACAGTCAGAGCACAGGGCGCAGGAAAAAACCAAGTAGGTCTTGTGGAATCTCTTTCAGAGGGTCAGATGTAGCAACTTTCCAAGTCCTTGGGAGCCAGAAGGAAGATAACCCTCATACCATGGAAGACCAGCCTATCCATGCTACTCTGTGGCTTTCACGCCATGCTGTTAATGGGATTTGTTGGGGAATACATAAGTGAAAACCCAGCAGCTGGGCAAAACTCAGAAACCCAGTTTTGTAAAATACGTCTCTGCACCCCTGCCTACAACTCCATTTTCCACTTAATGCTCAGTACCCAGTTTTCAAATGCGATTAACTTCTTTTAAAAAATGGATTTTGATTGAGTAAACTTAGGAAAGGTTTTCCCGGGCCAAGTTTCAAACTTCAGTCATTTGTGCAGTAGGCCTCTTCAAAAGTGAGCACAGATTCTTTCCCTTTGGTTATACACACACACACGGGTTTTGTTTATGTTTTCAGTGGAGATGGATTCACCTTCAGACGGCATGGAAAATTTCAGTCCAAAAGATTAATTTTTCAGAAAGTTATTAGCATGTGAAAATAGAGCTCTAACATTTTGTAGCCTTGTTCTCTAGCAGTTGCCAGCCCACTATGTCCTTGTCTATACTACCACAGGCCGTCGACCTAAATTACACAACTTCAGCTATGTGGATAACACAGATGAAGTCAATGTATTTAGATCTGCTTACCATGGCATCTTCACTGCAATAGATGGTGCTCTCCCGACTGTGCTTACTCTTCTTGTTTTGGTGGAGTGCCAGAATCGACAGGAGCACACTCAGTGGTCCATTTATCGCGTCTGTATTAGACGTGATGAATCAACCCTTGCTGGATGTCTCACTCCCCATCGATCCAGCCTTAGTGAAGACATGCTCTCTAACTGAGAAGGGGCTTAGAAAGATTTTGAAATGCAAAACTTGTGCCAAGTGGTCTAATTTACTCTAAACAAGATTTATAATAGTGTGCTCCTCACGGTCACTTCTGGGCTCCTTGCCTTGGCCCTGATTCTGAGAAGTGCATAATATCCCCAGGGTGAAAGCGAAAACTTAACAGCTCAAGTGTTCTTATGAGCACTCAGTGCCCTGAAGGTTCCACCAAGACATGCTGAGTAACCACTGTTACAGGATTTTGCAGCCCTGTTACACCTCTCAGAATCAGACCCTTTGTTACTCATTATTCCCCTATTTTCCTGAAGATGTTCAGATACTAAGTGTTTTCACTTGTAGAAAACAGGAAGAAAAGGAAAGAGTTGAAGCAAACATCAAGCTCCTTCTATTTGCTTTAGATAGTAAAGCTGCACATTTCTTTTTGTCTGACTACATGACTTTTCTAAAACTGCTACAATTTATGAGCTAACTGACACAGGTGCATATTCTAACAGACTACGTAATTCTTTCTAATACAAGCTAAGTAATCATCACTTCTGTGATAGGATGCAACACTAAATTAATTAATATATATTTTTACATCCACACTGAGCAGATGCCACATATTTCACATTTTTATTTCTATCAAATTTGCAGCTTGAACCTTAAATGGGTCAGTAATAATCATGCACATGTTATAACATACTGAAGAGCGTGCCCTTCAGCTCCAATAGCATAGTGGCACTAGAATGCAAGATGGTATTAGCTTCTGAAAAGGAAACAAAATAGAGTCTGACTTGCCAGCCATGCATGCTAGAAGAAAACAGGCTCTACTCTTTGACAGCTCAGCTTGTCCAAACTTACTGTTTTCCTGCACCCTGGCCACGAAGCCTGTGAGAGGTATCTGTGGAGTCAACTGAGGCATAGGGGAAGGGGGTGGAGCAATAGAAACTGGTAGCAACACAGACCATATTGGGGAAGTCAAACAGATAAAGGAAAAAAGGAAACAAACAAAAGCAGCTGTCAGTAACGAGGACCACAAAACAAAATATGCAAAGAACAAGAACACACAGAAGAACCTTCTTCAAGTTTGTTTTCCCAAAAGCAAAACTAAAGCTGAATTCGTGTTTAGCCAATCAATGATTCAAGAAAGAAAAACATTTATCTAAGAGGCAAAGTCCAGTCTGAATGCTCATCATTCAGAGAACATGAGAACGAAGGATTTCACTCATTTAAGACACATTCTTTGTATTACAGTAGCACCTAGAAATTGCACAAAACAGAACGAACTTCCTTACTCTCAATGTGGTTAAAAAAAAAATTCAGTAACAAAAACAAAAAGGATTACTCAAAAATTCTGAGATTATCTTCTAAGAGAAATATTAATGAAAGATACAAGGTTTCAGAATATAAAAATCTTCTGTTACATAATAGACATATGATGAACATTTAAAATGTTGAGGCAAAGCAAAGATATTTGTTTAGAGGAGCTGACAGTCTCGCAACTTCAGCTACTATAAATTATTTCATACTAAAACACCAATAATTATTCTCTCTCAGAGATGACAGTCACTTAAGTGACTCACTATATACTATGCTACTGGGGGGTGTATTTTTAATTGGCTTTCAAGAAAGACTGGGTCTCCCATTGGCTGAACACAATAGCTTGTAGATTAGTTTTCAGCAACATGCACTTTTCAATTTTTAAAGGCCTTCTATAAAAAAAGATGGGTCACCAAGAAGTCTAGAGGCTGGTATGGGTTCCAGTGGTACCATTGGCCTTTCCATGCATATACAGAACTGTTATCCAATTAGTGGAAATGTACAAGAGCACTTCCTCTGAATTGTGTTTGGTTGAGCCATTCATTTTATCGAGCAAAGGGTTTGATGTGTATGTACAATCAGCACCCATTCAAGGCACAAGACTGACAGCCTAGAAACGGAAGTCCGCTCTTTATAAAACATGTATGCAATAGCACAGTTAGTAGCCATACAATCTCCCCTGCGTTGACTGACCAAAGGATCTCAGGCGCTTGCTGGAAAGGGACAGAGTCGTTCAGCTCCACTAACATTTAAGCCTTGAACTCCACTGAGACTGCAAAAAAAAATCTCTCTCCTGGTGCAACATCTCGCCAAGAGGATAAAAACAGACCAACTCATTTAATAAATTAAGCTTTTTTTTTTTTTTTAACGTTTTAAACGTCTACATTTAACCCAGATGAAAACAATGTGAGATGTGAATTCAGCAGAGTAATTTGATTGGAATTGTAAAATTGAAAGAGGTTCTCTTCTTCTGAGCAAGCAACAATTTAAAACAAAGGCGTAGTGAACATTGTTTGCTACATAAGGGCAGCATTTAGCTCATTCCAAAAACCAACTACTTCCCCCCATATCATTTATCAGTGTACAAGTGTGAAGGAAGAACAAAAAAAACAACAAAAAAACCCACAAATTTGTTTACAAAACGGAAGTAAACATTTCCAGAAAAAAGGTACTGTAAACATGAAAGTATAACCTATGTGAAACAGGAAAAACAATGTATTGTCAAGACAACGATGTTAAAATCACCAATTTTGGAAGTGGATGGAAATATTTTCAAGTGAAAAATATGCTCCCAATACTTTTTTTTTTAATCTAAATTTAATTTATGATGAAACACTGTATACCACTCAGATTAAGGGATTACATCTGCATTTGAACAAAGAAATTGCACTATCTACATTTTCAATAATAAAATCAGACAACTTTTGAGGCAATTCAGCCATTTTCTAAATGAAATCTAGTTTTATCATCTGAACACCATTCCTGAAAATGAACCGAGTTTTTTGTTGTTGTAATGAATTATATTTGCAGCGAAGAGTGTGGAGAGAAAGAAGGGGAGTGCGAGTGTGTTGGGAGGGTAGAGGAACTTGAGGGAATGGAAGAGGGTAAAGATTAACTTAAATTAATGTGTTGGCCATTCCAGGAGCTGAAAATTAACTCTAGATCAATGGGGGAAAGTTCTTAATCTAAATGTTTTTCGCATATATAAATGCAAGAGCAGCACCCAGGCATTCCCCAGTTCTCCTGGATCTGCAGAGCAGAAACGTGGCAGAGACACGGTGCTGTGGTGAAAGCTGCAGTTAGCATATTGAAAGGTATGTATCTTTGAAATTACGTGAAACAAGGAGAAGAGCATTATTAATCCATCTTGGGGCAGTGTGGGTGGAGACGGCCACCATTTAGTTGCAAGGAGGAGCAAAGGGAACACTGATTTCCTCCTCAAGTTTCAGGCTCCAGCTGGAGTGAAGGAAAGGAGGCAGCAGAGAGGCACAGACCAAAGCTACTCAAGTGCAACAGTGCTCAGCAGTCAGCACTTCCCTCCTCACCCAACTAGGCAGGGAAGAGGTCCTGCTTTCAACCTCCTGCTGCTTTGTTGGCCAGATTGCGTGCTGCCCTCTGGAACTGGCTCATCTCTTCTGCAGCCTGCTTTATCCAGCTCCACCCCAGCTCTCAGTGCAGAGCAAGAGGAAGCCAGCTGGACAGGCTGGGGAAGGGGATGAACTTGCTGCAACATCAAATCACCACCGACCTGTCCAGCCACCACCTTGGGCTCAAGTAAGGGGGAGGATGGGAGAGAGAGACCTAGGAATTTGGGGGAAGGGCTGCTTGGGATGAACGGGAGGGAGAGGTGACAGTGGACATTTAGAAGGAAGAACAAGGAGTGTGACAGTGAACTTCTACAGCAGGGGGCCCTGGGATGGCAAAGGTGTAGTGTGAGCATCTGTGCCCTTGCTCGGTTGACTAGAGGACTCCACTAGATGTGTGGGGCAGGTGGATGGTAGCTGTACCTCCATAGGGTTTTCTGCTTCACTCCACGCCAGTCTTTTCATAACTCCCACCTCATTAAACATAATAGGGGATTTAGTAATGACTATGCTCATACATTAAACCATTTTAAAAATACTGTGACCATTTATTTCTGTCTCCTAATTAGTTCATGTTTTATGCTACTGCAGTTACTGTGGAGATGTGAAAAGCCTAAAGGGAACTCAAGTACTGGAGAAATCCCTTAATGCTGTGGTTATTTATTAGATGAAATAAGATAGGGAAAGCAGGTAATATTAATGCTCTGCAAGAAACATGATTTCTGGCTATTTTATCCTGTGATCTCAGTATCAGACAAGTGAATCAGACATTTAACAATAGTGATAGCCAATAGTATTTTCTTCCCACCTTTTAAATGCTTAATAAAACAGGAACATTCTTAATGCTGTATTTGAAATATTAATGGTTCAGTTTTAAACAATAGCTCTCTACAGTCAATGCTCCAAGATTCTACCAGATTATTCTACCTTCAGAAGAATTTACATTTTTGGACTGTGTGCACAAAAGTTCTCCCAGCACACCTGAAACGCTAACTAACATTTGCTTATAATAAATAGGTACACGCCTAGTGCAGGGATGGGCAATAATTTTTGATGGGGTTGGGGGGCACTCCAAGATTTTGGAAAGTGGTCGAAGGCCTCACTCTTCCATGATATTAATGGAGGAGATGCGGGGTCCGGAATGGAGGTTGGGTGCAGAAGGGAGCTTGGGGTAAGGGAGGGAGTTGGGAGGAAGCAGGCAGTTGTAACCTAGGAAGGAGACTGGAGTGCAGGGGTTTGGGATGTGACCTATGGTAAGAGGGGATTGTGATCTGGGACAGGAGATTGGGGTGCCAGATCTGGGAGGGGGTATAGGTGTAAGACAGGGACAAAGGGTTTGGGTATGTTGAGTGGGGGGAGCAGAGAATTGAAGCAGGAAAAGGCTGGGCTGCCAGAAGCAGGCTGTGGCCAAGAGACTTACTCGTCAGCTGCCAAACTAGCCTGCCTGCCTGCAGAGCTTAAAATGTTTCCCAGCCAACCTGCCTGCTTGCCTGGCCATGTGCTTCATGAATAACTGAGCCCAGAAAGGGGGCATGATTCTTCTTAGCTGCCTGTTATTCTAACAAGCAGCTCCTATTGGCTGGTTTCTGCCAGAAGCCAGCCAATGGGAATGTGCTGGGGACAGGGCGGCTCCTAAAACTTCCCCCCTCCCCTCCAGTTTCAAAACAGAAACGGAGCCCTGCAGCCGCATTTCTGCACGGCTCACAGGACTGCGGGGCAAGATGGGGAGCCTGCCTGAGGCTCCCTGCTGCCTCCGCGGGCCGGATCCGGTGGCTTGGCGAGCCGCAGCCAGCCTACAGGCCGTATTTTGTCCAGGCCTGGCCTAGTGGGTTACCCATTAACATTAACTGGTTGACACTGTCTAGGGATGTAATGTTCTGTTTTATAATTCAAAGGAGGCAAAATGCTCTCGCTCTCTCTCTTTCTCTCTCTCTCTCTCAAGTATAGGGAGAAAAGCCAAACAGCATTTGGATTCTGATTGCTGCCTATCAGACAAATCATGCTTCAAAATCATTCAGCTCAAAACACTCCATGACTGATGCATAACAGCAAAGCGCAGAGGCTTACTTGAGTTTTGAGAATAGAGAGGCCCGCCATTAACATGAGGTTGAGCAGAAAACGGGGCAGTCACAGAGGGATTCCGTCTGTATCCACCAGAAGATGCTGAAGAAGTGGTAGAGTTGTGTCGTGAAATTTGCCTGGTCATTGTACCATACTGGGAACCAGGAGCTGAACCAGGAGCAGCTGAAAAAGCAGTAGCCAAAAGGAACCAACAAGACGACTTAAGCCAAGTATTACTTAGGACAGAATGGAAAAAACAGAAAGAAGCCTCAGAATACAGTGAATGCTTGAAACCAACACTCTTGTACCTTGAAGTCAGCAGCAAGATATTAACAAAACAAAAAAGAAACATCTTGTTATGCCAGTCTTGTGATATTAGCCATGAAAGATACGTAAAGTAACAATATAACAAGATACATCATATACGTTTTCTGAAGTGTTGTAGACATTTTAACCACTTATGCAGACTGTTGGATCTGCTTCTTCCCTAAATTTAAACTGAATTTTTGTAATTGCACTACCTGTTATTAAACAAAAAGAAAGGAACACTTTGAAAAGGTTACGTATCTTCTTAAAACAAACACTTTTGCATTCTGAAACAAATGTCATCAATTTAGCCAAACCAAAAAAACCCCAAAACACACACAAAACCATCATTGTATAGATTAAGTAGTAAAGGGAAAGGACACCACCACCACTAGAACAAAGTTTGTTTTAAGTTGGGTGCTCAAGCAAGCATAAAAACAGATACTCTAATTCTAGGACACTTTCCACATTTATAATTTCTTCTGTTTGCCAACTGTGATTCTATATAAGGAACTTGCATTAACAAACTAGAATAGTCAACACAAGATGTGTCTGCATTCTTCTGTGAGATCAGCACCAATTCCTACCCACCTTATATCTGGTGTGCACCACTCAACTTTGCAGATGAATAATGAATACATGTTCCATCTTTTTCATGTTGGCTATTTCATTTTTTGTCACACAAGTCAGAGAATTTCACACTGTTGAGGTGCATCTTATGTTGCTTGAACTCTTTTTGTCAATGTACAAGTTCTTTTCAGATTCCAAATGTAACAAAAGTATTGTAGTAAAATATTACTACATGCATATCTACATAAACACACACTATTCTGAAGTTGCAGACTAAATGCTATTCAAAGTCACTTTCACTTAACATTTCAGACAAGAGAAAGTGTACGAGAATTATGGGTCAAAGCCTCTAAAGTAATTTTTGTGGTAAGGCAATGACAGCTGTCCTTGGTTGGGATGGTGAACTAAACGTTCTCTGAGGCAACGCTCTCAAAAGCCCTCTAACAGCTATGCATGACATTCATTGTGCAGTTTGAGAAGACAAACTGGTCATTAATAATGACTTGAATGCTTGTGAATCCAAGATATCTGAAAATGCCAAAAAGCAATGCAAACTGATTTCCTTTACCATCCCAACCAAATCTATCAGGAAGTAAGTCACTGCGTATCTTCTCATTGGCACGTGCAGGAGAATTCCTCAAATCTCCCAGTATTATGTCTCCTTGAAGGATCACATAATTGTAACCACACCGAGCCAGACATTTCTGCTTTTCCTTTTACATTTTCCTCTCACAATCAGTCCTCAAGAGAAATGCACCATCTCCACTCTACCCACTACTGTTTTGAAACTACAATGTTCTTTATTGGTGAACTTCTTTAGATTTCCTCTTCCCAACCGCCAAACACAAGAACACATGAACAAGAACTACACTCCTGCTGAATTCACACTGTTAATTGGATCTTGGCTTTAGTGGGAATATTAGGATTCAAAGCAACTAAAAGTTTTTCCATATTTTACATATTTATCTTCAGAGGCTTTCACCACAGGAAATTAGTTGAGATTAGATTTGTTAAAAAAAGAACACTGATGATTATATCAAATGACATACACCCACTACAAAAGGCAAATGGCTCCTATAAATCCTTTAGGAGGGGTTTATTATTGATTATGCCAACTAACTGCAATCACGCCAGTGCGGACACAAGTCTCACCTACTGTAATGCCCATCGGGAGAGGTGGTGGCAGTGGTGGTGCTGGTGGGACTCCAGGAGGAGGAGGAACAGAAATTTGTGCTAATAAAATAGTTCATATTGCCAGTTAGGCTATGAGCAAGAGGAGCTACATTTTAAAGACAACAGGATCTTAGAAAACGTCCAGTTCAAGAAAATATTCAACATTAATAAATGGATATGCACTCAGGCCCCAATTCTACAAGAGCACATCTTTTCTACTGCATGGAACACTTATCCACTTTACTGGGGTGTTTTGTGAAAGTAAGATCCATGCAGTCCAAGGACATAGAGTGGGCCTTAAACCTTGGTAAGAAGTGAACATTTATAAACAAAAGGAACAAGTTTCTTTCACTTTAAAAAAAAAAGTTGATGTGAATACCATTACTCTACTTTATAAGACTTTAATTTGGATGGTCAATATTTTATCCAAAATATCTTACTGTTCCTAAATGACACAGATTTACTAAGCTAGCAATCGCATCTTCCTCTGCTGTCTTGCTTCTTGACTGTAGCAGACAAGTACCACAAAGAGTTCTCCAACTCAAATGGTAGAGACATATGCCTTTCATATTGTGTGACAAGCTTTAAACAATCTTCACATTACAATTCAGTTTGGTTTTAATCATGCGGGTGGATGTTGGTCAATTTCACTAGTGATGGTGTTTGATCATTTCTAGGGTATTCCCCATCTTCTTAAGTGGTTTAATAAAAGGAAGAACTTTATTTTTATTTACAACTGTAAACGTACTAAATGGTAAAGGATAGAATCATCAGACTATTTCAGAAGACAATTCTTATGCAGGTTGTTTTCTCTTCTCAGGACATCTAGAAATGCCTATTGTCAACACACATTTGAAAGCACAGATTCCACTTGCTCCTCATATCTTAAAAAGGAAAGATTTCCTGATTTAAAAAAAAAATCATGTTACAATGTAATGAATAAAAATGAATAAAAAAAATAGCTAACAATTTTTTGGGGGGAGCAATTCTCTTCCAACCACTTCAAAAGGGAAGGGATGAAAAGGTCAATACTCCCTTGACATTTATGGGACACAGATTCCACAAAACAGGATTCTGCATATTTCACAGTTTCAAAACCATTACGCCTACAAAGGAATTCCTTTGAAAAATGTCTGAATGAGCCACACTGCAGTATTAGGCAACATAAAAAGAATTTCAAATACCTGGCCCAACAGTTGGTGGTGATGGCGTAGGCACGGCAATGGGAATGCCAATACTGCTGCTTCCACTATTCTCTCGACTGCCACTTCCTCCACTACTGCCACTAAAGGGGAGGAGGGGAAGGAGGAAAGACATGTCAGCATTGTTTTCCACAGTGACCAGATAAATTAACTCAGTTGCATACATTTGGTGTAAAACAAATAAATAAATAAAAAATACCTGTAGATTGACTGTTCCCAAAACCCCTATTACTTATCACCCTCAGATCAATTTATCAGAATGTATTGAACTCTAGTGGATACAGATATCATTAGTTAATCTGTTAGCCACTTTGTTTATACCCATGGCTTTGAATTACTGATATCTAAAAATGTAAGCAACCATTGGCGACCTAGACAGATGTTAGTCCAGCGTGAATACAGTAATGGCTCCAGGCATCTTGAACTAAGTAACAGCAAACTGGGTATTAAAGGGTTCAGGCATAAGCCATTTGTAACTTTTGTGATGTGTGCTATATGCTGAAGAAGTCTCCCTTTTTGCTAAATGAATACTTGTATTAAAAAGCTTTATTCTGAGTAATTAACCATTTTACTGAAACTTGCCCAACCCAGCTGCTAGCCACTATGAGAGCACACGCTTTCTGAAGAAGTCATATAACAACATTTTACATACAGGCATCTTGCAGATCATTACATATTTTTTCAATCAAACAGAAACCAAGGTACTGAGTAAGAATACAAGTACAAAATTAATAAATATGCCTTTAGCCAAGACTTGACTTTACAGAGATTAAACAGGAAGTGAACTGAACCACCCAGGTGCCCTGTAACTAAAAATTAATTTCCACATATCCATCCTAATACAATAGCACTCAAAGCACTTTATTTACCATTTCTGTGCAGCCATATATAAATGGCTATCAAGGCGTCAAGCACAGATTATTGAAAAATGATCTTAAGAATCATTTTACTATAAAAACCAAAGGTCTAGACCAATCCTTTAAAATTAGTCTTCTGTATGCTGAAGACCTTGATCTTGTCACCATGGTTACAGCTGAGTTTCTATCTGCAGTCTACGTAAAAGATCTTGTCAGACAAAAAAAGGGAGACTTTACATCTGCCAGCTAAACAGAATGCATTCTGGTTTATAACATACTTTAATATGACAATTTTTTTAACTGACAGCAAGCTGCTCAAAAATGAAGTTAACATATTTTTCCAAAGTCTGAAAGGTCTCCCTGAACCCCAGAACTGCCATTATTCTATTAAACATTTAAACATCACAGATCATTTCAGCATCACATTATATCTATCCCTGGAACAACCATCACTGTCAAAATCTTGTCTGTATTCAGGTTGCAGATGTCAATTTATTTCTTGCAGTTTGACCAGAGATTGTATTGCAGCCTCTAACAGCAGCTTTAGAGGGGAGCATTCGTTGGGTATAGAGACAGCTCTACACTCTTATCCCAAGAGAGCATCTCTCCAGAGAAAGTTCTGTTCTGTCAATGTGCTTCAGCATGTGGAATTTGATTGGCACTACTGTACTGCTTCCGTGGATAAATTTTAGCTTCCAATACTGTCAATCTAGCAGGTCACAAACATGATTTTTCTTTGAACAATAAAAACAAACCTCACTTCTGACAGGTTAGCTTCACTAAAGTATTTTCAAATCAAGAACAGTTTTACTATGCAATTAGCAGTAGTGGAATCAAAATTTACCTGTACTTCTACCTTGGCCTAAAGTCTGGTAAGTTATACCGTCCAACAGATATTCCATCTCCCTATTCACTCGTATAATTTCTGAAATTTTGCCTCATCGGGGGAAGCAAAAAACTATAGAAGAGACTAGGTTGTGCATTCAAAGCTGTACGTATGCATAAACAAAGCCTATGTTGCATTACCTTTGAAAAACTGAAACAGATATTGCTAACATTAACAGATCTAGAGGTACCAAATCCAGATAGCAACATATAAAAAGAATCTAAGGTATTTAAACCACACCTGTCTTCTCCATCCACCTAAGTAGTAGTCAGGCATAAAGCTTCAATACAATGCTGATGACTGTCAGCATGCCGAGCAAGACACTCCTACAGAATTAGAAGCAATGTACTCTACCTGTGTGTTCTTGGTCTCTGGTTTAAGGAAGCTGTTCTTCCTGGACTGTGTTGACTCCCGAGTCTAGCAGGACTGGTCATGTAATCATTAGGAACAGTTGGAGGTTTAACTGGCTCCAGGGTTTTGTAAGGAGTATTTCGTCTAATCAAATGAAAGTGGGTTGGAGGAGAGAAAAAGCTTTAATTAAAAGTACTGAAACCATCTGTTTTCATAAACTTTCACTTAAAGTCATTGCACAGTGACCCAACATTACTATACAGAAACCAACTCTGAAAGAGACAAATTAAATAGGTGTTTCATTCTCAACATGTTAATTCTACATATTAAAAAAATCTTTAAAAAGGGGACTCATTTTAGTCACCTTTCCAGGACAAATTATATTTTAAAAGGTAATATGGAAATTATAGTATCTAGATAATATATGAATGTAGTAGGGCCATTAACTCTTCTTCTTCCTGATGTGGGGCAAAGCAAGCCAGAGGGAACCTGCACAGAACCCACTAATTAGAAGAGGGCTTACTGAAAGAGCCAATCAGTAAATGGCTTGTTGCAGCAGCCAGTCAGGGCCAGCAGGGGCCATATATAGAGGGCAGTCTGTTCTTGGCAAGCTAGGGTGAAGGACTACCTGCCTAAGACCACTATGGCTAGAGCAGTGCTGGGCACAGTAGCAGGGAAAAAGGAGCTTCTGGCTGGCCACTGCCAGAGTGAGGCCTTGGAGGAAGGCAGGTAATTATGTAGTTACAAGGGAAGTGGCCTAGGGAAAAAGAGGCAGCAGAGGAGTTGTAAGAAGGACAATGAATGGCTGCCAGCTATAGAGTCCAGCTATGGCCTGCTACTCTGGATTAGGACAGTAAAAGGACAGACCTGGGCCCTCCCTCTCAACTTGCCCTGAGGGAAATGGCCAACACAGACTGCAGTTTACCCCCGAGCAAGGGACTAGACTGGTGATTACAGCAAGCCACTGAGGCTGTTTTCCCTGAAAGGGGGAAACCAGCAGAGCAAGGAACAGCCAGGAGGCTGTGCCCTGAAGAGGACACGAGGGTCCAGGGAGCAATACAGGTCACAGCGTGGTGGAGACAATAAAGTAGGAGTAACAATGAGGGAGATGCCACTGGAGGGAGGAGTCCCGCAGAAGGACCTGAGCTAGTTTCCACAGCAACCAGCAGGAGGTGCTGCAGTGACGAGTTTGCACAGTTATAATGAAATAAAACCTATGGAAAAAATTATTTTGAAAATGCTTTCATAGAGCAAGGCCAAGCTGTATATTCCTTTAAGCTGAAAAGCTAATTAAACACAAACACTAAATGTAGGGCCACAAGATATTCTTCAGTTTACAGCTGAATGCACATATCAGGCAATCTATTACACAATAGTACCTTTCAAGAGTTAAAATCTTTACACAGAATATTCCCTTGTATACATGCATTTTGAGGGAAGTACAGGTGTCCTAAAAATTTACTCTTTGCTAGGGTTACTAGGTGTCCAGTTTTGAACCAGACAATCCAGTATTTGAGCTTTCTGTTCGGGAAACAAATTGAGAAAATATAAATGACAAAATATAAATGCCTGGTATTTTCTAAATAAGATATAATGTAGATTGTGATGTAATGTCAAGTGTGTCCGGTATTTTTGTTGAAACTATCTGGCAACGCTACTCTTTGCTAAAAGTATTCACTGTCTCATGTTTAGAGTCCCGGTGGTAGGATTTTGTTTGGGGTGGTTTTTTTTTTTTGGGGGGGGGGGGGGGAGGAGCTCACAAATGAGGAAGTGGGAGGAAAATGAGAGACTATGAACATCTTCAATTGTGTTGATTTTGACAGATTGTTTAAACACGGAATGAATGTTTAAGTGATAAACCTTCATCAGAGACTCAGCAATACAAGAGAACCTTACTAATTATTAGGGAACCCATAGCAAGGTTCTGAATTTGGTGAGGTAACAGGTACGCACAACAAAAAAAACAAGGCCAATGCATCACAAATATATGCTCTATTCAGTAATCTGTTATAGTTAGCTTTAACTTTTATTATCCTATGAACATAGTGTTAAATTTATATTTTATAAGAATTCTCTCAGGAGCATTAGACCTCACTATTGTACTATTCCTAAATGCTTTCCTGATAAACAATATCCCAGTTGTTTGCATGAATTCTGGGATTTGTGAATCAGTGAATTTTTAAGCATACATGGAAATAGACAAAGTTTTAAAACTAGATGCCACTGTTCTTTTGTTGTGCCAGAAAGATAATTTGTCAGAAACTGGGAAAAGATGTGCATACCTTAATCTCTTACAACTAGAACACAAACATGATATAGACTGCAAGGTAAAACTGTTGGACAAAAAGTGGGTAGGTGATGGAGGAACCCAAGTTTCTATA
The DNA here is from genome assembly GCA_019425775.1 of Rafetus swinhoei. Lineage (NCBI taxonomy): Eukaryota > Metazoa > Chordata > Testudines > Trionychidae > Rafetus > Rafetus swinhoei. Next base: position 227,198,508 of record CM033424.1, read on the forward strand.
GCTTTGTTTATTAGGACTCATCTGCATACATAATTTCCTCCAGTCCTGTTCCTTGAAGCTGACTTGGCTGCCAGCTAAACTCTCTCAAAGACAGGTAGATGCAACCTTTACTATGCATTTTGGTTGTTCCACCAATCCATTATCTCTACTCCCCTCTGAGCTAGGATTTCACCCATGATCTTTATCCACTGTTCCCTGAAGGATCTCACCACACTTCACCCCACCCTCAGCTAGGGTTGCCAATTTTGTTTTGACTTGTTCCTGGAGGCTTCTTCGCATGACAACCTTTAACTAATTATTATTATTTAATTTCTGGAGACTCCAGGCAGATCCTGGAAGGCTCACAACCCTACACACAGCTGAAGTGTACTATATCAATCAAGCAGGGAACTGGAGCCTATGCAATATTAACCAACAGCGGGTCAAGATTCTCATTCCCGTAACCCATTCCAAGCAGGCTGAAACAAACCCTAGAGACTTTTTTAAAAAATGAACACAGTACATTACATTTCAATATTAAAGCAGTGACACAGTGCAGCACTGAAGTGCTGCATCAGGATTGAAAGCTTGGATGCTTCCAGAGCCCTGCAACCCTATCTTTTTAAAAAGGGGGCTGCAGTTCCCCCACTTTGCTTGGTTGGGTCTCTTGATCATCACTGAGCTACCTTGGAACCCCACCATTACTCAGCTCCCCAACTCGGAAAACACATATGTAAGTAGGGATGTGAAAAAGTGGTTAGTTAGGTAACCCTGTAACCACTGAAAATCGCAAGTTACATGCTGTGGGCTCTGCAGTACAAACTTTATACTGTAGAGCCCGCAGCTGGCTCTCTGGGATGGTGCCCTCCAGAAGCCAGCTTTTAAGTCGGCTCCTAGCATGCACTGGCTCCCACCTGTAGCCCTGCTCCAGGGGAGCCAGCTGCCTCTAATAGAGAGGCAGCAGCCTGGGGCAGCAGCCAGCTCCCATCTGCAGCCCTGCTCCCAGGGAACTGGCTCCCCAGAAGCCTGTGTGTAACCATTAACAGCAACCGATAAGCCCAGGCTTATCTGTTAACCGTCTAAATGGTTATACTATTACATCCCTATCCATAATTGTTAAATCCATGGCAGCTCATCAGCGCTCACATTCTATCTACCGTACCCTGTATGTTAAAGGCAAAGATTCAGGTGACTGAACAGCAACATCCACAGACACAAGTTTCTATTTAAGATCTCCACCAAAAGGCCCCCCACAATAGTCCAAACAAAATGAGACCGTTTGCTCAGTGTTTTCAAGTACCACGATTTCAGTCCACAGCATAACCATCAGCTGGGGGGTGGGGTGTCAAATAGCAGTGAAACTGAAGCTGAAGTAGAAAGTGTGCTGTTTGAGGGTGCAATCCCTCAAGTAAGCATTAAAACTAATTCAAATGAGCAAACAAATTAGGAGTTATTGTTGCCAGTACATCCTTCACATCTCTCCATACACACTTTCCTTAAATATTGCACAAAGCATGGAAAGCATTTTCACAACTCTACACTATCAAGGAATAAGGAGTGAGTTGGCAACCAAATAAGATCCTTAATGTGGAGAAATCCTTTGCTATGTTAGTTTAAATAAGAACCTTAAACAAAAATGTGTTAAACGTGCAATAATATTTCTGCCTGTCAGAAATGAAAACAAACCTCATTCACTTTAATCTGTAATATAAAAATGCTGTCACGAAAAGATTCTATAAGTGCCTTCATTTAAAAAGAATTTGCAAAATATTTTCTATGGAAACGTGTCTAACTTCCCAGAGCTCAGAGGGTGCTCAGAGCCTTCACAAAGTCACTCATCTAGTCAATACTGATATCTGCACAATGATCATCCTCTCTTATATAGGCTGGATGAATGTCTCAATCTTACCCCAGAGTTCCCCGGCCTGACATAGGAGGACTTGGTGGTTTTTGTGTAGGTGGATTTGTTCTCGACAAGGTGCCAGTTCTTGCAGGCTGATTATTTCCATGCTGAAATGAAGGGAAACATAATTTTATTCTTATACTTAAATGGCTCTACTGTTGAGAGTTAATTTTTTAATGTAAGAATAGGAAGTGAGGGTTCCCAGACAGCTACTGAACAGCAGGTGTTATCCGCTCACTAGAAAAGACAACAGGAAAAGGAAACAAACTCTAAAATGCAGGTTTCATATTGGTTTTTAACTGCCATGTTACAACTTTAGTACATCTGAAAATTATGCAGATGACAAGTGCATGCAAGTCTTTCCCTTTTCCCTCTTTAAATTACATTTCATATTTGTCAGTTCCAGTGTGAATATTTTAAATAAAAAAATAAAGCTGACTGTACAACACGGTCAGTCTTCATCCAAAATTTCTCATCAATTTAGCTCAGCTATTTGACTAGCACAGTCAAGCATGTTGTCTGGGAAACCTCCTACAAAAATGTAAGTCAATAAGATCAAGGCATCTACCAAATCAGAGCAAAGCACTAAACATGTGTTAGAGAAATTAATGTATCTATGTATAAATGCAGATGTCAATATATCATGGATATATTAATACATCCAGGCTAAATGGTGCCAATCTGCTCTGAAGTAGAGCTTATTTAACCTAAATAACCTATGAAAAGCAGAGAGAAGTATAGGAGAATACTAATTTTCAGTTTTAATGGCTCTGCAGCTTCAACTATCAATACAATGAGGCACTGTGGGTCAAATGAGAAAGGATTCTTCTTACCTTGGCTTTTAGCCACTTAGCGTTGGCAAAAAAAAGGGGGAAAAAGCAGAAATTAATGGCAGATCTATCACAACCAATAGGACAAGTTAATTTATTTACAGTAATTAATTTCCCTGACAATTTACATTGCATCCCAGGTATGCTGTAACAAAAGGTATCATGAGCTCACAAGTAATCATCTGACAAACATCACAATGAATACGTTTCTCCAAAGGAAACACTTAAGAATCTTAAATTTATTGTCCTTGGGGTGAGCAAAAGAGAAACATGGTTCTTGCCAGACACAGTTTAAAGTGTCTGGCAGATGATTAATCCAGTTTGACAACTGCAATGCATCAACACCACACATTCCCTATACAATCTATATGACACACTACTGAATGCATTAAACCATCATGTACACTACTTTGGAAACAGAACCCAGGATAGAGAAATCCAACCTGCTGCACGAATGGGAAAAAAAAGAACTAAGGGAATTCTCAAACTAAATATGGAGCAGAGTTCTTCACCTTCAGGCTGCTGCTTCAAATCCAACCTAAGTCAGTAATGCAGCAGGGCCAACTCTTATGATTTTATTGCGAGCATCAAAACAATTGGCATTTGTCATTAAGTTCAGACTCCTGTAGTCAGACCACATGATCTCAGCTTTCATTTAAAACAGAAGTATGTTTCTAGCCCTCATGGTTGTAAAGGAAAACAAAAATCTGACCTCAGGTTATCCTAATCCCAAAGGCTCGTCAATGAGAAAATAAAAAGAACACAATGTATTTTTAAGTGTAATGATTATTATTTTTAAGTGGTTAGGAGAAGCAATTCTGATAGTGATAAAAAGACTACTATTTTGTTAGTGGTTAGGAAGTAGTTTGGCATTTTCTGACCAATCTAGCCTAAAAGAAAGTTGCCCACAAAGATGCCAGACTTCTCATTATGTGGACAGTCTCGCAGCAGTCAAGATAAAGGAAGCAGAACTAGGAGTGCCTGCAACTGCAAGTCTGGACTGAATTTTATTGGCAAGAGGGAGAGTAAGGATGTTTGCTACTGTTGTCTCTAATGTATCTATTCTATGGATGAATACAGAAGTTCAGTTTCCAAGACGTTCATACTGGTATCATCCCTGAGCAATATATTTTTTAAAACAGCTACTAACCCTCCTGGAAAACAAAGTTTTGAACAACGAAACTCCTTTTGTCTCCTATATACTATGTTCCTTTCCTTTAAACTTTTCTAGTCACTAATGATGGTGCAAAACAAGAAATTCTGCTATGTGATCAAGAAGTGAAATTATTAGTCCTCTGAAAGGCCACAGATCCTAATCTTCCAGCTGAAGATAGGAGAAAGGGTGGCATTTTAGCTCAGCATTTCTTCCAGATCTAATACCTAAATCAGGCCTGGGCAAAATGCAGCTTGCAGGCCAAATCCGGCCCACCAAGCCACTGGCTCCAGCCTGCAGACGTAGTGAGGAGTCCCTGGCAGGCTCCCCTGCTTGCCCCACAGCCCTGCACATCGCTCAGAAAAGCAGCTGGGGGGCAATTTCTCTTTACAAACTGTGAGCCCGGAGGGGAGGTGGGAAAGCTTCAGGCACTGCCTCCGCCCCCAGCACAATCCCATTGGCCGGTTTCTGGCCAGAAACTGGCCAATGGGAGCTGCCTGTTTGAAAAACAGGAAGCACCATGCCCCCTGCCCTCCAGATCACTTATTTACACAAGCATATGGCCATGAAGCCTGTGCAGGCAGACAGGCTGAAAAATGGTTTTCAACTAAGCAAGCATTTAGCTCTTCAGGCAGGCTGGCTGGGCTCTTGGCTGGTAAGTCTCCTGGCCAGAGCCTGCCTCTGGCACCCCAGCCCCTCCCTTCCCCAACCCTCTGCCCTCCACTCAACATACCCAAACTCTCTGCCCCCCTTCTGCACCCATACCCCCTCCCAGATCTGGCACCCCAATCCCCTGCCCCAGATCACAATCCCCTCCTACCCTAGCTTACAACCCAAACTCCTGCACCTCAGTTCCCTCCCCTAGTTCACCAACCAAGCCCCTACACCCCAGTCCCCTGCCCTGGGTCACAACCCCTCTTGCCCTAGATCACATTCCAAAACCCTGCAGTCCTCTGCCCAAGGTCACAATTGCCTCCTTTACCCAAACTCCCTCCCAGACCCCCCTCTCCCTCCTGCACCCCAATCCCTTTTTCCCAAGCTTCCTTCTGCACCCAACCACCATCCCAGACCCTGCATCTCCTCCATTAATATCATGGAAGAGTGCGGCCCTCGACCACTTTCCAAAAACTTGGAGGAGCCCCCTGTCAAAAAATTATTGCCCATCCCTGACCTAAACCCTTCTTGTTACCTCAGTACCCCAGTCTCTCATCATGGTCTCATTCAGTTCTCTTGTTCAGGACTGTCTACAAATAAATGAGTTGTCTGTATCCACTCTGCAAAGATCTATCATTCAGAGATCTGCATTTTTACTTGAAAAAAATCCATTAAAAAGTGTAGCTGCGTTGTCTAATACAGCAGTTCTCAAACTGTAGGTTGGGACCCCCAAAGTGGGTCATTTAATGGGACTGCCAGGATCAACATTAGACTTGCTGGGACCCAGAACTGAAGCTAAAGCTTGGGCTTTGGTCCTTTCCCACATCTGGCCCCCTCCCAAGATCATGTAGTAACTCTTGTTAGAAGTGAATCAGGGTGCAATGAAGTTTGAGAACACCTGATCCAACAGAAGGAACAAAGGAATAAAATCCCAGCACCTCCTGAGTTTTATTCCCAGCTCTGAACCATCTAGAGGCTTCATGATTTTTAGTAAAATTTTCTAATTGGGAGACATCTTTATAATTTTCTCATTTATGTTACTGTTTCACCTAGGATGCTTAGTCATGGACAAGGACCCCATAGTCCAAGGCACTGTACAAACACAACAAAAAGGCGATCCCTGCCCCAAAGAATTTATACTACAGTTTGTACCTCCCTAAAACAGGACACACTAGTCCAGCAACATCTATGGTCCTGCTGGAGCACACATGTTCCTGGACCAGAGAGCCCTGGGCTGGGAGCCAGGTGGCCGGGGACCTACGATGGAGAGCCCTGCCAGGAGGGAAACAGATGGCAGGAGGTGAGGACCAGAGCTGCCAGTGACAATGAGGCCGGTATGCAGAAGCCCAACTGGGACCAGTATATGGAGGTGACATCCGGCTGCCCAGCCGGGGCCAGGACCAGAGCTGTGGGGTGCCTGGCAAGGGTTGGAGTCAGCAGCCTAGCCTGGCTGGCCGTAGGGGGGCCATAAGTGGAGCTGGCGGCAGGCTGGGGGAAAAGAGTAGATTAAGGGGGGATATGATAGAGGTCTATAAAATCATGAGTGGTGTGGAGATAATGAAGAAGGAAAAGTTATTTACTTGTTCCCATAATATAAGAACTAGGGACCAACAAATGAAACTAATGGGCAGCAGGTTTAAAACAAAAAAAGGAAGTAGTTCTTCACACAGCGCATAGTCAATCTGTGGAACTCCTTGCCTGAGGAGGTTGTGAAGGCTAGGACTATAACAGGGTTTAAAAGAAAACTAGATATATTCATGGAGGTTAAGTCTATAAATGGCTATTAGCCAGTATAGGTAAGGAATGGTGTCCCTAGCCTCTGTTTGTCAGAGGGTGGAGATGGATGGCAGGAGAGAGATCGCTTGATCATCACCTGTTCGATTCACTCCCTCTGGGACACCTGGCATTGGCTACTGTCGGCAGACAGGGTACTGGGCTGAATGGACCTTTGGTCTGACCCAGTATGGCCTTTCTTATGTTCTTGTTCTTGGGGGGGGGCGCAGCTGTGGCAGGGCACCCTCGAGATGGAACCAGTCTTGAACGAGGGAATTGTTGGACCGGGGAGGTCCTAACTATAGTACTAGAAGAGGGACAACAGATGGAACAGTGTACAAGGAAACCAAGCCAATGTGGATCAGCTTGATAGGCAGCAGTAGCAATGCACGACAGATCTAACCATTCTCAAATGTTTTCTAGATATCACACCTAACGAGTTTTAAGAAGGGATATGAAGGCAAACAAGGTGCAGCTTTGTGGAGATTTACCAGGAGCTCTTCCAAATGTGAGAGGAAACATGGAAAAAGTACAAAGGTTTTTGTTTGCAAATTTAATACATATGGAAAGGAGGTGAGCATTGATGGCCAATTGGGAGAAGGAGCAGAAACTGATATTGAATGATAGGTGATTAATAGAGCATGGATAAGCCACCAAAATCCTTGAAACAGACAAGTGTTATGTTTGATGGGATACAGAAGGGAAAGCCAGTGGAGAATTTAAATAGTGACCAAATTGGTCAAAGTGATGGCAAGGAGAACGATCTTTCCAGCAACATTCTGAATGGATATGAAAGGACAACGTTGCATTTGTCAAGGCCAGGGAAATGTATGTTGCAGTAATCAACACGTGAGATGAGAGACCAGACAAAAGTTCCAGCTTTGTGGAAGGTCAGATCTTAAAATACGATGCAGAAAAATTGGCAGAGTTTGGACATGAGTACCTGGGAAGACGTCGGAGTCAAAACATACTGTGTGTCTTAGGCCAGGTCTACACTAAAGGGGAAGGTTGAATTAAGATACGCAACTCCAGCTATGTTAATTTTGAAGCTGGAGTCGACGTACCTTAATTTGAGTTTCCCCTCTGTCCCCACAATGGGAGGCTGAGAGAAGGAAGAGAGCTCCTGTTGGCTTATCTTACTCCTCACAGGAGCAGGAGTGGCAGCTGCCAACAGGGTGCCCTCTGTGTTTGATTTTGCTTGTCTTTACTAGACCCACTAAAATCAAACTCCAGAAGATAGATCATAGCAGCATCAATCTTCCCCATAGTGAAGACATAGTTGTAGTTTCCCATGAGTAAAATGGAGGATAATATCTCATGGGCTGTTCTGAGACCCAAAGATAATGATGGTCAACACAGGATCTAAAACAATCTTCTACAGAAGTGAAGATCAGTAGAAAGACTACATTTTATTATTTTAACAGAACTTTATTTTTAGATTGGCATTTGCAATCCAGTAGTTACAGATTCCCTTTTCTTTGTAGTCAGCATCTGCTTATACCCCGCATTAACAGAATAATATTTTTTTGTCCAAGTAAACAAACCCAGTTGGCTTTTTTTTTATTCTGTTTCCTTTTTATTATTCTATGCAGTTAGCAACACAAGGAAGAAAATTTGTTCTTGAATCATGTTCAACTTTTAGCCTGACACTGCCTCTGAAATGTCTGTAAAATATCTAAACAAACATTTTGTGTTACGAGCCTTGGATGAAATGTTCTGTAGTGGAAGAAGACATTCTTTTGTATTTTTTAAATATTGCAATATCCTTGACTCCAAGCATTCAAACTCATGAGTCAGGCTCCAGAACTCAAGAGATTGGCTTATAAAGCAACAGGCTTTGTTAAAGTAATAGGTGTGCGTGTGGGAGGAAGGGAGACTAATTTAACTTCTAGTTTTGTCTTTCAGGATTCATGCTGCTTCCAAGGTTTCCTCTGTAACCGTGAACTCTTTTCTATAAATTGACTACCAACACATATGAAAGCTGAGATTCTCACTTAAATTTAGCTGCTGCTTTAAGAAAAAAATATCAAATATAATGAACCTCATGATCAAATTAGAAGTGTTGGCAACATTCATGGTTATTTTTAACCTCTGTGTCCTTTTCCCTGTAGCAATATGTATTATATGATAGTTTCTCTCTGAATGATAAATGGTAGCAATGCAATTGGCAAAGTTACTCTTGAAATCCTGATGTGTGACACTAAACCAATACCAGGAACAAGGAGGACCCACAGTCTCAATCACTGGCTGCTTGTAGAAATGCCCATTTAAATCTTTTTAATAAGTCACTACAAATAAGTTAATACCTAGCTGGATCCAATATACAAGGCCTTTCCCTACAGGGAAGAAAACCAGCAGGTGCACAGTAATCGATTCCTCCTAGTCTTTGTGTTTTATACGAGTGATATAAACATGAGGAATGTGACTAAGCTGGTACATGGCAAGCATTAACAGATGTTGAAAATCAAACCCATTTCTCATTTAAATACTATGGGATTTGGAGTCTCCATTTCCAGTTTAAATTTTCTCCTTTTCCTTCCCCTTATCCCCTGCATCTTATCCATGACTGATAAATCAACCTACCCTGTGTCACAATCAAATGTAATTGCCTCATATCTAGGACATTTTAAAATTCTTCCAAAATCTTCTCCACTTAAGATGCTTAGTCTTTGTACTTTTTATAAAAAACAAGCAAACAGTTACTAGGTTTCATACAATAAACAATCAGTTGCAACCACTGAACATTCATTTAGTGGATGTTAAAACACATTTTACCTACATTTAGCATAAGACATCTCTATTTCTACTTTAACCTTCCTTTTACAATAAATTGGACTTAGACACCCTGATAGCGCCAATTCTACCTGACTTTCATTCTTCACACAGACTATTTTAAAATTCTAGCAGGGTTGCCAGAAAAGCATAATTTTTTCCAGCAATATTCTTTTTTTAAGCCCTGGATTTTCTGTGTGGATAACAGCATTTGACCTGTTTTTTTTTCCCACTTCACAAGACAAAAGGAAGAGAACGGAAGAATGGTTAAGATGGCTTGAGTATAATTTATTTTTAAGTTATCAAGCCAGAGTTTTTGTACATTAAAGAAGCATTTCATGTTGTGATGGGTTTTGATTTACATGAAGTTGAGGAAGAAATGACTTGGGCTATGTCCCCCTGCCTCCATCCCCAGAGAATGATTGCTAAGTGATATTTAGTATCTAACTGACTGGCAGAATCTGCTTGCATTGTACATTATTCTTGCTGCCATTTACACACAATGTTTGTTCAATGAAAAGGGGAAAAGGGAGTCCTGTTAAGTCTAATCATAAGTGAAACTGTTTTTTAAAAAAAAAAAAATCACTGCCCACATATGATGCATCTAAACCAAACTCATGCTAACCCTGAGCTTGCTGTTCACATTCCAGGAAATATCCTACAATACTTAGCACTGCTTCCTTCAAAGGGAAGGGTTTGAGCATTAAGTAGAGCTATGGAGAGAGCCTGAAAAACCCACTGACCCACAACCCAGTAAGAGTGTAATTAGGTATATCCTGAGCCATTTTGGGGGTGGCCTGTTCCTGTATCCGACAACTCCAAGGTTCCCTAAGGATCTCAACTGCCACTAACACCTTATGGCAGTACGGTAGCCTTTCAGTGCATAAAAACTGTGTAGGGCAGTTTATAATACTAGAAGCATCAACAACTCCCATAGCACTTTCCCAGTAGGAGGGAAATAGACTGTGGAGAACAGCTGCTGCCTATCTTCTCCCTCCCCCATCAGCACAGCATTAACCACACAAGAGATGCTGATCTCATGGGCTCAGAGAGGAAGAAATACACAGCAGAGCCTGCCTGTCCTCATGCCCCTTCACACATGTGCTTGCTTTTGCTCCTCTCCTTCTCCATGATAATCCACTCCCTATTCCCACAGGGAGATTCAAAATAAAGCATGGTCCAGCTGTGTTGAGAAACTTGTTCTCTTAGGAAAGGGCACACAGGAACAAATGCTTTGGGGGAGAGGAGTACTGGAGTAGTTCCAGTACCAGCTCTGTGGCTATCCTTTACTTCTTAAAGTAAATTGAGTAAGACCCAATTTGAATTTACAGTCAAATAGTTCTTGCATTGCTCATTAAAATTGTTTCTAAAGTATATTACAAAGGCATTTAAATAACTCTCATACACAGAACAGCAGGCACATTTGTTCCAGTGACTTCTCCCTCATGTTTTCCTTCCCGTTTCCTTACCATCTCCCCTATTTTGTCTCTTTCTCCACCAAATCAAAATGAAGTCACACAGAGAATGACAACTAAGCCTTTACAAAAACCATGTTGTTGCACTGTCTGAACGTTAGTTAACACTTACTCAATATCACATCTGTAAATATTATGCCCCATTTTATTGAAAGAAACAGTCCATGAGCAGTCCAAGATAATATAATGCATCAATCTAGGGGTCAGCTAGGATTAGACAACAATTTCTAGTTTTGTCAGGAAACCATGCTACCTCGAAGGCCCTAGATAGTTTCTATCAATACTTTAAATTTGGATGAATTTGTGGTCAAGAGTTTACAGTTGGCAGCAATAAAGTTTGAAATCCTCTTTATCCATATACTGGCTATGCGAAAGAGTTTGCAGAGCAACTTTTTCCATTCTGGCCACAAACCAGGTCTGCCCCTATTTGGCAGAACCACCCCTAGTCAGGTTTGAAACATAACTTGAGCTCCCAATACATAGCCATTCTTGCTTTCAACAACAACAACATACCTTAAGTCAAATTACTATGGGGTCTACACCATGGGGTGGGGGTGGGGTGGGGGGGGACAACTGTAGTAGTCAACAGGAGAAATTCTCCCATCAACTTCCCTTACTCTTCTCATCTGGGGTAGAGTAACAGGGTTGATAGGAGAGTGATCTGTGGTTGATTTGGCAGGTCTTCTCTCGACCTACTAAATTGACAGCAGGTGAATCGATCTCAGAGAGTCGATCCTGGCTGTAGTGTAGATGTAACCTAGGTCAATCACACAGTGAAGAAATGACAGTAAAATAAGAGTTAACACAGCACACTACAAATCATGAACGTTAAGCTTCTGGTTTCTTCTTACAAATGGTTTCTAGTACACTCAAGTTTCCATAAGGAGGTTAATTAGTTGGCAGATGGCAAAAAATACCAATGAAATGTGTATAAAAGTGCAAAGAGACTTCTAGAATAAGCTATTTGACCAGTGAAGAGAAGATGATCAGTTTCAAAAGGCAGGCTATTTTTTCCTAAATAAAGTTGAACATGTTACTGAAATAGACACCACAAAATAAAAGTATACAAATGGGAGAAAGCTGCTATTACTATCTAACAGCACTGCAGTCTGTTAACCATATATTTTGTTTATGAGGCTCCAGGATTCTGATCTTCTCAAGAGTCTATCACAGAGGTCTCTAAATGAAGAGCTGACAGCTGGCTTTGAAACGCTGATTCTGACATTTCTCCACAGACTTTAGCTACCTTCACATACACAATGGGCCTTAAATGAAAAGTGCTAAACTTCTAGGAGGTCAAATGGATTCTTTTGCATGGTTGATTCTGACATTTCTTTCACACTGCACCCAGTACACTGTTTCAGCAGCTTTGCATGGCTTTACCAATACAAAACAGCCCTAAACCCAGTGGATCTGGTTCATAGGGTATATCTGTATTGCATTTAGAAGCTCACGGGGGGCTAGGGCTTAGGAGCTGTTTAATTTTGGTACAGATGTTCAGACTCTAGCTGCAGCCCAAGCTCTGAAATCCTCCCACCTCGCAGGGTCCTGTCCTTCAAAAGACCCAAGCTCAAGCCCTACCAGCTGGCATGAGCCCACTTGTGGGTTTTTAATTGCAGTGTAGATGTGCCCTCAAAGGCGTCCTGCTGTGCAATGTGATCCTCACGCTCTATAGAGCCCCCTAATAGCTCCTGTGCTCTGAGGCTATTGACAGCTGTCACAAGGTAAAGCAGCCTCCTACACTGTACGTAGCCGCTGCTAAGCAACCTCAGGATCACAAATGCCAAGGACGCATTGGCACCCTCTCATTTTCCTCCATCTTCAGCTGTGGCGACTGCCTCGCTGCCACAGAGAAGGATCTCGTCCTTGGAGATGGGGACTGCAGAAAGATACTTTAAGATTGATGCAGCTGCTTTCCTGACTGACTAGCACACACAAATCTTTATATGGCTACATGACCCTGAATAAAAGCTTTTTAAGATAAGTCAGGAAAAGACAGAAATTAGCTAAATGTACTATCATCTCAGCTGAGAAAAAAAAAAAAAAATCAAATCTGCTATTATCAGACAAGGAAAGACTCCTCCCCCCCCCACACACACACCTCAAAAGGTGCCATTTTGATTAGTCTTAATGAATTCTCCTGGGGCCATCTGTTGTACCCGAAAAAGTTGAGTTTGGTCAAGGCACTTACAGAAATGGAGAAAGATCTCCAAATGAACACCAAGGTGTCAACTCCCACTGATTTTCAAGAAGGGGGCACCTTTGTGCCTAAAAAAGCCCTCTGCCCAATGAAATCTCCAGCCATCAAGTTTGCCCATGATTTAAACTCTAAAAGGTGGGAGTGTAGCAGAAGAAAGAGACAAAAAAGGTTTTTGCAGAACTTTCTTAAACTAGGAACATTTCTGATAAGTCCCCTATGTCCCTTTTTCTGATGAGTCATTAGTGCAATTGCATTATGATGAAATATCCATCATCAGAATCACCAACCATTGTTTCCTGTTTTGTGGTTACTTTAGGCAGTCACAAGTTTATGGCAGAAATTGCTCAAGACCTTAACATAAAAATCTCACTTAGTGCTGCTGTTGACTATATTTGTATCAACCTCTCACTCTTCATGGCAGTACCAGACACTAAGTATTTTGAACAACTAAAATTACCACAGCATTCAACTCAATAAGTCTTCAACTGTACATGGATTCTCACCTTAACTCCATGGCCGACATCATCCAGCACTGTATAATCGATAGGTTTTCGAATGTACCTTACAGGACGCTCCATGTTTGCTGGCGCTATAATTTTATGAGTTCTTGATGTGTTCTTATTGGTTGTCAAAATACCTATCTCTCTGCGAGCCACTTTCTCTTTATGGATGTCCACAGTCTAGATTTAAAACAGAAAAGGATGTTTTGTTTAAAGAGGTGCCTGAACTTTCAAGACAAGCTCAACTAAACAACGTAAATTATCAAATTAGCACTTGAAGCAAACTATTTTATTACACCTCATTAAAATAAGAAAGTTTGAAAAAAAAATGTAGAATAAACAAAAACCTCGTTCTAAAAATAAAATTACATTCTACGAATAACAATGCAGTTCTGACAATTGGTAACAAAGTGATCTATTATAAAATATTTGACCTTCAAAACACACCTTACGGATATTACTGGATTAACTGTCAACCCCCTAATAACTTACATTAGTAACCAGTTATTCTATTTTTACAGATGAGAAACAAAGACAAAGATTAAAAGGACGTATCCATAGCCACAGAGGATGACGAAGATCAAGTCTGAAGCTCACAGGCCAATAAGTCAACTATTATAGAAGGGCGAAGGCAAGTTTATCCTTTCAGAGTTGGTGGTTTTGATACAAGAAAAAAAAAAAAAATCTATAGAGCTGTGGAAACACTCAGGCTATACACTTACTGCACCAGACCGTTTCCTTGCCTTTGCCATTTGGCTACCTTCTATTCCTGCTCCAAGTTTTCTCCTTACCAAAGAAAACGGATCCAAAACTTAACACTGTCTATTTTATGCCTTAAATAGGACATCAATCGCTACTTAGAATGGAGATTTGGTTTGATGGATTCAATCCCTGGAATTAACTTCCAATGGGAAAAAGAGTTAGACCTGTAAGGCACATCATCAATTTAGTTGTATATGCCAGGAGACAAATCTCCAATTTTATCACCATTCACTCTTCTTCGGAGTTATTTTGATTAAAGCCCGCAGTCACCATAGTAACCCTAATTGGTGCACAGAGTCCTTTGAAAAGCTGTCCCTCCCTCACCCCCTCCCGAGCACCAGCTCCCACCTGCCCCCACTCCCACGCTGGCCTCTGTGGGAGGACAGGCTGCTCCATGGAGCCAGCACTCTTAAAAGCTGTCTCCCTGTGTGTACTGGCTCCCGCCTGCCACCTCAACCTTGCACTGCTGCCTCTACCAGAGCCAGCAGCATGGGGGGCATGTAGCTGCACTGGATCCAGTGCTCGTGCGAAGCTGGCTTAAAGCCAGCTCCTCATGGGCACCGGTTCCTGCTCCCCCCCCCATCCTGGCTGCCTCTTATAGAGTGCGTGTAGTCGTTAGGATTAACCAATAAGCCCAGGCTTATCAGTTAATCATTTACATGACTATATGCTAAAATCCCTAATCAAAGCCAGTACTGTCCTGCATACACTTCCCCCCCCCCCCCACAGGGATGTAAGAGAGTGGCTGTTTAAAGGGGTTGATTACCCAAACGGTGACACACTGCTCCCGGTCTGGCTCCCAGAGCCACCTGCCATCCCACACCAATACAGAGGTAGCAGTGTGGGATGGCAGCTGGCTCCCTAGGACCTAGACTGGTATCAGAAGTAGCAGTGCTGGGTGGCAGGCGGGGGAGCTGGGATGTGTGGGGCAAGGTGGGAGGTCCTGACATGGAGCGTGGGACAGGGAGCAGGGGACAGGTTGGATAGAGCATGAGAGTTCCTGGGAGCCAGGCTGTGCCTGGCTGTTTCGGGAGGCACAGCCTCCCGTAGCCTTCCCTACCCAGTTCCCCATACAATTTCTGAATTCGAATGAGGTCCTCAGCCAAAAAAAACATTTGCCTACCCCTTCTGTAAAACAAAAACACTTCCCTCCCCCCAGCAGTGTGTTTCAGAGTCCAGGTCAGTTCATTCAGGACTGTGCTACTGAGCTAAAAATAACAATGCAGACATCCTGCTGGGCTGAAGCTGGAGCTCTGAAACTCTCCCCGTTGCCAGGTTTCAGAGCACAAACTAAGACTTAATGTAAAACAACGTTTCAGACTTACTCAAACTGTTTGCTGACTAAGCATAGAGGTAGTTTTCAAATGCTTGCAGTGGAGGAACAGGTTTAGGCAAGTGAATTCTAGTATGTGCTTAAATCTTGAGCTCATTAAAAAACCACATTCACAGCTGTTTTTAAAAACACCAACTAAGAAGCAAAGTAAGTGGAGGAGCAACTAAATGCAGCAAGTCTAGCAGGCTTGTTTTCACAACAGATTGTTTGCAACATTCTGTGACATGTGTTTACTTAGACAACAAGGAAAATAGAACATGAAGATGTTGATTGTGATTTTCAAAGCAATGCAGGAGATTTTAGCCACATTTCTTCCAACTAAACAAATAGATGATGTGGCTAAATCCCCAGCACTGCTCTGAAACATTTCACATGTTCGCACTGACAAATACAGAATCACTACATCTAAGTGAAGGCAACGTTGTGAGCTATGCACTTTTACACATATGCAGGACTTATCTCTTAAAATCAGCTACAGCACCCACACACATGCTCTAAAAGCCAGTTTTGCAAGATGAAAGGTGAAGAGCAGCAGCTCACCAGGGCCATGTCTTCCCGAGAAATGCTGCAGCAGCACAGCAGTTGCACACTGTGGCACTTCAGTATAGACACTCACTACAGCAATGGGAGGGGTGCTGCTGGGGCTGTCGTTAATGCACCTCTTGCACAGCTATTGCGTCTATGATGCTGGCAGACCTGGCGCTAGGTCATGCCCAGGTCCTCAGGCCTCAATGAATCCTGACAACTGGAAAGGGGTCTGGCTCACCTGTGTGTGAGCACTGTTAAAACACGGTAAGTTGGTAAGAGTGCGTTTAGACTTGATGAAGTGCTTGTAGAATGCCATATGTATGGATCTCACTTATTACATCTGTATCCCATGATAAAGTTATACTAAGTGTTTGCACCATAAACCTCTGCAAAATTGTGCAACTCAAACAGGAAAAAACATTAATGCAAATTACTGGTCCTGCATGAAGAAGGCCCGCTGAAACTAAGTGAGCCACTGTGAAATATCAAAAGAACAAAGACTTCGTTGACTCCAGCAAAGCCACCCCTCCACACATTCCCGTGAAGAGGAGACAAGCACCCACACTTGTTCCATCTGTTCAAATTCTAATGGAAGGGGGAAAAAAGCATCTGTCTGAGCAGAAGGAACTGTATCACTAACCTGCATGGAATTTGGAGAGGCCAATGTTTCTAAGCATAAGCAAGCTGCTTGACTTAGGTTAGTTCTAGAGGAGATAGAAAAGCTTGACTATTGTAGCAGCTATATTACCTCAGATGACAAATATACACACAAAGAAGTGGCTCGTGACACAAAAGCTCATGATACCATCTATATATTTTTGGTTAGTCTCTAAAGTGCTACAGGACCATTGTTGTTTAAGTTTTGTTAGTTACAGAGTAACACAGCTACTCTGAGTGCTTTAGCTTTGTAAATGAATCATTTTTCTTAAATATTCCTTGGAGAAAAAAATCTGCAGAGGATATGAATTCTGTGTGCATGCAGTGGCACAGAATTCTGTCAGGAGTAGCCAGATGTTAGGTTGACTTAATTACAACACGCAGAGGTGTGGATTTTTCACACCACCTGAGAGATGTATCTGGGTCAACCTAACTTTTTGCTGTAGACCAGGCCTATGATACAGTCTATTTCTTTAACTCCAGCTACAGTTTATTCCTTTCTTTTAAGAGAGTCTCCAACACTGCACAATTTAAGATCTGTCTGTACTTATATTTTCAAGTCTTTTGGTTAGACTGTAGTTTAAAGTATTTAAAAAACAAGATTATATAACAAATGCAATCCAAAAAGGTTTCTCTCACTGACCTTCTCTCACAATCCTCCCTTCCCCCAGTACATATTTCTCATTCTACGGACTATTAGGATAGGCTCCACGAAGCACATCTTGAAAAATGTTATTCTAATGCATGATGTAATTCATTGATTACCAAGTTTGAAAGGAAGACTGGAAATCCAAGACTCCTAAAAGCTGGCTAAACTGAATGAAGTAGAAATATAGAGATCAAATGGTAGGGTCCTCCTCTAATTCATATACTCTAGTGCTTTGAATTAGATTTGATATAATTTCAAAAACTGATATTTTTGCTTAAGTTCATGCTTCTCCTTCATTCAGATGGATGCAGTCTGTCTCCAGTAACTAAGGCCCTACCTGAACTGTGGGATGACTGTCAAATACCTGCAGCTGAGTTGCTAACAAGACATGGAAAGTCACAGAAAAGTAATAATGGGCCTTTATTAATTCCCATAATTTGGAAAAGCCAGGAGACCTATTTGTTTAAGAAAAAATTGCTGAGACATTAGTAACACTCAAGTATTATTGAAACAACAGACAGGACTATGCAGCACTTTAAAGACTAACAAGATGGTTTATTAGATGATGAGCTTTCGTGCGTGGGCCAGACCCGCTTCCTCAGATCAAATTGTGGAAGAAAATTGGCATGACCATATATACCAAAGGGATACAATAAAAAAAAAAAGTGAACACATAAAATAGACAAATCAGATTTTAGAACAGAGGGGCGATGAGGCGGGGGAGGTTAATGTCTATGAGGTAATGATATTAGAGGTGATAATTGGGGAAGCTATCTTTGTAATGGGTGAGATAATTAGCATCTTTGTTAAGGCCCATTCGTAAAGTGTCAAATTTAAGCATGAATGACAGTTCAGAGGCTTCTCTTTGAAGTCTTGTGTTAAAGCCTCTTTGAAGCAGGATGCAGGTAGTAAGGTCGCTGAGACAATGCCCAGGCTGGTTGAAATGACAAGAAACTGTTTTTTCTTTGTGAAACTGTCTAATGTCTATTTTGTGTGCATTGATTCTTTGGCGATTACTCTCTATTACTCAAGTATTATGTTTTTCCTGCCTTTTTTTTTTTTTTTTTTTAAATAGCAGACCCTTTGCTGCAACTTTATTACACCCATTAATGCACAAGGCTGACAGCCCAAACCCCACCATGCCATAGGGCTGACACCCCAAACCCCACTGCTGTCACCTCAGATCAGTGTGGTTCTACTGTACTAGAGGGCAAAAAAAGTGTGCTGCAAACCTCAAAATATATGCAATAATATTGTGTACAGTGCAAAATAGGCTAATGAAAAAAATCAAAATTGTAGTGGAAGCCTAATTTGTTGGATCCACAATATCACAAATTAAGCAGGGCCTTACCTATAACTGTGTCTTGACAAGAATGGATTTTCAAGAAAAAAATCTTACGCATTATGTCAGGTATTTTTCTACTAAAAGTTTCTTTAAATGGAAGTCAAGGAAAATATATGAACAAGTTGCATCATTTCTACTAGATGGACTAAATATTTCCTCCCCCATCCTACCATGCATAAGGAAAATGCCATGAATTGTCAGGGTAGGGGGATTATAGGAATATCTTGGGCTTTAGCATCTAACTGGAGGGTCTTATTCCACATACGTGTTTTGGGGAAAATCCAACAGACAGTAAAGTGATGTGGTACATAATAAATATGGAGAAGCCAACTCACCTACTGCTAAATGCAGACCAGTGATTTGTGAAATCTTACATCACTACAGTTTGTGTAAAGCAGAGAAATAGATCTGTACTGTAAACAATGCAGTCAGATACACCAGTTATAAGTATACCAGTGATATGGCGGTAGCTTATTGTTTAATCACAGACAATGTCTTTACTGCAAGGAAAGTTGGGCTCCTTTTGCTTGGTTTTACAGCAGGAGAACTATGCATTAGCTATTCCATTGTCAAACTCCAGTAGAGACAAGGTGCTGCTGTACTATCACAAAGTAGCTAGGCAAGATCAACACTGTACCCCTACCAGTGGTTAACCTCACCTAATCTACCTTGTAGTATACGACTCCACTCCACTTGGATTTTACAGCAGAATAGCTAATGTGCCTTAATTATCCAGTGGTGACACTTTTTTAAAGCAGTGAAGATAAAACCTCACAAATCAAATGGCAAAGAACATAACTGAGTTAATGCAGCTCTAAAGAACATAAGGAAACTGTCCAAGATTCTAGTAGTTGTAAAGAGAACAGTTAGTGCATAGCTGCCCCTTTAACATCTGGCTGTGTTAGAATAGCATTCTTCTAGGCTATCACATACTTGATATTAAGTTGATGTTTAAGAGAGTATTTCTCAGAAGTGGGGGAGATGCCAGTTGCACAACTACAATACAATCAAATAAGAACAAACCTGTTTTTCCTTTTGCTGCAGTATGTAAGGCAGGTACAGAACTGTAAAATATTCCCAGACCAAACACCCCCCATGTCCCATGGCACTGAAAAATGATAATGAAAATAGAGTGTCTTTGGATAAACCATTCTAGAATTACTTTTAAGCTTAAGTATACATGACAACACTTGAAGCTTGAGAGCCTACTCCAAGTGCTACAAGGCAGAATATTTACTAGAGAGAGAAGATGACTTGTAGCATACTTACTGATGTACAGCAAATAAAACTACCCTTAGCAAATAAACTCATCAACTTCGGTGCTGGTAAATTTAAACTGGTCTTAATATTGGGTTGATGAGAAGACAGTGCAGCTATATAAAACATCAGATTTGTACTAAGTAACTGCCTTTTAGGTGTCCAAGTGTTAAAGCAGAGGTAGGGAACCTAAACTATGGGGGCTAGATGCAGCCCCCTGCTTGCCAGGATCTGGCCCCTGAGGCTTGGGGCTCCCCTGCAGCACTGGGGAGCCTGCACTGGCACTCCAGCCCCTATGCCATCCCCCTGTGGGGCTGGAGCACACAAAATCTACTAATCTGGACCCCCTCCCTGCCCAGGCTCTGGTGTGTGAGGTGAATGTGGGGAGTGTCTTTTTTCCATATCAGTTAGGAGCCTCGTCAGTGAGGGGTTTTGTTTGTTTTGCTTCTGACTTGTGTGTGGCCCCCGACTGATTTTTCTGTGGGTCTGCAGCCTCTGACCCAAAAAAGTTTCTCCACTCCTGTGTTAAATGAACTGGAATTCTTGAAACACTGCACGGAATAGCCAACTCAGAGGCTTCCTATCATCAATATTAAAGCAGAATTACAGAATAAAGGAGTGCACTCAACCGGGGGAAAAAAGGGAGAGGGAAAGAGCACCTCATATGGCACAACAGCATCCCTTCCAGGAGAACTGTGAGAGTGGTGGCTGCAATGTGAATTATTGGCAGGCATGAGGGAGGGAAAGAAAAAGTGAATGAGGAAGGGTTGAAGGAAAAAAAAGGGTTAAAAAAAAATCAGTCAATCCTCAGGGCTGTAGGAGGAAGAAGGGTTATCAACTACTGTCTGAGCACCATTGATTCCTGGGGAAAAGAGAGCAAAAGAAATCAAGTTACATAAACCTATGAGAGCACATTTACAAAAAAACTTCAATGTTTGATCAGCATGTTCTCTAATAGCATTCTCTTTAGAGGGAAGGAACTGCCCTAAACAAAGCAAAAGATAAAATAGATACATTAAACTGAAAAAAGCCTAAAATAGTGCTGCTGCTGCTGCTGTTTGAGTAATTTTCTTTTGACAGCTTCTGAGTCACGTCACACCACAATTTATACACCTTTAGCATGGCATTCACATCACAAATTTGCTCTTGTAAGACAAATGTCTTTGCAGTTCTGAGAGCTACACAGAAGTAACATTACATTTTGGCCCTAAATTCATATGGAAACTCAGGGCTGAAAGTCCTTGCTGATACTTCAACTATACCACAAAACACAAGTAGAGGAGAGAGAGAAAGACTTGGGAGGTGGGTGAAGGAGGTAGGGTCAGAGAAGAGAGATTAACAACAGAGACCAGGATTCCGGAGTCTCTCTTGCTTTTGTAAGTCAGGCGCGCGCACTTTTTTTTTATTAAAAAACCATTTTGTGGCTGAGTAAAGTTTGGGATTCGTTTAAGTCATTAAAACACAACTACATTACAAACAGAACTTTGAATTACTACATCAGAATGGATTTTGTGAACAGATATTTAGGCACAAGGGAAAAAGTTCTTAGGAGTTGCTTAAGAAAAAGTGCTTCCTCTTCTGTAACAGATTTGTAACCTCCTCCCCCCCCCCTTCAGAGTTTCTGAAGTGACTCAATAATACATAATGGATTAGTCACTTGCATAATTTGTATATTCATTTTCCACATCAAAGTTGGTGTTGTATTCCCTGAACAACAATTCAATCACCATTTTAAAAGTCACAGATATAAGAAGTTAGTTTTGTAAATTGATAAAGTAGTAATATTCTAAGTTGAAGCCCCACTGTATGCTTTATAAGTTATGGAACAGCTTACTAACAACCTGACTCTACTACAGTGGCACAGCACACGAAAATCTTGGGGAAAGTAGGCCATAAGGAACAAAGACCCATACCAAGAGAACACCACAACTACTATCATAAAGTTCCACTACTAAGGCTAGTACAATGTACAATGTTTTGCATGTGTACAGATCTATGAATGGTGTTACTGAGATCTCTTCTACTTTCAAACAGAACAGCTAAGATCCTTCTTAGTAAAATTATTTGGTATACAAGGTGAGAGTGGGTTTTAACTCATTTTATATTTGAAAGTGGGGTGAAAAATGTGCTTCAACTGAAGTTATTTTATTGTCCAAGGAGAAACACAGCAGGTATCTGAAAAAAAAAAATTCACATTCTAAAGCAAACTGTTTGGGGCTTAGTTTGACATTGCCAGATGAGACCTCTGGTCCACCAAATCTGATAACCTGTTCCCATAATCTCCTGTATTTGATGCTACAGAGAAATGGGAAAGGGGGAATGAATCACAGATTGAATTTAGGATTGCAACGCGGCATATGGAAGACCAAGTGAAAATCCTTCCTGACCCACTGAAGAAAAATACTTTGACTACTCCACTGTCATTGTTAATATTCAAAACACGGTCAAACGTTATCCACACCTTTCTTTTGAAAATGACCCCACAGTTTTTACTTCAATTACTCATGGTAGTGAAATGCAAATATTCTGCATACATTTGAGAGAGTTTGTGCATCTGTCTGTTCAAGAACTTCTCCACACAGCAAGAGCTAGGACCACCAAATTTGGTATGCAGCTTCCTATTATACCTTAAAGCAAAGTAAGGGTTTGGCTGTGGCAGGATAATGGGATGTGCATGGAATGTGATTGTTTCTCATCAAACAGAAAGGGAGGGCAGCAATAGCAGGGACAGGTATACTCTAGAATGATCACAGGAGAGCAGCATGCAATCATGTCCCTGCCACCCCAGCAGTCACAGAGAGCAGCCACTAGCCAGGCAGTGCTGCCCTGGGGAGCAGCTGTCAGCCAACCCTTCTCCTACCCTGAGCTGCCCACCCCTCAGCCTGCCCACACCTCCCAATCCCCTGCCCTGACTTCCGCACCCCCGTGCCCTGCCCTGAGCCCCTCCTCACCTCAACACCCCCTGCCTTAACCCACCATCCCTAAGCCCCTGCCCTGAAGGACCCAAGGCAACACCAGGTAAATCTTCTAGAAGATTAATTGAAGGGGTTCTAAGCTCACTGCCCACCAATTTCAGTGTGCTCCTTTGGTCCAGGGACAAGGGGACAGAGAAACACAAGTAGAGGCAAACATGATACGCTTTCACTATGCCCTTCACTTTTAAATACCTTAATCAAATCCCCTCAATCCCTATTGCCTTGCTGTTTGCAATCTTTTCTGCATAAGCCTCACCATGACACAAAGCATTTTCACTTCCATTCACTAGGCCTTCAGTTTTCATTGTCTCACTACAGCAGCTGTTTAGAATAAACTCATCATATTTTTAAAGGGATCCAGATTAAGGAGACTAAAGGAGATCAACATATGCAGATTTGTATCCCACTATTCTTTTTCCAGGATTAAAAAAACAAAAATAGTAAATGCAGGTTCTAGCTGAATTTTTAAAAAAATGTACTGAAAAGATCTTCTGCAATATGAATGTTAAGGGTTAAATTAATGGGAATTAACTTGATCTACAAAAATAAGACTTGCTGCCATTTTAGTCACACTTACGTATTACACAGCTATGTATATGTTCAGATGAAACATCACTACTTCATACAATTTTTTAAAGTAGTTGTACAAAACTGTTAGCACATTTGACAGGTAATATGGGGGAATATAATTTTATTGCAAAAGGAATCATTTTGCAGGTCAGATAAATTACAGTTGTACAAGCGTCACTTGGGAGGCCAACGTTACTTTTGCCATCTCTGGTCCTTGATACCTCCATCTTAGTATGGGCTTGCCTGACAGTCAGCAGTCCCAGCAATCAAACAGCTGTCATTCCCCAGCTGAATTGGGGAGAAAGCCAGGTTGGGGAGGAGGTAAGAGGATTCAGGCCCTCCCTCTCCACTAAATCTATCCCAGGACCCAAAAAGACAGACATGAGTGTCTCAGTCCCCTTATGAAAAGTAGTTAAAAATGCTCCTTCTCCCTTTTCAGCCCCAAAAGACAGACCATGAAATAATCACTTCAGCAGGGACTGGAAAAAAAAAAAAAAAAAAAAAAAAAACTGACAGATGTCAACCAACCAGAGAATCACCCCTATTAGGTACAAAAGTTTGGCAGGTGAAGAATGGTGTTACCAGCCCCTGCGTAACAGGTTCAGAGTGACTGTCCCAGTGAGACCATCAGCTTCCAATCACCCAGCCACTGGAATACCTAAAAGCCTCCTGTCTTCTGCAAGGCCAAAAGGAAGTTTGTTACTCTTCTCTTCTCCTCTATCCCTGGCTACTCTCTGCCAAAACATGGAGGGTGGGGAAAAGGACATTCTCCTCTCCAGTGACTAGCTTCCCATAGCATTATCCAGAGTGAAAGGAATCTTATGTTTGAACTTCACTGCTATACAGAGGGTCCCATGCAACAGCAGTGATATGGAGCCTCTTGTTAGCTCCACTCTGCTTTTGTTTGGTATATATAAGCAACAGCAGAAGCCCTGCAGTTGCCCCTATTTTCTTCCTAAGTCTGCAGGTGGGCATCATCACAACAATAAGAGGAGAGAAATAATTGTTTTTGTGCAGAAATTCACTTTTCCATCTCAAATCCAAGGAAGTTCCCTACATACTAGAGGCAAGTACAGGTTAGGGATGGTCAGATGTGGTTAAATGGCTAATTGAGTATTAACAGAATTTTCACCAACTTACTCGATTAGTCCATAAAGGAAGGCAAGCCCGGCTCAGTCCCAGCTCGTGCCAGGTCCGGGACCTACCCCTGCTGCGACTCTGCAGTTTAAATGCACTAAGAACCAGGCTGCCTGCCCACCTGGCTCTTAGTACATTTAAACTGCAGAGCTGCAACAAGGATAGGTCCCGGACCCAGCGCAAGCCAGGAGTGAGCCAGGCTGCCTGCCCAGCCAGAGCACCCTCTGTCCATGGCTAGCCTGGGCCACCACGGACAGCGGCTGCTTTGCAGCAGCAGCCCCTGTCCACATGGTCCCAGCAGGATGCTGGGACTCCCGGCAGAGAGGGGCTACTGCTGGAGCAGACTCTGCCTGCGGCAAGTCGGAGCCCTTTTAAGCCGGCTCCCCCACAATACTGGCTCCTGCTCTCCCCCCCAGCCTACCTCACCCCCACTAGCTGCCTCTGATACAGAGGCAGCAAATGGGGAGGGGAAAGCGAGTAGTCCACTAGATTAACTGATAAGCTTAGGCTTATAAAGTTAGTTGACTACATCCCTAGTACAGGTAGAACGTCTTTAGTTTGCCACCCATAGGTGCCAAACCAGAGAATTTACTGTACCATAGGAGGTTAATATTGTCTAGCACAGGAATGGGAAGAGGGGCCTCTGTGGGCTGGATCCAGTCCACCCAAGTATCTCCCCTCCGCCAGGGGTGCATGGCATCAGAGGGAACCGCCAGCTGTTTTAAAACAGTCAGCATTTCTCTTTAGCTGCCATGTACCCCTGGCAGGGCAGGAGCAGAGGGCAAGAGACTGTGCGCTCCCCTCGCCCCAAGGTCTCCCATTGCGGTGCCTAGAGAGAACTGCCAGCTGTTTTAAGACAATTCTCCCTAGCAGTGGGGAGAGGGAGACTTCACATGCTCCCACCCCCAGGCCAATCAGGGTTTGGGGGCAGGAGCACGAGAAGTCTCCTGGCCCTGCCCCTTCCGCCTGAGGTCTCGCCTCTTCCAGAACAGCCTGGAACCACTTCAGAAATTTATCAAGGGGCCCCCTTTTACAAATTATTGCCCACCTCTGGTCTAGCAGCATTACCAGCACTTCCACTGCTTACTGGGCTCTTGGAAGACATTTTAGGGATAAATTAGAGCTAAATAACTGCACAGAACACAGAGTCAGGACTGGCGGCTGTAAACAAATTTTATGGGACCACAGGAAACTTGGCCACACACGTAGTAAGTGGACATCCAGCTAATTAAAATCATGCTGTACCACGGATATTGCCAGACCAGAGTGTGCTGGACTAAAGAGTTTCAATCTGTAGTTGAACAAGCTACATTTTTCAAATCCTCTATTATATATGTATTGCTTGAGACTAGAGCTGTTTGCCTCTACTAAAAAGGCAGCATATCTTCTCATAAGTTTTGTGCTCATGTTGTCCTGGACTGCTTCACAAAAACAATGAGTTCTATATTTGCATAATGGCAGTTGCATTTGCTCCAGCAGCTCACACTTTCTATTCACTGGGTTTGAGATTCGGAAAGCCAACCTGGGAACCTGGCCACACAGTTACCACTGGAGCTATACCAGAAATGGGAAAATGTGCTTATGTGAAAAACTTCCTATCTTGGAGTAATAAGAGCCACAGAACCATTACAACTGAAAATTCAGCCAGCTTGCAGGTTGGAGGCAGAACCAAACTAACCAGTGACTGGCAGCCAGCAGGAATATGACCATTTTTTGAAGTTATCTCCAGTTGAGATAAAGTCTATGGGCCAGGATAACACCTTTCTAAATTAGAAATATTTCTGTTAAAGACATTGAAGAAAATGGACACACTTACCTACTGAAGAACATAGGTAATTGCTCCCAATGAAACAAACCCAAATCTGTGGAGGCTAGTTTCTGCCAACCTCATGGTGTCTAGACTGAGGCTTAGGTCTGCTTAACTACATTGCACAGGACAGGAAATTTTCACACCCATGAGCAATGTAGTTAAGCTCATTTAACTTTTAGCGTGGACCAGCCTTAAGTATCCATTTTGAACCTGAGCGGTGCTGAAAGAAGGATCAGTTTTTGCAAGAACAGTCTTCCTCAGAGATGCACATATTGCAAGAGCCAATGTTAAGCTAACCAGACCCAACAGCCATAGTCTGTCCAGCCAGAAAAGCATCAATACTGTAATTGTCACTTTCTCTTCCTATCTTTAAGATTCTAGGTCAGAAATTTGAAATAAAGTTTGGAATTTCTCTTGGAAAAGCTCTACAGGCAGAGAAATCTGTATGAGTTGCCTGCCACTGCAGAAGTAGATAGGACTGGAAGAAACTACAGAGGGGATTGGGCATTGCTTTACTCACAAGTCTGGTTCTGCCCCTCCAAGTTGCAAGGAGGCCAAATACCCATTGAAACAAATCTGGTGACTGTGGCATGATAATGGTGTGGCTTACTCCCTAATTTGGCTTTGAAAAAAAGTCTCAATTTAGAGACAGACAGACAACATCTTTACTGAGAAAAGGAGCATTTTCTTGGATAACAGGATTATTCTATAATCTTTAGTCCTCAAGAAAGTGCCACGTTCAAATGGTCTGAATTCCATGTAGACAGTCACTAGAGCCCACTCTATTAAAGGGAAGGTATACCATTAAGAAGGTACCACCTACAATCACTGGATCCACAAGAGAGAACTAGTGCTAGCAACAAGCAGGGTAACTTGAAAAAACTAACAATGTTCCTTCTCCCTTTTGAAACTCTTAAAATATGGGAAGACATATTGCTGTTTCCTTTTGCTAAAATGTACTCAAAGGAATTTAGCACCAGTACATGCCACGTAATAGATGCATATGGCAATTAAAACAGAGCCAGATTGTTTTTCAGGAGTTTAATTTTTAGCATCTTTAAACAAGAACCTCCAGCTCAAGTCCATCTCTCTCATGTCCCTCCCACAGTGCAAACAAGTCATGAGGTGGAAAAGAAAATTCAAGTTACAAGTTAGTAAGTCTCATTTCCTTAAATCCTGGAAAGTACCAAACCCTTAAGGCAGGGTGGGGAACCTATGGCCCATGGGACAGATCCTGCCCTTCAGCTTACTTAGATCTGGCCCACAGAAAGTCTCCAAGCCTCAACGCCCCTTAACTCCCCACAGGGCTGGAGGCCGAGCGCTGGCTTGTCAGGGGAAGCTCCACACCAAGGCACTGCCTACCTCCATGGGGCTTGAGCGCAAGCACTGACTCGCTGGGGGAAGCTCTGAGCCTCAGCACCCCACCACCACCACTTGTTAGGAGCAGCTCAATGACAAGGGTTTTTTGCTTCCCACTCGTGTGTGGCCCCTGATTTTTCTGTGGATTAGTAGCTCCACCCTGAAAAAAGGTTCCCTACCCCCGCCTTAATGTAAAAGGCTAGAGAAACCACATACAGGTCTCACTTAATTTGTGCTAAGTCACATTCCCTAACTTTGGACAGGATTATGGTCAAGAAGATTAACATTCCCTTCAACTGTTAGAGAGGAATGTAATGCAAGAAATACTGAATATATTCCCAAAAGTAGAATATAGTCTTAACAGGGCTTTAATAGCACATCCTATTAGTCTTCTTAAATTAGCCATCATTTAATAGATCTTAAAATATTGATAAAGCATTTTGCTAAATTCATCCAATTTTGTCCAATCCCCGCGCTTTATTTAAAAAGTCTTCAATACCTAATGACTTTTAATTGCTCATCTTGGAGTTTCATAAGCACCATCTGTGAAGCCTAATGATTAAATTTTACTCTCCATTTTGCAGGTGGCCACTCAGTTAAAATTTTCCTTTGTGTATACACATAGGTACACAGCAGATATTTCAATCTCTACAATGATACCCACCTGTATAATGGAGACAAGATTGGAACCTTATGTACACAGCAGCAGCCAACTACAATCTCAAAGCTCTGAAGCAAGATGTATTCTCTTTAGTTGCAAATGTTTTCTTGATTAGCACAAAAAGGTGGAGGGAAACTTGCTCCCCTCAGATGGCTTTTTTTTGTAAGCCTCAAACAGCATATTTGTAGATGAATTATAAATTTCTAACATGATGGCAGCCTGTCCCTCTTGAGATAGTCTTGTCACAGTATCTAAATCATTCACTGACAATTTTTCCCCCAAAGCCGCCTTAAATACTGGAAATTTGTCTTCCACGGCAGTCCAAAAATGCACTTTAAACAAAGAGAGGAACAAATACCAGCAAACCTTTAAAATTAAAGAAAATGCTGGTTCTGGATAGGTTAAAAGCCTCCTTAAAAAAAAAAAAATCACAAGACTAAAACAAGTTACCAAGATACTTGTCTAGCACCTTAATTGCCATAGAGTTAAGATTTAGTGCAGGGGTTCTTAAACTTCATTGCACCACAAGCACCTTCTGACAACAAAAATTATTTCACGACCTCAGGTGAGGGACCGAAGCCTGAGCTTGCTCAAATCCCAGTGCCCTGGGCTGGTGGGGAGGGAGGAGCAAAGCAGAAGTTCAAGGGCTTCAGACCTAGGCAGAAGGCCTGTAACCTGAGTCCCACTACCCTAAGGCTATGTCTTCACTGTGAGATCTTCCTGCAGAAAATATACTAATGAGGGACTCATTAGCATAAGTCATGATCTCATTAGCCTATTTTCTGCTGTTTCTTTTTGCGCAAAAAGGAGGAGTGTGGATGGAGGGGGTTGTGCAAAAACCCCGTTTTGCGCAAGATCCTTATGCCTCTCCAGGACAGGCATAAGGCTCTTGCGCAAAACCCGTTTTGCACAACCCCCCCCCCCCCTCCTCCCGGCCCACACTGCTTCTTTTTGCGCAAAAAGAAACAGCAGAAAATAGGCTAATGAGATCGTGACTTATGCTAATGAGTCCCTCATTAGTATATTTTCTGCCAGAAGATCTCGCAGTGAAGATGTACGTAGCCTGTGGTGAATCCCTGGGGCTTCGGTACTGGGCACCAGCAAGTCGAAGCCAGACCTGGTGACCCCATTCAAAGGAGGTCATAATCCACATTAGACTGAGAACCACTGGTCTGGTGGTGAACCTATTTTAATTATAGACTACTGGAACTGGAAGGGACTTTGAGAGGCCAAACTAGAGACAGATTTTTCCCTAAGCTGGAAAACAGACTTCACTGCAAACTGAAGATAAAAAGGGCCAAATTTTCCAACAAACTAACAAACAATCTGTGTAACTGTACACATCTCCATATGCACAAGTAAATGCAGAGTTTGGGCAGATTCTGGAAATCTAGCCTCTTCTCGTCATTAAACTGGCACAGGTCAATAGCTAGTTCTTGATCTAAGCAGGCTCTCCTCAAACTTCACACCCCTTTATAGGTTTGGGCCTTCCAAGTCCAAATACAGATCAAAACCAGACCCTAATCTCAAGACCATCTTAAAGTTCATCCTCCTCTAAAAGAGCTGCTCCTTGCACTAACATACAGTGGTGTCACATGGAGATGGTGTGTGGGGAACTGTTATGTTCAGCATAGGATCATTTGTGTCCTATATTTCCCCATTTTCAAATTTTAAAATTCCCCTAGAGAGAAATGTAGACTCTTCTGGACAAACTGAGCAGGAGTCGAGAGGGAACACAAAACAAGAGGCTGATTCAGGGACAGAATGGGGAAGCTGAATTCAGAAACTGAGGAAGAAGGCCAGCCCAGTTGTCTAAGAGTGGAACTAAAGACCATGCCTGAGCTGCCACTCCCCATGATAACTGGGTACTATGGTAGTTAGCACACTTTCTGCTCAACAGGCAGGGGAACAAGTCCTTTGAGTTGCTCCCTTATGATCATCTAACTAGCATGGATGGAAGCTGAAGACACTCAGCTCCTCAGAGGCAGCTCGTAGTGCACTGTAGGATTGGGCTTCAATCAACCAACGACATTCGCAAGTTCTGGAAAGATGCCCCATCAAGCCTCCTCCCCTGGAGGGCAGGTCATTGCAACATGTAGTTTGTAAGAGGGGCCTTTTGTCTGGGGTGGAGGAAGCCAGGCGAGGAAGAAAAGGGGAAGGATAACAATAAAATGAGTTGTGATCAGAAGACAGCTTCTTAATGTAGTGCGGAAGGGGGGTTCCATTAAAAATGTCAGCTGCACCTTATTGTGCCACTAAGGTTGGCTCTGCTTGTTTGACTTCCTATACAGCAGTTGAGAAAAAGGGTTTTAAATGGAAGAGTATAACAGACCCTTTGGCAGATGGTCTCCAGGTCAAATTCCTTTCACCTCAGACTTGAGGACTTCACCCCAAACATCTTGCAGGATGTTTATCCATGAAGAGTAACATGTAAAACAGCTACAGAAAATAGATATCATCCTGAGCTGTACGGATAATATTTAGGGAATTACTCCCCATCCACACAGCACACTTTCAAATAAAAGTAAAGAATAATCCCCAACATGTCTCAGTAACAGCCCATTGGAGCAAGAGGAAGTTGTCTCCCTGTCCCGTCTGGTCAGTGATGCAATACAAGTTTCTATTGTTTAGCCTTACATAATACTAAGACTTGGAATGGGAAACTGTCAGAGACAACATACAAGTCACTTAACAATAAAAAAAGAAAACTTCAGTTGGGGCAAAACTGTCCCATTGTAAACAGGAAAAAAAACAAAACACACAGACTTAAGACTATGTCTACACCTACACTTAAATCAGCAAAACTGTTGTCATTAATGGGTGTGTAAAACACCACACACAAACATACACATACACACACACACTCACGACTGAAAGTTTTCCTGCAGCAAGTGAAAGTGCAAATGCTGCTTTGTCAGCAGAAGCGATATGTTGCCGACAAAGCAAAAACCCCTTGTTGGGTGTTTTTTGTTGATAAGTGCCAACAAACAGCGTTACATATGCTGACTTTTTGTTGACACAGTCTTGTCGCTAAGCTACAGTGTAGATATACCCCTTTGTTTACTGTGTGGGGAAGGATACTTTGCAGACATTCGCTGAGAGAATGGGGGAAGGAAATTGTTGATAAAGGGTAAAACCCAGGTTGGTGTTTTACAATTTTGTTTTTATTGTAACCACTCATTTCCACTTCTCTTAAATAAACCTACTTTAATGAGTGCTCATGTGTGCTATGTGGTTTACAGGAGCAAGAGTTAGGTATCTTTAGATACAAGAGATCTGGAAATTCTGTGGGTAGTCCGTGTCAGGGGCTGGGAAACAAAGCAAGGGAACTTAGCAACATACTGTTAACCTTCAAGGTGAAGTGAGCTCAGAGGACTGAGTGACTGAAAGGCTGGTGGTGCTGCAGAGAGTTGACATCTAGCTTTTTTTTTTTTTTTAAATATAGACTCCATCTCCTGTCTCCAATGGAGACAACAGGATAACTCTCAGTCCTGGATATCACAAGAAGAGATTTTAATAAATCTATGGAGATCTACAGTGTAGGGGGGGGGAAAAAAAACAAACAAACAAAAAAAAACAGTTTCAGCTAGAATACCAAGGACTTAAAACCAGAATCCTGTCTCTTCGCTGCCCACTATCTTCCTGCGTTGGTAGAATGCCAGAAGAGCTTTGCTAAACTTCATTTTAGTATGGGGACTTGAAATGGAACTTGAAACCTCTGGAATATAAAGGCCAGACAATGCTGCAGACACAGCTGGTTTTCTTGAAAGCAGAAGGAAGATGTCAGTCTGCAGAGAGGAAGAAGTGGGATGGTTTGTGTCTGATGCAAAGACAGACAAACGGTAGCTCTGAGCTCTACTCCTGACTGAGGCTTCCTGTGTGATTTTAGGCAAGTCACTCAGCTTATTTTTCAGTAACAAAAAGTTATCTACTAGTGGTAGCCATAACCAACAATTTTCAGGTGGACCCGGGCATTTTAAGTACCAGATCACCAACATGCTCCGAGCATGGTTAGATAACACACTGGGAAAGATATTTTGCAGGTTCCATCATTGTTCCCACTAGTGGAAATGAACAAGATAAGCAACGAAATTTTGACCTAGGTAAGGCCTATTGCACATTTTCACCATTCATTAAGCAGATATAAAACTGAAGCCTCTCCTAAACAGAAGTAAAAAAAATTACCTTTAATGCTTGTACAACAATATGCATTTCTGTGCCCTCCATCAGAGGACCATAAAGTATTAGTATTAGTTTTGGCAGACATAACTTCTTTGGTATAAAAGATTTTCATGTTTTCTAGTTCAGGGTGAGTGTAAGAAGCTAATACAAAGCTTAATAATGTAAATTCTATTTTGTGCATACAGGAAAGAGCTAGTGGAGAAATGGGTTGCAGTTGTTCTTACCTCCTAACATACACAGCTTTCTGCCAACAGAAGGATGCAACAGAGTCAGTCTCCTCGCGCGCAACGACAAATCCCAGAGCACCTTACAACCCTCTTCAAACATCACTGAAAATTCAGCCATGGATCAAACACAGCCCTGTGTTACAGTGCACAGTTACACTACACAACCATTTAAGACAGGAAGTGCTTGAAACCACAAAGGAAATATTATGAGCAGATTTGGCGTTTTGCTGTATAACACAATCATGCCACATAAGAGTTTTATACTGAATTGAGATCATGCATGCTAACTATTTTATTCTTTATTTTACCCTTACCCTTCACTGAAAACAAGGTTCTAATAAATAATATTTGTTGGGAGGAAGAACTTTACACAGTGAGACTGGGTGAATATTCTGATTAACAGTTTTGTTTAAATGGGTTTCTTTGGGAGATGTGTAACTGCTGCTCACTGTAAATGTAGTTTTGATTTGTTGTTTCTTGCTCCATGTAAAAAAAATAAAATAAATAGTAACGGAAAAGGTCCAGTGTTTTTGTTGACTAAATACCATTTTTTAAATTTAAGCACTAAAAGTCAGAAAATTCAGAAACATTGCTGTGGGAAACAAAACTTTGAAAGTCCTTATTTCCATGTATTTAAGATGCATCATTATACACTGAGGGAAAAAAACAATGAAGTTAAATAAGGAAATATGCTGCCAATATATTTGATAGTGCATATTCATAATCCTGATAATTAGAGTAGTTACTGAGTGAATCATTACATAGAGTATTTTCAAATCAGTTCTAATTTGGTATCGATGCACCTGTTCCTACATTTTCTGTAATTCACACTAATATGAAAATTTCCTCAAAACAAATAACGTAGTGTTTGAGAGAGGCCCTGGAGAGATAGCCCTCAGGGAAGAAGTCCTCAGCTATTCCAAATCTCCTACAATGTCCTGCTAACGTAACCTGAGCTTGAAATCATAAGAATTGCCTTATGGGGTGGGAAAGTCTTGTTCTGAGTATGTCTATGCAATAACTACACACCCTTGGGTGGCCCAGGCCAGGGGCTCAGTACCACAAGAATCAGGCTCCAACCTGAGCCCTGGAACCATTTTATCTTGCAGGGTCCTAAAGCACAGGCTCCAGACCCAGAAGTTACACTGCACTGAAACAGTCTGTCAGCCTGAGCAACCATGTGCCCAAGTTCTTCCATGGACATACCCAGGATGTCTATTGAATTGTTGCATTAGGCAGTGTATTCACATCAACTCATGCCATGGAAGCCATCCAAACAACCGTCGGACAGTATATTTTGCTGCTTATTGAGATGTACACGAACCAGATGTTCTAAGATGAAATGTTCCATTATCTCTATTACATCTCTAGTTTCAGCCTCCTTGTTTTAAAAAGTATATTAAGATGTAAAGAAAAGAATTTCCTAACCACACTTTGAAGATTAATAAACATGTTTTCTTCATACCAGAATATCTGCAAGATTTTCAGGGGGAGGATGGGAACGATCACACAGGATTGCATGAGTAATGAGGCCACCATATGTCACTTAACCTTGTCACATGCTCTTTATTACAAAGAAATGTAATTGGTTCTGACTGATAATTTTCTTATCACTGGAGGCTTGAAAGGATGGTGCCTGGCAGTAATATTATAGAAAGGGCGAAACAAACCTTAACTATTAGACGTTTCCCAGCTTCTAAAGATTTTCAATATAGATGTTTCAGTCAAGTTTAGGATTTACTAAAGCCAACAAATTTTTAAAAAATCCTAATTTTTTATATAAATGATGTTAAACAGCTGCTACAGTACCTTCCTTGTCCATTAGTTCGTCTAAACTCATAACTTCAGGATCTAGGGACTTCTCACAGCTGGACTGTAACTAAGCCCTACTGCTTCTGCATTCACAAAATTCACTCTTCCATCTCAGTCCTTAATGGCCATATCCCTTGTCCATGCCTTGGCCACCTCCAAAACTATTGCACTATTGCAATCTATTGCATCATCTTTCTATCGGGTCCTTGCACGACTAACCTCAGCTCTCTTCAGTCAATCCAAAAAACTTCAGCTAAAATCTCCTCATGCATGTCACACCACTGGTTATATTGCATATTCACACTGTATACTTCTTGCCCTTGCTTCCAAGGTCCTATAAGTATATAAACCAATCTCTCTTTCTGATCTAGTCTGCTTTGAGTTCCCTTCCCCATCTCCATCTCCCTCACTCTATGGCTACGTGTAGACTGCAGGCTTCTTTCGGAAAAACCTTTTTTCGGAAGAGATCTTCCGAAAAGACTTCTTCTGAAAGACAGCATCCACACACAAGAGCACATCGAAAAAGCAATCTGCATTCTCAAAAGATAATGTCCATTCAGCGTGGATACTATCTTGCATTTAAGAGTGGCCACCAGGGCACCTGTGCTTTTTCCTCTTTCCTCTTCTTTCAAAAGAACTCCCTCTTCCCCATCCACACATGTCTTTTTCTGAAAGAACTCTTTCAAAAAAAGGCTTCTTCCTTGTAGAGGAATTACCAACACTGGAAAAACCCCTCCATGACAACACTCTGTAGTCTAGACATATCCTATCCGAGATGCCAGTCCCACATGCCTCATCTCCTTTCTTCTTGTCTTGCAGAAGAGCCTGTACCTTTTTCAGGCCAATGTGCTTAGAATAGCCTTCCAAAATCTATTTCACATCACTACCTCCTCAATGCACTCTTAACAACTCCACTTCACAGCATTATGAATAAAAAAAATTGCATTTTTACATTAAAATAAGAGCAATTAAAACTCATTTCACAAGGCAGCAGTTACAACTTTGGACTGAGTCAAGCAGATACACTCAATAGGTCTGATTACAAGAAAAGTGGAAGGTATATGGAGAGGGCCAACTGAATAATGGGTACGTATGAAATACAATAGAGCCTAGGAAGACACTTGTCTGTCATTATGTCTTTTATAAAATCTCCACTGCCATTCTAATTTGCAAACACTTGGTAACAAACTTAAGAGTAGTTAGGGTCTAGAAAGTTATACTACCACTTTCAAACTCTTTCATAAAACATTTCCATAAATCTTGACCTCCTCCCCTTCCCCTAGCCCTAAATAAAATACAGAAGTGTTCCCATTATATTCACTGTACATGTCCATTTACCTGAACTGCACTGTCTGGGTACATTCATCCTACACGAAGCCAGCCTTTCTTACTACTGAGACCTGAACACTTTTAAGGGGACAAGACTCTCTTCTTGACCATGACGACATGTTTCTTCACCAGCTTCTCCAGTCCTGCTGGCCCAAGAACTCGAATCCCATCTCCTACCACATTCATCCACACAATCAAGTTTTCTAAAACAATATTCCATTCTGTATCACTGCATCTACCTCATACTACTCCACCCTTGCTCTCAACTGCCATTGAAAACCCTGGAGATACACCTAAGTGGAGAAGCATGGAGATAATCCTACCCATGCAGTCACTCTATTTTCTATCTATAGGAGAAAAAAAAAAAAAAAAAGTGTTTCCTGTGGGACAACGAAGTAACATTATCACGTCACTCTGGCGTCCCACAGGCTCCACCCTTGCACAGCCTCCCTGCCCCAGACACTGTTTGTGGACCAGCAAAGCTGCCTGGCAACCCAGCCTGGGCAGATTCTGCCTCCCTGCAGGAGGGTCAGGAGGCGGTGGCACTGCACTCGGGACCCCAATGCTCCAGGACCCAGCAGGAAACCACCACCTCTAGCTGCCTCAGGCCAGGGCCGGAAGCACTGCCAGGTGCTCCAGCCTTGACCTCCCTATCCGCAAGATTAGCACACCAGCTTCCTGCAGGGGAGAGGAAAAACTTGCAGGGGCAGGGGGAGTCACGACTGAAGTGCCAGGCAGGTGGTGGCCCGAGCGCTCCTGTCCCGAGGCAACGGTTCCCCACTGGGCCCTGGAATTTTGAGACCCCGAGTGCAGTGAGGAGCTATTGCCCTCGTCCCTGCCACTCCTGGCCCAGCCCTGGCCCTCCTCTGGCTGCCCGAGAGGAGCCGAGAGGCTAGGGCTGGCTGAGACCGGGGAGATCTAGGGGCCAGAGCTGCAATCGGGGTGAGGGGCAAAGAGGCAGGGGAGGCTGGGGCTGGCTCTGACTGCGGGAACGGGGAGGGGAGGGGCAGCCCTCCCCAGCAGCCGGTTGTGTGGAGATGAGAGACCAAGTCTGGCAAGGTGGCTGGGGGGGGAGAGCTGCGCTTATCTACCCCCGGGGATTGGCGCGGCCTCAGCGGCCAGAGAGATGGGGGGCCAAGAGGTCAGGGCTGGCACGACTGCTGGCTCTCCCCACCCTGGAGGCCAGGGGTTGGGGGGGGAAGGGGAGGGAGGAGAGCCCTAGAGGCCAGGACTCCCTGGCAGCAGCGGAGATGCAAGAGGCCAGGGCTGCCCCTACCCACAACAAACGGGGGGGGATGGCAAGCGTAGCAAGCAGGGGACACTGCCCCCTACTGCCACTGTATTAAAATAAATCTGGTCTATGTTTATGGTGTAATAGCTAATCTAAGAGTGAGAGAGCTGTGTAAGTCTGAAGATGGCTTAAAGTATAAATCTAATCATTTTTTCTGGGTGCACATATCTCCATCAGTACCAAGAAACCACTCCCTCACCCTCCGATGCCCAGCGTAGAGAGGAATTTGAACCTTTAGACGACGACAGTCAAATAGAAGGGTGCGCGCCAGGCGCTGACAATCACTAGTCTGTGGGAAAAATTGCCTTTTGTAGTTTGCATTATCTTGTTTCCAAGATAACACTAATTGTTAAACGACCAATCTAATGATAAAGAAGAAGTCACACTGATGCATCATAATAGACTATGCATGCTGAAGACATAGAACCTTACTTCTTGGTTTGGCAATAAGTACTAATGGGTAAAAGCCACTTGCAGGGAAGGCAAGGAAACTGTTTAAATGACTTATGCAAAACTATGTGAATGCTATGCAAAACAAAGTGAATGCTACAAGAAAGCTCTGGCAAAAGTGAGACATGAACTAATAAAATCAAATGAGGAAATGGTGTGTCCATGTTGAAAACATATCTGTCACCCAAAATACTAGGACTAAGAACTGCACAGTGACATTTTAAATAAGTCAATATATTTCCACATTAAAAAGCATCAGAAACCTCATGTAGAGATGATGTGCAAATCTGTGCAACACTGAAATCCAACAAAAAAATGTAAAAGCCCACAAGACGACTAGCCACACTGTTTCCAAAAGCAGTTGATCAGATCCTTAGATTAAATTTATGCAAGCCCATTTTAAAAAAGCAAAACCACTTTCATAAGAAGTAACTATGGAGTACATCTGAGCTCCATGAATGGAATACAAAAAGAAAGCTCTGCAAACTTCTGTGATCTCTTCCACTTACTGTTTCAATAATTCCTTGCAAACAGGGTCACTATTTTTGAATAATGGGTTGTGTACAGTCAGCCAGCAATACACGAGACATTTAATCCACACAGAGTAAATACTAGCATATTTAGCAATTCAGCATTGGCTTGTAAGTATACCATAACAAGAGCTAATAAAATACTACCAAAGGAGAGGGGGGAAAAACATCCACCCACACATTTGAATAAAATCTGCAAATTCATTGCAACTGACTTGTGATCTTTTCTGTTTGTTTGTCCCAGTAATGTGAATATTTGCAAGACCTCTGCGAAGACCTGTGAATTCTAAAAACGTTTGTGTAACTTCACATTGGAAAGAACGTTGCATTTTCCTCCTATTTTAAAGAGTATCATTCAATCAGTGCGGGTGTGAGAAAATCTTTTGTTGGACCTATGTACCAACAACAGGTAATACCTCACCCACTTGTGTAATGGGTTAGGATCAACCTGGGTACAACAAACACTGCATACATCCAGTCAGTGAACAGAAACAGTATTATGTGCTAGGGAACCAAGTCTATTACACCACAATGAAAAGCAAGTGACATCAATATGATTTCATGCAACCATTTCACATAATTAAATCTGCAAAAATAAGTCTGTTTTCAAAAACTTATGCAAAAAAAAGTTACTACAAATACACTTGCTAGTCTCAGAGGGGAAGCCTTGTTAATCTATAATTTTAAAAGTGAATAGTCCTGTGGCACCTTAGACTACACACACACACACACACTCTCTCTCTCTCTCGAGGACTATGCCCCCGATTACTGTGCTCACCAACCACCTCTCACGGAGGGGTAAGCAACCCCTCCTTCTCCCTCCCCCACAAACCCAGACCCTTTCTTTTCCCTCCACCTTAACCTTCCCCC
The DNA here is from genome assembly GCA_019425775.1 of Rafetus swinhoei. NCBI lineage: Eukaryota > Metazoa > Chordata > Testudines > Trionychidae > Rafetus > Rafetus swinhoei. The sequence goes on from CM033424.1 coordinate 227,237,481, forward strand.
ATCCTGGCCTCAGCATGCGCCAAGCCTGGCTCTAACCCCAGCAGCCAGTGAGGCGTAGGGGTGCCTGTCCACCCCCACGGTGCAGTGAGGCACAGGTAGTGGTGTGTGCATGAGGCGCTTCAGGCACTGCAGCCTGCAGAGGTGTGAAAAGCAGCAGCGTGGGGGGCTGCTGTCCTCAGTTCTCCCCCGTGCGGTCCCACCTGTGCTGCTCACCGCCCCAGCCCTGGCCACAAAGCCCACAGCTGCCCGGCCGTTGGGAGTGGAAGGGAAGGAGCAGACAGGTCGGTGCAGTGGCTTGGGGGTGCTCTGGCAGCCACAATAACTGCAGCCGCTGGTGAAGGGGTAAGTCTCCGTGGGGTCAGCTGGGCTATGGGAGGACAGGCATCATGCTCCAGCTCCCCAAGAGCCTGGCAGCAGAGGAGCCTCCAAGAGCCTCCAGCTGGCACGTAAGCCCGGCTGGAAACCCCACTCCTAGCACCTATCCCCAGGCTTCTATCCCGAGCACAGTACCCTCGCCCCCACCCCTACCCCCTGCCACTGGGCTGTCCCAGCTGTGATGTGAGATCTGCCAGCTACTGTGCCATGTTTCTTGGCATTGAAAGCCCAGTAGGGTGGGGGTGGAAGAAGAGGAGTAGGGGCTTGGCAAGAGAAGCACAAGGTTGGGCTCGAGCTGGGGGCAAGTGAGGCAGGCAGGATGCAGAGTGACATGATGATGCCACTTTGTCGTTCCTCAGAAAAGACTTATTTATATATTTTTATTTATATAAAGAGATATGAGGAGAGCTTTCTGGCATTTGAATAGTCATGTAACCACATGTAATCTTTGCAGTTACATGACTATTCTATAGTCCCTGTGGGTGGGGCCAGCAGCCAGTGTGCTCCTGGCCCCACTCCTGCCTCTGTATCCACTCTGTATCAGAGGCAGCAGCAGGTGGAGGGGGAGCCAATCCGTGAGGTGAACCATTTTAAAAAACAGCAGAATGGTCCCAGAGCTGGCACAAGCCAGGACTGGCTCAGTCCCAGCTCATGCCACCCCCCGGGAGCTAACCCCGCTGTGACTTTGCAGTTTAAATGCAGTAGGAGCCGGGCTGCCTGTGCGCCCGGCTCCTAACTACATTTGAACTGCAGAGCTGCAATCGGGGTCAGTGAGCGTCCCCCCCTCCCCCCATCTACTAATCGAGTAGCAGATGGAAATTCCATTGACTACTCCATTAGCTAATTAACTACTACTTAACAACCCTACAGTGAAACACAAATAACCAGCAGCCACTTTTCTGAGCAGCATGCAGCAAGGGCGGGGCAAGCAAGAAGTCTGCCTGAGGCTCCCTGTTGTGTCTGCAGGCTGGATCTGGCCCATGGGCCATAGTTTGCCCAGCTCTGGATTACAAACTTTTAGGAAAAGCTGAGTAAAAAATCCTTCTCTTTGCAGAGTTAGGCAAAGAACCTTCCCATGCTTCGTGCGCTACTCTAGTTGTTTCTACGTGGTACCCATCAGCATGGTACCCCTGGAGAGCCCACTGCTGCCTCTGAGACACCATTATTTAAAACTATGTTTAAAATGTTCAACTGACAATGTAGCACAGAAGTACAAGTTTCTCTTTTTGTTAATAGTGGAAACCAAAAAGAATTGCATTGCACAATTTAAAACTGTTTATGTTCACAAACGTACACATGCAAATATTGTTAGGCTGCACGAAGCACATATGCAAACAACCAAAGTCTAATACGGTAACTATAAGAGTAAACAGACTTTGCAGTCAAAGGGGCTTGGTAGTATTACTAGTTCATGAACAAAGAACATTCTTTAGTGCAGACTAATCAAAACCTATTTTAAATGCTCTTAAAGCTTTTTTTAACTGAACTACACAAACATTTTCTGATAAAGTTTCACCAATACCTCTTATGGTCTGGCTTAGGTGGAGGAAGAAAAGAGCCATTTTGTAAGGGGCATCCCCATCTCTGGCCTCACTGTCCTTTTTATCAATACCCATATCACATTAGACCATGGCTCTGTCTCAAACAGGTTATCAGTACTGAATTCTTCACAAGTCTTACAGACTAGCCTGCCTATAGGGGGGACATGTCTTCCCAACTCTGATTAGTCAGGGATTGGATTATGGCCTGAAGGTCACTCTTTCATAGTTCTATCTACAGAAACATCCAATCCTTTCTTTCATCTTGCTAATTATTCTCATTGCCCCCCCCCCTTTTTTGAGCTCCGATTTCTGCTACATCTTTCTTCAGAGGAGATGACAAGACTTGTATTAGGTCAGGTGATGAGGAACATTCTTTTTTTCTTGCAGCAGGAAGGAAAAATTCTGATGAGTGAGAGATACAGAGCTGATTCCTGAATGCTGATCCCCAGATGGCAGCACATTTCAAGGGGAGTGCATAAATTCCATCCTCAAAGGGATTGACTTTCAGACAAAAATGCAATATCAAATTGGTTTACATTAGTTTGTTTCTTATTATTCAGAAGAAGATGGCAATTTATTCATTTTCTCACCCCACACCATTTCCACAAAACTAAAAAACGAATGTGATCTTCTCTCTCTATGCAGGGACTATATATAACAATAAATGGCTTTCTTTTTTATGCCTATGTGGCTATCTTACTATATTTAGAAATGTGCATCTGTCTGTCTGTCTGTCCATGAGTCCATTTGTTCAAGAACTCCTAAATGATAAGAGCCGGGACTACCATATAGGTATGCAGGTTCTTCTTATCCAGGGCTACTCGACACTCAGTCCGCATGCAGCCCGCAGCCCATTTGTTTGCGGCCCGCAGTGCAATTTGAATTTACGCAGGGCTCAACACACAGCCCACGGGCGGGATCCTTTGACCATGGCCTCCACTGGGAACATGCTTCACAATGGCGAGTCAATATAATGGTCTTCGCTTGATATGCATTTTAGTAGTTAAATTCCTGGATTGTCATTGCTCATTAAAAGTGCTGTCATATGGGTGGAAATCAGATAAATATTGCATTGTATTAATATCAGCAGAACTGACTTAAATGGGGCCTGTGTTGTGTAGTCTTGCCTTAATCTTTGTATTTATGCCCATTAGTGTGAAAGCTATTTGCATATAGTTATTTGCATATATATTTGCATGTATACGCAACCACACTTAAGTTGCAGCCCATGGCATGTGCTGTATCATTGGGGGCCCCCGGGGCTTCCAAAGCTGAGTAGCCCTGCTCTTATCCTAACAAAGCAAGATAAGGGTTTGGCTGTGCCAGGAAAATGGATGTGCTTAGAATGGGCTGGCTTCTCAAACCATACAGAAAAAGAGAGAATCACCAAGCAGATGGAAGAGGCTGATTGGGTCTGGGCCTCCTCCCCACTCCAGGACTGTCTGAGCCCTGAGCCTCTCCCCCCCAGGGTAATCAGTAGAGAGGGTGGAGGGAACTGAAGCTTCCCCCTCTCAGATTCATATGGGAACATTGCTGACTGTTCCCCTTCATTAGGAAGGGAGGGAAAAGTGCACAGTTTGCTGCATTCCTCACTCTGGTTGGGGAGTGCATGGGGCAGGTTAATCTGGACCTTGACTGAACCCCTCATCCTCTATCCCACCCCAGAGCAACGATTTAAATGGAGCATGTAAATTTAATTCCCTTCCCCTCCCCCCCCAAAAAAAATCCCCCCCCCCACACACAAAAATTGAGTTAAAGACCTGAACTATATCGGGTAAATCTTCTAGTTTTGTATAATTTTAAAAGTTATAAACTAAGGAAAAAAGGATAAGAATGGATTGCAATCAGCAAAAAAGAAGTCAAATACATATTCCAAGATCTCTATTTTACATGAAATGTGGGGAGTGCATGTGGGAAATAAAACTCAAAAGCCTAACAATTACAGCATTTAGTTGAGCTGCCATTCACTTTTTCAATTGGAGTAAACTTATTTCCACAAAAGTCTACCTACAATATCTACCTATATCTACAAAATAAAAACAAAATATTTTTTCAGTCTATGAACACAAGATTAGTTCATTAAAACACAAAATACCTTTCTCTACTGGAATGACCAGTTACAGAAGTAATTCAAATACCTGAGTTTGTTAAAGGCATATTCAATATTTATTTAAAAAAAATCGACATCATCATGATCTATTTAACCAAAAAGTGTTATTTGAACACTTCCCTGTATTTGAAAACATATCAGGTGCCCCAGGAGGGAAATGAACATAACAGGTAATCATCAAGTGATCTATCCTTCATTGCTCAGTACCAGCTTTTGGCCAACAGAGGCTAGGGATATTACCCCTCCTCATCATGGAGAATAGCCATTGATGACCTATCCTCCATCAATTTATCTAATTCTTTTTTGAGCCCTGTTATAGTCTTTGTCTTCACACCATCATCTGGCAAAAATCAAACCATGGGTTGATTGTGTGTTGTGTGAAGAAATACTTTTGTTTTAAACCTGCTGCCTATTAATTTCAATTTTAAATTACACCTTGTGTTATTTAAAAATAGTTATTTATGCCTTCTCATAAACAGCAGTGGAAATTATAAACACAAAACAAAGGTGCTAAGGCGCCAAATGTCAGGAGCTAAGTTCCTATTTCTTTGAGGTTATCATATTCCTAATGCTGTTTTCTGCTATAAATTAAGGAGTCAGAAAATTACTCCATCATTAGAATCCGTAGCCCTGCAGTTTACTACAACTGTTAGTGTTTCTCCACCCACCCCCCCCATGATTAGGATTTGATTTCTATAAAAAAAGTCTTGTTACTAGTAGTGACTGCAAAGTCTGAAATACAAATTGCATTCACCTCACCTACATACAGAGCTGGTTAATGCAAGTTTGCTTCCAGCACTAACAGATCAAATCAACATTGATTTCAGGGCACAGCTAGAAACGTAAAGATTAATTCTTTTTAGCAAACAAACGAAAGTGCATATTTGTCTATCTTGCTACACTGGCTGTGTAGTGTAATTAATGGCAGTGGCGCTGGCATTCATGACTAGGTCTTAGACAATGTATTTTATCGGCATTTTGCAAACCAGCAAGGAACTTAGGATGTGTCATTTTGAGAACAGAGGTTATACTTTTTAAATTTTCAGAGAGGGTCTTAATTTGCATCAGTGTAAGTTTGGAGTCACCACTGTGACTACGTAAAAGGAGACTATGGTCCGAGAGATTATTTATATCAAAGTAGCATCCAGAGATCTCCGTTAGATTAAGGTCCCTGGTCAAAGATTAAGGCACTGGTCAAAAGATGCATGCAAAGTCTCTGCAACTTTGCAGACCCACAAGAGAGGCAGCTTCTGTACAGGAAATATTGTTCAGTTTGGGATTATATGCAAGTGCTGTAGTAAAACTCTAAACAGTTTAGCAGAGTCTTATGTTTTAACACAGCTTGACCAATGGCTTGCCATAATCTTAAACTCATGGTTTCACCATGGCTTTTGTTTATCATCGTATGTCTTTCCAGCCAGAGACATCCCATTCCCTCCTCAACATCCTTTAACTCAGCTCAAGAAAGTCACTAAATAATGAACATAATTTATTTTGGGTAAAGTTTGCCCACTCTTAGGGTACATTCCAAAGCCATCAGAATGAATTCCCACCCTCTCCTCCCCAATTCTGTAAAGAAACTAAAGAGATTAAACCAAACCATTACCGTTAAAGTCAAGGATGGATAGATATAGATATAGAGAGAGAGACACACACACACGGCTCGACAAATAATGTAATCTACTCGCCCGTGCCGAGTAGATTACAACCCGGAAGAGCTGGCGCAGAGCGATCTGCGCATGCGCAGAACCGCACAGCTGGCAAGTGGGGCTCACCGCCGCTTGGCGAGCCCTGTATATAAATAAATAAATTATATATCACTGTTTCCTAGTTCATCCAACACTTGAGCTAGAAAAGGAACCAGAGGTGGAGACTCCCTATTTGCAGATAACTTTTTTCTTTAAATTGTGGCAAAGTTGATGATCCCTCACTGTCAGGATGCAGCTCTGGCATGGGCCCCCAGCCAGTCCATCTCCCTTTCACAAGCAGAGATACTTTAGATAAGGGGCTAACTCACAACTCTTCCCTTCCCATGTGGAAGAAGAGTCCCTCAGGCAAAATTCCAAGGAAAAAGCTTTCACCTCACTGCACTCTGAGCCATCAGGTTCTCTCAATTTCACCTTTTCCAGGGCACGTGACTAGTACTTCCCCTACAATTGCAGGGAACCACCCTTCTTCATGCACAGGTATCAGCACTCATGATGGCAATAATGAATAGGAGCGCCCATACTCCCACTTTACTACAAGCTCCAGCCCAAAGGCCACAAATAATGATGTCACTATCTAGTCCAGCCTCCGTTTCATTTTCCCACACAATGGCTACTGCTTATGCTTGCTTTTTTTCTGCCTACCACCACTCCTACCAGCAAGTCCCTGGCTTCTTCTCCCATGCTCTTTAGGGACTGCCCACATCCCAGTAGTAGGGAGCCCACCAGCAGGCTGCTTCTGTCCTTCTGATGGAAGGAAAGCTTATTTATATCATACCTTCTCTCGCCCCTGCAGGCCATGTTCTCAGACTAGAGTTCCCATTCAGCACTCTGAGAATGACAACCCCTAGAATGGCTCAGGGATGTTAAATATCAGTTAATTGAATAGTCGAGTAACCTCATGAATTCTTATCAGTTACTCGACTATTCTATAGGCTCCAGAGGCGGGGCCAGCAGCCATTGTACTCTGGTCTCATTCCTGAGGAGACCCCTGCCACTCTCCGCTGCTGCCTCTGTATCAGAAGCAGCAGCACGGGGTGTCAGCTGGGAGCTGGTCTGCAAGGGGAGCAAGTTTAAAAACCAGCTCTCTTCGCAGACCGGCTGCCTGTCACCCTGTGCTGCTGCCTCTTATAAAGAGGCAGTAGCACGGGGTGGCAGCTGTCCCTGTTTGGGGAGGAGGGGGTCTGAGCTCCCAAACCCGGCATGAGCTGGAAATGAGCCAGGTTGCCTGCCTGCCCGTCTGGCTCCTAATACACTTTAAATGCAGAGCTGCAGCAGGGGTAGGTCCCAGACCCAGCGTGAGCTAGGACTGAGCCAGGCTGCTGGCCAGCCTGCTAAAAAAATTAACGGCGGGGGAGGGATGTAAATGCATGTAGTCTATAGCATTAACCTATAAGCTTTTGCTTATCAGTTAATCGACTACACTATTACATCTCTAGAATGGCTTGGTCCAGCATTAGCCGATTTAGTTCTCATAGAAATGTAGGGCTGAATGGGACCTCAAGTTGTCAAAGTCCAGACCCCTGGACTATAGCAGAACCAAGTAAACCTAGACAGGTGTTTGTCCAACCTGTTTAAGACATCCACTGATGGAGCTTTCCCAACCTCCTTGGAAGCCTACGTCAGAGTTTAACTACCCTTATAATTAGAAAGCTTCTAATATTTAAATCTAGATCTCTCGATAAATATTAAGCCCATCCCTTTTTGTCCTACGTTCATTGGACACAGATCCAGTAGATCCCAATCTTCTTTATAGCTGCCCTTAATATATTTATCAGGTCTCCCCTCAATCTCTCAGGACTAAACATGTTTTTAAAACCTTTCCTTGTAGTTTGCCATTGTGCCTTTAATACAGTCTCCTTCAGAAACTGCTAGCTCTCCAGAACAACTTATTTTATTTGATCATATTGTGTCCTGAACCAAATCTGGCACATGTCGAGGTAGGCTCCTTGTGAGGGACAGGTATCTGTGGCTATCTTCTAACAACCATGTTTTTTCCAGGTGTGATACCCCGGGAGCATATCTTCCACACTACTTTCATTGTGGCCAAGCTTTAAGATTTTTCTCTGAGAAGCTGGTGGACATTTCAGGCAAATAACCATTCCTCCTAAGAGAGCATTAGGTGACCACTTGAGACCTGTTTAGTTAGAAAATTCTTACTTCTTCTCACTCAAGAGAGAGGGACCAGGTTTCAAACCAGAAGTCTGAATACTGAACAAAGTGTTATCCTTAGCTGTTTCTCTCTACCTATCAGTGTTCGGTTTGCAAATGTTTTGATGACGTGTACCTTTATTGACACTTTTGCAGTGCAGGTTTCAAGCTAGATCTTTCTCTCTCTGCCATCTACGTCACTGACAACAAAGCAGAGGTAGGTGAAATCAGAACTCTCACTTAGGTGGCTACCCACTAACACGATGAATCCTACAGCATATTTGAAAAATGCCAAATGGAAGAATTTTAGTTTTAGTCCACTTTCCGAGCCAACTTTTTCTGAATTGGTCAGGGGTTTAAGTACCATCACTATTTCATCCACTGATTCCACAATTAGCACTGTGCTGTCTGCATAATTAATGGCAGTGATCGAATCAAGGCATATTACTAAAATGAATTTACTTAGCCTGTAGTCACTACATTAAAGCTTTCTGGGGTGGCAACATGCCCTTGTTGAATATCTGACCTAAATGTGAAAGAAGGACTCTCTCTTTTCCCATTTACAAAAACTTCAACTTGAGTCACTATCATAACACAGCTAACATTTTACAGAGTTTGTGAGGGAGGCCTACGGGTTTCAAGCTCAGCCAAAGCAATTGACTCAATAGGTTAAAGGTGGCCTAGATATAAACAAATGCAATGTGAACAGTATGCTTGAATTCTTGTGCATTCATAAGTTGAATATTTGCTTTGTCATGGAATGGCTGGGAACAAAGCCAACCTGTTACGGTCTTCACTTGATTCTCAAGGTATCAGCAGCTCAGGCCAAAGAGACAGACCCAACAGACCAAACCACACACCACAAACTTTCCCCAATATGGATAAAAGAGATGCTGCAATAATTAATTAGTCTTGTTTGTGACCACTGTTTCTAAACCGGTAAAATGCCTTTGTCAAAATCTGTTCTCCGGATCAGCAATTCTTCTACTGTGGGACTGCAAAGTGGATCACTCACCATCCTGTTCTAATGGGGTTATTAGGGCTGGTGTTAAGACTTGTCAGGACCTAGAGCAGCTTTAGCCCCTCCTACTCAAGGCTGTGCGCCCTTCCCCGTCCCCACCAAGGGCTGCCGGACTCAGGCTTTGGTCTCCCCTTTCTGTGTTCATTAGGGATGTAAAAATCCCTTTTAATTGGCTAACTGGTTAACGGACAACTCCCCCCAACCCTCCCCGCCCATCACTGGGCTGCAATGCCCTCCGTCCCATCCCTGACCCACTGCAGGCAGGGGCTGTTCCAGCCTGGCCAGAACAGCCCCCTACCCATGGGGAGCTCAAGGCAGGTGGGGAGCTGCTCCAGCCCCACTGGTTAAACCTTCACATCCCTAGCAATCAGAGTAATTTTTGTTGTCAGAAGGGGTTTGTGGTGCAACTGAGTTGGAGAACCCCTGCTCAAGAGGACTTCAAATAGCATCAACATCCACAAGAAATTAGTTGGCCCAGTTCTTCCTTATTTTAAAGAAGCTTAAGGTAGTCTCTGGATTTCATAGATAGTGAAGGCCCCATGCTGAACAAAATTATTCTGGTGACATGCCCAGACTACTGGGTCTGCTGAAGGTAGGGTCTTCCCTTAAAAGGGTCACCATGCCCTTATACAGTAGCTACATGACAGTTTACTACCTGCAAAGAGGAAAACTTGCTGCACTTCTACTTTCACACAATTTTTATTTAATGTTATATTAAGATGGTAATGTTCTACTGTCATTTTAAAAATGTAGAACTAGTAAGTTATTCCTAGATTGAATATAAACATATCACGTGAGCTTGTATAACACTAATTATTGTACCAGGAGAGTTTTTGATTTTATAAAACATGTAATGACATTCACCAGTAAGGTATAAACAGAGCCCAAACTTGTGAGTAAGGATGTTAAAATGCGGTCAATTGACTAGTCGACAGGAACTGCTGAACTCTGCATACAGCCCAGGGCCAGTGGGAAGTCCTGCTGACTCCAGGCTGCAGGGGAAGAGGGGTTCCTTCTTTGCAATGCACAAGAGTCCCCAGCAGGGGCTCTTGTGCATTTCAAAGCCATGGAGGCCAGGGTCAGAGGGGGACTTAGGCCCCCGCTGACCCCGGGCTCCATGCTATGGGCTCCCCCCTTCCCCTTTGAATCGCATGGAGGCGCTAGTTTCAAAGGGGAGACGGCGCTACAGTAGGCTGCCCCTTAAAAATGCCACCTCTTCGTGATTCAAAGGGGCAGGAGGGGAGCCTGGGGTCAGCTGGGGATTCCTCAGCTGATCCCAGGCTCCCCGCAGCATTTCCCCAGGCCTCAGGATCAGCTGGGGAAATCCCCAGCTGACCCCGGGCTCCAGGGCTGCCCCTATGAATTCCCACAGAGGCAATATTTTAAAGGGGCAGCCCACCAGACAGCTGATCCCAGGATCAGCTGTGCAGCTGCCACCTTGGGGTTTATATACCCCCTCTATTTTATAGAGGCAGCAAGGAAGGGGGGATTGACTAGTCAACATTACTATCTGATAAGCAAATGGTTATCGGATAGTCGACAAGCTGACTCGTCTTTAACACCCTTACTTGTGAGCTGCAAAAGAAAAAAGAAAAATCAGCAGTAGGATAACTATGTTTGAGGTACCAGTAATCCTGTAAATCACCGATTTCTTTTTTCAAATTATGCCCCTCTTATATTACTTCAGTAGTAATAGAGAATTTTGACATACAAAAGAAAAATTCAAAAGACTCTCAAGTAAAAATAACTAGCTTGCAGAGTGGACTAAAAAGAAAACACCATCTTTTGAATTGTGCACAGAAGTCCCTGAAGAAGCTTCTTTTCTACTGATGTCTCTGATAGTATATGTTGACTTGAGTAAAAGGTCACAAATAGTGGCCATTTTACACACCAGGCTTGTCTCAACTTACCAGGAGATCAACACTGCAGAGAGATCTCGCGGGGTTCAGTAGTAAGAGCCCACTAAATTGACTTCAGATCTCACTCCTGTCTACCCTGGTACTCCACCAGCTCGTGAAGAGTAAGGGAAGTAGATGGTTGATCTGCAGTGAGCAGACTGCAGAAATTTGACCTAAGCTACAACCACTCCAGTTACACAACTCCAGCTACATGAATACAGGTTGGACCACTCTTGTCTGGCACCCTTGGGATCTGACTGGTCCTGGATGAGGGAATTTGCCAGACAAGGGGAGGTCCCCGGACACCACTCCCTCAGCTAGCTGCTCCTCCTGTCATCAGCTCCTTCAGCCCAGCTGGGCTGTCCGCGAGCCAGCCCCAACCCCACCTCCACTGCTGGCTAGGTAGCTCCAGCCCTGCTGCCAAACAGCAGTTGCCTGATCAGGCTGCAGCAATCCCAGCCCCGCTGATTCTGTCAGGCTGCTGCGGCCGGCTTCCCCTCCTGGGCTGCTACAGCTGCAGCCCCAGCTCTGCTGCTGGGCAGCAGGCAACCCCAGTTGCTCTGCTGCCATTATCACTGCCCAAGCAGCTGTGGCACCGCCACTTCACAAGCCAACACGGTCCAGCCAGGCTTTCCCTCTTGGGCTGCTGTGGTGCCGGCCGCGCTGTTGGGCAGCAGACAGTCCTGATCGCACTCTGCCGTGGCCCCACTGCTAGCAGACTCGCAGGGTTGCGCCAGCTCCCAGCCATTCTGCCCTGGGGCTTTCATCCAATAGCATCCGATACATGACTTCCTGATGCTGTGATAAACGGAACGTTCTCATTTCACTCGGTACCTAGCATTTCCTTCCTCCTCTATCGCATATAACAATTTATAAAGTTTATTAAAAATACCATGCCAATATCAAACTAGTGGTGTTTACAATGCTCAAATTTGAAAGCACCTTTTTAAAGATTTGAAGGGAAATTAATTTTGAGCAACAGCCAAATCAGATGCATGAAAAGAAAGAGTAACCAACTCAAGTGTGTAATGTTTTTACTTATAGCATGTTTGTAATGCATTCAATTTTGTGGTTCTCTTACAGAGGAGAGATTTTCATTAAAGATTAAGGTGTTTATAGAATCTTTAAATTCCTTTGCTGCATAATATCCACCAGCTAAAACCTTTTCTGGGCAACTCACAGTAGCAGGCTTCTGATTTTGATTTTAGAAAACCAAAGATTCCATCAACCTTTTGAATTTTGTATGAAATGTGTCAAAAGTGTATTGCTCTTCAGTAGAGAATAATGTATAATGGCCAAAACTGCACTGAGAACAGTGCATGTAACCCTCTGCAAGATCATGGCATGGTACCTTGCAACTACATTTTAGTTGGCTTGACCAGTTTAGTTTACCTCAGCTCACTAATGCCATGATCTGTCTAAAAAGGTGAAGATATCAACAGAAAGCTAATAATATATTGACAGTTACTGTTTGTGCATAGAGGACAAATTCAGAAATACAAACTGGAAAGTATGTTAAAGTGTGTTTGCCAGACATGGAGGGAAGTCACCCCCTGGTAAACAAAAGAATGCAGTTCAGCAACCTCCAAGGTATTTCCAAGGTACAAAAAGAGAGACAATCACAATGTAATTTACATAAAAAGGGGAGAAAAATTTCCTTCACCAGCAGGCTCCATGCTTTCTTCCTCACAGCTTGCAAGAACTTTACTTTGAGAGGGTAACCTTCCAGAGACTCTCTCAAGCATTCGTTAGACTATAAAGGAAAGAGGAAACAAATTTCATGTTATTCTTCATCTCAGATGACACAGGAACCGAACACTTTCGATTTTATGGGAGATCCTGACCAGAGGGGCTGGGCTGCCATTGGCAGCAGGATGAGAATTTTACCTTAAAGCAGAACTGCAGTTTTATTATGTACTAGTCTCTAGAAAGCACTTTTCAGTTTAATTTGCTTGTAACCATTTGTCATTTCTTCCTTTATACCTGAACTCACTTAAAATCCTAGCTCCTCTTATTAGGAAAATTATTTTTCTTTTAATTCAAAATAAACCCATTGCTACATTAGATTGAAGTAAATGTTAACTCCAGTTAATGTGAAAACCTGCTGGCTACCGTATCTTTAAAGGAACAAAACAAATGTTAATTCCTTCCCAGGGGAAGGCTGGATATTGCAAAGCACATGGTTTTGGAAAATTCAAAAGTGGGTGTCTTGGGGTTATCTTACCACGTGTAACCTGAGTGTGGCTGGGGTATCACAAGCAAGCTGCTGGATTCAGAGCTGCTTTCACAGTGCAGGGCTGTAAGCTGAATGGAAGCATCCTGCAGCAGAGTAAATTAAACACCCACAGTTGCAGGGCAGGCAGTGGCCAAGCCGTCAATATTCTGGATGGCATACCGGTATGTGACAGCATCAAAAATTACTTCTTCAGTGGGAACAGTTACCAAACCCATAATATACCCCAGTTATAAGATAACCAGATCTCCCATTTTTAAGGGACTGGCTTGTATTATAGCCCTCCTGCAGGTGTCCTGTATTTCCTGTCTCCTCCCAGCTCCATAAGTATGGCAGGTCTTGGTACCCACTTACCAAGTGAGTGAGTGGGAGTGTCCACAGTGGCTGATGATGGGGGTGGGTGTGCAAAGTTGGTGAGAAAGCTGCACTGTGGGGGGTCAGTTGCTCCCCTGCTGGTTCATCAGCACAGTCCCCACTGCATGCCAGATCTCAGCTAGCAGGGCCCCATCCCATTTCTAGACGGCACTGGTTACTCATAGCAGTGACTGGTAAGTGCGCACCGGCACCAGGTAGTTACATGTCACCTCTGCTGCCCACCCATCAGTCCTTTACATGCTTCCCCTTTTGCTGTCCTCTCCCTGCTTTGCCCCCTTCACCCCTCCAAGCCTCCCGGCTCCATATCCCCTGCCCCCTCAGTGGGGCATGTGCTGCTCCCAGCGCTGTGCAGAGAACCAATCCTTGGTCAGAGCCCTTAAGCTCACCAACAGCTTAGCTAGCAGGATCCTTCCTTCACCAGCTGTCTCTGGCTGGGCTGGTCAGGGACCAAGTGCCTCCAGTCAGGGTGCTGGCCAAGAGCATATGGGAAGGGTGGGGACGGGAGAGGATGAAGTAGAGATGAGCTCTTCAAAGAGACAAAGAAGGTCATCCCTCCCTCTCCCTCCCCTCCTCCACAGTACTGAAAGGCTGCTGCTGGCCACATTCTGGTATAAAACCTGGTATACCGGGAGGAAGGGGGGGGAAGCTGTGATCTTGTGTGCTCCCCCCAACATGTAGCCTTGGGAATACGTGGTGCCAGATTACCAAGCGGCAGGGGGTGTCCATTGAGGCATAGAGATCAGAAAGCATCAGGCAGGGAAGGTTAGGTCATAGTGGTAATCATTACCCCTTCTCCCCTGCATGTGAGTGAGGTGTACAGGAACACGTATACCCACATCACTTATTGCCATGCAAACCCTAAAGATAAGTTAAATAAAAAGAATCCAGCTACACAATATTTTTAATAGGGGCTCAATCAACTGATGATAGTTTCAACTGCATAATGTTGAACTTACTTGAATAAAATAATTGTACCAGGTATTCCATATTTCCCTATGCTAAATATGGTCACCCTACCTAATTACAGAGGTGGGTAGGAGCAGGAGGAGAGAAAGTCAACCTAAGATGCGCAACTCCAGTTCAGAGAGTAATGTAGCCAGAACTGACATAACTTAAGTTGAATTTCTGCAGCCTTCACACTACAGGCAGTCAACTTCCTTTACTTCTCCCAACCAGGTGGGGTACCGGAGTCAAGGGGTGGGGGGGTAGAGAAGAGGATGCCATCAGTGGTCCATTCAGTGGGTCCTCACTAGACCTGCTAAATCAAACCCTGGGTGATCGATCTCCAGAGCGTTAATCTTGGGGTAAGTGAAGACAAGGCCTGAGAAATACAGATATCAGCCACTGTGTGTTGCTAGTCAAAAGCACAGCAAGAGCAGCACATGGTCTGTCACACATTCTGCCCTCCAATCACGGGTTGCTCTGTGTGTTTGAATTCAATTCTGTACCATGGATCATATCAAAATATATATCAGACATTTTAACTTAACATACAAGAACCAACATTAAAACATGCCCTCGCCCTCATCTAGATCCCATCTCCTGCAGGACTGTTCCACTTCTCTTGGGCATACTCCCAGCAGAGTCTCAGAATCTCATATCAATTGGGCTTTATATCTTAACAGCCCAGACTTTTATCCACAAATCAACTGATCAGTGTTTAGCATGCTACTACTTGGAGGAGTTTTGGACATTTGGGTAGGCTTATGAAGTCCTGAAAGCTCTTGGGAAATTATCTGTAGCCTATCCTGGTTGATCACACGTTCAAATGGGGGGGGAGAGGAGAAAAAAAAATCAACCTTCAAGCATTTATTAATTTTCCAATCAGTTTAAATCAACAGCTGAGAATTTGAGAAGAAACCTTGCAAGAGAAAGATAGCTTCTGTTTGCCCATTAGTGCCATTGGCTTTAACTGGGCAACAACTTTACAAAACAGAAGGATCTGAGCACCATATATGAAAAAAGCCAAGTAAATCTGTTGCATCAATTGTTAACGGGCAATATTCTTTTAAACTAAATCTGGGACTTCAATTTCTAGTTTGAAAAGCCTTCAACATTTTTGTGTCATCAAAAAACAAATAGGTCTTCTGCATAGCCCAGGGAATTACATTGTCAGAAGTTTGTTTTGTCATCTCTTTCCACATCTGAAATCAGCTTTTATGTCAAGGAGAAGAATTTGTACACTGAAGTTTAATTTTAAGCCCTACATGTTATCTCTTGAAAGAGACTATTTCTTCCTCCACACTTCAATAGGCATTGATTTAAATAATGAGCTATTTTAAAACTGTTTATGTTCGGGGGGGAAAAAAACTAGTTGCTACACCCAATACTGCAGCTGCCCTTGCATAAATGTGAGCTCTGATAAGCTATGCTTTTCAGTTTTGACACAGCAAACAAGGATGTCACTGTAAGCCCAACTCTTAGCAAGAGAGCCAGATTTATCTTCATTGCCTAGAAGACAGTGGAAATGCAATGGTAGAAAAGTGATCCATTTTAATTAGGTGCATTTATTGTGCTAGCCTGTTTTTTAGAGGGAAACAAGGACAACCAGAGAACAGTGCATGTGAATACACCTATATATTAATAGTCCCCGTAAAATAAGCCCTGTTCAGGACAGTGCAGTGACCCAATGTTTTGCAAAAGCAAGCAGTGTTTTCACTAATGAAGTTTTCCCTTTTACTGAGAGCTGCCCTTTGGTCTTAAAAATCCCATAGCCAAGCAGGGCCGGCCCACAACGTTTTGGCACCAGAGGCGGAGAGCTCAAATGATGCCCACATGCCCCCTCGCTAGACCAGCAGCAGACAATTTTCTACACGGTGGGTCCTAGTGGCATATCCCCTGCTCTGGCACCTGAAGCAGCCACCTCAGTTCGCCTCATGGTAAGGCCAGCCCTGTAGCCAAGGGACCCATGTTCCCTACAAGTTGAGAGCTGGGGCAGCCACCCAGGAGAGATTCAAGTACTACCCAGCTAATTAGTAGAGCACCTACAGGCAGCAATATGTGTTTCTGCTGTTGGTGCATGTCCCCACATGTGTCTGTACACAAAATTTATTCCATCCATGGATGGGAAAAATTAGATGGATCACTGCAAGGAACTCACTTATTTTTGGAAAAGATTACAAAAAAAGCATTTCTGCTTTTGATTTTTAAAACCAAGTACATTTTAGCTCTTCTTTGAGAAAAACAGTTTCATTTTTTCAAGGCTGTTATAAAGCAAAGCAAAGCAATAACTAAGATTGAGAGAAATATGACCGCTAGACTGTACCTCTAAAGCAAAAAGTCTGTAGGATGGGGACCTGAAGATACCTTTGCATGCATGTGTGCATACAAGCTGGTTAAGTTTTGAGTCCCAAAAATGTCATTTCATGATTCCTCCCCAAAATCCTTAGGCCAGCCCTGTGCTTACTACTATGATCATAGGAGACAGACTGCCTCGCATTGGAGATGCTTGCAAAGCTCTCCCAAAGATACTACAGCAAGCTTTGCATTTACTACATCTTCATGCATGAAAAGGGTTGGAATAATGTGGCAAAGTTCAAAGCAAGTGTCAAGAGTTAAAACAAAGAGCTGCCTAAACAGAGCTCTGTGGTCAGATGCTGTGATGTCTGGAAAAGGGTGGTACCCCTCCCATTCAGGTAACTAAATCACCTGTAAAGGTTTAAACCTAGTGATAGTGGATCTTCAGGAAGTGTTGGCAAGGCCAGGAGAGCCAACGGGAAGACAGTGTAAGATTATACTGGAAGCAGTAATCTCCCTGCTGTAGACAGTGAGTGGCCAGAAGAGCGATAGAGATGAAAGGAACCAGGCATGAAGTTTTCAGCAATATCCATGCCTAGAAAGGACTGAATCTTGGAACAACACGTATTCAGATGGTGCCCAGCTGATTAGTGAACAGGGAATGTTTAGTTAGATGCGATTTTCAGGTTATTCTCTATTTTTTTGGTTTGTGGGACTCCTCCGTGCTGAGCCACTTAGGCTCCCTGTACATCAACTTTTAAACAGGGAAACAATTCTCTGTGCTTTTAATCTGCCTTTTTTCAGTCTCTCTGTAATACCTAGCAACCAAATGTGCTTTACCAAAACATTTTTGTTTTATCTATAAAAATGACCTTTAAGATGATTGATTCCTGTGTCCTAAAAGGCAGAAGGTTCTGTGTGCACATTCCTGAGACTGAATGTCAGCTATTAAGAAATTGCAATTTGTTTTAAAGCTCTCATGAAGAAGGGCTCAAAAGCTTAGGGTTACCCCACCAGAAGAAATTCTCAACTGGGCCTTCCTGGGTCCAAGAAGTTCTTGCATTTGGGTGGTGAAAGCATACCACCCAAGGTCAGTGAATCTGTGACCTTGGGGAGTTTAAGTGGAAGCCTTTAGTGGCAAGTTATTTTAAGGCCTCTCAGGCCCCCACCTTCTGCATTTCAAGTGCCAGAGTGGGGAACAGCCTTGAGTGGCACAAAAAAGCCCAAAACCTCCCACAACAGTAAAGCAGCTTTCTGAAGAGCCTCTGGGGAAAAGATCTGTCAGGTCTAATTCCAACAGGGCTTTTATTTGTTTGTATAAAGCCTTCTTTTGGTTTGATTTTAAGGTGAACTGAATCTTTGTAAGTGATCAAATCGTCAAGTTCTCCATGGGCACAACTTGGGTCTTAAAAGATTGTTATATTATATGGTGCACATTGATCTTCCTTACAGGAAGATCAGATCTTTAACATTTTATTAAGATTTACTTTAAACCTGTAACTCTAATATAGATGCCAACATTTTAACCATTCTTTTAAAGTCAAGATGACACAGCAAGCCATTTAACCCAAAAAGTCCAGAAGGCGGCAAGTGACAAAGGGCTAATCCTTTAGCCCAACAGCAAAAGTGACAGAGAAGTTCACAAACATGCACTGGACTGGAAAAGAACATGGTCACTGTGTGTTGTGTGGGACTGAGGGGAATGATCTGTCCACGGAACAGAACAACCAGAGAACCATACCTTTTCCCTCTGGAGACTTGGTTACAACCAAAGCTATGAATTGACAGTACTCTAGAGAAGCCCATAACTAGAAGTAGTATTGTGGCTGAGAATGGCTGAGGTACATTTGCAAAGGTTGTGCAAACTTCTGCACACATGCCTGCCTGTGGGCCTCATCTTCCCAACAGACTTTAGAAAACTATCAAATATAAATACATATATCTGACCCACTTCAATGGAAATAACCAAAGGCAAGTGAAGACAAATTCAAAAGACCCATTTCTGAAACAGGCAGTAAAGGACTGCCCAGTGGGATGTTTTCCTTTTTAAATACATAACTGAAGAGCTGAAAAACAAGACTTTTTAAAAGAACCACACATGTACACATTTGAACTTGCATCATTTATATCTGATTTTAATTTTGTAAAATGAGTCTGAAAAGATTATTTTATAGTTGGGATTAGTTTCAGGAAAGACCCAACAGTGAAGGAAACAAGAGATATTGCTAAAGACTCTTGCAAAGCTCCACAAAGCACTGATTGTTCACAGTCTTTAGCAAACAGTTCATGTATCAGGTGACTCAATGCATTCAGAATAGTGCCTTCAATTCAAACCACAGAACAAGTACAAGGGGTTACACCTTTTGTGCAAGAATCAAATATTTTAGCTTTTACACTATTAGTCCTATCAATGAAACAAAATTTCCTAGTACTGACAGGGAACTGCTTTTCTTACAGACTAGTATTTTGCTCTAGATGACGAGGCCATCCAAAAGTTATGAAAGCATGACGTTATGTATATGGTGATGGTGAAAGAAAGTGAGATAGGAGATTAGTATATTTTTATTCCCCATCCTGTTCCTCTTTATGGAGGCAAGTGAAATTAGAGAAATAAATCTATAATAGATTAGAGAAAAGTAAGAGCTTGTTTGTTTGAGCAAAAGAAAGCCAAACTTTGTGATACCAAATATTATATAAAACAATCCTGCCACTTAAATTAGCTGAATGCGCTACTTTTTATACCAATATATGCTGGGTGAAAGGTTGAAATAATTATTTGTCTTTCTGGCGGGGGGGGACAAAAAAAAACCAAAACCAAAAAAAAACCACACCACCTCATGACTTATGATAAGAGTTAATAAAAAAATATTTGCTAACTATTAAAATTGAGTCACCTCTATTCAACTGTCATTTTAGTGACAAGAAATTTTTTTACTGTTACAAATCACAAATTAATTCAAATTAGTTATGGAAAGAGTAATGGAAACTTCACGAGTTTGATTCGATTTTACTAGGTATGGTAATTATTCAATAAAATGAATAATGTTTGAAGTTGAAATCCTACAAATTTTAAAAATCTTTTACTTCCCTTTTGCAAGCACATTAACAACAATCTTAATACATATAGGAAAGTTCAAGAAATTAAATACAAGTGTAATCTATGCAAAAGGACTTTTCCCAGTCAATGACAGGCCTCACCTGCTAGTCCTTTATATAACTAGAAATATCTACAGTAATTTACTGCCAGTAGTTCGCTAACAAATTAGATACTTTTGACAATATTAAACATACAAAATAAACAAACATTAAACCTAAGCAAATGTTTTAAGATAACTTTAAGACTATTTATAAGGTGTATTTACATATTCTATGAAGTCCTATCACCTCCTGCAGAGTTCAGTGCAGCTGCTTTTCAGCAGGAAAATTTTAAAATCAATTCCCACAGTATTTTGTAAACTCAATGCTACCAGAAGAGGACTGGAGGGGGATGAGGGAAGGGAGAGAAGAGAAAGTAGAAAACGACAAAATTGGTTCTGATCTCAAGTGCTTGGTCAGGAAAGCATACAACTACAGTGAAACCTTTATTATCCAGCACACTGTTAATCAGAAAACTTTGTTAACCGGCACTGCCCCCAGCCAAAATACTGTCACATCTATAGGCGCACAGGCCTGGCTTGGTCTACTGTGATTGGCTTAACAATTTATCTAAGAAGTACTAATCATCTTTAACTCAGAATAGAAATATGAGACCAACTGCCTCACACTACAAAACTACCAATATTAAAAACTTGAGTTACACTATTATTGTCCATTGGTTTTTCCTAGGTTGATGGGACCCTCAGAACCGGAATTTTAGATAACCAGAACATCCTAATCCCCGAGCATGCCGGGTTACACAGGTTTTACTGTAATATGGGAAGTTTGGTCAAATAAGGGTTTGAAAGTCCCCACAAAGACAGAAGTTGAGAGCAGTTTAGAAGACACCTCTTAAAATGTTTTTGGAAAAGCCAGTTAAGGGTTGTTGTTTTTTTTTTATTTACTGTATGGGAAATGTCTGTCTTGAACAAACTTTGCTGTCTCAATCCATAGTCTTCTTTTATTGGGTAAGCTACATGCAGTGAATTACATAAATAGAGCTGGATAAACTAGTCTGCGTAAAGAACTTACTCTCCCAAGAACCAGACCTTTCTGAAGGGCTGAAATGTTTCATTAGACCAGGGATCTCAAACTCAGGGCCCGGACCTGTGCACAGCTGCTGCCACGCGAGTCCCTGTGTCTGTGGATGGGTTTCTGACCCTTCCTGCAAGACCAGACCCTGCTCCACTCCACTTCTTCCCGCCCCTGCTCGACCCATTGTGCCCCCTTCTCTCAAACCCCCTCCCTGAGGGACACAGCCTCAGGGATTACTGAGGGGCCCGGTATGGGGCAGCAACAGGGTGGGAAGCATAGCACCCCAGCGCGATCTGCCTTGGGAGATGGTGGTAGAGTGGAGCAGACTGCTGCACAGCTCCGCTTCCCTACAGCTCCAGCCACCACAATGAGAGATGAGATCTGGCCCCAGCTGCCCCAACTGTTGGCCCCAGCTGCCACATGGTCCCCCGGAAAGCATGGGGCCCAGGGTGGCCATGCCAAACCATACCATGGATGGGACAGTTCTGCACGCACTTTGCCTGGGCCAATGGCACAGAGCTAGCAACTGGAAGCCACTCTACCCCCACTGCACTACCAGTGGTAGTTTTTTTTAATCTCTTAGGGGAAGCACTTGGGGGGGTTAATGGAGACACCCCCTTCCCACAGCCCTGCCACTGGCCTACTAGAAGAATTTGAGGACTGGCACTGGTCCAAAAGTAAACTGAGTTGGAGACCCCAGAATTAAACTATCCCTCCTCCCCCAGCCTCCTCTGTCTCAAAAAATTCAATCCTTTTGTTTCAACAATCCCAGTAAGGGGCTGCTTCTCTTCTTCCCCCCGCCTCCCCCCCTTATGACTTCACCCATTTTCTCTT
The DNA here is from genome assembly GCA_019425775.1 of Rafetus swinhoei. Classification (NCBI taxonomy): domain Eukaryota; kingdom Metazoa; phylum Chordata; order Testudines; family Trionychidae; genus Rafetus; species Rafetus swinhoei. The sequence continues at coordinate 227,259,132 of CM033424.1, forward strand.
TAGATCAGTGTTTCCCAAATGGTGCTCCACCGAACTTTCAAGTTTAAAAGGGTTCTGTGGGCAAATAAAATTGGGAAACACTGCTTTAGATGAACATCACATGGTCCCATCACCTCTGCAGGCTTAAGATGAGGGATGAGTATTTCTAATGTTGGATCAATTCAAATAGTTTTCAGATGACTCAATGGCCCATTCACTAATCCTGCGCTGAAGTACTCTATGCTCCTAGTTTTGGGCTACAACCTGCTGTTCTGGCATGGTCTTAGCCACACCTTTCAAACACTCCCAAGTGTGGAATATTCTTGCATGTGAGAAGCGCTCTTCTATTTTTACTCCTTGTGACCAAATTCACCACATGTCCATTCCAACAGCAGCATCTGCAAAGCGCTCCCACCAAACTACCAATAATAAAATATTGGATCCTCATCACAACATACAAAAGCAGCAGGGAGAGTGAAGAAGGGGTATGGGAAAAGCCAAGGAAAGCAAGGAGGCAGAAGACAACTATAAAAAAAAGGGACAGTCCATAAATTAAATACAGCACTGGAATGTGGGTGGGTCCTTTATTGTGCGTTACAATGTTACGAAGTGTTTAAAAAGGGATGAATTAGTCTCAGAAGTTACCAAAAAAGCCGTTTGGGATTGTCCATAAATCCACAAGTAGTGACAAATGCACAACCCAAATTCCATATTTGAACTGTAATTACATGAATAAGTTAATGCTGGGAAATGAATGAGAAAATCCTTGCAGTAGAGCTAATTGTATCACAGCAACAGGAACATGAGATGCTATTGGCTTGCTACTAATAAATATTTTAGAGTTATTTCTTTGTTTTATTTTGGCATTAGGAGACTCACTTATTTCCCATTTAAAATCCACATATTAGAAGCTTCAATGACTGAACTCTTTGCTTCAAAGTCCAAATAGAGAGAGAGAAAAAAAAGCTAGCTTATTTTCATTATCCATTTTACTATTTTAGCAGCTTTTATGAGCTAGAGTTGAAACCATTGCCTTTTAAATTTAACTCAGGAGAAAAATCTTAATGAAGTTAAGGATTATTAAATAAAAACCACAGTAATTACCCAACTCTCAAACTTTAGAACCTTTATAAGAAGCAGAACTAATGCAATTTTTCCTCCATTAATGAAAGATTTTGAGATTCACAGACAGCATTTTTATTTTGTGTCGAGATGAAGACCAACCCAGTACAAGTAGGCTAAAATAGCAGGAAAGTTTTTAGATGACTAGGTCCCCAAAGAAGTTCTCTTGCTGTATTTCAATCCCCTATGTGAAAGGTTACCTGGGAGATATGGTTGATGGAGGACTCCATTCTCCGCAGCTGGGATGCTTGAATGTCCAGCAGTTGGAGTACATTGTTGGCCAGCGCATTGATCTGATAAGCAACACTGGCAAGAGACTGGGTTGTATATGCTTTGGTCTCCTCTAATGCTTTCCTTTTATCAGGAGCCTGAAAAAACAAACAACAAGATGTCATTTCTGTAGGAACAGAAAAGAGGTACAAAAAAACCCCAAAAACTTAAAGAATTTTAGTCACCCGAAAGGCTTGATTATATATTTGCTCTGGCTGCACAATTAAAGTCAACATCAAGCAAAAACTTTACAAGAAGAGGAAAAAAATACACTAAGATGCTAAAAACATATGGCGGTTTTGTTTAAGAAACAACATTCTAGGCTAAGACATGATTCTCTAAGTTGAGACATGACTACCACCAATTCTCTGGAGAAGCGCTTTTATAACCCGCCTGTCCTTCCCTTCCAGAGAGATGCTTCCAATTCCCCCAACGAGTGAAATCCTGCTTCTCTCATCACAGTACCCAAGCCAAATTTAAAAAGGGAAAGCATTTTCCCACAGTTGGGTGTCCCCCGTGTATGCTATGAAGCCAACTCTACAGCTGTGTTGGCTGCTTATCCCACAGTAGGGAGGAGAGCACACAAAGTCAGGAGGATACGCATACAGACAGCTCCTGCATCCAGGAGCCTTTGTGAAATTATTCCTGTTCTGACGAGGATTTGATAAAGCTTCCTTCAGCAGGGGAAGCAGTCCCAAATGAAGAAAAGGAGTCATATATATTTGATGAGAATATATGGGCTAAAACAATTAAAGATCTCCCTCAGACTTCTCCCTGCAAAGAAACAAGAAACGTCAAGTTCCCATTGGCCACTGCAGTTACTTTGGCTGTTTCTCCCTCCCCATGAAGACAACCTTTATCAGTTACTGTACTAACATGCATCTCTCCATCACCACCCACCTTAACCCTCACTTCCCAAACTAACAGCATCTTGGGAGAGAGGAGAAAAAAAAATGAATACCACAAGAACTAGGATGCACTTGCAGTGACATCTGTCTTTTCAAGTTTATAGCCGAACAATATGTGAAGCAGAAGTGTGAACCTTCCTGTTACCACACCTCAATGGAGTGCGAGCTTCAAAGCCAAACTGAGATTAATCCCCTAATTCACCTTTAGAGCAACAATTCATATTAACCTGGTCCCTCCCAAAGCAGGAATTATTTTCTATTGATAAAGTAAAATATGCAAGGAAGGAAGGAAGTCTCATCATAAGGATCCTCTGCAAACATAAGGGTTTTGTGTTTTGTTTGGTTTTGGTGTTATTGGTTTATAGAGCACCTAGTCCAGGGGTGGGCAATAATTTTTGATGGTGGGGGAGGCGCCACTCCAAGATTTTGGAAAATGGTTGAGAGCTGTACTCTTCCATGATATTAATGGAGGAGATGTGGGGTCTGGAATGGAGGTTGGGTGCAGAAGGAAGCTTGGGGTAAGGGACCAGGGGTGCAGGAGGGAGACTGGAGACTGGAGTCTGGGAGGTAGTTGGGATGAAGCAGGTGGTTGTGACCTAGGGCAGGGGACTGGAGTGCAGGGGTTTGGGATGTAACCCAGGGTAGGAGGGGATTGTGATCTGGGGCAGGAGATTGGGGTGCCAGATCTGGAAGGGGGTATGGATGTAAGAGGGGGACAGAGGGTTTGGGTATGTTGAGTGGGGGGAGCAGAGAGTTGAAGCAGGAAAAGGCTGAGGTGCCAGAAGCAGGCTGTGGCCAAGAGACTTACTCGTCAGCTGCCAAACTAGCCTGCCTGCCTGCAGAGCTTAAAAATGTTTCCTAGCCAGCCAACCTGCTTGCCTGGCCATGTGCTTCATGAATAACTGAGCCCAGGAGAGGGGGCGTGGTTCTTCTTAGCTGCCTGTTATTCTAATAAGCAGCTCCCATTGGCCGGTTTCTGTCAGAAACTGGCCAATGGGAATGTGCTAGGGGAGGGGCGACTCCTAAAACTCCCCCTTTCCCCTCCAGTTTCAAAACAGAAACAGAGCCCTGCAGCCGTGTTTCTGCATGGCGTGTGGGGCAAGCTGGGGAGCCTGTCTGGGGCCTGGGCGGGCCGCATCCAGCCTGCGGGCCATACTTTGCCCGAGCCTGACCTAGTCACAACAGCAGCTACACTTCCTTTGGGGAAAAGGTTTCTATTCTAAACCCTTCCTTTCAATTCTAGATTTACTTGGTTATTCTTTAAAGAATAAAACAACATTCCTTGCAATATTAAATTTAAACTAAGCATAGCAAAAAGTCAGGAAGCATGAGTTCAGTTTGCACTCCACCTCAATCCTGCATTTCCGGACTTCAGCTTGCTTAAATACATTCTTAAAATCTTGCATCATTAACTCTTTTGCCTCCGCGTTTGTTCAATATTCATATATGATGACACTATTAAAAGATTGTGTCGGGGGTCAGAAGTAACTTTTTTACATTCAATATTTATATTAGATTAATTTCCAGCAATGGTTTAATAAAAAGCATTAGCAGTGACTGGGGGCATATCAACCTCCATGAAAGGTTGGGGGATTAAAGACAGTGAAATAGAAGACTCTCTGCAACAAGCATAAGAAAGAATGAAGTCAAATCTATCAAAACAGTAGAGTAGATCACCACTATCATAGCATGTTTTGGCAGAAATCCAGGGAACCAAAAAATGTGTGAAATACCACCAAGAATCTTCACTGAAACAATGCTATTGGTCACCCATAAGGGATATTGACCAGTTTGACTCACCAGAGTTGCTCCCACTGATTCAACTCCACTGGTGAGGGTTAGGGTTGTCAACTTTCCCAACAGGATGCCATGTGTGGCAATGGCCTCCATGCCATCTGTCCAGGAAAGTGGGTAACCCTCATGATGGCAAGAGCAGCAAACAGACAGGTTGTCATTATTTTAAAAATCACTGCTCTAGCTTTACATGCTGTCAGCAGGGCTAAGCACAGTGCTTAAAACGACAACAGGTCTACACTAGCATTCCCAACACTGCTGCCAATAGTGGAGCTGTCAGAGCGGCCTCATGGTGATCCATTTCAGGAGACACATTTAAGGTGACAGCAACTGTCAGAATGAATCCAGTCATTATAGCCTGTATCTCAATGGTTCCAATGGCTGTGTATGTCTATGGACTGTCAGGTGAAGCAACAAGAACATGATACATAGCCACAAGACTTGCAGTAACCAGTTGAGAGATTGAGTGCTGTCAAATGGAAAACATGAAGTAAAACCTTTTATTTCTCTGGTTTGGTGAAATTGTGACTTAGTCATTTGATCAAATGTTTAAGCCCTCATTTTCAGTTACTGACTCAGGCATTTTAGTCACTGGAACAAAACAAAAAACAAAAAACTCAACAGCATGGTTACACAAAACAGTCTGAGGAAAATATATAGGAACAAAGATCAGTCACCCCAACAGAATTTGGTTAGTACAATTCAAATTTCACTCCATGGGGGCGGGCGGGGGGGGGGGGCAGGGAGAAGAGGAGAGAAAGAGAAATTTCTCTTGACACTTTCTGTAACTGTCTAGGTTAAACCTACCAAGAAATGTAGGATTGTTCATTACACAACTGGGAGCTAGTGGTATAAGTCTTAGTATAGATTCAAAAAAAGATCATATATTTTATTTTATTTTTTTGAAGGGGTATGGGGGTGAAGACAAAGGGGAACTGATTTATTTTTTGTTCCAAAACACTACAATGAATTTAAGACATAGCTTTTTTCCCTAGCTTTGTCAGGGCATCAAGACCAACTGTATTTGGTATTTTCAGCTAGGGGATTTCCAATCATGTATTAAGGTCTTGAAATTCTCCAATGTGGCAGGAAGTATTATCCAAATTTTACATGGGGTGAAATGGATGCACAGGCCAACTTGCCCAAGTTCACACACTGAAATCAAAACAGGGACAGACCTCTGGTCTTCTAGAAAGATTACTTCATCCATCCTCTCCTTGAACAGATGCTCTAATACCAACCACCAGTGTCTGGTGTCAGAAGTGTCTCACTTTCCTTTTAAGTAGTGCAATACATGTGCTATTCCTCCCCTGCTCCTCCCCCCACAGAATAGCTTTGAAATTTAAGCCAAATCCTGGTTCCATTAAATTCAATAGTAAAATTCCCACTGATTTCAATAGAATCCAGATTTAATCCCACGGCCTCCTGCGAACCATTTAATAGGGTCAGCTGCTCAGATGATTTTCAACCCCTTGAACCAGTTCAAGCACATTTGGCAAACATGCCAAAGATACTATGGCTTCAGTAGCGACTCCCTGCAAGTCATTAGTAATGATTTCAAGACTTATTATGAATGTAATTATTACTAAATATTCAGAATACAGGTGGGAAGAAAAAAAGTCACTTCTTTGTGGTCTATATTAAACGTCAAACAGACCAGTGCTTCTCCAGTTGTACTAGAGCTGGTTGGAAAAAAGCTGAAAAGTTGAATTTTTTCCATTGAATTATCAAGTTTCAGCAAAGAACCCCAACATTTTCAGTGAAAGTTTTCCCAAAAAGAGCATCCCACTTTTAAAGCCAGCTCTAACCTGCACATTTGCCACAACCTTAACTGCTGCCTGACTGAAGGAGAATGCCAAAAATTGGGCATGAAGCTTCAAGAGGTTGTGGGTAAAATTTATATGTACATAAGCCAGCGTGCAGCTCCAATTCCCTACCACTTCATGAGCTTTTTCTGGGGAAAGACTAAGTTCCTTGAATCACTTCCAGATTTTTAGTGATATGACTACATTACAATCATTTCATACAACAGACTCTACCCAAAATGATTGCCAGAGTAGGATGAGCACATTCAGTGATTCCTCAACTCAGCCACCCCCTTCAGGAACAGATATTAAGCAATCTGTTCTCTCTAAGCTGTGTAGGTATAATGGACTAATAGTTAGAATACTACAGATATTCCTATGATATCATTTGCATATAGGTGGCAATGCACAGAAGAACTCTGCCCTATCTCAACTTTCCCCATTTCATCTGATTCCAACCAACTTCCTAACTACTCCAGCTCACAACCTTGACATAGATGGGATGTATGCCTAAAACTTTCTCCCACTCCTATCTGGTGATGCTTAACAGCATCTCAGAAATACATCCATTCACCTTTACTGTTACTGCAATCCTAGCATATGCTTTCACTACCTTTTCTTAAGACTTAGTCTTGCACTTCTCCCCATTTCAGTTCATTCAATATGCAGCCAATTTCCTTATGAGCAAACCTTAAAGGCTTTTGATGGCTGGCACATTAACTCTGTACCATAAATAAAGAATGACTAAATAGAGGCACTACTTGCAGCAAGAGAAAGCACTACCCCTAGAACAGTTGGTTTCATTTGGCTGAAGTCAGCAGCTCCACAGGATGCAATGTAAGTGTGGCAGCATTAGGAAGGAAGAGTTGGCTCATCTCAGATAGTTTAAAGAGGATTTTGCCTCTCCATCCTGCAGTGTGTACTCTTCCATATTTTTCATCTTTATCTGTTGGAGTGTATGCCACCTTAATTAAAGGAAAAAAACAGGACAACCTTAGGGCAATGTTTTATCAGTTGACAAATAATCACTAAGTTATACAGAGACATTAATTATTCAGTGCCCAGTAACTCGTCGGTTGTTTAACATTCTAGTCTAGTCAAGAGCCCAGACCCGCTTTGCATTCTGATTTACAGGAATAGTGTAGATTTATACTCCACTTTGTGTTAACTTTACAGCAAAGCCATATAATGTCCCAAATCTGTATTTGCTTCAAGAAAATACAAGGATATTGTTAAGTTTTGTGAACAGATTTATAACTAACTAACTATCTGCTTTGCATCAGTTAAAAGCAAATTAGACTACTTTGGTCAGTTTACATGTGACAAACAAAATCAGGCATCGTCACATAGTAAAGGATGCTGTAACCTCTAGTCTAACAGGAACAAAGAATGGTCAAGATACCAAATGAATGTAACGTCACTCACGTTTATTCGTTTCCCTCTATTGCTTAGACATTTTGGAAAGTTACATAATACAATTTATATTTCTTGATAAATGAGATGATCAGATCAACACTTCAGAGTCTTCTCCCTCTCCTTCTCTGACTCATCCGTTCACTCTAGATGTGTGGTGTCCAGTAGGTTCTGACGCGAACTGCCACAATTAACCGGTCAAATAGCTACATGTGGCTAATGGCTTGCGTGTTGGACACCACAGCTCTAGATTATAGGTCAAAGTTCCAGCTCCACTAAAGCCACAAGGGATTTTGACAATGAATTCAAGAGAAGGCCAAGATTTGCATCTAAGCTTTAACAGAAAGTGCGTCCCAGGAATGCCAATTTAGTGTGACAAAGTTGGTAGCTTGACAGGACTAACAAGCAAGTCCCAAACAAGCTTTAATAGTTAGGTCATAGCTGGATTTTGACAGCCTTCTCTGGGTCATAGCTGCTTATACCACACACAAACAGCAACAATGATACAAGGACTATAGAGAAGATAAGCGAAATAAAGGAGTGAGAAAGGAAGAGGAGTAGGAGGAAGAGATGGGAACACTGAACTGGTGCTGGTACCTGTTAATATGGTAGCTTGTGTTATCCAAGGCCTTGTCTACACTGGCATGTTTTGTCACCAAAACCTGCCTTTTGGCTACAAAACAGTGAGAGCGTTTACACTGCAATGCAACTTTTTTGTGGAAAAACACCCAGTTTTCATGACAAGAGACTTCCAACCTTTGGAAGTCTTCCCCTCCTTTTAATGTCAAAAGGGAGCCAGTGTGGACTGTTCTGTTTGTTTTGTCGGGAGAACTGGCTTCCCCCAGTATCCCACAATGTCTGCCTGATGGCTGTGCTCAGTGTTTTGTGATCTCTGCTACCCTGTAGGCATGCTTCCTCCCCTTTCAAAGCTCTGGAATGCATCCAACAGCTGAGTGAGCTGCTCCTTTGGAAACAAAAACAAATAATTGGAATGCTTCTGTTCTGCTACTACAGAGGGAGGGCTGGAGAGATTGCTGTGATGCTTTGACGTTCCTCAGCATGAAGATCTTACAGGGCTACGAAGGTATCCCAAGAAGCACAGGGATCCGCTCTGCCTTCCCCCATCACTGCACTGTGGGATGCTTACCCATATTGCTTTGCTCTACCTGTGGACAGGGGAGCTAGCAATATGGCCATGAAATGTTGACAGTAGGAGGCAGAAAGACTGGTTTGACCGGTTTTCACATGTTGACAGTACTTTTGTCAACAAACCTTCCCAGTGTAGACATAGCCTAAGATATTGTGAAAGACTAATTAAAAATTAAGGGGGGGGGGCACCCTGTAATTCACATTACAAGTATATCCACTTCTAGTAGAAATTGTAATGTCAGAAAAATGGGAAAGGAGGTACATCCAAGGCAACTGGATTGGAGACTCCTAACCATCAATACCGAAACAGTCATCTACAAGGTGGCAATGCCACACGGCACAAGTACATCTTCAGAAAACAAATAGCTTCCCTATCCAGGAAATGAAGACACTGGTTCATTGTGCAGCCCTCAACGGCACTGAACTTGTAACAATGTACAACTCTCATGTCTCCATAATGAGCCTAAAAAATCTCCATCAAATCGCTGCTTCATCTCCTTGATCAGGCTTTTAAGGACTTGGAAGGCTGGACTACAATTTTAAGAATTTATTCTAATTATTGTTGGCAACAGGCCTCGGAATTTCTGAGCTCTTCTCAGCTTATGTTCAGCTTCGTCTAAGCATTCCTTGTCCGAGCTGCAGTAATGTGTCTCAAAGGTTTAATTATCCCATTCACGCTAGGTAAGGTTTATCTACATGCCAAAAGTCTAATTTGTACTAAGTATTAAGAATGATAAATCCAGAGATCCTTTTAAGTATTGAACTGCTACCTATTGAATTAGGTATGCGGCCCATGGATATCGGCTTGTTTTTATTCATAATTCATGAAGCTCTTTAAAAACACTTTGCATACAGGCTGCTTTTATGGTGATCACATTTTGCTGCTGCTGCCAGTGAGTTATTTTATTAGGACCTCAATCCACTGGGGTGGGGGGGGAATGGAAAAAGGAAGAGGAGTCACATCAGCAATTGCAAGGGCAATAGTCAAGTCTCTATGCAGTAAAGGGAACTTCCAGCAGCTATCTAACTGGAAGCTGCTCAAGGGATTTGATCAGTATAATACAAAAAAAGTGCTTCCCAGAAAGCATCAGGGTGTTCCTCCTCTTCATAGAGGAAACACTGTATATAGCCTCAAAGAACATGTGCCATAAAAGCAGAGTAAGGGACAAAAGAATTATCCACAGAATTGAACTAATTTTAATTTACAAATAGGGTCTGTTTACAATTGTTATATTATACAGAGGAGGTGGGGATGAGAAGACAGGAGAAGCAGGATGTGCTAGATTCCTCCTGGAAAGTGTTTACTAATGTGCTTATGTACGAATGACATTTGAGAAATTCCTCTGGTTTTCACGTGCAATGCACCAGAAGTCATATTCTTAAATCCATATTCAAGCACTAAGTACAAGACCTAATCATCAATAGTCCTGATGTTCCAAGTGCTCAATGCTTTTGACCCATCAGCAGACACATTTAGTTACCTAAAGATAGCTTTAGGAACCCAATCTTAGGCGCACATTTTCTCCCCCCCCCCTTTTTTTTTTTTTTTTTAAATAAAGGATTTTTATCCTAAAATATCCCATGATCAAGCATAAGTTTAGACAAGATTGCAGATGGTTGGAAGTTTGGGGGAGATGTTAGTGTAAGGCACAGCACACTAACTTCTCTATACCAAAGCACTTTAGACAAATCTTTAACTGACTTGAAATTTATAAATGAAGAGACTTAACATAAGCTTGTACAAATTCAGCAGTGTGATTTAGAATTCCATAATAGAGTATTAATAGTAGAAAAGTTCAAGTATTTTATTAAAGTGATCTCTCCTATGAGGACAGCTTGTTATTTTGCTGCAGTTTTTATCCATCCCAAAGGGCAAAGAAAAGAACAGGAACTTTGAAAGCTTAAGACACTAATTAACTAATAGACTAATTTTTAAAGCAAGCTATTCATAGCACTAGGTTAACTACACTTGTGTAGTATGTTTCTTATCTGGGGACTGCCCATGAGAAGGGGGCAGCAAGGAGGGGAAACAGAATGGGCTTTACAATCCGATATACTTCCCAGCAGATACCATAGTAAGGTCTAAAATGTTGTTACAACAGCTCTTAACCACTGAAATAACTACAGCCGCTCCCCGAGTTACGACCACCTCCACTTATGACCATCCGCACTTACGACCAAAGTGGTCGTAAATGCAGATCCGAGTTACGAACGGCAATCCGCGCTTACGAACAGCGCAGTCGCCATGTAACACTATGGGATCCGAGTTACGAACACTTCAAGTTACGGACCAAGTGTTGGTTTGTAACTCAGGGAGCGGCTGTATTTCTTTTAAAGAAATGGTGGGGGGAGGCAAGGTTTAAAAACATCATTCTAGAACAATCCTAAAACCCAGGACATGCAGATATTTTTTTCTTCTTGACAGACAAATAGAACTCTTTAGAAGACAAACGAGAATTATTGTCCGGATAGCAATGGGACAGGCCGGGGGGGGAAGAGGAATCTTCCCAAAAAACTCAGTTAAAAGACAGCACATTCACTACATCACTGAACTCCCTTCCAACTCCCAAGAGATAATGGCATGAAGTAATGGCTGCTGCTTCAAAACTTCAGATGACATTTTGCTAAGATAAAGGATATGTTATTCCAATTTACACTACAAAAAGAAACTGATGGAACCCGAGTCACCTCCCCTCCTGTAAGTAACCTGCCTAAATGGGCAAAGGTGACTCAGTGCTCCAGACTACTTGTCCTCAGGGTTGTGTACCACAAAGCACAGACTCAGACTGTCACAATCATATTGGAGCCCAGATGCAAGATTCCAGCATATTTTTCCTTCAGAAAGAAAGTGTAAGCATTTAGTCAGTCATTCCCTCTCACAAGGAGTGGAAAGGGGATAATACTGCTCCTGCACAAATGAAAATCCCAAATGACGACCTAGTATAAATTATAACAATTAAGAACCTCAGTCATGAATGAGAATCCTGTAGTGCTTGAGGCTGTACAAATACAGAACAAAAAGCACAGTCTCTGTAACAGAGTTTTCAAACTAATTAGATGATGAAATGACAGACTGAAGGGAGACCACAAGGAAACAGTGAGACACCAGTCAGCCAACAGAACATGCTGTGGTCTCAGCATACCAGAACCTTAAGTTTTTGTAAGTCTCACTACAAAGAGGAGCTTAGGAAGGGTTTTCAAGCAGGAGATAGAGTTAATTTCGTCAATGTATATGGGGAGCTTCTCTCGGGCATGAAGAGCAACATGCAAGGGAAGGCTGGCACCAAGAACTAGAGATGGGAGTCAAACTTCAGTACTGAATGAGAGATACAGTCGCCCTATTTACCAAAGTAAAAACAGGCTGACCATCTGAGCCTCATTTGTACCTCCTGACACCTCATATCACTCTCTCCCTGAACCTTATTCTGCATCCTCTTAGGGGGCACACCTAGGTTTGGCAAAACTAGGCATTTGTTCTATTTGCTCTTGTCAAGTGATGATCAGTCCACTGGAACAAATGGAAAAAATGCCTATTCCTGTCAGTCAGGCTGTGAAGTAGGAATGTTAGCATATAGACATTTAAACAATTAACCAATAAGCCTCATCTTATTGGTTAATCCAAACAAATACATGCACTCCCCCTTCCCCCACATTCCCTACTGCCTCCCACAGAGACAGGCAGGATGCCAGAGCAACTTCTGTCTGTGGCAGGCCCAGGCTCACCGCTGACAGAGGCTGGGGTGAGATGGGGGAAAATAGGAGGTTGAGGTGCAGTGGGGTGAGGAGATGGTGAAGTTTGGGACATGCAGGGCTGCAGCAGCCAGAGGCAACTTTCCCTAGCTCCAAGGCTGTGGCAACGGGGGGGGGAGAAGAGAAAGCTGTGAGAACACTGTTCTTTCTAGCCCCAACTCAGGGGCTACTCCCGCAGGGGAAAGACATTTGGAAAGACCATTAAGTGGTCCACTGAGACCCTCAGCAAATTTCAAGTGGTCCATACAAAAAAAGTCTGAGAACTACTGTCTTATAGATGTTATGTGGATCAAATCAACAGTACTTGGATGTAGCCTGAATGCAAGGACCTTGACAGAGATTCAAGTTGAAGAGGACACCTAGGTTGTGGACCCAAGTGACAGGTAGAAAGTCTTGTCCACAACGATCTGAAAACAAGGTAATAGGGAGAGTGAGAATTAAGAGCTCTGTTATAGACATTTTGAGCTTTAGCTGATTGACAGATATACTTAAGGAAATGTCAGATATGGGCTCAGATTTTAGTTAGGACAGAAAGAGACACATAGTGTAGAGGTAGATTTCCAAGTCCTCCACACAGAGATGGTAGTTGAATTTGTGTCTGCAGTTTAGATAATCCAGACATAAGATATATAGAGAGAAAAGGAGACCAAGAACAGAGCCCTAGCGGGACATTAGAACCTGGGGCGCCACGAACAGGGGCTACTGGACTCAGCACAAGGCAGGACCAAGCAGGCCTGGCTTTTGCCGGTCCAGGAACACTGTGCCTCTACATTTTGAATGTACTAAGAGCTGCCGGGTTCTTACTACATTTAAAATGCAGAGGAGCAGCAATCCCAGAGCAGCCCCTTTATCGACTAATTGCATCGACTGCACAATTAATAAAATACCCATTCCTTAACATCCTTACCCGATCATCAACTCTGCACGTGTTCGTTTGCATTAGCCTCTCAAAAACATGAGACAACAAAACTGCACAAAGTATTCCAGATGAGATCTCTCCAGTGCCTTGTATAATGGTACTAACAGTTCCCTCTATCAACTGGAAACATCTTGCCTAATGCATCCTACTTCCGCATTAGCTTTTTTCATGGCCACATCACATTATATGACGACAAGCAATCAGTGAACAACCAATACATCAAGGTCTCTCTCCTCTGACACTTCCAAGTGATATGTTCCCACTTTTTCTTTAAAAAAAAAAAAAAAAAAAAAAAAAATTTAGCAAATATTCTTGCTCTTTGGCCTAAAATCCATAATCTCCACTTTGTACTATTCCATTTTATCCCATTTCTATTACTGCAGTTTAGGTCATATAGATCTTCTTGAATTATATTCCAGTCCTCCCATTAGACTTTCTGCCACTACCTCTAAAGATCTTTGTTCAACTAATTAAAAATTGAGTCAAAGTATTTGTTTTGGTCTTGAGCCATGCCTAGATCTTCAATCTCTACCCCATCCTCAATGCTTAGTAGTCTCATTTCTTTCCCTGTTCTCTTATTTATATGAGAAAGAACCTTTTATTGTTGGTTTTAATTCCCTTAAGGGCCAATTCTGCTTAGCTTTTTGCAATTCTCACTATTCCTACATTTCCTGATCTCCAAGAGCTGATCCTTGCTGATCCATGCCATCTTCCATTCCTTATAGGCTTTCTGCTTTTTCTCAATCACCTGTTTGAGATGCTTCCTCATCCAGCTTGGTCTGCAATACTTCCCTATCAATTCTTTCCCCTTGCTTGGGATGGAGGCTTCAGGTAGTTTCTGCAACTCTGACTTAAAAGTATTTCCAATCCTCTTCTACATTCAAATGCTTGAGTTCACGTTAATTCCCGTAATTTCAAAAAAGCTAATTTGAAAAAAATTAAGGACGCTAGCTGCAGATTAGGGATATAAAATTTTGATTTGGCTAATCAAATAGTTGATGCAAACTGCATCAACTATTTGATTAGTTGATAAGGTTACCTCCACCTTTGAAGTGGAGCAACAGCCCCCCTCAAGGCTGTTGCTCCACTTCAAAGGTGAAAGTGCTGCGGGGAGCATGGGGCCAGCGGGGGACTCAAGCAGTCCCCTGCTGGCCCTGTGCGCCCCACAGTGTTTCAAAGTGGCAGCGCCGCATGGAGCTCGAGGTCAGCTGGGGACACCCTGCTGACTCTGGGCTGCACGCGGCATTTCCAAGCGTGGAGCCTGGGGTCTGGCCCTAGGCTCCAGGCAGTGCTGCCATTTGAAGCACCCCTTCCTCTTCTCCTTCCTTGCTGCCTCTGACAGATGAGGGGCAGCACATGGCATCATGGAGCCACTGCTGTACATGCCAGCTGCTTTCAGGAGTGGTACCAGGCCAGGGCAGGAGTAAGCCTGCCTTAACTCCACTGCTCCATCCTTGTGCTCCCCAGAAAATGCCTGAGAGGCAGCAAGGGGGGGAGCAACTAGTCTGTTGACTATCGAATAAGCATTTGCTTGTCAACTAGTCATTCACATCCTTACTCCAGATCTACTTTTGTTTACAGTTTCATTTAAGCTGAATTAGCTCATGATCCCTGAGCCAAGGTTGTCCCCTTACAACCAGTTCTTCCATGCGATCCTCACTACTCACCAAATACCAAATCTAAAATGGCATCACCTCTTGCTGGTTCAAAATACTGTTTACATCTATGTATGTACTAACAGTTCTGTCATTGATTTTAAAGGGATTGCAAGAAAGCAGCATCTGGTTGCCAGTGTTCAGGAAACCTTCTTCTTCCAAGAGTTCAATCTCTACTGTAAATCACATTTTTAAAAAGCAGCTGTTCCCAGCTGCTTGCATTACTGCAACTTGACCCACCCAATGGGAGAGTCAAAGTGATGCTGACTCTGACAGCGAAGAAGCATGGCCAGCTGCTCAGTTAATGGCATCTCCAGCCCAAAACAGCAAATAGTACTTATGTTGGCTCTCAAACAAATGGTTCCCTATATTACATAGATAGCATGTAGCACAAATTCTCATTGTATCTTCCTGTCAACCCCAGCCAAATGAGGACATATCAAAGAGACAGTGAATACACACTCACATAATAAAATGGTTGATATTTTGGTGATTGGAATCTGTTCGTACAATGAAGTGAGAAAACATATTGGGCAACAGTAACTGGGCAAGAAGGATTATTGTACCAATAAATGTGGACTCTTTCAACTCTGTGCAACGACTCTGGTGATTTTTGCCACTAATTATCACATAGTCGATACGCCCAGGGCAGCCTCCCTTTTCCACTGCGCTGAATATACGACTTCCCCTTCAATTCCTACCTCAGATCTCACAACTGATGTCAATCCTAATCCTTACTCATCCCTCCCTTACTCTCAAAAGTGTGGGGAGGACACTAAATTGCAAATACAAAACTGAACATCTCTCTAATATTTATTTGCTGTAGCTCTCTTCTCTCCCTTCATCTTCTCTTGTGATCACAAAATTTAGCAAATGTACTTTAGAGGGAGGCACGGTTTAAAAGGTTTGGGAACCTCTGCTCTAGAGACTTGTGTCCCATGTGTACCCCCTCTCCACATCTCATCATGGAAGACAGGACGGGGGATAGCCCAGCTAGTTAAACTGGCAATTTTGGGGAGAGGAAGAGGTCACTTGTGGATGGTGACTAAGAGGATGCAGGAAGGGATAGACACTGTTTGCCTGCGGAATGCAGGGGGATGGTACAAAAGGCAGGTGCTGGGTGGGGGAAGCAGGGGCATGTCCAGTTCACTATCCTCCCCCTCGTAAGGGATCCGACAGGGTCACTGGACCCCTGGGAAACGTGGGAGCCAGTTCTGCACTCCCAGGAGAGGTGGGAACTCGTGAAGCCAGCCACGAGGTAGGAGCACTGCCCACGTGTGCTGGTTCCTGCAGAGTTGCCTGCCCTCTCCCCTTCCCCTGCAGCCTCTATCGGGGGGGGGGGAGGGGGAGGGAAGGAACCAGTGCTCATGGAGAGCTGGCTTAAAAGCCCCTTCCCCGCTCCCCCCAGCATGTAAACATGTAACCACTAAAATTTCAAGTGGCTACACATTTACACAAGAACACAATAGTTAACATCCCTAGACAGGAGCAGGTTCTGGGTGCTCTTTACCTGTGGCTGAACCCAGTGAAGCCATTTGCTGCTACTGGAGAGGCTCCACCTCCCCCATCATATTGTTGCTTTCTGACAGCATGAGGCTACAGTTGTGCTGACCTCTCCCACCATATCTGGTGCCCCTGTAGTGCACCAGTGCCTCAAGGCTGCCCACCTGATCCAGACTCAAGTGAAGCCGCCTCACAAAGCCAAGACAAACTTTCCAATCAAGAGATGGCAGCAGCCTCCTTGCAGTGGTCTCCAGGCTGGGCCTGAGGCACCCAGCTGACTCTGAAATGTCCCTGCTTCATAATGTCTCCCCCCGCCCCATCCACCCAAAGGAGCTTCCAGTTTAGATGATATAAGCTCTTCATGGCAGCGACCACATTCTCCAATTCTGTAGAAAATAGTGATATATTTGAAGCTTATATAAATTTTTCAAATTTTCCTATTACTATGACTGCCATTCACCAAAAAGTCATTTGTCTTTGCATTCATCCAACTTTTCCAGGAAGATTCCTTCACAGAATGTCACTATGCAGTGTGTGTCATCACGCTGCTCTCCCCATCCACTGATGATGGCTAATACCTGATTGGGGCGTTATTTTAACTAGAGAGGCAGAGTAAAAATATTTTAAATAAATAAATAATAGTAAAAGAAGCCTTCTACTGATGCAGATATCTTGGTAATCAGCAACAAGGACAAAAATGTAACCTAGGAGCAGAGCGGTGCATATGACAGTTGAGAGTCCTAGATGCAGTGTACTGAAAACTGTTAATATTTCAAGTCGCTACTGTAAATTTACAGGGGTTTTCTTGGTTCTCCTTGAAGGCTAGGAGGTATGGCAGGAAGCATAGGATCTGGACCTATGCAGTAGTTAGCTTAGGGTAAGCTCAGGTGAACTGTGTGTTTTAAGGAGCAGAATCTTTCTGATTCTGGGTTCTTATGCATTTTCCTGACTCAAAGTAGCATGTTGTGAGTTGCTTTTTTTAATTTAACTTCCAACTACCACCCCACGCTGCTGCCTCTGTTTCCAAGACATGTCGTTTTAGATCACATCCATTTAAAAAAAAAAAAAAGCTTTTATTAGAGCTTGACATGGGCTGTCACACTGCTACTTCATGTGGTTATAAGAGTGCTATCCCAACTACAACTGTATGAACAGCCTTTAACTGTTAGAACACAAATATCACCAACCTTGCCTCACCCCAGTAATGCCCTAGCTACACTGGAAACAGGACTATTTTTGCAGCCAGACGCACACTCATCTGGTCTGGTTACAAACAAGGATAGTTGTGTTCAGACAAGCAGATTTCTTCACATGAACACAGGTCAGCTACCCATCCCAACTGTATTGCTAGCTGAATCTCTCTACAAGCTGACCAATGGCAATATAGCACCTCAGAGTATAGCAAGCCCAAAGATCTAACGTAAGGCAGCACATTCTGGCCCCAACTGGGCATTCCCCCCTACAGAGCAATAGAGGTGTGGAAAGAGCACCAAGTAAGTTACTGGAAAACAAGGGCAGCCTAGGCTACTGGCAAGGGTTAGCTACCACAGATATAGACTATTATCCAGATGTGAATGAATGGAAGCCAGGCTGGTACTAAACAAATTAACCTGTTACAAAGCTGCAAGCAGAGTTGTAGACCAAGAATTAGTGGCTATATTGGTAGCAAAATAAATTACATGGAAAATGCTATCAAACCAAATCATAGGCTGGCAAATTCTAAACAAACACTAAGTGGTATTAACATACAAATTAAGTATTATATTTGTGGGAAGAGAGAGGAGAGAAGAAAAGACATTCCTATAAAGCAAGTTCTTAACACTGAAAACATACACAAAACAAAGCTGACAGCTAAGGACTTCACCACTCCCTCTCCTAAACACCTTTTATAAGCAAACCTTTGTTTTCCAGTCTATCTTGTCTTTCTGAAAGTGACTAGCAAAAATAGTTTTCTATGGTAGAAAACTGCATAAATTAATCTTTCTATTTGTAGGAAGGATTTTCCTGTTGTCAGACAGCCAGACTCTGTTCATCAGCCTTCACGATGATGCATTTTCCTTCTAATTTTGTATTGTTTCTATAAAAACAACATTAATTAGTATCTTCTGCTCATTCTCACTCCCTCTCCTTTTCAAAACCACTTAGGACCACCTCCTGCCTACCCACCCCTACACATCACAAGGGATTTTAAGGTCTTTTTTATGGGATTGCCAGGTATCCCTGACATCTGCAGTACCCTCGCCCCAATTTCTTCTTGGACAACCCGCAGGCTATATTCGCTAATTAATGGGTCGTCGACAGGCACTTATACATTTCAAAGGAGGAATGTGGAAGAGCCACCAGCTCTTGTACATTTCAAAGGAGGAATGCGGCACTCCAAGTGCAGCCTGGGGCCAGCAGAAGTCCTGCTGACTCTGGGCTGCACATGGCGTGCCAGCTTTGAAATGCACAAGAGTCCCCAGCTGGGAATTCCCCAGCTGATCCCGGGTTCCATGCAGCATTTCCCCAGAACCTGGGGTCAGCAGGGAAGTCCCCAGCTGACTCCGGGCTCCACACGCAGCAGCACCGCACAGCTGATCCAGTGTTCAGCTGTATGGCGCTGCTGCTTTGAAGTACCCCATCTTCCCCTCTTTGCGGCCTCATTTGCTTATTGGATAGTTGACCAGTCAACTATTCCTTAACACCCCTATTCCCAACTGCAGTGTGGCCATACCCTGGCTTGAATCAGTACATCCAAGCCTCCCCAGGAGCATACGTCTCTGAAGGCACTTAAAATTTACACTTAGACTATCCTTCCATCATGCCCGACTGCTTTCAATTCTTGACAGAACTCGGTAACCGGAGGTGCATGAAATCCCTTGCCAACAATGATTCCACCACTCAAACGTAACACAACATGGTCTCCAAACGCAATGCATGCAATTGCAGTGCCTGTCATATCACCACTCCAGCAATGTTCTAGATTGAAGGACTACCCAGGTAAACAGGAGACTTCAAAATTCTACCCCACTCTTCCCAGGCTCTTACTACACATCACCAATCCATGCAGAACTACTCCAGGCCTCCCTCAACCTCCTATTCTCCTACCTCCCATTCCCAACAGGCTTCCAGTCAGTGAGGTACCGGGTTAACCAGCTACCCTGGTCTCTATTGACTCCCTTCCAAACAAGTCACCATGTCTGGCGGCTGTGAGGGAGAAAGCTCTTAGAATCACTACATGGCCTTGCTGGGGGAAAACCAGGAACTTTTCCCTCAGCAGCAGGAAAAATGTCACACATGGAACTGCACAAAACTCAGTAACTATGGTTTTGTTTTACTCAGCCCATAGCTACAGTACAGCTGCACATTTGTTTGACTTCCTTTCTTCAGACCTCCTTCACTCTCAACAAAATAGTAGTTAAAGACTTGGAAAGTTTACTTTAACATGCTTAAAGTGATAATTGTTTTTTAAACAGAGATTCACGCCCCACAGGTTCATAGCAGTACAGTCCTGTGTGTGAGAGCTTTCACTTATTATACACTGATGGAGAAGAAAAACAAAGGTCATGCTGTTCAAGGCCGAAAAGGAATGGGACCAAAAAAAAAACAAACAAAAACAAAACAAAACACCTAGAATAGCTGCTGTGTCATATCAAGTGATATGGTTTCCACTGAGACCAGAACTCCACTGTGCTCCTAAGTGGCAATCGTATCTTTAATAATAGCAAGTTTACCAGCACTCATGCTCAAAGAGTTCTGAGCTCCTAAAAATAAGGAAGCATCTCTTTTAGACTCTCAGCCTCAGACAGCATGCAGTCAAGTCTTCCACTTGGCAGCTGTACTGCCTCAGTAATGAGCCTTAAGATTTTAAGAACAATGAACAGAGTGTAGCACAGAGAGACTTCAGGACATACTGCAATGGAAAACACATTGAGGAAATTTTATAAGGTCCTGCCCAATAGTAGCACTGTGAAGACACACACTGAAGAGATCCCAAATACCAAATTTGGTATCCCCAAGTTATTGCAGGGAGCCACTAAATATGTTATCTGAGTGCTTCTGAAATGGCCGAAGCCAAAAATTGTTTACATGGCAACAATCTTCTATAACATTAGAATAAAATAATAAATTCAACAACAGTACCCTATCCAGACTGGATGAGCCAAACCCGACTTGCAAATATCCCCCATCATTCAGGTCTTGAGGATATTCACCAGGATAAGCTATTAATCCATTGCCTCTCTCTATTTAGCTGAACCTTGACACTTAGCTTCACATCTCAAACAAGCCAGCCCAGTTGGTATAAGGATTCATAGCTGGAACAACAAGCAAGACAGGACCTTACTGAATAAAATCCCTTTGGGGATTAGTCTCACCCTTCTATTCTGTCAATACTTACTTCTCCACTGAAAAAGGTATGGAATAGTGTTCCTCCTGACACCTCTCCCCTCCTCCTTGACAATGTCATACCTAAAAAGCTACTACCAGAGAAGGATCACTGTCTCCAGACTCTCCACAGCGAAACAAGTTATGCAAACCTAAGTTTTTTTTATTAAGCCACAACCATTCCACCCCAGCCAACAACACAAAGGTGAGCTGCTCAAGAAATACCTTTCTACTATAGGCGGAACAATTTATTCCCATACAATTGGAATATTTTGTGAGGTCTCAAAATGGATTTTCCTAATAAATGAAAATCTCTTAAAGGTTACATTGCACTTGAACAAACAAGATCTTCACCAGAGTCCCCTGTCTCACACTTTACTCCTCAGGGCCTCTCGTGTTATTTTGTCCCCATACAAAGGTCTGGGTCAAGGCCTTGTCCCTACACAATTTAAACATATCACTTTAGAAACTGCTGGCCCATGTGATGAGCTATTATTCAACTCCATGAAGGTGGAAACAGTCTCTCTCAAAGAGGGCATGCCAATAGCCGTACAATTTAAATTGCAGCCAAGTAGGATTTACAGTTAAATAAGGGTAGAGGTAGAGAGCAAATAAGAGCAATAGACAAGGGAGAAGATACTTTCAGATGAGATTTTAAGATGAGACACAGAATCAATAAGGTGGCTAGATACAGGAAGGCTATTTCAGACGGCATAAGCTGTGGACAAGAACACTCCTATTAATGATCATAAGACTGCATGGCAGTGCAAAAAAGCAGCCAGCAGCACTCAGCAAGGGAAGGGGAGTAGGAAGAAATGGCCCTTGAGACAGACTTCAGTTGTGTCATGGAAGATTTTTAAAAAGTGACAGCAAAGTTGAGACAGACCCTGATTAGAACTGTGAAAAAGTAGTTAGATAACCATGTAACTGTTAATTTTAGTGGTTACATATTGCAGGCTCTGCAGAAAAAAGTTTATACTGCAGAGCCTGCAGCACAGCCGGCTCTTCAGAAGCAGGTCTAGCAGCCACTGCATGCAGGGAGCCAGCTCCCAGCTGCTGACCTCACTCCCCAGTAGTTGGCTGCACTGTAGATTCAGTAGCATAAGCTTTATACTGCAGAACCCACAGCACAGGGCAGCAGCTGGCTCCTGCCTGCCATCCCGCTCCCAGAAAGCTGGCTGCTGTCCCGTGCTGCTGCTGCCTCTGTATCAGAAGCAACACTGTGGGGTGGCAGCTGGCTCCCCGGGAGCCAGTGTACACCAGGAGCCAGCTTTTAAGCTGACTCCCAGCCCAGCTTTCAATGAGCCAGCTGCCGTCTCTGATACATGCCATCTGATACATGCCAGCTCCCAGCCCTGTAACTGTTAACAGTAACGGTTAATGTTAAGCTCATGTTTAAGTAGTTAACTGATAAGTAAGTTACATTATTACATCCCTAATCTGGATATGAAGTTGTACTGTAAGCTCTCTGGGGGGAGGGAGGGTGTAAGGACTTCATCCGTTCTGGGCGAGTCCAGCACCTAGCATTAGGACCATCCAAATAATATTTCGTTGAACTCTAGGGTGTACCCATGAAAACTTACCATCTTATTTATAACCCTGCTCTCTGTAAGTACCTAGAAGCTTCTTTACTTGCTTCACTAAAGTGGTGCATTTTACTCCTGTTTGGCTCTGCAGATATAATACACCTGCAAAAGAGCAGGTGGGCTTCTCTTCTAGATGGCACAACTTCAAACAGAATTCTTAACTATGGTCCAGCGATAAAATACAACCTTTATTGTTGAAAAGGGATGAGCCAAGAGAAACAGTTTTTAACTTCGATTCCAAGCTGATTTTTCAAAACTAGCGGTTGGAAAAGCCATATTTTTACTTCTATATGAAACAGATTTGAACTGGAATCGCTGAAACACAAACATGGTGTTTCAAATGGGACTTTATTATATATTTTAAAAGTGATTTTCTTCAGCTACACTTTTTGTAAAACTAGCCACCATTAGTAGTTAATTCCATCTCATACTAATGTATAGTAAAATATTTTGCTGGACAAGTCTGAAAGACATTTAATTGAAGGCTTAACTTTTTTCCCCCCATTAAAATACTGCAAGTTAGACTAAGATACGTAAAAATACTTTCATGTTTTTATAATTCCCTCACCATAGAGTAACAAGTTTACATCTGTAGTTCACACTGCTGATAAATTATTCTCAGAAGGCTCCTGTTGATACTAAGGAATTACTTGAGCAAAGAAAGTGATTTGCATGCTATCAGGCAGAGGTGGCATTTGCACTCTTATAGTAACACCTCTATTAATTGATCAGCCTGAAGGGGAAAAAAGCAAGGTAAGCATTCTCTCTGGATTTCAGTCTTTCATATCGGAAGGATAGAACTGGTCGTGTGGGTGGGGGAGTGTCACTATATGTGAAAGAAAATTTAGAATCAAATGAAGTAAAAATCTTAAATGAATCAACATGTTCCATAGAAACGCTATGGATAGTAATTCCCTGCTCTAATAAGATCCCTACTGTTATGTTCTATCATCAACCACCTGACCAGGACAGTAATAGTGACTATGAAATGCTAAGGGGAGATTAGAGAGGCTATCAAAATAAAGAACTCAATAATAGTGGGGGATTTCAACTATCCCCATATTGACTGGGTACACGTCACCTCAGGACAAGATGCAGAGACAATTTCTTGATACCTTAAATGACTGCTTCTTGGAGCAGCTGGCACAGAAACCCACAAGGGGGGAGCGGCAATTCTCGATTTAGTCCTGAGTGGCACGCAGGATCTGGTCCAAGAGGTAACTATAACATGACCGCTTGGAAATAGTGACCATAATATAACAACATTTAACATTTCTGTGGTGGGAAGAACACCTCAGCAGCCCAACACTGGCATTTAATTTCAAAAAGGGGAACTATGCAAAAGTGAGGAGGTTAGTAAAACAGAAATTAAAAGGTACAGTGACTAAAGTAAAATCCCTGCAAGCTGCATGGACACTTTTCAAAGACACCATAACAGAGGCCCAATTTAAATGTATACCCCAAATTAAAAAACATAGAACTAAAAGAGCCACCATAGCTTAGCCACCATGTAAAAGAAGCAGTGAGAGATTAAAAGATGTCTCTTAAAAAGTGGAAGTCAAATCCTAGTGAGGTAAATAGTAAGGAGCATAAACACTGCCAAATTAAGTGTAAAAATGTAATAAGAAAAGCTAAAAAGGAGTTTGAAGAACAGCTAGCCAAAAACTCAAAAGATAATAAAATGTTTTTTAAGTACATCAGAAGCAGAAAGCCTGCTAAGCAACCAGTGGGGCCCCTAGACGATCAATACAAAAGGAGCACTTAAAGACGATAAAGTCATTGCGGAGAAACTAAATGAATTCTTTGCTTCAGTCTTCACAGCTGAGGACGTTAGGGAGATTCCCAAACCTGACCCGTCCTTTGTAGGTGACAAATCTGAGGACTTGTCTCACACTGAAGTGTCATTAAAGGAGGTTTTGGAATTAATTGATAAACTTAACAGTAACAAGTCACTGGGACTGGATGGCATTCACCCAAGAGTTCTGAAAACTCAAATGTGAAATTGCGGAACTATTAACTATGGTTTGTAACCTATACTTTAAATCAGCTTCTGTACCCAACGACTGGAAGATAGCTAATGTAACGCCAATATTTAAAAAGGGCTCTAGAGGCAATCCCGGCAATTACAGACCGGTAAGTCTAACGTCAGTACCGGGCAAATTAGTTGAAACAATAGTAAAGAACAACATTGTCAGACACATAGAACAACATAATTTGTGGGGCAAAAAAGTCAACATGGTTTCTGTAAAGGGAAATCATGTCTTACTAATCTATTAGAGTTCTTTGAAGGGGTCAAACAAACATGTGGACAAGGGGATCCAGTAGATATAGTGTACTTAGATTTCCAGAAAGCCTTTAACAAGGTCCCTCACCAAAGGCTCTTATGTAAATTAAGTTGTCATGGGATAAGAGGAAGATCCTTTCATGGACTGAGAACTGGTTAAAGACAGGAAACAAAGGGTAGGAATAAATGGTAAATTTTCAGAATGGAGAGGGTAACTAGTGGTGTTCCCAAGGGAAGTCCTAGGACCAATCCTATTCAACATATTCATAAATGATCTGGAGAAAGGGGTAAACAGTGAGGTGGCAAAGTTTGCAGATGATACTAAACTGCTCAAGTTAGTTAAGACCAAAGCAGACTGTGAAGAACTTCAAAAAGATCTCACCAAACTAAGTGACTGCGCAACAAAATGGCAAATGAAATTTAATGTGGATAAATATAAAGTAATGCACACTGGGAAAAATAACCCCAACTATACATATAATATGATGGGGGGTAATTTACCTACAACTAATCAGGAAAGAGATCTTGGAGTCATTGTGGATAGTTCTCTGAAGGACGTCCACACAGTGTGCAGCAGCAGTCAGAAAAGCAAACAGGATGTTAGGAATCATTAAAAAAGGGATAGAGAATAAGACGGAGAATATCTTATTGCCCTTATATAAATCCATGGTATGCCTACATCTGGAATACTGTGTACAGATGTGGTCTCCAATCATCTCAAAAAAAGATACACTGGCATTAGAAAAGGTTCAGAGAAGGGCAACTAAAATGATTAGGGGTTTGGAACGGGTCCCATATGAGAAGAGATTAAAGAGACTGGGACTTTTCAGCTTGGAAAAGAGGAGACTAAAGGGGGGGGGGATATAATAGAGGTATATAAAATCATGAGTGGTGTGAAGAAAGTGATTAAGGAAAAGTTATTTACTTGTTCCCATAATATAAGAACTAGGGGGCCACCAAATGAAATTAATGGGCAGCAGGTTTAAAACAAATAAAAGGAAGTTCTTCTTCACACAGCGCATAGTCAATCTGTGGAACTCCTTGCCTGAGGAGGCTGTGAAGGCTAGGAGTATAACAGGGTTTAAAAGAGAACTAGTTCTATTCATGGAGGTTAAGTCCATAAATGGCTATTAGCCAGTATGGATAAGGAATGGTGTCCCCAGCCTCTCTTTGTCAGAGGGTGGAGATGGATGGCAGGAGAGAGATGGCTTGATCATTACCTGTTCAGTTACTCCCTCTGGGACACCTGGCACTGGCCACTGTCAGCAGACAGGGTACTGGGCTGGATGGACCTTTGGTCTGACCCAGGATGGCCATTCTTATGTTCCAGAACTTTAAAAAAAAAAAAAAAAAAAAAAAAAAACCCCACACCCCACCGGAGAGAGAAAGTTCTGCTTGGATTGGATTCACCACACCAGTTTATTTCTTAAAGCAGATACTTGGAGACTTACCCAAGGCTAAAGTGCAAGCCCTGGTTAGAGTGCCAGGGTCTGATTCCAGCCCACAAGCCAGATGTTCCTTACCCCTGCAAATTCCACCATTTGACACTAAGCAGACAAGTCAAGGGTACAACCACCCCAGCCCACCCCTCCACCCCCACACAGATAAAGGAACCAAGTGTGGTTCCACTGCTCACAAAGGAGCAGGATTCCTGAGTCCACAAAGATGGACCATGCCTCAGGTCCACATACCCTAAACCCACGTTTCTCAAACTGTGGGTCCCGAGCCCTTGGGGAGTCACAAGCAATTTAGAGGGGGGGGGTCGCGGTATCACAAAGTTTGAGAACCCCTGCCCTAAACCCAACTTCACAGTAACTCTCTGAACAGTGGGACTAAAGGCAGATACTAAAGCAACAAGGGCTGAGCTACTGGATCTAGTGCTACAGATTCACTAGTTATTTTCCCCCTTTCTTCCCCAGGCCCCTGCTGCCCTGCTTTGTGGGTGGGGAAAGAAGGAACAATCTCTGACTCCCCGTCACCAATCAGCCAGCTAATATCAATCCCTGTGACTCAAGTCTTGGCCAGAGAGATAGGAATAAGGAGAAAGGACTTTTGACTCTTTGTAACCAACCTGATTTGTTAGTTATGACAATGGTTATCATACAATGGCTGGTTTGGGGCCACAGTCCATTTCCCACTGGCTAGGTGTCCAAATCACCACCAGCCCAAGAAATCACTGTAGTTGGTGGTCTCTGACACAAAACTAAGGGTTGAGCATGAAAGTTACCTTCTTACCCTGGAAAGGAGAACTGACACACCCCGATACTAATCCTTGCTATTCTGTGCATAAATACACATTGGTTGCCAGGACTATCTATCTAAAGCATGTAGGGATGTGAATGTTTAACCAGTTAACTGGTGGGGGCTGGGCTGCTCCAGCCCCATGAGGAGCCCACCGCAGACAGGGGCTGCTTCAGTTGTCCAGAGCAGCCCCTGTCCACTGCTGGTGGGGCTTCCCCACAGGCAGGGGCTACTCTGGCATCCAGCAGGAAGGCCCAGGAGCACTGCAGACAGCAGCAGTAGGGGACCCACTCCAGTGCATCTTTAAACAAACAATGTTTATCCGGTTAACCAATTAAATGGGATTTTACATTCCTAAAAGTAAGCAGCTTTCCCCTATGACCAAGTCCACCAAAAGAAGTACGGAACAAAAGACAGTGGTACCTTCAAGCACCTTTGCTTAGGAAAGCATGTCAGTGTTTCTAAAAGAATCAGTATTTTGGGTTGTTACCTAATGCAAATAATTAAAACAAGCTGAAAATTGGCCTTTAAAGGTTCTGCTGGGAAGCAGATAATTTAAAACGAAACTGTTCATTTGGGACCAGGAGAGAGGTTACTTTTACTGCTAAAGAGTTTAAAGACATTTTCAGGGGCATCATTTCATTGTTAACGTTTCAGAGCAATGCACAGTTTCTGCTGAGGCAGAGAGTAAGGGGGGGGCCTACTCAGGGGTGGAACCCTCTGAACACAGCACTAGGAGTCAGAACAATTGGGTTCTGTTCCTAACTCTGCCAGTGAGTCCTTATGTGACCTCAGCTTCTTATCCTTTTGAGGAACAATTCTGAAATTCACCATACCACGAAGGGGTAATGGGAGATTTTGTTAGTACTGCTGAAACTTCAGTGTCAGGACAACTAACATTATACAGGTACATATTTTGTTCGTGTTTTATTAAGCTATTCACTACCCTCATCTTCCTCCTCCCCTTCCACATAGTTTGTTTCTGCTGGTACTCAACTCCAGACCATTCCTGCAGATCTCTCCACCCTCAACACACAACTCTCAGAAGTAATGTTTGTTAATTCACATTTTAAAGCCATATTCCAGTTTCATTCCCATTCTAAAAGGCTCTGTCTCCCCCTCAGGCTCTGGAGGTAAAGGACAGGACTGATCCCTCTTTCACTCAGTATGTCTCTTTTCTCCAAGATTTCAGTACTACCAACTACAGTGCTCCAGCTCCTTTCAACCTAGGGAGAAAGTATCAAGCTATGCACCTTTGATGCATTTTAATTAGGCTCTTCATTTTCAAGTCTCCTTTCAAGAACATTTGTATGTAGCAAACACTAATCCAAGTGACAAATAAGTCTAATTTGCTCCGCTTTGCATGGTAATAGAGAATTATTAGGTGGAGAAGCACAGGCATAACCCTACTGAAGTGGTAATGGCACTAGGAATGTAAAATCCTTGGTTAACTGGTTAAACATATTGTTTAACTGGTTAACTGATTAAAGAGGAGTGTGGTTGGGGGGAGCTGCTCCCTGCCTCTGCCCACTGCTGGGCTGGTGTGCCTCTTTCCTCCTTTCCCTCCTCCCCCCACAGGCAAGGGCTGCACACCTGGGCTGGAGCAGCTCTTGCCTGTGGTAAGCCTACTGTGGGGATGGAGCGGCCCCCTGCCCACAGCAGGTGGGGAACTGTTCCCACTTCCACCAGTTAAACCTTCACATCCCTAAATGGCACAGGACCTGAAGAGAAAGGGAAATCTTTCCACCTCACTTAAAAGAAATTATTCAAGTTTATGACAACTGGTCCATGATTGAACCTCTTAAGCAAACGTTTCAAATGATCATGCTATATTTAGAGAAATGGTTCCTGTGTGTGCAAAGTAAGTACTTAAATATTTAATAAGAAACTACACTATGGCCTTATTGCTCATATCCATGTTATAGTTCTATGTCTATATACAAACTTTAGCCAAATGTAGCCTCTTATTGATACAAAATGAGACATTAAGTCTGCTAGGCCAATAATTCATAGTTTAATATCACCAAACATGTGATTTACAAGATAGACATTATAGTAAATCTCTTATCAGTTAATACTTGCACAAGGAATTGTTGCCCCATTTCCCCATCCTTGAAAAGAAAAAAGAAAAAAAAAATTTTTTTTGCAGTGTAACATGCCTTTTAAAAAAAATGCAAGTACAGGTACTTCAATTTAAGCCACATGAAGGATTCCTGGAGTTATATATCCTGTTCTGAAATTTCTAAGTTATCTATTGTCTGCTGAATAGTTATGTGGAATGGAAAGTGGATTGATTTGTTTTCCTTTACTGTAGCACATTTTGAGAGTTAATGAAGTTAGTCAATTTACTTTAAACCTTTAACAAATATATTTAATTCAACAAAAGTAGTTAAGAAGTTCTCAGAAGATACAAGATTTGTACTAAGGACTGTTTATAAGAAGTTTCTCTTTAAAACAGATAATTTCCTGTATCAGAACTCATCAGTGAACTTCACTGTACTGAAATAAATCATGCCATCTATGTTCCACCATTCTCTCAAGCAAAATGAGTCTGATGCAAGATCAGTCATCCACACCAAAAAGGAGAGGAGAGAACACAAATACAAGAGGTTTTTTTTAGGAAGAAGTATCTTGTGTGTCTATTTTTTTGTATTAGATACTTAAACTATGCAATATCTTGACCAAAGCAGATCAGACTTTTCATATCAAAAACGCACATCATACCAGAAGGATAGGACATTAGATCCTTACAGCTATTTTTTCCATGTAACATGCTTTTTTTTGCACCAGCGGGAAGGAAACCTCCAATTTCCTCCAATAGGATGAATTCCAAAGGTTAATCTTATAAAAAAACCACACACTCTATGCCCCTGTTTCTGCCTTTCTTCATGCATAGCTGACTGTTCAGCTGTTCTGGAACTGTGATTTCCACATACCATACTTGAAGTTACAGCAGAAAACACTGCATCCAAAAAGGCACATTTAAGCAATTCAGCACATACTTCCTCAAATTCTCATGTTCATTATTTATGCAAGTAACTTTCAAAAGCTACAGAATCCATTCACAAATATAGAAAGTGACCCCAATTAAAGAGCTCATGATCAATCATCATCATTTACAAGAATCACATAGTATTTCAAGCCATATTAGCTTATAGGCTCTGAATAAGATCTTTAAAAAAAAAAAATCACGTTTGATTTAATTATTAGGTGTTCCCACAACAATGTAACAGGAAAGCACAGAAACAACAATAATTTAGCATCATGACCCATTGCTGTGTCAAAGTATGGCAGCGTGAATGCTGTTTGTCAGCTCTTTTGTGGACAAAATACTTCCACACCCTACCCCAGGGTTTGCATTATCAACAGGAGAGCGCTCCTGCCAACAAAATGAGCCCTTCACACTGCCTCTTGCAGTGGCAAAACTTCTGCTTAATGCACTATTTAAACTTAGATGCCCTTAATTTTGTTAATAATTCCTTACACCCACAGATAACGGAGTCTCCATTTTTAAGATGCTGAAATAGAAAAAGAGACATACAGCTGGAATTAATACAGGTTTTCTGTTGCAGAGAACAGTATTCATTTAGTGACATACATTCCATTGTTTACATTAAAATAAAGCTGAGTTTGTATGTAAAGAAAATTGTTTATAGCATTGAACAACTTGAGTGTGTTTTTCACTTGAACTTGTAATGAATAAATGTTTAACATGTGAAACGTAAAAGAATGTGCATCTAAAGTTTAAGGTTGAAAATGCAGTCCAAGATGATGCTGAACACAGCAAATCAACAACCTCTCTTAGCACACAAGGAGCCAGTCTGCAAATCTCTAACTTCCTCCCTTCAACTGAGAACAAAATCCATAGATAGGTCTACAAAGCCCACAGTAGCAAGCCTCCCAGCACAGGTTAAAAGACCTAGGCTAGGTCTACACTGGGAAGATTTGGCAACGAAACTGCTGTCCACATGAAAAACTCACTAAAGTGAAAACCAGTCAAACCTGTCTTCGATTGCTTTATATTTCCTGGCCACATTGTTAGCACCCTATGGGCAAAGCAATGTGGATAAGCATCCCACAGTGCCTGGTGCCACCTTCAGTCGCTAAGCACTGTGGGAACAAATGATGTAGTGCTAGGCATTTTGGGAACATGAAAATATGTCCCTTCAGCCATCTCTTTGCTTCCCAGCCCTCTTTGGGCTTCCAGCTTACTTTTACAACACTTGAATGACATTGCTTGCTGGAAACTTCAGCATCTGCTGAGAGAAAATCATGGATCCCACAATTCTCTCCCATGTATTCAATAGACTTAAGACATCACACACTGAAGCAGAGCTACTTATAAAATTAATAGCAGAGAAAGATGACTTGGATGCGGACAACAATGGTGAGACAGAAAGCAATGAAGTGTCATTGCATAAGGCTGTCACAGATCAGCTTTGCACCACAGACCATCACATTTGGGCGAGGGAAACCAACACTGAGTGGTGGGAGCACATTGTCATGCAGGTGTGGGATGAAAACCAGTGGCTACAGAACTTTTGGATGCGTAAAACCAGCTTTCTGGAGCTGTATGCTGAGCTGACCCTTGAACTGCAGTGGTCAGCTGCAGAGCTGCTCTTTCAGTAGAGAAGCACATAGCCATTGCATTGAGGAAGCTGGTGACTCCCAATTGCAACTATTCCGGTGCAAATCAGTTTGGAGTGGGGAAGTCTACCATCAGAGCAGCACTTACGCAAGTATGCAGGACCATAAATTGCATTTTACTGCATAGGACCATGACTCTGGGAAATGAGGATGACAGAGACTGCTTTCCAAACTGTGGGAGAGCAATTGATGGCACTCATTCCAATTGAAGCGCCATTCCACCTTGCCACAGAGTACATCATTGTACTTCTCCATGGCGCTTCGGGTGCTTGTAGAACAGCAGCCTGTTCAGCAAGCTGCATGCTGGGACTTCCTTTCCAGACCAGAAAATTATTGTGGGGGATTTGGAAAAGCCTATAGTGATCCTAGGTGATGTGGTTTACCTCTTACAGCCCTGGCTCATGAAACCTTACACAGGCCACCTGGACAGCAGTAAGACACAGGTCAATAACAGGCTAAGCCAATGTTACATGCTTGTTGAATGTGCCTTTGGCAAATTGAAAGAGAGACAGAAGCGTCTATGGCAGGCTGGACTTTTGGAGATTCATATCCCCAAGGCGATGGCCACATGCGGTTGCTTACATAATTTGTGTGATTGTAAGGGTAAAGAGTTTGACTATGGATGGAATAATACAATAGTGCCTAGATGCACAGTTTGAACAGAGACAGACAGACACTGGCACTGTCAGAGGAGCCCATAAGGTGGCCATCAATATCAGGGAGGCTCTGAGGAACCACTTTGACAATAATGAGGACAGCTCACATTTCTGTGTTGGGGTTGCTTCTCTGTCTCACAGTGCTCATTCTGAGAGAGGCATTCCCATCAAACCCAAGGGATATTTCAGGCTTTCACAGGGGCCAGAGCAATTCACAGAGGTCAGATCACACAAAATAAACTCACGTCTCAACATTTTTCTTCTCTGATGTCTTTCAATTGGGATGTTCAGTGGTAAGGGTTACTGGAAAACTTCAGATTGGTGTTGACAGCTGTATGTTAAAGTTACAGATGCTGTGATGGGGAGTAGAGTGATGGAAAAAAACACATTTATTGATTGTGAAAATGAGAGGGCATAGAGAGTAGCTTACTGGATAAGGAATTGTGTACATGTGGCCATAAGGCTGATGTGTTGGCATGTAAAAAGAGTTCTGTATATGTTGATAGTGGGGGCCTGTGGTTGTGTTCACTCTACATCTTGGGTAAGACTCTTCAAAATCTCATTTGGTCTTCCATGAGTTTTAGCATGTGCTCAAGAGTGTGTGTTCTCACATTGATCCCCATAGCTCTTTTTCACTCTCTTTGAAGATATGGAAGAGTTTGGCCATGGCTGTTTGAGTGACAAAACATACCCTTGACCAGATCCTCTCTCATCTTCCATGGTTTTTTCCTTAATTTATGGAGTCTGCTGTTGAATATGCCTGACTTCTGAAGGTCTAGAAAAGTAACCATGAACAATAGAATGACTGTACTATTCATGATAAAGATTGTAACATTTCACTAATATGCACATCTCTGGAAAAAACCTGCTACTTTTCTTGTTGCCCTAGGGGCAAACACAGATCTCTCCAGACCCTCTGATCAGGATGAGCTTTAAGGATAGGGGTGGTAAAGGAAGGAAACAGTGTTGGGCATGGGTCCCCAAGAAAGTACAGTCTGAGCTTGTGCAGCAGATGCACATGAAAACAATTTGTAATAAGCCTACACTTGTCCTCAGGCTCAGAGTACTCTGGCTATCATACCCCCACTGAAGGTTAACAGGCACACCAGGGTTGAACTTCTGTTTGCAAGCAGGGAGCACCATTCCTTATGCAGCCAAACTCTGTGGTGTCTTGGTTGTGGCAGCAGAGTTTGAAGAATGGTTTGGGAGAATGGTTTGGGAGAGTGTTGTACCATGGCAGTGGTGAAATGGCAGCCCTGCCATGGAATCTCCATGAGAAAATTGGTAAGTACATCAGGCAAAGCTTCAACTCCATCTCAGCAAGATTCTATTAGTATCTCGGTGTCCATTGATGCTCTGTTTGGACATAACGCAGACCCAGGCAGGTCTTAGCCAGCTTACAAGGCTAGAGGGCTTAGCCAAGGCCTCCATTTGCCCTCTACCACCACCTTCCCACCGCAGCTGCAAGAGCAGCTTTCCAAGCTGCCATCCCCTCCCACCCACCCACTATAACCAGGGGGTGGCAACCTTTCAGAAGTGCCGTGCCAAGATTTAACTTATTCACTTCTATTTATGGATCTGTGTGCCCGGGGGGGAGGAGTAGACAGAGGCAGGCCGCATACAGTGTCCATGTTTTCTGAACCAGCTGCGGCTAAGGAGAACAGCTTAGTTTACATTATTAAACAGATTAAGCATTTTATTTTTCTCTTGTTAGTGTTTAAAATGAAATTTGATAAAAAGCAAAATATTAATTTATATCCAACACAAAAGGTTTCAATGTTTTCTTTATTTATGGCACGGGTGGGGAACCTTTTTTGGGTCAAGGGCCACTGACCCACAGGGGGGAAAAAAACAAAAACAAAAAAACAAAAACACAAACACACAACCACCACCAGTTGGGAACCACATAAGTGAGAAGCAAAAAAACTCCTTCAGAAAAACCCAACCCTCACTGATGTGGGCCCCAACTGAGACACCTCACTCCTCTGGTGCTTCAGCCACCCAGGGTGAGGGAAAGTGACAGAAAGGACTGATGTTCAGGGTTTCCCATAGGTTAGATTTACTTTTCTGGGGTTCCAGAGTTAGTACAGTAAAACTCCATTAGTCCGGCATCCAATGCTCCGGCACTCCTGATGGTCCGGCACCATCAGGAACCCGGAAGTGCTGGGGCAGCCGGACAGGGTTCCCCCATTCAGCTGCTGCTGAAACTGACCAGCAGCTGAATCGGGGAAGCTGGGAGCAGAGCAGCTGGGGTGCTGCCAGGTTGGTCCCATAGCGCTGCCCCTCAGGGCTGCGGGACCAACCCGGCAGGACCCCAGCTGCTCTGCCCCAGGCATCCCAGATTCAGCCGCTGCTGAAACAGATCAGCGGTTGATTCCAGGAAGCCGGGGGCAGAGCAGCTCTGCCCCGGCTTCCTGGAGTCAGCCGCTGATCAGTTTCAGCAGCGGCTGGAATCGGGGACGCCTGGGGCAGAGCAGCTGGGGTCCTGCCGGGTTGGTCCCGTAGCGCCGTTCCTCGGCGCTGCGGGACCAACCCGGCAGCACCCCAGCTGCTCTGCTGCAGGCATCCCCGATTCAGCCGCTGCTGAAACTGACCAGCAGCAGCTGAATCAGGGATGCCTGGGGCAGAGCCGGACTATCGGAAGGGGGGGCTATGAGGGGTCTGGGGTGGCATCCCCTCCCACCCACTCCAGACCCCTCATAGTCCCCCCTTCCGATAGTCCATATCTGATAATCCAGCACCCCCTGGGTCCTAAAGGTGCCGGATTATCGGATGTTTACTGTGGATTGTATGGACTCCCTTAGGCCCTGAGGTAGGGACAAAAATAAGGGGTCAGTGTATGACACAGGACTGCCAGTGAGTGGGATAGGGATGGGGTGCAGGATCTGCAAGGGAGGTGGGGTGAAGAAGGCAGAGAGGTTGTGAGGTCTGGGTGGGAGGCAGGGTGTGAAACAGGCTGGGAGTAGGGTGCCTCAGCTGCACCAGAGCTTTTTAGCACCCCAAGCAGCTGTGCCACCCCAGCTGCACTAGAGAAACTTTGCACCCCACATGGCTGCCAATAGGACCCCCTCCCCACCTGCATAGCAAAGTACCCCAAGTCTCTTCCCTTGGTTCGTGGCCCCACAGCTGTTCCCTTCCTTCATTTTCCACGTCCAGGTGTGGGTCCCTCACAAACATCAGGACTTGTGAACAATTCCTCACTGCGTGACGCATTGGTTGCCACCAGATTGACCCTAGGCACTTTGTCTGTTTCCACCTCTTCATCAATAACTTCTGTCTCCAAGAAAAGTTTTTCTGACTCTGTACTATGAAAAGTATCCACAATCTCTTTCCGTGTCGATGTGGGGTCTCCACCCAGGATTGCATCCAGTTCTTTATAAAAATAGCATGCCCTGGATGCAGCACTGGACCAGCTGTTTGCCACCTTCACATTCTGGTACTTACACTGGAGGTCCTTTATCTTGGCTCTGCATTGTAGAGTCTCTCACTCACAGCCCTTCTTCTCACACAGGACTTGAGAACTGTGACCATAAGTGTCCCAGTTCCTATGAGTCACTTGCAGCTGTGATTGCACCAGTTCTTCACGTCATACTGATAAGATCCAAAAGCTATGGGGTGCTTCAAGCAGGAGAGTGTTTTGAATGATCTTCTCAGGAAACAGGTGAGTATGTCATGAGGACCACACCTAGGGTGTGTCTAAACTGCAGGGTTTTTTTTGGAAAAACAGCCATTTTTCTGAAAAAATGTTACTTATGTCCACACTGCTATTGTGTTCTTTCGAAAGAAAAATTGAAAGAATGCAGGGGTTTTTCCAACATTGGTAAACCTCATTCTACGAGGAAGAACACCTTTCCTGACAGAGCTCTTTCAGAAAAATGTGTGTGGAAGCAGAAGAGGGAGTTTTCAAAAAAAATAGGCCTCCAGGAAAAAAAAGCACAGGTGCTCTGGTGGCCACGCCATCCATAGTAATCACAGTTTACATGCGAGAGAGCGTCCAATCAGTGTGGACGCTCTCTTTCAAAAAAGATCACTTTTTCTACGCGCGTTTAAACTGTGGACCCTCTCTTTTGGAAGAAGTTTTTTTGGAAGATCTCTTCCAAAAGAATCTTGAAGTCTAAATGTACTCATAATGAGCCAGACACCAGGAAATGGATTTTTAAAGTTCCAGGAGTTTGCAGGTGGGAACGCATCTGTTTATGTGGCTGCAGAGCAACAGAGTTCAAAGTGCTGACCATAGCAGCTAATTGGACATTGTGGGAAACATGCGGGCAGTCAATAAACTGGACAAAAATCCTACTATAGTACACACTACATGATTGTCGACAACAATGGCAAGGGGAAGAGAAAAATCTCATATGGAGATAAAAGTTGTGTCACCAGAACTGGGTGTGTGTCATGACTTTTGTTGTGTCAATGTGAATACCCTCCGGGTTTTGTGACAAAACTTGCAAGTGTAGACAAGGTCTTGGGAAGGGGATTTCTTTTTTAAGAACCTGTGAACAACAAAAGTTGTCTAAACTTCCAGCTGAAGGACACAAAGCCTTAACCAGACCACGAGTAACACAGTGGGGCAATACTTGGCTTAAATCCTCTGTGTTTACAAGCAGTTTTTTTTAATAGACCCATTACTGAAGAAAACTCATTACATTAGCTCTCCTACTGTAATCAACTGCCGCAACTCGAAGGAAGAGGTCATGACTAAGGACGTTAAATTTAGATCAACTAAGCGAATAGTTGATGAAATGTGCATCCACTATTCAATTAGTCAATAAAGGCGCCTCTGCCTTTGAAATGTAGCAAGAGCCCTGGCGGTTCTTGCTACATTTTAAAGGTGGAAGCACCGCAGGGAGCTTGGGGCCAACGGGGGGACTGTCTGAATCCCCAGCTCTCGCCCCTAGCTCCCCACAGAGCTTCTGCTTTTGAAATATAGCAAGAGCCCCGCTCTCGCTACATCTCAAAGGTGGAAGTGCCCCTACCTCCTCACCGTGCCCTTGCTCCTTCTCCCCCCCCCAGTGATGGCACTGGGGGGAACCGGCTTTTAACCAAGTCACTAGTTGACTGTCCTATAAGCATTTGCTTATCGGATAGTCGACTAGTCCCTTACATCCCTAGTCATGACAACACTGAAGAACAAGGCTCCCTTTATCACTTCTATCCTTCATTCCCCACACCCAATATGTTATTAGGGATATGGTTACTAAAGTAAGCCATTACGCCCATTCAGAGTAGAAACTATGAAAGACATCATACAAGTTAGTATTTTTAGTTGAAGAGTTAAAACAGTTTTAGTTCCTCCTGCATATCTAATTCTTTCTATATGGTGTTGTCAAAGGAGGATTTAAGCACCATCGCAATCCCCAAATTGATACATATCACAACCAATACCTTGGCAGTGTAATTGCAGTCATGAAGGATTATTAGCAAACTGCCAGAATAAAAACTGAGGGTTGTATTTTAAAATGTATATCTTTATGCCTTCATAGCAAAGAGTGTGTTTTTAAACTCAAGTTAGCTAACTCAGATGAAATAGTACCAAAGATGTGCCAACTAAATGTTTAAACTCAGACTAGCAGCCAAATTAAAACCTCTAGGGGGAGCCTGTGGAGCGAACTCGAGCTGCTATCCTTAGCTGCAGTGTCTACAATTAATTTGACCCAAGTTAGAACACACTTTTTTCAGGGGGAGAGGGGCATTTGGGTTTTGGTTTGGTGAATGCAAGACAGACAAAGCCTTAGCTTGTTGTAAAAGGTTAACTGGTTACCCAATAACCATTAGGCTTACCAGAATGCCTCCTGGGTAACTGGTTAACCAGACTGCCAGCCATGCCAGAGCAGGGCCCCAGCAGGGACAGGCTGGCTTAGAACAGAACCCACCATGCCTGTCCACAGCCCCAGTGAGATCCCTCCACCATCGCTGCCCTGTACCAGTCTGCCAACTGTTAAACAATATAATTTAAAACCAATTAAGTGGTTAAGCAGTTAACTGTTTTGACCCATATTTACATTCTTAGCTTGATGTTTACATATACACTACAGCAAAAAGTCAGCTTAAGATACACAACTCCAGCTATATGAACAACATAGCCCATCTCTCACCCGATGACTTCCCTTACTCTTCTCATCTGGGGTAGGGTAACCGAGTCAATATGATAGCAATCTGCGATCGATTCGATAGGTCCTCACTAATCCCACTAAATAGACTGCTGGTGAATTGATCTCAGAGCGTGGGTCCAGGCTGTAGTGTAGATGTAGCCCATGCAAGACAGCCTCCTGAAAGAGGTACAGTAGTCTTGAAAGATTGAGAGACTAGTATTCTCCATCGGATACTACATTTCTAGCTGTTTCCAAATCACTAACTCCTCCAAGCATAACCAGGAGTTCAAAATATACAATTTATATCTAGTTTCAAGTTAAAACAAATAAGTTATTTATATTGTTTCCTAGTAATGAAATTTTTAAAAGCGCCCAACATTTATAATAAGAGGTAGTTGATGTTACTTTTACATTGTCTTCTCCCTTTTCCCTCTTCAGTCACACTAAAATTTCCCTTGAATATTTTGAGTCTTCTTCTAACCTCATTAGCTCCTTTCAGTGCCTTCTCACAGCATTGTTCTTCCTTCCTATCAGATAACCAGCCTGGTAGACTAGCTACATTACTCTCTGGATTTCTACTTTGCTGTTGTTTCACTGCACCTGGTAGCCAGTAGCTGTTTCTCAGTTCCTTATAGCAGTAACATCCAAAGATTAGCATCAGCTGCTGAGGGCAAAGTAGGAAGGAGAGAAAGGGAAGGGACAAGAAATGTGATGTAAGCTTAATTTTTCCAGACAAACATTTTTAATACACATTTCAAAAGACTTTGAAGGGAAAAAGTCAGTCATTTTATAAAAGGTTACATTCTTGCCACAGTGAAGAAAGAACGCAAAGTATCAAATTGAGAACTTCTATCAAAAAAAGTATTTGCTACAACATTAATGGGCTTTAAACAAAAAGGCTGTCAGACACACTACACAAAATACAGAGGAGGTGGCAATAGAGCGTTGATGCTTTTTTACACTAAGCAGCTCAATGCTGTTTTCACAAAATAGAGATATCAGTAGTCATGGTTCTATTGGAAATCTCAAAAAACTTTGTATGAGTCAGTTAAACAGCCATAAAGCCAAATTATGAAGCACTCCATTTCTAAAGTATTTTAAACAGTATACTTAATGTACAGTTCTCTCATACTGATCTGCTCTACCTTTTCTCAGCAACCTACTTATCTAGGTGTTAAATTACTGTCAATTCAATGGCACTTAATACAAATACCATATTTTGTGTTTTGATAGCTCCTCATTCTCAAAACCAGACATTGCCTTGTGTCTCACAGCCTGTAATCCTGTGGCATGCCACACCCCAATATTGACACTACTATTCCAGGAGACAGAATGTAATTATCTCTACACTAGAGATGTAAATGGTTAACCAGTAAACATCACCCTTAATGGATGGTGCATTCCAGTTAACCCATGGAGGCAGGTGCAGCTCCCCATCTGCCACAGGCAGGGGGTTGCTCCAGCCCTATGGGTCCTAACGCAGGAAGGGCTGGAGCAGCCCCCTGCCTCTGGTGGGGAAGGTGGGAGACTCCATGCGGTTGGGCTGGAGCAGCCCCTCCATCTGCCCATCCCTTTAAACCAGTTAACTGGTTAAACACTATGTTTAGCTGGTTAACCAATTAAACAGGATTTTACATCCCTACTTTATACTATTCCAACTATAGAACAGATGGCTTTACACAACCACTAGAAAAATTGTTTTGCACTAAATGTCAATTTCTCATTTACCACTTTTACTCAATTAGGCTAAACCTGGACAGACTATGTACTAGGTATAAAATCCACAAAACTACTACTTATTTATTCCCATTAGTTAATACTGCTTCCTTCCAACAGGAATACACACAGCTGTAGGAGGACAAAACGTAAAATATACTGATTTGTGTACAGCTAGCCTTGATTCTTAAGGTGGTTCTTGATTTGATGCATTTCAAATGATTAATGAGGACATGTCTCTTAAAAAGTTTAAGATTATTTGAAAGCAACATGCAATGCCAGAAAGAGCTCTACAACTCTCCTGAAATAGAAAAAAGAGTTGACAGGTCAAAACATGTGCTGCAGTTACCACACTACTGTGTTTGTCATATTTCCCATGAGTAAACCCAAATGCAACCTCGCCTCTCTGAAGCATTTATATAACCAGCTTTTTTAGGGTGGAGCAAGTAACTGAATAAAAACAGTTTAACCCTTATCGCCTGACACTGTGAGAAGGATTTATAGCCTTCTAAAACAAGTTCTGATTTGCTATTTGAATTTTAATTCAAATATCAAACAGCATTGCCTGACATTTCAGAAAAAAGTAATTTCACAAAGGGATGTTGAGGGATAGTTAAAGTTTGATAAAACCACTAAATTACTATCCCACCTGCACAAATAAAATAGTCTGCTAGTTTCAGGCAAATGCTAAATATTAAAACATTAAAAACTATATTAACTTTAAGTTACACCTAGCCCTAGGCAGTGGTAGATTACAGTTAACAGGTTTACTTACATTATAAGGAAAAGCCATAGTTAAAAAGCACAATTTTTAATTCTCTTTCCTTAAGAAAGTTTTTCCGTGGACTACTTTGGGCATCTGGAAGGGCACTGTGTCCATTTCAGTTCACATGTATACATACAATTATATCCAGATGTATACAAGTATTACTATGAAAATACTTTTCAAAGCCAAAATAAAAATGTACACACATGAGTTTTAAAAAGGGCTAAGGAAACTGAAGTAGCAAGATACACCCCAATGCACTTGTTCTTGTATCTTGCAGCAAGAGACACCTGATTTTAAAATATTGCTATAGGATGTCTGAATTATGAAGCAAGCAGCTTTACTATCTCAGAAGGAGAAACTGCCATGCTGAAATAGCACATGATGTTTTCACATTACTACCTATATACATGAGTACTGCTCATTGTAACAATTCAAAATCACCAGTACAGAATGCCAGGAATGCAATTCATGTATGTAGTTTTAGTGAGAATTAGATGCCAACTATTTAAAAAATCCACTGGGGAGAGACAGGGCGGGGGTGTCCTTCTTTCTTCCCCAACATACAAACATATTTCTGCATTTGTCAGTCATTTGTATTTCAACACTCGCCACAGCCAGCATTTGCAAACCTCACACTTATATCCTTTCTGAAATTCACCTCTTTATACACCTAACAGAGAGAGAACACCCACCCCGGAAAGGTGAAAAGGGCTGATGCCTATTACGTCTGTGCAACTGACCTAAGAACCCAGAACTTCAGGCATTTTTTTTAAATGGTTAGTTTGATGATTGAAAAGAACACTGTAGCCACTCCAAAGCCAAACGGCGGCGAGGGGGGAGACGAAAGAGGAGGAGGAATTTGGTCTGACACAGGCAGATTTTCAAGCGCTCAATCAGAGGCATATACAAATCCACCCTCTCCCCCATCTGGGCGCCGTGAGTCACAATAAAATAAATAATAAGAGAGACACACCCTCTGGGCTGAGCCGACAGAATCACCCCTCCCTGCTCACAAGCACAGGCGGCGTGGGGTGGGGGAGTAAGAGGCACGGGGGCTAGAAAGTTGCAAGGCAGAGCGAAGAAGGGAGGGGGAGGAGGAATCGGGGCGCTGCGGCGGCGGCTGCCGGGCGATACAATGTATCCGCGGCTACTCCTCCGGCTGTTGCAACATTCGGTGCCCACTTCCTGCACCCGCCAGTGCCGCCCTTCGCGCCCCGCGGCGCCCCGCCGGGCCGCCCTCACCTGGATGTAGTTGTTCTCGCAGTAGTCGGCCACCCGCGTGAGGTTCTGGTAGCTCTCGAGCAGCGCCCTCTTGCCCGAAGGGATCTCCTCCTCTAGCAGCATCTGCAGCTCTGCCATTTTCCTCCCCTCCGCATCGCTTCCTCTTGCATTAAAGAGACAGCGGCGGCGAGCCCACAACCCGCCTGGTATTGTGGGATTCCTCCTCGCCTCGCTTTCGTGAGGCCGCCCTGCTTTCCCCACCCACCCCGAAAATGCCCGTCGCACTGCATGCTGGGAGTTGTAGTCTGCTCCTCTCCAACCCCGCGCGGCAATTTAGTTCTGGGAGTGGGCATGCGCCGGGAAGCTGCAAGGTGTGGCTGGGGGTGGTTCTCTTCCCTTAGGCTGGGCCACGGCTGAGCCTGGTGCTCGCTCCCACACGAGCAGTTTCTCACTAGAGGGAAAGTTCAGCTGCCAGTCCCACTCGTTTCTCCGGCTTGGTTCAAAGCAGGATAGGGCTGG
Source organism: Rafetus swinhoei (assembly GCA_019425775.1). Taxonomy (NCBI): domain Eukaryota; kingdom Metazoa; phylum Chordata; order Testudines; family Trionychidae; genus Rafetus; species Rafetus swinhoei. The sequence goes on from CM033424.1 coordinate 227,301,495, forward strand.
GCCAGCTGCAGCTGAGGGAAATGAAACAGCACAGAGCCAGTTCCTCGGGGCCTGGGGGAGACCCGCTCTGCATTACAACAGGGAGAGACAAAATTCGCGACACTCAGTATTGAAACACCTTCTTCCTATTTACCCCGCCTCCCTGGATTATCCAGGCAGACCTTTCCCAGCAGCTGTAACAAACATTGAGATTGTCTACATATTAAAGACTTCTTAATGGCAGCCATTAACACTTTTCAGCATAACACTATTACTGCTTTTTTTTCTGGAGTCAGTGTCCTGGTCTGACCTAGTGGTGCCCTTGTGCCACAAGATAGCAGATATCGTGGACCTGCACGTGGAGTTTCCAAATATAAGAGAAAGCCGTGATGTGAGATTTAGATATATTTTGATTAGAGAAAGCAGTCATATAGCACTTTAAAGACTAACAAGATAGTTCATTAGGTGATGAGCTTTCGTGGGGCAGACCCACTTCTTCAGATCATACTCTGAAAGTGAATTGGCATGACCATTATATAACAGAGGGATACAATGAAAAATGTAAACAAATTACAAACTAACGCAGTGGTCCCCAACCTTTCATGGCTGCCGGGCGCCCAGGGGCGGGGCCGCTCACGTGCCGGGTATCCGGGGGCGGAAACGCTCACGTGCCGCGCTTCCGGGGGTGGGGCCACGCATGCGCCGCGCGCCCAGGGACAGGGCTGCCCACACGCCATGCGCCCAGGGCCAGCACCGCGCATGTGCTGCGCGCCTGGGGCAGGGGCCACCCATGCGCCACATGCCCGGGGCCAGCACCACGCATGTGCCACGTGCCGGGGGTGGGGCCAGCCCAGATGTTTCAGCGGGTGCACATAAATGCCCCGGCGGGTGCCATGGCACGCACGGGCACCGCGTTGGGGACCACTGAACTAACGAATCAGCTACATAGAACAGAAGGTGGGGGCAAGGGGACAAGAAAGGAGGAAATTGCTTATTGTAAGAGTCAATTAAGTGGCTAATCTGGAGTTACTATGAATATCAAAAGGTGGGCTTTGTTTGTAATGTGTAAGGTAATTATCATCTATATTAAGGCCCATTCACAACCTGTCAAATTTTAGCATAAATAAAAGTTCTGAAGTCTCCCTCTGTAATCTGGTGTTAAAGTTTCTTTGTAGTAAGATGCATGTTGTCAGGTCTTTAAGGGAATGTCCAGTTTGATTAAAATGATGGCTGATAGGTTTCTGTGTGTGGAGATGTCTGATGTCAGAACTTCAGCCTGCATTTTAATCAAACTGGCCATAGCATGCATGTCCAATAGCATGCAGATAATCACAGATTCTAGGAATCCAAGCCCAACAGCAGGTCCAATGTCCAGTTGATTCCAAGGGAGCAATCTGGGCCTCAGGTATTTACTTTAGTCAGAGCTCAAGGCAAAGAGCCTCACACAGTTCCTTCTTTCCCGGTTGGCTTCTACACAGCAAAACCTCGCATAACCCAACACTACCAACAACACAGCATGTATTTACAAGATTCAAAATTTGCTTGTATACCAAGGAGAATAATGTGGAAGAATATGTTTATAGGACCACTTGGTTATCATCTGCGTGACAGTGTGCTAGAGGCTAAAGAGCAAGCCAGCTGTCTTGTCACTTAGATGCCACTTAGTTCCCAAGAGAAAGCAGAGGGAGATAATTAGATAGGCTGACTGGGTGAGATAAGGAGTCAATTAGCCCATCAGCCCAAGTCTGATAAAGATGCACAGGAAGGAAGTGGTGGAGAGAGAGGGCTAGTTGTGCTAAGTCACTTCTACATAGCAGGGCTAAACTCGAATTAAACTACGCAACTTCAGCTATGTCAATTGTGTAGCTGAAGTCGAAATAGCTTAATTTGCCTTTTGGCGCAGCCTACACTGCAGGAAGTCAAAGGAAGAACATTTTTCATTCAACTTCCCTCACTCTTCATGAAATGATGGTTACCACGAGTCAGAGTAATAAGTCTTCCAGCTTGACATTATTTTGAAATAAAGGCTTATAACATAGACACACACTATGTTATTTGGGAATAACACTGCTGTATAGATAGCCATAGAGGGCTCTGGGAAGGGAGATTTTTATTCCACTCAAGTCCAGAGGTGTGGGTCAAAAGCACCGCAGATATTGTAAATAGATTGTTGCATAGTGAGTGCTGTGGTGGCAGTGAAGGGAACTTAAAATGAACATGTGCTACAAATGTGCAACCATTGAATTTTGCAGTTTCTTCACGGAAGACCCCACCTGCCATAACATTACTTTAGCCCCATTTGCAGACAGGGAAAACAAGGGCAAGTAACTCACTCAGTCTCACAAAGCAAGCCAACAGCAGAGTGGGTGCACAGAGCACCTTCCCCTGACTCCAAGGGCACGTCTAGACTACCCTCAGCTTCCGAAAGAAGATATGCAAATTAGGTGTGAATTTGTGTATCTTCTTCCAATCCCTTTTTCAGAAGAGGTTTTTTTGAAAAAAAAAAAAAAAAAGCAGTCTAGACGGGGTTTTTCATGCAAAAAAACCCTTTTTCAAAAAAACCCTGTAAACCTAATTTTTTGAGGAATAAGGGTTCTTTTGAAAAAGGGAGGGTTTTGCATGAAAACCCCCATCTAGACTACTTTTTTTTTTTTTAAATCCTCTTCCGAAAAAGGGATCGGAAGAAGATATGCAAGTTCATGCCTAATTTGCATATCTTTCGGAAGCCGTGGGGAGTCTAGACATGCCCCAAAGACCATACTGAAAGAGAATAGAAAATGGTATCTTCAAGCTCTGGCCCCGGAGTTACGCTTGGGAGAAGCATATATGGTCATATGACCCTCCTTAATATACCATGATTCCTGCGTAGGATGCTGCCCAGTGCAGTGGCTGCATTCTCCCAGGTACCTGCTATGCTGTACTAGGCAGCAAAGCCAGAGGCTGCCTGGGAGAAGGCACAGCGAGCAGGGGCCCTGCCCCACCAGGTAACATGCCAGGGGTATGGGGAGAGCTGGATTGGGGGTGGAAATAAGTCATACGGAGGTGGGGCTATGTGGGGAGATTACATGGGTGTGGGAGGCCTACATTCCCCCTCAGCTGGTGCTCCCTTCGTGACCGTTCCACTAATCAGCCCTGCTCTGTCCACAAAATGCTACCCTTGTAAGTTGTTTGCACAAGATTCTGCTCATAGTCGATCCTGTAGCTGTTTAAAACATGTTGATGCCATTAAGTTCTCTGAGTTCCATCTGGCTTCTTCATGTTGGCTCCCTCTCAGTGGGAGTTGAAGATACCTATGGGCTCATCCTTGGGCTTGGCTCATTTTTCATTGGCAGGGGTGGGGGGAGAGGAAATAAGTAGTGCTATAGTGCAAACAGCACTCACTTGTGGCACCAAAATGAGACTTTACTCTCAGTAATTTGTCCAGATCTGTGACCTTCTGTCTTCTTTCTTAGGCCTTGCCTGCAGTGGCAAGCTTTACCACTTATACAGGTGTGTAGTTACTAGGGATGTAAAATCCCATTCAGTTGGTTACCTGGTTACCAGTTAACCCATTAAAGAGGGCATGGGCAGAGGCTGCTCCAGCCTAGCCAGAGCAGTCCCTGCCTGCTGGGAGTTTGGGCCTACCACAGACAGAGGCAGCTGAGATTATCCCCTGTCCAAACAGGCTCCCTGTGGGGCTGGAGCAGCCCCCTACCCACAGCAGGAGGGGAACTGCTCCAGCCCCCACCAATGAACAGTTAACTGTGAACAGTAAGCATCACCGGTTAACCTTTCACATCCCGGCTATTAGTTACACTGGTATGACTTCCCCCCCATGTAAACTTATTCTGATATATGAGTGGTTTTGGCCTGTGTGCCCTGCGCACTTGTGTGGCCACTCAGGATTCAAGTGCCACCCAGCTTATTAGCAGAGCACTCAGCTTTGTTCCTAAGGTTGGTACATATTTGCATATGCCTGGGTACACACAGAAAAATGTTTTCCACACATGGTTAGAAAAGTTTAGCGGGAACATTAGGTTTAGGGTTGCCAGCCACCCACCCACCCACACCAAACACACATCCTGTGTGGCTACTACCAAGAGCCACCAAGCTGGGAACAAAGGGGGAGGCAGCAGAGCCTGCTCTGCAAAAGCAGCCGCCTGCTACCTAAAGCAGAGAGGCTATGTCTACACTGGCGGGTTATTGCGCAAGTACGGCCGTTCTTGCGCGCAAGAATCCGCAGAGCGTCTACACTGCCCACCTACTCTTGCGCAAGTAAATTTACAGTACGGCATGATAAGAGACAGCTTCTTGCGCAAGAGCTACGCTGTTTTCTATCAGGTGTAAGCTCTCTTGCGCAGGCGCTCTTGCGCAAAAGGGCAGTGTGGATGTTCGGCAAACGCGTACTTGCAAGAATTGGCCCCCAGTCAAAAACACAGGTGGCCTCTCCGACACTCCGTACAGGCAATCACCACTCGTTGGTTCCCCCTAGTTGGCCCCCCCTTAAAGGCACAGGCACGCAGAAACAGCCATTTGCCACGTGCAGCCCAGGTAGCAGCCAGGGGGAGCAATGGCAGCTGCCCAGCCTCAGCCAGGTCCCTCAGACCCCACCGAGGAGCCACCCCAGAGCATCCAGCAGGCCCACAGGGGCACCAAGCGGCGGGCTCCATGCTGGAGCACCATTGAGGTGACGGCCCTCCTGGACCTCTGAGGAAAGGAGGAGGCCCTCCGGGACCCCAAGTCCAGGAGGAGGAATGCGGAGATCTTCGCCCGGATGGCCCAGGCGCTGGCCACACAGGGACACCCAGCCCGGACCCTGGAACAGGTCCGGGCCAAGGTGAAGGACCTGCGCCTCACCTATGTGCGGGCCAGCGAGCATGGGGGCGGAGGAGCCACTGCCTGTCCCCATTACCACCGCCTGCAACGCATCTTGGGGGACACAGGGGCCAGTCCCCTGCTGGCCCAGGTGGACACAGCAGTGGCCACCCCAGTGGTCTGACCCAGGGAACCGGAGGAGGAGGTGGAGGAGGGGAGACCAGTCCACGGACGAGGAGGAGGAGGAGGAGGTGGCAGAGGACAGCAGCCAGACCCCACCATCCTGGCCCAGCAGCAGTCAGGATGTGTCCCGGGCATCCTCAGAAGCTGGCGAGGGATTGTCTGGTGAGTGCAGTGGCTACCATTCGCAAGTGTGCTGGAGACGGGGGGGGGGGGGTAGCGGCACATGGCACAGCCTGGCCACATGCTGTGCAGAGGCATGCAGCATGTGCAACCTCATGCAGCTAGGGTTGCCAGGTGTCCAGTTTTGAACCAGACAGTCCAGTATTTGAGCTTTCTGTTCGGGAAACAAATTGAGAAAATATAAATGAGAAAATATAAATGTCCAGTATTTCCTAACTAAGATGTAATGTAGACTGTCATGTATTGTCAAGTGTGTCCGGTATTTTTGTTGAAACCATCTGGCAACCCTATGTGCAGCCAGACCAAGTGGCACAGAGAAGCGGCAGCTAGCCCCAGCACACGCCTGGGACCCCAGGGATTCTGCTCGACCAGACCGGGGGTGGGGTGGGCGGGGGGGTCTGGCCAGGAGTAGGCCAGCCCCAAGGTTGCAGGCCTGACCCCACACAGCCTAAAGGGTGCTGCACACAGCACACATCCATGGCCACCTCTGGCACACTGTAGCTTCCCCTGGGAAAGGCACAACAGGCCTCCCAAGCACATGCGGCCCCCCGGGGGCTCCTGGGCCACCTTGGGACCCCCCCCCCCGCTGCCCCAGGGGAATTCCCCCTCACCAGCCACACCTATCCCCAGGCATCATGACGTGCTGGGAGGAGGGCACGGGGCGCCCAGAACACCATGGGGCAGGGCTCACTGACCACGTTGCTCTCCTCTGCTTCTCCTGCAGTGGGACCCCCTGCCAGCGAGGGACCTTCCAGCCCCATCCCCGCCGGTGCCAAGGATCCAGGGCCCGTCGCAGTGCTCCCGGGACCGCCACCACCTGCTCCACCACCACATCTGTGCGATTGAGCGCATGGAGCAGCGCGCTCTTACTGAGAAGATCCACACAGATGCAGAGTGGCGGGAGCGGGTGTGGGGCCAGTACCTGGAGCGCTGCGACCGTGTGTGCAGTATCCTGGGCACGATTGCAGACCGAATGGGCCCTGTGCAGCAGCCAATGCTGCCAGGCCCCCCTCTGTTACCCCCAGCTCTCCCCCCGCTTCTCCCCCTCCTTGCCAATGCCCCCTCCTGAGGTCCCCCCTGCCTTGCCCCTGCTCCCTCCTGAGGTCCCCCACCCTCGGCACCTCCTGGTGCAGCCTGCACCAACCCAGCACAAGGCGCACCGGCGCCCGTGCACCCGTGGGGGAGGGAGAAACCTCCCTTCCCACCCATGAGGCCCTCCCAGTTCAGACCCCCCTCCTCCCCACTCCCAGTTCAGACCCCCCTCCTCCCCACAGTCCACCCCCTTCCCTTTGTAAATAAAAGTGCCTTTTCCTAACTAAGTGCATGCTATTTATTGAGAGGTGAGGGGAAGAGTAGCGAGAAGGGGTGGTGGTGGGAGTGGGAGGTGGAGGCATGGAGAGAGCCCTGCACTTGGAGGAATAGGCGCAGCCTACTGTGGGGCCCGGTCCAGCATCACCCGGAGGGCTTCCCGGACCCACACCCCGTTGCAGTTCGCCTGTCAGGTGGCAGCCATCTGGGGCTGCTGGTAGGCCTTGCCATCACCAGCCATCTACCCTGGGAGGAAGGCCTCCCCCTTCCCCTCAATAATGTTATGCAGCACACAGCACGCTGCAATGACCTCCGGGACATGCTGCACCCCCATGTCCAGGCGGGTCAGGAGGCACCTGAAGCATGCCTTCAGACGCCCGAAGGCGCACTCAACGGGGCTGCGGGCCTGGTCCAGGTGGGCGTTGGAGATGGCCTGGCTGTGGTCCAATCGGCCCATGTATGGCCACATCAGCCAGGCCATCAGGGGGTAGGCTGCATCCGCCACGATGCAGACTGGCATCCTGACTGCCCCAATGCTGAAGTCCTGCTGGGGGAAGTAGGTGCCCGCCTCCAGCCTGTGACACAGGCCTGAGTGTCGGAAGATTCGGGCGTCGTGGGCCCGGCCGGACCACCCCACATATATATCCATGAACCGGCCCTGGTGGTCCACAAGCACCTGGAGCACCACCGAGCAATAGCCCTTCCGGTTAATGAACTGGGCCACTTGGTGCTCCAGCACCCAGATGGGTATGTGGATCCCGTCCATGGCTCCCCCGCAGTTCGGGAACCCCAGGCTGGTGAAGCCGGCGATGGTGGCATCCAGGTCACGAGGGTGGATGACCCTCTGGAGCAGTACATCATTGATGACACGGACAACCTGCAGAGGGGCACATGGGAGCACAGGGGATGCAAGGAATGAGACACAGTAGGTACATGGGCCCTTGGGATGTGCTGCCCCCGCCCTTTGATGGCTCCTCCCCCCACGCAGGCCATGGCCCTCTGCCCCTGGGGGTTTCTCCCACCAGCAGAGCTGTATGCGGGAGGAATAGCGTGACCCCCCCAGGTGTGGGGCTTCTCCCTCCCACTACAGCCTCCCCTCCCAGGTCTGGCCCCTTCTCTGCCCGCCCCTGGGGCAAGCCCGTGGTCCCCCGGACCCTTACCTGCCTGATGACCGCGCCGACGGTGGACCTGCCCACCCCGAACTGGTTCCCCACGGAGCGGTATCTGTCTGGGGTGGCCAGTTTCCATACGGTGATTGCAACCCTCTTCTCCATGGGGATGGCGGGGCGCAGGCGGGTGTCCTGCCTCCGGAGCGCAGGGGTGAGCCAGGTGCAGAGCTCATGCACATCCGGAAGTTCTGCACTCATTGCTGGTCGCCCCATTGTCCCAGCACCAGGCGCTCCCACCAGTCCCCACTGGTGTCGTAGCTCCAGAGGTGCCTGTCAGTGGTGGGGTGCGGGTGCCCGAGCCCAGCTGCAGCCGTGGCGAGTTCCTGCATGTGCTGCCCAGTCTCCAGCTTGCTGCTGGAGCTCCTGCTGGAGCACTGTGGCTCCCTGGTGGAGGAGTTCCACAGCCTCTATAATGGCCATGAGGGGATGTTGCTGGCTGGGGTCCTGCTCTGGGTCCATGGCTGTGAAGGTGGCAGCGAGGGTGCCCAGGGGCACTTGCCAGGAACAGAGGTGACAGGCGCTGTTGTGGCTTTCGCTCCCTCAAAAAGGGTGCCTGAGCATGCAGCCACAGGGAAACGGCCGTCCAGGAGTCCCTTTAAGCACATTTCCCAGTGGGGGTCCAGCGCATGCCCACAGACGCTGCTGGTGACCTCTTGATATGGCCGAATTTCTTCTGGAGACACGTTCTTGCGCAAGGGCTTCCCGCCAGTGTGGACGCTTTCTTGCACAAGAGCTCAGCGTTCTTACGATGCGGTTCTGGCCAGTGTGGACGTTTGCCTGCACAAGAGATCTTGCGCAATAACCCATCAGTGTAGACATAGCCAGAGAGAGGCAGACCCCTGGGCAACACAATGGCAGGGCCGGGGGAGGAGGGGCAGTGGCGGCGACCAAGGGTAAGAAGGTGACTCCCCCATACCCAGGTCTTTGGGTGTCCCAGTGGGAAGAAGCAGAAATTCCACCCCAGTCGGTTTTGGCTGAGAGCCCATGGAAGGCGCCTAAACGCAACTACAAAGCACCTGCGGGGCTTCTCTCCTGGACTATGGCGCCACAACGCATTTGAACAGCGCTCAGGAGCAGGGACAGGGCTTCTCCTCCTCCCCAAGGTGCCACTCCTCCTCAGATGCAATCAGCTGAGGGCTCCCAACACCGATTGTGTCCCGCCTCCCAGCCACTCCCCCCGCCCCCACCAGGCTTTTGCATGCTACCACAGGCTCCCAGCGCGAATCGCGGCCCTGCCTCCCAGCCACTGCCCCCGCCAGGCTTCTGTCTGGTGCCCAGCCGGAAAAACAGAAAATACCGGACAGTGCACATGTCCGGTATTTTCTGAATTTTTTTTTTTACTGGACAGAGGGCGCAAAAACTGGACTGTCCGGTAGAATACTGGACACCTGGCAACCCTAACTGGGTTTAATAGTTAGTTTAAACCCCTTTTCCAAAACAAGGAAAGTTTAAATTGAAAAAAAAATTGCAACTCATAAAAGAATAAGAATTTCTGCCTATAAGGTTATGCCAGGAATGCTATACTGATATAAATCCAGATCTTAAGTTATACCAAAAAATCTTTCCTGGACAAAGTGTTGCAGGAGAAATTAAACTGTTAACAATGTTGATATTTCAGTTGTCAGTGGGCATTCTGAGTTAACACTGCACTGAGATGAATGGGGCAGTTCATACCTCTTAGAAACAATGTGCCACACTCAGTATTCACATAAACATCTCTGCATTGGCTTACACTCAATTCATATTTCTGAGATTGTCTCCTCAGCCATAATAGCTAAAGACTTCCTTAATGAAAGCTGAGATTCCAGAAAACAAGAGTGCCCATATATCATACCACTATTTGCTCACTGTTTCCAAGCTCTGCCTGACTTGGAATTCAGTGTCCTGTCCACTGGACAACACTGCCACTCATTGCTTGTTGCTAGGCAGCAGCAGTGCTTTGCAATGGCAGAGCAAGCACACTCAAGGCAGCCATTAAACTGCTGGCTTGAGAAATGCACAAAATAAGAGTCACAATAATTAACAGTTCTATAGTGTTTTATTCTGACTAGATCTTTCTCCTCTAACATATTTGCCCTTTTCCTATCCCAATCTGTTTTCACACTTCTCTTGTTCCTCTCCCTCCCTCCTCCATGCTAGTCTTTTCTGTTATCCCATTTCTTCACTCCCCCACAAATGTTCCCAATCAATTCTAGGATACCCCAGTACTCTGTCCTTCCCATTCCCTCTATCCCACTCTGTCTTCTCAAATTCTATATTCTGCTATATTTCCTGCTGCCCTGGGCCATTACTCTCCTCCTCCTGTCCTTTCATCTTTCCTAACTGGCCTCTCACTATTAGGTACTCTCCTCCCAAATAGCTTTTGTCCCTTCATTTTCCATCTCATCACAAAAATTCTTCCCCACTCCTATTGATCCAGTTCTCAGCCTTACCTCCTTCCATACTTACCCTTCCTCTTGTTTTTTTGTCCTCCTATCACTCTCAGGGTATGTCTACACTAGCCACCCTAGTTCGAACTAGGGTGGCTAATGTAGTCATTCGAACTGAAGCCAGGGATTAAAATATCCCGGGCTTTATTTGCATGTTCCTGGCACCACCATTTTTAAATGCCAGTCTACACGCCGGGCACGGGCTAGGTAGTTCGAATTAAAGCTCTAAATCGAACTACCGCTACTCCTCCTGCAATGAGGAGTAACGGTAGTTCGAATTAGGAGCTTTAATTCGAACTACCTAGCCCGTGCGCGTGTAGCCGTGGGCAGGGGTTCAACTACCGGCATTTAAAATGGCGGTGCGGGAACATGCAAATAAAGCCCGGATATTTTAATCCCTGGCTTCATTTGCAAGTTCAAATGACTACATTAGCCACCCTAGTTCGAACTAGGGTGGCTAGTGTAGACATACCCTCAGATGTCTGCAGTTAAAAGCTAGATTCACCTTCTATAAGACCCCTCATAATGTCACTGAAAGCCTGAAGTCCTACAATGGCTCAAGGCAAAACAGCCTGCAGTATTTGAGAAAGCCAAGAAATGGCTTGCCCTGTGGGGAGAAAAAGGAGCCAAGAATCTGCAGAGTCAGCCACATATGGAAGCAGGCAGCCGGCTCCTTTTTTCCTATTAAGTTTCTAAACAGGATGGCTATGTCTACACTCGCGGCTTCTTGCGCGAGTAACATGCAAATGAGGCTAAGCGTGGAATATCGCCGAGCCTCATTTGCATACCTAATGAGCCACCATTTTTTTCAGAAGAGGCTCTTGTGCAAGAAGGAGCATCTACACTGCCCCTTCTTGCGCAAGAAAAACCCTCTTGCGCAATACCGTTCTTCCTGAGAAGTAATAGGTGTAATGGCATTGCACAAGAGGGTTTTTCTTGTGCAAGAAGGGGCAGTGTAGACAGCTCCTTCTTGCGCAAGAGCCTCTTCCGCAAAAATGGTGGCTCATTAGGTATGCAAATGAGGCTCGGCGATATTCCACGCTTAGCCTCATTTGCATATTACTCGCGCAAGAAGCCGCGAGTGTAGACATAGCCGATGACAAGAGTGTTTGTGTGGTGAAAGGGGTGAGCTGGTCAGCCTCACAGGACAGTAGTAAAATTACCTGGACTCAGGTTGATGTTGAACAATGTAATGGAAACATTGGGCTATTTTAAAGCAGTATCTTAAAGAAGAGTGGTGCTTTCTAGCAGTGATCCTAATTAACACGTTTCACAGGTAGCTTTAATACTAAGAATAAATCTGATTGCCAGGTGCCGGCCAGCCTTGATATACTAATATATACAATTTTGAGACACACTTACAGAATCAGGCAGGCTCATTAATTAGAAGCTCCTTGTGTGATTTTTTTTTTTCATTTTTGGTACAGAATCACAGAAGCTGTCAGAATTAAATATGGTATTCCACAGTGTGATGCCTTTGCAGTTCAAAACTGACATGGCCATTTTCTCTGCCATATACATTGACAGCTCAAGTCCAGTTTTCTCCACCTTCATGCCAGCTCTCTCCTCCATTGAAACAGCAAACAGCAAAGCTCCAGTTGGTTGAAACTGGAACAGATGTGAACCTATAATGTTCAATGTTGTGGGCCATGCTGTATCCTCAACTCCCACTGAAGCCAACAGGTATAGGATCAAGTGCATAGTCTCCTCTCACCTGTTGATGTGAATTACTCTTATGGGACAAGAAAATAAATTCAAACAGACAGTTCAGAAAAATGGAACATCATCCCCTCTTAATACTGTTGACACTGTGCAACCCCTCAATCAAACTGAGAAATCTGTGGATGATGTGGGTACAAAGCTATGATTGAGAGATGGGGGATTTGCTACTGGGAACATTTAAAAAAAAATAGTTTGCACCATTTGGTATAATCCAACAGATTCCAAAGGCAGAAAATTTGCTATTCAGCAGAAAGATTTTTTTATGCTTATTTTAATTTTTCATGTAGCTTTTTGTGGTAAATCAGGAATAATTTCTTTTGAGTCTGAGACTGATTACATCTCTCAGCTTTAGTTCAGATATTAATCAGTCTCAGCAATCATTTATTGCTTCCTCTAGCAAATGTAATAGAAATTATTCCTGCCTTGATTACCATTAACAGGAGTTACCTGTACTGAGAGAATGCACCCCAGAGGGAAAATGTCTTGGTTCTGACGGCAGCTAATGAAAATGAGGGCCTCCTCTGTGATCTGCAGGCACAATCAAAGGTGCATTCACAAATTAGTGGAAGAGGCTTCCTATTAGGTTCAGCTATGTTTGGATTTATTTGATCATAACCATCAAGCTCATACAGTATATTTTTGTGGATAGTGTGTTTTTTTTCTGTTTGCAAGTTAATTGAGGGCTTTTAAACAAACTTTGGCACCCAGTAAAATACAAAACTCTTTTATGTCAGAGAAATCCTTATAACATTAATTTAAAATAATTATTACACATGCAGAAGTAGCTACTAGTCTATGTTTTCTCCTTTTTCTCAAAAGAGCAAAATAAATTAGAATATAGTCATCATTTCTTTTAGTAAAATAATGGACTTGTCTGTACTATACCTGAAGTAGCAGACACTTTCACGTTTCCAAAAATTCCTTTGCTTGTCTGTCCAGGCTTAATACTACACCCCTCACTATAATATCTCTTCATAGTCATTTCTATGAATAATCTTGGATCGAAAAGAAATAAAATATTTGTCAATATCTTACATATTTATTAGGAAAACCACAATCCTGATTGATTCATGGAATAAAAATTAGGATGACATTTTATACAGGAATTATACTACAGAGAGATCACTATATTATAGGTGCAGCTGATAGTCTACATACAGTAAAGATTGCCTGATACTTCCCATTGTAAGACGCTGTTTCAGTTCTTGTTATTCTTTGGAAAATTAACTCAGGGGCTGAAATTGTCCATTTTGTGTATCTTCCTCTCCTTGTAAGAAAAAATTATCCCAAGGCCTGCTTGTCCTGTATAGCAAAGGAATAATGAGGTTTACATACAACATCTATTCTTAGAGATTTAATCAATGGGTAACTAGATCTAATAACTCTTATCATTACACACAGCAATGACACATTGTGTTTGTTACGTGATCTTCTATTAGGATTTGTGCCTTGGGTGTCCCAGGGAGGAGGGAAAGGATGGGGAAAGAGGCAAATTACATCAAACTACAACACAAAAGGTAATTTATTCCACGGCTGCTGTTACAGCTGAAAGCCACCTGATGGCTTGAAACAGCAATGTAGTTTGTGAATGCTACTCTCCTCCTATGTGTGGATGGAATACCTCAAAACTGTTCAAGTACTTAACAATTCCTTTACTGGCTTAACTATTTAAACTGGGCAGAGGCCTGTGCTGTTTGGACCAGCATGTTATTCTGTTGTACACACTGGCATGCGTACGGGGTGTGCCGGGTGTGCCCAGGCACACCCTAATGTCTTAGGGTATGTCTAAACTACATGGCTCCGTTAACGGAGCCATGTAGATTAGTTTATGCAAAAAAGGGAAATGAAGCTGCGATTTAAATAATCGCCGCTTCATTTAAATCAAAATGGCCACCGCGCTGTGCCGATCAGCTGATTGTCGGCACAGCGCAGAAGTCTAGACGGGGATCTGCCGACCCCAGAACCCTTCGTCGGCAGATCCTGTAAGCCTCGTTTCATGAGGCATAAAGGATCTGCTGATGAAGGGTTCTCGGGTCGGCAGATCCCCGTCTAGACTGCCGTGCTGTGCTGACAATCAGCTGATTGGCACAGAGCGGTGGCCATTTTGATTTAAATGAAGCGGCGATTATTTAAATCGCCGCTTCATTTCCCTTTGCCGTCCTGCCTAATCTACATGGCTCCGTCGACGGAGCCATGTAGTCTAGACACACCCTTAGGGTTGCCAGGTGTCCGGTTTTCTACCGGACAGTCTGGTTTTTTTGCGCTCTGTGCAGTAAAAAAAATCTAGAAAATACCGGACATGAGCAATGTCCGGTATTTTCTGGTTTTCCGACTGGGCGCCCGGAAGCCTGGCTCCCTTCACCCTCTACCAGATCCCAATCTCCTTCCCCAGCCCTGAGGCCTCTCATAGAGCTGGCACCCCACAACCCTCCTGCACCTCAATCTCATTCCTGAGGCTCAGCTCAGAGGCCCTCCCACACTCTGAACTCCTTGGCCCCAGTCCAGAGCCCATCCCCCCCCTCTCACACCACAGCACCCTGTCAAGTGAAAGTGAATGAGGGTAAGGGAGAGTGAGCAAGAGAGAGAGGGAAATGGAGTGGGGGGGGGGGTTAGTGTGATTAGACAGTTGGCAACCCTACTGTAATAATAACTTAAATATGTAGCCATAGATGTTAGTACTAGAAAAGGCCTAATGGATCATCTAGTCAGGCTCCCCTAACAATGCAGGATTGTTCCCCTCAGGACAATTTCTAGACTTTTACCCACTCTAGTTTTAAGAGTTCCTAATAATAAAGTCAATGAGTTTCCAATATTCCCAATGGCAAATTATTCCACACCCTAATATAATGTTGTTGCAATATATTGAATCTATTTGTCTACACATTTGGATTATAAAAGGATTTAATATAACCAAGTAGGAACATATTTATTTACACGTCAGGACAGTAACATTGATGTGATCATTCAGGAGTTGCTACCAACCTCAGTGAGTCAGTTTTGATCCACTATTAGGTCTTTTCTGCACAGGAGAGTGTTAACAGTTATACTGGTATAGTTAAACTGATATAAATTCCTATCCATGTGGACACTTATTCCAATCAAAATGTCTGTTTGCAGTTTAGCTTGAAGCCCTCCCAAGAGAGAGAAACCAAACTAAAAAAGGCAGTGATTAGAATGACTGTCCACACATTGGGTTATATTGGTAATATAATTTTAAATTCATACCTGTAGCTTATATAATTTTCCTGTGAAGGCAACCCTTATTCTGCCAAAGCTTGAGAAAGTGAGGATCTTCAACAGCACATTTCTCCTGTGCTGGTGATTGCAAATCTAAAATAACTTACATTCCTTCAGCCATCACAGGCAGCAAGTAGGAACAGTTCTAGCTATGAGAGTTTTTATGCATCTTTCATCGAAATCAGTGATCAAAATGCTAAATCCAGGACTCAAGGGAATTCTGCAGTTTTGTAACACTCCCTAAAGAATGTTGAGTCCCATAAATAGATTGCATTTTATCCTCATCTGTGACACTGAAAAGTTAATCTTTTAATATTCAAGTACAGTATATCATTTATAGTTAATCCAAGGATGGAATTAATTCAAGTTACTCGTGCAGATTAAAAACATATTTTGTTCTCAACCATTTCAGAACATTATGCCTGGAAAAGAAAAAGGAAAGGAATCTACTTTATCCTAAAATGTTGCAACATCTATTAGTCAAGTTGGGCCACGTTAGGAAAGTATTGAGATGCCAAGATTAGAATGAGAGAACTGAGGGAGATTGTAGGTATAACTAGCCTCTTCAGGTATTTGAGACATCTGTCACTTTGGTTTCCAAGTGCAACTTCTCTGTAAATATATATGTGGACATATACAGGTTGAGCCTCTCTAGTCTGGCACCTTTGAGACCTGACCAGTGCCAGAGAATTTGCCAGACCACAGGAGGTCAATATCATCTATCAGCATTACCAACACTTCCCCGCTTACTGGACTCTTTGAAGACATTTAGGGGTAAATTAGAGTTAAATAACAGCACAGAAAACTGAGAGCCAGGATTGGTGTCTGTAAACAATCTTTATGGGCATCACGTTATTGGATTTTAATATGAGCAGGCAGGTCACTGCTGCACCTACTGTGGTATGTTTGCCCCAAATTCTGTGTAAGGTAGGCCATGAAAGCTTATGTTATGCTGATTCTGTGTATGCTACTCATCTACTTGCATGATTTTTGTAGGTAAAGTTATGACTATGGGCTCTGTTCTTGTATTTAAATGTTCTTTGTTTGGGAGGGAGCAATGGGCCTCGACCATCTATTGTGAGGAATGGTTACCCAATGAATGGCTGTGCTAATTAGCGATGCTGCATAGACAAAGACTCTCAAGGTTGCCAATAAACACCTGAGGAAAACATCTGGGAACCTGCAGACCAGCAAGTACATCATAATTACTTGCATGAAAGACAGAGACAGGTCACGTGATCATGTGATCAGCACCAGCTTGGGAGGTACCAGAAATATAAAAGTACCATGAAGGTGTCTCCATCTTGTCTTACCTCTTGCCCTCTGCTCCAGAAGCACATCTGGTAAGGACAGAGGGCCCAGAAGGATTTGTGGACCCATCCTAACATAGGATGTACTCCAGAGACTTTTAAGTTGGCAGTTTGTTACATCTCTGCTAAGAGCCTGCATCAAGAACTTGGTGATTGATATATGTAATGTATTCCCTTTAACAATCTTACTCTCAAGCTTTTCTTTATTTTATTAATAAATCTTTAGATTTTAGATTCTAAAGGACTGGCACAGCATGCTCTTTTGGGTAAGGTCCAAGGTATAAATTGACCTGGGACTGTCCTTTGGGACTGGGAGAACCTGTTTGGAGTTGGTGAGATTGGTTTTATAACCTCTCACCTGTGTAAGGTGTGGGTCTAGTTGTGGCACAAGAAATGTTGGGGTGCCTAAGGGGTTTTCCTTGTAAGGCTTCTTGCTGTCCAGAATGGCAGCTGAAGTACTCTGTGTGACTGGTTTGGTGCCTTATAGGGAAGGACTCCAGTCTTAGGGTATGTCTACACTTGCTCCCTAGTTTGAGCTAGGGATGCAAATGTAGCGGACCGAAATTGCTAATGAAGCGGGGATTTAAATATCCCGCACTTCATTAGCATAATCAAAAATGAGGAGTAACGTTAGTTTGAACCAAGGGGTTTGATTTGAACTAACGCGTCCCGGAGCGCACTTCCTGGTTCGAATCAGCTAGCGAGCAGAATAACGCGCGGGCGAGATTATGCTAATGAAGCGCGGGATATTTAAATCCCCGCTTCATTAGCAATTTGGTCGGCTACATTTGCATCCCTAGCTTGAACTAGGGAGCAAGTGTAGACGTACCCTTAGGCTGTAAGTAGCCCTGGTTTTAAGCAATTTGCCCTGATTTGACCCTCTCAGTGGTGCCCAGACCGGCCTGTTATATTACAATGGGACCGCGGGGAACTTGGCCACATCCATGATAAATGGATATCCAGCTAACTAAAATCATGCCAGGCCACGGATGTTGCCAGACCAGAAAGTGCTGGATTAGAGAGGTTCAACCTATATTACATACTATAGTGCTAGGGGAATTCTGCAATTATTGCATTTGGAGCCATAGTAAAATTGCAGAATTCCCCTGGGACTAATATAAAAAACAATGTTGAAAGAATGTTAAGATTCCAAAGTAAAGGACTCAAAAATTAGGAAATGTCAGAATTAAACATTGTCCATGCAACCTTTGCAAAAGAGGGAAAATTCACACACAAAGGTAGGGGTGGGACTGCACAGAGAGTAAAATGTGTTTACTTCACAAAACTGTCCTTTTAATTCCATAAATCCTGTTGCAAAACAAAGGGGACACATTCTGTCAGAGAAGACTCCAAAATTATTCTATTGCCAGTGAATGTTTTATTTCTAGCCCACAGACTCTGAGTGAAAGAGTAGTTACCACACTATGAATTTGATATCCCTGTCCTAACTCTGACCTTAGAGTTAATCCATGGTTGGCCAAAATGTTGCCTATGAGCCACGTGCAGGCCTGAAGACAAGGGGAGGGAATAAAGGAGGCAGTTGCTATGGGCCTCTTTGATTTGCTGCCATGCTGTTCTGAGGACTGGGGATGGGAGCACACTGCAGTCTGGGTGGCTCTGAGGACTGGCTGCCCGGGTCCTGCCCCTTCCAGGAGTGGGAGCCAGTGACCCCCCATCTTGCCCCAGAGCCCACGGTACCTGTCAGCCCCACTGGCTATGTGTAGTTTTTTACAGTTACAATGTGGATTGCAGAGCCCCCTACACCCCCTCCCCCCATTCTCCACCTGCCAGATTGAGGGAGAAGCTCAGGATGTCAGCGTTGCAGTGGGGTGGCAGAGATGGGGCTTCTACCCAGCAGAAAGGGGGTCTTGAGGCTTCAGTATCAACCATCTCTCCAATAAAGATGCCCAGATATACTTTCCTGGATGAAGGCCAGTACCAGGTACTTACATTTAAATAAGATATAAGCGGAAGGGCCATGGTAGGAAGCTGGCAACACTGGCTCAGCTAGCAACCAGTTCTGAGGGAGTCTGATGTTTTACCAGTGCTCCCCCAGTGTCAAAGCTAGGCCACTTAACAAGACCAAAGGGTGGTGATGAGAGGAGATATTCAATTTAAACTGAATCTTAAATCCCTCTGAGAGCTTGCTCCAAGGAGCACTCATTCCAATAAATCACCCTCAACCTAATATGTTCAGTTGTTGAAACTGACAGAAAAAAAATCAGTAGTACATTTTCTGCCTGAATAAATATGCAGAATGATAAATATAGGCAGGGAATATCTTGAGTTCAGCCAGCTCTGTCAGTTAAACTTCAAGTTTTGTATTTTGGCAAGTATGTGTCATGAAAATATTTCCACAGTGTCATTTACAAGATTGGCTTGAAAGAACAATAACCATCCTTTGCTGGCATTTCAAAGGAGCATGGCTAAAAATAAGAATACTAGTTAGACTTTTTTCAAGTCATTACTGAAAAAAAGTATTACAAGATTCCTGAGGCTATAAATATGTCATTGTATAAGCACACCAATACATTCAGTTACCACATTTTGCTATTCCCAAAAGGCAAAATTACATGAAAACTATCAGCTTTTTAAAGCTTTAGTAGCAGCAGTATGTGAAGATGGGAACTGCAGACATCAAAACTGACATAAAATCAACCCCATAGCAGGCTAGATTTTTAGGATTCTTCTACTATAATTATACTAAGCTGCACTGGTGGAAATCCAGAATACTGTAAATCATTGGTCACCAACCAGTAGATCAGGATCTACTGGTAGATCTTAGAGCCTCTGACAGGTGATCCTGACTGGTTTGGCCAAGAGGCTATCAAGTGCCAGCACTTCAGCTGCCCCTTCCCCCACTGCTGTGTCTCTCCTGCCCTTTGCCTTGGAGCTCCCCTCCCATCAGCTTCCTGCTTGCTGTGCAGAGCAGAGAAGGGAGAGGAAGGGGGCACTGATATCATGGGGCCCCTTCCACCCTGTATTCTATTCCCACAGAATGGATGGGGGGTACATGGCTTGGGAGGGAGTTTGCTGGATGCTTTTGAGAGTGGTGCAGGACCAGGGCAGGGGTGAGTCTGCCTTAGCCCCACTGTACCACCACCCAGGAGCCACCTGAGGTAAGCAGTGTCCAGCTGGATCCAGAATACCAAACTCCTTCCCCAGTCATGAACCCTCTCTTACATCCCAAGATCCTGTCCTAGCCCTGAGCCCCTTGGACCCAAACTCCCTTACAGAGCCTGTATCCTGAATCCATTCATGCACCCCAACTCCCTGCCCCAGGCTCAGCTCAGAGCCCCTCTCACACTCCAAATCCCTTAGCCCAAGACCAGAGCCTGTGTCCCAACACACTGACCCTGCTTGGTGAAAAGGAGGGAGGATGGGGAAGGGAGGGAGGATGGAGTGAGTAGGAGTAGGGCCTCAGAGAAGGGGCACAAAGGAGGCGGGGCAAGGGTATTTGGGTCTGAGGTAGATCCTGGATTGCACTCAGGGCTGGCCTTACCATAGGTGAACTGAGGTGGCCGCCTCAGGTGCCAGACTGTGGGGGGGGCACCACTAGGACCCAGAATGTAGAATATTGTGTCTGCTGCTGGTGCATATGTGCATATGGGGGCATCATTTGAGCTCCCCACCTCAGGTACCAAAATGTTGTGGGCTGGCCCTGATTGCACTTAAATTCACAAAGTGATATTGTGCTTAAAAAGGTTGGAGATCACAGCTGTAAATCCTCTGGATTCAATGGGTTGCTCCAGATTTACTCAGGTTATGCTTGTCAACATAACTGAGAACAGAATTTGGCCTTAAAATATTGGCACTCATAAGAGAAAAGAATAAATGTGTGCTATAAGCAGTCCATTCCTGTTATCTGGTAAAAATGAAACATGGCTAATATTTGTTCAGGCCTGGTATGCTGCTCCAAGAAGAAATTACACACTTTCTGAAGTCTGATTCATAGTTTTATAAGGGGATGGGGATTTTTTTTTACATTCTTTCGGGAAATATGTGAAAAGTAGAGCAGTTCCTTGGCTCTAGAGGAATAATATCTTTAGGCAGGAAAGAAATGTGACTTTATTAAAAATCTCATAAAAGAACTGAATGATAAGCTTGCATCTTGTAGAAAAAAAAATGTGAGGATCAAAATACAATATCTAGAAGAGCACTATGAGGCTGTAAAAAACGAGTTTTACCTCCAAAATCATTACAGGTTCAGTACAAAGTCAAATACTTCTAAACTTCTTTCAGGGGCATGAATAGGCTTTGTATAAAGTTAAGTTTCATAATGTTTGCTTTTCAAAGAGCTGTATTTAAAATAGATATAACATTGCACATTTTACTGGATTTACCTGTAATACACTAAAACATAAACAGTAACACTGATTTTCTAAAGACAGAGAATATCTGAATCGGATGGCTCCAAAGGGATTTGAAGAGAGATACAATGCTTTCAACCCTAGGTTACCAGGGAGTCCAATCCCAGAGCAAACCAGCCCAGGTTAATAAAGAATAAAAATAATGACCAGATACTTCAGTGTCTACATTCCTGTGTTTCTGGAGCAAATTTCTCACTTTCATCTGTCATCTGAAGAAGTGGGTTGTGCCCACAAAAGCTCATGATACTATCTATATTTTTTGTTAGTTACTAAGGTGCTACAGGATCATCTGTTGTTTTTGAAGTTTTTTTGTATAGGCTAGTAAAACTGGAACTGTCTCAAGCTGCGGTTCTGCTGTGAGGGTCAGGAGATGCTCTCCTGCTCTCTACTTAAGGGGTGGGGAACCTGGCCCCCGGCTTGCCTGAATCAAGCCCCCAAGGCTCAGCGCTCTCCTTCCTAGCACTGGAGAGACCATGCTGGTGCTCCAGCCCCACCCTGCGGGCCTGGAGCCACAGTGCAGGTTTCCTGTTGCAGGAGGGCAGAGGCCTGAGCCTTGCAAGCTGGAGTCAGGCAGGGGAAGGAAACTGCTCAGGGCGCTGCCACACTCCTTCCCCCTGGCTGCCACAGCAAGGAGCAGCCTGGAGGCTTTCCCCCTGCTGCTCTGATTGGCCATAATTATGGCCAATAGAAGAAGCAGAGATGGTGCTTGGGAGCAGCCCTTGACATGTGTCTCTGGGGTACTGTGCCAAGTAAGTGCCTCCCATCGCAGAAACCTCTTCCAGACTACTCCTGCACCCTCTCCCACCCAGACCTCCCACCCTCAATCTGCTCCTGCATCCTCCCTCATGTCTAGAACCCACACCCCAAGCCTAATTTCCAGCAACCCCCTCCTACACACCAAACCTCTCATTTTTGGTCCCACCCCAGAGCCTATTCTTTCTCCTTTGGAGGCCACTTTAGTGAAGTTTTTTGTTTGTTTGTTTCGTTTCTCACTCCCCTCTCCCCACAACTGATTTTTCTCTGGGTCAGCAGTCCCTGGCTCAAAAAAGGTTCCTCACAGCTGAATTCACATGGGGAAACTGACCTGGGCATACAAAGTGCTTGGAATCACTGCTCACCCTCCCTCCGAACATTCCTATGATTCCCCAACATGGCTGGAAGTAAGCAGCAATGTCAGGTGCTCTGTGTAGGCAGGTCAGTTTTCCTGTATGGGCTATATAGGTCAAGAGATACTTGCCTGACAATGTGGGGAAACTGAGCTGGATGCACAGAGTGCCTGACATCACTGCTCTCTCCCCCAAAGTTCCTCTGTGAGGAGGAAGCAGGGCCAGGAAGGGAGAAATCTAGGCACCCTCCTCCCATGCATGGTCTCTTCAATGTATTCAGTGTGGAGGAAACACCCCTTCCCATCATCCAACTCCAGCTTGATTAGTTTTACTGGTATTAGGAAGGGAATACTCTTTGTGGATGCATGACCTGCTAGGACTCCCAACAGGCATAGGGGCTGGTACTATCTGCTGTATCATCTCCTTTTGAAACTCCTATTGCTGGGCCATCAGTTTCTTCAACAGCAGTTGTTGCTGTGTGGCTTGAATTTGTTGCTGGGTGGTCCATTGAATTGCTGTTAGAACTGCTCATGTCTGCTAGCCCCTCATACCAGTGTTCCAGTTCCATCTTGCATGGAGCAGCCAAGCTCTAGTCCCTCATTGGATTTTTTTAACCCCTTGTGTCACATGTGGTTATGCCTGCATTCACCACCATTTGTAGGGAGCAGGAAGTCCCCTCCAAAGTTCCAAATAAAGTCCTTCTCTACTCTCCCCACCACTGACACCCCAGGGTGTTCTTAGAGCAAACAATGAAAAGCATTCATTACAGCTCTTCCCTCCCTTCTGAAAGAGGGGAGTACATAAGAAATGAAAAATAAGTAAGATTGACTTGGAACTCAGGCAGTTTTCCTGGGTAAATCCTTTAGGCTTAATCTACAATAACCCCTCCTCTCCTTGGGTGCACTGCTCTGAGGCTGGATTTCACAGTGAGGCTTGTTGATGTCTCCCTCTCAGCCAGCCTAACTCAGCTATGTGAGGCAAGACAAGGCACTCTTCTTCCTGTTCACTACTTCCTGTAGTGGATTTTCTATTTTTAAACACAACCACACCCCTCCCCAGACAAAACATGCCCTGCAGGTGCAACTTGTTGCTGTTAAACAGACCCAGAGGAGCTTGTTAGTCTCCTTTCAGTGTAAGAGAATGCTCCTTCGTGTCCTCACCTTTAAAAATTTACCCCTTATTTCCATTCTAAATTTGTCTAGCTTCAATGTCCAGTTCATGGTGCGTGTTATACCTTTCTCTGCATTATTAGGAGTTGCAAGCACTTGGCCAGTCTCAGGAGGTGCTCAGCAATCTTCAAGATGAGAAATCCTGTAGTATTGTTCCCTTAAAGAACAATTGGCTAAAATATCATAGCTAAATATCATATCAGTGAAATAATATAGAAAGGAGGATGGAAGGGAAAGATACTAATTAACCTTTATAGGACTACACAAAACAGCTAGTTGGTCACCCACCCTGAAAGTCATTACAATGAGTATGCAACAAAAGTGTAAAAGAAATATACCATAAACTACTGGAAATGTTAATTAACAGCAAATTATTAACTATTGATTAATGCCATCCATCCATCCCTCTCTCTCTCTCTCGCTCTCTCACACACACACACACACAATCATGCTTATATCACCAGAGCTGAATTAATGCCTCTCATTGGCTCTAACAATTTATTTCATCCTTATCTCTGGATATTGTGTTACTAATTATCTTCATCTTACTTCATTTTCAGTGCCCTATTCTGAATCCCTAGATTTTTCAGTGACACAATACCGCTTCAAAGCAGAAACTGCTGCATCTGTACCAGCACAATAAAAAACCAAGCTGTCACTAACACCACTTTACTTACTTCTAGCAAGAGGCTGAGAGTAATATTCATTTCAAAAGTACTAGACAGCATTTCTCACTAACTGATTAAATAGCAAGAAGTCATTTTAGTTTTTCCAGATAAACAGAATTTTCATATCAGCCTGACTGGCAACAGACACAATATTTTTGTATTAACTCTTTGTAGACAGAGTTTATGCAACATCTTTCTAAGCAGGGCTCCACTATTATGTTGTAAACAAACAGTTCCTCTTGGTCTGGGCTTTTCTGTTGTTCTTAACTGTCTGTGCAATTAAGAGTATATTTCTTAATGTTTACAAGAGATTTAATAATAAATACGATACTCAAAATCATAAATTCAGACAAATCTACTTGTGCCCCTGTTGTTAGTGTTCATGACACTTTCATTTATCCAATGTCAATAGTCCCTTTGAATAGCTGTAGAAGTATAAGCTTCTCTCCAGCAAAGCCCTAACCTGCCCAGCACGCTGTTGATCTAGTGGAATGTACTAGCTCAGCAGGGCAAATCTGATCTGCTTTAATTTCTATTCTGTGGATTTTTTTTTCTTTTCCACCAGAGGACACATAATGTGAGCAGACAACTATCCTCCAGCAGCTGTTGTGGGTGTGAAGGGTTGTTTTTGTGTGTTTGTTTTTTGCATAAGGAAATTGAATTAATAGGAGTTCTAGGTTTTTAATACTGAAATCTGGTGAAAAGGGCTGTAAGCTGATCCTACAACTCTGTTGGTAAATTATTTCTCTTATCACAAAAGCAATATGCTTTGTTCTGGTATATTTTGGCTTGATTTACTGAAGTGCTAGATGCTCAGCACTTTGGTAATTTAGTTATGTATATAACCTGTAAATTGTAGTCTACTAGTATCTTGTTTGGTTTACTTATCTAAATATGAATTTGGAAGTCTTAACTTTAGGCTCCTGATTCTGAAAATGGATCCCTTTGATACTTCTAAAGCAGGGGTGGGGAACCTAAGGATCTTGGGTCGGATGCAGCTCCCTGCTTGCCTGGGTCTGACCCTTGAGGCTCAGGGCTCCCTCCCCAGCATTGAGGAGCCCATGTTGGCACTCCAGCCCCCCTTACAACCCTCCCCTCCCTGCACAGCTGTAGCATATAAAATCTACTAGCCTGGGCCCTCATAGCATAGACTCTGGTGTGGGAGGGAAATATGGAGAGTGTTTTTCTTCTTCCTCTTTCTTAATTGGGAGCCACCTCAGTGCGGGGTGTTTGGTTTGTTTGTTTGGGTTTTTTTTTTTGTTTTTTTGGTTTTCACCTGTGTGCTGCCCCAACTGATTTTTCTGAGAGTCAGCCACTTCAGACCCAAAAAAGTTCCCTTCCCCTGTTCTAAAGCCATGTGTGTATGTATACTGGCAGTTTGGGATGAATAAATGTGTGTAAAGTTAATCAAAGAATGTGTGTGTAGAAATGATACTGTATTTGAGGGAATGAGTGTGTGAAGGAAAGCAGTTAAACAGGCTGAGTGCATCTGGGGATCTATTTAAGAGAGTGGTGCGCAACCCGTGGGTCCCATTTTCTTTTCCTGTCGGCTTACATGCAGGAGGGGTGGTGGGAGTGGCAGGGGAGCAGACCAGCACTTTAAATTAAAGGGGCCGCAACAAAATGTTCCTGAAACTTTTTTTTTTTTTGCTCAACAAAAATTTTCCCGGCTCTGGGGGTCACAAATGAAAAAAGGTTGAGCACCACTGATTTAAGACAATAAAGGAAATATATACACATACACACCAGACCTAAAGAAAGAGAGAGGGAAAGCAAAGGAGAATGCTAGGGAAGATAAAAGTGATGGGAAAAAGGAGAAAATTGTTTCCTCAGCCCATGTAATCTTATTGCTTGTTACGTTCAACATGATCAACACTATTTCAGATGCTCCATGTTGGATCTAGGACTTAAATCATCACTGTTCAGAATAGGTTTGGAAAAATATTACCAATCCAGAGATAAAATAATATAGTAAATACATCTAATACTTGTTCTAAACTCAGATGTGTGCATGCAGCCGCACACCCTTTAAGCATGCACTCATTGTACAGGCACTGAAGCGAGCCCTGTGTGTAGCTACATAGTTGTTTTAGAAGGGTTTTGTGATTCTTTGGAACCCAAAGCCAAAGTTGCTCTCCTGTATTAGCTTTATTCGTCTCGCGCAGAGGCTGGAAGGTACCATCGGTTCAGTCGCTGAATAGCAAGGAGCCTTTTGCGTGGGGACAGCGCGCCCCCCAGTTTGGTTGTTGTGACTGAACAGAAGACACGGGCTCGGCCTGCCCACAAGAAGGCCCCCGACCGGAAGTGGCGCGGCAGAGCGGACTACATGTCCCAGAATGCCCCGGGCAGGGGCAAGCTGGTGGGAGACATCACAGCAGGGCCTGATCCCTAGGCAAAAGTAAGTGTCGCTTCTCAGTCAGAGGGGGGGCCGGAGCAGCCGTTAGTGCCGTGGCTTCCGTGTTCACTCTTATCTGGTGGGGCAGGGGGCGGCCATTTACTGTTGGTCTTTGCAACTGCCGGTTGTCCGGGGGAGGGACGAGCCCCGGGAGAGGCTTAGAAGGGTGTAATGCGGTGGGGGGGACATGACCTGAGGGGTGGAAGCGGACAGTCGTGGAGGTGTTAGGGGAGGAGATACGGGGCAGTGCGGGGGCAGCTGGGAGGGGTGTAGAGGGGCGGGGGCGATGTGTGGGAACGATTCTGAGGCCAGGTGAGGCCGGTGGGGAAGGGGAGACGAGCTGTGTGGGGTCTGCAAGGGGTCGGGCGGAGGGGGTAGGGGAATGGGGGTGTTGGGTCCTCCTGCCCTTTGCCACCGTCTGTCCCGAGCGGGGCCGCTCCTGCCGGGGGTGGCGGCGGCACTGGCTGGGGGGCGGGATGCAGGCGGAGCAGCCGCTCATTCCTCTCCCCCTGTCTCGGGTCAGTTGGATGCAGGCGCCGCGGGGCGGGGAAGCTGCTGCTGCGCGGTTCGAGCGGACACGCCTCGGGCCCGGCTGTGGCTGAGGCGGCGGCGGGGGGCATGGCGGAGACCGGCTCGGTGCATGAGACCAGGTTTGAGGCGGCCGTGAAGGTGATTCAGAGCTTGCCCAAAAATGGTAAGTGAGGGGGGAGGGTGTAAAAGGCCTGTGTCCGTGCGGGGCTGACTGTATCCGGCCGCGGAGGGGAACCCTGCGGGCCCGGGGGCGTCTGCTCTTCTGCCATCTGGAGCACAGGCAGATACAGCCTTGGCACGTACCCTAGGAGAGAGATCACCGGCTATTCCCTCTCTCCGCCCCCCTCCAGGACAAGAGAAACTTGATCCCCCTCATTTCAGCCCCCTCGAGAGCTCGTCGAGAGGGTCCCTGGCAGGCAGCTGGCATGTGAGGAGACCCCAGAAGGGCTAGGCCATTACTGTTGGATGAGGAGGGGACTGTCCGAATGACACTTGCAATTAAATATGGTGACAGTTTTCTCTTACAAAAGCCTTCTGGGCCCAAAAGCTTATTCATAACTTAGTTGTTCAGTCACTTTAAAATATGGCATCGTTTACAGTTGTCTCATTAGCAATCAGTGGTTCAGTAAAGACTGCACTGTGAGGGTTTGCAGGTGCTCAGTGGATCAAGTTTTCAAATTTCCTTTTAGTATTTTTTCCCAGTCAAAATTTGTTTAATCGTTCCCGTTGCCACAGAGCGCATTTATTTGTGTAGAGCATGTTAAACAAGCAGTTTGTTCATGTAGGAGGGGGTTTGTTGATGTAAACAATTAGTTCAATTTCCTACTTGTTTCCATTCCATCTTCATTGCAAAAGCAGGAGAAAGTACTTTTGCCTCCTTGAAATCCCTAGTATGATTTTGTATGACTTCAAAATTATCATTGTAAATATGGTAATTGGAAGAGTTAACAAGATGATTAATGATTGAATGTGGAGATTGAAGTCCAGAGCCCTCAATCATACAGACCCTTAAACTAGATCTGAATTTTTCCCTCAATCAGTAAATATTCATTCTGGGCCTAATCCAAAAATGTATTAACCCCTGCAATCTCCATTGACTCTAGGGCGGCTTGTATCTTTATCATGCTATGAGTTATAAGATGTGGAGGTTAATTTCCAACAGGAATATTAACAATATATTAAATAGACTAAATGTCTTTAATGTCAATTTCCACTAATTTTAAAATTCTATTTTCCCCTAGGTTCATTCCAGCCAACAAATGAAATGATGCTCAAGTTTTATAGCTTTTATAAGCAAGCAACCCAAGGACCCTGTAACAGTCCAAGACCTGGATTCTGGGATCCTATTGGTAGATATAAATGGTAATTGCGTGTCAGAGATTGTTTGGTTATTTGTACTGAAACTTTGCCTAAGAGCATCTTCTCAGGTTAACAAAACTGGTGTGTGTGTGTTTTCAAGAGGTCCCTTCCCTTCACAATGAAGTTGGTATATACAGGTTGGACCTCCCTTGTCTGGCATCCTCAGGACTTGATCCTTCCCCGATGAGCGAATTTGCTGGCTATAGGGAGGTCCCCTGCCACTGGCTTCCCAGGATGCTCCCCCTTCCAACAGTTGGCTCTGCTCAGGCCCCACTGCTCCTGGGCTCCAGCCTGCACGGCTTGGGCTTGGACTTCGGCCTGCTGCACCTCCCCAGCCTCTGTGGCCCCGCTTCTTCCCCGCCTGACCGGGGATCCCCACCGGGGATTGGGCTTGCCGGTCTTGCTGCAGCCCCGCCCAGCCTAGGCTCCCCGGGGACAGAGCTCCTCAGCTTCTGCAGCCCTGCTTCTCCCTTGCCTGGCTAGGGCTCCTTGGGGATGGAGTTCGCACTCCTGGGTGCGATCCAGCAACATCTGTGGTCTGGAGAATCCTGGATTTCAGAGGTTCAACCTTTATATTGTTCATTATTCCCCTGTGTTCTAGCCTTTAAGTTTAAATGATGTGTGATTTCTCAAAGTTAGGAGAGAGAATATTCCCTCTGCTTCTACGCTACTTGGGCAGATCTCTCTGTGGTAACACTGCAGTATTTTTCTCCTCTCTTCAGAATTGAGGGGAGCCCAAATTAGTTTTTAGCTATGATCTTAGGCTGCGGAATCAAGTTCCTTCTGACCTGACTGCCTATGTCTAAGGCCATGTCTACACTACGAGATAAGGTTGAATTTATTAAAGTCAGGGTTGTTTTTTTTTAGACATAATTTTGTCAAAGTTGAAGGTGCATGTCCCCAATTGTGTGCAAGTATTTGACTATAGTTCAAAATAGCTAACATCCCTACTGGGGATGTGCTATCAGGTAATTGAATAGTTGAGTAACTGCATGAATTCTTATCAGTTACTCAGCTATTCTATATTTCTTCAGGGTGGGGCTGGCAGCCAGTGCAATCCAGCCTCACTTGCAAAGAGCCCTCTGCCACCCCATGCTGCTGCTTCTGATACAGAGGCAGTAGAGTGGAGTGGCAGCAGCCCCCCTGCCCGTGGGGGGGGTCCAAGTTCCCCTTGGACAGAAGCTGCTGCGGCAGGGCAGGGCGGGGAGGCTGCCATGAAGCAGCCTCTGTCAACAGCGGCCCGCACTGGCTGCGAACAGAGGCGGGTCCAGCAACAGCCCCTGTCCGTGGGAGGTCCTAACCCCTAATCCCATAGAACAGCCTCTGTCTGAAGTAAACTTAAGTCAGCCACAGACAGAGGCTGGTCCGGCAGAAGCCCCTGTCTGTGGGAGGGCCAAGCTCTCTGTGGACAGATGTGGCTCCTCATCCTGTGGAGCAGCCCCTGTCTGTAGCAAACCTGGGCCCACTGTGGGCAAAGGCTGCTTTACGACAGTATCCCCTTCCTCCCTTGCTGCTGCCTTTTGACAGAGGCAGCAGTGCAAGGTGGGGCAGGTGGCACCATGGAGCTGGTGCTGGGGGGAACCAGCTTTTAAGCTGTCTCCCCACCCCAACACCGGCTCCTGGTCCCCACCACTTGCTGCCTATGATAGAGGCTAGGCTTATCGGTTAATCATATACTTAACTACTCGTTTACATCCCTAATCCCCAATATGGTGGCTGCAGTCGACTTTGAGAGCAATGTGCTGTGGGTAGCTATCCCACGGTGCCTGTGCCCTTTACATTCTGGGTTATCCTTCCAGGGTACACTGGGACCAAAACTGTTCAGCGGGTGGTTCTGGGTACATGTAGTCAGCAGCCCATAATGCACTTGTTTCCTCCCTCCCCTCCTGCAAGAGCAAATGGTCCATTTGCCCCCTTTTTTCTCTTGCTGGTTATCCAGGCAGATGCTATAGCAGTATGAGCATGGACCCCCATTGTGGATCTTGTTCATCATCAAAGCTTTATGATGCTGACATTAGGCTTGGTACACCTAATTCTGGAGTATGTCCAGAGTGTATGCAGAGTCTGCCAGAATGAGGAAGAATCTCAGGAGGCCATGAACATACTTTTCTGCGAAGTACTTGAGCTGAGTGATTTGGAAATACCGCCAGCATTCAATCCTCTGGACACAGTGGAATGCCGACTGTGGTGCGTGAGACAAGCACAGACTGATGGGACTGCATTGTGATGCAGGTATTGGATGATCAGCAGTGGCTGCAAAACTTTTGCTTGTGTAAGGCCACTTTGATGGAACTTTGCATGAATTGCTTTCCCCAGCCCTGACTCACAAGAATATCAGAATGAGACCTGCTCTGACAGTGGAGAAGTGAGTGGCAATACCCAGGTGGAAGCTTGCAATGCCAGAGAGCTACAATTCAGTTGAGAATTAATGTGGAGCATGAAAATCTACATTGGGCACTGTTGTGATCCAAGTAGCCAAAGCAATCAATCCCCTTCTGGTATGGAGGGTTGTGACTCTGGGAAATATGGAGGACATAGTGGAAGGCTTTGCTGAGCTGAGGTTCCCTAACTGTGGTGGGGTGATAGATGAAATGCACATCTCCACCTTGGTGCTTGACTACCTTGCAAAGGAATACATGAACTGCAAGGGATACTTCTCAGTGGTGCTGCAGGCTGGTGGAACACGAGGACCATTTCACAGACATTAACATGGGATGGTTGGGAAAGGTGCATGAAGGCACTTATCTTTAGGAGCTCCTGCCTATTTGGCAAGCTACAATCAGGAACTTTTTTCCCTGACCAGAAAATTACAATCTGTTGAAATGCCAGGCAGCCTGGACCGCAGCAAGGAGCAGTTGAACTATAGGCTGAACACGTGCAGAATGGTGGCAGAATGTACATCTTGGTGTTTAAAGGGAAGGTTCTGCAGTCTACTAACTAGGTTAGACCTCAGCGAAAGCAACATTCCCATTGTGGTGGCAGCCTGCTCTATGTGCCATAATTTTTGTGAGAGTAAGGGGGAAATGTATCTGTCTGGGTGGAATGCCAAGGCACATCACCTAGTCGGATTTTGAGCAGCAGGCACCAGAGCAATAAGGAGAGCACTAGAATGGCAGTGCAAATCAGAGACATTTTGAAAGATAGTTTTAGGAATGGCCAGTTTCGAGAGTCATGCATATTGCTCTCAACAAAGTGCCTCTACAGGCAAGCACACTGAATGTAACCTCCCATCTCTTCAATACAAGCAATAAAGAGACTTGTTCACAAATCATGCATTTTTATTAAGGCAACACAGCAGTGACAACGGGACTCCAGGGTGAGAGCTTTGGAGGAGAGGGTACTCGCAGTTGTGAGGAGGACAGCCTTTTAGTTTGCGATGCATCCCTGAGGGTTGGGTGTGGGCTCCACTTGCTTACATGCTCCTTGTCCATGTTGGCAGATAGCATTTGCTCCTTAAACATCTCTTCCCTAGTTCATTTTCACCTGCAGATCTGTGCCAGGTTGACAGCAGTGGGGGCTGGGGAGTGTGCAGCAGGCTGACTGCTGTTCCCACTGTTACAAAAAATGAAGGACAGACTTTACAGGCAATGCATTGCAGAGTGTAAA
Source organism: Rafetus swinhoei (assembly GCA_019425775.1). Classification (NCBI taxonomy): domain Eukaryota; kingdom Metazoa; phylum Chordata; order Testudines; family Trionychidae; genus Rafetus; species Rafetus swinhoei. Next base: position 227,333,010 of record CM033424.1, read on the forward strand.
GCTTAATCTGTTAGAACAAAATGAAGGTCTATCTGAAGACAATAGGGATGTTTTATGCACCAGGCTACAGTTATACTTTTAGGCGGTCACTTTGCAGCAGGACACCTCAGTTTTTGGGGGAAATAGCTGGATTTGGTTTGGTGGCAAGCATGGTAAGGGACAAACTGGAGCACGAGCCTGCAGGTGGGAGGAGGGGAGAGGGTCTGGATGTGGCAGCAGGGTAGGGGCTCACACGATGGCCCCCCCATTTGCTAAACCCTGTAAGTGTGAGTGACAGTCAAGATGGGGAGACAGTCTGGTTGTGGTGGCAGTGCAGGGGCTTGTGCACCACCCGTGTGTTCGACACCCCCCGCCCCTTCCTGTTTGCTGGAAGAGGGGAGGTCTGCAGGAGGATGGAGGGGGTCTGGGTGTGACGGCAGACCAGGCTAAGGGCTCACTGGGGATGAGCAATTGGAAGCTGACTGCAGAAGCATCAGCTAATAGCTTCCCCCTGTTTCATCCAGGTTGCCATGCGAGATATATGTCCTCTCAGAATCACACAGAGTGATAGGGAGCAGGTGCTGACTGAATGTGGTCAGAAACCTGGATCTTATGCTGCAATGCTTTGTGCTGTAATGATGCCAGACAACTTATTGCTGGCTTGGTGTGGAAAGGTATCCTACTGTGGAGGATGGAATAAGGCAGCCTCCCCAGAAACCTTGTGAGAAGGATGAAAGAGTTCTTGTATGAGAGCTTTATGGAGATGTGCAGGGAGGATTCCTGCTCCGTCTCCAGACACATTAACAAAGTGTTCTGGGGACTGCACTGCTGTGTAGGCACAGTGGCCGCCACAGATTATACCCAAGTGCCTTAACCCACTTCTGGTGAGTTCACATTTTTATCTTGCTAGACGTGCCTTCTCTGGGATTAGTGTCCAACTGTGAGATGTCCTGGGAGGAAGGGATTTTCTCCAAAGTTTAAAAAAGTTCTTGGCTCTGCATAACCTTAGTTGCCCTGCTAGCCTATGGACCATTCTCCTGCTTCTCCTCCTCGTCCACCATGCTTTCCTCCATGCAGCAGCCCAAGGGTGCCTGAGGAGTATCTTGGGAGGAATCCATGGACTGGCTATGGAAGCTGGTCGGATCCTCCCCTCTCTTCACCAGGATCGAATGCAGCCACTTGTAAAAGTGGCATGTTTGTGGTGATGCTGCAGACCGTCCCTTTGCCTGCTTTGTCTTTTGATACGACTGCCTCAGCTCCTTTATTTTCATATGCCACGGATACATCTTTTCTCCTCCATGCCCCTTGCGATTGTGGCATTGATACCTGGTGCTCATCTGTGACTCTGGGAATTCATGCAACTTGAACTCATGGTCAAGTATGCTGCCTGCTCTGAGGTTTGCTCACTACACTGACAACACAGGAAACTAAATTCAAATTTTCCTGGAGCTTTTCTTGCTCACCTGGAGAGCTGTAGAGTTGAAAGTTGTGGTCAAACGAGTCATCGCAGGGCACTGTGGGACACCTCCCAGGGGCCAAAAACATCTACTTGTACAATGCTATGTCTGCACTACCGGAAAGTTGACTATGCAAGATTGAAGTTAGTGGTTACTCATTGTGAAAGCTGGAGTACAGAAATCTGCTTTAATGACCCTTTAGGTTGAGGGGACAGGCTTGGTTGTGTGCTCTCATGGTTTAGAAAATCAACCTAATGCAGCTAAGTTGGACCTAAACTCCCAGTGTAGATCAAGCCTGAGATGGCTCCATTACTGAACAGCCAATCTGGGTTCTTACTGCAAGTTGGATGGAGAATTTAATAGTAGGAAAAACTGGATAACATGAACTAAGAACAGGACTAAGAGTAAGTGAATCCTATGTTCTCATTCCAGTTTTCACACAGATTACCTTTATGGCTTTAGTCTTCAAATGAAAGATAATACTACTTACCTAGATCACAGATAATCATCATGATTAATATTAATAAAGCACTATACAGATCCAAAAGTTAATCAGTGTGTACACAAAACCTTCAGCGTTTGAGAAGAGAGACTATGATCTCTAGACCTATATTTATGCAATCATTGTTGGAAAAGTTTTTTTTTTTTTTTTTATAAAAATTGTCAACTACATATGGACTCCAGCTCAAGCATCTGAGCTCCATTCCTATAGCAAGAGAATCAACCATTCCCTGACTTGCTATTTAAAGTTAGTTAAAATCAAAATTCCTCTGAAGAATAAATTTGCTGAACCTCCCTTTATACAGTGGTGTGTATGCCTTCCCAAAAACGCATAGGATGTCATTTCTCTTCCTCATGCATCTCTGAGATATATGGAAGGAGAAGGCGCTTCCTTGTCCTCACCTGTAATAATTGGATCTACACATTTAATTTCATTATGAGTTTAAGTGCATGAAATGTCACTAACTTATAGTAACAAATGTTGACAGGGAAGTTACAAAAGGGAGGCAGCCAGCCAGACTGAATTAACATGAAGGCATAGTGATATAATTCAAGGACTGTGTTAAGATCATCCTGGATAAACAAGAAAAATATAGAACAAGAAATCAGGGAACCAAAATGGGTGAGTCAAAAAGCCATTTCTCCCCCCTCCCCCCCAAGTCTTTTCCTTTAGGTCAGGACCTAAAATAGAAGTGATGCGGGGGTGGAATTATTTTGTCCACCACCAGAGGACCTAGTTTTTGACACACCAGTTTTGGTTTACTGATTTCTTTTGTGGTAAAAATTCTCTTTAGGTAAAAGAAAACAAAACAATGGTTGTTAAAACAAAAGTCTTATTTGAAATGCAACATATTAAATATTTTTACTATTTACTTCCTCTTTAATACAAGTTTAAATAATTTTAATAATGTTTGCAATAGTACTAAGCAGACTAAAGTCTCTCTGTACCAAATCTTATTTAACATTAAACAATGTTGAACTATAACTTAATTAGGTTAGCCTGTCTTTTTCATCTAAATTAGTACAACACTCTGCAAACCTCTTCCTGTCACCCAGGGAAAACTTGCCAGGAGATCCGAAGTCAGTCTTTGTTTTTTCCTGGAACACCTGTGTGTGTTTTTTGAATAGATACAATTTGGCCCTAAATCTATAATGTATGTTTAGGCTTGAATTTTCCTGTTGGAGTCAGGCTTAATAGAAAAGATTAAGTGGACTGGTACATAATTCTGATTGTACTTATACCAGCAGCAATATGTATAAGACTGACATAAGAGTATCTTTTTGAAGGTTCTATCGCTTTCAAAACTGATCTTGTCCAATACCAAATCAGTGTTAAAATCTGGAATAGAACTTGTCTCTGTACTCAGTCCAGTTCCCTATCCAATGGATCATGATGCCTCTAGGTAGATTTCCAATTTCAGCTAGTTAGGTTTTTGTTGTTGTTTTGTTTTTGTTTTTACACACACAATTGCAGGCACATTAAGAAAGACTTTACTTAAGACTGAGCTGAAAAATACAGGCAGACCATGCGTATTCTGAAGATGTTAATGGTTTTCATTTCTAGGGATGCTTGGAGTGCATTGGGAGATATGCCCAAAGAAGAAGCCATGATCGCATATGTTGAAGAAATGAAAAAGGTAAGAGGCATTCAAGTTCATGTATCTTCTAAAGTAATCTTGTTTGTAGAACATTAGAAAAAGAAGGAAAATATTTTACTAGCTGCTAGGATTTCATTCCTGTTGTAAGCTTGCAGGAGGTTGTTATTTTAACTTAACCTCAAACTGCCTGTTGGTAATAGTTTTGAAGTTATGAACTTGAAGGAACCTACTGACATAATGTTTTAAATCACAGGCCTAAATACAATGCAGCTCTGGCAAGTGAGCTGTAGTGAAATACTGGAACTGAAACTGCAGCTGATTCAGAATAAACTAGGAAAGGGGAGAGAGAGATCCCAAAGGGAAAAAAAGCTCAATTGGATCTACAATTTTACTTTCAATTATGAAATTAAGTGCAGGAAATTTTTGCATCTGAATTCTAGCTTGAGCTGTGATAGGATCCTCACGTGGAATAGTCTTGAGAAGTAGTTTATAAACAAAATGGGCTGAACACAAAATTCTGGATCTGAATATCTTTGAATCTTGGAGGATATTGAGTTAGAACCTAGGTGTGATATAGGGATGTTGATGTCCGACTGCTTCTGAGCGGTTAATCGGTTAAACATTTTGTTTAACTGATTAAATGGGATTTTACATCCCCAATAGTATCCTTATATAATGTAATTTAGTTTATACATCCCTTAATAATGCCAGTTTTTAAAAAAGGAAAAAATTAGCTGTACACATAAATAGGTACTGTAAGGTAACTTTTAAAATTTGAACTAGAATCATAGAGCTAGAAGAGACCTCAGGAGGTCATCAAGTCCAGCCCCCTGCCCAAGGCAGGACCAATCCCAACTAAATCAACCCAGCTAGGGCTTTGTCAAGCCGAGACTTAAAAACCTCTAGGGATGGAGATTCCACCACCTCCCTAGGTAACCCATTCCAGTGCTTCACCACCCTCCTAGTGAAATAGTTTTTCCTAATATCCAACCTACACCTCCCCCACTGTAACTTGAGACCATTGCTCCTTGTTCTGCCATCTGTCACTACTGTGAACAGCCTTTCTCCATCCTCTTTGGAACCTCCCTTCAGGAAGTTGAAGACTGCTATTAAATCCTCCCTCACTCTTCGCTTCTGCAGACTAAATAAACCCAAATACCTCAGTCTCTCCTCATAGGTCATGCGCTCCAGCCCCCTAATCATTTTGGTCGCCCTCCGCTGGACCCTTGTCAATGTGTCCACATCCTTTCTATAGTCGGGGGCCCAGAACTGGACACAATATTCCAGATGTGGCCTCACCAGAGCCGAATAAAGGGGAATAATCACTTCTCTGGATCTGCTGGCAGTGCTCCTCCTAATGCACCCTAGTATGCCATTAGCCTTCTTGGCTACAAGGGCACACTGTTGACTCATATCCAGCTTCTCATCCACTGTAATCCCAAGGTCCTTTTCTGCTGAACTGCCACTTAGCCATTCAGTCCCCAGCCTGTAACAATGCTTGGGATTCGTCCGCCCCAAGTGCAGGACTCTGCACTTGTCCTTGTTGAATCTCGTCAGATTTCTTTTGGCCCAATCCTCTAATCTGTCCAGGTCACTGTGGACCCTATCCCTGCCCTCCAGCGTATCTACCTCTCCCCCTAGCTTAGTGTCATCTGCAAACTTGCTGAGGGTGCAATCCATCCCCTCATCCAGGTCATTAATAAAGATGTAGAACAAAACCGGTCCAAGAACTGATCCTTGGGGCACTCTGCTAGAAACCGACCGCCAACCTGACATTGAGCCATTGATCACTGCCCGTTAGTCCAGCCAGCTTTCTATCCATTTTACAGTCCATTTATCTAATCCATACTCCCTTGATTTGCTGGCAAGAATATTGTGGGAAACAGTATCAAAAGCTTTGCTAAAGTCAAGGTATATCTCATCCATTGACTCTCCCATATCCACAGAGCCAGTTACCTCATAATAGAAGCTAATCAGATTGGTCAGGCATGACTTGCCCTTCGTGAATCCATGTTGACTATTCCTGATCACTTTCCCCTCTTCTAAGTGCTTCAAAAAATAAATGATTCCAAGTCTGATATTTAAATTCATCATTAGTATTAGTAAGTCATGTACATAATTGGCAAACATAAATGCCAAAATAAGTGGAAAAATAAATTCCCTTTTACTAAAAGAGAAGGAAAAACTTTAATCGCGTATCAGAAAATGTAAAAAGTTTTTTAGTGGAGTGAAAAATAGTTGGCTAAAATAGATTAGATAATGGCAGTAATACAGTGTGTCTGTTCAGAGAAAGTAATCAGGTTTTATTTATATTTAGTTCTACTAAAGATAGTATACAAAGTATCAAAATTGTCTTTCTGATATCTGCATTAAGGCTTCAAAACTGATAGCTCCATTTTAGAAATATTTTGCTGCGTTATTTTAGAACAAACTTAAAATATGGCTTTAATTGGCAATTGCAGGTATGTATATATTTTTTTCTTTACAGGGAAACCTTTGGTGTCCAGCACTCTGTTAATCAGAAAACTTTGTTAACTGGCATTGCCCCCAGCCACAATACTGTCACATCTTCAGGCACACAGGCTGGGCTTGGTTTACCATGATTGGCTTAACAATTTTTTTATTTAAGAAGTACTAATCATCTTTAACTCAAAATAGAAATGTGAGACCAACTGCCTCACTACAAAACTACCAATATTAAAAACTTGAGTTGTCCATTGGCTTTTCCTAGGTTGATGGGACCCTCAGATGACCAGAATTTTTAGATATCTGGCACACTTGAGGATTAGGGCGTTCCGGTTAACACAGGTTTTACTGTATATGAATTAATATAGAGTTCCTGTCAGCTTAATTTCTAAGTTATCTGCAAAAAAACACTAGAGTTCTCAAGTGCTTTATTAGCCTCTGGAATCATAGTTAAGTTGCCCCTCCCCTTGCCAAAATCTGAACTGTTACTCCTGCATCTTCCCAGTTGCGTTCACATCCCCAACTTGTGGCTCTCTGCCACATGCCTCTGCAGCTGCACATGCTCCAGCAGAAGCTAACAATGCCTAGTTTTGCAAATTGGCTGGGGCTCAGAAGCCACATAGACATGGGCAGTGGGTATATTAGGCCTGAAGAGGGGGTAAGTGGGAGTGGGAGATGAGAAGGAACACAGGAGCAGGCATGTAATCGCTAAAAATCCTAGCGGTTATATAGTTACATGTGCTTTGAATAAATGTTGCACCAGTGAGCTGCCATAGATGATGTTTAAAACGGATCTGCCTCTATATATTTGTATTCTCCCTTTTGAGGATAACATAGATAAAAATGCATGTGTAAGTGCATGTTAAAATGTGTGTGTGTCCATAAGATGTATGGGGCACCCCACCTAACTTTCTGTTTAGTCCATCTCAGCCCTCATGCCCATCAGAGAGAGCTTCTGATTCTGGCTCTGTGTAGAAGGGATATGGAGTGTCTGGGCAGGTGAAACTCGCTCACCTTACCCAGAAGCAAGATTAGTGATCTGATATACTTTGCAGTTTCCCTACATCCAAAGTTGAAATAAGAACCACAGTCAATAGAGCTCAGCTGCATCCATAAATTTTCAGAAGGACTTTCACCACACAACTCCTATCACAATTTTTTTTGACACCAAACCCTGTACGATTCTGAAAATTGTCCAGATTGTGGATTGTTTTTGAGAGGAGTATGGGGGAACAGCATGACATTTTTATTTGTTTGATGCAGTTTTTTTCCCTTGAGTTGAAAGCACTGACTGTAGATGTAAATGCGCTGCAAACCAAGGTTGGTGTGACATTTTATTTTCTTCATCTGTATAAAAGAAAAGATGGTAAAAAGTGTCCAGTCTTTTTTGCTAATTTCCACCAGCATATCTGAGCAGTTCACATTCCCACATTAGAATACAGAACAATTTGTTCTTTGTATGCACAAAATGGATTGGAAGCATGCTGAAGCTACTCTTTTTATGGGCATTTTGCTTTTTTGATTGATATTGTTGCCACCTGCCAGTCAGCCGAGAGCTTTTGCATGGCAAGAGTTTGCCATAGGGCTGCTGTTTCCTGCAAGGCTTTTGCTTGCAGATGGCTTGCTATAGCTTCTTTTGCCACTACAGTAAAACTCCAATTGTCTGGCATCCAGTGGTCCGGCACTCCCGATAGTCCGGCACCAACTGGAATCCGGAAGTGCTCCAGACAATTGGAGCTGCTCCGCGCTGCTTCCCCAAGTCTGCTGCTGCCGCTGCTGAAACTGACCAGTGACGGACTTGGGGAAGAGGCGCAGAGCAGCTGGGATGCTGCCCGGTTGGTCCCGCAGCACCGCCCCTCACACCCCTGCTCGGTGCCTGGCAGCACCCCAGGTGCTCCGTGCCGCTGCCGCTGCTGAAACTGACAAGGCGGACTTGGGGAAGCTGCGGAGCCGAGCAGCTGGGGTGCTGCTGGGCGCCGAGCAGGGGGGTGAGGGGTGGCGCTGCGGGACCAACCGGGCAGCACCCCAGCTGCTCTGCCCGCCGTTTCCCCAAGTCCGCCGCTCGTCAGTTTCAGCAGTGAGGGACTTGGGGAGGCCGTGGGGCAGAGCAGCTGGGGTGCTGCCGGATTGGTCCCACAGCGCCGCCCCTCGCCTGAACAGCGCTGTGGGACCAGTCCGGCAGCACCCCAGGTGCTCTGCCCCACAACTTCTCCAAGTCCGCCGCTGCTGAAACTGACAGGCGGAGGACTTGGGGAAGCCGGGGGCAGAGCGGGGTGCTGCCCGGTTGGTCCCGTAGCGCCGCTCAGGTGAGGGGCGGCGCTGCGGGACCAACCCGGCAGCACCCCAGCTGCTCTGCCCCAAGGCTTCCCCAAGTCCGCCACTGCTGAAACTGACTAGCAGCGGACTTGGGGAAGCAAGGGGCGGTGCTGCGGGACCAACCCGGCAGCACCCCAGCTGCTCTGCCCCAAGGCTTCCCCAAGTTGCCACTGCTGCTTGCAGCCCCAGCTGGCCTGTCGCTGGCGGCTGCGCGGGGCTTCCTCTGCCACCCCCACCCTCCAGACCCTTCATAGCCCCCCTTCCGGAGTACCTCCTGATACTCCGGCATTTCCGATAATCTGGCACCCCCTGGCTCCCAAAGGTGCCGGATTATCGGAAACTTACTGTACTTGCTACCTTGGCTGATGCCTTGTTGGGGAGGGCTTACCATAGCTACTGCTGCTGTCTTGCAGGAAGAGGGTTTGCTGCTACTGCTGCCTGCATAGTTCCCTGGAATTATTGATTAAAAGGGGGAGTTAGCAAAAGACACCCAAGTGAATTAGGGAATATTGGAAGCTAGTGATAAGTTTTGGCAGACTTATTAGTTTTTGTTGTCAGTGGCATCTCTGTACTATTTGATTGAACCCCTTGCTGTGATATGAATCCCTGTTCTGGTGCTAGGGTGTATAGGATGAATAAACTAAAAACCTGATCCAGCTCCTACTGACATAAAGGGAGCAGGGTTAGATCCTAATTTTGTGTCTTGATCATGTGATTTTTTTAGACTGTCCTTAATTGATTCTGTCCCTCTGATTTTGGGGGAAGGGAGGGGGACTTTTTGCAATGGATAGTGGCTTTGCTTTTAGTTTTATATGTGCAGCTAATAAATTAGAAGGGCACAATAGGCATCTCCTAACATGATGTTTGCACTCAGACAAAAGAGGATACAATATGGAAAATAAAAAGAACATTCTGTTGGGAAGGAGCTTCCTCAGTTTCCCCAAGGAAAAAACTGATTAAAAAGCACATTGCTCTTGATTACATCCACCTCCCTGTCAAACTTATGTTTGACTTATTCCAATGTTTATTATCTCAACAGTTTCAGATTTTGCAATTGATATGCTGAGGGAGTCTCTTAATTACAATAAACAGAGCTGTAAAAATCCCAAAGTTGTTTTATTTCAAGTTGAGATTATGATCTATTTGGTGCATGATTGTTCTATTGTAAAGTTAAACTGCAGATTTGCACAGAGTATTATAAAATTTATTTTTAACATGTTGCTATGTGAACATTGCAGTGACCACAAGGAAATTTGGCACCAAGATAAATAAAATTAATCAGTAATATATTGTTTCACAAGACATTTTGTATTTTGGACTTGTGCAGATTCTTGAGAGTATGCCAATGACGGAGAAAGTTGAAGAATTACTACATGTGATAGGTCCATTCTATGAAATAGTAGAGGAGAAAAAGAACAGAGGATCTGGCCTAACATCAGGTTTGAATAGATACCTCCTCCTTATTTTGTATTGCAAATAATAAAAAAATCAGATTCTTAACTAACATACTTACATTTCATTCTTAGTTTAATTTCTATAGTTTTTTTTTTAAGCTAAATTTTGCATCTTTCTATTTAATTCTTTCACCATATGCCAGTCCGACTGGAGAAAGTCTCTAAATATTTAGAAGGTAGGAATGATAAATTATATGTAAATCCATCTGTTTCATTGTTTCATGTGCTGTATTTCTCTACAGTGTTTGACTTCTGGGTTTGTCACAATTATTTTTTATTTAAAAATGAACATTACAGGAAGGTCCAACAGCATATTTGGAATTTAACCAAATGTTTTCAGTGCTGAAAGGAAAGTGTCAATGCAGAGGCTCTGTTTGTTGAGAGAATTAAAAAAGCATCCTGTTCCTGCCTCTCTAGTTGTAGAACAACCTTTTAAATTCTGCCTTTACTACATCCTGCATGTGGGTATGTGCAAGCAAGGTGTGCTGTAGATCTCAGTCTGTTTATTTTCTGTCATTCAGTTTGAGAAACTATTTTTTGCTGTCCTCCTAAATTTTTAAAAAAATATGTATACCTCAGCACAGGTATGCATGGGATTTCATAGACTAATAAGAGACCTGTAATCTCCTTCCCTGTACTTGCAGTTTGCATTGCCCAATATTCGAGTTCAGGGGAGAAGGGGCTAGTCTTAACAGTCTGTGGATCTCTGACAGGTGGCAAACCCAGTAATTTCATAGTTATGTAAAAAGGCACTGTGGCAACTATTACTTTACAACATTGTTGTAGTTCATAGTTGACTCTGTGAAAACATTTTGATAAGTAGAATGTTGAAACATTATAGGTAAGGTTGTCTGTCTAAATCTTGGTTTAAAATCTGGCTAAAGCTTTAAGCTAAAATTGGATATATGTAGCCTGAATTTGGAACTATTTTAAATAAATTGATCTGTTCCTCAATTGAATTTTTATATAAATTTTAAATTTTATATAATTTGACAAGCTTGTTTTAAGTACATCTTGCATTTTTACAACTCAAAAAATGGCTTTTATTATTGCCAGGCTTTAAGCCAATCAGTTATATGTTCAAATTCAATTTTTCATAATTTGAAAAAAAGGCTGAATTTTTAAATGGCTGTTTTTAAAGCAGGATCACATTTTTCTACTAAAACTGCCTATGCTTCAGGTCTAGTATTTAATGAGATTGCCTGGCAGCTGGTTTGACAGGCAAAGTTGTAACAAGAGTATCTGCAGATTCAGGTCAATGAACTGCATAATAAGGATTGACTCACTTGGAATCTATGGCACAGAGTGCCAAAAGCCACTTTTAAAGAGTAGCTAAATATAAACTAACAGAGAATCATAGAAATTAAAAACATAAAAGACCAACTGGATCACCCAGACAAAAATACATTGAATCTTAAATTTGTTACTCCAACAAGTATATCTTGTTAACATCAGAAAATTTAATGTATATTAATTTAAATAACATCAGTGAATCAAACTAACAATAATAAGAAAAATCAAAGTTGAACCTCAAGTTTCATCTTTATCTGGCTCTCTCAATATTTTAACAGATGCAGTACACAAATCTGAAATCCTGCAACATCCAAGTGTTTCAGCATAGATTTTGACTGATTCAGAATCTTTATATTGAATTTTTTTGCATTAAAAATTATTACATTGGAATATGATTAAATCCTTCTTTCACTCCCACTCCAGTCCACTGAAGAAATTAACATTTTAGTTGTAAGCTGTAGATACTAATTAGCACCTACTAATACTATTCTTCTAATAATTTGAGTTCATTGTTTCATTCTTTGGACCTCTCTGCCTTCTTTGAATCCCTCCTATTTCATTTCTCCTTCATATTGATTTTTGTACTGCTCTGTTTAGAGGAAAACTTAGGAAGTGTGGTAACAGCAAAGGTAAGGTTTATTGCCCTCACTCTGTCTCTGATCTCACCTTCTTTCTGTCTTTGCATCTCCTATTTTTCTGTTCCAGTGCATCCTGGGAATTGTGGTTCTTGGACTCAAGGATATAGGCCCTACCTAGGAACAAAATGTACCAACACCATCTGGGTAGCTGTGTGCACCTAGATAGCTACATCACATTCTTCCCCCTTTAAAATAACCGTTGTAGAACTTTAGTCATTTCCAAACCATCACTTAAGTCCAGTGACAGTCTTCCAAACTTTTCAGTAGTTTTCTTTTTCTCATACTTCTAATGCCAAAGGAGTAAGACTAGGAGATGAAGCAATTCCTGCTAGTACAGATTGTCCATCATCACTGTCAATTTCATTGATGTTCTCTGACCCAGGGTGGAAATCATGTTCCTTTGCTTCAGCTCTTAGCTGATGAGCAATGGATTATCTTGAAATATTCCATTTCTTTCCAATTATGAATATTGCAAAATCTGCTCATATTTCTGTTATCTGTACGTGACATGAATATCTTGAATGCCCTTTTTTTGACTCTGCATGACAGCTTCGTGTGAACAAAATTTCCAATTTAAAACTTGAGGTTTAGCACCTTTCTTATGATCTACATACTGTCTCTATTTCACCTTTTTTTGTCCTCAACACATTCATGAATAGTTTCACCTGAAGGTTTGGTTGAAAAAAGAAATTGGATAAGCATTTGACAGACTAAGTCATGTATTGGCCTTAGATCCCCAAAGACTGATACTCCTGCTGAGTGTGCAGCGGTCTGGTAAGCAAACATTGTTTCATATAATGCTTTTTTTTCCCATGGTCTCATTTGCTAACTAGTAAGTGAACAGACTGGTGAAAGAAAGTCTGTAATTCTCCCAACTAAACCATTAACTCTCAGCTGGTGGTAAAAACAAAACAAACCCTGTTTTGTGTGTTAGCATTATTACTGAGGTAGTGTACAACCAAAAGACAATTGCAACATGACTTCTGGTGGCCTGGGATTGATTATCAGCTTGTAGTTTGTGCTACTAGTGACAGAAACCTTCAGCATCACTCTCACTCCAGTTGAATGTCCTAACTGTCAATTGCAGATACCGGTTCTGGACATAAAGGCGCCACCTGAAGAATACATTGTTATGCAATAGAGGTTAATTGATTTCTATTGTCAATTATTAATTCCTTGGGAAATCCCCCTTGGCCAAAGACTGATCACATGAACTTAATCATTATTTCAGCAGTAACCATTCCAGTGAATGTAACTTCCAGCTGCTTTGAGTGATAGTCTATGACAAACCTTATCATAACAACGTATTCTTCAGGTGGCGCCTTTATGTCCAGAACTGGTATCTGCAATTGACAGTTAGGACATTCAACTGGAGTGAGAGGGATGCTGAAGGTTTCTGTCACTATCACTAGTAGCACAAACTACAAGCTGATAATCAATCCCAGGCTACCAGAAGTCATGTTGCAATTGTCTTTTGGTTGTACTCAAACCTAGGTTTCCTTCATGTACTAGGAGAATCAGCCATTCTTTCAAAAGTGTAGGCACAAATTATGATAAATTCTCAAAATCTATTGATCTACAAGGGACAGGTTGTGTGATGCATTTCTACATGGTTATAAGTGTTCTGATGTCCTCATCTTGTAAGACCATCCATTGATTATGGAAGTCTTTAGGTCCTGAAGTGCCTTCTCTTCTCTCATGGCTGTTGCCCATTTTGAGACTGTTATCGTTTCTTGAGTTATAGCAGAGATTTGTCCAGTGACAGTCCCTTCATCTTTATTGCATCCTCGTAAGGTGTGGCTTAAGACCATACTCACAAGAATCTGTTATGACAATTGTTTACTTCTCAGAATCAAAGGCTTAGAGTTGGCCTGGTTGAAATTGTGTGTTTGATCTTGATAAACCTGTTCTTGCACACTTCATCCCATTCAGATATAACATCCTTTTTTAGGAGATGATGCAAAGGAACTGCTTTTATAGCAATTTGTTGTCCATCTTCGAATAGTATTTTACAATCCCAAGAAGGATCAAAGTTTGTCCTTGTTGTTGGACTCTGTCATGGATACCTTTCACTGGATCTGGTTTTTGATATGCCATTTGAGAAAGTGTATGTCCTTGTTATGTCACTGAGTTTGTATGGAATTGCCTTTTTTCTTCTTGTTGATACGTCCATGTCATTGAATTTTTCCAATAACCTTGTTTACAGTGACATCCTATTCGGATTCATCTTTGTCATAAACTAAAATGTCATCTTGAAAGTTAAAACCCTTTGTCTCTCCAGAGAGCCAATGCATCATTCTCTAGCAACTACAGAAGCTTTGTTGTTGCACTTCTTGCATACTGATTTGTTGCCAGAGGCAGATGTTCAAAGGTATTCTGCCTACAGTGCACATGTAGCATTGGTAACAGTATGGTGTATGGGAAGGCAAAAGGCACTGTGGGTGTAGACTAATGAGCTTTGTGTGGTGGTGTTTTGCACTGCATTAACCTCTGCAAGCTGGAAGAAAACTAGTATCGTGGAAAGTGATTTAACATAATGGATGGTGCTCTTTACTTGTCAGGCAGGTCTTACTTGGAGAAAACAGAATCCAGAGGCAAGTGACAAAAATGATCAGAGATGGAATGCAAGCCATGACAAAGGCTAAAGGAATTGGATGTTTTGTTTGGAAAAGAGAAGATCGAGGGGGAACATGATAGTAGTCTTCAAATAATTGAAAGGCTGCCAAAAAAATGGAAAAAAGTTCTCTCTTGCGACAAAGGGCAGGACAAACGGCAATGCGGTCAAACTACAGCATTATAGATTTAGGTTAAATCTCAGGCCTGGTCTACGTTAGTAGTTTAGGATGAATTTAGCCTCCTGAGGTCAATTTCTCCCCTCCCCCACAATAATGAATCTGCACTACTAAGCCCATTCCATTGACTTTAAGGACTGTTAAAGTTGATTTCGGTACTCCTGCTTTTCACAAGGAGTAATGACCCATTCAACCTTGCATGTTCAATTTTACAGTAGTTCAGATGCAGTGCTGTGAAAGTTGACATGGGGACTGATCTGGCACGAAATCCAACTCTACTGCTCCCCAGGAAAAGCCAGCCCCTGGAAAATTTGAGTTATATTTCATGTATGGCCAGCGCGGCAAGCATACCTGAGCAGCACTTCTGACTACATGAGTCAAAGTTCCATGAGTTCCCAAGATCACAGATGATCACCAGCATGAAGTGTGATGGAGATCCTGGATCTCATTGCTGTGTGGGTAGAGGAATTGGTTGTTGCAGTGATACAAACCAGCAAAAAAAATTCATACATCTGTACAAAGATCACAAGGGGCATGGTGAACAAAGGATGTGCCAGGGACACCCAGCAGTGCTGCATGAAAATAAAGGAGCTGAGGCAGTCATACCAAATGACAAAGGAGTCAAACGGACGGTCTGAAACATCTCCCCAAACATGCTGCTACTGCTTCGAGCAGCTGTATGAGATCCTTGGGGTGGGGAACCCAACCAGCTTCCCTAGCCACTCCATGTAGTCTTCCCAAGATGCTCCTCAAGCAGCAGCATGGAGGAGTGTATGAGTAAGAGGAAGAGGTGGAGAACAGTCATCAGGCAAGTGGGGCAAATGGTAGCCAGGACCTTTTTATAACTTTGGAGAGAGTCCCCCTGCTCCCAGGTCATCTCGCGGCCAGCCACTCATCCCAGGGAGGGCATGTCTGGTGAGTTCACATTTTTTATCTTGCTGACAATGGGTTAAGACAGCTGAGTGTGATCTGTGGTGGCCACTGTGCTCACACAGCAGAAGGTCCCCGGAACACCTTATTAACGCACCTGGAGATGAAGTGGGGGGAATACTTTCTGCATGTCTCCATAAAGCTCTCCACGAGGAACTCTTTAATTCTTCTCAGAAGGTTTCTGGGGAGACCTGCCTTATATTGTCCTCCACAGTAGGACACCTTTCCATGCCAAGCTAGCAGTAAGTTGTCTGGCATCAGTGCAGCACAAAGCAGTGTAGTGTAATGCCTGAGTTTCTGGCCATATTCAGCCAGCATCTGCTCCCTATCACTCTGTGTGATTTGGAGAAGACTGATATTTTCACGGGGCAACCTGAATGAACTAGGGGAAAATATTAGCTGAAGTTAATGCCCTGCCACCGTGCCTGGATCCCCTTCCTTCTGCCTTCTCACTTGCTCTGACAACACGGGAAAGTTGGAGTCTGCCAGCAAATAGGGGGTGCTGAACTTGGGGGCCCCACAAGAGCCTGTCCCTTACCATGCTTACTACAAAACAGAGTCTCGCTAAGCACTCTGTGTTGCACCTGCTGCAAAGTGAACACATAAAAGCATATCTGTGGCCTTCCACATACCGCTTCCCTATTTGTCTTTAGACAGAACTTCATGTACAGTGTAAAGCAGGATGGGGAACCTCTAGCCAGGGGCTGGATTTGGCTCCTGGTTGGCCTGGATCCGGCCCCTGAGGCTCAGGGTCCCACCTCCCCACATCGGGAAACCCGTGCTGGCACTCCAGCCTCCTTGCTGCCCCACCTCGGAGCTGGAGCACACATCATCTGCTAGGCTGTGCCCCCCTCCCCAAGCTCTGGTGTGCAAGTGGAATGTGGGGAGTGTCTTTCTCCTTCTCAGTCGGGGCACCACATCAGTGAGAGTGAGCCCCTGACCCAAAAAAGGTTCCCCACCCCTGATGTAAAGTCTAATCTGTTAGAATAACAATGCATCTTCTGTACAGTGTGGCCTTCACTTTTCATTTCAGCCAGAACACCAGTCTGCCTTCTGCGTACTCCCTTGGTTCCACATGCTGTCTGTCTTGCACAAATCCACAGATGAAAACATACCTGGGAAGAGATGTTGAAGGAGCAAACGCAATCTGCCAACTTGGACAAGGAGCACTTGAGTGAGTGGAGGAATATGCTGATGAAGGTGCATGAGACAAGAAGAACATTCAGGGAATGGTAAGCGGAGCACCAGGAGAGAGCATAGATGTCCTTGGCAGATGTGGTGGACTGTATGAGGGCACTCCAGGACTCCTTCCTCAACAGGGCCACCCTCCAGCCCCTGAAGATTAATGTCCTCTCCTCACCAAGTTCCATAGCCTCCTTTCACAGGGGCCCTAGAATCCATGGGGGGAGGTCAAAGTCAGCCTCCCACTCAACCTCCAGGGATGTGTCTCGGAACGAAAGACTGTCCTCTTCAGACTGTTGAGAACTCCTCCTCTCTCAAGCTCTCGCCTTGGACTCCATTTCGGTCACTGTGTTCCCTTAATAAAAATGCATGATTTGTGAACTACAGTGTTTTTATTGGTTGTATTGAAGAGGTAGAGGGTTGCAGGTAAGCTCACTGAATGCAGGGGCACCCCATTAAGAGCAACATGCATGACTCTCAAAACTGGCCACTCATAAGGCTGTTATTCAAACCATCTCTGGTTAGCACTGCCCCTCTCTGTGCTTACCTTAGTGCCTTGGTGTCAGGTTGCTCATAATCATGTGCTAGGCACTCTGCCTCGGAATTCCACACAAACAAATGCATTTCCCCCTGATCTTCCAAAATTATGGAGCACGCAGCGGTCTGCCACCACAGTGTGAATGCTGTGTTTGCTGAGGTCTAACTTTAGGGTGTGTCTAGACTACAGCGTTTTTTCGAAAAAAGTGGCCTTTTTAAAAAAAAAAAAAACCAAAAAACCCTTACCCTGTGTCTAGACTGCCTCTGCGTTATTTTGAAATTAAATCGAAAGCACGCAGAGTTTTTTTTTCTACTGTGGTAAACCTCATTTTACGAAGAATAACACCTTTTTTTGAAAGTGCTCTTTCGAAAAAAGGCATTCTTGAATGCAAACAGGGCTTTTTTGAAAAGGAGCATCCGGACTGCCTGGGTGCGCTCTTATTTTGAAAAAGCGGCTTGCTTTTTTCGAAATAAGTGGTTGCAGTCTAGACGCTCTTTCGAAAGAGGCTAGTAGTCTAGACGTAGCCTTAGTTAGCCAACCATGGACCCTTCCCTTTAAATGCCCAAAAGCACATTGCACCACTTCTGCACTTGTTTAGCCTGTAGTTCAACTGCTCCTTCATGAGGTCCAGGCTGCTCGTGTATGGCTTCATGAGCCACAGGAGCAAGGGGTAGGCTAGGTCTCAAAGAATCATTATTCAGTGTCTCAGATTATAATTTCCTAGTGGGGGGAAGTCCCACCTTGCAGCTTGCTGATCAAGCAGGAGTTCCTAAAGATGCAGGCATAATGCACCTTTCCTGACCATCCCATGTTAATGTCAGTGAAACAGCCCTTCTGATCCACCAGCCCCTGCAGCACCATTGAGAAGTATACCTTGTGGTTTATGTACTCCTTTGCAAGGTGGTCAAATGTCAACATGGGGATGTGTGTTCCATCTATTGTCCACCACGGTTAAGGAACAACATTTTGTCAAAGCCTTTCACTGTGTCCTCCATGTTTCCCAGAGTCACAACCTTCTGTGTAGCAAAAGGGTATTGATTGCCTTAGCTGCTTGGATCACAGCAGCACCCACTGTAGATTTTCCCCACTATGAATTGCAACTGGTCACTTGTGAATCAAGCTTCCACATGGCAATTGCTGCTCGCTTCTCCATTGTCAGTGCAGGTCTCATTCTGGTATTCTTGCGCTTCAAGGTGTGGGAAAACAGTTTGTGCAAAGTTCCATGAAATTGGCCTTAAACATGAAAGAGTTTTGTTGCCGCTGTTGATCGTCCTCTGTGCACATTGCAATGTGGTCCCACCAGTCTGCTTGTCTCACGCACCAGAACCAGCATTCTACTGTGTGCTGGAGGCATTTGCAATTCGCTCAACTCAAGGGCTTTGCAGGACGATATGTTTATGGCCTCCTGAGATTTTTTTTCCTTGTTCTGGCGGACTCTACATATACTCTGAATGTATTTCAGCATTAGGTGCACCAAGATTAATGTCAGCATCATAAAGCTTTGATGATGAATAATATCCATGATGGGATCCATGCCTACGTTGCTATGGTGACTGTGTGGATAATCAGCAAGATAAAAGGTGTGAATACAATTTGCCATTGTGGGGTGCGGGGAGACTAGAAACAAGTGGATTATGGGCTGCTGACAACATGTACCCAAAAACACCTGCTGCACAGTTTTGATCCCAGTGTGTATTGGGAGCATAACCCAGAATGCAAAGGGATGCACCCACAGTACATTGCTCTCCAAAGTCAATGATACCCACCATAATGGGGATGTGCTACTTCAAACTAAGTCAAATTCTTTTGTGCAGTGGGGGCATGCACCTTTGACTTTACAAAATTGGGTGCTAAAAACTCAATATTAATAAATTTGATCTTGTCTCTTAGTCTAGACATAGCCTCAGGAAAAAAAATTCCAAGTGTAATAACAGGCTATGGAACAGACTGCCCAAGGAGGCTGTGGAAGCTCCTTTCTTAGTGATTTTTTTCAAAAGAAGGCTGGATAGCCATCAGTCTTGGATGGTTTAAATACAACAAATTCAGCAGCTTGGCAGGCAGTTACACTAGATGAGCCTTGTGTTTCCTTCTAACCTTGTGGTTCAATGATAACAGCAAAGTTAAGGTTTATTCCCCTTGCTCTATAACAGAGCTCACATTCTTCCTTTTTTTTCTATTCCTTCTCTTTGTCCCCACTGCATCCTGGGAATTATATTTCCTAGACTCAAAGCAGCAGGAACTACCTAGAAATAAACTTATGAACACAAACTGGGGTAGTTATCTTCATCTAGCTAGCTACAACATTTAATGTTTATACTAATGCACTTAACTTTTTGCTTAAAAGATGGACGTGTCTCCCTCAAAGACACATCAGTGTAACTCTCAAATTAGTGAAAAATTACAGAGGAATCATGCTCCACAATTCTGGCTTGCCAAAGTGTTTCCTGCAGATAGCCTTATCTAAGTCTCCACAACATCATCTGGCAAAGAGTTCCACAGGTTGACTGAGTTGTGTAAAGAAGTGCTTTCTTTTGTTTGTTTTTAAACCTACCATGTATTAATTTCATTTGGTGACCTCTAGTTCTAGTGTTATGGGAGGAAGTAATAACTTTTCCTTATTTACTTTCTCTATGCCATCCATGATTTTATAGGCCACTATCATATTCCCTCCTTAGTCTCCTCTTTTCTAAGATGAAAAGTCCCAGTCTTTTTAATCTCTCTTCATATGCCATCTGTTCCAAACCCCTCATCATTTGTTGCCCTTTTCTGAATGTTTTCCAATGCCAAAATATCTTTTTTTTGAGATACTACATGTAGATATGGTCACATTATTCAAGATATGGGTGTGAAGTGGTTTTATATAGAAGCAATAAGACATTCTGTGTTGTTTTCCATCCTTTTCTTAATGATTCCTAACATTCCATTTGTGGGTTTTTTTGACGGCTGCTGCATGTTGCATGTTTTCAGAGAACTATCCAAGATCATTCTTTTGAGTGGTAACAGCTAAATTAGTCCCCATCGTCTTATATGTATAGTTGGGATTATGTTTTCCAGTATGCCTTACTTTGCATTTATCATTAAAATTCATTTGCCATTTTGTTGCCCAGTCACCTAGTTTTGTGAGATCCTTTTGAAGCTCTTCGCTGTCTGCTTTGGTCTTAACTGTATTGAGGAGTTTTCTGTCATTTGCAAATTTTGCCACCTCACTGTTTACCCCTTTCTCTAGATCATTTATGAACATGTTGAATAGGATTGGTTTCAGTACAGACCACTGCAGAACACCGCTAGTTGCCTCTTTCCATTCTGAAAAACTGATATTTTATTCCTACGCGTTGCTTCTTATCTTTTATCCTTTGACAGCTTACTTTGCTTAAGAGCCTTTAGTGAGGGACCTCGTCAAAGGCTTTCTGAAAATCTAAATACTCTATATCCACTGGATCCCCCTTGTCTATATGCTTGTTGACGCATTCAGAGGGGGAATAAAAACTTAGATTTGATGGGTAAGGAATGTCTTTGAACCTCAGTTTTCTTTTATGATTTAGTTGTATTCAGTATGTTTTATCATTTTGATTGTGATAGGAGGGTAGTCAGCATTTCATATGTGAATTAATACTTTACATTAAAATGTTCCAATATGATGCCATTTGTTGGTCTCTGTAGGATAAACTTAACACGCAAAGGATTAAAAGCCTGATTAGTGAAAGTCAGAACAGCATACCCAAAGTTCAGGCACAAGTGGTGTAAATTTCAGCTTGCCTCGCCTGCGCCAGGCGATTGTTCTGATGTAGCTACAAGGATGACCAACCATCAATGGCTTCAGTGTAGCTGAGAAACTGAGCTCTCCAACTTCCTCTCACACTCTCCAGTTCACTTGCATAGAATTAGATAATGTTTCACTGCTCACGTTGTGGTGGCATGACACCTGTTAAAATTTAAAAATGAGCTATTTTGGAGAAAGTGCAGAGAGGAACATTTCATTCCTTCTCTGTTCTCTTCCTTATTTGCATATTGAAAAGAAAACCTTATTTTACTCTTTCTTGCCTCAGTTGTCTCCATTGCCTGGCTGTTTTCTGATTCAGGGTGTGCTGAGTCAACAATTAGTATCATTATTAATAATCAGTCTTGGTCTGCAGATTTTCTCATACCAGTTGTTTATCCCATCAGCAGAAAGATGAAGGAGCTTCTGACTAATCAGCCTAACATTAATAAAGGAGGTTTAGTGAACCTGTGCATGTACTGTATAATCTATATGAAGAACATGTTAGTGCACAGGACAGGTTTGTACTTAATTATTTTTGATATCATTATGTGAAAGCATAAGTCCATCTAAAGCCTGTGCTTATGAAGGACAGCAACAAAGACAAAATAGTAAAATAGCCTGTATATAATAGGCAGTGGAAGAGAACATATGTAGGTAGCTCTGTCTTTGCTGATACAGATGTATTCAGCCAGCATGGGGTAAGGTGTTTGATGGACATAACCTCATAAAAGCAAAAATGTATGTCTCTAATTGGGGCCTCAAATATGTCTGGAAAAGCAATCATCTGTGTCACCCATGAGGCTGTGATTAATCTGGGCATTGTCGAAAGCCCTTTAGGTAGCAAGCCTGGAGTAGCTATGGACAAACGTGTAATTTGACTATTGCTTCTCCCTTTGTTCACCTAGTACTGAAGGAGCAACTCTTGTCACGGGCCACTCAGTCATTACAGATTGAAGTATCTAGGGTACATGTGACTCAGGGATGCAGTTTTATATTGCTTTCAAATAGACTTTCTCTCTCTGCTTTTTTGGGTAGGTTTTTCTAGTGCAAAACATTGGCGTGTAGTTGTTCATCCACATGGGCAGGGGCACTAGACCCTTCATACACAAATCACATCTCTCCCACCCAGAAGGGGTCTTAAGTACTTACTTGGTGCTAGTCTGTTCTCTATGGCACATCTGCACAGAAGGACTAAAGTCAAATTAAGCTACGCAACTTCAGCTATGTCAATTGCATACCTTAAGTCAAAATAGCTTAACTCAGCTTTTGGCACTGTTTACACAGCAGGAAGTTGAAGGAAGAATACTCTTCCTCCAACTTCCCTTACTCCTCGTCAAATGAGTTACCATGAGTCAGAGTAAGAAGTCCTCCTGCTCAACATTATTTCAAAATAAATGCTTGTAGTGTAGACACGCGCTCTTTGTTATTTTGGAATAATGTCAGTTATTCCAAAATAACGCTGCTCTGTGGACATACCCTATGGGACATGGGGAAGGGGAATCTGAAAGTCCAAGGTTCTGTGAGAAGAAATGGCACAAGTAAGGGTGGAGGGGATGTCCATATTCTCTGCACTGGGTGAGACTAAAAGCAGAAAGTTGATACAGACTCATCTTCTCTGAATAGCCTTATTGCATATCAGTACAGATATTTGTATAACAGCCATTCCTCCAGCATTTGTACCAACAAAAACGTTATTTCTGAATGCTCAAAAATGGTGAATAAAAGGATGTGAGTGTGATTGACCAGATAGTAGTTTGGAATTCAAATAAGGGCCCTCCCTACCAAATTCACAACCCATTTTGGTCAATTTGATGGTCACAGGATTTAAAAAAATGTAAATTACATGATTTCAGCTATTTAAATATGAAATTTCATGGAGTTGTAATTGTAGAGGTCCTGACCCAAAAGGGATCTGGGGGAAGTAATAAGGTTATTGCAGGGGGGTTGTGGTTATCCTTACTTCTATACTGCTGTTCATGGTAGCACTGCCTTCAGAGCTGAGCAGCTGGAGAGCAGCGGTTGTTAGCCAGGAGCCCCGCTCTGAAGACCGAGACAACAGCAGTGCGAAAGTAAGGATGGCACAGTATGATATTGCTACTCTTACTTCTACACTGCTTCCTGCAGAGCTGGGCCCTCAGTCAGCAGCCACCACTAGGGTTGCCAGATACTTTCACAAAAAATCCTGAACATGGTGGGGGGGAAAAAAATTGGTTGGGGAACCCAAACCACGGGGGACCAAAGCTGTTGGGGGGTGGAGAGAAAGGTCGCAGCGCCTTTAAATCTCCCCACTTCCCTCACCCCCGCCAGATGCGGCAGGGGAAAAATGTCTCCGCCGGGCTTCCATCCGAGAAAAACAGAAGAAAATACCAGACCTTTTACATTTTAACGGACAGGGGCCACAAATACCGGACTGTCCGGGCAAAAACCCAACACCTGGCAACCCTAGCCACCACTGTCCCAGCTACCCAGCTCTGAAGTCAGCAGCACAGAAGTAAGAATGGCAGAGTATGGTATTGCCACCCTTACTTCTGTGCTACTTCTGACAGGTGCTGCTGTCTGAGGCTACTTCTACATTGCAGATGCTTTTTTTCGGCATCCCTGTAAACCTCGTTCTATGAGGAAGAAGGGATGTTCCGAAAGAGGGTTTTTTTCCCAACATTTGGTGATTCGCAATTGGCGTATCTTTTTCCAACTTTTCTTTGTAGTGTACACAGCCTAAGCTAGGTGCCTGGTCAACAAGCACCACTCTCCAGCTGCCCGTTTCTGAAGTCAGCGTAGAAATAAGAGTGACAATACTTTGATTCCCCCTAAAATAACTTTGTAACCCCCTTTCTCACAACTGCCTTGCGTGAGGACCCCCAATTTGAGAAACACTGGTCTTCCTCATGAAATCTGTATAGTACAGGGTGTAAAAAAAAAAACAAGGCCAGATTTCATGGTCTATGATGCATTTTTTTTATGGCTGTGAATTTGGTAGGGCCCTAAGTATAGGAACAACTCTTGATATGCCTTAGGTAATGGTGAAGGAGGAGTGTGGACAGTATCAGTCTCCACATATTTCAAGGGTGTAAGCACCAAGAGCTGAGAGTGATTATCTATATTATAAGGTATAACTAAGATTAGGAAGAATTAATGTCACATCCAAAACTGGAGTGGATAAATCACTGGTAGATGTAAAGATAGAAGACTGAACAATCCGATACTTAGTTCAGTCTCCGTTTTATAGAATCTTCTCTTGTGTCTCATTTGTGGTGACAATTGCAATAAATAGAGCAGGTGATTGCACAGCCAGCTGCTACTCTGCGCATGTGTTAGGAGAGCACAACCGGGAAAATTTCCATTGTAGCAGTAAGTTACGTGTTGTATTAGGAGAGCGACAAAGAGATTAAGATCCCCTCTGACAACATGCTGAGGAACCACTCTGACGCTATCATCTGTTATCAAATTTTCAATTGTTCCTGTCCCATGGACTGCACAAATAATATTATCTTGATCTTTTTATGTGCTTTTCATCTCAAGATTAATGAACCTTACAAAGATCAGCCAAACCTCACATCTTACAAGAAGCTATAGACAGTGTACTCACTCCGCCCTTCACTGAAAGGCACTAAAAGGATGCAGCGGTTCAGGAAAGGAAGCAGAGAATTCTGTAGGCAATGCAGAGAGCACTTAAAGTGGTGAAATGTAATTATATAGCTTGGGCCTGAACCAGGACACTACTATTAACCCTTCATTTTCAGAAGCAAAAAGCAGTATGATCTGGAATGAATGTATAAGTTCAGGGAAAAAAAACATACTCTATCACTAAGATCACATTCTGCTGTATTTGGATGTTCTTTGAGGTCTGCCACCTAAGAATTGAGCTGACCTTAATTGAACAGGGGGCAGGGGGGGATCAGTGCACAAGGTGGTATGACTGCAAGCCGTATCAAAAGATATGTAAAAACCTGGTGCTATAGTATGAGGAAGAAAAAGATAATTTTATGGCTTCTCCCAAGGGCCCAAAATAAACCACTGTCTTTTAAGGTGTGGGGCCTACACAGCTAGTTATCGTTAATGAAAGTAATGATAACAAGACTAAGATAATGAGTATGCGCAGTATTCCACAAAGTGCTATTGATGGGATCAACAATATTTATGGTTGTTATAGTTTCATGAGAGAAACTTGTGCCAATTCAGAAGATAAGATTTTATTTAAGCTTTCTGAAATACTGCATGAAAAAACCCCAGAGTATGGGATGTGAACAGAGGTATGCTAGATCCTTTGATAAAAGGGCACTGCCCATGCTAAACCAGAATTCTGATACGTATCACCACCCCAAAGCCGCAGCATAATGGGGTTCCTTTTAGGAAAGTGCCTCCTGTATTACTTTTTCCAAAATCACTTTAGTGATTTGTATAGCTGACAGAAGAATGAATAGAGCTCAGGAAGTTTGGCAAGACACTGTGCCTTTTTCTTTTCCCCCTTTCTTCCATCCATTTTAGTCTTGCTCCCCACTTAAATATTCCCTGCCAATTGCACTATTCCATTGCCCTTCCTGTTGGCCTTCATGCTGCTACTGTGCCACTGTTTCATATCCTACATGTGATTGATTCTCCTCACCTAACTCTCTCTCTCTAATATACCCTAAGGCTATGTCTACACTGACTAGTCTTGCGCAAAGAACATATGCAAATGAGGCGCAGTGATGAATATCGCTGTGCCTCATTTGCATACTTAATGAGCCGCCATTTTTGCGCAAGGGGCTTTTGTGCAAGAAGGAGCAGTCTACACTGCTCCTTTTTGCGCAGAAACCCCCTGTTGTGCAAGAGCCGTTCTGCTGCTTTTTTTCAGGAAGAATGGCTCTTGCGCAAAAGGGTGTTTTTGAGCAAAATGGCGGCTCATTAAATATGCAAATGAGGCGTGGCAATATTTACCGCTTCGCGTCATTTGCATATTCTCTTGTGCAAGAGGAGGCAGTCTAGACAGAGCCCAAGTGATTAAGGTCTCCTTGGTATTTGTTCTGGCTGGGTTTAATATTCACCCGAGTGAGATTATATTTAATTAAAACAAGCCTCTACAGCAGGTCTACTCAACTTTGGAAGCCCTGGGGGCCACAGAGATACCTCACAGCACATGCCGAGGGCCGCAACTTAAGTGTGGTTGCATATACATGCAAATATATATATGCAAATAGCTTCTTTCACACTGATGGGCATGAATACAAAGATTAAGGCAAAATTGTGCAACACGCAGGCCCCATTTAAGCCAGTTGTGCTGATATTAGTATAATGCAATAGTTACCGATTTCCACCCATATGACAGCACTTTTAATGAGCAATGACAATCCGGGAATTTATCTGCTAAAGTGTATATCAACAGAAGACCATTATATTGATTACTTTTTCATTTTGGCTTCCACCCGTGGGCCGTATGTTCAGCCCTGCGTAAACCCAAACCACATTGCAGGCTGCATACAAAGGGGCCGTGGGCTGCGTGCGGCCCCGTGGGCCATGTGTTGAGTAGCTCTGCTCTACGGTACAAAAAGAAAAGAATAAAGTCTATAGAATGCATTTATGGTAAAGTTGTGGCTTTTAAGCTATTTGGGTATAGTTCAAAGGTTTCAGATTTTAGTTTCCCCTCTCCTGCTCTCAGGAAGAACATGGTGCATGAAGCCATTACCTCCTACTCTTGTATTCCCTATTTAGATCCTACATGTTTGAACAGGGCACATGGGGAAAGGTGGTAGGAAGAAAGCTTCCCTGTCTTTTGCTCCTGTTCACGTTGTGGAAGACTTGAGTAATATCATCATTAGCCAATTAGCCTCTCCCTGCCCCCAAAATAAAAAAAAATCCCCATTGTACTTCCCTTTAAATAAGGCACAATTCCTCAGTAATATATTGAGAAAATGCTGGGACTTACCATTTTGCAAAACAGGTTTCCTTACAAGCAATTAAAAAAAAATAGAAATATGGGAAGCAAGGGATCATATATTCACTCATATTTTTGACAGTGATCAAATTAGACCATAGTTTCCTGAAACTAGAGGAGTGTGGCTAGCCCACCTGCCTCCCTTGCCTGAAGGTTAGTTTACACAGAAAACTCTGAATACTAAATTACATTGCCGCAAATAAAATATTAGAGCATGTTTAATAAGTCTAATGTAATTACATATTATTATGCAACCCACATTTACAAATTTGTCTTTTTATGGATATGTTTATTTTTATAATTAATGTAAAATCTGTGCTAATACAATAAGTCTGACAAAGCAGACAAGAATTAAGGCTTGATCTTAAGAAGTTAAAAAGTTTAAGGGTCCCAATACAACTCTGTTCCATTATCACTTTGTACTTTTATTGTCTGATATCAATATATATCTTAATATATATGTCTAGTGTGGTAGAACTGTGAGACTGTTCTCGACTGACTTCCCTGTTGCATTTAAACGAGAATGCCCAATTCATTACACATTGGAATTAACTTGTCTATTTTAATAATGATCCTTCAAATGAGAGCAGATGTGGAACTCCTTTTTATATCTATAGCCTGGCACCTATTGAAATGTTTATTTCAGTGCAGCTTGCTTTTTAAAATACATTTTTAATTAGACATTCAAAGTGCACTTTTTTATTTCAGCATCTAATAGTTGAAAACATTGCACCTCTCTTTATTTTCATGTACACTTCTCCAGACAGATGCTAGCATGTGAATGCAAGTCTGAAGACCACAACTGGGTCTCTTTAAAACATTAAAGAAAATAGTGCCTACTTGTGGCGGCGTGTCGGGGATCCCCGATCCTGCACCCCCATAGCAGCAAGAACAGACTCCGCCAACCAGTAGAATAGAGAGGGTTTATTGCTTCTCTAGGATACAGCACAGCGTAGGCATGATGCGGGTATAAGGAGTCAGGGCCAGGCGGCCATAGACCCCTTGGGGTGGGGTACCTAGGCCCCTAAACTCCCAGCATTCTGCTTAGACTGTTCCCTTCATGTTTCCTAGCCAGAAACTGACCCTTCCCCCAAACACTCACTTCCTTTGTTCAGTCCCTACCCTCAACAGGTAGGACCGGTTGGGTCACTGTCTACGTGACCTCAGGGTCTCAGCCGACCCCTGGGCAGTGCTTACAGACACAGGCCAGTAAGGGTCATCCACAGCCCAAACACAGCAACCAGTGAATGCCTGACCTGCTCAAACAGAGTGTACTGCATGCCTGCTATGTCACACTACTATATCATTCAAAGAGAGTACTTCCTTAAGTGAATTTTCTTCACACAGTTCAAAGGCACTTGATTTCACTGATGCTCATTGTATAATAGAGCTGAAGTAGTGGAGATAAGCCATATGTTAGAATGCCAAAATAAATATGTGAAGAACTGTACCCCTTCACATTCATATTCCTCATATGAGTGAATGGTGTTTTACAAACTTTCTTCCAAAATTGACCTTTGGGCTGAAAGAGAACTTGAGACATTTAAACCCAATAGGAATTTTTAGAGAAATATAGATGTGTGGGGTTAGAACAGAGTAGCCATTTCAGTCTCCTCTATAGTATTACTGCTGTAGTGCTATAAATGAGGTAACATTTTCCATCTCTTTGATGTTAGCAGCATAGCAAGAATAGTGTCTTTTGTCAGTTAGTTCCTAGACTATTTTTATCTGATCAGAGGAAGCAATTCATCTGCAATTACACACTGACTTTGTTATGGTGAGTGACAGTAAAGATGATGATTATTTAAAAATTAAATAAGATAGGGTGAAATTAAATTGAGCATATTGGAGAAATGCTGTAGTCTGAAAATGTTATAAATAGCTATTAAATAACTTTAGGCTAAACTGTGGCTTAATAATAAATACTATTCTTGTTTATTTAAAATTTGTCTTTAGACCTTGGTAATGTTATGACTTCCACACCAAATTCAAAGGCTGTAAATGGTAAAGCTGAGAGCAGTGACAGTGGAGCAGAATCAGAAGAGGCAGAGGATCATGAAGAAGAGGAAAAAGAAATACAGCAAAGTGAAAAAGGTATATTTGAGTCCTGAATTATACCTTTTCCAATACACAGGGTGGTATTACTACCCTAAATGGTTGCAAATCTTGAATGTCATGTGTGAGATACATCAGTGGGTTTATTTTGTTTATACAAACTGCACAGAGGAATACATATGAAGAATGGGATCACCTTTCAACCTGAATTCCAAGGTGAAGAATTAAGGATAATAGCATACGGGATCAGGGCCAAAGCTGTTGTGGGTGGTTATTCTTTTATATTTAGGACCTGTTTATCTCATGGGTGGCTGAGAGTGTATGTAGGCATATGGGATATAACCACAGAATTAAAAATCCTATTTCCTTTTCTCCTTTTATCTTTGGTTGAAGAAGAGTTTCAGTGAGAACTATTTGTGTGTGTGTGTGTGTGTGTGGGGATTTTAGACTACAGTGTCATATGAAAACCAAGAGAAAATATGCATTTAGAACTTAGTTGTTTATATATTTTTGTCTACAAGAAAACTGTAATAATCCTCTTCAGTTTCAGTAACTGATGAGGGATACAATGGTTTTGCCACTTGTATATTTAAAAATACCTATTTTACTTGCTATGTAGAATAAAACTTTATGATTTTTTTTGCTTTAAGATTAATCTTTAAAGGAGCAGGACTAACTCTGTGAACATAAATCCAAATAAAAATGTAATCTAAATCTGATTCAAACCATACAAGTAATACACAGATCAGAAAGTCATTTATCTGCAGAAATGTGTCTTTTACCATAAGTCACATAGCTTTTTATTTGCAAGGTTTTCTTG
This sequence comes from Rafetus swinhoei, assembly GCA_019425775.1. Lineage (NCBI taxonomy): Eukaryota > Metazoa > Chordata > Testudines > Trionychidae > Rafetus > Rafetus swinhoei. The sequence continues at coordinate 227,362,700 of CM033424.1, forward strand.
TTTTCACAGACTATGAGAATCTGAAGCAGGACTCAATAGCAGTTAAGGATTTGGAAAGTATTGTCACCAATGGCTGTTACAAGGACAGTTTTATTTCAGATTTGCCAATTCGCACCCAGACTAAATCTGCCCTGAACGGCGTAAATATGGAGGAAGAAATAAAGAAAGTGGAGCAAAAACTAGAACTAACGGTGGAAACTAATAATGATGTTCGCCAAGGTATTGTCCTCACATGAGTATGTTATCCTTTTTTTTTTTTTCAGGAGGATATTCTTTGTGCTAATCTTACTCCAGGAATTTCAAGGGCTGCACCTGGTTCCCTTTAACCACAGAATCTTTTAAGAAAGAAAATTAAATGTGATTAAAATTAGAATACAGGTTTAAATAAACTTAAGATCTGTAATAGTAAAACATATGAATCCAGACACAGGCAGGCCCGAAACCATTGTTAATTTCAAGAACTTAATTAATTTGTTTTTGTTTTAAAATTCCATATATGACAAAATTCTATTTGAATTTGAATCTAAGAAGTAACTGGATGGAAATCATGCAGATTTATATTATAACTTGCAAAGACTGTATTTATGAACTCAAATGTTTAAATGGCTAACTTAAACTTTAACCTGGAGACATCAACAATTTCAGATTGAAATACTGCTCCATAATGTGTTTGGGAAAGGGAGTAAAGTAAACATAGAATTAATTCCTTTGTTCTAGAACAAGAAAGATATGGGTAATTACTCTAATTGTGGTTCTTTGAGATATGTATTCCACTGAGGTATGTACAGGCTGAACCCAGAGAATTTATGTAGAAGCACCTGTAGAGGGGTAGTGCTTGCACCTCATGACCGTAGCCTTTCCCCTGACTATATGAGGTGGTGCCGCTCCGAGCCTCCAATTTGCTGCCTTGTTTTCTAAGAAAAATGGGTGCCATGACCTACTCTGCCCACTCAGGGTTCCTGCCAGGGAGTGGGGGAAGCCTCTGTACCCAGACCCCATTGCCTAGCAGAAGCACTGGACGGATGGAGTGAGGCAAACCCCTGTGCCTCAACCCCATTTCCCTGGCAGGAGTGCAAGAAAAAATAGAGGGGGACTGCAGGCAGAACAGGTAAGGAAAAGGACCCCACACAAGTGTAATCTGTCTCTGAATGTACATCTACATCACATCTTAGGAAAATCATGGTTACATTTTTTTCTTTAAGTAGATGCACATTTTTCATGTTTCTTTTTGGAATAGATGCAACTGCATAAGAACAGCCATACTGGGTCAGACCAAAGGTCCAACTAGCCCAGTATCCTGTCTGCCGACAGTGGCCAATACCAGATGCCCCAGAGGGAGGGAACACAATAGGTAATTATCATGTGATCCCTCTTCTGTCATCCATTTCTAGACAAACAGAGGCTAGGGACACCATTCCTACCCATCCTGGCTAATAGCCATTGGTGGACCTAACCTCCATGAATTTATCTAGCTCTATTTTGAACCCTGTTAAAAGTCCTAATCTTCACCACATCCTCTGGCAAGGAGTTCCATAGGTTGACTGTGCTGAGTGAAGGAAAAACTTCCTTTTGTTTCTTTTAAACCTGCTGCCTATTAATTTCATTTGGTGACCCCTCGTTCTTATATTATGGGAATAAGTAAATAACTTTTCCTTATTCTCTTTTTTCCACCCCAGTCCAAGTCCTTTTGATGTCTCTTCATATCGGACCTGTTCCAAACCACTAATCATTTTTGTTGCCCTTTTCTGAACCTTTTCCAATGCCAATATATCTTTTTGAGATGAGGCGCCACATCTGTACATTGTATTCAAGATGTGAACGTACCAGGGTTTTATATAGAGACAATAAGATATTCTCTGTCTTATTCTCTATCCCTTTTTTAATGATTCCTAACATTCTATTTGCTTTTTTGACTGCTGCAGCACACTGAGTGGATGTTTTCAGAGAACCCTCCACAATGACTCCAAGATCTCTCTTTTGAGTAGGTTGTAACTAAATTAGTCCCCATCATATTGGGGACTAATATCATAAGTACACACTTAGATGACTAACAAGCAGTAAGCACTTCCGCCCCTCCCTCCAAGAGGCAGGACACAGACCTTTCTTGAATAAGAATTGTAGGGCTGCCCTTCTGAAGGTTGCATCCACCCTAGAAGATGTAGTAACGGCATAATGATTCATAAATGCAGGTATGCGTGACCATGTTGCAGCCCTACAAATGTCCAATATGGAACAATCACTGAGAAAGCTTGTGCTGAATGAGCTTGTGCTTACTGAGGGAGCGAAATTGAAGCAATTTTGTATGCAGTTATGATACAGAATATTGTCCATCTAGAGTTTGTCTGTGAAGAGACTTCTTGACACTTCATCGGATCTGCATATGACACAAACTGGCAAGGCAGAGCACAAAATAATTTGTTCTGTTCGGATAGAAGGCTATGTATTGCCTGATGTCTAATAAATGGTGATACTCCAGAGATAAATGCAGCTTAAGAAAGAGCAACCCCGGCTGTATTTACCAGATCACTAGGGGGATATCTGTCTTGCTTGAGAAGGGCCAGATGCAAAGGACACCCTGACAGATGTTCTCAAGAAGCATCTGCCACTGTAAGGAGTCCAGGATCAGGGGGAAGGTGGACCAATCTGTCCAAAGAAGAGTTTTATAGTAAACTGCTGCCAAGCCAAATTTAGAGGGGGAGAAGATGTAGCCTTGCAAACTGGAGCACCTGCATGCAAGTGGACATGTAGCCCAAGAGTTTGAGCCATGTCTGAATTTTCATGGAAGGTTGAGATTGCAGACTGAGGCAGAAGTGACAAATTGTCTGAAAATAATAGGTCTAGAGAAATCTCAAACTGCAGAGTCTGTTAGGGCCCCGATGAACTCTATTTTCTGAGTGTGTACCAAACCTAACTTCCTAGTATTTAGGATAAGATGCAAACAGTCCACCAAGCACAGTGACCAGGGAATTTCAACCTGTTATAGTTTTATAACCTATAACTATGTAACTCTTATTCTTAATCTTTAATCTATGGTGCAAAATTACCACATTCAAAATGTTGTCAAGTGTATCTCACTTGAATATTGAGTCATTTCCTTATTTTTTGTCAGAATTGGCCTTGTATTTATTGTTTGGGCATGTATCAATTATGCATAGGTGCAAATGAAGACAGCGTTGAAGAGATTTCAGGAATTCAGCACTTGACAAGTGATTCAGACAGTGAAGTTTATTGTGATTCTATGGAACAATTTGGACAAGAAGAGGTAAAAAATATTTCAGACTAAGGGGTACATTTTTAAAGTGGAATGTAATGGGTTTCACAACTCCTGTTTATTATGAACAGGAGCAACAGAAGACGTGCATGGATTACTTAATGCTCTACTGTAAAATGCGTGATCTTCCTTTTTTATTAGAAACAAATAATTTAAATAAATATTCTAACCACTCCTTATCTAAATAAAATATCATTTATCCTACTATCTGAGTGCCTGAAGGAAACACTGTTATCTCAGCTCCCCATTTGTAAAATTGAGATACAGAGAAACTTGCCTAAGCTCATACAGTGAGATTATAGTAGAACAAAGAATTGAACCCAACAGTTTCCAAATTCTAGGCTTGTACCCTAGCCATTACACTACATTCCTATCTAATTGTTTTTATGGATCCTGGAAGATTCCTTTCATCTTGTTACAAGCATCACCCACTACTAAAATTCGCTGTGGAAGGTGGTGTGGCAGAACTGTTGCAAGCTCCTTTACACAGGTGATTTTCTAACTGTAGGATATATGGTTTGAGCTTGCTGAGACACTTTAATTATATGGATAACTTGGCATACTATTTGCATGAAAACACTGAAAATTAGAAGTGCTTTGATCATCCCAATTGAAACATTAAAAAAAAAAAACTCTTTTGGAGGGTACTCTCTGAAAAAGCCAAGTATAATTTTTTGACATTGTGAAAGATTTACCAACAATATTGCGAAAGCTCTGAAAGTATAAAGTTTATGAATTATAGCCAGTACATTTTCAGATGTAGTTGTGGGTATGTAAATAGAGATGGCATGTGGATCAGTGGTTCTCAATCAGTTTATCATTGTGGGCTGAATATGTAGTTGTGTAATGTGGGCTGCATCCCCACAATATATATATACTGCCTGTATGGCACTGAGAATGTCACATGGGCTGGCGGTTTCTGGGATATATGACACTTTGAGTTCAATTCTGAACTTGACCAGATTTTTAAAAATATCCAGTCAATTTTTTTGGGTAATATCACACTGCATTGGCCTTTTTGTTTGGCTCATGTACTTCTATAAGTCAAGGGGCTCAACTACAGATAAGTGAAACATTTTCCTCAAACTGGAGAGGATATATTACATGTCTAAAGAGGAATCTGTACAAACTGCCATATGAACTTGGGAATGAGTTTGTAATGTAGTTGCCATCCATTTCTCAGGCCTTTATCATGGCTTGCCTTTCAGCAGGTGTACATGTGTATTGTTTAAATCCTATAGCATTGCAAATTTAGAGAGGATATTTGATGAAAGGCTATTAGCAATGATTGTTTTGTGAAAGGTGTAAGCTGATGGCCAAATTCTAGAACAAAGTGACATATCTGCAGTTTAATTGCTGCCTACTCAAGCTGGCTAATGTGATTTTGCATTCTGACAAGATGCAACCAGCTGAAGTCAGAGTACTTTTTCATATCCAAATTCCCTGACTGCTGTAACTGGTCTTAAGAGAAACAGAATAGTGTTCAGTTTGGTTTTGAAGCTTCATTTTTAGTAATTTCAGAGATATAATATTTAATAATGTTACATCTAAAAATAACTCCCCATGCAATTTACAACTTGAGCAGTACTTTAAAGATAAATGATACAATGTTTATCCATTTTTAATAATCAATTCTATATAAAAAAGGCACATAGGTTTTGTTTTATTTCCAGATGGAATGTTTTAGAATTTAAATAATACTTTAAATTTAATTATAATGCTTTAAATATTTAAAGCTTTTTACAAATTACAAACAATAAACCTCAACACCTCTGAGCTTATAGGTAAACAAGTTATCCCCCTTTTACAAACAGCTATATTAAGGTAAATCTCCTCTAACCTCTAAAGTAGTCTTTCTAACCTGAAAAGGACATCTAGAAAATAATATGAGCATCCTATAGGGTGATAATTGCTTCTATTGAAAGCAAAACCTTAACAGTGGTGAAGCTCTTAAAAAAAGTAAAAAGAGGACACTTCATCTTTTTATTTGACAACTGTCAGATTTTACAAAACATACACTTTAAGATTAATAAAATGCTGCCATTACTTTGTAGCCCTTGGAAATCATTACGTCAGCCAAAGGATCTTTACAGCATTCATCCCATTTCTTGGAAGTAGATCACAGTCATCTGTTGGAAAATGCTGGTTTTTCTGAGCATGCTCACCTGCCCTCTGAAGATATAATGGAGGCAGCAGTTGAAGGAAAAGGTGAAGTCAAGTGTGGTGGAGAAGATGGCAAAAGCAGTGATGGAGGCCCTCATAAAGAGAAGAAAGGTGGAGAAAAGGTGGATTTCCATGGAGTCCGAAGAGGGAGAGGTACTGTATGTGCACCAGTTATATTTTTCTCACTATATTTCTACATACAAATCAGCTGAGACTGAGTCATTTGTCAAGCAAGATTGAACACTGAGGCAGCCATTCTGTGTAATGTTTTCATCCTACCTTGTTCCATAACTAGATTAATAAATATCACATCCCTAAATTCCAGTGGTAAGAGTACTTTGCATTTTATTTATAATAAGAGTCAGAAAAGAGTGTTCTTGTACTGGAGGATGTTTGAGTTGGCCTCGTGAGCTTAATACTGGGACTGTTCTGGTTTGGTTTACCTTGAATTCCAAGCATCACTTAGAGCACTCTTCTGTTTTATAAGTGTATCTTGCACTTCATCATCAAACCAGATCTATAAATGTAGAGAAAGGAGAGTTAGATACAAGGTGCATTTTAAACATCAACATATTTTTATTGTATCTGAATCGAGCACTTCATTCAAATATTCATTTTTGGTATTGTATTTGGTCAGTTTTTGGTCATGATTATTTGCCTTATACTAGTACAATGCCTAAATTACTAATATATGAGGTAGTCATTTAGTAGCCAATATCTTCAGTATATGAGGGACTCCCCCACCTCTTACTATGTGTGTTGATTTTAACAATATTGAAAACTATAGTATGGAAACAGCACTCTTTTAAAAACTTGTATTTTTACACAATCAAATATCTGCCATTGGCCACATTTAAACCAATTTTAAAGCCACTTTGTTAATCGGAAATCTGGAATAAATATCTATGAATAATAATTACAGGTTATTGAAAACACTGTAAAATGAGAAAATGATCTGACATGTAGAAATGCCTGGCTGAGTTTTCCTGCTAATATAATAGAGTTGTGTGCTTTATTTTCCAAAAAGTACAACAGATGATTCTTTCACTTTTTCCAACAGGCACCAGAAACTATCCTTAGCAGAGATTATTAAGAAGAATCCTGAAACATTGCTAGATTGAAAACTAGAATGGACATTGTATGGGATTATTTATCCTACTCCCTTTCATGATTGCTACTTCCTAGCAGAACCTTAATAGATTTACCACAAAAATATTAGGTTTAATGCAAATGTCTAACTTTTTCCACCTCCTTTGTGCTTTCATCATAGTCTCAGATTGGGCAAAGGGCTTGCTACTTAGCATTGGGAAGTTTGCTCAAACCGGTATGCAGCTTTCATACTCATTGTATTCCATTCCATTCTCATTTCATTGTACTATATAGTTTCTTTATGCACTATCCTGCAAATCATGGAATCATGAATATCAGATAATCAGGATGACTGTAAATGTTTATCCTTGTCTCACTCCATCATCAGATTTGTAAAACTTAGTACTGGAAGCATTAAAGGCTGTAGCATGGAGAGATTAAACTAGAGGAGTCATGCTACACGGGAGGACGGTGAATAACCCCCGAGACAATATTGCAGACAATATTGAACAAGGAGAATATATCAAGAATAACTGACAAGGAATGTGGGGGAAGCAGAAAATTCAAATAGTCTTCTCCATACTTATCTGCAAAAATTGTGGCAATTGGGAGACAAGAAGTAGTAAAGATCAAAGAGCCAAACAAGTCGAAACATTTGTGTATCTTAAAGGACTAGTATCAAAGAATGGAAATTGCAAAGATGCCTTAAAAAGAAGAATCAGACTAACCACTATTGCATTTAGAAAATTCTTCAAGATCTGGAAGATTAAGGACATTTAGATAAAAATGAAAATCAGCATACAGACACATATGTTCTTCGAGCATGAGAAAAGCTGACAAACATAATGAACAGGCTGAGAGGAATACTGAGTATAAAGACTAAAGGAAAAAAAAAAAAAAGAAGTGATGATAAGAAAACAGCTCAGGCAGGAAATAATTCTGTCCTGGAAGATTCAAGAAAGACCACTTTGGTGGTTTAGATTTGTCAAAAATACATAGTGATACATACTTGAATGCAGGGAACTAAAATAGAAGAAGACTAAGAGGCATTGGATAGACTGACACAGGTGAAGAATGACACAGAATAAAAAGATTTAAAGATAAACAAAGTCATGAAGCTGGTAAAAGAAAGTGGTGGAAATATTTCATCTGGCCCCATAATAATCGCTGTTGAGTTGACTGACAGGAATCAAAGAAGATCCTGCAAATGATGTTTAAAGTTATAGATCCTTTACTGTAGTATCACAAATACTGCTATAATAACATCTTTTGTATGGGTCTTTTGTATGAGAATTTAGAGTTAAATCTATAGAGGTTACAAGTGTTGCCCTTCATTGGGGAAGTGAGAAATGATAAAGCAACATAACCAAATATTTTCATTAGAGGTAATAGCTTCTCTCTGTTTTTTGTTTGTTTGTTTTTTCTCAAAAACTTAGGGCATAGGATGCAGCCTCTGGGCGATGGTGCTCAAGGTGGACAGATAGGGAGCGGAGGAGATGGAGAACGCTGGGGGTCAGACAGAGCACCGAGGGGCAGCCTCAATGAACAAATTGCAGTAGTGCTCATGAGGTTACAAGAAGACATGCAGAACGTGCTTCAGAGACTGCATACACTGGAGGCACTGACAGCCTCCCAGGTAAAAAATTGTCCAGATTATATATTTTTTTCTGGAAAGTTATATTTAAAGAAAAATGTACCTCTGTTGATCATCTAGCTATGCCTTGAAAAGCTCTCCCAAGGGTATATTTTGGATAGTTTCTATGCTTTTTAAGAGAAGAAAAGAAGAATTAGGTCCGTAATCCAAGTTATTAAAGAAGTTTATTTTATTTTGCAACTGTGAGGTCTTATGTGGGGTCTTAGCTGTATCTAGTCTTCACTATAATAGAGTTCATGTGGCTTTTTACACATTAAGTCAACTATATTAGTTGCCTCTTCAGTTGCAAGTCAGTACATTCATACAGAAATTTGTATTCATTTCCATTTGAGGTCAGTGTACCATTTTGATACTCATTAACCTTGGTTTGTATTTAAAGGCAAGATCACTGACACTACAGTCAAATTTACAACCTGTCTCACCTGTTAAGGTATGTTTTCATATTTGTAAAAAGGTATGTTTGGAACAAGATAAAATGACTTCAGATTTCTTACATACTTTAAATTCTGATCCTTAAACTAGGAGTAAAATAGAGCTGCTATAATCCAGTCTCTGAAGAAATTATTTAATAAATTTCCTTCTGCTATGCAAGTGTTTAGTTTTTTGCACTTTGACAGTGGCATTTAAAGTGTATGTATGTACTATAATCTAATGCTGTGGTACAAATTAGTGACCACAGTTGGTATTTTATTTTGCTTAGAGACCATCGTGGTGGCCCTTTGAGATTTCTCCTGGCACTTTAGCCTTTGCTGTTGTATGGCCCTTCATTGCCCAGTGGTTGGTGCATGTATATTTTCAAAGAAGGCGAAGGTAAAGATTGATTTGTATACTTTTACTCAACAGAGCATGTGTTTGTATATTTAACATTTCATTTGTTAGACATTACAGTATTCTACTCATAGGGATGATCACCAATGAAGATTTTGTTTTCATACATAATGCTGAGCATATTCTTGCATTACATGAGGCTTATATAGTGTCAACAGAGGACACGGGCAGTGTCAAAACATTAAGTGGATTGACAGCTAGTGCCCCTAAAGAATCCCACATTTTCTTGAGCTTTCGCTATCCTGGAGGTGACCTGCTGAATATTCCACTTTATGTACCAATGAAACTCCCAATGCAAAGAATGGGACACTCAACCTAACCAAGTATCAGGGCCTTTGGAAGAGACAGGAATAGAAAGATGTGATCTCCTTCCCAAAGCGGAAAAGAATGGATGTTCAGCAAGAGCTTTACAATGAACTACCATAGCTTCTCCCTTGCAGTGAGGAATTTAAGGGCATTTTGAGGAAGTGACCTATCTGGCTTTATTCCCCTGCAAATTTCTTCAGCATAGGAAAGTAGCCAAGCTTTCTGCATGGGCAATATGAACTTAACCTGACCTAAGCATAAGCCTTGCACAAAAGGAAACACCATACCAACTTCAGTAAGTATCCTTATATGTCTGAGGCTGGCTGGCTCTTCTCTGCTTCATGTCCTTAGGCTCTGTGGCCAACAATATCCTCTTGAACCACCTTTATTGTTATGCAGGAGTCTCTGGTACATTCTTGTTGTTCTGCTGTTGCCTAGCAAACAGATTTCTCCCTGTAAATGTTAAGATGGTTTCTGTAAAGAACTCTAGAAGGTTTGATGTTTGGTTTCCTATTCTAGCTACTTTTGCTGGTCATCTTATTTGTACTGGAATTAATACTTTTATACTGATATCCAGTACATATTTTTTCAATGTTTTGAATATCTTCCTGTCTGTCCTTTCTTGATCAAGTGATCTTGGGCTTCTTTTCTGCTTCCTTTAACTAAATGACGTAGTGCTGCTTTAATTAAGAGTAGTACCCTTCAAACCCTACTTAAGCTCCTCTATTTCTCTTCTCTATCTAAGCATGGAAGGCTCAAATTAGTGTTTTCTAAACACCAGATCCAGACTCAACTCACTTGCTGATTGCATTGTCTTAGCATGGTGTTCTCCTTTATCCTAACCTCTTTATTCCACATCTTTCTGCAGATCTCTCACTAGCTTTGTGCTGAATTATTCTTTGACCAAACTACATCTGTACTTTAAAAAGTGGCCATTATTCATGCATTTAGCCCAAACTTGAAATGGACACTGTGAGTTAAGGGGTCACTTCCCCAAATATAAGAATAGTACATTGGTATTACACTGTCCTGAGATCATTGACAACAGGCTTTGTTCTATTATTTGTATACTAATTTAAAAAACAATCCAAACAAACGAAGGCGCAAGCTTACTTGTTTAGTGTAAGTGCTATATGCTACCATGTGGCAGATCTGTGCCGAGGATCTTAGCTACAAAGTACTGAGGGGCTGGACATGCTGCATAATGGTGGCATTTTTATTCTCCAGAGGATTTAGAATTCAGAAATTACCTGAATTGCATGATCTTCTAGAGATATGTTGCTAAGCTGATCTGTTTGGGGAGTACAGAGGTGATTGTGTTTTGGAAGCAATTTTCTTTCTTTTCAGTGGGGAAAATGTTAAGGGCAGTTGTGTGTGCTTATTGGTGAGTTATATGGTAATGAAGGAGAAAATTTGCTGCTATCGTGCCTATTTTTGTATTTTGTTTTAATGGAGAGATCTTCTAAAATGTCAGATTCTTTTGAGATATAGCTACAGCCAAATATAATAAATCTATGGATTATGTTGGAAAAAATCCTCTCCTTAAGAATTTTTATTTGAAAAGAACCCAGGCTGGTCTTGGGAAAATAGGATAAATTTTTGGCCTATTCGCTTTGGAAAAACAACTGACCCTTAGTACCTGTGCACCATTCTTAAACTTAATCATCTTTTTCTGTTTAATATACAAAAGTATGCTATGAAGAAATATATGATGTATGCAAAATGAATAAAGAGAGGGCATTATACCTAATTTCAAGTAATTGTGGGATTTAACATGTAATTAGCTTCATAATGTTAATTCCTTGTGTTCACAACATGCTGTTTTGAGTGAAAAGTCATTACATAAGTAAGTTTTAAGTGGCTGCACTACCAACATTTTTTCAAAGGCTAAGGAAATGGGGTTAAACTAATTACATGTTTGGTTCCTCTTTTAGAAAACTGAACTGAGAACTTAATTTTTGATTTCACTTAAAGACTACTAGAACTGGGAGAGCCTGGAGAGAGAAGGAATTCAGAATTCACATGAGAACCTCAGGATCTGTGATGGCTAAATTTCCTTTCTGTTGTAGTAATTTTTTGCACTACGTGTGAGTTAACCACTTAAGGACTAACATTATTGATACTTGAATGATCCACTGCTCCTAGGTTACAAGTAAAATGAATTTAATTATCCCACCCTTAAACCACACGAACATTAAATTATTAACTATTATTTTGGAATGGATTCCTGCCTGGTCATTCTATGGAGATGACTGATTTTTCTTATGGCAATTGATAATAAAGTAAACAGAAAAAAACCCTGTGTATATATAGAATAGAACATTTGTAAAACTGTAACTTTAAAGTGAGGATGATTTTGTAATTGCAGTAACTCAGATTTATTTCACTTGTTCCATACTGTGAAATGGAAACAGTGACTAGGCAGACAGTATAAGTTCTGTCTACATAATTATATGGTAGCTAAAAAGGCTGCATATAACGTTGTCGCTTTGAAGGGCTCAACTGGTCTGTTTTGCTGATAGACAGATTTGGGGTAAATTTCTTTGTACAGCAGCCATCGGTGGAGTCAAATATTTGACTCGATAATCCTGCCATTCATTGCACTTCCATATGTACCCACTTCCAAAACCATTTTAGTCTTAGCAGGCAAGCATCTTGCCTGTTAGAGACTAGGTAGTAACAAGGGGGATTGTTGATTATAATGTTGAGACCGTCTGTGCTGTAGAAGAGCCAGAGAGAGAGAAGATGCACTGAACGATACATTCATACAGGTATTTCTTTACTGCTAACAGGTTACATTTTAACAAACATACCGTTTATGCACTCCGTGCTTTAAAAAACAAGATAAAAATTATCTACACCCCATATTTGTAAGATTTTACAGGTTAAAGTAAATTTTCTATTATTTTTAATCTAGCCCCAACATCTGTGTAGCCTTTCCCACACACCAAAACCTACTGGAGAGAAAACCTCTATTTCCATATTTTCCTTGTATCCCTCCACTGCATCAAAATATTTTCCAAGATGTTTATTATCCTAACTTTGGTGCTGATTTTCCTTTCCAGTGATATTTGTTCATACATATAAATTATAATGATCAGTATAAACATGTGAATATAACAATTTTGTGAAGTTTGCTTGGTCAAAGCATGCTTTGCTGTTTGATTTAAAAAAAAAGTATCTAAGTTACATAGCCTAAATCTCTAGAAAAGGGGAGCATTATATTAAGATTACTTTTTCTGTATGAAGTAAGAAATCAGACCTAGACAGTAAAATGGTTACTTTGCATTTGCAATGAAGATAAGAAAAATTTCATTATGCCATAATCTACATTTAAGATATGAATCTTAAAAATTATCCTGTTGTTTGTTGTCATTCTTCATTCAGAATTATATATTACAAATAATTTATGGGAAATGTCTTTTGGGATAAGACATGCTTTCTGCCCTGTAAAGTCTCTTATTTTAGAGTTTTGGAAAGCACTTTTCATACAAGTTATACTGTATAAAACAGATGTAATTATAGGTTTTAATGTTTCTGCCTTGCTTAACAGAATATGATTTTAATCTTGTCTTTAAGTACTTTTTAAAAAAAGAGATTTCTTCCTCTTCTGATCTTATTCTTTGAGTTACTAAATAAAGTATCAGAACATCTCTGATATCATGTCCTGACAAGCTGCTGTTTTGGTGTAACATATAAGCAAACCTCGCATGAATGGAGATGCTGAAAATGTGTTTGAATTAAAATAAGAATTAGACAATGGAAATTTTACTATGGTTGAGATTTTAGGCCTCTCTGAAATTATTCTGCCTGTACTTTAAACAGTTGATTGTGTCATTAGACTGTGAAAAAATTAAGTGGTCATTGAGCAAGGAGAGACTACATTAAAGGCTAGTCGCACGCATTTTTTGAGAAAATAGGATAGTGACTCTGCCATCACTTACTGCATGTATTGGTGAAGATGACCACACACATAGTACCATTTGCATCTCCCGGGCTATTAGTGCATGCAAAAAATAACTCCGTTCACTTATTTTAAAGGCCTCTAACAAACGTAGAAACATTCATCGCAATATCTGCGTTACTGCTGGATCATTATGCAGCCAGTACGTAAGTGTCTACCAACCCTCCCAAAGTGACATTCTATGGAAAGAAACACGTTTTAATACAAAGCAAAACCGTTATTCTACAGATGCTGCTTCCCTGTGCTCTTCCAGCATTAGCAGTGTAGGTAGATATTCCTCACTAGGCATGACTATAGACCTTATTTAGGGCCTAACTTACAGGGTTAAAGTGGCAGTTTGAGACTGGACCTCCCCATGTTTTCTTTTCTATGAAGGCCCGTAACAGGCTCATTTTTGCCACTTCACAGGGGCAGAGAGATTAGCTGGCAGGACATGTGACAGAAGTTAACTCCTGAGAGCCTTTCTAAACAAATCAGTGTGGCTCTGATGCCCTGTATATGCTACTTCAGCTGGCACTGTCCAAATGTTAGCTGATAGAAGCCACAGTTGGGTTTGGAGAAGTTGTTTTCCACTTATTTATTTAGCTCTCATCACAGTAACTATATAATCATGCAGCGGGGTTGTACTTCCAGCATGGAGTGCATAGTAGGAGCCAAATCAAGAGACAGCTCCTTGCTATTTTCCCATGAATGCATGGGAACAGTGGCATTTACATACTGATTTCAGGGAAGGAGACAATTGCAGAGGCAAGTGGTCAGCAGATGATTAGAAATAAAACAAGCAATTCTTGGACTCGAGGAGATACGAAACCTACATATTGTGACCAGGCGATGCCTGCTAGATCTGACACACGTAAGAAAGAGTCATAGAAGGCAAAAGACTTGGGGACCCTGTAATCAAGGTAGTAGTGCTTTTCTACCACTAGCTTCTTTTCCCTGTCCAGAGCAGCAAGCAGAATGTAAATGAAAGCCTAGGCACTACCACTTGTATAGAATAGGCCTGGGGAGGATAAGGGGGTGCCATGTGATTGGCCAATGGCTCAATGCCTACAAGCGAAGAGGGCAGAAAATTAAAAACTACTGCCAGGGAGAAGGGTAGAGTAATTCATGAATAAGTATTTGAATAATATCTTACTTAGATAAAACATTGCAAATTGAGTCTTCCTGCTCAGTGACATTACTGACCCACTGTATTCTAAATACTTATTTAAATCTAGTGGATTGGAGGTGGAAGCAAAGCATGCAGCACTAAACTCTCAATTGTGTACACTATATAAAATGTTCAGATTGGTCCTTTTTTCAGTCTCAGCAAGATACCTGTTTCTTAGCATATGTAAATAGTGCTCCTGAGAACTTTAAAGTATTATTTTCATTATATAGGTTTCAAAAAAGTTTAAGAGGAAAGTCTCAAAAAGAAATTGAAGATTGTATGTAAAAGAGGTGAAGTAGTAAAGAGCCACTATGAAACAAACTGGTAAGAAAGCACAGTGCTAGGTGATGGACCACAGTTTTATAAGGACAGGTTCTAGTGCTCAATAGAAAACAGTAAAATGTTTTATTGTACCAAAATGAGCTAAATTTAACTCATGAACAGCCAGAACAAGAGAGTCCACTGAGCTCCTTTGTAAATGATGGTGAGTGAATTCCAAAACTGACTGGAGGCAGAGTTGACTTCTCAGGTATGGGAGTGGTTTTAAGAGGAGTCTGCAGTTACTAAAGCCTAGGCTTAATTAGCAAAGGTACAGTCAATATTTCAAAGCTTCTTGGCTTCAACTGTCTGTGCCATATGTAGATTAACAGTATCTCAGCAGTGACTAAGGCTATAAAGCTAAGTGCCCAAGACGCGGCCTTTAAATACAGAGATTCCAGTGGACTTGATTCTACTTCTTGATTTTTTTATTCTGGTACTTCTTAACTCTCAATCTAGTTGACACTAGCTAGGATGATATTGAGGTCAGCTGGAAGCTTTGGAATTGTGTGTAACTTAAGGAACAGATACGGAGTGCATGGAAACCAAGAGGCCTGAAAAGAAACTGCTGGCCTATGTCCAGTGCACAAGAGACCAGAGACAGAATTCCACAGCTTCTGCACTCATCATAGATTAAATAAATTACTAAGGGGAGACTGAAGGCCTCAAAACTTTTTACTTTGTGCTTCTCAGTCATGGGAAAGGGTAACAGTGAATCTTTGAAATACACCATAATAAATACAACTAAAACTGTTTTTTGAAGCCAACATGTAGTACTTAATTCCATTATGTCTGGATAGTAAAACCTACATAAGTCAGAGGCTATTCATATTATGCCACTGTTCAGACCAAGAAAAATATCTTGTGCAGCACTGTTTTATTTGAATGTATACTATTCCTCTTAATACCCTGCTCTTCAACTTGTCTATAAAACTTAGTGTGTAACATTTCCCATTTCTGTCTTTATTTTGACTTGCAAGACTATGGTAAAATATATAAACATCTAAACTGGGTTCCTTGAAAGTTTTTGAAACAATGGCCAGATGTTATAATTTTTGTTTATACATGTTTTACAATGGTTTGATTTCTAGTCTAATACATTAATATAAAACTATGTAAAAAGACAGTTAAACCTGGTAAATAGTTCTGTAATTCATGATGCAGATTGTAATTAATTTGAAAGATATTTAAATAAAAGCTTATCAATTTGTGAGCCTTTAAATTATACAATTTTGGGGTTAAATCTTTTCTTGATGAATATAAGCTGGTACATTCAACAGAAAACCTAACAAACAAAACCCTTCCTATCACCATCAACTAATTATGCTAATAGATCATTAAGAGTGAACCACTTAAATATTAGATTCAGTGTTCAACTTGAATACTTTGCTAACAGACTTATGGTGCACTATATCATCTCTCCATAAAGAAGGCTGTATTTCCCATTAAAAATTAGCACTCTCTCATCTAACTTCTGAAAAACAAAACTAATCCCATGACATTTTCCGAGGCTGTACTTCATCTCTGATTACTATTTTTTGAGAGTTTGGAACATTTGGATACAAAGGCTACATTTCCTCTCTTATGAGAGAGAGCCCATTAGGATCTGCAGTTTTTGTCTCACTGACCAATAGTTCTAGTAATTATGTGCAGTAATAAATGCATATTTATGCAACATTTAGAGAACCATCACTATTAATTGCTGCTACATGCACAAACTAGATTCAGTGATCTGCAAATATGCAGAAATTCGAAACCCCTTCATTGTCAATGGGTTATAGTATGGTTTCTGACATTGCAACATTCCTTAGTGTTCGTCATACAATGTTTTCACAAATCCCGACATCAATAAATTACAATCCAAACATTGTTATGAATTGTCAAGACATTAGCTTTGATTTTGTCTGGCTTCTGGGACAAAACATAGGGCATTTCTTCTCTCGCATATCCTTCTTGGCTGTTTGGAACATGGAATCTGGCAGCTCTGATTAATCCACACTCCATTCACTAGTCTTGTGGGCCAGGAAGCATGGGATGTGAATGGTCATCAATTAATTTGCTTTGCCTGAAATGACAATTCCATGCAGTTCTCTGAAAAGCCACCCAATAATGGAGTACTAGCATAGCTCTCAGTTTTGGGATATAGAAGCTGGATTACACCATGGAACAGTATGAACCTTCTACCCGTCCCCAAGCAGACACTGAATCTGGAAACCAAAAAACCTTGTAATGCATTGAATACAATTGTAAGCACTAAAAGAAAGAATTTTTAATGATGCTTCTCATCTAAGATAAAAGGAAACAGTTTAACCAAACCAAAAAAAAAAATAAAAATCAGGCATTATAAGAAATATAACAATCTCCGCAATGCAGTAGATAATCTCTATGCATTTTCCCAATATATTAAAATACAGCTTACATCCCTGCTAAGATCCCTGATTAAAATGTTTAATACTGAACATCCTAATTTTAACTCAATTTTATTGAAATTGAACTTCTCAAATCAATTTACAATACATTACAGAGCATCTAATATACATAATTCATATTTTGATTAGCAAACAGTTTTTTTTAACATCTGGCAGAGTGATACAGGAAAGAAGCCCAATATGGATCCTTAGTTCTTCTACATTTAAAATAAACAAGGGGTCACTAAAATAAATACTGTTCAGTCTATCATCCCATAATGCATTCAAAAATCTCAGTATTACAATTTAAACAAAGTGTTTGCTTTTTAAAAAATTTGCTATAAGCTTCCTTTACTCTGTGCAGATGCCAAGGAAAAAGCATTGGCAATAAACACAGTTCAGTTTTACAACACAGATACCTCAGCAGCCGAGAGGGCAGTGTGTGACCTAAGGATGCCAAAATATCTTTTTCTCATCCCACTAAGGAATAATTCAGAGGGATAAGATGTTTTACAGTGCTCTGAAACCTACAAATTTTTCACTTTTTCTATGGATGCAGCTCCAAATTGGTCAAAACTATCCCAAATGTGACCATAAATGTATTGAACCCAAGGTAGATAATTAGCATGCATTTTCTGCCCCCACTCAGTTATGTTTAATTGCAAAATAGCCCTTATAAATTGGAAGTACTCCACAGCAGCAAGAGAAAGGACAATATTTTGCCAAGTGTGAAAGTGTCATTACTAACTTTACAAATACATACTTAGGCTCTCAATAAAGTGCAGAAAATATGATAAATAAAAAGAACAAGAAGCCATTTGTAATTAATAAACATTTTGTATAGTAGTTTTGTTTTAGAAAAAAGAATATACAAATTAAAAACACACTGATCAATTATTTTAAAAAACTAAGTTTGGTAAGAAAACCAAGACCAAACTAGTGTTAAAGGGTAGTTTACAAAAGTGCAAAACCATGGACAAAATTCCATTTTCTTGATACTATAAGCTAAATCCAGACACAGTCAGATGCTGAGCATTATTTCTAGCTTCAAAGTAGGAGGTATCTGTTTCATCATCCGGCTGAGGTATGAAAGGCATAGTTTGATTCTGAAGATTATCCCAGTCTACTCCATAAAAGAGGGGATGATGTTTCAGCTCTAAAACAAAAGTTTGCACAAAATATTAAGACTGTTCTCTTGTGATCAATCAATTTAGCCACCTCACTGACATGCCAGTTATTAGCTGTTTTGGGTGTGTTTTACCTTTCTGGATATTCAAAAGCCTACACCGTAGGGAATGTGAACAACTAGTCAACCATCCAATAAGCAAATGCTTATCAGGTAGTCGACACCCTAGTCGACTAGTTGCTTCCCCCCTTGCTGCCTGTATAAGAAAGAGGCCGGGAGAAGAGAGGAGGGAGGGAGGTGCGAGGTAGGGAGAAAACGGGGCGCTTCAAAGCGGCAGCACCGTGTGGAGCCCAGACCCAGACCCTGAGCTTCACGTGGTGCTGCCGCTTTGAAGCGCTGTGTGCAGCCCGGGGCAAACTGCATTTGGCGTTTCAAAGCGGCAGTGCCGCATGGAGCCTAGAATCTGCTGGGGACTCCCTGCTGACCCCAGGCTCCACACGGCGCTGCCGCTTTGAAACGCCGCAGGGAGCACTGGGCCAGTGCTTTCACCTTTGAAGTATAGCAACAGCCCTGGGAACTCTGCTTTAACACTAAAAGGCTGGGAGACTGCCTGGGCCCTTTATTAGAGGATTGTTAACAGCTCCCTTAAAAAGGTGTGGTACTGGCAATAAACTGCAGTCAAAGTTGCTTTATCAAGAAAGGAACTTTGAACAGTTGTGTTCTTAAAATCTACTTCCTGTTTTTTAACTTCTCATCTGAAAATATCACTGAAGTGACAATGGCAGGCTACCAGCACCATGTGATGTAAAAAAATTCCTTGGATTCCCTCAACTAGGCTTCTGACTTATGACAGGGAATCTGTTATCTGTTATTAGCTGATCTCAGGAAAATGACATAATAGCAGAGATCTTGGCAGATGGTCTTTAATGAAGCTAAAGAGGTACTTCTGTTAGAGTTGCAGGTCTTCCCAGAATTTAAGGCCAGAAGAGACCATTAAATCTTTTGGTCTACCTTCATTAAATAACTGTTTTTAGGAAGAGTTGGATAGATTGTACTTTTGTAAGTTAAGCATGAACGATTTTAAACTAACTGCAAGCAGCATGAACATATAACCAAGTAAAAATCATTATTTGCTTTCCTTATTCAATAGCATAAAACCTTTTATCAGCACAGTCTATACAAGTAGCATAGTGGATACCAAAGTCTGCAATGTCTAGCACTCAAGCTCAATGCTAAAGCAGGGACCGTGACATTTTAAAATATCAAATTTATCAAAAAGGTAAAATGGGAAAAGTTTAATAAATACTGACCCTTCAGTCCAGCTCTCTTTGTAGTGTCAATGGTTAAAAGAATATCTATTGTATTTTGAGCATTGCTGGACAACTGTTCTTCACCCTCAGGCCAAGGAATATCTACAAATACAAAAAGATAGGCTTATCACCAGTTCAAATAGCACAGCAAACTTTGAATTCCTTAGTTTTAGTGAGCATGAATTACCTCTTTTTAAAATGTTCTGGAAGACTTGTTGTGGTGTTTCATCATTAAAGGGTGGAATTCCTGTTAAGAACTCAAACAAACAAACTCCAAGAGCCCACCAATCTACTGCAGGACCTGAAAAGGGGAGAAAACAAGGTAGCTAGCATAAGGAAGAAGTTGTTCAATAACCTATACTGTAACTTATGCACAAAGGGCCAACAACACTTGCAAACAAAATCATTTAAACCCTAACAGTGGCAGAATTTTGGAAAAATTCTAAGTTGTGAAAAGCTTTCTGTGAAAGTTTAGTATGAAACATTGAAAAACAGACAAAACATAAGTTGTTCTCTAATAATTCTGGCAGGAAATTTAAAATTGTTTACTGTAAGAGGATTTTTAAAAGTCACTATATTCATAGCTTCATATTAATATTCAAAGTATTGAGGGCAGACGAGTGTAGGACTAGCACAATTGCAAATTCTTGTACATGTTAGTCTGACTGTCTGTATCAGCAGTGGGCAATAATCAGTCTGTGGGCCAGATGTGGTTCGCCAGAATTAGCCTCTGGCAGACTGCTGCTACTTGATTTACCTGCACCCCTGCAGATTAGCGATGTAAGAAACTAGTCGATTACTTGACGACTCA
The DNA here is from genome assembly GCA_019425775.1 of Rafetus swinhoei. Taxonomy (NCBI): domain Eukaryota; kingdom Metazoa; phylum Chordata; order Testudines; family Trionychidae; genus Rafetus; species Rafetus swinhoei. Next base: position 227,383,098 of record CM033424.1, read on the forward strand.
TAAGCCTATGCTCATTGGGTCATCAGTCAAGTACGACTACTCTACTTGCATCCCCTGCAAAGACCTGGGATGAGCTAGCTGTTCTAAGGGCAGCTCAGCTGCAGCTCCGCTCTCTACCTGTCCCACACAGGCCGGGCTGGCACGACTCTCCTGGGAGACCCACTCATGCACTGCAGGTGGGGAAGTGGCCAGGGCTGCCCAGCGCTGGGCCAGGAGCCAAGGACTGAAGCCCGGCCAGGCGGAGTGCAGCGGCCAGGCGAGCTCAGTGCTCTCAGACCAGGCTCAGGGAGATGCAGGGCACCAGTTTGGTGGTGCTCCATGGTTGGGTGTCCCGTGACGAGCCAGGCCAATGCCACCAGTGGGGCTGTGTGGATCCCTGGACTGGGATGGCAGCACTCAGGGCTCCATGTGGGCTGGGCAGGTGGGGGCAATGCCTCTGGCCAGCCTGGGTGCTTGGGGAGCCCAGCTGCACCCCACAGGCACCTGGGAAAATGCTCCAGCAGCTGAGTTGATTCTGTGGCTGGGCTTGCTGCTTGATTGGAGCAAGCCCAAGCTGGGTGCTGAGTATCAGCAGCCCTCTGAGCTCATGGGCAGGGACCAGAGCATGCTAGTTGCCAGGGCTTTGTCCTGGGCAGGTGCTGTGTGGCTCAGCCCATACACACCACAACCCAAAGGGGCAGAAGCAGGGTGAGTGCCCAAGGACGGAGCGGGGCTCATGCGGCCTGGCCTCCACTGTCTGCCTGCCCTGGCCCTGCAATCCCCAGCTGGGCTCTGCCGGTCTCCTGCCCAGCCTGTGCAGTGCCTGAGTGCTGCTACCTGATGCATTGGGCAGCCAGTGTGCAGCCCCCACCAGGGGGAGCCCTGGCCCCAAAATTACTTCGGCTTCACTCCACAGGCCTAGAGGCGTAAATAGGCAGGTCAAGTGCCCCCCTGCTGACCCAGTGCTACCTTCCTGGAGCCCTGCTATCCTGACCGCAGTTGCCTTGGCCCTTTGGCTTCCTCGCTCAGCTCCGGGATGTGCGCAGTGGGCAGGCACTTGCTCAGTTTCCCCCACGCCACCAGAGACCAGACAGGAAGGCAGGAGTGGGGGTGGTTTAATGAGATGCACTGGGAAGTTGCATCCCAAATGAAACTCACCCGTGGCTGACTGAGTCAGATCCAGGAGCAACTCCCATGGTGGCTCTGCAGTTTAAATGTAGTAAGAACCAGGCTGTCTGTGCATCTGGCTCTTACTACATTTAAACTGCAGAGCTGCAGCAAGGGGTAGCTCCCAGAGGCTTCCAACCCTATCGACTAATTGTGTAGTCAATAGAAATTCTATTGACTACACGATTAGCTGATTACTCGTTTCTTAACATCACTAATACAGATATGGGTGACTGCAGCTCCTGTTGGCCACAGATCACCATTCCCAGCCAATGCGAGCTGCAAGAAGTGGTGTCCAAGCCTGCACCACTTCCTATAGCTCCTACTGACCAGCAACAGCGATCTGCAGCCAAGAGAACATGCAAGCACCTGTACCTGCAGAAGCACAGGTAAACAACATGATGGTAGTCATGGGGGCTAAGGCCTCTATCTTATTGCCCATTCCTGGTCTATAGGCGCTCTCATAAAGGGTATGTGTAGACTACATGCCTCTGCCGACAGAGGCATGTAAAATAGGCTACCCGACAGTGTCAATGAAGTGGGGATTTAAATATCCCCAGCTTCATTAAAATAAAAATGGCTGGTGTGCAGTGATGGCTCAGCTGATCGTCGGCACAGCGCAGCAGTCAAGACGCGGATCTGTTGACGGGAAGCCTTTGTCGACCGCTCCTGTAAACCTCGCTCCACGAGGCATAAGGGAGCGGTCGACAAAGGCTTCCCCTGTCGACCAATCCGCGTCTTGACTCGCACGCTGTGCCAACGATCAGCTGAGCTGGCACAGTGCGGCGGCCATTTTTATTTTGATGAAGCCGGGATATTTAAATCTCCGCTTCATTGACTAGGTCGGGTAGCCTATTTTACATGCCTCTGTCTGCAGAGGCATGTAGTCTAGACATACCCATAAAGTGCTCTCTTGTGGTAGGAGAGAATCATTTGTAATTTCTCATCTACTCTGGAATTCAAGGCTGAATGAATTTTGTAATTCCACATATTACCGTATCACATAGGTTGTCTGAAGCAACTTCAGAAGCACAAAATATTGATATTTATTTTCAATAACCTAAACCCATTTTTACCAATATTGAGCAGTCTATAGAGATGCATCAGCATGCAAGAAAATGGATTAATGTTCTACCATTCTAAAGTTTAATAGGGCAATGCAAAGCTACTTAACTGCTCCCATGTGTTTCTAAACAGTTTTTTCTGGGCAGTGAACAGGCTTTGTTAAACATGTGCAGTTAACCCACTTAAACAAGCAGGCAAAAGCAGTCCAGACACCACCAAAGAGTTGCATGCATTCTGTTTTCTCTATCTTTAAGTCATGTCCACTCCACTTTATAAAGAATAATACAGGATTCACTTGGTGCAAAGAGTGGTTTGCACAGAAATCCAAGCTTGTAAAAAGTGTGTTGTTTTTTTTAAATTCACCTCCAAAGTAAAAAGGAAATGCTTTTGATACTTTTAGCTTTCCTGTATTTCTATCCTACTGTCTTAATAAACCAACCACACAGGTCAGTTATACATTTCCTTGTTGGACACAGCAATCAGAGCACCTCTCCCAGCTCAGCACACTAAAGCAATGAGATCCCATCCACTGCATCCAGTATACTTGGATGTTTAGGAAAAATTAGAAACATAAGTCAAAGTCTAATAAGATCACAATTTGGGACAAAATACTAAAGAACAAGTTTCATGGTTTAAAGACATACAAATCATTTGAAATGTTCTTATCACAGCTCTAAGTAGAAATGAATTTCTATCATTATTTTTGTGGCAAGAAAGCCAAATATTCTTGGGCATCAACATTTCTAACCACAAACAAATATTATGAGGTGGCCCAGTACAGCTGAGAAATTTAACCCAACCAGTCATTCTGACTGATCATTTTTCACCATCACCTTCTCCCATTTTGAAGCTTGCTTGATAGTGAAAAGGTGTTTAGAAGTGGTGTGTACTGACTTTAATGTGAAGGGTGTAAGTTGTGTCCCTGTTGCAGGCTACTGGAGGCTATAAAGTTTCTCTATAATTTGTCTCTTGTAGTATCATGCATTACATATAGCAATAAAAAAATGACATGTGCAATTTCTTTAGCCACATAACTTTTTACTTGAAAAATGTGATCTAGTTATACTTTGACTGTTCATAATTTAGTTGAACACCCCTTTACAGTCAAACTCACCAGACATCAGAATTCCTGCATATAAAAAAAACAATTAACCATATTAAGATTGCAATAAATTACTTATTGTACATGCTCATATTAAATATTATCAATTATGTTTGATACTGCAGAAAAAAATTATTTCTTGCTTGTTGCACTTGGTACTTTTCTGAGTCACTACCTAACTACAAACACTTTTTTTTTTTTTTTTTTTATAAAAAGAGAGAGTTAATCTAAATATGCTTCAGGAAATTTAGAGAGGCGCAAAAAACAGTCACCTACTAGGGATGTAAGCAACTAGTCGACTATCCGATAAGCATAAGTTTATCGGATAGTTGACTAGTGATGTGACTAGTTACTTCCCCTCCCTTTCTGCCTCTATCAAAGAGAAGCAACAAGAGAGGGGCACGAGCCGGTGTTGAGGGAAGCCGGCTTAAAAGCCTGTTCTCCCCCCAGCACCGTCTCTGCAGGATAGCAGGGAAGGTAGAGGCACAGCGGTAAACAGCGCAAGCGGGGACTGAAGCAGTCTCCGCTTGTGCTGGTTCTGCTGCAATTCTGTTTTTGAAATGTACAAGAGCCCCCTGGGGATCTTGTACATTTCGAAGACTCAGGTGCTGCAGGGAGGGTGGGGCCAGCAGGGAAGTCCCCTGCTGGTCCTGCGCTCCCTGCGGGGCTCTCATTTGAAAGTACAAGAGCCCCATGAGGGCTCTTTCAAAGTCTGAGGTGCCACAGGGAGCATGGGGCCAGCTGGGGACTTCCCCACTGGCCCTGTGCTCCCCGAAGGGCTTCTGCTTTTTAAATGTACAAGAGACCCACTGGGGCTCTTGTACATTTCAAAGGCTGAGGTGCTGCAGGGAGCACATGCCCAGTCCTCTGCTGGCCCCGCATGCCCTGCAGGGCTTGTGTGTGGCAGGCCTCTTGCTACAGTTCAAAGGCAGAGGCGCCCTTATCGACTAATTGAATTGTTGATGGAAATCACATTGACTATTTGATTAATCTAAATTTAACATCCCTATTACCTACCTTCTCATAACTGTTGTTTTTCAAGATGTGTTGCTCATGTCCATTCCAAGTAGATGGGTGCACACAGCTCTAGGGAAAGAACCTTCTGACAACTGCGTGGGCAATCTGTTGGGTTGGCTGTGGAGCCCCCTGGAGTTGGCCTTCGTGGCGTTGTATATAGGTCCCTGCTGACCCACTGCCCCTTCAGTTCCTTTTTGCCAGTGTACTCTGAGTAGGCGTCTATCCGATCTCCTAGCAGGGGGGTCTTAGAATGGACATAAGCAATACATTTCAAAGCGTAACAGTTACAAGAAGTTAAATTTTTTTCAAGTGTTTGCTCATGTTGATTCCAGGTAGGTGATTCCCAAGCATCTCACAGAAGGGGTTGAAGTTCAGCAAGTTGAAGATTGCAGTACCATTCTGCCAAATGTGGCATCATCTCTGGCCTGCTGTAAAATGACATAATGCAGCAATAGGCAACCAAGACTAGAGAGTGGTCCACATGAATGGCCCTCCATTTCAGAAGGCTGCATGATTGAAATCTAGTGATGGGTAACCTGTGGCTCACTAGGGTTACACCTAGGGATGGTTACCAGCTAAGCATCAGCCTTATTGGGCGATGCTTATGGTAAGTGGTGCCTGAGAGCAGCCCCATGCCTGTGGCCTGCCACAGGTGGAGGGCTGCTCCAGTGTTCAAGCTCTGGGAGGAAGGGGGCGGAGCAGGGATGGAGCACAAATTGGCGGATTCATGGTGCTCCAAAAGTGCTGGGAAGGAGGGGGAAGAGTAGGAAGTGCAGGGCTCCAGTGCCTCCATGCGGGAGAAGCATGGGGGAAGGCAGCAGAGAGGGGGTGTGCGAGCCGCAGGTGGAACTTCACAGGCCACAGGTTTCCCACCACTGGCGTAATGTGATGTAATGGTATGGACTGACAACCATGTCACTGCCCTGCAGATATCTTTAATGGGGACCTGCACCAGGAAACTGTCAAGGATGCTTGTACTCTTGTGAAGTATACTATCTATGCCAGGTCAGGGATCTTCGCTAGCTATAGCACGCTCTTATATAGACGGTAATCCTTGAGGATATTTCATGGGATGTTACTAAAAGCCCCTTAATTCATTCTACATTTGCAACGAAGAGTTGTGTTGATTTTCAAAATGGCTTCATTCTTTCAGCATAAAAAGCTAGTGCTGGCTGACCTTCAAGGAGTGAAGCATTCGCTCCTGGTTGCTGGAGTGTGGATTAGGAAAGAAAACTGAAAGAAGTATGTCCTGATTTGCGTGGAATTGTGAATCCACCATTGGGAGAAAGATCAAGTGGGGCCGCAACTGTATCTTGTACTTATAGAAGACAGAATATGGAGGCTCAGAAGTCAGGGCCTTAAGCTTAGACACTCTTGACTGAAGTTATAGCTACCAGGACCACTATTTTCCAGGAAAGGCAGAAGAGTGAGCATGTTGCTAGGGTCTCGAAGGGTGAGCAGTAGGCTGAAATCTCATGTGGGGATAGGTTGTGTTACTTGAGGGTGCAATCTTATCCAGTCCTTGGAGGTACCAGCTGACCATGGAGTTAGCAAAAATTGATTGGCTGGCTGAACCCGAGTAGGAAGCTGAGATGGCGGTCAGATGTACCTTTACTCACTATACCCACAGCCCCTGTTGTGTCAGGTGCAGTAAATAGTCCAGGATAAAAGGAATCAATGACTGCAAAGGTGGAGTGTCCTTTTGTAATAATCATATAGAGAACATCTTCCACTTAGCAAAATAAATGGCTCTAGGTCAGTGGTGGGCAAACTTGTCATAAGCTGCTGGCAGGCCACCAGACAGGTTGTTTACCTTGCGTCCACAGATATGGCCTCCCACAGCTCCAATTAACTACTTCACCAGCCCTCCATGCTGCAGAATTGTGCCTCCGCATGCCTCTTGGGGGAGGGGCATAATGGGCCTCTGCCCACATCCACAAGCACCCCCCTCACAATCCCATGGCTGGTTTCTTTCTGGCAGCCTCCAGCTATGGTACTTCTGGGACTGGCATGGCTGGGGCTGCAGCAGGCTGCCTGAGCGCCCCACTGGGCCGTGGGACACTTTTCTCCGGCCCCAACTTGCAGGGTGACAGTGGGCCAGAGGAAAATGTTTGGGGCGTATTTTGCCCAGCTGTTTTATTTGATTTAAATGAAAGGAAAGCCACTTTCCATCATCCCTCTAATTCTGGCCTAGATTTTGAAAATAACCAAATACCTAATTAAAAATGAATGATAAAGGACCAGGTTTTCAAAGGTATTTAGTCATGTAAAGATGCATATAGGCATATGCCTAGGTACATTTTCAAGAGCTCCTGGGACTTAACTCCCTTTGAAATCAATGGGAGTTAGACATTTTTGAAAATCCCACTGAAAATTATCTGGATCTTTAAGCACCTAAATATCTTTACAAATCTGGTCTCCCCACATTGACTACAAAATGTGTTTTAAACATCGTCACATTCTTTCATTTATAAAAAGCATTCTTACCATGAGGCTTTGTTAATAATAACTCAGGTGCCAGGTAGTCTGGGGTTCCTAAAATGCGTTCACCTTCCACAGGGACAGCTCCTCTTCTTACACTCTTTGGAGTTCTATATGGTGTGTCAGCGTTTTCCTGATTAGGTGTCTAATGCCAAAAAATAAAGAAAAGATTTCAAATACAAATGTCATACAGCGAGCCTATTTATTTCCCCTCCCAAGTAATGGGGATGACTGCAATCAATTTAATATTTAAGTAATTCACATGATTCAAAGACACATCTTACAACTTGTACATTAATAGTATTTTATTTCCAACTTCCAAAACGTGTGCTTATTGCCTAATCTTCAAACAACAAACTGCAGTCAGAACTGCAACAGATTTTGCATTTTTTTGTTGAATGAATCTTTATTATTCCAAAGTATAAAAATGAGTGATTCCCAATCCTTCTTCATAAATGAGAATTCTTCCTGAATAGCTGCCATACAAAGCAATTTTCTTTAAAGAAATAAAAGAGTGTCAGTCTTCTGACAGACTGCTATTAAAATGACTCCTCCTAATGTCAATCTGAAAGGTAATTTATACAGGGGATTATCCAGATAGCCTCAGCTTTTAGAGGCTGCACTCAACCAGGCTAAGGGGGATGTATATGCACGTGTATTCAATCTGAAATTGTAACACTCATCTAAAAAGAACTGGCATTATGGGATTCCATAGCTATTGTATCCCAGATTTACTCTGTTTACATGGCTTTTGTTGTTTTGAAGTTGTCCACCCCGTTGAAGCCTGAGACCTGAAAGTCAAGCTAGGTTCTTTCTGAGCTGCATATTCATGTGATCTTGAAGATAATCCAATTTTTTTTCATAGCTATACTGGCACTTAAGAGATGACAGAATACAATCTTACTTTTTTCCACTAAAACAAGTAGATGCTATTGAATACACACAAGGTATGTTACAGAGTGGCTTTTCAGAATAGACACCTATAAGGCCCAACTATGTAGCCCTCACTTGATTCTTAACTATCTTCGGTGCAATAATCCAACGTACACTATATTATACTATCATATTAGCAACAGAACCTGCCCACAGAAAGGCATATAGGTCCCATTTTAATATTAGGTTGACATCACAAGATTCAGATATACTATATAAATTTTATACCTCAATGTATATCCTAAAATTTTATATAAAAAAACCAATCTGGTGGCTCTTAATACATTTAAAAAGCACAAGCGCAGTGGGGGGACCAGGCGCAAGCCGGGACAGCGGATTTCCGGCTCTTGCCTGGTCTCCCTCGCTGCTCTTCAGCCTTTTAAATGTATTAAGAGCCCAGTGACTCTTCATACATTTAAAAGGCAGAGCTGCAGCAGGGTTAGCCCCAACCCCGCTGTGGCTCTGCAGTTCCTCCCCACCCTTATTAACTAATTGACAAGTCAATGGAAATTCCATCAACTGGTTGATTAGCTGATTAAACGCCATTTGACATCCCAAAACAGAACAGCAACTGCCAAACACACAGCAACATTCATACACTGCACTAGGAAAAGAAGAGTCAAGAAAGAAATGCAGGGTAGCAAAAAATCTAAAGACTCCCACAACAAGTGGCCCAAAGGAAATGTCTCACTGCTCCAACAGTGTGTACTGAGACAAAATTAAAGGACTACATCCCTTTTTAATTGTCCTCATGTAGTTCTGAGCAAAGGATCTTCAGGGAGTATTGCTATGCTCTTGTTGAAAACCAATAACTTAGGCAATGTACATATATCCATTCAGATTTTGACCCTTTGAAAAGCTACCTCTGCTTGTCTTTGACTGTTTCATACTATAATATCAGATTGAATCAATGACCATGTGTACATGCTAGTTACCTCTACAATACTTGGAGACATACCTGATAAACCTTGTAAGATCTTCCCTTTTGTGCAGGGGTAAGAGCCATGGGATAAGAGCCACTACACGCAGGAGAGAGATCCATTACCTCCAAAGAAGCCATGCTAATTCTTGATGGCTCAGATGCATTGGACACATTAATTGGACTGTTATAACTTCGAAAAGCTACAACATTTTTTTTAAGGAGGTTCAAGGTTTTCATCATCTCTTCTGAGGGAGAAGAGATTTTGTCAGTATGAGTTTCAACCAAACGTTTCGGGATGTTATCCTGTTTGTGGCACAAATGCTTGCTGTCCTGGACAATATTCTCTTCCCCACCTCTTGGTGAGGCATCTTGGCAACAGGACGATGTTACTGACATGTCCTCAGTTTTTGACTCCTCAAAGGAAAGTTCTTTAATACTTTTATCCAGATCTGAAAGCTGGTTTTCTAAATGGCTCTCTGTAGCAGAAATCTCAGGGAAGGATAACTCAGAGTCTGCACTCAAAAGTCCAAGAGGTTTTTCATCATCAGTGCATAAGAAACTAGAGTTAATATATTCCTTTTTACTGTCTTTTTCACAATCTGCAGTTAGCTCATGCATAAGATTCTTAGCTATTATCGGAGTGGCTGACTTTTCAGATGTTTGCTGCCTAGAGACGGATTCTTTAGCTTTTTCTTCATTTTTATGCGTCTCCTGTAGACTTTCACCAGAAAGCATTAAACACTGGATTTCTGTTGTTAAACCTGTGTTTTGGTTTGCCTGATATTCTAAGATTGGACAGCCACGTTTATAGTCTGCATTGGTTTTTTTGACATAGTTAAGTTCTTGAAATGGACTGGTATCAACTAGTTCAAAGCTCCTTTTTACACCTGGCTTTTTAAGAAAGTCTTCCTCTTTTATGCATTTGGCAGGATCAACCAACCATGAGCATGACTGCTGACGACTGGAAGATTTTCCTGTCTTATTAGCTACATCAGTTTTACCCACAAGTTTTGCTTCCCAAGCTTTATTATCAGAAAGACATTTTCTGACTAGATCTTTCACATCTGATGCAGTTACAGGAGTGTCCCCTAGATCAAAATTCTCAATTTTTCCATCATGTCTGGAGCCACAGTCATTGCTACCAATGGGAGAGATGGCAAACTCAAGTTCCTTTTTCTTTAAGACTGTTGTGTCTTTTGCATTCAGTAATTGTGTATTAGAAAGCTTTTCTGATGCATTATTACTTGCTGTGCCTGTTCCAGAACACAATGTATCTTCAGTTTCCTGGAAACAAGCAAATTAATTTTTTTTAATACAAAGAATTATAAAATTACAACATTACAGAAATATGCCCCTTCTTGACCTAGCTTAAAAATACTTTATTTCCATCTCAATGGAAAACTGCAGTTTAACATGAAATATTTATCATGACATCTGATCACAAAAAGTCACTACAAATACATTCTAAAAATAAATAACCGAAAAAAAAAATCAAACCGGAATCAGTCATTGTGACAGTCTGATTTTGTTTCAAACACATGAAACTTGCTCACTATGATGGCCATCCATGGCCCCAGAACTGCTAGTCTCAGATTACAAAATTGATATATAGTTGCCAAATTTCTAATCACATAAAACCAAACAACTTTGCCCTGCCTCTTCCCAATCCCGCCTCGGAGGCCCCACTCCCTGCTCACTCCATTCCCCAACCCCCCCATCATTCACTCTCCCCCACCCTCGCTCAGGTTGGGGCAAAGGCTAGGGTGCAGGAGAGCGTGAGGGCTCTAGCTGGGGGTGTGGGTTCTGGGGTGGGCCAGAAAAGAGACCAGGATGTTGGAGGGGGCTTTGGGCTAGAGCAAGGCAGCAGGCTCTGGGGTGGATTTGGAATGCAGGAGTGGTTTCCAAGTTGGTAAGTAGAGCCAAAGGGTTTGGCATATGGGAGGGAGATCTAGCTGAGACTGGTATTCAGGGGAGAGCACGGGATCTAGGAGGAGGTTCTGAGGTAGGGCAAGGAGCTGTGGTGCGGGAGGGAATGTAGGGTGTAGGGTCCATGCAGTGCTTACCTTGGAGTGGGAAGCTCAAATGGTGACATGTCCCTCAGTTCATAGGCATAGGGGCACCCAGGTGGCTCTGTGTGATGGGTGCTGTCTCCGCCTGCATGAGCCACTCCTGCAGTGCCCATTGGTTGCAGTCTGACCCAATTATTCCCAACCAATGGGAGCTGCACAGCAGGCACCCGAGGCAGGGACAGCATGCAGAGCCCCACCTGCCATCCCTCTACCTTGGCACCTGAGGGACATATTGCTGCTTCTGGGAGCTACATGGAGCCAAGTAGGGAGCCTGCCAGCCCTGCTAACCAGACTTTTTTAACAGCCTAGTCTGTGGTGCTGACTGGAGCCACCAGTTGAAAACCAGACACTTGTCAGCTAGGGATGTTAAAATATGTTTATTTAGATAAATGTGTAACCACTGAAAATTTCTGATACAGATACAGCTGTGCAGCAAGGGGAGGAACACACCAGCTCCCTGTGTGCACCAGCTCCCACCTGCCCCCCATGCTGCTGCTTCTGTATATCAGAAGCAGCAGCATGGGGTGGGAGGGCTCACCTGCGTGTAACCATGAAGGTTAAGCTTGGGCCTCACCTCACTGATTAACCACGTACACATTTACACTTCCACATCCTTACTGTCAACCCTAAGCAAGAACCAGGTTAAGGTGTCCATTCAGCAGGCTCTCTTCCATTTCTATTCCTGCAGGCCAATAGGGAGGTGGGAATTTAATTTCCCTTTCCATTGTATTTAATGGGATGAGCATTTGGCTGAAAAACTGAAGGGACAGAGCTACTTCTACTCAAAGTGCATCTAGCCCATTCTACCCAACTGTGCCTTTGGAGTAACTGGGGTGTGGACAAGTTGGGAGCGAAAAAGTGCAATGCAAATTATCTGGGAGAAATAAAGTGGTCCTGACCTGTACATCTTTCTCCCACCTGGGACTGCTACAGCATTCCGATTCCATACTGGACATGTGTGTACGTGAATGGCTACTTGCACTGGAGGTACCAAACCTCTTCCTAGATTGAAGGAGAGTTGGAGTTAAACTTCTGACTGGCATCCCAGCAACATCAAGACCTTTGAAAGGAAAAATAATGATAGTTCAAATTTTGACTGCAATATGCAGTGTACATTAGCTAGCTTCATACCAAATCTAAGCAAATACTCTGAAGTTAATCTTTCATAATTTATGTGGCCTAGAAATTGTTTTCATCACCTTTCCTGCACAATAAATGTATCATTTATGAAAAGGTATGATTTACCAAGTGAATCAAAACTAGCACAGCAGTGATTATATTTTGCATTTTAGCTTAGAAATATCAAGACACCAAAGTAAGACCATTTAAATATTAAGACACTCACAGAAACACTAACATAGTTGCACATCAAATATGATGCATAAGATTTTTTGATTAATGTTTCTTGATATAAATAGGCCATTTGGCTTTACTAGCTTGTACATTCAGATTCAAAACGTGGAATTAGTGATCCAGTGGGAAGAACACTTCAGCTGGAGTCAGCACTGAACAAACACTCCAAATCTATGGCAGACATGAATTCTAGTCTGCTTCCCGGTAGAAAAATGACTGGGAAACAAAAGGAAGTTGCAAGAGTGGTCATGTGTCCTTCCCCTGCAATGCAACTGCACTGTTTTGGGTACCTAGAGCAGCCGACAGAGGTAAATCACTGTGTGAGATTCCCCACAATCCCAGCAGATCTGACCCCTCCTCCATACAACCTAGACTCCTCCACCCTGAACCCCCCCCTCCCCCAAACCTCTCCTGCCAGTGGGGATGCTCTGGTCAGGGATTCCTACTCTGTGTTGGGCTCAGATGCTAGTTCTGGTTGTGCCGGGGGGGTAGGGGAAAAGCCTATTTACCCCGCAGAAAACAGCTGTGGCTGGGTCAGATCCACCTCAAGAAACCTCCCCTGGCTCCACCTCCCCATCTGAACGTCCTGCTCCCATCACTCCTTGGCCACAGGGGAGGAGGAGCACCCTGTACACCCATATCTCCTGCCAAGCCTCACCCCCCAGCCCCACCCCCAAAAAACCCTCCCACAAGTCTCTCCCACCAAACCCTGTTCTGCTAAGCTTCTCTCCTGCACCCAGCCCTACCCCCCTGCATTTAGACCATGTTACCTCTAAGGCAGGCCTGCACAACATATGGCCCGCGGGCCGCAAGCGGCCCGCAGGGGCTCACTGTGCAGCCCATGACGACTACGGGCAGCGCGGCCCCATCCGATACGCCGGCTGGGCGGAGGAGTGGAGCGCTGCTGGGGAGGGGGAAGCGTGGCGATTCTTGCCGCCAGGCTGCCTGCGTGCAGCTCCGGTGCGAGGAGGCGGGGCGCAAGCCAGAGGGCGGGACGCCGACAGACACCAGGACGCTGGCGTGACGTGGCGTCATGATGTCATGGCCGGCGACCGCTGGATTCAAAAAGCTCCGGCAGCCCCGCAAACTGGAAGGCAGAAGCCAGGTAGGGGAGGGGAAGGGGCTTGTGCTGAGGGGAGGGGGGCAGGTCAGGAGAAAGAGGAAGGCACCAAGGGACATGGGGCAGGAGAGACAAATGCCAGGGGACCAAGTGGAGACAATGAGGAAAAGGGCAGGATGGGAGGTATCAGTGGGAGGGGGGACAGGGTGATCCTGGGAGAGGAGAGGGTAAGAGCATTGGGAGCCATATGTTGTGCAGGCCTGATTTAATTGAAAAATTCTTAATAAAGTATTCCCCGCCCCCCCCAACCCTACCCTTGCAGCTAGGGTTGCCAGATGTCCGGTTTTCTGCCAGACAGTCCGGTATTTGCGCTCTCTGCCCGGTTAAAAAAAATCAGAAAATATCGGACATGTGCAATGTCCGTTATTTTCTGAATTTCCGGCCGGGCACTGGACGGAAACCTAGTGGTGCCTCCTGTGGTTGCGTGCTGAAGCCAGGCAGTGCAGGGTTTTTTTTGTATGCCCGACACACGTGGTTGTTTTGGGTTTTTTTGCCTGACAAAAATTTTTAGCCCGCGTGTTCAGTATTTTTTGGGAGAGCATCTGGCAACCCTACTTGCGGCCCGCAGCTGTTTTCTTTAGAGTAATATGGCCCTCGCCACTTTCTGAGTTGTGCAGGCCTGCTCTAAGGTGAGCGATTGTGTGAGTGTGCACACCAAGAACTTGCCTCCCACCCACCTCATTAGCAGAGCCATGCAACGGCTGCTCAGCTGCTCCGGGGTAGGGCTGCGATGTGGGTGGCTGCTCTTCCCCAGGAGCACTAGGGCAGCCACCAGTCGGTCCTGGCCCTAGCTTTAGCTCCCCAGGGCTGGAGCTGCAGGCTGCATGGTGGGAAGCTGCTTCGTCGGAGGCCCCGGTTGGGGCCAGAGCCATAGCTACATACTGGGCAGCAGGAGGCTGCTCAGGTGGCCCTGGCTGGGGCCAGAGCTGCGTTGCAGGTGGCCAGAGCTTAGGGCCAGAGCCAGAGCTGCTTGCCAGGTGGCAGATAGCAACTCAAACGGCTGGGACTGGCTGAGACCATGTGGTGGAGGGGGCTGCATGGTGGGGGATACTTGCAAAGTGCTGTGCAGGTGAAATGTAGCTACCTTGAAGGCATCTCTAAGACTGGAATTGTGACCCCAGTTCCACATATGGCAGAACACCACGTGGCCTATGTGAGAGCTGGGCGTGCAAATAGGTAGCTGTCTTTTTCTTCAAAATATGTATGCGCCTGGGGAAATTGGACTGGTATTAGGATGTGCAATTGGCCAAGTTGCATATGCAAGTATGAATGTTTATTCTGAATGCTAGTTGAACAGAACAAGAGTGCAGCAATGCTAAGCATACTCATGAATGGAAGGGTGGTGAATTGAAAAATGCTGCAAGGAGATAAGGAAGGGGAAGTATAGAATAAATTCATGTAGAGCAGGGGTGGGAGGAGCACACAATTAATTAATTGGCATCCCTGTTTTCTGAAACCACCCACCACACCCAGGAAAAGGAGCTGAAAACCCTAGTGAAAGCAAGTAACACTTTATGCATATTTAAAATTAATCTGTTCTTTTGTCACAAGAATTTGGTATGTATCAGACAAGGAAAGTGAGACACTGAGAAATACAGCAACTGAAATCTGCAGAAGATACAAGTTCTGAACATCTCTGTTTATGGGATAACATCTGACTTTGAAAATGTTGACCTTAATCCCTACATCTGTAACACAGTGGCCCAATGGCTAGTGCATGGGATTGTGGCTTAGGAGAGCTGGGTTCTACTCCTGGATGTGGCACTGACCTTAGATGAGCCACTGGTTTATACCTCAGTTTCCACATCTATGAAACAGTGGTGATTGTGCTCTCCTTTGTAAAGTATTGTGTGATCTACTGAGGAAAAGCACAGTACGAGAGCTAGGCATTGCTATATTTACTTCGTGCTTCTGGATGCAGTAAAAATAATTTATATACAACATATTTGTTAGCAACTGGTGGGTATCATGGTGGCACACATCCAAACAAGAGCACATAACCTCTATACTGGTGCACAAGACAAAACTCACTCTGCTCACAGATGGAAAAATCTTAGAGGGAACACTGATTTAGACCCCTACTCCTGCACCCAGACCATCTCCTGCTCAAGTTCCCAGCACTGAACCCTCCACCCTACGCACTTGTACCACCCCAATGATTCCCCCATACCACTGAACTGCAACCAGGTACCTTGACCTCCTTGAATCCCACACACCCAGACTCTTCCTGCCAAGCCCCTTCACCCCACACACAGATTCCCCGCTGCTGAGTCTCAACCACTTTCACTTGGACCCCCCACCCTGTAGCAGAGCCCATTGCCCCATAACCCATAGCCCCCCGAACAAGCCCCTGTGCATCTAGATTCCCACATCCAGATCCCCTCCAATAAGCTGTCCTCACTCAGACTGCCCCACACAAAACCCTTTCAGCCCACACCTGGATAGCCCCCCTTCACCTATATCCTGCCCAAAGCCAGTGTGCTTGTGGAGGGGTAGGGCTCTGGGACAGGTCCCACCCTTGCATTTTTGTCAGGATCTGATGCAGCCACACCACAGAGCTTGTGTCTGAGGGCTCTGGGGGGAGAAAGGAAGGAGGGCTTGCAATATGATCTTTCAAGAACATCCTGTTGTTGAAGGTATTGTCTTTTGGAAAAGATGTAAGCTTCATGACTGGACCCACTTAAGCACTTGATTAAGTTTTAAAAAAACTTCACAAATTAATGGTGTTGCTTATTACTGTACATGACTCGTTATACTTACATATTTTCATACTTACATGATTTCAATAGTTTATTTGAAATAGGGGTATAATCCTTTTGGCCAACAGACATGGGGGAAACCAATCCTTGAGAAAGTTGCAAAGCATCAGCAGACACGGGACTTAAACTAGGTCCTTGTATTTTCCCACCAATTGGAGTATACTATCAAAATGATAGAAACTTTCTTAAACAAATGAAGTTTGTATATAATGTCTCAAGCTAAAAATGTAGTCTTAAATTTACTCAAAGTTAAATTATAATTGAATTCAGCTGAAATAAAAAAACAAATCTGGCAATTCCCTTATCTGAAGTAAGGTCAAAAGTAGTTTCTGGAACACTCAAGTCAAAGGTATGGGCAGTCCAGTCATAAGATATGCTACTGACTGTGCTCAACTGAGACAGGGCAAAGCCTGATTACTCCAATTTAAGTTCTTCTCATTACCTTAAAAGCAAGCAGTTTGAAGAAAACTAACAAAACTAGATTACTTACAAAACCCAGAGAGCTGATGAGAGACAACACTTGTCCTGGAGTGCGGGAATAATCTTGTTTAGGCTTAGCCATTGATGGCGTAGTAAGGATATCCATCATATTTATCTCTAAAATATGGAAATTAACAGTGTGTAAAGTTTTTATTGGATTAATTGATAAATGAAAAAGTTCAGTCATTAACAGTATTTAAATTCAGTAAACAGAAAATCTTAGCCATGTGAACCAAATTAAAGGACATTACTCTTAATTCTGTATTTTACACAAGCTATTTCTTTATCTATACTATTCATCACATTTAAGATTTTTCAAAGTCCAATTATATTTCACAATTTTGTCTATTTTTTGCATTTCTCACTATAAAAACCACTGAAGGCAGTTTCATTTTCAGGTTTTCAAAACCATACTGCTTCGGTCTAAAACTGAGGCAAAGGTTTTGAAAGAACTTTGTACTGATTTTTTTAAAATGATGAAATTAGAGACCTAAGGAATTTTGGGGTAAGTTGATACAGAGTGTATTTTCTGGGGCATACTCAGTGCTCTCTAATTATTGTTTAGAACTAAGAAGTACAGTGACAGACAAAACTGCCATAGTAATTTTCATATAGTGAAACAGACCTATATTTGGAGTAGAGGGGAAGATAGCTAAAGGAATCACACTGGCATGTGCACCATACATTTTAAATAATATTTTCCCACTGCCCTTACAAAGTGTCCATCTATAAAAGGGAATGCTACAGAAAGATTTTTTTTTTTTTTTAGAAAAGGGAGTCTGGAAAGTAAGTTAGGGATTTCCATATTAAAAGAATATTACGGTTATGTAGTTAACATATAAATTGTAAAATGCCAAAATTAAGCTTGCAAATAGCACCTAGACACCACATCTTCTATGTATGCTTAGCTATCATCATTAGTCGCATACTGTTTCACAAACAAGTATACATGCTTTCCCTACAACCTTAGATACACATAGCTATTAAACATTTTTTCATTTCTGTAGGTTTGTTTGCAGTACTGTAATTATACTAGTTCCAGGACACACGACTCAAAGGCGAGTTCTGTGGCGCTCAAAAGCTAGTCTCCTTCACCAACAGACAGTCCAATAAAAGATATTACCATATCAATCTTGTCTCCCTATTTTTACTGCCATAACAGTCCTGTAATGTATAATTTTAACAGATTGTCCTCTCAGTGCTCTTCTCGTTAAATCACATTTTAATCAGTCAGCATTCATTCTCATCTATTAGTCAGCATGTTCCCTTTTCAAAGAGTGGTAGATTATGCAATTCAAGGAATGAAGCTATTAACTATTAAGTTAAATTAAGTATCAATATAATAAATAGCCTTGTTTCTTAAGTAAAATTAGCTACTAAGAGAGATAATCTGTATGTACCAGCAAATTTATACTACAGGTTGAACCTCGCTAGTCCTGCACCCTCAGGACCTAACTGGTTCCGAACTACAGAATTTTCCACACCATGGGAGGCCAATATTGTCTAGCAACATTACCAACATTTCCACTGCTTACTGGGCTGCTAGAAGACGTTTAGGGGTAAATTAGAGCTAAATAACAGCACAGAACACTAAGAGCTAGGACTAGTGGCTGTAAACAAGCTTGATGGGACCGTGGGAAAGTTGGTCACCTCCACGAAAAGTAGACATCCAGCTAACTAAAATCATTCTGGACAACAGATGATTCTGGACCAGTGAGTTCTGTACTAGATAGGTTCAACTTGTATTATGCTTGGTTGCATACTAAATATAACATGTTGTGTAACAGCTTCCAAACACACAACTGACTTAAATATTGTGAAATAGTACCGCAGGGTTACTCAACTTTGGAAGCCCTGGGGGCCACAATGACACTCACAGCACATGCAGAGGGCCGCAACTTAAGTGTGGTTGCATATACATGCAAATACATATGCAAATAGCTTCTTTCACACTGACGGGCATGAATACAAAAATTAAAGCAAAATTACGCAACACGCAGGCCCCATTTAAGCCAGTTCTGCTGATATTAATAAAATGCAATATTTACCTGATTTCCACCCACATGATAGCACTTTTAATGAGCAACGACAGTCCAGGAATTTAATAATTAAAACACATATCAACAGATGACCATTATCTTGACTGCTTTTTTGTTTTGGCTCCCTCCCGCAGGCCGCATGTAGCCCACGGGCCATGTGTTGAGTAGCCCTGCAGTACAGGATCATGTACTACAGGATAATTATAATGCATTATATTAGGAGGGGAAACAACACAAGAGACCTTGTGTAGAAGTTGATAGGGGTGTAGGTATAGTCTGAAAGTGACAGAGTTTTCCATACAACCTTAGTCTCAATTTTTGTGTAATGTAATTATTAGAAATATACTTCCACAGGTGTGCATGATGTTTTAGACAGTCCCTCTTCCAAAAACTTACTATTTATATAAACACTAAAGCTTTTATAAAAGCAAGTAACATCAGTCTAAGAACTGCACCAGGCATGTGTGGTACCAGTACAATAGAGCCTCAGAGTTATAAGCAGCTTGGGAATGGAGTTTATTTGTAACTCTGAAGTGTTTGCAACTCCAAAACATTGTGGCTGTTGTTTTAACATTGAATTCATGGGTAGCAGGTTCGCGAGGCAGGGGAAGGCACTTCCTTCCCAAACCGCCAGCCTGGCCCCACCCATACTCTGCCCCCAGAATGCTTACTGTAGGTGAACTGTGGGTGGAGTGTTGCTGCCCCTGAACATCCACTCTCCTTGTGCTCCTGGACCAGGGAGGCTGGGGCTGTATGCTACCTGCCCTCCCCATGCTCCCTGTAATGTGAGGGGTGGGGTCTAGGCAGAAGGGGCTGTGCTAGGGGCAAGGTTAGGGGCTTGCCTCTCCCAGCCCTACCTTCACCCCCAGCCCATGATCGACTTAATGCAGCTATGAAACATCGCTATGCACAGGGCTTGACGATTGCGGCGAAAGCAACTCGCCAGCCCCGCACCGCACATGCACGAGACCCGCACTGCGCATGCGCAGACCGCCAGTGAACGGGGCAACCAGCTGAAATCTACTCGCCATGGGCAAGTAGATAAGCATATTTGTCGAGCCCTGGCTATGCAAAAGAAAAATGCTGCTTTCCTTTTAAAAAAATAGTTTACCTTTAACACAGTAATGTAATGAATTTGCTTTTTTAAAAATCTCTGCTGCTGCCTAATTGCATACTTCTGGTTCCAAATGAGGTGTGTGGTTGACACTCTAGTGTTCATAATGCTGAGGTTCTACTATACTGATTACGGATTAGGAATACTGATTAGTTATATTTGTAGAATGCCTGGCTCAGAGGCCCCTGATTTTGACTGGGGACACTGCACTGCAGTGGAATGTAAAAATATCAAGAATATTAAAACATGATATGCAGAAACCAGTGAGGAACCACAGGTTCATTGATTCAAATCTCACCTCTGTTCAGAGTAACTCTGGAAAGACCGAAGTCTGTCAATTTAATATGACCCTGATTAGATATTAACATGTTGTCTGGTTTCAGGTCCCTGCAGATATAAAGATAGTGAAATAAGATTGAAGAATAGACAATTTAGCATAAGAAAAAAGGGAAGAAAAAACATTATGTAGAAATGTTACTCCAACAACAGTAGGGGCATTTA
Source organism: Rafetus swinhoei (assembly GCA_019425775.1). Classification (NCBI taxonomy): domain Eukaryota; kingdom Metazoa; phylum Chordata; order Testudines; family Trionychidae; genus Rafetus; species Rafetus swinhoei. Next base: position 227,403,199 of record CM033424.1, read on the forward strand.
TAGCTCTCCATGATCAATATTAGGGCCTCTTTCCTATTAGAAAACCTTTTTTAAAGTTCAGATTCTAGAGAGATGTCAGAAATTAAATGTGGCTAGCATTAAACTGCAAAGAACAGCATGTAGCCTGAAATATATGCCATAAGATTGCTGTGTCTCAATGTTAATCTCTTTGGGAGCATCTCAAACTGTGCCACGGAGGACTACCAAATTATTAGTACTTACTAATATTTGACATTAAGCATTACTAGCTATTGGCTATTTCAAAATGCATTCCTTGAATAAACTGAAGAGACTATTTCAACATCTTACTCCAACATCATCACAGGGGAAGAAGTGGACTCCCTCCCTTTTTCTCCCAAATCCTCCCACTGACTTGGAGCATTCATGGGGACTGGAGACAGGCAGAGTAGCTCAGATCCTTCTTTTATTCTCTTGGAGAGATAATAAAAAAAAGACTGAAAGTTCCTTCTCCCTTCAAAAACTAGGAAAGGGACAGAAATTCACAAATAGACATTCAGGGACTGATGATGTGAGAGCCTGATTCCACAAGAATTACATGCTCATACCATAAAATGAACGTTAACAGACATTTAACAATTTATTGGTTTGCAACCATAAAACTACATATTAGATTTTTACCTGTGGATTATCCCATGCCTGTGAAGGTAATCAAGAGCCAATGCTGCTTCAGAAATATACTTCACTGCCATTTCTTCATCAAAATAGCCATATATGTGGAGAAGAGATTTGACATCTCCACCAATAAGATATTCCATCACCTGCCATTGAAAGACTTAATTTTTAAAATGAAATGCTATTTTTAGATGTGATATTTAAGATTACACAATTATGACCTACCCCTTTTTCTTTTCAATAGAGGGTTATTTCACATGGGGTAAAAATAGATAAAAAGCATTTTTGTTGTAGCTTAACTTATTTCCCAGGCAAGTCACAGAAGCTATGCTGAATTATATTGCTTTCTGTTTAGAAGAAATACCCCAAATGACATGGCCATCAAAACATTTATCTGACGCACACAGAAACTTTTTATTGCTTCTTTTTGTAAACGCATCAGCTTTTCAATAAGTTTGGTTGATAACAAATAATATTTCCCATCACAGGAAATATAATTTCATTAAGCAAAATCAGTGTCAGTCCAGAGTAATCACCCAAGTCTCACAAAATATCTGTCTTATCAAGATTAAAATACATTAATGATTGAATTTTGAAAGGGTAACTATATGATACAAAATCCAGGGCCAGATTTTTCAGAGATAAGTAATTACCAAAATTATGTATGTGACTAGAGTAATTGTGCATTCAAGAGACTGGAGAGACTAATTATGAGCATGCTTAAAAGCCCAAATGTAAAAATTGAGCTCTGTTTTTCCTTGACATAATTGGGGCAATAACAAATGGTCTATCATCCCTGCATTAAACTTATTTTAAAAGGTTAACTTTTTAAATTGTAGTTTATTTGGGCTGGCCAGATCAATATTAATGCTATTTCAGTTTCTAAAGACCAATACATCTTGATTAAATTTAATGCAAAATTATATGCTATATTCCAGATATTAAGAGAATAGCATGTTTCACAAAAGCAAGATTTCACAAATCTACTCGCCAAGAGTAAGTAGGAAGCTTTTTGCATCAACAAAGTGTCTTCCTCATCACTTCTGGCAGAAACTAGGACTTTAGTTTTAAAAAGTATGGATGCAAATCCCTTCTGCATAGCACTCGTATGGAGTCTGCCCAAATCCTTATCCAAACCTTGAGGAGGGAGTGTTCTGTTGCTTGTTATATATTGTGGAGAGCCTTCTACAGCTACAGAGGAAGACATGGCCTATATTTAGGGCTCATTTTTACCATCATAGGATTTTAAAAATAGTACATTTCATTATTTTGGATATTTAAATCTGAAATGTCATGGTCTTATAATTGTAGGAGTCCTGACCCAAAAAGGAGTTGTGGGATAATGGTGTTACAAAATTAACAAGGTTATTCTAGAGGGGTTGAGGCTTGCGGTGCTGCTACCCTTACTTCTGTGAAAGCAGCACTTCCACCATCAGCAGCAGAGCACTGGGCAGCTGGAAAGCAGCAGATGCTGGCCATGAGCCCAGCTGTGAAGGCAGAGCAGTAGTACAGAAGTAAGGATGACATAGTGTGGTATATTAACCCCCTTATTTCTGCCCTGCTATCAGAAGCCTTCACTCTCCAGCTGCCCAGCTCTGAAGGGCATGGTGTAGTCTTGCCAACCTTTCTTTTGTGCTGCTGCTAGCAGAGCACTGCCTTCAGAGCTGGGTGCCTGGCCTGCAGCTGCTTGTCTCCAGCCACCTACTTCTGAATGCAGCATAGAAATAAAGCTAGCAATACCATGACTCTCCTGCAACTCCCTTTTTGGTCAGGACTCCCAATTTGAGAAATGCTGGTCTTCTGCATAAAAGCTGTATAGTATATGGTAAAACCAGACTTCATGGAAGACCAGACTTCATGATCTGTGATATGTTTTTCATGGCCATGAATTTGGTAGGGTCCTACCTATATTTTGACAGGCATGTCAGAAGCCTGTGCTAATCCTAATTTTACCCTTTAATCATCCCATTCCTACCTACCTCAATTATCTCTGCACTTTAAGTACTGGCACCAAGAGCATATATTTTAATGTTAGTGATCTACACAGTCACTCTGATCCCACAATCTTAAATATATGGCTCATTTTTATTTTTGACCCAGAATTGAGCTAGACATTCTTGACCAAGTTAGCTACCTGGAAGGATTCTGCTGTTAGAAAGGAGAGGCTACAAGGAGTCAGGGAGACAGAAGATATTCATTCCACATAACTACTCTAATTGAGACCTCACATTGGATGAGAAATTAAATGAAATTACCCAAATACCCAATCCTTGTTATTGCATGATCATATTTTCATACATTACAATTCTTCTAACGAACGTCATTCTCCACTGTGTTTTCAAAGTCCTCTTAAAGCATTGTAAATCATTTACTCACCAAGTAGACATTGTTCGCTGACTGAAGTGAGTAGTATAAATGTACAATGAAAGGACTTTTGCTGAGAGCCAATGCGTCTCTCTCTGCCTGGACCTGGTGAACCATGTTTTTATTTATAAGGTCAGCTTTTTTGACCACCTGCAAAACAATTCATGAAGAAATAAATTCACAGTAATAATACAAGTGTTGATAAGGACAGTCAGTTTCCTAGATACTTTCCTTCAGTCAAGTCACTCAGTTCCCTGTCTCAATGACATTTTTACTTTCTGCTCTTGTATTGTGGGGCTATGGTTTAGGATTGGAGGCAGGCGGGAGTCGATACATGCATGAAGCCAGCTTTCCTCTTGAAAGCTAGCTTTATGCGTGTACATCAGCTCACGTGGAGCTGCCTGCCCTCTCCCCATGCTGCTGCCTCTCTGGGGGGGCAGGGGCAGGCGGGAGCCGATATGTGTGGGGAGCATGTGTCCTTCCATGAGGGTTAACCAATGAGCCCAGACTCATCAGGTGACAGTGTACTCGATTACATACTCGGATCCCTAGTGTAGGCATAGCCATATTAAGTCAATATAGTGAGCAACTTACATCAGTGGGAAACTCTTATAGAATTAGGCCCACAAAAACTGCCCTTACCTTCTCCTAACTCTAGTGCAGATCAGTCTTGGGCCACACAGCTGAAAGGTGGGTAGACAGAGACAATCAAAGTTTCAGACACAGCCTGCCTTGAGAATATGGCAGGGCACAACAAACAGGGAGTAGCAAGGCCAGACAATGTACAGCTGGAATAGGGATGTAAGCCACTGGTTGAGTTGAGAGGCCAAACACACACCATGCAGCACAGCATGAAGAAGCTGGGCCCAACTGATCTCTGGGGCCAGCTGTTCTGCTTTAGGCCCTCCAGATTAAGACACACATTGCAAGGCTGATTTACTCCTCCCTCCCCCCCCCACCTCTGCCCAGCTATTCCTAGCAAGAAGGGGGAAGAGCCTCTATGAGCCTGCCTTGCCTAAGGCTAATTTAGGCTAGGGTTGCCAATGGTCTAATCCAGTGTTTCTTAAACTATGTTCCGCAGAATACTGGTGTTCCGTGAACAACTCACAGGTGTGCCGCAACCGTTTGGAAAAATAATTCAAAGTTTTACAATAAATAACCATGTTACGATAATAGTAATGGAAAATACTGAAACAATTTTATTTCTACATCTCAGCAAGGTTGGCTAACATTATGTCCCCTCTCGTCTCTAATCTTCTCCTATCTATACGGCAGCATAGAAAACAACAATGACGTGCCACACACTTTTTTTTTTTTTTGATAGAACATTTTCATAGGTGTTCCGCATAAAAAATATTCTAGTTTGGTGTTCCGTGGTCTCAAAAAGTTTAAGAAACACTGGTCTAATCTCACAGATCAAAGACCCTTGCCCTGCCTCTTTCCCACCCCTTCTCCGAGGCGCCGCACCCCACTCACTCTGTGCCCCCTCTCTGTGATGCTCACTCTCCCTCACCTTCACTCATTTTCATCAAGATGGAGCAGGGAGTTGGGATGGAGGAGTGGGTGTGTGCTCTGGGCTGGGGTAGCAGATGGGGGTGTAGGAGGGGCTATAGACTCTAGGAAAGAGTTTGGGTAGGGGTCTTGGGCTGGGATATGCGAGGAGGTAAGGGGGCAGCACTTACCATAGGCAGCTCCCAATAGCAACCAGCATATCCTTCTGGCAGCAGCTCCTGGGGCGGGGAGGAGGGGTACGCAGCTATCTGCAAGCCACTGTCCCCACCCACAACTCCCAACGGTCACGGTTCCCAGACATTGGGGAGACGGGCAGTCAGCACTGGAGCGGAGCGGGGCGGCGCACCAACCCCCCGCCCCGGCCGCAGGGACGCTGTGAGCAGGAAGTGTCTTAGCCCCGCTGCACTGCCGGTCAGTGCCCCAAACCCTTCCCCCGGCTGGGTGAAGCCGCTTCGGGGAGCTAGGGCTTGGTTATGGGAGAGTCCCCGCGAAACGGGGAGGGCTGGCAGCCGAGCGCTGGGGGCGGTTTGCTGGCTGCCAGGCTACCGGGGGCCTGCTGAGCCCGTCGCGCTCCGGGTGTGGCTGCGGGAAGGAGAGCAGCGACACGCCAACCCCAGCGGGCCGGGCCCCAGCCCCGCCACTCTCACCTTGACGGCGTAGAGCCGCCCCCCCTTGCGGCCCAGATAGACCTTCCCGAAGGCGCCGCGGCTGATGGGCTTCACGATGGCGAAGTCTTCGATGGAGGGCGGCTGGGGCACCGCGATGCGCTTCACGCGCGCGGCGCCCCCCTCCTCAGCCGCGGGTTCCACCGTCCCCATCGCGCGGCTCTGCCAGAGCGGCTGTGCCCCGCGCCAATTCAAAGCTAAGCTCCGCCCCGCCTGTGGGTGACGTCACTGCTAACTGAAAGTAGAAGGCACAGGGTCGAATGGGACTTCCCGAGAGAGCTGTAAGCTTCATGGGGCGGAAACCAGCATTTGCGCATGCGTAATGCTTACTCTCGCGGCAAGCAGCCTACACAAAGACAATCAAGCGAAGCTGACTCTGAAACCACGGGTCGCAGCGTCATCTCTCTCTTTAAACGCAAGTCTGCCTACGCTGTAATACCTCGGTGCAGTTGATCCCAAGGAAACCGCTCCCAGCACGACTGCTTCTACTATGTAATGTAACCAATAGCTCACACCCTGTTGCAACTACTTCTAGTGCAGTGGTCTCCAACCTTTTAAAGCACAAGATCACTTTTTGAATTTAAGCTGGGGTAGCGGAGTTAGTCTGTACAGAATAAACGTAAAAAACAACAAATGGTCTGGTAGCACTTTATAGACTAACAAAACATATAGATGGCATCATCTACATGTTTTGTTAGTCTATAAAGTGCTACCAGACCATTTGTTGGTTTTGAATTTAAGTCAGTCCAGGATTTACTTCAAACCCAAATACTCCTGCCCCACCCCTTCACTGAGAGCCCACCCTCCTCACTCTGTGAAGATGGGGTACACGGGAGGGGGACAGTGTGACAACAGTGCCCCCATAATTCTATCTTCCCCCATCCTGCACAACAAGCAGGAGGCTCCTAGGGGGCAGCCCTGGGCAGGAGCAGCATGGCAGTCAGGGGAGGAGCAGTTGAAGTACTGGCAATTGAGAGCCAAACCAGTCAAGATCACCTGTCAGAGGCTCCAAGATCTGCCAGTAGATCCTGATCTACTGGTTGGTGGCCACTGTTCTAGTGTAATTGACATGCTGAAGGCCTTTCGTTTTCAGTTTTTGCTGAAAGAATCCCAGGTTTTGCACATGCTGCAGTTTTTGCTGATTTTAACCAGAATTTTGGATCTTTCAGTACATGACAGTAGTATCGGAGGGGTAGCCATGTCAGTCTGAATCTGCATAAACAACAAGGAGTCCTGTGGCACCTTATAGACTAACAGATTTATTGGATGAAGTGGGTCTTTGCCCACAAAAGCTTATGTTCCAATAAAACTGTTAGTCTGTAAGGTGCCACAGGACTTCTCATTGTTTATACATGAGCATACTGATTCCAAAAAATCCAATACCTTACATCTTAGGTACATTTTTATGTTAATAAATTAGGTGTAAATGTGAGATGGTTTGCCAAAGTTAGGCAATGTAATAGAAGCTATATAAGTGTGTATATGTGTAAGTATTGTTAAACAAGGTGGCTATGGGAATATTTTTATTGGACCAACTTTCAAGCTTACCGTTAATGCACAGTTCACAAAATAAAGCAAAACAATAAATTGCTTTTGCTTTCAATTCTCTGATTTTTTTTCTATCTTCCCCAGGGGTAAAAGGAATTTAAATTTCTTAAGGTACTGTCCTATTGCAAAAACTTAAAAAACAACAAATAGTCTAGTAGCGCACCTTAAACACTAACAAAACATGTAGATGGTATCATGAGCTTCTGTGGGCACAACCCACTTCTTCAGATAACCGGGAACCGTCTTCAGATGTCCTATCCTCGTGGTCACCAACCAGTCGATTGCGAGGCATTCGGCGCCCCCCCATTTCCTCCCACCCCCAAGAAGCAGCCCGCACTGACGCTACCTCCAGTGACAATGGAGGTAGCACCGGCTTCCTGCGGTGTGGGGGTTAAGTCCTGCAGCTGCGCATGGGGGCTGTGTCTACACTGGCGCGATCTTGTGCAAAAGCGGCCGCTCTTGTGCAAAAACTTGTTGCCTGTCTACACTGGCCGTGTGTTCTTGCGCAAGTAAACTGACATTCTAATGTATGAAATCAGGGCTTCTTGCGCAAGAACTTGCTGCATAAAAAAGCCTCTGCCTGAGCTCACTAGATTTATATACATGGATTTTCTAAAGCTACACCAAACTGTAAGGTATAAGGTTTTAAACTGAAACTTATTGTGATCCTTGTCAATCTTTGTAATCTGTGTAACTCTCAAATTTACTGTAAACTGCAATTTATTAATCTTTGTTACATGCAGCCACCTTGCTTGTATCTTTCCCTAAGATGCATTCTTCCCTGAGTGAATGGAGAGAGAGTGTGAGTGTGTTTGAGGAAGGCTTAGAACAATGGACCACATGGCAATGAGTCATCAGTCTGGGCATGCTCCCTGCTGGATAAAGGGAAGTCTGGGCATGCTCCCTGATGTTGAGGTGAATGAGTCACAGGAGCCATTCAGACACTATATAAAGAGAAGGCGCACATGCGAGACTCTTTTTTTCCTTCCCCTGCTCCTGAGAAGTTCCTCTTCAGTGTCCCTCCTGACCAGCTTCCCCAGCCATGATGAGCAGACAGACCCTCCAGGATCCACATGCCTTGGCTCCTTCTGCAACCTATATGTCTGTGTAAGTGTGTGATTGCCTGAGGGCAGGAATGAATGGGTGTGAATGAGTGAGTGAATGAATGGAGGGGTGTGTGCTTGCTTGCTTGCCTGTGTGTGTGTGTGTGTGTGTGAGAGAGAGAGAGAGAGAGAGAGAGAGAGAGAGTTCTATCTTCTTTAGTTTAAACCTTTGGTGGCTGCTTTGTCCTCTTTAGTTTTACCTAGTGGAAATAAACCCATACTAGTGTAACCCTGGGTGGTCTCTAGTGACAATATTTTCAAGGTAACAGAACTCTGACGCTCCCGCTCAGGAATAAGTCCTTTTGCACAACTGTTCTTGTGCAAGAGGCCCGTGTAGACAGGCAACACGAATTTCTTGCACAAGAAAGCCCTATGGTTAAAATGGCCATCAGAGCTTTCTTGCGCAAGAGAGCGTCTACACTGGCATGGATGCTCTTGCGCAAAAGCACATCTCTTGCGCAAAAGTACATGCCAGTGTAGACGCTCTCTTCTGGAAGAGTTTTTGCAGAAGAACTCTTCTGCAAAAGAGTTTTTGCGCAAGATCATGCCAGTGTAGACGTAGCCGGGGGGGGTGGGGAGTAGGAGTCCCGGGACTGCGCCAGCTCCAACTACTCAGGAAGCGCACGGATGTCGTGGGGAGCGGAGGAGCAGGGCACACGCTGTTATGCTTAAATGAAGCACATGAGATCTTTTATGGGGGAAAAGGCAGTACACTGCATTTATTGAGAATACAACAGTTGCATATGCTTTTCAATCACACACACACACACAAGACATCATGCATACACAGTTCTGCCAGATGATATCATAGTTACCAGTCCAGAATCTGTGTCAATCTAGTGGCCAGCTAGATTGAACATAGGGGGGAGCAGGGCCTTGTCGGTCGATCGATCCGATACTCCTCTCAAGACAGTGGCAGACGAATCCAAGTTCCATAGCAAAGCACCCTGCTTTTTATAATCCGTTTCTCTTGTTGAAATCCATGGATTCCGCTATGTCAGCTTATGACTGGAACGTTATCTTTTTGATGTCAGTGTTCCCAAACATCTCTCAAAGGCTCATCCTGTAATCAATCATCCTTCCGGGGTGCTTGCTTCGCTTTAAGGTTGTCAATCTGCCAATTATCCAATCTTCTTGTGAGTAGGGGGTACACATCGATGGTTATAGATGGCTCCTCTGCAGTCAGGTTGTCTCGTCCTCTGGCTTGCCCATGCTCACTCACCCCCCTTCTTCGGCCATCTGGTTCTAAAGCCATATAACTTTGCATCTTATCTCAACACATTCACACTCCTTTCACACACAAGAACTTTCGAGGTTACAGATCTGCATGGCAAAGCAAAAGAGGCATTGTAAATCAAGCAATTAAGGCTTGGCCTTCAACATTAGCAGAATTCCTCTAATCTTATTAACACAGCCACAATACCCAGAACTGTTTTTCTACTTTAGAACATTTACTAAACTTCAGAACAAAGAAAACAGACCTTCAACTGAAAGGACTTAATTTGTAAAATATTAAATGTATGTTAATATATATGCCTTATATTGCTATATTACTGCTACATTACTACTATATTACTATACCTAAGATAAGAAATATAAAAAGAATAAAACTTTCAATCCTAACAACGCTTCCTTAGCAGTTGGAGCTGGCACAGTCCTGGGACTCCTACTCCCCCAACCCCATCTGCACAGGAAGGCAGCAGGGGGAAGGAAGTCTCTGGTGCATGAGAGACCCGACTTTTCAGGAAGCGTGCCATCTGTTGAGGGAAGGGAAAAACAGCCTGCATGCTTCTTGGCGCGCAGCTCCAGGATCCCCAGGTACTGGCCGAGCTGTCCCTCACCAGCACCCTGGCTCCTGCCCAAACCCCCACCAGCACCCTGCTACTGCCCCTTGCCCAAAACCTCACCAGCAACTTACCCCCTGCCCAAACCCCCACCAGCACCTTGCTCCTACCCCCTGGCCAGACACTCACCAGCACCCTGCTCCTGCCCCCTCCCTCTGGCCAGACACCACCAGCTTGCTCCTGTACCCTATTTTCCACCCAGATTCTGCACCCCCATCCCTATCCCACTCACTGGCAGCCCTGTCCCGCACACTGGATCCCTCATTTTTGGCCCCACCTCAGATTGTAGAGGGGCCCACAATTTCCACTAACCCTGGAACCCAGAAGAGTTAATCTGGCCTGGGGCTGGAGTGCGAAAGGAGTGAGGTGTCTCAGTTGGGGCCACATTAGTGATTTTTTTTTTTTTTTTTTTGCTTTGCGAAGTTGGTTTTTTGCATCTCACTTGTGTGGCCCTGACAGACTTTTCTGTGGGCCAGTGACCCCTAACTCAAAACAAGTTCTCTGCTCCTGCTGAAACATTTTGTATTTGACATATTTTATTTAAAAATGAAGCCTGGCCAACAAGCCCCCAATTGAGGCCAAGCCCCCATCTGGCCACAGCATCATAACACTCCTGCACCGCCCCCCCCACAGATCCCAAACCTGAGCCTATCATACACTGGAACCCCCTGTCCTGAGCCTCTCACATCCCCAAACTCCTGCACCCCATCCTCAGTCTTCTGCCACAACACTCCTGCACCATCCACACACTGCAAAATCCGTGTCCTGAGCCCATCATACTCCCAACCTCCCTGCCTGAGCCCCTCACTCATCCCAACCCAAACTCCTGCACCCCCACATCCACAAGTCTGTGGCTTGCTCAGCACCCCAACCCTCCACCTGACCCCAACACTCCCCAGCCTGGAGCCCCCTCGCTGAGCCAGCATCCCCTTCTCTACCTCATCCTGCACCCAAATTTCCTCCCAGAGCTTGCACCTCTCACCCCTTCCCACACCCAAATCCCTCATTCCCACCTCAGAGCCCGCACCTCCCGTTTCAACCCAGTGAGAGTGAGTAAGGGCTGGGGACAGCAAGTGATGGAGAGGAGTGGAACAGAGGGGGCAGGGCCTCAAGGAAGGGGTGGAGTCTTGGAGAACAGATGGGGTAGATCTTGGCTTGTCCTGACATTTAAAAAGTGATCTTGGGTGTAAAAAGGTTGGGAGGCCACTGTCCTATTGCAACCTGTTAGCTCTTTCAATAGCTCCCTGCTTGCTTTTGCTGCAGCTCAGCCAGTTCTTGCTGAGCTGTGCACTCACTCACTTTTACCTCTGGTCTTTCCATCCTCTAATATTTACCCAGAAAACTGTTAATATTTTGCACGGACTTCCATCCTTTTTTAATTTTTGTAACCAACTGTGATAAATTTCTGGGAAAATATAAAATAAAAACGGAAAATGAAGGGCTTTGCTAATGTGCTATTGCAATTGCCCATACTGCAGTCATCACTGGATATAATCACTATCTAGAGGCTTTCATAATCATCCCCAATTAGATCATGTTGCAATCCTCTTTTCCTCAGATGCCTCTCAATGTAGTTACTCAACTAGCTCATAAGGCACCTCAGAATGAATATCCCTAAACTCAACTGTCCTTTCTATTTAAATGAATCATCTCTCTTTCTGAATGTTTATTAAACTACCTCATTTAATAGCAGTATTATAACGGTGGCAGTTGACAGAGATTGCACGTGCTTTATTATGTATTATTCATGCACAATCCTTATTTACTGTGAGAGGACCAGGTAGTAGCATTGCTCAAGGCAGTCCTCCTGCCACTAGAACCAGAGGGGTAGCCGTGTTAGTCTGAATCTGCAAAAGCAGCGAGGAGTCCTGTGGCAACTTATAGACTAACTGAAGTGTAGGAGCATAAGCTTTCATGGGCAAAGACCCACTTCGTCAGATGCATGCATCTGACATGCATCTGACGAAGTGGGTCTTTGCCCACGAAAGCTTATGCTCCTACACTTCAGTTAGTCTATAAGGTGCCACAGGACTCCTTGCCGCTTCTGCCACTAAAACGTGTGTCATAAACGCCTACTTCTACTGCAGAGGGGAGAAAAGGGGTGCTTGAGCCTTCGCCCCGACTGTGGGGCTGGGACCGTGCTGCCTGGCTTCCCCGCACTCGGGGGAGGGCAGGGGGAGCGCTAGCCTAGGGCAGAGGCCAGCGGTCATATGGGAACGGCCACCAGTGTGGTTCAGGAGCCAGAAGTTACAATCCGGGGGCTAGGGGTGGGGGCAGGCGCTTGGTCACAAAATCTGGGAGGGCTACCCTTCCCCCAGCCAGTTCACCCACCGCCCATGCCACTTCTGCACCTTTAACTTTAAAACAGGAACAGCGCGGCTGCAAGGGTCGGGGGGACTAGGCCACCCCCGCTCATAAGGGCGCCGAGGCCTTTGGCCCGTTCCCCAGTGCCTATGCCTAAGTGCAGCAGCCCTGCGAGCACGAGAAGAACCCTGGCACGGATTTCGGTTACACTAAGGTACATGCATAAGTATGTACAGGATCCCGGCCGGAGCTGCGCGATGTCTGCTGGCCGTGTGGTAACGGACCACTGAAACGAGGTGGTGGCCGGACGAGCCTGGCGCTGCACGCTGCTTTCCCATACCCCATGAGCTTTGCGCACGGCGGCGCGGCTCGGAACGGGCCCGTTTTATTCCTTCCCCGCGCCGCCGGGCGGGTGGCTTGGATGCGCGGCTGTTTCCAGAACCACAGGACGCTGTGTGGACAAGCAGCTGCTGCACGCACTTCACGCAGCTACACGCCAACTGCGGAAATGGTTCGGCCCTAGGCCCTCCCCGGCTGCCGGAAGGAATGGTTTGTCCTGCGCGCAAGAGCGTCGTAGGAAGAGGCTGGTGTGCGCGCGTGAGACACACAGGTTGCTAAGGTTGTCTGGTTGCTGTGGGGGGAGTAACGGGCTGGCCGGGCAGGAAGGACCGGGGAGGGAGTATGACCCGGAAGCGGTATGCCGCGCCGTCCGTTTCCGGCACAGTTCTAGTTGGCTTAGTCGTTGCCGGTTGCAAGAGGCGGCCATTTTCCAGGGGAGTAGAGCCGCTGAGCGCTGCTTCTCCTGGCGGCCGCGGCCAGAGGAAGTGAGCGGTGAAGGCCGCCGGGCGCGTAGGTCGCCGCTCCCAGCGCGGGAAGAGGGGGGAGTCGCCGGCGCCGCCCTCCTAGAGGGGAGGATGTTTTCCTTCTCTACCACCGTGCAGCCCCAGGTGAGAGTGCTGGCGCGCTGCGAGGGAGCTGGGGGCGCCCCTTCGAGTACTATTGAGAGGGAACGCCGGGTCGGCCGGGCAGCTCCCGTGTGTTATGTGGGAGCCGCGGAGCTGAGCGACTCGGACCCAGAAGATCCTCCGGGGGCGCGAGCGGAGCGGGGTGGGTTGTAACTTGCCACAGAGGCCAGTCGCGGCTGCGGGGCAGGGATTCAGCGAGGCTGATCTGAGAAGAGCCCTCTTCTCACTCGAGTCTGCCCACCCTACCTGGTGGCTCGACTAAGGCGTTACTTTCTCAGCTGACGAAGGAAATCGAGGCCCTTCCGGGGCTCTGTCACTTCATATATCACTAGTGGGAGTTATGAGGTGTATAATAGACTAGCTCAGTGGTTAGTGTGCTATCTTGGAAAAGTTGTAGCCAAATCTCTGCTTGGTTACAAGCTTTTGAGCAATCTCAGGCATGTCAGTTTCTCTGTGCCTCAATTTTCCTATCTGTAAAATGGGGGTTTTAGCATAGCCCTGCCTTACGTGGGTGTTGTATATTAAAAATTGTGAGGTGCTTAAATGCCACAGTGATTGGGGCAATATAAATAGCTAAAAGAGAGACCTAGATAATGCACATAGTCATCCTTGAGTAAGTGTAGGTTTTGACTACACTTAAGCTTCTGATAAGTATGTAACTTACTGCCTTTTGCTTTCCAAATTCAGATTCAGAATAATGCAGTCTACATATGTCTTGCCCCTTAGCATACCTTATTCCCTTCCTGATTAGGCCCAATTACTTACCCTGGTTAGATGCACGGGTGTTACACTTGACTATTGGTTATTTTTCTTACTTAGGGTACAATATAGATTATTAATGTAGTCATATAATTTCCTTCAGTCTATATAAGGAAGAAGTACTATTATAAGAAATTCTAAGAACGTAACATAAGAATGGCCATACTGGGTTACATCAAAGATCCATCTAGCACAGTATCTTCTTACAGTGGCCAATGCCAGGTGCCCCAGAGGGAAAGAACATAATAGGTAATCATCAAGTGATCCCTCCCCTGTCACCCATTCCCAGCTTCTGACTAACAGATCATTCCTACCCTTCCTGGCCAATAACCATTGATAGACGGATCCTCCATGAATTTATCTAGTTCTTTTTTGAACTCTGTTTATGTTCTGGTCTTTACAACATCTTCTGACAAGGAGTTCCACAGGTTGATTCTACATTATGTGGTGAAATACTTCCTTTTGTTTGTTTTAAACCTGTTACCTATTAATTTCATTTGGTGACCCCCTAGATCTTGTGTTATGGGAACAAGTAAATAACTTATTTTTCCCACACCAGTCATGATTTTATAAATCTCTATCATATCATAATAACCAGTAATACTGGCATGATTATTTGTCCTATTTACACAGAACATAAGAGTAGAGATTTTAACATAAACCAAACAGAAAATGTCAGTTGTGTTAAAAGTACACCATACTAGGAAAAGCAGCTAGTCAGCTATCTGATAAAGAAATGCTTATTGGTTAGTTGACTTGACCAGTCGCTTCCCACCTCTTGCTGCCTCTATCAGAGAGAGGCAGCAAGGGGGAGGAGCAGGAGCTGGTGCTGGCCAGTAAACCCAGCACTGTCTATGCAGGGGCCACGGGAGGCAGAGGCACAGCAGGAAACGGCACCGGTTCCCACTGCAGGTACTTCTGCTTTTGAAATGTACAAGAGCCCCAGAATGGCTTCTATGAACAGCAGCAAGGGGGGGACAGGAGCTAGTTCTGGGGAGATTCGGCTTAAAAGCCATTTCCCCACAGCACCATCTCTGAGGTGCAGCCTGCCTTCTCTGCTGCCTTAATCAGAGGCAGTGGGGGGATAGGGAATGCTGCTGTGAAGCAGCCCGTGTCTGCAGGGTCCCAACAGAGAGCTGGACCCTCCAGTGGATAGGGGCTGTTGCTGCCAAACAGCCCCGTTTGCGGCGGCCAGGGCTGGCCATGGACAGGGGCTGCTGCCTGAGAAGCCCCTGCCTGCAGCCAGCCCTGGCCGCCACGAACAGGGGCTGCTCCGGCACCAGCCCCTGTCCACAGTGGAGAGGGGCTGTTGGATTCAGCATGAGCAAGGACCGAGCAGTCCCGGCTCGTGCTGATCACTGCGCTTCTGCATTTTAAATTTTTACTACATTTAAAATGCAGAGCCACAAGCATGGGTGGCTGTGGAGCTGGCATGAGCCAGGACTGCTCAGTTGGGGCTTGATTCGGCTCCTCTGGAGCTATCCCTGCTGCGGCTCTGCAGAGGCGCTTATCCACTAATCGTATAGTCGGTACAAATTGTATCAACTATATGATTAGCCAAATAATTGCATTTTAACATCCTTAACACCATACTGATACTTCTCTAGTAGCCTGTTTGGTTTCTTCAGGATTTAAAATATTCTTCCCCCAACTGTGGTGTTTAACTGGCCTCAGATTTTCCCAGTATCCTCTCTCAGAGCCTTTACTTTGCTGATCTTAGGTATACTAGTTTTCAGTTTTAGCGAGCCTGAGAGCTATCAAAGCATCACTTGGTTGAGCTCACCTCTGTGGGAAAACACTAACTAAAAAGATTAGATTAGAGCACTGCAATATAAAGAAATAAAACTTTACATTTAAAATATTTCAAGTGCATCTGGAAAAATGTTGAACATGCATGATTCTGGCCAAATTTCTGCAGAAAAAACAAATGGGAAGGGAGTCATTATTATATAGTTCATCAATTTTACAGATTACAGTAATGCTTTTAAACCAGTCAGTTGATACACAGTTGTATTGCACAGATTTAGTCCACTTACAAGCAAGCTGCCTAAGCAGGATCTCTTGGACAAATAATATCTGAAAGAGAAATAGAAGGTATAGAACAGGGGGTGGCCAACCCATTTAACAAAGAGAGCTGAAACAGCGGCGGAAAAAATGTGAAGAGCCACACCAGAATTGTCAAGCAGCCTCCCCTTTCCCCCCCCCCCCAAAAAAAAAGAGAGAGAGAGTCTGCCCCTTTAAGGAGCAAGCGTAGGCTTTTTGGCCATATCAGACTGCCATTGATGGCCACCATTTTGAATCACCGACCAGTGAGCACAGGAAAGCCGGGGGGTGGGGGTGGCGCGCAGGAGCGGCTTCGTGAGCCGCACTTTTCGGGGGGGAAGAGCCGTCGGTTGGCCACGGCTGGTTTAGAACCTTAGTGAAATCTAAAACTCTAGTGAATTTTGAGATAAATGCCTATATTTGTTAAGCAATGTTGAATTTTCTCTATGCAAATAAATATTTAAATTAGGGCTGTCAAGCAATTAAAAAAATTAATTTTGCGATTAATCGCGTTTCCTGCCCCTTTGAAACGCTGCGGCAGCATTTCAAAGGGGCAGCACTGCAGGAGCCCAGGATCAGCTGGAGTCCAAGGAGGCACTTCAAAGGGGCAGCACAGCATTAATGCTTGCAATTAACATGTTAAAAAAATTAACGTGTTAATCCTGCCTTGCATTAATCACAGGCGTTAATGCACATCAATTGACAGCCCTAATTTAGATTACCTTCCATGACACTCACATCACTGTTTTTATCCTCCAGGTATTGTATTTGAAGAGTAATACATAGTGGCAAACTGTTGTGCTCTGGGATTCATCCAAATCCTGGTTTAATAGACCCCTGCTCTAGAGCAGTGGTTCTTGGAGTGGACCGCAGACCACTAGTGGTCTGCAACTGTCTTACAGGTGAACTGCAGGGCTTGGAGCTCACCCCCCACCCACCCTGCAGCAGGGAACCCTCTCTGATGCTGCAGTCCTGCTCTCCCACCCCCTGCATGGTTGGAGCGCCAGTGCTGGCTTCCCATTGCAGAGGCTGTGGGGGAGCCCCAAGCCTCATGGGCCAGATTGAAATGTGTCTTAGAATACTAAAAGAACTGATAGAGGAGATATCTGAGGCTTTAGCTGTCACCTTTGAAAAGTGATGGAAGTCGGGAGAGATTGCAGGAGACTGGAAAAGGGCAAATATAGTGTCCATCCATAAAAAGGGAAATAAGAACAACCCAGGAAACTACAGACAAATCAGCTTAACTTCTGTGCCAGGGAAGATAATGGAGCAAGTAAGGAATTCATCTGCAAACATCTGGAAGATAAATAAGGTGATATGTAACAGCCAGCATGGATTTATAAAGAACAAATCATGTCGAACCAATCTGATAGCTTTCTTTCATAGGATAATAAGTCTTGTGGAAAAGGGAGGAGCCGAGGATGTGGTATACCTACACTTTAGTAAAACATTTGATATGGTTTTGCATGACTTCCTTATCAATAAACTAGGGAAAATACAACTTAGATGGAGCTACTATAAGTTGGGTGCATAACTGGCTGGATAATAGTTCTCATAGAGTAGTTATTAAGGGTTCACAGTCATGCTGGAAGAGCATAACACATAAGGTCCCATGGTGGTTTGTTTTGGGACTGGTTCTATTCAGTATCTTCATCAGCGATTTAGATGATGGCATAGAGAGTACGCTTATTAAGTTTGTAGTTGATACCATGCTGGGAGGGATTCAAGTGCTTTGTAAGATAGGGTCATAATTCAAAATGATCTCGACAAATTAGAAAAATGGTCTGAGGTAAATAGGATGATGTTTAATAAGCAGGGCTCGCCGAACCGCGGCAAGCCCCCGCTCGCCGGCCGCGCTGTCCGGCGATTTGCGCATGCGCAGATCGTTCTGCGCATGCGCAGATCACCCGAACCCGGATCTTCCGGGTTGCAATCTACTCGCCACGTGCGAGTAGATTGCATTATTTGTCAAGCCCTGTTAATAAGGACAAATGCAAAGTACAGCCAGTTCCCGAGTTACGAACGGTCGACTTACGACCGTTCGTACTTACGACCAAACCTCCCATTAAGTGTTCGTAAGCTGGTCCTTGACTTACGAACACACGATCCACGCTTACGAACAGCACGGTCGCATTTAAATGAATGGGGTTCTACTTATGAACACTTCGAGTTACGACCAAATGTTTGGTAAGTCGGGGACTGGCTGTACTCCACTTAGGAAGGAACAATCAGTTTCACATATACAGGATGGGAAGTAACTGTCTAGGAAGGAGTACAGCAGAATGGGATCTAGAGGTCATAGTGGACTACAAGCTAAATATGAGTCAACAGTGTGACAATGTTGGAATAAAAACCCAAGCAAACATGATTCTGGGATATATTAACAGGAGTGTGGTTAGCAAGACATGAGAAGTAATTCTCCTGCTCTACTATGCACTGATTAGGCCTCGGTTGGAGTATTGTGTTCAGTTCTGGTCATCACATTTCAATAGAGATGTGGAGAAATTGGAGGTCAAGAAAAGAGCAGCAAAAAGATTAAAATTCTAGAAAACATGAGCTACGAGGGAAGACTGAAAGGATTGGGCTTGTTTAGTTTAGAAAAGAGAAGACTGAGGGGATATGATAGCAGTTTTCAAGTATCTAAAAGGGTGTTACAAGGAGGAGGGAGGAAAATTGTTCTCCTTGGCCTGTAATGATAGGACAAGAAGCAATGGGCTTAAATTGCCGCAAGAGAGGTTTAGGTTGGACATTAGGAAAAACTTCCTAACTGTCAGGGTGGTGAAACACTGGAATAAGTTGCCTTTGGAGGTTGTAGAATCTCCATCACTGGAGAGCTTTAAGAGCAGGTTAGACATCTATCAGGGAAGATCTAGACAGTGCTTGGTCCTGCTGTGAGGGCAGGGGACTGGACTTGATGATCTCTTGAGATCCCTTCCAGTTCTAATGTTCTATGGCTTGTGGAAGGAGGAAGTGGCTTCTAGGAACCGTTGCCCCTCCCTCCAGGGTGGAGGTTTTCCTGCTGCTCCCATTGGCCAGAATTCTGGCCAACGGGAGCAGCAGGGGCCGGTGCCTGGGAATAAGCACCCCCATTTCCCTTATGTACAGACTTCACACCCGCATCATTCTCACACATGCCCCCTCCCACTGAGACCTTGCTTCTGCACCCTCCCTCCTGCCTAGACATTGCACCCCCAATGCCTGTCCAGACCCATCAACCAGCTCCTGCACCTAACCTCTTGGCCAGACCCTCACCCTGCTCCTGCACCCTGCCTGCCACCCAGACCTCCTAAACACCGCTTCACACCTAGACCCTGCACCCCCGTCCCAATCCCACTCCCTAGCATCCTCCTCCTGTAGATTGAACCCCTCATTTTTGGCCTCCCCTTGAGCCTAAGGGGTCCAACAAAATCTCCTAGCCCTGGGACCCCAGAAAAGTTAATCTGGCCAGTGGGAAGCCCTGAACCTCTGTGCTCCCTTCCGTCCTTCCCCCTTTGTGTGTTCATGGGGCTGGAGCATGAGGGGAATGAGGTGTGTGGGGACGGACAACATCAGTGAGAGTTGGGTTCTTTTTGTTTTTTTGTGGGGAGGGTATACTGATTTTTCTGTGGGTCAGCTGCCGCTGACCCAAAAAAGGTTCCCCACTCCTGTCATAAATGAAAACAGCCTTGAAAGGCAAAGTTGAAATCTTTTGTTTTGGACATAAAATAATATTTTGATTTATTTAAAACAGAATTTGGTAAACTCGTGATAAAGGTAAAGTGCTTAATCTGTTTTTTGATTTTGATTAATAATGTTTTCTTATTGGTTATGTATTCCCCTTAATGTTATAGCTGTGTGTGTGTTTTTATGCTCCAGTAGCCTAATATGAATAATTTAATATTTAAGTATTTACAGATTAGTGAAGGCATTTTGTCATCATGAGTGGTTGGCTGTTGATCTGCAGAAAAGTTTGCATTGAGTAGGGTTGGGCTGTGGGCCAAAAAGTTTGAAAACCGCTGCTCTAGAGTGATGGAAACCATTCTGATCCTGTTTATGAGATGAACCAATGCACTGTGGAGACTCTTAACTTGAAATCTAGTTAGTTTAAAATAAGGTTCATTTATTTCTCTTGCCTCTATAGGTTCTTGTGCTTTTTTTAATGATTCTGTAATCACATTTATTTTTCAAATACAGCCGGTCCCTGACTTATGAACCAAACACTTGGTCATAACTCGAAGTGTTCATAAGTCAGACCCCATTCATTTAAATGCAACCGCGCTGTTCGTAAGCGTAGATCGCGCGTTCGTAAGTCGGGGACCGGCTTATGAACACTTAATGGGAGGTTTGGTCATAAGTACGAATGGTCATAAGTCGACCGTTCGTAACTTGGAAACCGGCTGTATCGTTGCACTGTTGCTGTATGAAAGACTTTCAGACAGGAAATTGACTATGGACAGGATGAAATTTACTTTATACCAAGCAGTGTTTAATGAAACTGAAGAATATTTTTTCTCTACTCTTTTAGTTACTCTAATCTTAATTGGTATAATAATACTGGAAAAAATCAGAAGTATTATTTTTAAACTGGCAGTTGCTTCTTCATCTGACAATCTACTGTGAGCTACTTATTTCCTGGGGCACTGTCACCTGTGTATGGCAGCAGTTGTCCTATTCTATCCCAGCTCTTTTAACCATGCTCTGCAGTCATATTTAACTGTGAGGGCACAGCATGGATCCTCAGGTAGGGTGGGACCAAATAATGGATTAGGCCACTGAGACTGTTCTAGCTTAGGAACAGGGATACCTATGTGTATATTAGTCCCAGTAATCAATGCCATTAATTGGTTGTGCTTTGCCTGGGTATCATACTGGCGGACTATGCACATTTACAAGAAACCATATAACAATTCTGAACAACCAAGTTTGTAGTAGGGATACTTCAAACATTGAATGTACAAACTATCACACTTTGGCTGGGCTCTGTGACCATAAAGTGGTGAGGTGTGATCGTCTAGATTAGTCTCAAGGCGTGTTCCAAAAATAATGAAGTTAAATAATTTAACAGCATACGTTAAATTACAGTAGGTCTTCAGGGAAACTGATTTGTGCAGCTGAAAACCAAAAAAGCTTTGCAATTGCTCTCACTTCATTTTGGGGCAGAATTAGACAGAATCTTGCAAAAATGGATCTTTAAGAAAGAGGATTGTGTGCCTTCCTAACAGATGTTTTTACTTTCCTCTGTCATCTTTATGGTGTTTTCTAAATCCAAGACTTCTAAATATACAAGTATATACAAGTAGATATAAAGTGAGTTTCTAAAGAGACGCCTAATCTAATTAGGGATATTAAGTAGTGGTTAATAAGCTAACTGAGTAGTTAGGAATTTCCATTGACTACTCAATTAGTCGATAAGGGGGTTAGCTCCCCGGGGTGGCACAAACTGGGACTGAGCAGGAGGGACTCAGTGCGAGTTGGGACAGCTGATTCACGGCTCACATCCAGTCCCCTGCTGCACTTGAGCCTTTTAAATGTATTAAGAGGCTTCCTTTCATGTAGGGCACCCTACATGAACGGGACAGCTGATTCCCGGCTGTGCACCATCCTTTTAAAAGTATTAAGCACCAATAGTCTCGTAACACATTTTTAAAAGAGCTGCAGCAGGTTAGCTCCTGGGCCAGAAGCTAACCCTGCTGCAGCTCCCCTGCTTATCGACTAGTCAACGGAAAATCCATTGACTAGTCCATTAGTTGATTAAGCTAAATTTAACTTCCCTACTCTATATACCCATTGAGCAAAGTTCAAAAAGCATTTTAAGAACTTAACTTGGAAGGCAGTGCATAAAACCATATAATTTTATACAGTATCTGTGATTAGGATGTTTTTAGATATTTGAGAGACATGAATTTTCTCTTCAGAATTTAATTTTGTGGCATTACTTTCAATTAATGTGATTACATTAATCTTTAATTTCTACCAGGTTACAGTTCCTCTGAGTCACCTCATCAATGCCTTCCATTCACCAAAAACCTCAGCTACTTCTGTCAGTACCGCATCTATTCAGCCTCTACAGAGGGATACAGCCCCAGAACATGATGTTCAAAGCAGTGAGGTAATAAGAATTTTGGAAAGACTAGGGATTATATGTATATTTAAAAAAGGCCTGATGATTTAACATTTAAAATATTGTAAGATTTGCTATCTTACAGCTAATGTGATATGTTTGATGTAATTATCCTGTGGATTCCATGTATTAGAATAAGAGACCATATTTTACCATATTTTTAAGAAATTATTTTTAAATGCCACCATGTTTTTGTATAATGCAAAATGTGTAGTTTATTTTTATATATGGCCATTGAGGTTATGCTTATTACTGTTCTAGCTAGGTGCTGTAAATTAGAAGTAGGGACTTAACTTGATAACTGTTTGAATGGTTAACCGATATGCCTGGGCTTACTGGTTACCATGAATGGTTACATGCAGGCTCCCGCCCAACTCCTGAGAAGCCAGATACTGCTTTGTACTGCTAGCTCTGTATCAGAGCCAGCAGCACGGAGTGGCAATTGGCTCCCTTGGAGTAGCACAGGAGCGGGCTAAGGATGTAAAAGACTAGTCGACTGTCTGATAAGCATTTACTTATTGGATAGTATTTTGACTAGTCGATATCCCACCCCCCGCCCTTCGCTGCTTCTATGGATCAGCTGTGCAGCGGCTGCCCCTTTAAAAGGCTGCCTGTGCACCTTTCAAAGGAGCAGCCGTGGAGCCTAGGGTCAGCTGATCAGCTGTGTGGCAGCTTCCCCTTTGAAACTGCCTCCTCTGCCCGTTTTAAAGGGGACCTGGGGACTCCCCAGCTGACCCTGGTCCTGCGCGACACTTCCCAGGAACCCAGGGTCAGCTGGGGACTCCCCAGCTGATCCTGGGTTCAGGGGGAAATGCCGTGGGGAGCCTGGGGTCAGCTGGGGAGTCCCCAGTTGACCCCAGGCTCCTAGCGGCATACTGTGTAACATGGAGCCCGGGGTCAGCAGGGGACTGAGTCCTCCACTGTCCCTGGGCTCCATGGCTTTGAAACACACAAGAGCTCCTGCTGGGGACTCTTGTGCATTTCAAAGCAGGCATGCTACGTGCAGCCAGGAGTCAGCAGGACTTCCCGCTGGCCTTGGGCTGTACGCAGAGTTCCACATTCCTCCTTCAAAATGTACAAGAGCCCCAGGAGGGGCTCTTGTACATTTCAAAGGAGGAATGCGGAAGTGCTTATCAACTAGTCAATTAACCGCATTTTAACATCCTTAGAGCAGGCCTGGGAACCATATGTGTCAGGAGCCGACTTGAAAGGCGGCTCCAGGTGCACAACAGCTCCTGGGGAGCTGGCTGCTACGTTGTGCTGTTGCCTATGATACAGAGGCAACAGTGCAGGATGGCAGCCAGCTGCCTGGGAACGGGATGCAGGCAGGAGCTAGTGCGCTTTAAGAGCTGGCTTAAAAGCTGGCTTCCGGCACTCACGGGCTCCTAGGAGCTGGTTGCTGTGCTGTGCTGTGGGAGTATATAACAACTGAAATTTCCAGTAGTTACATGATTACCCAGTTACCTGCTTTTTTAACATCCCTAAAAGCAGACAAATTTTAATAAGTGATCAGCATTTAAAAAATGTGAAATGGATAAACATTCTTATCTGGAACCTCCTTCCTGTTCTTGTCCACTGTGCTTTCTCTCGTCTCTATTAAGTCATTAAAACACTTTCTGTGATGCCTGCAAACCTCTAGTCCTCTCTTCAAAGTAATATTGACAAAATCTAGAATAAGAACATAGAATCAGCAATACGGAGATCACAAAGGGTAAAACTCTGAAAAGCAGCAAAGTCTCATTGTTCATAACTTTTTACTTCTTGTGCATGTACCATAGTATAAATTCAGGACTATGTACATCGTACAATGCCCATCATCAGGGCTCAACAAACAATGTAATCTACTCGCCCGTGGCAAGTAGATTACACCCCCGGAAGAGCCGGCGCAGAATGATCTGCGCATGCGCAGAGCGCAGAACCGTGCGGCTGGCAAGCAGGGCCCACTGCTCGGCGAGTCCTGCCCATCATGGTGCCCACTTATGTCAGTAGGGAAGCTTGTAAGGAAACAATGTAATCTGAATGGAGTAACTAAACATTGACTTGTTTATCTTTTGTTCGATGCATCATTCCCATCTGTCACTCAGACTATCTGCTCATTTTTAACCCCACTCTTATTTTTGTCCCTTTTCTCTTCTTTCTTCCTCCTCTGTTTCTTTCCTGCTTTCCCTCTTGTGAGTTTCCTGTGTTCTCTACATTCATTTCCTTGCAGCAACTCCTACTTCTCCATGTAATGGGTTTCAGTCCTGCTCCCTTTCTGCTTACTAAAACGATCAATGATTAAATAGTTAACATGGGCACTAAAATAGGCTTTAGAGTTGATGGCCCAATTGAAAGAGAAAGAGTTCTTACTACTTTAAAAATCTGATAGTTGAAGCTCTACCCTTTCTTAGCAGAGGTTTTTTTCCTGGGTGATCTGATGTTGCTAAATATTTGATTACTTCTGTTATTGCTTTACAGCCTGTGCTGAATCTGAGAGACCTGGGATTTTCTGACTTGAAAGCTAGCCAGCTCGATGAACTAATGAACAGGTTGCTTCCTGGCTATTCTACAGAAAACAAAATCTCTTCTCAGTGGCATACATCCTATATCTCTGCACAGTCCTTCTTTGAAAATA
Source organism: Rafetus swinhoei (assembly GCA_019425775.1). Lineage (NCBI taxonomy): Eukaryota > Metazoa > Chordata > Testudines > Trionychidae > Rafetus > Rafetus swinhoei. The sequence continues at coordinate 227,427,653 of CM033424.1, forward strand.
AACATGGTATGTTCCGAGGTGATATGCCAATATTATCACCCCCAAGAAAATAAAAACAGGATTAGTGAAACCTATCACACTTAAATTTTCAATTTGAAACCATAGCTAATTATTTTATACAATTCCTTAGATTGTGGTTTGAAACAAACTGTTGGAGTTGTCCATAGAAGAAAACAATAAGAATATCCGTATCATATTTGCTATACAGACCATTTGTAGAGTTTTCTTTTGAATTTGTTGTACATCTTGTAGTGTATTTCCAGTCATACTCAGTGTTCCAATCAGATTGTGAGACTTAGTATCTGATTTTATGAACTTAACGTTGATGGAAATACAACCCTCTTATCTGATGCCAGGACTGAGCTGCTAGTTTCAGTTACCAGTTAGTTTCTCCTTCCAGTCACGAATCTAAGTGTAACTACCAGTGTATCTGTCTTTGAATTTGATGTCAGTCTAGATCAGGGGTGGGCAATAATTTTTAATGGGGGGGACGCTCCCAAGATTTTGGCAAGTGGTCAAGGGCCATACTTATTTGAAGGGAGTATGGGGTTCTTGGACAGAGGTTGGGTACAGAAGGGAGCGAGGGTAGGAGCCTGGGGTGCAGGAGAGGATTCTGGCCGGGTGAGGGGCTCTAGGCGGGGAGTTGTGACCTGGGAGAAGGGGATGCAGATGGTTTGGGTAGTGACCTGGTGCAGGGTCAAGGAGGAGCTATTGGTGCAGGAGAGGATTCTGGCCTGGGGGAGGGTTGTAGGAGGAGGTGAAGGATCTGGGAGGGAGTTGTGACCTGGGAGAAGGGGTACAGAGGGTTTGGGTGGTGGCCTAGGGCAGGTAGTTGGGGAAGGGGGGGTGGGATGCCAGAGAGAGGCTCTGGCTGGGAAGCACTTATTTAGGTGGCTCCCAGCCAGGAGCCCTGCAGGAACTTGAGGCAGTCTGTCTGCTATAGGCCCAGGCTAGTCAGCTAGGGGAGGTGAGGGAGGGAGGTTTCACATGTTGCCCCTGCCCCCAGCAATGTTTCTGTGCTCCTGTTGGTTAGAAACTTGCCAATGAGAGCTGAGTTGCTGGGGGCGGGGCAGGATGCAGAGCCTCCCCACTCTGTTCCCAGTGTCCAGAGCAGCCAGCTGCTTAAAGCATGAGCTGTTCTGTGCATTAGGGTTCTGACAAGGTGGCCGTGGGCCGGATTCATGGCTTGGCAGGTTGGATCCGGCCCACCGGCCACTTCTTGCCCACTTCTGGTCTAGATAAAGGCCCTCCCTTTTAGTCTGAAGGATTGTTCAGCATTTAAAATATAGCAGATAAGGATTTAAAAGGTTTTTTAAAAGTAACAGTGTAACTGTTAAAAAACCGAGCAATTACAGCTTGCAGTGCAGCTGGCTCTGGGAGCTGGCCAATATTTAATTCATTAAAATATTTTTTCTGTAATGCCTACAAATCTGTAGCCCTGTCTTCAAAGTAATGTTATCAAAAATGGAAATCAGGCTTATGATGTTGGACTGTTTTTTCTAGGTTTCATGGATATATTTAGTGCTTTGCGCTCATCTTACTTGTATAGACAACATCCTAGTCCCCTCCAGAGTTTGTGCTCAGACCTTCAGCGCTGGCCAGGTAAGAATCAAGGAACTGTACTTGTTTTTAACTTACATAATGTGTTTTTCCTCTGGGAAATTCTACAGTAAAGGGGGCATTCAGCACATTTTGGTAAACTTACTGGAATTTAGTTCTTTGCTTTTTAAAAAGTAATCTTAAGTGCCTTATAGTCTTTCAAGATTTTGGGCTAGTAAATCTGAAGAGATCTGTAGGTAATCAACATGGTTTCTTGGTAATATCAATAAGTTATCATTAGTAGATCTTGCTTTAAGGTGTGAAATTAAGTGAGGTTGGTGAAGGAGTACCTTTGTCCCTTCATCTTTTGAGTCAAATAAGTACATTCAATCTGACATCCGTACTAGTGAGCTTTAAGGTGAGAATAGCATCACTCTCCTTTGATTTATATAGGATTGTAGTCCATTTTAATATGTATGCGGAGGGGATTCAGAAGAACTTTAGTACTAAATGGGAAACTTGAGATGCAAGAGCTTTTGTTGAAGTGAGTGTAATAATTTAAAGGCTCAGATGAAACCTTAAGACTAATTGAAATCACTGGTGATTTACTCTTGTCGCCTAGCATTTTTTAGTATAGTTGCCTATATATATTATTGTATAAATATTAATAAACAAAAAGTGTCATTTGTAAGAGACTTTGGAGAAATAAGATGGAGGAAGAATCTACAAAAATTATGAAAACTTGATTTGATAAACCTTATTCCTTCTCTTCTCTAAGGAAAGATATAGTAATTCCTCATTTAACACATGCCCGCTTAACACGTTTTCGCTGATAGCACGATTTCTTTTTTAGGGAACGTTTTTTGAATTACACGACTATCGTCCCCGGAATAACACGATTTCCCCAGCCACCCTGTTGCCAGCGGCTGCGCGGGGCTTCCCCCGCCTCCCTGCAAAGTGGTGGAGGGTTCGCTGCTCGCCGCGTTGTTCCCTGGCGACCCCCCCCTTGCTGGACACAGCGCGGGTCCCAGCAGACCCGTCACAGGGGCATACTCCCAACCCAATCCCCCTCTCCTCCCCTCCCCTCCCACAGAGCCAAACACCTCCCCTTCCTGCTGTAACCTAGTCCCCTTTCTCCCCCAAACTTATGTCCTGGACCCAACAGACACCACCGCTTGAAATGCAACCCCCACCTTTTCCATTATTTTCAATGGGAAAATTGACCCCGCATAACACGTTTTCACTTAACACGATCATTTTCTGAAACATATCTATAGTGTTAAATGAGGAATTACTGTATTAAAGGAAAGTGTTTTTGTTTAAGTTTTCATACAGTCTCGGGGTTTTAAGACTTTGAAATCAAGAGCAAGACGTCTGCAGTCAACATCTGAACGATTTGCAGAAACAGAAAATGTATCCCCTTCATTTGTAAAGGCAAGTAAAAAGAGCTACATTTTGAGGTCATGACTACTGTGAAGAAATTGAATACTTAAGTCATGACATTACGTTACTGAATAATCAATAATGTTCTCAATTTTTGATCGGAGAATCTTCTTAGATCTTAAATCAAAGGGATTCTACCTGAAAGGTTTCTATTTCCCCCTCCTTAATCCTGCACCCAGGAGTTGATTTATTTATTGCTGTTGTTATTAGGATCCCAAAATCACTAATTCTTGTAAAGACATGAGGTGGAAAATCTAGAAGAGTACATTTTTAATTTTAAAAAATCATTCTTCTAACTTACTTGTGTAAATTATTTCAAAAGTAATTTTGGAGACCAGTGAAGCACTTATAAACAGAACTTCAGTGAGTGGTTTAACTTCTAACATGACTGCTGTTTTAAGAATAGCTGCTTTGGTGACTGATGTTCTTTTAATGTTGTAGCATGTTGATATGAACCGGAGGTAGCTTTGACCCAGAAAGACAACTTGCAGAAATCTAATGCAGTAAATCGAATGACCTAGATCTTGGAGTAGCCAGAAAATGTTATTGGAATAGCTATTCGGTCACGTATGCCCCATACAATGGAACCTCAGTTACAAACACGAGAGTTACAAAATGACAGGTCAACCATATATCTCATTTGGAATGAGAAGTATACAGTCAGGCAGCAGATGCACAAAAAACAAAACAAAAGTACCCCCCCTCCCCACAGTGCTGTGTTAAATGTAAACTGCTGAAACAACAACAAAGGAAAATAGATTTGGCAAGGTATGGAAACTTTGTGCTTGTTTCATTTAAATTAAGACGGTTAAAAGCAACATTTTTCTTCTGCATAGTTAAGTTTCAAAGCTGTGTTGCTAATGTTCAGTTGTAAACTTTTGAAAGAAGAACAATAACTTTTTTCACAGTAACATTCCCAAGAAGTTTGTAACTTTGAGGTTCTATTTTATAACATTGTATACACTGAAAACAATATTACTAGTGTTCTGACAGTTTCTTCCTGAAAAACTTACAGATAGGTCAGGAACCCAATTCACTATTATTCTTGCTCGGCATGAAAATTGGTTCGATATCAAAATGAATACAAAGTAATATGAGTATGCAATGTATGTTTAGGGACTCCTTTTGAGAGACAGAGGATCTGATGTTGAAAGCTTAGAAAAGCTAATGAAAACAAAAAATGTACCTGAAGCTCATCAAGATGCATTTAAAACTGGTTTTGCTGAGGGCTTTTTGAAAGCCCAGGCTCTTACGCAAAGAACAAATGGTAAGCTGCTTTAACTTAATACCATCACATTTTGTTGTTTGGAATATAGTTTATTTCATCATATTTAAAATATTTTTGTTTCTTTTACAGATTCCTTAAGACGAACACGTCTTTTTCTCCTTGTGTTATTACTGCTTGGTATTTATGGCTTGTCAAAAACCCCATTTTTATCTGGTAAAGGCTCCTTTTCTGATACTGGTTTGTTAACTTTTCATTCCTTTTAACCTTTCACTTTATTCACTTTCTTTTTATGCAACCTGAACATTAAGTAGAATGTGTATTGTAGTTGTGACTATTTTAAGGTACTGTTTCACAATATCAAAGAAATTTAGGCAATACAGGCGACCCCTGACTTACGACTGCCCGACTTGCGACCCCCCCACATTTACAACCATTTTTTTCATGCGAGATAGCTCCTAAAACCCCCCCAATATACGTCCGCAGCTTGCATTTACTACCGTGTATGACAGACTCCACGCATCATCCCAAAACAGGAAATGCACAAGGTCAGTCAGACTCGCCAGTCTGCAGCTGCTGCTTGAACTGCGTGCGTCTCTACCACATCAGTCTTCACTTTTTAGTTATTTTTGTGCATTATTTGAACTATTTAGTTTAGTTTTTCTCCATTTCTGTAGTCAATTTTGGTATTTTTAGGGTATGAAATGGGTTTCCAGGAACAGAAACGCCATTTATAACATTGCGCCTATGGGAAATAAGGGTTTGACTTACTACGGCTCGACTTATGACTGTTCTCCAGGAACCAATTAGGTTGTAAATGCAGGGGTTGCTTGTATTACCCAGGGTACAGTATGGACCAACAAACAGCTGTGTAAGTGCAGAGGTTGCCTGTATTTATTGCTTTTGCACTTACCATGTGAAAAGGTAAAGTACAAATTTGTGAAATAATTGTTTTTCTTACTATGATACTTTGTCAGTTCTTGGATTTCTTGATTAAAAACTATTGAAAATAAGGGTGCAGGAAGGAGAATTAACTGGATTGTTTACAGAACGAGTAAATGTGACCCAGAATTTAAGTAATCTGTTCTCATTCAGGTCAGTAGTGAGAAAAGGACTTCTTACCATTTGGTGGCTCTCATGTCATCTCACCTAGCTTCTAGTGATCGGGTGCTTATATGTCCAAAAGCACCATCATAAATTTATACTTGTTGGCTATCTCATATGAATGGCCAAAGGCTGAATATGTTGATATTGGACTACAGTTCTATGCTTGGGGTGGTCCTGTGGAACATAGATGAGATTGTTGAGGCACTGTGGAGAAGTCTGTACAGTTATCCATGTGTGTGCGTTTGAACGAAAATATAATTGATTAATCTCTCATAACCATTGAATTCACTTCATATAGCTAGTAAATATATGTGGGGGGGAAAAAACTAAACCTTAATTGTTATACAAAATGAATCTATTAAAATATTCTATCTGGACACTTGAAAATTGAAACATTGCTTTTAATAAAAGTTATATGGATGACACGACACAACAAAGACGGATTCAGCTGCATATCCGTTAAAATATATGTAGTCTTGATATTAAATGGCATCTTGTAAACATAAACTGAAACACTCCCCACTTCTGATTTGCCTGTAGTACGCTTTCGGACAACATCTGGGCTAGATGCAGCAGTCGATCCTATTCAGATGAAAAATGTCACCTTTGAACACGTTAAAGGAGTAAGTTCAAAAAATTAGCTCTACGTGGATTACTTGTTACCAAACTGCAAACATGAAAATCTATGGTTTATAGAATAATAAAATTAGTTTTGCACTGTGGATAAATGATAAATCTAGAAAAGCAAGGAATTGAAGACCAGCATGGCATTTTTAAATTGTTCTATAGTTAGTAGAAAATGAACAAGGTTTTAGAGGCCTAAGTAGCTGCCAACTGATTTTTGTTTTCTATAGGCAGAGTGGGTTGAGGGGAGGAGGCAGTCCATGAAATGTGTTCTATCTTCCTGGTGCAAAGTAGCCAAGCATAAGTATATGATGAGTGACAGGTCTGTACCCACAAGCTATAAGAGTGCTTAAGTGACAGCACAGTCACTACCCAAAGTACTGCTGAAGAAGGCTACTCTAAGGCTGTGTCTACATTGGCACCCTTTTTCGGAAAAGGGATGCTAATGAGTCGCAATTAAATTGATTAAATATTCAGCTTGCAGCCAAAAAAGCCGTTTTCGGGTTTTGCCGGCAGCCGCCAGTCTAGACGTGATCTTGGCGGAAAATAAACCCTATTCCGCAAGATCTCTTATTCCTACTTTCAAGGAATTCCTACTTTGCCCGTCTAGACTGGCGCTTTTTGCCGGCAAAGCCCCGAGCCGGAAAAAAGCGGCAGTTATGTAATAAAATACCGCTGGGGATATTTAAATCCCCCGCGGATTTGCAATTGCGACTGGTCTCATTAGCATCCCTTTTCCGAAAAAGGGATGCTAATGTAGACACAGCCTAAGTGCTAAGAAGTCAGAATCGGAATGCATTTGTTTCTGATTTCCCTAACTACTTAATAGGAAGCATTTTCAATGGCTCATTATTTACCTGTGCTATAAATTCCTATTGCATCTCTACTGCAGAAGTAATTTTTGATAGTCTCATTAGAGAGAACTTTGGCATACTTCAGTAATACTTTTCTTTGTCATGGGATATGGTGGTTTTAATTTTTTGTATGGTGAGAACAATATAAAATATTTAACTTGCTTCTTGAAGCATTGACTACACTCCATTTAATGCATTTTTCCGATCCATTGTTTTGCTTCATTTTTCTGTGAGCTGTTGCTGCAATCTGAACATACCTGCTCATGTGCCTAGCATAGATTACTTCCACAATTTTTGTCCACAGTTATGTGTAATTGTATCAAAATAACTGCAGTCTTTTATAACTATCACATTTCCTTGCATATTTTAATGTGTAGGTGGAAGAAGCTAAGCAGGAATTGCAGGAAGTTGTAGAATTCTTGAAAAACCCTCAGAAATTTACTGTCCTGGGAGGCAAACTTCCAAAAGGTAAGAACATCATCTAAAATATATAATATTTTAAGAATGTCACTTCAGTAGTAAAAATTGGAACTTAGCATGGGTAGATGTGTTTTGTCTGTCATTTGTAACTCTGAAAATTTTTTTCATCATATCAGACACTTGTGCTCATTGAGGCTTAAATCTGTAGTATGTTTTATAGCTTACTAGAAGGAAGACTTATTCAGCATTGCCTGGGAGTATTGGGGATCTTGCTGTCCTGCTGCCAGCTTCTGTCTGGGGCACAGGCCTCTCACCCACTTTTGCCTGGGCCAAAAGGGGATGGGGCAGGGCATGCAGGCCTCTTGCTGGCTGTTTGGCTGCTCACCAGAGCTGGGGCTTTTGCGGCTCTTCCCATCCCCCCGGTCATTCATCAGTATGCGTATCCTCTGTGCTTGCTGCTCCCTTGTGGTTATTTGTGAGTCTAACTGTCCCTGCTAATACACCCCCTCCCTTTCCATGTGATGTGAAACAGATACATTCCACACACATCCCATTGTCCTGGCACAACCAAATCCTGACCTTTCTTTAATTTATGCTAAGAGGAAGCTGCATACCAAATTTGGTGGGCCTAGCTCTTACTGTTTAGGAGGAGTTCTTGAACAAATGGGCTCACAGATGGACAGACACACAGATGTACAAACTCTAAAATATATTGTAGAAAAATCCACCTGAGTTAATACAAGAAACTTAATATGTTTAAAAAAGAGGCAATGTTTATGCTATTCTAACTTCAAAAGGTCTCTGCCACATTTACTGAAACTCCCCCAGAACTCTTATATTTTCTCTCAGTCCAAATTTGGGAAACAAGAAATTTGGCGAGGTTAGACTGTCTGATTTAAAAAAAAAAAAAGTTCAGAAAATGAGTGGGCTAGAATGGAATGGTTCTTTTCATCTTAAAAGCTAGTCTTTTACAAAATTGAACAGTTGTTGAAAATGACTGGCTTCTTGTTGTCATGAACTGATACAGAAAATGTTTTAGACTGGACACAGTGGTTACCACCATTTCTGTAAGTATGATTAATACTTGATGGAACTTGTCTAGAGTTGGACTACTACTAAATCTCAGTGCTGTCAGAATGGTCTTGCCATGTCTGTGCTACCATTCAAACTGTTTTCAGTAACAGTTTAGGAGGACTCATAACTGAAACCCACTTGCAACAATGGTTCAGTGGTCTAATGTACATTGGCCTTCAGTTTATGGAATTTTTATCTCTTACACAGAGGAAGGCTCTGATTAGGTCAAATTATTTTCATCTAACTTTTGAAATATGGTTATAATTATACATTTTAAACAATTGTATTTGTTTTTCTCTTTAATTCTTTTAGACAGGCTTTGAATCGTCTGTGAAGTTTAAATGAGTCATCAGTGTTTCCTCTAATTTTTTCCATTCTTGCTCAGAATAAATTTTCTTCTGTTCACCAATGTGAAAGTGATATGCGACACATCATCTTCTTATTGGTGCACATAACAAAATTCATGTGGTGGGAGTGGGGCCAAGGAGTCTGGGGCAGAGTGTGGGAGGGTACTCAGTGTTGGTGCTAGAGTGTGAGGTCTCTGGCTAGGGGAGTGAGCTCTAGGGTGGAGGTCTCAGCTGGGACAGAGGGTTGGGGTGCAAGGTCTCTGACTGGGACTCCAGGCTCTGGGCTGGGAGTGTGGGCTTTGGGGTAGGGCTGGGATGAGGGCTTTGGAGTGCAGGAGGGGGCTCAAAGTTGGGGGAGGGCTCAAAGTGGGGTAGTGGGTTAGGGCTTGGGCTTATCTGGGCAGCTTCCTGTTGGGGTCAACAGGGAGTGGCACAACTCTGCCCATTGCAGCAGTTTTGTGCTGGGGCCAGCAGTGAGGGGTTCCTGTTCACCGGCCCTGCCAGCTTCTGGGCTTGGGGGGAGAGATCTTTCCCCATTGCAGCCCTTTCCCCTGTATGGGGCTTAATGGGAAGCTGTGTGGCTGCACACCCTAGAGGGAACTCAGTCTCATTGATGCACACTACTTTATAGAGAGCATATAATTGATTATCTAACTATATATTTTAGAAATGTGATTCTATCTGTCCATCTGTGTGTGAGCTTGTTTGTTCAAGAGCTTCTGCTAAACAGTAAGAGGTAGGGCCACCAAATTTGGTGTGAAGCCTCCTCTTATCATAACTTCAAGCAAAGTCAGGGTTTGCTTATACCAGGACAATGGCATGTGCATGGAATATGGGTTTTTTTCCTTATAAAACAGAAAGAGAGTAATATGATAGTAGGGACAGTATACTCACACATGACCTCTGGGGGGCAACAAGCACAGAGATAGGAATGATCACAGGGAGGGCAGCAAGCACCCAACGAGCAGCTGCTGGCTGGTAGAACCTACGACCCCAGCCAGCCCTGGGGAGCACCACCGCAACCCTGGCATGGCCCCGGACCGGCAGGCAGCCTGCATGACTCTCCTCCTCAGACCCAGGCTGGCTCCCGCAACCTCCTGGCGGCCAGGGTGTGTGCCTCTCGCTCCCCAGGACAGCCCTGGGAAGAAGCTGGTGACCATGGTGCACCTAGAGAGAAGCTGGAGGGTAGGGTGCACATTCCCCTCCCTGCCCGCCCAGAGCTGGCTTCCGGGAGAAACTGGCGGGTAGGGTGTGCTTATTCCCTCCTCCCCCTGCCCCAAGCTGGCCCTGGGAGAAGCTGGCAGACAGGGTGCACAGCCCTGGGGAGAAGCCAGTGGCCACTCCACCCTCCATCCCTTCCTTGACCTTGCCTTCCTTTCAACCCCTTGTCCAGACGCCTGCATCTCCATCCCCTGCCCTGAGTCCCTCTGTACCCCCCCAACCCTGTCTCCCACACTGCCCCACATCCCATTAATAATTTAACAAATCACAGTACCATGACATTAACCTAGATTGTTACAAACTGGGTATATTCCCACATGCAAGGAAAGGAAGCACTGTTGAAGAAATCTAACATAGCTATTTAGAAAAAATTGGAATTATCAAAAAGTTGACATTGGTAGAATTTCAGTAGTAGTAGTGTATATGGTAGTATCTAGATTTTATTTGGCAATATGCTTCTTTTAAAATTTAGGGATCTATTGTTTCCATGCTTCAAATATGGATCAAATAATAAACAGATCATCTGTAAATCCAAGTCCTGCTATGCTGCAATTATGTTGAAATCTTGATTGAGCAGTATTTGAAATTGAATAGTAAGATATCATTGAAGCTAGTTGTAAAGTTTTTATAAAAACTTGGAAGGTAAGAGAGTTACCATATGGCAGAGTTTGTTTATGGTAATATACATCTTTCTTCTGTCAGGTATTTTGTTAGTTGGACCACCTGGTACAGGCAAGACCCTTCTTGCCCGAGCTGTGGCTGGTGAAGCCGATGTTCCATTCTATTATGCATCTGGGTCAGAGTTTGATGAAATGTTCGTTGGTGTTGGAGCCAGTCGAATCCGAAATCTGTTCAGTAAGTTAATTTTTTAGTTGAGTTGTTTTCTGTTCCATTAACACTTAAAGTTGACTGTTTGCTAGTGCTATTTAAAAGTGTCAGGAGTACATACGTTAATTGCATAAAATACTGTCGGCTGAAAAGTAGCAGTGTCTAATGGCAACAAATGTACTTCCACTCTGGGCCAGTTTTCCAAAACTAGCAGGATTCGTGAGTGGCCACTAACTAGAAGAACCTCCTATTTTTAATTGTCAGCATTAATTTATACTATTTCCACCACATTGAATAACTTATCAAAACATATTTCCAAATCTCAGCCTTTCATAGACAAAGGGACACTGTCCACTTAAAATCATAAGTGTTGTCTAGAATATCATTTAGCTGTTGTCACAAGTAGGTCCCAGCATTACTAAACATGACTAGGGCTCCATATCTGTCACAGATTTTGTCACTTTCTTCAACAGTCAGTATGGCTGATCATTGGGCCAGCCAAGCAGATGGCCCCCTGGGGTGCCTCTTTCCCCCAGCAGAGCTGCCTACACCTATTAGGGATATTAGGGATTACATGGTTAACCAATAAGCTGATGCTTATCTGTTTCTGTTACCCTTTAAGCTTGGCTAAGGAGCATGGGTGGGAAGCCTGCAGGGCTGGAGCCTACAGAATTTCCATTGGTTACAGGGTTAATATTTTTTGGACATTTTTTACTTAGTCATGGGTATTTTTTGTAAAAATCATGGACCAGGTCATGGGGTGTGAATTTTTGCTTATTGCCCATGACCGGTCTGTGACTTTTACAAAAAATACCCATGACTAAGTATAATACTTAGTAATGAGTAAGGAAGAACTTTTTTTAGTTACTTATAATTTGTTTTATTTATATTCAAACAAAATGTCAGTCTTCACTTTTGAAAAAACCGTGAGGAGTCCTGTTGCACCTTAAAGACTAACAGATTTATTTGGGCATACGCTTTGATGGGTAAAAAACACTTTTTTTTTCTCAGATGGATGGAGTGGAATAGAGAGTTACTTAACAAGTGTAAGATCAGTGTTAACAAGGCCAATTTAGCCAGCTCTGATGGGGCTCACTCCTAGCAGTTGATGGGGAGGTGTGAATACCCAGAGGGGGAAAATTGCCTTTGTAATAAGAACCATTCTGAGTTGTTGTTCAGTCTTAATTTGATCATGTTAAATTTGCAACTCAGCAGCTCTGCTGTTTCTCTTTGCAGTCTGATTTGAAGGTTTTGGTGTTTTTTTGTAGAAAGATGGCTACTTTTGAATCCATTATTGAGTGTCCAGGAAGTTAAATTGTTTCCTAGTGGTTTTTGTGCATTGCCTTCCTTGGTCTGATTTGTGTCCATTTATCCTTTGACACAGAGACTGGTTGGCTTGGCCAATATACATTGCTGGCACATGACATATATTACATTAGTAGATGTGCGACTGGATGAACCCCTGCTGGTGTGGTTAGGTCCAGTGATGGTGTTGCTTCTATAGATATGTGGACTGAGTTGGTAACAGGGCTTGTTGCAGGGATAGGTTCTGAGGTTAGTGTTTTTGTGGTGTGGTGTGGTGGCTTCTGATGATTCCTGCTTTATTTTTGCAGGTACAGACTTAACACAGCTACCCCTTTGAGACTAGTCTTCATGTTGACACTTTCCTTATATTTTGTGTTGCCTTCCTTTATCTTTTTTTCCCTAAAATGAAAGTGCTGTGGTGCAGGTTATGTCTTCCTAAAGGTGTACACAATGCTTAGCACACTGTGGATGCTATTGTGCTATAATAAACAATAATTTGACAAGAGTTTGTGTGTAGCCAGTTTCATTCTTTCCACAGTATAGTAATTTTCTCCTTTTTGTAACTTACACAGCAAGAGAAAAAACATGTAGTTTTACCGTTTTCTCCACTTTTTAAACAAAGTAGTAGGCAACTCAGGCACAAGTATAGTATTTGAAATTCAATTCTTTCTTTAACCATTGTGTCTTTAAAAAAGTGAGTAAAATGTGCATAATGGAGAGAGCACTGAACTGGGGCTCAAAAGAGCTGGTTTCTTTTCCCAGCTCTGTCACTGGCCTGCTGGATGATCTTGGTTGAGTCACTTGACCTCTCAGCCCCAGTTTTCCAGTCTGTAAAATGGGGAGAATGATCCTTCCTTCCCTTGTAAAGTGCTTTGAGATTTGTTGTTGGAAAAATGCTGTGTAAGAGGAAGGTGGCATTATGTTTGTTAAATTAAGCAGATGTCAACTTGATTGTCCCTTTCGTTACAAAATGTAATTGAAGTTAGCATCTATTTTTATACTATTTAATATCTGAATAATCAATTTAATTTAGTTTAATATATTTTTGTCTATCATGAGAGTGGGCTAATTTTGGGAAAATACAAGGCTTTATAAAATGTAAGTTTAATAGAAATGTTCCTCTGTGATGCTTGCCTCGAAGAGACTGAAAATGAACAGTTGACTTAAGGTGTGCCCTTTTTTCATCTCCATATGTCTGTAGAATTGAAGTAAATATTTTGATAGGCAATATTTTATGTGATTCTTTATTTCTCTCGCTCATCATCAAATTAAGGTCAATACAGTTAACATCTCAACATCCCCTTTCTTATTCACATCAACAGCCTCTGAAAGTGAATTTTATAGAGGCACTAGAAAATTGGTAAGGCCAGATATTGACTTTTTGCCTTGACAGTTGTCACTTTACTGTAATCACTTTCTGATCTGTAGATGCAAGTTTTCCTGAACAGATGGCATTTAAAAGGAAAATCTAATCTAAAATGCTTAGTACACGTGCACCTGTTTGTGGTCTGAATATTAGATTAGTGGGGAATTTTCTAAGGCAGCTATTGCTTTTGAGTGGACAGTATTAATTAATACCTATAATTTTGAAGGTGAAACTTTTGCTATGAGAGCTGTATTATACCTTAAGTTCCTTGATCTTGACAATGTTTTCTGTGTTAATGGGTCACAATTTTATATCTATTGATTAGAATTGTTAATTACTGGATATTTGTGTAAATATGTAGCCACTTGAGCACTGGCTCCCACCTGCCACCTCCCCTGCTGCCTCTGAGAGGCAGCAAATGGGGGGGAGGGGCAGACAGCGCTGCAAAGCTGGAATGTGCTGAGAGCTGGCTCCCCGTGCATTACAATTGCCTCAATGCCTGATACAGAAGCACCAAGGGGGGAGGTGTGTGTTGTCGATAGGATTAACCAATAACCCCAGGCTTAATTGTGTAGTCAACTACATGTTGACATCCCAACTACTACTTATACTGGAAAAATGCATTTGCTGTAAAATATGGATTTGTTAATCTGTGTTGATGTGTTTTTCCCCCAAAGATATTGCTTCATTGACTGAAATAAGTGTAATTCTGGTCACAGTTGGCAAAAATTAAGAATCCTAAAACAGTGGAATAATAGAATAGAAATAATAGAATCCTAAAATAATAGGGAAAAAGTTGGATATAGTTTTTAGATATGGAATACTTTGATTTCAAATGTTTTTAAGCTTTTTTTTATTTGGTAGGGGAAGCAAAAGCAAATGCTCCTTGTGTTATATTTATTGATGAGTTGGATTCTGTTGGTGGAAAGAGAATTGAATCTCCAATGCATCCCTACTCAAGACAGACTATCAATCAACTTCTTGCTGAAATGGATGGGTAAATATTTTTTTTTTTTGTTCTTTTGTGATAAGCCAACCTTTGTCTATCTAGATAGTTTTAAAACATAGAATGAGATATTGCTTCTCTTAAAGTTGAGATTCGAGACTCTTCAAAATTGAGACTCAGTTAAAAGTTATGAAAATTAAATAATATATATCAATTTCATCGACTCTTGATGCCATCAGGAATAGTAGAGCAGTGATTCTGATGGGGAAAAAATGAGGGGCCAGGTTGAAGTAGCAACACAAATGAAATTGCACTTACTTTGGGAGGAAGGAGCTGGATGGAAGGTGTGTTATCTTTAAAATGAAAAAAGAATTAGAGAGAAGGTAGGGGAATTAAGGAGGAGGGGAATAAGAAATCTGAATTGGAGCATTAGCTGGTTTAGTGCCTGTAGAGCACCAACAGGATTTAAAATTACCAGTGAAAGCTTTAGGGGAACTAGTGAGGGAAATGCTACTTTCCCTTTTCAGGGTTGAATACTTCCTTCCCCTGTAGCCCCAGGGTATACAGGATGTCCCCTCTATAAGTCGTCCCAGTATACATCCATTCTGCACTAAAGTTGTTGATGCTTGTAGAAACTGATGTGTTATAAGTCCTCCCATTTCTTTGCTCTTAAGTCATGCTCAAAAAACTCCAGTTTGTGCAAATGGAAGTCAGCTGTGGGGGAAAGAATTCCCCGCTTTAAGTTGTTTCCCTGTTAAGTCCAAGTTTTTTGCACTTATAGCAAGGACAGCTTGTAGTGGCTTAGTAAGTGCCAGAAAGGCTATGTTTGCTTAACTTTGTCTTATTCCTCTGGTTCAAGCAGATGCATTTGGAAGGTGTTCTCATTGGGATACAGACCTTGAGAAGCAGAACAGTATTTCTAGGGTTTAAACCAAATAAAATCCAGGGTGGATTGATTTAAATCAAGACAATTTACATTATTGATTTAAATCACATCTTATATCACAAAGATAAAAAATCATTGATTTAAATCAAGTTTTCCATGGATACCTTTTCACATATTTCTTAAAAAAATGGTGCAAATCTGATCACTAAGCCATGTTAATTTACAACTCAGTACAGCTTTTTACACCATCTAGGAGGGCATACTTTGTGTAATTTTTTTAGATAGCTTGATTTTTATTAATTTAGAAAATAGTACACAATACTCTACCTGTGACAACCTGCAGATGCAGCAGCAGTACATTAGGAATAAGAACTAAATCACATACACACAAACACAATAGCACTTATATTTTATCAGCTCTATTGTAGCTATTACATAAATGTTTCATATTTACAATTGCAGTAGTCCGCTGAGTTGCTGGCAGATGGCTGTCATTAAACATTTTTTTGGAATTTTCAAATTTTATTAAATCTAACAGATGAGTCCTTAGAACACTAAATGTATGGTGTCCTTAAAACTTCTACAACTAGCTCTCATCTTTCCCACTCCGATTGTCACTTTGATTCAGAGACTAAAACAGAAATGGAAGTTTTCCTGCTTTTTCAACTCTTAGTTGATTTCTTAGCTTTGAGTGAATAATATCAAATAGGGATGTAAGCGACTAGTTGACTATCGAATAAGCAAATGCTTAATGGATAGTCAACTAGTGATTCGACTACTTGCTTCCCCCACCTTGCTGCTTCTATCAGAGAGAGGCAGCAAGGGAGGGTGGGGAGCAGAATCTGGTACTGGGGGGAGCCGTTTTAAAAGCCAGTTACCCCCCAGCACTGTCTCCGTGGGGCGAAGAGGCAGGAGCGCAGTGGGGAACTGGCAGCGCTTCGGCCTTTGAAATGTAGCAAGAGCAGGGCTCTTGTACATTTCACAAACAGAAGCACTGTGGAGAGCCTGGGGTGAGCTAGGGACTCAGTCTCCCGCTGGCCCCACGCTCCTGCTGGCACTTCGCTTTTGAAATGTACAAGAGCTCTCCTAGTGCTCTTGTACATTTCAAAATCAAGGAGAATGGGACCAGGTGGGGACTCCTTGAGTCCCCCACTATCCGTGCTCCCCGCTGCACTTCTGCCTTTGAAATGTAGCAAGAACCTGCAGGTCTCTTGCTACATTTCAAAGGCGGAGACACCCTTATCGACTATGCACATTACATCGAATGTGCATTGAATAGTCTATGCACATTACATCAACTATTTTATTACTTGATTAATCTACATTTAACATCCTTAATACCAAAAAATGAAAATATTCTCTGTGCCTGCAGAGGAAGCTACTGTTGTGTAAAGTTAGCAACCAAAGGAACAATTTCAGGGTGCTTTGCTAATGATTTCCCCCAATTCAAGGAAGTGACTTTATTCACAACGTCATCAGTAAATGTACTGATTTAAAGTTTCACTCCAGCTCTGAATTTTATTATGACTGGCATAACTGAGCAGTGATTTTGAGATGCCCATCCCATGGGTGCAGCATCATCTTCAGAAGTTAGGCATCTACCTTTATATCTAGGGTTGGTAATGCCTGCAAGAAAATGAGATGGAGTTAGTGCTTGGTCCAAATTTGCTTGCTTATTGCCTGTAGTTTACTTTCTGGTGAGGTATTGCTTCCATCAATATCTCTTTAAGTGCCTTCCAAATTTTGAGAGCATTAGCAATGCAGCAGCAATTTCTTCTTTGAGTGATGTCCCCATAGGTGCTCCACTCTGGTGCGGGTGTGTTCTTGCGCTGGTGACCGGAGATTTTTCCAGCAGGGCCTCACTGTGCCACACACGCACTCTGATGCCTCCTTGTGCTGTTGGTGTCTGTTAGGCATGCACGCGGCATGGCCCCCTCAGTTCTTTCTCTACTGTTCTCGGTGGCAGACGGAGCTTTTTCTTTCGCTCCTGTTTTCATAAAAACTCCATGAAGAATAGTTAGTTCTCTTCAGTTTTCCTCATTTTTCCAAGTTTCGAGTCCCTCCTAACGCTATACCAAAAAAAAAATATATATTTTTTTTTCTTCATCGTTCACCGGGACTTTGTTTCTCCTCATGTCTGGATCCCCAGGCTTCAAATGTTGCAAGTCCTGCCAAGAATCTATGCCCATTTGACGGGCACGCCTCATGCATAAAGTGTCTGGGAGAAGCCCATCAGACACAGAAGTACTCCCACTGCTCAAATCTTAGAGAGAGAGCATGCCATGACTGTGCCAATAGGTTGAAAGCATACTTGTATGAAAAGTCGCTTCACCCACTGCATGAAGACTCCCAGGCCTAAACCATCAAACAAGCCGAAAGGTATGGACAGTGTTTGTCCCTCTACCTCTTCTGGAAAGCCTAAGTTGAAAATCTGGGTTTCCCCAGCCAGATCGCTACCCCTGGTACCTAGCTTGGAGAGGGTGAGCATCGGAGACAGGCCCGGCACTTCTGACATGGCACCACCTAAGGCTTTGGCACCACACAAGAGGGCCCACTCTGAGCCCAAACAAAAACAATCTGCATCGGCGGCACTGACTGTAGCGGCTGAATCCGTCTCACTCTCTAGGCACAGATCAGCACCGGAGGCAGTCCTAGATGCGGCACCTAAAAGACCCTGCACCAACATGCCTCCTCCCAAACAACTGTCCCCGACGGTATCAGCAGCACCAAGCACTGCACGCTCAGCCTCGCAACCGCCACTGGCTTGTATGCAGCACTGTACACCTCCACTAGCTGAGCCTTATTGGCACCACCATCTCTGTGCTCATTGGCATGGTCTGTGATTCCATCAATCTCCTCCAGTGAAGCTGGCACCGGACTACACACTGGACTACATTGCAGCACTTTTGTCCAACTCAGCAATACCTTCATTGGGAGTCTTGCTCCGCCACATATGCTCACCTGCCTCCACCATTGGGTTGGTATTCACCCCACTATCCGTGCCCACCACCCCCCTATCCTGGGCAGTGGCATCTCTGGGAGTCAGGGTCATCTTGTAAGGGCCATCACACGGCTTCCTCAACAACATCCAGAAGACCATCTCAGTCTCCCCAACCCACACCATTGGCTACAACACCAAACTCTCCAGAGCCCATCCAAACCGACATGGACGATTCTCTATTCAAAGAGGGAGACAGGTCCCCTTGCACAATTCCTCCTCTTTGCCAGATGAGGCTATTATTTCTACCACCCCATCTCCATCCAATGACTCTAAACAGTTTCAAGAACTTTTTAAAAGAGTAGCTCCGGTGCAAGAACGGCAGCTGCATGAGGTCCAAGAGAAACAATATTGCCTCTTGCGCACCTTACAGCCCCCCACATACTTTAGGATCACCCTCTCCATGGATGAAGTCATTATGGACCCCGCCAATAAAATCTGGCAAACCCCACCATCCATTACCCCCACCAATAAGAGGGTGGACTGCAAATATTTTATAACACTGAAGGGCATGGACTTCCTCTTTACATGCCCTCCTCCAAACTCCTTAGTAGACAACTTGGTCACACACTGGGCAAGGCAGCCCAACATGAAGTCTGTTCTACAGGATAAGGATAATAAATCACTGTTTCTTAAACTTTTTAAGACTGAGGAACACCAAACAATTTTCTTTTTGAGGAACACCAAGGGGTTTTTTTGTTGAGCAGAAAAGAAAAAAAGGTCGCCTGCCACTTTAAGGGCAGTTTAAGAAACACTGTCAAAAACGAATGGATATCATGGGGCGCAAGGTCTATTCTTCAGTCACCTTGATCCTTAGAGCAGCGAATTACACTATAATGCTGGCTGATTACAATTACTCCAACTATTCTAAACTCCAGGAGCTCTTCCAGTTTCTCCCTGAGCACAAGAGGCTGATCTTGCTCAGTGTCATGCAGGAAGGACATACCATTTCCCACACAGCATTACAATCTGCCATGGACGTGGCCGACACTGCTGCCCGCATCACAATCTCGGCTATTGTGATGCGGAAAGCATCATGGCTCCAAGCATCTGGGGTACTGAGGGGCCTACAGCAGAAAGTCAAGGACCTTTCCTTAGACAAGACCAGCCTGTTTGTGGCGAAAACAAATGAAGTCCTCTATTCTATGAAGGACTCCTGCATGATCCTCTGGACCTTGGACATGTACACACCCCCTTTCAAGAGAACAAAATATAACACTTACCAAATGCCCAGAGAACCATATCAACCACAATCCAGATATGACTTCCACCAGAAACACAGGCCTCAACAATGTAGACCTCAGCACCAACAACAACAATTCTCAACATCCCAACCTTTTTCATCAGAGCAGCAGATTTGAAGGTTTGGTCAAGAACCAGAAAGACATCTCCACTGCTGTCACACCACCAACCAGACAGCTACAGTTCAACCACCGCCTCCGGCCCTTTTTACACTAATGGGTACAAAGCCACACACTGATCCATCCCAAGCTGCATGGCATACCCTCAACATCCACAGAGCACTCACGTTCTACATAGATCGAACGCAATTATGGAGCATATCCCCCAGACTCTTCTTATCCTTTGCCGAGCGTTCCAGTGGCCAAGCAGTCTCCTGTCAGAGGATTTCTAAGTTGATCTCATCATGTATCCCCACATATTACATCATCCATAACAAACAACCACCAGGCACTATCACTGTCCACTCGACCCACGCCATGGCCTCCATAACTGCCTTTTTCAAAAATGTACCTCTGAAGGATATTTGCAAAGCAGCCACCTAGTCATCCAACCACACATTTGCAAAACACTATATGCTTACCTCGGCCATTACTTCATCTATGGCAGTTGGACAAGTGGTCTTATCTTCAGTGGCAGGGCTCCAAACCTGCCTCCACAATTCGACTACTGCTTTGTAGTCACCCAGAGTGGAGCACCTATGGGGATATCACTCAAAGAAGAAATGAGAGTTGCTCACCCTGTGCAGTAACGGGGGTTCTTCAAGATGTGTGCCCCGTGGGTGCTCCACTACTCTCCCTCCCTCCTCCTGCTTTGAAGCCTTTTGGTCTACTGGTAAGGGTAGAGAAGGAACAGAGGGGGCCGTGCTACGTACGTGCCTAACAGACACCAGTGGCACGAGGAGGCACCAGAGCTCATGCACGGCGGGGTACTGCTGGAATAATCTCTGGTCACTGGCATGAGGATGCACTAGTGCCCAGAGTGGAGCACTCACAGGGACAAACATCTCGAAGAACACACATCGCTGAAATGTAAGGTTATGGATATGTTGGTATCCATATTCAGTATATTGGGAATATCCTCTACGTTTCTTTTTCATCCGGTGTTGGATACTTTGGATGAGATACTTCCATCTGTTTTATCACAAGTTTCTTATGCTTAAATGGGATTCTGAAACAAAATTCAAACATGATTTTCAATAGTTATTCTTCTCAGTTCTTCTCTATTACTCAGTTTCATTTACATTTTTTTTCAGCAAAATTGCAGATTCAATTTCAAATTACTAAAAAAGCTAAGACCTAGTGCACTTAAAGTGCACTTAATTTTGGAGTAAGCCACATTGAACTCACTGGCACATCTGTTTTTTGAGAAAACAAGTGTAGGATGGAGTTCCCTTGGGAAAGCTGAGTTATGCTGAAGTAAAATAGGGAATAAACTTATGGCATCATTATTATTTGTGGCCATGATGTTCCAAAATAAGGGGCATGTGTTATGTAATATAAAAACAAGAAAATGACACCCATTGGCAACTGGCAACTCTAGATTTCTCTTACTGCAGCTTTCTATACTGTATACTTGGGTGGTAGTGTCTAAATCTAGTAACTAATCAAAAAACCCATAAGGATTAGTGAAGACATTTTTTTTCTAGTAACATCCAACATAGCAAAAAGCTTGAGAGTTGATTTGTTAAATCACACTTATACTAAAGTCATAGAGAGAGTCTTGAAGAATGATGCATTACAAAATGAATTATTTGAGTTAATCTCTGTTGTTCTTCTACATCCGCATCTTCATCCACAATTTTCTCCCAATAAGCAGTTTTCCTTATGATGTTTCATTCTTGCAACTTGGCCCTACATCATCTTCATGCAGTGCTTACACCTGACAGGTTTTCCTTTTTTACTCAGTGAAGGAATTTCTTTAAAATATTCCCAGATAGGATCTCTTACGCCCAGAAGCCATGACAGTTTTTCTGTGGCAAAAGTGGGGAAAATAGGAAACTGTACGTGCACTGAATAATGTTGTGCCTTTTTCTTTCCAATCTATTTCACTGTTCATTTATATTTTGCCTCCAGCCTTTCTTATATATTGTGTCTCTGTCTTAAAGACTGTCTTAATTAACTCCTCTTCCTTGCTTGGCCCAGTTCCACCATTACATAAGCACAAAACAACAGTCCTATCCATCCTATGTCTGTCTCTTTATATGTAACTTTTGTCTGCTGAGAAACAGAAATTGAAAGTCCAGAACTTTCAAGAAGCAAGAGCTGTTATGTTGGATAAATAGAGCCATTGAGTCATCTTTGTGAGTCTGTAATTGTAGGTTTTGCATGTTTCTGATGAGATTTTATGTTTTATCAATTAAACATATTACAATCTGTTTTTTTAAATAATGGATTTTTGTATTCAGTTGATTTTTATATTCAATTGTTAGAATCTAAATTCACCCCACCCCTCTTAACAAAGATTTTACCCTGAAAAGTGCTTACTTATCTGCATGTTGTCCCCAAGGATAAGCTATAAAAGTTGTTTCCCTACTTGGCCTAGGGCACTTGGCTTCTTCTTGTCACTTTGGCAAGCAGTGCAGGTTTAGAATGTTCCTTTATCTGTCTTCATGTAATAGTGCTTAACTCATGGTCAGTATGAAAATGCACCTGCTAAAGAGGACAATCCTTCGTTGGTTTTTTTAGTGACATTTCATGATGCTTAGGGTCTAACTTTGTAAACTTACATCCTTTTACATATTTTTTTAAAGCTTTAAGCCTAACGAAGGAGTAATCATTATTGGTGCAACAAACTTCCCTGAAGCATTAGATAAGTAAGTATAAAGTTTACATACCAGTTTCACAAATATGTATTAAATCTCCAATTCCGTAGTGTCGGGGCCTGTCTAACTAGATGCAATTATGATGATCTTCGGATTTTGAAAATGGTGTTAAAGTTATTTTTCCATCAAAAACTGTAGAAGCTGGCCCATTTTTAACATTTAAAGGCCACTGATTTAGAGGAAATCGGTAATATTAAGGGTTCTATTGTGTTCTAGTAAGGGTTGTAAAAATGTGATTACCAAACAACCACCACTTTACAATCTGCCATGATGCATTGACAACTTGGTAAAGAGTGACCCCATAGTTGCATATACATTTTTAGCAGTAATTCTATATATAAAAAATATTACTGTATCTCTTTGATAGATTGAGACATTGATTTCTGCAAAAGTTAACCAGCAACACAATTAAATCAGCTTTGTCCGTGGTGTACAGATAGGTAAAGAGAGATGTGTTCCTAAGAGTCTTCACAAAATGTCCGTGTAAAGAAAATTAGATATGTTTGCTGTAACACTCTGTTACATACTTATTTACCATGTTTCTTTTTTCCTTAGTGCTCTAATACGTCCCGGTCGCTTTGACATGCAAGTTACAGTTCCAAGGCCAGATGTGAGAGGTCGAACAGAAATTCTGAAATGGTACCTTAATAAAATAAAGTATGATCAGGGTAAGTATAAATATTTAGATGCATGGGCTGGCATCTTTTGCAATCAGACTCTTGGTCCATCTAGTCCATTATATCAGCAGTAGTGACCTGAACCAGAGGTTTATCTAAATTTAGAGGCATGAGAAAAGTCTCTGGGGTAGCCGTGTTGATCTGTATCTGCAAAAACAACAAGGAGTCCTGTGGCACCTTAGAGACAAACAGATTTATTAGGACATAAGCTTTGTGGGAAAAACCCACTTCATCAGATGAAGAGGCATGAGAGTTTGCCTTCTAAATCTTGTCTATTTTAATAATTACTATTGTCACCATGCATTCTCATTCATATAAATGACTAAGCCCTTTTGATGTTGTTTTGATAAACAGGAAACAATTCAAGGAGATAAGTGGTATCAATATCTATTCTTTTTTCATACAGCTATTGATCCAGAAATAATTGCACGAGGTACAGTAGGATTTTCTGGAGCAGAGCTAGAAAATCTTGTGAACCAAGCTGCATTAAAGGCAGCTGTTGATGGGAAAGATATGGTAACCATGAAGGAATTGGAATTCTCAAAGGACAAAATTCTCATGGGTAGGATTTTATGTATGCAAAATTAACCTTTTTAAGTGTATAGTATTTTGTATTTGAGTGGGTTCATTGCATTTTGTTAATCATTTTCAACTACCTGCTTCTCAATTAGATAGATGTTTTTAGGTGAGTTGCCTACCAGCTATAGTGATGGGCATGTTGGAAAGACCTGAGAGAGGTGCTTTCAAATGCAAAGGTAAAAGATGTTCTTATAATGTAATAGTCTCAAGTACAGTAATGATAGCTACAGGCTGAACCTCTGTTGTCCTGGACTCTCTGGTCCAGCAACATCCATGGTTCTTCAGCAGCTGGAAGCTCAACTGGCAGGGAGCATGGAGGGCCAGTGCCCTGGGGGCAGGGAACCCAGCCAGTGGCTGGAAGTCCAAGGAGGGCTGGGTGGGGAGCCCCGGTGGCCAGGAGCAGAGCTCTGCTGGCCAGGGGCTGGGTGAGTAGCCCCACTGGTTGGGGGTACAGAACCACTGATGGCTGGAGCGGGTGGCAGCTGGGAGTCTGGAGCCCCACCAATGGGCCAGGGACAGTGCATTGGCTCGGCTGGTGACCAGGAAGGGAGTCCCAGGAGAGCCCAAGGTCTGACCTTCTCTGGTCCAGCAGACTCTCTCCTTAGGGATCACTCAGGTCTTGAGGTAGTGGACCAGGGACATCCAACCTGTAGTTATGTCAAAGCTTGTAATAGTTGCCATGGTAGTTCTATACAAATTTTGTTAGCAGTGTCTGTAGTGTGCTACATTGGGAAATCTAGAGTCTTGTCATAAAGACTACTGGCTTTTAGGGACAGTTAGTTGAATCGTATCCAACGTGCTTGGCATTTCGAAACCTCTGAAGCTAGGAAGTTAGGAAGAAATTAACATATTTCCAACCAATTGTAATAATCTTTCACAAATTGAAATGGTTTCCAAAGTATACAGTGACACTGGCTGTTGTTTATTCAGACAGATTATACCAAAATACAGTTATGAGAATTTTTCGATTGCGGTACAGCATGCTGTTGTACAGATTTCAGTCAGAACCTCAGTTCTGTCACAAGAGCCTTCAGCTGTTCATTCCAACTTTGGGTAGGACCCATGTGGCCCAGAGAATTTGCAGTATGTTAACAGCAGTTTCAAACAGATTCTTTTAAATTTGTTAAAATTGTAAGTTTCTTGTAGTAAGAATTGTCTCAGTGCCTATATGGTAATGAGTCTGCTGTTAGCACTTTAAAGATAAATGGGAGGCAGAGGATCAATTAAAGGAGATGTGCTTCTTCCTTGTAAAGAAAGGAGGTGAATTATCAGAACTGTGGAGCAAGTTTTGGTCTGAGTTTTATATAGTGAGATAAAACTTAGATGCCTAAGGTGCATATTATTCTGAAAACATTTTCTGATCCATTTATACTTGGTAGATTGAGTGAGATTTTTAAAAGCAATTGGGGTAGCCTTGCATTACTCCCATTAAAGTTAATTGGACTTCAGTAGAAGCAGAGTTTGGTCAATGCTGAGCCTTTCGGAAAATCCCTCCTAGTAACAAATCTACTGACAATAATTTGATTCTTATTTCACTATAATCCTTTATTAATCTTTTCCTTTTAATGTGTTTTTAAGGACCTGAACGTAGAAGCGTAGAAATTGATGATAAAAACAAGACAATCACGGCGTATCATGAATCTGGACATGCTATCATTGCATATTATACCAAAGATGCAATGCCGATCAACAAAGCTACAATCATGCCCCGAGGACCAACACTTGGACACGTGAGGCTTTTTAAAAATAAGTAACCTGTATAGTATTTACCTTTTTGCATTGTCAAGGAATTTCCCAACAACATTGTGACATAACAGGCATGTCACGATGTTGTAAAATTACTGTAATAAACTAATATACATATGATATAAAAACAAGCTATTTAAAGAGAAAAATCTTCTGAATTGCTTTTTCCACTTTTTGTTTTTCCTACAGCTGGGTTAGAGAAAAGAGAGACTTCTCCTTAGATTCAAACTTGCTAGCCATGAATAACAGTTCAAATAGCTAGGGAGGAAATATTATGTTTTTAATGTGATTCTGAACTAATACTGGTCTGTTTCTCTTCTAAAGCAACCAGAAAATCTCAGAGCTTAAAAACAGAGCTGCCTTCTGTAGAAACTTTCTTGGAAAAACATTGGTTGATACAAAGATATTTTGTCTAAAATCACTTGCTCGCTCCTTTTAGGACAGACCTTGCTCCTTCAGCATTTCTGTCCTGTCCTTTGAAATCTAAACTGGGCTATAGTTGAACAGAAAGGGATGTGTTCCGTATTCTGTATATTTGTCTTTTAATAGCCAACCAAACTAGTATAACACATTGATCCAGAAGCATATTGGCCATTGTCCAAACTGGTAGAGAACAAGATGGGGTATCAATTGGTGTCTGCTATAGACCACCAAATCAGTTTATGGAACAAGACAACCACTTCCTTATGCATCTATTTGCAATATGCAAGGAAAAAAAGTTGAGATTGGGGAACTTCAATTTGAGTGACATACACTGGTGGTCCGTCGTATGCTGCCAGTCCTAAATCATATTCAAGTGTTGCAGCCAACAGGTAGGTATTCTGTATTAGGATAAGGTGTAACAGCAACTGACAACAAAAGTAAAAATTAATGGTAGTTTAGGTAAAAGTGATCATGATTTCGATTGTTTTTATGTTTGTAACGTGAAAGCAAAATAAAGTACAGTAAAAAATAAATACACACACGCACACATGCGTACTATATGTCCAAAAAGCCCCAACTGAAGAAGACTGGACTAGTTAGAAGATTGACCTGGTTTAAGAGGGAAGTGAAAGCAGCTGTAAAAACAAAAAACAAAATAAAGAACAGGTAAGTTGTCAGTAATGAATATAAATCAGAACTTAAGAATTTAGAAATTAATAAGTGGCACAAGGAGAAATCTATGACCACAGTTATGGACAATAAGGATTTTCAAATATGTTGGAAACAAAATGAATTGTGACAATGGGATTGGTCCATTACTAGATAGAAATGGTATTATCTATAATAGTTCCATATAATCCATGGTCCATTTTGGTCAAATTCAGAGATTTTTGTGTCTGAAATTTCAGCAGGGCAGGTTTACAAAGAAACTTAATGTGCTTAGGCACGGGGGCCCCCCCCGAACAAAACAGGGCCCTCAGGGCCGAGCAGTCTAGCACCGGCCCCTCGGCCTCCCCCTTCTCCCCCCCATACACACAGAGTCCCTCTGCAGAGAGGGGTGTGTGAGGGGCAGTTGAGCAGGGAGGCTCACCTGCAGGCTGCAGCCTCAGGAGAGCTGGCAGGAGACGGCAAGCAGCATGAACATGGGCTGGAAGCCGGCCGGAGAAAAGCAGTGTTTTGAAGCAGGAAAGTGCCACTTCCCTCTGGCAACTGGATGCATGGCTGTGCTGCTCCAGCCCATCATGTTGGCTGCCACCTGCTTAGTGGTTATTGTCTGTGGGTGAAGGGGAAAGCAGCTGGAGGATGAAGAGCCCAGGGTAGGATAGAGTGGGGGGCTCAGGTGGTTGATGGAACTGTGCCCTTCCCCCCATTTTCAGGTGGCGCACATGTGGGTATCTGCCCACTTCTCCAGGCCAGCCAGTGCAGGGTCACTGGAATGCCTGAAGCTATCCTCTGCAGCCATGGAGATCTCCTCTGTTAATCTTCTTATCCAGCCCCACCATGGTGGCTCTACTCCTGTGCTGGGCCCCCAGCTTCGCCCTTTCCATCTGAGCCCCTGCCCTTCTGGGGAACCAGACCTGCACCCCCCCCACCCCCATCTTACCCAGTGGCCTGGCTGTTATGTCAGCAGCCCTGCCTGAACCCTTAGTTCCTTTGCCTGTGGCCTGCACCCAGGAATGGATCTGCGACTAGGAGAGATCATGGCCCATACAGCCCCACCTGTAGCTACCTCTCTGCTCTTTCAGACATTTTCAATCTGCCTAAAAATCAACATCAGTTTTTTAGCAATAATGAAGTGATACTATGAGTCTGGCAGTCAAAAACACAAAAAAATGAAGGCAAGGCAAAAAGACAATTTGTCATCTTTATTATAAAAATCTTGAAGTATTGAACAGAGGACATTCATCAAAAAGTATGGACATCTCAATTATCTGATCTGACCATCAAAAAGTATGGACATCTCAATTATCTGATCATTTGCCGAGTTGAGGATACCGCAACAACTGCAAAAGTTTACCAAGTGGGCTCTGAAGTGGCAATGGAACCATAAAACACTGGTAATTGTATCGAAGTAAGGGAAGAAACCTCAAGACATTGCATGATAGTGAAAATCTATTTCTTTGGAAATGATAGACTATTTCTTAGTAAATAAACTGAAAAACATATTTAATATTGAAAATTAAGAGAAAAGTCTGAGGTTGGGGGCCGAAAGCAATTTTGAGGTCTTCATGAGTCCCATTCTCTGAGGAGGAAGAAAAATGGGACCACAGAAATGAGAAATTGGTTGTTTTTTGGAAACCACCAAGGCAGTTTACTGTCATGTTTGCAAATTATTCCCTGACCATAGTAAAGGAAATAAAACATTTGTCAACAGGCACTTCAATTGGAGAAATATTGCAAGAGATAATGCTGATCATGAGACTTCCAAAGCTCATATTAATGCTATGTGTAAGTATGATGAAATATGTAAATTGTCTGGAAGAATTGATTCTGCCTTATTGGCTCAGTTTAAGGAATGTTCTTATTGGAGGAAAGTGTTGAGATGTGTTGTTGCCACGGTGAAACTGCTGTCTTCTATGGAACTACCTCTAACAGGATATGATGAGTCGTCAGTGTCAAATCAAAAAGTTAATTTTTAAACCTGCCTTGAATATCTTAGTGAATTTGATGATTTTCTCAATGAACATTTGAAAAATTATCAGTATTGTGGCTCAGGGAAAATCAACTTTTAAATGCACCAGACCTACAATGAATTAATTCGTATAATGGCAAAGCAGCTCAGAAACCAATTCACTGATGAAGTAAAGGATGCCAAGTATTATTCCATAATGGTTGATTCAATACCTGATGTAGAGTCATGTAGACCAATTAACATTTTAACGTATGTGACCGGCCGCAATGATGAAGTTGTAGAGCGATTTCTTTTTGTCCCACTAAAATCCCACACTTCTGAATGTCTAGAGACAACTGGTTTGGAAAGCATTGCAAATTTATGTTTGGACATCAACAATTGTCATACGCAGAGCTTTGATAATACCGCAAATATGGCAGGAAAATATTCAAGTCTACAGGCAAGACTTAACAATACAAATGCCTCTGCTTTATTCATACCATTTTCCAGTCATTCCTTAAATTTAATATGCAACGCTAGAGCTGCATCTTGTGAGGGAGTAAACTTTTTTTTTACTTTGTTCAAAACATGTATGGGTTTGTTTTGTTTTGGTTTTGCATATTGGTGGAGTATGTTACAATCATGTTTGGAGCAGGCAAATGGAAAACATTTGACAGTCAAAAAATTTGTAACACTAGGTGGTCTGCTTGTGCAGATGCTATTTTGACTTTGAAAATGAAATATGGTGCTTTAAAGAGAACTTTTAGACCTTGCCACATCAAATTCTGGAAAACCACGTTCTGCAAAATCCTTAGCAGAAAAGTTCAAAAAGTATGATATTGCTGTTTTTACTATTTTCTGGAACCGTTTACTTCAAAGAATTAATGCCGTCAGCAAATCACTGCAAAAAGTTGATACACATTTATTGAATGCTGCACGATTGTTAGCCTCAGTTACAAGTTTAGTCATAGAAGTTGGAAATGACTGTAAGTCTGTAGCAGCAGAGGTACTAACATTAACAGAAAATATAGGTTTTACTGGTATATCTGATGAGAAGCATAAAAACCCACGAATTTATTTTTCGATGCAACTAGAGCAATGAAATCAATTAAAAATGGAATGAGAAGATCATCGTTGATACTGTCAGCGTTATTTGTGACACAATAATAGTGCAATTGCAGAGTAGAGGTGAATCTCTAAAGAAAAGTGTTGATTTATTTTGCATGTTTTTTGACAGAAGTATGGATGAAGATGCTAAAAGTCACTACCATAAGAAATTAAGTGAATTCTACCAAGAGGACATAGACAGAAATCTTTTTGAAGATGCAGTGAAACATTTAATTCATTTTATCAAAAATGATGAGGTCTGTGCTTTGAGATCACCAGTTGATTTGTATAGACTTGTACATGATGGTTTGCAGTCAATCTTTCCAAATGTAGAAAGCATTTTGAAAATATTTTAAATGATATCTGTCACAAATGCTTCTGGT
The DNA here is from genome assembly GCA_019425775.1 of Rafetus swinhoei. Classification (NCBI taxonomy): domain Eukaryota; kingdom Metazoa; phylum Chordata; order Testudines; family Trionychidae; genus Rafetus; species Rafetus swinhoei. The sequence goes on from CM033424.1 coordinate 227,457,425, forward strand.
GAATATTCTTTTTCTGTATTGAAAGGAATTAAAAATTATTTGTGAAATACGATGAGTCAGCAAGATTTGACAAGTTCAGCAATATTGACAATTGAAAGTGCCTCTTTACAAAATATTACTTACATTGACTTAATGGAGGATGTAAAACAGTGTAGAAAGAAAACTACCTGAATATTTTTTTTCCAAGTTGAATAAGTTTCTTCAGTGGAAGTTTACTTTTATTTTTCCATTCATGCATCACAGTACATTTTAGTTTTACATTTTTTCCACATTAGCTTAATGCAAATACAAGCCTTCATCTAGATCAGAAGTTCTCAAACTATATGCTGGGAACTCCATTCATGTGGACTGTGTGGGGTTGGTTTTTGGCTTTTTTTTAAAATAAAGCGCTCTTATCCAAATCATATTACAATAGTTAGCTAATGGTACAAACAATATTTGGAAAGATCATTAAGTGATCCACTGAGACCCTCAGCAATTTTCAAGTTGTCCGTGGGGGGGAAAAAAAAATTAGACTACAAAAACAATCAAGGTGTACCTCACTTTATTTTCACTTACTTCTGATTACTTATAATATAGGAGGAGGATGAAGAAAAAAGAATGAGAGTGGGAAGAGTGAATGCTCTCTTTCTTTGCTGGGTTCCCAGGGGGCCCTCCCAAAATGAAGATGAGCACAGGGCCCCACTAACTCTAAATCCTACACTGAATTTCAATGTTCTAACTGTTGGACTCCTGATAACTTCTGAGCTGCTGCCTTCAGAATAAGCGTGGTATGGTATGGTTTTGCCATCCTTGCTTTTGCATTGCTGCTGGTGGGACAGTGTCTTCAGAGCTAGGTGCCTGGCCATCAGCCACCTCTCTTCAGCCACCCAGCTCCAAAAGCAGCAAGAAAGTATGGCTGGCAATACTGTGATTCCTCCCACTCCCCCTTAAAATAACCAGGTGGCCCCCCAACTCCATTACTCCTTTTTGGGTCAAGGACCCCAGTTTGAGAAACCCTTGTCTCTCCCCTGAAATCTGTATAGTATACGGCAATGGTTCTCAAACTTATTTGCACTGTGATCCCCTTCTGACAACAAAGAATTACTATATGACCCCAGAAAACCTAAGTCCTGCTGCCTTATGTTTGGGGGCCAATGTTGAAGCCCAAGGATCCCAGGAAGTCTTAACACAGCCCCATTAAAATGTATTCTGACTCTCAGTTTGAGAACCGATAGGGTAAAAGTACACCGAAGACCAGATTTCAGTGGGGTGACCAGATTTTATAATTATTGATGTTTTTTTTATGGCCATGAATTAGGTAGTGCAATAATAATAATAATGCAGAAGAGGTAAAACTTGTTCAGTAAGAGAGAGAGAGAGAGTGTGTGTGTGTGTGTGTGTGTGTGTGTGTGTGTGTGTGTGTGTGTGTGTGTAAAAATAGGTCATATCGTCTCCTCATATGGTAATAACTTTCTTCCATTCCACTAACATCTTAGAAGTTACTGAAGTTATTTTCAGATCAGCAGGTCCAGATAATGTTGCATCAAAGTTTTTTAAAATAGTTGGCATGAGGAAGTGGTTGGACCATTAATATTGATTTTTGAATAAGTCTTGGAATACTGGGATGGTTCCAGAAGACTGAAATAAAGTTAATATAACCATTTTTTAAAAGGGCAGATGGAATGAGGTGGGTAATTATGAGTGTCTCAGCTTGATGGTGATCTTGGGCAAGATTATGGATCTTGGGCAAGATGATGCAGAACTCAATTAATTACGTTACCCTCCCTTAAGGAAGAATTAATGTAAATAGATTGTCAAACTAATTTGATATTTTTGATGAGATTACCAGTTCTGTCAATAAAGGTTATAGTATTGATGTAACAGACTTAGACTTTTTAAGCATTTGATTTTGGTATTGCATGACATTTTGATTTTAAAAAACTTAAAATGAAGTAAAATCAACACGGCACACGTTAAATTGATTTAAAAATTGGCCAACCGATAAGTCTCAAAATGGGGTGGAGTCATTGAGCAGATGTTTCCAATGGGATCGTGCCAGTAGAGATACAAGAACTGTTTTAATGTTTTTTATTAGTGATATGGAAAAAATATAAAGCTTGCAGATAACTCAGTCTGGGGGAATGGTAAATATCGAAATGGAGAGGTAACTGAATCATTTGGGCGTAAGCAAATAGTATGTCTAATGTATACATTTGGGAAAAAAGAAGGTAGGCCATACATATAGGATGAAGGATTCTATGTTGGGAAGCAGACAATCTGAAAGATTTTTTTCATGTGGTGAATAATTAGCTAAACATAAGATTCCAGTGTGATTCTGAAGCCAAAAGAAATAATGTGATCCTGGGATGCATAAATGGGTGGACTCTTAAGTAGAAGTAGAGAAGTTATTTCAGCAGAGTAACCACTGCTGAAATCTGTCCAGTTCTGGTGCCCACAATTTAAGAAGGGTGTTGGTAAATCCGAGAGACTAGCCATGAGAATTACAGGATTAGAAGACATACCTTCTGGTGATGGGCTCAAAGAGGTCAGTGTATTTAGTTTAACAAAGAGAAGATTAATGGGTAACTTGATTACAGTCTGTAAGGGGAACAAGTATTTAACAATGGCTCTTCAGTCTAGTGTCAAAGTCCAGTGGCTGGAAGGTGAGGTTACAAAAATTCAAACTGGAAATAAGGCTACATTTTGAACAATAAGGAATTATCCTCACTAACAATTTTTAAATCAAGGTTGAATGTTCTTAAGGAATGCTGTAGGAGTGTGAGAATTATTATGGAAGTTTTATGGCCTATGTTATACAGGCGGTCAGAGTAGATAATCACAATGGTTCCTTCTGGCCTGGGAATCTATGGGTGCATCTACATAGCATCCGAAACTCGAAATAAGCTACGCAATTTGCACTACACAGATTGCGTAGTTTATTTCGAGTCTATTTCGAAGTAGCTTATTTCATCATTTTAAAGTGCTTGCTCTCTCTCTCTCTCTCTCTCTCTCTCTCTCTCTCTCTCTCTCTCTCTCTCTCTATATATATATATATATATATATATATATATGCGCACTAAAGGTTCCCTAGTATGCTTTAAGATAGTGCAGTTTGAAACAGTATTATGTTAAACTGTACTAAGGAAGGTTAGAAAGAGATTACTCATTACTCTATATACTAATGAGCCCCGAAAACCCTTGATTTATGGACATCTATTATAAAACTTAAATTGCTAAAAATAACCCTGAAAAATGAAATTATTAATAATAAAAAATAGAAGTGCTAACACTGCTCCATTTGATGTTCTGTTCCATTTTATTCTAATCTAACGAATTCTACATTTTGTAGGTATCTTTGCTACCAGAAAATGACAGGTGGAGTGAAACTAGGTCCCAGCTGCTTGCACAGATGGACGTTAGTATGGGAGGGAGAGTAGCAGAAGAACTCATATTTGGAAGTGATCACATCACTACAGGTCAGTTGAGATGCATGGTTAAAGAATCTTCTATCCATGGATATTAAGTTTTTATGTAACTTCAATTTAGCTGACTAACTTACATTTTGTTTTTAATATCTAGGTGCGTCCAGTGACTTCGACAATGCTACTAAAATAGCAAAGATGATGGTGACTAGATTTGGAATGAGTGAGAAGGTAAGGTCATATGAATTTTAATAGTCCTACAGAATCATAGCAATTTCAGTGATTCCACACCTTTTATGTGCACACAGCTGTGAAAGATCAAGCTGTACAGAGATCAAGAAATGTTGTTGACATAGTAACCAATAAACTAGTGATTTGGCTAATTTGAAATGCATGCTGTCTTGTAATCTTTATATAATGGATTTTCTTTTTGAGTTCTGTACACTTGACACATCAACTTATTGCTTATGCTTGCTCAAAGATTTTTTTTCTATAGCAAAAATAAATGTTCTAAAAAAATTGAAGATAATCTTAAGGATTCATTCTTTGGAAGCAAATCTCAGCTGATGTGGAAAGGGGATGGAGAGAAATGAGAGTTTTGCAGATTTTTAAAGACACAGCATTATATAGGAGAGCTTGAAAAAATAAACATTTCAGAGTGTAAGAACATAAGAATGGCCATCCTGGGTCAGACCAAAGGTCCATCCAGCCCAGTATCCTGTCTGCTGACAGTGGCCAATGCCAGGTGCCCCAGAGGGAGTAACCGAACAGGTAATGATCAAGCCATCTCTCTCCTGCCATCCATCTCTATTCTCTGACAAACAGAAGCTAGGAACACCATTCCTTACCCATCCTGGCTAATACCATTAATGGACTTAACCTCCATGAATTTATCTAGTTCTCTTTTAAACCCTGTTATAGTCCTAGCCTTCACAACCTCCTCAGGCAAGGAGTTTCACAGGCTGACTGTGCGCTGTGTGAAGAACTTCCTTTTATTTGTTTTAAACCTGCTGCCCATTAATTTCATTCGGTGGCCCCTAGTTCTTTTATTATGGGAACAAGTAAATAACTTTTCCTTAGTCACTTTCTCCACACCACTCACGATTTTATATACCTCTATCATATCCCCCCTTAGTCTCCTCTTTTCAGGCTGAAAAGTCCTAGTCTCTTTAATCTCTCCTTATATGGGACCCATTCTAAACCCCTAATCATTTTAGTTGCCATTCTCTGAACCTTTTCTAATGCCAGTATATCTTTTTTGAGATGAGGAGACCATATCTGTACGCAGTATTCAGTATGTGGGCGTATCATGGATTTATATAAGGGCAATAAGATAGTCTCTGTTTTATTCTCTATCCCTTTTTTAATGATTCCTAACATCCTGTTTGCTTTTTTGACTGCCGCTACACACTGCATGGATGTTTTCAGAAAACTATCTATGATGACTCGAAGACCTCTTTCCTGATTAGTTGTAGTTAAATTAGCCCCCATCATATTGTATGAATAGTTGTGGTTATTTTTTCCACTGTGCATTACTTTTCATTTATCCACATTACATTTCATTTGCCACTTTGTTGCCCAATCACTTAGTTTGGTGAGATCTTTTTGAAGTTCCTCACAATCTGCTTTGGTCTTAACTATCTTGAGCAGTTTAGTATCGTCTGCAAACTTTGCCACCTCACTGTTTACCACTTTCTCCAAATTATTTATTAAGAAGTTGAACAGGATTGGTCTCAGGACTGATGCTTGGGGAACACCTCTCCATTCTCAAAATTTACCATTTATTCCTACCCTTTGTTTCCTGTCTTCTAACCAGTTCTCAATCCATGAAAGGCTCTTCCCTCTTATCCCATGACAACTTAATTTATGTAAGAACCTTTGGTGAGGGGTCTTGTCAAAGGCTTTCTGGAAATCTAAGTACACTATATCTACTGGATTCCCCTTGTCCATGTTTGTTGATCCTTTCAAAGAACTCTAATAGATTAGTAAGACATGATTTCCCTTTACAGAAACCATGTTGACTTTTGCCCAACAAATTATGTTCTTCTATGAGTCTGACAATGTTATTCTTTACTATTGTTTCAAGTAATTTGCCCGGTACTGACGTTAGACTTACCGGTCTGTAATTGCCAGGATCGCCGCTAGAGCCCTTTTTAAATATTGGCGTTACATTAGCTATCTTCAAGTCATTGGGTACAGGAGCTGATTTAAAGGATAGGTTACAAACCATAGTTAATAGTTCCGCAGTTTCACATTTGAGTTCTTTCACAACTCTTGGGTGAATGCCATCTGGTGCCAGTGACTTATTACTATTAAGTTTATCGATTAATTCCAAAACCACCTCTAATGACACTTCAATCTGTGACAATTCCTCAGATTTCTCACCTACAAAGGACGGGTCAGGTGTGGGAATCTCCCCAACATCTTCAGCTCTGAAGACTGGAGTAAAGAATTCATTTAGTTTCTCCATAATGACTTTATTGTCTTAAGTGCTCCTTTTGTGTATCAATCATCCAGGGGCCTCACTGGTTGTTTAACGGGCTTCCTCCTTCTGATGTACTGAAAAAAATTTTTATTACCTTTTGAGTTTGTGACTAGCTGTTCTTCACATTCCTTTTTGGCTTATTACATGTTTACACTTAATTTGGCAGTGTTTATGCTCCTTTCTATTTACCTCACTAGGATTTGATTTCCACTCTTTAAAAGATGCCTTTTTATCTATCACTGCTTCTTTTACATGGTTAAGCCACGGTGGCTGTTTTTTAGTTTTTACTGTGTTTTTAAATTTGGGGTATACATTTAAGCTGGGCCTCTTAAATTTCAAAGGGCACTTTGTATTTACCTTGTGAAAATATAGCCCTGCAGTAGTGTTATAGCTTGTTTTGGCTTGTGACTCTTTGCCATATTTATTACTATGGATGTATATATTATCTAGCAATTTTGTTTGTTGATCTGTATGGTAAATAGGCAAGTGGGTGACGCATCTCTTTTATACAAAAATAGCAAGAATATCAGTGTTTTATACAAATGATTTTTCTTGTCTTGTTGTTCTCTTTCTTTAGCTTGGAGTCATGACGTACTCAGATACAGCAAAACTCAGTCCGGAAACCCAGTCTGCAATTGAACAGGAAATAAGAACACTTCTAAGGGTAAGATTGGTTGCCTGTGATTGTTCAGCCCATCTCTTAAATGGGATAAGTAAAGATAATGAATTACTGATTATAGTGGTTTCTTTGCAATACACAGTATTGTGTATGATCTTGTGGATGGAAATGTTCTTAAAGATTCAGCCAAGTCCAATCTGAATAAAATCCAGTCTTTTCAGATTTAATCCATTTGAGGAGTGAGCTTTGCATTTAGTCGGTCTAAGCACTGTGGCATAGACAGGGTAGATTTTGATATCCAAGTATACTGGATGCATTCCATGTTAATACACACCTCTGTCTTCAAAGTGGTACTATGCTTTAACTGAGTACCTTCAAATTAATTAATGGGGAAGTTCTACTAAATACCTTCTAGTTATCTTTATTAGAATAGATTGTGTTTTTGTGTTGTTTTCACACTATTTTATAACTTTCACTCAAGTAATTTAATAGAATTCTTTGTCAGTCTGAGACTTCCAGACCAGAGTTCTAGTTTAGAATATCTACTACCATTTTTTCAAATTTTTACTTCTTGGTGAGCATTTTGAGGGAGGCTTGGTGGTTAAATTATGAATATAAATGATTATTGTAACTCTTAATAGCACTAGTATATTTGAGATTCAGATATATTAAATTTAAAATAGTATATGGGGATTTTCAGAATACATATTATGTAGGGATGTCAGCAAATAGTAGACTGTATGACTAACCAGTTCGCCTAGGCTTATTGGTTGATCTTGTCGACTACACGCATTCCCCTTTCTTATCCTCACCCCTCCTCCTCTCCCCCTGCCCCGCCCTCCGCCGCCCCCCCCCACTGGCTGCCTCTGTATGAGAAACAGCAAGGGAGAGGGTAGGAAGCAGGAGCCGGTGCTGGGGGAGCTGGCATAAGAGTCATCTTAAAAGCCACCTGCGGGGCCCTCCCCCCGCGCTGCTGCCTCTGAGGCAGCAGCATAGGAGGATGGGGAGGCTGCCGTGAAGCAGCCCCTGCCGCGGAGAGCCTAGGAGGCCAAGCATCCTTTCTCTACAGGGAAGCTCTCCCCTTCCCCCGTTAACGAACGGGGAAGGCGCCATCCCACGCTGCTGCCACTTTATCGGAGGCAGCAGCGCGGGGCAGTAGGTAGCTGGTCTGTGTGGGGAGCTGACTTTTAAACTGGCTCCCCTCAAGGACCAGCTCCCGCCTGGCAACCCGCACTGCTGCCTCGCAGGGGGCTCCCCAGGAGTGGGGCCGGAGCGCACTGGCTGCCGGCCCCACACCCGGGGACTATCAAGTAGTCGTGTAACTGATAACTGAATAGTCGAGTAACTGCATGAATTCTTATCTGATATCTAATGTGTCTAGTATTAGTATGATAGTCTTGCTGTATTTTTCTAATCCTCTATTTTCAATGGCTAATAATTTAGAATTTTTGTGAGTAATTAAAAAATTGTCTAAAAGTAAATTGAGGTTGATAACAGGTATATTAAAGTAAAAGAAAAATCAATCAACAGAGAAAAACTTTAGATTGTAACTTCTTTGGGGTTTGGGCACATTGTGAAAGAGACAACTACATTTGAAATTGTATTGTATAAGTATTTTTAAAAGTTAAACCCCTTTATTGTGCTCTGATAACTCACAGTGCTTCATTTTAAAACTTGATATGTAAAGTAGTAATCTTGGAGGAATCTTAGTCATTTGGTTTCCAAATTTACTAAAACCACAAGTTAATCACACAGTGTAGGTCTGCCAGGTTGCTTTGTAATCTCACACATAGACCCTGATTTTGTAAAGACTTAACATAGGTATAAAGTTATACACAGGAGAGAACCATTGGAGTCTGTGTGATTCTAATCATAAGCATAAAATACCTCAAGTGCTCAAGTTTTTGCACAATCAAAGCTGTACTTCAGAGTGAACTGAAAGGACATTTCTCACAGGTGTTGTGCACCCTTTCTTAGCGATGTATTTGAACTGAAGGAGGAAAACAATTTTCAAAATGTACTTGTATAATTTTCTTTTTTCTGTTCTGAATTTTTTAAAATTTCTTTTTATATTAGGACTCATATGAACGAGCAAAGAACATCTTGAAGATCCATGCAAAAGAACACAAGAATTTAGCAGAAGCTTTATTGACATATGAGACTTTGGATGCCAAAGAAATCCAGATAGTTCTAGAGGGGAAAAAACTAGAAGTGAGATGATAACTTCCTTTATGGAGTCTAGCTGATAATTTGAAGAATGTACATCTAGCAATGCAATTGTCTGAGTGCAGCATAGCTTTTTTCCACAATGTGTGTGTATTATTAATGACATTTCTTAGTGTTATGCATTGTCTTGACCTTCTGTTACAATTATCTAATTTTTGTCTTTGTTCAGAATGAAAGACAAGAAATAAAATATGTTCCCACAGGGGAAAAAAAATCAAATACAGAAACTCAGGGTTGAACCCACCTTGTTTGGAGACCTCAGTCAAATGTTAAAATTGGAAGAAGAAAAAGTGAACTCTCGACTGTGTTCAAGCATATTTTCCTTGGTTATGCTGCTGTGGATTTGAAGTGGTGCCACCTTAATATGTACAGTATAAAGTTTTGTAGAAACTGAGTCCTTAACTGCTAACATTACCGAACTAGTGATGATTTTATATTTACTAATAAAGTACAGTTTAAAAAACCACTGTTCCTGCTCCAGAAATACAACAAACTCAGCTGTTAAATGAGTGGATACACAATGCATCCCTACTACAAGAAATTATGGGGGTCCCCACACAGATGAACTGTTAATTGAGCATTCATTGCTCTTAAGATATACACATGTATATTAGTGACTCAACATTTTCAACAGATTACTTGGGCAATGATGGGATACACCTGTTTAAAATTCTTTGGTCAATGCTATAAAAAGTAGTGTTCATGTTGACAAAACTATGCCAGGGATGGAAAACAGAAATGCTGGGCTGTTCACACCTGATGTGCTGTTGACAAGGTTATCTTACAAACTTCATAAAGGCAATACGTGAGTGTGATTTAATAGCTATGCTTTTATACCGTTGGAGATATTATTGAATTAGTTTTTACTAATTGTGAATGGGCTTTTTGATAAACACGTAAAAGATTTCTTCCAACAGGAGACTGTGTTACTCAACAAAAAGAGTACTTCAGAAGCAAGAGGCTTGTTTAAAAAAATCGTTACTTGTTCTATAAACAGAGAGACTTTTTGCTTGAAATTCTACAACTTTTAATTCATATAAATACACTCAGACATTCTAGAGCCAGAAGAAAGTCTAAAAGATACTGCTAGCAACAAGGTTACAATCAAGCAAAAATTCTTGCAAGCAGCATCTTGCTCCAGCCAGGTCCAAGGAATAATTTTTAGGAAAATTAACACTGGCTGAATAGAAGTGTATCTCTGTACAATTATAAAAAATTATACTCTAGACACTTTTCTGTCCAAGAGAAAAGGCTGTTATTAGAATACTAACATTTAAGGTTAAATAGGGGGAAAAAATGGTGCCAATAAACATGAAAAGTGCTGAAATAAGTTGGTAACTAATGTAAAATTAGCATTAACACAGAATTTTATTGTAAGTAGAACATTTGGCTTGATCAGTTATTTTTATTAGAGAATGCATTTTCCTTTCCTTTCAAAGCCACTGCTGCAATACCACTTATTTCTATTTTCTATGTTGCTTTCATTCAGTCATCATAATACCATAACATCCCTAGTGCAGTATGGAAGAACCTGAAGACATTTACTCTAAAAAGTATACCAAGCTATTAGGCTGATAGGTTACAGATGTAATATGCATTTTAAGAACGTGTTCAGAAACATGCAAAAATGACGTGATCGGCATCCTTTTTAGGAATAATAAAGGTTCATATTATTATGCACTTTGCTTTATTTCATTTTTTCTTTCACTGTATATTGTTCTAAAGTGTAATATTTCCCTCTTATGTAAATTGAGGTATATAAAACATGCTTAAATTTGTAAATAAATTTAACCATTATGGCAAACTTGTCCTTTCTTCACTTATACAATTAGAAAGCTTTTTTTCTGAAACACTCAAACTTTAATTCCTTAAATTGTTACTTTTAGTAATGAGTTGACTTAGAGGGACATTTCTTTTTGTTTGGTGAATGATATGAATTGTTTTTTAAAAACAATTTTGTGGGTTTTTATGATCAAAAGTTACTATTTGGTAAATTCTCCCATTTTAAATCCCTTTTACAAAAGCTCATGTTGTATTAAGCTGTATTAATGAAGGATGGATGAACTTGGTTTCCTCTGAAATCTCAAATGCTACTCCATGCACTCATGAGAGAAAATTTGAAAACTGATGGTCATTCTGTCTTTTTAATAACACTGTAAAGAATCCGAGATACTCAACTGTTCTTGTTTTATTTCATTTGTTACAACTGAGTTTCTATTTTGTGTGTGTGTGATATCTGTAGGCTTTGTCTCAGTAATTTAGTTTCCGGGGTGGGAGTAGAGGGGAGGGAGAGGAGAAATGGTCTGTCCATGTACTGATGAATCTTGGAGAAACCTGTTTCACAGTGTAGTCTTTGTGATTGTGGAAAACTCACACAGTATTAAAAGTGCTTAATCGTTAGAAAAGAACAGATGGGGTAGAAGTGTGCCTTTATTACAGGTACTTGTTCGGTCTTGGACACCCCCAACCTGGGATGCGAGTAAGCAACAAATTAATCCCAAGCACAGCTTTTTATCTTAGTATGTAAATACATTTATCAATTAAATCACTCTTTAAGCCCTAATTTAGTAATGTGAAACCCATATAATGCATAATCATAACCATGTGATGAATTATACCTGCCCCTATTTACTGTTTACAGCTGTTTAATTGATGTAAGCAGTTTTCACATTACAAAACTCCTTGAATCAGCAACTTACAAGGGGGAAAGAATATGTGACCCTGATAGGGTTGCCAGGTGTCCTGTATTCACCCGGACAGTCCGGTAAAAAAATTCAGAGAATACTGGACATCTAAAAAGTCCGTTATTTTCTGGTTTTTTTTCCCTGGCCAGGAGACGAAAATGCTGGGCATCTGGCAACCCTACAAACCCTCAGCGCCCGGCCTCCTCCCCCTCCCCTGGAAACCCCTCTGGCTTCCAACCCTCCGACCCCAGCCCCTCATTATAATTTTTTTTTGTTTTTGCTCAACAACTTTGGTCCCCACCCCCTCTTTTTTTCCTTCAACAGAATTTTTTCCTGCTTTTTTGGGAGGAGGGAGTTCGGTATTTTTGTTTCAACCATTTGGCAACCCTAGATCCTGAATGTGTACTTCACAGCAAATGAGAACAGATAAGGGGGTAAGGAGGATAGCATGGTTAATAGATTATTCATGAAAAGTTACATCTTGAGTACAGCTGTAGCTTTTCTATCTTGAGCATGCAGAGAAGGAGGAATCAAAACAAGTCTGTAAATCAATATTAGCAGGGTCTGCCTCCACTGTGCCCCATTACCATGGTCATATTAACCAAGAGACCTTATTTAACCTGTATACCAACATGAGGTGCTCCTCCATTTTTCAGTTTTACTCTCTCTCTCTCTCTCTCTCTCTTTAAAAACTTGTGTTGGTGGTGATTGACCCTCCAGATGAGGAAAGTGGGCAGGCAGAAATTATGGGACATTTTGTCCATTTTTAAGAGTCTGGACACCTGCAGCAGGGCTTAAATACAGGACTGTCCCTTTAAAAACAGGATGTCTGGTCATTCTGGCTCTTGCTCGTTTCTGCTTCCCACTTCAGGTGCTCACACTTCCCTATCACACTGAGGGGGAAAGGAATCCAGGAGACTGGATCACATGTCAGATTTTACTTCAATATGACAGTACCAAAGTTTATAGTCAAAGAAAAAGTTTAATAATAAAAACCATAGATATAAGTGCTACTGAACAAGAGAAAAAAGACAGGTATGGTTAAATCAAAACAAAACACACCACCTACGCACTAAAATTTAATTTAGCAAATTATCTTTGCATATATAGCCCCCCAAGCTAGAGGATTCAACATTCACAGAATTAGAGGGTGCTCTCTCCTTTGTTCCCTGTGTTGGATAGCTAGAATGTCTTTTTGCTCCCTTTATATTTTCCAAAGTCCATGGTCTGTCTCTCACTAGTCAGGAATACTCCCTCAGAGAGCAGACTCATGTCCGTGTGGTGACAAATGTTTCTCCCACAGCTTGCTAGCTTCTATGCTTTCCTTTATCAAAGGCAGGCTTGATTTTTGCACTGCCTCCAAAATATATTTTTAGGACATAACTCCAGCAGAAGAATGTAACTGTTGATATACAACCCACACATTTATCACACAATGATATGCCTGACCTACACATTACAATTTTAGATACTACACCTCATAAGCTATTGTTTGGATACATATTATGGATATGGTGTACTGGGGGTAGTGAGTGTGTCTGTCCCAATATGAGTTATAATATAGTGTGCCCTTTTCCACTGGGCATAACGGATTTTTAGGATCATCACTTCATACTCAAACTGCCAGGACAGACAGGTCTCCACAGTATGGTTAGCAGTTTGTGTCTGCCCTCTAATATTAATGCATTGTTAGTATTCATCCATAGCCTCCCAAATTCACAGAAACAACAAATCCTCTCTCAAGGGTCATGGTCTTTCAGGAGACATCCAGCCAAATACCCATGTGTTGTAGCCTGATCTAAAGATTCCTAGTTATCACTTTGACAAGTTATTGTGCTAAGATCAGGCCCAGTCAGATTATTATTACAATAATATTATTTATTATAATGGAAGCCCCAACCCATCTTTTATGGAGCGGCTTCCCCATAATCTGCTGCACAGTATGGTCTCAAAAAGAGCATTCCCTTGTGAGTGGACTCAGATGTTGCAGGAACCAGTGATGACATCTCCCCAGCCTCTCTCAACCTAACACAGAACACCACTTAGCCTACAATTTTAGCTCTACATCCTGAAAGAGGAATTTTTCCCGACATTTGGCCCTGTGTAGATGGGCCAAATGTCAGAGTAGCCTCTTTTGGAAGAAAAGTGGAAAAAGATATGCAAATTGTGGTTTGCAATTTGCGTATCTTTTTCAGACTTCTTTGTGGTGTAGATAAAGCCTTGGTGTTAAACCTTACAGTACAAAACTGACATTTTCTACAATGCTAATGTAAATCTATAGATTAATATTGTGAAACATTCAACATGGTCTTTTTGGTTGATATGCTGTATTTTAAATTGTATGTACATATATGGACAATCTGGATTTATTTTACCTTCCTCATGAAGCTGTTTGATTTTTTTTTTTTTTTGTAAACTATCACTGTATTATTCTGAAAGAGGCAGGAACTGATGTCACGATTTTGACAAACTGGACTGAAATTGGAGTAGAGATAGTCACTGTTTGGTTTTCCATTCCAATATCATTACATAGTCTAATATCATTGGCTCCTTCACTACCAGTCTGGTTTTCATAACACCCAACATTTTGTGTGTTACTAAAGGAGGTCCTAATTTATCCTGTTATTTTTTAATTTACTCTTTTGTTTGATCTGCCACAAATTTCAACAAATGTTAAAAATACTGGAATAAAAACAAGACCATGAAGAGCTCCAAAGAAGATAACGAGAAACATAATCTTAAAAAATGTTCTGAAGATGTAAGCTTTTGATGCAGCTAGTGCAAGTACTCCTAATATAGTGGAGATAGCACCTTGTATCACAGGGTAACCAAGAAGCTGCAGTGCATCAACTGCCTTCTCATTCGCAGTTGACTTTTCACTTGAAACAAATGCATTGGATATATGAGCAGAAAAATCTACTGAAAACCCTATGCAAATGACAAGGTTGATCATAGATATGGAATCAAGATTAACATCCCAATATGCCATGAAACCAGCAACGCCAACAATAACAGAAGCAATAGCAAAAGTTACCCACAAGGAGCACAGCGGATTGGGAATAAGCAGCAAGGAAACACACAACATAACTCCAGCAGCAATTCCAATATTCTGAATGGTGTTTGGCACTATTACAATATACTGATCATAGTATATAAATGCTGGGTGATATACCATTAATGGCATCTCACAGTTTTTGGCTATGTCTCTTAATTGGTTTAAAAGGTTTTTCTCATCAACTGCAGTAGTAACATTGACTGTTTGAATGAAGAAACGTGAGGCTGCTATTTCCCGATAGCTAATATCAATGTCCCATTCAAACTCTGGAAATAATGTAAATAGTCTAGATAAATTACCCATGAAAAAAGCCTTACTATCTATATTCAGGGAATTATTTCTAGCAACATTTTCATACGCTCTTAGCCATGACTCTGAGAGACTCTTGTCCACATAGGAGTTCTTTTCTAAAGACTGCATACAATTCTCAATGTCATTACGAACGGATGCATTCCAATAAAGTACCTTTTTTGTGATGATGACCATAACCCTGGGACCGTACTCTGAGAAATATTTATTTTCCCAGTCATAGTACTGAATGACATAAGAATCATCACTAGCCAGATTGCGCAGGTCTATACCTTCTTTCATCTTAGTACATCCATAAATGCTACTTGCCAGGAACGCTCCATACAGCAAAACCACACACATTTTGGTCCAGGTCTTTGTAAGGAAAGGACCATAATATTTCCTAAAGAATTTGTTCACTGGATGTTCACCACTTGTCCCAGAAGACTTATCAGAAAAGCCTCCTACACAGCACATGTTGTACAAGCGGGAGCGATTAGGCTGAACAGTGTCCTTCACTTTTGTGCAAATAAGCCAGTGTCTGTTGCCTTCTTCCCTTTTACCATTTAAAGCAAGAACAGCTCCTAAGAATGTGATGTTGTATACATAGCAGAAAATGAAAGCAGTTCCGTGTAGAGACAAAGGACTTCACAGACTGAAAGGAAGTCATGATCCCTATGTAGAAGGCTAAAACATCAGTGAGCGTGGTGATTGTGATAGACACTGCTGCCTCTGCATACGTTTCAGCCATTCGCTTTTCAACTTTGTTTTTAGTATTCGTCAGTTGCCAGCAGGAGACCATAATGAACATGTCATCAACACCAACCCCTACAAAAGGAAAAGGTTAATAGCTTATTGTACAGACCATCCACCTTAGTTTCTAATAGAAAATTGCAAAATGCTAAATAAGTAAGTGAAGTCAGTAAATGCAATGAAGAAAGCTGAGCAATAAGCACTGTATTGACAAGAAGTGAAGTTAGAAAATAAACATGCCTCCCAACATCCACATATGACCGAATGTATTATATTTCCCATGTGCCTTGCCTTTAGGTGAGATTTCTCTCTCAGCACATTTTTCTGAAAGAGGAGCATGACTGAGACAATAAGATATATCCCTCATTCATGCTATGGAAAATACAGAACAGCATTCAGGAGCATGGATCCACTTCCAATCTCACAATGAACTGAATGGCTTTCTTGTACTGTATCTTCCTCTATGACCAGAGAGAACTGAGTCCTCATTTTGGACATTCTGCACAGCTGAACACCAAAATGGGTGAACACCGTGAAAATGATTCATTTACTCAGTGGTCTTATCTTTTAATTGTGCTGATTCCTAATTCATGCCATGTAAAAATGGTCTCTTGGCTGGCACGTTTTGCATTTCACTTTTTCATCATGCCCTTTTTTCCCCTAACTTACCCAGTATAAGAAATGGTGCATTTGCTACAGTCACAACAAATGGGACCCCACAGAACAGCAACAGTCCAAAGCTGCTTAGCACAGCTAACCCCGAAGACAGCACTCCAAATGCCGCAACCCACACCATATTTCGTACACAGTCAACTCTGGAAAATCATGCAAAAAGCATCTTGTTTAGCTTTTCCATGCAATGCAATAGCATTCAAAATCCTTCTAATACTTATAATTGATTGTATCACATTTTATGACAATAACTTTGAAATCATGATTCTCATTAATACTTTCCTAAGAGCATCAGGAACAAACATTTTAAAATCTCACCATGTGCCAAATCGGTCTTCAATTTAACCTGCACAATCATGGTGTGGTTGCATGAGTTTAACTGATAGCAGAATTGTTGTACCTCTCTCTTCTACTATTGCACAACAATGGGTAAAAGGCCAAAGTATTACGAAGCCACCTACTGAGATACAAAGACTGTCAAACTTTTGCTGATTATGTAAACCTCAACCAGATCCTCTTCTTTCAGTTTTCTTTGCCTCTTTGCCTAGAAATGTGGAATCCTTTCTCCCACTTCTCTTTCCTTCTACCTCTCTCTCACTATCTTGAAAGGATAATAAGGAAAAAAGAGAAGAGAGAAAAAAGAAATGAAGAGAAGCAAGAAACCTCAGGGCTCTGATTTACTCTGGAGGGAAAGAGTGAAAGACTCTGAGACCTGCCACGTAGTTCCTGCCTTTTGAAGGGACAGGAAGGCTCATCTGGGGTAGCAGTTCAATTGGACATTATGTCTCCCACTTCTCAGGTAGTTGTCAGGATGTCTAGTCTTTGAATCTCTTATGAGATTCTTTGAATCTCTTATGCGTATACAGCTCTGCAATAGCTTCTCTACACACGACCCCGAGAGTCCAGGGGTCTCCCAGCTGGTTCTAATGCTGGTGAGTCCAAATTTGATGAACATTATAAGGAGCCGATAAGTTTTTATTGCCCTATTGTTTAACACATTGCTTGGAAAAGACAACTGTGCAGGTAATGTTGGGAATGTATGTCAGTTTGGTGTGAAATATTTTTTTCAAATACCATAAGTGGAAGGCACCTTGAGAGGTTATCAAGTCCAAGGTCCTACACCCATGGCAGGACCAACCACCATCTAGAATACTCATCCCTGATAGATGTTGTCTAACCTGCTCTTAAATATCTCCAGTGATTCCACAACCTCCCTAGGCTACTTATTCCAGTGTTTAACCACCCTGACAGTTAGGAAGTTTTTCCTAATGTTCAACATTTTAGTGCAGGGGATGGCAACCTATGGCTCACGAAGCAAACATCACTCACTAGGCTAGGGTTCCCAGATGGTTTCAACAAAAATACCGGACACACTTGACATTACATCACAATCTACATTACATCTTATTTAGAAAATACCAGACATTTATATTTCTCATTTTCTTTCCCAAACAGAAAGCTCAAATACTGGACTGTCTGGTTCAAAACCAGACACCTGGGAACCCTACACTAGGCAGCCAGATATGGCTCTTTTGAAGTTCGAGTCCAGCACTCTCTTGCTCCCCCCACAGCAGGGAGCTTGCACTGGTGCTGCAGCAGGCCTGGACAAAGCAATCCAGCCTGCAGATGCAGCAGGGAGGCTCAGGTAGACTCCTCTGATTACCCCTCCTCTTCCCCCCCAAAAAGCAGCTGCAGGGTCCTTTGTTTTTCCCAAATTGTGAGCCAGGGAGGAAGGGGGGAGTGGTGCCTCATGGCTGCTCCAGCCCTCAGCACAATACCGTTGGCTGTTTCTGGCCAATGGGAGCTGCCTGTTTCACGAACAGGCAGTGGGTAAAACACCAATCCCCACTCCCCTCAGGCTCATAGTCATCGAGCACATGGCCATGCAGCTTGGGGGGGGAAGGGGCAGGCTGCTGGAGAAATGGCTGAGCTGCTGGCCTTAAGTGTTACTGGTAAGTGTCCCGGCCACAGCCTGCCTTTCGCACCCCAGCCTCTCCTTCCCCGCAGCTCTCTGCCACCTCACTTCTACCCCACATAACCCAGACCCTCTGCCCCCGAGCCCATCCATACTCTCTCACACACTGCGCCCCAATCCCCTGCCCCAGATCACAATCCCCTCCTGCCTTAGGTCATAACACAAACCCCTCCACTGTTATCCCCTGCTCTAGTTCACTACCCAAACTCTTGAACTGTAATCCCCTGCCCTAGATCACAACTGCACCCCAATCCTGTGCCTCAGGTCAGAACTGCCTCCTTCACCCAAACTCAGTGGCCCCAACCCAAAAATGGTTCTCCACTCCTGCCATAATGAAAGACAATGTTGAAACCTTTTGTGTTGGACATAACATTTCACTTTATTTAAAAATGAAGCCTGGCCAACGAGGCCCCAATTGGGGCCCAGCCCCCATACAGCCACAGCATCATAACACTCCTGCACTCCCTCGTATACCAATCCTGAGACCATCATACACCTGAATCCCCTGCCCTGAGTCCCTCATACCCCAGATCCCCAGGCCCCTGCCATAACATTCCTGCACCCCACACATACCCCAAGGTTGTGCCCTGAGCCTGTCATACACCGAAACCCCCTGCCCTGAGCCCCTCATACACCCCAACCCAAACTCCTGAACCCCCACAGCCCCAGCCCCCTTCCATAAGATTGAGAGAAGACAACCTGAATGCGTGCATGAAGCTGGATTTGATCGGTTATGATGTAAACCTCGAAGAAATATGTGAAAAGATGCAGCAGCAACAGAAGTTTCATTAAATAATTTGTGAGTACGTTTCGTTTATGCTATTATTAATCTTTATGTCAATTATCAATAATATTAAGTTGTATATTTTCAGTCATGCAAATGGCCATTCGCGTATGGTTCTTTGTTGACCACTTGTTCTGAATTTTGATGTAGTTTGGTTTGGCTTTTTGGTTTGAAAAGGTCGCCAAACCCCTGTTTTAGTGCATCTTAGTCCTTCCTAAACAAAAACACAGGGCTTGGTCTGGCAAGATCCTCAGGGCTATCATTCACTGCTTCTGCCAACAGGAGAAAAAAGGGCTCATAATTCCTTTATTCGATGCCCATCAAGGCAGTAGCCAAGCATTGTGCAAGAGATGCTGTTTGTCTCACAGAATTCCTCTTTAGCAGCTGCTATAAAAATTTCCTGCTGGTCAAAGAAGAAGGAGCACATCGCAAAAGGAAGGTTACCACAAGGAAGAGCAATGCCCAGGGATGTTCACTAGCAATGAAACTAACTATTTATAAATGAATTACAAACTGGCTAATTGACTAGCTTCAAATGGGTACTCATCATCCAGCAGGTGGGGTCCCACTGCAAACAACTCTTGGTTGTGCACTATTTATGAATGGCATGGAAGGAAACGTAAGGCTAAGATTCTTCTTGGTTATTTTTAGTAAAAGTCACTATAGATCATGGGCAAAAAACAAAAATTCAAGGTAGCCCGAGACCTGTCACTTTTGCTAAAGTGACAAAATGGGGTAGGAGGGGAGAGCCCACTGCTGCTGCAGGTCTGGGATTTCCCAGCTGCCTATGGTGGCTTGTAGATCGAGGATCCCACCTATGTCAGCTGGGAGCTGCTAGGGTCTATCCCTCTGCTCCCATGAATGGGAACTACAGAGGTCAACCCACACTGTCTGCATTATCTGGGAGCTGTGGGGTGGTCCTCCTGCTGTGGTGGCTAGGATTCCTCTCTTCCCCCACTGCCCGTAATGCTTGGGAGATGTGAGGTCCCTTGCATCCATGGTGGCTGAGAGCTCCAAACTGCCTCCTGCCACTTGTGGTGGCTTGACCTGTGGGGTACCTCTGCTGCCTGGAGGCTGGGAGTTGCAGAGGGAGAGCTCACCCTGCTGGCTAACAGCTCCAGCCCTGCTGCCTTGGTCTGAAGTGAAAACTGTTACAAAAGGTCTCTAAGAGTCACAGATTCCATGACTTCCGTGACATCTGTGACATAAACTTTGCCTTAATTATCACTATTAAAGTTTACCGATAACACAAAGATTGGGGAATGGTATAGAATGAAATGAATGGTGTCCCTAGCCTCTGTCAGAGGCTGCGAATGGGTAACGGGAAAGGGATTTCTTGAAGATTCCCTGTTCTGTGCACTCCCTGTGGGGCATCTCGCACTGGCCACTGTCAGCAGACAGGATACTGGGCTAGATGGACCTTTGGTCTGATCCAGCATGGCTGTTCTTATGAACAGTTGATTGGTACAGAGATCTGGATCTGTTGGTAAGCTGGGTACAAGTAAATAATATGTGTTTTAATACACCAAAAGTTAAGGTTAAATGTATAAAGTCAAAACCAAAAGTAAAGTTACACATCTAGGAACAAAGCCTGCAGCCCATCCTTACAGGATGTGGGACTCTACTCAAGGAAGCAGTGACCCTGGAAATTACTTGGGGTCATGGTGGACAATAAGCTGAACATGAGTTGCCAGTGCAATGCTTTGGCCAACAACAGTAGTGGACTTCTTGGATGTATAAATGGGAATATCAAGTAGAAGTGGGGAGGTTTTATTACCTCTATATTTGGCACTGGTGTGATTGCTGTTAGAATATTCTGTCCAGTTCTGGGGTCCACAGTTCCGGAAGGATGTTGATAAACTGGGAAGAATTCAGAGAACATCCACAAGAATGATTAAAGGATTGGGAAATATGTCTTATAGAAACAGGCTGAAAGAGCTCAATCTTTGTAGCTTTGTAAAGAGAAAGGCTGAGGTGTGAACTGATTGGTATGTACAAACTCAGGGAACAAAAAGATGATAATGGTCTCTTTGTATTAGCAGAAAAAGGTATAACAAGATTCAATGGCTGGAAGTTGAAACTAGACAAATTCTCATTAGAAATAAGGCACACATTTTTAACAGTGAGGGTAATTAAGCATTGGAACAACATACCGTGGCTGTGATGGATTCCTTAACAGTGGTAATTTTAAAATTAGGAATGGATGTTTTCTAAAGGACATGCTCTATGCAAACAGGAATTGATGCAGGGGAAGTTCTGTGGATTATTATATAGAAAATCAGGCTAGACAATCCCAAGGGTTCCTTTTGGCCTTGTAATTCAATCTATTATTTGACTTTACAGAGGAAAGAGATAAGAATTACAACAGAATTCTTAAAAAGACTGATGAACATTCAGTTAAAAAAAGAACAGATTTTACATAAATGGGCATGCTCTGACCAGGGAGAAAGCATGGAAATCTTCCTGAGGGTCGTATATGAATAAACAGAGAATTGTGACTTCGGTGTCATGAAGGAAGAGCACGTAAGAAATCATTTAGCAGTTTGGATTTGAGACCAGAAGCTTTCATAAATATCTATCTCTAGAACAAATATGTCAAGTGTCATTAAATGTTAACTTAGTAAAAGTAAAAGTCACTCAGCAAAAGAGTGGTAGAAGTGCAAGTAGTAGTAAAGGAATGATTCCCATTGGGTGCATCTACATTGCACCGTGGTCTAAATAAGCTACGCAATTTGAGGTATGCAAATTGCATATCTTATTTCGAAATAGCGTATTTCTAAATAACCCGCTATTCCAAAATGTCCCTTACTCCTCATGGAGTGAGGTTTACAGGGATGTCGGAATAGCGAGCCCATTATATTTTGAAATAATAGGCTTGCTGTTAAGACGCGGGATAGCTATTTCAGGATACCGAAATAGCACCACAGTGTAGATGTAGCAATAGTGAAAAGAGAAGAACCATTTAAATTCTTTGACTTGACCTGTAGTAAATGTGTCACGAGAGAACACTGAACAGATGTTGTCAGCTCACGCAGTGGAAGCACATGTAGAAAAAGTGATAAGAACATGGGAACATGGTCATAGAAACAAAGAGATCAAGGAAATAACCCAAGCAAGGATGAGTGAATATTTTCTGGGATCTCTATTCCAAAAAGCATTCATGTGCAGGCTTGGATTTCAACATTTAAATATTATTGTTAAATTTAATATTGATTTAGGAGCAGAAACAATCTGATTTGTCAAGAGACTGTTAAAAAGCCAAGCCCTACTCCAAAGTTGAACCAGCAGAAAGTAGAGTGCTCAATAGCCCAGGGTGAAAAATAAGTTAGTGGGTCAGTTCAGAGTGTGCACTAACTACAAGATCAAGGAGCATATGTTTGATCTGTTCTCTCATTAGTGGATTTACCCCTCACAGACCAAACCATAATCTGTGGAGACAGGTCTCAGAAAATGCTAGGAATATCAGTGTGGTGGCCCAACATAGAACAGGACATAAAATACAAGGTGGAATCATGTTAGTCATTCAGAAAAACACTATTAGCGGTTGTCACCAAGACCTTACATAGTTGAGACTGTTCAAGGTACTCATTAAGAAGTAAGAGGGGCATCCTTAGCTGATTCCAAACTCAAGTGAGGTGTTAAGTGACTGCAAAAATAGTACTCACACCACAGCCCTAGTGTAGGAAAAATATCATAATCCTATTGTGTTGGAATCTATTCTGCTGAGATTTAATAATTCAAGTAAATCAACCGGGAAAAACCCTTAAAGGTAGAAAATGACAAAATCTGGATAAGTAGTGAACTTAGTGACTCATCTGGATCTTTAATTTCTTGTTAAATATTAATTTCTGTTAAAGATTGTTTATACAGAAAAAGTGAGTTTGTGCTGATGTCTCGCATGTGAAGACAGGTGTGTCATTTCCTTGAAGTTTTGCAAGAGACAAAGCAGGAGAGGGCAAGAAAGGGTCCTGGGCAGAAGCTCTGAAGTGAAGGAAAGAGAGAGAGGCACTATAGGCTGTAGCTTTAGCACTAATACTGTTTTCTTTATTCTAATACAATTCCTTCTTCAGTGTTAAAGAAAGTGACTGTTTCTTTGACTCTTTATTATTATCACATAAAACATCCAGTGAGTGCATTTTATTCAATAAGAAATGGCAAGACCTCAGAAATATTGAAAACTAATGCTGATAAATAAGTTGCATTTTTCTGTGATTGTATTTGAGGAGTATAAATGGACATGGATTATTCCTTTTGTGCTTTCAAAAGGACTGATCACATGGTAGATTTCTGCAATGTGTATCTGTTCCAAAATTTTTCAAATCAAAAAGGCTATGCTAAAAATAAACTGTTCATCCATTTAGATACAGGATATAATGCAAGAAAAATAACTTTTTTTTAGTAAAATATTAAGTATTTAACTAGTGTAAATACACCAAAGTCAATTAGGGCAAACATATTCATTCTATGATAGTTTCTAGAGCCTCAGATGGAAGTTATGAATTGGGGACAGAGGCCTAATAGTCCTAATTGTCTCTGATTATTAATCTGACTGTTTAAAAAAAGATTGCTTTTTTTAAAGCTTGTACAGATAGTTATTATCGTATAGAATTAAATTTGGTTTAGAAAATAATATATTTTCTTTATGATTTTAGGCTGACAATGAAAAGGCCCTAGTCCACAAATAAAAGGCTTTTGGAATGATTAGTCACGAGACTGGAATGTAATAGGGGAAGGATGTATGGTTCCAAACGTAACTATAAAAGAAGAAGTTACTCACCCTGTGAAGTAACGATTGTTCTTTGAGATGTGCCTCGTGGGTGCTCCACTCTAGGTGTCAGGTCCCGTCCCGGCGCCGCGGCTCGGAGACGTTTCATAGCCGTACCCTGCCGGCTCGCACATGCGTGCTTCCCCAGAGCAGTGTTCACGCTTTTGATCAGCCGCGCGCGAGCTGGCAACCGTCAGTTCCTCTCACCCGCTCATCTGAAAGAAACAAACAAACAATTCCGGAGTGGGGAGGAAGGGCGGGTCGTGGAGCACCCATGGGGCACATCTTGAATAACAATCATTACTTCACAGGGTGAGTAACTTCTTCTTTGAGTGGCCCCCTGGGTGCTCCACTCTAGGTGACTCCGGAGCAGTACCTAGAATAGAGTTAGAGTGCTCCGGAATCAAGACTACCAGCACAATTAAGTACTGCTGTAGTCACAGAAGAGTCTGAAGCAAACTGATTGACTGACTATAGCATAGTGCTTCATAAAAGTCACATTAGAAGACCATGTTGCTGCTCTGCAAATGTCACGAAAAGACACTCCGCTTAGAAAAGCTGTGGTAGTAGCAACTGCTCTAGTCGAATGAGCCCTCAGAAGAGAAGGGAGAGGCTTCCCCCGTAGCGAGTGACAAATGGATATACATGAAACTATCAGCCTCGAGATGCGCTGAGAAGTTAGAGGTTGTCCCTTCGAACGGTGTGCTAATGATACTATCTAGCAGTCTGTCTTCCTAAAATCCCACGTTCTGTCAATGTAAAACTCTAAGGATCTTCTCACATCCAACGTGTGTAACAGTGCTGCTTGCGTTGAGGTATGGGGTTTAGGGAAGAAACATGGTAAAACTACCGGCTCATTTATGTGGAATTCAGAAGAAACCTTTGGAATAAACGCCGGATGGGTCCTCAATGTCACCGAATCCTTGGAAAAAACTGTATATGGAGGTGAGGCCATAAAAGCTGCTATCTCACTCACTCTGCGAGCAGACGTCAGGGCTAGGAGAAAGAGAAGCTTGACAGTAAGTAAGTGTAATGGTACTGTAGCCAAGGGCTCAAAAGGAGGATGAGTCAAAGTTTCTAGGACTAGATCCAAGTTCCATAGAGGTGGAGGAGGTCTCCGCGGAGGATGAAGGTTCGAGAGCCCCTTCAAAAACCTTTTTGTAACAGGGTGAGCAAACAAGGATACATCCTCATCCCTATGATGGAATGCGTTAATTGCTGCCAAGTGTATTCGTAGAGATGCGACTGCCAGGCCGTTGTCATGCAGCTGCAAGAGGTATTCTAATATACAGGGTAGAGTTGCGAGACGAGGATCTACATCGTTATCCGCACACCATGCCTGGAACCTGGACCACTTAGCTGTATAAGCTGTTCGGGTAGACTGTTTTCTACTATGCATTAGCACTTCCCTCACTCGCTGAGAACAGGACTGCTCGGAGTCGGTAAACCAACAAGCATCCACGCTGTGAGATGCAGAACTTCGGGTCTCGGATGACTGAGAGATCCGTTGTCTTGGGTCAATAAACTCGGAAGAGAATGCAGAGGATACGGTACTCTCACTGACATATGGTGGAGCATTGAAAACCAAGGCTGACGAGCCCACGCCTGGGCTAGAAGGATTACCCGGGCTTTGTGTTGATTTTCTCGAGAACCTTGGGAATTAAGACTACTGGGGGAAATGCATATAGTAACGACCTTCCCCAGTGGAGAAGGAAGGCATCCCCCAGAGAATGACGTCCTATTCCGGCTCTTGAACAATAGGCGGGACATTTTGAATTGTGTTCCATCGCGAATAAATCTATCATTGGAAACCCCCATTGAACAAAGATACGAGTCACCACATCCGTGCGAATCTCCCACTCGTGGTCGTGTGGGAAACGCCTGCTGAGAGAGTCCGCTATTAAGCTGTCGACACCTGGAAGATACAAAGCTGTTAGAATGGTGTTGTTGTTGATACACCAATTCCATAAGCGAACGCTCTCCGCACAAAGAGAACGAGACCGGGCACCTCCTTGTCTGTTGATATAAAACATGGTCGCCACATTGTCCGTCAAAATCCCGGTAGCTGTATTCCGAATCTGCAACTGAAAATGCTTGCAAGCATGGCGCACCTCTCTCAACTTGAGGACATTGATATGCAGTAGCATTTCCTGTGTCGACCACCGTCCCTGAACTGTGAGACTGTCCATGTGAGCCTCCCAACCCATTAGGGAGGCATCTGTTGTTATTTGTTTTGTAGGTTGTGGGTGATGAAAGGGAACGCCCCCCGCGAGAAGATTGGCTGGGTTGACCCACCACTGTAGGGA
Source organism: Rafetus swinhoei (assembly GCA_019425775.1). NCBI lineage: Eukaryota > Metazoa > Chordata > Testudines > Trionychidae > Rafetus > Rafetus swinhoei. The sequence continues at coordinate 227,483,441 of CM033424.1, forward strand.
CTCCTGGACATACTGCAGTATTACTATTGGCCTGTGAACACTGTGCTTCGCCGGAACGTAAACGGTGGCCAGCCAGTGCTGGAGGCAATGAAAACGTAACCTTGCGTTGCGCACTACGACAGTGGCAGCAGCCATATGCCCCATCAACTGTAGACAGATGCGCATGGGAATTGTTGGAGCGTGTACCACAGTGTGCACCAGATCTTTGATTACTGTAAAACGTTCCATTGGTAAGTATGCTCGTGCCGTGGTGGAATCGAGATGTGCACCTATAAAAACGAGGTTCTGGGATGGAACTAGTGATGACTTCTTCATGTTTATGAGAAGGCCCAGAGCAGAAAATGTGTTGGACACTGTCCGAACCATATGGCATGTTTCCGTATACGTCGTGCCTCTGATGAGGCAATCGTCCAAATAGGGGAATATTGTCACCCCCAATCTGTGCAGGTGGGCCGCAACCACTGCCAATGTTTTGGTGAAAACCCTGGGAGCACACGCCAGACCGAAGGGTAGAACTTTGTATTGATAGTGTTCGTCCCCCAATTGAAAACGGAGAAAAGGCCTGTGAGCTATGTGGAAATAAGCGTCTTGTAAGTCGAGGACTGCAAGCCAATCCCCTTTGTTCAACGATGGAATGATAGTTGTTAAGGTTACCATCTTGAAACGATACTTCCGAAGGTGCCGATTTAGCTTTCGAAGGTCTAGAATGGGTCTCCAGCCTCCCGACTTTTTTGGTGTGAGAAAATATCGGGAATAAAAGCCTTTTCCCCAGAACTGCTTGGGAACTCTCTCTATTGCCCCAATGGCGAGCAAACGTTGAACCTCTTTTTGCAGCAGTTGCTCATGAGAGGGGTCCCTGAAGAGGGACGAGGCAGGGGGAGTGGTAGGGGGAAGAGAGAGAAAGGGGATGGAGAGGCTGGAGTGCACTACTTCTAGTACCCATCTGTCCGTGGTGATGTCGGACCAACGATGGTAAAATGATCGTAGGCGATGGTGAAAAAGATAAAGAGTCTCGTTTTCCGTGTTGATTGCGGGCGGCTGGTTTGCATCCTCGACAGACAAGTCAAATCTGCTGCTTAGTTGACGACTGATTGGTCGAACGGCCCTGTTGGGGTCGTTTGTGCTGAGGACATTGTCTAGGGCGTTGATTGTCGAAGGGATGTGCTCGTTGCCTGGAGAAATTAAAATCATATCTTCGTTGATAAGGGAAATAACGTCTACGTTTGAAGGAGGGTGTGTACATCCCAAGTGTACGTAGAGTGGCGTGTGAATCTTTTCCTGAGTGAAGGACTTCATCGGTGTTTGTCGCAAAAAGCTTAAGTTTGTCAAACGGTAGGTCCTCAACCTTGCTTTGCATCTCCCTTGGGGCTCCTGCAGATGACAGCCATGATGATCTCCTCATGGCGATACCTGTGGCAGTGGCTCTAGCTGCTGTGTCAGCCACATCCATGGCAATCTGCAGTGCAGTAGTACATGATGCGTACCCTTCTTGCACTATTGCTTTCAAGAGTGGTTTCTTGTTGTCTGGGAGATGATGCAGTAACTCTGCTAATTTCGAATAATTATCAAAATTGTGGTTGGATAGATGGGCCGAATAATTTGCAATGCGCAGTAGAAGTGTGGCTGAGGAGTAGACTTTCCTACCAAAAATATCTAATTTTTTATTGTCCTTGTCCGGAAGCGTATTTTTGTACTGTGGCGCCTTAGCCCTATGCTGTGCTGCATCCACTACTAACGAGTTAGGCTGGGGGTGATTGAATAAGAAGTCCAGTCCTTTCGCCGATACAAAATACTTTCTGTCGGCCTTTTTACTCGTAGGTGTAACCGATGTTGGGGTTTGCCATATCTCATCCGCCACTTCCATGATCACATCATCAATAGGTAAGGCGATCTTTGCACGTTGTTGTGGATGGAGGTTTTTCAAGAGACGGTGCTTTTTAACCGGAACATCCATTAGCTGTATTTCCTGTGTGCCTGCCACACGTTTAAACAGGACTTGAAATTGTTTCAGATCATCCGGTGGAGAGATGTCACTGGGGAATATCACCTCATCTGGGGATGATGAGGAGCAGTCTGCTGGAGGAGTTTCCGGTTTAGGATCTTCAACATCAGACAACTGCCCCTCTTCCGGCTCGGATTGATCTAGTTGGATTGTTGGACTCTTAGATGGAGAAGGTGAGTTTAGGTGCTGTGATTGATGAGGTAAGTATTTTGCACTTGATGGTTGACAAATGCAGGAGGCTCCCCTACGGGACGACGATGTATGATCACGTCGGGGACAAACGTCATATGGTCTATGATAGCTTTCATAATACCGCTCAGAATGCGATGGGGAGGAGTGGCGTGACGAGCATGCACTACCATGCTGAATATAACAGACGCGACATGGGGAGCATCTAACAGACTCATATCTTGAGGATCGACCAGGTGAACAGGATCGTGAACGGGACTGACATGCTTCTAGATACGCTGCGTCCCTATAATTACGCCTCTGTATGTGACCCATGTAGGAGAAACACTGTAGTCACGATAGCGACCATACCTTTCTGGTGAAAAAGCTGGAGACAGAGATCTGTCTCTGTAGTGAGTCTTTGATAATGCCTTCCTAGATATGGAGGTGTCTTCCGTCCTCACAGTTACAGGGGAATCAGGCACCGAATGGCAGTGGAGTGGTGCCAGGGAAAGCAGCTGTTGTTGCGTTGATGCCGGCGCCGGCAGAATGCCCAGTGCCGGAGTTAGCAACGCTGCCGAGGCTGAGGCATCAAAATCTGCTGCCTCGGAGACTGGTGCCAGAGGGGACGGTGCCGTGGAGGACGGTGCCGCCATAAGCAGGGCCGGTGAGGCAGGCGCTGTTACAGCCGGTGCTGCTGAAGCCGGTACAGAGCGGCTGGTCAATTGCGGCACCGGCGTCAATTTCAAGGAGCACACAGCTGAGGCCGGTGCAGGCTTGCCGGCTGGCTGCGGCACCGCTCCCGATGCCGGCACCAAAGCCGCTCTCGCTCTCAGCATTGGGGGCTCTCTGATGGTCGCCCCAGCAGGTTGTCCAGACCCCCCGGGGGTCACTTTGGAAGCCCCTGTAGACGTTGTAGCTGCTGAAGGGAGGGATAGCGCTGGGGATGGCTTTGATCGCTTTGAGCTGGCCAGTCCGGGGGAAGCCGCCCTCCGGTTTTGTTCGGGGGCTTTTGTGGCTGCGGGATGGATCGGGTCAGGCTGCAACGCCTTCCCGAACATCAGCATTCTTATCTTCATCTCCCGCTCCCTCCGGGCTCTTGATGTTAATTTGCGGCAATGGGTGCACTTCTCAGGGACATGAGCTTCCCCCAGGCACCTGATGCACGTGTCATGGCCGTCAGCCATTGGCATGGGCTCATGGCATGCCAAAAATTTTTTGAATCCAGTCGATCCAGGCATTTTCAGTACGGTTTACAGAATAAATGCCTGTGTAAACCCCACGTGAATACTTGTCAATTTCAAGTTTAGCGCTTTGCGCAGCGCTTTTAAGAGAAGCGGCTTGAGAGAAAAACTTTTTTTTTTCTTTTGAACAGAAGAACGAAGTAACAGGAACACGACTAACACTGACAAATTTAACTATTTACAGATGCAGAAACTAACTAAAAACCATTTCTGAAGAGAGAACTCAGGGAGCTCCAACCGCGACCTGAGGCGGTTGAGAGGAACTGACGGTTGCCGGCTCGCGTGCGGCTGATCAAAGGCGCGAACACCGCCCTAGGGAAACACGCATGCGTGAGTCGGCAGGGAACGGCTACGAAAAGTCTCCGAGCTGCGGTGCTGGAACGGGACCCGACACCTAGAGTGGAGCACCCACGGGGCCACTCGAAGAAGAATAAAGAGAGATAATACCAAGATGAAAAAAACCCCTAAGTTATCTTAAAAGAAAAAACACAAATCTTTTCATTGTTCCTCTTACCTTAACTTAAAGCAAGATAAGGATTTAATTGTGCCAGAACAATGGGATGTGCCTAGAATTCAATTGTTTCTCATAAAATAAAAAGGGAGGAGTCTGGAATGACCACAGTGGAGGCAGCCAACGCCTAAGCAAGAGCTGCTGGCCAACAGCTCCTGACACCCTGGCCTGGCTCGGGGAGCAGCAGGCAGCTGCTGCGTGGCCTCCACGGCCTTTGGGCTCGCCCCAGGGCTTCCTCCAACCCGGTTCGGTTCTGGGGAGCATCAGCAGGAGGCCTGTGCAGATCCATCCTCTGCTCCTGCACTGGGAGCGCTGTCAGGCAGCCTCCGTGACCTCCCACCACTTATCCAGCCCCTGGTGCTATGCTGCTGCGGGCGGCTGAAGTTCTCTCTAGCTCCAGCCCTAGCATTGCTGTGGGGCCCCAGCTGAGCTGCTGGCCCTCCTGCTATTAGGCTCCTGGGCTCTCTGGTCCTGCTGAACCATGAATGTTGCTAGACCAGAGAGTGCCTGCACACCTTTTACCTTGAACATTTCTTATGTAATTGTCTTTGTTTCAAAATGTTTACTTCAAGGATAACATAATGAAATCTTGATCTTATATAGAACAAAACTACAACCAGATGCATAGGTGCAGGAAGGGAAGCTTTTCACCTTGGAACACGGTCATTTTTGTCACCGTGAACTGGCTTAAATCCATATTTTCAGACTGTCCAGCAATGTAGCAGGAGTAACTAGACATATAGGAAATGTTATTGCACACCGTTGATGGAGGATGGGATCAGCTGAAAGGAGGCTTATAAATTGCCCCCTATTTATTTTCCACCTTCATTTTTTTGCTCATTTTGTGCACATTTTGTGTCAATGTGGAAACTTTGGCGCCATAGAAAGTAGGAATATGATAGTGTAAATGCCACACGGGAAGCCAGCTTTTAGGTCAGTTCCCCGGAAGCACTGGCTCCCATGGAGCCGCCACCTCTCCCACCCGCACTGGGGACAGATACAGAGGCAGCAACATAGTGGCGGACGGGGGAGGTGGCTGTGCAGGAGCTGCTTCCTCCCTTGCATGTAAACGTGTAACTGCTGAAGTTTTAAGTGGTTACACATTTACCTGAATAAATGCTTTTTAACATTCCTATTAGAAAGTAATTATAAACTTTTCTTTTTTCAGTTGGCTTAATCTATTTAAGTTGGTATTTGTTTGGGTTTGGCAGCTCTGAAATGTGGATTTAAACAGATGACAAAAGGAATTTACAGAATTTGAAAAAAGACATAAAGAAATCTGTTTGGCATATTTTAAAATTTAGTATTAGAGCAGTGTTTCTCAAAGTGGTCTGCGACCTACTCTGGAAAAGCTACTACCAGGCCATTGGCTGCAGTTCGCTGTTTGTAGGGAAAGGGAGCCGTGAGGCTCTGTGGCTGCGGAGCAGTAAGTAAACAAACCTGAGTGGCCTGGTTGCAGCTTTCTCAGAGTGGGTTCATAGGCCACTTTGAGAAACACTGTATTGGAGGGAACTTGTGACTGCTTGGCTACTATAATCTGGGTTTTTTTCCAATGCAGATACCGGTCTTTATCTATTTATGCTTTCATTTTTTTCAACAAAATAGGAAATAAATAAAAGATATTGAAGAGTGTAAGTACAAATGAAAACAGAAGAAAAAGTCTTACCTTAAACAAGACATAATGGAAAAGGTTATAGTTATAAAGTATGTTATGGAAAACAGGGAGATCACATTTTTAATATTGCCTTCAAACTCTTTCTGTCTGGATATTGAGGTAAAGTAAGCCACCTATAAAGAAAAAAAATATAGCAGGTTAAATAACGTTTTCTTTAGCCTTTCACTTTATAAATATAATTAAAATTAAAATATTATGGGTATAGAATTCACATTGTTAATTTAGGCACTTTCATTTTAATGTTTTAATTATTATTTTAGCTATAATGATCTACAGTAAGCCACACCTAAAATAACATATTCAGAATAGAAAGAAATTAGCCCACAGTTAAGAATTAATTAAAATTAAGCATACAGCCCAAGAGAATATGAATGAACATTTGGTTAAAACATTCTGGGACTAGGCCTGCAGTCTATATTCAGGCAAAATTCCCATTGAGTCAGTGGTTGTTTTAACCTCTGCCTTTACACTCATCAGAAAGAAAAGAGCCATATAAAGCCTGTAAAATTTTCCATTTTGTTTCTCAGAATGTGCAGGGGGATATTGTTCTGGGTCCAATGGAACATCCTTGAACATTAGTGAAATGTAGAGAAGTATTAGGGTGCACAAGGAATGCAGGATCAGGTTAGCAGATGTAATGGTAGCTTCTTAGGCTATGTCTTTGTTAGCTTCTTAAGGATAAAAAACATGACTGGACTGAGTTCTTCCTCACAGATAGAACAGGTCACTAGGGTCCATCCTCACAGGGTCCCAGAGCTGGGGCTCCGGCCCCAGCCCAAATCTCTGCCTAGGGATGTAAAAGAGTAGTCAAATAGTCGACTACCTGATAAGCCTAGGCTACTCGCATTCCCCCCCCGCCACCTTGCTGCCTCTGTTAAATTTTGATTAATCAGCTAATCGAATCGTTGATGGAATTTCCATCAACTACTCAATTAGTTGATAAAGGTAGGGAGGGTCCTGACTGCTGCACCTCTGCCTTTTAAATGTAAAAAGAGCTGCCTGCCTCTTACTACGTTTAAAAGGCAGAGGCACAGCAGGGAACCCAGCATAAGCAGTGACCGCTGTATTAGAGGCAGCAAGCGGGTGGAACAGGGCTGGCCTTAACCATGAGGCAAACTGAGGCGGCCGCCTCAGGTGCCAGACTGTGGGGGGGTGCCACTAGGACCCAGAGTGTAGAAAATTGTGTCTGCTGCTGGTGCATATGTATTCTCTCTGCTCTAGATGCACAGAGATGGTGGAGGGCTGTGCTGGAGGAAGGAGGGCACAAGAAACATAACAGGCAGGCAGGAGAAAAGGCGGCATGGGGGCGTCATTTGAGCTCCCCACCTCAGGTGCCAAAATGTTGTGGGCTGGCCCTGGGGTGGAAGCAGGAGTCAGTGCTGGGGGGAGCCAGCTTAAAAGTCGGTTCCCTCAGCACTGTATCCGCAGTGCGTGATGGGGGTGAGGGGAGGCAGAGGTGCGGAGTGGAACCCGGCGTGAGTAGGGACAGCTTCAGTCCCCACTCGCCCCAGGTCCTGACTGCTACAGTTCTGCCTTTTAAATGTAGTAAGAGGCTTACTACATTTAAAAGGCAGAGGCACAGCAATCGCACTGAAGCTGTCCCCACTCACGCCATGCTGCACCATATTGCACCTATGCCTTTTAAATGTAGACATTTAATAGGCAGAGGCACAGCAATCAGGACCCAGCGCTTTCCCACTGTGCCTCCCCCCCTTATTGACTACTTGATTAGCTGATTAATAGAAATGTAACACTCCTACCTCTGCTATGGCAATAGTTCATTCCCAGTACCATGCTGGACTGAATCAACTGGCTTTTAGAAATAACAGCTCAGGTTGTGCTCGCTCCACTGTTCCAAGGGCCTTATCCTGCCTGCTAAGCACACTCAGTTTCTCTGGCCTCAGTGAGAACTGAAGCAGCTTAGCATGTTTCAGGAGAAGCCTTAAATGACAGGATTGAGAGAAGAAGGCAGCATCCCTCCTCATCAAGAACCTCACAGTGTCAGGAGCCTGATCCTACATTTCTTGAAGTTTTTCGGAAAAACTCCCTTCAACTTCAGTGGGAGTCATAAGTATTGGAACGAGAGATGCTAGGGACACTACTGCATCTGCTGGCTTGAAATGGCTTCCATCATACACAGGGTTTTACAGTTTGGTTCAATGGCCTCTCAGCACCCCTATTATACAAATTGTTCCAGCCAGCACCCCGTGTTAAGTACGTTTGGTCTAGGTCGGAGTGGGTAATAAGCGGCCTGTGTAGGGCTGGCCTTAGGGAAAATGGCACCCTGGGCGAACTTGTATGTTGGCACCCATGTGGCATAGTGCCCCCCCATTTCCCTTGGGCCCATAAGCTCCCCAGCCTCTGCCCCCCTCTTGTGCTCCTTTTGCCATTAATCCAGGGATGGGCAATAATTTTCGCAGGAGGCCTCTTCATAAATTTTGGTACATGGTCTTGGGCCGGCTCCAGGCACCTCCAGAAGGGACAAGGCCTCAGGCGGAAGGGGTAAAGCTGGAGGCTACAAAGGGAGAGAAAGAGAATTTGAGTAAAAGAGACATTCTGTGTGTGAGAGACAGACTTTGTGACACAGACTGAGTGCGCGTGGCACAGAGATGGGCAAGTGTGTGTTTCACTGTGTATGTGACAGTGACTCTGTGTGCGTGGCACAGAGACAGTGTGGTACAGACTGGATATGTGTGTGACAGTGACACAGATTCCATGTGCCAGCAGTCTGAGAGAAGCCAAGTGCTTTCTGTTTAAGACAAGGAAAGCTGTCATGTTCTGTTGTCTCCACTCCCCTCTCCCTGTGTGTGAGAGAGGCAGAGAGACAGAAAGCAGGAGCACTGAAATCTTAGAAACAGTGCACTGTCTTTTAAGACGGGAATTTCTCTGAATCATAGGGATGTGATCGACTAGTCGACTTAATGCTTATTGGATAGTGGACACACTAGTTGACTAGTCGCTTTCCTCCCCTTGCTGTCTCTATCAGAAAGAGGCAGCAAGGGAGAAAGAAGGGGGGGGGGCTTCAAAGCGGCAGCGCTGCATGGAGCCCGGGGCCAGATCCTGGGCTTCACACGCTGTCACCTTGAAACGCCGTGTGCAGTCCAGGGCTGGCGTTTCAAAGCAGCAGCACCATGTGGAGCCCAGAGTCTAACTCTTTGAAACGCCACGCAATTGATTCTAGTCAGCTCTGCCTTTAAACACTGGATGTAAAGTGTCACATATAATTGAGGACTCCCAAATAGACTCTACACCACCAGAAATAAAACCTGTTTCCATCTTCTGTGACTTTCAGTTAGATGTAACTCACTATCCTCTGCTTAGTGTTCAAGTTATGGTAGACCCTAAGCCAGGTCATATTAAGTTTAGGTCTTTTACCTTTTAATCATACAATATGGATAACAACATTTCATTCTCCCAGCTCCAAGTCTTAAGTGAATTTCAACCCAAAAGAGACAAAATTGATCACCTTGACACAGCAAGTGTGTCTACTGATCTCTGTGGCAAAGTAGGTTGTCTATATAAATAAGGTCTGCTCCTGAAGCCTTTTCCCACAGTTGATTAACAGATGGCAGTAGATAGCTCATTCAGACCACTGGCTGATAATAGTTAGTCAACCTGACCAGTCATTAACCATAGTCATGGACTCACCCTACTCTCCATTGTCTCTATGATTCTCTGTTGACCTGTGACAAAAAAGGAGGGTGGAAAGGGAAACTGAAGGGAGAGACCTCTCTAAATTCACCAATCAAAGAGCAGTATTGCCAACCCAAAAATCACAAGGAACGCCTACACAAAGTTATGAGAATGGTCTACAAATCATAAGACTTTTAAAAATAAAACATGCTGGATTTTTATTGGCCTTTTGTTTCTTGAGTATTTAGGGTTCATGTTTTAAAGCTTTCCTCCTTAGCTGTAAGGCTCAGAAGTATAGAGAACTTTTTTTAAATGAAAGCTGAGATTCCTACATAATCAATTGACTCCAGGCCTTTAGAAAAACACCAGATGTTTTGAGACTTATGGTAAAACAATGGAGGAATTCTTGTGAGCCCATGCTTTGCCCACAGTATAAATAAAAAAACAAAACAAAACAATATCTTCTCCACTAAACATCCTAATGAGATACTGCAAATGGTGAACTGAATTCAACAGCTCCTGATATGAACAGGTATCAACCTAGTTTTTCATACTTGAGATGGGTTACCGGGAATCATACATGACAATATGAAATCTTTCCACTCTCAAGTCAGCATATTCACAAAGCACCTATAATTTTGATCCATGCATTTATTGGATAGTGAAAGAGAAAGGAGGGGAATTAGTGTAGATAAATGTTCAAATTTAAAAAAAAAAAGCCTGAAGGAATTAGGACTGGGCTCTTACATCTCATGTTCAGAACTGACTAAGACACTTATGACCAGATTTTCAAAGGTGTGTAAAGATCAGATAGATATCTTTGAAGATCTGAGTTGGCAACTGTCTCTTTAGGAGCTTAATTACCTTTGAAAATCTGAGCTTAGATTTCCAAATCCAATTTTCAAAAATGACTTTAGTCACTCAAGTGCTTTTGAAAATTTTAATGGGGGCCTAAAGAGACAAAAATAGACAAAAGGCAGGGGATATGGTATTCCTTTTAAAAACGTGTGACATCTATTTTTAACTACATTTTATATTATTTTTCTCCCAGGGGCAACTGACCCCTCCGGCCCCCTAACTACGCCATGGCCCCCCCTCCTGCAGATCTATCATCTTATGCATGTGCAAGATCTGTGAGAGCCATCCCATGAATCTGCAGTTAGTGTCTGTGGCACCTGCTTCTGGGTGGTGTCTCAATGCTGCCACATTCACCTCCAAAGAGGGGCTTCCCAAAGCAGGCCCTTGCTGCAGACCCCCAAGGCATCCACAGGTCCAGTCTCCTTTCAATGGTCCCACTTCCCAGGGCTCATTGATCTTGGATCTGGCTTACATCCCCTCTCCAACCTTTGCAACTGCCCAGAGGTGCTCACGTTCTGCCTTATCCATTCCCACCTCATTCACCCCACAGGGATAGTCTCTGCCTCACTTGTCCTAGGGACTATTCTACTAAGACGTAATACAAAGTTTCCATGTAAAAGGACTCACTACAAAGCTAAAAACTTCAATGAGAGAATGATTAATACAGAGACATGTCTACATCTGCCGCAGGGAGACACCTCTGCCTGCCTCCACCCCTCTCCCCCAGAGTCTACAGCCCCATTGCAAAGCGGGGGAGTGGAAGGAAAGAGGCTGAGGCCCATCAACGGGACTGAAGAAGTCACGAGCAAGCCATGCCTGGGAGCCATTCTCCTGTCCATTGCTGGTGCAGTGTTGCTTCAGGCACACTGAAATGCAGTCACCTCTAGGGTGGACTGGACAGCTGTTTAACACCTGCACAAGGTTTCAGGCAGGGGGCAGTGCGGGCTGCCTTCCTGTAGAGCCCCCATCAGAACTACTGTGCCCTCCTGGCTTAGGAAAAGAATAAACAGGAGGATTGGAAATTAACCCACCCAGTCTCACGTCCCCTAGGCAGGGAATGAGCCGACATTAGGCCCCAGCTGGAGTATCATGTCCAGTTCTGGGTGCCACATTTCAGGAAATGTGGAGAAACTGGAGAAAGTCCAGAGAAGATCAACACAAATGATGAAAGGTCTAGAGAACATGAGATATGAGGCAAGGCTGAAGAAATTGGCCTTGTTTATCTTGGAAAAGAGAAGACCGAAAAGGGACATGAGAGCAGCTTTCAAGTATCTAAAAGAGTATCATCAGGAAGAGGAAGAAAAATTGCTCTGCTTGGCCTCTGAGGTTAGGATGAGAAGCAATGGGCTTAAATTGCAGCAAGGGAGGTTTAGGTTGGACATTAGGAAAAACTTCCTTCCTGTCAGGGTGGTTAAACACCGGAATAAATTGCCTAGTGAGATTGTGGAATCTCCATCACTGGAGATATTTAAGACCAGATTAGACAGACACCTGTCAGGGATGAGCTAAGGCAACTCAACTTTGGAAGCCCCAGGGACCACACTGATACTTACAAAACATGCTGAGGGCCTCAACTTAAGTGTGGTTGCATATGCAAGCAAATATATACAAATAGCTTCTCTCACACTGACAGGCATGAATACAAAGATTAAGGCAGGACTACACAACACACAGGCCCCATTTAAGTCAGTTCTGCTGATATTAATACAATGCTATATTTACCCGATTTCTACCCATGTGACAGCACTTTTCATGAGCAATGACAGTCCAAGAATGTAACTACTAAAACACATGTCAACAGAAGATCATTACACTGACTACTTTTTTGTTTTGGCTCCCACTCGCCGGCCACGTGTTGATTCCCACATAAACCCAAACTGCACCGTGGGTTTCAAACAAACTGGCCGTGGGCGGCATACCAAGTTATTAATAAATATTTTATAAACCTTTACCTTTTCTCTCTGCTGCCATGTCTCCTCTCTTTGCTCCATCATCTCCCCTGGTGCCTGCTGCGCCCCAACTCCTCACCCTCCTCTGCTGTCCTGACTTCTGCCCTTCTCACTGCCCTCAGCCCTCCTGCAACCTGCCCCCCTCCACCAGCCGTTACAAAAAGCAGTGCCAGATGGAGCCCAGGGTCAGCTGGGGAATCCCCTGCTGACCCTGGGCTCCATGCAGTGCTGCCCCTTTGAAACACCCTGTGGAGTCTGACACAGGGCTCCCCTGGCATTTCAAAGCAGCAGCGCCACATGGAACCAGGGGTGTATTGGAAGTAGTTGCTTACATCCCTAGTACGTACAGACAAGCAGGTAAACAAAACAGCCAGGGAGCAACTGGGCAGCCACCCTGGAGCAGCTGGGCAGCTATGTGGACTTGGTCCCACTCCTAGGGTTTCCAGGTGTCTGATTTTGAGCCGGACAATCCGGTATTTGTGCTTTCTGTCAGGGAAACAAATTGAGAAAATACCGTACATATAAATAACCGGTATTTTCTAATTAAATAAGTGGTGGTGGCTGGAGTCTGCAGGAGAGGCCCGGGAAGCATCATCTCCCCCAGCCCGAGTACCCCAGCTCTGTAAGGCGGAGGTAGAGAACGCCACGCTCTCGTCTCCCTGCCGCTCCCGGGCCTGAGACCCCGCCAAGCCCACTGCCGCAGGACACCACCTGCCTCTCCGCACTGCCCGGGCTGCTCCTGCCGGGCGAGTCTAGTGGGCCTCCAGCGAGGCAACCATTAGAACCAGCAGCCTCCCCCTCGGCTTCTCGGTCCCTCCCTCCTCCGCACACGCCCCGCTCGCAGCCGAGAAGCCGCCGAGACAGGCTGCTGGGCTCTGCTCTCCTCCCCGCCCCCTCTCTCCCAGCCCGCCCCCTGCTGGGGCCCTGGCAGGTCTGGGCTGCCTGGTCACTAAGGCAACCTCCAGGCCTGGCTGCCGCTACCAGAAGGCTGCTCTGAGTGTCCCACAGCAAGAGAGGAAGGGGGGCTCCCTTCTTCCCCCAGGTAGGTACCTCCTTCCCACACGAGGGGGAGGCAGACACCTAGCTGGGGGAAGGCGCTGAGAGGATCCCTGCCTGAAATCCCAGCCCTCAGAGGAGGATTCCCTGGGATTCTCCTCAATAAACTTCCCATATCGTGCATATTTGTGGCAGACAATTTTTTATCACGCGTGTCCAGTAGTTTTGTTGAAACCATCGGGCAACCCTACCCACTCCGGCCCCACGGCAGTTGGGCAGCTACACGGCCCTGGCTCCGCTCCCGTCCCTGGAGCAGCCAGGCGCACGCGCTGCAGCCTCAGCCTTGCTGGTTGACTGGAGCATGGGCAGGATCACCCAGTGTTTCAGGAAGGCAATGCCTTCCCTTGCCTACCATACCCTGTCCCTACCCCAGAGGCGGCCGGGCCCTGTACCTGGATAAAGGTGAGATTTAAAGCCTTCAGCTCATTCGGGATGCGCTCGAGGAAGTTTTCCAGCCACCACCGCAAACTGCTCTTTTGATCTGCGGCATCATCTTCTCTCAGGTAATAAACCAGCCTCAGCGCTTTGGCCGCCTGCACGCGGGAGCCGCCCGCCCGGGAGCCACCTGAACGCCTCCCAAGAAGGTGCCCATGAAAAAGCGGCTCTGGAACATGGGGTAAGTGAGGCTGGGGAGCAGGCTCGATCTGTTCCGGGTTCCACGCACTGCGGGCAGGAGCGGGTTGGGGCTGCTGCAGGACCCGTGGCTCCGGGCGCACAGGTCCGGGTAGGAGAGCTGGCGGGCTGAGCTCTCGTTAACAGCGAGCCCCTGCACTGCCTTGTCCAGCCGCAGGAGCTCCTCGAAGGCTCCCGCCGTCAGGATGTTGTTGCTAGAGGTGGAGACCGCGATAAGGGCGGCGAAGGCGCCCTCTGTGAGCAGCCTCTGGCCGGAGAAGCGCTCGGAGTCGCTGGTCGGGAAATGCCCCGTGGCAACGAGCCTCTCGCCCTTGGCGGGCCCCTGGAGCGGCGTGAACTGCCCCTCGATGTCGTTGTCTCGTCTCTGCGGCAAGAAGACGAAGCCGGCGCCCAGGCCGCCCGAGAGCAGCAGCGGGAGCAGCAGGAAGGGCCACGGGTGGGCGCCGATCAGCTCCCCCAGCCGCCTGAAACTCCGGCCGAGAAACAGGGCGAAGTTGTCAGGCGCCGGGATGGCGGGGCCGGGATCTGGTTCCCAAGCTGAGCTCCCGGCCGTGGCCCCCTGCTGCTCCGGGCTCCCCGCCGTGGCCCCCTGCTGCTCTGGCCCCATCTCCCTGCTCTGCTCGGCGAACGAGGGTTGCCCGGTATGGAACCGGGCAGCAGATAACGGTAAATAAATCCCGGCGCTCGACTGGGGCGGCGGTTGGGGGGCAGCGGGCCCGGCTATTAAAGTGGCCGGGACTGCGTGTAGGCGGCCCCGCGGGTTTTTTTGCTCAACAAAAATGTTCCCGGTGGTTTGGTTTTGGTTTTGGTTTTTTGTTCAACAAAAGACTGGCGTGGTGTCTCTGTGGGGTGTTATATATAGTGCTGCTGCGGTAGGCCCCCTTCCTTCCCCCGCCTTTCCAGTTTTTCTCATTAGATGACTGCCTAACCTGGGTAGGATTTGTTCCATAAGGAAGTTCCCTTGAATAACCATTAATAATTATTTACCCACACGGTTTGGTGACTTCTGGAAATATACTTCCTTCTGATCTTGCTGATAACATTGTATTGGACTGTTCCCTTCCCACTAAATATAGTTTTGATGGATTTGATGGATGGTCTGCCAGGGTTTGATGGATGGTCTGCCAAGAAGCCTTATCTGGTTGGAAATGAACAATCACCCTTTTGAGCACTTCCATCCATCTGAACTGTGCTGTGTGTCCCCTATGGACAAGAGAGAAACTCTCTTTCATACTTTTGGTTCTAAGCATTGAGAGAACCTTCTGCAATATAACTAAGGCCAGGCCCATAACTAGCAAAGCAAAGGCTTTTAGTCTTTCCTGGTGAGGCAGTAAAGATTTAAATGCTACTGCAAAGATCATTTTCATGGCTCAGCCTTTTGAATGTGTCACCCCTCTCTGTTCTCCATCACTTTGAACATAAGATAATTGCCTTCACTCTCAGGAGCCTTCACAGTCTCTCTGTGAAGGCAAAAGCCTGCTGCTCTCTAGCAAGAATTGGCTGTGCTGCTTGAGCCAGTTGGGGTGCTCCAATCTGTTGCAGGCTGATTTTAAGCCCAGAGAGGAATAGCATGATAAGATAGTATAATAGAATCACAGAACACTAGAACAGGAAGGGATTTCAAGAGATCACCCAATCCAGTCTCCTGCCCTTACAGCAGGACCAAGCACTGTGATAATCCCTGATAGATGCCTATTCAATCTGCTGTTAAAGCTCTCCAGTGATGGAGATTCCACAACCTCCCTAGGCAACTTATTCCAGTGTTTAACCACCCTGACAGTTAGAGTTTTTCCTAATGTCCAACCTAAACCTCCCTTGCTGCTAGGGTTGCCAGGTATCTGGTTTTGAACCGGACAGTCCAGTATTTGAGCTTTCTGTTCGGGAAACAAATTGAGAAAATATAAATGAGACACTATAAATGTCCGGTATTTTCTAAATAAGATGTAATGTAGATTGTGATGTAATGTCAAGTGTGTCCGGTATTTTTGTTGAAACCATCTGGCAACCCTACTTGCTGCAATTTAAGCCCATTGCTTCTTGTCCTATCATCAGAGGCCAAGGAGAACAATTTTTCTCCCCCCTCCTTGTAACACCCTTTTAGATACTTGAAAACCGGTCCCCTCTTAGGCTTCTCATTTCTAAACTAAACAAGCCCAATTCTTTCAGTCTTCCCTCATAGCTCATGTTTTCTAGACCTTTCATCATTTTTGTTGCTCTTCTTGGACCTTCTCCAATTTTTTCACATCTTTCTTGAAATGTGGTGCCCAGAACTGGACACAATAGTCCAACTGAGGCCTAATCAGTGCAGAGTAGAGAGGAGGAATGACTTCTTGTGTCTTGCTCACAATACTCGTGGTTATGCATCCCAAAATCATGTTTAATTTGACTTCCTGAATATTGCAAGTCATAGAACCTTGCCCACTTACTCCTCTACTAGTCCTATAATCTCCGTCTGAGTTACTGAAGTCTTCAAATCATGATTTAATTCAAGTGCAGAGCATCCACCATTTATACTGCTTTAAACAGCAAATGACCCAGGCACCATTATTTCAGAGAAAAGTAACCCTTCCACCAGGGGTGAAAGTAAAGCAGTGAGCTCCGGTGCACCGCTCTGACAAAAGCTCCAGCAAGAATTCGCAGTGCTGCTTGAGCCAATTGGGGTGTTCTAATCTGTTGCAGGCTGTGGTGTTTACAGCAGCCAGCAGCCATAGAAGCAATGTGCTCTACCCCTTGCGTAAAACTTGCCTGCCGTCCAACTGGACGGGGTGGTGGCACGCCCCATCTGATTGCGGCAACCTGACCCAAGCCCCACTCCTGCTGCAGTTGGAATGAGCAGAGTTGGCGAACCTGGCCTGGCCCCCGGTTAGCTGACATGGCCTTGACCATGGCCTGGCCCCCATCTGGCCATGATGGCCAGGCCCCGATTCTGATCCCGGGATAGGCTCTGCAGCCCGGCCCCATTTGCAGCAGGAGGGGCTGGCAGTGGTCCCCAACTGGTCTCATCAACCTGGCCCTGGCCCCAATCCTGCACAAAGCCCCTGTGGCCCAGCTCCCATCTAGCCTCAGCAGTGCTCTCCCACAGCTCCAAGTTGTGCTTATGGCAGAGTCAGAAAACAGGAGCGTCAGGTCAGGTACACCAGCTAGGTAAGGTAACCCAACCCCAGGCCCCCCTGCCTTGACTCCTGTACCCCCACACCCCAACCCTCTGTCCTGATCTCTCATATACCTCAACCCTGATTCCTACACACACACACACACACACACACACACACACACACACACATCCCCAGCCTCCTGCCCTGACTCTTGCATCCATCCCTTCTCTCTATCCTGTGCCCTCCCACTTTACCCCACACTTACGTTTATTATGGGTATGCTCATACTGAAAATTCTGTCCCCCCCAGGCCCTGCCCTGAGCCCCCAGGCGGGAGGGCTGTGATAGGACAATACCTGTAAGAAATTTAAGTTACTTTCACCCCTGCCCTCCCCCCGCCCAAATAACCAAATATCTCTGCCAATCTGACCTTGGGGAAATTCCTTCCCAACCCCAAATATGGTATTCAGTTAGAGTATGTCTAATGAGGGTATGTCTACACTACAGAGTGGACAACTTGAGTTATGTCCACACTGCAATTACGTTCCTTCGAAAGAAAATCGAAAGAACAAAGGGGTTTTTCCGACAGTGGTAATCCTCATTCTACGAGGAAGAAGCCTTTTTCCGAAAGAGCTCTTTCGGAAAAAAGGCGAGTGTGAACAGGGAAGAGGGAGTTCTTTCAAAAGAAGAGGAAAGAGGAAAAAGCACTGGTGCCCTAGTAGCCACTCCGTCCACAGTAATCACAGCTTACATGCAAGATAGCATCCATTCAGTGTGGATGCTATCTTTTGAAAAAGCAGATGGTTTTTTCAATGCGCTTTTGCAGTGTGGACACGCTTTTTCAGAAGTTTTTTCGGACAATCTCTTCCGGAAAAGCTTCTTCTGAAAGAAGCCAGTAGTCTAGACATAGCCTGAGCATTTCAGGAAGACCAACAGAAAATAATTCTTTGTCATAACTCAGAGCCTTCCTCTCTAGTCCATCTCTGCTTGGCTTTTACAGTTCTCCCTTTGATCTACACACTTTCTGACCTTCAAGAACTCAAGAATCTGAATGTGGAGGAAGCTTGGAATTATTTAAAGTCAAAGTTGCAGGAACTATTTGATGCCTGCATTCCAATCCAGAAGGGGAAATTTACAGGAAAGTGGTGCAGGCCAAGCTGGATGAGGAAGCTAAATGCCTACAACGTCTGCTCCTCAAGTGTCAATCAGCAACCCTTAAGAGCCACTGTCCATGCTACATTCACTGGGCCACCACTCCTCACAATAGGTGGTTGATGCCTACTTTACAAGATATAAATAACACAGACAGAATCAGCATAGCAGAAGCATTCATTAGACACCTCACATGGCTCACTTTGCACAGAATTTGGGGCAAACACACAACAGTGGGTGCAACAATAATCTCTCCACATTAAAATCCAATAATGTGACAGGGATACAGTGGTGTAGCTCAACATGTAACCACTATTGAGTATGCAACAAAATAAACTTTCTCATAGTGCATACTGTACATATCATAGAATCATAGACATGTACAGCTGCAAAGGATCTTGAGAAATCATCAGGTCCAGCCCCTGCACCGAAGCACAACTAAGTAAACCTTTATCATCCATGGCAGGTGTTTTCCAATCTGTTCTTAAAAGCCTCCGTTGGAAGCCTATTCCAGAGTTTAACACTGCTTAGAGTTAGAAAGTTTTTCCTAATATCTGAGGTTACAAATACACTAGCCCCCTAGATTGATCTAGGGAGGCTAATGAGGGTGACCGGAATTGCAAATCAAGCCCGGGATTTAAATATCCCGCGCTTGATTTGCATGTTCCTGTCCAGTCGCCATTTTTAGAAATTGACTAGCCCAGTAACTGCCCGCGTCTACACGGCAGTGAAACGAGATTCTGAAATAAAGCCCTAACTCGAATTAGCTGGTATTCTTCCTGCAATGAGGTTTACCAGCTAATTCAAATTAGGGCTTTATTCACCGCCGTAGACGCCGGCAGTTACTTCGGCTACTCAATTTCTAAAATGGCAACCGGCCGGGAACATGGAAATCAAACGCGGGATATTTAAATCCCGGGCTTGATTTGCAATTCCGGTCACCCTCATTAGCCTCCCTAGATTGATCTAGGGGGCTAGTGTAGACATACCCTAACCTAATTCTCCGTTGCTGCAGATTAATCCCATAACTTTTTGTTGAACTTTCAGTGAACATAGAGAACCACAGATCATTACAGTCTACATAACATCCATTAATGTCTTTGAAGACTCTTATCATGTCCCCTGTTAGGTCTTTTCTCAAGACTAAACATGTTCCTTTTAAAAAATCTTTTCTCTTAAGTCAGGTTTTCTAAATATGTTATAATTTTTCCTTTTCTCTTGTGGACTTTCTTCAGTTGTCCACATCTTTCCTAAAGTGTGATTCCTGGAATCGGACACAGTTCTCCTGCCAAAGAGTACTGCTGGCAATTAGGGCAAGGCAATTGCTTCCTGTGTCTTGTATGCTCTTGTTAACACACACTAAAATAATATTAGCTTTTTTCACAACTGTTCCACATTATTAATGCATATTAAATTTGTGATCCACTAAAAA
This sequence comes from Rafetus swinhoei, assembly GCA_019425775.1. NCBI lineage: Eukaryota > Metazoa > Chordata > Testudines > Trionychidae > Rafetus > Rafetus swinhoei. Next base: position 227,502,848 of record CM033424.1, read on the forward strand.
GTCCACATTCTTTTCAGCAGCACTCCCACCTACCAAGTTATTCCTCATTTTGCAGTTTGCATTTGATGTTTTTCCCTAAGTGCAGCACTTCACAAATTTTTCTAATTTATCCAGATTGTTTTGAAATCTAATCCTGTACTTCTAAGTGCTTACAACTCCTCCCAGCGTGGTGTTGTCTGCACATTTCATAAGGATACTCTCCACGCCAGTATGCAAGTCATTAGTGAAAATGTTGAATAGTACCAGACCCACTAGGACTTTACTAGACATGTTCTCCCAGTTTGGGTATGTCTAGACTGCATCCCTCTGTCGGCAGAGGGATGCAGATTAGGCAGGTCGACATTGCAAATGAGGCAGTGATTTAAATATCCCGCACCTAATTTGCATAAAAATGGCTGCCACGTTTTGCTGACTCAGCACTTTGTTGGCAAAAAGCGGCAGTCTAGAGGGGGATCTGTCGAGAAAGAAAGCCTTTTTCGACAGATCCTGTAAACCTCCTTGCAGGAAGCATAAGGGATCTGTCGAAAAAGGCTTTCTTTCTTGACATATCCCCCTCTAGACTGCCGCTTTTTGCCGACAAAGTGCTGAGTTGGCAAAACATGGCGGCCATTTTTATGCAAATTAGGCACGGGATATTTAAATCCCTGCCTCACAATGTCGACTGTTTAATCTGCATCCCTCTGCCGACAGAGGGATGCAGTCTAGACATACCCTTTGATAGTAAACTATTAATAACTGTTCTTGGATTACACTTTTTCAACCAGTCTCAGCCATGTTAATCTGTATCAGCAGAAACAATGAGGGGTCCTGTAGCACCTTAGGGCATGTCTACTCGGTAGGGCAAAAGTCAAATTAAGATACGCAACTTCAGCTGTGTCAATTGCTTAGTTGAAGTCGAAATAGCTTAATTTGGCTTTTGGCGCTGTCTACATAGTAGGAAGCCGAAGGGGAAGGGGTGGTTGCATTGGGATGGGGGATGCTGGGGGTCCCTGGCTCTGGGGGAGAGGTGGTTGCATTTTTAAAAAGGTACTTTGTAATAAAGGAAAAAACTTAAAAAACAATAGTCTAGTAGCACTTTAAAGACCAAAAAAACACGTAGATGGTATCATGAGCTTTCGTGGGCAAAACCCACTTCCGCCCATGAAGGTTCATGATACCATCTACGTGTTTTGTTAGTCTTTAAAGTGCTACTAGACTATTTGTTGTTTTTTAAGTTTTTCCTGTTATAGACTAACTTGGCTACCCCTCTGAAAAAGGTTGAGAAACACTGCTCTGTACCATTCCTTTTGGCCTCCCTGTTTCCTTTCTCCTTTGGCGAGTTGGGCAGGCAGGAGTTTTGGTAAAAATATATCAGACATGTGCACACAGTGCCCGCTCTACCTCAGCTGGTGCTGGATAATCAGAGCCTCAATTCTAAAGGAGTTGGAATTACTGAGGTGATAGATTCCCCCCACATTTTGTTGTGGATTTTCCAAAGAAAATGCTGGTGTTTTCTATATGTCACCCATACCTCCCAGTCATAGCAGAGACTTGGATTAACATGGCTTTCTCAACTAAAAGTCTTATACATGTTCAGATGTTGTGATTGTGAACACCTGGCGAGGCAGTCTGCAAAATGCAAGGCTGACCTTGAATCTTAACATCTGTGGCTTCAGTTGAATGGCTTGTGTGAAATTTGGAAGAGCAGCTCGGAGACACCTCTCTCCTTTACTTAAGGGTAGAATCTCACAGCAGCCTGAGGAAATAGTCCTCATTGCAGACAGAAAGCCACGCTTGCATTGTATCCTCAGCCTTAGGCTATTTATTGCTTCAAATGTCTTCAAGAAAGTGAGGGTGATTCTCATGTTGTGTGTTAGTTTTATTTAAAAGTTTTTCTGAGTGTTATTTTAACAGATAAATTAATCTCTTATATTCATGACTCCCATGTAGTTTATCACTGCAATAATATGAAAAACAATTAGGTTAACTTGGTAAGTAACTAGGCAGTTAGGAAGCATTACAGATTGTGTACAATAAATTTAATACACTCAAAATCTTTTTTACCTTTTATTAATTAAAGCAACGAGCTACTCATTTACTATAACAGTGGTAAATGCTTGATTGAAATGTAGTGATGAAATTCATAATTAGGTTGTATAACATTTATTGCTTTTGTGTTTTATAAAAGTTACATATTTTAAGAATTTGACGTTTTATGTAAAAGACATGAACCTAATGAGAACAGGATATGAACAAATTAAAGAGAAAAAATTATTTAACAGAATGTAAACCACAAAAACTTTATAATTTATATTTGTCTGTAGTTAGTAAAATAAGTAATGCATTAAAGAATAAATATCCTAAGAGGTGGATTATTTACAATGGTATAGTGAGGAGGGTGCGGGGGGGTGGGAATTGCCCCCAAGTGCGACACTCGTGGGGCGCCAATTTAGTCCCCCTGCACTCCCCTGACATTCCTCTGCTTGCCTGCTCCTCCTCTGCCCTCTGCTGCCGGATGGAGCTGCCTCCTCCCGCCTCTCTGCCCCCAGCCCAACCCTCCTCCACCTCTGCTGAAGGGTTAGTGTGTACGGGTCCCAGCTCCAAACTGGAGGGGGAAGGATAAGATGCGGTAAAAGTTCTCCTCCCCTTATTAGGGTTAGGCTCAGCTGAGCGGCAGGTTCGGGGCCTTGCCACGTGGCAGCAGCAGTGGGGCGGCACAAATTTACTTCGCCCCTGGGCACATAACACCCTCACTATGCCTCTGGTTAGGTTGAACAAACTAGAGCCATTCAGTCATCTTTGTGAGTCTGTAATTGTAGGTGTTGCATGTTTGTGATGTGATTTAATGTTTTATCGATTAAATAAATTAAAATGAGTTTTATTTAAAAAAATATTTTTGTATTCAATTGATAAATTCACCCCACCCCCTCTTAACAAAGATTTTACCCTGAAAAGTGCTTACTTATCTGCATATTGTCCTCAAGGATAAGCTATAAAAGTTGTTTCCCTTCGGCCTGGGGAACTTGTCTTCTTCTTGTCACTTTGGCAAGCAGTGCAGGTTTGGAATGTTCCTTCATCTGTCTTCATGTAATAGTGCTTAACTCATGGTCAGTATGAAAATGCACCTGATAAAGAGGACAATCCTTCGATGTTTTTTTTAAGTGACATTTCATGATGCTTAGGATCTAACTTTGTAAACTTATATCCTTTTAAATCTTTTTTAAAGCTTTAAGCCTAATGAAGGAGTAATCATTATTGGTGCAACAGACTTCCCTGAAGCATTACATAAGTAAGTATAAAGTTTACATACCAGTTTCACAAATATGTATTAAAACTCCAATTCCGTAGTGTTGGGGCCTGTCTAACTTGATGCAATTATTATGATCTTCAGATTTTGAAAATGGTGTTAAAGTTATTTTTCCATCGAAAACTGTAGAAGCTGGCCCATTTTTAACATTTAAAGGCCACTGATTTAGAGGAAATCGGTAATATTAAGGGTTCTATCGTGTTCTAGTAAGGGTTGTAAAAATGTGAGCACCAAACAACCACCACTTTGCAATCTGCCATGATGCATTGACAACTTAGTAAAGAGTCACCCCGTAGTTGCATATACATTTTTAGCAGTAATTCTATACATCAAAAATATGACTGCATCTCTCTGATAGATTGAGAAATTGATTTCTCCAAAAGTTAACCAGCAACACACATTTACATCAGCTTTGTCCGCGGTGTACAGATAGGTAGAGAGAGAGATGTGTTTCTAAGAGTCTTCACAAAATATCCGTGTTAAGAAAATTAGATATGTTTGCTGTAACACTCTGTTAGTAACACTGTTCTTCAGATGTTAAAGCATACTTATTTACCATGTTTCTTTTTTCCTTAAATTGGGCTGTAGTTGAACAGAAAGGGATGTGTTCCATATTCTGTATATTTGTCTTTTAATAGCCAACCAAACTAGTATAACACATCGATCCAGAAGCATATTGGCCATTGTCCAAACTGGTAGAGAACAAAATGGGGTATCAATTGGTGTCTGCTATAGACCACCAAATCAGTTTATGGAACAAGACAACCGATTTCTTATGCACCTATTTGCAATATGCAAGGAAAAAAAGTTGAGATTGGGGGACTTCAATTTGAGTGACATACACTGGTGGTCCGTCGTATGCTGCCAGTCCTAAATCATATTCAAGTGTTGCAGCCAACAGGAAGGAATTCTGTATTAGGACAAGGTCTAACAGCAACTGACAACAGAAGTAAAAATTAATGGTAGTTTTGGTAAAAGTTATCATGATTTCGATTATGTTTTTATGTTTGTAATGTGGAAGCAAAATAAAGTCCAGTAAAAAATAAATATACACACACATGCACATGTGTGCTTTAATAAGGCCAGTTTCACAAAGCTGAAAACAGTTATGAGCCCAGTCATTTGAGGGGAAGAATTTAATTGGAAAAATGTGAGTGATAATTGGTAATAATTTAAGAACACCTTACTATATGTCCAAAACGCCCCAACTGAAGAAGACTGGACTAGTTAGAAGACTGACCTGGTTTAAGAGGGAAGTGAAAGCAGCTATAAAAACAAAATAAAGAACAGGTAAGTTGCCAGTAATGAATATAAATCAGAACTTAAGAATTTAGAAATTAATAATTGGCACAAGGACCAGCTGTTTGGGCTCCGTGGTCCCCCGAGTGAGAGGCAGGAGGGGGAGGAGAAGAGAAAGAGAGAGAGGCAGGAGGCAGAGGAGAGCTGAGAGAGAGAGAGGGGGAGGCAGTAGGAGGAGGAGAGAAAGAGAGAGAAAGAGACGGAGCGAGAGACCGGAGGCTCAGGAGAGAAGACCAACGTGGAGGAGAGACCTGAAAATCCCATCTTATGACGGGCTAATTGGCTAGTGTTACAATAGTTAGCTAATGGTACAAACAATATTTGGAAAAATTATTAAGTGGTCCACTGAGACGCTCAGCAATTTTTAAGTGGTCTATAGAAAAAAAAAAGTTAGACTACAAAAACAATCAAGGTACCTCACTTTATTTTCACTTACTTCTGATTACTTATAATACAGGAGGAGGATGAAGAAAAAGGAATGAGGGCAGGAAGAGTGAATGCTCTTTTTTTTCGCTGGGTTACCAAAGGGGCCCCCCAAAATGAAGGTGAGCACAGGGCCCCACTAACTCTAAATCCGCCACTGAATTTCAATGTTGTAACTGTTGGGCTCCTGACAAAATTTTTGAGCTGCTGCCTTCCAGAATAAGCGTGGCATGGTATGGTTTTGCCATCCTTCCTTCTGCATTGCTGCTGGTTGGACAGTGTCTTCAGAGCTAGGCACCTGGCCATCAGCCACCTCTCTTCAGCCACCCAGCTCCAAAAGCAGCGCGAAAGTAAGGCTGGCAATACTGTGATTCCTCCCCTCCCCCTTGCAATAGCCAGGTGGCCTCCCAACCCCATTACTCTTTTTTGGGTCAAGGACCCCAGTTTGAGAAACCCTTGTCTCTCCCCTGAAATCTGTATAGTATACAGCAGTGGTTCTCAGTTATTTGCACTGCGACCCCCTTCTGCCAAAAAAAAGTTACTATATGACCCCAGAAAGCCTAAGTCCTGCTGCCTTATGTTTGAGGGCCAATGTTGAAGCCCAAGGACCCCCAAGTCGTAACACAGCCCCTTTAAAATGTGTTCTGACTCACAGTTTGAGAACCGATGGTGTAGGGTAAAAGTACACACTAGACAAGATTTCAATGGGGTGACCAGATTTTATGATTACTGATTTTTTTTATGGCCTTGAATTAGGTAGTGCAATAATAATAATAATGCAGAATCGGTAAAACTTGTTCAATAAGTGTGTGTGTATGTGTAAAAATAGGTCATATCGTCTCCTCATATGGTGATAACTTTCTTTCCATTCCACTAACATCTTAGGGAGAAGTTACTGAAGTTATTTTCAGATCAGCAGGTCCAGATAACGTTGTATCAAAGAGTTTTTTAAAATAGTTGGCATGAGGAAGTGGTTGGACCATTAATGTTGATTTTTCAATAAGTCTTGGAATACTGGGATGGTTCCAGAAGACTGAAATAGTTAATATAACCATTTTTTAAAAGGGCAAATGGAATGAGGTGGGTAATTATGGGTGTCTCAGCTTGATGGTGATCTTGGGCAAGATTATGGAATGGATGATGCAGGACTCAGTTAATTACATTACCCTCCCTTAAGGAAGAATTAATGTAAATAGATTGTCAAACTAATTTGATATTTTTGATGGGATTACCAGTTCTGTCAATAAAGGTTATAGTATTGATCTAACAGCCTTAGACTTTTTAGGCATTTGATTTTGGTATTGCATGACATATTGATTTAAAAAAAATTAGAACGATGTAAAATCAACACGGCACACGTTAAATTGATTTAAAAATTGGCCAACCGATAAGTCTCAAAATGGGGTGGAGTCATTGAGCAGATGTTTCCAATGGGATCGTGCCAGTTCTTGTATCTCTACTTTTTTAATGTTTTTTATTAGTGACATAGAAAAAACATAAAGCTTGCAGATGACTCAGTCTGGGGGAATGGTAAATATCGAAATGGAGAGGTAACTGGATCATTTGGTAAACTGGGAGTAAGCAAATAGTATGAGTTTTAGTATGTCTAATGTATACATTTGGGAACAAAGAAGGTAGGCCATACATATAGGATGAAGGATTCTATGTTGGGAAGCAGACAATCTGAAAGATTTTTTTCATGTGGTGAATAATTAGCTAAACATGAGATTCCAGTGTGCTGCTGAAGCCAAAAGAAATAATGTGATCCTGGGATGCATAAATGGGTGGACTCTTAAGTAGAAGTAGAGAGGTTATTTCAGCAGAGCAACCACTGCTGAAATCTGTCCAGTTCTGGTGCCCACAATTTAAGAAGGCTGTTGGTAAATCCGAGAGACTAGCCATGAGAATTACAGCATTGGAGCCCATCACCAGAAGGTATGTCTTCTAAGAGGTCAGTGTATTTAGTTTAACAAAGAGAAGATTAATGGGTAACTTGATTATAGTCTGTAAGGGGAACAAGTATTTAACAATGGCTCTTCAGTCTAGTGTCAAAGTCCAGTGGCTGGAAGGTGAGGTTACAAAAATTCAAACTGGAAATAAGGCTATATTTTGAACAGTAAGGAATTATCCTCACTAACAATTTTTAAATCAAGGTTGAATGTTCTCAAGGAATGCTGTAGGAGTGAGAGAATTATTATGGAAGTTTTATGGCCTATGTTATACAGGCGGTCAGAGTAGATGATCACAATGGTTCCTTCTGGCCTGGGAATCTATGGGTGCATCTACATAGCATCCGAAACTCGAAATAAGCTACGCAATTTGCACTACACAGATTGCGTAGCTTATTTCGAGTCTATTTCGAAGTAGCTTATTTCATCATTTGGTGCACTCTACACAGCGCCAAATTCCGAAATAAAGTGCTATATATATGCACGAAAGGTTCCCTAGTATGCTTTAAGATAGTGCAGTTTGAAACAGTATTATGTTAAACTGTACTAAGGAAGGTTAGAAAGAGATTACTCATTTCTCTATATACTAATGAGCCCCAAAAACCCTTGATTTATGGACATCTATATAAAACTTAAATTGCTAAAAATAATCCTGAAAATTGAAATTAATAATAATAAAAAATAGAAGTGCTAACACTGCTCCATTTGATGTTCTATTTTATTCTAATCTAACGAATTCTACATTTTGTAGGTATCTTTGCTACCAGAAAATGACAGGTGGAGTGAAACTAGGTCCCAGCTGCTTGCACAGATGGACGTTAGTATGGGAGGGAGAGTAGCAGAAGAACTCATATTTGGAAGTGATCACATCACTACAGGTCAGTTGAGATGCATGGTTAAAGAATCTTCTATCCATGGATATTAAGTTTTTATGTAACTTCAATTTAGCTGACTAACTTACATTTTGTTTTTAATATCTAGGTGCTTCCAGTGATTTTGACAATGCTACTAAAATAGCAAAGATGATGGTGACTAGATTTGGAATGAGTGAGAAGGTAAGATCATATGAATTTTAATAGTCCTACAGAATCATAGCAGTTTCAGTGATTCCACACCTTTTATGTGCACACAGCTGTGAAAGATCAAGCTGTACAGAGATCAAGAAATGTTGTTGACATAGTAACCAAATAAACTAGTGATCTGGCTAATTTGAAATGCATGCTGTCTTGTAATCTTTATATAATGGATTTTCTTTTTGAGTTCTGTACACTTGACACATCAACTTATTGCTTATGCTTGCTCAAAGATTTTTTTCTATAGCAAAAAAATGTTCTAAAAAAATTGAGGATAATCTTAAGGATTCATTCTTTGGAAGCAAATCTCAGCTGATGTGGAAAGGGGATGGAGGGAAATGAGAGTTTTGCAGATTTTTAAAGACACAGCATTATATAGGAGAGCTTGAAAAAATAAACATGTCAGAGTATAAGAACATAAGAATGGCCATCCTGGGTCAGACCAAAGGTCCATCCAGCCCAGTATCCTGTCTGCCGACAGTGGCCAATGCCAGGTGCCCCAGAGAGAGTAACCGAACAGGTAATGATCAAGCCATCTCTCTCCTGCCATCCACCTCTATTCTCTGACAAACAGAGGCTAGGGACACCATTCCTTACCCATCCTGGCTAATACCATTAATGGACTTAACCTCCATGAATTATCTAGTTCTCTTTTAAACCCTGTTATAGTCCTAGCCTTCACAACCTCCTCAGGCAAGGAGTTTCACAGGCTGACTGTGCGCTGTGTGAAGAACTTCCTTTTATTTGTTTTAAACCTGCTGCCCATTAATTTCATTCGGTGGCCCTTAGTTCTTATATTATGGGAACAAGTGAATAACTTTTCCTTAATCACTTTCTCCACACCACTCACGATTTTATATACCTCTATCATATCCCCCCTTAGTCTCCTCTTTTCAAGCTGAAAAGTCCTAGTCTCTTTAATCTCTCCTCATACGGGACCCATTCCAAACCCCTAATCATTTTAGTTGCCATTCTCTGAACCTTTTCTAATGCCAGTATATCTTTTTTGAGATGAGGAGACCACAGCTATACGCAGTATTCAATATGTGGGCGTACCATAGATTTATATAAGGGCAATAAGATATTCTCCCTCTTATTCTCTATCCCTTCTTTAATGATTCCTAATATCCTGTTTGCTTTTTTGACTGTCGCTGCATACTGTGAGGACGTCTTCAGAGAACTATCCATGATGACTCAAAGATCTCTTTCCTGATTAGTTGTAGCTAAATTAGCCCCCATCATATTGTATGAATAGTTGGGGTTATTTTTTCCAATGTGCATTACTTTACATTTATCCACATTACATTTCATTTGCCACTTTGTTGCCCAATCACTTAGTTTTGTGAGATCTTTTTGAAATTTTTCACAATCTGCTTTGGTTTTAACTATCTTGAGCAGTTTAGTATCGTCTGCAAACTTTGCCACCTCACTGTTTACGCCTTTCTCCAGATCATTTATGAATCAGTTGAACAGGATTGGTCCCAGAACTGACCCTTGGGGAACACCACTATTTACGCCTCTTCTTTCTGAAAATTTACCATTTATTCCTGCCATTTGTTTCCTGTCTTTTAACTAGTTCTCAATCCATGAAAGGACCTTCCCTCTTATCCCATGACAACTTAATTTACATTAGAGCCTTTGGTGAGGGACCTTGTCAAAGGCTTTCTGGAAATCTAAGTACACTATATCTACTGGATCCCCCATTGTCCACATGTTTGTTGAATGAAGCCCAGGATTTAAATATCCTGGGCTTTATTTGCATGTTCCCTAGCCGCCATTTTTAAATGCCCGTGGTTGAACTACCTGCCCCACACGCAGCACGGACTAGGTAGTTTGAATTAAAGCTCCTAATTCGAACTACCGTTAAACCTCCTTGCAGGAGGAATAACGGTAGTTCAATTAGGAACTATAATTCGAACTACCTAGTCCGTGCCGCATGTAGCCACGGGCTGGTAGTTCGAACTACAGGGCATTTAAAAATGGTGGCACTCGGGAACATGCAAATAAAGCCCGGGATATTTAAATCCCGGGCTTCATTTGCAAGTTCGAATGCCTACATTAGCCACCCTAGTTTGAACTAGGGTGGCAGTGTAGACATACCCTAATAGATTACAGAAACCATGTTGACTTTTGCCCAACAAATTATGTTCTTACCTTTGTCTGACAATTTTATTCTTTACTATTGTTTCAACTAATTTGTCCAGTACTGACGTAAGACTTACCGGTCTGTAATTGCTGGGATCGCCTGTAGAGCCCTTTTAAAATATTGGTGTTACATTAGCTATCTTCCAATCATTGGGAACAGAAGCTGATTTAAAGGATAGGTTACAAACCATAGTTAATAGTTCCGCAATTTCACATCTGTGTTCTTTCAGAACTCTTGGGTGAACGCCATCTGGTCCCAGTGACTTTACTGTTAAGTTGATCAATTAATTCCAAAACCTCCTCTAATGATACTTCAATCTGTGACAATTCCTCAGATTTGTCACCTACAAAAGACAGGTCAGCTTTGGGAATCTCCCTAACATCCTCAGCCATGAATACTGAAACAAAGAATTCTTTCAGTTTCTCTGCAATGACTTTATCGTCTTTAAGTGCTCCTTTTGTATCTCTATGGTCCAGGGCCCCACTGGTTGTTTAGTAGGCTTCCTGCTTCCAATGTACGTTTTGCCTAGCTGTTCTTCAGACTCCTTTTTGGCTTTTCTTATTACATTTTTACACTTAATTTCACAGTGTTTATGCTCCTTTCTATTTACCTCACTAGGATTTGATTTCCACTCTTTAAAAGATACCTTTTTATCTCTCACTGCTTCTTTTACATAGTTGTTAAGCCAGGGTGGCTCTTTTTTAGTTCTTTTACTGTGTTTTTTAATTTGGGGTATACATTTAAGTTGGGCATCTTAAATTTCAAAGGGCAATTTGTATTTACCTTGTGGAAATATAGCCCTGCAGTGGTGTTATAGCTTGTTTTGGCTTGTGACTTTTTGCCATATTTATTACTATGGATTTATATATTATCTAGCAATTTTGTTTGCTTATCTGTATAGTAGGCAAGAGGGTGCTGCATCTCTTTTATACAAAAATAGCAAGAGTATCAGTGTTTTAAGTTTTTTCTTGTCTTGCTATTCTCTTTCTTTAGCTTGGTGTCATGACGTACACAGATACAGGGAAACACAGTCCAGAAACCGAGTCTACAATTGAACAGGAAATAAGAACACTTCTAAGGGTAAGATTTGTTGCCTGCGATTATTTATCGCATTTAAGAGATGGGCTGAACAAAGATAATGAATTACTGATTATATTGGTTTGTTTGCAATACACAGTATAGTGTTTGACCTTGTGGATGGAAATATTCTTAAAGATGTAGCCAAGTCCAATTTGAATAAAATTTAGTCTTTTCATATTTAATCCATTTGAGGAGTTAACTTTGCATTTAGTCGATTTAAGCAGTATGGTATAGACTGGGCGGGTTTTGATATCCAAGTATACTTGATGCAGTCCATGTTAATACATACCTCTGTTTTCAGAGTGGTACTATGCTTTAACTGTGTTCCTTCCAATTAATTAATGGGGAATGTCTCCTAAATACCTTCTAGTTATCTTTATTAGAATAGATTGTGATTTTGTGTTATTTTCTCACTATTTTATAACTTTCACTCAGTAATTTAATAGATTTCTTTGTCAGTCTGAGACTTCCAGACTAGAGTTCTAGTTTAGAGTATCTACTACCATTTTTTCAAACTTTTACTTGTTGGTGAGCATTTTGAGGGAGGCTTGGTGGTTAAATTATGATATAAATGATTATTCTAACTTTTAATAGCACTGATATATTTGAGATTCAGATATATTATGTTAAATTTAAAATAGTATTTGGGGATTTACAGAATACATATTATGTAGGGATGTCAACGTGTAGTCGACTGTATGACTAACCGATAAGCCTAGGCTTATTGGTTGATCTTGTCAACTACATGCATTTCCCTCCCACCTGCCACCCACTGGCTGCCTCTGTATGAGAAACAGCAAGGGAGAGGGTAGGAAGCAGGAGCCAGTGCTGGGGGGAGCTGGCATAAGAGTCGTCTTAAAAGCCACGTTCAGGGCCCTCACCCCGCGCTGCTGCCTCTGAGGCAGCAGCAATGGGGGGACAGGAGAGGCTGCTGTGAGCATCCACAGGGAAGCTCTCCCCATCTCCCCGCCAACAGACAGGGAAGGCTGCCATCCCACTTTATCAGAGGCAGGAGTGTGGGGCAGCAGGTAGCTGGTCTGTGTGGGGAGCTGATTTTTAAACTGGCTCCCCTCAAGGACAGGCTCCCACCTGGCAACCTGCACTGCTGCCTCTCATACAGAGGCAGCAGCGCTGGGTGGCAGGGGGCTCCCCAGGAGTGGGGCTGGAGCGCACTGCCTGCCAGCCCCACACCCGGGGACTATCAGTAGTCATGTAACTGATAAGAATTCATGCAGTTACTCGACTATTCAGTGACCTGATATCTAATGTCGCTAGTATTAGTATGACAATCTTGCTGTATTTTTCTAATCCTCTATTTTCAATGGCTAATAATTTAGAATTTTTTTGAGTAATTAAAAAATTATCTAAAAGTAAATTGAGGTTGAATAAAAGATATGTTAAACTAAAAAAAAATCAATCAACAAAAAAACCTTTAGATTGTAACTTCTTTGGGGTTTGGGCACATTTTGAAAGAGACAACTACATTTGAAATTGCATTGTATAAGTATTTTTAAAAGTTAAACCCCTTTATTGTGCTCTGATAACTCACAGTGCTTCATTTTTAAACTTGATGGCTCTGTCTACACTGGCACCCTTTTTCGGAAAAGGGATGCTAATGAGACACAGCGCAATTGCAAATCCGCGGGGGATTTAAATATCCCCAGCGGTATTTGCATTACATAACTGCCGCTTTTTCCGGCTCGGGCTTTGCCGAAAAAGCGCCAGTCTAGGCGAGGATCTTGCGGAAAATAAACCCTTTTCCGCAAGATCTCTTATTCCTACTTTCAGTAGGAATAAGAGATCTTGCGGAAAAGGGTTTATTTTCCGCAAGATCCGTCTAGACTGGCGCTTTTTCGGCAAAGCCCCGAGCCGAAAAAGCAGTTATGTAATGCAAATACCGCGGGGGATATTTAAATCCCAGATTTAGACTGCGCTGTGTCTCATTAGCATCCTTTTCGAAAAAAATGCCCAGTGTAGACAGTAATCTTGGAGGAATCTTATAGTCATTTGGTTTCCAAATTTACTAAAAACACAATTTAATCGCACAATGTAGGTCTGCCAGGTTGCTTCGTAATCCCACACATAGACCCTGATTTTGTAAAGACTTAACATGGGTGTAAAGTTATACACACGAGAGAACCATTGGAGTCTGTGGGACTCTAATCATAAGCATAAAATACTGCAAGTGCTCAAGTTTTTGCAAAATCAAAGCTGTACTTCAGAGTGAACTGAAAGGACATTTCTCACAGGTGTTGTTCACCTTTTCTTAGGGATGTATTTGAACTGAAGGAGGAAAACAATTTTCAAAATGTACTTGTATAATTTTCTTAATTTTTTTCTATTCTGAATTTTTTTAAATTTCTTTTTATATTAGGACTCATATGAACGAGCAAAGAACATCTTGAAGATTCATGCAAAAGAACACAAGAATTTAGCAGAAGCTTTATTGACATATGAGACTTTGGATGCCAAAGAAATGCAGATAGTTCTAGAGGGGAAAAAACTAGAAGTGAGATAACAACTTCCTTTATGGAGTCTAGCTGATAATTTGAAGAATGTACATCTAGCAATGCAGTTGTCTGAGTGCAGCATAGCTTTTTTCCCCAATGTGTGTATATTATTAATGATATTTCTTAGTGTTATGCATTGTCTTGACCTTCTGTTACCATTATCTAATTTTTGTCTTTGTTCAGAATGAAAGACAAGACATAAAATAAGTTCCCACAGGGAAAAAAATCAAATACAGAAACTCAGGGTTGAACCCACCTTGTTTGGAGACCTCAGTCAAATGTTAAAATTGGAAGAAGAAAAAGTGAACTCTTGACTGTGTTCAAGCATATTTTCCTTGGTTATGCTGCTGTGGATTTGAAGTGGTGCCACCTTAATATGTACAGTATAAAGTTTTGTAGAAACTGAGTCCTTAAGTGCTAACGTTACCGAACTAGTGATGATTTTATGTTTACTAATAAAGTACAGTTTAAAAAACCACTGTTCCTGCTCCAGAAATACAACAAACTCAGCTGTTAAATGAGTGGATACACAATGCATCCCTAGTACAGGAAATTATGGGGGTCCCAACACAGATGAACTGTTAATTGAGCATTCATTGCTCTTAAGATAAACACATATATAGTCATGACTCAACATTTTCAACAGAGTACTTGGGCAATGATGGGCTACACCTGTTTAAAATTCTTTGGTCAATGCTATAAAAAGTAGTGTTCATGTTGACAAAACTATGCCAGGGATGGGAAACAGAAATGCTGGGCTGTTCTCATGTGATGTGCTGTTGACAAGGTTATCTTACAAACTTCATAAAAGAAATACATGAGTGTGATTTAATAGCTATGGGTACGTCTACACTAGCTCATTAGTTCGAGCTAGGTAGGGTAATTAGGCAAGCGGAGTTGCAAATGAAGCCCGGGATTTAAATATCCCGAGCTTCATTTGCATGTTCAGCGCCGCCATTTTAAATCCCTCTTAGTCGAACTCCGTGCCAGTGGCTACGCGGCGCGGGTAAATGGTCGAATTAAAGATCCTAATTCGAACTACCGTTACTCCTCATTCCACGATCTTTAATTCGAACTACCTACTCCGTGCCGCGTGTAGCCGCGGGCACGGAGTTCGGACTAAGGGGGATTTAAAAATGGCGGCGCCCGGGAACATGCAAATGAAGCTCGGGATATTTAAATCCCGGGCTTCATTTGCAACTCCGCTTGCCCTAATTACCCTACCTAGCTCGAACTAACGAGCTAGTGTAGATGTACCCTATGCTTTTAAACTGTTGGAGATATTATTGAATTAGTTTTTACTAATTGTGTATGGGTGTTGGGAATAATTCTTGGACACATTGGGTGCAGGTGAAAACAAGCAGAGGATTTATTGAACCCACAGCGCTGGTGGAGTGCGGACCAGGGGGGTTAGCCCGGAGAGCACTAACTTAACCAAAACATACATTCGATTACATAGGTAGCAGATGGACGGAGGAGAAGTGATTTGATAGGTCTAGCAGTGAAAGTGAGATATGCACATAAGCCAATGGTCTACGACAGTTACACAGTATCTCCGCCCATTGCCAATTAAACATGTTATCACTAATACAGCTAGTTATTCCTAACAAGCTAAATAAGCCAACATAAACAAAGGCATGTTGATGGTCATTTTGTCGGCCGGAAATATAATGCGTCTCCTGCAGGGGGTGGTATTGCCTTGGCGCGATCTTTGGGATCCAAGCTTATTTTCTAGGAACAAAGCAGACAATGAAAAACAATCCCGCGCGGTTGTTTGGTTGTTTGGTACCGGCCTTATCAAAGTGAGGCCCTTTTGGAATGTGGTTGCCAGGGGAACCAGGGTCACAGTAACTGCTGTACTGTATGGTTCTCAGGCTTGGCCTGATACGTTCAGATTTGAGTTTGTCAGTTCTCAGCAAGATACCATGGGCTGCCTCAATTTACCCTACAGTTCCTTCCTCTTGACCTTAGGGTTCTTTAACCCGCCAGGTTAAATACAACAATTTAAGGGGTTTTAATTTATTCTGGAAGCGCCGGTACAGCACCAGCATTATTATGAATGTTATAAATGAAACTCCCACATAATTTGGCAAACACTATTCAATTCCATATCCAAGATATTTTGTCGCCAGTAAAGGCGCTGCCCATGATGATATATTTGACCTCTACTGCCTGGTTGAGTGCCTCAGAGGTAGATGTTTGGCATGGTCCACGGTGTTTCACTATCTGTGTGTACCTCAGACGGCCAACCCCAATATGTCTTTGGGCACTGGCCACCAACTCCTCGATCTTTGCCTGCAGGGCCAGTAAACCCTCCTCTAGGTACTTACTTCCGCCATGCCACTCAGGATCTCATGTTAGGTTACCCATTACTGCTGAAGTGCCGCATTCCATCAATGGTCAGGTATGCGATAGAGCCGCATTCCATCAATGGTAAGGATCATCCGGCGAGGGGCTATTATGCACACACACGGATATGTAGAGGGGCAGGAGGGAGTGATCTGTCTGGGTAGTCAAACACCAGTAGGTACCGTTTATTTTGGACCAGCTCGATGTTCATTTGTTTTCTGTGACAATCACATCAAACCTAGGCAGATTCGGCATGATGTTAAATGGGCAGGTACATAAAATTTCATTAAAGTGGGTGCAACAATCCTTGGGGTATAGGGAGGCCCCACACCTTCAGAATAAGCGATGCCCTCGACTGTATCTATATATGCTCTTGCTTGCTGTAAGTGGGAATACCCAGAGGGGCTAAAAGGCGAAAGGTTATACTATGGCCTGTCCAGGTGGGCCTCTGGGTTCTTCTACTTCCCCACTCCCATGGATAGGCACAGGGGAGATGGGGACTCACCACCTCTATATGGGCTGGGTGGTAGTGGCTAAAGCTTACCCTATTCTTCAATGCTGGCCTTCTAATTCCTTTAATTTAGTTCCATTAATTAACAATCCAATTAGTCTCTGGTCCAAATATCTGGAAGTGGACACAGAGCTGGACAAATCCTTCAAACTATTTAGGATCACTGGAGTAGCTTGGCTGGTGTCTAGGCCTTTACAGGCACTGGATATTACTACATCTACCAGCCTGGATTCTGGGCTATGACATAAGTGGGCTATGACATAAGTGTTGCTGACAGTTTCCAGGCCCAAACCAACCTGTGATGGTATCTGCTAAGCCCCGTTGCCGAATTAGGTATTTACCAATTTGATTAGCCAATCTGGTAGTATTGGTGCATTGCTGGTTTATACCTTTTAGGGCAATGCGGATCTCAACCTTATAAGTGTGGAACACCACTGAGGTGAGGACTGGCAACACTGGTCCTTTCATTACCAGTCCGGGTTCTGGGACAGGGATCTGCTCGGGGCATGATGTACATTCAGGAGGTTTTATTTTGTCCTTAAGGACCTGGTTGATGATATCCAAATGAGGGCAAGTTAGCAATGGCCATTGTTTAACAAATGATAGCCATGCCTCAGGGGTTACCTTTGTTTGGTCTTTAAGTTGTAAGCCCCAGTGGGAGTCAGTAGGTCCCACTCCGACGACGGGTACCTTGTCAGTATAATTGGTACATGATCTGCTATTAGTGTTTGGTTTTCTTCACGATGTCCCATACAAACTTTAATGCAGAGGACTGTGTATTCTTTTGTCCTCATAGGCTACGTCTAGACTGGCGCGCTTTTGCGCCAGAGCTATGCAAATGAGGCTCAGCGTTGGAATATCACCGAGCCTCATTTGCATAGCTAATGAACCGCCATTTTCACGGAAGAGGCTCGTGCGCAAGATGGGGCTGTCTACACTGCCCCTTCTTGCGCAAGAAAAACCCTTTTGCGCAAAGCCGTTATGCCGATTATTTTCAGGCATAATGGCTTTGCGCAGTGATTTTCTTGCGCAAGAAGGGCAGTGTGGACAGCCCCGTCTTGCAAGAGCCTCTTCCGTGAAAATGGCGATTCATTAGCTATGCAAATGAGGCTCGGCGATATTCCAACGCTGAGCCTCATTTGCATAGCTCTGGCGCAAAAGCGCGCCAGTCTAGACGCAGCCCCTGTGTTCATGTTGTTACAATAAACAAAATAATTATGTGTGAATGAGAAGCGGCCCAAGGCCGTGTATTCCCCATCGCTATTAGTGTATATTTGTTCTATGTATATGGGTATGTCTACACTACAACTTTAATTCGAACTAACTTAGTTCGAATTAGTTAATTCGAACTAAGCTAATTCGAATTAGCGCATCTAGACTTAAAAACTAGTTCAAATTAGCGTTTTGCTAATTCGAACTAGCGCATCCACACTGATTGGATGCTGGGTCGCATTTAAGGGCAGCTGAAACCGGTTCTGGCAGGGCATCAGGTCAGTAGTTGCTTTGTGTGGCTGCTGTCTGAGGCTATCTGAGGCTCATGCTTGAATGGACCCCCCCCGGACAGCCGGTTCTCAGCTTTTCCACTTGCTTGCCTACCTCGCTGAGGGACAGAAAAGCATTTTTCTCTGCGCCTGCCTGTGTCGGTGGTTCCCATTGGGGACACCGCCGCAGTTGGCACCATGGAGCCAGAGCTCGCCCTGGGCATTCTGTTCCAGTTCTTGGACTTGCTGCTGCAAGCCTGCCAGCAATGGCTGGAGGCTGCCTGGCACCACCTGGTGCACGTCAGCCCCCTGCCTCTCCACCTGGCCTCCCTGGGGTCCATGGAGGAGCCGCAGCACCACCCGGACACCAGCGTGCCCCACCGCATCTGGCGTCTGGACACTAGCAGCGACCGCATCATCCTGGAGCGCTGGGGAGACAGACAGTGGACCCAGAACTTCAGGATGAAGAGGGACACCTTCCTGGAGCTCTGCGAGTGGCTCACCCCTGCTCTGCGGCGACGGGACACTCGCATGAGGCCCGCCATCCCCCTCCAGAAGCGTGTGGCCATCGCCCTCTGGAAGCTCTCCATGCCGGACAGCTACCGATCTGTCGGGAACCAGTTCGGCATGGGGAGAGCCACCGTCGGAGCAGTGCTCATGCAGGTACGACACTCACCAGCCACTGGGCCGGGGGGTGGGTGGGAAGGAGGGCTGAAAAGAGGGAATGGGCCGCCTCAGGGAAAACAGGGGTGGGGGAGGAGGTGACAGTGCCCCGCCCGGGAGGGTTCAGTCTGTCCTGGCCATACTACACGCCGCCTGTGGCGGCAAGGATAACAGCAGGGGTCGCTTCTGGGAGTGGGGCACGGGGCAGTGCCAGGGAATGAACACTCCCAACCACCAAGGTGCCTCAGTGATTCGCGGTTTGTGGTGTCTCTCTGCAGGTGGTCAAGGCCATCAACCAGGTGCTGCTCCGCAGCGTGGTCCACCTCGCCGAACCGACGCGCCGTCATCCGGGGGTTCGGCACCCTCGGCTTCCCCAACTGCAGGGGGGGGTCATTGACGGGACGCACATCCCCATCCGTGCCCTGGACCACCAGGCCTCCCAGTACATTAACCGCAAGGGGTACTTCTCCGTGCTCCTGCAGGCCGTGTGTGACCACCGGGGCCAGTTCACGGACATTAATGTGGGCTGGTCCGGCAAGGCACACGATGCCAGGGTGTTCCGCAACTCCTCCGTGTGCCAGAGGCTGCATGCCGGGACTTTCTTCCCTGACCGCCACATCAGGGTCGGGGACGTGGACATGCCCGTTTGCCTGGTGGGGGATGCGGCCTACCCCCTACAGCCCTGGCTGATGAAGCCGTACACGGGGCACCTCAACCCCTCCCACCAGGCCTTCAATGCCAGGCTCACCAAGGCCTGCATCGTGATTGAGGGGGCCTTCGGACGCCTGAAAGCCAGATTTAGGTGCCTCCTCACCCGCCTCGACCTCACCGAGCACAATATCCCTCCCAGGGTGGCAGCATGTTGTGTGCTGCACAATTTGTGTGAGCGGAAGGGGGAGGCATTCCTGCCAGCCTGGATGGCTGAGGCTGACTGCATGGCTGGCCACTACGCTCAGCCCCTCACCACCGCCGTCCGGGAGCCCCAGCGGGGGGCCGTCCGGATCCGGGAAGCCCTGTGGGAGAGCTTCCAGGTGGAGGAGGAGGATTGAACTCTCCCTGCATGCCCCATTGGGGCCTTCTTCCACCCTCCCCTCCTTCTCCTTTCCCTTCCCTAACCCCCCTTCCTAATGTTAAATAAAGACACCTGTATTGAAAACAACAATCTCTTTTTATTTTACATAACTGGGGTGGGGGGAGGGAGGAATGAGGGTGGAAGAGGGGAGGGGGAAACCTGGGAGGAGGGAGCTAGAAGGGGGAGGAAGGGAAGGGAAAGCTCAGGGTTGGGGGTCCTGCTGGCTCTCCCATCTCGCAGCACTGTGGGTGCGGGGCATCGGGGGAGTGGGTGTGGAGGGTGGGGCAGGAGGGATGGGGTGTGGAGGAAGTGGGAGGAGCAGGGGTGGGAGGAGGAGCGAGAGCTGGGACAGCCGCAGGGGCCGGAGCAGGAGGAGGCAGGAACCTGTCGACCAAGGTCTGGAGGTGGCCTCTGAGGGCACGGCCCTGCTCCTCCAGCGCCTCCAAACTCCGCTGCCGCAGCTGCAGGTCCTCCCGGACCCAGTGGTCCTGGGTGCAGAGCTGGTGCTCCAGTAGCCGCAGGTGCCGTCGGTGGTAGTCCTCCAGGTTCCTGGTGCGCCTGCTGGCCCAGGTGCGAGTGGCTGTTGCAGGCGGGGTGGTGCGCCCTGCAGTCCCAGGTGCTGCGGCTGTGGTGAAACAAGAGCAGTGGTCAGTTCTCTCTGGGGACACGGTGGGTGAAACCTAACCCCCCTCTGCAAGGCGAGGTCGGCGTGTGGGGAACGGGCCAGGGCCCCTGCATGACACCCAGGTGCTGCTCCATGGTGGGCAAGGCCCAGGCGCATTGTGCCTGGGCTCCCTCTCCCGCCACCCCCCCATACACATAAGGGGAGCACGATGTCACTCACATGTGGATCCCTCCTCGGCCTTGGACGACACAGCCGATGTGCTCTGTGGGATGCCTCGGGGGTCCTGGGCAAGCTCCCTGCAGGCTCCTGGCTCTCGGCGTCCTCCTCCTCCTCCTCGGTGTCAGGGACGGGTCCCTCTGCCCGGGGTCAATCACCACCCGGGGGGCATGGACAGCGTGAGCCCCCAGGATGCGGTCCAGGGCCTCAAAGTGGGGGCAGGCCTCCGGGTCGGCCCCTGGCTGGCAGGCCCCGTAGTAGGACTGCCGCAGGTCCTTGACCTTGCAGCGGACCTGCTCCCGGGTCCACATGTGGCCTCTGGTGGCCAGGCTGGCAGCCATGCGGCTGTAGACGGCCACGTTCCTGTGGCTAGTGCGGAGATCGTGGACGTTGGAGGCTTCCCCCCAAACCGCAATGAAGTCCACGATCTCCGCACTAGACCAGGCGGGTGCCCGCCTCTTGCGGCCCCGGGCAGGCTCCTGGGAGCCGCCAGCCTGGTCCTGGGAAGAGGGGGAGGGCTGGGTGGCAGCGGGTGGCTGGCTCATCCCGTGCCAGGTGCAGGGTCTGCTGGCTGGGTGCTGGCAGGCTTGCAACTGGCACAAGCAGTGTAGCCAGACTGTGCCCCTTTAAGGGTTCCGGGGCCGGGAGGGGGGCAGAAGAGTTTTCCTGGTTTGGCCCAGAGTGGCCACCAGGGTAAGCTGGGAAGGGCTAGCCTCCAACTAGTTCAAATTAAGTGGCTACACAGCCCTTAATTCGAACTACTTAAATTCGAACTAGGCATTAGTCCTCGTGGAATGAGGTTTACCTAGTTCGAATTAAGTGCTCCGCTAGTTCAAATTAAGTTCGAACTAGCGGTTTGCATGTATAGATGCTATGAAAGTTAATTTGAACTAACGGCTGTTAGTTCGAATTAACTTTGTAGTGTAGACATACCCTATGACTTGAAGTCTGGTTTTGTTGACTGGAATCACTGTTTTTCTTATAGGACCAAGCATGGTTCACAGATGTTTAATTGTTAACCCATGCAATTCCATAATTCTTGAGGCCTTTTAAGGCATCAGGCACCAATGAGTAGCAGGGCAAGTAGCTGTTATTGCAATGGTGAGGTTACTAGTTTCCTCATTGTTGTGGGCATCGATGTTGTGGGCATCTTTACTTAAATATGCTGATGTCCCACTTGCCCGTGTTGTTTCTTACAGATTTCTAATTATCTCTGGCCAAACCACTTTTATGGTTGGTGTGCAAATTTGCAGAAGCTAAATATTTCATTTGTGTGGCCATTAAAGCAAAACCAATACGGTGGGGAAGGGGGCTGGTACCCCACTCCCAGTCCTTCTGTTCACGTGGCACACTTCTTGCTTCCTTCCAGTTTCTTTTTGTTCACCTGTGGAGATATTGTTAACATTCTCCTAGCTTAAACAATTACTACACTATTATCCTTTCACTAAATGTTAAAGTTGCCAATTGATTGGGCCCAATTATTAATTTTGTTTTGTTTAAATTCATGCTTTTGCTTTACTTAAAATATCCTTTCATTAAAACAATATCCTACACACAACAATATTTGCAATACGTATTACAATTAAGACACACAAGACAAACTTGGACAGAACACAAACTTATTATGTCATGACACAGAACCATGGTTTGTTGTTGTTGTTGTTTCTTCAGCTGGCACCAGCGCTTTCTGATGATCTGAAAGACAAGAAAACATTTCTATCCCCGTCGGGGTGGCACATTATAACTTAAAATACTTTTCTTTTACAGATGTTCTTTGTTAATTTGATCAGCCTGTTGTTACCTAATGATATGCTTTTATTTTGTAAATCAGCTTCAGAGGGTTTGAGTGAATTACTTTATTGTTCAATTATTAAGTTAATGGTGGCGTGCCTCAGTTTCCCTCTTGTAGTGCAGACCAGGTGTTTAATGTGTGAAGCTTCAAACTATTCACAGGTGTTAACTGAGAGGCTTTACTGTTATAGACATTCTCCTTACTACTAGGTGTTGCCAATTACCATTCCAGCAAGCAAAAAGGTTTTCAGTTCCTGAAAAAGAATCATATACAGTGTTACTTATTAAGACTATAGTAATAATAATATTGACATTAAATTTTGTTAAATGGGTGCTTATAAATATCTTGTTTGTATTTGGACAATTTACTTCAGGGGACAGGTGTTTTATATTCCTTTGAGATAGCCAGGCAGCCTGTATTCACATATAACGTTGGATTTGAAAGCAAGCCAAAAGTGTTATCAACTTAGCCTTGAAAAGAGACAGTGAAGTTCCAAAGCTTGAATTCCTAAAATAATAATTTGTTTCTAGAGAGTTAAATTTAACCTTATGAGTTGAATGCCCAACACCAGCACTAGCCAATTTGTGCCTTGTCTGTTTGCAATTTTAAGTAAGAGGGCATTCAGGGGCAGCTGACCATTTTGCGGGGCCCAGGGCAGCACAATTTTGCGGGGCCGCCCTTTGCCACGGCGCATGCACGGGGCTTTTTGAAGCGCGGGGCCCGGGGCGGCCGCCCCCCTCACCCTGCCCTATATCCGCCCCTGAGGGCATTATCCAAACAAAATAAAACTAGTTCATTTGAAACCTACAAAATAGAGTTACAATATATAGAGCTCATTCTTTTATGCAGTTAACCAATGAAGTTTCAGTAGAATCCCTAATTTCCCTTTTTGCAAATATAACAAAATGTCTGTAGCCAAACAGTTAAATTTGATTATTTCTTTGCTTAGATGGTTTGCACAGTGCTTAAGAAAGAGGCTGCAAAGAAACAAGGTGTCATTTTTTTAAAGCAGGTTTCCCTTCACATATTACAACAATCGCTTAATTCCTTCCACACTCCCATGGAGTCCACTTCTCACCTTCACATACCCTCAGTCACTTCCTTCATCCTTCCAAAGAAAACATTCCTCATTCCTAGTAACTTTCCAATGTCTGTCCTACTTTCCTTATTCCTTCCACTATGCCCATAGGGCTCCAAACCTTTTGCCTTCCCCTTTCACATGCTTTTTCCTTCTTATGATCCGTCCTGATTCCTGCTAAATGACTTTTTCCAATGACACAGGTTTGTCCAGTATTAATTTGGTAAGGAGGGTGGGCTTTCCAATTAGCCCCCACACCTCCTGATTCTTTTCAGTAGGTAAATTCGAATGTTTATTATTGCAGTCAGCTATTACTAATTTTAAACGTTTTAATATAGGGTTTTCATAACATCTATGCTGCAGCAGAGTCTGCGGTGTTTTGTTTTTTTACAGTGAAATTAAGAGATTGTAAACATTGTCAATTTATTTCAAAGTCTGTAGGGTTTTCTCTGAAACAGTTCATTCTATGCTGGCTTTGGGGTTAACTACTTCCTCAAACTAGATAGGAGATCTAGGTTGCCAATTGTGTCTCTTTGTCAGGGGCCAATGATGATTACATCTTCAAATTCAATTGCCACTAGCTGGCTTAAGGTGGCTTTTAATTTACCTCCTCCCACGCCTTCGAGCCAAATATAACGGCGTGTGAGGGGAAGGTTTGGCTGCTTATTAATAATTTGCCCGGCTGCCCTCCCTGTTCATGTATTACAAAACATTATTTGCTGGCACAGAGCTTAAGAATCTCCTGGAGTTGCTTGAGTTGCTTGGCAGTTTCTCCTGCTCCCGCGTGCTGTTCTGTGTGTTCTGTGTGCTGGGGGCACTCCTGGTTTAGTGTGGCCAGTCTTTTTGCAGTTGTTACAAAGTTTGGGCTTCCTTTTGTGCCCACAGTCCCGTGTTATGTGCCCCGGCTTCCCGCAGCTGTAGCAGAGAGTGGCCTGAATTGGATGGATTGTGGCCGCTGCCTTTATAGTGTTGATTGAAGCTACTTTCTTTCCCTTCCTGTTCCGTAAATTGATAATCCACTTCATTATGTCTGTCTATGCGTTTCCAACCAAAATGCCTAGGGCCAATACAGCTTGATGGTCAGTGGACATCTCTTCCTTCAGAATTTGGAGGAACACTTCCCCTAATCTGGTAAGCTTATTCCAAGACTCGGTGTTTCGCTTTGGATTGGGCAGATTTATTATTAGAGCGCGTTCTTCCAGAGGGAAGATCTGATCCCTTTCAATTATCTTCTGTGCCTCCTCTCTATCTTCAGTGATGTGTGGTAAGGGCCTATAGGGCTGGGCATAGAGAGGGATAAAGGGGGTGATGTTGTGCCAAATTCCCCCCGAAGCTTGGAAGAGGCGGTGCAGTTGGTACGGCACCAAATGAAAAATCTGTTCCTCTCACTGCTAGTGCATTCCTTTGGCACAGAGGCGCTACAGATGCTTGTAAGTTACATTTCTCACTGCAGGGCAGATTTTTGCTCTTCTGAGCTTCAATCTCATCCCTCAGGGCTTTAATTTCTTCCTCTTTTAATGCGAGGGTTTTTAACAATGTTATTACTACCTTCTTGGTGTTTCCACTTTCCTTTTCAATTCCCCACTTGATCAAATCCTTCTCTGGTGGTTGTTTGTAGTCTAGATGTTCCTATGGGCTAGCTCCCCCTTCTCCCTGTGATGTCATGGCTTCTATCTCTCCGCTCCTGCCTGTATTACTTATGTGTTTCTTCCTTCACTTTTTTCCTTTTCTTTTCCAACCTTGATTCGTGAGCACAAGCCCCCCGGATCAAGCGTTGGGGTTTTGGGTTTTATGGAAGTGACGCGCACTTTGCCTCCCTTTGGATGTCACAGACACTGACACCCCCACACTCCTGGGAATCTCAGGAATCTTTCCCTCCCTTTTCTCGGTACACAGTTTGCTGTTTTCCCCAAGGGAATGAATTTTCCCCTGCTGGGTCAGCCTTTCCCTCCTACGATTTTTCCGCATACAGCTTATACTGCACAGTCTTTGTGCCTACAGGCACCCTCCCATTACTGCCGGCTGGGTCGGGGATCTGCACTACTCGAGGGTGTATACGTCATGTGCCTGTTGGGGGGTTTCCATCAGGTCTTACAATGTTACGTGCAATGAGGGAGTGGACCACCAGTTTGTACTGCCTGCCGCCTTGCGTACCCAGTCAATTCTGAGCTTAGTGTACGGCTCAATAACTCCCTAGTGGTTTTATCCAGTCCCTCCGTAACAGCCCCTTAGCTCAAACAGTACACTGCCCTCTTGTGCTTTCCCTCTCAGGCCTGCCTCTATGCTTGGTTCACACACGTCCAGGTGTCTCGTGCCTCAAACGGGAACGGATCCAGGATGTGTCTGAGGGGAATGAGAGACTTCAAACCCTGGCCTAATGAGGTGGTAAATAAAGGTACTCCCCTCTCTTTGGGTAACAGTCTCCAACTCCCGATCAGCTCACAACTCATGGATCCCACTTCTCACACCAAACTGTTGGGAATAATTCTTGGACACACTGGGTGCAGGTGAAAACAAGCAGAGGATTTATTGAACACAAAGTGCTGGTGGAGTGCGGACCAGGGGGTTAGCCCGGAGAGCACTAACTTAACCAAAACATACATTCGATTATATAGGTAGCAGATGGACGGAGGAGCAGTGATTTGATAGGTCTAGCAGCGGAAGTGAGATATGCACAGACATAAGCCAGTGGTCTACGACAGTTACACAGTATCTCCGCCCATTGCCAATTAAACATATTGGCTGTGTCTAGACTGGCCAGTTTTTCCGGAAAATCAGCCGCTTTTCCAGAAAAACTGGCCAGCTGTCTACACTGGCCGCTTGAATTTCCGCAAAGCACTGACTTCCTACTGTAAGAAATCAGTGCTTTTATGGAAATACTATGCTGCTCCCGTCAAAAAGTCCCTTTGCGCAAAACTTTTGCACAAAAGGGCCAGTGTAGATAGCTGAGATTTGTTTTGCACAAAAAGGCCCCGATCGCAAAAATGGCAATCGGGGCTTTTTATGCGCAAAAGCGCGTCTAGATTGGCCACAGACGCTTTTCCGCAAAAAGTGCTTTTGCGGAAAAGTGTCCATGCCAATCTAGATGCTCTTTTCCTCAAATGCTTTTAACGGAAAACTTTTCCGTTAAAAGCATTTGCGGAAAATCATGCCAGTCTAGATGTAGCCATTATCACTAATACAGATAGTTATTCCTAACAAGCTAAATAAGCCAACATAAACACAGGCATGTTGATGGCCATTTTGTCGGCCGGAAATATAATGCGTCTCCTGCAGGGGTGGTATTGCCTTGGCGCGATCTTTGGGATCCAAGCTTATTTTCTAGGAACAAAGCAGACAATGAAAAACAATCCTGCACGGTTGTTTGGTTGTTTGGTACCGGCCTTATCAAAGTGAGGCCCTTTTGGAATGTGGTTGCCAGGGGAACCAGGGTCACAGTAACTGCTGTACCGTATGGGTCTCAGGCTTGGCCTGATACTTTCAGATTTGAGTTTGTCAGTTCTCAGCAAGATACCATGGGCTGCCTCAATTTACCCTACAATAGGCTTTTTGATAAACATGTAAAAGATTTCTTCCAAGAGGAGACTTAGGGTATGTCTACACTACAGCGCTATTTCAAATTAACTTATTTCGAATTAGTTAATTCGAAATAAGCTAATTTGAAATAACGCATCTAGACCAAAAAACTAATTCGAAATAGCGCGTCCACACTGATTGGACGCTGGATCGCATTTAAGGGCAGCTGAAACCGGTTCCAGCAGGGCATCAGGTCAGTAGTTGCTTTGTGTGCCTGCTGTCTGAGGCTATCTGAGGCTCGTGCTTAAAGGAACCCCCCTGGACAGCCGGTTCTCAGCTTTCCCGCTTGCTTGCCTACCTCGCCGAGGGACAGCAAAGTGTTTTCCTCTCCACCTGCTTCGGTCACTCTCCTTTGGGACACCGCAGCACTCGGCACCATGGAGCCAGAGCTGCCCCTGGGCACTCTGGTGCTCATGTTGAACGCCTTGCTGCAAGCCTGGCAGCAATTGCTGGAGGCTGCCTGGCACCTTCTGCTGGAGGCCAGCCCCCTGGCCCTCCCCCTGGCGCCCCTGGGGGCCCTGGAGGAGCGGTGCCCAGATGCCAGAGTGCCCCGCTGCATCTGGCGTCTGGACACCAGCAGCGACTGGTGGGACCACATCGTTCTGGAGCACTGGGGAGACCAACAGAGGACCCAGAACTTCAGGATGAAGAAGGACACCTTCCTGGAGCTCTGTGAGTGGCTCGCCCCTGCTCTGCAGCGACCGGACACATGCATGAGGCCCGCCATTCCCCTCCACAAGCGGGTGGCCATCGCCCTCTGGAAGCTCTCCACGCCGGATAGCTACCGATCCGTCGGGAACCAGTTCGGCGTGGGGAGATCCACCGTCAGAGCGGTGCTCATGCAGGTACGGCACTCACTGGCCACTGGGCCAAGACAGGGGGCTGCAAGGAGGACGTGGGCTGCCCCAGGGAAAACGGGGGGGGAGGTGGTGTAAGTGCCCTCCCCGGGAGGGGTCAGTCTGTCCCGGCCGCACTACAGACCACCCGCGGTGGCCAGGATTGCAGCGGGGGTTGCTCCTGGGAGTGGGGCACGGGGCAGTGGCGGGGAAAGAACACTCCCAGCCAAACGGGCACCCCAGTGACCCTCGGTTTTGTGTGTCTCTCTGCAGGTGGTGAAGGCCATCAACAGGGTGCTGCTCCGCAGAGTCGTCTGCCTCACCGACCTGGATGCGGTCATCCAGGGGTTCGGCGCCCTCGGCTTCCCCAACTGCGGGGGGGCAATCAACGGGACGCACATCCCCATCCGTGCCCCGGACCACCAGGCCTCCCTCTACATAAACAGGAAGGGGTACTTCTCCGTGATCCTGCAGGCCGTGTCTGACCACCGGGGCCAGTTCACGGACATCAGTGTGGGCTGGTCCGGCAAGGTACACGACGCACGGGTGTACCGCAACTCCTCCATGTTCCAGAGGCTGCACGCTGGAACTTTCTTCCCTGACCACCACATCAGGGTCGGGGACGTGGACATGCCAGTGTGCCTGCTGGGGGATGCAGCCTACCCCCTACAGCCCTGGCTCATGAAGCCCTACACGGGACACCTCAGCCCCTCCCGGCAGGCCTTCAATGCCAGGCTCAGCAGGGCCTGCATCGTGGTCGAGGGGGCCTTCAACCGACTAAAAGCACGGTTTAGGTGTCTCCTCACCCGCCTCGACCTCTCCCAGCACAATATTCCGCACATGGTGGCAGTGTGCTGTGTGCTCCACAATTTGTGTGAGAGGAAGGGGGAAGCTTTCCTGCCAGCCTGGATGGCAGAGGCTGACTGCCTGGCTGGCCAGTACGCACAGCCCTGCACGGCAGCCAGCTGGGAGGCCCTTCGGGGGGCTGTCCGCATCCGGGAAGCCCTGCAGGAGAGCTTCCACGGACGAGGACTTAAGTCCCCCTGGCGTGCCCCACTGGGGCCTGGGGCCTTACATTCCATCCCCACCTCCTTCCCCTTTCCCCTCCCTAACCCCCCTTCCTGATCTACAATAAAAACACCTGTATTGCCACAAAAAAAGTCTTTATTTCACATAACTGGGGTGGGGGGAGGTAGGAATGAGGGTGGGAGAGGGGAGGGGGAAACCTGGGAGGAGGGAGCTGGAAGGGTGAGGCAAGGGGAGGAGAAGCTCAGGGTTAGGGGTCTTGCTGGCTCTCCCGTCTCGCAGCACTGCGGAGTGCGGGGCGTCGGGGAGTGGGTGTGGAGGGTGGGGCAGGAAGGATGGGGGGGTGCGGAGGGAGGGGGAGCAGGGGTGGGAGGAGGAGCGATAGCTGGGGCGGCCACAGGGGCTGGAGCAGCAGGAGGCAGCAATTGATCTGCCAGGGCCTGCAGGTGCTTGTGGAGGGCACGGCCCTGCTCCCGGAGCTCCCTCAAGCTCTCCTGCTGCAGCTGCAGGTCCTCTTGCACCCAGTGCTCCTGGCTGTGGACCTGCCGTCCCTGCAACCGCAGCTGCTGCCTCTGGAACTCCTCCAGGTTGTGGGTGTGCCTGCTGGCCCGGGTTCGGGTGGAGGGTCCAGGCGGGGTGGTGCGTCCTGCACTCGCAGGTGCTGCGGCTGTGGTGAAGCAAGAGAAGTGGTCGGTTCTCCTTGGGGACACAGTGGGTGAAACCCAGCCCCCCTCTGCAAGGCGAGGATGGCAGGTCTCTGCATCATCACGTCCTGCTCTCCCCGGGAGTGTGAGCTGGCCCAGGACTGCACCCCAGCCCCTGTGCTGCCTAAAGTGTGGTGTGTGTTTGGGGGCGGGGGGAGATGTGCCCTGCCTCTGTATAGAGGGGACGTCTTGAGGGAGGGCAGTGTGCAGTGTCTCTCTCCGGGGTAAGGTCACTGGGCTCCCCCTCCCCCCCCGCCCCGCATAAGGGGACCGTGATGTCACTCACATGTGGAGGCCTCCCTGGCCTCGGATGAGGCTGCTGACGGGCTCTCTGGGATGGCTCGGGGTTCCTGGGTGCAGGGCAGGCTCTCTGCAGGCTCCTGGCTGCCGTCATCCTCCTCCTCCTCCTTTCCCTGTGTCAGGGGCAGGGCCCTCTGCCCCGGGGTCGATGATGACCAGGGGGGCATGGACCGTCTGACCTCCCAGGGTGCGGTCCAGGGCCTCATAGTAGGGGCAGGCCTCTGGGTCAGCCCCTGGTTGGAAGGCCCTGGAATAGGCCTGCCACAGCTCCTTGATTTTGCTCCTGGCTGCGCATGTGGCCTCTAGTGGCCAGGCTGGCAGCCATGCGGCTGTAGACGGCTGCATTCCTGTGCCTAATGCGGAGATCGTGGGCATTGGAGGCCTCCCCCCAAATCTCAATGAGGCCCACGATCTCTGCACTTGACCAGGAAGGAGCTCACCTTTTGCAGCCCCGGCAGGCTCCTGGGAGCTGCCAGCCTGGTCCTGGGGAGCAGTGGAGGGCTGGGTGGCAGCGGGTGGCTGGCTCATGGTATGCGAGGTGCATGGTCTGCTGGCTGTGTGCTGGCAGGCTGGCAACTGGCACAGGCACTGTGGCCAGAGTCTGCCCCTTTAAGGGCTCCGGGGTTGGGGGGGAGCAGACAAGTTTTCCTGGTTTGGCCCAGAGTGGCCACCAGGGGGAACTGGGAAGGGCTGGAGGCCCCCTAATTCGAAATAAGTGTCTACACAGCACTTATTTCGAATTAGCTATTTCGAATTAGGTGTTATTCCTCGTAGAATGAGGTTTACCTAATTTGAAATAAGGGCTCCGTTATATTGAATTTATTTTGAAATAGCAGTTTGTATGTGTAGACAGCTATTACAGTTAATTCGAAATAACGTCTGTTATTTCGAATTAACTCTGTAGTGTAGACATACCCTAAGTGTTACTCAACAAAAAGAGTACTTCAGAAGCAAGAGGCTTGTTAAAAAAAAATTGTTACCTGTTCCATAAAAAGTGAGTCTTTTTGCTTAACATTCTACAACTTTTAATCCATATAAATACTCTCAGGCTGTGTCTACACTGGCGCGATCTTGCGCCAAAGTGGCTGCTTTTGCGCAAAACTTGCTGCCTGTCTATACTGGCCATGTGTTCTTGCGCAAGTAAACTGACGTTCTAATGTATGAAATCAGGGCTTCTTGCACCAGAACTCTGACGCTCCTGCTCAGGAATAAGCCCTTTTGCGCAACTGTTCTTGCGCAAGAGGCCAGTGTAGACAGGCAACATGAATTTCTTGCTCAAGAAAGCCCTATGGTTAAAATGGCCATCAGAGCTTTCTTGCGCAAGAGAGAGCGTCTACAGTCCCATGGATGCTCTTGCAAAAGCACATCTCTTGCGCAAAAGCACATGCCAGTGTAGACGCTCTCTTCTGGAAGAGTTTTTGCACAAGAACTCTTCCGCAAAAGAGTTCTTGCGCAAGAAGCTGCCAGTGTAGACGTAGCCTCAGACATTCTAGAGCCAGAAGAAAGTCTAAAAGATACTGCTAGCAACAAGGTTACAGTCAAGCAAAAATTCTTGCAAGCAGCATTACAGATGCATTTTGCTCCAGCCAGGTCCAAGGAATAATTTTTAAGAAAATTAACACTTGATGATTAGAAGTGATCTCTGTACAATTATAAACAGGGAGGAACTAATAGGGGAAGTGGAGGTAGGTGACAACCTGGGAAGCAGTGATCATGAGATGGTAGATTTCAAGATCCTGACCAAAGGAAGAAAAGAGAGTAAAATACACACCTTGGACTTCAAAAGCAGATTTTGACTCCTCAGAGATCTGATGGGCAGAATCCCTGGGATGCTAACATGAAGGGGAAAGGAGTCCAGGACAGCTGGCAGTATTTTAAAGAAGCCTTATTGAAGGCACAGAAAGAAACCATCCCGACGTGAAGCAAGAGAGGCAAACATGGTAGGAGACCGGATTGGCTTACGGGGGAAATCCTTGGTGAACTTAAGCACAAAAAGGAAGCTTACAAAAAGTGGAAACTTGGACAAATGACCGGGAGGGGTTTAAATGTATAGCTCAAGAATGCCGGGGGGGGTTATCAGGAAGGCGAAAGCGCAAATGGAATTGCGACTGGCTAAGGATGTGAAGGATAACAAGAAGGGTTTCTACAGGCATGTTAACAAGAAGAAGGTGATCAGAGAGGGTGTGCGGCCCCTACTGGATGAAGGAGGTAACCTAGTGACAGATGATGTGGGGGAAAGCTGAAGTACTCAATGCTTTCTTTGCCTCTGTATTCATGGACAAGGTCGGCTCCTGGACTTCTGCGCTAAGTGACGCAAGATGGGATGAAGATGGACAGCCCATGGTGGGTAAAGAACAGGTTAGGAACTATTTAGAAAAGCTAAACGTACACAAATCCATGGGTCCGGACTTAATGCATCCGAGGGTACTGAGGGAGTTGGCAAATGTCATTGAGGAGCCTTTGGCCATTATCTTTGAAAAGTCATGGAGATCGGAGAAATCCCGGATGATTGAAAAAGGCAAATGTAGTGCCCATCTTCAAAAAGGGAAGAAGGACGATCCAGGAACTATAGGCGGTCAGTCTTACCTCGGTTCCTGGAAAAATCATGGAAGGGATCCTTAAGGAATCCATTTTGAGGCACTTGGAAGAGAGGAAAGTGATTAGGAATAGTCAGCATGGATTCACAAAGGGCAAGTCGTGCCTGACCAATCTGATCAGCTTCTATGATGAGGTAACTGGCTCTGTGGACATGGGAAAGTCAGTGGATGTGATATACCTTGACTTTAGCAAGGCTTTGATACGGTCTCCTACAATATTCTTGCCAGCAAGTTAAGGGAATGCAGATTGGATAAATGGACAGTAAGATGGATAGAAAATGGCTAGAAGGCCGGGCCCAGCGGGTAGTGATCAACGCTTGATTTCAGGTTGGCGGTCGGTTTCTAGCGGAGTGCCCCAAGGTTCGGTTCTAGGACCGGTTTTGTTCAATATCTTTATTAATGACCTGGATGAGGGGATGGATTGCACCTCAGCAAGTTTATGGATGACACTAAGCTAGGGGAGAGGTAGATACGCTTGAGGGCAGAGATAGGGTCCAGAGTGACTTAGACAAATTGGAGGATTGGGCCACAAGAAATCTGATGATGTTCAACAAGGACAAGTGCAGAGTCCTGCACTTGGGACGGAAGAATCCCAAGCACAGTTACAAGCTGGGGACCAACCAGTTAAGTAGTAGTTCTGCAGAAAAGGACCTGGGGGTTACAGGATGAGAAGCTGGATATGAGTCAACAGTGTGCCCTTGTAGCCAAGAAGGCTAATGGCATATTAGGTTGCATTAAGAGGAGCATTGCCAGCAGATCCAGAGATGTCATTATTCCCTTTATTCGGCTCTGGTGAGGCCACATCTGGAGTATTGTGTCCAGTTCTGGGCCCCCACTACAAAAAGGATGTGGACGCATTGGAGAGGGTCCAGCGGAGGGCAACCAAAATGATTAGGGGCTGGAGCATATGACTTATGAGGAGAGGCTGAGGGAGTTGGGTCTGTTTAGTCTGCAGAAGCGAAGAGTGAGGGGGATTTGATAGCAGCCTTCAACTTCCTGAAGGGAGGTTCCAAAGAGGATGGAGAGAGGCTGTTCTCAGTAGTGACAGATGGCAGAACAAGGAGCAATGGTCTCAAGTTGTGGTGGAGAGGTCCAGGTTGGATATTAGGAAAACTATTTCACTAGGAGGGTAGTGAAGCACTGGAATGGGTTACCTAGGGAAGTAGTGGAATCTCCATCCCTGGAGGTGTTTAAGTCTCGGCTTGACCAAGCCCTGACTGGGTTGATTTAGTTGGGATTGGTCCTGCCTAGAGCAGGGGGTTGGACTTGATGACCTTCTGAGGTCTCTTCCAGCTCTATGGTTCTATGATTCTATGATAAAAAAATTATATACTAGGCACTTTTCTGTCTGAGAGAAAAGGCTTTTATTAGAAAACAAACATTTAAGGTTAAATAGTGGGGGGAAAATAGTGCCAATAAACGTGAAAAACACTGAAATAAGTTGGGGTATGTCTACACTACAAAGTTAATTCGAACTAACAGCCGTTAGTTCGAATTAACTTTCATAGGCGCTACACATGCAAACCGCTAGTTTGAACTTAATTCGAACTAGCAGCGCTTAATTCGAACTAGGTAAACCTCATTCTACGAGGACTAATGCCTAGTTCGAATTAAGTAGTTCGAATTAAGGGCTGTGTAGCCACTTAATTCAAACTAGTTGGAGGCTAGCCCTTCCCAGCTTGCCCTGGTGGCCACTCTGGGCCAAGCCAGGGAAACTCTTCTGCCCCCCTCCTGGCCCCGGAGCCCTTAAAGGGCCACGGTCTGGCTACGGTGCCTGTGCCAGGTGCAAGCCTGCCAGCACCCAGCCAGCAGACCCTGCACCTGGCACGGCATGAGCCAGCCACCCGCTGCCACCCAGCCCTCCGCCTCTTTCCAGGACCAGGCTGGCAGCTCCCAGGAGCCTGCCCGGGGCCGCAAGAGGTGGGCGCCCGCCTGGTCTAGTGCGGAGATCGTGGACCTCATCCAGGTTTGGGGGGAGGCCTCCAACGTCCACGATCTCCACACTAGACACAGGAAAGTGGCCGTCTAGGGCAGGATAGCTGCCAGCCTGGCCACCAAAGGCCACATGCGAACCCAGGAGCAGGTTTGCATGAAAATCTGCTGGTCCAGTGAGACCCCCGACCCTGAGCCCTGAGCTTAGAACATAAGAACATAAGAACGGCTGTACTGGGTCAGACCAAAGGTCCATCTAGCCCAGTAGCCTGTCTGCCGACAGCGGCCAACACCAGGTACCCCGGAGGGGATGGACCAAAACAATGACCAAGCCATTTGTCTCGTGCCATCCATCTCCAGCCTTCCACAAACAGACGCCAGGGACACCGTTCCTACCCCCTGGCTATTAGCACTCCATGGACCCAACCTCCATGACTTTATCTAACTTCTCTTTAAACTCTGTTATAGTTCTAGCCTTCACAGCCTCCTGTGGCAAGGAGTTCCACAGGTTGACTATTTGCTTTGTGAAGAAGAACTTTCTTTTATTAGTTTGAAGCCTGCTACCCATTCATTTCATTTGGTGTCCTCTAGTCCTTATATTATGGGAACTAATGAAGAACTTTTCTTTATGCACCCTCTCCACACCACTCATGATTTTATAGACCTCTATCATATCCCCTCAGTCTCCTCTTTTCTAAGCTGAAAAGTCCCAGTCTCTTTAGCCTCTCTTCATATGGGACCTGTTCCAAACCCCTAATCATTTTAGTTGCCCTTTTCTGAACCCTTTCCAAGGCCAAAATATCTTTTTGAGGTGAGGAGACCACATCTGTACACAGTACTGAAGATATGGCGTACCATAGTTTTATACTTCCCCTCCTCCTTCTTCCCCTGGCTTCCCCTTCCAGCTCCCTCCTCCCAGGTTTCCACCTCCCCCCTCTCCCACCTCTCTCTTCCCCTCTCCCACCTCCTTTTCCCAGTCTCCCCAGAGTTAATCCTCCACCCCCAGTTTTGTTAAATAAAGAGAGTTTCTATTTTTGAACACGTGTCCTTTATTTTTACATCAGGAAGGGGGCTAGGGAAGTGTAAGTGGAAGGAGGTGAGGAGGAATGAGCACGAGCCCCCAATGGGGAGGACTGGGGTGGCTCTGCGGCTCCTCAGGGTGGAAGCTCTCCTGCAGGGCCTCCTGGATCCTGACAGCCCCCGATTGACACCCCGGATGGCAGCCTGCGGCAAGTGCAGCCGGGCTGATGGCGAGTGCTCTGATGTGCGGCGTGGGCACTCAGGGCACTCCAAGACAGGACTGCTTTGCTGTCCCTCATCGAGGTAGACAAGCAAGCGGGGAACCCTGAGAACTGTCTGTCCCGGGTGGGGGTTCGGTCCCTTTAAGCACAGCCCTCGGCTAGCATGAGGCAGCAGCTCCACGCTCTAAGCCCTGGTTCCGGCCAGCCTTAACTTCAGTTCAGGGTCCACTCAATGTGGACATGCTAGTTCAAATTAGGAAAACGCTAATTTGAATGAGTTTTTAGGTCTAGATGCACTAGTTCGAATTAGCTTAGTTCGAATTAACTAATTTGAATTAAGTTAGTTTGAATTAGTGCTGTAGTGTAGACATACCCTTGGTAACTAATTTAAAGTTAGCGTTAACATAGAATTTTATTGTAAGTAGAACATTTGGCTTGATCAGTTTTTTATTAGGGAATGCGTTTTCCTTTCCTTTCAAAGCCAGTACTGCAATACCACTTATTTCTATTTTCTATGTTGCTTTCATTCAGTCAGCATAGTACCATGACATCCCTATTGCACTATGGAAGAATCTGAAGGCATTTACTCTAAAAAGTATACCAAGCTATTAGGCTGATAGGTTACAGATGTATATGTATTTTAAGAATGTGTTCAGAAACATGCAAAAATGACATGCTTGGCATTCCTTTTTGAATAATAAAGGTTCATTTTATTATGCACTTTTCTTTATTTCATTTTTTCCTTCACTGCATATGCTATAAAATCATAGAATCATAGAATACTAGGACTGGAAGGGACCTCGAGAGGTCATTGAGTCCAGTCCCCTTCCCTCATGGCAGGACCAAATACTGTCTAGACCATCCCTGATAGACATTTATCTAACCTACTCTTAAATATCTCCAGAGATGGAGATTCCACAACCTCCCTGGGCAATTTATTCCAGTGTCTGACTACCCTGACAGTTAGGAACTTTTTCCTAATGTCCAACCTGAACCTCCTTGCTGCAGTTTAAGCCCATTGCTTCTTGTTCTATCCTCAGAGGCCAAGATGAACAAGTTTTCTCCCTCCTCCTTATGACACCCTTTTAGATATCTAAAAACTGCTATCATGTCCCCCCTCAATCTTCTCTTTTCTAATCTAAACAAACCCAATTCCTTCAGTCTTCCCTCATAGGTCATGTTCTCTAGACCTTTAATCATTCTCGTTGCTCTTCTCTGGACCCTCTCCAATTTCTCCACATCTTTCTTGAAATCACGGTGCCCAGAACTGGACACAATACTCCAACTGAGGCCTAACCAGCGCAGAGTAGAGCGGAAGAATGACTTCTCGTGTCTTGCTCACAACACACCTGTTAATGCATCCCAGAATCATGTTTGCTTTCTTTGCAACAGCATCACACTGCTGACTCATATTCAACCTGTGGTCCACTATGACCCCTAGATCCCTTTCTGCCATACTCCTTCCCAGACAGTTGCTTCCCATTCTGTATGTATGAAACTGATTGTTCCTTCCTAAGTGGAGCACTTTGCATTTGTCTTTATTAAACTTCATCCTATTTACCTCAGACCATTTCTCCAATTTGTCCAGGTCATTTTGAATTATTACCCTATCCTCCAGATTAGTATAACCCCTCCCAGCTTGGTATCATCTGCAAACTTAATAAGCGTACTTTCTATACCAATATCTAAATCGTTGATGAAGATATTGAACAGAGAGTCCCAAAACAGACCCCTGGGAACCCCACTTGTTATGCCTTTCCAGCAGGATTGTGAACCATTAATAACTACTCTCTGAGTACGGTTATCCAGCCAGTTATGCACCCACCTTATAGTAGCCCCATCTAAGTTGTATTTACCTAGTTTATTGATAAGAATATCATGCGAGACCGTATCAAGCTTACTAAAGTCTAGGTATACCACATCCACTGCTTCTCCCTTATCCACAAGACTCGTTATCCTATTAAAGAAAGCTATCAGATTGGTTTGACATGATTTGTTCTTTACAAATCCATGCTGGCTGTTCCCTATCACCTTGCCACATTCCAAGTGTTTACAGATGATTTCCTTAATTACTTGCTCCATTATCTTCCCTGGCACAGAAGTTAAACTAACTGGTCTGTAGTTTCCTGGGTTGTTCTTATTTCCCTTTTTATAAATGGGCACTATATTTGCCCTTTTCCAGTCTTCTGGAATCTCTCCTGTCTCCCATGATTTTCCAAAGATGATAGCTAGAGGCTCAGATACCTCCTCTATCAGCTCCTTGAGTATTCTAGGATGCATTTCATCAGGCCCTGGTGACTTGCAGGCATCTAACTTTTCTAGGTGATTTTTGACTTGTTCTTTTTTATTTTACCTTCTAAAACTACCCCCTTCCCACTAGCATTCACTATGTTAGGCATTCCTACAGACTTCTCGGTGAAGACCGAAACAAAGAAGTCATTGAGCATCTCTGCCATTTCCAAGTTTCCTGTTACTGTTTCTCCCTCCTCACTGACCAGTGGGCCTACCCTCTCCTTGGTCTTCCTCTTGCTTCTAATGTATTTATAAAAAGTCTTCTTGTTTCCCTTTATTCCCGTAGCTAGTTTGAGCTCATTCTGTGTACCTTTGCCTTTCTAATCTTGCCCCTGCATTCCTGTGCTGTTTGCCTATATTCATCCTTTGTAATTTGTCCTACTTTCCATTTTTATATGACTCCTTTTTATTTTTAGATCATGCAAGATCTCGTGGTTAAGCCAAGGCGGTCTTTTGCCGTATTTTCTATCTTTCCGACACATCGGAACAGCTTGCTTTTGGGCCCTTAACAATGTCCCTTTGAAAAACTGCCAACTCTCCTCATCTGTTTTTCCCCTCAGTCTCGATTCCCATGGGACCTTACCTATCAGCTCTCTGAGCTTACCAAAATCCACCTTCCTGAAATCCATTGTCTCTATTTTGCTGTTCTCCCTTCTACCCTTCCTTAGAATTGTGAACTCTATGATTTCATGATCACTTTCACCCAAGCTGCCTTCCACTTTCAAATTCTCAACCAGTTCCTCCCTATTTGTTAGGATCAAATCTAGAACAGCTTCCCCCCTGGTAGCTTTTTCAACCTTCTGAAATAAAAAGTTGTCTCAATGCAGTCCAAGAACTTATTGGATAGTCTGTGCCCCAGTGTTATTTTCCCAACATATATCTGGATAGTTGAAGTCCCCATCACCACCAAATCTTGGGCTTTGGATGATTTTGTTAGTTGTTTGAAAAAGCCTCATCCACTTCTTCCACCTGGGTAGGTGGCCTGTAGTAGACTCCTAGCATGACATCACCTTTGTTTTTAATCCCTTTTAGCCTAACCCAGAGACTCTCAACACTTCCGTCTCCTATGTCCATCTCCACCTCACTCCAAGTGTGTTCATTTTTAATGTATAAGGCAACACCTCCTCCCTTTTTCCCTGTCTATCCTTCCTGAGCAAGCTGTACCCTTCCATACAAACATTCCAATCATGTGTATTATCCCACCAAGTTTCTGTGATGCCAACAATGTCATAATTGTACTTATTTATTAGCACTTCCAGTTCTTCCTGCTTATTTCCCATACTTCTCGCATTTGTATATAGGCATCTAAGATCCTGATTTGACCTTGCCTCCCAGTTTTGCCCTGACCCTCCTTTCTCTCTGCCATTTGTAGCCCACGCTCCCTCCCATTTCCGACCCATCTCCCAGGTCTCCATGTTCTCCACTTACCTGTGGGCTTTGCTCACCTGTCCCCGTCGAACCTAGTTTAAAGCCCTCCTCACTAGGTTAGCCATTCTGTATCCAAACAGGGTCTTCCCCCTCCTCGTAAGGTGGACGCCATCCCTGCTTAGCAGTCCTTTCTGGAATAGCATCCCATGGTCGAGGAAGCCAAAGCCCTCCTGGCGACACCATCCTCGCAGCCAGGCATTCACCTCCAGGATGCACCTGTCTAATAAAGTATAATATTAGTTTATACTAATAAAGTATAATATTAGTTTCCGTCGTATGTAAATCGAGGTATATAAAACATGCTTAAATTTGTAAATAAATTTAACCATTATGGCAAACTTGTACTTTCTTCAGATATACAGTTAGAAAGCTTTTTTTTTCTGAAACACTCAAACTTTATTTCCTTAAATTGTTACTTTTAGTAATGAGTTGACTTAGAGGGACATTTATTGTTGTTTGGTGAATGTTATGAATTGTTTAAAAAACCATTTTGAATAAATCCATTTTGTGGGTTTATATGATCAAAAGTTACTATTTGGTAAATTCTCCCATTTTAAATCCCTTTTACAAAAGCCCATATTGTATTAAGCTCTATTAATGAAGGATGGATGAGCATACTTTCCTCTGAAATCTCAAATGCTACTCCATGCACTCATGAGAGAAAATTTGAAAACTGATGGTCATTCTGTCTTTTTAATAACACTGTAAAGAATCCGAGATACTCAACTGTTCTTGTTTTATTTCATTTGTAACAACTGAGTTTCTATTTTGTGTGTGTGATATCTGTAGGCTTTGTCTCAGTAATTTAGTTCCCGGGGTGGGGGTAGAGGGGAGGGAGAGGAGAAATGGTCTGTCCATGTACTGATGAATCTTGGAGAAACCTGTTTCACAGTGTAGTATTTGTGATTGTGGAAAACTCACACAGTATTGAAAGTGCTTAATCGTTAGAAAAGAACAGATGGGGTAGAAGTGTGCCTTTATTACAGGTACTTGTTCTGTCTTGGACCTCCCCCCCCCAACCTGGGATGTGAGTGAGCAACAAATTAATCCCAAGCACAGCTTTTTATCTTAGTATGTAAATACATTTATC
Organism: Rafetus swinhoei; assembly: GCA_019425775.1. NCBI lineage: Eukaryota > Metazoa > Chordata > Testudines > Trionychidae > Rafetus > Rafetus swinhoei. The sequence goes on from CM033424.1 coordinate 227,543,423, forward strand.
AATTAAATCACTCTTTAAGCCCTAATTTAGTAATGTGAAACCCATATAATGCATAATCATAACCATGTGATGAATTATACCTGCCCCTATTTACTGTTTACAGCTGTTTAGTTGATGTAAGCAGTTTTCACATTATGAAACTCCTTGAATCAGCAACTTACAAGGGGGAAAGAATATGTGACCCTGATAGGGTTGCCAGGTGTCCTGTATTCACCCGGACAGTCCGGTATTTTCGCCCCCTGTCCGGTAAAAAAATTCAGAGAATACCTAAAATGTCCGTTATTTTCTGATTTTTTTCCCCGGCCAGGAGATGAAAATGCTGGGCACCTGGCAACCCTACAAACCGTCAGCGCCCGGCCTCCTCCCGCTCCCCCGGAAACCCCTCTGACTCCCATCCCCCCGACCCCAGCCCCCATGCTTACCTGGTTCCACAAGGCTGCTGGCACAAAATGGCTGTCGACGAAGGGGAAGCAATGCTGGGTCTTAGTGCTCAACCGCTCCCCTGTTCCTATCCCTGCACTCAGTCTTAAAGGGAACATGCTGTTTTATTTTAATTTTTTTTTTTTTTTTGCTCAACAACTTTGGTCCCCACCCCCCTTTTTTTTCCTTCAACAGAATTTTTTCCTGCTTTTTTTTTTGGGGGGGGTCGGTATTTTTGTTTCAACCATCTGGCAACCCTAGACCCTGAATGTGTACTTCACAGCAAATGAGAACAGATAAGGGGGTAAGGAGGATAGCATGGTTAATAGATTATTCATGAAAAGTTACATCTTGAGTACAGCTGTAGCTTTTCTGTCCTGAGCAAGCAGAGAAGGAGGAATCAAAACAAGTCTGTAAATCAATATTAGCAGGGTCTGCCTCCACCGTGCCCCATTACCATGGTCACATTAACCAAGAGACCTTATTTAACCCGTATACCAACATGAGGGCGCTCCTCCATTTTTCAGTTTTACTCTCTCTTTCTTAAAAACTTGTGTTGGTGGTGATTGACCCTCCAGACAAGGAAGGTGGGGGAGGCAGAAATTATGGGACATTTTGTCCATTTTTAAGAGTCTGGACACCTGCAGCAGGGCTTAAATACAGGACTGTCCCTTTAAAAACAGGATGTCTGGTCATTCTGGCTCTCACTCGTTTCTGCTTCCACTTCAGGTGCTCACACTTCCCTATCACAGTGAGGGGGAAAGGAATCCAGGAGACTGGATCACATGTCAGATTTTACTTCAATATGACAGTACCAAAGTTTATAGTCAAAGAAAAAGTTTAATAATAAAAACCATAGATGTAAGTGCTACTGAACAAGAGAAAAAAGACAGGTATGGTTAAATCAAAACAAAATACACCACCTATGCGCTAAAATTTAATTTAGCAAATTATAATCTTTGCATATATAGCCCTCCAAGCTAGAGGATTCAACATTCACAGAATTAGAGGGTGCTCTCTCCTTTGTTCCCTGTGTTGGATAGCTAGAATGTCTTTTTGCTCCCTTTATATTTTCCAAAGTCCATGGTCTGCGTCTCAATAGTCAGGAATACTCCCTCAGAGAGCAGACTCATGTCCGTGTGGTGACAAATGTTTCTCCCACAGCTTGTTAGCTTCTACGCTTTCCTTTATCAAAGGCAGGCTTGATTTTTTTAAATATTTTAAGGACATAACTCCAGCAGAAGAATGTAACTGTTGATATACAACCCACACATTTATCACACAATGATATTCCTGACCTGCACATCACAATTTTACATACAACACCTCATAAGATACCATTTGGATACATATTATGGGGGTAGTGAGTGTGTCTGGCCTAATATGAGTTATAGTATAGTGTGCCCTTTGCCACTGGGCATTATGGGGCTTTTTAGGATCATCACTTCATATTCAGACTGCCAGGACAGACAGATCTCCACAGTATGGTTAGAAGTTTGTGTCTGCCCTCTATTAATGCATTGTTCGTATTTATCCATAGCCTCCCAAATATCACAGAAACAACAAATCCTCTCTCAAGGGTCATGGTCTTTCAGGAGACATCCAGCCAAATACCCATGTGTTGTAGCCTGATCTAAAGATTCCTAGTTATCGCTTTGACAAGTTCTTGTGCCAAGATCAGGCCTAGTCAGATTATTATTACAATCAGTCTATGTTTGGGAACTCAAACGTGCACAAGTGTAACACACACAATAGAAATGCTTGTTTACTTACAAATAAATAACTTATAAATACATTTAGCAAAGCCACACGCACTCAATACTCAGCAAGGCATATAGAGATAACACAAAAAATACATCTGAACATCCATGCTCACACTATTCCTCGCAGAATAACCAAAAATGTTAGCTATTATCTTCCTCATCACCATCACCTTCCTCCTCTGCACTAGTGACCAGTATTTTGGCGCTTCCCAAGATCTACATTTCTACCTCTGCTGTTCTGGAATGCCACTTAAATAAAACATTACACTAAGGTTATCACATCTAATGCATGCTCAATAGGGATTTCCCCCTTCTTCCTTATTTGTATTTCCTCTCCTTACCAACATTAAGGTGTCCTTTTTCTATAGCTTAGCATATTTATAATTTCACCCCCATTATCATATATGTCAATTCCTTGCCATTGCACCGTTGTGGTTGGATGTTCTGTCCAAAACCCTTCCAGAAGTTGGTGTCAGTTCATGTTCTGTGGTTGGCTGATACCATTATGGACAAAACTCCCCCTTACATCCTACTTCCAGTTCTCTGTAACTTTTGGGTTACCTGTTTTTATCTATGCCAAAGTTCATAGGCCTCAAGCCTTTTGCAATGTGCTTTGAGGTCTGGATGCGCTTTTGCGCAAGAAGTTTTTGCGCAAGAACTCTTCTGCAAAAGGCTTCTTGCGCAAAAACCCTGCAGTGTAGACTAAGCCATAATGTGCAAATTCTCAGGTATATGTGGAGGAAGCACAGGCCTGCCAAAGTGGGAGTCGGAGGGGAAAGGAGGGGGAGGAGAGAGAGCAGTTACTCCAGGGTAGGAGCAGTGGCAGCTGGAACTCCTGGCCCTTTAAAATTGCCACTGGAACACAGTGCAGCACCCCGGGGCAGCTCTGAGGGCTGGCTAGGGGGAAGGAGCCCCAGTGTAGTATACTCCAGACAGTGCTGAGAGCTGGCTGCCCCATCCCACCCCACACACACTTGAGTTCCTAACCCTTCTGGGATCACATAGCTACCCCCCCACACACACTTTGCCCAGGGGCCCGGCAAGTCTATTGGCCTCCCCTGAGGAAGTAAATACTGCCAGGGTGGAGACTGTAACAAAACCAGAGCAACCAACCCACTCCCAGTTTCCTTTGCTTTCTTCCACAGCAACACTTTCTGTGGCTCAAAGGGAGGGAAGTGGGCTGTTACCACCCATGAATACCATCACCACAAAACTCAGACTGCATTGCGCCCTCATGGGAGGATGGATCTTCCTATCACAATTAGATGTGTCTGGCCTGTCTGGCTCTGAAGACCCACACCCCAAGACCTCCCTTGAAGAACTGACAAGAGATGATCTTTTCTCTTAAGCTTCTACGAAGAGGTTTTGCAAACCTTAAAAGGAATAAAAAAGAAATATTCAACATGGATAAATAGGTAGCTGGCGCACTTCAGGGAAAATCTGCCCTGGGCACATGTAGCAGCACTTGCACAGCATGGAGCAACTTGTGCTCTTCATGGATTGAGGCACACCCTGACGGACATGGAAGGTTAATCTGGGATACTTGCAGAGCCCCAACCCATCTTTTATGGAGTGGCTTCCCCGGAATCTGCTGCACAGCATGGTCTCAAAAAGAGCATTCCCTTGTGGTGAGTGGACTCAAATGTCGCAGGGACTGGTGATGACATCTCCCCAGCCTCTCTCAACCTAACACAGAACACCACTTAGCCTACAATTTCAGTTCTACATGTTGCACCCACAGCCAGGATAACAGTATGTAGACCTTTAATTTGTTACAATCTCTCTTGTAGGCAGGTCAAATGAATTGGCTCTGCAGTTGCAAAAAAGATCCTGCATTTTTCCTTTGAGGAGGTGTCATTCCTTGTGAGGGTTTCAGTTGCCTTATCGTCTTCCTAAGGGGTGCAGAACACCAGTTATCTGTTTGGTGTGATAACAACAGTTGCTCTGCTGTGTCCGAGGAACGAGTCTGCTTTTCTGAAAAAACATTCGGAAAAGCAGATGCGTTTTTTCAGCATCCCTTTAAACCTGGTTCTACAAAGAAGAAGGGATGTTCTGAAAGAGGGATTTTTTTCTGACATTTGGCCCCGTGTAGACGGGCCAAATGTCAGAGTAGCCTCTTTTGGAAGAAAAGTGGAAAAAGATATGCAAATCGTGGTTTGCGATTTGCGTATTTTTTTCAGACTTTTCTTTGTGATGTAGATAAAGCCTCAGTGTTAAACCTTAACAGTACAAAACTGACATTTTCTAAAATGATAATGTAAATCTGTAGATTAATGTTGTGAAACGTTCAACATGGTCTTTTTGGTTGATATGCTGTATTTTAAATTGTATGTACATTTATGGACAATCTGGATTTATTTTACCTTCCTCATGAAGCTGTTCGATTTTTTTTTTGTAAAGTATTACTGCATTATTCTGAAAGAGGCAAGAACTGATGTCACAATTTTGAGAAACTGGACAGAAACTGGAGTAGAGGTAGTCACTGTTTGGTTTTTCCATTCCAATATCATTACGTAGTCTAATATCATTGGCTCCTTCACTACCAGTCTGGTTTTCATAACACCCAACATTTTGTGTGTTACTAAAGGAGGTCCTAATTTCTCCTGTTGTTTTTAAATTTACTCTTTTGTTTGATTTGCCACAAATTTCAACAAATGTTAAAAATACTGGAATAAAAACAAGACCATGAAGAGCTCCAAAGAAGATAACGAGAAACATAATCTTAAAAAATGTTCTGAAGATGTAAGCTTTTGATGCAGCTAGTGCAAGTACTCCTAATATAGTGGAGATAGCACCTTGTATCACAGGGTAACCAAGAAGATGCAGTGCATCAACTGCCTTCTCATTCGCAGTTGACTTTTTACTTGAAACAAATGCATAGGATATATGAGCAGAAAAATCTACTGAAAACCCTATGCAAATGACAAGGTTGATCATAGATATGGAATCAAGATTAACATCCCAATATGTCATGAAACCAGCAACGCCAACAATAACAGAAGCAATAGCAAAAGTTACCCACAAGGAGCACAGCGGATTGGGAATAAGCAGCAAGGAAACACACAACATAACTCCAGCAGCAATTCCAATATTCTGAATGGTGTTTGGCACTATTACAATATACTGATCATAGTATATAAATGCTGGGTGATATACCATTAATGGCATCTCACAGTTTTTGGCTATGTCTCTTAATTGGTTTAAAAGGTTTTTCTCATCAACTGCAGTAGTAACATTGACTGTTTGAATGAAGAAAACGTGAGGCTGCTATTTCCCGATAGTTAATATCAATGTCCCATTCAAACTCTGGAAATAATGTAAATAGTCTAGATAAATTACCCATGAAAAAAGCCTTACTATCTATATTCAGGGAATTATTTCTAGCAACATTTTCATACGCTCTTAGCCATGACTCTGAGAGACTCTTGTCCACATAGGAGTTCTTTTCTAAAGACTGCATACAATTCTCAATGTCATTACGAACGGATGCATTCCAATTAAGTACCTTTTTTGTGATGATGACCATAACCCTGGGACCGTACTCTGAGAAATATTTGTTTTCCCAGTCATAGTACTGAATGACATAAGAATCATCACTAGCCAGATTGCGCAGGTCTATACCTTCTTTCATCTGAGTACATCCATAAATACTACTTGCCAGAAACCCTCCATATAGCAAAACCACACACATTTTGGTCCAGGTCTTTGTAAGGAAAGGACCATAATATTTTCTAAAGAATTTGTTCACTGGATGTTCACCACCTGTCCCAGAAGACTTAACAGAAAAGCCTCCTACACAGCACATGTTGTACAAGCGGGAGCGATTAGGCTGAACAGTGTCCTTCACTTTTGTGCAAATAAGCCAGTGTCTGTTGCCTTCTTCCCTTTTACCATTTAAAGCAAGAACAGCTCCTAAGAATGTGATGTTGTATACATAGCAGAAAATGAAAGCAGTTCCCGTGTAGAGACAAAAGGACTTCACAGACTGAAAGGAAGTCATGATCCCTATGTAGAAGGCTAAAACATCAGTGAGCGTGGTGATTGTGATAGACACTGCTGCCTCTGCATACGTTTCAGCCATTCGCTTTTCAACTTTGTTTTTAGTATTCGTCAGTTGCCAGCAGGAGACCATAATGAACATGTCATCAACACCAACCCCTACAAAAGGGAAAAGGTTAATAGCTTATTGTACAGACCATCCACCTTAGTTTCTAATAGAAAATTGCAAAATGCTAAATAAGTAAGTGAAGTCAGTAAATGCAATGAAGAAAGCTGAGCAATAAGCACTGTATTGACAAGAAGTGAAGTTAGAAAATAAACATGCCTCCCAACATCCACATATGACCGAATGTATTATATTTCCCCACGTGCCTTGCCTTTAGGTGAGATTTCTCTCTCAGCACATTTTTCTGAAAGAGGAGCATGACTGAGACAATAAGATATATCCCTCATTCATGCTATGGAAAATACAGAACAGCATTCAGGAGCATGGATCCACTTCCAATCTCACAATGAACTGAATGGCTTTCTTGTACTGTATCTTCCTCTATGACCAGAGAGAACTGAGTCCTCATTTTGGACATTCTGCACAGCTGAACACCAAAATGGGTGAACACCGTGAAAATGATTCATTTACTCAGTGGTCTTATCTTTTAATTGTGCTGATTCCTGATTCATGCCATGTAAAAATGGTCTCTTGGCCGGCACATTTTGCATTTCACTTTTTCATCATGCCCTTTTTCCCCCTAACTTACCCAGTATAAGAAATGGTGCATTTGCTACAGTCACAACAAATGGTACTCCACAGAACAGCAACAGTCCAAAGCTGCTTAGCACAGCTAACCCCGAAGACAGCACTCCAAATGCCGCAACCCACACCATATTTCGTACACAGTCAATTCTGGAAAATCATGCAAAAAGCATCTTGTTTAGCTTTTCCATGCAATGCAATAGCATTCAAAATCCTTCTAATACAATCAATTATAAGTATCACGTTTTATGACAATAACTTTGAAATCATGATTCTCATTAATACTTTCCTAAGAGCATCAGGAACAAACATTTTAAAATCTCACCATGTGCCAAATCGGTCCTTAATTTAACCTGCACAATCATGGTGTGGTTGCATGAGTTTAACTGATAGCAGAATTGTTGTACCTCTCTCTTCTACTATTGCACAACAATGGGTAAAAGGCCAAAGTATTACGAAGCCACCTACTGAGATACAATGATTGTCAAACTTTTGCTGATTATGTAAACCTCAACCAGATCCTCTTCTTTCAGTTTTCTTTGCCTCTTTGCCTAGAAATGTGGAATCCTTTCTCCTACTTCTCTTTCCTTCTACCTCTCTCTCACTATCTTCCAGGGATAATAAGGAAAAAAGAGAAGAGAGAAAAAAGAAATGAAGAGAAGCAAGAAATCTCAGGGCTCTGATTTACTCTGGAGGGAAAGAGTGAAAGGCTCTGAGCTCTGCCACTTAGTTCCTGCCTTTTGAAGGGACAGGAAGGCTCATCTGGGGTAGCAGTTCAATTGGACATTATGTCTCCCACTTCTGAGGTAGTTGCCAGGATGTCTAGTCTTTGAATCTCTTATGAGTAACAAATGGGTTTCCCAATGAAAGTATGTGGGCCATAATATGCTGTCTGTCTGCCCCACATATATAGCACCCTGCCTCAGCCTGCAGCCCTGCTTCAAAGCGTACACAGCTCTGCAATAGCTTCTCTACATCCGCCCCCCAGAGTCCAGGAGTCTCCCAGCTGGTTCTAATGCTGGTGAGTCCAAATTTGATGAACATTATAAGGAGCCAATAACTTTTTATTGCCCTATTGTTTAACACATTGCTTGGAAAAGACAACTGTGCAGGTAATGTTGGGAATGTATGTCAGTTTGGTGTGAAATATTTTTTTCAAATACCATAACTGGAAGGCACCTTGAGAGGTTATCAAGTTCAAGGTCCTACACCCATGGCAGGATCAAGCACCATCTAGAATGCTCATCCCTGAGAGATGTTGTCTAACCTGCTCTTAAATATCTCCAGTGATTCCACAACCTCCCTAGGCTACTTATTCCAGTGTTTAACCACCCTGACAGTTAGGAAGTTTTTCCTAATGTCCAACATTTTAGTGCAGGGGTTGGCAACCTATGGCTCGCGAAGCAAACATCACTCACTAGGCTAGGGTTCCCAGATGGTTTCAACAAAAATACCAGACACACTTGACATTACATCACAATCTACATTACATCTTATTTAGAAAATACCGGACATTTATATTTTCTCATTTTCTTTCCCGAACAGAAAGCTCAAATACTGGACTGTCTGGTTCAAAACCAGACACCTGGGAACCCTACACTATGCAGCCAGATATGGCTCTTTTGAAGTTCAAGTCCAGCACTCTCTTGCTCCCCCCACAGCAGGGAGCTTGCACTGGTGCTGAAGCACGCCTGGACAAAGCAATCCAGCCTGCAGATGCAGCAGGGAGGCTCAGGTAGACTCCCCTGCTTACCCCAACCCTACCCCCAAAAGCAGCTGCAGGGCCCTTTGTTTTTCCCAAATTGTGAGCCAGGGAGGAAGGGGGGAGTGGTGCCTCATGGCTGCTCCTGCCCTCAGCACAATACCGTTGGCTGTTTCTGGCCAATGGAAGCTGCCTTTTTCAAGAACAGGCAGTGGGCGAAACACCAATCCCCACTCCCCTCAGGCTCATAGTCACCGAGCACATGGCCATGCAGCCTGGGGGGAGGGGAGGGATGGAAGGGGCAGGCTCCTGCTGGAGAAACGACTGAGCTGCTGGCCTTAAGTGTTACTGGTAAGTGTCCCGGCCACAGCCTGCCTTTCGCACCCCAGCCTCTCCTTCCCCCAAGCTCTTGCCACCTCACTTATACCCCACATAACACAGATCCTCTGCCCCCCGATAGCCCATCCATACTCCCTCCCACACACTGCACCCCAATCCTCTGCCCCAGATCACAATCCCCTCCTGCCTTAGGTCATAACACAAGCCCCTGCACTGTCATCCCCTGCTCTAGTTCACTACCCAAACTCTTGTACTGTAATCCCCTGCCCTAGATCACAACTGCACCCCAATCCTGTGCCTCAGGTCAGAACTGCCTCCTTCACCCAAACTCAGTGGCCCCTGACCCAAAAATGGTTCTCCACCCCGCCATAATGAAAGACAATGTTGAAACCTTTTGTGTTGGACATAACATTTCACTTTATTTAAAAATGAAGCCTGGCCAACAAGGCCCCAATTAGGGCCAAGCCCCCATACGGCCGCAGCGTCATAACACTCCCGCACTCCCCCATACACCAACCTGAGACCATCATATTCCTGAACCCCCTGCCCTGAGTCCCTCTTACCCCAGATCCCCAGTCCCCTGCCATAACATTCCTGCACCTCACACATACCCCAAGCTTGTGCCCTGAGCCTGTCATACGCTGAAACCCCCTGCCCTGAGCCCCTCATACACCCCAACCCAAACTCCTGAACCCCCACATCCCCAGCCCCCTTCCAGAAGATTGACAGAAGACAGCCTGAATACGTGTGTGAAGCTGGATCTGATCAGTTATGATGTAAATGTCAAAGAAATATGTGAAAAGATGCAGCAGCAACAGAAGTCCCAATTAAATAATTTGTGAGTATGTTTCATTTATGCTATTATTAATCTTTATGTCAATTATCAATTATATTAAGTTGTGTATTTTCAGTCATGCAAATGGCCATTTGAGTATAGTTCGTTGACCACTTGTTCTGAATTTTGATGTAGTTTGGCTCTTTGGTTTGAAAAGGTCGCCAACCCCTGTTTTAGTGCATCTTAGTCCTTCCTAAATGAAAACACAGGGCTTTGTTGGGCAAGATCCTCAGGGCTATCATTCACTGCTGATGCCAACAGGAGAGAAAAAGGGCTCATAATTCCTTTATTTGATGCCCATCGAGGCAGTAGCTAAGCATTGTGCAAGAGATGCTCTTTGTCTCACAGAATTCCTCTTTAGCAGTTGCTATAATAATTTCCTGCTGATCATTATTCAAGATTAATGGATGGTTATAGGAACTGTTTATTTAACAGGCACAGAAGAGCTGGGAAAAGTTGTTGATTGAAACTCTACAGTGAAGCAGAGAGAGATAGAGTAGCTTAGTGATAATATTGTTTTCCTTATTCTAATAAATCTTTTCTGCCCTTAGGACACAGTATCTCTTTCAAAGAGTCTTCATATATGCCATATGATATAGTGAGAGAAGTTGACTAATTCTGGTCATAAATAAGAGGAAAAGAAATTGCCAAGCTTCCACAAGCATTGGTAAGCACAAGGACTGGTCAAAGAAGGGATGTTCACTAGAAATGAAACTATTTATAAATGAATTAAAAACTGGCTAATTGACTAGCTTCAAATGGGTACTCATCATCCAGCAGGTGGGGTCCCACTGCGAACAACTCTTGGTTGTGCACTATTTATGAATGGCATGGAAGGAAATGTAAGGCTAAGATTCTACATGGTTATTTTTAGTAAAAGTCACTGTAGATCATGGGCAAAAAACAAAAATTCAAGGTAACCCGAGACCTCTCACTTACTTTTGCTAAAGTGACAAAATGGGGCAGAGGGGAGAGCCCACTGCTGCTGCGGGTCTGGGATTTCCCAGCTGCCTATGGTGGCTTGTAGATCGAGGATCCCACCTATGTCAGCTGAGAGCTGCTAGGGTCCACCCCTCTGCTCCCATGAATGGGAACTACAGGGGTCCACCCACACTGTCTGCATTATCTGGGAGCTGTGGGGTGGTCCTCCTGCTGTGGTGGCTAGGATTCCTCTCTTCCCCCACTGCCCATAATGCTTGGGAGATGTGGGGTCCCTTGCATCCATGGTGGCTGAGAGCTCCAAACTGCCTCCTGCCACTTGTGGTGGCTAGGAGCTGTGGGGTACCTCTGCTGCCTGGAGGCTGGGAGTTGCAGAGGGAGAGCTCACCCTGCTGGCTAACAGCTCCAGCCCTGCTGCCTTGGTCTGAAGTGAAAACCGTTACAAAAGGTCTCTAAGAGTCACAGATTCCATGACTTCTGTGACATCTGTGACATAAACTTTGCCTTAATTATCACTAATGAAGTTTACCAATAACACAAAGATTGGGGAATGGTATAGAATGAAACGAATGGTGTCCCTAGCCTCTGTCAGAGGCTGCGAATGGGTGACAGGAAAGGGATTGCTTGAAGATTCCCTGTTCTGTGCACTCCCTGTGGGGCATCTTGCACTGGCCACTGTCAGCAGACAGGATACTGGGCTAGATGGACCTTTGGTCTGATCCAGCATGGCTGTTCTTATGAACAGTTGATTGGTACAGAGATCTGGATCTGTTGGTAAGCTGGGTGCAAGTAAATAATATGTGTTTTAATACACCAAAAGTTAAGGTTAAATGTATAAAGTCAAAACCAAAAGTAAAGTTACACATCTAGGAACAAAGCCTGCAGCCCATCCTTACAGGATGTGGGACTCTACTCAAGCAGTGACCCTGGAAATTACTTGGGGTCATGGTGGACAATAAGCTGAACATGAGTTGCCAGTGCAATGCTTTGGCCAACAACAGTAGTGGACTTCTTGGATGTATAAATGGGAATATCAAGTAGAAGTGGGAGGTTTTATTACCTCTACTATTTGTGTGATTGCTGTTAGAATATTCTGTCCAGTTCTGGGGTCCACAGTTCGGAAGGATGTGTTGATAAACTGGGAAGAATTCAGAGAACATCCACAAGAATGATTAAAGGATTGGGAAATATGTCTTATAGAAACAGGCTGAAAGAGCTCAATCTTTGTAGCTTTGTAAAGAGAAAGGCTGAGGTGTGAACTGATTGGTATGTACAAACTCAGGGAACAAAAAGATGATAATGGTCTCTTTGTATTAGCAGAAAAAGGTATAAATAAGATTCAATGGCTGGAAGTTGAAACTAGACAAATTCTCATTAGAAATAAGGCACACATTTAACAGTGAGGGTAATTAAGCATTGGAACAACATACCGTGGCTGTGATGGATTCCTTAACAGTGGTAATTTTAAAATTAGGAATGGATGTTTTCTAAAGGAATGGACATGCTCTAAAGGAATGACAGGAACGATGCAGGAATTGATGCAGTGAAAGATGAAGAATTTATATAGAAAATCAGGCTGGATAATCCTAAGGGCCTTTTTGGCCTTTAATTCAATCTATTTATTGAATTACAACAGAATTAGAGAGAAAAGAACATTCAGTTAAAAAAGAACAGATTTTACATAAATGGGCATGCTCTGACCAGGAGAAAGCATGGAAATCTAGTGGGTCAGTTCAGATGTGACAGTAAGATCAAGGAGCATATGTTTGATCTGTTAGCAGTTTGGATTTGAGACCAGAAGCTTTCATAAATATCTATCTCTAGAACAAATATGTCAAGTGTCATTAAATGTTAACTTAGTAAAGTAAAAGTCACTCAGCAAAAGCGTGGTAGAAGTGCAAGTAGTAGTAAAGGAATGATTCCCATTGGGTGCATCTACATTGCACCGTGGTCTAAATAAGCTATGCAATTTGAGGTATGCAAATTGAGGTAGCTTATGACTGCAAAAATAGTACTCAACACACCAGCCTCAACCATAATCTCTGTGTGAGGTTTACAGGATGTCATAATCCTATTGTGTTGGAAATAATAGGCTTGCTGTTAAGATTTAATAATTCAGGATACCGAAATAGCACCACAGTGTAGATGTAGCAATAGTGAAAAGAGAAGAACCATTTAAATTCTTTGACTTGACCTGTAAGTTAAAGATTGTTTATACAGAAAAAGTGAGTTTGTTGCTGAGTAAGAACATGGGAACATGGTCATAGAAACAAAGAGATCAAGGAAATATCCCAAGCAAGGATGAGTGCATATTTTCTGGGATCTCTATTCCAAAAAGCATTCATGTGCAGGCTTGGATTTCAACATTTAAATATTATTGTTAAATTTAATATTGATTTAGGAGCAGAAACAATCTGATTTGTCAAGAGACTGTTAAAAAGCCAAGCCCTACTCCAAAGCTGAACCAGCAGAAAGTAGAGTGCTCAATAGCCCAGGGTGAAAAATAAGTTAGTGGGTCAGTTCAGAGTGTGCACTAACTACAAGATCAAGGAGCATATGTTTGATCTGTTCTCTCATTAGTGGATTTACCCCTCACAGACCAAACCATAATCTGTGGAGACAGGTCTCAGAAAATGCTAGGAATATCAGTGTGGTGGCCCAACATAGAACAGGACATAAAATACAAGGTGGAATCATGTTAGTCATTCAGAAAAACACTATTAGCGGTTGTCACCAAGACCTTACATAGTTGAGACTGTTCAAGGTACTCATTAAGAAGTAAGAGGGGCATCCTTAGCTGATTCCAAACTCAAGTGAGGTGTTAAGTGACTGCAAAAAATAGTACTCACACCACAGCCCTAGTGCAGGAAAAATGTCATAATCCTATTGTGTTGGAATCTATTCTGCTGAGATTTAATAATTCAAGTAAATCAACCGGGGGAAAAACCCTTAAAGGTAGAAAATGACAAAATCTGGATAAGTAGTGAACTTAGTGACTCATCTGGATCTTTAATTTCTTGTTAAATATTAATTTCTGTTAAAGATTGTTTATACAGAAAAAGTGAGTTTGTGCTGATGTCTCGCATGTGAAGACAGGTGTGTCATTTCCTTGAAGTTTTGCAAGAGACAAAGCAGGAGAGGGCAAGAAAGGGTCCTGGGCAGAAGCTCTGAAGTGAAGGAAAGAGAGAGAGGCACTATAGGCTGTAGCTTTAGCACTAATACTGTTTTCTTTATTCTAATACAATTCCTTCTTCAGTGTTAAAGAAAGTGACTGTTTCTTTGACTCTTTATTATTATCACATAAAACATCCAGTGAGTGCATTTTATTCAATAAGAAATGGCAAGACCTCAGAAATATTGAAAACTAATGCTGATAAATAAGTTGCATTTTTCTGTGATTGTATTTGAGGAGTATAAATGGACATGGATTATTCCTTTTGTGCTTTCAAAAGGACTGATCACATGGTAGATTTCTGCAATGTGTATCTGTTCCAAAATTTTTCAAATCAAAAGGCTATGCTAAAAATAAACTGTTCATCCATTTAGATACAGGATATAATGCAAGAAAAATAACTTTTTTAGTAAAATATTAAGTATTTAACTAGTGTAAATACACCAAAGTCAATTAGGCAAACATATTCATTCTATGATAGTTTCTAGAGCCTCAGATGGAAGTTATGAATTGGGGACAGAGGCCTAATAGTCCTAATTGTCTCTGATTATTAATCTGACTGTTTAAAAAAAGATTGCTTTTTTTAAAGCTTGTACAGATAGTTATTATCGTATAGAATTAAATTTGGTTTAGAAAATAATATATTTTCTTTATGATTTTAGGCTGACAATGAAAAGGTCCCAGTCCACAAATAAAAGGCTTTTGGAATGATTAGTCACGAGACTGGAATGTAATAGGGGAAGGATGTATGGTTCCAAACATAACTATAAAATAAAGAGAGATAATACCAAGAGGAAAAAAGCCCTAAGGTATCTTAAAATACACAAATCTTTTCATTGTTCCTCTTATCTTAACTTAAAGCAAGATAAGGATTTGATTGTGCCAGAACAATGGGATGTGCCTAGAATTCAATTGTTTCTCATAAAATGAAAAGGGAGGAGTCTGGAATGACCACAGTGGAGGCAGCCAACGCCTAAGAAGCTGCTGGCCAACAGCTCCTGACACACTGGCCTGGCTCGGGGAGCAGCTGCCAGCCGCTGCGCGGCCTCCACGGCCTTTGGGCTCGCCCTGGGGCTTCCTCCATCCCAGTTTGGTCCTGGGGAGCATCAGTAGGAGGCCTGTGCAGACCCCTCCTCTGCTCCTGCACTGGGAGCGCTGTCAGGTAGCCTCCGTGACTTTCCCCCAATTATCCAGTCCCTGGTGCTGTGCTGCTGCAGGTGGTTGAAGTTCTCTCTAGCTCCAGCCCTAGCATTGCTGTGGGGCCCCGGCTGAGCTGCTGACCCTCCTGCTATTAGGCTCCTGGGCTCTCTGGTCCTGCTGAACCATGAATGCTGCCAGACCAGAGAGTGCCTGCACACCTTTTACCTTGAACATTTCATAAGTAATTCTCTTGGTTTCAAAATGTTTTCTTCAAGGATAACATAATGAAATGTTGATCTTATATAGAACAAAACTACAACCAGATGCATAGGTGCAGGAAGGGAAGCTTTTCACCTTGGAACCTAGTCATTTTTGTCACCGTGAACTGGCTTAAATCCATATTTTCAGACTGTCCAGCAATGTAGCAGGAGTAACTAGACATATAGGAAATGTTACCTGCACACTGTTGGTGGAGGATGGAATCAGCTGCAAGGAGGTTTATAAATTGCCCCCTATTTATTTTCCACCTTCATTTTTTTGCTCCATTTTGTGTCAGTGTGGAAACTTTGGTGCCATAGAAAGTAGGAATATGATAGTGTAAATATGTAAATGCCACACGGGAAGCCAGCTTTTAGGTCAGCTCCCCGGAAGCACTGGCTCCCTTGGAGCCGCCACCCCTTCTACCCGCACTGGGGTCAGATAACAGAAGCAGCAACATGGTGGCAGTTGGGGAAGGTGGTTGTGCAGGAGCTGCTTCCTCCCTTGCATGTAAACGTGTAACTGCTGAAGTTTTAAGCGGTTACACATTTACCTGAATAAACGCTTTTTTAACATTCCTATTAGTAAGTACTCATAGACTACACACCTGTCATGGATATTTACACACCTGCTGTGACGGTGAAGACCCTCTATACTCTGTATGTGCTACTGTAGGATTGGTCCCTCTATTTGCTAAATTACTTCAGTAATAATGCATTCCTACAAAGCCTTACTCGCTATTAACACAAGTATGACTTGAAGAATCACCAACCATTTTTGTATAAATATTCCACTGCATATTTCAACTATTTGTAGTAGCTGTATTAGATTATCACCTCAAGAGCCCAATCAAGAACCAGGGCCTCATTGTTCTAGGCAAGAGGGTCCTTTTCCCAAAGCACTGATTATGAACTTTTCTTTTTTCAGTTGGCTTAATCTATTTAAGTTGGTATTTGTTTGGGTTTGGCAGCTCTGAAATGTGGATTTAAATAGATGACAAAAGGAATTTATAGAATTTGAAAAAAAGACATAAAGAAATCTGTTTGGCATATTTTAAAATTTAGTATTAGAGCAGTGTTTCTCAAAGTTGTCTGCGGACCTGCTCTGGAAAAGCTACTACCAGGCCACTCAGGTTTGTTTACTTACTAGCTCCGCAGCCACAGAGCTTCATGGCTCCCATTGGCTGCAGTTCGCTGTTTGTAGCGAAAGGGAGCCGTGAGGCTCTGTGGCTGCGGAGCAGTAAGTAAACAGACCTGAGTGGCCTGGTTGCAGCTTTCTCAGAGTGGATTCATGTTCATAGGCCACTTTGAGAAACACTGTATTGGAGGGAACTTGTGACTGCTTGCCTAATGTCATCGGGTTTCTTTTCTAATGCAGATACAGATCTTTAGCCATATATAAGTTACTAAAACATAAAACATCTGTATAACTCTAAGATCTTTCCTGTAAGGAGGGTTAGACTAGATGATCCTTGAGATAACTTCTAACCGATTGATTCTATATATGCTTTGATTCTTTTCAACAAAATAGGAAATATATAAAAGATACTAAAGAGTAAATACAAATGAAAACAGAAGAAAAAAATCTTACCTTAAACAAGACATAATAGAAAAGGTTATAGTTATAAAGTATGTTATGGAAAACAGGGAGATCACATTTTTAATATTGCCTTCAAACTCTTTCTGTCTGGATATTGAGGTAAAGTAAGCCACCTATAAAGAAAAAAATATAGCAGGTTAAATAACATTTTCTTTAGCCTTTTACTTCATAAATATAATTAAAATTATTTTAGGCACTTTCATTTTAATATTTTAATTATTATTTTAGCTATAATGATCTACAGTAAGCCACACCTAAAATAACATATTCAGAATAGAAAGAAATTAGCCCACAGGTAAGAATTAATTAAAATTAAGCATACTGCCCGAGAGAATATGAATGAACCTAAGGAGAGCATTTGGTTAAAACATTCTGGGAGTAGGCCTGCAGTCTTTATTCAGGCAAAATTCCCATTGAGTCAGTGGTTGTTTTAACCTCCGCATTTACACTCAGCAGAAAGAAAAAGGCGATATAAAGCCTGTAAAATTTTCCATTTTGTTTCTCACAATGTGCAGGGGGATTTTGTTCTGGTCCAATGGAACATCCTTGAACATTAGTGAAATGTAGAGAAGTATTAGGGTGCACAAGGAATGCAGGATCAGGTTAGCAGATGTAATGGTAGCTTCTTAAGCTATGTCTTTGTTAGCTTCTTAAGGATTAAAAACATGACTGGACTGAGTTCTTCCTCACAGATAGAACAGGTCCCTAGGGTCCATCCTCACAGGGTCCCAGAGCTGGGGCTCCGGCCCCAGCCCAAATCTCTGCCTAGGGATGTAAAAGGGTAGTCAAATAGTCGACTACCCGATAAGCCTAGGCTACTCGCGTTTCCCCCCACCACCACCTTGCTGCCTCTGTTAAATTTTGATTAATCAGCTAATCGAATCGTTGATGGAATTTCCATCGACTACTCAATTAGTTGATAAAGGTAGGGAGCTGCCTGCCTCTTACTACGTTTAAAAGGCAGAGGCACAGCAGTGAATCCAGCATAAGCAGGGACTGCTGTATTAGAGGCAGCAAGAGGGTGGAACAGGGCTGGCCTTACCATGAGGTGAACTGAGGCAGCCACCTCAGATGCCAGACTGTGGTGTGGGGGTGGGGGGGCGCCACTAGGACCCAGAGTGTAGAAAATTGTGTCTGCTGCTGGTGCATATGTATTCTCTCTGCTCTAGATGCACAGAGATGGTGGAGGGCTGTGCTGGAGGAAGGAGGGCACAAGAAACATAACAGGCAGGCAGGAGAAAAGGCGGCATGGGGGCATCATTTGAGCTCCCCACCTCAGGTGCCAAAATATTGTGGGCCGGCCCTGGGGTGGAAGCAGGAGTCGGTGCTTAAAAGCTGGTTCCCTCAGCACTGTCTTCGCAGTGCGTGATGGGGGTGAGGGGAGGCAGAGGTGCGGAGTGGAACCCGGCGTGAGTAGGGACAGCTTCAGTCCCCACTCGCCCCAGGTCCTGACTGCTACAGTTCTGCCTATTAAATGTAGTAAGAGGCTTACTACATTTAAAAGGCAGAGGCACAGCAATCGCACTGAAGCTGTCCCCACTCACGCCATGCTGCACCATATTGCACCTCTGCCTTTTAAATGTAGACATTTAATAGGCAGAGGCACAGCAATCAGGACCCAGCGCTTTCCCACTGTGCCTCCCCCCCTTATTGACTACTTGATTAGCTGATTAATAGAAATGTAACACTCCTACCTCTGCTATGGCAATAGTTCATTCCCAGTACCATGCTGGAGTGAATCAACTGGCTTTTACAAACAACAGTTCAGGTTGTGCTCGCTCCACTGTTCCAAGGGCCTTATCCTGCCTGCTAAGCACACTCAGTTTCTCTGGCCTCAGTGAGAACTGAAGCTGCTTAGCATGTTTCAGGAGAAGCCTTAAATGACAGGATTGAGAGAAGAAGGCAGCATCCCTCCTCACCAAGAACCTCACAGCATCAGGAGCCTGATCCTACATTTCTTGAAGTTTTTTGGAAAAACTCCCTTCAACTTCAGTGGGAGTCATAAGTATTGGAACAAGAGATGCTAGGGACACTACTGCATTTGCTGGCTTGAAATGGCTTCCATCATACACAGGGTTTTACAGTTTGGTTCAATGGCCTCTCAGCACCCCTATTATACAAATTGTTCCAGCACGCCAAGTGTTAAGTACGTTTGGTCTAGGTTGGGGTGGGTAATAAGCGGCCTGTGTAGGGCTGGCCTTAGGGAAAATGGCACCCTGGGCGAACTTGTATGTTGGCACCCATATGGCATAGTGCCCCCCCATTTCCCTTTGGGCCCATAAGCTCCCCAGCCTCTGCCCCCCTCTTGTGCTCCTTTTGCCATTAATCCAGGGATGGGCAATAATTTTCGCAGGAGGCCTCTTCATAAATTTTGGTACATGGTCTTGGGCCGGCTCCAGGCACCTCCAGAAGGGACAAGGCCTCAGGCGGAAGGGGTAAAGCTGGAGGCTACAAAGGGAGAGAAAGAGAATTTGAGTAAAAGAGACATTCTGTGTGTGAGAGACAGACTTTGTGACACAGACTGAGTGTGTGTGGCACAGAGATGGGCAAGTGTGTGTTTCAGTGTGTATGTGACAGTGACTCTGAGTGTGAGGCACAGAGACAGTGTGGTACAGACTGGATATGTGTGTGACAGTGACACAGAGTCCATGTGCCAGCAGTCTGAGAGAAGCCAAGTGCTTTCTGTTTAAGACAAGGAAAGCTGTCATGTTCTGTTGTCTCCACTCCCCTCTCCCTGTGTGTGAGAGAGGCAGAGAGACAGAAAGCAGGAGCACTGAAATCTTAGAAACAGTGCACTGTCTTTTAAGACAGGAATTTCTCTGAATCATAGGGATGTGATCGACTAGTCGACTTAATGCTTATTGGATAGTGGACACACTAGTTGACTAGTCGCTTTCCTCCCCTTGCTGCCTCTATAAGAAAGAGGCAGCAAGGGAGAAAGAAAGAGGGGCGTGTTTCAAAGCGGCAGCGTTGCGTGGAGCCCGGGGCCAGATCCTGGGCTTCACACGCTGTCACCTTGAAACGCCGTGTGCAGTCCAGGGCTGGCGTTTCAAAGCAGCAGCACCATGTGGAGCCCAGAGTCTAACTCTTTGAAACACCACGCACATCCTGGAGTCCCCCACTAGCCCAGGGCTGCACATGGCGTTACAAAAAGCAGTGCCAGGTAGAACCTAGGGTCAGCTGGGGAATCCCCTGCTGACCCTGGGCTCCATGCAGTGCTGCCCCTTTGAAATGCCCTGTGGAAGGCTCCCCTGGCATTTCAAAGCAGCAGCGCCACATGGAACCAGGGGTGTATTGGAAGTAGTTGCTTACATCCCTAGTACATACAGACAAGCAGGTAAACAAAACAGCCAGGGAGCAACTGGGCAGCCACCCTGGAGCAGCTGGGCAGCTATGTGGACTTGGTCCCACTCCTAGGGTTTCCAGGTGTCTGATTTTGAGCCGGACAATCCGGTATTTGTGCTTTCTGTCAGGGAAACAAATTGAGAAAATACCGTACATATAAATAACCGGTATTTTCTAATTAAATAAGTGGTGGTGGCTGGAGTCTGCAGGAGAGGCCCGGGAAGCATCATCTCCCCCAGCCCGAGTACCCCAGCTCTGTAAGGCGGAGGTAGAGAACGCCACGCTCTCGTCTCCCTGCCGCTCCCGGGCCTGAGACCCCGCAGCCAAGCCCACTGCCGCAGGACACCACCTGCCTCTCCGCACTGCCCGGGCTGCTCCTGCCGGGCGAGTCTAGTGGGCCTCCAGCGAGGCAACCATTAGAACCAGCAGCCTCCCCCTCGGCTTCTCGGTCCCTCCCTCCTCCGCACACGCCCGCTCGCAGCCGAGAAGCCGCCGAGACAGGCTGCTGGGCTCTGCTCTCCTCCCCGCCCCCTCTCTCCCAGCCCGCCCCCTGCTGGGCCCTGGCAGGTCTGGGCTGCCTGGTCACTAAGGCAACCTCCAGGCCTGGCTGCCGCTACCAGAAGGCTGCTCTGAGTGTCCCACAGCAAGAGAGGGAGGGGGGCTCCGGGCTCCCTTCTTCCCCCAGGTAGGTACCTCCTTCCCACACGAGGGGGAGGCAGACACCTAGCTGGGGGAAGGCGCTGAGAGGATCCCTGCCTGAAATCCCAGCCCTCAGAGGAGGATTCCCTGGGATTCTCCTCAATAAACTTCCCATATCGTGCATATTTTTGGCAGACAATTTTTTATCACGCGTGTCCAGTAGTTTTGTTGAAACCATCGGGCAACCCTACCCACTCCGGCCCCACGGCAGTTGGGCAGCTACACGGCCCTGGCTCCGCTCCCGTCCCTGGAGCAGCCAGGCACACGCGCTGCAGCCTCAGCCTTGCTGGTTGACTGGAGCATGGGCAGGATCACCCAGTGTTTCAGGAAGGCAATGCCTTCCCTTGCCTACCATACCCAAGACCCCCTGTCCCTACCCCAGAGGCGGCCGGGCCCTGTACCTGGATAAAGGTGAGATTTAAAGCCTTCAGCTCATTCGGGATGCGCTCGAGGAAGTTTTCCAGCCACCGCAAACTGCTCTTTTGATCTGCGGCATCATCTTCTCTCAGGTAATAAACCAGCCTCAGCGCTTTGGCCGCCTGCACGCGGGAGCCGCCCGCCCCGGGAGCCACCTGAACGCCTCCCAAGAAGGTGCCCATGAAAAAGCGGCTCTGGAACATGGGGTAAGTGAGGCTGGGGAGCAGGCTCTCGATCTGTTCCGGGTTCCCACGCACTGCGGGCAGGAGCGGGTTGGGGCTGCTGCAGGACCCGTGGCTCCGGGCGCACAGGTCCGGGTAGGAGAGCTGGCGGGCTGAGCTCTCGTTAACAGCGAGCCCCTGCACTGCCTTGTCCAGCCGCAGGAGCTCCTCGAAGGCTCCCGCCGTCAGGATGTTGTTGCTAGAGGTGGAGACCGCGATAAGGGCGGCGAAGGCGCCCTCTGTGAGCAGCCTCTGGCCGGAGAAGCGCTCGGAGTCGCTGGTCGGGAAATGCCCCGTGGCAACGAGCTCGCCCTTGGCGGGCCTGGAGCGGCGTGAACTGCCCCTCGATGTCGTTGGCTTGTCTCTGCGGCAAGAAGACGAAGCCGGCGCCCAGGCCGCCCGAGAGCAGCAGCGGGAGCAGCAGGAAGGGCCACGGGTGGGCGCCGATCAGCTCCCCCAGCCGCCTGAAACTCCGGCCGAGAAACAGGGCGAAGTTGTCAGGCGCCGGGATGGCGGGGCCGGGATCTGGTTCCCAAGCTGAGCTCCTCTTGCCGCTGCCCCGCCTCTGCTCCGGGCTCCCCGCCGTGGCCCCCTGCTGCTCTGGCCCCATCTCCCTGCTCTGCTCGCCCTCACCTCCGCTGCCTAAAGCCGCGGCCAGGGAGAGGGAAGAACTGGATCTCAGCCCCGTGCTTCCATGGCCCTGCACCTCTACGGGCCTGATGCCTGGGAGGAAAGGAAACGTGACATGTAAGACTGGGATGGTGTCTCTGTGGACTGTTATAGATAGTGCTGCTGTGGTAGTTCCCCCCCTCCGCCTTCCAGTTTTTCTCATGAGATGATTGACTAACCTGTGTAGGGCTTGTGTCATAAGGAAGTTCCCTTGAATAACCATAAATAATTATTTACCCACACCATCTGGTGATTTCTGGCAATATACTTCCTCGTGATCTTGCTGATAACATTATATTGGACTGTTCCCTTCCCACTAAGAGAACTACTAAAGATAACACATTACTATTACCAGAGTTTGATGGATGGTCTGCCAAGAAGCCTTATCTGGTTGGAAATGAACAATCACCCTTTTGAGCACTTCCATCCATCTGAACTGTGCAGTGTGTCCCCTATGGACAAGAGAGAAACTCTCTTTCATAAATTTGGTTCTAAGCATTGAGAGAACCTTCCGCAATATAACTAAGGCCAGGCCTATAACTAGCAAAGCAAAGGCTTTTAGTCTTTCCTCGTGAGGCAGTAAAGATTTAAATGCTACTGAAAAGATCATTTTCATGGCTCAACCTTTTGAATGTGTCACCCCTCTCTGTTCTCCATCACTTTGAACATAAGATGCTTGCCTTCACTTTCAGGACCCTTCACAGCCTGTCTGTGAAGGCAAAAGTCAGCTGCTCTCCAGCAAGAATTGGCTGTGCTGCTTGAGCCAGTTGGGGTGCTCCAATCTGTTGCAGGCTGTGGTGATTACAGCAGCCAGGTGGGGTAGGCAGCAGATTAAAAGGGCTGGTATACCAGCAGCCAGGGGAAGCAATTTGCTCTACCCCCTGTCTAAAACTTGCCTACCGTCCAACTAGATGGAACCATGGGATGTCAGCCCAGACCTTGCTACAGGCAGTACAGCCCCAGCCTAGGTCCTGCCATGGCAGCCCAGCCTGATCCAGCTGTAGGGGGCCTCCCCACCCCCCATCCAGCTGTTGTAGCCTCGATCTGGGTCTGGCCATTTGGCTGCAGCGGCCTGGCCCAGCTCTGATCCTGGGGGATCAGGACGGGGTAGTGGCAGGCCCCCCCTCTGACTGCGGCAACCTGACACTGGCCCCACTTCTGCTGTAGGCCCAGCTCCCGGCTAGCTGACGTGGCCTTGACCGTGGCTTGGCCCCATCTGGCCATGATGGCCAGGTCCCATTTCTGATCCTGGGATAGGCTCTGCAGCCCATTCCCATCTGCAGCAGGAGGGGCTGGCAGTGGCCCCCAACTGGCCTCATCAGCCTGGCCCTGACCCCAATCCTGCACAAAGCCCCTGTGGCCCAGCTCCCATCTAGCCTCAGCAGTGCCCACCCCCCCACAGCTCCAAGTTGTGCTTATGGCAGAGTCAGAAAACAGGAGCATCAGGGCAGGTACACCAGCCAGGTAAGGTAACCCAACCCCAGGCCCCCCGCCTTGACTCCTGTACCCCCACACTCCAACCCTCTGTCCTGAGCCTCTCATATACCTCAACTCTGATTCCTGCACACACATACCCCCACATCCCCAGCCTCCTGCCCTGACTCCTGCATCCATCCCCACCCTGTATCCTGTGCCCCCCACTCCACCCCACACTTAAATTTCTTATGGGTACTCTCATATTGCAAATTCTGTCCCCCCAGCCCCTGCCCTGAGCCTCTAGGCGGGAGGGCTGTGATAGGACAATATCTGTAAGAAATGTAAGTTACTTTCACCCTGCCCTCCCCCAAACAACCAAAGATCTCTGCCAATCCAACCTTGGGGAAATTCCTTCCCAACCCCAAATATAGTAGTCAGTTAGACTCTGAGGGTATGTCTACGCTACAGAGTTTTTTTCCCCAGAAAAATGGCTGTTTTTCGGAAAAAAATTGAGTTACGTCCACACTGCAATTGCGTTCCTTCAAAAGAACAGAGGGGTTTTTCCAACACTGGTAATCCTCTTTCTACGAGGAAGAAGCCTTTTTCCGAAAGCTCTTTTGGAAAAAGGCGAGTGTGGATGGGGAAAAGGGAGTTCTTTCGAAAGAAAAGGAAAGAGGAAAAAGTACTGGTGGACACTCCATCCATAGTAATCATAGCTTACATGTGAGATAGCGTCCATTCAATGTGGACGCTATCTTTTGAAAAAGCAGATGGCTTTTTCGATGCACTTTTGCAGTGTGGACGCTCTCTTTTGGAAGAAGATTTTTCGAAAGATCTCTTCCGGAAAAACTTCTTCTGAAAGAAGCCTGCAGTCTAGATGTAGCCTGAACGTTTCAGAAAGACCAAGAGAAAAGAATTCTTTGTCATAACTCAGAGCCTTCCTCTCTAGGTCCATCTCTGCTTGGTTTTTGCAGTTCTCCCTTTGATCTACACACTTTCTGACCTTCAAGAACTCAAGGATATGAATGTGGAGGAAGTTTAGAGTTATTTTAAATCAAAGTTGCAGAAACTATTTGAAGCCTGCATTCCAAGCCAGAAGGGGAAATTTACGGGAAAGTGGTGCAGGATGAGGAAGCTAAATGCCTACAAGCAATAGAAGATGGGGTCATCAGCAAGGTGACCTTTCTTGGAATGCAGGCTTCAAATAGTCCCTACAACTTAAACATAAAACAATTCCAGGTTACCTCCAGATTCATATTCGCTGAGTTCTTTAGTCCACTTCCCTAAATAAGTCCCTTAATTTTTTTTTAAGTTTGCCCTTTTGAAATTAAGGACTCCAGTTGCAGATCTAATTTTGTTTATATTTCCATTTAGTTTAAATTGAATTGTCTCTTGATCACTTGAGCCAAGTTTGTCTCCTACAACTTGTTCTTCTCTGAAGTCTTCACTGCTCACCAATACCAAATTTAAAATGGCATAGCTTCTTGAAGGTTCAGCAATTATTTGGTGAAGAAATCTGTCAGCTATCATGTTAAGGAAAATTTGCCTCCTACAACTAATAGTAGCAATTATCCTCCGATTTAAATCTGGGAAGTTAAAGTCTTCCATAATTATACAATTTAATTGAAAACATTAAACATCCATACCCAGGTTGGATCCTGTGGGTCTGTAGCACACCCCAAGCTCTAACTCAGGGGGACCTTTGGAATTTTTATTCTCCAAAGTGATTTTGACTCAAACAGTAATAGAGAGGTAGCCGTGTTAGTCTGATCTTGCTAAAACAAAAGGAAAAACTATATAGCACTTTAAAGACTAACAAGATGGTTTAGTAGGTGATGAGCTTTCATGGCCCACAAAAGCTCATCACCTATTAAACCATCTTGTTAGTCTTTAAAGTGCTACATAGTTTTTCCTTTTGACTCAAACAGACTTTGTTTTATCCATTCTGACACTTCTAATTTCTTTATAGTCTACCTCATCATTAACATACTGATTCCACCACCTTTGCCTTTATCTCTGTCTCTCCTGAACAGCACATACACTTTAATACCTGCATTTAATACCTGGGGTTGCTCCAGGATCTGCACCCTTCCCTTGGGATGATACTGATTGGCACTGTCCCCACACTATCTGTTTATCTGTCATACCCTGTGCACAAACCAACTCCCACCTCTTCTTTGCCAGTCTTTGTCACCCAGGCTATGTCTAGACTGCAAGCTTCTTTTGGAATAAGCTTTTTTGGATGAGATCTTCCGGAAAAGCTTATTTCGAAAGAGTGTCCACTCACAAAAAGTGCAACAAAATAGCGATGTGCTATTTCAAAAGAGAGTGTCCATACTGATTGGATGCTATCTCGCGTTTAAGGCCACCCAGAACCAGTTCTGGCAGGGCATTAGTTCAGCAGTTGCTTCCGGGTGCTGTTGCCTAAGGCTATCTCAGACACATGCTTAAAGGGACCTCCCTGGACAGCCTTTTCTCAGCTTCGTCTGCTTGCTTGCCTACCTCTCCGAGGGACAGCAAAGCATTTGCAATGTGTGCTCTGGTTGCCCTGCTTCAGGACACCACAGCACTCCTTGCTATGGAGCTGGAGCTGCCTCTGGGCCACACTGCCATGCTGCAGTTTCTGCAGCAGTTTTTGCAGGCTGCCTTCATGGTCCAGCATGAGCTCGACTCAGAGCTCATATTTGAGAACCTCTACCTGTGTGCGGGAGCAAGGCCCTTGCAACTGCACTCCATGGTAGAAAGATGCTTTTGGAGTCTGGACACCAGTTCTGACTGGTGGGACTAGCTGGTGATGGAGCGGTGGGACGACCAGCAGTGGCTCCATAACTTCCACACGAGGAAGGAGATGTTCATGGAGCTGTGTGCCTGGCTTGCCCCTGTCCTCCATTGACGTGACACCCAGATGCGACCTGCCATCCCTGGAGAAGCGGGTCGCCATCGCCGTCTGGAAACTCGCCATGCCAGACAGTTACCAGTCTGTGGGCAACCAGTTTGGCGTGGGAAAGTCCACCGTCGGGGCCTTCCTTATGGAGATAAGGCACTGTCGGGCTGCAGTCCCTGGAGGGGGGGAGTAGTGGAAACAGGGACCCTAGGGAAAGGGGGGGTTGGTTGTGTGGAGGGTGGGCTGGGGATGGTGGTGGGGAAACACTGTCCCCAGGGGGTTCTGCAGTCCCACCTTCACACAGCCCTGCAGGGGAAGGCAGGCCTCATAGGGGTGGTTCCTGGTATGTTTGTGGGGAGGAGAACAGAGGGGTGAGTTGGGGACCTCCCAAGAGCTCAGGCACCCCCTTTGATTCTGTTTTGTGTATTTGTTTGTCTCCTTCTGCAGGTGGTGAGGGCCGTAAACACTGTCCTGCTGTGCAGGGTCATCCGGCTGGGAGACCTGGACCCCATTGTGGTGGATTTGCCACCCTGGGCTTCCTCAACTACAGCGGGGTGATAGATGGAACCTACATCCCATTCATGCCCCAGAACACCCTGCCACCCAGTATATCAACCGCAAGGAATATTTTTCAATGGTCCTGCAGGCCCTTATGTCAACCACCACGGACAGTTCAGTTCAGTGACATTTTCGTCGGCTGGTCGGAGAGGGCACATGACTGCCGTGTCTTCCGCAACTCCAGCCTCTACCAGAAGCTGGAGACTGGCACTTTCTTCCCTGAGCGCAACGTCAGGGCCGGGGATGTGGAGATGCCACTGTGCATCATGGGGGACGCAGCCTACATCCTCATGCTGTGACTCATGAAGCCACCACTGGCACCTGGACACAAGCAGGGATCGTTTCAATGTCTGTGTATATACTACCTATGTCTATTGGCATTAATCCACTTTTCTGAGAAGTGGTAGCTATATTGACAGAAGAATTTTTCCATCCACCTAATGCTGTCTAGATGGGCACATAGGTTGACTTAACAGCACTGTTTGGGAGGTGAGGATTTTCCACATCCCTGACAGATGTAGTTAAACCAACCTAATTTCCCAGCATAGAGCAGGTCTTATACTTAGCTCTTTGTTTTATAATTAGTTATTTGAAGCAGGGATTGCTTTTTGTTGTACAGCACCTAGCACAGTGGGGTCTTGGTCAATGACTTGTGCACACTACATGCAATACGTATAATGTATGAATAGAAGAGGTCCTTCCTTAGCAAATTATATAACAAGGAGTGCTCAAATGAAAAAGTGATGGGCATAGTATAAGAATTTGAATACAGCTGAACAGAATTTGCTTCATTTCTGAAAATGTTGACAAAGATTCAAGGGAAGAAAAAAGCCAAATCAAATGAGAGAGTGAGTGAGAGGACATGCACTTACAATAAAGATACATAACATTTGTGCACCCAAAAGCCATTGACTTCAAAGGCTGCACTCGTGTGATTCTCAGCATAACCAAAAATCCTTCATAAAATACTTTAAAAAACAGTGTCATTGGTGTGATATATTTTGGGTTATTTACAAAGTAGCTTTTTTAAACCATGTATAGTGTAGAACGTTAGGTTCCCAGATCAAATACAGTCAACCTCCCCAACCATAAAATGATTATTTGTCCAACTTTTACTGAAACAGTCCCATTTTTGTCATATACTGTCTTAATTTTTCATTTAATCAATAAATATCTTTCTTAACTACAAAAATATTTTCCAAGATGTGTTTATCTACTGAGTAGAATTTTCTCTATATTTAACAGAGAGGAACAATTCCATGGAATGAATGTTGAGCATAATGAATGAGCTTGCAATGAAGAGAAAAGTTGATTGAGTCATCAAAGCTGTTCTTTTTCTCAAGGTAAATGCTGATGTTTCATGATAAATCCTGCACTTCAAGATACAGGTTGAACCTCTGTTAACTGGGACTCCCTGGTCTGGCAACTGAACCACGGATGTTCCAGGACCGGAGAGTCCCGGCGGAAGGCTGGCGGTGGGCTCCCTACAGCTAGGTTGCCTGGCGCGACACAGCTGGACTGCTAGGTACAAACCAATGGGGCTGCCTGGCAGGGCCAGGAGCTTGGCGCACCACAGTGGGGCTGCCCAGTGCATCCATGAGCCTGGCTCACCACAGTGGGGTTGCTCAATGCGTCCAGGAGCCCAGTGTGCTGCAGCGGAGCTGCCCAGTGCAGCCAGGAGCCTGGTGCGCAGGAAGCTGGGCTGCCCGGATTAGGAGGGAAGGGGTAGGGACTGGCAGGGCAACAGGGCTGGCAGGGGAGGTGGACGGCCAGAAGACCAGTGGCCGGTCCAAGTCGTGGGGGCAGTGGCAGAGAGGCCAGATATGACCTCCCCTGGTCTGGAAAAATCCCTCACCTGGGACTGGTCAGGTCCCGAGGGTGCTGGACCAGAGATGTCCAACCTTTGTAAGCACTTGTTGCTGTTAAGTCAGCTGGTAGCTATAGGCAAGCTAGGCAAATGCCTAAGGCAGCAGATTTTGTTCAGCGACAAATGTTGGGAGGGAAGCTGCACTAAATGAAAATTTTGTTGCAACCCCACGTGCTGGGCTCCATGCAGCACAACTTTTGCTTTCTCAGTTTTGGCCCAGCTGCCCCTCCCTCATGACAGTGTGGCAGTTGGGAAAAATGTGGCCATCTGAACTGTTGTTTAGGGCAGCAGATTCTCCTGAGTGGCCTCTGTCAATAGTGAAATAAGAACATTTTTAAAAGTGTATGTTGATCTTCTGTATTGCTATTATGCACCTTTAAATAACCTATAACTAAAATGCCCCCGTTTTTTAGTTTAAAAATACTAGAGGGTTGTGCCCCCTGTTTGCTATGCTCACCAACCCCCCCTCGCGGGGTAGGCAACCCCGGCTTTCCCCCCTGCCACTGGGGAAGGCCAGGCTGCAGTTGCACTAGCTCGGGCCCCTTCTCTTTCCCCCCACCCTAACCTGCCCTCTCCTGGGCGAGACTGCACCAGGCCTGGCTTTGTGGCCGGGGAAGGCCAGGCTGTGGCGTGCCACGCCAGGCCCAACTCGGCCCCCCTTCTCCCATCCTGGTCTCTGGGCAGGGCAGGGCTGAGCTTCCTCCCCCCCAGCAGCTCCAGCTCTCTTACCCCACGGGAAAGGGGACCAAGGCCAGAACAGCCCCAGCCCTATACCCTTCTCCCCCCTCCTTTGGTCTCGCCAGGCCTGGCTCTCCCTTCTGCCACCAGGGGATTGTGCTTGGCCAAAACCTGGCTTCAGCAGTCCCTAGGGTTGCCTGGTGTCCAGTATTGACCCGGACAGTCTGGGATTTTTACCTCCTGTCTGGTAAAAAAATTCAGAAAATTCCAGACACCTAAAATGTCCGGTATTTTCTGATTTTTTTCCCTGCCAGGAGGCAAAAATACCGGACACCGGACACCTGGCAACCCTACACACACTCAACAACCGGGTCCAGCCCCCTTTCCCCACTTACCTGGTTCCGCAGGGGAGCTGTCTTCTGGCTCGAAGCAGGAAAACAAGATGGCCGCTGGCAAAAAGCCTCAAAGGCATTTCTCAAAGGGGCCATAGTGGTTTTTTTTAATTTTTAAATTTTTTTTGCTTAATAACTCTCGGGGTCCTTTTTGTTTTTTTCTCAACAACTGCTTTTTCTAGAGCAGTGTTTCTCAACCAGTGGTACGAGTACTCTTAGGGGTATTCGAGAGAAGTCTGGGGGTACTTCAACACAACTGAAATTTGGAGAAAACTGAATTTTTGTTTTAAGTTTTACAGCCCTTTATTATTTTTGTACTTTTTACACCCAAAAATGTAATTGCCTGCCTGGCTACGATTAAGTTGTTTAAACAAATGTGTTGCAATGGTAGAAAAAAATTGTGTGTATTAAAACTGTAAGTACTGGGGGGTACTTATAATTTTTTTTTAAAGGGGTACTTTATAAAAAAAGGTTGAGAAACACTCTTCTAGAGAACTTCATTTTACCTTTCCTTCTTTAAGTTTCTCCTCTGATCTTACATTTCCCAGTTTGATGTCCCTCTGCTTCTCCTAATTTTAACTCATTCATACCTGCCTGCATCTCTCCCTAGTTATCTGACCTCATCCTGTACTTTTCCCCAGCTCTCTTCCTTTTCTCTCGGTTCACCTCATGGCCTTTTTTATCCCCCAGGTTCTGTCTTCTTGTTTCCACACCTGTACCATAACAACTCTCTTTCTCTAAGCTTCTCCTACCTTTTTTCTTCAGGGCTCACTGCTCCATTTATCCTTCCTCCCCCTTTCCTTAGTTTGTTCTCTATCCTCAGGCTACATCTAGACTGCAGGCTTCTTTCGGAAGAAGCTTTTCCTGAAAAACTTCTTTCAAAAGAGATCATCTACATAGCAAAAGCACATTGAAAAAGTGATCTGCTTTTTCAAAAGATAGCGTCCACATTGATTGGAAGCTATCTTGCATTTAAGTTGTGATTACTATGGACAGAGTGGCCACCAGGGCACCTGTGCTTTTTCCTGGAGGCCTCTTCTTTCAAAAAAAAAAACCCTCTTCTCCGTCCATGCATGCCTTTTTCTGAAAGAGCTCTTTTGGAAAAAGGCTTCTTCCTCGTAGAAGGAGGTTTATGCTGTAGGAAAACCCCCTGCATTCGTTTGACTTTCTGTCAAAAGAATGCAATTGCAGTGTGGACGTAAGTGTAGTTTTTCTGGAAAAACGTTGCAGTGTAGACATACCCTCATTTCTATCAGTTATTTTTCTTCATTGCCCCCGTCGAAGCCCACCCCAATCCCACCAATTCTCTGCTTAATTCTTGTCTTTGTCAGAGGATGAGGTGGGTGTTTAAGGGGTTTAACTCCCAGCTATGACTGGTACTTGGTTTCTCTTCGCCAGAACATGTACCTGAGGCTACGTGTTCACTGCACGCAGCTTCACTGATAATGGAGAAGCAAGTGGTGATTGCACTGAGGAAATGTGCAATATCAAACTGCTATTGGTCATTTGCAAATCTTTTTGGAGTTGAAAAATACACTTCAGAGGCCATTGTCATGGAAGGGTGTAGGGCCATCAGTCTCCTCTTGCCATGCAGGACTGTAATTCTTGACATTGTACAGGACATAGTGGATGGACTTACAGTAGTGGGGTTCCTGAACTGTGGTGAAGCAGTAGACAGTAGGCAAATTCCTATTTTAATATCTGATCATGTTATCACAGAGTACATTAACAGAAAGGGCTACTTTTCTATGGTTCTGCAAGCATTGGTAGATCACTGGGGATGCTTCGTTGATACCAGTGTGGGCTGATTAGGGAAGGTGCATGACTTTTGCATCTTCAAGATCACAGGATCTTTCACCAAAGCTACAAGCAGACACTTCCTTTCCCAACTGGTGGATTACCACTGGGAATATTGAAATGCCAATGGTAATCCTGGGGGACCCAACCTATCCGTTGCTCCCCTGGTTCATAAAACTATACAACAGCCATCTCCAACAGCACCAAGGAGAAAATCACTATTGTCTCAGCAGGTACAGAATGACAGTTGATTGTGCTTTTGGCAGATTGAAGGGACATTGGTGCTCTTGGCTCACAAGATTGGATTTCTGAAAAAATTCCCAGTATTTATAGCTCCTGCTGAGTGCTGCATAATATCTGTAAAGCAAAGGGAGGGAAGTTTCCACTAGGGTGTAAGTGGAGTGGCTGCCTGGTGAGTTTGAACAGCCAGAGACAAGTGCTATTAAAAGAGCTCAACATGGCTCAGGGAGGCTTTGAAAGACCACTTTCACAGTAAAACACAGTAAGGCATTGTGATGTACTGCACTCTAGCTGGTCCTATTGTTATGTGGCCTCATAGGAATTGTGTTGTGCTTGGAGCACATGTATATCACTGTCCAGGCACCTATTGATTTTCTTTGTCACTCATCCTATGAATTGTGTCACACTGTGCAATAAAGTAAGTGGTTGCTTTCAGAACTGCTATGTACTCAGCAGCGTATATTGTCAACTAATAAGGATGAATTATGTTCAAAATAATAAAAATATTCTGTAAAATAATCAGATAAAAGAAAAAAAATCATGTAATTATAAAGCAAATACATTAAGTTAATAACAGAATAGATCTTATGGAGGGGAAGTAGCATTCATGTCCGATTTAGCTATACATACACCAACTGTGACTGTCACAGGTCAGTGTATGTGAAGTTGTGGTTGTCTTTAGTGTCCTGTCCAGTGCTGCCGCCCTGATGCCATGTGGAATGTTGAGGGGAGGGGTTGCAGGTAAGTTCTCCATAGATAGCAGAGAGGGTGAGCATCTGATTGTCAAACCTGTAGGTCCACAAGAGGCTGCAGCATCTGTGTTTGCTGCTGGAGAAGCCCCATTATGTCCTGATACATCTCCCTCTCTTTCTTCTCTCCACTCTTTTTGTTCTTTTTTTTTGTTCACTTTGCTCTGAGTTTTTGTTGTGCAGCAATCTAGGTAGGCTGTCTTTTAGTTCAGATCTGTAGAGTCAGGTTTTTTCCTTGGCCTTGTTGTTCTGAACTACCTCCTCCTCAACCTTAGTCACGACTGCTGGTAGTTTCTCTGCCTTGTATGACATTTGTCTTTTTAGTTCTGTGATCTGTAGCTGAGTAACCTGGTGATCCAGATCTTTGGAGTCTTCCTCAAGCATCTTGGAAGTTATCCCAAATCTGGATACTACTCTTCATTGCAAAACAGGAATTTCCACCATTTCATAACACAACTTAGTATTATTGTTATGTATCTAGGGTTGCCAGGTGTCAGCCCAGTATTTGCGGCATGTGTCCGGTAAAAAAACCCAGAAAATACATTTTACATGTTTGGTATTTTCTGTTTTTTTCAGATGGAAAGCCGCTTGGGACATTCTTCCCCCACTGCGTCTGGTGGGTGTGGGTGGGTGGAGTGTGGGAGTGTGTGGGAATTTAAAGGGGGCCGTGACTCTTTTTTTTTTTTTTTTTGCTCAGCAATTTTATTTATTTATTTATTTATTTTTTCTCAGGCAATTTTTTTCCCGCCGTGTTCGGTATTTTTTGTGAAACTATCTGGCAACCCTATATGTAGCTTTCCTCTCAAGAGTCATCATCTTTAGCCCTTCCTATTGCTCCTTGGCTATCTTACTTTTGCACTGCTGCTGCTGTAGTCAGGGACACTTTAGGAGTTATGGGGCCCTATGTAGCGCCAACATGCCCAGTGGCAGCCCGGAGGGAGGGAGTAAAAGATGATTTTTTAGAGGTATGATTTTATAATCTTCAGCAATATACTAATAAAATATTTTTAAAGCACATTTTAAACTAAGGTCCTGTAGAATAGCACAGTAAATTCAGAAACTGACAATATATATATGGGGCCTGTAAATGCTTGTTAAATGGCTTCTTTACCACTTTAATGGCTTCCTCACAGGTTCAATGTTCTGCTAATAGCTCTGTCAGGCTTTTTCACTTTTAATTTAACTAAATCCTCTCTAGGAAGCAGAACCACAGAACAGGGATAAGAAGAGGCAAGTGGGAGCACATGAAGATTCAGTGGTGCCCCAAATTTCAGGTGCCTCATGCAGCTGCATATTCTGCATATGGGTAAGGTCTTCCCTCACTGTAGTGCTTAGCTCATCACTTTCTGGGTCACTGATGTCTGGAAGTGGTCCAGGAATGCATGCAGAGCCACAGCATGTGCCTTCCTCTGGCTCTGTAGTTAGTCCCATGCATTGGAGAGACTGCTGTCTGCAGATCCTGCTGCATCTTCTGTTTACAGAATTGCAAAAATGTCAGCTTCTCCTCCAGTTTCAGCTGTCATCTGCTCATGGAGCTCTCTTTTCAATGGCTGGGCTTCTTAGAAGGTTAATTAGGAATTTCCTCTGATGAGTGCCCTTGGGATGGCTGGAGGGGCTCATGAACATGTGTGCTAAACTCAGGGCAGACTGTTATAAGCCTGGGCACAAACCCTAACTTGATTGTATGTTCTAAACTTAGATGTCACCAACCAAGTATCAAGTGTGAACTCCTCAAGCACTGTAACTGCCTTAACATGGAGCCACGGCAGTCCCTTTGAGCACTCCAGTCTATCTTGCCACCCTTGTAAGTTTGTCTTTGTCACAGAAGGTCCCTTACATGAAAAATCGCAATAATATTCAGGTTACTCCCAGTCCTGAAGGACCAGTCAGATCCATTGCACCTTAAATCTCACACCAAAGAATCCTCTCTTCAGCTAAATAAGATAAAGAAACGAGATTTATTTACAAGGTTAAAGCAGGTAAATATATATTGTAACAGTCCGGGTCAGGGGGTCAACAGGGCTGCCCGCTACACTGGCAAGGCCTAATAGGAATGTCCCATTCTTGTGTCAGGGCGGGGCAGCAAACAGACAAGCAGGCTACAGTTAGGTTGCCATGGCCCGGGCTCAGGGAGGGCCAGCAAACAATCAAGGAAGTTTATAGTTCAGTTGCCATGGCCCATGGTCAGGGTGGGGCAGCAAACAATCAAGCAAGTCTATAGTTCAGTTGCCATGGCCCTGGATCAGGGCAGGGCAGCAAACAATCAAGCGAGTTTTAACGGTTTAAGGCTCAGGCCTGTTCGCAGGGATATTCCTATTAGGCCTAGCCAGTGTAGCAGGCGGCCCTGCTGACCCCTTTATCCGGACTGTTACATATATACATAAATGTGTTGCAGTCTTAGGTTTCAAATGATAATAGAAGCTGCTTTGTCATCTAGGGCTAACCCTTAACATGATAGTACCCTTTTCTCACATACTCTTTCATACTCACACACAAAATATGAGCTTTGGAATAGTTGCTTTTTTTAAAGATTCATGTACCCAAGGAGATGGTTCACTGGATATATAATGCCCTTGAATGGGCTCCTTTCAAAGGCTTAATGACCCACTCCAGGCACTGTGTTTCAGAAATCTACCTGCCCATTAAGTAAAATGGTTTGTGATGGACCATCTGCACTGTTCATTGTGGAAGTTGGTTTTGCCTGGATCGGTGAAGTTTGTATAAACCTAAAACTGATCTCTCTTGTGTCTCTTGGCTAAGAAATATGAATTTATCGCCAGACATAGTCACACTGTCTCAATATTTATAAAACATTGGTGCTCTTTGGCTTTGCCTCTTCCTTGCCCTACCATACCCCACACATTCCCTCTATGCTTCAAGGCTGCTTTGCTCTATGGAATGTGCAAAGGAAATATTGTGTTTTGCCAGGACCTGTCCTGGAACCTAGTAAGTTTCTTGTACCTCTCTTGTAAAAGCAGACACTTGGATAGTCTATGAATCTTGATCTTACCTGGTTGTGTTTGATACCCTCCCAAAAATTATTTGTATGCCTTAGGGCAGTGGTCTCCAACCTTTTTAACCACAAGATCACTTTTTCAATTTAAGTGCAATGTAAGTTCTACCTCAAACCCAAATACCCTTCCCCCACTTCCTTCCTGCCCCTTCTCTGTGGCTCTGCCCCTGCTCCACTCCTTCTCCGAGGCCTCACCCTGCTCATTCCATCCCCCTTCCTTCCTCATCCTCACTCACTTTCACCAGGCTGGGGTAGGGGGTTGGGGTGCAGGCTCTGGTCTTGGGCCAGGGTTTTGGAGTGTGGGAGGGGCTCCAAGCTCAGCCCAGGGTGGGGAATTGGGGCCATGAGGGGGTTCAGGGTGTAAGTCCTGGGAAGGAGTTGGGGTGCAGGGGAACTCACATCTGGGGCAGGAGATAGGATGTACATGGAGGTTCAGGGCTGGGACAGGGATTCAGGATGCTGGGACAGCTGTTTAACTGAGATAGCTTCTAGGTGGTGGAGCAGTGGGGTTAAGGCAGGCTTACTCCTGCCCTGGCCCTGCACTACTCATGAAAGCAGCTGGCATGTACAGCAATGGCTCCATGGCACCATATGCTGTCCTCATCCACAGGCACTGAGCCCACAGCTTCTACTGGCCACAGTTTCACCTGTTCTGCCTTTCTCAGGGGCTGCAGGGACATGCCAGCCATGTCCAGGAGCAGCAATTACCACAGGGATAATAACTCCAGCCACGACAGGTTCGGCATTTTAGAACTCACTCCTCAAAGAATTCAATTTAAGCATAGGAGACAAATGAAAATTATGAAATGCACAGACCAGCCAAAACCCCCAAATTAACCCACTTTGCAAGCAGTAACAGAAGTAACAGCAACCCCCCACATATGTGTTGGGTCAAGAGATGAGAGTGAAGGACAGTGTGTGTTTGTGAGAATGACAGAGACACACACAGTGTGTGAGAGTGACAGAGATTTGCATTGTGAAGCTCCCTCCATCCCCTTCTCTCTCTGTGGAGATAGGGTACAGAAATTGGGGGGAGGAGGGACACCATGACAACAGCACCCTCCCTCTTCTCCCTCCCACACCCTGCACAGCAAGCAGGAGGCTCCCAGGGGGCAGCTGCAGGGCAGAGGGCAGGAGCAACGTGGCAGTGGGTAGAGGGACAATTAAGTGCCAGCCCCTGATACCTTCCCAGCCATAACAATCAGAATCCCCTGTCAGAGGCTCCAAGATCTACCAGTAGATCCCGATCTACTGGTTGGTGACCACTGCCTCAGGGTCATTGTTTAGTCCCAGTTTGGAAAGGCTGAGACTCCAAGTCAATTCTGTCCTCCTTCAAGTGCTTGCTTATGTCCATCCCAGGCACTGGCGTGCATATGGGGTGTGCTGAGTGTGCCCAGGCACACCCTAATGTCTTAGGGTTGCCAGGTGTCCGGTTTTCTACTGGACAGTCTGGTTTTTTGGGGCTCTGTCTGGTAAAAAAAATCCAGAATATACCGGACATGTGCAATGTCCAGTATTTTCTGGTTTTCCGACTGGGTGCCCAGAAGCCTGGCAGGGGAGTGGCTGGGGTGATCGGCGCTGGGAGCCCTGGTTGCGTGTGAGGAGGAGGGGCAGCCCGATCCGTGCTCCTGCGTGCTGGTCAAGTGTGTGGTGGAGCTGCAGCCGGACTGACTCACGCTTTGCCTGGACCGTGCGGGGGGCGGGAGCGCCCTGGGATCTGCACTGCCCGGGTCAGTCCCACTCCCCACCGGCTGATACGCTCCTCCCCCCCCGTCCCCTCTTGGCTGGCCGGTTGGTTCTCCCCCACTTCTCCTCCCGATCTTCCCTGGCCAGCCCCGCTGCACCCGCCGCCAGCCCTGCTTCCGGCGGCCAGTTCTCCCCTCCTCTCCTGATCTCCCCTGGCCAGCCCCGCTGTACCTAACCCCTGCCCCCACCGCCAGCTCTACCTCCTGCCGGCCGGTTCCTCCACCCGATCTTCCCCAGCCAGCCCCACTGCACCCCCCGCCAGCGCTGCTTCCGGTGGCCAGTTCTCCCCTCCTCCTTCTGAGCTCCCCCGGCCAGCCCCGCTCCTGGTGGTCACCCCCTTCTCCCCTATCTCCCCCAGCCAGCCCCAAGCCCCCGCGCCAGCTCTGCTTCCCAGCCCCCACTTCCTCCCAGCCAGCCCCGCTCCCCTCCCAGCCGGTCCTTCCCCCCCCACATGAAGTGTGTCCGGTATTTTTTTTAAGACTACCTGGTAACCCTATAATGTCTCAAAAAAAAAGTGGCTTTGTGTTTTAATTTAATTGCATGATACGCTCTTTTAGTTTTAAAGTATGGATTGATGTATTATGCAATAAGTGCCTAATTGTACATGTAAAAAACAAACTAAGAAGTACAATGTCCTATACTTAAGTTTGTATTTTTTAAGTAAAGTTTAGTTGGTAATTTAAAAAAAAATTAAGTTTAGTTAAGTTTTAGTTTCTTTAGTTTGTTTGATGAATAAAAATAATGTCCTTTATGACTAAGTATTCAATAAGTGTTCACCTTTAAAAAAAAAATTCCTGGGTGCACACCCTAATGAAATGTGCTGCACACACCTATGATCCCAGGTAGGTGTGTGCGAGTCTTGTGCATGAGTCCTAGAAGCTTTTTACCCTTAGCAGTATCCGTTGGGCCAGCCAGGGAGCCCCCTGGAGTGGCACTGCTATATCAGTCCATATGTACCCCTGCTGACCCTCCACTCCTTCCGTTCCTTCTTGCCACCTGTGATGGTTGCTGGAACACTTCTGTTTGTGATCTTCACAAGTGCGCCCTTAACTCTTGATCCATTAAATTGTCTGTAAATAGTTCTATTTAGTTATAAATAGAGTAGTTAAGTAGTTGCTGTTAGTGTTAGTGTTAGTTTTAGTTTTAGTTTGTGAGTTTGTTCCTCCACTGTGGGGGGAATGCCTGGGCTGCATAGCTTCAGGCCTTGCTCTTGCTGCCTGAAGCCTATGCCCTGTGGAGACCCCCACAATGCTTGCCTGCAGTGTCTGGGGGAAGGGCATATGACCAACGCCTATACAATTTGCAGAGCGTTCAAGCCTAGAACAAAACATGAGAGGGACTCAAGGTTCAAACTCCTGCTTATGGAGTTGGCCCTACAGCCCCCAGCACCAGCTTTGACACTGGCTGTTCGCAGCGCACTGGCATCGGTTCGCGAATCGGTGGCAACCCCGAGGCACTCCACAGTGTCTAGCCACTCTTTGGCACCACAGCACCAGTCCCAGTTCCTGGCACCAAAGTCATCAAAGAAGGCACAGAGAAGGCTCCGTCCTGGTGTGAGCATGGGGTGAATCCGCAGGTGGGATGCCATACAGCTTGGTCCTCGCTGGGACACGAGGTTGCTCCTGTACGTCTAGGCCGCAGTCGAGCTCCGTGTGGGTGAGTAGTCTGGAGATCCAGGACCTGTGTCTGTGAACCATTGCTGCTGGATATCTTTGACATGTCTCAGGACCTATCTGATCACCAGGGGCAGCACTGCGCAGGGAGGACTCCATCAGCCAGGAGCCCACCAACTTCCTCGTCACAACTGGCACCATTGCCTCCGGCTCCAGCACTGGCACCAACACAACTGGTAACCAGCCTAGCCTTGGCACCATCCTGTTTGGCACCGACCTGTGTGGATCAGGTGCCCCCAGCATAGACTTGGTCCCCGGTACTGGGACCTTCTCAGCAGCATATGCCACTACCAGCACTACCGGTCCGGCACTGTGATAAACTGACAGCCATGGCCCACCAGCAAGACCAGCACCGGTCCTCGTCATTGTCTGTGGCACTGCCATGATTGGCCTCCAGGTACTCCCTGGAGTCAGAGACAGAGTCGGTGACATTGAGGGCATCCTCACACTGGTCCTGAACTTGGCTCTGGTCCCATTTAAGGCACCGATCCAGGCATGCAACCCCACCCCCAACTCATGTATGACCACCGCTACGGAGGCAGCCTCAGGTCCAGTCGCTTTTTTGGAGACCACAGGCCTACCATCAGGCTCAGGGGCAAATTCCGTCCAGGACGGGGTTGGCTTATTCCTACTCCAGGGGCACCCCATCGGCCACTCCACTTCCCAGGGCTCCTACCTTGGAGAATAGTGCTAGCCCTCATAAGCAGCCAGGAAGGCCCCCATCAGAGGGTGAGGCCTTGTCCCCTGCAGCAGTGGTCCTTGTGGTTCAGGAGTGTTTTCAGGATGGGGAGCAGGTGCTATCCAGAGACTCTTCCTCCTCCTCCCCTTATGAGGCTGTGGCAGATCCATCACCAACAATGTGCATTCCATGGACATGAGAACCCACCAGGAGCTACTAAAAAGACTAGCTCAGAACCTGGGGATTCAGGTGCAGGAGGTAGTAGAGGACTCTGACACCACCGTGGACATTTTAATAGCAGACACTCCTGCAAGGGTTGTTCTCCCTTTGAACAAGCCTGTAGCTAAAATCTCCAAAGCCCTCTGGTAGACCCCTGCATTGATACCGCCTACCCAGAAAGGGGTTGAGAGGAAGTATTACATGCCACAGTCTGGGAGTGAACACCTCTTTGCACACCTGCCTCCCAGGTCCCTAGTGGTTCAGGTTGCCAACCACATGGAGAGGCAGGGACAGCTGGGGACCACTTTAAAGAGTAAGGAGCCCAAAAAGCTCAACCTGTGGGGTTGTAAGGCATATGTCACTGCAGGCAGTCAGCTGAGGATTGCCAAACAACAGGCAGTGCTTAGCAGATATGCACATAACTCGGGGGGTGGCAATAGACAAGTTTAAGGAGCAGCTTCCATGAGAATCCCCCCAGGAGTTTGAGGTACTGATGGAAGTGGGGAGGATTGTCTCCCACGCTGCCCTCCAGGCAACATTGGATGCTGCTGATTCTGCTGCCTGATATACGGCCACTGGCATTATGTTGCGGCAGAACTCATGGCTCCAGGTTTCAGGCATTCCGCCAGAGGTCCAGACCACTATACAGGACCTACCTTTTGAGGGATCTGGTCTGTTCCCAGAACAGACTGATAGCAAACTTCATAGTCTGAAGGACTCCAGGGCCACCCTGAAGTTCTTGGGCATACAAACTCTGGCCCCTTAAAGATGCCCACTAAACCCTTGGCCTCTTCCACACACCTACCAACAGGGTCCTAGATAGGACAATAATAGGAGGAGGAACTGGGGGAATAATGGTAGGATCAACAGAAGGAGGTCCTGTTTGGCCTTGGACCAGGGAGCGGACCCCTTGAATAAAACCCAGGGCCCTAGGTCAGAGGTTTGAAGATACGCCCAAGGACGGAGTGACAGTCCCAACAAACATCAGAGGGGTAGCCGTGTTAGTCTGGATCTGCAAAAGCGACAAGGAGTCCTGTAGCACCTTATAGACTAACAGA
Source organism: Rafetus swinhoei (assembly GCA_019425775.1). NCBI lineage: Eukaryota > Metazoa > Chordata > Testudines > Trionychidae > Rafetus > Rafetus swinhoei. The sequence goes on from CM033424.1 coordinate 227,584,660, forward strand.
TGTATGGAGCATAAGCTTTCGTGGGCAAAGACCCACTTCGTCAGATGCATGTAGTGCATTGTAAGTGGCTAGCCAATTACAAAAGCAGTTTCTCCTATCTTGGTGTTCACACCTCCAGATCAGCTGCTAGAAGTGGGCCTCATCCTCCCTGATTGAATTTACCTCGTTATCTCTAGCCTGATTCTTGCCTGCGTATTTATACCTGCCTCTGGAAATTTCCACTACATGCATCTGACGAAGTGGGTCTTTGCCCATGAAAGCTTATGCTCCAATACATCTGTCAGTTTATAAGGTGCTGCAGGACTCCTTGTCGCTTTTGCAGTCCCAACAAAGGGTAAGCTAGAGTAGCACTAGAGCTAATTTATTAATACAGATTCTTAAGGTAAGCTGATATACACACATTGCATTCATACTGGCAGTTGAAGGTAGGCTGCAGGTACAGTGTAAATTACTTCCCATTTCACAGCTGGCTGGAACTAGCCAGGCTTCAGCTTCCTGGAGATTGACATGAGGCTACAGCTATCACTGAAGGCCCTTGGATCCACAGGAGGGCTACTGCATCTAATTCAATCCCAGGTTTCACATGCTGTTACATCCCTTCTGAGTGGAGAGGATTTCATGGTCGCTCGTCAGTGAATTTATCTACTTTTCAGGGTCTTTGTTTGCCTTAAAAGGTTATAGATCCTAAACTGCCTTTGATTGGGTATTTCACATTCACACTTCACACTCGTTGCACAGATTACAAACATATTCATAAGCATACATTAAGCAATATGGTTTCTAGGCAGAGTCTGGCCTCATGGCCTTAGGAAATAAGAAACCTAATTTAAACTGTATTGCTTGACATACTAAAGAAGGCTAATGTAAATAGTGGGGGTTAACATAACAAAGGCATAATCAAGAGCTTAACATAAATTGTAACTAAGAGAGCCAGGGTCAAGGAAAAGGTGAAAGCAGAGGGGTATGTTCAGCCAGCTAGATGCCAATGGAGGGGGTCGTGACTGGCTAGTTACATTGTCCTCCCTGGACTGGTGGTTACAGGAGGACATGGTATATGAAGGAGTCCCCTTTACCCAGCAGTCCTTGTTTCAGCTGGTGATGGACGCTTCAGACACAAGTTGGGGAGCCCACCTTGCATACCTAAGGACATAAAGTATTTGGTCGTGGGCCGAACATTTGCTGCATATAAATGTCAGGGAATTGAGAGCATTCAGCTGGCTTGCCAGGTGCTCCTGCCTCACCTGAGGAGCAAGTGTGTCTCAGTCCTGACAGACAACGCAGTAGCAATGTTCTTTATTAACTGACAGGGTGGAGCTCATTCCTCTCTCCTGTGTCAGGAATCCCTGGCCCTGTGGGATCTCTTCAGGGGATCCACCTGGAGGCCTCTTACCTTCCAGGAACCTGCAATGTTCTAATGCAGTGTTTCTCAACCTTTTTTTATAAAGTACCCCTTTAAAAAAATTACAAGTACCCCCAGTACCTACAGTTTTCAGACACACACAATTTTTTTCTACTATTGCAACACATTAATTTAAACAATTTAATCGTAGCCAGGCGGATGATGACATTTTTGGATGTAAAAAGTACAAAAATAATAAAGTGCTGTAAAACTTAAAACAAAAATTCAGTTTTCTCCAAATTTCAGTTGTGTTGATGTACCCCCCAGACTTCTCTCGAGTACCCCTAAGGGTACTTGTACCACTGGTTGAGAAACACTGTTCTAGTGGACCGACTCAGCAGGTCGTTCAGAGCTCACGAATGGTCCCTTAGAGAGGACATAGCCCAAGAGCTCTTCTGCAAGTGGGGGACTCCCCACCTAGATCTGCTCGTGATGAACAACAACAAAAAGTGCCACCAGTTCTGCTTATATCTGAACCATTGCCCAAGGTCGGTGAGAGAGGCCCTGTTCATGCAGTTACCCCCTCACCTTCTATTCACATTCCCTCCCCTTCCCTCTCATACATGATGTTCTTCTCAAGGTGCAGAGGTATGGGGTGTTGGTAATCTTGGTAGCCTTGGCATGGCCCCGCCAGCATGGGTACACCACCCTGCTAAATCTTTCCATAGAAAGATTAAGATTGTGCTACTACTGGTCCCCGATCTCATAACACAGGACCTGGATCAAGGTTATCTATGTCACCTGAACCTCCAGTCCCTACACCTCATGGCCTGGAAGTTCCATGGTCGAGAGGAGGAAAACGCCCGTGTTCAGATTCAGTCTGGAGGGTGCTCATGGAAAGTAGGGCTATCTACATGGCCAAATGGAAGCACCTTGAGTCATGGGCTGCCCAGAAGGGGTAGATCTGCTTTAGGCGTCCATTCCCCTCATGTTAGACTGCTTGATGGAACTCAGGCAGCAAGAGCTAGCCACTTCATTGGTGAGAGTGCACCTGGCAGCAATCTTGGCGTTCCACTCAGGGGAACGGGGTGGAATGCTCTTTACGAACACCATGATTAAGCGATTCCCGAAGGGGATGGAGAAGCTATATCCTCACGTTAGATAACCCATATCTCAATGGGATCTTAACTTGGTGCTCAGAGGTCTGATGTGTCCCCTGTTTGAGTCCATAGTTACTTGTTCCCTGTCACATCTCTTTTGGAAGGTAGCCTTTTTGGTGGCCATCACATTTGCCAGATGGGTTTCAGAGTTGAGGGCCCTCACATCAGAACCCCCTTGTATGGTGTTCTTTAAGGACAAGGTGAAGCTACGCCCACACCCAGCTTTCTTACCTCAGGTGGTGTCGCCATTCCACATGTCCCAGGACATCTTCTTACTGGTTTTCTATCCCAAACCGCATGTGACCTGCAAAGAACAGACATTACACTCTCTAGATGTAAGGAGCACTCTAGCATTTTATTTAGACAGAACACAACCATTCCGTAGGTCCACGCGGCTCTTCATTTCAGAAGCAGGAAGGATGAAGGGCCTCCCTGTTTTGGCACAGTGCTTATCTTCATGAATCACTGCATGCATTACAACATGCTATGACCTGGTGGGAACACCTACTCCTCCCATCACTCACTCATTCCACCAGGGCCCAAGCCTTGTCCATGGCTTTCTTGGTGCAGGTACCCATCCTGGATATTTGCAGGGCGACTACCTGGTTGTCCATCCATATCTTTACCAGCCATTATATGATAGTGCATCAGGCCAGGGAAAATGTAGCTCTTTGTGGGGCTGAGTTGCTGTCCATATCCTCCTAGGTTCCAACCCCCCTCCATAGATATAGCTTGGGAGTCACCTATATGGAATGGACATAAGCAAGCACTTGAAGAAGAAAAAAATGGTTACTTGCCTTGTAACTGTAGTTCTTCAAGATGTGTTGCTTATGTCCATTCCAAATCCCACCCACCTCCCCTTCATCAGAACTTCTCTGGCAAGAAGGAACTGAGAGGGTGGAGGGTCAGCAGGCGTATATATGCACCGATATAATGGTGCCACTCCAGGGATACTGCGAAGGGTAAAAAGCTTCCAGGACTCATGCATGTGGTGCATGCACACCTACATGGAATGGACATAAGCAACACATCTCAAGAACAACAGTTACGAGGTAAGTAACCATTTTTTTCATAGACCTTTAGTTGTTGAGCTTGGTTATTATGTTAGTTAGGAACCAGCTAATCTTTCTGGATGTTTCTGATAAGTGCAGAACACACTTCAGAATAGACAATGTTATTGTATGGTAGGGAAGTTAAATACAGTGCCTGAAAAATGCTAACTTTTTGCCATTTTGAATTTCCTTTCTAATGTGTCTAAAATTCAATGATTTTGATTAGTAGCAGAAATTAGCTCTTACATTTCAATCTTGGACTACTAAAGTAAGTGAGAAGATCACGCCCTTAGTCACGTTCTCTGTAGACTTTGTCTGGTTAAATTTTAGATTTTCATTAATCATTAAACCATACTAACTTTTAGCATTCTCGTGAACATACGCAGATAGAACCAGTATGCAAATTTAGTCAGAAATAATTTTCCCTGGTTAATAATACAGTGATGTTCCCTGCCAAGTTTAATTCAATCTCAAAGTTTCCATTGATTTCATGCGTGGAAGAAAAGGCCATATGTTCCTTGAACTCTGAAATATAGCTACCGCATTAATTCCTTAGAAGTGGCAATTTTGCAGGGCTGTTTAAACTCATTACCCTAAATTTTGCTCAGTTCCATGCTTTAAATCTGTAATAACTCTGCTGGTCAGTAAACTGAAATTATTCAGATTCAACTGATAGCAGACTTTGGAGATAGTTTCATAGGTTTTCAGGTTGAAACCTTTCTTGTTTCTTCATATATTTTAATTATTTTTACTATTTTCTATTCTTGGAAAGAGTCTAAAAGGGTTTTGAGATCAGAGTATAAATCAATATTTAAATTCAACAGTATATGTTGTACAATATTTTTCCATTTCATACCAAAACAAGGAGGCCGGTGGAGTCAGCATGATTCACAATCACAGCTGAATCACAGCCTGAGCTCAAAACTTCTACATATCACTTTTTCAGCACTACAGCCCAAATCTTGTGAGCCCACGTCAACTAACCCAGTCCAGACCTGGCTTTTTTTTATCCTGGTGTAGACATACCCATAGTGTTTGAGAAGTTTATAATACTTGATCATTGGTTGGTGAACTCTAAATATAGAACTCACAACCAGTTTGGGATTTGTGCCCTAGTTCCTAACTGTCTATTTTCTCTTCTTGTGCCCTTTCTGAGCACTGGACTCAGCATATTCATCAGCAATTACTGCTGCCTTTAAACCTGTGGAAGGGTTTTTTTTTAGGGGGGAGGGTCACAGATGTTTTTACCTCATCAGTGGCTGGCCACAACAACTGCTTTTTATTACCAAACTTAATAGCTTGTTAAAACTATTATCTGTGCCCATCCCAATTATCCATTTTTTCACATAAGAACTAATGTGTTAACCAGTTGAGATCCTTATTCAATCCTAAATTGATATTATTCATTTTAGGACTGAATAAGGATCTCAATTGGTTAATGCACTAAAAGGCAATGTCCGCTCTTTGGCTATTCATGTCTCCACAGAAAATGCTATGAATGACCCACTTCCCCCTGACTTGATTAGCTTCATTAACATAGGCAACTTCTTCCTTGTATATACCCCTGCGTCTGTAACTTTCACCCCAATCATATAGTGAAGTGGGTTTTACCCACGAAAGCTTGTGCCCTAATAAATTTGTCTCTAAGGTGCCACATGACTCTGCAATGTTTCTGCAGGTACAGACTAACATGGCTACCCCTCTGATAATTTTGAAGAGGGTTTTTTTTGTGTAAGGATCCTTATATGTTTATGAATTACTCGTCATGATAATCTTTAACCCTCAAAACTCTCAATATAAAATTTAAACTTTAAATAGCTTTGGACTCTGATCTGAAAGCCCAGTTGATCTGTGGCATGTGAATCCTTCTGACTATGTCAAGTGTCTTGATGTCTATTATGTAGCTCCTGAGTGTGCCCATCTTAAATCAGATTGTCAGAAAACAGGGCAGACACCCCAACCCGGTGACATATTCCATTATTAGATTTCCCTAAGCCAATAACAAATGTGCACTCCTAGAGCTCTCTATTAGTCTCATCAGGAGCCATTCACAGTCCCCCTAGGCTCTCCAGTGCATCTTGCCACTCTGGCCAGGTTTGCTCTTACTGGAGGTAAGGATGTTAAGGAGCGGTTATTTGGCTAGTCATGTAGTCGATACAATTTGTATTGACTATGCAGTTAGTCAATAAGGGGAGCTTTTACTACATTTAAAATGCAGAGGTGCAGCTGTCCCTGACCGGTGCGAGCCAGACTGCTTGGTCCCGGCTCGTGATGGGTCCAGCAGCCCCTATTTGAAGTGGCCCAGGCTGGCTGCAGGCAGGGGCTACTCTGGCAGCAGCGCCTGTCTGTGGCCACCTCAAAGAGAGGCTGCCCTGGAAAGCCAACATGTGCTGAGGAGCACATGGATTGGATGGAGACATGCCTTAGGGCAGTGGTTCCCAACCTTTTTGATACCAGGGACCAGCAAACCCATTCACAAACTTTTGGGGGACCAGTAACATTTTATTTGCATGTTTGCATATTCATCATTCAAATATGCAAATAAATTATACCGGTCCACCAAAAGCCCCGGCCTTCAGAGTCCCCCAGTGCCAGCCCTAGTCCTTAAAACCACCCACCCCTGCACTACCCCAGTGCCAGCCCCCCATCCCAAACAACTCAGTGCCAGCCCCACCCCTTAGAACCCCACTACCACCAGACACCCCAGTGCCAGCCTCATTTCCAGAGCCCCACTGCACCCAACCCCGTAGAGCCTCCCCTCAGTCCCAGCCCCACTCCCCAATATTAGCCCCATCCTCAGAGCCCCCAGTGCCAGTGCTGCACCCATAGCCCCCCACACCTAGGCTTGCTCCCAGAGCTCCTAGTGCCAGCCCCCTTGCCTCTTAGAGCCCCTCCCCCCAGCCTTAGAGCCTCCCAGCACTAGCCCTGTCTCGGACCCCCAGTGCCTGCCCCACCCCCCTCACCTAGCCCTGTGCTGCTTTCCAGCTGCCAGCTGAGTGTGGCTGCCCATGTCACAGCAGCTCTAAGGCTGCTGGGAGGGGCTCCATGCGACCCTCCTGCCATGTACTGAAATGCTCTGTCACATCCAGGAAGAAAGCCCGCCCCTGCCCTGCCAGGCCTGGTGACAGCCCAGCCCCGATACATGCATGTCTTGGACTCACGGCACCCACCCAACAGCTGGGTGGTACTAGCCCCCCGACACCCATTAGTTTGAGTCAGGAAGCCTGGCTTCCTACACACAACTCCAACTGGTCATGCCGGCTGCGGTGCCCCGGGACATTGGAAAGTGGACAGACATGTGGTGAAGGCTGGAGCTGGCAGGGGAGACCCACGGAGGAAGCCGGGCCCTGCTGGAGGAGGGGCAGAAATCCTGGACAGCCAGCGTGGCTCCCCGGGGCCTCTAACCAGATCCTCCTTGGTAATATCAATAAAGGCCAGGACGCTTATGGCTGCAAAGGCTCCACGCCCTGGTCTGATACATGCCACCCACAACAAAAGGACACAGGGCAGCCGCCCACCACGCAGCCCTGCTGGCAAATTGTGTGGCTGCTAACTGAGCTGGAACCAGGGCCATGGTGAGGCTGCCCCGGTAGGGACAGTCTCACTGCAGGCTGGCTCCAGTTGCGGCACATGGGGCAGCCCACACCACCACTCACTGTGGGAGGGTTGGAGGAGAATTTTTAGTGAGCACACAAGTGCGCACCTTATAAGGAACGGAGGTCCACAGCAGGCGGGGCTCATTAGCAGCTGAGGACATGGCCTGGAAGAGTGCTGTGGCCTGACAGGCAAGGGTTCGCAGCCTGCCACCGGTCTGTGGACTGGTGGTTGGGAACCGCTGCCTTAGGGGATAGTCTAATTAATAAAGATTTTCTATGTCCTACTAAAGAGGACAGGATAGAAGATGATAAAATACGGGTATGATCTGATGAGAAACAATCAAATGAAAAAGAGTCCTATTCAATCACATCGTATAATAGCAGACAGCTGAGAAGTGATAAGTGTTTAAATGTTTATATGCAAACGGTAAATGTCTAAATAATAAGATGGGTGAACTAAAGTGCCTCTCATTGAATGAGGATATTGATATAATAAGCAGCAAAGAAACTTGGTGGAATGAGCAGAGATAGAAAGTAACTAAGTAGAAATACTTTGTTACACTACTCAAGTCATTTTTTCGGTATTTGTACTTTACTCAAGTCATTTATTTTTGTGATACTTTGACTTCTACTCATGTAGTTTTTTTTAGAAAATATTGTACTTTTTACTCCACTACCATTTCCGAAGCACTTAGTTATTCACTACTTTCATCATTCTGATTTGCTAAAGCACGTGCAAGCATCTAATCATCCCAAAAAATAACCAATTAACAAGCACAATGACCCTGGCAACAAAGAAGCCTTTTAATAGCCGCATCAACAGCTTTTCATTCAAAAACAGTATCTATGCAGGCACTGCCAGCCTGAGACCTGAGCTGAGGGGGGCACATATGAATAGTCTCATGTGACTTTACCTGGGGCCAGGCAGCTAAATAGGAGGGAAACCCAGCAGCCAGCTCAGCCAAGGTCAGGGAGGACAGAGGCACTTGTGTCAAGTAAATTCTCTGCTTTCGTGGGAGCAGCAACAGGGTGGGTGCCCAGGGCAGGGGCTCACCATTCTCTGTGGGATAGAGGGCCCCTTGTAGAAGCCCTGTGGCAAGAGGGCAGGGCAAGACTGTTCTGGAAGTGACTCAGGGTGGGTGGCTGAGTTTGGTGAGGATTGAAGAATTGTTTGTGTGTGCAGCTTCCCTCTGTGTGCTGGCTGGCTGGGATTTGGAGCAACCCTGCTGTCTCGATGGGTGCTAGTGTGGAGCAGGTTTGGGTCCACATACTCCTTTTTTCCCCTTTCTTCCTAAGAGCCCCATAGGGGAACTGAGGAGGAGGGCTGGGCTTCTGGCTGGGGAGGGTGGTATGTATGACACGAGTTGTTGGGGGGGAGAGCTTTAAGTTGCTCCCTGCCCATTAACAGTTGGTCTTGTCATAGAATCATAGAATCATAGTCCTCCTGCTTCCCTGGCTGGCTCAGAAGCTTTGCTCACTTTTTGTGGGGTGGGTGGGTGGGGGGCTGCTGCTTCCCCAATGTGAGGCACGTGGGTGGGTGCAGAGGAGATGAGTGTTACTGAAATCAGCTCTCCCTTGTGTCCCCTAGGGAAATGAGTCACAGTGGGTGATGTCTGGCTGGATGGTTAAAACACATTTACCTTTCATTCAATTCTTAATGACCTATCTACACCCTCAGGTTCTACTGATGTTTTCACTACAAGTTGTATTTATCAGTATGTTGAAATTTCTCAGGTCAGGGGGCCTTGTTAAAGCTGTTTTTGAGCAGTATTGTTCTTGCATCAAGATTAACAATAAGGACATTTTCTTTGCTCCCATCTTAACCTGCAAGCCTTCTTCTTGCCCTGGAAGTCACTGGGGTTCCTAGTGTGAGAATCTGAAGATAAGGTGTGATTGCTGTGACTTGCAGTTTCAATGAGGCACTTAAACTCAGAAGAACTCAGTGGGAATATAGGCTGTGCCCTATCTGCCCATCCCCTTTGCAATGCTTCACCCCTGCTGCTCTGGCTTATAAAAAGGCTTGGTGGAATGTACTTTGTATGTTTTATAACTTTGTGTAATTTATGTTTTAAGCTTTTGGTCTTTTTATAATTTTCACAGTTATTGGGAAATTATGGAGGGAGGTCCGATAATTTTTTAATGACGAAGTGGAGATACAAAGAGTTCAAGCTTTAAAGCTGTTAAAACACAGAGAGACAAGGTGGGTGACCTTTTAAACAAAATTATTTATTTATTTATTTTGGAACAGCTTTGATTGGTGAGACATTAGCCCTTTTGAGCTTCACAGACCTGGAGAATAGCTCTGAGGCGTTCCAAAGGTTGTCTCTGTCACCAACCATATTTGGTCCAATAAAAGATATTGCTCCACTCACCTTGTGACTCTCATCCAGGCACCAATATGACTACAACAAAAAACACCATATCACATGTCAAGCTACATGTCAAGGTATACAAAATAATTATCCTAATACCAGACATGATTTATTGATTTAACTATTCATTCACTTGTCCATTTGTAACAAGCCAGTTCAGAAGTTTATATAATTGAATTTTAACTCTAACAAGCTCTCAAGAAGCATTTTCTTACTTTCCCTACCTGTAAATAATTTAATTATTACTGATGGAAATATCTCAGGATATCTGTGTACTGTGAAATGAGCTAATTTCTAAGGGTATGTCTACACTACAAAGTTAATTCGAACTAACAGCTGTTAGTTCGAATTAACTTTCATAGGCGCTACACATGCAAACCACTAGTTTGAACTTAATTCGAACTAGCGGAGCGCTTAATTCGAACTAGGTAAACCTCATTCTACGAGGACTAATGCCTAGTTCGAATTAAGTAGTTCGAATTAAGGGCTGTGTAGCCACTTAATTCAAACTAGTTGGAGGCTAGCCCTTCCCAGCTTGCCCTGGTGGCCACTCTGGGCCAAGCCAGAGAAACTCTTCTGCCCCCCTCCCGGCCCCGGAGCCCTTAAAGGGCCACGGTCTGGCTACGGAGCCCGTGCCAGGTGAAAGCCTGCCAGCACCCAGCCAGCAGACCCAGCACTTGGCACGGCATGAGCCAGCCACCCGCTGCCACCCAGCCCTCCGCCTCTTCCCAGGACCAGGCTGGCGGCTCCCAGGAGCCTGCCCCGGGGCCGCAAGAGGCGGGTGCCCGCCTGGTCTAGTGCGGAGATTGTGGACCTCATCCAGGTTTGGGGGGAGGCCTCCAACATCCACAATCTCCGCACTAGGCACAGGAAAGCGGCCTTCTAGGGCAGGATAGCTGCCAGCCTGGCCACCAAAGGCCACATGCCAACCCAGGAGCAGGTTTGCTTGAAAATCAAGTTGGTCCAGTGAGACCCCCCGACCCTGAGCCCTGAGCTTAGAACATAAGAACATAAGAATGGCCGTACTGGGTCAGACCAAAGGTCCATCTAGCCCAGTAGCCTGTCTGCCGACAGCGGCCAACACCAGGTACCCTGGAGGGGATGGACCGAAGACAATGACCAAGCCATTTGTCTCGTGCCATCCATCTCCAGCCTTCCACAAACAGACGCCAGGGACACCGTTCCTACCCCCCTGGCTAATAGCACTCCATGGACCCAACCTCCATGACTTTATCTAACTTCTCTTTAAACTCTGTTATAGTTCTAGCCTTCACAGCCTCCTGTGGCAAGGAGTTCCACAGGTTGACTATTTGCTTTGTAAAGAAGAACTTTCTTTTATTAGTTTGAAGCCTGCTACCCATTCATTTCATTTGGTGTCCTCTAGTCCTTATATTATGGGAACTAATGAAGAACTTTTCTTTATGCACCCTCTCCACACCACTCATGATTTTATATACTTCTATCATATCCCCCCTCAGTCTCCTCTTTTCTAAGCTGAAAAGTCCCAGTCTCTTTAGCCTCTTCATATGGGACCTGTTCCAAACGCCTAATCATTTTAGTTGCCCTTTTCTGAACCCTTTCCAAGGCCAAAACATCTTTTTTGAGGTGAGGAGACCACATCTGTACACAGTACTGAAGATATGGCGTACCATAGTTTGATACTTCCCCTCCTCCTTCTTCCCCTGGCTTCCCCCTTCCAGCTCTCTCCTCCCAGGTTTCCACCTCCCCTCTCCCACCCTCTCTCATTACCTCTCCCACCTCCTTTTCCCAGTCTCCCCAGAGGTTAATCCTCCCCCCCCCAGTTTTGTTATATAAAGAGAGTTTCTATTTTTGAACACACGTGTCCTTTATTTTTTACATCAGGAAGGGGGACTAGGGAGGGGTAAGTGGAAGGAGGTGAGGGAGGAATGGAGTACGAGCCCCCAATGGGGAGGACTGGGGTGGCTCTGCGGCTCCTCGGGGTGGAAGCTCTCCTGCAGGGCCTCCTGGATCCTGACAGCCCCGATTGACCCCCGGATGGCAGCCTGCAGCAAGTGCAGCCGGGCTGATGGCCGAGTGCTGTGATGTGCTGAGTGAGGCACTCAGGGCACTCCAAGACAGGACTGCTTTGCTGTCCCTCAGGGAGGTAGACCAGCAAGCGGGGAACCCTGAGAACTGTCTGTCCGGGGTGGGGGTTGGGTCCCTTTAAGCACAGCCCTCAGCTAGCCTGAGGCAGCAGCTCCACACTCTAAGTCCTGGTTCTGGCCAGCCTTAACTTGGTTCAGGGTCCACTCAATGTGGACATGCTAGTTCGAATTAGCAAAACGCTAATTCGAATTAGTTTTTAAGTCTAGATGCACTAATTCAAATTAGCTTAGTTCGAATTAACTAATTCGAACTAAGTTAGTTCGAATTCGTGCTGTAGTGTAGACATACCCTAAGTTATTTGCAAAAAACAAACAAATAAACAAAAAACAAAATAAACACAAACTCCTCAAACCCTAGAGATTTCAGGTGCCTAAGTATCCTCTGGAATCACAGTTAAAGTTGCCTTCCCCAGCCCCACCACAATCTGAACTGGCACCCCTGGTGAGTTAGGAGTGGCCAGAGGGCTGCAGGAGGGCCATGGACAAGCCCCCATCTAACTGCATGGAGCTCGCCATGAGCTGCAGGCCAAACACCAGGCATAAAGGGTAAGTGCTGCGCAGCAGGTGAGCTGCCAGGGCTTCTTCAGAGCAGCTCAAACTGTGGAAGAAGAACCCACTGAAGGGCGAGTGACCCACTCAGGATTTTTTACCCACTGTTTCATTTCATTTTGATGTGATTCAAAAACAGCAGCCGCCTTCTGTGTGTCATATCTGGGGGAAAATATTTAATCCAAGGGTGGGAACCTTTTTTGTATTGGGGGCCACTGACCCACAGAAAATTCAGTTGCGGGCCACACACAAGTGAGAAGCAAAAAAACCAACTGAAACCCTTGCTGACATGGCCCCCAGCTGAGAAGAAGACAGACATTCCCCTCACACACTAGCACCTTGGGGGGCCCAGGCTAGTAGATTCTGTGTGCTCCAGCCCCATGGAGGGATGGCGGGAGGTTGGAGCACCAGCACGGGCTCCCCAATGCTGAGGGAAAGCCCTGAGCCTCGGGGGCCAGATCCAGGCAAGCTGGGGGCTGTATCTGGACCCTGGGCCTTATGTTCCCCACCCCTGATTTAAGCTAAAATAATCCATTCCCCAGGTAGCTCTTAAAGGAAGGGTTGGCCAAGAAGGGCTATGACAACTCCCTTTGCAAGGGGAGAGACAATAGCCCTGTACTTAGGGGAGCAAGGGACTGAGCCGCTTCCAAGGGAAATGGGGAGGACACCATGCCCGGGGCAGGGAGGGCAGGGGCACCAAAATGCAAGTTTTTCTAGGGCGCCATTTTCTATAAGGCTGGCCTTGTATGCAGGAGTGGGTAACCCCAAGCCTCATGGGCCAGATCCAGAGGCCGATCATCCTTCCCCAGATGCGGGAATGCAGTGCAGGAAACTGCTCATGGGAGAGTTTCCCCGCTGCTCCCACTGGCCAGATTTCGGGGCCACATCAGTGAGGGGTTTTTGTTTGGTTGGTTTTGGGAGGGTTGCCTTTCACTTGTGTGACCCCAACTGATTTTTCCGTAGGTCAGTGGTTCCCCACCCAAAAAAGGTTCTCCACCCCATCTACAGTTTTCCAGAAGGAGCATCTTCTTTATCAATGGTTGTTGTTTCATACACACACATATAAGTACATATAGATATATATAAATGCACATTGTGTGTGTGTGTATGAAAAATAATGGTGCCCTATGGGTGGTTAACTATAGATTTCCCAGGACGGATACTTTTTACTTTTGGATACTTGAGTACAATTAAGATGTGATACTTTTGTACTTTTAAGCTACATCTAGACTACAAGCCTCTTTCGAAAGAGAGAGTCTAGACTGCAACCACTTCTTTCAAAAAAGCAAGCCGCTTTTTCGAAAGAGAGCACCCAGGCAGTCTGGACGCTCTCTTTCGAAAAAGCCCTGTTTGCATTCAAGAACGTCTTTTTTCAAAAGAACATTTGGAAAAAAGACGTTCTTCCTCGTAAAATGAGGTTTACTGCAGTCAAAAAAACTGCCGTGTTCTTTCGATTTAACTCAGTGGCAGTCTAGACGCAGGGGAAGTTTTTTAGAAAAAAGGCCACTTTTTTTTAAAAAACCCTGTAGTCTAGAGACACCCTTACTCAGGTAGTTTTCCAGAAGGATACTTTGACTTTTACTTAATTACATTTTTTTCAAAGTAGCAGTAATTTTACTCAAGTAACTTTATTAGGTACTTTTTCCACTACTGGGAATGAGGATAATCAATGGAACACAGTAATATCAGAGTACAAAACATACTGGAAGGACAGAACAGGTTGTGCTGGTGGGGTTGCACTATATGTGAAAGAAAGAGTAAAATCAAATGAAGTGAAAATCTTAAAAGAACTAAACTGTACCATAGAATCTTGATGGATAGTAATTCCATGCTCTAATAATAAGAATATAGCAATAGGGATATATTAGAGACAACCTTCTAGGATGGTGATAGTGACTATGAATGGTCAGGAAGATTAGAGAGGTTATTAAAATAAAAAAAACACTCAATAATAATGGGGGATTTCGACTATCCCACACTGACTGCGTATGTATTACCTCAGGACAGGATGCAGAGATAAATTTTCTTGACACCTTAAATGACAGGTTCTTGGAGCAGCTAGTCTTAGAACCCACAAGAGGAGAGGCAATTCTGGATTTAATCCTAAGTGGAGCACAGGATCTGGTCCAAGAGGTGAATATAGCCGGACCACATGGTAATAGTGGCCATAATATAATTATATTTAACATGCCAGTGGTGGGGAAAACATTACAACAGCCCAACACTGTAGCATTTAATTTCAGAAAGGGGAACTACACAAAAATGAAGATGTTAAACTGAAATTAAAAGGCATAGTGTCAAAAGTGAAATTCTTGCTAACTGCATGGAAAACTTTAAAAAAATACTATAATAGAGGCTCAACTTAAATTTATACACCATTTAAAAAAAACCTTAAAAAGCCCCAAAAGAGTGCCACGATGGCTAAACAACAAAATACAAGAATCAATAAGAGATAAAAAGGCATCATTTAGAAAGTGGAAGTTAAATCCTAGTGCGGAAAATAGAAAGGAGCATAAACTCTTGCAAATGAAGTGTGAAAATATAATTAGGGAGGCCAAAATAGGATTTGAAGAACTGCTAGCCAAAAACTCAAGGGCTGTGTCTACATTGGCACCCTTTTTCGAAAAAGGGATGCTAATGAGACCAGTCGCAATTACAAATCGCGATTTAAATATCCCCGCGGTATTTTTACATAACTGCGCTTCGGGGCTTTGCGGAAAAAGCGCCAGTCTAGGGATCTTGCAGAAAATAAACCCTTTTAGATCTCTTATTCTAAGAGATCTTGCGGAAAAGGGTTTATTTTCCGCAAGATCCCGTCTATATTGAGGTGCTAAAGGAGCATTTAAGGATTATAAGGCAATTGTGGAAAAACTAAATGAATTGTCTGCATCAATCTTCATGGCTGAGGCTACCTCAAGACTGCAAGCTTCTTTCGGAATAAGATTTTCTGGAAAAGATCTTTGTCCAGCTTTTGGACACCACAGCACACTCCTTGACATGGAGCTGGAGCTGCCTCTGGGCATGCACTAGCCCCACACTGCCATGCTGCAGTTTCTGCAGCGCATTCTGCAGGCTGCCTTTATGGTCCTGCAGGAGCTCGACAACGAGCTTATCATTGAGACCCTCTGCCTGTGTGCGGGAGCAAGGCCCTTGCAATTGGACCCCCCCGATGGAGAAATGCTATTGGAGGCTGGACACCAGTTCTGACTGGTGGGACCGGCTGGTAATGGAGCAGTGGGACAACCAGCAGTGGCTCCAAAACTTTCACATGAGGAAGGCCACCTTCATGGAGCTGTGTGCCTGGCTTGCCCCGCTCTCTGATGACGTGACACCCAGCTGCAACCTGCCATCCCCTGGAGAAGCGGGTCACCATCGCCGTCTGGAAGCTCACCACCACAGTCAGCTACCGGTCTGTGGGCAACCAGTTCAGTGTGGGAAAGTCCACTGTCAGCACCCTCCTCATGGAGGTAAGGCATTCTCAGGATGCAGTACCTTGGGGAAGGGGGAGTACTGGAAAGGGGGACTGTAGGGAAAGGGGGTTGGGGGTAAGGGTGGGCTGGGGTTGGGGGGAAGCCCCATCCCCGGGCGGAAGGGGGTTCTGCAGTCCTGCCCACACACAGCCCTTGGGGGCCGGGGAAGGCAACATCATAGAGGGTGGTTCCTGGGGTATTTGAGGGGGGGAGGAGAGGCGGGGACATCCCAAGGGCTCAGGCAGCCCCTTTGATTCTTTGTTTTGTGTCATTGTCTCCTTCTGCAGGTGATGAGGGCCATCAACTCCATCTTGCTGTGCAGGGTCATCCACCTGGGAGACCTGGACCCCATCATTGCTGGATTTGCTGCCCTGGGGTTCCCCAGCTATGGGGAAGCTATAGATGGAACCCACATCCCCATCCAGGCACCAGAACATCGAGCCGCCCAGTACATGAACAGGAAGGGCTATTTTTCCGTGGTCCTGCAGGCCCCGGTAGACCACTGCAGACTGTTTTCAGACATTTTTGTCGGGTGGTTGGGGAGGGTGCATGATGCCCACATCTTCAGAAACTCCAGACTCTACCAGAAGCTGAAGGCTGGCACATTCTTCCCCCAGCGTGACTTCAGGGTCGGGGACGTGCAGATGCCACTGTGCATCGTGGGGTATGCAGCCTACCCCCTCGTGCCATGGCTTATGAATCCCTACACCAGCCACATGGACCCGAACAGGGACAGTTTCAGTGCTCACCTGGGCAGTGCCTGCATCCAGGCCAAATGTGCCTTCAGCTGCTTGAAGGTGAGGTTCAGGTGCCTTCTGACTCACCTCAGTGTGATGGAGCACAACATCCCCAAGGTGATCTCGGCCTATTGTGTTCTCCACAACTTTGTAGAGAGCAAGGGGAGGCCTTCCTTCTGGGGTGGAGGGCAGAGGCTGGCTGGGAGGGATGGCCTTCGAGCAGCCACGCATAGCTGCCATCCGCCAGGTCCATCAACTGCGGGTGCGCATCCGGGAGGCCCTGTGGGAGAGATTCTCTGAAGGACCCCAGTAACTCTCCCCAGGACTTCCCCACTAAGGGCCCATGACTTGCCCCTCTATGCCTTTCCCACAATAACCCCTCCCTTCCCCCCTTCTCTGTACACTCAATAAATACAACAATTTGTGTTAAACCAAAATCTTTGTATTTTTGCATAATAGAAGAAACTGGGGCTCAGAACCCGGAAAGGGGGAGAGAGAGGAGGGGGGCTCAGAACCTGGATAGAGGGAAGAAGGAGGGGGGCTCAGAGCTGGGGTTGGGAGTGGCACGTGGTGGAAGTTCCAGCCGCTCCACAGGGGGATAGGTGGGGAGAGAGATAGACAGGAAGAGGGGCTGGAGTGGGGGCAGGCATGGCAGGGGGGCAGGGACAGGCATGGTAGGGGGGGGCAGGGACAGGAGCAGGGACAGGAGCCAGGTATGCCATTATCTCCCGGATGGTGGCACACGTGTTGCGGCTCTGCTGCACCAGCTCGGTCCACAATTGGAGCCACCATTGGGCATCATCCCAGACCTTCTGGGCCAGGGTCTGCTGCGTGTCCCTGAGGGCTCCCATGTGCTCCCTCATGAGATCCTCCTGGACCTTCCAGTGCTTGCGGCTCCCCCAGGGTTGGGCAGCTAGCTTGCTGGTGATCGCTCCTCAGTCACGGCTGGTCCGGTTGTGGAGAATAAAGAGTGAGAGGCGGTCATTCATCCATGCAGATATTGTTCCTGAGGCCTTGCCCTTCTCTGTGAGCTGCAAACAAGAGTTCTTGGGGCACAGGATGGTGATGTCCTGGAAGCAAGGCCATGTGTGGCCTGGACAGTGGGCCCTGCCTCACAGGGGCCCGGTGGTGCCCAGGGGACCATGCTTCCAGCCCACCGCATCGCATGGACAAGCAGGCAAGGGAAGTATCCGCCACACTGGGATCCAATGGGCAGGAGAGGGGCCTGGAGCAGCCTGGCCTTCCACGGGGGCCGCACACACTCCTGCGCCTGGCAGCGCTGTCCCCATGTGTGGCACTTCTCAGTCTGTATATGAGCGGGCGTGTGCCCTTGTCCCCAGCCTGCTTCCAGTGGTGGCTGGTGGTGGTAGAGTCTCTCCCCCCCCCAGGGTCACACGGAGGGTCCCCCCCCCAGGGATCAGAAGTGTGTGTGGGGGTCAGAAGTGTGTGTGGCCTCCCCAGAGCCTGTGAGTAGGACTCAGGGGTGCTCCAGGGCTACCTCCTGAGGCTGCATGGAACAGACTGTGCTGCACGTGCATCCATGTGAACAGACAGCAGCAGGAAGGCCAGGCCAAGAAGGCCAAACGATGATCACACCACAGCCCCTCAGCACCCACCACCCCCACCCTGTGTGTCAAAAACTAAGAGCGCTCACCTGATGATCCCTCCCTGGCCTTGGAGAATGCCTGGGAGACATCCACACCCTGGGGTACCAGCTCCAGGTTGAGGGTAACAGTGCTGGCTGTCTCCTCCTCTTCCAGCTCACCATCCTCATCCTTTGGGACCCCTGGGTGGGTGACGATGAGCGTCTTCAGCCCCAAGTCCATGACAAGGGGTGGGGAAGGGGATGTCCACCCCCCAAGGTTGCGGTGGAGTTTGTTAAAGTAGGGGCAGGAGTATCGTTCTGCCCCGGAGTGAGAGCTGCGCTCCCTGGTTCTGGGGTAGCCCTGCTGGAGCTCCTTAACCTTACTCTGGAACTGCCCAAAGCTCCTGGGGTGGTGGCCCCTCATGGCCAGGGCCTCGGCCATCTGGCCATAGATGGCCACATTCCTTCTTCTGGAGCAGAGATTCTGCAGGGTCTCTTCCTCGCTCCACACCTCCAGGAAGGTCAGGATCTCTGCCCCAGACCACGACAGCGCATGCCTTTTTGTGCCCCTGACAGGCTCCTGGGAGCCCTAAGCATGCTCCCCATAAGGGCCAGTGGGCTCTCGGGGAGCTTGAGGCTGGGCCATGGGTGTCCAGAAGTGTGGCAGTGGCAACCGCGCGGTGAGGTGCAGCTCCCAGGAATGGCTTCTTGCCACAAGCCTTGTCTTGGGTGCCTGCGGCTTTAAGAGCTGTCAGGAGAAAGGAACTATAGAGTTGTGATGAGTGTGGCTGGAGTGGCCAGCAGGGCACCTGTGTTATTTCCTGGAGGTTTTTTTTTGATAGAACTCCCTCCTCTGTGTCCACACATGCCTTTTTCCAAAAAAGCTTTTTCAGAAAAGGTGTTCTTCTTCATAAACATAGGTTTACCGCCATCGGAAAAACCCCTCCGTTCTTTCGACTTTTTGTTGAAAGAATGAAATTGCAGTGTGGACACAAGTATTGTTTTTCTGGAATAACACGCGTAATTACAGAAAAACACTGCAGTGTAGACATACCCTGAGGATGTGAGGGAGATTCCTAAAACTAAGCCATTGTTTTTAGGTGTGTGATGGGGTATACCAAACCCATACTAGGGCTGAGAGGGTTAACCTGGCTCCCTTGGCCGAAGAGCCCATTCCCCCCCCGCCCTGCTGGGAATGCTCCAGCTGGAGGCCAGCTATGAAAGCCTGTGGAGCTGACTGCCGCTGGTGAAGGAGGTGCTGCTGGAGCTCCTGAAGAGGAACCACCTATGGACCAAGTCACAGAGCCCAGTCAGCTGGAAACTGCAGGAGAGACCCCCAGTCTGGAGGGAAAGCCAGAAAGAACTACAGGGAACAGACTTGTAGGCAGTAGCCCAGAACAGGGAATTGTACCCTGGGAGTTCTGCGCATTGTGGTGGGATTCCCCATCAAGCGAGTTATGGTCCACTCCATCACTGACTGGGCCCTGGACTGGGACCTGGTGGAGAGGGTAGGCCTGGGTCCATATACTCCCTCCTCACCACTCCCACAAGGGGACCTACACCTATTGTTATAGTCTTTGGCTGCTAGGTCATACTACTCAGAGAGGAGCATTGTTATTGACTCTCATTACTAGGCTACGCAGCCCTGAGAGAGCAGCGGGGGGGGCAGGGAGGGGGTGTTGTTTCAGACTCTGGCTGCTAGGCTACACTGCCCTGAGAGAGAGAGAGCGATTGTTACAGACTCTAGTTCAGGGGTGGCCAACCCGTTAGAGACAAAGAGCCAAAATAGCAGTGGATAGAGTGCGAAGAGCCATGTACCCGAGGGGGGAGTTGTTGAGAAAGAGAAAAAAAAGCCGCTCCAGGGGAAAATAGGTGCCGGTACATGGTCCCGGGGCATACCATCACAAAAAAAGCACTGGGAGGGGGGGAGAGGTGCAAGCTCTGGGAGGGAATTTGGGTGCAGAAGGAAGTAGAGAAGAAGATGCTGGCTCAGGAAGGGGGCTCTAGGCTGGAGAGTGTTGGGGTCAGGTGGACGGTTGGGGTGCTGAGCAAGCCGCAGGCTTGTGGCTGTGAAGGTGCAGGAGTTTGGGCTGGGGTGTATGAGGGGCTCAGAGCAGGGAGGCTGGGGGTATGATGGGCTCAGGAAACAGATTTGCAGTGTGTGAATGGTGCAGAAGTGTTGTGGCAGAAGACTGGGGATGTGAGGGTGCAGGAGTTTGGGGATGTGAGAGGCTCAGGATAGGGGGTTCCAGTGTATGATAGGCTCAGGTTTGAGGTCTGGGGGGGTGCAGGAGTGTCATGATGCTGTGGCCAGATGGGGGTTTGGCCACAAATGGGCTTGTTGGCCAGGCTTCATTTTTAAATAAAATATGTCAAACACAAAATGTTTCAGCGTTGTCTTTATTTATGAGGGGGTGGGGAGCCTGTTTTGAGTCAGGGGTCACTGACCCACAGAAAAGTCAGTCGGGGCCACACAAGTGATATGCAAAAAAACAACCCCTCCAAAAAACCCCAAACCTCACTAATGTGGCCCCAACTGTGCTGGTGGGAGCAAGGGACAGGGTGCTGGGGCAGGGTGCTGGTGGGTGCTGGGGCAGAGTGCTGGTGGGTCCTGGGGCAGCTACTCATGCGGGAGGGGTTGGCCAGCGGGAGGGGACAAGGACAGCTGGGGCTAGTACCTGGGGATCCTGTAGCTGCGCACCAGGTCTGGGGTCTCAGGAAGCACGTGCGCTGCTTCCCCTTCCCCCAAACAGCTGGTGCGTTTCCTGAACAGCCGGGTCTGTGGTGCACTGGCAACTTGTTTCCCCTGATGCCTGCCTGTGGGGAGTGGGAGGGGGAGAGGCCCAGAACTGCACCAGCTCCAACTGCTCAGGAAGCACTCACCCTGCTCCTCGCTCCCTGCAACAGCCACACGCTTCCTGAGCAGTTGGAGCTGGCGTGGTCCCAGGACTCCTACTCTCCCACCTTCCCCCATGCAAGAAGGCAGTAGGGGGAAGGAAGTCGCTGGCGTGCCACAGACCCAGGTTTTCAGGAGGCGGGCCGGCTGTTTAGGGAAGGGGAAGAGCAGCCCACGCACTTCCTGAGACACAGAACCTAGCTTGTAGCTGCGGGACTTCTCCCCGAGACTGCAGGAAACCAGCATGCTACCTCCATTTTCATGGGAGGTAGTGTTAGCGTGGGCTTCTTGGGGCTGGGAGGGAATGAGCGGGGCTGGAACACTTCGCGATCAACTGGTCGTGCCCCTGCAATCAACCAGTTGATTGTGATCAACAGGCTGGTGACCACAACACTAACCCAATCCCCCTCCCCTTTCCCAGAGCCAGCCCTGGTCTGGAACCCTCTGGATCTGACTGGTCTCAGATGAGGGATTCATTTTGGACCGGGGAGGTCATTTCAGGCCTCCTGCTGCTGCCCCCTCCCCACTAGGCTTCTTTGCACCTCCCTCCCCTGAAACCCAGTTGAGACCCTCCCTTCCCTGCACCTCCCCAAAAGGCCATCCCCCACAACTCAGAGGAGCCCAGCACCAGTTCCCTGTACCCCCCCTTGCAGCCCAGCTGAGCTACCTGTCTGTTCCCTCCCCCCAACTCCCTCAGCCCAGCTGAGCCCTGTTTCCCTGCACCTCCCCACAAACCCCACAGACCCTGCTGAGTCCAGAGCTGGTTCCCTGCCCTTCCCTCTCTCCCTCCTTCCCCTTGAGTCTAGTCCCTGGGCAGCCCAGCTGACACACAACACCTAGTTCCCAGCACCTTCCCACTCCCACAGTCCAGGTGAGCACCGCACCTGGCACCTCCCCCCTCCCGCAGCCCTGCTGAGCACCATGCCCAGCACTTCCCCCCTCCCACAGCCCTGCTGAGCACAGCGCCCACCTCTCCCCTCCCGCAGCCCAGCTGAGAACAGCACCCAGCATCTTCCCCCTCCCGCAGCCCTGCTGAGCCCCACGCCTGGTTCCCGGCACTTTCCCAGTCCCGCAACACATCTGAGCTCCTTGCCCACCAGCATAGCTCCAGAGCTGGCACCACCACTACAGCCACGCACGTCTCCCTCCAGGTGCTGGGACATGTGTGATGAGTGGCCATCTGTGAGCTCACTGGAATGTGGCACAGAGCCGCTGGCCTGAGTGGTACCAGCAGGAGCCACGTTTTTTTAATCAAAGAGCCGCATGCGGCTCACGAGCCTCGGGTTGGCCACCCATGCTCTAGTTGGTAGGCCACGTTGTCCTGAGAGAGAAGGGTGTCATCATGGACCCTAGTTGTTAGACTGCACTGCCCTGAGAGTTTGAGCTAGCATTGACTCAAACCCGAGAAGTTGAAGGGGACCTAAGAGGTAGAAGCAGTGGTACTGGAGCAATTTTTGCAGATCCTCCCCACTAGGGGAAAGTATGGATGAAGCGGCACCACTGACCTCACTCGCTAAGGCCATATCCCTGATAGAGGAATACTTAGTGGCAGAGGAACCAGATATGCAAGGCAGGAGAACTAAGATTGCCTGAACCTGTGTCCTGAGGTAGAGGGGTCACCTGTCAGCGGGAACCCAGAGGCTTGAAGTACCACACCATCCTAGGGAAGCCTGAGAAAATGCAGACTAGATGGCAGCCAGTAAGCCTACCACTAGATCGGGAAGAGCACTCAACCCGCAGGTCCTGAGAAGGAGATGCCAGAAAAGATGGAGCAAATTGAGGTAAATGCTATGAGTGTGGATAAGAAAGACACTTCCATCATGATTGTCTTTAAATGGATTGTAGTTAGGGCCAAGTGCTGACTGCCCATCCTAGGGCAAGGGAGAGAGGCACTGCCAAGCTATTGGTAACCTTGTGGGTAGAGGGTTCCCCAATAACAGTTCTAATGGATTCCAGCTATAGTCAGATTTTGGTGAGAGCCAACCTAATGGGGTCTTCCAGATTGGCTGGAGAGCCCATCCTTATGCAGTGCATCCACAGGGATGTGCAATCATATGCTATTACCACTTGAGAGAGATCTTGGAGTCATTGTGGATAGTTCTCTGAAAACATCCACTCAGTGTGAAGTGGCAGTCAAAAAAGCAAACAGAATGTTAGGAGTCATTAAAAAAGGGATAGAGAATAAGACAGAGAACTTATTATTGCCTCTATATAAATCCATGGTATGCCCACATCTTGAATACTGCGTACAGATGTGGTTGCATCATCTCAAAAAAGATATATTGGCATTGGAAAAGGTTCAAAAAAGGGCAACAAAAATGATTAGGGGTTTGGAATTGGTGCCATATGAAGAGAGATTAAAAAGATTGGGATTTTTTATTTTAGAAAAGAAGAGACTAAGCGGGGGATATGATAGAGGTCTATAAAATCATGGCAGGTATGGAGAAAGTGAATAAGGAAAAGTTATTTACTTGTTCTTGTAACGTAAGACCTAGGGATTACCAAATGAAATGAATAGGTAGCAGGTTTAAAACAAACTAAGTTTTTCTTCATGCAGCACACAGTCAACCTGTGCAACTCCTTGGCAGAAGATGCTGTGAAGACCAGGCCTTAACAGGATTAAAAAAGAACTAGATAAATTCATGGAGGTTAGATTCATCAATACTTATTGGCCAGGATGGGTAGGAATGGTGTCTCTAGCCTCTCTTTGTCAGAGGCTGGAGAAGGATCACTTGATGATTACCTGTTCTGTTCACACCCTCTCAGGCATCTGGCATTGGCTACAGTTGGCAGACAGGATACTGGACTAAATGGACCTTTGGTCTGACCCAGTATGGCTGTTTTTATGTTCTTATACCTGACTGTGTGGGTGTGGCTATAGGATGGGCATGAGGAAGGGGTGTATAAGATTGGTTTGGCCTCAAGATTGGCCTACCCTGTGCTTTTGTGATGAGATTGCTGGTGATTCCACAGGATCATTGTTGACTGGAGCCAGCAGGAACCAGAGGAAGATAAGGCTGGCCCAATGAAGAAAAAGCTTATAGCCCATGGGAGTACAGAGATTTTGGGGGAAGGGTTGTCATCTGCCTTTAGACGCCCCGCTTCAGCCTATCTCAGAGGCTGGGCCGATGGAAAGGACTGATTCAGATTAGCTAGATACAGGTGGTGACATCATAAGATAGCAGCGAGAAGATCAAATGCTGAGTTGGGCCTAGGAACAGGTGGCAGGGCCAGAGCCTGCTGGGGACACAGAACAAAGAACACCCCAAGGACCTCGGTTTGAGGTATATGAAGACCACCTTTACTGTATGGTCAAGGAGACATGTGGCAGTTGCTGGTCCCAAAAAACCCAGAAGGGACTTGTTATGATTAGCCCATGCGACACCTTGGGCTGGGCACTTGGACCAGGAGAAGACCTTGCAATGGGTGGCACAAAGGTTCTTTTGGCCTGGCATCCACTGTGAGGTATGGGGCTGTGCAGGTGCTGGAGCTCCAGCGCAGGTGTCCTGCTGTGGGGGGAGGAAGAGGGAGCTGAGCTTGAGCCACAGCCTACCTGCATGACCACAGTTTGAGAACCACTTTGCTACAGCATTAATTCCTTACTAACAGTCATTTGCATGACTGTTTAAATGAATGACCCCCAAATTCTGGTCACTTGCATGTTCATCATCTGTTCATTACAGTGAAGTTACAGTGAAGATTCATATCAGTGTATCTGATAGCAGAATTTGGTTATAGTTTTTTATAGGTTTTCAGTGGTAACTTGAATTGTTTCTTCAGTTTTTTTAAACTATTTTCCCTTTTTGGAAAGGATCCAATTGTAAGCTCAGGGCCTAAATTAACAATATTGGTCCTGCCGTGAGGGCAGGGGTCTGGACTCAATGACCTCTGGAGGGCCCTTCTAGTTCTATGATTCTATATAAACCCAACAGCATATATCCAACAGCATACTTCCATGTCACATCAAAGCAAGGGGGCAAAGATAGATTTTGGTGGCTGGTGTAAAATCAGATGGGTTATCGATGAAAGATCATATAGCAGCGAGGAACTGACTGGATCCATTAACCATTCACTTCTTGACCTGACGATATTTGTTGTTACTTTTAAAAGGAGTAGAATTCTTGTAAAGAAGTGATAGTATGTTTTTCAGTTCTAGCTGCATTCTAAAGAACACATTTTCGACTTTTAACAAAATTTTATATTAGCAAATTTGAAAACAACTGTAAAAAATAGAAACCCCAAAATGTAATACAAAATGCAATTTCAGTTGATATATGATTGTTTCTTCAGGCATCAAAACTGCTGTGTATACATGTATCTTTAAATAATATCTGAGACTGAGATAAGAAGCAGACAGCCTTGATCCATTATCTTGAAAACAGTTTTGCTTGGCTGATATCTTAAGTTCAATGTATTTTGTGGATTAGTGTAATGTGAGGATAATATATTTTATTTAGGACAATGAATTTATTTATAGTATGTGAACTTTTATATGTGTATGAGCAATCTAATTGTCTATTGGCAATCAACAAACTTAAAACCACTGTTAAACATTTACTTCATAATTATCAGTGTAAGAATGTACCTCTTTTAGGAAATGGTTTGAACTTCAATCAAGGTCAGGGACTATTTCAGTTATTTATTTGGTTTCCTCTTCCTTGAAGCATGTTAACATTTCTTTACCTCCATAGTATTGAGGTTGGTTGAATTTGAAACATCTCAGGAGACTATATATAGGCTCAACAAAATCAGCATTTAAAACCATTCAGGAGAAATGAAATAAGGTAAGAACAACATATTTCATTTAAGAGACAAAAATGCTATATAATTTGAAATATTATGTTTAATTGTGACTGTTATTTTTCCATTGCAATTGTTTATACATGACCTCCAGAGTTTGAATGCCTTCCTTACTTTTTTTTAAAACTAGAAATGGAATATTAACAGTTAAATAAATAAATAAATTTATCTTTCTGGACAGATTTTCAAAATTTGCTCTCAGCAACTCTCATTGAAAATCTGGCCACAAGCACAAAGGCTAAAAAGGGCTAGTTTTTTTTACAGATTAGGCCAAATTCAACAAAACCATCAAAAGGTGGTGAACTATTCTTTTCTGTGTCAGCCCAATTGACTGCATCCAAGGACAGACATACCATCAGAAGATAGGTAATGCTTCCTTCTTTACCCTCTGTTAGTGCTGTCACTGAACTGTGACAAAGACAACTTCACTATTTTCAAGTGTATTAAGGGGAGTGTACCAGTGGACACCTCTGAAAGGAAATGTTGAATTCTCACTCTGTTGTGTCCCTCAGCATGCTCCCTTTTTAGCCAACATTTCCCACTTTTGCAGGAATAGTGGCTCTTTATTGCCTCCAATTTAAATGGAGGTACCACCTGTTAAGGTGCACACTTGCTACCAGAGCACCCCAATAAATCAGGATGCATTGTTGCTGGCATCTTCATCACCAATGTACCTGATAGACCAGTGTTTCTCAATCTTTTTTTTATAAAGTACCAATTTAAAAAAATTACAAGTACCCCCGATACCTACAGTTTTCAGACACACATTTTTTTTTCTATCATTGCAACACATTTGTTTAAACGTGGCAGGGCAGGTGATGAAGCCAGGCAGGTGATGAAATTTTTGGGTGTAAACAGTCCAAAATAATAGCACTGCAAAGCTTAAAACAAAAAATTCAGTTTTCTCCAAATTTCAGTTGTGTTGATGTACCCTCCAGACGTCTCTCAAGTAACCCTAAGGGAACTTGTATCACTGGTTAAGAAACACTGTTATAGACCATCAGCCACTGTGCGCAACTAAGGTTTCCAGGTGAAGAATTGTGTTGTTCAGATCCTTTTTGGGATAACAAAAGCTCAAACTAATATCCAGTCTCCCAACAAATCAGCCTGGTTGAAGAGCGGTTATTTGGCTAATCGTGTAGTCGATACAATTACACAATTAGTCGATAAGGGGTCCGCTCTTCAGAGCCATGATGGGGGTAGCTCCCAGAGCCAGCGCAAGCCAGGAGTGAGCAGTCTTTGGACTGCTGTGGCTCTGCATTTTAACTGTAGTAAGAGCCACCTGGCTCTTACTACAGTTAAAATGCAGAGGCGCAGTGGTCCCAGAGCCAGCATGAGCCAGGCAGTTCTTACTACAGTTAAAATGAGCCACATGGCTTTTACTACAGTTAAAATGCAGAGGCACAGTGGTCCTGGATCGGTGTGAGCCAGGACTGCTTGGTCTTGGCTCACACTGTGTCCAGCATCCCCTGATTGTGGTGGCCCAGACTGGTCATGGGCAAGGACTGCTCCGGCAGCAGCCCCTCTCTGTGGCCAGCCCCGGCCACTGTGAACAGAGGCTGTTCCAGCAGCAACCCCTGTTCACTGTGGCCAAGACTGGCTGCAGACAGCAGCCCCTGCCCGTGGCCAGCTCCGGCCACTGCAAACAGGGGCTGCTTGGTGGCAGCAGCCCCTGTCTGGGGGCGGGGGCAGCTTTCCACTGGGACCCCATGGACAGGGGATGCTGCTGAAGCAGCCTGTGCCCGCAGCGGGCATTAGCCTGCCATGGGCAGAGGCTGCTTTGCAGCAGTCTCCCCTATCTTCCCCACTGCTGCCTCTGATAGAGACTGTGGGGGAAGGGGGCAGGTGGCACCACTGAGACGGTGCTGAGGGGAACCGGTTTTTAAGCCAGCTCCCCCCAACACCGGCTCCTGTTTCCCCCCCTTGCTGCCTCTCTTAGGGTATGTCTACAGTAGCTTGTTAATTCAAGCTAGGTAGGCAAATGAGGCGACTGGAGTTGCAAATGAAGCCCAGGATTTAAATATCCCGGGCTTTATTTGCATGTTCCCGTCCGGTCGCCATTTTGAAATTTCACTAGCCCGAACTCACTGCCGCGTGGCTACACGCGGCAGTGAAATGTTAATTCGAACTAAGTCCTTAGTTCGAATTAACTGTTAACTATTACTCCTCATTCCACAAGGAGTAATAGTTAATTCAAACTAAGGACTTAGTTCGAATTAATGTTTCACTGCCGCATGTAGCCGCGCAGAAGTGAGTTCGGGCTAGTGAAATTTCAAAATGGTGACCGGACGGGAACATGCAAATAAAGCCCAGGATATTTAAATCCCTTGCAACTCCGGTAGCCTCATTTGCCTACCTAACTCGAATTAACGAGATAGTATAGACATACCCATACAGAGGCAGTAAGTATGGGGGGAAGTGAGCAGTTGAGTACTCTCCTTGACTCCCCAATAAACTTATGCTTATTGGGTAGTTGAGTAGTCGACTACTAGCTTACATCCCTACTCATCACTTGGACTGCCTTCCTCAGGGATTTGTTTACCTGCAGACTCTGGCTCAGGTCCCTTCACAGAAGTCCCTGTGAATCCTTTCAGAAAGAATTGTCTCTCTTTGTGAGGCTCAGGTGTCCATTAAGTTATCACCTGGTACCCCTTCCTGCATCTCTTGCTGAGAAACAGCTAATTAACATTGATCTCAGGCAATTTAACAGAGCAGATGATATGGGGCTTGATCAATAAAGAATTAATGGAAGACAACATAATTAATGTTAGTCTAACTAACAGGTAAGTGATGCAGAGCACTTGGATTGCTTGGTAAGCTTGGCATAAGAAACCAATATGGGTTTTAATACAGCTAAATGTAATATGTACATCTGGGAACAAAGACTGTAAGCCATACTTACATGATGGGGTCTTTATTCTGGGAAGCAGTGACTGAAAATATTTGGGTGTAGTGGTGGTTAATGATCTGGACATGAGCTTCAAATATTACAGTACAGCCAAGTCTGATCCTTGGATACATAAATAGGGAAATCTTGTGTAAGAGTGGAGAGACTATTTTTCTGTATTTGTCACTGGTGTGAATGGTACTGGAGTTCTGGGTCCAGCTATGGTGTCCACAATTCAAGAAGGATATGGATTAATTGCTAAGGATTTAAAGGAGAGCCATGATAATGATTAAAAGATTATAGAACATGTCTGATCATGATAGATATAAGGAGCTCAATCTAGTGAAGTTAGCAAAGAGAAGATTACTGAATGACATGATCACCGTTTATAAGTGTCTATATTGGGAACAAATATTTAATAGCAGCCTTTTCAATCTAGCAGAGAAACATGATCCAATGGCTGAAAGTTGAAGCAGGACAACTTCATACTGGAAATAAGGAATGCATTTTGAACAGTGAGGGTAATTAACTATTGGAACAATTTATTAAGGACATGATGGAGTCTCTGTCACTAGTAATTTTAAAATTATCTATAGGAAAAAAATTGCTCTAGGAATTATTTTGGCAGAATCCTGTGGCTTGTGTTGTACAGGGGTCCATACCTAGATCATCATACCTTCTGGCAATGGAATCTATTAATTAATTATGGCACAGGTGAGATAACTGTATCTAATTGGCTATCTGTACCTTTCTAGCCTGTTATGGGCTAAATTGCCCTATCCCGTAATCCATTCCAGAACCCAGCCCACCTGCCTAGAGTCCCTTATCCTGCCTTCCTAATATGGGAGCCAGCTCCATCCCTGGGGCAGCCTGTGTTGGTTGTCCGACTGCTCCCATTGTGGGTGGAGGGAGGAGGGACTCAAGGCCCCAACCCTGTGCTTCCCCTAAGCCACTCGAGAACCCACCCCACCAAGGCAAAGACAGCATGTGGAGACCCCCTGCTCTGACCTTCTCAGATGCTTCAGGGACATGCCAGCCATTTCCAGGAGCACAATTGCCACAGAGATAATTACTCCAGACATGACAGGTTAGGCATTTTAGAACTCACTACTCAAAGAATTAAATTTAAGCGTAAGAGAGAAATGAAAGTTATGAAATGCACAGACCAGTCACAAACCAAAACTAACCTCCTTTGCAAGCAGTGAAAGTAGTAACAACCCCCCATGTACTGGCCATCACATAAATTCTTCATAATTTGTCATAACATGGTTGGGTTGCTAACACTTTGGAGGACAGGATTAGAATTCAAAACCACATAGACAAATTGGAGAATTGGTCTGACATCAACAAGATGATACTTAACAAAGATGAAGTACTACACTTCAAAAACCAGAAATCAGATGTGAAACTACACGATGGAGAATAATTAGCTAGGTAATAGTACCGCTGAAAAAGATGTGGGGGCTATAGTGGATCACACATTGAATGTGAATCAATAGTATGATGCAGTTGCAAAAAAGTCTACTATCAAGCAAACTGAGATAAGTAGCAATCTGGTCACCTTGGGGAGTGTGAATACCACACAACTCACACAGAATGTTTGAGATTATTCAAGCTTTGTCTGGATGTGTGTGATTATGGTAAATTCAATTTATGCAAGAATATTTAATCAGAGACATATATTTTGCAGTTCAAGAATAGATTTGAAAAAATGACGGCAACTGGAGATGAAATTGCCATAGTGGGGATAGGATGCAATTTTCCCGGAGGTAAGTTTTGAATAAATGCAAAGCACAATATTGCTATTATTCAATTGCCTCTTTGTTCTATTACGTGACAAGATATTTACAGTAAGTTTGTGCTACTGTGCATATGTTGTAACGTCTACTTCTTGGGAATTCTGTGCCACTGTGCACGTGTATAATTCATATGCTGCACATAATGTTGTTTCCTGCAGAAAATAACTTTTGCGAGAGAGTTTCTGCTTTTCTGTCTTTTGCCCACAAGGAGATGCTGTGGCACTAGGACAGAGTAACTGCAGAGCTCCTAGGTAGGAGCAGCCCTAGCTGTCAATAGGCAAGCAGTTGCCTGCCTGGCAGAGCTGTCAGGAGATGGGGGAAATGGCCAGCATGGGGTTGGGGGGGGGGGTCACAGACTGGGGTTCATAAGGGCTACTGGGGGAGGACAGACTGGGGCAGGGGCTGAATGGAAGTGGAGGCACTGGGATACATGGGGACAGACACATGGAGACGGGGAGTGAGTACTCAATGGAAGTGGAGGGTGTCAAGGCTGTTCCCCCACTATGGCACTTTGAGTGCAGAAGGTGGGAGCCCACAAGAGACCTTAAAAATACTCTGCCTCTGCCTCTGTTTTAAAAACTCTCCAAGGTCACAGATTCTCTGACCTTGGGAAATAGGCTGCCACCATCCAAGGGAAAAAGCCCTTTCTTCTTGAACCCAGGAAGAAAGGATTTGGGAACCTCTTCCAGAGGTCTACCCCAAACTCTTTTACCACAATAGAGCTTAAAAAGGAAAAAAGAAAAAGACTGTAATCTCTGAGAGTATGTCTAGACTGCATCCCTCTGTCGGCAGAGGGATGCAGATTAGGCAGGTCAACATTGCAAATGAAGCAGGGATTTAAATATCCCGTGCTTAATTTGCATAAAAATGGCCACCGTTTTTACCGACTAAGCACTTCGTCAGCAAAAAGCGGCAGTCTAGAGGGGGATCTGTCAAGAAAGAAAGCCTTTTTTGACAGATCCCTTATGCCTCCTGCAAGAAGGTTTCCAGGATCTGTTGAAAAAGGCTTTCTTTCTCGACAGATCCCCCTCTAGACTGCCGCTTTTTGCTGACAAAGTGCTGAGTCAGCAAAAATGGGGGCCATTTTTATGCAAATTAAGCACGGGATATTTAAATCCCCGCTTCATTTGCAATGTCAACCTGCCTAATCTGCATCCCTCTGCTGACAGAGGGATGCAGTCTAGACATATCCTGATAGCTGATCTGTCAGTTTTAGGCATGCACGCATACATAGACCTCCTATTATCTTCCAGGACACAAGTATGAAATCGCCTTAAAAAAGATGATTTTATTAACAAAACAAAAGATATACTTGGTAAAGCATACTATGTTGCTAGGTGTTATCGAGCAACTGAGAAAAGAACAGATTAAAACACAGAGAAATTGTATCCCTGGGATTCATCTTAATTATAGTGTAGGGCGGGCACATGGACTCGGCACAGAGAAATTTAACCAAACAACAAAACAAAGAAAATAACCTGATCACATCTAAATGTAAACATTCCCTATCTACTCACATATTTGTACTTCAAGTTCCAGTCCATTTCTATGCCTGCTGTTCTCTGTAAGGATGGTAGTCCTGCTTGGTTCCATTCATCTTGTTCCCCCAGCTCCTTGGTTAAAACGCCCACTAAAGAAAAACAGCAAGCAAAGTTCACATCTCAACACTTTCTCCCATTGGTTCTCCTGTCTCCCTGCCAACATTTCCTAGCTATCTGAGTTTAACCTTTAGTTACTGAATGCTGGGATGTTTAGAAAAGGACAGCAATCCTCCCATCCATCACAGAGGGATACATGAGGTCTAGGTCAAGTGCACATGGGATACAGGGACACAAGGGGACAGGGGAAGATGTGCCTGACTGAATGAGAGAGACTAGAGGTCAGCCAGGGTCTGCATGGAGGAGGATCCCTAACTTCCCCCTCCATGTCCCCCTCCAAAAAAAACCTAGTGTAAGTCTCACTGCTCCAGGAAGTAGTGTGACCGTGTCTAATTCCATGTCCTTTCTCCAAAGCATTGAGGTTCAAGAGCTTCTCAGTCAAATGATTATAAGATTTTACATTTCTATTATTTTTAGTGCCTAGGAGCCCTAGTCATAGACCAGGACCCCATTGTGCTAGGCACTGTGCAAACACAGAATAAGAAGGCAATCCCTACTCCAATGAGGTTAAAATCAAATATAAGACAAGGAAGCACAGATGGGAACAGATAGAGAGATGTGTAAGTGAAAGGAAACAGTGAGATAATATTGATCAGGATAATAGGCTGTGGCCTTAGCACTCCAGCAGCCTAAGCAATAAAACAACATGGGTAAAGTTGCAAATAACTGACAATAGAGTCTTACAGTGGGAAGCGTCACTAGAAGAGAGACTACCTGGGCAGCCTATAATTTTATTAGCCCTCAAAGCATAGAAAGCACAATACAGTATGGGAAAAAAACAACTAAACACTTTATGGATTATCTCTGCAACTGCAGCAGTATATCTGGGAAAATACAATTTGAACTTTACCCCCAATAAAATACCAAGTAGCCACATTTAGAGAAGGAAACCAAACAGTGTAACCTAGTATATTACTGTGAAATTTATATTTGAAAAGAACAAATATGGACCATTACAATGAATGATGAGAGGCCACATGACAAAAGTTTTATATCTGTGTAAAGGCTGTTGACTTTAATGAGGTTAATTTATATAAACACAACAGTGGACAGGATAACACATACTCCGTTGCAGAAAAGCAAGTAGTTTGTGTACACGGATAAATAGAGAATTGTGATAAATATATATTGTACATGTTTCATGGCAGATGTGAATGTCTGTGATGCTTTTAATAGCTAGTAAAATAGCTACATCATTAATAACTAGGAAAAACATCCCAATGTGTCTCAAAATGGAGAAAACAGGGTTTTGTGAGGTTTGCTTTTTTGTTTTGTTATTTTATAAAAACTCAGAGTGCACGAAATAACAGAAAAACTGTTTGCAGAACGTTAGTTTCCTTGTCACTGGGGAATTTTCATTTTGTTATCTCCAGGAATTAAAAAAAAGATAATATAAATATAAACTTTTACTATTACAAAATATCTCTAAGAAGATTTCTTTGTTGGTATGTGCTGCTGAGGGGGGAAACATTTAATTTAGCTTTAAAAATATTGATGCAACAGGGAAGGGAATCGACAATTTCTGGCGAGTACTGGTGGACGGCAGAAACTGTACTACAGAAATAACCCCAGAAAGATTCAATACTGAAGAATGGTATGATCCGGATGAAAACAAACCAGGAAAAATGTGCACAACACGAGCTGCTCTTATTGATCGGTAAGACTGTTTCTATGCTAAATCATTAGCTAATTTTCTTTGGTTAGATATTAAAGCATAAGCCTGTTCTGAGTGAAGTCATTAGCATTGTCTTAAAAAGAGCTAGTATATGATCATGAAACTTATATTTGAAAAGAACAATTATGGACCATTACAATGAATGATGAGAAGCCAGATGACAAAAGTGGTCATCTGAGAATCTTGGCCTTTTGTTCATAAGCTGAGCTGGTTGAAACACTGAATTTCTATCTCACAGTAAATTTTGACATTTCAAAGAGCCTGAAATTCAGAAGTTTCTTTTTTGGAAAAATCAAATGGTTTCCATTCATGTTTTTTCTAAACAAAACAACAACAACAATACAACAGGGCAGTGGAGCTTGATTGTATGGGAATTCTTAGGAATCTGCTGCCTCAGTTCCACTGGAACGTTACTCATACCAAACTATCTCTTCAGATCATTTTGGTTATCACAATTCCGCAAATTCTGATTAAAAAGGAAATTTCACTGGGTATTTTCCTAATCACCTTCCTTATGAAACATGAGTGTGTTATATCTATATCTAATGAATATTTCTATCTCTCTAGATATATTCTTATTATTATCAATCATAATTTTATTTCTCTAGGTAAGTGGTATAGCATTTTAAAAAATATTTCTCACTTAATATCTTTTTTCTTCCATTATTTATTTCAATTTTTTATATAGTTGTTCTTTTTCTTAGGCTACGTCTACACTATGAGTTTTCTCAGCAAAAAATATGCTGAGGGACTAATTTGCATGAGTCGTGATCTCATTTGCATATGTTCTGCCGATCCGTTTTTGTGCAAAAACAAGCAGCATGGATGTTTTCTTTTCACATGGCTCACTTTGCACAGAATTTGGGGCAAACACACAACAGTGGGTGCAACAATGATCTGTCCACATTAAAATCCAATAATGTGACAGGGATACAGTGGTGTAGCTCATCATGTAATCACTATTGAGTATGCAACAAAATAAACTCTCTCATAGTGCACACTATACATATAATAGAATCATAGACATGTACAGCTGCAAAGGACCTTGAGAAATCATCAAATCCAGCCCCCTGCACTGAGGCATAACTAAGTAAACCATTATCATCCATGGCAGGTGTTTTCCAGCCTGTTCTTAAAAGCCTCCTTTGGAAGCCTATTCCAGAGTTTAACGCTGCTTAGAGTTAGAAAGTTTTTCCTAATATCTAACCTAATTCTCCCTTGCCACAGATTAATCCCATAACTTTTTGTTGAACTTTCAGTGAACATAGAGAACCACGGACCATTACAGTCTACATAACATCCATTAATGTCTTTAAAGACTCTTATCATGTCCCCTGTTAAGTCTTTTCTCAAGACTAAACATGTTCCTTTTTTTAAACCTTTTCTCTTAGGTCAGGTTTTCTAAATCTGTTATAATTTTTTCCTGTTCTCTTGTGGACTTTCTTCAGTTTGTCCACATCTTTCCTAAAGTGTGATTCCCAGAATTGGACACAGTTCTCCTGCCAAGGAATACTGCTGGCAATTAGAGCAAGGCAATTGCTTCCTGTGTCTTGTATGCTTTTAACACACTCTAAAATAATATTAGCTTTTTTCACAACTGCTCCACAGTGTTAACACATTAAATTTATGATCCACTAAAAAGCACAGATTCTTCTCAGCAGCATTCCCACCTACCAAGTTATTCCTCATTTTGTAGTTTGCATTTGAGGTTTTTCCCTAAGTGCAGCACTTTACAAATTTTCTAATTTATCCAGGTTGTTTTGAAATCTAATCCTGTACTTCTAAGTGTTTACAACTCCTCATCATGGTGTTTGCACATTTCATAAGGATACTCTCCACACTAGTATGTAAGTCATTAGTGAAAATATTGAATAGTACCAGACCCAGCACTGACCCACTAGGGACCTTACTAGACACGTTCTCCCAGTTTGATAGTAAACCATTAATAACTATTCTTGGATTACACTCTTTCACCCAGTCTCAGCCATGTTAGTCTGTATCAGCAGAAACAGCAAGGGGTCCTGTAGCACCTTAGGGCATGTCTACTCGTAGGGCAAAAGTCAAATTAAGATACGCAACTTCAGCTGTGTCAATTGCGTAGTTGAAGTTGAAATAGCTGAATTTGGCTTTTGGCGCTATCTACACAGTAGGAAGCCAAAGGAAGAACATGCTTCTCATGAAATGAGGGTTACAGGAGTTGGAGTAAAAAGTCCTCCAGCTCGACTTTATTTTGAAATATGTGTGTGTAAATGTGACTATCCAGAGAGGGAAAATTTCCTTTTTGATGCATTAAACTGTGGAGATCCTTATTCGGTCCTAAGTTGATAGTGTTAAATTTCCAAATGAACTCTAGTTCAGCTGTCTTCCTGTATAATCATGTTTTGACATTCTTTTGAAACTCTTTCAACCAGTTATTGCATCTACACTACATTTCCCAAGCTTGCTTATAAGAATATTATGCCATTTCCTGGTTTGTATTTCTTAGATTTAACACATTTGACAACAAGTTGTTTGGAATTAATGATCTGGAAGCTGAGCGCATGGATCCTCAACAAAAGTTACTCCTGGAATGTACATACAGAGCACTGGAGGATGCTGGCGTCACAATGGAAAATATCAGTGGCAGCAAAACAGGGGTTTTTGTTGGTAAGCTAGCAGTTTAGTGGTGAATCAGTTCATAAATTTAGCATCTTGGAAAATAGTACACATTTCTATGGGTATGTCTACACTTGCACCCTAATTCGAACTAGGGATACAAATGTAGGCATTCCGAAATAGTCAATGAAGCAGGGATTTAAATATCCCGCGCTTCATTAGCATGATCTCGCCGGCCCGTTACTCCGATCAACAGCTGTTTCGAAAGTGAAAGCGTGTGCCGGGACGCGTTAGTTCGAACCAAACCCCTTGGTTCAATCTAACATTACTCCTCATGATGTTACTCAAATGAGGAGTAATGTTAGTTCGAACCAAGGGGTTTGGTTCGAACTAAAGCATCCCAGCATGCGCTTTCACTTTTGAAACAGCTGTTGATCGGAGTAATGCGCTGGCGAGATCATGCTAATGAAGTGCGGGATATTTAAATCCCCGCTTCATTGACTATTTCGAATACCTAGATGTGCATCCCTAGTTCGAACTAGGGTGCAAGTGTAGACATACCCAAAATACTTTACATAGGTATCTAATTTTATTTATCTAACTAGAAGATTTACCTGGCATTGCTTGGGTCCTTAACTCAATTAATTTTTGTTTTTTGAAAATAAAATGAAAATGTACATGCTTCATTTAAATCATTGCTCTGGGGTGTGGATGAGGGGTTCAGTATGCAGACTGCTCTGGGGAGAGAGGACAACCCCAGCCCTCTTCCACCACAGTAGCTTGGGACCAGGTGATAAGTGCCTCTTTATGGCCACTACAACTCCAGCAGGCATAACCAGGGGAGGGTTGCATGTCCCCTAGCTGGGTCAGGTCCAGGTTCATTTGCCCCCTGTGCTCCCCAGCCAGAGTGAGGAATGCAGCAAACTGTGCACTTTCCTCTCGATCCCTGATAAAGGGGAACAGCCAGCAATGTCCCCATACAAATTGGGGGAGGAGGAGCTTCAGCCCATCCCATCCTTCCAAAAGGGTCCCTAGGGGATGGGAGGCTCAGGGCTAGAGCAGTCCCAGATTGGGGGAAGGCACCTCCAGCCAGCCTCTTTTATCTGCCTGGTGATTCTGTCTCTTTTTTCCGTATGGTTTTATGAGATGCAATCCCCTTCCCCATTTTCCTGGTACAACCAAACTCTTTCCTTGCTTTAAGCTATGGTAAGAGGAAGCTGTATACTGAATTTGGTGTTCCTAGCTCTTATTGTTTTGGAGGATCTCTCGAACAAATAGAGAGACAGACAGACACACAGATAAACTCTTTAAAATATATAATAAATAATGTAATATCTAAAGCTACTTGGCTCTGAACAAAGCTACCTACTGTATATTAGGAGAACTCACATTGTGTAACTAATTTATTGTATTGTTCATTGCTACGTAAATGATACTCTAAATCTAAATTACAAACAGCACTGCCTGTGTAACCCACACACCTAGTGTGGTTACTTAGTACTGCAAGTGGCACCTAGACCACTGCAACAGTTAAGATCAAGAGACCTCTACAGCAGAGGCTGGGAACCAGCTGGCTTTTAGCTCAGAGGGTAGAGGCGCCTAGAGTCAGCTCCGGAGGTCCCAGGTTCAAATCTGCCTTGGTGGTGGTTATACCTGGCTGGAGGGCATTTAAGTTAAATCAAATCAAATAAGGGGTTTGTCCCAGGTTCACTGAATTGGTTTAGAATCACACCTTCAGCTAGACCCCTGCCACTTTCTCTTGCAGATAGAGCCTTCATGGCATTGAATACCTTCTGCAAGTTTCAAGTGTCAAAGCTATAGTTAAGAAATGAAATCCTGGTCCCACTGAAGCCAATGAGAGTTTTGTGATTTACTTCAATACTGCCAGGATTTCACTCTAGGTCGGGGTGGAGAAAAATAATCAGTCGGAGACTGCACAAAAGTGAGAAGGAACACCCCTGCCCCCCCACTGATATGGCTCCTGACTGAGAAACAGAAAGACACTCCCCACATTCCAAGGTAGTAGATTTTGTGGGGGTGCCTAGGCTCTGGAGAGGGGCAAAAAATTAGGGGTTCAGTGTGTGGGAGGGAGGTCTGAGGGAGCTGTCAAAAAGCAGGTGTGGGGTCTGGGAGGGAGGATGCAGGAGTGGTTTAGGGTGGGAGGGCTTTGTGGGATGTGGGGTGCAAGAGCAGACTGGGGGTGCAGGGTCTGGGTGGGTTTTAGAGTGCAGAAGTGTGGGGGTGTTCTAGGCAGGAGGTGGGATGCAGGAGCACAGTGGGAGTGAGGGTCCAGGGGGGCCCCAGGAGCATGCTGGCAGTGTGGAATCTGGGGGATCAGGGGTGCTTTCCTGCCATAGTTCCCCAAAGATGCACATAGCTCCACATCCCCTTCCACTCCCAGGCACCGCCCCCTGCTGCTCCTATTGGCCAGGAATAAGGCCAATTGGAGCTGTGGGGGAAATGCCTCCAGGCAGCACTTTGCTGCACTGCTACTTCCCCAGACAAGGGAAGGGGGAGCAGCAGCCAAAGCCTATGATTGGATCCAGCCCCAGCTTGCCTGACTCTGGCCCTCAAGTCTCGCTCCCTGCCACCTACTGCAGGGAGCTGGCAATAGTGTTCCAGCCCCGTGAGGGCGTGTGCAGGGGGCCACAGAGCTGGAGCACCAGTGCTGACTCCCCAGTGCTGGGAGGGAGTGCCTTGAGCATCAGAGGCTGGATCCAGGAAAGCTGGGGGCTGAATCTGGTCCCCAGGCCTGAGGTTCTGCACCCCTGCTCTAGGTGCTGATGTAGGCCACCTGTTATATTGTTTGGAGTTACAGAGGTTAGAAGGAAATCACGTGAAACACAGAGAGCTGAGCAGTTGCAATCTTCCCATTTATTCCATAACACAACTAACAAGCCAAAAAAGCTTCAGAGGGTAGCAGTTAGTCTGTACACATAAACTGAAAAAACAATAAATAGTCTGGTAGCACTTTATAGACTAACAAAACATGTAGATGGTATGATGAGCTTTCGTGGGCACAGCCCATTTCTTCAGATGACTGGAGTGTTGGATGTCTAGGACCAAAATAAATAGGGGAGGCG
This sequence comes from Rafetus swinhoei, assembly GCA_019425775.1. Classification (NCBI taxonomy): domain Eukaryota; kingdom Metazoa; phylum Chordata; order Testudines; family Trionychidae; genus Rafetus; species Rafetus swinhoei. The sequence continues at coordinate 227,624,039 of CM033424.1, forward strand.
AGGGGGGGTGAGGGGTGGTAGAAGGGAAAATTGGGAGGGAGGGGAACAAGAAAAGGCAGTGAGTAAAAAAATACATCAAGGGAAAGCCAAGTCTATAAGCACCTAAAGACTAGATAGTCGAAGGGGCAGATAAGGCTGGGCTGACTCCTAATAACCTAACTCTGTTACTATAATAACACAAGATCTACATCTACGAGAACACAATACCCAACAACACTGCCTAGAATGAAGAGAGGAAAGAACCACCCTAGGTTTGGATCTCCTCTTTTATTTTAATATGTCTGCTGTTTTTACAGGTCTTATGAATCGAGACTATGAAATCATCACAAGCAGAGCAGTAAATGAAATAAATCAGTATGATGGTACTGGGGTATCAGTAAGCATAGCTGCCAACAGGATTTCATACATTTTTAATCTGACTGGACCATCACTTTCCCTTGATACTGCATGCTCATCGTTTCTATATGCTTTGCATTATGCCTCACAAGCAATTAAACAAGGTATTGAGTCTAAAAGTAAATAAGCAAATAAATTAGGATTGCTATTGTACATAAGTTACTAAAGTAATTATGTGCAGTGTCTTACTGGAATTTGACTAATGTCACAGCTGGTAATGGCTAAAAGTATTTTCATTTTTTTATCATTACAAAATGAACGTTTGCACTGTCAGTTCCACCAATATGGGTTTCAATATGGCTTATACCTCTTGTGACAGGCAACAATTGGCAAACACTGTCACTGTCTTTGGCACCCATGAAAGATGTAAGCCTTCCTTTTTCAGAGATCTGCTATATTGTTAGTGTCTGCCTTTCTTCCAAATCACTCTATCATGATTCGTGAAGTTTGGATGTGTTTTGTTTTTTAAAAAAGACAAAGAGTATTTACTCCCTCAGTGACTAATATTTATATTCTGCTTTCTGCTCAGACTTATTCTAAACACTGAGAGTTTTACCATCTGTTGGATTTTAAAGCCAGAAAGTCTGAATATGTCTATGAACTTTCAGTGGGTCAGTCTTGTTTTAATAATCTCTCTGCAAATTCTCTCATTTTATCACTAATGAGCAATGTTAATAGTTCCATATATTGTACAATGTATTTATTGTAAATTTGTAGAGATGCACAGAAGATGGAAAACAGTCATACATTTATTTTACTACAGGAGATTGTGAAGCGGCTCTGTGTGGAGGAGTGAACTGCATTCTAGATCCTCGCACCTTTGTGTCTCTGAGTAAAGCAAAAATGATTTCTCCTGAAGGGATGAGTATGCCCTTTACTAACAAAGCAAATGGTTATGGAAGGGGAGAAGGCTGTGGTGTTCTTTTACTGAAACCATTAAAAACGGTAGGGTTATTTTCATAGAGCTTTCAAAAATAAGATTTCCAGGTACACAGGAGGGTGCATTTCCCATTCTAATACAACTCTAGATTCAACTTTTCTACCCTGAGGTTAATATCAAGGACTAAAATACTTAGGGCTTGCCTGTACAATGTGCCCTTGCAACTCCAAGATGGAGGAGATTCCTTCTCATCTTCTTCCTGGTGTGCTGTGTTTACGCTCTCAAAATACTGCACCATTAGGCACACCAAGGTAGACATCAGCATCACAATGGTTTGATGCAAAACAGGATTCACAAGGAGGGCCATGCTCGCGTGTTGCTATGGCATCTGTGCAGGCAACCAGGGCTGAAAATGGCACAAAAAGACGGATGCCTGTTGATCTCAAGCAAGAGAGGAGGGAGTAGATGAGCACATTATGGGACACTGACAACATGAACCCAGAACCACCCGCTGCACAGTTTTGGTCCCAGCGTGCACCGGGATCATAACCCAGAATGCAAAGCAGTGTAGCCACTGTGGGATAGCTACGCACAGTGCATCACTTTCAAAGTCGACGGCAGTCTCCCCTAATGGGAGCCCCCAGCTGCAAGTGGCAAAGGCTCAGGGGTGGGGGTCAGCCCCCAAGCTCAGGGGAGGGTTCAGGGGGGTAGACCCCACCATGGGCAGTGCAGAGTTTGGGAGGGGGGACTCAGCCCCAGAATCAGATGTGGGGGGAGGGTCAGTCCCAGCCCCAGGAGGCAAAGAGAGGGTGGCTTGGGTGAGTCCTGCTGGGGGGGGGGGATAGCTTGGGCAAGCCCCTCCCCCCCCAGGCTGTTTTATTTTTAAAAATATGGTCACCTGGGAGGAGAGAGGGACGGGTGTCAGGGTCTTTACTTTTCTTGTTTACTTCTCCATTGGAGCTGTAACCATGTCTACAGCTTTTTTTTTCCTCCTTTCTGGCTGCTTAATTTTCTGTGCGCCATCTGGTGGCAGTTTGCATTACTGCACCTTACCAGAGATGGCCTCTGGAGCAGCTCATGCTGGTTTGCCCACCTCTGCGATTAACGCAAGTTAATTTTTTTAATGCGTTAATTCTGCCCTGCGTTAATCGCAGGCATTAACACCCACTAATTGACAGCCCTATGTAAGAGTTAAATGGAATATTTTGTCAGCCCTTGCCCTTCCTATATTGTAAAAACAGCAGGCCAAACAATTCTATACGTTTCCATTTTTTCCAAAACAGGCACTAGAAGACTACAACAGAATATGGGGTGTTATAAACATCAGTGCAGTAAATCAGAGTGGAAGATCTGTGACTCCAATCACAAGACCATCTCAAACAGCACAGGAAAAGTTACTACGCAGCATTTATCTGGCTCATGTTGATCCATCAGCTGTGCAATATGTTGAAGCACATGGCACAGGAACTCCTGCTGGAGATCCTACCGAAGCAGAGAGCCTAGGTAGCATCATTGGTAGTAACAGATCTCCTAAAATGCCTGTTCTGAAGATTGGCTCTGTTAAAGGGAATGTTGGCCATTCTGAATCAGCTGCTGGGGCAGCTGCATTAATTAAAGTTCTTTTAATGATGCACCATGAAAAGATTGTTCCATCTTTGCACTATAGAGAGAATATTAGCAGCATAAATACAAAGAAATTAAATCTATCCATTCCAATGACTGTAGAAAAATGGGAAGAGTCGAGAGAATTTGGAAGAGTAGCTGGTGTCAACTGTTTTGGATTTGGGGGAACCAATGCCCATGTTGTAGTCAGACAATTCAAGCAAAAACAGGTTCTTCCCTCTTTTAAAAGACCACTTGAATTATTGGTACTCTCAGCAGCTTCAAGCAAATCCCTCAAATTGACAATGGAGGACACAGCCGAACAGTTAAACATAAGCAACTCAGTAACTCTCCCAAATTTAGCTTATACCGCTGCCTGTAGAAGAAGCCATGTAAATTACAAGTATAGAAAAGCATTTGTTACCAACTCTCTCCGACATTTACAGCAACAAGTTGCATTAGCAGCTAAAACAGAAATAACTCCATCAAAGATGACTCCACAATTAGTTTTTGTGTTCTGCGCTAATGGAGTAAATTTCAAAGGGATCTGCAAGGCACTATTGAGTTCAGAGCCAATATTCAGAGACAAATGTAAAGAAATAGAAATGTTATTTCAGCAATATGTACCCATCAGTCTCCTAGAATTAACAGAAAGCAAATGTGAGGATTTTTCTAGCCCAGAAATTGCCCAGCCATTGCTTTTCACTCTCCAGGTTGCCTTAACTTCTCTTCTGAGATATTGGGGAATTAAGCCAGTGGCTGTTGTTGGACATTCAGTTGGAGAAGTTGCCGCTGCCCATTGTGGGGGGTTTCTTTCCCTTGAAGATGCTGTCAAAGTAATTTATCACAGGAGTAGGTTGCAGGCAAAGGTTACTGGAGGCAGAATGTTGGTAGTTGGTAACATTCCTGTTCAAGAAGTATCAAAAGCCCTTGGCCCATATTCTGGGAAGGTGTGCATTGCAGCTTTTAACAGCCCTTCTTCCTGTACCTTGTCTGGAGATGCAGACACTGTGAGTGCCCTTGAGAAAGAACTAGCTCAACTGTTCAGCAAGAGAGACATATTTCTTCGTGTTTTACATGTCCCAGCTGCATACCACAGCCACATGATGGATTCAATAATACAGGAGATGATGGAGCATTTACAGTATTTGGAGAAACAGAAGCCAGAAATTGAAGTGATTTCAACACTGACTGGGAAGGCTGCTTCCTCAGATGAATTCACTACAGGCCATTTCTGGGCCCAACACGCTCGAGATCCTGTTGCTTTCACACAGGCCATACTGACTTCAGCTAAAGAGAAGGAAAATGTTGTGTTTGTTGAAATAGGCCCTGACAGAGCTTTACAGAGGTATATAGTGGAAACACTAGGAAAACAAACTAGAGTTTTGTCCTCCTTGCAAACTGATAAAGAATATCAGACACTTCTTACTCTTGCAGGAAATCTGTTTGAACTGGGATATAATTGTGACTGGCATCACTTTTATGAAGGGTATCAAAGTATTCCAGCAGCCTTTCCCAGGTATCAGTTTGATCATAAGAAGCTAATGACCTATTTGGACATCCATCAACAAGCAAATCAAAGAGTTTTAAATTCATATCATCCTCTGATTTACAGCATGAACAGTGACAACACCAAATTCAACTGCCCAGTGTCCCAGGCATTAGTGCCCTATTTATATGAGCACAAGAACAATGGCGTTGCTTTAGTTCCAGGTGCGTTTTTTGTAGAGCTCGGTTTGGCATCTGTGATGAGTAGTTCAAGGCTGAAAGTGCCTTTAAGTAATTGCCAGATTAGCATAAATTTTTTGGCACCATGCATTTTAAACCAGAATTCCCATGATTTAAAGATAGAATTGGCCTCACAAAAAACAGTGACAGATTTCAAAATACTGTCATCCTCAGCTGCAGTTTACGCATCTGGGCAAATTACAAAGAAGTCTGAAGCTGCATTGGAAGAAAACAGCATTTCCTTTCAAGACATCTTTCAAAGGTGCAAATCAGTAGTTACAGCAGATGAGGTTTATGAAACACTATCTCAGGTTGGATTTCAATATGGTTCCAGCTTCAGACAGCTAAGCGATGTATTTTATTGTGAAGAGCTAAAAGAAGCTATAACCAGCATAAAGGTGAATAGAGAGACCAGAGATGAGATGTCTGGCTATTGTATCCATCCAGTGCTGTTAGACTGCTTTTTACAAATGACTGCTATTATGACAACAATAACTGTCCAGACCAGAGCAGGCTTTCCTTCAGGCATAGGCAGCCTTGTTGTTTTCAGACCTTTGGAGGAGGAAATGATGATATATTTGAAAACAAGCAAATCAACTGAGAATTACTTAGAGGTCTGTGGATGCTTTACAGATAAACATGGCTTCATTCTGGCAGAACTGAAATGTGTTGGGATCACTTTTATGAAGCAAACATCCACCAGAGATAATGACTCGCTCTTTGAAAATAAGTGGAAAGAAATATTTCCTGCTCAGATGATAGGAAGTGTAGGGGAAGCACCCAGGGTCATTGTGTTTGCTGACAAACTTGGAATAGCTCAGCAACTCAAAAAATACTTACACAATGAGTCGAGATATGTTATGTATCAAGATTGGGAGATACTGTTAGAAGCCAAGACACCAGAAATGACCATACAAAATAAAATGAAAAGGGAGCTTGAGGACTACCATGAAGTTTTGTTCATGTGGGGAATTCAGAAGTTAAGTGACGAATTCCCAAGCAAAGTGGTGGCACATTTAGCCAAGTGTTGTGAGGCTTATCGTCAAATTATTGTGGCATTAAGAGAGAAAAAAAACAAGTTGCTCAATTAGAGTAATCACCTACAGAACAACAGACAGAAATGTAGATCATATTAACTCGGGATTTGCTTTGTGTGGCATGACAAGAACCTGCATAGTTGAAGTTTCAGAAATCACATTTCAGATGATTGATCAGCTCTTTGAGTACACTGGACATCTCAGCCTTAGCAGATGTTATTGTAAAATATAAAGGACAGGATCATCCAGAAATTTGTATCCATCAAGGAAGAATTTACACTTCAGAAATCAGACGCACACCATTTAAAGATGTAGATTACACTCAACCTTCAAAGTCTCTTCAGAATTTAGAGACATTCACGTTATACACTACAGATCCTTATCAAGTGAAAGATTTATCTGCTGAAATAGCCAATAATACCATTTCTCAGCTTGATAATCACAGTGTGGAAGTTCAAATTGACAAAATATGCATTCATTCAGAAGACTATTTTCCTGTTAGCATTTCAAGCTGTGACTTTGGGAATACATTGTACTGGAATTCATATACAATAGACAGACATAAACTTTTAGCTTTGGACTTCAGTGGCAAAGTAACTGCAATAGGTAGCAAAGTGAGAAAAGTTAAGGTGGGAGATCAAGTTGCTTCATGTTATCCAGTTGTTGCGTCATCAAGAGTCAAAGTTCCAGGAACGGTTTGTTTCAACATCAAGAAGTCTCCATGCTTTAGTAACATACCTTGTGTGTCATATTTTCTGGTATCATGGGAAATTTTAAATCAAACATTATCGAATGTGAAACACAGTGAGACTTTAGGTATTATTTCTACGGAACCAGAATCAGTTTTGTGCAAAGTCCTTACTCTGACAGCACAGGAAATGGGCTGGAGAACAGTACTTGCAAAACCTACTTCTGATGAGTGGCAGAGTGTAAAGCAGTGCAGTGCTCTGGTTTGTCTGCCACCGGTAACTGGAATGTCTAAGGAAGATTTAGTCCATCTTTCCCATCTCCGAGACCTTGTGATAGTACATGGTAATCAACAGCCTGAGTGTGTTCAATACCTAATTGGAAGTGATCAAGAGAACATCCGCGTTCATGTACTGAAAATTATGAGTGCCTTTCAGAAAGCATCTCTGAAACAATCCCTAAGGGCTGTCCATGGATGGATCAAATCAATGCAAATGAAATCATTTAAAAACCTATCATATTCTGTTTTTCAGCAGACTGAGAACTTTGAAAGTACAAACACTGCTGTGACCTCCTATTTCACCTGCAAATCTATCCCACTTGCTGTGCTGAAAGGGAATGTGGCGACTAACTGGATTTCAGACATACCAGTGTATGAAACACACAAGAAAATGTTTAAGCAGAATGCAGTTTACATAGTGGCAGGGGGACTCACTGGGCTTGGATTTGAAACTGTGAAGTTTATAGCCCAGAATGGAGGGTGTTGTATTGCAATACTTTCAAGGAGCAAGCCTAGCAGGGAGAAACAAGAAGAAATCAAGTCCTTGGAACACCAGTGCAAAGGGAGCAGAATAGTCAGTTTGCAGTGCAATGTTATTTCTAGCTCAGATGTTGAAAAAGCAATCAGTTCAATTGACACAGTCTTTCCAAAGACTCCAGTCAAAGGTGTGTTCCATAGTGCTGTGGTTTTACATGATGGACATCTTGAAGCTCTGAACTTGTCTCACTTTGAGAAAGTGTTAAGTCCCAAAGTTGCAGGGGCAATAAATCTCCACCAGGCTACCAGAGGACAGGAACTTGACTATTTTGTGTGTTACTCCTCTGTTACTTCATTTCTTGGAAATTCATCACAAGCAAACTATGCTGCTGCTAATTCTTTCCTGGATGTTTTCTGCCACTATAGGAGGAACTGTGGACTTCCAGGACAATCTATTAATTGGGGTGCCTTGAATCTTGGATTATTGCTAAATCAAAAGAACATTCAAAATATTTTGGAATCCAAAGGCATAGATATTCTGCAGGTAAATGAAATTTATGAATATCTTAAAAAAAGTTTAATTCTGAATAATCCTCAGCAAGCTATAATAAAATTAAATTTTGGAATGCTGAACACTTATGTTCTTTCTCGCTTTGCATCACTCAAGAGTCGGTTCCGTATACTTATTTCAGAAGAATTTGGCAAAAAGATTGAGCTATCTGAACAAAGTACCCCTCAAAATTTATCTCCAGTGAGTTCTGAAGATTATGTCACCTCATTGGTGAGTTATCTCAGTAGTACAAATGCGAGTGAGCTAACTATGGACACATCACTTGCTTCACTAGGCATGGACTCTATGTCAGCCATGACACTACAAAATCGTATCTTTCATGAAAGAAGTGTGGAAATACCCCTTGTGAAACTGCTTGATCCTCACACAACTATATCAAGTTTAGTACTGCTTTTACAAGAAAGTTCTAGTGAGAGTGGATCATTTGAGAAAACAACTCATGCAGCAGAAAATGTCGATGATGGAAGCTGGTTATAGGAACCCATTTTATGTATTAATTTTAAAACTTTGGCATTAGTGGGACCCTAGTGATATTTTAAAACAATCAATATACACTTGGAGTAGAATAAAGCTTTGAGTGATAAGAAGTTATTTCTTTACCGCCAAGTTTTGGTACTGCACTTTACTCTTTGGATGTATCATAACTTTTGCATGTAACATACATTTTGTTAATTTGTATTACTAAAAATACAGTAAAATGATGTGCATACATCTTTTTTTTTGCAGATTTGTATATCAGATAAAATAAGTACATTGTATATTTTTGTTTTGATATAATGAATAAAAGCTTGATTTGACCACATCTTAAATTATGGATATACTAAAATAATATAACACAATATCAAAGCAGTTGTTTTGATTGGTATTATCACTTGCCTATCACATATGTTGTTTATGAATACATACAATTTCCGTTCAAATGAAGAAATCTGTTGCAAGAGGCTACCACATATTGTTTGTAGTGGGGAAGCCATTTTGATCCCAGAACACATCATTTGATCTCTCCACCATATATTGTAAGTCAAAAAGTTGTCTCAAAGACTCCCAGCTTACTTTTCCCATTTTATTTATGATTTTTTTACACATCCATGAAAAATATCAAAATGAATATTTATAAAAGCACACAATATAACAAGTAGATCTCACTTTTCTGTATCAATAGAAAAGAAAAATTTAATATGGGTTTCCTTTTTCTATTACCTTATTTTAAGTCTTTTTCCCTCTTCCTCCTTTCTTCCCTCCTTCATGCTTTAAAAAAGCCCTTATTTCACTCAGTATAAAAAAGATAAAATGGAAAGTTTGAGATTTTTAGAGGAGTGTGAAGACGTTAGAATTTCAACTCTCACAGAAATTCCCTTTGGCTCCTTTGACACAATGTTTATTATTGCCCTTTGTTAAATAGTACCTCTGGGAGAAATTGGAAGGGGTAATATTTCACCAAAGTGAGACAACAATCTCTGAAAGTCAAGAGGTGCTGCAAAATAATCCAGCTGGAATTCACTAGAATTCAGTGAACTGCTCACGATGATTAGGTTTGGTAGGATTATATTTTTATTGTGAAATCTCTGTAAATGTTGATTTCACTGATCACACACAAACTAATGATAATATTTCTGTTGATTAATAACTCAATTTTACAATACACAAATAAGAAAAAATGTTACTTTTGACATGATTAGAGCTGGATTTAAGGATATCTATTTTGTATATTTGGACATGAGACAAGAGACATTATTAAGGGTGCATGAGCAAACTATTCTGTATCGTAGGAAAGATAGGAGTATGGCAAGAAACCATCCTGGCTTAACCAGGAGAACTTGAATGATCTAAAAAACAAAAAGTGGAAACTAGCTCAAGTTACAAAGGATGAATACAAGCAAAATTAGAAAGGCCAAGGGACAAAATGAGCTCTGATTAGAGACATAAAGAGTAACAAGAAAACATTCTACAAATATCATATATATAGTAGCCCAATGTCTGTGACTCTGAAATGCTGGCTGTTTTCTCTGGGCGGCACTGTTGCCTCAGTCACGTCCTTCGCCTCCCACCGTGGAGCTGGGCTAACTTCTGCGCCGATCAGCCGGGCCGCCGCGGGGGAGCAAGCAGCTTAAGCGGCCGCTTGGGCACCGCGGTCCCCATGCAGCACCCCAGTGTTGCATGGGGAGCACAGGGCCCAAACGACCACTTGCGCCGCTTGCTCCCCCGCGGCGGCCCGGCTGAGCGGCACAGAAGTCAGCCAAGTGCCATGGAGGGAGGCGAAGGGGGGAGGGGCAGTGACTTGCAGCTTGACAGCGGCTCCAGGCCCCCCCGGCTGTGAACGTCACCGCCCTGCCTCCCTTTGCCTCCCGCTGTGGTGCTCGGTTGACTTCTGCACCGCTCAACCAGACCACCTTGCGGGAGCAAGCGGCCGTTTGGGCTCCGCAGTCCCCTGAGTGAGAGGCAGGAGGGGGAGGAGAAGAGAAAGAGAGAGACGGAAAGAGAGGCAGGAGGCGGAGAAGGAGGAGAGAGAGTGAGAGATATGGACGTGGAGGAGAGACCCGAAAATCCTGTCTTATGATGGGCTATTGGCTACTATTAGAAGAAAGAGGAAGACCAAAGATGGGGTAGGACTGTTACTCAATGAAGAGGAAAAAACAATAAAAGAAAATATGGAAATGGCAGAGATGTTTAATGAATTCTTTGTTTTAGTTTCCACCAAGGAAGTTGACGGTGATTGGATAGCTCGCATAATGAATGACAGTGAAAATGAGGAAGGTTCAGAAATTAAAATAAGAAAAGAATAAGTTAAAATTACTTAGTTTAGATGTCTTCAAGTCACCAGAGACTGATGAAATGCATCTTAGAATATTCAAGGACCTAACTGAGGAGGTATTTAAGCCATTAGCTATTATCTTTGAATAGTCATAGAAAATGGGAGAGATTCCAGAAGACTACAAAAAGAGCAAATATATTGCTAATGTATAAAAAGGGAAATAAGAACGACTCAGAAAACTACAGACCAGTCAGCTTAACTTCTGTACCAGGAAAGATAATTAAGGAATCCATTTGCAAACATTTAGAAGATAATAAGGTGATAAGTTAACAGTTAACATGGATTTGCAAAGAGTAAATTGTCAAACCAACTTGACAATTTTCTTTGATAGGATAACAAGCCTTGTGGACAAGACGTAAGCAGTAGTTGTGGTAGACCTACACATTTGATACCTTTTCATTAACAAACTAGGGAAATACAACCTCGATGGGGCTACTATAAGGTGGGTGCATAACTGGTTGGATAACCATGCCCAGAAAAAAGTAGTTAATCCCTTTTTTGCAAAACTCTGCTTTTGACATAAAAAACCAGAGTCCCAAATCTCCTCTTCGTCTTCCCAGCTCTGCTCTCATGAAAAAAAAAATCAGCTTCACAACCACCCACAATCTCTACTTTATGTCTAGTTGGGTAAATGTTATGGCATCACTGGGGAGTCAGCCAATCAGCAAAGGGACTCAAGCGGGATTCTAGCATTCCTTCCTGAAAATGTCACAGCTTCAGAAGGAACAAGCTGGCCTGACTGAGGGACTGAAAAACAGCAGTACAGGTATGCTGCAGAGCCCTGTGCTACACAACATGAGCCAGGACATCAGCAGAGACAGCAAAGAACAAGATTTTGGGGTAAAAATTAAAATGCTTTTCTAGGATTATATTTGCTGTGACTCCCAAATTGCGGTCTCGGGGAGAGGGTAACTCCTCTTCCTCCCTCACGTTGAGAGTTTATTTCATGTGGAAAATGAGGCCTGGAGAGAGACTTCTACTCTTCTTCCTTACTGATGGGAAGAGTCCTTCCTCATTATTAAGGATGCAAGAGTCCTTCCCCCAGAACACCTTTTTCTGCTCCTCCCATTGGCATCCTCTCTTAATGCTTCTAAGTATCTTCATCTGCTCCCCCATCTCTTTCTCATACTTCCCCAAAGGTCAGTCTTCCCTATCCCCTCCTCACCATTTCCTTGCTGGCTCCCCTCTTGCATTCTCTGGGAGCTCTTTCCTTCCTAAAACATTATCCCCAGCAGCTCTGTGCCCTCTACTTCCTGGCTGGGCACGCTTCATTAACTGTGCTGCCCTTCCCCCATACAGGAGCTGGCCAGCAGCAAGAGAGGCAAAAGGCAGAGTAGGGGCAGCTGGCCCTGCTGGTTGGGAATCACCTCACTGTGAGAATTTCTTCTTTGTTTGCCTCCCTTAATGTAGTGGTACATAGGAGAAATAGGGCAGTAGAGATACAACATGATGCTATCTTCTCTGCTGCTCTCCTAGCTTGGGCCGGGCTGCCCCACCACAGGCATCATGTGCAAGGGAGCTGAGTTATGAAAACAGTGACCAGGCAAGGGCAACAATCACTAGCAGGAGCTGAAAATTGCAATCTAACCCAGCAGTGCACCCTTAAAATTACCCCACGTGCCTGTGGCTGCTTACATCTTTATGGGCATTGCAGCACTTAGAAATGTTCCCTGACTGTGAGACTAATTACACTTCTGCAAGTCAATAGCTCTGGAACCAAATCTCCTCAGAAGTCCTGTGGGTGAATGCCTGCTCTTTACCTGGGGCTCAGTGTTTTCAAGTGAGGAAGCCACATGATACAAACAGACACAATTATTAGATGACACATGCATGCTCTCATCTGGGGAAATAGGGTTAAAAATGTGGTCCTTCAGCACCAGAAACACAAGCTTTACCAGTCTTAAAAGAGCTTAAGACATACAATGAAAACTTGATTCTGCACAGGGCAAGTACAGACTACTGTATGTGCATCCTGGATAGGGGCTGCCAGGGGGAGTGTCTTTAACATTTCAGATCCTCGTAAAATGTTTGATTCACATTTAAGTCTAAAGAGGGCAGTTGTGTTGGGTAAGGGGAAGGAGGGATTAGAGATGGATCATCTTTTCCAAACACATTTGTCTTTTTCTTATGGAAAAAATATTTTTAAAAGTTATCACTAAATGTTTTGTAGCTTTAGAAAATGTCTTAGAGCCATGTTGGTCCCAGGATAGTAGTGAGAAAAGGTGGCTGAGGTACGATATTTTATTGGACCAACTTCTGTTGGAGAGAGAGACAAGCTTTTGAACTTAAACAGAGCTCTTCTTCCATTTTGTTTTTAGATGCTCTGACTTAAGTTTCCCAGACCTGAAAAAGAGTTCTGTGAGCTCAAAAGCTTGTCTCTCTCACCAATAGAAGGTGGCCCAATAAAAAAAATATTGCCTCAACCATCTTTTCTTTCTTATAAGTTTAGGGGGAGATTTTCCAAAGCTGATATTACTTTTTGCACCTGCAAATGAGAGTTTTCAACATCTAAATGGCACATATGCCAACTGCAATTAGTTATATCTTAAGGGTATGTGTACACTAGAAATCCTACAGTAGCACAGTTACAGATCTCAGCAATGGAATGGGTTCTTCTGTCACAGCTATAAATCCATCTTGCTGAGAGGCAGTAGCTAGGATAATGTAAGAATTCTTCTATCAGCCAAGTGCTGTCTACACTGGGGTTTAGATTGGCTTAACTACATCTCTCATGAGGTGTGAATTTTTCATACCCTTGAGTGATGTAACCAGGTGAACCTAACTGTCTTGTTAGATCAGACCTCAGTTTTGCCAGCTTCTATGATTTTATCACAAATCTGGTGACATTTGGTCTTTTCTTAAAGCCCCCAGCTCTTGGAATTGTCATCTAATTATGTGAAAAAACACAGTATTCTTTTTTTTAAATTCAAATATGTTTTTAGCTGTTGTATGGAAAAACTTGAAATGTTAAATCTTCCAAAAAAAACCCAAACAACAAACAAACAAACAAAACCCCCAGAAGGCAAATAAAAACACAACCCCCCCCAAATCTAGTGTTTTTTAAATAAAATAACTCATTATTTTAAAGCCAGTGTTGTGGTTTTCTTTTTTGAATGTGTGGTATTCCATGGAACATTGGACCATAAGGAAAGCCTGAATAAGGCCAGGCTTTCAAAAGAAATCAGGATCTTAGGTGTAGCTCAAGATTGTTACGTGGTTCCATATTTATTTTGTCCCACTGAATTCCAGATGAAACCTTCTCATTATAAAATGGAGGGTTTTCTAATTGTCAATGCCTCAAATTCTAATAAAATTGTGACAAATCAAGCTGGGCTTTTCCAGTATGTATACTATAACTGCATATTTTTCAGAGCAGAACCATTCTTTTGATGTGCAAATAATCAAAAGGCCACATGGGGGCACCAAAGCCTTAGCAGTAAGACAGGAATATAATGCCTCAAGCTGGCTGACTCTCCTCTGCATGTTTCTTTCATCTATACTTAACCTTCATTTTCTTCAAAATAGCAACAGTCCCAGTTCTGGAAGAAGAGGGGAGGAGAAAGCACTGTGGGCCAATACAGAAAAGTCTCTTCTACCAGCTCAGAGACATCATCAGCAGTAACTCTGTGGCATAGGCACTTGTTTCTTTTCAGTTTGGAGGAATTGTGGTTCTGAAACCTTGGTCTGTCCAGTTTGGGTTGCCAGGCATAGGCATCAACTCTGTGGTGCTCTAAAATTAGAGGTGCTTAGCACTCACTGGCAGTCAAACTCCCCCTCACTCTGCAGCGCCTCCTGCCTGCCAGTGACCCTGCTAATCAACTCTTCATCCTCCCTCCCAGCACCTACCCTCCACCACAATATGCTCTTTTGCAGCATGGAGGAGGCTTGGGGAGGAGTGCAGGGACATGTTGTCCCTTCCCGGGAACCAGCTGAGGTCAGTACCACCTGAATCCTGCACCCCAAAGTCCCTCCTATGCCCCAGTCCTGAGCCCCTCCCATACCCAAACTCCCTCTGAAAGCTCACACTCTGACCCTCTCCCACTGTTTCAAAAAGTTGGTAAGCCTAAGTCCAGTTAACACTGTTAAAAGGAAACAGTTGTCAGACTCGTGAAATTGGAGGTGATTACGTGAGATGATGCGTCTCTGGAAAATTTCATTTAGAGAGATCCTCGCCCAGTGCATTTGCTGAGGCAAAGTGCATTCTCTGAATGCTCCTGACCTCTCATCTCTAGAGCTGGAAGATGTCATTTCCAGCTTTAAGAGAGATACCTGTGCCAACTCTGATTGAGCTAGCACACTAAAAACAAAAGTATAGCAGGCCCCAGAGCAGGCAGAGAGCCTGTATTAGTTTCACTGCACCGCTGACCGGGAGCCGCCTCAGGTAAGAGTTATTTGGCCAGAGCCTGCACCCTGAACCTACTGCCCCAAGTCAGATCCCTCTCCCACACTTTAACTCCTTCCCAGACCCTGCACCCTAATCACTTGCCCCAGCCCTGAGCCTGCTCCTGCATTCCAAACCACTGAATTGTCCAGAGCCCTGTCCTGTACCACAAACCCTTCATTCTTAGCCCTACCCCAGAGTCTGTATCCCCATGCAGAGTCCTCAACCCCTCCTTCACCCCAACCCTTTACCCCAACCTGGAGCATCCTCCTGCACCCAGAACTCCTCATTTCCCCTTCACTGAAGAGAGAAGTTCTGAGCTTCCATGTCTCCCCTCCCCTCTCCACAGGGCTATATGTGGCTTGTGAATGATATTTTTCCGTGGGTCAGTGGCCCCTGATAGAAAAAAGGTTCCCCATTCCTGCATTATATAGAAATGGGGTGTCTAGAACTGAACACAGTATTCAAGGTGTGGATGTATGATGGATTTATATAATAGCATTCTGATATTTTCTGTCTTATTTTTAATTCCTTTCGTAATAGTTCCAAACATGTGGTTAGCCTTTTTACCAGTACTACACATTGAGATGAAGTTTCCTGAGAACTATTCACAGTGACTTCAAGATCTCTTTCTTCAGTGGTAACAGCTAATGAACCCATTATTTTAGATATGTGGAGCTGGGATTGTTTTTTCCATGTGTAGTGCTTTGTACTTATCCATGTCAAATTGCATGTACCCAGTCACCTCATTTTTTGCAGCCAGCTTTGGACTTAAGCATCTTGAATAATGTCTGCAAACATTGCCACTTCACTATTTACTTCCTTTCTCAGATCATCGATGAGTATACTGATCAGCACAAGTCCCTTTACAGTTCCTTTCAGGGCTCTGCTGTTCTTCAAGTGTTATTCCTGAGGGTGCTCCACTTTAGGTGTCGATGCAGCTGGAGATTTAAGATAGCAGTGCCTGGTTGGGCCACACATGGGCAGACCCTGTCTCATGCTGCCTCAGGCAGTAACTGATGTTGTGCGACCAATCCCCCTCCACTTCCTTCTCTAGTGCTGTTGGCTCAAGTCAGAGCATCAGCAACGTCTTGCAGTTACTACTGATTTCCTCTTCTGTCCCCTTTTTACTTGAACTTAGTAATTAAATGAGGACTACTATCTCCCTTTTCTCCTTCTCTGTCTCAATTTTTTCCCCTCCTAGGACCCTAAGTTTCATTTACAGTGGCGCTACAGCCATCTCTCTCTCCATACAACTGAGAAACTATGCTTCTTCTGGGGCATGCCTGCACCCCCAGGCTTTAAATGTTGCACTGTCTGCTGGCTGTCAATACCCCTTTCAGATGACCATTCAGTGTGTCTGGTGTCTCGGTGAGGGACACTTACAACAAAAGTGCCCGCACTTCCACAATTTCAAAGCATACACAAGAAAGGCAAGAGATTTACAGCTCATAGAGAAATCTCTTTACCTGCTCCTCAGATACTGAGCACAAATCCCTCCTGGCCAGAAATCGCCTGGTCACATTGATCAAAGGCTGCGCTTCTAGGGCAAAGCAGCCAACCAAACTGCCAGGAAGACAGCAAAAAGATGGGAGACTACATCTCTGACCTTGGAATCATTTAAGGAAAGACACTCTGATAGCGGCCAAGCACTGCTGGTACCAACAGCAAAGGCTATGTTCACAGCCAATATACCAGGTCCCTCTAGTACTGATGATACCAAAAAGCACAGAGCTCCTCACACTGGAGCTCTTCCACAAGTGCTAAATGTTAAACTGCACATCTTAGCACCTACCACAGCCAGAAAACCTTGGGTACCACGCATTTCAGTGCTCATACCGCCACCTACTGTCAGCACTATGAATTTCAACCAGACACCTCTGAATACAAGGCAGTAGTATGCTCCCCTATCACACTTGTACCGACCCTGGCCACAACATAGCAACTCCTGCACCATAAAGACTTATCCATCTCATTGGTACTTCAGTCCCCCCTTCTCAGTATTGATGACACCTCCATATACAGGGCCAGGGCCAATCAGAGGGAGCTCCAGGAAGGCCATTTTACCCGGGCCTTAAGCTCAAAGGGGGCCTCAAATTTAAACACTTAAATTTTTTTTGGCATTTAATAAGTTAATTTTTTTGGCATTTAATAAGTTTCACAACTTGTTTTTATGTGCATCCCTATTGGAACAAAATGTGACACAGTCTCTCAACTTAGAGCTGCACATTTAAGCAATTAAGAGATGTGAAAAAGGCTAGAAAAGCATTTGTTAAATAAAAAAATATTCAAAATTATGTCTCAGTCTCTTTTGGGTGCCTTATTTTGTTTTCATGTGTTGTCATGTTTTGTTTTTATTATGGTATCGAGGAGTGGCCCCAGTTCTGGGGTGTGTCGCCCAGATCTGGGGCATACTTTAGACCTCCTGGGCCTGGCCTCAAAGTAGAATACCCCTCTCTAAGGGGAAATACAGCCCACTGGCCCAATTTCAAAGTAGACTGCCCCTCTCTTAGGGGAAATATGGCCCACCGGCCTACTCCCAAAGTACAATGCCCCTCTCTTAGGGGAAATACGGCCCACTGGCCTAGTTCCTTAAGTGATCTCCCTCTCACCGAGAGGCTGGAAAGAAGGGGTAGGGGGGCCCGGGCCCTCCCTCTCCACCGGGCCCCGACCCAGGGCCCTATCAGTGGCAGGCGGCTCCCACCACTGGCTCGGCGGGGAGTCCTTCCCGAAACGCGCCGAGCCCGCCGGGGCTTTTCCAGCTCCCCGCCCTGGGTTGCTTCCTACCCCTGTCCCCGGCCTGCAGAGGTCCCACCTGGAGGCGTGAGTCGGGCAGCAGTAGCAGCGTTCCTCAACCCGGCGTCTGGGGTAGCAGCGGCAGGGGCAGCAGCTGTGTCCAGGGAGGCAGTACGGCGGCTCCGGTGTCGGGGTCGAGCCCGGCCTGGGCCTGGCAGCGGCGAGGTCAGCTGGTCCAGCGCCTCTCTCTCTGGCTGCGGTGGCTGGGGCTCTGGAGGTTGTGCCCTAGCTCCTTCTCCTCCAGAGGTCAGCCCCCACTGAGCAGTTCTGCAGCCCTTTATACCTAGGCTGCAATGGGAACATGCCCAGCAGGACTGCGGGGGTGGGGCCCTTTCAGCCACCTGGGCCAGGTGAATTCCCTGGGCTTGAGTGCGGGGCGGTGCCGCTCCGTCACATATGGCTAGGAGCCTCAAAAGCTGGAAGTGACCCAGGCCTCTCTGGATTTCTGAGAGGGACTGTACAGGGCTCTTTCCCAGCCTAGCTCTCCACAGTTGTCAACACACTGCTATAGTGGGGAGGATGAGGGAGAAGAGGATATGATAGTCTTGCCTCAACATTCCTCTCCTGTAATTAGTCCTGCCACATTGGCACTGCATTGGCTTCTCTGCCACATTTGCAAACCAACCCTGGATTGGCTAGCCTTGGATGCCTTTTATGCCATTCCAACCACGATGGCCATTCTGGAAACTGTGGGCACCATACCCACAACAATAACAGCAGGGAATACCCAGCACTCTGCCCACAACTAGTACACACCAACCACATGCGCTGCCATCTCACACACACCCTAGTGTCTCCAAACAGGAGCCAAAGAACAGGAGGAATTCTTGGACACAGATGATGTAGTGAACATTCATTTTATCTCTCTCTCTGGATGATACAATTATGCCTCTGCCTCCCATTACAACAGAGGATTTCAAGTAGTTTCAGGATCTCTAGAAAGAGAGTAGTAGCTTCCTTTGACATTTCTCTGGAAAAGGTCCATGAATTGTTCAACAAGTTAGTGGACACATTACATATGTCCACTTCATCCAAAATCGCCCTCCCCATGAATGATGCAAACTGTTCTGGCAAACCCCCCAAAATAATTCCATCTATCTGTGAAAGATCTGACAAGAAATATTACATGCCAGCCAATGGCTCAGAATGTCTCTTCTCACACCCAACACCAAATTTCCTGATTATAGATGCAGTAAGTGATGGAGTAAGCAACAACCTGGAAAACACCTTCCCTGTCTACACTTGACTTAATAGACTTTTCCTCACACAGAAAGGGAAGGGGCAGGGCAGAGAGGCTTGAGGACCCCAGAAAGAAAACTTAGTTAGGGAGGGGTTGGTGAGTGGGTGTGGTCTGGGTCAGTGCAGACTGGGAAGGGCTATCCCCTTTCTAGGGCTCATCTCTGATCTCTCTCAACCCAGGCAGTGCTAGAGTTCCAGTCCTGCCCAGGAGAGCCCCCTTCACCTTCTGCTTGCTTCTGGCACTTCAAGGGTGAAAGCAGGGGACATTTTTACTCCTACTGCACCAAGGAACAGAGACGCCCAAGGGTTCACCTTCAAGCTTCACTGCTACACAGTTCTGGGTCGGTGAGATTGGCTTCCCACTGGGCCCATGGAGGGGAGGGCCAGAGTGGGCCATGGAGGGGGAAAATGAGCCCCAAACTGCAGAGGGGAAGGGGGATGGGCAGTGAGCTATCCAGGGGAATGAGTTAGATATGGTATAGAGACTCTTTGAGCTTCATTGATTGCTGATTTCTCCCCTGCAATGGACAAAGATAAGATGTCTGCTGACATGAGTCACATGAGTCAGCAGCCTTCTAACCTGAGTCAGCAGCCTTTGAGACCTGTGGTGTAAGCAACCCAGCTGTTGCTCAAGTGGTTTTGTTCTTTCCTCTTCAAATATCCAAGGTTGTTCCCATTTAACTCAATAGCAAAATTCCTTTTGATTTCAATGGGACCAGGATTTGGGCCCAACAAGATATCATAGAATGCGATTTTGATCAATTATTTATCTGTCCAGAGATAGCTCTCATGCATGTTGTTCTGCCAGGCATATTTTGATTGCCTCTTGTGTATGTCATGCTGAGGAAAATAATAAAACAACTGATGTATGTGATACACACGGTTCTAGCTTCTTGCTCTTTTTGGCGTGTTTTTTGACAGAAGTATAGGCGAAAATGCTAAAAGCCAACTCAGTAAGAAATTAAGTGAATTTTACGAAGAGAACATGGATACTAATTTTTTTAAGATGAAATGAAACATTCCATTAATTTTATTGAAAATAATGAGGTTTATGTTTCGACATCACCAGTTGGTTTGTATAGGCTTGTACATGATAGTTTGTAGGTAATCTTTCCAAATGTAGAAACCGATACCTGTCGCAAATACTTCTGGTGATTTTTTTTCTGTATTGAAATGAGTTAAAAATTATTTCCAAAATACAAAGAATTAGAAACATTTGACAAGTTTTACAATATTGACAATTGAAAGTGTCTTCTTACAAAATTTTACTTACAATGACTTAATGATGATTTTGTAAAGAAAAAGTGTGAAAAAAATAGCTTTTTTCCTAAATAGAAAAGGTTTTTTCAGAGGAAGTTAAGTTTTATTTTTCCATTCATGTGTCATATATACTTTTTATTTTTACACATTTTTCATGTTAGAGTAATGCAAATACAGCCTTTCAAGTGGACCAGAAGTTCTCAGCTGTGGTCTGAGAACTCCATTCAAGTGGACTGAGGAAAGGTTATTAAGTTTTTATTATAAAGCGCTCTTATCCAAAGCACTTTACAATAGTTAGCTAACGGTATGAACAACATTTGGAATGATCATTAAGTGGTCCACTGAGGCCCTCAGCAATTTTCAAGTGGTCTGTGGGAAAAAAAAAGTAAGATTACAAAACCAATCAGGGTACCTCATTTTATTTTCATTTACTTCCTATTACTTATAATATAGGAGAATGAAGGGGAGGGGGGGAGAATGAAAAACAGGGGAAGAGGGAGGCTCAAAAATGAAGCTGAGAGCAGGGCCCCATTGACTGTAAATGAAGCACTGTCTGGGAGATATAGAACCCCCTACCAACGGAGTATGAAGAGGGACTTTCTATACCCTCTTACCACTACTTTCTCGTACAGCAAAATACAGGAGATTGGAGACCTATTCTAGATTTAAAGCAACTCAACAAATACGTAAATATACAAAGATTCAAAATGGTCATGTTAATCGCAGCATTAGAGCTGGGGGATTGGTTCTCAGTCTCCAGGAGGTGTATTTTCACATATCCATCCACCCATTGTGTTGGACATTTCTGCAGTTTACAATAGCACAGGATCATTTTCAGTACAAAGTCCTACCCAGGAGCGGCTCTAGACGAGCTGCCGGCAACTGGCGCCCTAGGCGAAACACGCGATTGGTGCACGATCAGCACCCCCGCCTCCAAAGCCCTCAACGGCCGTTTATCTTGGTGCCTTAGGTGACCACCTAGTTCGCCTGTATTGACGGGCCGCCAATGGTCCTACCCTTTGGCCTTTCCACTGCACTGAGAATATCTTCCAAAGTACTTGCCGTAGTAACAGTCCACCTACGCAGTGACGGCATGATAATATTCTCATACTTGGATGACTGCCCGCTGAAAGCACCAACACAGCCAACAGCCCCATGCAGTCCACCCTCTTTTCTTTCTTAGGACTTCAAATAAATTTTCAAAAGCCTACCCTAATACCTGCCCAGCACCTCAAATTCACTGTGGCAGATCTCCATTCCCTTGAAGCAACAGCTTCACTTCCAATAAAATGCTTTCAGACTCTAGCTACCTTAGTCTCAATAGCACAAAACAGCCCACACGTTTTGGCCAGGAAGTGCCTACAGCTTCTAGGCCACATGGTCGCTATGACCTTTGTCATCCATCATGCAAGGCTACACATGCGCTATCTTCAAGCGTAACTATAGACACAGTACGTTCCTCACGAGCACAGCACGCACAGACTCCTCGCCGTGCCCAGCACAGTCAAAGCTTCCCTGTTATGGTGGACCAACCCAGACAACATCTGCACTGGAGTGCCTTTCCTACAGAATCCACCTCCCCTTACCATTACTACAGAGATGTTTCTCCTAGGCGGCGGAGGAGGAAGGGGAGGGTGCACCTACAAAAGCATTCTGTACAGGCTCACTGGCCTATAGCAGAGTACAAACTTCATATCCATCTGCTGGAACTTTGCACAGTTTGCAATGCCTATTCAGACTTCCTGCCATTGGTCTGAAACAAAACATACAGATCCTCATGGTCAATCCAATATGTTCTACATATACAGACTAGGGGGAGCACGATCACATTCCCTATGCATGGAACCCATGTGCCTTTGCTCAAACACAACATCCATGTGATAGCATCATGCTTAACTGGCTGCCAAAACAACACAGCAGATGTTCTAAGTAGGAGATTTTATCAAGACCACAAATGGGAGCTGAACACATGGGCCATCCAAGATATTTTCGAATTGTGGGGGCTCCAAATGAGAGATCTCCTTGTAATCTCACACATCCCCCCAATTCTTCTCCAAGTGCACGAGTCAACTGGAATGCTCCCCTCCTCTGTGCCTTCCTTCCCTCCCTTTCTCCTCATATCCCAAGTACTCTACAACAGTGGTGCTCAACCTGTTTTCATTCGTGCCCCTGGAGCCAGGAAAATTTTTGTTGTGGCCCCTTTAATTTAAAGTGCCGGTCTGCTCCCCAGCCACTCCCCCTGCCCCTGCCGCGTGCATGTCGGACACCGAGCAGGGAAAAAGAAAATACCGGCCGGCACGGATCAAAGCGCTATGACCCCCCCAGGAAGACAGCTGGGTTACGTACCATTGCTCTACAAGACAAAACAGTACAGGACCAGAGTGCCCCACATAGACACAACAGAGTGGCTCACACGGACATGACAAACGTGGTATACATACCTTCTCCCTATGGCAGTCTGCTGTCCATTGTACAAGTCCCCTCTTCTGCCTCAACTCTTATTGCAGGCCACTGGCTGCATCATCCATTTGGATTCCCACAAACATCCACTCAAAGCATGGTTATTCCATGGCTCGTGGGATTTGACAGGTGTGGCAGGGTCAGGCCAGGGAGCTGCTGCAGAATGGGAAAAAGGCAGCCCAAAAGGGTAAAAAAACCCCTGTAAGTAGAAGCAGAGAGCTGCAGGCCAATTAGATGCAGCTGGGAGAGAGCTGGCTCAGGCAGATTGGGGCCAGCTGACTCCTCTGTTGGCTGACTGAGGGCCTTTAAAAGCCTCAGCAGTTGGAAATTGGGGACGTGTGTAAGAGGACGGAAGAGAGGTGGTGGACAGATAGAGAGGAAGAGGTTTGAGAGCACAATCTGTAACAGCATTAGGTGGAGGCAGCTAGGGAGGGAGTCTGAGGAGGCGTGGCCGGGCTCCCTACCACAGAGACCTGCTGCAAACCCCAAGCTTTGGGGTTAGGAGCGAGAGGCCTGCCCAGTGGTGGCCTGGGTAAGAGGCGCCCTTGCCACACAAGACATGTTCCACGGAATACAGAACATATTGTTAAACTAGGACAACTACTGACACACATATACACATAAGTGGAAACATTTCAAATCATGGTGCTGGCACAAATAGACCGTACCTGTGCAAGCCTCTTTACGCCTTATTCTAGATTATCTACTGTCCAAACTAACTGTTCATTCTATACCTTCAGTATGAGTCCACCTGTCAGCCATTATGGCTTTGATCATAAAACTAATGGATTCTCGATTTTCACACATCCCATCACCAAACACTTCTTAAAGGGCCTCTTGAAAGCTTACCCAGAGGTGAGAAAACCTGCACCACCATGGGACCTCAGTCTGGTCCTCCACACCTCCACCAGTCCCCCTTTCAAGCTCTTAGCTACAAGATCCTTATTATATCTTTCTATGTGGCTTGCATTTCTAGTGGTCATTGTATCAGCCAGGTGGGTGGAAGAACTAGTAGCTCCCATGGATGACCCACCTTATACCATATTTTTTAAAGAAAAAGTGTGTCTCAGACCCCCTCTGACATTTTGCCTAAAGTGCCATCAACCTGTCACTTCAAACAATAGATTTTCCCACATTCTTCCTAAAGCCACAAACAGACTGTAAACAGTCCAGACTGCACACTGTGGACATCTGCAGGGCTCTTGCCTTTTATATTGGCAGAATACAATCATTTCACAAGTCCCCAAAACTATTTCTTTCCATCACCAATTGATCCAAAGGACACACCACTTCCAAACAAGGCCTATCCAAATGTATATGAGTATCAGGCTTTGTTGTCTCTAGCATGAGTGACAACCCTCTCTGGTGGGGATCTGCACACATTCTACTAGGAGTCTTTCAACAGTAATAGCCTTTCTCAGCAGCATCTCTATTGCAAAAATCTGCAACCTGGACTTCACCAAACAATTTTACACAACACTATGCGTTGCTACAACATGCATCTTCCGATACCCTGTTTGCTTATGTGCTGTTTTTGTCCACTATAACTCCAATTCCAATTCCAAAGTTTCCTCATTCTACCAGAGGGCACTTCTCTGAAATCACCTGGAATGGAGCACCCACAGGGACAATTCTTGAAGAAGAAGAAGAAGAAGAAGAAGAAGAAGAAGAAGAAGAGGAGGAGGTTACTTATCTTGTGCAGTTATGGAGGTTTTTCAAGATGTGTGTTCCTTCCCTTCCCTCCTCCCCTCTATTTTGGAGGTCTAGTCTACCCAGACTCTGCATCAGAGAAGGAAGTGAGGGGGTGTTCACTGCAAGCAATGGTTAATTGTCCGAGGCAGCGTGAGACAGGGTCTTTGCACACACGGTCCAACCAGGCACTGCTATCTTAAATCTCCCTTATGAGCACAGGGGCGCATCAACACTAGCACCAACAGGGACACGTATCTTGAAGATCGTCCGTTACCACACAAGATGAGTAATTTCCTCTTTACCTCTCCATTGTGAAAACTGATCATTTATACCTACCCTTTGTTTCCTATCTTTTAACCATCTTTTTCTGATTCATAAGAGGACCTTTCCTTTATCCCCTAACTACTTACTTTATTTAAGAGCTTTGGTCAAGGGAAAGTAAGCTGGTGCACCCCGGTGAGGCACTGCAGCAAGAAACTGGCCAGCTGGGGCACTTAGCTGCAGGAGAGGGGCGGGGAAGGCTAGAGGGGCTGGCTGTGGGAGGGGCGCGTTTGGATTGCCCCAGCCCGGAGCTCCTCGCACATCCCGCTGCCATTTCGAGGTTGGAGGGGGGCCTGCAGCCACTATTATCCCAGCTACTGAGGGTTTTTTCCCCCTTTTTATTGACTAGGGAGCAAGGCAAAGTTCACAGCTTGCTCTTGCTCCCAGCTTCCCAGGGGAGGGCAGAGGAGGAACTTCAGAAGGACACAGTCTGTGCACTTTGCCTCACTCCCTAGACAGCAAACAGGGAAAAAAAACTGGGATAAGTGCAGCTGCAGCCCCCCCACATCTGAAATGTCACCCTTGCCCCCCCATCCAGTCCTCCTGACCCTCCTCCTCATACACTCCAACCTTGACTCCTTCACCCCCCCATGTCCCAACCCCCTTCCCTGAGACCCCTCCTCATACCTCAACCTTAGCTCCTGCATTTCTGTCCCCAGCTCTAACTCCCGCACTGCCGCACACACCCAAACGTTCTGCCCTGAATTTCCTGCACTCCACCCCACACTTAAATTTCTTACAGGTAAAGTTGTATGGCCAACTCCCCTCCCCGCCCTTAGCTCTCCCAAAAGGGGGTGGGTTGTGATAGGATAGTACCTGTAAGAAATTAAAGTTTCTTTCACCCCTGCTCTTCCCCAGCACCCTTGTTGAGCTCTGTGATTGATAATTCTGTTCATTACTATAATGTCTACCAATTTGCCTGGTACTGCAGTTAGGCTTACCGGTCTGCAATTGTTAGAATGTCCTCCCAAGCCTTTTAAAAAAATTGGTATTATATTACTTATTATGGTTTTATTAATCAATTTATTCTAAAACTCTTCTACAGGTACTGACATATCGATGTGGGACAATAAATGTGGGACAATACTTCAATACAACAAAGGCCACTGGGCATCTTGCCCTGACCTTAGCTCTCAAAACGTATTTCTAGGGTTTTTTTTTCTTCTTTTTAAAGTTCGTCTATCTTAAACAAAAGAAGAAAATTCAAAATAAAAAAAGTGTGAGATTAAAATCAAAGGCTACTATTCTTACAAGTCAGAGGCTCTCATAGAACTAGCAATCCACACTTGCATACTTGTTATGTTTCCATTTCTCTTTGTCTTTTTAAATGATTCTTATTTCTTATGCTGCTGCTGTCTTTTTCTGCTAGAATACCTTGCTTTCTGATATAAGAAGTAATAATGGGCATAGTCTTGTTAAATGGGTCTATTCATACCATGAAGTTTTGGCCAGAAAGTAATTTGTGTAATTTAAAAAATAATTAGCAGTGTTTTAGTTTCCATCTCTTTTGAGGGAGGCATCTACTGCTGAGTTCTTGAACAGAATAGTTGTTGTATCAATAAAATATACCAACATGTTTGCTGCAGATTGAACACTGATGTTTTACAGTTTCAGAAAATGAAAGCTCTTGAAAAGTAGACGATCAGTATTAATAAAGAAATTACACTTGAAATCCCAGCACATCAGTGATATATGGAAGCTATATAAGGTGCTGCAGGAGCACACAAACTTTTGACTTTCTTATTGAATTTCCAGCCTATTAATATCACTGCAACCCTGAGAAATGAAGAAAACCACTCACAGCAGTTTTAAAATGTTTCTCTAGTGCTAATGACATTATCCGGAATGTAAGAGCTGACACTCCTTTCATCAACAGAGAAAAACAAATTCACCCCCAGACACAACATAGGATGTCCATACAGTACAGTATTTGTCTATTTTTCCTTTGTAGAATGAGAGGTATTTAGTATGATGAGTCCCCTTGGTATAATTTGTCTAACATTATTATTAAGTGCATATCACATTTCTAAGAGGTCAGATATTTGGCCCAGTCATAGGCACATTTGATTAGAACATCTTGTGTTATAAAAGGTTACAAATAATAGATACAGTGACAATTATTCCCCATGGGATAGGGTTCTTTGGAGGACTTTAAATAGGCTAGGTATTTTAATTATATAACCTTACAGAGAGTTAATTGCTGCCACAAACTAAGCTATACATGTCGGCTGCGTCTAGACTGGCAAGATTTTGCGCAAAAGCAGGCGCTTTGCGCAAAAACTTGCCAGCTGTCTACACTGGCCGCTTGAATTTGCGCAAGAGCACTGACTTTGTAATGTACAAAATCAGTGCTTCTTGCGCAAATACTTTCACGCTCCCTTTTGGGAAAAAGCTCTCTTGCACAAAAATACTTGCACAAGAGGGCCAGTGTAGACAGCGAAGAACTGTTTTGCGCAAAAAGGCCCCGATTGCTAAAATGGCGATCGGGGCTTCTTTCTTATAAAATCGCGTCTAGATTGGCACCGGATGCTTTTGCGCAAAAGCACTTTGCGCAAAAGCATCCGTGCCAATCTAGACGCTCTTTCATAAATGCTTTTAACGGAAAAACTTTTCCGTTAAAAGCATTTGCGAAAATCATGCCAGTCTAGACGTAGCTGCCAAGTAAATGAAAAAAATACTTTTGTGCTGTATTAGCCTTGATTTTTAAATTCTGTTTGAAAGATACTAAACAGTAGGGTCTGCAGTCATTAGTGCAGTAGTGGAAACTGCACACATACTGCTCCATGCACCTACAATTAAGTATGTTGGATACTCAGGCACATCAATAATCCATGCTTTGCCCATTGTTAGTAATCTTCTTTCTCCACTAAAAGAGATGGAGAGGAGACTGCCCATAATCAAATGTCCTGAACTCACCACAGGCAAAACAATTTAATTAAATATTTTCACACTCTTACTACTGTCCCAGTATGAGATCAATTGATTGTAAAAAGAACGGAAATGATGAGAAGATTGTGGGGATTTTTGAGTTACCTGAAAAATTAAAATGTCTTTTCCTGCTCTTTCCAGCATTCCTGAAATTGTCCCAAGAAAAGGAAGGCATTTTGCATTTAAAGAGGTTGTAGCAGAGAATCCAGAATATGCTACTGGAAGAAGAAGAAAAAAACCCAATAATGGTACCTTGGAAAACATCTTGGCTATTCAAGAAAGGAGTCAGACTGTCATAGTGATTGTTAAATTATCTGAAGTAGTGAAAGATACTATTGAAAGGGACAGTAGGAATGATGGATTATACCTATTTGCTACATGCTGGCAAAGTAGATGAATAATATTATATTTTCTAGGGTTCCTTCTTTTTATTTCTAATGATTTGTTGGCAGATCGCCTGTAAAAATAAGGGAAAATTGTGTAACAGAACAAAGCAACCACTTAGTACAAAAATGAAAGAGTTAATATGTTTAATATGTTAGAAAACCATGTTTTTATTTTAAATAATATCAATCACATTTGAAGTGAGGTATTGTATCCTTTGTCTGAGGTCAGAGCAGGTATGCGCTGTTTCCATAATTTATACGGCACATACTTTTCTTTGCTATTGCTGAAGGTAGAGAACAGCAGTGGATGTAGAACTTCAGGACTGCATCTACAGGGTATGTATTCTTCTTGGAACTTGTATATTTGTAACCCTTCTGCCAGGTAGAACCACCAGAAGCCAGGGCCAGTTCAGTATCTAGGGCAGGGCTACTCAACTTTGGAAGCCCCGGGAGCCACAATAATACTCACAGCACATGCCGAGGGCCGCAACTTAAGTGTGGTTGCATATACATGCAAATATATACACAATATATGCAAATATCTTCTTTCACACTGACGGACATGAATACAAAGCACTTCCCACAATGCCCTGGTGCTCCTGGCACCTCCTCCCTGGGGGCTAGAAAAGCCATTCCAGCCAGTCTGTCCACTTGCGTCTTTCAGTGTGTCTTTCAGTGAGAGAGGCCTCGCCATTGTGGAGTGTGTTCCCAGTGGAGGCCATGTTCAAAGGATCCCACCCTCGAGCCACTTGTTGAGCCTGTGTAAATGCAAACTGAACTGCAGGCCGCGAATAAATAGGCTGCGGGCCGCATGTGGCCCATGGGCCACCTGTTGAGTAGACCTGATCTAGGGGTTCCTCTGCTTCCATCCAACACAGAATTGGCTCAAGCCCCCACCCAGTAATCTGGGAAATTCACACACTGTGTCAATAGGATTGAATTCTGGCTGAGATTCCATTTTGCCCAACGCAAGGGCTTGCCTGCACAGTGTGTGTGTGAGACCCCAAGACAAAGGAGATTGCGTCTCCTCCTTCTCCTCCTCATCCTCTTCCTCAAGTCCCATGCTAATGCTCTCGAAATACTGCTCCATTAGGTGCACCAAGGCAGATATCACCGTCACAATGGTCTGATTTGGATCCATGCTCGTGCTGCTATGGTGTCTGTGCAGGCAACCAGGGCCAAAAAGGGTGCAAAAAAACTCTCTTTCAGTCGAGGGGGAAGAAGTAGATAAGCGCATTTTGGGACGCTGATGACATGAACCCATGACTACCCACTGCATAGTTTTGGTCCCAGCATGCACCAGGAGCATAACCCAGAATGCAAAGTGGTGCAGGCACTGTGGAATAGCTAACCACAGTGCATCACTCTCAAAGTTGATGACAGTCTCCCTAATGAGGATGCACTACTTCGAACTATGTGGATTTCTTCCTTGCAGTAGGAACACGGACCTTCAACTTTTCAAAACCGGGTGACCAGAAATTGACCATAATAGATTCAAACTCATCTTGTAGTGTAAACATGGCCTTATAAAATTCACAGCAAAAACAAAAGTAACAGAACTGAGGAAGTGGGTCTGGCCCACGAAAGCTCATCATCTAATAAACCATCTTGTTAGTCTTTAAAGTGCTACATAGTCCTGTATTTTGTTTCTACCACTAAGAGAAGCACTCTTTGTGCATGACTGTGCCTCCTAGCACACACAGAGGGTGATCTCCGGTGCACTGTAGATTGCTTTGCTGAAGCATAAACATTATTTGGCTTTACAATAAGTGTGGAGAAAAAAAAATGTGGTGTTACATCAATCATCTTCACCACTCCGGGTCATATCCCCTAGCATATCCACTAGTGGAATCCAACTAAAGCAAGTTGAGAATTTTACCTATGTTGGCAGCAATATCGCCAATGATTGATCTCTTGACAAAGAGATCATAAATAGGATAGAGAAAGCTTTTCAGTCATTAGAAAAGCTCCATAACAAAGTCCTGAAATCCCACAATATAACTCTCTTCATTACAAAAACAAAACTTAACAGTGCTTTAGCACTCACATTTCTCTATGGCTGTGAGACTGGGACAGGTACTGTCATATCGCAATCCCCCCACCCCCTGCCCTGAGGCCCTCTGGGTTGTGATAGGACAGTATCTGAAAGAAATGTGTTACTTTTACCCCTGATTCTAGACATATTCTTCTCATTTGCTTCCCCATGATCTGTTATGGCTGCTTATGTCTCTGCATATAATAAACAGGCCTGTTGCATCTTCAACTATATCTGTCAAATCCTTAATCCCTAGCCATTTACAGAGATTGTATATGTTATGTATTGTTAAAGAGGAAGGATTATTTTGCATTGGAATCGCAGTAGCATTATGCGCTATATTTAGTTTCTTCACCTCCATTTCAGGCTAATAGAGGTTTTCCTTAATGAGTGTACAAACTCCTCCCTGCCTTCTTACTTCTGTCTTGACTGTGGATGCCATATCCAGGGATTCTGACATCCAGTTTTCCTGTTAACCATCCAAATGATATCTGGTTTAGTAGCCTTATCATGGGTATTTTTCTTTCGTTTCTGTCCAGGTGCTAACAGACTATATGCATTCCAATTGTAAGTAGTTAGCACCATTCTATTTATTATTCAGTATTTACTGCCCTTAAAAAGCATGAAGTCATTCTACCAATAAGCTGCTAACATGGAGGTACTACTTTTCTACCGCTTCAACGATAATTTTTGTTTTCTGTTTTTTTTCCTCTGTGATGTACAGTTTATTACTTCAGTTATACAGGCTATAAACTTCTTTCTGCCGACACATAATATGCCTTCTCCCCTATTTTCCCTGCATCACTCATTATATCATTAGAAAAAACAATGAGGAGTCCAGTGGCACCTTAACAAATTTATTTAGGCTTCAGCTTTCATGGGCTGGAGCCTATCCTTAGAGTTACTCTCTTGTGGGTTTGTCTTTCTCCTTCCTGAGCGTCCTTTCCTCTTCCCTTCTGGCACTTAAATGACTCAGGTACCTTCTCCATATAGTGTGCTATTTAAAACATGTGTTTTTATATCTGTTTTGATTGCATTATTGCTATACAACCTCTATAGGCTGGGATATACTAATTCTATCCCCCCTGAAGATTTGTCCCAAGAGTATTCCCCTCTTCATTTACTTCCTCTAATTTTCTCTTTATATAGAGTTGACATATCCAAACCTTTGGCATCTGTAACTCCTGACCTGGGATGGAATATGTGGCTTCATCCAAAAAATTATCCTCTTGTTATGGTATCCAGAAGGGCTTCTTCTTTAAATGCAGCTAGCACAAATATTGATAGCTTTTAATTCCCCTCCTCTCTTGCTAATTAGCTGTTTAGCTACAGTACCTTAACATCCCCGGTCTCTTGCTTCACTTCATCTTTGTTATTTTGATCAGCACCCCATATACAACTTCTCCTGTCCCCATCAAATACTTAGGCCTTGTCTCCCATTAACAGAGGATCAACGCTCTGGCAATTGATCTTTCAATGTTCAATTTAACGGGTCTAGTAAACGCTGAGGGCACCTTTGTCAACCATGGTACTGTCATGAGGAATCAGGGAAGTCGATGGGAGCTTTTCTCTCGTCGACTTCCTGCTGTGGGGCTGGCCCAGATAATCAATGCAAGGTATGTTGACTCCAGATACACAGTTCACATAGCTGGAGTTGCGTTTCTTGCATTGATTTTCTCCACCAGTGTAGACCTGGCCGTAGGCAGTTGGCTTACTTTCAGTTTGCCTAATTTAATCTTTAATAGCTCCTGCATTTGTTCCTTCCTTTACCATTCATTTAACAGATCTCCTCCTTGTGGCTGTCTAGCTTTTTCTGTTTTTCTAGCACTTTTTAAAAATCCTTTTCTGTCACTTTCAGATAATTTATAACCCCTATCTTCACATCTGGGACTAGTGATATCATTATTATAGCAGTTTGGTTTTTCTCTTCATTCCTTCTGCCTGTTGTTTCTTCTAGTTTTGACATGCCCATCCTTATCTGTTTCCTCACCTCCTACCAGTTTTCCCATCTGCTGTTTCCTTCATCACCTTCTAGACTGACTTCAGCATTCTCCCCATCTCTCTCTAGCCTGCATTCAGGTATTCCCAAGGCCACCTGCCTTTCTGCTACCATCTTTCTGGTTTTATAATCCCATCAGCACAATACTTCTTGCTCATATTTACAGAGAAATCACATGATGCCTCTCAGGTCCAGCTCCTTCAGTAATCAGGGTTGACTGGCTCCTTTGGACAAGCCATCCTATTAAAGTGTCTCTCTCTAGCCATTGTTCCACTTTCTGATTATTTATTCAGCATCCTGCTATATAATAGTCATACAGTAAGCATCCCAGTAACCAGGTCAACCGTGGCAGAATTGGACATGCTACCTGGGAAAGTGACTAACTATTCTCTTCCTTCTCTTTGGGTATGCCTACATAGCAAAGAAAAACCTGCAACTGGCCGGTACCAGCCAACTCAAGCTTGCAGGGCTTGGCTGGTGGGACTGTTTCATTGCTGTGTAGATTTCCAGGCTCAGATTGGAGCCCCAGCTCTGGGACACTCCCACCCTTTAGAGTCTTCCTGGACCCAGAAGTCCACATGGCAATGAAACAATGTCTCAGCCCAAGCCGCGTGAGCCCAAGTCAGCTGGCACAGTCCAGCTGCAAGTGTCTATTTACTATGTAGATATACCCTCTGTAATCCGAGGAATGAAATGGCTTTGATGCAACTTTTTCAGTCAGTTCTTTGTGCTTTTACAGTCAAAACTCTCATTGCATTTACATGGGACTTTTCACAAAGGACAGCACCGTTTTATTTGATTAAAGAGCTCGTGTAATTGAATCTGGACAGCAGAGGAAAACAGGAAGAGCCATTGGGACTATGGTATATCTGTATATGTGCAATACTGAACTTCCCAAAATATAATTGTTTTTCCACAGTAATATGTGTGAATGTACTTGGGTTCACAATTTGATCTCATCCTATATTAAATAATTTTGCTTTCTCCCTCCTGCTTTCATCTGGTGGATCGACACAAAGCAATATTTTTAGACAGTTTCACTTTGTTTATGTTTTATCTATTATACTATATAGCTCAAAGCATATAGCAGCTGTGTCAGTTGCATATGCTAAACTTTCAGGCTGGGGTTGTACTGTTTTTCTTGAACATGGTAATGCGCTTTGCATGCACATAGTTTGATACGAACTAGGAAATGTTCTTTGTTTGTAACCCAGGGACTTTGAGCACCATTTTTAAACACCAATACAAATATGCAGAATTAATCTGAATTAGTATTTGATTGGAAGACCTCCTGGGGACACCTAGCTGCCTCAGGAAATAGTGTGGGCGATTCAATAGAGTGCACTTCATCCTCTGAGTCACACCGAGCCAATCCCCCAGCAAGGCACCATGGGACACTGTGCTGCTGCAGGTATTGTATTTCAGATATGACTGAATTGAGGCTTAACTGTGTATGGTCATTAAAAAATTCATACTGCTTTTTGTAATAGCAGGGGTTTGACAACATGAATGTCCTGTCCAAGTGCCCACTTGTGTCATCACATTCCACCTACTTAAATTCCCCTACGGTTTCAACTGCATGCAATATTATTCTTTGCTTCTAACTCTAAACTCTTGCGAAGATAACTGTGCATTGTTAAACGGGGGGGAGGGAGGGGAGAGGGGAATTTAAGGCCTTATTAGCCTAATGGTTAATCTGGCCATGCCCGCAGGTAATCTCTTGGGTCACCCTGACTCCCGTAGGCTATCCTCCATATGGGGTCTGTCTCATCCATAATACAATTGGGGCTGCCACCATGGGGCCCCCCAAAGCACAGGGCTCAAAGTGGCTGCTCCAGCCTGTTCTATGGAGGAGGTAGCTATGGCGCTAAAACTTGCATGCTTCAATGGGTCACTAATAATCTAGAAAAGGAAGTGAACAGGGAAGTGGCACAGTTTGCACATGATACAAAGGTACTCTTGAATGGTTAGGTCCAAAGCACACTATGAAGATCTACAAAAGGATCTCACAAACCTGGGTGGCTGGGCAACAATACGGCACATGAAATTCAACATTGAAAAGTTCAAAGAACTCATTGGAAAAGATAATCCCAGCTATACACGTACAGTGATGGGTTCTAAATTAGCTGTTATCATCTCAGAAAGAGATCTTAGAATCATCATGGGTAATTCCCCTAAAAGCTCTTGCTATGTCAGGGATTATTAGGTAAGGGATAGAAAATAACCCAGAAAATCCCATTGTGCCTCTGTCACAGGGCACGCCCCTCCCACCCCCATCCCGGGGCGTACCTCTCCGCGAGCTCAATCTCAAAGTGCCCTTCGCTCTGGGGAAATATGGCCCTTCTGGGCCTAGACACAAAGTTCAGGGCCTAGAGGCGTGAGTTGCCGGAAGGCTCTCCCAGGCTATTGGAGAGCTGAACACCAGTTGGGGTGAGGGTAGGGGGACCCAGGCCCTCTCACTCCACTGG
This sequence comes from Rafetus swinhoei, assembly GCA_019425775.1. NCBI lineage: Eukaryota > Metazoa > Chordata > Testudines > Trionychidae > Rafetus > Rafetus swinhoei. The sequence continues at coordinate 227,658,474 of CM033424.1, forward strand.
GTCCCAACCCAGGGTCCTGTTGGCAGTGGAAACTGCACTGCCAGCTCAGTGGGAAGTCCGCCCGAAACCCGCTGATTTCCCAGAGGGTAACCCTCCACCCTGGGCCACTTCCTACCATCTCTGGTGTGTAGTTCAGTCCCCGGAGTGCGCGCGAGGTCCCGGGCCTTGTGGCTGCCTCCCCCCTTGGTCGGGGTAGTCTCTGGGGTCGTGGTGGCTGCAGTTGCAGCAGTGTCTGCTGCTCCCGAGAAGGCTGTGGCTGGGCCAGCTGCTCCAGGTGTGGCTGGGACGGTGGTTGCTGGGCTTGCTCCTCTGGAGGCAGGTGCGGCGGCTGCTGCCGGGGCTGCGGCTCCAGGCACGGCTGCAAAGGCCACTGCTGGGGTTGCTGCTCAGAGGGTAGCTGCAATGACCACACTGGTTCAGGAGCTCCAGCCTGAGTTCTTTCCCTGCTTGCAGTTTCCCCGAATGAGTTGTACCCAGGCCTTTTATACAGTCCCCACACTGGGAGCATGCCCAGTTGGTTAAAAGTGATGGTGCTTCCTTTGCCCACAGGCCTTTCTCCCCCCTCTCTTTAGTGTGGGGTATATCCACCCCATCACAGTCTCTATATAAATCCGTGGAATGCCTGCACCTGGGATACTCTGTCCAGTTTTGGGTGACATATTTCAAAAAGCAGACAATGGAACTAGAAAAGATTCAGAGAAGGGCAGGTATTTGGTACTAGGTGTCTAAAGAGGCTCTCAATGAACTGGAAGAAAATATAAAATCACTGCTTGTAGCATATGTGGGTGACAGAACAAGAGCAGAGTGGTAAATAGGGCTGAGGCCTGGGCAGTGATATAGAGCTATCTGCATCCCTTGGGAACCCGGACCCATGTGAACAAAACAGGTTTTCACAGAGTCAAGGTTCTGCCCTAGCTGAGCTCCAAAGCATGCAGACCACACCCTGGAATGGGGAACTGTACCCAGGCAAGCATTGACTCTGAGAAGGATTTGGGGTCATGCTGGGCAAGTCACTGTATAGGAGCTCCCAGGGCAATGTTGTGGTGAATACAGCTAAAGTCATCATTAGACATATGAGCAGAGGAGTGAGTAGCACAGGGAGGTCACTCACCATCAGTGAGACTGACTGAAATTAGATACTGTAGCCTGTTTTTAAGCCCACAGTTTAAAAAGATGTTGAAAAATTGATGATGGGGCAGCAAAGTGCCTAATGTTTTGAGGGCTAAAGACAAACGCCTACTTGTGAGCTACTGAAAGGAGACTAATCTGCTTAGCTTCTACAAAAGAAGGCTGTGTGGTGACTTCATTGAAGTGTCTAAGTGCTTTCCTGGAGAGAACATGTCAGGTATTAAATGGCTGTTTAATGTCACAGAAAAAAGCAGAACAAGAGCAGTGGCTGGAAGGTGAAAACAGACAAATTCATATTATAAATAAAGCACAAATATTTCACGAGGATGATTTACCATTAGAACAAACTACTAAAGCAAGTGATGGATTCTCCATTTTTCGATGTCTTTCTAATAAAGCCTAGATGACTTTCTGGTGTGTGCTTGCATCAAAACTTTAGCTACTATGATATACAAGAGGGCTGGGATATGCAGGGGTCAGATTCAATGCTCTAAAGGTCTCTTCTGGCCTTAAAGTCTACTAATTAATGAAAAACTGTGCAAATGGCTTCATCCCCAGACTCAGGTGTCAGTAAGTGGGATGATCCAAGGGAAGCCACTCAAACATCCAGAGAGGCTGGCCAGGGTCAGGACACCAGCCTTACTATGGAAGGGTGGGTGCGGCACAAAAGCCTGTTGCAAGACCTCAGCTTATTATTGGAGAAAAGTGGTGGAAAGTGGTGACCTCATAGAAGAGACCCTGACATCAGCCAGACAGGACCAAGGCACAAGGGGCAACCTCAGATACTCCGTGGCTCTGTAGCAGCAAGGCTCCTTCTTAAGGTCTCTCCTTGTGGACCGAGAGAGAATTAGGATTAACAGAGCATATGGAGGAGCCTTGTCAGAGTTTTCTCCTTCCCTACTACTGACTTTGTAGTCCCTGTTTAGAAGGTAAAACCCTCAGAGAGATTTGGAACCTGTTTAGTCTGATCCACCTGGTACCAGCTGAATTCTAGGCATAGAAATTACCAGGTTAAGGTGATTGGATTTCCTATCAAGGATTTTGTCCTGTAGAATCGCTGGGGACATAAGGGGTTTATCCTTTAAGGTTTCCCTTTTCCTCCTTCCCACCCCTCTTTCTCTTCATCTCCTCTTGCTTCTTTCCCCCTTTTCCATTCCTCCCTGCCTCCACCAAGGAGGGGTGTCTGTGTGTTGGGGGGGTTGCTGGCAATGTAGAAGGCTCTCACAAAGAGGTGGGGCTGGAATAGTGCCCAAAGACTGATCCTGTCTGTGGGGACCTGGACCATCCTTTTGGACTTCTGCTGAGATCCCTTGGCCTCCCAGCTCTCAGAGTCTCATCTGAGACTGTCCCTCATTGGGTAATGGGAGTCCTGTTGAAACTCACCAAATCCCCTGAGACTGACCCCAGCTGGAGGATGAGTCTGTCTCTCTCCTTCTCCCCCTACTCCATTCAGGATCAACCTCCTCCCCAGGCACCAAAAATACTCCACCCACTGTAGGGAGCCCTGCTATTTTGTGGGGTCAGAGAGGCAACCCAATGTGAATGGAAAACACAGCCACTCAAACCAGATAGAGAAACCTGACGAGCAGCTGCTAAAGAACAGCTGTCAGAGGAAGAAGGAGAGAATAAAGGCAGGAGCTCCTCCTGCAATGGGGTATCTGGCACCGGAGGTCACTAGAGAGGAAGACAAGGCCATCCTGGGTGCCAATTGTCATCAATCCTCCCTGATTCCTGGCAGCATTTAAGTCTCTGACATGCCCTTGTTCTCTTGAGACAGGAGGGTATCACGGCCACGGTGATGTGCCAGCTCCACTCCATCTGATCCTGCCACCAGGTGTCTGAGGCTCTGCACGGGTTGCACCATTTAGGGTGTCTGATGGGACGCAAAACCTGCACACTGGGCCAGTAGGGCTTAGAAAGCAGGCTTGGGTGCTGGGATCCTCCCTTGTAGAACCTGCTTCAGCTGTAGGAAGTTTCAAAAGGAGCCTGTAATGGGGTTTATGTACCCACATGCTAGCTCAGAAACCAAAGGATTAATTCAGGCTCTGCCAGCCACTGCTTATCCAGCAGGCATCAGTGGTCGGTGCAGCTAGGGCTGGGGGAGACAGGCCCCCAACCCTACCTACAGCCCTGGCTCACCCCCTCTGCTGAGGCCCACCCCGCACCATGGGGGAGGGGAGGAGATGGGGCAGTGTGCTGAGTGCAGCTTTCCCCTCCACCATAGAGAGGGAAAGGGAGGGGTGTAGGCAGGCATGTGTTCCCCAGTCTCTCTGGCCCCAAACACTGGGGAGGGAGGAGGCCATGTGGCTTCAGCCTCCACAGCCCCAGAATGCCAGGGAAGGAGGAGGCCACATGGCCAGAGCCTCCCAGGCCCCGGAGCATGAAGAGGGCAGAGGGCGCAAACTTTCAACCTTCCTGCCCCAGAACATGGGGAGGGCAGGTTCTGGGGGCAGTAACACTCTGCCCCCAGAACAACTACAGCAGGTGTTCTGGGGGTTGAGTGTAGGCGGGGCCACGCCTGGCATTATGGGAAGGCTGTGCCTTCTCCTCTGCCTAGGCTACTGGATGTCCATGTCAGCCGCCTAACAGTAGCTGGGAGAGTCAAAGGGCTGGGAACAGAGGGTGGAGGTGTCTAAAGAGGAGTGAGCAGGCAGGAGAAAGGAACTAATATGGCCCGTGGTGGTAGCACTGACTTTAGATCTGGGGGGCAGCAGAGCAGTGGCCGCTGGCAGGTCACGCACCTCCAAAATGAGTGCCAGCACTAGCAATAGCACAGAAGGAAGGTTAGAATAATATGGTATTGCTCCTTTCCTGCTGCACTGCTGCTGGCAGTGGGACTGCCTTCTGAGCAGGGTGGCCGGAGAGCAGTGTCCACTGCTAGCAGCAGCACAGAGAAAAAAGGTGGGTGGCATGGTATGGTATTGTCACTCTTAATTCTGTGCCACTGTTGATGGTGGCACTGACTGCCGAGCTGGATGTCCTATTAGTGGCCACAACTCTCTGGCTGCCCTGCTCAGAAGTCAGTGCTGCTACCAAAAGCAGTGCAGAAGGAGGTGCAGTATGGTATGGTGCAACACTTCCTTCTGCATCACGCCTGCTTTCCAAATGAGGTGTCCAGAAAGCAGGTGCCACTGGCCAGGTACCTACCTGACTAGGCAGTGCCACCGCCAGTAGATGTGCAAAAGGAAGAGTAGTGTTGTATAGTATTGCCACTCTTCCTTCCATGCCATTGCTGGCAGTGGCTCTGCCTTTCAAAGTGGGTAGACAGAAAGTCAGTGCTGTCACTGGTAGTAGCATAGAAGGAAGGGTGGCATGGTACGGTATTGCCTCCCTTCCTTGTGTGCCGCTGCTAGCAGCAGCACTGCCTTCTATGTGGAGTGCTCAGGAAGTGGTGGCAACTAGTCAGGCACCTGGTCTGGATGGCAACCCCGCCATTAACAGCAGCACAAAAAGAAGGTGGCGTGGTCTGCTACTGCCCCCCTTCCTCCTGTGCCACTGCTTGAGGGGCTGGAGAGGTGGTTACTGATAAGACACACAGCTCAGCAGTCAATGCTGCTGCCAGCAGCAGCGCAGAAGGAAGGATGGTGTGGTATAGTATTGCCTCCCTTCCATCTGCACTGCAGCGACTGGTGGCACTGCCTTTGGATATGGGCAGCAGCAGAGCAGTGGCCACTGGCAGGTCACCCAGCTGAGAATTCAGGGCCACTACTGGCAGCAGTGCAGCACAGAAGGAAGCTTGGAACGATAGGGAATTGCCTCCCTTCTTTCTGCACTGCTGCTGGTGGGTGTCCAGGGAGCTGGTGCCACTGACCAGATGCCTACTCAGAAGGCAGTGCCACTGCCAGCGGCAGTGCAAAAGGAAGGAGTCATTGAGTCCCAACGATATCAGGCCCATGTTAGTTGAGGGTGGGGCTGGAACACTTGACCTTTGGCTCTGAAGGTGGGTACCTTATCCACTGTACCAGCCCCCTGACTATCCAGGCCCCCCTTATCCGTCCTCTGTCCCAAGGGTGCCAGGGCGGAGCTCTGTGGCACCGTATCCACAGTGCCACCGGAGGAGCCCCCCAGTCTCCCTACATTCTGGGACCCCATTATCCGTCCTTTGTCCCCAAGGTGCCATTGCTGGCAGCGGCTCTATCTTTCAAGCTGGGCAGCCAGAAAGTCAGTGCCATCACCAGCAGTGGTGGAGATGGAAGGGGGGCATGGTATGGTGTGGCCTCCCTTCTTTCTGTGCCACTGCTGATAGCAGTGCTGAATTCAAAACTGGGAGGCTGCAGAGCAGCAGTCTCTGGCCAGGCACCTAGTTCCGAAGGCAGCACTGCCACCACCAGCAGCACATAACAAAGAGTGGCAGGTATTGCTGTCCTTCCTCCTGTGCCATTGCTGGTGGCAGCTCCATCTTTTAACCTGGGCAGCTGGAAAGGTAGTGCCACTGCCCACAGTGGTGGAGAAGGAAGGGTGGCATGGTATGGTATTGCCTCCCTTCCTTGTGTGCCACTGATAGCAGCGGCACTGCCTTCTAAGGGGGGTGGACAGGAAGTGGTGGCAATTGGTCAGGTGCCCAACCTACATGGCAAGCTAATTGCCAGCAGCAGTGCAGAAGGAAGGGTCTCATGTTATGGTACTGCCATCCTTCCTTCTGTGCTGCTGCTGGTGGCTCTAACTTCTAAGCTGGGCAGCAGGAGAGTGCAGGTCCAAGTGCACAAGACAGGCTGCCACCAGCAGCAGTGCAGAAGGAAGGATGGCAGTACCCTAATAAGATCCCCTTCCTTCTGCGCCGCTGCTGGCATTTGGCTTCCCATCTAGGCTGGGTGACCATGTTTCCCTATGCTGAATATAGGACACCTAGTAAAACGACTCATGTTCAAGTGAGTCCAAAGGCAAGTAATCAGAACTATGCAGTAGAAATGTTCAACTTAACATCAAGTTGACGGAGTCCCTGTTAAAAAGCAATACTGCGTAGACAGAGTCTTTTTATTTACCTTAAGGTGTTCATGGGGAGAGGTGACACACACATACTTTTCTCACACAGGAATGGGGGTGATGGACCAACCGGATCTAACCTTCTCTGCCTAGCACTCTCCACCCTCAATGTCTGGCTGGGTCCCTGGGATGGACCCGCCTCTTTTAGTACCTGGTGCTGTGTCTTCTCGAGGCAACATGTGGCAGGCACACAGGGTCACAGTCCCCTCACAGGCTTCTGTCGGGGTTCACACCAGAGTATGGCCAGCAGCAGCCTTTCAGCCCTGTGTGGAAGGGAAGGGATGGGATGGGAGCTGCTACCAGCTGCAGGGAGGTGGAGGTGGGGGAGTAGGCCTGTGTATTGGAGAGGTCATCTCTTCCCTCTGCCCCCGCATCCCATTCCCCGTGGCTGGATGCAGCTTGTTCCCTCCTGCCTGCACAGTGTTGAAAGGCAGCTGACACCCCCAAACTGCTGCTAATGCTGCTAGCCCTAAGGATGTATTGTGCTCAAGGGCTTCAGCCAACCTGGCCAGGAGGTGGCTCAGCAGGAGAGGGTGTCTAGGGGACTGAGCAGCCCCACACATACTGAGGGCAGGACCTAGGACAAGGGCAGTGTGTGAAGAGGGTGCTATGCACTTTCCCGAGGCGGGGTGGTGGCTGCTACAGATTCTGTAGAGTTAGGGTGCAAACAGGCTGGAAACAGCTGTGATTCATAGTAGGGGAAGGAGTAGGGCACCAGCAGTGCCTCTCCCCACCACACCCCACCCCTCTTGCTCCACCCCTTCTCGTCTGCCTTTTCCTAGCACTCCCCAGAGTGTCAAGAAACGGTGCCGTGTGGGCTGGAGCTGCCCAGCCTGTGCCTTCCCTGCTGCTGGTGAGTGAGTGAAGCAAGCACGAAGGGAGGAAGGGGGGCCATGGTGTGAACTGCTGGCGCCTGCCCTCCTGCCTTGGGAGGTGCGTAGGTGCGTGTGCACCAGTGTGCATCCCACACACATTACATTGCCTCTGGCTGGAAATAGCTTCCTCCCCCCACCCCCCGCACAGTTTAGCTGGGGAGTGGAGAAGCTTGGTCATGCCAGCGCTGTGTGGGGCTTTGCCCATGAAGGGCTTGGCTCCTCCTGGCCCAAGGGCATTGAGCTTTCCCTGGCTGCCAGCCCAGTCAGAGGCACTGGAGGAAGGAAGGAACCTGCCAGCAAGGCTGTTGGTGAGCTGAATGATCCGACCAGGGGCTGGTCCTCCTCACAGTGCAGGAAATGGAACACGCCCCAAAGGGGCGGGGGATACAGAAGAGCAGCAGGGCTGGGGAGTGAATGGGCAGAGCAGGGCAAAGACAGTGAGAGGGGAAGCATGTAAAGGGCTGATGGGTGGGCAGCAGAGGTGACACGTAACTGGTCACCACCAGCCCACTCTCACCAGCCACCGCAGCAAACAGCCATTAGTGGCTGGAAACAGGACAGTGGGTAAAGGGGCCTGCTGGCCAAGAGCTAGCACACAGCAGGGATTGCACTGGTGGACCAGCAGGGGGAGTGGCTTGTCCTGTATGCTGCAGCAGTGCCCAACCGTCAGCCTTGAACTCCCAACCCCGTCACCAGCCACTGGATACCCTCCTTCCTCCACAACCTACCATGGTGGGTGGGCAGCTGGCAAGCAAGGATCTGGCCAGCAGCAGGACCCATCAGTACTGATGAGAGGGGAGAGACAGAACATACAGGATAATTGGCCCATTTTTTTAGAAGTAGGGACACCTGCAGGAAGGCTTAAATAAGGGACTGTCACTTTAAAAACAGGTCATCTGGTCACCCAGCCTAAGGAATAGTGTCCCTAGCTTCTGTTAGTCAGAAACTGGGAATGGGTCACGGGAATGGATCACTTGATGATTCCAAATACTGTTCACTCCCTCTGGTGCATTGGCCACTGTCGGCAGACAGGATACTGGGCTAGATGGACCTTTGGTCTGACCCAGTATGGCCGTTCTTTTGAGTGCTCAACATCTTGCATGATCAAACCTTACTTCCTCGTTCAACATGAGGTATGCCGCAGGGACCTGCAATAAGAATCTTAAGGACACAGAATACCCATTGTTGCTACATTCCCTGGGGCTTGCCATTTTTAAACATCTTGGGGTCTTTCCATGAGCAGGCAGTGACCCAGTATTCAACCCTGGACGAAGAGAAAGAGCATTAAATGCTCCTATGTTCTCCAAAAAAGAAAGCATTATTGAAATGCAGTCATTTTATTATAATTACAATGCATTTCCTGCCAACAGCCTAAAACGCACCTTTATTCCTCCTGAAAAAAAAATCAGGGTCTTAACTCTAAAATAAGACTCTGGGAATGATATAATGTAAACATGTGCTGACACTAATTACAGTAATATTTATCTATAAAACATATGGCAACACTTTAAAAAATGTGTGGCTAATGATCAGAATGAATTCATTGGGATTTAAATTTCTGTCATGTACTTGCATAGGTGTTGCCGTGGATGCTGCTACATGTGAAGGACTCATTTTTGTTTTTGTTTTAAAAAGGGAGATTTTTACCAAACAGATGGAAAACATTATTAACTACTGTTTTCCTTTCTCGTCAAAAATGTTTTGTCTGATCAACATAATTACACATCCACATTGTAGTAAATCACACTGTATAAACATTTGGAATAGAGAGGACTATTAGGGTGAAATGCGAAGTATTCCAGACATTAAAACAAAGTAAATATGAACTGAACTCTGCTGAATAAGAAAATTCTAAAAATGAGGGGCAGACAAAAACATAATTGTATAGATTTGGCATCACTTTGTTTTGTCTAAATCCTCTTATTCTTCTGTGTGCTTTCAGTTGCCTTTCCGCAACTCTGTTTGTGAATGTTCTATTAATGAGGCATTCGCTCCCACACTGTAGCTGATTTCAAAGTTTTGATATACTGCTCCTTTAATTTAATACTTTATTACAGCAGGAACACAGCAAGATACAAGACCAATATAATATGGGGCCTTCTGCTTTTCTCTGTAATTCACTAAGTGCTATGTTTCATAACCAGTGCATCGTGTTTTATTTGAAATAGGGCATAGACTGAAACTGAGAGGATGAAAAGATGGTAGTCAGTAAATGTGTCTGAGAGCTGAGTTAGAGATGCTTATTCTGTGTCCATTATCCATTAAGGACTCAATCATATCCTACTAGAAAATTTACCTGGCATTGCTCAGGTCCTTACATATGTTTTGTTTTTCTTCATTTAAATCATTGCTCTGGGATGGGGATGTGGGGTTCAGTATTCAGGCTGCCCCAGGGACCGAGGACAAGTCCAGTCCTCTCTCACTGCAGCAGTTTGGGGCCAGGTGAGAAGCACCTATCCATGGACACTGCAGCTACACCGGGCACAGTTGGAGGAGGGGTGTACGTCCCCTGACTGGAGGACCGTCAGACACATAAACAGACACACAAATGCTCTGAAATATACAGTAGATAGCTGTCCCTTTTTCCACCCTTGCCCCTGCTAGCCCAATTGGGTTATAGCTGTTCCAGACCCATCTCTGGCCCCTTGCTGCCCCCTGTGGTCATTCTGCAGTACAACTGTCCCTCCTGCTAGGTCCCTCCCTTCCCATTTTATGGGACACAATCGAACTCCAAGCACATACCACTGTCCTGGCACAATCAAATTCTTGTCTAGCTATAAATTATGATCAGAGGAAGCTACATACAAATATTACAGTTTAGGAAGAGTTCTTGAACAAAGGGACTCAGAGATGGATGAACAGTCAGACTGACATTTTTAAATATATAGTAAGATAGGAGACAGCACACTGAAATGGATGGGGCAGTGCACTTGAATATGGGCTACAGGACTGAGTCCTAAGTTCTGTTTCAGTGAAAACAATGAAGTTATGATTAAGACAGCATCAGCACCCATTTGTTTCTTAATTAGAAACAGAGTCATTGCTTTTTCAAATGCCAGTCAAAATTTGCTTTTAGGAATACTGTGTAGCTTTATTTATACATTTTAATTTCTAACATGATTCAAATAAAAGGTTGCTTTTAAGATATAAACTACAAAGTGCACTCAAGCCTGTTTGTGCAAATGCTGGCTGTTGAGTGCACAAATGTGTGTCCATGCAAATTTTGGAAAGGTGCAATAGAAGTACTAAACATTATTATTTTTCTTGTATTGTTAGAAGTGTTATCCCATATATGAAAGGTTAAACTAAAGTCCCCTCTGCCTACTTTTTGCAGCTGTTCTGGTAGAAGTTAAGTGGTCCTTAAAAAAAAAGGTGGGGTGGTATGGAGGAACTACCTTAAGCCAGATGTCATGGAAATATTCCTCCCCCTCAATTAAACAAGTTTTTAATGTCCAACATTCTGCATGAAGTCGTGCTGAGTGCATAATGGCTTCCCTGTTTGTCTAGACAGTCGATGCATATACAGCATCCTGTAATTTAATGCTCTCTGAAGTACTCTGGGATACTTCACATATGGAAGGTGCTATATGAAACTAAATTCAGTGCTAAAAATGATACTTCCCAAAAGGTTCGGTGATCCTATTCTTAACATTTCTGGCAGCCATGGAAGAGAAAAAAGCTCTGACATTCTTTTATGAAAGCCACCAGAAAGATGAATTTATCTGTACAATTTCCATGGGCAAGGTTCATAGCTGGCCACTGTTTGGAAGATCATTTGTTTACACATGCATATATTCCTTGCTAGGAGAACATTAGATGTTATAATATAGGCCAAATTTTCAGAACAGTAGAATCCTGTTTTAAAGGTCCAAGTTATACACACATTTTTGCACCTCCAAATTCAGTTGCAGGTGTAGCTACTTAGATTTACTCCTATACCTATCTTGTTAGTGGATAACTACAAGCGCAAATTATTCCAACCACAGTGACTAAAACTTTGGCTAACTGAATACATACTCCATACATTTTAAAATCCAGGCTTCAAAACTGTGTTACTTAGTTCCAGTGCAGTAATTTTAGTGGAATTCAAGTGACAAATCACTGAAATAAAGTGGTAAATCAGGCTCCTTATCAGAACTGTTGAAACACTAGAAAACAATTTCATGAACAATTTTGATGTTGTTTCCATTTGTTGTTTCATTTTTATTATTATTTTGAAAATTTATTTTTTCCTTTTCTACCCGCTTCCTTTTTTTTTAAATGTCCCTTTTGCCACTGCAGGAAATAAAACGAATGGTGTCCAGGGTATTGCCCTCTTAAGACATAGCTTCCTTTTCTACTCCAACTTTTCAAGACTTGAAAAAACAACAAATAGTCTGGTAGCACTTTATAGACTAACAAAACATGTAGATGGTATCATGAGCTTTCATGGGCACAGCCCACTTCTTCAGATGACCCGCTTTTATGATAGTTTCTAATGTTGAGAGCTCCTCCTTGATTTTTTTCTGTTTGCTGTATAGAATGCTGATAGGGTGGTTCCTTAGGGTTTTTTTGCGAGAGTGTGGCATAATCTCTGACAGTAATCCATTGGATATGTAGATTACAGTGGGTTTTTCACCCTTAGGCCCTTAGGTATGATGTCCATCTGTTAGCATTTGGAAAGGAAAATGATGTCAGTTTGGATCTGTGCTAGTTTTTGTGAAGTTTATGGATTTCCACTCCATATGGCTGAATGCAGTGCCTTACATGTTCAGAAGCTGTGCCCACGAAAGCTCATGATACCATCTACATGTTTTGTTAGTCTATAAAGTGCTACCAGACTATTTGTTGTTTTTTCAGTTTACCTGTACAGACTAACGTGGCTACTCCCTGAAGCTTTTCAAGACTTCTCCATTTTAACTTTGCCACTCTGGGTATATCTAGACCCCAGAGCTTTTCTGAGATACCAGAGGTATCCCAGAAAAGCTCTGCTGTGTCCAAAGAACACATCCTCTTTACCAAAAAAAATGTCAGAAAAGCGGGCGCGTTTTGTTGGCATCCCTGTAAACCTCGTTTTATGAGGAAGAAGGAATATTCTGAAAAAGGGTTTTTTTCTGACATTTGGCCCCGTGTAGACAGGCCAAATATCAGAAAAGCCTCTTTCGGAAGAAAAGCGGAAAAAGATATGCAAACTGCAATTTGCAATTTGCGTATCTTTTTCCGACTTTTCTTTGTAGTGTAGACATAGCCTCTAAGTTTGTAAATGTTGGGGAAGTTTTGAAAAGCAAAAGAACAGAAAAAAAGAAATTGGTGAGGTGAATAAAATCTCACCAAACAAGAAAAAGGTAACCTTTTTCCTGCATCATTCATTCTGTTGTCTTAAGTGACAAAAAAAGCAAAAATTGGGAAGAGAAATTTTTTTTAAAAGGTGATTTTCAAAAACTGAAATTATTTTTCACACGGCTCCTTTTTGCGCAAAACGCCCCTCTTGTGCAAGAGCCATTCTTTCGCATTTTTTTCCGGAAGAATGGCTCTTGCGCAAGAGGGGGGGTTTGCGCAAAAGCCTCTTGCGCAAAAAAGGAGCCTCACTAATTATGCAAATGAGGCGCAGCAATATTCCATGCTTAATCTCATTTGCATATGTTTTTCTGCAAGAGAGGGGCAGTGTAGACATAGCCTTAAAGTGTTACTGCACTATGAACAACAGCTATCATTACTAGTACAGTGAAATAAGGTGGAATATCAGTAACTATTGCACTTTCTTTCAGTTGCTTTTCCAGCTATAATCCTTACGTACAACTCCTCATTGTATAAATTACATTGGCTTCCCTTCCCTTAGACTCAGTGGACCTACTTCTGATTTGTCTCACCCCAGTCTTATGTTGGTTAACTTAGCACCATTAACTTATCAGAAGTGTCTCTTGATTTACAACAGTGTGAGTTCATAATAAGGCCCAGGGAGCCAAATTCAGAGATGTGAGTTTGAGTCTAAGGCAGTCTAAACAAGTAATTTACATGCTGAGTGGGAGGAAGAAGGTGTAAGTTACAGCAATTTAGACTTGCATCTTGGAATCGGATCCAGTAATTTGTGCTGCAATGCATAGCTTCTGAACTACCCAGCATGCCAGAAGTTGAAAGGACTGCAGTGGCAATGCATCCAACTCCTGATGTGCATATGGGAGTGGAAAGGCCTCACATTCCATATCAGCTACCTTTGTCTCCATGCTTTATTCAGCTTCAAGTGTACACGCAATAGAAGAAGGAACCTCCATTTTCTCTCTGTTGGAGGGAAACTTTTCAGGAGAGGGGGCTCACAGCAGTGCTGGGAAGGAAGGGGAGACTTTTTCACACAGCAGCTGTGTATGTATATGTAATATTTCTATTAAGTTAATTCTGGGGCACATATATCTCCCAAAGGGTAGTTTAAGTCAGGGTTGATTCAATACATAGGAAACAAGTTTTGAATGTATCTGTTCTATTTTTCAGCAGACTGAAGTCTGAGTCCACAGGCACTAAATTGTTATATTCTTTCACCAGCACATATATACCCCTTGCTGTGCCAAAATGTAGTGTGCCAAGCAGTAGGGCTGCAGACATACAAATATATGGCAGAGGAAAAATGTTTTTAAGCAGAACATTGTTTACATAGAGGCAGGTTGAGCTAAAACTTGGCTAAGAAACTGGGAAATTGATAATATAGAGTAGAGGTGGCTGTATTATGACACTGCCAATGAGCTATTTACCCACTGAGAAGCAAGTATTAATAAAGACTTTGTAGAATTAAAGTGAAAAACTCAGCTTTATTTTATTGGTTTTTAAGGAAGTGTGCAATGAGGTAATTATGAGAAACTCTAGTAAACAGAGGGTCCATCTGTCCTTCCATCCAATGGTACTCAGATAGAAGGATTATAGAATTAAGATACAGATCTGAGTCCTTTCAGCTTGGGAGCTGTGCAATATTGTCTTTCATTCAGTGATTCAATCATACAGTCTTTCCAGCCTGATCAAAGGTAAATTCCACAGAATACTTATTTTGCATGTTTGACCTGTTGAAACTTTGCACACCTTTTGCTTTGACAAGAAAGTACTAAGTCCAAATGTCGTAGACACAATAAATCTTCACTGCACTAGCAAAAGATGAGAACTTTGATTATTTGCATTCTATTAATCTATTCCTTAATTTTTCAACAATAGAAGTAAACTATACTACTGCTACAATTTTCCTAGACATCTTTTGCTGCAACAAGAAAATTGTGAATTACTAGGACAATGTGTTACTTTAGGTTTTTGTAAGGTTGAACTGTTGCTAAACTGAAACAATATTATTATATTGGGTGAAATATATTATATTGGGTGAAATTCTGACCCTACTGAAATCAGTGGAAGTTTTTGCCCTTGACTGCAAAATGGACAGGATTTTACCCATGGTATTCAAAGGAATGGATAATCATCGGAACGTATTTACTAATACCTGTTTTAAAAATAATTCTGAACATTTCTTAGACATTTTCAAATAAGACTCTTTGAATAGCACTTTTAAACAAATACGTCTCTTGTTCTTTTTTGGATTGTGTCAGTTTCCATATAATCTCTGCTGGAAAACTAAACAATAAGACTAAGGTACCACATGTTTAAAATTAAACTTGTATATTATATCACCTCATGAATATGTGAACTCCATCATACCAGCTCCAGTGATATCATAATGAGCACTGTGATGTATGTGGCATCTAGAAAGGGAATATCAATCAGTTCATAAAAGCTACTGGTTAACTGCTTTGTACACCCAGATCAGGTGATTAGAATGTATTCTGATGGTGTAATGCTCACAATTTATACCTGTTTCCATAGCTTTGGTTGGTGGAGTTTCTGAACTGGAATTAGATCTTTCCTGCTTGCACAGATTAATTAATTTATCTTATTAAATAAAATTATTTTTCTAAATTTCCTCTACACAAATAAGTAATACTCATACATAAATCATGACAAAAGGGTAGAATGTGGACAAAAATTTTGCTCCTGTTGAACTCACAGGGAGATTTTCTATTTTTAGATTCAATAGAAAGAGGATCAAGATTGTGTTAAGTGGGCAGAGAGTGAAAATAAGGGGTTCTGTACTGAGAATTTTAACTGCTGGAATTCCCTGCTTTCTGGTTTGTAGACCTAGATATTTTTTAAAAAATGAATAAGTTCAGGCATTTGTAGTTCTACAAGAAAACAACCAAATAATCCGACCACTATGGGGAAAAATTGAGTTTTTGTTCTAATATGGAGTTATCTAGCTAGTATTCAACAGCAAAGGTACGCTAGTCTTACAGACACAAACATAGTACTCTTGTATGTTATTTCTGTACTGAAGTATTGTAAACCCAGAACCAATATGGCAACTAAAAAACTGGATTAGGGCCTTGTCCAACTGACAATGAGGTCAATTAGAGATTTGTTCCATTGACCTCAATGGGAGCCAGATCAAGCTCAAAATCTGGAAATAGTATAACTCATGATGATCATTATTAACACAGTGGTGCTTTTTCATCTTTACCAGCCTTCCCTAAATGAATAACAGCAAAGCTGAAAATTAAGTTACAAAAATAAGGAAATAGATGAGAAATTCAGGAAAGAAATGCGTACAAATACAACAGGAATGAGTATTTATCCACTGGCGAATCTCAGTTAGGCTATACTGTATAGCTCAAAAAGTTGATAAGGAAATGTTATGCACGAGGAAGGCATCAGACTGTTAAAAATTTAGAGACAGCAGGAAATGATTCATATCACAGTACTGTGGAATCTAGAAACACTTATACTGGTGAATATACTGTGCCTCATCAACTCAGATTATAATGAAGAGGTGATTTAAACCTAAACTATTTTGTTAAAACAATTGCTAATAGCTAAAGATATTTAATAGTCCCCTAGAAATTAGGGATCAAACAAAGGCAAGAAGATCTGCAAAAGTGCTTCCAAAGTTCAATATGCTCTAAGCACTCTATGTGAAAAGCTCAAATGACAAATGGAAACCAGAGTCTTTTGAAGTCCATAACAAATACTTCATATTGACACATAATTGAAATACTCATCGGAAAAACTACCCAGACATAATGGATGGCATGTGATATGAACAGAAGTTAAAAACAGGATACAAGACTCTGGGGTCTATAGTGAAGACTATCCACAGGGTAAATGACGAATCTAAAACACTCTAACTGCATTCAAGTTCCAGATGCTTCATAAATAGACAATTGAGCAGCTGAATCCAGAGAATCAAGGGGGAGTACTAACAAGATGCAGGAAACCCAGTGGAAAAGTAATCTTTGCAAATCAACAAGACACAAAGAAAGTATGTGTAACTATATATAAAACAGAAAAGGAATAGGTAAAACAGAGAATAATCCTCTCATTGCCAGGAAAACTCAGTTACCTAATTCAAACTCCTGATACAGAAGAAATGTTTTGGTTTATTTGTAAGCATTTTGGCTTATGTGAAGTTATTAGAAGATGAAATTGCATTTTTTGTTCTTGAAATTAGTACCATGCATTGTGCCACCATTCAAAATTATGATCTTGTTGTCTCTCATAGTCTAAACAAGTTCAAGTTTGGTCAGTATTTGAAGGAGCAGATCATCAAGAAAAACTCAAAGCCACATAGGCAATTTTACTCCTTATCTAAGAAGTGGTGCTTCTCTCTCAGGATCAGCTTTTTAGGACAGATCTGTGATCATACAGCACCTAACATAGTGGAGTCCAACCCTGATGCAGACCTATTGCTTTCTATTCTAAAGCAATAGAAATATTTAAAAAAAAACAACAACAACAGTAAACCAATAAATACCCCAGCATGACGTGAAGAGGATTGTTTAATTAGTAGTGGTATTTTACATCAAATGAAATGTAAAAATGAGGCTCTGAACATTAGTTGTGATTAAAACTTCCTATTACAATTTTCACAAAAGTGTACCAGTGGGTGTTAGCTCTTGTCTTGCCCAAATCCTAATTTAGGTAATTACATTTGGTCTATATCTACCCTCCTTTCTGCTTCACTTTCAAATTGATACAGTATTTTTCTTTGCTTCCTGTTCTAAGCAGTACTGCAATATGCTTTTAAACACATTGTTTCCTATCTCCTACTTCAAGTAGTTGTAAAAAAAAAACCTAAGGAGTTTGCAAACATTTTGAGATGAAGGGCATTATGTAAACGTGAAACACTCTAATAATATTTACAATTATTCCCACAACTACTAATAGACCTGAGAGTGAGAGACGAACACACCCATTGATTGGGAATTGCAGCTGCTCAGCATGCTCCAGCATAAGCCCCCATACTAGTAAGATATTATAAATGAAAAAGTAACGTGTTGAGACAGCAAACATAGATACTCTCTAAGGAAATGTTTTCTAGACTCTGTGATGCTGCAGTTTTTATAATGGAATATGTAAGAAAGGGTATATAATGTGTGCTGTTAGGTTGCCATGGCTACTTAGTGGATAAAGGGCATAAGATAGAGTTGAATAATGGCAGCTGACTTGGGCCAGCCTTGGCATCTAGTTCTGGCCTTTTACATAATACACAGAAACTTCAGTTCAAATTCCCACTTCTTGTGTCTAAGCCTGGGAATATATAAATGCAGCATGATCTGACTGAAGGAGAGAGAAGATCTCTCACATTATTCAGTCATCCTTGCTTTCTGTACACCTTCCATACAGTCACAACTGCACCTGAGTTTTACGGGCACTGTATTCACACACTCAACCTGTCAGACACAGCATTGCCAGATAGATGGTTCATTCCCTCTTGTACCGCTTCCTCACTTTATCACATCTGTGCTCCTGTACCAGAAAAGGACCTCTTCACTTGGTTGGTTCTGTTCCTAGCTTATCAGATAACTGGCTCACACATTGCAGAACCCTATGAACCATATGTTACAGAAATGTATGAAGGCAAAGGCTCTTGTAGGATGCTGCATTAGATTTATTAAATCTTCAGACTGACTGTATATGGTAAACGAGGGCATTTGTTCACAAGTATAAAGCAAAACAGTCACAATGCTACTTTCTTCCTCTTAGCAATATTTATTCCAACAGCATTCTATTTAAAAAATAAAAATGGTCTACTTTTCATCTTATCCGCAATAATTGCTAAGAAAATATATTGTTTAGTTTGCTAGAAGGCATGTACACAACATGTTTAAGAAAAAAGACGTTGCAGACACATACCAGCTAGGGACGTGATAGTAAGGATGTTAATTGGCTAACTGTATAGTTGATACAATTTGTATTGACTATACGATTAGTCGATAAGAGCCTCAGCAGAGCCGCAGCGGGGGTAGCTCCAGAGGAGCTGACTTGAGCCTGAGCAGTCCCGACTAGCCACTTACATCCCTATGTGATAGTGTATTCGTTTAAACAGTTAACCGCTGAGCCTGGGCTCATCGATTAACCTTCATGGTTACATGCAAGGTCCCCCCTCACTGCTGCTTCTGTATCAGAAGCAGCGGTGGTGGGGAGCAGACAAAAGCCAGTGCTCCTGGGCTGTGCACAATCATCAGAACATAAGAACGGCCATACTGGGTCAGACTAAAGGGCCATCTAGCCCAGGATCCTGTCTGCCGACAGTGGCCAATACCAGATGCCCCAGAGGGCGGGAACACAACAGGTAATCATCAAGTGATCCCTCTCCCATCATCCATTTCTAGACAAACAGAGGCTAGGGACACCATTCCTACCCATCCTGGTTAATAGCCATTGATGGACCTAACCTCCATGAATCTATCTAGCTCTTTTTTGAACCATGTTAAGCTCCTAGTCTTCACAACATCCTCTGGCAAGGAGTTCCTCAGGTTGACTGTGTGTGCTGAGTGAAGAAAAACTTCCTTTTGTTTGTTTTAAACCTGCTACCTATTAATTTCATTTGGTGACTCCTAGTTCTTATATTGTGGGAATAAATAAATAACTTTTTCTTATTCACTTTTTCCACATCAGTCATGATTTTATAGACCTCCGTCATATCTCCCCTGAGTCTCCTCTTTTCTAAGTTGAAAAGTCCAAGTCTTTTTAATCTCTCTTCATATGAGACCTGTTCCAAACTCCTAATCATTTTTGTTGCCCTTTTCTGAACCTTTTCCAATGCCACTATATCTTTCTGCCTGTCTCAACCCCGCTGCTGCCATAAAAGCCAGCTCCCCCGCAAGCACCAGCTCTCGC
Source organism: Rafetus swinhoei (assembly GCA_019425775.1). NCBI lineage: Eukaryota > Metazoa > Chordata > Testudines > Trionychidae > Rafetus > Rafetus swinhoei. The sequence continues at coordinate 227,677,640 of CM033424.1, forward strand.
CTATCCCCCCTCCACAGACTGTGCCCAGCCAGCACCCACTGGCTTTTTCCCCTTCCACCGCTGCCTGTATCCAATCAGCTCTGTGGCAGTCCCCTGCTCTGCTTGTGCTCCAGAACTCCATCATTATCACAACGATACATGTAAACCATCTCTTAAAAATATGTTAATTATGAGCAGTTTATGTTAATTGCTCAATGTTATGTGCCTGGCTTCTTAGTCCTCCATGCTGGTCACAGACTTGCTGACCATGTGTAGGCTTGTGAATCTCTGTGGAACTGAGAAGAATAGCAGGAGAAGCAGTCCCCAGTCTGGGTGCTGACATTACCATGCATCTCCCTCATAAAAATAGGCTGGAGCATTCAAAGGAGAGGCCAGTCACGGTAGCCTCATTTTCATTATACTCAGGACTCCAGAGGAGGTCTGGGTCACAGCTGTGCCTCCATTCCTTCATTTCATCCTAGGAGGTGCACACCCCAGTTTGAGGATCTCTGCTCCAGAGGGTTTTGTGTGCAACCTGGAGCGAATGCATAAATATGACTTAATCAATTGCTGGAACATCCTGTGAAGTAAGTATTATTATCCCAATTTTGCAGATGTAGAAATTAAAAAAGAGAGGTTAAGTGATTTGGCAAAATTGTCAAAGGAGTATGTCACGCCCAGGACTAGAATGAAACAGCTCTTTGTTGTCAATCCCATAATTAGTCCATTAGATCACACTGAATCTCACGTTACACCCATGCTTGTGGCTAGAAGTCACATTCCGGCTCAGCATAGGAGCTGGTCCAGGCTGCACAGCTGGCTCAGAGTTCTTCACAGAATGGTTTCTGCATTAAATCAGTAGTGACCTGGTTGGCACTTACCCATTCAGCCATCAGTCAAGAAGTCTAGTTGCCCTATTTTTCATTTATTAGCTCTGGGTAAAGGGATGGAGAGGTTGTCACTGGCTTTCAGGAAAATAAGCAACAAACCTTCAGTCCTGGTGATCAATTTACTTTCTCAAAGATATCTTTGTAAGCAGAAGGGCTAAGAAGATGTATTTAAATGGACTCAGATATTAGACTTCAGGGATAATCCGATACTCAGTTTAAATGGTTTAAATTGCACTGATTTACACTAGTCTGACACTTCTAAGTCCTGAAAGTCGTAGGATCCAGAAACCATCTCTGCCCAACCTCTACACTGACAGTATTTTGCTGCTTAGCATTGTGAGCTACCCACATGCTTTCCTTGTGCACACTACTCTCCCAAATGCAGTGCAGAAGAGCTGTCCCTTCTTGGTCTTTCCTGTTGTCTCTCCCATGGTCTACATCTTGGGCAATGAGTCCTCCTCTGCAATGATTCCATGTGCTTGGTGCAGCTGAGGAGGGGGAGGCAAAGTTGGCTGTAAGCTGCTTTCCATTTCCCCCCAATACTGAAGCTGGCTAAAAGCTGGAACAGGTTTATAGTGGCCCTGTGGAATTCCTATTGTGTACCACATTCCCTCCTGGACTCCTCCCACACCCTGCACACTCCTATATTGGAGGACCAGGAGGGGCTGAAGCAGAGCCAGCTATGTGCCATCTGAGGATTTTCCCCATGGATAGTTATCCATAGCTGTCCATTTAGGCAGATTTAAGATCTCTTCTTGCTCCTGGAATTAGTAGGACTGAGGATTTGGCCCTTGAACATGAACAAAGCAGGGAGTGGTAATCTGAACAGATCCAAATTTAGCCAATGTCTCCTATACCTATAATGGGCAGAATCAACACACAGGCAATAAGCATTCCCCTATTTTGCAGGTTGGGCCTATATTTCCAAATATGTGCATTAGCACAGTGTTTCTCGACCTTTTTTTGTTATAAAGTACCCCTTTAAAAAAATTATAAGTACCCCCAGTGCCTAGTTTTCAGACACACAATTTTTTTTCTACCATTGCAACACATTTGTTTAAACAACTTAATTGTAGCCAGGCAGGAGATAAAGTTTTGGATGTAAAAAGTACAAAAATAATAAAGGGCTGTAAAACTTAAAACAAAAATTCCATTTTCTCCAAATTTCAGTTATGTTGATGTACCCCCAAGAATTCTCTCGAGTACCCCTAAGGGTACTCGTACCCCTGGTTGAGAAACACTGCACTAGCACACGGCCCCCATTTCAGTGGCCCCAACCACTGGAGGGGAAAAAACACCCTTTCACTCCCACACACAAAGCAACTCAGGGCCAGGAAGGGGATATGGCAGGGATTCATATTGCATGGGAGTGCCACTCCTGAATACTGGTGAAAGCCAATAGGTCAGAGCCAGGCTAGCCACATGGGACAGCTCCCTCATCTCCCTGAGACCTCTCACCCTCCGGGAGCAGGGAGAGAGAGAGAGAGAGAGTGTGTGTGTGTGTGTGTGTGAGGATTCTGCACAGAACTCCAAAATTCTAAGGATTTATATACATAATAATAATAGAACACCCTCAACGCATCTCAGCATATTATTAATAGGGACACGGCCATAGTCATCTATCTGCACAGATTTAAATAAGGGATGTGCCTGTAATAGCTAATAATAAAATAATGATTGTTTTTGTGCACATACACAGAGGTGAAAGTAAGCTGGTAGTGGCTGGTAAGCTATATCAGCAAGCTCTTTATAGATGGCATGGCATACCAGAAAGATACCAGACTACCTACAGTCCCTCCATGGAACTGCCTCTCAGGAGAACAGGGCTGGGGGTGCAGGGAGCTGGGAGTGTGTCACAGACCGGGCCAGGTCTGGGCACTGCTGAGGGTGTCTGCTCAGGGCAAATTGCTCAAAACCAGGGCTCCTTACAGACCCTGACTGGAGACCTTTCCCAAATAGGCCACACACCAGCCACATCGAGCGCTTCAGCTGCCAATCCGGCCAGCAAGAAGCCTCACGAGCAAAATCCCTCAGAGACTCCAGCTCTCCCTGTGCCACAATCAGCCCTGGGCCATACACACAGGTGAAGGTTTATAGAACCCAATCTCACCTACCCCGAATGGGTCCTCCCGGTCCCAAAGAACCAGCCACAGATCCCCAGTCAGTTTACATTTTGGATCTTACCCACAAGATCATGCTGGGCCAATCCTTTAGAATCCAAAATCTAAAGGTTTATTAACAAAGGAAAGAAAAAGTATGAGAGTAAAGTTGCTAAGGAGAATACATTACATGCATCAGTCACCAAGTTCTTGATGCAGGCTCTCAGCAGAGATGTTATAAACTGCTATCTTAAAAGTCTCTGATGTACATCCTGTGTCAGGATGGATCCACAATCCTTCCTGGCTCTCTGTCCCTCACAAGGCTGCATCTACGATCAGTACCAGAATTGAAGACCAGATAGAGTCTGCCTCATGGTACTTTATATCCATTCCTGGTACCTTCCAAGCTGGAGCGGGTCACATGGACAAGTGACCTATTCCTGTGTCCCATGCCAGCAGCCATTAGAAACGGCTCGATGTCAGGATGGCGGTCGGTTTCTAGCGGAGTGCCCCAAGGTTCGGTTCTAGGACCGGTTTTGTTCAATATCTTTATTAATGACCTGAATGAGGGGATGGATTGCACCCTCAGCAAGTTTGCAGATGACACTAAGCTAGGGGGAGAGGTAGATACGCTTGAGGGCAGAGATAGGGTCCAGAGTGACTTAGACAAATTGGAGGATTGGGCCACAAGAAATCTGATGAGGTTCAACAAGGACAAGTGCAGAGTCCTGCACTTGGGATGGAAGAATCCCAAGCATTGTTACAGGCTGGGGACCAACCAGCTAAGTAGTAGTTCTGCAGAAAAGGACCTGGGGGTTACAGTGGATGAGAAGCTGGATATGAGTCAACAGTGTGCCCTTGTAGCCAAGAAGGCTAATGGCATATTAGGGTGCATTAGGAGGAGCATTGCCAGCAGATCCAGAGAAGTGATTATTCCCCTTTATTCAGCTCTGGTGTGGCCACATCTGGAGTACTGTGTCCAGTTCTGGGACCCCCACTACAAAAAGGATGTGGACGCATTGGAGAGGGTCCAGCAGAGGGCAACCAAAATGATTAGGGGGCTGGAGCACATGACCTATGAGGAGAGGCTGAGGGAGTTGGGTCTGTTTAGTCTGCAGAAGCGAAGAGTGAGGGGGGATTTGATAGCAGCTTTCAACTTCCTGAAGGGAGGTTCCAAAGAGGATGGAGAAAGGCTGTTCTCAGTAGTGACAGATGGCAGAACAAGGAGCAATGGTCTCAAGTTGTGGTGGGAGTGGTCCAGGTTGGATATTAGGAAAAACTATTTCACTAGGAGAGTGGTGAAGCCCTGGAATGGGTTACCTAGGGAAGTAGTGGAGTCTCCATCCCTAGCGGTGTTTAAATCTCGGCTTGACAAAGCCCTGGCTGGGTTGATTTAGTTGGGATTGGTCCTGCCTAGAGCAGGGGGCTGGACTTGATGACCTTCTGAGGTGTCTTCCAGCTTTATGGTTCTCTGATTCTATGACTGGTTTGCAGGTTTCCAGACGCATTCCTCAGGTGTGTATTGGCCACCTTGAGAGCCATTGTCCTGGGGCCATGCTAATTAGCATAGTTATGGACTGAACAATCCTTCTTTACAATAGGCAGCCCAGGCCCATCCCTCTGTCTCAGGCAGAGAACATTCACAGTATAAGCACAGAGCCCATATTCATAACCCCACATACAAACATCGCACAGGTACATGAGTAGCACATATCGAATCAGTAGAACATAAGCTTTCATTTGATACCTCACATGGCCCCCTTTGTACAGACTTTGGGGCAAACACCTCCCCCCTCCCGTGGGCACAGAAATGATCTGGCTGCTCCCCTTAAAATCCAATAATGTGACAAGAGTGGTATGGCAGCCAGATGAGCTGCCAGGTTTCTGCTCCTTTCCCCATGCACTGTTGCCCTCTCAGTGGGGAAAGGAGCAGAACTCCTAGCTCTACCCCCAGGCTTCCACAGAGCTACATTGTGCATCTATCTCCTCTGCAATGCTCTTTACAGGAGGGAAGCGCTGGGAGCAGTACAGCAGCTGGAGGAGCTGCCTGCATTTTGCTCTTTTCCCCACATGCTGCTGTGCCTCCCAGCAGGTAAAGGAGCAGAATCTCCAGCCCTTAGGCCCCTTAGGGAATCACAGAACTTGAGGGCTGAAAAGGACCTTAAGAGTCATGTAGCCCAGCCCTCTGTGCTGAAGTGAGACCAAAGATACCTAGATCATCCCTGACAGGTGTTTGTCTAACTTGTTCTTTAAAACCTCTAATTACAGCTATTCCACAACTTCCCTTGGAGACCTATTGCAGTGCTTACCTATCTGTATAGTTAGAAAGTTTTCCCTAATGTCTAACCTAAATCTCCCTTGTTTTAGATTAGACCCATTGTTTCTTGTCCTGTTCCCCCTCCCCTCTATACCAACACTTAACATAGCTAAAGACTGTGCTGAGGTCCCTCCTCAATTTTCTTTTCTCAACACTAAATGTGCCCAATTTTTAAAATTTTCCTTATATGTTGTGTCTTTTAAATCTTTTATGATTTTTGTTGCTATTCCCTGAAATGTCTCCAAATTGTCCATAGCTTTCTTAAAGTGCAACACCCAGAACTGACAACAGTACTTCAGTTGAAGTCTCCCTGTGCCAAGTAAAATGGGATAGTTTCCTCCTACATCTTAGTACAACACTCCTTAATACATCCCAGAATTAGATTAGTCTTTTTAGCAACTGCATCATATTTTTGTCTCATTCAACTTGTGATCCATTATAACTAGAGCCTGAGTGTACACAAAATTTGTATTTGCATCTGATGCACAATCTGGAAAATTGACAGCGGCAGCCTTGATCCTCTCTATAGCGTAGATATACGCACAGACAATGGGAACAATTCACTAAGCAGGCAGGCTGCTACATTCTGCTCTGACTGAGAGGACAGAGCCCGCCCTGTGCCTCCCTCCTCAAAAACACCCTGAAGCTCTGTCCTTCCATGCTGAGCATGCTACAACAGCGAGCAAGAGGGATAGTATCTCTCTCTCATACACACACATGCACAACTGCCCATCTCCTCTTTCCCCTCATAATTTAAGTCTCTATCAGATGCTTTAGGCACCTGAATCGACCTGCCTGCACTACTGGATAAGGGCACGTGACTGCTCGTGCTGTTTCCCTTTATTTTACCATCTGAAGTACTTTTTTTCTGTGGAGAAGCAAAGATATTTGCAGGGGACATGAATTCTGCACATGCGTGCCAAGCCACAAAATTTTCACAGGAGTAAATTTTTTAATATCCTTCTGGAACTGTGAACACCAGAAATGAATACAGCATTCCAGCAATGATTGCATCAATATTACAGTTCACAGCAATACAATGACCAATTGCTCCAATTAAGTACTGGAATTAAGTACAATTTTGAGGGGTAGCGTGGCTGCTCCAGCAATTTGGAAGAGGTTTTGTTCTCCATTTCAACGTGATTATCTTGCCAGTCTCCATTTGATAGTAGCCATCCCTCTCTCCTTGCAATTGTATCTGACTTTTTCTCTCCTCCAGCTATGATATCCTGTTCTACAGGTACCACATCTGCTTACATAAAGAAAGGCCTAAAAACATCCTTTTAGGATGATTTGGCATCCACCCTTATTCCCAAATTTATCTAAGTAATCTGGGCAAGGGGAGAGATAATTTAGAGTTTATTTTAAATCAAGAAAATAATTTATTTCCAGATTTGCTGCTGAAACCCTGAAGGCAGGCAGGTACAGATGGCAATTCCTCCTCACTTTTAAAGGAATAATTGTGCTGAGCGGATCATAAAACTTCATCCAGTACAGAATGGCTCTGAGAGAGCAGGATGGAAGGGATCTGTCTGTGTCAGGCACTTGCCCTCTAGATGCTGCTGCACAGAAGGAACAAAATGCCAACTGCTACTTCTTTAGTTTACCTAGAGATCTTCTTTTTGGATAGTACAGGGTTCTAGCCTTGGTACCTCAAGTATGTGTGTATATTTATATAGTAATTTAATTTGCTGTGGTGACTGGATAATTTGGTGAATAGTAGGCAAAGAAAGATGGAAGAGTTGAGAAAGTGGATCAACAGGGTGGGCAGATTGTTCCTTTGCAAGCCTCTCCACCGCCCCGCCCCCCAAATGCCCAGGATTCCTCCCTCCCAAATCACTGAGGGGTAAGAACCCAACTCTCCTAACAGAGCTGTAGGCGCTCTGGTGGCGGTGGCTGGATTCCAAGCCCATGGCATCCTGGGGCTGAGCTGGGTGACTGGGCTGAGCTGACTCCCGGCGCGCTGGAGCGGCGCTAGCCCGAGTCTGTTACTGCGGGGCGGGGCTCCACTCGGCCACAGCACGGCCAGCCCCCGCGAGCAGCACCCAGGCCGGCGACAGAGGAGCTGCAGCCGGTAGCCCCAGTCTGGGCGCAGGTGACGCGGCGCACTGGGGCCGGCTGCGCGGTGACGCCGTCACTCCGAACGCACCTGCAAGCTGCTAGAGACTTTGCCGTCCGCCTTCGGCGCATGCGCCATAGGGAAGACTTTGGACTCGGAAACTCAGACGTATCTAAACCGGGGCGGGTCAAAGCGCATGCGTGAAGGGGCTGACATAGAAAGCGGGGAGGGGTGGGGGCGGCTGCGTGCGCACGCGCAGTCACCATCACCAGCAGCAGCTGCGAGAGTCGGGGTCGGCCGGGCGCTCGGGATGGACGAGGACGTGCTGACCACGCTGAAGATCCTCATCATCGGCGAGAGCGGCGTCGGCAAGTCCAGGTGAGCTGGGGCCGCTCCCGCCCTGCGGCCCGGGCCGGCGTGTCGTAGCTGGGCCCGCTGCCCTGCTGGCCCGGCTCGGCCTGGCGCCGTGCTCCGCTCCCAGCCAGCCGGGTGCGGCTCCAGGCCCGAGCCCTTCCCCCCGGGCCAGCCAGCGCCCCCTCCCCCGCCGGGCCGGGCTCCTCTCCCCGGACCCCGCCCCTCCCCTCTTCACACCCAGTGGAAGAAGCCCCCCAGGCCTGGGTCCCTCCCCCCCGGCCCTGTTGACAGCCAGCAGCTACTCCTCCCCCTCCACCGCCTCAGTCCTCTTGGCAGCCAACTCCTGCCCCCCAGTGCTGGTGACAGCCACCGGCCCTTCCCTCCGTCCCTGGTCACAGCTAGCAGGGGCCCTACACCTCCGTGCCTCAGGTTTTGGACTCTGTCCTCTGCCCATCCTCGTTTAGTGCCCCCCTTGTCTGGGACCTTCCCGTTCCTCTTCACAGTCAGGTTGTCTCCCCTCTTTCCTCACTGTCTCCTCAGTCTCTGTCCGGGAGCAGTCTCCCTCTTAGCTTCCCCACCCACTGTGCTTTAGGTGTATCTTGTTAAATGACTTTGGGACCACTGCTTTCCAGTATCCAGGGATCATACTCGCATGAACTTTCTGACAGTGAGATGGGGAGGGGTTCTTTGGACAATCCCCACAACTAGCTAAAACAGACTGAGTAGGATAGTTTTGGCATTTTTATTCAAACAGGTCTGTTGATGCCCCTCAGTTTTTACTATTCATGGCCCCTTCAAATGAGACCTGAAAAGCCAGGGTCTTGACCTACTGTGGGTGCTGAAGACATGAGGGTATCATAATTAGGCTTGGCAGAATTTGATTTTTTTTTTTCATTTTGATGGATAATAGTGTGTTTAAATCATATTCATTTCCCCCCATAATTGTGGGTAATGATGTGGGGTTGTACAGTTGGGGGGTGTCACAGTAATTAATGACAGTAGCTTTTGAATTATACAATGCTAAAGCTTTAGGATATTGTCACAAATTGTGACTATTACAAGTCAATCTGTACAAAGTAAATATCCTTAAATCAAACTCTGAGATCTCAAGCAGCGTTCTTTTTTTCTTTTGTCTGTACACTTGTATTATTATCAGTTGAAATATTTTTTTCATTTTGTTTGAATTACTGTTTTACATTTACAAATAAAAATGTGATCATTCCAAGCCTAACTGTATATTTAGCAATAAATGCTTTTTAAAAAATGATATAATTCTGCTGTCTTGCAACAGATAACCGCTACTGCTAAAAATCTTGCCTTTGACAATTTAAATGAAATGAGATCTAACTTCTTTCCAATACAGTTCAAATCCTCAGTGTAAAGTGTGGCAATAATCCTGTGATGACAGACTTGACTTGAACAAATTTCTTTTAGATTAGATCATCTCTTGTTCTGTGACCTTGTGAAAGTTTACACTTAAATAACTTCCAAATCTTGGTTACCTATTGTAGATATTTATTGTCTCAAAATAGACATTTAAAATCTCTTCTCTCTATATCATGAGGTCTTTATTATTTTATATCCAAGAATAACATTAAATTCACTTACCCTCCAAATAAATAAATAAAACTTTAATGTTAAGCAACACTGCTGAGCACAAAATTGTAATTTTTTAAAGCTGAAAACAATACTTTTGCTCAGACAGCTTAACTATTTTATAACTAAGCTTTTTTTGGGGGGGGGAGGGAGCAGTTTTTTGGCCTTACAATCTCTCTCTCACACGCACACACACCCTCCTTCCTCCCCCCGGGATAAAGTTGAGGAAGTATTATAGTCACATTGGCCATAACAGCACTTTAAGTTCAGACTCTCTGTAAAGTAAACTTGGCTTCTGTATGTGACAATATCACACTTCAGATGCCCTTGGCTGTCTGCCATATGGTTATATATTCCTGGCCCAAACATATAAAATCACTGGTCAGTAGCTTAAAATGAACTCCTTTCAGTCTAGTAATTATGGCTAATGTCAAAATGAGAATCCTTGTATGTTGACTTTAAGGCCAGAAGACACCATCATGATCATTTAGTTTCCTCTCCTGTATGTGAGAGGCCGTGGAATCTCACCCAGCCACTCCTGTACCAGAAACACAACTTCTGGCTGGCTTGCTGAAGTTTTAAAACTGTGACTTTTAAAACCTAAAGTTACGGAGAATCCATTATTTACACTAGTTTAAGCCTTCAAGTGACCTGTGCCCAATGCTGCAGAGGAAGGAAGAATTTAAAAAAAAAAAAAAGCAAGCCAGGGTCTGTGTTGGTCTGACTCAGGCAAAAATTCCTTCACAACTCCAAATATGGGAATCATTTAGACCAGTGGTCTCCAATTTTTTAAAGCATGGGAGATCATTTTTTGAATTTAAGTGCAATCAGAGAGCTACCGCAAATCCATATACCCTTGTCCTGCCTCCTTTGTGCCCTGTCTCTGAGGCCCCGCCCCTGCTCACTCCATTCTCCCTCCCTCATTTTCACTATGCTGGAGCAGAGGATTGGGGTGCAAGCTCTGGTCTTGGATTAAGGGATTTGGAGTGTGAGGGGGTGCTGAACTTAGCTTGGGACAGGCAATTGGGCTGCAGAAGGGGTTCTAGGTGCAGGCTCTCGGAGGGTGTTTGGATGGAGGGGTGCTTGGGGCTAGGACAGGGGCTTGGGTATAGGAGGGAGTAGGGTAGGGTAAGGTTTTGGGATGACTGGGGTAGGGTTTTGGAATCTGGGCTCCAGCTGGGTGCTACTTACCTCAGGTGACTCCTGGGTAGTGGTGCAGTGGGACTCAGGCAGGTTCACCCCTGCACCACTCCCAAAAGCAGCCAGAAAACTCCATCCCAAGTCATGTTGTGTCCCCTCTCTGCTCTGCGGAGATAGGATACAGAGTGGGAGAGGGGGCAACTTTGACATCCACACCCTCCTCTGCCCTGCACAGAAAGCAAGAGGCTCCTGAAGAGACAGCTCCAAGGCAAAGGGCAGGAGGTGTGCAGCAGTGTGGGGAGGGGCAGCTGAAGTGCTGGCACTTGATAGCCCCTTGACCAATCCAGTCAGGATGACCTGTCAGAGGTTCCAAGATCTACCAGTAGATCCCAATCTACTGATTGGTGACCCCTGAGCATGTGGGGAAGACTCTCCAGTGAGACACCCAGTGAAGAATTCTCCATAGTAACTCAAATCTACCCATCTTTTGTTTCATCACCAGCCTTTGGAGATATTTGCAGCTAGCAGTCGCAGATTGACTATTTTCCAGCGTAAGCAGGCTCGTCACGCTAACCCCTCGATAAACTTAATCAAGCTCTATCTTGATCCGGATAGTGCAGGCCCCCTCCCAAAAAGTTCTCCTTGGAAAGCTGTTCCAGAACCATTAGTACTCTGACAGCTAGAAATCTTTTTCTACTTTCAAGCCTACTGTTGAGAGCCAATTTATATCCATTTGTAATTATGTACATGTTGGTGCTCAACTCCTCTCTGCGCTTGGTGTTTATCCCTCTGATGTATCTACAGAGAACAATCATATGTCCCCTCAGTCTTTGGGTTAGGCTAAACAAGCCAAGCTCTTTATCTTCTCACATAAGATACGTTTTTTTTTTTTTATTCCTCAGATCATTCAAGTATAGTTGCCCTTTTGTGCACCTGCTCCACTGTGAATTAATTTTTCTTAAATATGGGAGACCAGAATTGCATACAGTATTCAATATGAAGTCTCCCCCGTGCCTTTTTATGATGGCATCAACACTTCTCTGTGTACTGGAAATACTTTGTTGCATTGTAGGACTGCATTAGCCTTTTTCATGGCCATATCATGTTCATAGTCCTCCTGTGATCAACCAGTATACTCAAGTCCTTCTCCTACTGTCACTTCCAACTGATACATTCCTAGTATCTAACAGAAACAAAAAACAGGACTATGTAGCACAGGACTATGTCTCTGTAGTAGACAACCACCTAACCTCAGGATGATTCTTACCAACAACCACAGGACATACCACACTAATACCAACCCTGGGACTTTTCCTTGCAACAAACCCCGTTGCCAGCTTTGTCCACATATTTACTCTGCTGACACCATTATTGGACCTAACCAATTCAGTTATAAGATCAAGAACACATATTCCTGCTCATACAGAAATATAATCTATATCATCATGTGCCGACAGTGTCCATCTGCTATGTACATTGGACAAACGTCTTAGACGCTTCGCCAAAGAATCAATGCACACAAACGGATATCAGACAGTATCACAAAGAAAAACAGTTTCTTGCCATTTCAACCAGAAAGGGCATTGTCTCAATGACTTGATTACCTGCATACTGCTTCAAAGACATTTTCACACCAGGCTTGAGAGAGAAACCTCTGAACTGTCATTCATGCTTAAATTTGACACTTTACGCCGGGTCTTAACAAAGACCCTAATTACCTTACCCATTACAAAGATAGCCCCCAATTATCACCTCTAATATCATTAGCTCACAGACATTTACCTGCCCCCTTAATCCCCTCTGTTCTGAAATTTGATTTGTCCTTTCTATATGTGTTCACTTTTTTTTTTTTGATTGTATCCCTTTGGTATATATGGTCATGCCTATTTTCTTCCACAATTTGATCTGAGGAAGTGGGTCTGGCCCATGAAAGCTCATCACCTAATAAACCATCTTGTTAGTCTTTAAAGTGCTACATAGTCTAGTTTAGCTGAAACAAAAAACAGGACTAACACGGCTACATTTCTATTACTAGTATCTAACACAAATTCTTGTTGTTCACTAAGCGCATGACTTTGAGCAATTAAATTTCATCTAATTTCTATTACTCCAATATCAGGGTCATCCCAATCTTCTTGTATGACATTTCAGTCCTCCTCCATATTGGCAATAACTCCCAACTTTGGGTCATCCAAAAATTGTTAGCGTACTCCTACTTTTTGTTCCATGTTTGTTAATAAAAATGTTAAGATTAGGTTCAGTGAGGAATTCCACTAGTAATTTCTCTCCAGTCTGACAGTTCATCTTTCAATGACCCATTGTAGTCATCTCTTTAAGCAGTTCCTTATCTACCTTTCAATTCTCATATTAATCCTAATATTCTTCAATTTAACTAATTTTCCATGTGGAAGTATATCAAGTGTCTTATTGAAATCTTGGTATATTAGGTTTAACATGTTTCCTTTGGAAATCAGGTTGATTTGACGTGCTCTACCTTTTATTAAAATACAACAGTTTTTCCCAGTTACTGTTTACCTGTATTAGCTACTTGCTTTCAAAATTTGTTCAAAAACTTTGTGTATAATTGAAGTCAAACTAATAGGCATGTAGCTTCTCGGATCTCTTTTACTCTTTCTTATAAATAGGAGCCGTTAGCAATTTTCCAGTCACAAGATATGAACCCCAAGTTTACAGTTTGATTAAAAATTCTTGCTATTGGGCTTACACTTTCATGTGCCAGCCCCTTTAATATTCTTGAATGGAGATTATCCAGGTTCCCAGATTTAGTCCCATCAAGCTCTATAGGTTTGATTTCCACTTCAGATGTGGTCACTTCTACTTCCACATACTCATTCCCTTTAGCTACCCTGCCACTGACCCTAAGCTCTTCATTAGTCCTATTAAAAACTGAAGCAAAGTATTCATTTAGGTGTTAAACCATGCCTAGATTAGCTTTAATCTCACCCCATTCTCTATGTTTAATCGTCCCACTATTTCTTTCCTTTTTACTTCATACTTATGTGGTGATAGAACCATTTACTATTGGTTTTAATTTCCTTTGCAAAGTCCAACTCTGCTTGGCTTTTGACAATTCTCATTTTATACCTACTCTTCCTGATCTCCAAGAGGTAGCTTTCCACTTTCTTTGCTGATCCATCCCATCTTCCATTCCTTGTAGGCTCTGTCTTTAATTAAACTGTTTGACATGCTTGCTCATGCAGCTTGGTCTGCAATCCTTCCCTACAGAATTTTTGCCCCATGCTTGGGATGCAGATCTTGTATAGTTTCTGCAGCTCTGAATTAAAGTAATTCTAAGCTTGCTTCACATTCAGATCCTTGAGTTCTTCAGTCCAATCCACTTCCCTAACGAATTCCTTCAATTTTATTTAATGTTTGCAGTTTTGAAATCAAGGACTCTAGTTGGAGATCTATTTTTCTTTACCTTTCCATTTAGCTTAAACTGAGTTACCGCATAATCACTTGAACCAAGGTTGTCCTCTACAAACAGTTCTTAAACGAGATCCTCGCTATTTACCAATACCGAATCTAAAATGGGATTACCTCTTGTTGATTCAGCAACTGTTTGGTGAATAAATCTGTCAGCTGTCACATCCAGGAAGATCTATAATTAGTAGCAATTTCCCGCCAATCTAAAGCTGGGAAGTTTAACATCTCCCATAAACATGCAGTTTCTAGTGGTATTTGTTTCACTAAAAACATTAAAGAGGTTTCTGTCTATGTTGAGATTGAATCCTTGGGGGTCTGTAGCATACTCCAAGTATATCCCAAGGGAATCTCTCTAGCTTTCTTTCCCAAAGTGATTTTGGCCAAAACAGATTCTGTCTTCGTGATTCCATCACTTCTAACTTCTTTACAGTTTCTTTCATCGTTAACATACAATGCTACTCTACCACCTTTATTTTTATTTCTTTCTTCTTGAACAGTGGATACCATTCAATACCTGTTCTAATATACAAGGTTGTCTGGGGCACCTCTGAGAGGGTCAGATTAGGGCAAATTGGTGAGAACCAGGGCTACTTATAGCCCAAGACTGGGGTCCTCCCTATAAGGCATCCAACCAGTCACACAGAGCAATTCAGCTGCCACCCTAGCCAGCAAGAATTTTCACAAGCAATCCCCTTAGACACTCCAGCTTTACCTGTGCCACAATCAGCACCACACTTTACACAGATGAGAGGTTATAAAACCGATCTCACTGATTCCAAACAGGTTCTCCTGGTGCCAAAGGACCAACCACAATCCCAGGTCAATTTATACCTCAGACCTTATATTAAAGAGTACGCAGTGCCAAGCCTTTAGAATCTAAAGGTTTATTAATAAAAGAGAAAAGGTTGAGAGTAGGATTGTTAAAGAAAATACATTACATACATCAATCTCCAAGTGTTTGGATGCAGGCTTTTAGCTGAGTTGTAACAAACTGCCAACTTAAAAGTGTTTGGCGCGCATCCTGTGTTTTGAAGAGTCGATGCTCCTTCCTGGCACTCTTTCCTTAGCCCAGGTGCTTCTGGAGCAGAGAGCAAGAGTAAAGACAAAGATAGAGGCATCCCCAGGTTCCTTTTATAATCTTGCCCATGCAGAGGGAGGAAAATCCATTGTTCTCCTGAGTGGTGGTACCCCTCAAACTGGAGCTGATCACATGATCAAGCGACCTGACCATGTCCTTTAGGCAAGAAGCCATGGTGTGCTTGCTGGTCTTCAGGTTCCAAGCCACATTTCTTGGGTGTTTATTGGCAGCCCTTGAGATCCATTGTCCATGCAGCATCACTATTAAGCATAGCTATTCACTGAATAACCATTCCTCACAATAGGTGGTCGATGCCTATTGCTGTCTCCCAGACAGACATTTAAAATACAAGTACAGAGCCCATGTTTATAACTTTACATGCAAAAAAATCAGGCACGTATATGAGTAGCATACATAGGATCAGCATAAGCTTGCGTTAGACACCTCACTTGGCCCACTTTGCACATAATTTGGGGCAAACACACAACAGTGGGTGCAACAATGATCTGCCTGTTCACATTAAAATCCAATAATGTGACACCTGTATTCCAGTCATGATTACTATTGCACCATGTTTCTGCTATTCCCTATAATATCTGGTTTCAATTCCCGAACTTGTAGTTCTAGTTCTTCCATTTGTTATCTACCTTCCTTGCAGTGGTTGACTTCTTAGTTGTTTCTGCTTGGCTTCACCCAGATTCTGCAGCTGATTGAATAATCATTCTAATACCAGTATCGTCTACTTGACTGGTATGGCCATTAGTATCATTTCCTCTTAATGTCTATTCTCCTACCCATTGCTGTTTTTCTCCATTGCTGTATCCATCCTTACTTGATTTTTGCACCTGCTTAATATTCAAATCAGGCATAAGGATTACATGAGCTCTCCTAGTTGAATTTTCTATGTGCCAGCCACACCTGCACAATGTAAAATTTAACTTTAGTGCTCACAGTTTTATCGGAACTTTAATTTGTGTGAGGTTGCATTAGTATTTTTCAGAGTGTTTGGGGACCTGTCCATTTAGGAATAGAAATAGTTGTATGGTGTGTGTGTGTTGTTTTTTGAAATAATACTTACCACTAAAGTTCTGTGGCATTCTAAGTCTCTAAGAAGCATGCTTAGCATTGCACATGTATTTTTTCCCTTAGATTCTTCCTGTTGTGGTAAGTTAATGTGCACTCTGAACCTCTTTCAAACTTGCCAGATTTTGTGTTGGGGCATTGTCTAATTCTTTTTTTCTTTTTGTACCAAGATTTAGGAGACTTGAAATTGTTCAGAGTATTTTATTTCTAAAGCTATGTCAGGGCAAAAGTTTGAGTAAGCCTCTGAGATTTCAGTATTGGAATCAGAGGTAAAATAAGTATTCCTTTCTCAAAACATAATGAATGTAAGTTATACTAGTAAGCTGACATGCAGTACTTTTGCTTGCACTGTCTTGTAGGTGACACACGTTCATATTAAACAAAATAGATATAAACATTGCTTTCAAATCTGTGGTATACAATAATGCACACACCTGGCAAGCTACAATTACACTGAAATGCCAACAGTACTTGGTGTTCTAATAATATCTTTTACTCTCTTCCCCATCAGTCTTTTGTTGCGGTTCACAGATGATACGTTTGACCCAGAACTTGCAGCAACAATTGGTAAGTGTGTGCTAACACTACTTAATTAAAATTGAAACCATCATAAGCAGAAGGTACTGGCTTGCTGTTCTTGCACACTGATAATGAGATTCATCCTCATCTGTTCTTCAGTAAGTGGGGAGACGATACTGGTTCAGTCATTAGCCTGGTCCATACTAGGAATCAAGTCAGTTTAAGTGTGTTGCTTGAGGGTATTTATTTAAAAAAAAAAAAATCCATACCTCTAAGTGGCATAGTTAGCCTTTAAGTGTAGATATCCCCGAAGTGTATGCAGTTAATCGCTACAGAAGTATAAACAGTAATTGGCTGCTGTGATACTTTCCACAAAATTAGTTCACATGTACTGTCACTGAAGGAGACCTACATCCATTATAGTACTAAAACAATACTCATGATGTTAATGGATTTGTTAAAGCTGTATTTAAAAGATTTTTGCTAACCTTTGTGAGAAATCAGTAAAATCTCTCCAAAAGTAATAGGAGATTGGAACTTAGTTTGGTCGAGTGCGTAGATGGCCACCTAGGGAACTGAGTATTTTGAAGAAAGTTTCAGGCTGTCTATATCCAGGGCTCTTTCTACTTCAGAGAAGTTCTGTGGTGTACTGGGCACTGAATTTCCCTCTCTACCATTCAGTTATCTATTTCTTAAGAGTGGGAAAGTGGCTCTTTCCTTACCTACCCAAAACAGCTATAAACTATTGGGCAAGTGGCCCAGGAAGAGAAGGTAGCACCCAGAGCTGTGAAAAACTGTGTTCCAAGAGTGTGTGGGTGACATGAGAAGCAATAAGGTTCAGCATTAATTGAATTGTATTCAGGAGGGAGAAGCAGGTGAGCTCATAAGATGTTTGCCCTCTTTATCAATGAAATAGAGAGATGCACAGCTTTCCCTTCCTACCCAGGTAACAGTTATGATTAATAAACAAAACTGATTTTATTAAATATAAAAGGTAGGATTTCAGTGCTTGCACATAACAGACCAATCAAAATAAGTTACTAAGCTAAAATAGTAAGTTAATAAGCGTAATTCACTAAGAGAAGATGTTGCAAATCATAATTTCTCACCTTAGTTTTTATTTCAGTTAAAGTTCTTCTCTGGCCAGAACTGTTCTTTCTGATCTGGATCCATCCAGCAGCTCCTCTTCACTAAGTGTCATTAGAGTTATTTTGTTTCCAGGTCTTTTCATGTATCTTCTTGGGGTGGGGAGCAATCTGTGAAGCCAGATGAACTCATTGTTTGCTTCCCATTCCTTATATAGAATTTCCCTAGGGTGGGAAGTGTTTGTGCAATTCTTCACCCCTGTGGAAAAGTACAACATGTCAGGTGGCACAGTCATATGTCTTTGTGGGACCAACCATAGTCAAGGCTTACATGGAAAAGCAAGAATATTCAGATTGTTGCTTTGAGTACTGGGTACCTCTTTAAGTACCTCTTAAGTTTCTTAAGTATAGGTTGAACCTCTCTAGTCTGGTGCCCTTGGAAACTGACCAGTGCCAAACCAGAGAATTTGCTGAACCATGGGAGGTCAATATTTTCTAGCAACATTACCAACACTTACACTGCTTAGTGGGCTTTTAGAAGACATTTAGGGGTGAATTGGGAGCTAAATAACAGCACAGAACACTGAGCGCCAAGACTGGTAGCTGTAAACAAATAGTGATGCTGAAAACTGATCAGTGACTATATTGCTATCCTGCCGGATCACTGATGTTGCCAGACTAGAAAGGTTTGGCTTTCACTAGAAGACCTAGATTAATAAACAGGTTTACCCTTCATATTTCTATCTTCACATACAAGAATAATAAATGTATACAAATAGAATATCTACATTCAGGGGATTACAAGCTCCTGAATGATAGATTACAATCCTGGTTTTCCATAAAGCATATTCAAGTTATGCATATTCATATTCATATTCATAAACACATTTCCATAAAAAATATGGAGGCACAGTGTCATAGAGAGCAAGTAACTTTCCTTAAACTCTTGATCAGTTGAGGTGACTACTGAGAGAGAAATACTAATGCAAAGCCAAAAATAACTGTGTAGTTGTCTATTGTATTCCATTAATTTTTGGGGGCTGGGTAGGAAACTATTTAAAAGCTGGCTTCCAGTGCATGCAGGCTCTTGGGGATCCTCTTGCCAACCCGCATGCAACTACTGAAAATTTCAGTAGGCACACAGTTACTTAATTACACATTTTTAATATCCCTACCATGCAGCAGAAGCTATGTCCTGCTCAAAACTCAGGATTATGGATTTATACCAATGGGAGCATTCTAACAATGGGACTGAGATCCTTCCAATGATTTGGAAGCAACCAGAGACTTGACTTGAGTCAGCAGTTTATTCCATCACTGCTACATGCTTGAACTAAGAACTTACAATTTTTCATGTGTTTGATCATTTAATCAATTTTTTTATCTCTTACCTTTATTTTATAAATAAACCTTTAGATTTTAATATACTAAAGGATTGGCACTGCATAATTTTTGGGTAAGATCTGAGTTGTATATTGACTCGGGTTTACTTTTGTGGCTGGTTTAGTATATCTTGGGGGAGAATCGAGCACAAATACACCAATAAGCCGGTGTTTTTCTCAGCAGTGAGAGCTGAATTTGGTGTTCTGAGTTGTGTTTTCATGGGTCACATGTCAACTAAGGAACTTCTTGAACTCATCTTGGCAAGAACTAATTAAATAAGCCATAAAGATTAGTGAAGCTAAACTTTTTTTTTTTTTTTTTTCCTAGCAACATCCAGCATAGCAAACAGCTTTGGGAATTTATTGTTGAATCATACTTCTATTAAAAGGCAGAGAGAGAATCTAGAAAAACGTGTTACAAAGCAAATTATTTAAGTTATTGACAAGTCAGTCCACATTGTTCTTCATACATATCCATATCTTCATCCACATCATTTTTTATCAACGAGCTGTTTTCCTTATGATGTTTCATTCTTACAGCTAGGCCATCCCGCGCCCCCCCCCCCCCTGCTTATACTTAACACATTTGACTTGTGTACCCAGGGAACAAGTTTCTTCAGTGTATTCCCAGATATGGCTTCTGGGTGTGTAAAGCCCTGACACTTTTTCTATGGCAAAAGTGTAGGGGATTATAGGAAGCTGCATGTGTTTCCGAATATCTTCCCTTTTTCTTTCCAGTCTACTCACTGTTCCTTTCTATGCTGCCTCTGACCTTTCCTATATATTGTGTCTCTTTCTTTAGACAATGTCTTAACTAAGGCTGCTGTGCTTGGCCCAGGACCACCACCACATGAGCACAGAACAAAAACAATCCTATCCAGCCTGTGTCTTTCTTTGCACATGTTAGTCTGCTGAGAAACAGAAATTGAAGACCCAGAACTTTCAAGAGCTGGTTGTTAGGCTGGACAGACTAGAGCAGTGTTTCTTAAACTTTTTAAGACCGAGGAACACCAGACCTCTTTTTTTTTTTTTTTTTTTTTTTTTTTTTTTTTTAAATGAGAAATACCAAGGATTTTTTGGTTGAGCAAAAAGTGGGGGTGGGGGGTGTTATGGGGGCAGGACAGGGGCAGGGACAGGGGGAGTTGCCTGCCCCTTTAAGGGCAGCCATTTTGAACTCTGTTGTTCTCCGGCACACCGGTGTGCCATGGAACAGTTTAAGAAACACTGGACTAGAGCCATTCATTCATTTTTTATGAGACTGTAAATGTAGGTGCAGTATGTTTGTGATGAAGATTTAATTGTAACTTTATTTCAAATGAGAAATTTAGTATTGATTTTAAAAAATAAAAAAATCCAATTTAAATCATTTTTTAAAACATTGATTCTTATCTAACTTATAACTCATATTGAGGCGACTGTCTGTGATAACCATTAAATCCTTCTAAGTCACAGCCAAGATGGTCTCCCATTGCATAGGTATAACAAGTATTCTTGGTTCCCAGATAAAATACCTCACATTTGGCTGTATTATAACCATTTAACTGGGTGATTCAGATAACTGTAACAGTAACCAGTTATCATTATTTACTATCTCAGCTAGGGATGTAAAATCCTGTTTAATCAGTTACCATATTTTAGCGAAGCGAATATAACCCGTGGGTTAATTTGTTTTTACAAACTGCACACGCGCACACACCCCACCCCCACGGGCTATACTTGTGCGCAGGTATATAGGTAGTGGTTGGGTGTTTTTTTTTTTTTTTTTTTTTTTTTTTTTTTTTTAATTGAAAGGAAGACAGTACTGTCTCTTCCTTGAGGAAAGCTCTGCTTTTCAAGCTCTGCTTCTTGCCTTTCTCCACTCCCAAACAGACTTTTCGTTCACTGAATACTTTCTCCCTGCGGTTCCGTTTCCATTGTCCTTTGCAAAAAGCCATTACGCCCAATTTAAATTTGGCAGTGTATGATTTGCGCTTAGGCATTTCTAAAAGCTTTAAAAAGTTTGAAAAGTTTAAAAAGTGTAAAGGTTTAAAGTTTAAAAGTCTAAAATACAGGTTAAAACCAATGAAGGAACAAACTAATGGAAAAGCAGTGTTGTTCAAAGGGGTTATATACCCCTTACTGCTCGGTGTTATCAGCTGCGGCTCATTAACAGGTGATTACAGGTGCTTTGCATGACCATCATCAGCTTTGTACTACCGTTATCCACGGAGTCTCTCCTGTGGGCTATACTCGTGCACAGGGTATACAGGTTTTTTTTGTTTGTTTGTTTGTTTTGTTTTTTACTCAAATAGCAAAAACCGCGGGATATATTCGGGTGTGGGGTATATTTGCTAAAATACAGTAACTGGTTAAATGTTCTGTTTAACCACTTAAATAGAGGAGGGGTGACAGGCTGGCTGGGCTGGAGTGGTTCCCTGCTGTGGAAAGGATCTGCTCCAGCCTGATTGATCTCCTGCCCATGGCATGACAGGCTGGTCAGGCCAGGCCCACTATGGGTAGAGGTGCTCCAGCCACTTGTTAACTGATTAACCATTCATGTCCCTAATCTCAGCAATCTTTGTGATCAGCAAAGATTTTAAATCATCACTGATAAAAATTAAATAGCATTGGACCCAGAACAAATTCCGTGGGGACCTGCTAGAACCAACCCGGATAATTGATTCTTCCCTATTAACAACTAGATTTTGTCTTCAATGAATGAGATCATTTGGTTTAGTTAAACTAAATATCATTAAAATGTCAGATTCGAAACTAAGGCCACTCTAATTCTGAGTATCTAAACAGGAGTTTGATGCAATGTAACTATTCCACTTTAGATTCACACCTTTAATTCAGATTAACCATGTAATTGCTTTTATCAACCAAACCAGTCAGACAGCTGGCATGTCTGATAACCAACCTTCTGTTAAATCTTGCTGTCTGGCATTAATTACCATTTTAACCTTTTTGTTGATGGTCCTGAATTAGCCATTTTATTATAGTTTTGACCCTGTCTGGGTGGAATTCCAAATCTTGCAGGCTTTTCATAAGACCAGAAAATGTCAGCATAAAGGCAAGTGCCCCTAGAGAGAGTGATTTTTATCTAGTGTCATGAACAAGAGGAGTGCTGACTAGCACCCGGTGACTAAGAGGTTAACTCAGGTATCTAGCAAAGGTGTCGGCCAGGGGGCCAGTAGAACCAATTGAGTTAGAGGCTTGGAGTTTGAATTGAATATAGATTCCCTGCATGCTTTCTTTTTGTGGGAGAATAACACCAGGAGTGGAAAAACACAGCATGATTTAAACCCAGGCAGGACTACTACCCCGGCCCCCCACCACCCATGGAATTCAAAGCAGGGGAGCGGCCTGAACAATGAGAAAAATTAGAAATGAGTGCTAAGGATGTTAAATAGCATGTAATTCACTAATTGAATAGTCAATGCATTTTTGCTTCAATTATTTGATTAGACAGTAGAGTGGCGCTGACCCTTTGAAACACTGCCACAGCGTTTCATAGGGGCAGTGCCGCAGGGAGCCCAGGATCCGCTGGGGATTCCCCAGCAGACCCTGGGCTCCACGTGGTGGTGTCGCTTTGAAATGCCGCAGCGGCGTTTCAAAAGGGGCAGCGCTGCACAGCTGATCCTGGGCTCTATGCGGTGCTGCCACTTTGAAGTACCCTCTACTTCCCCCTTGCTGCCTCTATCTGATGGGGGGAGTGACTAGTCGACTATCTGATAAGCATTTGCTTATCAGATAGTCGACTAGTCCTTAATGTCCCTAGTGAATACCAGGGAAATATGAGTCCAGTCGTGTTCAGGGTAATTTTTCGTTTATTTTGTGGTTTGGTTTGAACTACTCTGTGACTGTCTGCCTCGCCTCCCCCTTACCATCTAAGCATTATGCTGAGACTTTTCTGTTTTAATTTGGTTTTCCTCAGTTGCTCTGTAACATCTAGCAACCAAGGATGCTTTATCAAGTTTATCTTTTGTTTTGTAATAAAAATCACTTCTTTTAAGGTGATGGTTTGATTCTTATGTCCTGGAAGTCTGTCTGGGTGTAACTGCATGCCTCTGATTGAGGGGTCAGCTACTAGAGACTGCAGCTTGTTTTTCTCTTTTCTCTTTCAAGCTCTTTTGGGGCAAAGAGCTTCGGGTACCCCTGGGGGTGATTTCAAATGTTCACCCCCTTTTTTTTTTTTTTTTTTTTTTAAGGGTGATCAAAGCACTTGATGGTGGCAGTGAAATTCCCAAAATCTGAGTATTAGGATTTTGGGAGCAAGTTTTTGTAACCAGTGCCTGTAGAGGCAAGGTTTTGAAGCCCTCTTGCGGGGCCCCCACCTTCTGCATTCGTAGTGCCAGAGTGGGGAATAGCCTTGACATCTAGTCACAAGTCTTTGGGAGCCAATAGGATCAAATTTCATGTTTTGAAATTTTGCCATCACTTTATATTCACAATTTGCCTGACTTATGGTTCTAACATGTGCATCTTTGTCTGAAGGTGGTGCATGTATTATGTAACAATGTAATAGTTAGCATCAATGAAACAAGGACCATAACTTAATGTTGCCACTTTTTTAACTTCTATCGTAGACTAAATAATAAGTCAAGCCTCACAAAATGACAGGAATACGTTAGAAATATTTATATGTAATCAATTGGGCATAGACTGAAATCTTAAATTACTAAACTCTTAACCAAATGCTGATTTCTCAACCTGAACATTGCTACAGTGCTAATTTTTGCACTTAACTTATTTGGTGGGTGTATTAGCGGGGCTGCAGACAGGAGTTGGAGCGTGTTGGG
The DNA here is from genome assembly GCA_019425775.1 of Rafetus swinhoei. Taxonomy (NCBI): domain Eukaryota; kingdom Metazoa; phylum Chordata; order Testudines; family Trionychidae; genus Rafetus; species Rafetus swinhoei. The sequence continues at coordinate 227,701,449 of CM033424.1, forward strand.
AGCTGGCTTAAAACATGGTACTGTATTATGTGTTCTGGATTTGTGCTGGTGGATTTCGCATTTGTTATGTTTACTCCTGTAGACTTTTATTGTTAACCCTTTTTACATCTGTCTGTGGAATGGAGCTATGTTACTAATGTGCTCTTCTGCAAGCTTACTTCATTCAATTTTAAGAAGCTTTATACAAAAAGATTGAAATAGCAACAACTCAAAAATTAATGTATGACAGTGAGTCATTTGCAGAGATCATAACTGTTTAGCATTTTGATAATTTGTGCAAAAGAAATCCGTTTAAAGTGATAGCCTGCAGTTTGTTAAAAACATAGATCAATTTTCTCATTACGTCTTCTCCTGAACTGTAACTATGCTCTTCTTCCCCTTATCACGTAAAAGGGTTAAAGTGTACAGTTTTGTCTGTTAAACGGTACGCCTATTAAAATACTTTTTGTATGAAAGGAAAACAGTATAATCTATTGTATATTTGAGTGGGAGTGTGTGGGGTTTTTTTTGTCTGTTTGTTCAAGAACTCCTCCTAAACGGTAAGAGCTAGGACCACCAAATTCAGTTTACAGCTTCCTCTTACCATAACTTAAAGCAGTGTAAGGGTTTGGTTGTGCCAGGAAAATGTGATGTGCCTAGACTGGGATTTCTGTATGGTTTTATGAGTTGCAAAGAGACAGAATCACCAGGTAGGTAAAAGGGGCTGGCTGGGGGTGCTTTCCCCCCCTTCCCACCATCTGGGACTGCTCCAGATCTGAGCCTCCCACTCCCCAGGCACTCGCCTTCCCTCCCTCCCAACCCCCCCCCAAGATTCGTATGGGGATGTTGCTGGCTGTTCTACTTTCAGGGACCACATTGACCATAGCCCTTTTTTGTTAAAACATAGTATAATAAGAGTTTAGAAGGATGAAGGAAAAGAAAGATACTTGATGGAATTCCCATTTTAAAAAAATGTACTAAAAAAAAAAAAGGTAAATGGAAAATTTTTAACAATCCCTTTTTTAAAGAAATCCCAAATAAACAACAACTTTATAAAATAACAGCGTTCTTGAAAAATAGAAACATTTACACACAGCATGTATATTTTTCCTCTTATTCTCCCCCCCCCCCAAAGTTAAGGATCGAGCAACGCTGGGTAAATGTGCTAGTACAGGGGTCGGCAACCTTTGGCTCGTGAGCCAAATATGGCTCACTAGGGAGCAGGCCTGGACAAAACAATCCAGCCCGCAGATGCAGCAAGGAGCCTCAGGCAAACTCCCTTGCTTGCCCTGCCCCTGCATGCCACTTTGAAAAGTGGCTGCAGGGCTGTTTGTGTTCTACAAACTGAGCCAGGAGAGGACGGGGGAGCGGTGCCTCTTGTCTAGTCCCGCCCCCAGCACGATACCATTGGCTGGCTTCTGGCCAATGGAAGCTGCCTGTTTCAAGAACTGGAAGCGTGCAAAGCACTAATCTCCCCCTCCCTCAGGCTCTTATACACAGAGCACATGGCCCTGCAGCCTGTGCTAGTTGGGGTGGGGGGAGGCAGGGCAGGCTCCTGAGAAATGTGCTGAGCTGTTGCTCTGGAGACTCTCACTGGTAAGTCTCTCAGCCAGAGCCTGCCTCTGGCACCCCAGCCCTTTCCTCCCCCCAGCTCTCTCCTCCTCCACCCCACATAAGCCAAACCCTCTGCCCCTCTCCTGAGCCCATATCCCCTCCCAGACCCTTCACCCCCATCCCTTGTCCCAGATCACTGTAATCTCCTGTCCTAGGTCACAATCCAAACTCCTGCACCCCAGTCCCATGCCTCAGGTCACAACTGCCTCCTTCACCCAAACTCAGTTGCCCCTGACCCAAAAAAGATTCCCTACCCCTGCCATAAATAAAGACAATGTTGAAACCTTTTGTGTTGGACATAATATTTTATTTAAAAATGAAGCCTGGCCAACAAGCTCCCAATTGTGGCCCACCCCCCATCTGGCCACAGCGTCATAACACTCTTGCACCCTCTCGCACACGCACACCAACCCTGAGCCCATCATACACCTTGACCCTTCCTGCCCTGAGCACCTCATACCCCCGCATCCGCAGACTCCTGCACTCCCAAATACCCTGTCCTGAGCCCCTCATGCACTCCAGTCCTGACTCCTGCACCCCCACATCCCCAACTCCCTGCCATAAGATTGACAGAGGACAGCCTGAATGCATGCATGAAGCTGGATTTGACTAGTGTCATTGTAAATATGAAAGAAATGCAGAAAAGATGCAGCAGCATAAGTCCCATTAAATAAAGTCTGAGAGTACAATGTTTCATTTATGCTATTATTAATCGTATGTCAATTATCAATAATACTAAATTATATATTTTCAGCCATGCAAATGGGCATTCTTATATGGCTCTTTGTTGACCACTTGTTCTGAATTTTGATGTAGTTTGGCTCTTTGGTTTGAAAAGGTTGCCAACCCCTGTGCTAGTAGTACATATAACACTACATTTACACTTTTAAATAACCCCATCAATTTTAAATTGATTTTGTTTATCTTGATAGGCTCGTATTGTTCAGAAGAAAGATTATTTTTTTTTTTTTTTTTTTTTTTTTTTCATTTAGGAGTAACAGATAATGTGGCAAGTATCAGAAGGGTAGCCATGTTAGTCTGAATCTGCAAGAACAACAAGAAGTCCTGTGGCACCTTATAGACTAACAGACTTATTGGAGCATAAGCTTTTGTGGGCAAAGACCCATTTCGTCAGATGCATGTAGTGGAAATTCCAGAGGCAGGTATAAATATACAAGCATAAGAAAAGAGTTCCAATCAAGAGTAAGGCTAGAGATAACAAGGTCAATTCAGTCTACAATTCTTGTAGTTTCAAGAATGCTTGGTGTAGATCTTGAGGCCCACTTCTAGCAGCTGATGTGGAGGTATGAACACCAAGAGAGGAGAAACTGCTTTTGTAATTGGCTAGCCATTCACAGTCTTCGTTTAATCCTAAACTGATAGTATCAAATTTGCAGATGAATTGTAGCTCTACAGTTTCTCTTTGAAGTCTGTTCTTGAAGGTTTTTTTGTTGTTGCAGGATGGCTACTTTTAAATCTGCTACTGTGTGTCCAGAGAGATTGAAGTGTTCTCCTACAGGTTTTTGTGTATTGCAATTCCTGATATCTGATTTGTGTCCATTTATTCTTTTACATAGGGACTGTCCAGTTTGGCCAATGTATATGGCAGAGGGGCATTGCTGGCACATGATTGCATATATTACATTGGTAGATGTGCAAGTGAATGAGCCCGTAATGGTGTGGCTGATGTGGTTAGGTCCTGTGATGGTGTCACTGGTGTAGATATGTGGGCAGAGTTGGCATCGAGGTTTATTGCAGGGATTGGTTCCAGGGTTAGGGTTACTGTGGTGTGGTGTATAGTTGCTGGTGAGAATTTGCTTCAGGTTGGTAGGTTGTTTGTGGGCGAGGACTGGCCTACCTCCCAAGGTCTGTGAGTGGGGGATCATTGTCCAGTACAGGTTGTAGATCGCTGATGATGCATTGGAGAGGTTTTAGCTGGGGACTGTAGGTGATGGCCAGTGGTGTTCTGTTGTTTTCTTTGTTGGGCCTGTCTTGTAGCAGGAGGCTTCTGGGTATATGTCTGGCTCTGTTGATCTGTTTCCTCAGGTGGGTATTGTAGTTTCAAGAATGCTTGGTGTAGATCTTGTAGGTGTTTGTCTCTGTCTAGGATTGGAGCAAATGCGGTTGTACCTTAGTGCTTGGCTGTAAATGATGGATCATGTGGTGTGTCCGGGATGGAAGCTAGAGGCATGTAGGTAAGCATAGCGGTCCGTAGGTTTTCTGTATACGGTGGTGTTTAGGTGACCATCACTTATTTGCACTATAGTGTCCAGGAAGTGGATCTCTTGTGTAGACTGGTCCAGGCTGAGGTTGATGGTGGGGTGGAAATTGTTGAAATCATGGTGAAATTCTTCCAGAGCCTCCTTCTCGTGGGTCCAGATGATGATGTCATCAATGTAGCATAAATAGAGGAGGGGCGTTAGTGGACCAGACCTAAGGAAACGTTATTCCAGGTCGGCCGTAAAAATGTTGGCATATTGTGGGGCCATGAGGGTGCCCATAGCTGTGCCACTGGTTTGGAGGTATAAATTGTCCCCAAATCTTAAATAGTTGTGTGTGAGGATAAAGTCACAGAGCTTGGCCACCAGTTGTGCCATGGCATCATCAGGGATACTGTTCCTGACAGCTTGTATTCCATCTGTGTGGAATGTTGGTGTAGAGAGCCTCTACATCCATGGTGGCTAGGATGATGTTTTCTGGGAGATCACCAGTGCATTGTAGTTTTCTCAGGAAGTCTGTGGTGTCTTGGAGATAGCTGGGGGTGCTGGTGGTATAGGGTCTGAGTAGATTCCACGTATCCAGAAAGTCCTGCAGTGAGAGTGCCAATGCCTGAGATGATGGGGTGTCCAGGATTTCCAGGTTTATGGGTCTTGGGTAGTAGATAGACACACCCCTAGAGCCCCCATCAGGATTATTCTATGTAGATTTGTTCCTGTGCTTGTGTAGGGAATGTCTTGAGCTGACGATGCAGTTTCTTAGTGTATTCTGCAGTGGGATCTGAGGAAAGTGGCCTGTAGAATGTGGTATTGGAGAGTTGTCTGGCAGCCTCCTTTTGGTAGTCTGACCTATTCATGATGACAACAGCACCTCCTTTGTAAGCCTCTTTGATTATGATGTCAGAATTGTTTCTGAGGCTGTGGATGGCATTGCGTTCTGCACGGCTGAGGTTATGGGGCAAGCGATGCTGTTTTTCCACAATCTCTGTCATTTCGACCCTCAGGAAGAGTCCATGATAATGTGGACTGAATGTCAAAGATGCACTTTCATCTACAATTGAAGTTGCATGACTGTCTGCAGGAGCTAAAGCTTGGACCTGTTTTGTGGAATGTGAGCAAGATGCCCTTATCTCAGAGTTCAACTAAACTTTTTGATGTAGTATAGCCAAACTACTCTCACTTTCTGAAATTTATAGTTGGGCTGAGAATGAGAGAAATTTTCAGCCAAAGTGGCTTGGCTTTTTTTAGGTGGTCTTGAGCATGTAAAAACATAGTGATAGCTTTAAGTATATTAGGCTTTCCAAATATCTTTTTAAAAACCTATACTTGTTAGCCCTTCATTAGGGCTGTATGGCGCTTAGCAGAGGTAATACACTTTGATATTAGTTTTAAGAGCCAACTTTTTTTTTTATACACATTGAAAGTTGGAAATTGACAGGGCAGTAGGTTATTTAGGCTTAATCTAAATCGTAAGCATGGCAAGTACCTGTTTAAACTACTTATGGTGCATTTGCCATTGACTTGTAATTGGAAATACAGTGACTAGAATTTCTGGCTCTGAAGCCTGTTCATTCAACAGTAATTGTGTGCTAAACCAATCTCAATAAAACATTCTGTGGAACTTTTATAAACACTGTCAGTTATAGATTAAGAATCTTAATTTAAACATTTATAACAAAGTACAGTAAAACTCCATTCGTCCAGCATCTGATGGTCCGGCACTCCTGATGGTCTGGCACCATCAGGAACCCGGAAGTGCTCTGGGCAGCTGGACCATTGGAGCTGCTCTGCCTCCGGCTTCCCCGATTCAGCCGCTGCTGAAACTGACCAGCGGCTGAATCGGGAAGCTGGGGCAGAGCAGCTGGAGTGCTGCCGGTAGGTCCCACAGCGCTGCCCCTCGCGCTGCGGGACCAACCCGGCAGCACCCAGCTGCTCTGCCCCAGGTGTCCCGATTCAGCTGCTGCTGAAACTGACCAGCAGCGGCTGAATCGGACGCCTGGGGCAGAGCCGGACAATCGGAAGGGGGCTATGAGGGTCTGGGGTGGCATCCCCCCACACCACCCTAGACCCCTCATAGCCCCCCCTTCCAATAGTCCAGCATATCTGATAATCCGGCACCCCCTGGGTCCTAAAGGTGCCGGATTATCGGAAGTTTACTGTACATTAAGGTCTAGTTTATTTATAAGGAGTTTTAATGCCAAAATGTTAAAGAGCCTATTTAATGTCCAATAGCTCATTGATTCCACTGCAATAACTGGGCCAAATGTATGGAAGACATGCATTCTACAGTCATACATTCTACATCACGAACTAGATAGATTGTATAGCCATAACCTAGGTACCACACTGCATTGTGCCTAGAAAATTAATAAATCCAAGCTGAGGAACACCAAAGTTTGGAGAGAGTTCCTAGGTAGAAGACTCACACAGTTTTGCGAAGGGACTCCAGCTGTAGTGATGCCATTGCTTTCACATGAAACACTGTTGTTACAGTGTGCCAGGTAACCAGGCTGTCATCTGTGACTTCAAGGTATTTTCAGTTGTTTTTTGAACTTCATTCAAACTTATGTGTCTCTGGAAATGCTAATGTATATGCTTCCTATGGGAAATACTGCAAATCCACCAATATCCAATTTATATCTGTGGGTATCTACATCTGCAGATGTGGATGCAGATTTCTGCAGCTCATTTTTGCAGACACGAATGTGGATGCAGATTTTGTATCTAGAACCTTGCAAATTTTGCAGATATCCATTTTATATCTGCAGCTCATTTTTGTGGATATAGATGCAGCTACAAAATTGTGTATCCGTTCAGGGCTCTGTTCATAAGATACATCCCATGCTAAAGTTACTGAAAGGTATGGCTGTAATTCCATGTAGAACACTCTTAATCTAGTCTGTAGGTGACAAATCATTGGTACTTAAAGTCCAGATCTTCATCTACCAGGAACTGATCCACTCTTCTAGCCAGAGGTGGGTTCAGTTTAGTGGGTCTAGTAAAGACCTGCTGAATCAAATGCTGAGGGCACTCCCTTTGACTGCGGTACTCCTCACTGTTGCGAGAAGTTGCTTGGAGAGTTTCTCCCGTTGCTCTCTCACTGTGGGGCCTCCTCAGAAAATTGATGGAAGTTACTCCAACTCCAGCTATGCAATTCATGTAGCTGAATTTGCATATCTTGCATCAATTTTTCCCTGCCTGTGTAGACCTGGCCTGCATAGCCTTGAACTGTTAGTTTGGTGTCGGAGGAACTATTGTGACCATCTAGTCTGATCTCCTGCATAACATGGCATCAAGTCCATAGCTTCTGGTATAACCAGTACACACTGAGAAACAATGGAATGAAAGGATAGAAATTGGAACCTAGAAGGGAGCAAAGTATGAAAAGGAGGGCCAGAATTTGGATTTCTTTTAAACAGTTAACTTGCACAGCATAATCAGGAATGCTACACTTCAGGAAGGAAAGATTAGTACCTGCTTCGCTTCCTTGATATACCCATTGGCTCATGGCCCAATGTTACCTGAAGACTCTTCTAAGCCCTAACTTCAAAGCCTGGTGTAGTACCATAGAGAGAAAGTGGAAGAGGTAAGGAGGTGGGATGCAATTTGTAACTGATTAAACAAGACCACTGCACCTGCTACTGTCAAAGTACAACTTCAGTTCTGACTTACTTGGGTCTTTCGTTGTCTTTCCATGTGACAAAATTAATCCTAGCACATGTTTGAAGTAGAATTAAAGTCTTTTTACTTTTCCAGGTGTTGACTTCAAGGTAAAAACGATTTCAGTTGATGGAAATAAAGCCAAGCTGGCAATATGGGTAAGTCCTGAATATAATAAAATACCTGAGCTTGGCATAGTTTATTCCTTTGTACTAGTGGTGGTGGGTTTTGTGGAAATATGCAGTTGAAAGGATTTGCCATATTAACAAACTTTGTTAGTGTTAGTAGTGCAGTTTTTTAATAGGGTTGTTAATAAAAGTATTACTGATAGAATTTTCCCATTTTCAGGTTAGGTGACATAGTTACCATATTAGCTCTGGTATCTGAAAGTAGCAGATGGGACTCTTCTGTAGAATTCTTTTATGGGAAGAGACTTTACTGTTATCAAACAAAATTTAAAAGCCAACAAGTATATGGGAGAATATGGAGTTAGATTAGAAGAAAATGTCCTTAATTTGAGTACAGATAAATATTACCTGTGCATCTTACAACCGTCTGCTTGAGCGGATGGTATCAGAGACTATTAACTTTGAGCTTGATAACCTAAGTATATTAAATTAGGTATAAAGCGTCTCAATATTCACACTTCTTCTAAAAGAAAAATCTTCTCAACTAAGACTTAGTATTTGTATGGAAAACAAGTATTGCATAAATTACAAAACTTGAGAATTGTCACAGTTGTGCTTGTTTAAAGTTACATTTAAGATACTAATGTAAAATGAAGTGGACACAAACATGGAAAAACCCAGGTAAACTAAAATATGTTTGCCTGCTAAGGTTTGAGTTCAGGATTGATTCATAGTAGTTAAAATAGATCCGGGAGCTCCATATCCTGCATAACTCAGTTTAAGTGCTTGTGATGACCTTGACTGTTGATGGAAAACCTCAAGCGAACTATGGAAATTGAGGGAGAGAAAAGGTTTCAAAATAACTCTTAATGATGTATTTGCTTTCTAATCTGTATGCAAGGCTCATGTTCCCATGGTCACAGAATCCACCTTATGCAATGGAACAAGTGCTGGAATTCCAGGGCTGCCAATTGCTGTGTGATGGCTGGCTGCTTGAAACTCTTGCTGCTGAGCAGAGTGGAGAAATTCTGCTCCTGTCTGGTCTGTCTGAGGGGGAAAAAGCTGAGTACAGCAGGGAGCAAAATACAGATTTGGGGTGATTCCCTTGCTTTGAAGAGTGCTTCATACCTCAAGTACCGAATTGTAGGCCTTTAGCTAGGCACTGACGGTCCGATGTAGAAGCACGTTGTCACTCAAGCAAAGCAGAGTGGGTATGATGGCTGAGAAAATGGACACAGCCTTGTGAGGGCCTCATAAACCTATGAGAAGGAATAGGAACCACTGGAACATTTCCCCTCTGTGGTAGGAGTCACAGAGCAGCAGAACTCTTTCCTGGGAGGAAGAAAATGAGCCACATAGAACACCTGCATACTCTTTTTCCTGAAGGGACAGGGTGGATCAATCCATCCTTTTTTTTCAAAGAGAAGCATAACTTCTGTTTCCTCTTATTCCCTGCATCTCAAAAACACAAACCTGAGTTATAAAACGGTTGGCTTTCTCCTTCACCACTGTAGCCACTCATGGTCCATGCTAAACTCAGGGAAGCAGCATAACACATGTTAATTAAGTGCTAGGAAGATGACTGCTTTCTGTATACCTACATGTGGTGATAAAATCTCAGTGGTATCTGGTAGGAAAACTAGCTAGTGGAGGGGCCATAGTTCTTCATTTCTGTGGTTCAAGTGACCTGAAGGAGCAGTACTGTTGCAGCCTGTACAATGAATAACTAGTCCGTAGGGGCACGTCTAAACTACGTTTTAATTTCTTCTTCTGATCGCATTTTGGAAAGAGAATCTTTCGAAAGTGAAAGTAGTCTGGACATGGCTTGTTTCTGAAAAACTGCGTTCAGACTACTTTCACTTTCGAAAGATCCTCTTTCGAAAATGCGATTGGAAGAAGAAATTAAAACATAGTCTAGACATGCTCTGAGTGTGAACTGGTAAGAGGGGTTTGCAAAGGAATCCTGTGTTCTGGCTCTAGTTTGTGACCGGGAATAGCGGGTGGGGGCGGGTAATAGACTTCTCTTCACCAAAGTGTTCTGCACTCCACTCATATGGAGCCTGAATATTTAGGATCTATGGTGGTGGAGTGAATTTTGTACCTGAATGATAAATGTTGCTGTTATCTTATGTCTGGTCTTTTGGAGGTGGATTATGTGCCTTCCTTAAGTTTCATTTACTTTTTATTTAAGCAATATGCTTCTAAACTGTGACAGTTTGCGTGAATGAGCTTCTCTGTCTTTGCATGCATGCATTCTGTTGTGATCTGGGGTGCTTGTATAGTTCACTGTACTTTCAAGGATCTACAGCAAAACATATGTAGTCAGCATTTTAATACTTGTTCTCTGCAGACCCATTTGATTTCATGAGCTACTTCAATTTAAGAAGGAACATGATCAGTTTTTTGGTACTTATGCTGAAGCTTGGTTTGCTGTAATTCATGATTAAACATGTTTTCTGTGGTTTGAAGCAAATTATAAATATTGGGCAGTGAAAGACCGTGTGTCTTGTCTTATGAGACTTTGCAGTGTTTTGCAAACCTAAAGTGTTCGCTTAAAAACAAGTGAAACTGTTGCACTGGCATCTGCACTAGCTGTAAAGCAGCAGAAGCCTCAGTGGAAATGTGAATGATAGTGTGTGTGTCTATATATAGACACACACACAATCACTCTGATATTTTATATATATAAATAATCTCATCAGTGTGACTTATTTTACTTAAATGCTTAGACTTTAAAAAGCCACTTTTTAAAGCAAAAGTATGTTAACGCTGCATCTAATCTTAAATTGTATATAATCCAAAGTTAAGTAAACTTGATTTATTTAGTGATACAATATTCCTTGATATTTTGTGTGTGTGTGTGTGTTCATTCGATCTTGCAGGTGCTGTATTTTCAGTAGCACATAGATTATTTTGTGCAAATACAGTAATGGAAAATGTTCTGAATATTTTTAGGATACTGCAGGTCAGGAGCGGTTCAGAACATTAACGCCCAGCTACTATAGAGGAGCACAGGGTGTTATCCTAGGTAAGTATGCTACTCAATGTGCCATTTTAAAACCTTAGATTTTTTTTCTAGTCTTACAAATAAATTAAGGACAAACTAATTCTTTGGCTACATTTGGCTGTTTAATACTGAAATTCTTGGTCTCTAGTTATAAGTATGCTCCCAATTTTGACTATCTAAATGGCTTGAGCATCTCTTTCTGTCATTTTTCTTGTAGAAATCAATTGCTGCTTGTTTACACAGTCCTGACTAGGGATGTGTAAAATATTGTGTTTTAATTACCCCATGTAAAACCCTGATGGCACATATTAAAAGATACCTAAAAATACACACTTCCCTCATAATGAGGACCAACAGTGCCATGTAGGCAAATCTAAATATTTTGTTTGACTAAAATATAACATCCATTCTGCTCCTAACACTGAGTGTTTTTGTTTTTGTTTTTTTTATCACATCCCCAATGTGATAAAAGATTAGGGTTTATATTGAGATGCCTATGCATCAAATAGAAGGAAAGGACAACTGGCCAAAAAAACCCTACTTCTGGCATCTGCACACTGAAGTTAACTGTTTTCATTTTGAGTATTTGCCTACTGTGTATTGGAAGGCTCCTAACTAGACACTTGGCACTCCGCGCCTGTTTAACTACTGCTAGAGTTGAGTGGTAGACGAGACATCCAGGGGCAAAGATAATTTTGGTGCTTTGTATTTAAGGCTACAATCACCTTGGCTCTAAGTGGGTTCTCAGTAAGCCTCACTTGTGTACTACTGTATATGCAATAACTTGAAGTCAGGTTGGTTATATAGACAGATCTCTTTAAAAAAAAAAAAAACAAAAAACAGATTTTGAATATCTGAGATAATTTATTGCAACTATTAAATTATTTGGAAACTTCTTCAAAATAACATGCTAAATCAGGTCAGTGACCATTGATGATATTTTTCAGTTTATGATGTCACAAGAAGAGACACCTTTGTCAAACTGGACAATTGGCTAAACGAATTGGAGACATACTGCACAAGGAATGACATAGTTAAAATGTTAGTTGGAAACAAGATTGATAAGGTAAGCAGATTCGAAAAATTACCTTCAATGGCTTATATTTATATGTCCATCACAATATATAAAAACAGCCATACTGGGTCAGACTAAAGGTCCATCTTGCCCAGTATCCTGTCTTGACAGTGGCCAATGCCAGGTACCCCAGAGGGAGTCAACAGAACAGGTAATCATCAAGTGATCCCTCTCCTGTCATCCATTTCCAGCCTTGACAGACAGAGGCTAGGGACACCATTCCTAACCATTGTAACTAATAAGGATTGATGGACCTAACCTCCATGAATTTATCTAGTTCTTTTCTGAACCCTGTTAACGTCCTAGTCTTCACAACATCCTCTGGCATGGAGTTCCACAGTTGACTGTGCTGCGTGAAGAAAAACTTCCTTTTGTTTGTTTTAAACCTGCTACCTATTAATTTCATTTGGTGATCCCTAGTTCTTGTGTTATATGAACACGTAAATAACTTTTCACTATTCAGTTTCTCCATACCTGTCATAATTTTATAGACCTCTATCAAATCCTCCCTTAGTCTCCTCTTTTCTAAGATGAAGTCCCAGTCTTTTTAATCTGTCTTCATATGGGACCTGTTCCGAAACCCCTAATCATTTTTGCTGCCCTTTTCTAAACATTTTCCAATGCCAATATATCTTTTTTTGAGATGAGGCGACCACATCTGTACACAGTATTCAAGATGTGGGCTTACCATGGTTTTATATAGAGGCAATAATGTATTTTCTGTCTTATTCGCTATTTCTTTTAAAATGATTCCTAACATTCTATTTGCTTTTTTTGACTACCGTTGCACATTTGGGTGGATGTTTTCAGAGAACTGTTCACAATGACGCCAAGATCTCTGAGTGGTTGTAGCTAAATTAGTCCCCATCGTATTGTATGCATAGTTGGGATTATTTTTTCCAATGTGCATTACTTTGCATTTATCAACATTAAAATTCATTTGCCATTTTGTTACCCAATCACCTATGCAGCGTATATAATATCTGTTTCTTCTTGCAGGAAAACCGGGTGGTTGACAGGAATGAAGGTCTCAAATTTGCAAGAAAACATTCCATGTTGTTCATAGGTATGCCCTTGAAGATATATGTAAAGTCTACATGATACTTTGAATTAAAACTATATAACAAAAAACCTGGATTTCATTTTTCCAGAATTGCTGAAATTACAATTATACTGTCAGCTAAATAATCTACTGGTACCTTTCAACTATATTGCTTAAGTGCTTTACAAAATTAATGTATACATCAACATCTTCAAAATAGGTATTCGCATCTTGTTTAGATGGGTCTTAAAATGTGTCTAGTCAAATTTTTAGACTCATAGCAGATGAGTGAACTAGGCACAGTCTAAAGCTGAAATTCTGGCCTCATTGGAGTCCCTGGAAGTCCTACCACTGGCTTGAATGGAGCCAGGATTCCACCCTCTGTGATATGCCAAAAACAACACATTGAATTGCTGGCACAATCAAAATCAGAGAACACTCTAAATAACTGGCCAGCCCGTAGCATATCAAAAAGATAGGTATAGGCTACCAATTTTTTAATTTTTTTTTATTTTTTTTTAAGGTTTGTGTTTAAATGCATTGATCTGTAAATGAGGAATGGGTTGGAATGAGATGGCAAACTTGCAGATAATTAAGGTCTTTGGGTATGTCTGCACTTGTACCCTCTTTCGATAGAGGGATGCAAATGAAGACATTCGAAATGGCAAATGAAGCCTGGATATAAATATCCCGTACTTCATTTGCATAATTGCGTTAGCGCTATTTTGAAATACAAAACGCGGTGTAGATGCGGTTATTTCGGGAGAACACCCTTCTTCCAAAATAATTGTTAACCCTTATTCCTCATGAAATGAGGTTTATTTTGGAAGAAGGTGTTTTCCCGAAATAACCGCATTTACACCGTGTTTTGTATTTTGAAATAGCGCTATTTCAAAATAGCGCCATAATGCGATTTATGCAAATGAAGCGTGGGATATTTAAATCCCGGCTTCATTTGCAATTTCGAATGTCGATAGAGGGATGCAAATGAAGAAAGAGGGTGCAAGTGTAGACATACCCTTAGAGACTGGAGAAAACTATAGCACTTCAGGAGGCCCTGGCAAAGCTTAGTTGTATGGGCAGCATAAGGGCAGGGCAGACCAGCTAGCGTTGACATATACAAAGTAACAGATTGGAAGGAATAACTTCTTCAGTGCTCTTGCACATTGCTGAATTCTTACTTAGCTTGGACCTGGATGTCATTGTAGCATAACTTTGCCAGTTAAATTCTCTGCTCTGTGTAGCAGAAGTGACCAGAAAATCAAATCATTAAGCAAGGGTGGAATGATATGCCATAAATACTGGTATGCTTTTATCTGATTGTGTGCTGGGTTGAGCTCTGGTCACACACTCAAAAGGTATGTTTACACTACCTGCTGGACTGACGTGCAGTGGTTGATAAAGCAGGGGGTCGATTATTGCATCTAGTATAGATGTGATAAATCGACCGGAGTGCTCTCCCATGGACTTCAATTAGCCATGAGAACGAGAAGCATTAGAGGCGGTTAAGTAGACCAAAGTATGTCAACTTCAGGTATTCTATTCACACAGCTGAAGTTGGGTAACTTCGATGGATGGTCCATGGTACTGTAGACTAGGCCAAAGATATTGCAGAAATAGAGCACAAGAAATGGGGGACAAACTGTTGTAATCATAGAAGCATGTTGGAATCATGGGGCTGTCTGAAGGGGACATGGGATAGAGATGGCAAATCAGTTGTGTATCTGCCCTCAATTCATGAACAAGGGAACACTCTATGAAATTGAAAGGTACCAAATTGTAAAATGGAGAAGTACATGATACAACATATAATAAGAACATAAGAATGGCTGTACTGGGTCAGACCAATGGTCCATCTAGCCCAGTAGCCTGTCTACTGACAGTGGCCAGCACCAGGTGCCCTGGAGTGGGTGGACCGAAGACAATGATCAAGCGATATGTCTCGTGCCATCCATCTCCAGCCTCTGACAAACAGAGGTCAGGGACACCATTTCTATCCCCTGGCCTTTTATGGACCTAACCTCCATGAAATTATCTAGCTTCTCTTTAAACTCTGTTATAGTCTTAGCCTTCACAGCCTCCTCTGGCAAGGAGTTCCACAGGTTGACTACGCGTTGTATGAAGTAGAATTTTCTTTTATTAGTTTTAAACCTGCTACCCATTAATTTCATTTGGTGTCCTCTAGTTCTTCTATTATGGGAACTAATAACTTTTCTTTATTCACCCTCTCCACACCACTCATGATTTTATATACCTCTATCATATCCCCCCTCAGTCTCCTCTTTTCTAAACTAAAAAGTCAGTCGCTTTAGCCTCTCTTCATATGGGACCCGTTCCAAACCCCTAATCATTTTAGTTGCCCTTTTCTGAACCCTTTCCAAGGCCAAAATATCTCTCTTGAGGTGAGGAGACCACATCTGTACATAGTATTCAAGATGTGGGCGTACCATAGTTTTATACAGGGGCAGTAAGATATTCTGGGTCTTATTTTCTGTCCCTTTCTTAATAATTCCCAACATCCTATTTGCCTTTTTGACCACCGCTGCACACTGTGTGAAGTTTTCAGAGGACTATCCACGATAACTCCAAGATCTCTTTCCTGATTTGTCGTAGCCAAATTAGCCCCCATCATACTGTACGTATAGTTGGGGTTATTTTTTCCGATGTGCATTACTTTACACTTATCCACATTAAATTTCATTTGCCATTTTGTTGCCCAATCACTGAGTTTGGTGAGATCTTTTTTGAAGTTCTTCAGTTTGCTTCTGTCTTGAATATCTTAAACAGTTTAGTATCATCTGCAAACTTTACCACCTCACTGCTTACCCCTTTCTCCAGATCATTTATGAATAAGTTGAACAGGATTGGTCCCAGGACTGACCCTTGGGGGACACCACTAGTTACCCCTCTCCATTCTGAAAATATACCATTTATTCCTACCCTTTGTTTCCTGTCTTTTAACCAGTTCTCAATCCATGAAAGGACCTTCCCTCTTATCCCATGACCATGTAATTTACAAGAGCCTTTGTTGAGGGACCTTGTCAAAGGCTTTCTGAAATCTAAGTATACTATATCTGCTGGATCCCCCCCTTATCTGCATGTTTGTTAACCCCTTCAAAGAACTCGAATAGCTTAGTAAGACATGATTTCCCTTTACAGAAACCATGTTGACTTTTGTCCAACAAATTATGTTCTTCTATGTGCCTGACAATTTTATTCTTTATTATTGTTTTGACTAATTTGCCCGGTACTGAAGTTAGACTTACCGGTCTATAATTGCCAGGATCGCCTCTAGAGCCCTTTTTAAATATTGGTGTCACGTTAGCTACCTTCCAGTCATTGGGTACGGAAGCCAATTTAAAGGATAGGTTACAAATCACAGATAATAGTTCAGTAACTTCCCATTTGAGTTCTTTTAGAACATGCAAGACCTGTTGCTAAAGGCTGTCAGAAGTCCAAGATCTTAAGTTGTTGAGAATATTGATTTTGAAAAAATATATTTTAATTTACTATAGAAATTCCCTTTATTGAAATGCAAAAATCAACTGGTATCCCATGTGGCTCGGAAGAAACTTAACCTATAGGCACGTTACTCCAGAACTGTTCAGTATGGAGTGTCTCCAAGGTACTGGCCACAGTCAGTACACTGAAATAGATTGAGCTCTAAACTGATCAGCATCTAGAAACTGCCTGACTTCAACTACAGTCACTCTTTTCTTCAGGCTGTCTGCTTCCAGTGCACCCATCACCTTAGTACCTAAATGCTATGATGAAATCAAAGGTGGTTTTAAGTTCCTAATACTGTTCTCTGTTCCACTTCCCCATGTTAAGAGACTCCTGTAAGTGGCATTCAACTTGTTGATGTCCAATAGAAATAACACTGACTGTGGCTATTCTAATGACTGGGCCATATATCCTGCTATCTTAGTGCCACTAACTAATTATAAAACTTGTCTTATATCAGTATGAGGCAGTGCTGTAAAGTATAATAGACCCTTTAAATTTAAACATGCCAACTGTAATTATTCTAACATTTCACGCAGCGTATCAAAACTCATATCTGACTGTAGAGTGTAAAAGTCAGCCTCTTGTCTTAAACACTAGGACTTTCTGTGTCTCTGTGCCTACTTTCCCTTTAATAAAAGTGTAGGATACGTGTTTCCCTTATTTAATAAAACTGTAGGGAAACACTTTTTGTTTCTCTCCAGTTAAAGTAAAAGGATGCTGGAAGGTACATTAACATGTGCTTGACCTCTTACATTTCTCTTCTCTCTTCCCTCCCCCCCAGAGGCAAGTGCAAAAACATGTGATGGTGTACAGTGTGCCTTCGAAGAACTTGTTGAAAAAATCATTCAGACTCCTGGACTGTGGGAAAGTGAGAGCCAAAATCGAGGCGTAAAGTTATCCAACCAGGAAGAAGGCCATGGAGGAGGAGCTTGTGGTGGATACTGCTCTATGTTATAAACTCTGGGAAGTTTATTCCCTTGCATATTTAAACAGATAGTGTCACCTTTCTGTAAATTCGTTAACTGCTATTTTTAGGGACCTTGCAGTTTGCACATATTTGTTTGGTATCATGGCAGTGAACATTTGTAGGAAAACATGCTCAGCAGCTTTCCCAGGTGAAAAACTTTATGGTAAGCATGCCCAACTTGCAGTCTTCATGTTTTATATGTAGCATAAAATAGTGTGCAAGAACAAATGCACTCAAGTTTTATGACCTTGTACCATCATCATGTAACTACTCTTAAAAAAAAAATCCATCTAACAAATATACATTGTTGTATTATCTGCTTTTTGTTTGGATTTTCTTTTGTTTAGGTACTTTTGGAATTACAGAATTGCTTTATATGCACACATTCTAAAAATGATGCGAGCTAAAATGTAATATCTTTTACTGGTAAATGCTTGTCCTTGTTGGTATAACACAGACAGCATGACTACACAATTCTTACAGCCACATCTGTTACAAATTCTCTTTCATTAAGCAGAGCTGTCAATAAATTATGGCCTGTGCCAGTTTATTGTTAATCTGAAAACTTTTTGAAGAGAGATTTCTAAAATTTCCTTTGAGAATTTGAGCAAAAACAATAGGTGATTTTTTTTAAATCATCACTTCAGTTGATAACTTGATTACTTAACTGGAGTTTTAATCCTGTCATATTTATGTACTAAATTCATGGCATTCTGTACAATCCTGTCCACTATTGTCCTGCTGTAGTCTTCACTTTTTTGGCTAAAGATTTGAATGGTGTCTTATTCTTTCATTGTGAATCAGCTTGTCACACTTAAGTACAGATGCTCTTTTCCTAAACATTGGTAATGTATATGTATCTCAAAACTGTAGCTCACGGCTGTGAAGGTCTATATCTCACAATGGCTCTTTCTGTGGCTATTTAAGAAACACAATTTTCTGCCAGACCCCAAATATGGGGAAGGCAGACTGCTTTGGGATCTCGGTGTGGGGGAAAATACTATTGCAATGAGTATTTCACTTGGGTTTACTGTAAACAGCCAATGGTTTACTTACCTGTATAGACTAATAAATTTTTTCAACAGTGTTCATTTTTTTTCTATCCTCTTCCTATTGTACAGTTGTATATTTTTTAGTATACTTTTTATGGAGGGATTATTTCTGGTGCGCTAAAGCAAAGAGAAGCCTTCACACACCCTTAATCAATCAGGTAACTGATCTCCGTATTAGAATAAAATACTAAGCAGTTTCTTGTAAATATACATTAAATATTTTTAATACAGCATTTTGTGTAGATGTCAACTCTCCATTATAGTAATTCTGTATTTGGCAGTCACTTGAGTTGTTTCTGGTTAAATACACTTACTCATCTCTGGAAACCTTGCTTTCTACTTTTACACTTGGTAGAAAACATTACCAAAATTTGAAGACTTAAATATACTAGTGGTTTTTACTAAATATTGTATGTTGAGTACTATTAATGTAAGTAGGATCATTTAAATGTGTAAATGTAATCAATTTAATACACTTCCGTCTTGCATTAAAGCTTTAGATGTGTCTTACTGTGTTTTGATACAGCATACCTTTGCTAATCCAATTATTCCTGGATTTGTGCTTTGAATGCTTGATTAGGATAGGTACATGATTATAAAAATATGAACAAAAAAATTTAGCTGTGAAATACAATTTTCTGATAAATGATACTAATTGTGTAACTTTTAGCTAGTTGTCAGTTTCAGGGCTCACTGCTGCACTGTTCCATTTTGGCTGAGTGCATCCCCAAAAGTTTCAGCTGTTGTACCTTTATACATTCCAGTATAGAATTCTGCCACTTAAAACAAGCCTTGGGCTACAGTACTCTCCATATCAATCGTTGCCTAAACTCAGTCAGATGAGCAAAGGTTGCTGCAGTTCTTGCGTTTGGGAGGCTGTGACCCAGTGGGATACAGTATGCAGCCAGCTTTCCGAAAAATTTTGTACTAAAAACACATTGGAGGATAGATATTAAACTGGTCTGCAGGCATGTCTTCCTTACTATCCCCCACTAACTTCGGCAGACCTAACTTCTCTAGCCACTCTCTCAGTGGGGTCCTATGATTCAGTGAAATTTTGAACATCAATAATTAACTCCCTCAATGCACACTCAGTAATGTTTTTTTAACTCCACTATAAACCTTTAGATCTTCTGTGCCTGTATGCTGAGGGGTGTCTTCTCTTAAGCCATTCTTTCCTGTCCTGATTTTTCCAGGCAATCCCTTGTTAAACAATCAATATTAATGCACTAAATGTACTGTACAATCCAGTACAGAACAGCTTCAAATCCTTCATACTAGTCAACTTGAGTGAAGAAAACCTACTATATCTTGCTTACAGTGCTGGTGCTTGCAATTCTTGTGTTACAAGTATGATTTGAGAACTCTGCCCTCTGACTTACATGTGTTTGAAAGCTGTTTAGCAGCTGTTTGCCAGTCTGTTATTTTGAAATGCATAACTCCCAAAATAATAATTTTTGAAATAGTGTCCACATTACGGGGAAACCTCAAAATTAGTCTGAGGCAGGCCCCATTAATGTGAATTTGCTACTTTGACTTAGAGCCCCAGGAAGCACTGGGAAGTAATTACTTTGACTCTGGGGAATACTTATTTTGAAAAAGCAGTGGCGCATCCATGCTCCCATTATTTTGAAATAAATAAGCTTTATTCCTTGTGGAAAGCAGGAATTATTATTTTGAAATAACCAGCCTCTTATTTCAAAATAGCTCCCTACTGTAGACCAGGGATTTGGTGTTTGTTAAATATCAGTTTGCAAAATGAAGGATTGTGCCTCAGATACAATGCTAACTTGATCAGGAATCTAAACTTCATGCATGTGGAGCTCTCGGATAAACTCTGGCCCCAGTAACAATTGTTAAAATTCATAGGATTTGTGAAATTTGTCAATGAAGTTTCCTCCTCTCCTCCCTCCTAACTGGCTGTATTAGGACCTATGGGCGGCATACAGACCACAACAGGGGCACTATCCTCAGCAGCCATCCCTGGCACTGAGGACTCAGGCACCAAATCTCCAGAACACTACAGCTTGGAAGCAGAAGACCAGGAGGTGGTCGTTACCAGGGATAAGTACACATCTTGCTCTCTTCTACCAACACACACCTCATCTTCACCCCCGATGACACAATCATGCCCCCACCAACAATCATCTGGGATGATTTTAAGATATTTCAAGACCTTTTTAAGAGAGTTGCTCACACTTTAGGGATTTCACTATCTGACATGCCTCAGACTCAGCATAAACTGACAATATCTTGAATGCATAGCTGCATGTGAAACTGGCACTCCCCATGAATGAGGCGCTTATGGAACCTGCCAAAAATATCTGGCAGACGCCTACCACAATTACACTGACCTCCAAGAGGGCCGATAAGAAATACTATGTTGCTCCTAAAGGAGCAGAATTCCTCTTTTCCCACCCCACACCAAATTTGCTGGTGGTTGAAGCAGTCAACCAGAGAGGGAAGCAGAAGGTTACTCATGCCATCCCATATGACGGGGATTACAAGAGGCTGGACACAATGGGGAGAAAAGCATATTCATCAGCGAGTCTTCAACTCAGAAGAGCTAACTACCTGGCATTACTGGCAAAATACACACAGTTAACAGCTTTTATTGAATCACTACCAGACAATCAAAAGGAACAGTTTAAGGCTAACATCAAGGAGGGCATGCTGATATCACGCACAGTCCTCCAGGCAGTGCTTGATTCAACAGATGCAGCTGCTAGATCTCTGGCCTCCACCATACTGATGAGATGGGCCTCTTGGCTCCAGCTCTCTGGCTTCCCAAGAGAGGTACAATCCACAGTGGAAGATTTGCCCTTTGAGGGCACCAAGCTTTTCACAGAGTCCACGAATACTTCACT
Organism: Rafetus swinhoei; assembly: GCA_019425775.1. Classification (NCBI taxonomy): domain Eukaryota; kingdom Metazoa; phylum Chordata; order Testudines; family Trionychidae; genus Rafetus; species Rafetus swinhoei. Next base: position 227,722,563 of record CM033424.1, read on the forward strand.
GCACACCTTGAAGGATTCCAGAGTGGCTCTAAAAACTCTAGGCATCCATGTACCTGTCATGAAAAGAAAACAAGGTAGGCCATTCACTCAAAGATACAGAACACAAGCATTCAACCAGCAGGAACGGCACTATGCAATAGACGTCAGCCACGTCAAAACAGACACAGACAATCCAATGAACAATCATCGACTCAACAGCCCTCAACATCTAGACAACAGTTTTGAAGTCATGGTCAAGGATCTGACAACCCTGATATTTCCGAGGCAGCAATCAGAACCATCCACAATATTGGGCAGCAGACTAGCTGCATTCTATCCAGCATGGTCTGGCATGACCACTGACAAGTGGATGTTGGAAATTGTGAAAACCAGCTACTGCATCCCATTTTTAGTTATTCCTCCATCCCACCCTCCTCACTGCAGATGAGCTGATAGTTGGACAGGTCTTTTAAGGTCAAAGGAGGGTTGATTCCTGAAAGGCATTGAAAATTTCCATTAATTGTGGGCATAGTTGTTTGCTGGCTTTTACCAGCCAGGAGGTATGGATTTATTTCACAGATTGTGGCGCTAATATTTTTCAGGGCTCCTTGAATGTTGGTACTTGTGTTGGAGGGTGATGGGTTAAATAATACAGTTGAGTTGGGATGGAGTTTTCTTTCCCAGTTCGTGTGTGTGTGTGTGTGTGTGTGTGTGTGTGATCTCATCGGGGTTGATAGTTGGGTTGGATTTCTGGGATATGCAGTTTTGGAGTTAGTTCACTGTGCAAAATAGCTCTGCTGTGAGTCTGCTGCATTGAAGGTGGGAGAATAAAAGCCTTGTCCCTCTCCTTTCCCCCCCCCCCCCCCCCCACCCTTTACTGAAATTGCACAGTCCTGGAACAATTGGATAGTTTAGTGCCAGGATATCTATGGTGGTGGACAATAAGTGATGGTACTGTTTGCATTAATGCAGTATTCATGCTTGGAAGAGAGGCTTCGGCGTCTGAGGTTGAATAGACAGGACAGTACGTTCTTGATGTGTGAAATCATGTCCCAAGATGGAGTTTGTCACATGAACAAATCACCTGTCCATTTATGACTCGGTCCTTTTTAGGTAGCACCCATTGTTTACATGTTGGCCTGAACATTGACAGCAAAGTTCCTCAGATGTGGATTGTCACCTATTAAGGCCCATTGTCAGTCAAGTACTGCTATTCGCTTGACTAGTCATCTTTTCACAATAGTTTGGCCAAGCCTGTTGATGTCTCCCAGAAGTAAACATTTGAAATACAAGTATAGAGCCAATTCTCATAACTTCAGATACAAAAATGATACATGCATATGAGCAGTATAAACAGAATTGGCGAATAGGCTTTTCATAGACATCTTAGGGTGCGTCTGCACTGCACCATTATTTTGAGAACTAGTATTATTTCGAAATAACAATGCGAGTGAAATAATTTCGAAATAACGGATGGCTTATTCCAAAATCTGTAAACCTCATCTACGAGGTTTAACACCTATTTTGAAATAAGGTGTATGTAGATGCTCTACTTCTGCTATTTTGAAATAGCTCCTCACCAGGGCCATTCTAAGTTATTTCTCCTGGGGCTCTAAATCAAGATAGCATGTCTACATTAGGGGAGCCTGCCTCAGCCTAATTTTGAGGCTTCCCTGCAGTGTAGACGTACTATTTTGAAATAACCCTAACTATTCCGGAATAGCTTATTTTGAAATAAACCTGCTGTGTAGACATACCCTTACTTGACCCACTTTGTACCAGATTTGATGCAAACTTATAACAGTGGTAGCAACACTGTTTGGTATGTTCACATTAGAATCTAATAATGTAACGAGCATTGTCTGCCTTCTGAATGGAGTCCTACAGCTACAAAATTTTTAAATAGTGTTTTGATCTATACCATATGTGAAGCTACAAAAAACTAATAATGTAGTCTGAGGCTGCTCTGCTATGCTGCTGATGTTTTGGGTGTCTGTCACTGTGCTGCTTCTTGGCACTTATGTGGCTGGTTGTTGCTCACTTTGATTTCAGTGAAGCTGCAACTTCTGACCTTGAGCAGAGCCAACACCACTAGGATCTTGTTTGTTCATTGGGATGAGAGCCCCACCAAGGCTAACATTCTACCTGTAAATTGCCTTGTAGAGCTCTAACTTAACTTCCTGAAATATGCTGTTGATGGAACGCCTTGTAACTTCTTCTGGGCCTTTGCATATAAATCAGTGACATCTGGCTGTCTTTTCACCAGTAATGGCTTTTCAAGGTCTTTAATGTATGATTTCTCAATATCACAGAATCATAGAACACTAGGACTGGGAGGGACCTTGAGAGGTCATCGAGTCCAGTCCCCCTGCCCTCACAGCAGGACCCAGTACTGTCTAGACCTTCCCTGATAGATGTCTATCTAACCTGCTCTTAAATATCTCCAGAGATGGAAATTCCACAACTTCCCTATGCAATTTATTCCAGTGTTTCACCACCCTGACAGGAAGCTTTTCCTAATGTCCAATCTAAACCTCCCTTGCTGCAGTTTAAGCCCATTGCTGCTTCTCCTATCCTCAGAGGCTAAGGAGAACAGTTTTTCTTCCTCCTCCTTTTGACACCCTTTTAAATACCTGAAAACCTCTATCATGTCCGCTCTCAGTCTTCTCCTTTCCAAACTAAACAAGCCCAATTCTTTCAGTCTTCCTTCATAGGTCATGTTCTCTAGACCTTTAATCATTCTTGTTGCTCTACTCCGGACCTTCTCCAATTTCTCCACATCTTTCTTGAAATATGGTGCCCAGAACTGGACACAATACTCCAACTGAGGCCTAATCAGTGCAGAGTAGAGCAGAAGAATGACTTCTCGTGTCTTGCTCATAACACACCTGTTAATGCATACCAGAATCACGTTTGCTTTTTTTGCAACAGTGTCACACTGTTGACTCATATTTAGCTTGTGGTCCACTATGACCCCTAGATCCCTTTCTGCAGTACTCCTTCCTAGACAGTCGCTTCCCATTCTGTATGTGTGAGACTGATTGATTGTTCCTTCTTAAGTGGAGTACTTTGCATTTGTCCTTATTAAACTTCATTCTGTTTACCTCAGACCATTTCTCCAGTTTGTCCAGATCATTTTGAATTGTGACCCTATCCTCCAAAGCAGTTGCAACCCCTCCCAACTTGGTATCATCTGCAAACTTAATTATCGTACTCTCTATGCCAATATCTTTTTCTATAGATTATGAGTGTGAGACCTCTCCACTGATGATATATAAAACTGAAGTTGTAAGCAATCAAACTGACTACTGGATGGGAAAGATAGCACTGCAGAGTGATGCTAAAGCTTTTACTGCAGCCATTTTCCCCCTTGTCAGGCAAGGCAATACAGAACTGATCCTGAAAAATCTAGTTGCCACTTACATTTAATGCCCTGTCCCCAATGGTGCTTGCAGAAATTAATCATAGTACTATAGAGGGTAAAGCTGAAAGTAGGTACTGGATTCAGGGTGTGACTTTAGAGAAAGCCACTTGCAGCTATTGTTGTAAAGAGAGGCTATCTACTATATATCTGAGGAAATAGTTATTTCGAAATAAGATGATTTGAAATAACGTGTCTGAACACAAAATGCATTTCGAAATAGCGTTTTTCTATTTTGAAATAGTGCGTCCACACTGTTTGGATGCTGAATTGCATTTAAGGGCAGCTGAAACCACTTCTGACAGGGCATCAGGTCAGGAGTTACTTTGTGTGGCTGCTGCCTGAGGCTATCTGAGGCCTGTGCTTAAAGGAACCCCCCAGGACAGCCAGTTCTCAGCTTTCCCTGCTTGCTTGCCTACCTCGCTGAGGGGACAGCAAAGCATTTTTTTTTTTCTCTGCAAGCTCTGGTTGCCCTTACTCGAGACACCGCAGCACTTTGCACCATGGAGCCGGAGCTGCCCCTGGGCACTCTGGTGCTTCTTTTGGATGTGTTGCTGCAAGCCTGGCTGCGCTTTCTGCAGGCTGCCTCGCAGCATCTGCTGCAGCCCGACCCCCAGGCCGTCCTCCAGACCCTCCTGGGGTACGTGGAGGAGCAGCTGCAGCCCCTGGATGCCAGCGTGCCCAGCAGCATCTGGCGTCTGGACACCAGCAGCGACTGGTGGGACCACATCATCCTGAAGCGCTGGGGAGACCAACAATGGACCCAGAACTTTAGAATGAAGGGAGGACACCTTCCTTGAGCTCCAGGAGTGGCTCGCCCCTGCTCTGCAGCGACGGGACACACATGAGGCCCGCCAGTCCCCTCACAAGCGTGTGGCCATCGCCCTCTGGAAGCTCTCCATGCCGGATAGCTACCAATCCGTGGGGAACCAGTTCAGCGTAGGGAGATCCACCGTCAGAGTGGTGCTCATGCAGGTATGGCAATCTCCAGCCAGTGTCAGGAGGGGGGGTGCAAGGAGGGGATGGACTGCCCTAGGGAAAAGGGGGGGGAGGTGTTGCAAGTCCCGTCCACGGGAGGGTTTGTTCTGTCTCGCCCGTGCTTAGGATTGTCCGCGGTGGCCAGGATTGCAGGGGGGGTTGCTCCTGGAGAGTGGGGGAGCGGGGCAGCGGTGGGGAAGGAGCACTCTCAGCCAGCCTGGCACCCCAGTGACTCTTGGTTTTGTGTGTCCCTCTGCAGGTGGTCAAGGCCATCAATAGAGTGCTGCTCCGCAGAGTCATCCGCCTCATTGATATGGATGCGGTGATCGAGGGGTTTGGCACCCTGGGCTTCCCCAACTGCGGGGGAGGGGGACAATTGACGGGGACACCCATCCCCATCCGTGCCCTGGACCACCAGGCCTCCCTGTACATCAACCTGAAGGGATACTTCTCCATCATCCTGCAGGCTGTGTCTGACCACCGGGGCCACTTTGTGGATATTAACGTGGGCTGGGCTGGTCTGGCAAAGCACACGACGCGCGGGTGTACTGCAACTCCTCTGTGTGCCAGAGGCTGCATGCTGGGACTTTTTTCCCCAAACTGCCACATCAGGGTCGGGGACGTGGACATGCCTGTGTGCCTGGTGGGGGATGCGGCCTACCCCCTACAGCTCTGACTCATGAAGCCCTACACGGGACACCTCAACCCTTCCCGACAGGCCTTTAATGCCAGGCTCGGCAGGGCCCACATCGTGGTGGAGGGGGCCTTCGGCCAGCTGAAGGCCCATTTTAGATGCCTCCTCTCCTGCCTGGACCTCTGAGAGGAATATTCTGCATGTGGTGGCAGCGTGCTGTGTGCTGCACAATTTGTGCGAGAGGAAGGGGGAGGTTTTCCTGCCAGCCTGGATGGCAGAGGCCGAGCACTTGGTCGGCCTGTACACGTAGCCCTGCACGGCTGCCAGTGGGGAGGCCCATCGGAGGGCTGTCCGTATCCGGGAGGCCCTGCGGGAGAGTTTCCACCTGGAGGAGGACCAGTGTCTCCCTGGTGTGCCCCACTGGGGGCTTGTGCCTCATCACCCTCACATCCTTTCACTTACCCCTCCCTAACCCCCCTTCCTGATGTACAATAAAGATACGTGTGGACGAAAACAAACTCTATTGAACAAAACTGGGTTGGGGGGGGGGGGAAATGAGGGAGGGGTAAACCTGGGAGGAGGGAGCTAGAAGGGGGAAGCAGAGGGAGGAGAAGCTCATGGTTGGGGGTCTTGCTGGCCCACCTGTCTCCCAGCACTGCGGGTGTGGGGACCTCGGTGTCCGCAGGGGGGAGGGTTTGGAGGGTGAGGCGGTTGGGGCGGTGGAGGAGAGAGAAGCAGGAGGGGGAGCAGGAGTAGGAGGAGGAGCTGGGGAGGCAGCAGGGGCTGGAGGGCAGGAGGCACCAATCTGTGCACCAGGGTGTGCAGATGGCATGGCCCTGGGCAAGCAGCTTCCACCAGCTCTCCCGCCGGAGCTGCAGGTCTTCATGAACCCAGTAGTGCAGGGTGCGGTGCAGGCCCCTCAGTATCACCAGGTGCTGCCGCTGGTGGTACTCCTGGTTACGGGTCAGCCTGCTGAGTGCCCGGGTGCAGGAGGATGTCCTGGGAGGGGTGATGCGCCCTGCACTCACAGCTGCTGCATCTGTGGAGAAACGAGACATGGTCAGTTATCCCTGGGGATGCAGTGGGTGAAGCCCAGCCCCCATCTGCAAGGCGAGGACGGCAGGTCTCTGCACCATTGGAGCCGATATGCTTGCACGCAGGCCATGTTCAGGAAGTCCTGCTATCCCCGGGAGTGGGAGCTGGCCGTGGACTGCATCCATGCCCCTGTGCTGTACATAGTGTGTGGGTCGGGGGGGGGAAGGGAGGGAGATGTCCCCTGCCTCTGTGTAGAGGGGGCTTGTGGAGGGAGGACATTGTGCAGTGTCCCACCCCGGGGTCAGGAGCATGTCATGTGCCTTCATACATACATGCGTGTGGGTAACAGGCCAAGGCCCCTGTGTGGCAGCCAGCTGGGGCCACATGCCCAGGGATGGCATGGCACATGCATAGGTTGCTGTGTGAGCCATGGCCAGCAAGGCCCACGCAAGTGGTCCCTGGTCTCCCTCCCCTCTCGCCCCTGCATACAGGGACAGTGATGGCACTCACATGTTGTTGCCTCCCTGGCCTCGGACGACACCGGCAACAGGTCCGCTGGGACGGCTCGGGGGCCCTGGCTGCATGGCATGCTCCCTCTGGGCTCCTGGCCCCCTTCCTCCTCCTCCATGCCCTGGTCAAGGCTCTCTGCCCCAGGGTCAATGACCACCTGGGGGGCACGGACCGTCCCACCCCCCAGGATGCGGTCCAGGGCATCATAATAAGGGCAGCTGTCTGGGTCTGCCCCTGTTTGGGAGCTGCCCCCTGTGGCCCTGGCATAGGCCTGCTGCAGCTCCTTGGTTTTCATCCGAACCTGCTCCTGGGTTCGGATGTGGCCTTTGGTGGCCAGGCTGGCAGCTATCCTGCCATACACGGCGGCGTTCCTCCGTCTAGTGTAGAGATCATGGACATTGGAGGCCTCCCCCCAAACCTCAATCAGGTCCATGATCTCCGCACTGGACCAGGTGGGTGCCCGCCTTTTCCGGCCCCTGGCAGGCTTCTGAGAGCTGGCAGACTGGTCCTGGGGAGTGGTGGAGGGCTGGCTGCTACTGGGTTGCTGGCTCATGCTGCAGCCAGGCTCAGTGGCAGAGTGGCTCTGGGCTGGCAGGCCTGGTGCTAGCCACAACAGACTGTAGCCAGACTCTGGCCCTTTAAGAGCTCCAGGAGAGGGAAAGGGGGGAAGAGGAGTTTTCCTGTTTGTGCCCAGAGTGGCCAGCAGGGCACCCTGGGAAGGGCTGGAGGCCCCCTATTTCGAAATAAGCATCTACACAGCGCTTATTTCGAAATAGCAGTTTCGAAATTGGCGCTATTCCTCATGGAATGAGGTTTACCAATTTCGAAATAAGCCCTCCGCTATTTTGATTTAATTTCGAAATAGCAGTTTGGCTGTGTAGATGCTAGGAAAGTTATTTCGAAATAACTTTGCTGTGTAGACATACCCTGAGAGATTTTGTCTGTGTTCAAGAACTCCTCTTAAACGGTAAGAGCCAGGACCACCAAAATTGGCATACAGCTTCCTCTTATAACTTAAAGCAAGGTAAGAATTTGGTTATGCCAGGAAAATGGGATTGCTGCTCCCAAAACCATACAGAAAAGAGCAAAATCACCAGGCAGATGAAAGGGGCTGGCTGGGGATGCCCCCCAACCAGAACTGCCCCAGCTTCAAGATTCCCACCCCCCCCGAGTGCCCTCTAGGGAAGATGGGGGGAGGGTCAAAGCCCTCCTATTTATATGGGAACATTGCTGGCTGATCCTCTTTGTCAGGGAGTGGGGCAAAAGTGCACAGTTTGCCGCATTCCTCATTCTGGCTGGGGAACACAGGCGGCAGATGAACTTGGATCTGTCATACCCAGAGGACATGCACCCCTCCCCCAGCTGTGCCCACTGGAGCTGCAGCAGCCATGGAGAGGTGCTTCTCACCTGGCCCCACGCTGCTGAGGGAGAGAGGGCTGGGGTAGTCCTCTCTCCCCAGGGCACCGTGCATCCTGAACGCCTCATCCTTAGCCCCACCCTAGAGCAGTGATTTAAATGAAAGCATGTACATTTTCATTTTATTTTCCACACACACCCCCCATACACACACACACAAAATTGAATTGAGGACCTGAGCAACACCAAGTAAATCTTCTAGTTTTACATATAGGGAAGTCTACATCTGAAACTTAATTAATAAAAACATCTTGCATTCTTTTAAGTAGACTCTACAGTAATGCAAGAATTCCAGGATTTCTGTCCTAGAATTATGCTTCATAACTGAGCTCAGACAGCTGGCAGCTGGAGGATTAGCCTGTACTTGAGCTCAGGCATATATAAGGGATCACCAATGTTAACATGGTGCCCTGATTACCTAAAGTGAGAGCAAGTGAACCTAGAGTCACATGGAAATATGTTAAGGGAAAATAAATGCTAGAGACACCATAATTTGTATGGCAGATGGTGTTTTAATTTGTTTAGATGGAAAAAACATTCAAATAAATTATACGTTACTTTAGTTTTTAATTGACTGTTTTACCATTCGTTCTGTGCTTCCGTTGTGTTTCAGACATCCGCATTAAAATGTTCCACAAATCTGGGCATCTAGCTGCAGAATTTAGCTCTGTCAGCACAGTATATTTGCAACCATACTAGAATGGTTGCTATTAATATGCCAGTAGCTACATGCAACTAATTAACAGTGCAGCTTTCCGTAGACTTAATGGAAAATTTTAGTCCTAAATTCAATTCAGAGGTAAAAAGGTATCAGGCAGGAAACATTTTAGGGGTGTTCAACCTCACAGGCATAGCTTGAGCATGTATAGTTGCTAAAGAGGAGAAAGGAAGAAATTATGTAGCATGATGTCTGTAATTTATGATGTCTGTAGTTTATGAAAGGGAAGTAAATTTGCTTATTTGGGGGGAATTATGTGGTATTCCCTAAGAACTTGCAAGCACTCAATGCCAACATTTGATTGGAGATTACTGCAATACCTGTTTAAACACAACTGTTGTTATCATTGTTCCCCTGTCGATTAGACATGGGATTTTTTTTTTCTGAATGTTGTGCTCACTTAACCATTCTCCAAAAATTACTATCTAGCTAATGCAGAAGACTGACTCCTAGCACAGTTCTCAGGAAAAGAAAAAATTTCTCCTTTGGTCACAAAAACCAGAATGGTAACAATCCTGCTTAAGATAGGTGATCCTACCATAGGTTCAGCTGTGGTGTGTGGATAAAAGCTGAAGTATGTGTTCCCCTCCCTGTATTTAACCACTATGTTTAAGCCATGCAGCTGTGGTGGCCAACGCACTAGCCACATGTGGCTATTTGTCTGATTGAGTGTGGCTAGTTGGCTTGAACAATGTGGCTATTTAGTCAGCTAAGTGTGGCTAGTTTGCTATAGCAGTAGCTGCTAGAGTGGCTACTGCTTCAGAACTGGTTGGACACCATGGTGATATAGTGTGATAGTTTGGGGGGTATTCTAGGTGAAACAATTCAGGCCTCTGATTTTTCAAGGCTGAATGGACTTTAAAGTTCCTTTCTTCTCTACTTCAACTGCTAGCAGAACAGATTGACAAAAAGGTCCATTTTTGGGACTACGCCATTGTTCAAGTGCATGTGAATATTGCAAGAAAAATTATATACAGCCACTTTAAGAAGTTATGTATTCTCACTCTCTAAACCCACCTCCTCAGAAGACTTTCTTGTAGGCTTAATATGGGTTATAGGAGTTTGCCACCTAGCCTGGACTCCATTCCTGGAAAGTTTTATCTTTAAATTGAGGGGAAAAAAGGACTATCTTGACACCTGTGCAGAATTGGTTTGCCTGGAATTCTGTCAAATCTCATTGTAGTGCTTTGGAGTAATTTACTTTTATGCCAAAATCCAGCTTTTCATAGCTGCCAAAGAAAACACGGGCACTGCATAAACCTGTTTTAAAACAAAGCAATTCAGATGCCTGATAGGAAAGAAAAAGTTAAAATAACAAAGTGTATTTTTCATATCTCTTTAAAGATCATGTTTAATGCTCGTGATTACAGAGATGAGGTGGAGTCTAAAAACTGTTACTTTCTTTTTTATTGAAACTCTATACTGCCCTGTTAACATATGGTCATGAATATATTGGAATTTTTATTTAAAAAACACTGAGTCTCCATATTATCATAAAACATCTACGCATATAAAAAGAGACTTTACAAATTGATATATGGAGAAAGCAGATTATATGATTCTTACATAACACCTGTGAAAAGTTGGATCCCAGAGGTCTCTTGAGCCTGTCACCCAAGCTACGTCTAGACTGCAGGCTTCTTGCGCAAGAAGCTTTTATCGGAAGAGACCTTCTGCAAAAACTTCTTGCGCAAAAGCGTGTCTACACTGCAAAAGCGCATCGAAAAAGCGATACGCTTTTGCAAAAGAGAGTGTCCAGACTTCATGAACGCTCTCTCAAAAGTAAGCTCTGATTGCTATGCACAGAATGGCCCCCAGGGCACCTGTGCTTTTTCCTCTTCCCTCTTTTTGTGCAAAAGACCCCTCTTCCCCGTCCACACACACCTTTTTGCAAAAGAGTTCTTTTGCAAAAAGGTGTTCTTCCTCGTAGAATGAGGAATACCTATGCCAGAGAAACCCCTCTGTTCTCTTGATTTTTTTTGTGTATGCAAAAACGTGTTTGAGGTATGGAAGCTCTGTGAGTTTTTTCAGAAAAGCAGCTGTTTTTCCAAAAAAACCCCTCTGTAGTGTACACATAGCCCCAGTGTGCTGATCTTATCTCTGAGCCTGTCTACCTGCCCTCTGGAACAGCCCACCACCCTGTCCTTCTGGGCCAGAAGCTCTGGTTACCCCAACTCTGTGCTCTTGTTGAGGAAAACAGCCCCCAGCAGAGTAACACAGATGCTGATAACAGTTCTGGAAGGGCTCAGCTACAGGGACTTGACAGTGCCCAGGAACACAGCCCTCAAAAGGGACCAAAACCCCAAATAAATCTAGTTTAGTCTTTATAAAAGTTTTTACACAGAGGACGCTCGTATGTTCGCTCTCTGGATCAATGAAGGAGAGAGATGCACAGTTGATGCTCTTCCCCTCCCCCAGTAACAATTATTTACACTGGGTTTGATAATAAAAGTGTTTTTTTTTAAAGTACAAAAAAGTAGGATTTAAGTGATTGCAAGGGCAAACAGGCTCTTGAATGAAAGGTTACTTGCCTTGTTTTGCATAAAGCATATTCAAGTCATATTCAAAACTGTATTTCCATTAAAATATGGGGACGTAGTTCTCACATTACTGGATTTTAAGGGGATCAGACAGGTCACTGCTGCACCCAAGGGTGGGGGGTTGCCCCAAAGTCTGTACAAAGGTGGCCATGTGAGATATCCAATGAAAGCTTATGTTCTGCTGATTTTATGTATGTTATTCATGTACTTTTGTGGTATCTGTATGTGGAGTTATAAATATGTACTCTGTGTTGATTCTGGAAGATTCTCTGTCTGAGACAGGGCAATGGGCCAGGAATGTTCAGTCAGTGACTATGCTAATTAGCAACGCTCCAGGGACAAGGCTCTTAGAGAGGCCAATACACACCTGAGGAATGTGTCTGGGACATGCAAACCAGCCAATATCATGACTGCTGACATGGGACACAGGGATAGGTCACTGGGCCATGTGACCTGCTCCAGCTTGGAAGATACCAGGAATGGATATAAAATGAGGCAGGCTCCATCTTGTCTTCAATTCTGCTACTGATCCCAGATGCAGCCTTGCGAGGGACAGAGAGCCGGGAAGAATCATGGACCCATCCTGACTTTTAAGCTAGCAGTTTGTAACATCTCTGCTGAGAGCCTGCACTGAGAACTTGGTGATTCGTTGCATGTAACGTATTCTCCTTAACAACCTTACTCTCATGATTTTCTTTCTTTTATTAATAAACCTTTAGATTTTACAAAAGCGGCGAGGAGTCCTGTGGCACCTTATAGACTAACCGAAGTGTTGGAGCAACACTTCGGTTAGTCTATAAGGTGCCACAGGACTCCTTGCCGCTTTTGCAGATTCAGACTAACACAGCTACCCCTCTGATACTTTAGATTTTAGATTCTAAAGGATTGGCCCAGCGTGCTCTTGTGGGTAAGATCCAAAGTGTAAATTGACCGGGGATTTGTGGCTGGTTCTTTCGGAATGGAAAGACCCATTCAGAGTAGGTGAGATTGGGTTCTATAACCCCTCACCTGTGTGTATGGCACAGGGCTGATTGTGACACAGGGAGAGCTGGAGTGTCTGAGGGATTTTTCTCGTGAGGCTTCTTGCTGGCCGGATTGGCAGCTGAAGTGCTCGGTGTGACTGGTGTGTGGCCTATTTGGGAAAGGTCTCCAGTCTGGGTCTGTAAGGAGCCCTGAGTTTGAGCAATTTGCCCTGAGCGGATGCCCTCGGCGGTGCCTAGACCCAGCCCACTCCGTCACAATAGTATCACAGCACCTATTACCATAATATGTGCATTCCTCACACACTTTAACATAGTTAACTTCTGACCACTCTATGAGGTCAGGAACTCATATTATCTCCATTTTACAGATAGAGAACTGGGAAACTGAGAGACTAAGTGACACATTTTTAAAGTGCTTACACACAAATGCTAGAAGTCTAAATAATAAGATGGGTGAACTAGAGTGCCTCGTATTAAAGAACAAATCATGTCAAACCAATCTGATAGCTTTCTTTGATAGGATAATGAGTCTTGTGGATAAGGGAGAAGCAGTGGATGTGGTATACCTAGACTTTAGTAAGGCATTTGATACGGTCTCGCATGATATTCTTATCAATAAACTAGGCAAATACAACTTAGATGGGGCTACTATAAGGTGGGTGCATAACTGGCTGGATAGCCGTACTCAGAGAGTAGTTATTAATGGTTCACAATCCTGCTGGAAAGGCATAACAAGTGGGGTTCCTCGGGGACCGGCTCTGTTCAATATCTTCATCAACTATTTAGATATCGGCATAGAAAGTATGCTTATTAAGTTTGCAGATGATACCAAGCTTGGAGGGGTTGCGACTAATCTGGAGGATAGGGTCATAATTCAAAATGATCTGGACAAATTGGAGAAATGGTCTGAGGTAAACAGGATGAAGTTTAATAAAGACAAATGCAAAGTGCTCCACTTAGGAAGGAACAATCAGTTTCACACACACAGAATGGGAAGCGACTGTCTAGGAAGGACTACGGCAGAAAGGAATCTAGGGGTTATAGTGGACCACAAGCTGAACATAAGTCAGCAGTGTGATGCTGTTGCAAAGAAGCAAACATGATTGTGGGATGCATTAACAGGTGTGTTGTGAGCAAGACACGAGAAGTCATTCTTCCGCTCTACTCTGCGCTAGTTAGGCCTCAGTTGGAGTATTGTGTCCAGTTCTGGGCACCGCATTTCAAGAAGAAATTGGAGAGGGTCCAGAGAAGAGCAACAAGAATGATTAAAGGTCTAGAGAACATGACCTATGAAGGAAGGCTGAAAGAATTGGGTTTGTTTAGTTTAGAAAAGAGAAGATTGAGGGGGGACATGATAGCAGTTTTCAGGTATCTAAAAGGGTGTCATAAGGAGGAGGAGAAAACTTGTTCATCTTGGCCTCTGAGGATAGAACAAGAAGCAATGGGCTTAAACTGCAGCAAGGAGGTTTAGGTTGGACATTAGGAAAAGTTCCTAACTGTCAGGGTAGTCAAACACTGGAATAAATTGCCCAGGGAGGTTGTGGAATCTCCATCTCTGGAGATATTTAAGAGTAGGTTAGATAAATGTCTATCAGGGATGGTCTAGACAGTATTTGGTCCTGCTGTGAGGGCAGGGGGACTGGACTCGATCACCTCTGTAGGTCCCTTCCAGTCCTAGTATGCTATGATTCTATGATTAGGGGAGGACATTGATATAATAGACATCACAGAATCTTGGTGGAAGGAGGATAATCAGTGGGACACAGTCATATCAGGGTACAAAATATATTGAAAGGACAGAACAGGTCGTGCTAATGAGGGAGTGGTACTATACGTGAAAGAAAATGTAGAATCAAATGAAGTAAAAATCTTAAATGAACCAAAATGTTCCATAGAATCTCTGAGTAGTAATTCCATGCTCTAATAATAAGAATATAGCAGTAGGGATCTATTATCAACCACCTGACCAGGATAGTGATAGTGAGTATGAAATGCTAAGGGAGATTAGAGAGGTTATCAAAATGAAAAACTCAATGATACTGCGGAATTTCAACTGTCCCCATATTGACTGAGTATATGTTACCTCAGGATGGGATGTAGAAATGATTGTTTCTTGGAGCAGCTGTTTCTGGAACCCACAAGGGGAGAGGCAACTCTTGATTTAGTCCTAACTGGAGCTCAGGATCTGGTCCAAGAGATAAATATAACTGGACTGCTTGGAAATAGTGACCAAAATGTAATAAAATTTAACATCCCTGTAGTGGGAAAAACACCTCAGCAGCCCAACACTGTGGCATCTAATTTCAGAAAGGGGAACTACACAAAAATGAGGAGGGTAGTTAAACAGAAATTAAAATGCACAGTGGAAAAGAAAAATCTCTGCAAATTGCAGGGAAACTTTTCAAAGATACCATAATAGAGGCCCAACTTAAATGTATACCCCAAATTAAAAAACACAGTAAGAGAACCAAAAAAGTGCCACTGTGGCTTAACAACCAGGTAAAAGAATCATAATAGAGATGTAGTCGTGTTAGTCTGATCTTGCTGAAACAAAAGACAGGACTATGCAGCACTTTAAAGACTAACAAGATGGTTTATTAGGTGATGAGCTTTCGTGGGCCAGACCCACTTCCTCACATCAAATTGTGGGATTGTGCTAGGGGCAGGAGCAGCTCCTAACGCTTCCCCCCCTACCCTCTGGACTCACAGTTTTTAAAGAAAAAGCGCCCTGCAGCCATGTTTCTGAGCAGCATGCAGGTGGGGTAAGGCAAGTGGGGAGCCTGCCTGGGTGGCTTGGAGGACCAGATCCAGCCCATGGGCCATATTTTGCTTAGGCCTGGATAAGAGGGAAGGTCCTCTCATGGATTGATTACTGGGTAAAAGACAGGAAACAAAGGGTAGGAATAAATAGCCAGTTTTCAGAATGGAGAGCGGTAACTAATGGTGTCCCCCAAGGGTCCGTACTGGGACCCATCCTATTTAACCTATTTATAAATGCTCTGGAGAAAGGAGTAAACAGTGAGGTGGTAAAATTTGCAGATGATACTAAACTGCTGAAGATAGTTAAGACCAAAGCAGACTGTGAAGAGCTTTAAAAAGATCTCACCAAACTAAGTGATTGGCAACAAAATTGCAAATGAAATTTAATGTGGATAAACGTAAAGTAATGCACATTGGAAAAAATAATCCCAACTATGCATACAATACAATGGGAACTAATGTAGCTATAACTACTCAAGAGAAAGATCTTGGAGTCATTGTGGATAGTTCTCTGAAAACATCCACTCAATGTGCAGCGGCAGTCAAAAAAGCAAATAGAATAGTAGGAATCATTAAAAAAAGGATAGAGAATAAGACAGAGAATATATTATTGCCTTTATATAAAACCATGGCACACCCACATCTTGCATACTGCATACAGATGTGGTCACCTCATCTCAAAAAAGATATATTGGCATTGGAAAATGTTCAGAAAAGGGCAACGAAAATGATTAGGGGTTTGGAATGGGTCCCATATGAAGAGAGATTAAAAAGACTGGGACTTTTCATCTTAGAAAAGGGGAGACTAAGGGGGGATATGATAGAGGTCTACAAAATCATGACTGGTGTGGAGAAAGTGAATAGGGAAAAGTTATTTACTTGTTATCATAACATAAGAACTAGGGGTCACCAAATGAAATTAATAGGTAGCAGGTTTAAAACAAACAAAAGGAAGTTTTTCTTCACACACAGTCAACCTGTGGAACTCCTTGCCAGAGGATGTTGTGAAGACCAGGACTTTAACAGGATTCAAAAAAGAACTAGATAAATTCATGGAAGTTAGGTCCATCAATGGCTATTATCCAGGATGCGTAGGAATGGTGTACTTAGTCTCTGTTTGTCAAAGGCTGGAAATGGATGTCAGGAGAGGGATCACTTGATGATTACCGGTTCTGTTCACTCCTTCTAGGGCATCTGGCTTTGGCCGCTGTCCGCGGACAGGATACTGGGCTAGATGGACATTTGGTCTGACCCAGTGTGGCTGTTCTTACGTTCTTATGCCCAAAGTCACACAGGAAGGCTGTGGCAGAGCAGGGAATTGAGTCAGCATCTCCCAAGGCCCTTTTTAGTGTCTTTAATGCTGAATCATCCTTCCTCTCTAATATTGGAAGTGCCCTTTTAAGCATCCCATGCTGCTACCCTCTCAATTTGGAAGGCACTAAGGCTATGTCTACACTGGCGGCTTCTTGCAAGAACTCTTGCGCAAGAAAACGTCCACACTGCCATGTGGGAGATGTGCTTTTGCACAAGAGCATCCATGGCAGTGTGGACGCTCTCTTGCGCAAGAAAGCTATGATGGTCATTTTAGCCACAGGGCTTTCTTGTGCAAGAAATCCCTGCCGAGCATCCACACTGCCCTCTTGTGCAAGAGCTCCTGCGCAAGAGGGCTTATACCTGCAAAAAAAGAGGATAGCTCTTACGCAAGAAGCCCTCGCTTACCACGCCGTACTGTAAATTTCCTTGCACAAGAGCAGGCGGGCAGTGTGGACACTGCGGATTCTTGTGCAAGAATGGCTGTACTTGCGCAAGAAGCCGCGAGTGTAGACATAGCCTAAATGTGCAAAGCCGTTTAAGGACAATAAAAGATGTGTTGAGAGGTGGGGAGATTGATCTTCAAGGAACTCTGCCCTACCACTCGAGTGGACCTTCGAATCTTCTTGTTCAGTTTATGAGGGTGTGTACTCTATTAGTACTGCTTAGGGCTTGACTGGGTCTTTGTTACAAGCCCTGAATAAGGGGCAGAGTGTGATTATGCTACCTTAGGACCAGAGCAGGGCTCAGACTGTGAATCAGAATCACATATTAGTTCTAGTTCTGTCCCTCATCAGTTTTGCTTCAGAGGGGAAGTAATGTGTTCCTATACCATATATGTCAGTCCTATACCTGCTGCAGATTACTTCCCTTTCCATAACAGCGCAGTTCTACTGGCAGACAGGATGGAGCCAATACTTCACCCAGTTCCTGCTCACCTATATGGAAAATGAGGAGCAATTCTATGGAGGCTAGTCCCTGCCTCCCACAATTCTAAGGCATAGACTAACAGTACAAGTAGCTTATGTAGGAGTATAAAATAGCCCCTTTCTCATAGATTCATAGAGTTTAAGGGCAGATGGGAATATTAAATCTTCTCTAGCCACCTATTTAAGACAAGCCATTATATTTTACCCAGTTGCCCCTGGATTGAGCCCAATAACTTGTCTGGCTAAAGCATGTCTTCCAGAAAACTATCCAGTCTTGATCTGAAGACATCAAGAGGTGGAGAATCCACCATATCCAGTGGTGATTTGTTTTAGTGGTTAATCACCCTCACTCTTCCAAAAATTGTGCCTTTTTTCTAATTTGAATTAGTCTGGCTTCAGGTTCCAGCCATTGGTACTTGTTTTGCCTTTCACTGCAAAAGTAATTAGCCCTTTAGTACCCAGTATTTTCTCCTTGGGAAGGTACTCATCCACTGTAATCTCATCACTTCTCAAGCAGTGTTCTAATTTTTCCATCCAGGTGTGGAATATATTTTGTCATGTGCACCAAGACATGTGCAAATGTGCACCACCAGTAGAAACACATGCTGCCAGCTGTGGGTGCTCTGCTAATCATCTGGGCAGCATTTGCATCTTTCCTGGGTGTCTTCCCAAGCTCTCATCTTACAGGGAACATTGCTCTCAAGCTTCTTTTTGATAAACCATAGATTAAGTTCCTAAAGTCTCTGCCAGGCATTTTCTCTAGCTCTTGAATCATTTGTATGCTCTTTTCTACATCCTGTCCAACATCTTTTTTTTTTAAAGTGAGTGTAGAGATATGTCCATGAAAGACTGTGATTTAGAAATGTTCCCCCATAATTGACAATGTTGTGAGTGTGGGAGTTTGGAGATGTGCCCAATAGGTGGAGGCATGCAGCAGTTCACCAAAGTAGCTCTCCCATTTGTTTTATTGCAGTTTTATTCCTTTCTCATTCACTGGTTTGCTATTTAAAGAAGCCCAAGATCATTACATGGTGTCAGAAGTGCTGATTGAGGAGAAAAACAAAACTGTGCTTGCAACTGAAAGCAAAAAGAGAGGGAGGCAGCAGACATGCATGTGGAACACTGAGCACAGAGGCTTTTGCATGTATTTGGTGAACACAACAGTAGCTTGACTAGCTTAAGAAGGGGGGAAAAGTCAATAATGGATGTGTTGAAATGTCCAGCCAGTCTGCGGCTGTCAGTCAATGTTACAGAGAACTGGAAGAAAATTCAGAGATCTGAATTGTATTTAGCAGCCATAGAGGCAAAGGATAAAAATGATAAAGTGAAACCATCAGACTTTTTGGATATTGTTGGGGAGGAAGCATTGGACATTTATAATTTTAAGTTTAAAGAAGGTGAAAGCATGAAGCTAAGTAAAATACTGAGTAAATTTCAGGAACGTTATATGCCAAAAAAAATTAAACCTTTGAGACAGAGACATTTTGTACATGCAAAAAATTGATAAGACTACAGAGCAGTACATCACAGAATTAAGGAAATTCCATAAAACCTGTGACTGTCTCTGAATGGCAATAGAAGCATGTATGGCATTAAAGACAATGTGTTCAGACAGCAAGTGCTCTGTGAGGGTTACTTAGCTTTAGAAAACGTTCTCTACATATGCAGGGCAGCGGAAACTGTGAAAGCACAGACCAAAGAATTGAGTTCACCAGAAGGGGTTATCTATGTAAGTACAAAATAATACAGCCATAAAAGATCAAATCAAAGAGTGGAACCACACACTATGGAAACTGTTGCTGAGGGAAGACAGGGTACAATCATGTGAAAGGCGTGTGGATCACAGGTTGGCCACAAACATCATATTGCCTGTGGGAAACTCATAAATGTAGGGGAAAGAATCATTTTGCACAATGCTGCAGATCTCAAATGCATCCAAGTTCCACAAAGTTCTTCTGAGAAGATAGGCACTAATATATTTACCTGGCAATCAAAGGATTATTTAATGGTCACAAGTTATTATTCTCTGTACCTAGAAATTTGCACACTGCACAGTACTAATAGTAAGCCCGTGACAGCCAGCATGAAGGGAATCTTCTCCAGATATGAAAATTCCAGATTAAGTCTTTAGTGATAATGGGCCACAGTTTTCCACTGCAGATTTTAGGTAATTGGCCATAGACTGGGATTTTAAATCACAAAACATCAAGTCCAAAATACCCCCAATAAAAATGGATGTGTAGAAAGTAAAGAACCTTATGAAAAAGACTTTGGGCAGTGGGGGTGATATGTATAAAGCATAACTGATTCACTGAAGCACCTCTCTGGAGAATGGCTTTTCTCCAGCTCAGCTGTTAAAGGGAAGAAGGATCAGATACCTAATTTACCAATTACTGATAACCTGCCACAATTTAATAGCAATGAAGCCATACGAAAGATGGAAGAAAATCAGAAGTGGATGCAGATTTTTTTTTTTTTTTATATCACACATGGACCCATGAGCCTTAACTCAGGTGATAGAGGGTGCCTGAGGAATCACACCACTAATACCTGGGACAAAAGAGGTATCATTAAAGAACAGCTATAGCCAAGGTTATATGTAGCCCAGATAGACCCGTGTAATTAAAGGGGTCTATGAGTAATCCCACAAAGTTTTAACACATTGATGTTAGATATGGACTTTGGCATTTCCCAGCTGACTGGCTCTTTTTCATCAAAGCACAACTGAGAAACTGTGAAGGAACAAGAGAACAAGGCAGACTCCAATGAAAGACTGATACTGAGAAAATCCAAATGAGAAATGAAATTGTCCTGAAAGACTCATAGACTTGCTAGTCTGCCTGGAGAAGGGGTATTTCAGGAAAGTGAATGGTGATGACTCGCTCCAGAGTGATGTGATGGTAACCTCTCCTTTCTAAGTTGGTAACACATTGAGTTTATTGAAAGGCATAAATGGGTTGAGAATTCAATGTATGTGTTATCAAATAGTAGTTAATTGTTATATATTGTGTGTGTGTGTGTGTAATTTGTTTGTCTTTAAGAGGGTAGTTGTAGAGATATGTTTATGACAGACTGTGATTTGGAGATGCTCCCTTATGAGAGACAATGTTGTGAATGTGGGAATTTGGAGCTATGCGCTGGAGGTGTGGGTTAGGAATACCCCATGGCTGTATACAGCAAGTCACCACCTAGCTCTCCAGTTTTATTAAAATTTTATTCTGCTTTCATTCACTTCTGTGTTATTTAATGACCCCCAAGATTGCTACAATGTGGACACCAAAACTGGCTGCAGTAGTCTAGTACTGGTCTCCCCAATGGAGTATAGAGAGGTAAAATCACCTCCTCCTTCGCCTACTCACTACTCCCCACTTATCTATCCAAAGATCACATTAGCCCTTTTTGCAATAGCATGAGGAGCTCATCATGAGTTGCTTTTCCTCTAGGAGTAGGGTTACCAGGTGCCTGGTTTTCAAATGGAAAGTCTGGTCAAAAGGGGTCCTATATTATCACGCACCAAAAGTCCAGTTACCACAGGTGGGGGGAAAGGTGCCAGGTCATCAGCCTGCACCAGGCACTGCCTAGCGGGGGCCACTCCACATCAGGGGCTGTACCAGAGCAGGAGGTGGCAGGAGGAAGGTGGAGAGGTTCAAACAATGAAGGGGGAGAGCAGGGGGCAGGGCCTCAAGGGAAGAAGCAGGTGGGTTCTCAAGAGAAGAAGTTAAGCAGGGATGGGGCAAAGGAATCTCATTTTCAGAAATTAGAAAGTTAGCTTCCCAAGCTAGATCCTTTTCAGAATCATTGCTTTCCAGGATACAGTCCCTATTCTGTAAGCAATGCCTCTCTTCCTTAGTTCTAGACGTGTAACTTTGGATTTAGCTATATTAAAATTAAGGATGTTAAAATGGCTGACCAGTTAACTGATAACAGTTAACCGTTTTAACCTAGGTCCTACCCCTAGGCCTGCTGCCTGGCCCCACCATGGCCATGGCTGGCTCTTTCAGCATGGCTAGTTGCTACCGGAATTAACTGGCAAGTGCCAGTTAATAATTAAGCATACCAGTATGCCTTGTGCTTACCAGTTAACCGTTTGATTTTTCTATTTAAAATGTATTTTGTTTGGGCCTATCTTACCAAGTGACCCAGGTGAGCTCTATCCTCATCATTATTTACTATTATGCCAGTCTTTGATTCATCCACAAACTTTATCAGCAGGAATTTTATATTTTCTTCTAAGTCATTGATGAAAATTTTGAATAGAGTCAGGTGTTGAAACCCTTCCCCCCACTCAGTGATGATCCTCACTGATGAATACTTGTTGACCTCTGTTGGTGGAACTAGCCAATTCTTAATCCTTTGATTGTATGCTCTATTGAAATTGTATAGTGCTAATTTGTTGATCACAATGTCAGGAGTACTGAGCCAAACACCTTGCCAAAGTCTATTACACCTATGCAGGTATCACACTAGTCAATGTGATTTATGGAAAATAGGGCTTGTCTTCTTAAATCTGATTTTATTCTTTCAAGAGATGACTCTGTACACACACTATTTGTTTCGTGCTGTAGACTTTTCTGTTTTGTAGATTTTGCAATCTCTTCATTTGCACATAGCTCTTATGCAATTAGGCATGCACTACATAAATGGCAAGACAGATAGATGTCTGTTACCTTTTGCCTGTAAGGAACATTTCCAAGATATGTTACCTCTTGGTGACCTGCCTTAAATCCATGTTGTTAAGAATATAATTTTTTCTGTGTGTGTGTGTGTATACACAACTTCTTAAATATTATCCATACACACATGATGACTAGTGAGTACTGACTCTCTGTAGAGACCTCACTGCCTTTGTTTGATGCATTACTATGCATAGACCTGACCCAGGGGATCTCCTATACAACCCTAACCACCTCCATCCCCTCTGCTAGTTATGACCCAGTGGTCCCTGCATCACAACTGACATTAATTATATTTCTAGCCTTTTATTGTTTATTAACTGAATCCTGTATCAGCTTTTCCATGGCCTCACCCAGACTGATGTCTAGCTAACTGGCCTGTAGTTACCCGGTCATCATCCTTGCCCTTTTTGAATGCTGGCACAAAATTAGCTGTCTTCTGGAATTTCCATGGTATTTTGAGATATTAAAAATGAGCTTCAACAAGCCAGAGATCTTCTCAGCCAGTTTTTTAAGGACTCTTGGGTATAAGTTATCCAGGCCTGCTGATTTTTAAAATGTTTATCCCTAGCAGATGTTGTTTAACATCCTCTTTGGTTACTAACGAACTGGAAAGTACTTCATCATCTTCATGTGATACAAGCACATCATCCTGTTTCTTTCCAAATGCAGAACAAAACTATTCATTGATCATTTCTGCCTTTTCTGCATCATTAGCAATGTTACTCCCCCCATCTAGTAATGGGGCTATACTATTGGTAGGATTTTTTATGTTTCCTAATATACTTTAAAAACTCTTACTGATTGTCCTTATGTCTGCCAATCATGGATTTTTCCCTGATGTCTTTAGCTTTCCTTATTATTCACCCTCTTATTTCTCTGCATGAATGTTCATCAAGGGTCACAATCTGGCCATAAGCTGGTAAGTGCTTTGGGGCAGGAACTGTCTAAATAAACCCTTTAAAAACTAATAGCTTCCAGGTGTCAGCCAGACCCTGCCAGAACAGCAGATGGAAATCCTGGAGACATATCTCCATTGCTATAATGATCAATACCCATCACAACACACTTTTCAAGATCCATGAGTACTGTACAGCACCTATCACAGCATGGCATACCTTATTCAGTGCACTAAATGCCCCAACAATTATGTGGGTGAAACCAGACAATCACTACTTTCTCAAATGAACACACACACACACACACACAAGATAACAAACAAAACCACCATATCATGCATAGGCAAACACTTTCTACAAAGCTATGGTGCCATCTTTGGCCTCTCAGTCCTCATCTTCCAGGGAAACCAGAACACCACCCTCAAAAAGCAAGATTTGGAACTGGAATTCATAACTCTCAGGGCTATCCTTAGGCATATGCAGCACACACAGCTGAGTAGGGCACCACTAAATTTGGAGCAACAGTGTGGTGCGCCAAATTTAGTGCTGCCCTATGTTGCATATGCCTAGGGATGGGACATTATGCGGCCCCATTCCCTAGCGCCCCATGGGCTGCACACCGCCACCAGTACTGTTCATCTGCTGTTTCCCTTTCCTACAGGCTGCCTCTTGCTTCACCTCCCAGCTGGCTCACAGCTCTTCAGGGCTGTCCAGCTATGATAACCTTCCCTTCTGCCCCAAACCCCACCCCTGTTCTGTCTGCTCCCTGCCCTCATTCCACCTCTTTCTCCAGCTACTGCCCCTCCCCTAATTTTGCTGCTCTGGAAGCTGGCAGAGCAGTGCAGGCTGGGACTGTCACTTGGCTTCCCACCAAAGAATGCAGGGGTAAGCCCCTTGCTAATCCTTCAGGCTGCCTCGGGCCCTATACTTTCACATCCTTCTCAACCACAGGGCCCCCCCCCCAAAGTACAGGGCCTGGGCTGGGATGGTTGCCAGGACAGCTCGACCTGTGCTGTCTCCTCTCCCAGCGGCTCCCCTGCCAGCCTCCCTGCCCAACTCTTGCTTCTCCCACAGTTCCTACCCCGCTACAGGCCTGAATGAAGCCCCTCTCTGTAGAGGTACAGGTGATCAGGTTGCATAGGGCACCACAAATGGCAAGGATGACTCTGATTGATACTAAAAACCATGGACTTAATAGAGACACTGGTTTTATAGCTCATTATAACAATCTAATAACCACTACCTGCTGACTCTTAATTGCCCAATTCATTTTAAGTGGGCTCCTGCAGCATGTAGGAACCTGTATGCTTAACAGTCTGTCCCCACTTGTAATTAGGTTAGACACTTGTGTTACCTTCCCCAGACCTGTAGAAGAGCTCTGTGAAGATCAAAAAGCCTGTCTCTTCCGCCTGTGGAAGTTGGTCCTGTAAAGTTTACCTAACTACCTGGTGTCTCTCCTCTCAGGTGCAGGTGGGCATTGTAAGCTGGGAGGTATGACCTCCTATGGATGGGATGGCTAAGGGCAATTGACCTGGGCCTTGTGCTTTGGGGTTCCCCACACCCAGGGGGACATGAGGTCTGGGGCAGAGACAGGGGTTGTCCTGGGCCTCACATCCCCCTTATGGACAGCCATGCTAATGTGTCCAGCAGCAGGTGCACTCTGGTCCAAAATGTAGTGAGGTGGAAGAAGTGAAACCAACGGTCATGTGATGCTCTCACGCAGTGAGTGCAAGAGGACCCCAGAATGCCTCTGTGCCGGGAAAGAAAGCCAGTGGTAAGTGAGTCATGTCAGGCACTCTGCCTACTCTGAAGTGCATCTGTCCTTGCTTGATGGGAGGTGTTTCTTTTCTACAGGGGAGGAAGGGGGAAAGAAGAGGCAGGATTCCTGCTGGGTCATGGAGGAGTAGGCTGAAGGAGTGAACAATGAACATATTCTTATGCTCCTCAGTGCTAAAGCCAGATGTGTGTTCTCATTCTCAGAGTCCCAGTGTTAAATGCTATACAAAGCAGAGGGGACTTAGGCCCAGATGCTCAAAAATATTTAGGTGCCTAGATCCCATTGATTTCAATGGGAGTTAGAAGCCTCAAAATCTAACTTAACCCAACTAAAGCCTAAAACTTGAGGTCTGGGCCCTAGAATCACTGATGCTGCAGCTTGGGAAGACTGGAGTTTTCTGTTTGGAGGCCACTTTGCTTCTGTCATCTACTATATATGTGAGAGAGCTTGTCTGTGAGCGAGCAAGCAAGTCTGTCTGTCTGTCCATCTGTTTGTTCAAGAACTCCTAAACGATAAGAGCTAGCACCACTAAATTTGGTATGCAGCTTCCTCTTATAACCTAAAGCACTGGTTGTGCAGGGGCAGGGGGCTGAAACTAACCCACCCACCCCGATGCATAAAACCATATGGAAAAGAGACAGAATCACCAGGCTGATGAAAAGAGCTGGCTGGAGGTGCCTCCCCCCTCCCCCCATCTAGGACTGCCCACGCCTCACCCCACCCTCCCATTTAGGGACTGTAGTCCCCCCTCCAATTCACATGGGAACATTGCTGGCTATTCCCCTTTGTCGGGAAATGAGGGGGAAAGTGCACTGTTTGCTCCATTCCTCACTCTGGCTGGGGAGCACAGGGAGAGGATGAACCTGAACCTGCCCCAGTTGGAGGACATGCACCCCTTCCCCAGTTGTGCCCACTGGAGCTGCAGCAGGCATGGAGAGGAGCTTCTCAGTTGGCCCCAAGCTACTTCAGTGAGAGAGGGCTGGGATAGTCCTCTCTCCCCAGGGCAGCCTGCATACTGAACCTCACATCCCCAGCCCCACCCCAAAGCAATGATTTAAATGAAGAAAAAACAAAAATTAATTGAGTTAAGGTCCCAAGCAACACTGGGTGAGTCTTCTAGTACATGTATATTTCTGATGCTCGGTCTGTTATTGTGCAACCTTCTTTGATTTACACAGTGTGATCTTGGATCCTTGGCAGTCCTTCTCATTAAGATCAGTGGGAGTCTCCTGCACATGCCACTGGGAGCATTTAGCCTCGGTGGTCTCTCTCTTGCTCAAGCCTGATCTGAAATCACACTCCTTTGTCACATGCTAATATTTAGCAGTTCTATAGGGCTTTGCATTTTCAAACCAATACATTCATTCTCACAGCCAGAAGTAGACTGAGGTTTTGTGGGCCCCTGGGCCAGAGCAAATGGGGGCCCCTCCCCACCTCTTCCAATGGCAGTCTCCCCCCCCTTCCCATTCTGCTACTGGCTAGGGTTACCAACCCTCCAGGATTTGCCAGGAATCTCCAGGAATAGAAGATTAATCTTTAATTGAAGATTGTCATATGACAAAACCTCCAGAAATACATCCAACCCAAACTGGTAACCCTATCCCACGCTACTGCCAGGGAGTGGAGTCGGGATGCTTCAGCACTGGCCAGGCAGAGTGGGACAGGTCCGCTCCTCAGCAGGAGCGCACGACAGATGGGCATGGGGTGCCCATTTTTCTACTGGCCCAGTGGCTAATCCACCATGGCTCACAGCAAACCTCTAAGGGCATTAAAACAGCTCCCATGTTTACAAATAAACAGAGGCCGTGTCTACACACACAAGTTGCCCCAGTGTTACCTCTGATTGCAGTTTAAGAGGGGTCTGTTTTACTTTAAATACATTCCTTAATGACTTGATCTAAACCAAAATAAGTCTGGTTTAAGCCAAAATAAGTCTATGTCTACATTGCAGAGCTTGCTGCAGCCAAAGAACACGTCCACTTTTCCAAAAAAAAGTTGGAAAAGCAGACGTGTTTTTTCAGTATCCCTGTTAACCTCATTCTATAAGGAAGAAGGGATGTTCCGAAAAAGGGTTTTTTCCTAACACTTAGCCCCGTGTAGATGGGCCAAATGTCGGAAAAGCCTCTTTCAGAAGAAAAGCGGACAAAGATACGCAAATTGCGATTCACAATTTTTGTATCTTTTTCCGACTTTTATTTGTAGTGTAGACATAGCCTAAGAGAATTTGCACAGCAATTTGCAAACCAAATATTTGTTTTTTAACCAAACGAGTTAAAAAAATCACACCACGAGTTAAGTAGGTCCAACTTCATCCTCTGTACAGAAGACCAGAGACAGATCAGTGATTAAGTGATTTTTAATGTTAAGTGATTTCCCCAAGGCTGTACAATGAGGGCTTGATCCTACTCACTGAGGTCAATGGCAAAGTTCCCATTGAATTTAATAGTGTAGAATCAGGGCTTGAGTCTGTGGAAGAGGCAGAAACAGAACTCAAAACAGATGACTTCCTTCCTCTGGCCACTAGACCATGTTGCCTCCTAGTTGCTCTGAAAATTACTGTAATGTCCCAAAATCTCAGCAGGGTAGCCATGTTAGTCTGTAACTTTAAAAACAATGAGTCTAAGCCAGGAGTGGACAAAGGGGCCTCCGTGGCCAGATCCAGCCTGCCAAGCGGGTGGATCCAGCCTGCGGACACCCTGCCACTCCCCAACCTCCAGGCCAATCTGGGCCTGAAGGCGGGCAGAGCCAGCAAAGTTTCTCACTCCCTGCCCCCACCCTACAAGGGGTACACGGCACTTAGAGTGGACCAGTCCACTCTATGCACTGCGTGCCCTTGCAGGGCAGGGGCAGGGAGTGAGAGACTTCCCATGCTTCTCCCCACTAGGCCCTGATTGACCTGGGGGAATGGCCAGCTGTTCAGAATAGCTGGCAGTTCTCTCTGGGCAGGGAGAGGATGGGGACAAAGATTTCACATGCTCCCCAACCCCCAGGCCAATCAGAGTCTGTGGGCAGGGGAGCACAGTGTCCTGGCTTCGCCCCTTTTTCCCAGGGCCCAGCTGCCCAGGGCCACTTCAAAAATTAGTGAAGTGCCCCCCGCCCACATAAAATTCTTGCCCACCCCTGCTCTAAGCCCCTTATTTCG
Organism: Rafetus swinhoei; assembly: GCA_019425775.1. Taxonomy (NCBI): domain Eukaryota; kingdom Metazoa; phylum Chordata; order Testudines; family Trionychidae; genus Rafetus; species Rafetus swinhoei. The sequence continues at coordinate 227,750,268 of CM033424.1, forward strand.
AAATAACAAGCAGAGCAGACACACTACCAAGCCTATTGTTTTGAAATAATGGGCTGGTTATTTCAAAATAATAACTCCTGCTTTCCTTGGGGAATAAGCTTATTTCAAAATCATTATTTCAGGAGTTATTATTTTGAAATAATTTCCTAGTGTAGACGTGCCCTAAGGTGCCACAGGACCACTTGTTGTAGTAATGTTCCAGACTGGCATGTGACTTCAAGTGAGGAATAAGCAGCATCAGTAAGTAGATGGATCTCCAAAGCAACAAAGTTTTCTCTCTCTTTTTTTATGTAAATATCTTTATTATTCAAGGAGAAAAGTACATACAAAGGAGAAGACAGCAAAGATGGTAAGAGCAGAACTGTTTTGAAAAAGAATGTTTTTAAAAATCTTCCATAAGATGGCAGCAGCTTGTCAAGGGAAGTGGTCTAGCAAACATGAAATAATATGTAAAGATTTGCTGATAGTCTAAAAAAATCCAGTTTTCATGGCTTTTATTTTCATTTGCTTGGTGCAGGTCCCTTGTGATTTTCCTGGCATTGATCAGTTAGGTATCTTATTTTTATTCAATAAAATACTTTCTATTGTCTTAAAATAAAAAACCTGCAGACACAGATGTTCACAGGCAAACTTCACAAGGGAGTTGTTAGTGTCAAGTTACAGTCTAATATTCACAGTGGTTGACTGTGTAGAATGTAGGGAAAAGTGACAGAATAGTTCAGTCCTTTTTTATGTTTCATTTGTGTGGTTATTTCTTTAAAGGGAGAGACTTAAGAGTCTGGCAGCAAGAGGAGGTAGGAAAACAGTAGGAATCTTTTTCCTCCTAAACTAAGAAGGGGATTTGTGATTTGTCTCATATTGTTATCAAAACAGTTTCTCCAAATTGCTATTTTTTTTTTAAAGAAAAAGTGTTTATGTTTTATATCCGTGTGTGTGTGTGTTTTGTCTGAGAGAAGATAATAGGAAGAAAGGCTATTTGAGAGAAGAACTCTTGTTTTCTGAAAGCATTTAACTAAAAGGGTTTTACATCTCAGGTATTTGAATTTTCTTTGTCATATGTGTTTTATAGTGGCTTCTACAGTTGAAATACACACATTTATGCAGTGACATTATATATATTATTACTCATATGTATTTTCACAATCATGCAGGTAAGAAATGGACATTTTTCCAAAGTACATTATAGTTAATATCCATAAAGTGCTTTGAGATCCTCAGATGGAAGGTTCTATATAAGTGCAAAGAATTGGCATTTATTTATTTAGCTCGAATGGCTGGGTGTCAGTAGGAATTGGGGGTGGTGGTGCTAATAGTCATTTCTTTTTAATTTCCCAGCTACTCATGTTTACTGGCTAATATTAGTCATCTGTTTTTGTTTCCTGTGCACCATTAGAATCCAATCTATCAAATGCACAGGAATCAGTTAAAAAGTTGGACACTTCAGCTTCAAACTGGAGAAGATTTAAAATATTATAGAGATTTATTTTTTTATTTTCCATTCACATCTTGCCTTTTTTTTTTTTTTTTTTTTTTTTTTTTTTAAAGCTTTCCAGGTTTTTTTTTATTTTGATCCCTGTATGTTTGATGGATTTTATTGTAATGGGCTTTTTTTTCCAAATGGATTGAGTTAGAGGCAAATTGTTCCCTTGCCCTCCCTTAATATTAAAAAAAAAATGCAGTCCGATGATGAGTCCAGTTTTGGGCCTTGTGCTGAAGTACATACGACAGATCCTAAAAGTGTGAATGGCCTACATAGGTATTCTGCGAAGAAGGTGAACCCATATTACTGATGACTGGAAGTCTGACATTGTAATCCTAGCAGAGAAGATTAGGGACTGGAGGCCAAGAGAAGTATTTTGATGTGGCAGAGAGATCTCTTTATGAAATACTAACCTGCTTTCCTGTAGGAAACAGCAGCTGGGGTGGGTGGCGTTTTCTTGTTTTCCCCCTCTCTGTGGAATCTTTCCCCACCCCAGCTAAAGCACGTCTGTCTGTGAAAAGGTTTAAGCTGTCAGAGAGGTTACATTTGGCAGTAGACCTGGTATGTTAAGGTGTCATTTCACTGTTACTGGTCACAAGGTGCTTGCTGCCTGCCTTGATCTGAGGAGTCAGTCTCCTGGTGTTTTTCCCAGCAACTTCATTCTGTCCATTTTTCTAACGAGATGAAAGCAAGTGATCAGGATTTACATTTGGGAAGTTTTGTGTATTTTAGAAAGGTTTTTACTTTCTTTTTCAAATTTATTTTCAGCTGGTTTTGGGGTGGTGCCCCATGCCAGTCAGGAATTATGTGTATTGTGGCAGCATCTGGAGACCCAGCTGAGGAGCAACCAGAGGAAGCAATGGCAAGGCAAGTGAAGAGAAATGATGTGTAAATCAGAGCATTGTCATGTGGCCATAAAATATGGGGCGTGCAAAGGTGACTTAAAGCCATCTCTGCCCCATCCCCCTCCACTCCTGCCCTGAGCACAGGAATAGACACACAGACTCTGGGCCTGAATGTAGAGGATTGGAGTCAAAGCACCAAAGGTTTTCAGCCTAGCACAGTCGGTCTAGGACAAAGCATAAGTGGAGTATAGTAAAGTCCAACATCTAGCTACATACAAGGCATAGGACAGACCTCCTAATGGCCACACAAATTGCTTCCCCTATCAAATTTTTGCGAATGGAATGAGTTAATGGCAATAATTTTGGTCAGTAACTAGCTTCTAAGAACAAATGGTATTAAGAAAACTATGTAGCATGCGTTGCCACATATTACTGGTGTTTAGCCACAGAAATAACTCATGAGGACAATATTTTTTTTTATTACCACACACCATAATTTACTTCTCGCAAGCATGTAATTCATGAGAGAGAGTTTTGTTCAGCTTATGTGTTTTTTGGTACATTTTCTATTTAGCCCAATACAATGGGTGCAGTAGAGAGATTTAATATCATTCTGAAAGAATGCACCCAGAGTGCTGAAAAAGTAAACAAGCCATGGAAATAATCTGTAATTGAATGTAGTCATAAATATGTGGCTACAATGCATGCAACAGCAGAATGACACTGAGAAGTTTGTATTTAGTCATGGAACCTTAATCTTTTGTGATACAAGAGAAAAGCCATCCTATTGGGTGGACTCTGTTAAATAACACTGAGTTCCTGTCAAAAAAGACACTCCTTTCCTAGACAATAGGTGAAATTTTAAGATTTCAGGACAGAAAAGGAGAAAGATGAGACTCATATAAACCACTGAGTCAAGCATGAATTATTCTGTTTATGACATATTGGTATGAAATAGAGTTAGAATTGCAAGACATAAGCTGATATATCCTGATTCAAAGGTTTTGGGATTCTGTGTATCAAAAAGTTGGAAGGGCTTGGTAACTGATGACAAATCCAGAGAAAACAAACTTTAGATGATGGATTGATTTGAACCTCAGCTGTGCCACGTGTTAGATCCATCTTGAATTGGGATTTGGTACAGATGTTTCCTTGCCTGAAATCCTGCACTGCGCTGAACTCAATGGAAATGACAGTGTCCAGCACCTCTCCGGATCAGGCCCAGTTTGACCCATACAGTGTTATTAGCAACCATATGATGTGATGGTTGGCTCATAGACAGGACATTGACTCAGAGAAGATCTATAGTTAACGGGCTGCAGCAGCACAGCTCCACTGATGTAGTTGTGCCTCAGTAGTACTTCAGTGAGGACATTAGGACACCAACAGGAGAGTTTCTCTTGTCAGCATAGTGAATTCACCTCTGTGACAGGCAAAGCTCAGGGGGTAGATTTCACACTCCCAGTGACAAGTTTGTAGAGTAGACCTGCCTGATTTACACCAGCAAGAGAGGAGTTTGATCTATTGTGTCTTACATCAGTTACAACTAACAGGGCACCAATTTTATCACACTGTTTCTATTATTTTGGGATTTCAGATGTAATGACTTGGAATCTTTTAAACATTGAAGAAATATCAAATGTGCCAGAGAAATAAAGTGAATCTGCACACTGTGATCTCTATTAATTCTGGTTTAACTTTTTCAAATGCTTACTAGAAATGGTTATAGCTCTTTTGGTGCCAGATAGTTGAGTGTGCCTCAGACAACTTGTTATTCCTTGTATTGTATTGTATTGTATTCTATTTCCAGTATGATCTAATTCTTCTATTTAAAAATAGATTTACCTTAAATGTCACTAAGCAAGTGGAATATGTTATGTAGCTTTATATGTTGCTCCTGAAATAATACCACTGGCAACATTAAATCAGTTAAGATCTTTTTACTGAAATAATTCCCAGTGCAGCAGCAGGACCCTGCTAACATGAAACTTTTCAACTGCCAGAATTTCAATCAAGTAGGATTTTGTGTGAGTTTAAGGGTCTGCATATGTGAATCCTGTTGCAGGATAGGAGCCTTTTTGATGGTTTGAGAATTCAGAGTAACACAATCTTCTTGCAGTATGTTCTGTAAATAGCACTGCATCTTTATAGCTTTGGAGGCTTCAAACTTCTTGCTATTTTACTACCCCCATACAGTGTTTTAAAGTAATACAAACTAGATTAAAAAATCAAAACACAAAGAGAAATATCCCTTAGCCAATGTACTAGTATGAATTGATGCTGATTATGTTAAAGGTGCAAGTTCTTTAAGGAATCAGTTCATACCAATAAAAATCCAATTCATGTACCAGAAATGACTACATGTGTTACATAATTTGAATACCTACACTGTCTCTTGAAATGTATCTATGTCGGGCCTGCTTTATATCTAGTGTCCTCTTTTCGGATTATGAAATGAAATATAGCCATAGGGCATATTATGTAAACCATATGGAAAGCCTGGCTGGCTGGTTGGCTTGAATTGAAGGGAGTATCTTGGGCTGTTCACACAAAGCATATGGTATACCTTTAAATGATACTTTAATTCATGGTAAAGAGTGATGGCTCACTTCTGAAATCAAAATCATATTAATCAGTGATAACCTCTTTCTAAAACAGAATAAAATCAGAGCATACACTGACCTCTCTGGATAGTAGTTATTACCAGAACTAGATAACTGTACATGGGTAAGATAAAATCAAATAACTACATCATACGTTAATTTGATATAGACTCCAAAAGGAGGCATATTCAAATTTTAACTTGATTTATCACCTAAGTGAGAAATTTGCTCCACCTTTCAGTCATCTGACTCAGATTTATAGTACGTATTTCTCTAACTCTTATTAAAGAGGGAAAGCATTTGCATTTTATAGCATGTATTCCTGTAATTCTTTTAAAAGAAGATGTATTCCTGTAATTCTTTTTGAAGAGGGAAAATATTTAAAACTTTTAAAATATAGGCAGACAAATGTCTCCCACCAACTTCATTCTGCTTAAATTAATAAAACTTTCTCAAAATTATGATCAAATGCATGGGATTTAAAGACAGTGAGGATCTAGTGTTGGTAACCAAATGTTATTCATACATCCAGCAGAAGTAATATAATAAACTCCAAAGGCAAATATATTAAAGAATTCTTATGCATCTTGATTTTCCTCTTGCCATCGCAGGAAAAGATTGTATTTTATACAGGAACTGAGATGTTTCCCTTTCTGTAGTCCTATGTGGATTTAACTAAAGCAGCAACTAAAAGAAACAAGATTTTTAAATAAAGAAGCCTTGTTGATAATTATAGCGTGGTTGTAAGCATATGTTCATAGCCTTTATTTTTCTTGTTCAGAACTTTATTATGAATTTTTAAGTTTCAAATGAATCTTGATACTTCACATGTGTGAGACAGATTTTAGGTAAATAAACATAACTTTGTTATTTTGGGACAATACTTCAAATATATATTGGAAAAAGAGCGCCTTCCTTGTTTGGCCACATATGATTGATATAAATCTATAAACTATTCTAAAACAGATTATCAGATTGTAAATAGCAGCAGGTAAAGGGAGTGAAAGGGAGGCATAAATACAGTTTCTAATTAACACTAAAGTAAAGCAGTCTTAAATAAAGCTGATGGGATTTATTTATTCAAAGTTTTCAGCAGTCTCAAAGTCAGAAAATTAAGAATAAAAGTATAAAATGCTGTATTTAGTTGTCAATAAGTAGCATTTATGGTTCCTGTAAAATGAAAATCTTCAACTGATACTGTTCTTGGTTGTGTCTACTAAAGTGAAAACAGTAATTAACTGAGGAAAGTGAAACTTTAAAATAATGTTTAATGGGTTTTTTTCTGTTCAAAGATAAAATGTATTTTGGCTATTTCCCTGTCATTCTATCTACCTTGTAGCCTTTTTGTTCCTCTTCAACTATTGCAGTGTCATTTTTACAGTGTAGCATGACACATGTGAACAATTTGGAGGAAATTATAGCTACTTTCAAACATAAGGTACTCATTGATGTAGAAGAAGAACTTTGATCTGTGGAACTTTTTAGAATTTCTTTTCAGGTGTGGCTTCTCTTAGTAAACATTTTTTAAACCTCCACTCTACCCAACACTAAGGGTACGGCTACACTGTGGGTTCTTTTCTCGAAGAAGGTATGCAAATTGCACTCGCATTTGCATATCTTCTTCCGATTCTTTTTCTGGAAGAGGATTTTCCGATATTTGGCCAGTCTACACGGGGCCAAATTCCTCATTCCTCATAGAACAAGGTGTACAGGGGGTTTCTGAAAGAGGTTTTTTTCCCAACATTTGGCCCCATGTAGATGGGCCAAATATCGGAAAATCCTCTTCCGGAAAAAGAATTGGAAGAAGATATGCAAATATGAGCACAATTTGCATATCTGCTTCGAAACCCCCCCACAGTGTAGCCATACCCTAAGTGACATGACTAATGCACACACTGTGTCTGTACTATATATCATACTTTTTGTCAAAAATATCTGGGGGGAGGAGTTATTTTCACAGACCATTGGTTCAAAAGACTGTGAGTTTGAGAACATCATTCTCTGACTCTTGGAAAGTTGTTTGTTTGGTTTTTAGTATTCTCAATACATTACAATGTCTTGATTTATATTCACAGTTTGCAGTGTTACTATTTACAGCATCAGCACATCTGATATAAATCCAGATCCAGATTCCATGAAGTTGTATTTGCTGCAGTATGTTGACCTAGCTCTTCTCCCTGATTAGTCCTTAATGTGAAGTAATTAAATATAACTAGTCTTTTGACCAAAATCAGGTATAGACGATTAAAATTAAAAGAGACCTAAGACTGAAACAACATTTCCTTGTTTTCAACCTGTTATTTCTCCATCTCTATGTGATACTTTAAATGTCTTTCATTTCTGTGGCTTAGCATTTTAGCGTGTTGTGGAGAAAATTATTAAAGGCCATTCAGAAGTCCTAAGAAACAATGTAATCTGCAAGGCCATTACTGTTTTGTTATGTGCTGAAAAAGCCAAGAGCCTGACCTGTAGCAAGGTCAGTTCAGTGACTGTCTCCTTGTAGGTAATACTACAACTATTGCAGATATTTTAATTTGTGCCTTTAGTAATCCTTGATTTGGTGTTAGACACAGTTAAAAATGGATGTTAAGCTGCTAACATATAACGTACATTTATTTTCAGGGATTAACATTGTCCTTATAATCAGTTTATTATTTTATACCACCTATAATTTGCTAGGTGCCTCAGAGTAGAAGTGGCACAGTCTCAGTCACATACAACTTCCAAACTTACACCAAACGTGATACAATCAAGAGGGAAACATCAGTCAAGCGGCATCAGTTGTTGGGGGTGAGAACAATAAGAGTACTTGGACATGCAGCCCAGCAAGTGTTAAGTGTGACTATAATTGCAGTTTCGTAAAACAATTTATCAAGGTGGATTCTCCAGCACTGTCAATATTTGAATCAAGATTGGATGATTTTGTAAAAGATATGCTCTAAAATCATGTTGGGGAAGCTCTATATGGCCTGAGTTATTGCAATGGTCCCTTCTGGCTTTAGCTGTTAGGAATCTCTAGGAACGTGGGTGCTCGGGAGGGAGGGAAATGTGTGGGTGTTGGTCTTGCAAACCATCTCAGGAAGAGCATCCCATGGGAGGGGAGGTGGCAAGGAAGACAATGGGCTTGTCTCCACTATGCTGGGGATTGACAATGTTGTGATCGATCCACCGGCCATCGATTTATCGCATCTGCTTAGATGTGATAAATCAATCTTGAAGCACGCTCCCATCAAAGCTGATACTCCACCAGGATGAGAAGAGTAGCTGGCATTGATGGGAGAGCAACCTCTGCCGACCTTGCCACACATAAAATGCTGCAGTAAGTATGTTGACTTCAGCTATGCTATTTGCATTAGATTGATGGAGGGGACTAGTATAGGCAAGGCCAATGTGATGGTTGTTAAAAAAAAAAAAAAGCAGACAAGGACTGGGAAGATGCAATAAGATCACAGATTTGTTAAGTAAGGTGGGGGGCAGAGTTATGAAGGTGAGGGCAAGAACCGGAATGGTATTTGTGCAGCTAGATTTTGTTCAGCTTGAGGAGATGATGCAGGTGTTGGGGAAGCTAGAGAGGAGGCAGTTGCAATAATTAAGAGAGGAAATGCAGAGTGCATGGATGAGTTAACTTTCTCCATTGGGGTTACATTAACTGTTTCTTAGTACCATAATAACCAATGTCATTTTTCACCCAACCCGTCACTCCTGCTGGTCCGCATCTACTTTTTGTGTCACATTTAAAATTAGACTAGTAGAGGTCTTTGGGGCAGGGTCCACACCTCTCTATTTGCTTTGGAAAATGTCTAGTATGCTCTTGGGTGCTGTACAAATAATAACCTGCAGGTTACAGAATCTGACACTGTTTAGGAAAATAAGAGTGCTTCAGCATGTGTGCTGAATTCCTGGAGGGTATTATTTATAATAAACAAGAGTATCACTGCTCACCACAGCAGCTAACTACCATGTTGGATGTAGATTATCTTGTGCACTTGCATCACGCAGACATATACAAAGTCTAGAGTGTCGTTCTGGTAACTAACTAAATGAATAAACATATAATCTTCCAGGAGCTGGCAGGGCAGCATCTAGCTCTCATTACTCTCTTTATGTCTTTGGCTCTAGCCATAATTGAAGACAACTGTGCTGGCCATTCATCTCAGCATCTGCAATATGAAGTTATACAACTAAAGAATCAATGCTCGAGCTTTGGCACCCACTTGCCGGTTGATTTCCCTCCTCAGATGTCCTCCTGGCCTCTCACTTGGCTTCACTGTGGCATACCTGCCTGTTAGGCAGCTGGGGATGCTATTTGGGGCTAGGGTGTTTTCAAACAGAGGAAATAATGGGAAATGTGGTGGTTCACGCAGAGCTCAGTGCAAACACAAGTACATGCAAAGCATTTGGTTTATTTCCAGACTGCTGGTGTGGGTGCTTCCATGATATAGCAGTGAGCTAGAAAAGCTTTCTGAGTACATGCATTCCAGTGAGCACACCAAGTGTCAGCTCCAGCAGTTCCAGCACGCTGGGGGTGGTTCTGTTTTTGTTTCGTTTTTAAAGGATTAAGCAGGACTGCAATTGATATTAATGTTTATATATAGACAGATGAATTTGTTTGAGAAGGACCTGTACTCCCCATGATAATGATAATTTATACTGCAGAGAGCAAAAATAAGTGGCACTTACCCCGCACTAGACTCGAACAGGCTAGAACCATGCTGAAATTGAAATTACAGGGCTCCAGTTTTTTAAAAGCACAAATCAGGTTGTGCACATGCACATACTTCCATGAAATATGAAACCAAATTAGCACACATGCACTGGAGTTTGCACAAGCACAAAAGTGCACTTTAAAAAATTTGGCAAAATTTTAATATAAAGCAACAGGGATTTTAGTTTGGTAATGCACCCATTCTCTACGCAAGCCAATTTTAAGTGTTTTGTATTTCTTTAGTTGGCAGATATGGTTATATCATTTGGAGTACCACAGTTTAGAAAGAAATCACTGAAAACACAGAGAGCTTGAGCAGTTGCAAGTGTCCATTTATTCCATAACACAGAACTAACTAGAACCAGCTCAAACTGGCTGGGCTGACCCCTTGTGACATAACTCAGTTACTATAACAACAACAAGATCTGTATCTACAACCCAATACACAACAGATACCATACAGTGGCAGCTATTCATAACTCAGCAAGGAAAACTCATGCATGCAACCTGCAATGCTTTGGGTTTTTAGATTGTATATAACTATACGGAGCATGGACTTCTCAGCTATGATCTGTAAATGCACAAGTCCTGTGCATGCAATGGCATTTTCACATACTGCCTGTATGCAGTTCTAACAACATTAATTATTGGTTGTTTCAGAACTAAAATGTATCTTCTTTCTCTCTGGTTTAATTGTTATATTTGAATTTTTTTCACTTGCTAATTAGCTTAATTGTCAGCTTAATACTGCTTTTATTAAAATCCATCAATTTCCTCTTGAAAAGGGTGGGTATTATTAATGTAATAATATCCACATGCCTGACTCCTCCTGACAGTACTTGGCACTCTTTTAGTGTTATAGAATGTGCTGGTGTGATGGTGTTAGGAAATAATCGTATTTGTGAATCTACATTGTAATAAAATATTATTAATAAACATTTACATTAGGAGAGTGCTTAAAGGTCTCAGTAAGAGACCTTCGGGCCTCATTGTTCTGTAGAAACTCAGATACTGTCCCAGCTCAGAACCCTTACAATTGAACAGAATCAAGAACAGAGTAAAGTCTATGGACGCTAAATTCCTGATTATATTTTGGTGGTTTTTTTCCTCTAAATCAGGGGAAAGCACCACAGAATGTCCGTGTTGCTATTTACCTCATACATGTGTGCACATATTTCCCAGCTAATTCCTAATAACATTTAAAAATTAGTTTTTAAAAATATATTCTATTTAGAAAAAGACTCATGAGGTGGCTTTTCCAATAACATCTTAAACTTGTAATTCTGCAATGTTGTCTTTGAGCCATTAATGAAATCCATATTGCAAAGATGGCCTTGAAATAGAGGGAGGAAGGAAAAAGCAGCTGTATTTGCTCTTCTTTGGCTCTGAGTTATTCATTATGTTCTTATTTATTTTTGTGAGGATATTTTTGTGGCTCATGCAGCATTCATGTGGCATTTCTATTGCAGACACTGCAACCTGTTAAGCAAGGCACAAACATGCCTGTGAAACCATGTCAGTATTTTCCTGTGAACAAAGCAATGCAGGTGGATAAAAATTCTACTACAAATATTTGATTTAAAAATGCTAGTAAATGATTTTTGTAAAGACTAAAAACATGACCAAATAAAACAGCCACTATCAAAATTAGCCTAATTTTCATAATCGATAACTAATTAAATAGGATAATTTGATTCCCAGTTGAAAACTACACTATAGAATAGTTTCTTAGTTAACTAATTGATGTCTATTGGCAGAAGTGTGACTCACTTTAGACACACAAATATAATTATTATTGTCTTCTCTTTTATGCTATAGTTAGCTCCAGCTGTAGGGCTGCTGCGTATGAAATCCACCCGATATCTTTCCAGAGAGCTCTGAACTGTTTAACCTTCAACTTATGTCTAGTGAGGTTTGGAGGTAGTAGGTAAGGAGTATGGAAATGATAATGTACTGAGGACTGCAAATTTAAAAAAATGTGCATGCTAGTTAATATGCCTTATAACCTCGGAGAGCACTTTATTTAAGCAAAATAGACATTGGTTAAAAAAGCTCTTATCTAACAAAGGCTCATCACAGATAAAGTTAAATACAACTTTATTTGGAGCTACAAAGCTCACAGTGCTCTGTCTTCTTCCACATTAACTCTCCCTCTGCTCCTTTGGTAGCCCATGTAACTGCACACCTGCAGCAGAATTAACCTCAGATCTAACCTTCCACTTTCACTACGAACGCATTGAAGTGAACTGGAGTACTGACTTCAGTGGGGCTAGAATTTTGCCCATAACTATAAAAGTCTGGGTACGGATATATCCAGGGCTTGTTCACATGGTTTTTGTTGTTGTTGTTTGGTTTTGGTTTGTTTTTTTTTTTTTTTTTTTTGCATCCAAACACTGACTCTGAAGTGGCTGCACCAGTGCAAGCCCCTAATGTAGATAATGCTCAACTGTTATAAAAATGCCTTACCTCAAGCAAAATATCATTAACTCCACTGTACAGGTAATGGGGAAACCGAGGCACAGAGCTCAAGTGACTTGCCCAACATCACACAGATGTCCTGAGTACTAGCCTAGTCAGGACTCTAGCCCCAATGCCCAGGGCTGCTGATGGAGAAGGGAGAAGAGGGTAGCTGCCCCAAGGTCCAGCAATTTAAAAGGGCCTGCAGCAGCAGCCAGAGCTCTGGGGTCTTTAAATCATTACTCAAGCCCCGGGTCTCATGGTCTGGGCAGAGCAGAAGCTCTGCCTGGGGAAGGCTAGTCCCCAGCCCTATCTCTTCCACCCAAGGTCCTGCCTGGAGCCACCTCCCTGGCTCCACCATTTCCAAGGGCCCAGCATTTCTGTCCTCAGCCCTGCCCCTGCCACACTGGCTCTTTACTCATTCAAAAAGTGACTAGTAGCAATGTTGCTTACCCTACTTTCAAACTAGGGTAAGCAGCAGGGATGCAAACTCCATGTTACACCAATGTAATGCATCCCCTGGAAGCTTGTACAAGCATAGCTATACATTTGTATAGTTGGGGTTGGTCCTGCTTTGAGCAGGGGGTTGGAGTCAAAGACCTCCTGCAGTCTTCCCATCCTCATCTTCTCTGATTCTCTGACATCCCTAGCATAGACAGGCCCTGAGGAAGCACCTAGAGCAGCTGCAACAGCTTCAAATGGAAGATCAAAAGCTGTAGGGGAAGTCACAGGCACAGGGTTTGTTGGGGTTTTTTTTTTCTGCACTAGTACCTCGTTCCCCCCCATTTCAGATTACTATCTCCTACACCGGTGTTGCACTTTTATTACTCAAACCGTTTTACTTCCTATTAAGGAAAGAGAGTTTATTTATGCAGCTTCACTTCCAATTAAAGCTCCACTTTGCAGTGCATTATACAGGATGACATTGGTGCACCGTATTACCAGGTCATGCTATCGATCACAGGTGCCCTGCCAACACCCAGCAAGGAATTTTGAAGTAAACTATAGTAAGAGGCTGAGACAAAAGTGGAGCCAGAAACAATACGAGTTAGAAAAATGTTTATTTTAGTTAGCAAAAGAAGAAAGGGTTTGACTTATTAGCTATATTTTTCCTACTATATTAACTCCTGGAAAAATGATTGCAACAGGACTTCCTGGAGTTGACCCAAGTCTGTCTCCAAAAAGCAGGATACCAAATGTGTTTGAGGGACTACTAGCAGCTTACGTTGAAGCTATTACTCTTCAGGCAATGTGCCATGCACCGTAATGTGTGCTAGGCTACATAAAGCACACAGCCTGCACCTTGGTGATAAAAGTTCCCCATGCTAGGGTAAGGTCTGGTGAAAAGTGGGACGTTTCGCTGCCTGAGCACACATGTTATTGGCATGCTACTGTGCATCTCATTATTAAAGTAGTAAAAGTAATTTAGTCCAGATATTAGCTGGAATAATCTACATGCTTGAGGCAAAATTCACCCAAGATGGAGGGGCTGAGGAAGGTAATGCAACACAATGGAATCACAGGATGGATTTGTAGAGAGCCTCTGCAGCCACCGTGTGCGACAGGGTTGGGCTCAGTGCCAAATCTCTATCAGGGTTAGAAGAGGAGGTGAGGCATGGCCATCCTGACTCTGGCGGGAAGCTTGTATTCAGCCCTTTCCCCAGGTGCAGGGCAAGAAGAGCAGCCATTTACTCTATGCAGGGGGTGAAAGCTAAGAGTCTTGAAGAGCTGCTGTCACACCTGCCAAAAATAAGACAAAGAGGTGGATGAAAGATCCACCCTTGCATGAACTCTGGTCTGCAAGGCTGGTGAGCCTCCTAAAGCCCAGAGACCTGAGGCATAAACTATCTAAAAACCTAGCATCTCAGCACAGCGAATGCCACAGATTCATCGATTCATCGTATCTTCTCTTTTAAAAATATGAGGAGTAGCAGCTTCTGGGGAATGCAGAAGCCAATGGGATTGCTGTATTCCAAGGGATTTGCGGTGGCAGGGTGTAGAGGGTCCACAGACTTCCCTCCTCACCTGAAGCTAGTTGTTCTACTATATTAATGGCAAAGACCAGGCGTGGGAAACCTTAGACCCAGAGGCCAGATGCTTGCCTGGATCCACTTCCTGGGTCTCAGGGTTTCTCCTCCCCCCTCCCCCCCAGCATTGGGGAGCCCATATTGGCACTCTAGTCCCTGTTGCCCCCTCCTCACTGATTTTTCTGTGGATCAGTGTCCCCCACTCCAAAAAAGGTTCCCCATCTCTGGCATAGACCAAAGCATCTTTGTGGATTGGCACTCTCCTATAAGGTTAAGGCCTTTTTTCTGTAGCCATATTGGAAGGCCTAAAGCCCAGGCCTTAATCTGCAGCCAGACTGAACAGCAGTCCTTAGCTGAGAAGCAGACAGTCAAATACTCACATTCCATCTACATTGCATTACAATAGTATAATACCAAACTGTTAAAAAGGAGACCCTGTCCACTGGATTGGATCCACATTCTTTGTGCTGTCCTACAAAACAAAGAGCTGTCAGGAATGGCAAACTGCCTTAAACAGCTAGAAGGTCATGTAGTGTCCTGGATCAGTAACTGATTAAAAGATAGGAAACAAAAGGTAGAAATAAACAGTCCGTTTTCAGAATGGAGCAAGGTAAATAGTGGTATCCCCCAGTGTTCTGTACTGGGACCAGTGCTCTAGCATATTCACAAATGATCTGGAAAAAGGGGTGAAATAGCGAAATAGCTGTGTTTGGGACCAGAGTAAGTAACAGTAATCACTTACAATCCATCCACTGCCAAGGTCCAGACACAATTAATATGTCTTAATTTGTTAAGTGGACGCAAGCTGCATCTAGAACTTGCTGTATCGTAACCTGGTTCCACATGCAGTAGGAAGTTATAGTGTGTAATGGGGAGCCCAGATTCACAAAGGTACGTCAGAGCCTAACTCCCATTGAAAACAATGAGAGGTGTCCAAACACCTTTGTGAATCTGAGCTCAGTGGACTATGGACTCTTCACTGACATTTGTGTGTTGTAGCACAGCATATACAAACAGTAAATATCATTAGCTGCAAACAAATTTGTCAGTGTTGGTCAAAGCATCATGCGGAAAATACAGCTTTTATTAAATGCAGAGAAAGATATTCCCTGGCTAGATTCAGGTTTGGGTCACAGGGTTATGCTGGTTAATTTCACAACCCCTTTAGCATGGAGTAGGTGCAAAGGCAGTAGATTTAAACAGAGCAAATAGAATGGATTTCTGGAGCATTTCTTAAATTAATGTCTTGGTGGCTTCAGGCTGTTTCGATGCTTTCCATTTAGATGTTTTCCCTTAAAAAAGAGAAAATAGTTGTTTAATTCATTCTACATAATATAATGACAAGGGATTGTTTTCATACGTACTGTTTTTGTTGACCTTTTCACATTTTGAAATGTCAGGAAATACCATTACTGTAGGTCTATCCAGCTTTAAGGCTACAATAACTTTGTAGCGGTTCACAAGGGAAATTATTGTATATTATGAATTGCTTAACACAGTGAAGGTGTATGTGTACATGCATGTATGCATACTCACACTTCTCTCTCTCTGTTTCTCTCTCTCTCTCCCTCCCCCCATAACATCTGTCTATCTATATTAAGGCTGCAGCCAACTTCCATTATAAAATCTTGCTTTTGCTTTCCCGTAACACTGACTTGAAGATTTAGTTTAGCCTCAAATTGCCAGATTTACTGAGAAGATAAGTTTGAAGACCTGTCAAACATTTTTGAAGCACGGGTCATTTTAAAGGTATCCTGACTTGAAATTTTAGCTTTTGTCTAAAGTTTCTGTGTGTATTATTATTAGCCACCTTTTTTTTCAGTTGGGGCAACTTTGATTTAGGGCAAGTCAGAAAGTCGGATAGGAGGTACTTTGATCTATGTTGCATTATGCACTGGCTGTTAAACTAAGCAATGGGAATTGTAGTCATCGGTCACACTTGAGAAAATGTTCTCAGGTTTTTCTGTGTATGCAATACCAGCCCCCCTTGTTTTGGAGCTGTTCTTTGCAAATGCCATGGGTCTGACTAATCACATGTTCTGGGTGCCAGGAAGGAATCTTTTCTTCCTGTTAAGGCAAAATTGGAAGATCTCTGAGGGGTTCTTTTGCCTTCCTCTCATCATTCTGGAGGCACGATCCGGTTAAGTAGGAATAGATTTTAGTAACTAGTCATAGCACTTCATGGGCAACTTGTGACCAGTTGCCATGGTAGATAAAAGCGAAAGTGCCCAAAAATAAAAAACCTGTCTGGGATTTTGCTGATGAGCCCCATGATCATGGGATAGCGCAGGGACATTCTGACCTTCACAGGCCAACCTTCCCCTCATGCTTTTAGCACTCACAGGGAAGGGGAATAAAGGAATTCAGAAAAGCAAGCTGAGTTTTGTGAAAGTGGGACCATCCTAACTGTCAGGTGTAATCAGGGGAGCAGCAATGCTGGGCCCCTGGGCAAGGTGGAGGGGTGGGGCCTTGGGCAAAAGGGGTGGGGCTGGGGGCAGCCACCCCTCAGCGCCTCCCTGAGAGTGCATGCTGGCTTCCCCCAAGCCCTTAGATCTACTCAGAGCATGCTGTGCAGCCCTCCAGCGGTGCTGCCCTAAGCCCTTTAGAATTGCCAGGCAACTCTCTCTTTCCCCTCTTCCTTGTCGGCAGGCCTGGGTGTAATTTATTACTTGGCAGAACTTTGGAAATAAGAGCTGCGAAAACTGGCTACCCATAACTATAAAAAAAATCTTTTCTACTGGCTGAGCTGAAGCTTAGGGCTGAATACACATGGGTTATTACAAAGACTATGACACATGTTAAGATGATGACACATTTTATTAGACTTTCATATATAGTCTATCTTGTGTGTGTGTGTGTGTGTGTGAGACAACCTGACTGTCCTAGTAAAGTTTTCTCAGTTTATATTAATTTGTATACTACAATAGTGTAACCAAATTTCAACTTCCACATCTGCCGAACAATAGATTAACCTTTCTATAAGTGTATTTAATTGTAATTTGCTAAATGTTTTAGTACCAGCTACAGTTTTGAAAATGATTAATCCAAATGAATTAACATAATGATTTTATTCACTTTCTCTTTTGTTATTACAGCCTTGAAATCTAAATGTAAAAAGTGTGACGTCATCTAAATATTTTTCAGATATTTTTGAATTCATCTATATGAAATTCATTCTTAAGATTAATCTCAGATAGTAGAAAAAGATTTTTTTTCATATTTCTGGGTAGGTAGTTTTCACAGTCTTAATTTCCAAAGTCCTGCACAGTAATGGATTGCACCTGACAGTGAGGAGAGTCATACTCATTTTGTCTTCAGATTTGTGGTCTATATGTTACTTTGTTACTTTGACTACACTGCAAAAGATTTATGATATTTAATTATGAACTTCAACACTGGTGTATGCAGTGAATGGTTTATTTAGAGGTGTTCTGTATTTTCAAATTATTATATTTGATCATTATATATGTATTGCCTTTCAGTGGCACCATTCCCATCACGGAACTTAAATAATATTTCCATTTCTTTATACTGGTATATTTCAAATGAGTGTGACTAAAGCACAAAAGTGGTCTTGGAGACATCTGTGTAAATATAGGGTCAGCTTGGCAGTGAACTATTTTTAAACTAGTTCTCAGACAAATGTGTTTATTTCAGCATTATAAATGGTAGAAGATTTCTAATCTATGATATTATTGTGAGTTCATAAAAAAGAAACACAGCTTCAACTGTGTTAACTCATCAATATTCCTGCATTTCTAGGGTTGTAGTGACTCCCATGCATAGACTCAAGGAAAAGAGCAAGAAACTCTGACATAACTTGTGGGCTGGCTATACAAATTAATTGTCTGTTATTAGAGTCTGGCACCTCTGGCCAGAGAGGGCTGAGGGCTCTGGACACTGTCTGGAATCTTCTTGTTGTCAGAGAGGGGAGGCTACTTTGCCCAAACACTGATTTGTGGGGGGAGGGATGACTTGGGGAAGGAGGTGGAGGGAAGAGGAGGGAATAAAAGGATGACAGGCACTTTGGAACTGAGTTGTAAGCCAAAGTGATATTTGTCAAGTATACAGCCTCTTTAAAATGCTTCAGCTAATCAGAGAAGAACTCACAGATAAAGATAAATATGAGAATCTAGTGAGTTTCAAGGGTCAGATTGCTCCTAGGAAGCCCTACTGCAGATAATAATCAAAAAAGGGAGCAGCCTGCATAGCCAAGAACCTTCTTTAGATTGGCAACTTCAGTGCTTGGACCTCAGATATAAAAGACAAAATACTAAGGGCAGATTTCTTTCTCCTTCTGGTCCAAAACAGGAATCACAGTGGGGCAGGTAAACTGAAGAGAAACAAAGCTGAACATTTTCAAACTTTCTAAAAGAATGAGGTTCAGTTCTAACTTTTCACTGTGGTTTATTTGATGAGAATCAGTTCACATGTCCCTCATACTTTACTATTAGCTGTTTATCAGAAGTTCCAAGATTGCAGTCTTACATAGCTTACAAGAGAGCAGCAGGGTGGTTTCCAATAGGATAATGTTTAAAAACCAAAAAACTAACAACCCTCAGACAGTTAGGAGGTCATCAAGGACAACTAGAGGATTAAACAGAGAAGCTGGGTGATTTCATTTAGTGACTCTCCTGTGGCAGATAATTTTGTAAAGTTGAAAATTAGACTCTAGAATAGCCCAGTTTTACTGCTTTCCACAAATATTCTAACTCTTTTAGAAATGCAGTAAAATGATCTTGTCTGAGCCTATTCATCTCAAAATGTGGAACACGCAATCCTCTTAATCCTTCCTTGGAAGGACTTGAGCGACTGAGGAGCCAAACTGTAGTCACTGTATTGCTATGGTGTTCAGGTTTCTAGGATTCCTACACCTTTTTGCCTTTGGATCATGGATGACTAAGTCCCTTTCTATTACCTCAGAAAAGCACAGAAAATAATAATAAAATATTAAATGTGCTATGGAATTTCATTCCACTTCTATAATGAGCTTAGCAAACTCTTGATGTGGAGAATGCATAATTTTAAACAGACTTTAAATAGCTTTTTGTCTGGGTTGCCTCTTTGTCACAGTTTCAGGGCAATTGCATCTGTATTCCTGCTCTGTAGTCCCTCGAGGGCACCCACATAAAGGTTCCAGCTCCCAGCCATCAACTCTCTTGTGTGAAAACCAGACTCGCTCCCTCCTGACGAGGGTTCTTCCAGGCTGCACAGTTCCAGACCAACACTTTGTATGTACTTTGCGTTCTATTCAAAGGGTATAAACAAAATGATTGCCTGTAGTCACTAGTTGCCACACAGTTCTTTTAAAGCAAGCACATTTATTCTTCAGGTGAAAGCCTTACAGAGAAGACACATTAAAAACAATGAAATAACCTATACACATGCTAAAAAGCTTACCAGAGATCACCTATTAGTCTTACAGAAAACAAGCAAGTTAAGTTTTTCTAACCCTTCCACTCTATCCCTTGGACAGACAGCTCTCACACACCCTTTTTACCCCCAAACCTGTGGGCATTAACTGAGACTAGGCACTTCCATTCCCTTTCTAGGCAGTGTGTGTAATATCCTTTTGTCCTTCAAGGGGTTGTCTGCCCCAGCACTGTGTAGAGGTTCCCATATGTCCTGGAAGTATTGCATGCAGAAATTCCTTGAGGCGGGGCTGCCTCCCTGTCCTGTGAGCCATGAACAACAGAGAGGTGAGGCAAGGAAGATTCTGCAATGCACTCTACAGATAGCCAGATTCCTGTCTCTGCCCCACCTTCTCACAGGTTGGCTCCAAAGAACTCCAGTGGCCTGTTCTCAGATTTTCCTTCTTTTTTCACTCATACTAAGGCTGCTTCTCACACTTGCCAAACTGCTGGGTTTCAGAAATTCAGACACTCTGTCCCCTCTCCCTCTCCAGATGCAGCTTCTTCTGCTCTGTTGATCTGCCCAATTATTGGTGTATTTGATCCTGATGGAACATGGGTGCTGCCTTTGTTATCTTCTTTCTAGCCTCCAGTGCCAAGATTTTCCCCACCTGCTGGATGTTCCCTGAAAACCTTGACCACAATTCCTCTTCTGGTCATCACATTACAGCAAGTCAATTAGCTGCACCCTTGCCTACTCCTCAGTGTTATCAGCCTTTCCCTGCATAATTCAAGCAGCTGACTTCTCAGGTGCTAGACCTCTTGACCTCAGGTGCATGGGTCTGTCAAGCAAGAGCTGATCCTTTGCACCACAGGGTCAGTTAATGCCCCACCACCAGATGCTGCTGTCTCAGCAGCTCATGTGACAAGCAGCAGACTGCTGATTGGACATGACAGGGTAGAATGCTTTATATTCCTATCCCACACCTTGTCTGGGTAACTAGTTGTTAGGCTTGTTGATACCTAGATCCCTGAGTGCAAGTCTTTGCCTCTTTGCTTGTCCCTGGCTCTTACTACCATGCCTAATCCTAATTCCTGCTATCACACCTTTTTCCTCATTTCCGGTTCCTTGCTCTCACCATCACTGCTGATTCCATCTTAGACTGTAGGGCTACGTCTACACTGGCGGCTTCTTGCGCAAGAACAGCTGTTCTTGCGCAAAAGCTTGCCGGGTGTCTGCACTGCATGCACATCCTTGCGCAAGTAAATTTACAGTAAAGCGTCGGAAAACAGGGCTTCTTCTGGAAGAGTTATTCCTCTCCCCACGAGGAATAAGCCCTCTTGCACAAGAGCGCAGTGTAGACAGGCAACATGAATTTCTTGTGCAAGAAACCCCTATGGCTAAAATGGCCATCAGAGCTTTCTTGCGCAAGAGAGCATCCACACCGCCATAGATGCTCTTGTGCAAAAGCACATGCCAGCGTAGACGTGCTCTTGTGGAAGACTTTTTGTGCAAGAACTCTTCTGCAAAACAGTTCTTGCGCAAGAAGCTGCCAGTGTAGACGTAGCCTTGGAGTGACTTCTGACTCCAGCTCTGGCTTAATCTTTGGTGTGGCTCTGACCGTGACCCTTGGGGTGGTTTTGTCTGTGACTGTGGCTTTGATCTTTACCCGGACTCCCAGCTGTGATGCTGATTCCATCCTTGTCTCTGGCCAGTAGGTCAGAGCACCATGTTATGAGCCCTGACATGACCTTTCTTTGGCTGGTCATAACTAATTTTCCCCATATTTGTTTTCACTAGTCCTTTATTGAAAAGACTATAAGACTTTTCTCTTGTGCATTTTCCTTCTACAATGTTTGCTTTTACTGATGTTGGCTTTTATGGCAATTTACACCTTAAGCAATCCCACTGCTTCCACCATATTCTCATAGTTTCAGGATAACTGCAATTGTATTCTCAGTTTGTCAAGGGCATCTCAAGGTTTCCTGCTCCCCAGACATCAATTCTCTTGGACAGAGATCTGCACTTCACACCCACCTACCTGGGGTTTTTCCAGGCTGCTCAGTTCCCGGCCTACACTATGATATTCCCAGTTTCCTGAACAGCTCTGTGTCAGTGATTTGCTTTCTCTCCAGAGGCCCTCTCTGAAACAGTACATTTATTCTTCAGTGAATCATTATGAAAACATTTAACACAGTAAGAACCTATAGGCAAACTAAAAGCTTACTGGAGATTACCCATCCATCTTATTGGACCCTACTAAGTCAAGTTCTTCCAGCCCTTCTGCAAAAATTCAGGTGTTCCTTTAAACAGCAGTCCTGTTTATTTGCTGTCAGTTTAAACTCCAGCTACTTTATCCAAAAGGCTTCTCTCTAATTTTTTCCAACTGCTGGATGTTCCCTGCAAACCTGGACCATAATTACTCTTCTCATCCTCTTTGGAAGATCTTGCTCGAAATAATGTATTTGAGCCTCTCCTGGAGGTGGGACCCCTCTGGGTGGATTACAAACCTGGCTGGTTTGCCTCAATCACTATCCATTGTTTTTAGTTCCTGGAGAGCTACGTTAGTCCTCCCAAGTGGAGTGGAACAGAGTCACACACAAACCATTCATTTTAAACAGTGGACAATGGGGTTGCAATATTTGTCACATCTCCCTCTAGACTGGATTACACGCAGTCCCAGCTCTTGACAATACATGACTTAATGCCATAAGGTTAATTTCAAAACTATAAATTTCAAGAACATTGAAGGAAATTGCTATATTTGTCACAGTGTGTTTCCTGGGAAGAGGAGTAGGATAGGCCAGTGTTTCTCAACCAGTGGTACGAGTACCCTTAGGGGTACTTGAGAGTAGTCTGGGGGGTATGTCAACACAACTGAAATCTGGTGAAAACTGAATTTTTGTTTAAAGTTTTGTTTTAAGGTTGAGAAATAGTGGGATATGTTACCAGATTTGCCCAATACTCTGGGGTATGCTCATTTATTAGGGTTACTCTTATGAGACTGGGGGAAGGTCATCAATTCTATCAGTGTGCTACTTGTGCTCTCATATGGAGCTGAATTCTCTCCCTGCTGTCAATTCCCCTCTCACTGGAGCTCTCCTTCAGGAACTAGGTTCCTCAGGATGGGGTTCTTCCCACCTTAGCAACACACACAGACACTCACACCCATTAACAGAGCACGTCTGAGAGGACTGGGTAATCAGCACTCACAAGCTAACCCTTCATATGTCCCTGGACTCAGCAGGCTGGGTTTAACAGCAATGCCACACTGCACCCTCATGTGCCTTTGGACTCAGTGGGCTGGATTAAACAGGACTTTAAGCTGCCATCCTCATATGCCCCCAGGTTCAGCACCCCTATCTCCACTTTCACACCACAGTCATTCACTGGTAAACCACACAATAAGCAAACCCCACAGGATTTTGGGCAATACAGGGATCTTTAGCTTGGGTACAAGAAGCGTTGATGCAGAGCGAATGGGGAAGCCAAAACAATACCCCTTGAGGAAGAGTGAGCGAAAGAGAAAGAAAGAGAGAGAAGTAACCAGCTTAACAGTGAAAGTTATTTATTATATATATAGGGAGCCAAACACACAAAACAGTTACAATATTAAATCTAAATTGGAACTGATTACAAATGTTAGGGCTAGCTAACCATATAACAGTTTACATAGGGCAGAGTCAGGAGGCTAGGCTTAGAGATAGGTAGTTGTGGGGGTGGGGAGGAAGGAGAGAGAGAGAGGCCTTACCACCCTGTGGAGCTTGCACTGATCGGGGTTCCCAGATGATGATGGGGGTCCAGAGGGCAGGAGACAAGCAGAGCAGAGCCCCCAGCATGATCAGACAGGAGATGATGAAGTCTCAATGGAACTGATGCAGTTTAAATCCAGGTATCAGAACAGTTTTTCTTGGGGCAAGTATTGGAGTTTTTATAGAGATAGGACAATAGTTCAAAGAGAAAGAGGAGAGACAATAGAGACTGATCACCCCTGGTTATAGGTGATGTTCCTTGAAAGAGCTCACAATGCAACTAGGCACTTTCAGTATTTTAGATGTCAATAGGATCGTTACTAGAATTAGTCTGATAATGACTAATTTGGGTGTGAGCAGGCCTGGGTTTATTAGCATCTGGAGCAGAGATTTCCCATCAGGCAGTGCTTCTCTGCTTTCGGTATCCCATAGTTCACTGCGGTTCCTGCCTTGGAAGAGCTGGTCTCCATTCTGTATGCTAATGAGATGTCTCTCTGTTCTATCTTCAATGCAGATGAGGCTGGAGTGTTTCCTTAATTAGTTTAGGTGTGTCTTCCCTGGCCTTTCATTGCTTTGTCTGATTCTAGCAAAGGCTTAGGGGAAGGGGGGGAGGATGGTTTTCCATGAATGTCACTCCCCAAGAGCACAGGGCTGGTAGGTAACAGATAGGCTAATGATACCTTTTCAGAAGCAGCAGCAATAGCGTTATGGGCCTTATCCCGCAAGGGGCTGAAAGCCCCAAGATGCCATTGCAGTCAATGGGAATGAAGGGCACTGCACTTTGCAGAACTGGCACCTATATGGGTAATAGCAAGCCACAAATTTGGTATTAGCTGTCAGATGTCGTCTAATTGTCCAGATCAGGGCAACAATGTAAGGAACTGTTGGTGGTAAGGCATGGGGATAGTCAACTGGGCTATGCAATAACAAGTCCTTGGGGTACAGTATTGCACAGTGCATCACTAACTATAATGTCAATAATTTTCCCCACCACATTAGGCTTTCCTTGACTCCCCACTAATGAAAGCTCCTCACTACTCTCTTATGAGGGAATGGGATGGGTTGTCTCTGCACAAGTGGGAGTTGCAAGGCACCTAGAGTCATGTGACCATGAAGAGAAGGTTGTTAGGTTCTCTATAGCTACAAGCAGGGCTCGACAAACCGCGGCGAAAACCACTTGCCAGCCCTGCACTGTGCATGTGCGAGACCCGCACTGTGCACGAGCAAACCGCCGGTGAACGGGGCGACCGGCTGAAATCTACTTGCCATGGGCGAGTAGATAAGCGGATTTGTCGAGCCCTGGCTACAAGCTCTCTCTATTCTTAATTTCTCTTGACTGGGAACCTATGGGCAGCTCCAAAGGGAAAGTTTAAAAGCACCTATCAAGTCAGCACAAAATTCCTAAAGCCAGGCCATTCCAATTAGGTCACGATGGGTGGTCAAAAGGAGATTTCCTGTGTTCTTGATCATTCTCCAGTATATTTGTCTGATTTATCTTATTGTGGTGAACAACATGAAGCTGCAATCAGAAAAACTTCCAGTATCAGTTCTGTCTGCAAATAAAAACAGATAAAGCTCAAACTAGCTACTGCTTCTTGATTAAAAAAGCTAGAAACAAAACAGATGAAACCATTCATCTATTTCCTGTGAAAACCTCTGTTTTGAGGAGAGCTATTCCACACTGTTTCATACAAGGTCGACACATTAATCTACTTTTCTCTCCTTCACCTTTTATAGTGATGCCATACAAGTGATATCATCCTGATGGTGAAAATTATAAATATACTGTGGCTGTAATTGGCCAGTATTAATCACACACGTTTAGTAGTGTTAGGTGGTTGTAGGTCATCCATTAGCTGAGAAGTTGACAGCTGTAGCATGGAAGCCTGAGTTCAGGCCTCATCTTCTCCTTTCAGTTCATCTATTTCTTTCTCAGCAGAAACATCTGGTCATTTCAAAACTGTAATTTTCATACACTTTAGCTAGCGGTGGAATGTTGAAAAGCTGTTCTGAAAAACATAGTTCTTTTCTGTGCCAAACCAGTTGGCCTAGAGTTAGCAACTATTATTATAAATCTTCCCTTTGCTTTTTCAACAGCTCTAAAAACTACAAAATAAAATGCTTCATAAAGACCAGCCAGTGGCTGTCTAATAACACACATTATTACTGCTGTGAAGAGGGTTAGCATGAAGAACCACCTACACCTCTTCAAGGCCACTTCTGGCATCATCACAGAGGGGCCCTCTGAACCCTGCAACTTCTCCTCCTGAACCCCTGGTTTCAGGGTACTAGAAATGTAAAGAAGGATCTTAGCTTTCCTTTTAAAAAGTTTCTTATTCCTCCCGCCTTCCCCCACAAACACAAATCCACTTCCCTCTTCCCCTTTGCAAAAACAAACAAATATCAAGCACTGTGGAGAATCAAAAGGAATAAGGAGCTGAGCTCCACTTCTTTCATCAGGAAGCAACTGGGACCCTACATTTCCCTTCCCCCACAGACATACACACGGAATTAATGTTTAGCTGGAAGATGTTCCTAAAAATCTACCCACTGCTTCTCCTCAAAATCTTAGCCCAATCTGCTGTAGGGAACCACCATTCCCAATAAACAGGAAATCAGTTATAGTTGTTGTCAGGAGAAAGAGTGGCAACACATTGTTCTGCAGGCCTAAAAATGTTAAAGTTGGCTCTGGAAGTCCCCTCCTGGAGCCTGACTGGCCTTGATCAGAGAGTAACAAATATGTTCTAGCAGACTGTGCATGAGACAGCAAACAAGAGCCTTCTGCTTCCTAACCTGGAGTCTGACACTAATGCCTTCTTCATGTAAGCAGGGTCTGAATCAATGCCTCCATTACAGCCAGCTGGAAAGGGAAAGAAATCCTGGGTCTGTTTATGTACATACAGTTTACCCCTGCTTCACTTAGATGTGTTAGATATTTGGCTGTCACAATGGTGTTTTGCTCATTGTAATCAGCTTGGCTGGTGTTGGATCACAAATTGTGTTAATACTAATTGCAACGTCTGTAATTATTGTGGGAATACAAAAGAAGAAAGTCTGTGCTTAACCTGGCACAAACTCTCAGTTTAAAGAACGAGATATTGAGCATCTGCATGTAAATACAGTTCACTCAATGTGCTTAGGCCTGCTAGCTAATGGTGTTTTGCCCATTGTGACCAGTTTGGTTGTTGAGGGGCCACAAATTGTGTTAACTAAATACAGGAATTGTAAGATATGGTCACCAATACTTGAAGTTATTGTGGGAATACAGAAAGGTCAGACTGTGTTTAACTTAGTTCAAAAGGAGAGACCCTCTCAATGTAAATACATTTGGATGGACAGAGGCTCCACTTCCAGAGCCCTATGAGATTAAGCTGGGGAGGGAAGTGAGCCAGCTTGCTGCATACCCTCCAGGCATGAGTTGTAAGACTGGTGCAACCTGTTTCTCCCCACTGTTTCAATGATAGAACTAAAGAAAGGCTCCATAGAAGTCTCTCTTAGTATTTAAATTTACTCCAGTGGATGCTGAAATCTCTTGTGACTGGACTGTGCTTTGAGCTAAAAGCTGAAATCACAGAGCTAAAATCACTAGGCTTGGCCCAGAGCCAAATCCACCACAAGCCAGCAGAAGATGGGACAAGCAGCATGATGAGCAGCTAGCAAAGTAGTGATGGAGAGGCATAAGGAGCAGGCAGCAGAGTGGCAGCAGCTAGGGGCAATGAATGGCCAGCAGAGCAGCACCAGACAGCAGCAAACAGGTGGATGGTGAGTGACCAGCAGAGTGGGTGAGATTTCTCCTACCTTCCCACTACTCATGATGGGAGGTGAACTCTGTGGATGCACCTCTGATCTCTAGGTCTACCCTGACCAAGGGCTCTGTGCTTGTGAGTGGGGAAGCATTGCCTCCCAGAGGTGCCAAGGGGTGTTGTGTGAATTTCCCTGGTTACTGGGTGGGGGCTCGAGCCAGGTCTGTGTTGGATGGATGGAGAGGAACTGCTACATAT
Source organism: Rafetus swinhoei (assembly GCA_019425775.1). Lineage (NCBI taxonomy): Eukaryota > Metazoa > Chordata > Testudines > Trionychidae > Rafetus > Rafetus swinhoei. Next base: position 227,777,490 of record CM033424.1, read on the forward strand.
TGAACCCGTCCTTGACTGTGCTGGTGCTACCAGACAGAAGGGTTACATTCACTTGGATCTCAGGAAATCAGCAGAGGCCTAAGATCTGATTTCTAGGCCTTTCAGACTCGCATGGCTACATAAGTCCTAAGGGAGCTATCATGATTATGAGAGAGGGCCAGCAGCCGGGGGACTAAGGGGTTAACTACACCTAGCCAGGTGGAGTGGCCAATAGAAATGTAGGTAGGACTTTCAACTGGGACAAAGGAATTTTGTTTTTTCCTCCTGTGTCTCTGGTGGGTGTTGCTCTGCAGCTACCGAGAGAGACAAGCATGTCTCTCTTTCCCCTCCAAGGAAAGACTCTTTCTTCACTTTCTGTAAGTAGGGTAAAGTTTAGATAAATCCGTTAGGTTTTATTGTTTTCTCTTTGAGGATGAGGTCTGATGTCTGTGCACGCTTTAAGGAATGGTTGGTTTTTCTCTGTAACTAAGTTCTAGGCCCATGGAGTTCCTCCATGAGTATATCATTTGTTACTTTTCCATCTAGGCATTATGCTTGCATTATGCTTGCAACAGGAATATTGTTGTGATAATAAAAGTTTTCTCTCTTCTTTTTATTAACCTGGGATTGGTTAATCGTGTGCCCTGATTTTTACTTTAGGGGTGAGATTTCCCAAATGATCTTTCCCCTGATCGCTTTATTAATATTTGGGTGGTGGCAGCGGAAGTTTTATTCCCAAAATCTAGGATTTTAAGATTTTGGGGGGAAGTTTTATACCAAAGCCTGGTAGATAAGGTTTTGGGGTACACTTGCTGGCCCCCACTTCTGCATGTATCATGCCAGAGTGGGGAAGGAGTCATGACAGGAGCTATCCTGGCAATGCCTCCCCATCATTCATTCCCCTGAAATCATAGAATTTTGCAACTGAAAGGGACTTCAAAAGGTCATCTAAAGCAGTTGGCTCCAACCTTTCTAACCACAAGATCACTTTTTCAATTTAAGTGCAATGTAAGATCTACCTCAAACCCAAATACCCTTGCCCCATCTCCTTCCCACCCCTTTTCTGAAGCCCTGCCCCTGCTCCATCCCTTCTCCAAGGCTTCATCCTGCTCACTCCATCCCCCTTCCTCTGCCATCCTCACTCACTTTCACCAGGCTGGGGTAGCAGTTGGGGTGCAGGCTTATGTCTTGGGCCAAAGGGTGCAGAGTGTGGGAGGGGCTCCAGGCTTAGCCCAGGGTGGGGGATTGGGGTCCAGAAGGGTGTTCAGGGTGCAAGTTCTAGGAAGGAGTTTGGGTGCAGGGGAACTCATGTCTGGGGCAGGAGGCCGGGTGCAGGACTGGGACAGGGGTTCAGGAAGCAGGCTTTGGCTTGGCACCACTTAAATGAGACAGCCTCCGGGTCATTGAGCAGTGGGGTTAAGGCTGGCTTACTCCTGTCCTGTCCCTGCACCAGTCCTGAAAGCAGCTGGCATGGACAGCAATGGCTCCATGGTGCCATGTGCTGCCCCTTATCTACAGGCACTGAATTCACAGCTTCTACTAACCGTAGTTCCCCATTATTGATCAATGGGAGTTGCAGGAGTGGTGTCTGCAGGAAAGGATAGCATGTGGAGACCCCCTGCTCTGCCTTTCTCATGTGCTGCAGGAACATGCCAGCCACGTCCAGGAGCAACAATAGGGATAATGACTCCAGCCACAACAGGTTCAGCATTTTAGAACTCACTACTCAAAGAATTACATTTAAGTGTAAGAGAGAAATGAAAATGATGAAATGCACAGACCAGTCAAAAATCACAAATAACACACTTTGCAAGCAGTAAAAGAAATAACAACAATGCCTTCCCCCCTAACACTGTGCTGCATTATCATGGCAGCTCTGACATGCACCAGCCTTCTAGCCTGCAGAATCATTCACGATGTAGGAGTAAAATTCTTGTTACACATTTTATTTCGTTTGAACTGCCTGTCCCAGTCTGTTCAATATTGTGATGTCTTGCCAAGCTTGTTTACCTAAAGTGTGTTTACATAATAGCTAATAATTTTGAAGGAAAAATTTCCCATAGCTCTGCCATCTAATTTCTACACTTGCCAACTCTGCCCACCAAGACTCCCTCTTCCATACATCTGTGATACCCAGAAGTCTCCTCCTATAATCAAAGTTTCTGTGTGTTCTAGAACCAAAGGAGTTGTATCAAACGTCAGAAGCAGAGTTTGGGAAATGTGTTTTCTTTTTATGGCTTTCACCAATAGCCCATTTATTGCCATGTCTCTGTTATAAATGCAGTGCACTGTGCTAGCCCCTTTTTCATTGGAAATCAAGGCTTCCTGGCCTACATTACAGTGCTAGCAATTAGACAAACGACAAATGTCAGAGCTAAGGAATAATAATGTCAAAAACTACTTAACAAAAAGCTCTCGTGCTGGTCAACCTGAGAAATGAATAATTTGCCTTTATGACTTGCTTAAAAAGGGGACTGTTTTATTTCAACAGCAGACAAAGATTCCATCCCTCTCTCCAGGCACTTGAAGGACAAATCTTAATTTGTCAAGGGTGCTAGACACTTGGGTCATGCTGAAACATGGGAGTTAGAAGCCCTGGTTTCTAATCCTTCACCTGCTCTGTGATCTTATACAACTAACTTCTCCCATGGGCTGTTGTTTTCCTTCCTCCCACTGTCTGTTGTGTTTATTTTAATTAAAAGCTTTTTGAGGCACAGAATCTCTCTTACTAAGTTTTTGTACAGTGTCCACTATCATGAAGTCCTAATCTTGGTTGAAGCCTCCAGGTGCTACTGTTATACAATTATAACATGTAGAAGGTGGTGGCATGGCAAAGACAGTGAGGGGTTATTCTCCATGCAGGAATCAATGTAGATAGATGCTTGGAGACAGAGAGGAGAAAAGGGGACAAATTGAGCATTGCATTCTGAAACATGCCTCTGAAATGAGCTTATTTTCTGTACAATGCAGTTTAGTTGTAAACAGTGTTTGCACTGAAAGCCCAGAGCTTGTAGTACTGATGTGCTCAGCAATTGTTATAGTTTACAGCACAGAAAGTATTTGATATTTGTGTCAGAAATCACATCCTGCTCCAATTTCCCCGAAAGTATTTCAGAAATAATATCCTTTGGTTTGTTTTTTCCTGGAAAGGAAGTAAATATCTGACAGCTTGGCCTGGAAGCAGCTCCAGCTTCAGCTTTATATTTAACTTTCAATGGCAATATTTGAAAGTTTCATATCTGTAAAGCATATGTCCTCTCTGTTCTTTCTGTAAGGATCTGAAACTTATCAAAACATAGTTCATATATAAAAGCTAGTTATTATTTCAACACTCATTACAAGTTTCAGAAGGACAGTAAAGTGCTAAAATCAATCAATTGACTTAGAAAATAAAACAATGTTACATCAGCATTCACAGTATTGCCCATACAGCCTCTTTTCTATGTAGTGAATATAGATACCAATTGCCATTTGAGGTGGGAGGGGCTATGGAGTCCCCCACACCTGATATCCCTGTTCCTCTCTCAGGTACATCCCCAAGGGGCCTGATTCACCTGACCCATGAGCTCCCATACTTACCCTCTCCAAACCTGAGTGAGAAGTGGCATGACCTTTTACTTAGAAAAGATAGATGTCTTCAAATCACCAGGGCCTGATGAAATGCATCCTAGAATACTCAAGCAGCTGATTGAGAAGACATCGGAGCCTTTTAAAAGTCATGGAAGATGGGAGAGATTCCAGAAGACTGGAAAAGCGCAAATATGGTGCCCATCTATAAAAAGGGAAATAAGGACAACCCAGGAAACTACAGCTTAACTTCTGTGCCAGGAAAGGTAATAGAGCAAATAATCAAGAAATCCATCTGCAAACATCTGGAAAATAATAAGGTGATAAGTAACAGTCAGCATGAATTTGTCAAGAATAAATCATGTCAAACAAACCTGATAGCTTTCTTTGATAGGCTAACAAGCCTTGTGGATAGGGGGGAAGTGGTAGACGTGGTATGCCTAGACTTTAGTAAAGCATTTGATCTCACATGACGTTCTTATCAATAAACTAGGGAAATACAATGTAGATGGGGCTACTATAAGGTGGGTGCATAACCAGTTAGATAACCACTCTCAGGGCATGGCTACACTAGGAAATTATTTTGAAATAACTAAAATCGACATAATAAGCCCCAATTTAACAACATTGAAATAGCGTGTCCCCACTATGGGAAAGCATTGAAATTAGTTAGAATTATTCTGAAATAGCATGTCCACACCGATTGAAGCCTGCCTCGGACTTAAAGCCCCCAGAAGGACTCTGGGGAGGGCACCAGGAGGGCAGATTCTTCCTGTGGCTGCTTGGTCAGGCAATCTGCGATGGGAGCTTTCTAGGGCTCCTCTCTACAGCCGTGTCTCACATGCCACTCCTCCACTCCCTCCCCCCTCACAGGACACAAAAGGGACGCAGTGGGCACGTGCCTTTTTGTTCTCTGGTTGCCCTTGTTGATGCCACAGCACTCACACCATGAAGCCAGAGCTGCTGCAAAGCAGAGCTAGGCTCACAGGCCTCATGCTGCACCTCATGGCGCAGTACATCCAGACTGCCCACATGTTGCTCCAGCACACTGCAGCATGGACCGCAGGCCCTGATCACCCAGGTCCTGGCGCTCCTGCTGCTGTGCATGCCCCTCAATCCCCTGGACACCATGGAACAACGCTTCTGGCAGCAGGAGATGAGCTTAGACTGGTGGGACCGCATTGTCATGCAGGGATGGGATGACCAGCAGTGGCTGCAGAACTTCTGCATGCAGACAGCCTCCTTCCTGGAGCTCTGTGAGTAGCCTTAGGTGACAGGACACCTGCATGCGACTCAACATTCCTGTGCAGAAGCACGTGGCCATCTCTCTGTGGAAGGTCGCCATGACAGACAGCTACTGCTCCATCGGGAACCAGTTCGGCGTGGAGAAATCCACAGTCAGGACTGTGCTCATACAAGTAGCGAAGGCCATCAACCACATGCTGCTATGAAGGGTGGAATGTGAACAGCATCATGGATGGCTTTGCCGCCATGGGCTTTCCCAGCTGCGTGGGAGGGGCCATAGACAGCACACACATCGCCATCCTGGCCCCTGACCACCGTGCCTTGGACTTTATCAACAGAAAGGGGCGCTTCTCCATGGTGCTGCAGGCCCTCATGGATCATAAGGGATGCTTCACCGACATCAGCGTCGGGTGGTCGGGAAAGGTACATGATACCTGCACCTGGTTCTGAAAGATGCACTCCGGCACTTTTTTTCCCTAACCGCACCATCAGAGTTGGAGAGGTGAACATGCCCATTGTAATCCTGGGTGACACAGCCTTACCTCTTGCTCCCCTGGCTCATGAATCCCTACATGGGCAGCCTGGTCACTGAATGTGTGTTTGGTCATTTAAAGGGGAGGTTTTAGAATCTTCTCACCCGTCCAGACCTCAGTGAGCACAACATCCTCTTTGTGGTGGCAGCATGTTGTGTGCTCCACAACCAATGTGAGAGCAAGGGGGGGAGACTTTCTGCCGGGGTGGGAGGGTCCCAAAGCTGAATGCCTGGCCAGGGAATTTGAGCAACCAGACACCAGTGCCATCAGGAGAGCACATCAAGGGTCTGTGCTCGTCAGGAAGTTCTTGAGGAAGTGTTTCATGCAAGGCCAGTTGTGAGATTGTCCCCCTATTCCTCCCCACAAGGGGCCCCTGTGAGAATCATGTTCCTGCCCCTTCCATCTGCATGTAAAACACAGAGAACACTACTCACAATATATGCCTAAGAATTAATAATCTGCCAGATAATATAACATTGCCTTACAGGTCTGTCAGACTTGTAGAACTAACTTCTGATCTTAAGTTGGGCTTCCAAATTTAAGAAGCAGGATTCAGAATAGTCACAGAAAATAAACATTTGTAATTAGACACGCCAGCCACTGGATGTCAGCAATTGCAGCCACTTTTAACAGAATTTCTGGTGAAATATGAAGGTCTATGCTTTCAAAAAGTAATGCGCCACACACAGAACTGGAAATGGGAATTGCAAGTGCGAACAGATGGTTAGACAGAAAAGCACAAAACCAGATGTTCAGGGTTGTTTCAAACTGGGTGCAAATTCATATACACATAAGTTTGTATGTAGTGATTTACAAAAAGAAGAGGGAAAATCACACACACACACACACACACAGAATTGTTTAATTGCGCTGGGTTTGATTTAAAACTCTGTGGCACTGGAAAAAATGTGGCTGTAGAACTAGATATATGGTAGGAACAATGCTGAGAAGTAAGCAGCCATTTTCATTTGATTTATTTATTTATTACTATAGTAATGTCAGAGCAGAATTGAATTTTAAACACAAAGCAAATAAATAAAGCCACATAGCAAAACAAAGCCATACAAGAAGTAAAACAGACTCTCTCCAGACTTTATCTATCCAGTACTCTTAGGCTATGTCTAGACTGCAGGCTTCTTTCGGAAGAAGCTTTTCTGGAAGAGATCTTCTGGAAAAATTTCTTCCAAAAGAGAGCATCTACACTGCAAAAGAGCATCGAAAAAGCCATCTGCTTTTAAGAAAGATAGCATCCACCCTGAATAGATGCTATCTCGCATTTAAGTTGTGATTTCTACGGATGGAGTGGCCACCAGTGCTTTTTCCTCTTTCTTCTTCTTTTGAAAGAACTCCCTCTTCCCCGTCCACACACGCCATTTTCCAAAAGAGCTCTTTTGGAAAAAGGCTTCTTCCTTGTAGAATGAGGGTTACCAGTGTTGGAAAAACCCCTCTGTTCTTTCAATTTTCATTCAAAAGAACACAACTGCAGTGTGGACATAACTCGAGTTTTTTCAGGAAAATGGCCATTTTTCTGAAAAACTCTGCAGTGTAGACATACCCTTAGATATCAGTCCAAACGCTGCTCAGCATAATGAAGCCAGTGAGTCTACATGCATGAGTTATCCAATTTCCAACAATGGATTGCAATCAGTTAGCAGGTTTCTCAAAGTGGTTTTGATTTAGGGGTAAATTAGAGTGAAATAACAGCACAGAACACTGAGACACAGGAGTGGTGGCTGTAACAAACTATATGGGAATACGGGAAATGTGGCCACACCCATGGTAAGTGAACATCTGGCTAACTAAAATCATGCTGGACCTCGGATAGATCAGAGAGTGCTGGATTTGAGAGATTCAACTGGTAGCGAACATTGTGAGATTTCCCAATGTCTTATACGTGATAAAGCCCCTGAGTATAAAAAACGCAGCACTCAATATTCCTCAGGATTCCTCATTGTATTGTCCAGGGAGCCCAGCCTATGGGTGTGTCTATGCTGCATGTGTGAGTAAGCTTTCAAACCCAGGAACAGTGACTTGCACTAGTGTGCTATGTAGACATTGCAGTTTGGGCTAGAGCTGGAGCCTCCTCCCTGACCTGGGCTTCAGTATCCAAGTTCCAGCCAAGTCGCAATGTCTACACAGCTATTCTTGGCACACAGTGAGGGACTGTGGGCCCAGGCTGGGGGTTCATTCCCAAATCTAATGTAGACGTATGTTAAGAGCCAGGCATTGCAGCGTCTATCCCTTTGTGGCTCTGGACCTAAGTGACCAGTAGCAATTATGATGACCACAGACTTCTGACAGTAGATTATCTGATTCTGTATCATATTTTAAAACCTAAAGCATGAACAAAATAAGGAAGAGATTAACCTAATTTTGCTCTGGGGACCCCCACATTGCAGTCAACCTGCTTTGCCAATAAGTCACAGATTGGTATCACAACATGAGCAAGAATCTGGTTGGGAGGAATGCAATGGTATTCAGTGGCAGCCTTGCACATCCATTATAAGTGTAAGCATTTCACTAAACTATGAGCATACTGTAAGACAGACATGTCAAATTCAAAGCCTGTTAAGGGCTGCACAAATGAAAACTGATAGTTTTCAGGGCCACCAAAGGAAAGTCATAATTATTTATTACTAGCAGAAATACCCAGCATCACCTGGGGAAAATATAGTAAAAGGTGTGATGAATGAACTATGTCAATGACATTAACATAGCATATTTTATTGGAAATACTTTTCTCTTATATATTACTTTAAGAAATTAACATAGCTAGTACTTTTTCTGTTATCATAGGGAAAGGATCTCGTAGTTGCAGTTTGTGACACACTTAACAGAAGAGTCCAGCAAATGCCTATGATCAGGCACTCCTAAAAGCTAATTAGTGGTCCAATTGGGGCTTTGGGGGCCCAATTGGGGCTCTGGGGGAACTGATTTCGAGATATAACCAATCCAGTTATTTAAGTTAGGAAATCAGCAGTATCCGTTCAAAATTTGGTGTTTCTAGCTCTTACCGTTTCGGAGATCTTTCGGAATTATCAGTGGGCCCAATTGGGGCTCTGGGAGAACCGGGGGAACTGATTTTGAGATATAACCAATCCAGTTATTTAAGTTAGGAAATCAGTAGTATCCATTCAAAATTTGGTGTTTCTAGCTCTTACCGTTTCGGAGATCTTTCGGAATTATCAGTGGGCCCAATTGGGGCTCTGGGAGAACCGGGGGAACTGATTTTGAGATATAACCAATCCAGTTATTTAAGTTAGGAAATCAGTAGTATCCGTGCAACATTTGGTGTTTCTAGCTCTTACCGTTTCGGAGATCTTTGGGGACAAACAAACAAACTCGGAAATATTTATAGATTGTTTTAGGTATATTTTATAATATTTTTTCAGGTCTTGTTTGAATATAATACAATTATTTGATGTGTAAAATTGTTATTTGCATCCATGAAGAGTTTAAGGTGCTACAGCCCCCCCCCCCACTCTAACCCAATGCCCTCCCCTCCCACAGAGCCAGGCACCCCCAGCTCCCCCGCTCTAACCCAATCCCCTTCCCTCCCACAGAGCCAGGCACCCCCATACCGCCACTCTAACCCAATCCCCCTCTGCTCCTGCAGAGCCAGGCTCCCCCAGCTTTCCCTCCGCTCTAACCTAATGCCTGGGTCCTGGAGCCACCGCCGTCATGAGCTTCTCCCTCCAGGTGCTGTGGCGTGTGCCCAGGGCAGCCAGCTGTGAGCAGTCCAGGCATGTGGCTCAGAACCAGCAGGAGTGGCATTTCTTTAATCAAAGAGCTGCATGCAGCTCGAGAGCCTCAGTTGGCCACCCCTGTTATGAACAATGTAACCGGGTGGGCCACGCTTAGGTAATTTATAAAGATGTAGTGGCAGGCAGCAAAAAAATTCGATCAGGCCGCATGTGGTCCACAGGCCTCATGTTTGACATGACTTCTGTAAGAGATACAGAGAAGGTCATTAAGACAGTAACTCTTAAGGGGTCTGTGAAATAGCATGCTAATTCTCATTAAAATGGTTTAATATAGTGAGGGCTACATAAATTATTGCTATATAAGAATATAAGAACAGCCATACTGGGTCAGAACAAAGGTCCATCTAGCCCAGTATCCGGTCTGCTGACAGTGGGGGATACTGGGTGCCCCAGAGGGAGGGAACACAACAGGTAATCCTCATGTGAGCCCTCTCCTGTCACCCGTTTCCAGACAAACAGAGGCTAGGGACACCATTCCTACCTATCCTGGCTAATAGCCATTGATGAACCTAAGCTTCATGAATCTATCTAGTTCTTTTTTGAACACTGTTAAAAGATCTAGTCTTCACCATATTCTCTGGCAAGGAGTTCCACAGGTTGACTGTGTGCTGAGTAAAGAAAAATTTCCTTCTGTTTGTTTTAAACCTGTTGCCTATTAATCACATTTGGTATCTCCTAGTTCTTATATTGTGGGAATAAGTAAATAACTTTTCCTTATTCACTTTTTCCACACCAGTCATGATTTTATAGACCTCTATCATATTCCCCATTAGTCTCCTCTTTTCTAAGCTGAAAAGTCCAAGTCTTTTTAATCTTTCTTCATATGCGATCTGTTCCAAACCCCTAATCATTTTTGTTGCCCTTTTCTGAACCTTTTCCAATGCCAACATATCTTTTTTGAGATGAGGCGACCACATCTATACGCAGTATTCAAGATGTGGGCGTACCATGGTTTTATATAGAGGCAATAAGATATTCTCTATCTTCTCTCTCTCTCTTTTTTAAATGATTCCTAACATTCTATTTGCTTTTTTGACTGCCGCTGCACACTATATATTATGGGGGAGTGCAAGAATGGATAGCAAGCTACCTCAAAACCTGCCTTTACTGAAAATAAAGATTCCATTCACTTTAATCTTACTATATGTGTGTTAGGACAGTAGAACCAGTGATGTAGACCATAAAACCCAACAAAGATCATCACCATGCTTCATCTCTGACACTAACTCCATGAGGTTATTATTTGTATACACTATACTAAGATCAAAGTTCTAGATGGATTATTTGCCACAATCACATGTCTAATTGCTTGTGCTACAAGTAATAAAGATATTTTGTCCTAATAGTCATCATTCTATTTCTGGATCAGATTCTGTCTGACTGTCATGGGTTAGAACTGAATACTTTGGCTTGGTTTTCCATAGTGGCTATAAATAATACCATAATTATGACATAGTGTCTCACTTAGTAGTGGCCATTGCTTTTCCATGTGTTACAGACATGATAAATATAGACAATCAGTTAAAGCTGAGAACACTCACCAGCTCACAGGATCAGACCCTAATGCATTTCCTTTAGTTGATGACTCTAGGGAATGGGTTAATGAACTTTCACTCCAATGGAAAATGTGTTCTACTTTGATATTTATGAATTATTTTTATGACTAGAGGCATATGTAAAAAAAAAGCTCTGATAAATAAAATACATGTATTTATGTTCTTCTATGCAAAAAAAGCTTCAGTAGCTTGTAAGAGCCATATTTCTCTTGGTGTATTTGCTGGAATTGCTAAGAGTCTATTGAGGGTAAGGGAAGGAGCAAGGAAAGCTGGCAGGTGTAGAAATAAGATGAAAGATTTTCTTCAGGTCATTTTTTTAATACTACCAAAAAATAGTTCCCAAGCTGTATAAATTCACTTCTTTAGTCAAAAACTCCCCAAGATAAATAGTTCTCTTTTTTTAAATGGGGCTCAGTGGTAATTACCTCTAACCTTTTGGTCTGGGAGCTTTGACAAAGGCCAGCCGATTTATGTTTTAGAGCAAACTGCTCTGTTATATTCAACAGTTCATAAAAAGTAAAGTTCCCTTGAAAAGTTCTCATGTGTACCAGCTCCCAGGTGCCCTTGAGAAGTAATATAATGTAAAGAATGAGTAGTGCCTGGAATATTTCAGTGATGACCAAGGCAGGTTTTAGGATAATTTACTTAACTAACAACAAGAAATAATCTTTATAGTAAACACAGTCCCTATGTACTGTCACCTAGTCTGGCAGCATTTCTTGCCTCAGTCTATGCAACTAGCTTCTGTTTCTCTGCTTGAGTTTGTGAGCCCACGAACTGCATAGAGTCCTCTAGGATGGTAACATCTTTAAACTTCATGCTGAAGCTCAATCCCAGGTAGCCCAGCAGCAGGCAGAATTCACAGTGCTCATGTTTATAACATTCACATACTTACTGACATACTAGTCTCTTGATGCAAGTACTAGTCTCATTGTAATAATGAAAGTTAAACACATGGAATAAGAGGATAATGTACCCCTAGGCTATTGCTGACATGCAGTTACCGTCTGATCATTCTATCCCGGATGCCTCTGTTGTTCTACATCTCCACCTGTTTAAGTGCTTTACAATCATTCTCCACTGCTTTTCACCTTGAGTAGTCATTTGCACCTGTGCAAAGTGAGTGCAAAGTGAGTTGACACCTACTTTTCACAGATGCAAATCATTTCACAAGGCAGCCAAGGCTCTCTGGAGCTGCTGTGGACAGAAGTTGCATTGTCTGCTGAAGCATGAAAAATATGTTGAATGTAGGTGATGGAAACTCTCTATGTGAAGGGATAATGGATATGGAGAGAGAGAGATACTTTATTTATTTGAGTAAAGGTTTGATAATCCTTGGACCATGAGATAATTATTAAATTAATAAAAGGAAAATGTCTGCCTTATATCTGATTTTTAAACATCATTATGTTTAACATTATGTTACAATGAAGACAAGGAAACTTGAAAATAAAATATCAAATCCAAAGGAGGTTATTGACTTGGAAGGACCCACAGACAATGCAATTACACTTAGCAGCCAGAAGTGTAATAGTGCATTTTTGGAAAAGATTGTATCCTTTCCCTTGCCAAACATTAGTGGCAATGGAGAAATACAGTCTGGGAAATCACTACCATAGTAAAAAAATCCAAAATCTATATCAAGATCAAGTTGGTATTATAATATATGGTTACTATTTTCTGAATTTCAGCGAAGTAAGTAAATACAAAATTGTGATAAGGGGTTAACCAAACATAAATGGGTCTGTAATGGAAACAAACGAGGCTATTTATGACTAAGATTTATTAATGCTTATGGAAAGGGTATGCATGTTAATGATAAATTGCCTGCATTATTGCATTGGCAGTTTTTTGCTCCATTTATAACATCATTTTAAAGAACAGGGAAGTTACACTGCTACAGGTTACTAATTAAGCCTCTTCTATCAAGGCTTTTGATGTGAATTAGTGGAGGCTGATTGCTACAATCTCATGGGTCTTTATGGTAGCCTCAGTCCACTACCCAAGACAGGGGTATTCATGTCAAACAAACCACTGCTGCTGCCACCCTCTGCAGGGAGTAAGGTGACCAGATAGCAAGTGTGCATAATTGACACTTTTTTCCCAGAGGAAGGGGGAATAGTCGTGTATATAAGATTTTATTTAAAAACAATTACAAATAGAACATGCTCATATGTTTCTTTGAAGGAGCCCTGCCATGCAGGGATGATCAATAGAGCCTTGTACAAATACAAACATTTTGTATCTGTATCCACAGAAATGAATAGTGGATAACCATGAATTTGCAGGGCTCTCCTAATGGAGCCGAGCCCTGCTGTGCAGCACTGAAGGAGTCCCCTTCAGCGCTATGGGGAGTGGGGCATCTTGGGCTTGAGCTCCTTCAAGTTGCAAAAAATCGGGACAAGTGACATTGAGACTCTACTTTGACGGGGACAGAGGACAAGGCCCCTAATATCAGGAGAATCCTGATTTTTATCGAGATGTCTTGTCACCCTAACAAAGAGGCAATGAAATTAATTGGCCTGAAAGAACTTTCCCACCCCTGTTGGTAGGGGTTGAGAGAGAGTAGCAAGGCTGTATAGGAAAGATTGCAGTGCATTACCTATGTTATTCCTGTTCTGTGGCTAATGAACGGTGAGCTTCAATCGCAAGGGGCAGGCATTCTCACCAGCATTAAATTCAATAATTAGAAAAAAAAATAGTCCCTGGAGGCTTAGCTGAGACTAATGCACAGCAGCTTGGGTGGAGAAAGGAAAGCGGAGAGCAGGAGCTGCCCAAAGCTTTTACTTTGTAACTCCCCAGGCGTGAGTTCTTTTTCAGATTATCCATTTAAAAACACACTCACTAATGTTTTCCCCTAACAATTTACTTAGATTAGTTTTTATAAGCTTTCCATGGGGGGAAAAATGATAATGTGACCTAAAATATTTCTCTTTCAAAAATGGCCAAGTTATAGTGGAAAAAACCACTTCAGCCGCATAAAGATGTGATGGCTATAAAAACAATCCTTGGGACTTGCACTCCTCTGCACCTGCAGCAGCTAATTAGGAAAGAGGCCCCAAAGTCAGCTCCTGCCACTGTAAAGCATAGGAAAGGAAAGCTTCCTGTTTGCGTGAAGGATGGATTTAAGATCTAGTCCTGGAATCATCTGTTTCAACAGGCCTGGAGTGAAAGGCAGCTGAATCACACTTCTTGCTTACAACTGGAGAGGACATAGAAAAGCTCCCATATGCAAAAGTGGTGTTAGAAAATGGTTAGTCATTTATGTGAACAAGTGAAACAAGGCTCAGGGAGATCCTGGAGGCCTTTTAAAAAGTAAGGGGTAGGGAATGGTCCATTTCCTTTGGAGTCTATAGGATACACAGGATTTCTATTCCTCAGCTGAAGCTTCCAGTGCAAATACCTATATTCAGAGAGTGCTTCCTAGCAGTTCTGTTTTCTTTCTCTGTAGAAAGACCTTACATTTCAGGCTATCCTCTGTCTAGACCATGGGGGCAGATTTTGTGGGTTTGCAGTGCCACTGCAGCCTACCATTGCACAGGTGGTGCTTCCTCTTCAACAGTTAAAATTTAATTTAACAAAAAAGTTGAACTTTTATCCCTGTGGTTATAAGGAAACTCCCCCAACCATGCCCCTAGTGCAGTGCTAGGTTGCAGTTACTGGCCTTGCTTCTGATCTCATTTACTTTGGTGTTTATACCAGTAGAACTCTGCTGACTGCGTAGGCGTGAGTCTTGACTTTCACTGGTGTAATTGAGAAGAAAATCTGGCCTACTGACCACAAACAAACAGAAACAACAGTGTATTAGGTGCTGTAGGACCTTACACATTCAGTGAAGGATGTCTAAAGGCTTGTCTACATTTGGCTGCTCAAGAAAGTTAATGTGAATTAAGTAAAGGTGTAAATATAAACCGAAGATGAATTGAACTGTATTCAGTTCCTCTGTGGATACTCTCATTCAGAACTGAAGTGGCCTTAATTCGATTTAACTTAATTCACTTTCTAGCCATAAGTCCTAGAAAATCACCTGCAATTATTTACACCCTCAGCTTTCCAAGAGAAAAAGGAGAGGCTGCTTTCCAAATTCAGATCCTTTGTGCTTGAAAAGTATACTCTCCAAGTAGTTCATCAGCACCTCTAACCTAAACTCCTATGTACTGTGTTCAAGAGTGCATGTGTTTTCTATGCATGCGGAATACAAACAAGCTGGTATTTTACTTATCGGAATTTAATCAAAACTTCAACTAATTACTTCATATTGAAGTAATCGCTACCAATGGCTCTTCATATAATCACTCAAAAAGCTTTTACTGCGGAGCTAAATAGTTCAATAACACTAATTAATTGTGTTTCTTGGACAACTGAGACCATATAAGTGGAAAGGTGGTTCTGGTACATTTCCCACTACATTGATTTTCACATTTCTGGAACACATTTTCCCCTAATACTCATTAGTGTGCACAGAAAAGAGCTGGAAAGGCATAGTAAAAGGATGGCATTCCTGAAATATGATTTGAGATTTCTACTAGCTTTGCAGTGTTTGCCAGAAATTCAAATTCTGGCAAATTACTTAGCCCTTCTAGGCTGTTTGCCCAATAGGCTGAAAGGAAAAAACCCCAGCAAGCCTAAAAATCTGCTAATATTTATGTACCACTATATGATTCAGTTGTTTTATTACAGAGTGAGAGTGACATGAGAAAGAGGGATGGAAATTCTGTGAGTCCAGAGAAAAAAAACTTAAGTATTTGAAAGTGTTACTGTTAGAGTTTTAAAGGTGGTAATTAAACCACCCGGAGACTTACAAGTTTGAAGAGGCTGAGAGAGAGAAAATGAACATGATTGCTCTCTGGGGGTTTTCAAAGCTCTACTTTCTACTTGCTTCTGAAAGTCCACAAAGAGGTACAAAGAAAGTGCTTTTCCCACTTGAGCACTGTTGTTTGGTGATTCATGAAGCTTTCTCCCCTGACTGAAGTGGACATCTCTCAGTTATATACCCCAGGGCTTCACAGCTCCAAAGGGAAAGAAAGCTGTCTGAAAGAGAGTATTACAAATTTGAAGGCCTTGTGAGGTCTTTAAACTTTTTAGATCAGTAGAACATTACTCAAAATACAATAAAATATTCTTGTGAGTAAATGGATTGTTATAGTCTGTGGCATGAAAAAGTAAATAAAAAAGGCTGTCTTGGCTGGAATCCCTACTGGAGGTTGTAGGCTCAGATTCCTGTTTCAAGGCCCCCATGTTCCAGGCTCTGTCTACATTTTCAGGCCCTCAGCATTTCTCTGTCTTTCCTTATTAAGTTACATATAATAAGAGGAATTAAACCTGCACTTAAAAGCACACACTCTGCTCATCCAGTTTTGTCTTATTCTTCCTTTCCTGCACCATTCTTCCCACTGTGACCCCTCTTTTAGTCTCAGCTGCTAAGAGTCTGGCCCTAGCTATTCTGCTGGTAGCATGACATAGAAGGGAGTAAAAGGATAATAGTGCCATATGGCACAACCAGTTTATGTTCCTAACTTAATTCTCAAAAACAGACTCCAAGAGCTGGCGGTATGCTGCAAATACCTTCCTAGTTAATTCTTTGACAGAGGGGCATCACATGGGGTCAGATTTCAGTTGGTGTTAAACAGCAGAGATCCATTGACACCAACAGAGTTATGCCAGTTTACAACAGCTGAGGCTCTGGGCCTCAATTTTTATACACAGTGTTTAATGTGACTTTCACTCTAGGTAAAAGTAGGCAATCAGTGTCTGTAACCTATTCCTCTCTCTCCCTCCCTATGGAATGCTCTAATGTTTAGCTATTATTAACAAGAAAATGAAGGTTGTAGACCATGAATTCTGTCATAGCCCAGGAATTATGATGCACCCAAATATCTGTAGAAGAACTACGAGGAGTCCTGTGGCTCCTTAAAGACTAACAGATTTAGTTGGGCATAAGCTTTCATGGGTAAAAATCACTTTGTCAGAAGCATGGGGTGGAAATCACAGAGGTAGGGAGATAGATAGATAGATACACACACACACACACACACACACACACAGTCTATCAAAAGAAGGGTGTTACGTATCAAATGTAAGATCTGTGTTAACAAGGTCAATTTATCCAGCGTGGATGTGGCTCACTCCTAGCAGCTGTTGGGGAGATGTGAATACCAAGAGAAGGAAAATTGCCTTTGTGATGAGATAACCATTCTAAGTCCTTATTCAGTTCTAATTTGATCATGTTAAATTTGCAAATGAATTGCAGCTCTGTTGTTTCTCTTGATAGTCTGGTTTTGAAGGGTTTTTTTTTTTAAAGGTTGTTTACTTTTATTTCTGTTACTGCAGTGGTCTCCAACCTTTTAAAGCACAAGTTCACTTTCTGAATTTAAGTCAACTCAGGATCTACTTCACACCCAAATACCCTTGACCTACCTTCTTCCCCGTCCTTTCCCCTATTCCACTCCTCGTCCAAGGCGCCGTCCTGCTCACTCCACAGAGATGGGGTATAGGAGCAGGGGCAAGGGGATACCCTCATATTAGCACTCCCCTCTTCCATCTCCCCCATCCTGTACAGCAAGCTGGAGGCTCCCAGAGGTCAGCTCCAAAGCAGAGGGTAAGAGCAGCATGGCAGGGGGAGGAGGAAGGGCAACTGAAGTGCACGCATTTGACAGTTTCATGACCAAACAAGTCAGGCTCACCTGTCAGAGGCTCCAAAATCTACTGGTAGATTCTAATCTGCTGGTTGGTAACCACTGTGTTACTGACTGTTCAGGGGGGTTAAAGTGTTCTCCTATTGGTTTTGTATGTTACCTTTCTTATTCAAAAGGGCCAGAAGTCTGTGCAATGGAATGTGTGACTCAACACCAAGAAATGTAACATACAAAATGGAATGTGCTACTTGGACATTAAGAAAGGTTTTTACCCACAAAAGCTTATGCCAAATAAATCTGTTATTCTTTAAGGTGCCACAGGACTCCTTGTTGTTTGTACAGATGCAGACTAACACAGCTACCCCTCTAAGACTTGCAGAAGAACTGGCATTTTAATTGTGGCATGGTATATTCAAAGCAAATATCACATAAAATCATCAGTTACTATTGAAAACAAGTTGACAAAGGACATGTGTTGACACTGATATTAGAGATATCTGTGGAATGGAAGAACTGATAAACATAAGTCCAAAAACTTAGCAACATGTCTCTGTCATGTGAAGACATCTGTGTGCTCATTGGAATTTGTGCATGATGCTTGTCCTGCGAAAGGATACTCAGGCATCCATTTTAACCTGTGTAATATACTTGTGAGCTGTCACTTGTCCTGGTCTCCCAAGATCTGTCTGCACCTCTTTGCTATTGTGCTTTATGAATCATCCCCAGTATGCAAATGTCCTCCTACTGGGGGACTCCGATGTAGTGTCATGAGCTGGTGTTTCAATAAGATAACAAGTTACTTTGTACATACATTGGGTTTCTCTCGGGCCAGATAAGGCTCATTTCGTTGTTTTTTCTAAATGTCTGGTGGCTGGATGGTGTAGTGCTGATTTAATATGACCTCCTTCCACATTGCACTACAAAAGAGTTTTGAACTAAGAGCCACCACCAGTAGAAACAAAAACTAGGTGTGCGTGCTCTGCTAATCAGCTGGGTGGCATTTGAATCTCCCCTGAGTGGCCACACAAGCACACAGCTTACAGGGAACACTGCTAGTCATTTTACCATAGCTCACCAGGTCTGTAGACAGCTGCTCATTTCCCAAGAAAGGAGGGACATTAGAGAGAGACACTTTAACAGCAGGTGTTGAGAGGGGCACTAATGAGACAAAAGCACCCCACACAACATTCCCCTCCACAACCACTTGCTCAACCAGGCAAAACATGCAATAACAGCCTCACTCACACCAGAGACATACCTCACATGTTTAAACTCAGTCACCTCCTCCCCAGCTAGCACATGCTCCTCCTCAGAGGCAGAGTACGGAGCCAAAATCTGCAACCCATGGCCCTGGGTGGGTTAAATCCTCCGACACCACAGAAACAGATCTCTGTTCCCTGGGGTGGCCATGGCAGCTAAGATGGCTGACAAGGCTGCTAACACAAAGGAAAGCCTGAAATTAACCCCACTTCAACCACAAAGCTAAGCACATACAAAAAACCCCAAAACCCCATTTCCACACAACAACAACAAAGAGAGAGAGAGAGAGAACAGCAAAGTACACCCACTTTCAGCCTCCCTCTCAAACACTCCCACATTCCTTAGAGTATTAGGTGCACAGTTATACCATTACTGTGAAGAAAGCAGCTGGAATACAAGAGGAACAGAAATTGCAGAAACATAGACTAAGTCTTCACTAGAAATGATGCAGCTACACTACAGTCTGTCCCAAAGAGCTTGTGATATAAAATGAAATACAAGATAGATGGAGTGCAGTAGTTGGAAGATACATGGAGTGCAGGGCCTTAGGTATTTCCTTGATCTAAAAGAAGACTTAAAACTCTAGTTAGATGAGGAATGAAGAATCTATTACTTCAATAATACCAGAAAGAAACTAAATATATTCATAGTTTTCAGGAACCAAAACATCCACCATGGTCTTAACCTTTGTTGGTACCTTGTGAAAACCGTTAAATCACCCATATATTTTAGGGAACTCTGGAAAACTTTGCATTTGCTATTATGAGCTCTCAGACTATAATGCTCAGCAATACTGATACCCTGGCATTATTTGTATGTATCAGTAAGCTTGACACTGGTCAGTTTTGCTAAGCATTTGACCTACGGCTAAAGAAGGAGTGAACTTAGGAAATAGATTTGAGTCTGAACAAAATACTAGATTCCTAGTCACCATGATCTCTCCACAAACTGAAATGGTAGCATAATGGAGAATTGCCCATTTTATTAGCCAATAAAGAATTCATGTCTTGATCAAATGTTTAAGATCTGCTTCAACATTTGGTCTGATGATATATGGTTCTATTCCCACCTTGCATCGCCAGATTAGTTGTCTGATTTACTGGTCAGCTCACAGAGATGCCTTTCATGTTCCCCTTAAAAGCACCAGCTGTTTGTGCAGCACTGCAGGTGGGCCTTGTAACTGACTCGCTGTCCTGAAGAGCCCCCTTCTGGCTCGTTGCAGCATTTCCACAACTCTGCCTCAGCTTTTCATCCAGATTCTGGTTGTCCAGAACTGAAATGACATGGCAATGGCACACTCTAGTCCCAACCCTTCTGGAATACCACTGTCTTTACAGTCTCAGGTAATTCTCATATGATGCCCTTCCCATATAGTCCCCTCCCACATCTTCTGTCCCTCCTCGGTCTCTCTTCAAATCTGGTCTCACTGCCAAATGGCATGGAACAACAAATACCACTTTATTTCACCCCTGTAGGGCTTGAAATTTCAATCTCTCTTCATTCCCCGCACCTCAGTCCTCTGTTCTGTTCTCAGTATGTTGACTCATAGGGCCTCCTTGCTCAAGTTTTGTTGTTTCCCAGGGCCTACAAGCTGGAGCTAATCCAGCTTTTCTATAGCAACTTATGCATGGTTGTTGCCCATCCTCTTCTCTCAGGAGGGGATGCAAGGCTGTATCTCTCCTAGGCCTTGTCCAACTGCCCCGAGAGTCTTCCCTTGAGTCTTCAGGTATACCAGGTGTATGCTCTCCAGGTGTACCTGGACTCTCTGAATCTAATTAACCCCGTCTCCTGTGTGCAGTTTAAACAGCCCATCACAGGCTATTTCACTTTTCATCATTGTCATGCAAAGGTCTAGCCAATTCTTATAGCTCCTTTGGATCAGCAAGGATTCATCATCCTTCATTACAAAGAAGGGCAATCTAGTTGTTTGTGAATGTTGGACATGAGGGGCAATTTGTGTTGCAAATTATGTAGCTCACAGAGGAAGGTGACTGACTTTGTTATCACCACTGCACCAGATAATGGAATTTACCCAGATATACAAAAAGGCCTGCAATAGTGAAGACATGCAACTTTGTTTATTTTGTTGTTTCTTTCTCTCTCTGTCTGGCTCTATCCCCTTTCATTGGCTTTCACCTTCCATTCTTGTCTTCCTATGCTTCATTTACTACCTCTTGCCTAAATATGCCTAAATATGCAGTCAACATGTCCTTTTTCACCCTACTGCCAGCCCATTTGCATGCCAGGTTTTTGCTTCTGAATGACTCTTGTCACATCTGAAGTAGTGACATGGGACCTGAAAATTCTGCTAACTTGTGAACTTTATTAGACATATTCACCACTTGGGATTCTCTTGCAGCCATATCCTTGACCTTGAGGTATGACATACCGCACTCAGACAAGAGGCACTTGTTTCTGTATCACTTAACTACATGGCCCAGCCTATTATGGAGGGCATCAGTTAACACTGTGTTCAACATGATTAAGACAGTAGTAAACTGTCAAGTTATTCCTTCCACTTCTTGGCTTCGTCTATGTAATCGGAATCCCTCAGTGCTCACCAGTGCTCTGGAGCTTTATAGGATCTCTGCATGTGCTTTTGTTCCTGGCACATCTGTCTGCATCAGACTCCATAACAGAGCAAAAGTTTTATTCCCTGTGCTATTCAGCAGACTGAATACAATCTGATCTTTCAGAAAAGCACATGCAGCTACATAATATTCAAAAGGGCATGATCTCCACATTCTCATCAACAGATACTGCCTCTATGGTGACTTATGTTCAAACCAATATGTTTGATGGGAACAAAGTGCATGTATCTAGGTCCAAAAATCTCTGTCTGAAGATCCAATCAGTTGCATCTAAATGAACATTTCCTTGATTCTGGAAATTTCACCTTTGCTTTAAATATGCATCTCTCTCTTCCTCTCTGCTTCCTTCCCTCTTCTTCAAGTATTTTGTTTTCCATCAAGGAGCAAATCTTACCTCTTACTTGGAGAATGGAAAGCTGAAGGAATGGAATTCTTTGCACTACTAACTCTCCTACAGCTAGGAGATTTGCCTTGGTTGTGGGGTAACAAATTGTCCTTCTTACTAGAGGTCAGTAAATAATGTGTTTTCCAGTTTCTACAATTCTGAAAAATCAAGAACAGTTTTATTTCATTTTGTCCTGAAAATTTTTGGCAAATCAAAATGAAATGTTTCCATTTCAATTTTGACCTTTTAAAGATGTTTTCATTTTTTAAAAAGAAAATGAAAGAAAATATAATATTTCATTGTGACATTTTTATTTTTAGATTATTGTTTAACTAAACAATTCAATGAAAGCAACATGATCCCTGAAACAGCTGAGTATTGCTGAATCTGCATTTTTCAATGAAAAACATCTCAGACAAAAGTTTTCACCTTGTTTCTTAACACTGTTAAGTCAGAGAAGTAAACATACTCTACACTAAAAGAATACACTAATGGTGAGTTATCAATGGAATAGTCTAATAGGGTATTGAGCAACAAATGTTAGATGGCTGGTGTCACCCCGCACTTTTAAGGTAGACTGTTCTGGCGTACTATCCATATTCTGGAAAGCTATCCTGCCTACTAATACATAATGCAACCCCTACCAAAAGTGGACGTTAGCGATCTACCCCAAGAGATTGGAGTAAGGGTATGGTTGTGGGCTTAGGTCTCTGATCAGTGCATATTATGCATGTCTGGTCCACAGACAGCATAAGTGTTATGGTGCCCAGGTGCCGTGTTGGGCTGTTTAACTCAAGCTGCAGAGACTCAGGCTTTTAGCTCTGGAGATTTCTGGTTCAATTTCTAGTGTGTTGGTCAAAGAGGTTAGAGCCCAGGTAAAGGGGCCATGGCTGCACCTTAAAGTACTATATGCTTTATAGTTTTTGCCCACCCACCATGAGGCATTCTGAAAAGATGAAATTCACCTTTGTGCCGAGAGCCAGCATAAAGTTTGCGCACCATTTACATCCACCTCTAACATTTATACTAGCCTAGACTAGATATGTCTAAACTGCAGTCATCTTGAGATAGAGCTCCTACATGAGCAATGAAAGGGTCATTGTAATGGAAGCCCACAAAATTCAAAATTTTTCCAAAGATTTTTAGTAATATTTTTTTTTTAAATTAATAATTCTGGAGCTTGTTTTTGCTAAAATTGAAATTGATGGAAAACTTGCATTGGCTTTAGTAGAAGCAGAATCTGGAAACATTTAAAATTTCATGACAGAAAAAGAAGTTTTGATGATAACTTTTTATCCATTTAAATGCACATGCAATATTTGTTGAAGTCCTTTATGACATGGCCTTGAATTTGAGTCAATTAAGAAAAAAAGAATGAGTACTAGAAAACACTTCCCAGTTTAGAAAAATGTAACCAATCATCCTCAATCCGCAGAAGACTTTTTTCTTTTTTTCTTGTAAAACAAGTTTTAAAAATTACAGTTGGCATTTAGTTTCTGTGCTACCATTTTGTTGCTGTTGAGGGAATGTAACAAGAAGTAGCTAAGTATTAGTTTACATAATAATGTTTCCACATGTCCATATTTAATGTCCAGTTGTAAATCCATGTTCCACTAAATCCCACGCTCATGCTGGTACATGTCCCCGTGAAACAGATACAGGGAATATTTCATGTTATAAATTGGGTATAGAATTCCCATCACAGTTGTCCATGAGGAAATTGCAAAAAGGTTTCAACCACCCTCCTTGTATTTTGGTTTCTGAAGGGGCCCTGAGTAATGCTTTTTAGCCTATATTGAATGTAGTGATTTATTTATAGTTTTTCACACAGTTAAGGCTTTTATTTTAAGTTGTCTTGGTTAATATAGAATTTGTGGAAATGTGTTTTTTATAAGAAACAAGTTTGGTTTTTATTTAGAAGGGGTAGAGTGCATGTAAATGTATATCTAGCAGTGTAACATGCTACACATTTCAAACAAATGACAAACACTTTGAACATGTTCAGTAAGAGCGTAACTTTTAGCTATGGACATATGGATCTACCTATGCCATTAAGTCAACCTTGTCCAATCTTCTCTGATTAAAGTCTTTATACTACTCATTCACAGACATCCTACTAAGCTGATATCTGTTCCAAGAATATAGCCAATTATTTATAAAACTTTGACATTTCCAAGTTTTGCTTTACAGGAATAAAGGTTTGGGTCACTTTCAACCATGTTTTCTAAATTGACAGTTTATGTTGGTTTCACTATCAATAAAATATTGCAATCAATGTATGACCACCTAGAAATTTATGGTTGTCATTTTGCTGCTCACTAGGACCATTCAGAAATTCATATACTACAGGCTGGACCTCCCTGCTCCGATACCCTTGGGACCTGACTGGTCCCAAATGGGGGAGTTTTCCAGATCAGGGGAGGTCAATTCTACTCCACTTCTGATGGGACCCTGGGCTCTCCCAGGGTCCACCAGCAGACCTAGTGGAGCTCCCTTGCTCCCAGGTCACTGGCTCCCAGCTCCCTGGCCAGCCCCCACTGCTGCAGCTCTGCTGCCCTGGGGCCATCAGGCTCCGCTCACCCAAGGGCTGCCACAGATCCAATGTCCAGGGACTGCTGGGACTCCACTGTCCCAGGGCCATCACGGCTGGGCTGCTGCAGCTCTCAGGCACCAACACTGCCACAGCTCCAGGCTGCCAGGGCTGCTATGGCTCTGAGGCTGCCAGGGAGCAGCTACTGGACTCTGTTATCTCCCGGCCACTGCAGCTTTCTGATTCCAGCACTGCCAGGACATGGGGCATTGGGGCTGCTGTGGCAACTGTGGCACCACTCCCCAGAGCTGCCAGGACTCTGCTCCTTGGGGCCACCAGGGCTTCTGCAGCTTCGCTACTCTGGGGCCACTGGAGCTGCCATGGATCTGCTGCTTTGAAGCCACTGGGGCTCTGCTCCTTGGGGCTGCGAGGGCTGCCGTGGCTCTGCTGTCCCAGGGCTGCTATAGCCAATCCCATAGGCCACCCAGCCCTCTGGTCCAGGGGCTCTCTGATCTAGCAATATCCGTGGTCTTGTTGGACCACAGATGTTGCCGAACTACGGAGTCCCAGACAAGAGAAGTTCAACCCATATTTTGTTGTTGGTTAGCAGTTTAAGTGGAGGCAAAACTCCCCTCTTTGAGCTGCTGCTCTGTATTTTCTCTTGCTTCCTCCTTTGCTCCTTGTGATCTTGACCCTTTGTGACATGTTACCCCCCAACTCCAGGATGCCACCTGGTGTACTGGGGTACCACTGAGCCCACCTGTTCCACCAATCTGGGCTCCTTCACTCTGTCCTGCTAAGCCAGGTCTTCAAGTCCCCTTAAGCACACACACAGGTAGGGGACATGCCCAAATGCAGAAAGAAACAAGCACTGAAATTAGCTCTGCATGGGACGATTAAGCTAGTGAATTACTCAAGTGCGCGTCATCCTTAGGGTGCAACCCAAAATTGTATTGGCACAGAGAATTCTAGAGTGCAGTCTCATGAAATTCACCCCCTCCTTCAAAGTGACAGAAGATATGTGCAGCTTCTTGCCCCCACAGTTATGAATTCTGCAAACTGAGTTTAGAGAAAACAGAATAAAAGTGTATTAACTTCAAAAGGAACAGCAAACAGATGAAAGCAGACTGCTAACCAAATAAAACAAACATAAAAACTAAGCTTAATACACTAAGGAAACTGGTTACAATAGTAATTTCTCACCCAAAATGCTGTTTAGACATTTCTTTCATAGGCCAGACACTTTTTCCAACTTGGGCTCATAATTCCCCCTCCCGCCCCCCACTTCATCTTGGTTTCTTAGATATTTGCAGCAATTATCCTGGATGGGGATTCAGTAAAGAAAGCACCTAGATTAACTTACTTCCATACCTTAAATAGGATTTATATATAGTGGGAATTATTGTTTCCCAGTGTGATCCCCACCCCGTATTACCAGAAAAACACTAGTTGTCAACAATGGAGTCCAGTACCAGGTGACATGATCATATGACCCGACAGTGTCAAAGCAGCCATAAGTCAGGGTTGTTTGCAGCATCCCAGAAAGGAAGGTGAGAGATTAATAACTTCAAAGTCCTAGTGTTCCCCCAATGACCCATCCAGGCTCATTGCATTCTGTCTGCTGGGTGTTCTCGGGGTAAACAATGTTGTAATAGGTTCATGGATAACAGTCTCAACTTCAGATACAGAAATGAGACCTGTATACTAATAGAATAATCATATTTAGTAAATCATAACCTTTCCAATGATACCTCAGACAATCCATCTCGTATAAAACATACCTTAGGTATCCATGTTATTATTTATAGAGATTTGTTATGATATTATAGAGCCAGTGTTACACTCTTACCTTCAGGTCTGGAAGAAGAAATTAATGATCTCTTGGCATTAAACAACAAGCCCTGTAGTTAAGGGTGAGTAGTATCAGGGCTTTCTGTGTTTATCTCCTTCTTCTGACTAAGTGTCCCTATTTTTCTTGAACCTAGGGAGCAGCAGAAGGTCTGAGCTTGCTCCTAAGCCCTTGAATCTCTGATGGCAGCATAACCGTGCTACAAAGCTACCCTTCAACACTAAAAACGTTGTTCCTGACAATTTGTTAATCACAAAAACATAACTTTTTTGAAAAACAGGTATGCAAAGTTAGGCTTCCAAGTACATGTTTTGGCCCCTAAATAGGTGGCCTGATGTTCAAAAATGCTGAACACCTAGATGTTCCCAATGACAAGCATGGAAATTATGGAGTATTAAAAAAATCAGACTATTTATTTGTCAAGTTTCCAGTTCTTCAGCCATCTCTCTTGGAAGGAGACATATGTCTCTCCCTCCCTCCTGGACAGGGTATTGCCAGGTTACATAGCAAAGTCCAACTCTCTAAACAGGACTCTCTTACTTTTTTCCATAGACAGGGCACAATAGGTGTAGTTTGACTTCTATATTTGGGGGGACAGTCTCCAGCAAGGCCCAATGAGGCCATGCAGAGGGAGAGGGAGGGCGGCAAATTCCATGCCTGCTCAAGGCTTGCAGGGATGGGCCTGCTGTAGGGTCACCATTGGCCTGTGGAGCTAGGCATCTGCCCTGGTGTTTGATTGGGTCTCACACGGGTATCCCAGTTGGGATTTAACCAGGACCACAGGGTGACTAATGCACAGAAGTCTCAGCTGGGGGGCGGGGATCGGGGGGCGGGAATAGGTCCTGGGAATAGGTTACTGCTAGTCAAAGGTCCCTTCTTAAGGGTGACATTTCAAAAGAGCAAGGCTGGAAGTGGGTATTTGCCTTTTTCTCCTCCCAAGAGAAGAACCCTACTAAACTAACATTGGATTCTTGTCCTGACCCGCTGTTTAAAAAAAGTCCTATGAAGCTCATATCTCTTTCCAATGATCACATCAATCATCTCTCCCAGACAATTTACAAACAATCCCACAACAACACAGACACACATTTTAATTTTTAATACAATTTGCTCCTACAATACTTCAACTTAATTCAGCAAGGTTTGGCCAGGGTATTGCAAGAAATTACCTTAGCTGTCATACTATGCATTTAAGAGACTAACTTTGGGCACCTTTTAAAAAAAATATTGGCCCAAAAAGCATAACTAAATTATTTTATTTGAGTAACATCCCTCATTGGGCATCATTTTCATTTTGCCAACAACCAGCAAACCAAATTCTGAATTACTGTTCTCCTGCCTCCAGGCTCAGCAATCATAAAAGGGAAATGTAATCTAGAGGGGGAACCCACAGGTACAGTGTATTCCCTCTGCTTACCAATTCAGGGTACCTATGAATCTGCTTTCCATGGACATATATGTTGTTCCTCACCTCTCTTTCCAGCAGAGGGTAAGGGTTATGTTGCCTGAGTGACATGTGGATAGCTTGTGAATGTGCCACATGCATTCCAAAGTTTACAGACTGTTGTATCATGCAAGCAAGGTACTAACAAACTTCAACAGGCCTTTATTTAACAAAGGGGAAACCTCTTTACAAAGCTGCTGCTGCACCCCTCTGTAGCTCTCACTCAGCCCTGGCTCATCTCCTCCCCCCTCCTTCCTGTTTTCTGTGCTTCCAGACTCCCAACAGCCAGTGCTCCCAGTTCTAATAATTACAAGCAGCATCTAAAACACCACACAGACCTGCAGACAGTTCCTATATGAGACTTCCAAATAGGAAGAACAGGATCATTAAGGATTAAGATTCCCTCCCTCAGGGCAATTGGGAAGGGGAGAGGAAATTATGCAGCTTCCCTGGACTCCACAAGTGACTCACACACAAAGTATTTTTTTTTTTTTTTTTTTTTGCCATCTTTAGGCTCCTCTCTCACCTGCACATCAGCTTGTGAATCCCAAGATTGCAAGAGACTCCAGGAAGAAAATGGAAAGCTCTGAAAGGGCTGTCTGGCAGGGCAGATCGTTCAAGTGCATAAGCATTTTCTGAGCTGCAAGTCCCAGCTTATCAAGAACCAACAGCCTCCTATTCAGTGTTAAATCTTTGCCTTTATTTACTAATTATACAAGGGAAATGTGGCTTCCAAATCAGCTTTGTTTCTCATACTTTTCTTCATTGCTAATGTAAACCTCAATGTGGTTACTTACTAAGCTACAATTCTGCTACATTGTTTTCCCTAACCAAGCACAGACAGAATAGCACAGGTAACAAAGATAATATCAGAAGAGGGGGAAAAGGACAAAAAGCTCCATTGTGGCTGAACAGAATAACATTATAATCTCAACCCAAGGTGGCACCTGTCTTAGATTGGCAGGTGGTCCATGGGTATTCGAGTCATCCTGGATTTGGAGGTGAAATCCTATTGTCAAGAGAAATTGCCATCTCTTTGCCAGTAGCAGGAACCAGTGGAGCAGGCAGTGGAGCCAAATTCAGGACTGGCTAAGTTGCATTGAGAAACAGCATGGTCTGGTGTGTCTCAGGGTCCACAGGGCCATCTGGAGGACTTCTGGGGATGCTTCTGGCTTACGCCAATGTGCTGTCTCAAAAGGCCTGGTAGACATTGTTAGTTCCATGGAGTGGAAGGGCTACACAATACATATCCTTCCCAGTGGAGAAGAGACAACAAGAAAACATTCAGAGATCCCACATGATAGCTGACTTTCCATCACAGCAATGCTACTGGTAAAATTCTGACTATGCCTTCATCATTTATGTACATAAATGGATAATCACACTGCTGATAAAATCAGGGAAAAATGTGAAGTTGGGGACAGCACTGCTACGAAGCAATCTTGGCAAGCTCATACTCATACGGGCTTGGGGCTCATCCTAGGAATGACATCATGTATAGCATCCCTTTTGGCTGGTAATTTCCAGAAGGCGGCCATTTTTTGTTTATGATCCAGCACGCTCACTTCTATAGTGCCTTTGCGCCTGTTTTCCTTTGTTTTCTTAAGTGTTAGTGTGGCCTTTCTTCTTTTGATCTGTACATACATACAATTCTGTATTTTAATATGTACACCACTTTCTGCTTTATGCACTATCCAACAACAACAACAACCTACCTGATGTAGACTACACATAATATTTGCAGAGTAGCAAATGCACGTTGACACTCTGCATATTTCCTGGCAGGGAACCTGAACCAGAAATGCAGCTGAAGAAGCCTGTGGCTTGGTGGAGTACACAATGAGTGGAGGGGCAGGAACCCCTGCCAGATTGTAGCACTCATGGATGCAGAAGGTGCGAAACAATGAAATTCATTGAGAGGAGACTGGAAGACCCCCTTCATGCTGTCTGCCACAGCCATGAACAGTTGCATGGACTTTCAGAATGGCTTTGTTCTCTTGGGCTGTGTCTACATTGGCAAGATTTTGCGCAAAAACTTGCTGCCTGTCTACATTGGCTGCGAGTTCTTGCGCAAGTACACTGACGTTCTAATGTAAGAAATCAGTGCTTCTTGCGCAAGAACTATGACGCTCCCGCTCAGGAATAAGCCCTCTTGTGCAAGTGTTCTTGTGCAAGAGGCCAGTGTAGACAGGCAGCCAAGACATTTTGCACAAAAGCAGTCTAAATGGAAAAAAGCCCTAGTGGCCGCTTGGACGCTCCGTACCTGCAGGCAGCTCCCGGACTTCATGGTAACCCGAGCCCCTTATAGGCAGATGCAGCCTGCAGAGGCCACGGAGCAGAAGCCCTTCTGCTGCCTCTGCCCAGAGCTCTGCCACACGGCTCTGCTACTTTCCCCAACAGCCACCAGACCACCAGAATGGCCGCTACAGGGGGGGAACAGCCACCCACACCCCCAGCACAGGAGGCCCCAAGGGGCAGGAAACGGAGAGCCCCGTCCTGGTCCCCAGGGGAGCTCGAGGCCCTCCTGGACCTGTGGGCGGAAGAGGAGGCCCTCCATGACACCCAGGGCACCCATCGCTGCAATGCGGCTATCTTCCGCCGCATGGCCCAGGTGCTCTCACACCAGGGACATCCAGCCCGGACCCTCGAGCAGGTCCAGGCTAAGGTAAAAGAGCTGCGCCTGGGCTATGTCCGGGCCAGCGAGGGCCAGGGGGCAGGAGCCGACAGCTGCCCCCACTACCAGCGGCTCCACCGCATCCTGGGCCAGGCAGCACCCCACGGACCGTCTGTACCCGTGGACACGAGCCTGCGCCCCTCCGTCAGCAGGCCCAGTGAGGAGGGGGAGGAAGACGAGCCAGCCAGCGGGTCAGATGAGGAGGACCAGGGCAGCAGCGTGACCCTGCAGCTCGAGGTCGTCTCCGGCAGCCCCGACGTCTCCCGTGCCTCCTCGGAAGCCGGGGAAGGATCCAGTGGTGAGTGTTGCACTTTGCACTCACAAGGGCGGGGCAGAGCCAGGTGCCTGGGGGCAGGAGGGGAGGGGAGGGAGCGTCACTTAGGCAGCGTGAGCTGCACGCTGTGTAGCATTAGCAGTATGCAGCACGTGCAGCCTGGTGACCGAGTGGCATGTGGCCACGGCAGGCAGCTCCAGGGCACGCCTGGGACCATGCTGCTCACTCACGTCCAGACCAGGGGTGAAGGGTGGATGCAGGCTGGAACCAGCCAGGGCCCCAGGGGCTCAGGCCACAGCTCCGCAAGGGTGCAGCACACAGAACAGCACACTGTTCCATGCCTCGCTGTGAGGCACAGCCAGCTGCTGGTGGGAAAACCGCAGCGTCACAGCCCTGTGAGCGTGGCCTCCACTGAGTCCCTTGTCTGCTCCGGTGCCTTGGCTGGCCCCCCGAGGGAAGTCCCCACTGCGGCCACACACATCCCTGGGCTACCGTATGTGAGGGCTAGTGGGAGGGGGAGGGGGGAAGCGCTCGGGCCGGCCCTAGGGCCACCTGAGTTTCGCTCCAAGGATGGTACACTTCCCAGTCACCCCTGGTTCCGTCCAGGAGACAGCCACATGATGGGGATCTGAGAACCCAAACCACGTCTGCCATATGTGCTCCCAGGCACTGTGTGTGGGGATTCATCTTGCTCCCTGTCAAACACCATTGATTAGCCCAAAGCCTCACAGCCTCCCCGGGCAGGGAGTTCCACAGGTTAACACAACACATGCGCCCTCCCACCCCCCAAGGGGCCAGGACACAGACCGGTGGTTACAATACATGGAGGAGCACCCTTCTCAGGGGTCAGTGCTGTATGCAAACATACAACACGGGAAGGGGGGGAGAGGGGGCCCAAGCCACAGTACCGTGGTGTCACCTGGCCTCAGGGGCAGAGGGCATGGGGTGCGGGGACGGTGGCCGGGCTGCCTGAGTGACCCATCCTTTTCTCTGTTCCCTGCAGCGGGACCGAGCAGGAGCAGGGGACCCTCCAGCCCTGCGGCAGCGGCAGCACCCCCAACCATCCAAGCCCCAAGCCGGCGGGTCCGGCAGCGGGACCAACTGCTTCGGCGGCATGTGCAGGCCGTCAAGTGCACTGAGGCAGCCATCACCAGGCACGTGGAGGCGGATGTTGAGTGGCACCAGCAGGCCTGGGGCCACTTCCAGGCCCAATGTGAGCGAGTGACAGATGCCATCACTGCCCTCACCGCTTCACATTGGGCATGCCGTGCACTACGGCATGGCAATGCCCCATCCACCCATCATCCCTCCCATAGCAATGCCCGTGCCCCCTCCTCCTCCTGCCCCTCCTGCTCCCACAATGCCCCCTCCTCCTCCTGCCCCTCCTGCCCACCTCCCCATGCTGCCTGCCCCAACGCGGCCTGACCCCCATGTCCAGGTCTGTCCCCGCAGAGGCAGTCGCAGGGGCCACCCCTCCCAGCAGTAGCTCCCCCCTCCCGGTTGAGAGCCTCTTCCCCCCTCCCACCCTACATTCCCCCATCCATTGTAAATATAATAAAGTTCAAAACGTTGTGTTCCAAAAAAACCTGTGTTGGTTGTTTATTGGGAGGTAAGGGGAGGGGAGGAGGGAAGGGTTGGGGATGGGAGGGAGATGTCAAGGGGAGACAGAGGCGACCCTACTATGGGGCTTGGGAGAACATCTCCATCAGGGCCTCCCGGATGCGCACCCCATCATGGTGCGCCTGGCGGATGGCAGCTGTGTGGGGCTGTTTGAAGGCCTGGCCCTCGCCTGCCATCCATGCCGGGAGAAAGGCCTCCCCCTTCCGCTCCATGAGATTGTGGAGCACGCAGCACGCGGCCACTACCTCGGGGACATTCCGCTCACCCATCTCCAGACAGGTGAGCAAACAGCGGAACCGGGCTTTCAGACACCCGAAGGCGCACTCTACTTGGTTGCGGGCCCGGTTGAGGCGGTTGTTGAACCGTGCCCGGTTGTGGTCCATCCGCCCCGTGTAGGGCCGCATTAGCCAGGGCAGCAGGGGGTAGGCCGCGTCCCCCACAACACACATGGGCATTGGCACGTCCCCAACAGTAAATTCCCGCTGAGGGAAGAAAGTGCCTGCCTCCAGCCTGTCAAACAGGCCGGAGTTTCGTAGAATGCGGGCTTCGTGTGCCCTGCCGGACCAGCCCGCATAAATGTCCAGGAAGCGGCCACGGTGGTCCACGAGGGCCTGGAGTATGATGGAGAAGTACCCCTTTCTGTTTATGAAATGGGCCGCTCGATGCTCCGGGGCACAGATGGGGATGTGGGTTGCATCCAGGGCTCCCCCGCAGTTGGGGAACCCCAGGGCAGCAAAGCTGGCCACTGTAGCCGCCACGTCGCGCAGGCGGATGACTCTCTGGAGCAGGACGTCATTGATGGCACGGACGACCTGCAGAAGGGTGCAGAGAAACACAGGGGAACACATCACATAAGGCAGGGTGAGTGCGTGTTCCCTTGGGGGTGTCCCTCCCCGTGATGCCCTCTGTCCACACACACACACACACACACACACACACACACACACACCAGGGCCCCTTCATCCCCCGCACCAGCAGGCCTGTGCAAGGGACAGATGGCCCAAACCCCTGGGTGACCCAGCCTGGAGTCTTGCCTGCCCCTGGGCATGGAGTGCAGCACCCTTCCCCTGCCCCACTCCCCCTGGGACTTACCTGCATGACGACGGCACCGACGGTCGATTTGCCCACCCCGAACTGGTTTGCCATCCATCGGTAGCTGTCCGGGGTGGCCAGCTTCCAGAGTGCGATGGCGACCCTCTTGTCCACTGGGATGGGTGCCCACAGCCGGGTGGTGCTTCTCTGGAGCGCAGGGGCAAGCCAGGCACACAGCTCCAGGAACGTCTGCTTTCGCATGTGAAAGTTCCGGAGCCATTTCTGGTCGTCCCATTGCCCCAGGACCAGCCGGTCCCACCAGTCGATACTGGTGTCCAGTCTCCACAAGGACAAGGTGAGGGAGTCCAGAGTGACCTGCGCCTCGAGGTCCTGGAGGAGGAGTGAAGCAGCCTGGAGCAGCAGCTGCAGCCACTCCAAAATGGCCGGAAGGGGCCAGAGCAGGCACAAGGCCATCCCTGGCTCCATGGCACAACAAACGAGCTGAGATCAAAAAATCAGCCAAAGGCACTAAAGGCAGAAGGCAGTGGTGTCCAATGAGACAGAGGGCAACCACAAATAGAACTGCTATGGCTGTCAGTCCCTGCAAGAGGTCCTGAAGCACACAGCAGGAGAGAAACGGCTGTCCGGGAAGATCCCTTTAAGCACGTGTCTCAAAGGAGCTCCAGCCCCCGCCCCCGGAAAGGGCTGGTGCCCTTTTGCCCTCTTCAAAATGGTTCCAGGCTTCTGCTTTTGCACAAAAGCGTCCCACCAATGTAGATGCTCTTTTTGTGCAAAAGCGCATCGTTCTTACGATGAGTCCCGGACCAATATAGATGCTCTCTTGCGCAAATACTCTAACGCAAAAAACTCTTGCGTTAAAGAGTATTTGCGCAAAATCATGCCAGTGTAGATGTAGCCTTGATGTAAAAGGCTAACGTTTTGAGAACAGCCAATGAGTGAAGCCTCTTGCTCCCCTGACACTTATGTGCAGCTTAAGATAAAACACTGGGAGGAAAATGTCCTGGTTGATGTGAAATTGGGAGACAACCTTCCGGAGGAAAGCTGGATGTGGCCTGAACTGAACGTGTCCTTGTAGAAGACTGTGTAAGGAGGCTCTGATGTGCAAGCCTTGAGCTTAGGCACACTGCTGGCTAAGTTTATTGGTATCAGAAATGCCACCTCATATGAGAGGTGGAGCAGGGAACACATTGCCAGCAGTTCAAAGGGCAGCCCTGTCAGTCTGGAAAGGATGAGGCTGAGGTCTCTAGCAGGGACCAGTCATCAGAGATGTGGAAATAGCCTGTCAAAAGCCTTGAGGAAGTGGCTGACCTTAGAGTTGCAATGACTTAGTGGCGGTGAGTGATGCCAGCGGAGGAACCGGAGTGGCTTCCCCACATGGGCCACTGGTATCCAGGATTGATTTGGGATGACACCCAAATGTGACAGTAAGCTGGTTTGTCCTGGTGCAGTGCACCAGTAAGAAAGCAGTTGGCTGGGACTGAGGCTCTGATCCAGTCCCCTTACCCTTGTCCTTGTCCTTCCCCCTTCCTGCCCAGACCTGAGGCCAGCACTTGGGACCCCTGGCTCCTGAAGCCAGAGACAGAGCTGGGGCAGCCAGTATCATGGCACATGGGGCTGGCAGCAGGACCTCAGGCACTAGGCCAGGAGCCCAGGGCTGATAGGCCAGGAGAAGCACCCCCCTGCATCCCTTGTTTCCTTCCCATGCCTATGGGTACTGCCCCCCTGAACTCCCATTTGGCTGGGAACAGGAACAGCATGAGGCAGGGTCACCAACTGGGACTGTCCCAGACCTGAACCCCCCCCACGCTGAACTTCACCTACACACACCTACCCCAAGCCTCTGCCCTGATCCCCACACTCCTTCACAACCCAGTCCCCTGCCCTGAGCCCCCCACATCCCCTGTCCTGACTCCTGCAACCCCCACACCTTGCCTTGAGCCCCTTCACCTCTTCATTCCCTTACCCTGAGCCCATCACACCGCCGGTCCCTTGCCCTGAGCCTCCCCTGCACTCTAAGCACTCTTAAATCTCTTACAGGCACTGTTCTATGGCAACACTCTCCTCAGCCCCTGCCCTGAGCCTCCCAAGCGGGTGATTTGTGATATGACAGTACCTGTAAGAAATGTAAGTTATTTCCATCCCTTACGACACCCTTATCACTACCATCATTGCCAGCTTGCCTACAGCATATATTGGGCCAGGAACTGGTGCAGGTGACCTCTCATGCCTTGGAGGGGAGGGTGGTGCTATAAGCACCAGGAGGTCTGATGCTGCCTCAAATGCTTCTGCCATAGTGAGCTGCTGCAGGTCCTCATGGTGTGTATGTGTGTGTGGCGGGGGCAGTAAGTGCTGCAGGTCCAGACTCAAGTGGACTCCTCCTGGGGCAAGCGTAGGTGGAAGCCCCACCAACTGGGCTCCTGGGAGCTTGCTAGCTTCCTAGCGTTTAGACCTGGTTGGGGAACGCCCTCTGTTGGCCTCTTGCTTCTTGTGGGACACCTGGGAGCGAGACCGATTCCTCGCAGAGGTCTGGATTGAGTGTGCAGAATGGTGGCAGTGTGGAGGGTCTGTAGCGGAGTCCGTCCTCAGTACCAGCTTGCATGTCAGTGATGCTGGAGCACTGTGCACCAAGAAATTGGCGCTTGGGGCTGCGTTCACCACGCTACCTCCATAAGCAAAACTCGATGGCACTGTTCTCTGTCTTTAAGGGTCCTGGGGCAAAACTCTCTAGAGATCTTACAATCCTCCCTAAGGTGATCCTCAGAGAGATACTTCAAGCACAAAGTATGTGGAACACTTCTAGGTATGAGCCTGCCACGGTACAGAGACAGCTTAAAGCCCAGGGACCAAGGCGTACCCGATGCTAAGGAAGGATTGCCCCCCACAACCCGCAAAGGAAATGTATGAAAAATCTATCAAGGCAAACTATAAACTACTCTCCTACTAAAGCTAACTATGTACCCACAGTGATATTGCAAAGCACCCACTTGCCAAGGCAAGCGCAATGGGGAGCTCCCACCAGCTGTCACAGGTAGTAAGCAGGAACTGGGGAGTGGGGGTTAGCAGGGTCCCATACTGAGAGCCACGAAGGCATGATTCCAGGGGGCTGCCTGCACTGACCCTATGGACACTGCTGGAGGATAAAATCTTCCAGCTGTCGGGCATGCAGCACACACACGATTGGAATTGACATGAACAAGTACACAAAGAAGAATAAAGCACTTCTATGCCTATATAAAGGAAAAATATACAAATAAAAGGCATTTAAGCCATCAGGAAGTCATCATCTTTAGAAAGTCATCATCCAAGAAAAGATTCAGTTAGCTTTCCCTAATGTAGAAACAATTTTGTAGCTTTTTTTGTCTAATGGTAACAAACTGCTCAAGAGAGAGGTAATTTTTGCAACTGAAATATATCAGAAATTAACTGCGGACAACAAATGCTTCCCTAAGCATTCTGTGCATCAACCCTGAAAAACACCATAGCTTATAATTCGAGGACATCATCAATGACTTTATTTATCAAAAATCATGACACAAAATATTTTAAATTGCACATCACAATAATTTTAACACTGACCTCAGACATACTGCTGGTTGTATTGCTTCAATTAAGTAAGCTGTTCTGTGTAATAACTGTTTTTGTGTTGCTATAGATATTAAGTTTACATAGTTACTCATTAAGAAATCATAGATGAAAGTATGTTAATTTGAAACTATTTAATAATGCAGACATGCTTATTGCAAGATGTGTTTCAGTTACATTTTTCTATTTTTACAACTTTGCCTTTGTGTATATGCAAACATAAAACTTTTGTATTTATATATTCAGTGGCCTTTCTGAGAAAATAATACATTAATTTTTTATGGTACAGTTACACTTGACATAGCTTATGGCCTCAGAATGTCATAATCTGGCCCTCCCTTGTTTGAGAGTTGAGTCTGTACGTCTATGTTCATCCTGAATGAGCAAGCAAATACTATGCACCTCACACACTCTCCCACACGTGCTGATGGGAAAGTCATTCTGTCGGCTAGTTTAGCTCCTGCCTTCCCTTAGGAGAATGAGTTTTCCCTGAGAACAGGGATCCTGAGCTCCACAGTGAATTTCCAACAGAGTCATCACAAAAGTTCAGTGTTCCCAGCGCCACCTATGTGGCCATAGAGAGGTCACTTGTTCGTATCAAAATAACAAGATGTCATTGTTAGCTCACTGAAGTAACTCTGTGCAAATGTTAACACAGTTACTTGATATGTTATTGTTCCTGATATGTTCTATACTACGTCATACTGCTGTGAGACATGGACTACCCTGGTCCGACGTGGCAGACATAAATGAATTAATTATGTCTGCTGAACAGTGAGAAAGTGAAGCAAGGATTCAGAGGTCAACAATACAAGAGACGCTACAGTACTTACAGCACCCCCATCGTTTGTGGGAAAATATGTAACAGCTGCCTCTATCCTCATGTACATACCATTTGTCCAGTGGGTATTCTAGGCAGCCATACTATTACTGATGTGAATTTTCCATACACACCTGCCCATTATATGCATTTCTGAAATCTTGTACGTTTTCTAATTCTCTGTGTGTTCCCTTCATTACCCACTGCTCCCTGCTTAGCCCCTGGTTGGCTGACAGCTAGGGTCCAAGAGTAGATGAGGAACACTTTTGCATTTTGCGCTTACAGGCCCAGTAGGATAGATGAGCCTCTGCTGCATAACCACCCAAGGTGATGGTGGCATATTGAAAACCCATTAGGCTGTGAATGCTCATCTAGATTCAGAGCATCTGGGCAGCGTAGGTAGTCAAAGCAAGTGCTACATTTTCAGAACTTCTAGATCATTGACTACGGCTTTGAAAATTCCTCTGTTTTAAGAGCATCCATAACAGAGAGCTCCAGTCCCCTGATGTTTACTCCATGGCTTCCTTAGGAACTCATACTACATACGATTTACTGAAATTCACACAGGAAGGCTGTGATAGATCTGGGAATAGAATCAAGGTCTTCTGCAAACCATCTTTCCACCCCTCTATATAACGTGCCTTTACCATAAAGGAAAGACGTGCCCCTAATTTGTGGTTATTTACAGCACTATAAATCAAGCATATGCCATGAAGTACCAATAAAAATTGTTTAACATAAGACTTAAATAACTAAACTCTCAACAGCAGCTCATAAAATGAGACTTGGCAGGTCTTATGTAGTTATGGTTAAATTGACAGTTCTTTAGGGAGTTAAGATAGCCAAAAGCAGTAATAGTTAAGAATATAGTGATAGCCGGTACAGTCTGTTGGTTAGACAGTCTTTATAGCACACTCCTGAGCCCATCACATGTTGAGAAATGTTAATTAGCACTGGGATGAGAGAATGAAGATATCAGTTAGTGGGAGACTAGACTACTGAAATCATGTATCCTTCATCAATATAAGCCTAGCCAGAAGAATGAGCTTTGGCATAAAGGGTCCTGTTGCCCTCTGCATGTAATAGGATCTTTTTCAAGTAGGAAGAAAAATGGAAGAGGAAGCAAGTCCAAAAGAGGCTGAAAGGGAAACTCAAAGGGATCCAGAGCCCAAATGTAAAAAGACCAGCAACTTGCAAGCATACACATCTCAATTCCCTTTAAAAATTCACGTGTGTGAGGTAAATGAGCCTTGAGCAAGGTCTAACTTCCACTGCCACTAGCCCAAGTTGATATAACAGAAGCATTTGGGGGCCTTTGCTATAGCATTAGACATTCCTGTCTCTTTTCCACTTGTGGCAAACTACCTTCCTCCATATTTAGGATGGATTGCCAGATGGCGTAACCAAAAATACTGAACTCCGCCTCCCTCCCTTCCCAAAAAAAAAAAAAAAAAAAAAAACCAACCCCACTGGGGAAAAAATTCTGTTGGGAAAAAAAAAGGGGGGTAGGCCACAGTTGTTGAGAAAAAAAAAAAAAAAAGACCCCGACAGTTATTAAGACAAAAAAATAAAGAAATTAAAAAAAAAAACACAGCATGGCCCCTTTAAGAACAGGGGCTGGGTGCTGCCTCTCTTAACAAGCTGCCAGTGTAGCT
The DNA here is from genome assembly GCA_019425775.1 of Rafetus swinhoei. NCBI lineage: Eukaryota > Metazoa > Chordata > Testudines > Trionychidae > Rafetus > Rafetus swinhoei. The sequence continues at coordinate 227,816,506 of CM033424.1, forward strand.
GCAGAGTGAAGGCAACAGCAGCGCTTGCTGAGTTGCACTACACATGCTCAGTACGCCCTAGGTATGACTTTCTGAGAGGCAGCTGTTTGCGCTGCTACGGCGGCCAGCTTCTCTGCCTTCTCTCCCTGCTCCGGACCAGACAGCTCCCTGCAGAACCGGGGTGTGTGTGTGGGGTGGGGTGGGGGTGGGGGCTGGGCCGGTTGCTTAGGGTTGCCAGGTGTCTGGTATTGACCGGGACAGTCTGGTATTTTCACCCGCTGGCTGGGAAAAAAAATCAGAAAATACCAGACATTTTAGGTGTCCAGTATTTTCTGAATTTTTTTACCGGACAGGAGGTGAAAATAGCGGCCTGTCCGGGTCAATACCGGACACCTAGCAACCCTAGCTAGTAAACAAGGTGAGGTCAGAGATGGGGCCCAACTCAGATCCACAAACCTACACTTTGCGGGACGTTAAACTCGGTCCCTAGACCAGGATCTGAATGTTGCAATCTCCCATATCCTGGAGCAAAAATGTGCTTAAACTGTGCCATGTTCAAAATCTGGATCCAAATTTTGCAACATGATCCCACTTCTGGGCTCCGTTTCTGTTACAATATGTGAAAGCCAAGCCATGCTGCAGGGCAATACAGGCCTGTGAGCCACACCTCGTCCTACCCCCCACCCCAAAAGAGCGCTGAATGCTAAAGGGCACTGGGAGTGTTCAGTGTCTCTCAGTTATAAGGTGGATGTGCTTTGGGCCCCTGGGCAAGGTGGGGCCGGGGGGCTGCTCCATGTTTCTGGAAGGAACAGGGCCTCAGGTAGAAGGGGTGGGCCCGGGGCAGCGAGCACACCATGCCAGCCTCCCACAGTCCTCAGTGCCACCTGTAGTGTGTTGCTTCCTCCTCCCAGCTCTTAGAGCTGCTGGGAGCATGCCGTGTGATGCTCTGGCAGCGATTTAAAGGGCCAGTAGCAGTGGCAGCAGCTGGGAGCCCACGGATCTTTTAGAATCACCGGCCCTGTGGCAGTTGCCCCCTTTTTCCTTCCCTTCAGCAGGCCTGTGCCAGTGGTACAGAAGAGCACCAGTCCAGAATAGCTCAGGCTTTATGCCACAGAAAGATGGCATAGAGGCAGGGGGGGTGGAAATTCTATAGCAATGAAAGTCAGTCACAAACTTCCTGTTGCTATGTGACCCATAGGAATCCAGGGCAGCCTAATAAAGTGGCAGCACTGGCTGTGGACTGTGTCTTGTCACTATGGGCAAAGAAATGTGTTGGCTCAATATGTCTCTGCTACACCCGTCACAAGATGACCCTCAGACAAACTCAATACTAGTTACCCTCCCAGAGGGGGACTCCTCCACTAGGCACAGTTACTTTCACAGATCCAGGGAATTTTGAAATGCCTTCCTGTGCCAGCTTTGGAGAAAATGATCTAACCTCTGTCAGAGCATAAGAACTGGCAGCATCACACCCACCAGCATGAGCATGAGGCTGTTCAGAGGAAACTCCCATGCAAGACTCTGTAGTCAGATTCTGTGTTCTCTCCTCTCTATAGCCCAGCACACTATGCCTGGCAGATCAGGCAGGAGCCATGACCTCGCTGAGCAGCCACTGTTACCTGGGATGTACTGAGCTGCTACATTCACTCACACATCAAGAGGGTACTAACAGACAGTGCCCCTCCTCCCTCTGCTTATCACATACTGCACCCCATTCTAACAACCCCCATAGTACATGAAAACAGAGAGAACATGGCATGCATACGATAACTAAGGAAAAAGAAATGTCCATTTATTTAAAAAACAACAGGATGTGGTTTGCAATTATTTATTTTATTAAAATGGTTACATAGGTTGAAACAAAAAAGAGCAATACTAATAATGTTTGTTTTTCCTACGTCATAAATAATTATTGAGACTCCATTAGCTGTTGGCTCAGCATTGATCATGATCCTTGTTATTTAAAACACACACACAATTAGCATTTATGTTTTTAGAAAACATTCAAGCAGCAACAAAAATAAATTAAAGAAAATTTTAACAAGAAATTATGCAAATATTTGTTAATTGTAAAACCTACTTGATATGTTTGGCAGGCTTTGTGCTTTGAACATTAAAAAAAATACAAACGTATGTTTGTAAAATGGCTTGTCTTCCCCAGTTTATCCCAGTGAAGTCACTGAAAGTCCTTTTCATTTCTAACATGATGACAAATATTGTTGTCATTTACTCAAATAAAAATACTGAGAATATATCTAACAGAATAGTTTGACAAGACAATCAATTTATTGTCACAAAATATTTAATACCAGAATAATTTATAATAGTATGAACAAGAGTGAAGTATTTAATTTCTGTTCTTAGTTACAAACTCACATTATTATGACAAAAATCCAGTAAGTCAGTTAGCTATAAAAAAATTATTGTCATGGAATTCTAGACACATAATGATGCAAGTCAATAAGAGGTATACTTCAACTGTTCATACAGTCATGACGTATGTTTCCTGCTTGGCACTTTATGTCAATGCAAATCAGCAATTTAGAAAACAACGTAAAAATATATATGTACAAAATATTTCCATATCAGTCATTTTCATTGTACCCTAAATAAACCCAACATAATATTATGTTACATCAGGAAGTGTCCTAGAAGTCACAAAAAGGATGATATTTGCTATATAGCTTGACTATTTTAGTGCAACTGGAACAGACTATGCTTGTAGGGTACTTTCATTATTGGCCCAGTCCTGCTTCCACTGAAGCATATGAGAGTTTTGCTGTCAACGTCAATAGGAGCAAAGGGCTACCAATAACAACTGATAGGTTACCCACAGGAAAAAAAAAATCCAAACTGTAGGAACAATCAGCTCTTTTCCAGTTTTCTGTAACCGATTCAGTACAAATTATATTTGGCTTTACCACTGTTTATTCAAGCACTGGTTAGGATACTGTTGTAAGATTCAAGAAAACCTTGTACACCAAACACAAATTTCTGCTTTTACACTGATTATATCACTCAATAGCAGTCAAGTTTGGAGATTTAAAATGTTATTTTTGAATGCATGGTTTAGCATTGACTTTAAACCTCTCCTAAGATATATGCTGATATTTTTCAATGTTTCACGTTCCAGATGTTTTTAATTTGGGTTTTAACTTGGAGTATATATAATTTTGGTTATGTCTTTTTTTCCATTGAAATGTGAATTGTCAATCAACTGTCCTTATTTGATACAGTATGTACAAAATAAAAGCATTTGGACATATTAAAGTAATAAGTTTCCATTGTGGAACGTTATTGAGCTCCAAAATAAACTGTGCTATACATTTAGTTTGGGACCAGAAGAGATTGGTTTTGTTTATGTATATAACTACTTCAATAAGTCAATAGCAAAGCTTTAGAAGTATAAGGATGAAATCCAAATTGAATGTACAGCCTGTCCTGCTGCAAGCTTCTCCTCTAGAAATCTCTAATTATCATGTCTGTGATTAATCTGAATGACTGAAATATTCCTAAACCTGTGTATTTTCTACAGTATTGCACTTTTTCAAATGAGTTATTTTGGTATTTTAACACACTGCAGATACAGGTAAGAAGCAACACCCTCAGTGTCATTTTGACAAAACGCAGTGTACAATTTTTAAATAATACTCTGCATTTTAAAAAAAGATTTAATGTTTTCATTAAGAGTCACCAGTCATCGATTTGTATAAGTTAAATATGCAACATTTCTCTCAAGGGCTTCCAGCAATAATGTGTTCAGCTCCAGACTGCTCAGGATCACTTGAAGTAATATACAAAGATTAAGGTTAATGGCATTGTCATTTTGAGGCATAGCTGTTGTACTATGCCCACGTTATAGCTTATTTTTTTGAAAGCAAGGCACTTGTTATTATAGCAATGCAGACATTTTATGCGCACTTTGATTAACATAAAATAAGTTAATATCTTGATAAAAATTGACTTTATTTTATAATTTACATGCCTTTTATAGAAGCAATGGAACATTTTATTTAATACAATGAAAAAGTCTGGGTCGGAGAGTGCATTTTATTTTTAAACTGACCATAACGTATCTATTTTCAATATTTGCTTCATAGCTGTGGATCGGATTTTACTGAAAACCAATGCTGTGAGGAATGTCCATTTGACCACAAAAAGTAACAATTTTTCAGAACTGCTGAACTAATGGCACTTTAACAGTCTTTATTTCTGATATATGTGATGACTTTTGAATGATGCAGCTGGTAGTCCCCTGCATTTTATCCTTTCCTTGAGCCAGGTTTGTTAGGGCCATCGCTGCATTGATTTCCTTCCAGTATGTTTCATCTTTTCTTGTTCCTTTTCTGTTAGCTGCGCTAGATTCAAACAACAACAAACATTTACATGTAGAGATTACATTTCTACCATGACATTGTGATTAGGGTACAAATTGCACAGAAAAATTCAAATGGCCAAAGACAGCATCTCACTCACCTTTCACACTTATTGGGTCCATTTTCCAAAGTTTCTGAAAGCAGAGAAAAAAAACCTATTATTGTCTATTTTGTGCACAGTATTTCCCAAAACATACTCCAAACCCAGCATGAAATTGGCTCAGCTGGAAATAAGACTATTTCTGAAAAGAAGATTAGTATTCTATGAAAGTAGCTGTATATATCAAATGAGAGAGCCTGAAATACAGTGGGACGGATTCACTCAAGGGTCTTAGCCAGGAGGAACTAACATAGACCCTAAGCAAGGCACTGGGTGACAAAAAGTCCAATTTGAGAGGCTGCAGCTAGGTAAAGACCTGTCTGCCAGGGATGTCATAATCAGCAAGGACCCCAAAGCAGGTAGTATTAGTGCAGAGGGATCAGTTCTCCCAGCTTCAGCAAAGGTGACTCTTTCCCAGGAAGCTTACTTAAAGGTTCTGGTGCGATTGAAGCTAGATGTTAAAAAAATAAATAAATAAATAAAATCCTGAGGACACCAGGAATGATAAGAAACATGAAAAAGCAGAACCACAGGCCTGTATGAATTTAAGGGCAAATTTGCTACAAAACAAAATTTCCACCAACAAGACGGTTTAATCAGTTGTATGTAACCCTGACCCAATTTGCAGCTAAACCACAAATACAGATTTAGAAATGACACATATTTACATAAATAACACACACACACGGTCAGTAGCCTTTAGTATTACGGATGCATCACAGACATTTTCTCCTTGGCCCCATCCTGGGGCATTGGTTCAGAACTATTCTGAGATGGGAGGGCAAAGTTGCCTCAGCATATAGAATGTTATATGTCATTAAGCTATACACTGCACAATCTTAAGTGTACAACAAATGGCACATATAGAACTATGAAACTTCCGGGAGGGCAAACCAAACTTCCTGATCTACCCCACCCCCTGCCAAGATGCCCCACTGTTTGTCTCCTGTTGTGATTCCTCCCCTTTGATGACGTTTGCAGCATGCACAGAATTCTTGTCTGAGGGTGACAGAATTTTTTTTCTGCAGAAAATGTGCCTCATTTCTGCCTTTTGTCCACCAGAGGCCACTGTGGCAGCAGTGCAGCTTGAGCTGGGCTGGGGCTGACTGGGGTGGAGGGTGGTGGCAAACACCTAGCAGGCTGGTGCCTTTTTTTCCTCAAGTGAAAAGTCACAGCAGCCTTCTTGGAGCCAAGTTAGTAGGAAGAGCAGGTTTCCCAGGGCTGATGGGGAGTAGGTGTCACAGATGGGGAGGTGGGAGGAGGGATTCAGGAGGGAAGCTCCAGGTAGGGCCACATGGTGAGGCAGGTGTCTCTGATCCACAGTTGGCTTTGGCATATTTTGGTTACTGAACCTGTGTAACTCGATAAAAGAACAAACCAATATCATGTCATGTACCACATACAGTATTACTAAATTACAGGACCTTCATAGCACTTTACATATGAAAAGCATTATGTAGACAACTCTGTGACCTGAAGAAGAGCTCTGTGTAAGCACCAAAGAAACTGGTCCCACAAAATACATTACCTCACCTACCATGTCTCTCTAATCTCCTGGGACCAATACATCAACAACAGGCTGGTTTATGTAAAGATAAATATAGAGCAATAAATACTACCTGACAGGCACCTGCAGTCATTATCATTTGCTTAAGACTTCCTCCCAAACTCCAAATAACACATTTTCTGAACATCCTCCTTTTTCATCTGGATATAATATTCTTCTGTGTGCTAGTAGTAGCAGTACCTTCCCAACTACACAAGATTGGCCAGAAATACTTCACTCTGTTCCCACCATTCACCCAAAGAGACCAGCTAGGCTGAATATTTGTTCCCTGTTGTTTATAGCAAGAAGTACCAATAAATTTCTCCCAATGGGATCCTACATACCTTTCCATTCATAGAAGTATTCAGTACAGAGTAAGCATTAATTCTATAACATTCAGTGCCAAGAATATAGTTACTGGACAATCATAGCTCTGTAATGCAATATGGTGTTTTCAGGTGTCACATAATTATCATTATTAATGCATCACACATATAGTTATTCTGTTTTTCATCTTAAAAGTTCTGTAAAAGTATTAACTCCTTAATAATCCTGACAACTCTTGTGAGGTAACTGTTATTATCCTCATTGGAACAGATGGGGAAAATGAGAGACAACATACTGAAGGTGACACAAGTCGCTTGAAACCTCAACAACTACAAGGGTGCATCTAGACAGCACCCTTCTGTCGGAATAAGTGACAGCAAATTGTGTAGCTTATTCCGAGTCTAAGTCAAAATAAGGTACTATTCCGACAAATCCCTTAACCCTTGTGGAACGAGGGTTACCGGGATGCTGGAATAGCATGCCTGCTATTTCGGGATACTTCCGTTATCCCAAAATAGCAATGCAGTCTAGACGTACCCCAAAAGAAAAGTTAAAAGTCATTTATTTTGGTTACTATTCCCAACTCTAGCCCTTCTGCCAGTTTTAATACTTTCAGCACACTTACCCGTTTCAAAAATATTTTTTCTCTCTAGTGACTGTGTGAAAGATTCACACAAACTGAACAACCGACTACACACATACAAAACCAAACCAGGGAAGCTGGATAGACAGAGCAGGGTTTCACATGGACTAAATAAAACTGAGGAAAGATCAAGGATTTTTTTCTTCAGTGTCTTTCCATTGCATTTCTCTTAGTTCTTACTTGTTGTGATACTAAACAAAACTTTTGCAGACAGATAGGTGGCTTTTAAGTTGGCGGTGTCCTTTTACACGACTTGTCCAATGCCTCAGAAGGAATTGGTGTAAAATGCAGGAGCAGCAGCAAGAGCATTCCATGCAACTGGGATGGACTCCAACAAACTCAGATTTTCTGATTTTGACATGCTTGCAGCAGTTTTGGTTATTTTAGAAAGACTCATGGGCCTAGTTAGTTATTTCAGTCTAGCCTGAGCATGGAAAGAGGCTGGAATTTAAGAACAAATTACAGCTACAGTTTAATCTTCACGTTGATTAAACTGTATTATTCTTACAGTGTGAAGTTATGAACAGCTTCACCAAGGTTCCCTCTGTGAGCTGCTAAAAAAAAAAAAAAAAGGTCAGTTGTGCTGCAGCCAGACTAAGGCTATGTCAGAAGAAACTTTTCCAGAAGAGATCTTCTGGAAAAACTTCTTTCGAGCATCCACACATCAAAAGCTCATCGAAAAAGTGATCTGCTTTTTCGCAAGATAGCGTCCACATTGATTGGACGCTATCTCACATTTAAGTTGTGATTACTATGTATGGAGTGGCCATCACGGCACCTGTGCTTTTTCTTGGAGGCCTCTTCTTTAAAAAAAAAAAACAAAACAAAACCCTCTTCCCCATCCACACGCACCTTTTCCAAAAGAGCTCTTTCGGAAAAAGGCTTCTTCCTCGTAGAAAGAGGTTTACCGCTGCCAGAAAAACCTCTGCGTTCTTTCGACTTTCTGTTAAAAGAATGCAATTGCAGTGTGGACATAAGTGTCGTTTTTCCAGAAAAACTCTGCAGTGTAGACATACCTTAAGAGATGCACAACCCTCTTCTTGCCTATTTTATGAAACTTACGAAGGAGCGAGCCATGCAGAATTGTAGTCTTTGTGCTCCATATACCCTGCTTTTTTGTTATTTAGACTAGGCAGAGCAAATGGAGCTTCTAGTTCAAAGGGAAAGGGCCTTTTATAAGACAGTGGAAGAGAAAAAAAAGGAAGATTACAGATTATTATATAGTGAAAAAACCCAACATGGAAATTAAGACACAGGAAGTCAATCTCCTGTGACTGAAACATAGTTAGGAGTCACATACCAATGTATAGCTTCCTTATGAACAACATGTCCTCTGTTCCAGAAATAAAGAGATCTCTGATCTAAGGGTCTCTTAGGCCTTAAATTGTGAATATTTTCTGGGTTGATAAAAGGTCCTGTATAACTCATCTTCATTTTAAAATTGGCAGCAGGACAGTTGGCTGTTTCTCTTTCCTCCTCTTTTGCTGGTTTTGGAGAACCTGGTTTCACGTATGCTGACTAGTGTTTTCAAAACAAGCCAAAGGAAGAAACAGAAGGAAGAGGAATGAGGCATAACAGGAGGCAGTTGAATGAAAAATAAAGTTTCCATGTGTATGTAAATTAGTTCTGATGTGATATAATTTTCCAGGTTAGACCTGATATTTTCATTGTATAATGCTTTTCAAACCAGTTTAAGGGTACATGATTTAAATGGCAGTATGAAAAAGCACAGGGGAAAGCTGGGTAACGTGGCATTCATATTATTATATTAATTTACATTGATATACCTCCTTTCCTGGCAGCAGATGCCAAAGTAAAGCATGAACCATTCAATACCACTACAATCCAGACGCCTTTGGAGCAGGAAGGTAGTAAGCAATCAGCATACAGCATGCTACACAACAGAATGGAGAAACTATTGTAATCATGAGCACTGAGCCATTCTCCTACTCTTACAAAAAGTGCCATTTAATATCCCTGCAGATCAGGGAGTACCTTTTGAAGGACCCGAATACAGTAAACTGCAGTTCCTCTAACTTGAGTGGCGAAAGTGCAGGCTGACCCGCCTTTGTACCCAGCCCATGGAGACAAGGTGATACCATTCCGATCCTTTAACCAATACACATATTTTTTTCTGGGGAACTAATTCTGTGTTGCCAGTGGGCCACTCTCTCAAACAGCTTTGTAGTGCATTTAGGATCACCTTCTTACCCCAGAAACCGGTGCAGAGGCTTCAAAAAGCCTTTTCTTTTTGTGTTCCCATGTCCCATGTCTTGTTGCTCTACAGAAGCCCTATAACAGATGAATCATAGAAGGAGCAGGATAAAATGGATACCTCACACTCAATCTGACTCCTGTATATAGCTTTTTTTTTTTTGTTAAGTGAAGAAAATTGACTCTCCCCATCTGCAAATTTCTAGTTGGCAGAACTGTTCAAGGCAGTTGACAACTTAGTGAATCTGGCCTGTCTTCACCTGGAATCAGAATTTATTGTTTCTCCTATGGGAAATGTTCTGTCTGCTTTGTGGAGATGATTGCTCAGATTTCGAACAGACTGGTTGCCTCTGACAGAGTTACTTGTGTCAGGTCAGGGGAGACGAGCTGGTTGACTTGCAGCCAATGTGTGGTACCAGAGGTTTTGCAGAGCATCAGGTTGTGACCTGTGGACTGGACCCACATTCATCATACTCAAATAATCTATGAGCATATACTGGGTTCACACATGACAGAAATTTATCAATACCTCGTTTTGTGGAACTGGAGGAGGAAAGATGCCAGAAATGACTGACCTCTAGCCCCATGTTCAGGAGACCAATTCTTTAAATTGATGTTGTCACTGATGATTACCTTCTCTGTATGTGATAAAAGGTTATTGAGAAGACAGTGATGAAGTAGCTCCAGCAACATTTTGCCTTGACCCCTTTCAGTCTGATTTTAGATTTGGCTACAGTACAGAGACTGAACTGGTCTTGCTCACTAATAATCTCTTTCTGTCACTGAACAAAGATCAGGTATTTGTACTGTCCTTAAATCTGCCAGCTACTCTCAGGTTTATCTTTGGACTCTGGTAGTGGAAAGAGAGTTGTGTTTGAATGGCCCCATTGCTGCATTATGGACAGATTCCAGAGGTGTAGGGACATTTAAACATATGCATGTTGAACCTCTCTCATCCAGGACTCCCTGGTCAGGTAACAGCTGTGGTCCATTAGGACCACAGATGTTGCTAGACCAGAGAGCCCCAGCTTCAGAGGTTGAGAGTGGCTGGGAGCGAAGCTGGTCTGGTTGACTGCAGCCTGCAGGGGCAGTGAAATAGGGGTAGAGAGCCCTGGGAGCAGCTGCCACCCAGCTGCTCCTGGAGTTCCCAGGCCCTACACATAGGGAAACCCCAGGAGCAGCTGCTGCTAACACCATGATGGGGCCGGAGCACCCCAGAAGCAGCTGCTGCTGCCACTGCAGTTTGTGGAGCCGGGGCTGGAGAACCCTGGGAGCAGCTGCCGCCCCGCGCAGGGTTGGGAGCAAGGAGCAGAGCTCTGTGAGTGGTTTCGGGGCAGCAGAGACTGGAAGGTGGCCGGAGGAGGTCAGGGCTCTGGGTTCTCTCCTAGGGCAGCAGCCAGGAGGGGAACCCCGGGATAGCCCAGATGCCTGATCTCCTCTAGTCTGGCAAATTCCATTGTTCAGGACCACTCCAGTCCTGAGAGTGCTATGAAATGCTAAGGGAGATTAGAGAGGCTATCAAATTAAAAAACTCAATAATAGTGGGGGATTTCAACTATCCCCATATTGACTGGGCACACGTCACCTCAGGATGGGATGCAGAGATAAAATTTCTGGCTACGTTAAATGACTGCTTCTTGGAGCAGCTGGTTCTGGAACCCACAAGGGGAGAGGCTATGCTTGATTTAGACCTAAGTGGAGTGCAAGATGTGGTTCAAGAGCTAAATATAACTGGATCGCTTGGAAATAGTGACCATAATGTAATAAAATTTAACATCCCTGTGGTGGGAAAAACATCTCAGCAGCCCAACACTGTGGCATTTAATTTCAGAAAGGGGAACTACACAAAAATGAGAAAGTTAGTTAAACAGAAATTAAAAGGTAAGGTGACAAAAGTAAAATCTCTGCAAGATGCATGGAAACTCTTCAAAGACACCATAGTAGAGGGCCAACTTAAATGTAAACCCCAAATTAAAAAACACAGTAAGAGACCAAAAAAGTGCCACCGTGGCTGAACAACAAGGTAAAAGAAGCAGTGACAAATAAAAAGATATCTTTTAAAAAGTGGAAGTCAAATCCTAGTGAGGAAAATAGAAAGGACCATAAACTTTGTCAAATTAAGTATAAAAATATAATAAGAAAAGCCAAAAAGGAGTTTGAAGAACAGCTAGCCAAAAACTCAAAAAATAATAGTAAAATGTTTTTTAAGTATATCAGAAGCAGGAAGCCGGCTAAACAACCAGTGGGGCCCTTGAACAATCGAGATGCTAAAGGAGCCCTCAAAGATGATAAAGTCATAGTGGAGAAGCTAAATGAATTCTTTGCTTCAATCTTCACAGCTGAGGATATTGGGGAGATTCCCAAACCTGAGCCATTCTTTTTAGGTGACAAATCTGAGGAATTGTCCCAGATTGAGGTGTCATTAGAGGAGATTTTGGAACAAACTGGTAAACTTAACAGTAACAAGTCACCGGGACCAGATGGCATTCACCCAAGAGTTTTGAAAGAACTCAGATGGGAAATTGCAGAACTATTAACTGTGGTTTGTAAACTATCCTTTAAATCAGCTTCCGTACCTAATGATTGGAAGATAGCTAATGTGACACCAATATTTAAAAAGGGCTCTAGAAGTGATCCTGGCAATTACAGACTGGTGAGTCTAACGTTAGTACCAGGCAAACTGTAACTACAGTAAAGAATGAAATTGTCAGACACATAGATGAACATAATTTGTTGGGGGAAAGTCAACATGGTTTCTGTAGCGGAAAATCATGCCTTACTAATCTGCTAGAGTTCTTTGAGGGGGTCAACAAATAGGGGGATCCAGTAGATATAGTATATTTAGATTTCCAGAAAGCCTTTGACAAGGTCCCTCACCAAAGGCTCTTAAGTAAAGTAAGTTGTCATGGGATAAGAGGGAAGATCCTTTCATGGGTTGATAACTGGTCAAAAGACAGGAAACAAAGGGTAGGAATAAATGGTAAGTTTTCCAAGTGGAGAGAGGTAACTAGTGGGGTCCCCCAAGGGTCTGTCCTGGGACCCATCCTATTCAACTTATTTATAAATGATCTAGAGAAAGGGGTAAACAGTGAGGTGTCAAAATCTGCGGCTGATACCAAACTGTTCAAGATAGTTAAGACCAAAGCAGACTGTGAAGAGCTTCAAAAAGAGTTCACCAAACTAAGTGATTGGGCAACAAAATGGCAAATGAAATGTAATGTTGATAAATGTAAAGTAATGCACATTGGAAAACATAATCCCAACTATATATACAATATGATGGGGACTAATTTGGCTACAACTACTCAAGAGAGATATCTTGGAGTCATTGTGGATAGTTCTCTGAAAACATCCACTCAGTGTGCAGCAGCAGTGAAAAAACCAAATAGAATATTAGGAGTCATTAAAAAAGGGATAGCGAATAAGACAGAAAATATCTTATTGCCTCTATATAAAACCATGGTACGCCCACATCTTGAATACTGCGTACAGATGTGGTCGCCTTATCTCAAAAAAGATATATTGGCATCGGAAAAGTTTCAGAAAAGGGCAACAAAAATGATTAGGGGTTTGGAATGGGTCCCATATGAAGAGAGATTGAAAAGAATTGGACTTTTCAGCTTAGAAAGAGGAGACTAAGGGGTGATATGATAGAGGTCTCTAAAAATCATAACTGGTATGGAAAAAGTGAATAAGGAAAAGTTATTTACTTATTCCCACAATATAAGAACTAGGGGTCACCAAATGAAATGAATAGACAGCAGGTTTAAAACAAACAAAAGGAAGTTTTTCTTCACTCAGCGCGCAGTCAACCTGTGGAACTCCTTGCCAGAGGATGCAGTAAAGGCTAGAACTTTAAGGCTTTGTCTACACTGGCGCGATCTTGCACCAGAAATATGCAAATGAGGCTAAGTGTGGAATATCACCAAGCTTCATTTGCATATCTAATGAGCCGCCATTTTTGAGGAAGAGGCTCTTGCGCAAGAAGGAGCGTCTACACTGCCCCTTCTTGCGCAAGAAAAACCCTCTTGCGCAATGCCGTTATTCCTGAAAACAATCAGCGTAGCGGCATTGCGCAGAGGTTTTTCTTGCAAGAAGGGCAGTGTAAACGCTCCTTCTTCTTGCAAACCTCTTCCGCAAAATGGCGGCTCATTAGATATGCAAATGAGGCTCGGCGATATTCCACGCTTAGCCTCATTTGCATATTTCTGGTGCAAGATCGTGCCAGTGTAGACATAGCCTAACAGGGTTCAAAAAGAGCTAGATAGATTCATGGAGGTTAGGTCCATCAATGGCTATTAGCCAGGATGGGCAAGAATGGTATCCCTAGCCTCTGTTTCTCTGGAAGTGGGTGACAGTGGAGGATCACATGGGGATTACCCGTAGTGATCCTTCCCTCTGGGGCATCTGGTATTGGCCACTGTTGGCAGACTGGATACTGGGCTAGATGGACCTTTGGTCTGATCCAGTATGGCTGTTCTTATGTTCTTATGGACCAGGGAGGTCCAATCTGTACTTGTATTTATTTACAGAGTTTTTTTGCTATGAGGAGTTGCTCTGTGATCTCATGGTTCTTTCACACCAGGTACCACAATGTCAAAATCTGTCACTCCCCTTCCCGATTCAAATGTACATGAGGCCACTGGAAGAGCGAGAGAGAGAGAGAGAGAGAGAGAGAGACAGTGTGGGCTGCAGTGCCACCAATACGCTGATGAAAGTAGGCTGGAAGGTTATTGGATATAGGTCTTCCCAGTTACTCATATTTATATTTGCCAACTCCAGACTGATGTTCTGTACATGGGTGTACCTCTGTAAGACCACTTAAACTTCAGCTAGTGCAGAAAGTGGATCATATGGTGTCTATTCTTCGGCGCCTGCATATGCAACCAGTTTGTTTGAAGTCTTGCCTGTTTCAGAAGTCACCTCCTTTTGTGCACCTGACAGCTGGGAGCAGTGGGCTGCTTTGGATTATCATCCCTAGATTTGAATGTCTGGGACAAGGAATTCTTAGTGAAACTTTCACCTCTGGAATTCGCTTCTGGCTCTGGAACCTCAGACCCCAATGTGTTAGCCTTCAGGGATTGGTCTAAGACCGATCTATCTAGTAACTCAAGTCACTGGAGACATAAGAGTTTGACATTTTCTCTGTGGAATTTATAACAGAGAATGGGAAATGTTGATCATGGTGGGGAGCTGTCAGCAAACTGAGGATTATGGTGCTGAAATTAAACTGAAGTCAATGGGAATCTTTGTTCATTGGCAACAGTAGGCTTCAGAACAGGCCCTTCTTCAGAAAAGAGCCACAAAAATGATAGGGGTATGGAACAGCTGCCATCTGCAGAGAGATAAATAAGTCTGGGACTTTTCAGCTTGGAAAAGAGACGACTAAGGGGGGATATGATAGAGGTCTATAAAATCATGACTGGTGTTGAAAAAGTGGATAAAGAAGAGTTATTTACTCCTTCCCGTAACACAAGAACAAGGGGGGGAGGGGTGTCACCAAATGAAAAATAATAGGTAGAAGGTTTAAAACAAACAAACGAAGTATGTGGCTTCACACAACACACAGTCAACCTGTGGCACTCTTTGCTAAAGGGTCTTGTGACTATAACAGGGTTCAAAAAAGTGCCAGATAAATTCATGGAAGATAGCTCCACCAATGGCTATTAGCCAGGATGGGCAGGAATGGTGTCCCTAGCCTCTGTTTGTCAATCTGTGAATAGGTGACAGGGGAGGGATCACTTGATAATTACCTTTCTGTTCATTCCCCCTGGGGCACCTGGCATTGCCTACTATCGGCAGACAGGATACTGGGCTAGATGGACCTTTGGTCTGACACTGTATGGCCGTTCTTATGATCTTTTGTAATTAATAATGGAAGGGCTCGGATACATTTTTGATAGTCACCAATATATATTTTAAAGCAAATGAATAACTGCTATAAGCTTAATATATGAAATGCTGCATCTGTAGCGACTACAAAATATGTTGTATTCACTGGTGGAATGGACCAGATGATCAAATAGGGCTTTTCCATTTCTAGCTGCAATAATCTATAATGTCAACTAAGTAAAGTTCATTTTTCAAGTAGTGGGTAGGGGGATAGGAGAGTTAAAGGAGGGAAAGAAAAAAGGAGAAAGGAGAGGAGAAGGAAAAACCTAAAGGAGATTTTAAAAGGAGAGTGATGCGATAGAGTACATGAGAAAGGCAGTAAGGAGAAGAAGAGATGACATTTTCTGCATATATTTAATATCTATATTTTTAATATTAAATATCCCCCTCCCAGCTAAGATGCTCATAGTACTGCAAACATGTTCAGATTTTCACTCTATTTAAAACATTTAACTGGGAGTTTGTAAAGATTAAAATAAGGCTTTTAAAATAAATAAGTTGAAGTTAAATGCAGCCAGAGTAAGCTCTATTACACTTCATGGCAAGCCCCAAATGCCCCAATTGTTTTTGATTAAAAGTGAAGGGTAAAGGAATGGGTTTCAAAGTCATTTTTCAGCCTTATGTTGACACTCCGGCAGTAAAATCTGATTTTGTTATGCTAGTTGGCTGTGGGTTTGGGAGCAGACCCTATATACACGGTATAATATTATGATATAAATGCATACACACAAGATGTTCTCAGACTCCTGCCACAGAATTCACAAAAATGTTTCACAGAATTCCAGGGCCCCTTCTCATAACCATTCCCCCATTCCCCCAGCCAGACCTCCCCAACAACAGCAAAACATGCTTATACAATGTATAAAAGTCATGTAAGCTGCAAGACACCCTATTGTCAGGCCAGGCATCAAAATTTCTAACTCCAAGCCAGAGCTGATTCCATGGTATACTTATCCAGAGTGAAACATGCAAGTGAGAAGAGGGAAAGGAGTTCATTCTTTCTCTCTTGCATACATTTGATGAGGAAAAGGTGAAGAACCACTTGATACACTGATCATGTTCTTTCTAAAAAATGTCCATTTCAATCGACAATGGGTTGTCAGTAATAGTTTCTACAAACCAATGTTCAAAATGGTCACCTAAGTTGTGATTAGACATTCATGCTGCCTATGCAATCACAAAGGAAAGGCATAAAATAAGGCTTTAGTGGTGCATAAGCAGGGCTGAGGCAGATTTCACCCATTTATAGAGAACCTTCATGTGCACACACTGATCCACCCATTTCTGTGCTTTTGAACCAGTTTCAAGAGGGGAAAGCACCTCAACAACTTGCTTCATATCAGATAGCAGGGCAAACCACAGATTTTTCACCTCCTTGGGAGTTCAAAAAAAATTTTTTTGAGGTGACCTGAAAGAAAATTTATTTGAAATTTCTAGTGAACTGAAAAGTTGGAAAAAAATCTGCTATGGGCTGAACTAAATGGTTCATTTGGCCCAAAGCAAAAGGTTTCAGTTTCATGGAAATTTATACGTGAAAAGTCATTTTCAATTTTAAAAAAATCAGCATGCTTCACTTCATACATTTCACAATGAAATGTTTTGATTTTTTTGTTTTGTTTTTAACAGAGACAATTTGGCAAATTCAAGGGGATGGTTTGCTACCTTAATCC
Source organism: Rafetus swinhoei (assembly GCA_019425775.1). Lineage (NCBI taxonomy): Eukaryota > Metazoa > Chordata > Testudines > Trionychidae > Rafetus > Rafetus swinhoei. Next base: position 227,833,253 of record CM033424.1, read on the forward strand.
CCCTGGTAATTTAGCCAACTGCCCAGCATTCCTGTGTGATGTGGGGCAAGTCATTTAAGCCAACATTTCACTAATTGTGTGTTCCTCATTTTCTGGGTGCCTGACTTGGGACCCTGAATTACAGAAGTGCTGAGCACTCCCAGCTGTAACTAAAGTCAACAGTAGCTGTGCTTTGAGCATATAAAATGCTATACAAGGCTAAGTATTTTGAAAAATCAGGCCCTAGGCATCTCAAACTGGACATCCAATATTAGGGTATTCTCAATGCCTCAACTCCCCATCTGTAAAATGGGGATAATACCACACCTATCACCTCAGAGGAGTGTGGTGAAAATTCATTCATTAATGTTTGTAAAGCACTCAGATACTACAGCAATGGGTGCCATAGAAAACCCATGAGGATGCCAGTAATTCTGTTTTCAGAACAGGATTTGAGTAGTATGTAATAAATAAGGGCCTAGGGACACACATTATGCAACAAACAGAAACAAAATATTGAACAGCTGCTCATTAAGTGAGCACCATCTATCCTATGCACCAAATGAGGCAGATGTCCTGTGGAATAAACTGTATGGCCCTGTCTCCTCCCATCCCAGCTCCCAGTCCCATTTTCCACAGACACAGGCTCCTTGACCCAATCTACTCCTGCTGCCCCCTCACCGTCCTTGTCTGGCTCTCAGAGAGGTAGTCTCTCTGCTATCAGTTCAGGTGCATGCATCCTGACCCAACACAGCCCACAGCAGCCAAGAGACGTGTTTGGAGGGAGAGTCTTGCTCAGACCCAGTGTGGACAGAATGGTTGGAGAATTAAGCTTCTAAAATCCAAGCAGTCTCTACTTAGCACATGCAAACCACAATTTTTAAAGGCTTAGAAATTTGCCAAATTTGGATATATTTTCACAGTGATAAGAAAAGGAACATCTCTGATACAAAGGCCACCCTCATACCAAATTTCAAATCCCTCCTCTAAAGCATGCGGACACTAGAATTTTTCCAAGAAATGTTTTAACATAGGCAAACCAATGTATCACCTCATTCTCGGAATTGGCTCAACCTTTCTGTCTTAAATTTTCCTAAAGTATTCAACATGAGGCAGATACCAAGCACAGAAAATCTCTGGGCAAGCAAAACAGACGGGAAGTGTCAGGCACTATTACTTATAGGCAGTGCTACCAGCCCTGCCTATAATTCCCATGTATATTATATTGCCTATTTATGCTTTTAGCCTAGGAGAGAGCCTAAGACGCAATACAACCAGCTAACACAATTTAGAAGATCCTAAGATGTGTTTTTCCTCTTTGTTTCCTCTGCTCAGCACAACTCAGTCCTTTATCTTTTCTTTTAGACGTTTCTTCCCAAATCCAAATATTCCCAGACACATTCTAAATAACAGGTTCTTGTAGACTTCCACGAAGTGGAAGGTGTGTCAATGTAGATATTATACTTTCAGATCAATCCATTCTTCTCATTAAACGAGTAAGTGAAAAAGAATACAGCAAACAAGGTAAAGGAAAGAAGCGTATTGCAGCAAAAAAGATCACAAGCCAAGAATAACAACTCAGGAAGTTCATACATTTAGTCCAGAGTTCAGGAGAAGCAGAAATACCTTATGGTCCCCTATGACAAGCCTGTACACAAAGGAAGGTTTGGGTCTCTCTTTGTACCAGGAGATTCTCTCCTCTCAGACATGAGGAAACTGAAATCCCGTATGGAGTCCAGCATGGTGTAATTTCAGTGTGCTGTCAAGAAACTGATCTTTGATCAGGGCATGTCTACACTTTGAAAATAACTCCCCTTATTTTGAAGTAACAAGGTACGTGTCCACATTACCAAGCCCGTTATTTCGAAATAAGGGGCTGGTTATTTTGAAATAATAACTCCTGCTTTCTTTGGAGAATAAGCTTATTTCAAAATAGCTATTTCAGGAGTTATTTTGAAATAACTTATTTTGAAATAATTTCCCAGTGTAGACATAGCCTGAAAGAGCTCTCAAAACCAGCTCTATCTAAAGGTATGTGCTATTTTGGGATACCGGAGATATTCCAAAATAGCTACCCTGCATTTACACAAGCTGCACGTTATTTCAAAATAATTTTTATAACTAACAGGTGCGCTATTTCACCATCTCAGTAAATCGCATTGCATGAGGGACAAGGGATGGCTCGAAATAGCATATTATTTTGAAATTTGGCACTGTGTAGATGCACCAAATTTCAAAATAAGCTATTTCGAAATAGATTTGAGATAAGATACACAATTTGCGTAGCTCAAATTGCATATCTTATTTTGAGTTTAGGCTGCTATGTAGACACACCATTAGATATTGTGGTGGTGAGTATGGTACGAGGAGACAGATAGCTTGTGTTCTGGAGGAGCAGAGCAATCTTTACATTGTAAATATTAACTCATTGAAAGCTGTAAAACAGATGAGGTTATTTGACTCCAGTATAATGTCTAATGTGTGTTAAGACTTTGTATTTGAAGAGCTCTGAAGAGGAGAACTAAATGGTTCTTTCAGCCAAATATGAAACTATCTGTTATAAGGTGAATGCAAGTAAGGAGGACTAAAAAATATTTGTACTGAATGTCTTGTCAGAACTGGAGTATTGCTTCTGATATGATCTATACTTTTAATGTAATTGTTTCTCACAAGCTTACAGATATTGCAGATGTGAGATATGGCTGCTTCGAAAGAAAGTGCTTTCAAAGAAACTAACGTTCATAAAAGGCTGGGGTTCAGGACTGAATTATGCTACTACTGACTGTGTGACCTTGGCAGCCTCCTAGTGGCTCAACTCACCTATTTATATAACAAATATAGTAACTGGGAATGTCCAAACCCAAGCTGTGTCTAGACTACACAGTTCTTCCAGAAAAAGATACTCAAATTGTGAACCGCAATTTGCATAGCTTTTTCCACTTCTTTTTTCGGCAGAGGATTTTCCGACATTTGGCCCGTCTACACTGGGCCAAATGTCAGAAAAAAACCCTTTTTTGGAACATCCCTTCTTCCTTGTAAAACAAGGTTTACAAGGATGCTGAAAAAATGCGTCTGCTCTTCCGAAAAAAATTTCAGAAGAGCAGACGCATTCCTTGGATGTGGCACAGTTTTTCTGGGATACCTCCAGCATCCCAGAAAAACTCTGCAGTCCAGATGTACCCCCAGTGGCTCTTGGGGGTTTGCATGAGGCTTGGATTACTTAGAAATGAGTTTGGGGGAAAGTTGCAAAGAGTTTTGCCTGTTAACACTGACATAAGACATGTATGTATAGATTCTACCCTATGCTGAGATCTGCTCAGCACAGGGAAAAGTTGGGGAATGAGAAAAGGCTGTCAGGCAGCAGATTCTGACTGAGAGCTGGTCAGAAATTATTCATCACAATCTTTTTTCAATGAGAAATGCTGTTTTTATCAAAATCAAAACATTTTAAGAATGTGTTGATTTCAATGAAAACTCCTGCAGAAAAAAATATATTTCAAACTGGACAAAAACTGTTTCAGAAAAATTTCCAAAACATTAATTTTTCAGAAATTCCATTTTATGGGAAATTTTAAAAATATTTGATTTTGTTCTGAAGCAAACTGAAAACACATTCTGAAATATTAAATTTTCTCACAAAACAAATTCAGAGTTCTGACCAGCTCTGTTATAACCCTAGTCTAGCCACTGCTCTATGCTATGGTCACTACAATGCATCACACAGCTCTCTTACCCCGCCTCACTCAATTCCTTACTTTCCCCCAGCATGTCCTCAGAACCAGAAAGAGGGGCAATTGGTGCAAGAGCCATTTCCATCATTCTGACCCATCAGAAAGTTCCCACCGCTAAGCAATGCAGAAGGGCTAGAACTGAGCAGAGAATCTGGCTCTTAGCATAAGTATTTTTCACTGTACAAATACAAAAATTATCTATTATTATGAACTGTTCACAAGAACAGCACTTTTTACAAACTCAAACACTGAACAGAAATACAGAGGCTCCTAACATGAAAAATGCAAACAAAAATATAAAATCATTTTCAAACTGAGAAATAAAAACAAACCAATCAGGGTATTTTGTTCTGGCTCTGGGGCTGTGCGCGCTCTAAATAAAAATCACTTTCCTAATTATGTAAGATGATTTTAAAAAGCTGATTTGATTGGAAGAAACTGTATTGCCTATATGAAATTGAACCTAAATAAATAAATAATAATAAATAATAATAATAATAATAGTTATTATTCATTATTACCTACCTCTTTGGTAGCAAGTGATAAAGCAATAGTAATTATAATTTTCCATATACCAGCACATGCCATGTTAAGCCTCATATACCTGACAAGGAGACTGCATTAGTCCGATTTATTCGGCAGCTAGCAGAAAACTGCTAATTGCCCTGCCCAAGTGCAGACTAGTCCACAACTATGAAGAGCTATGCACATCAGTGACTCCCACTGAAGTCTCTCTATGTTCCTGGGGGGTCATCACCACTTCGAATCAAGCACCGTGTTATCAAAAGCAGCACCTAACAGCAAGCTTTTGAAACTAGATCGAAAACCTGGATATGATTTAAGGTCTTTGAAACTCCAAAATTGGTGTTTACTTGCCACAGTGATCAGTGCCTCACAAACATAAGGTAAAGTGACTGATATTAATAGCAATGTAACATTTTTACACATTTGTATTACATTAGCACTCAAAGGCTCCATCTAAGGCAATGGGATTACACATATAAGCAGGGAGCTATCAGTGTGCAACAATTTGGCAGATCATGGGGCCTTACAATGCATGAACATTTTTGCTGCAAAATCAGCTAATAATTTAAATTGTACGATGAAGGAAAAAATATAAGATTTGTGGAGCCAAAACACTTTATAATCATTACAATCACTCCTCCTTTTGCATAAATTAGAAATCTTTGCCTAAATAATCAGAATTTTGAACCTCTACTTATTTTTCAGCTAAGCTTCTAATACTGCATTTTTTTCAAGACTCTTCGAACTTATAAATAACATGACTTTTCAAATTAAATGTGTAACGGGAATTCTGTTTAAGACATGCTAATATAACAGTGGCAAATTGGTATATGAATGCATTTTTAAACTGTGATATTCTTGCTACAAGACAACCAAGCTACATTTTCTATTTGTACCTTGAAGCAAAATAGGAATTGTGGAAAATGTTTACCAAGAGCGGTAGTCTTAGAAACCCAGCCAAAATTTTTTCTTTGTGTTTTCATATTATTTTAAGAATCATGAAAAGTGTGTACACACACACACACACACACACACACACACACACACACACACACACACACACACACACGCATGTATTTTTTCCTGCCGCGTGACAGAATGATGTCATCAGGCTTTCTTGCTTCTTTTGCTTTCATGGCCAGAGAGAAGGAGGGTTGATGAGCATAGTGAGCAGGGTGCAGCCCCCTAGTATGTGTGTATTATATATATAGTATATAGTGTGTATATATATATATATATTAGTAGAAAGTTTTTTTCCGCATACATTGAATCTCAAATTAGTGTGTAACTATGTCTTTAGCTACACTATTGTTCCTTGTTTGAGAAGATTATTCAAGATGCAGTCCTCTATGAAACTACCCTGATTCCTAAACTACAGAGAAAATGCCCTCCACTGGCAAGTACATGCATATTGTTCTTTTCTGTTGCAAAGAAAAATTTAAACAAACCAAATTTCCAATCAACACTTATTCATTTGAAACAAAAAGAATTCTCTCTCATTGAAAGCAGATTGTGGTGAAGAAGCAGCAGTCTTCAAGGTCGTATGATGTTGGCAAAACTCGAAGAAGCTTATAGTCCAACTTGCTTATGTTCAGCTGTGTTTACTTAGTATTAACTCGACAAAGTCTGCCTCTAATTATACATAGCAATCATCGGCTCACAGATAAATAGATATTACACAAACGTTTGGAGGGAATGATATTTGGCCACTATAATTTTTGGAATATTTGACTCTGTATCCTGAACTTAAAGCACTAAAATGATTCATAACGTTCTTGGGCTCCAAACATAAATATTTCTACTTCACAAAGTGATTGATCTGTATGACCTTTACAAATTTACATGACATGTGTTTCTCGCAAACAAAATAATTCTATAATTAGGAATCCTGTATTTTTTGTAAAAGGTGATTTTAGGTAGAGTTAGGAGCTGATCCTAACTGAAGTTAATGGCAAAACTCCCATTAGCTTCAGTGGGCTGAGGTCCAGAATTTGCAATGCAAACTGAAAAGAATGTCGCAAGAGAGAGAGAGGACTTTCACTCAGTTTTAAAAGACATCTCTGTAACCTAACAACATGCATGCAAGTATATATTGCTCTGTTATCTCCAGGGAATAAGCCTCTGATTAAAGCTTATGTTAGTGGTAAGAAGCAAAACCTCATTGCAGTGCCTAAATTACATGTGTGTACTACATATTAAACATATATTATTTACTTTGCTGGCTATTATTTAAACAATGAAAAATTAGCATATATTGCTCACACTCTTGGATGCTATAATCCAAACTAAATTTTTTCTTTACATCAGGCAGATGTTGTTTTAATGACATTTACACATAATGCTTGTACATAAGCCTGGTTCTTCTTTAAAGTCAACAGGAATTTTGCAGTATTCAAGACATTATTTGGTCCATTTATTTGTATATACATTAGTAATTTAAATAAATAAAATAGTCCTTAGTACTCATTCCCCAATTGAAACCCTCTCCTATTGCTAACCCTGTACCAATCCCCAGAAACATACCTGAAGAAAAGTTCTGATCTCAAAAGTGAGACATGTGAGAGACTCCTTGAAGTCCACTAGGGACGTCACTATTGCTATTGATTTTACATGCAAGGTGCTCGGACATGAGGGTGATGGGTAGCAGAATAAACTGTAGATGGGGAAGGGGAGGGAAGAGAGACAGAGATTACTGGATTTTATAAAATTAGCATGCCTTTGAAAAATTATGTTTGATCAGAATGTTAAATAAAGAGATAGTCACTGATGCAATAAAAAGCATATGGTATTGATATTACCAGCTTGTCTACCTCTGACATATAAAATATTCAGTTTAAAGAAAATTAAGACACTTGTTTACACAGTTCTAGCTCTGTGTTTACAGGACTAAAATGAATGTTTCTAGATGGGACGATTATACCCCAGCCATTTCCTCTCATTATGCCTTGATTCACAAATGAAAACTGTTATAGAAAAATGGAATGTGTTTTTGGATGTGGGTAGCTGCAGAGACAGAAAACAGATTTTTATCATGTGGAACAATACAATGAATTCTTTCTTTTGAGGCCATTTTCTTACAGAGACTATATATTAAGACCTTATTAGATTGTGATGCAAATCTGCATGCAGCCAAGAGTGTGCCAATTACTTAGAACTGAAGAAGAGTCAAAGACCAACTGAATCCAGGAAAAAAAGTAGCACAGAAATCTCATCATCAGCCCAACCACATGACAAAAACAGGGGCATCTCCAAAGCCACTGATAGAAATGACTGCCAAAAAGAGAGAAACTGCTGCAAGAAAAATAACTTTCACAGCTTGATGACTATGTCTTGTGACTGTTGTCCAAACAAGGAGAAGAAGTGGTACTATATAATGTGGCAGGGTAAACAGAACCACCCACTCACTACCACAGATTGCATTTTTAATCTAGATAATTCCTATTTCTTTTAAAAGCAATGTTTTTGGGCCAGGGGAGGGGAAGAGGGAAGGGAGAACAACGGTTGCTGTTGATGTACCACTGAAATTATATGTATAGTCTGTTTTATATATATTTAAAATGAATTATTCGGGAATGAAGGATTTGCCATGCCAGATCAGACTACTGGGCCATTTGGTGTTATGTCCTTTGTGTGCCAGTAGCCAATATATGATGTTCCTGAGGAACACAGAGTCCCTATAATGATCCTTGCCATCTATCCAATGCCTCTACAATGGGATGGTTGAATTTTCTTCCTGAACTTTATGGATAGTGGTCAGAAATGTCTTAAAACAAGAAATTTGATTTTCAGAAGTGACAGAAAGAAAAGGAAGTATGGGGTAAAGTTCAAAATATTTGGAATATTGTGTCAGAGATAACACCAAACACGTCCAAACCACTGTACAGTAGGCTGGAAATCAGGCTAGAAATTTAAAAACATGCCTGTGCAAGGGAATTTCCAATATTTCCAGGTTTGTGTTTGGTTAGGTCAGGTCAAGAACACTGAGTACAGCATTTGTCATGGTATTTCAGCACTTACACTTCCCACCAAAATTGGAAAGTGCAGACATACTGGAAAATGAAAAGAAAAAGGAATCAACTGAGCCTTTCCTTAACTCCAAATAAGATCAGGTTTGTTTTAAATTTTGAGGAAATTCTTATTGTATCCTGACCAAGTCATACCAACCTTTGCTTAATTTGATCCCATTATACATGCAAAAATAGTGCAAGAATACATTTCTTAAATGCATGTCCTTTCACAGGAAGTTTCACCTTTGCATTTACACCACAGGAAGATTGATATTTTCTGTTTGTCTAGATTTCTTGCCTAGATTTGCCCCAGTGAAACCCCATGCCTCCCACCCACCCCCGCACACACACTTCCAGCAGCTCTCTGGCTTCTCCAGAATTTTCTCTTCCTGTCCCCTCCCCCAACAATTCCCTTTCCTTTTCCTCCTTCTCGGTGCTTATTTCTGATTCCTTTCTTCCTTTTCCCAGTCTCTATCCTTCCCCACCTGCATCTCACTATTCCTTATTGTCCGTTCCCAATTTGTCTGCTGGCCACAATGCCTTTTTCTCCATTCTGTTCTTTCTTACTTCTCTTGCTTCTTCCCCTACTGCATGATGTCATAGAAATGAGCTGACCCAGCAGGAGGTCCCAGCAACAGACTACCTGGAGAGTGAGGCTAAATCCTGTAAGTCCACAGACAGTGCTAAAGGGAAATAAACATGATCTTGAATGGTGTGAAAAAATGATAGGGAATTGTTAGTTATGCCTTCCCAGAACACAAGAATAGGAGATCACCCAATGAAATTAATAGGTAGCAGTTTTAAAACAATGAAGTACTCTTTCATCACAATGCACAATCAATCTGTAGAACTTGCTGTTGTCTGTTGTGAAGGATAGTTTGTAAATGGATTTAAAAAACCAAATAAGTTAATGGAAATTAGCTCTATGGATGGCTAGCCCAGAGATGCAACCCAATGCTCTACATGTCCCTAAACCTCCAGTCACCAGAATATGGAACTGGATTCATTAAAATTACCCTATTCTGTTTATTCCCTCTGAAGCATATGGCATTGTCCATTTCCAGAAGAAACAATATTGAGCTGAATGGACCATTGGTCTGAACCTTCATGGCCATTTTTATGTTCTTTCAACAGTAGTAAATGACTACACCATATAGGCTATGTCTACAGAGCAGCATTATTTCGGAATAACTGATGTTATTTTGAAATAACAAAGAGCAGGTCTACACAGCAAGCCATTATTTTAAGATAATGGTGAGCTGGAGGATTTGATACTCCAACTCCTGTAACCCTCATTCCACAAGGAGTAAGGGAAGTCAACGGGAGAGTGTTCTTCCTTCAACTTCCTACTGTGTAGACAGCGCCAAAAACCAAATTAAGCTATTTTGACTTCAGCTACATCAATTGACGTAGCTGAAGTTGTGTACCTTAATCCTACTTTTGCCCTGCTGTGTAGACATGCCCCTAGTCCCCTGGATAAATAAGTGTAACTTATATTGACAACATTGGGAATTCAGCATATGAATCAAGCCATTATACACACTTGCACACAGTTCCTCAGCTGGAAAGACAGTCTTGAATGTGTAGAGGATTGCAACAAAGATCTATCCTACTTCACTACTCTAGATGGCCATGGAATATGAGGATTTCTTGCATTGGCCACAATAAATTAGAGTTGAAAAAAATAGTTCAGATAAAATAAGTTACAACTTCAAACTTCACCCAGGATGGAACCTAACACAAACCAAACTTTTGCTGAGGTTCAAAAATATTAGATAAAACTTTTATTTTTAAAGAAAATTTGTTAAACCTCTATACTCCCTCATTTCTGCTGGATCTTAAAGCAGAAATGTTAAAATACAAAAAGAGAAGTTACTTGTGTGGTGTGTATGACCAAACCAACAACATAAAGTAATGGAAAGCTCATGATACAGCCTTTCTGTCTTAAATTTCAAACAAAGAAGGAAGCAGAATCACTCCTGGCTTAACTTCACTTGAATCACTAGAATTACACCACAAATTAATTTGGCCCAGAAAGTTCAGAAAAATATAATATGCAGTGATCTGCTGAATCTTTTGTGGTTTGCTCATCATGACAATAAATATTTAATCTCCATGAGAAACCAGCTGGACAAAGGACATGCATAAAAGAGCCATCTTTATACCCAGTAACTGGAAACTGCTCTGGAACATTTTTTTCATGGTGCTAATATTACTCTGTAACATTGCCAAATGTTAAGATCTGTTCTACCTCCAGCTGGTGCTACTTGGGCAAGTTAAATCGGTCTAAGGACTAGTCCAACTTGCACACCCAGTTTTTCAAAATTGTATGTTTTCTTTGCCTTGCCCCTTTTATTTCACTTGCATGCTTTTTTGCTGCTGCTATCTTTCCACTCTCTCTACTATCCAACTGCCTGCATACTGAGGTAAGCATACCAATTCCATGTAAGGAACACAAGGGAGACGAGCATTGCATGATTTTTCTGTGCACAGTAACTTGCACAACATTTGATAATACTCAGGGATTAAGTCATTCATGAATAGGGCCCAACGGGAGGAACAACTCCAGAAAAACAACCCTCCTTGCTGGTAGTACAGCATCCAGAATTTCACAGTCATTACTGCCACAGTTACAATTTGTAGTCTGTCTGGCAAAGTAAGGAATCTAACTGCAGGGTCTGTGGTTTAAATAAAATGTATCTACAGCAGTTTGGATCGATGTTTAAAAATGTTCCATGTTATTTTAGTCCAAGGACAAGCCTTTAAAATTAAAAGAAAACTTTGGCTTTAATTATAGATTAAAAGTGAAAGTTGTTTAAAAAGAATGTGTTTTTTGAGCAGAACAGTTACAGAAACTGTTTGAATTTTAAATTCATTCTCCTCTCCAAAGTGTGAGGCAACATTATCCATAAATATTTAAAGCAAATGTGTGAAAGTAATTAATTTATGAACAATATTTAGGGTGCTTTTGCCACTGCTGTCGTGGATCATTGGCATATTCTTACTTTTTCCAATGTTTAAAGTTTTTACGCTGAAGTAAATGTCGGATTGATTATTACAGACTACAAGAAATCTACAACAGAAAAATTTACCTAATTTTCTTGATTCAAAATATTTACTGCTACTTATAAGCAATGTAGTATGTCATGCCACTACACATATGAATGTAAGGGGCTTATTTCAGATCCAAGTACTGGCAACGTGGTCTCAAAATAGTTAGGTGCTACAATGGAGAAGCTGCTACTCTTGGGATGATTTTCAGCAACAATGGCCCATCTGAAAATCATTAGTGCAGAGCAGTGGATTTTCCACATGTTCATATGCTGGACAAGCAGGTTGCCCTTGAAGTATTGTTCCCTTGGGGAAGAAGGAAAACCTAGAGAAAAGCATTCTATTGTCAGATCAGTATTTAACTACAGCCAGACAAAAATATGGTCAAACATTCATTTAGCTGTGCCAGACTGGCAACAGCTAATGAAGAAGACAAAGAACTGAGATTTAGAATGAAGACGGCTATAGGAGAATGGAAGGAGAGTTTTAAAAAATAGAAATAGGATTAAATATGTAAATCTCCTGTCTTTCTTAGCAATGACCTTTACTGTTACAAGGCCAAAACTTTGGAACGGGTATTCTCTTGCTTTGTGGAATATCTTGGTATTTGAAGTACCAGCTAGAAATTACTGAAGTAACCCCAAATAAAAAGGGTAAGAAAACATCTATATAGTATTTGACATTTAATGCCCCATTAATCGATAATTTGGCTTGAAGGAGAAAAAAGTTGGCAAAAAGGAATGGAATTCTTTAGCTCCTTGTTTTTACTTTAAAAATTCCCATCAGGCCTCACTTAAACAAAGAACTTCAGTTTTCCACTGGAAAGACAAAAAGAAAATCTTGCTTTAGTATGTCCTGCCACATGCTTAACTACACAGTAAAATAGTATGTACTTGGATTCCAGTCACATTTCAGAAGTGTAGTATTTATTAGCTACACTATTGCCAAGTTCCACTATTATCATTTTATTATAACTAAGGTATATTTTTACTAACTAAATTATATTTAGCTCTTTAGTTTAAGCACTTGCAGTTTTGAAGGTACCGGAGTGTAACAATTTGTCACATACAGATGACACAATATATCATAGGAAGTTGAAGTTTTATTTTTCTTGCCCTCTATAAACAATATATTTTTATGTGTGATCCTGGGGATTTAACTTTCATTGAGTCCTGTTGAAGCGCTAAAGACATGTAAGGTTCTGCAGAACATGTGCCTTGGACTGAGACAACCTCAGGCTGAGTTTGGAGGGGGAGGATGAGGCTCAGGGTGCAGGGGGTGAGGCTCAGTGGGGGTACTGGGCACGGGGGGGATCTGGATGCATGCGGGCTGGGTAAACAGGGAGAGCAGCTCCCTGTACACTTACCTCTTTCCCCAGCCCATGTACCCAGAGGCCACCTATGAGACTCCCAAGCTCCTCTTCCACTGACTATCTACGCCTGCATCAGGAGCCTCCCACACCTGGACCCCCACTCCACTGAGCCCCAACTAGCTGACCCCTGACTCCCCCATCTCACCAAGCTCCACTCCCTCCAGCCTCACCCAAGCCCTAACCACCTTCACTTGGACTTCTCTGTGAAGTCCCATTCCTCCTGCGCCCAGAACTCTGCACTAAGCCCCTCCAGGTTCTCCCCTGCATCCAACCCTCTTCATGAGCTGCCTGCACCCAGATTGCACCATACAGAACCATGATACTCTTGAGGGAATTCTGTAACAAAAAAAATAAAAATTCTGCATATTTTAATTGTTAGAATAACACAGAAACACAACCATATAATTGCACCATTTTCAATTATTTTGTTAATTTATTTCAAAATAGTTCTCAGGAAAAAATTGAAAATGGAGTGATTATATTGTATTATTTTGACAAAATATGCAGACTTAAAATAACTTGTGCAGAAATTTTATTTTTTTGTCACAGAATTCACTCAGGAATATACTATGCTCTTTATTTAACTCCAGCTCTCAGTTACTTGGATGGACATTTGGGGTAAGAAAGCAAGATTAGGCCTACAATAGGAACACTTCATTATAATGTTGAAGCATAATTATCTGTGGAGAGGAATCTCAAAGCAAGATAAATAAAGCCAAATAAATACATAAATATTCAGTATAGCAGAGTGCACTAGTTACATGTACAAATTCAATCTCTTGAAATGCCTACCGTTCCATAGCATTTATCATATACTTCTAGGTAAAAAAATATTACAAAATAGTCAATACTATTGCAAGTCAATAATGATGATTGTATGACAATTACATCAACAAATATTACTGAAGGATGAGGACTTCAAGTTGTATAGCAAATGCATGATAACTGAATGATGTTATTGCCATGAAAAGAAACTAAATTGTACTTTCATTTACCCTCCCCCTCACAACCACATTGAAAACGATGTTTTTACTGCTGTCAGGACCCCCACTGAAGTCAATGAATGTTTTGCCAGCAAAAAATAATGAAAGACTAAACCTTCCTATGCAATGATCTTATCTATCAATCCAAGGGAGTTACTAATATTATGTGCTAATCATCGAAAACACCATCTAAGCAACATACAAGAGAGAAAAGTAGGAGAGCAATTAATTTTACTGCATCACTGTAATGCATAATATAGCACCAACTAACACTGCATTCACCTGAGATGCGGGAGTCGCTCTACTCCAAATCAGACAGACTAGGGATTTGAAAACAGTCTGCCAAATCTCAGAGAGTGCCTTAACCTCTGGGCTATTTGCTATAAAAAGGGAAGGAGATCTCTTCTTCTCTTTTTCCTTCCCTTCCCCTCTCACAGGAAAACAATGGCCTGATTCAGACACCTAGCACCAAGAGAAGGGTCACAGCTGAGCATAGGTGTCTGGTACCTGCAGAAGGGGGTGTAGGGAGGGCCAGCCAGAGGAACAGGGAGGAGGCATGAGGAGGCACCCCATTTAGCAATTAAAATTTTGGCAGGAGCACCAGGAGAGCAGTGCAGCTCAGAATCCCAAGCAAAGGTAGGTGCCTACCCTTGGGCCTGTCAGTCAGGCACCTTCATGAATCTGGGTCTTAAGCCCCACCCCTCCTCTGCACTTAGGTGGCTTCCCGCTTTCTGGCTTTTGAGAACCCTTTTCTTAGGTACCTAGCTCTCCAGGGCACCCATCTCAGGACTATGAATTGCACTGGGTGGTACAGCCAGGGCCAGCTTGAGCAATTCCTGCGCCCCGGGCAGCGGGCATGCGACACATGCGCGGCTCCGCCCTTAGGCGCACGGCGCATACACGGCCCCACTTCCCGGCGCACTGCACACCTTACAGCTGCAATCGGGCGTGCGGTACCTGATGGCAGCTCTAAGGGGCCCCGGGCATGCGGCGCCTGATGGCAGCTCTAAGGGGCGCCGCGCAGCCCCCAGCCCCAGGCGCGCAGCGCCTGATGGCAGCATTAAGGGGTGCCGCGCGGCAGGGCACGCAGCGCCCCTTACAGCTGCCATCAGGCGCTCCCCATAGGTTGGCACCCTGGGCAGCTGCCCGGCTAGCCCTCCCCCCCCTTAATCCGTCCCTGGGTACAGCAGCTAGGATTTAGGGGTTGCAATACTGAGCATTGCAGTGGCTAAGGACTTTATGAATCTAGCCCAGGGTGGCTACTTCTGTTCAGGTACTTACAGTGAAATTCTGACCTCTGCTGAAGTCAATGGCAAAACTCCCATTGACTTCAGTGGGCCTGCATTTTGCCCTTTGTCTTTATATCTGTCTGGAAAGTGTCTAGCACAGCATTTCTGAAATGCGGCTGCCTGGGAATTTTTCTGTGGCCATGACAGCCTCCTCTTCGGGGGGAGGGCAAAACAACAACCATTCCCTGCAGTGTCCAGCTGTTGCTTCTGGCTGCGTTGGTGTTTGCTGGCACTACCAGCAGGGGATCTGCACCTTCCACCATGCAGCCTCTTGGGAGCTCCTGGTAGTGTGTGTGTTCAGCAGGCTTTGGGTTTCAGTCCCTGGGTTCCATCTCTGGGCTTCAGCCCTGGGCAGCAGGACTCGGGGTTGGAAAAATTATCAGCATGGCCACCAAAAAGGGTTGGTGGCTGTACTCTGAGGACCCCAAAAATATTGTTCTCAGAACCCCAGGTCTACCACACTGTTAGCATTAGACAAATAATGATGTAACACACACGAAGAGTCTGCTAACAAAAAGAACTTGAAGGAGTTCACTTCCCCAGAGCCAGTTTATGAAAAACCCTGATTTTTTCAGCAAGCTGTATTTAAGATGACAAATAGTAGCTGAGAGAGAAAGAAGGAAGCAGTCAAAATAAAGGGAAGTGGAGAAAACAACAACATTTAACTTTAGCTTCAAGAGAGTAACTCTGTCAAGAGTCAGAAATGACTACAAGTCTCTAATATTCCAATACGCTAGTCTGAGATACCACAGTTCAGGCACTTGGCTAGTACCTCACCCAGGAAAGTGAGTTTTTACATTCAGAAATGTAAAACACTGTAATATTTAAGGAATCTTGGCTACAGTCAGCTGGCCATCTTTCCTCCCAGCTTCAGCTGACAGATTTTGAATGTTGCTTTGCCTTCCGTGCATCTGTTATCTAAATCAGCTTGAAGGTAGAAGGGAACAATTGAAAACTGGCTTTTGAATCTTGGCAAAGTAGTTTATTCTAACTTAAAAAGTCAATGCATACCAAAAGACTTGGTTATCATAACCTTAGCCACTAGCCAGGGTGAAAGACCCTAAACACTGAAAGTCATTTATATTAAGGTTTCAGGCTACTGTGAAGAATTAAGAAGGAGAACACATTTCATGGCTCATCAGAATTTTGCTATCGTTATTTATTTTTGTGTCCCTTTTCAGCTCTTCTATTCCTCAATTTTTTCATTTAATTCTCTTTTTATTTAAGTTGTTCTTACATTTCCTGATTTTCTGCAATGGTTTCCCTTTCCAGCGTAATCTCCTGCTTTAATCTTTTGTCTCACTGGGGTTGGTTTGTTTGTTTATTTAGGTGTCATTTTTGTTTCTCATAAAACTCATATACATATACTTTTAATTGAGTGTATATTTCAGACAACCCCACATTATGCAAAATGTGTGGTAATTTCTGCTATTGCTTCTTCCAAAACACTCAAAAGGCATCAAATAATAGCTAGTATTTATTATTCATGGAATTTTGGAAGGCTAGCCTTTCTTGCAGGCCTGTATTTTTGTAGACAGATAGAAGCCAAAGCTGGGACCTTAAATCTCAAC
Organism: Rafetus swinhoei; assembly: GCA_019425775.1. Classification (NCBI taxonomy): domain Eukaryota; kingdom Metazoa; phylum Chordata; order Testudines; family Trionychidae; genus Rafetus; species Rafetus swinhoei. The sequence continues at coordinate 227,849,761 of CM033424.1, forward strand.
CCTTTTGAATTCTGGAGCTGGTGGGATGGATAGACTTGAAACCAACACTGTTTCAGTTTTAGTTTTTAGTCTAAGATGGTAGAAATCTCACAAGAACAGGTGTTCTCATGAGAGTTTACCCCATGACGATAGCAAAAATATCAAAAGATAAGTTGAACCTGTGAGTTTCCCACCATTATGAGGGTGAATGAGATTTTGGAGTGAAAGAATATAAGCCTAATTCCCAGTGTAAACTCTGCTTCCTCAATCTATTTCTACTTGTAACTCCCATTGGTGTCAACTCTCTCCTATAAGAGTTCCCTTGTATATGTATGTATAAGCAGTAGTCTGGTCTCAATAACCTATTTATTTCCATTATTGTGCCGCGAGTGTTCACATTATGAACAAGAGACCTCAAAATTAAACACATAAAGCAGTTTTGTAAGTTATGGTGTGGATTTCAAAAGCCACAAACCTCCAAAGGGAAATAGGATTTGCTATGTCATATTGGTCCATTTAGTCTGGCACTCTCCAATACATGACATTTTAGATCAAAATGTGGAAAAATATAGTGACTAACACAGATTTTGCAGTGCTGTACAGAAGAGATATTTTAATTATAATTAATTTCTGCTCTATCACTCAAACTTTAATTTTAAAAAAATCAGTTTAAAAATTGGCTCCCAAGAAAAGCGATATGAAGCCATCAATTATTAATTTCTCATGAATTTGTAAAGAAATGTCACCATTTTCAACAGTGAATGCAAGTTTTCACCAGGAGAAGTAGTTCACACACTTGTAAACCACTTTAAAATATTTTCACAGCAAAATGGCAATTTTTCTCTTAAAGAAATATGGATAGATGAGAGACAGACAGAACAGAGAATAATTAAAGAAAAAAACTATTTTCCCCCAAACCATTAAAAAACAGTTTTTCCACCAATTTCATGAGGGGAGTGAATTTACGCACACATCTCTACTCCTAGAAAGATGCCTGTTAGTTTCTCATAACTCCGACTGGTATTATTGGGATGTACCTGCTTAAATCCACTACACACAGATTGGAGAACTCCCATCTGCACCAAATTTCAGACCAGACTGAATTTAAACAGCTGGGTAATAAATTCTTGGATTAAAAAGGATTTTAATGGAAACACCAATAAAATCTTAAATATAGCAGCATCAACAGCACCTCTTTAACACTGCAGAAGAAGACAGATCAATCCAACAGACCATGGTTCAAATAGAATTTACCATCTACTGAATGTTACCAGTAGTTCATTTTATTTATATCAAACAGTAGAAACAGAATGAAATACACAGAAACACCATTCTAGGTATGAAGTTTCAATTCAGACATTTTTCCCCAAAAGAAATGAATTTTATAGGCTCCCCATTCCTTTAAGTTTACTGGAAGGAATGCTAAAAATACATCCTTCTTGCAACTGTAGCACCACCATCCTAGAAAGGATGGTCAGGAGACAGTTCTTCCTAGTGTGCATGTTCATGTAGGTTCATTTGCACACTTGCATGCACATTTTGATGCATTTACATGTGTATACACAAGATGAGTGGAATTTTAGGAGATGTAAAATTCTCCAACAAGCGGGTGTTTTGCCCATGACAATTTTATTACCTGTATATGCAGGTGTTAGTGTTCCAAAGTACACACATAATACTGTGCATACATGAGTGGAAGTTTGATTGATGAGTCATTGAAAACCCAGGATGAAAAACAGGAACATTTGAATATCAGGCACAAGAGTGTTGCCAGTTTAAACTCAGTAAAGCAGCAGTTTCTAGTCTGTCTCCAGCTACAGATTTGTACTAGAAAGTAGAATCTCTCTTGTCAGAGATAGAGTGAAGCATGTGATTTCAAAGCTAATCCCCAAGGATTGGAGTCACATGTTTTTAATCAGTGGAAACACTCTTGTTTTGTTTTGTTTCTTTCCTTCACATGTCACTTGAATTTCTTTTGTCTCATGTCACATTTTTTTTCACTTTCTTTAGCCCAACTCCTCCCTCCAGCACAAATACCTAGTACAAAGGGCTTTGCATTAGGGCTTCCCAGGGGTTGTAGAAAACAGAATCCCCAACCCCCCGTGAAATATTTCTATGGCTACTGCACATGCCTGCCTCTCCCATAAATCTACTGGGGGTTACAGTGAATCTGCAGAAGTGCCAGGTCCCAGCTTTATCCCCAAGCCTCTTCATGGTCCCAATGGGGAGACTGCTCCAGTTCTCTGGCTCTGTGTGGCCTCTGTATCATTCCTTCCCACATAACATATGTCAGGTCAGTTTATGCTGAGAGCCTCTTCATGACTTCATGTGGGCACATGAATGTTTCTCTTTGTCTGCTGCATTAGGAGTCACTGCTATTATTGTTCTGTACATGCAGGACAACAAACAAGATTCAAGGGATGTAGTTTAATTAGGCTGCAACTTTATTAATTTCACTCATCTGGAGATTACCCAGCAATAACTCAGACAGCACAAGTACCTCATAATTCCTTCCTTAATCATTTCTACCTGACTGGGAGGGGGGAATGCTATCAATCTTCTCCATCTCCCAACTGAGTCTCAACCCAGTGCTGAAAACCCATTGCCCTCATCCCTAACTACTAAGGGGCTGAGGACAGGAGGTGGTTTCCCTACTGTACCAGATATTAGGAACCCTACCTCCTTTCCCCAGTTTCTTCAGGGAATGCCTCCTTCCCCTGAATCGTCTTCCAATTCCAGTTTACTAGGGAACCAGAGGCCCAAGAGAATGAGTATGTGTGCTGGACACCTGCCAAATTGCGAGAACTTGAACAAAACTCCTGATCCACCCCCATCAGATCGATGAGCTGCTTTGACAGAGACAAAAAACACCACCCCACCCCAGCCAATCTGGCAGTGAAGGAAAAAATTCCTTTCCTACAAAGGTGATTAGTCCAATGCCTAACAACACAACAAAACACCTTGATCTTACTCTGAGGCCAGGGTGCTGCTGATCCTGAAAGAGGGCTCTGTCTGGAGGAAATGGAATATAAATATTCTCCCTCCTCTAGATGTGCCTGGGCCAATATCCCACCTGAGTCCCCTCCAGTCAGCTGCTGGCTCAGGTGATGCTTCTCTTTCCCTTCCCTTTTATCCCAAAGGGGAGGCACTTCAACAAGCCACAACTACTTTTCTTCCCACAGGTCAGAAAATTCTCCCACTTTCAAGATCACAGGGAGTTTATTTTGGGGTGCAAACAATTGTGGCCTGTAAATGCTGTGAGCTTCCTTTGTTTAAACAAGTAAATTCACTGACTTCAGTAGGAATTGCTGACATAAATAAGGTTTTGCTGGACTAGATATAAGGCCTTCTCTACATGAGAAAATTGTACTGATTTAACTAAATCTGTTTCAAAATGAATTTAGTTAAATTGGTTCAACCATCTATGCAGACCTTATTACTCTGGTTTAAGTGGGTTTTATATCAATTTAGCTTCAGGGGTAGATTTTCGAAGACACAAAAAATTGTTAAGCACCCAACTCCATTTACTTTCAATGGGAGCTGGACATCTATTTTTCCTTTGTTCCTTTAAAATCTCCCCTTAAATGGATAGTTTATGGACCTAAGGCAAACCATATCAGGGATGCCTAAATTGCAATAAGAGTGTCCACATACAGGTTTTAAACTCATTTAACTAAATCAGTTTCTAAAGTACTTTAGTTAAATCAGTACAATTTTCTCATATGGACACAACTTCAGTTTCTTTTTCAGTTTCTACATGCTCATTGACTATTCCTTTTTAAATGTCAATTGTCTTACTAATTTCCTTATTATAGTGATTATCATGCTATCCACTGCTGAAGCCACAAAACAATTTATGACCAATCTAACCATCTGTTTTCAGACACTCATAACCTCCTGAAACAGTCATATTTTGGGATGGATCTTTTAAATTCTCTTTTTCTTTCTTTTCTGCAAAATCTTTTCAGTCATTTTGGGCAAAGGGAGAACGGGAAAAAGACATTTTTTCCCCTTAGTACACACGTTAACCACATGTTTTCGATAAGTCTGGATGGATGAAGTCTGAAACGTGGCAGGGGCATTGTCCTCACTGAGGACTAGAACATTTACTAAATTTGAGGGAGGATATAAACATAAAAATGTGTAAACAAATACTAATCACTTTTAGGCATACGAAAGCTCATGAAACCATCTACGTTTTTTGTTAGTCTCTAAGGTGCTGCAAGACTATTAATTATTTTTTAAGTTTTTTCCATTACAGACTAACACAGCTACCCTTCTGAATCTGAATGGCATCATCTACCATTTCAGAAGCACCTGCCACAGTACTGTCCCATGAGGACAGCACTGTTCATTTTTCCCATCTGGCCAGACAAAGGGCAAGCACAGGGACTGCTGCTTTTAACCTAGTGATAACAACATTTGTATGAGAGAAATTGTAATGGTCTTAGTTCAATACACACTGTCACAACATCGAAAGCAGGAGAAAGCTCTGGCTAGAGAAACATTGCTTCGCTCATGATTTTTAGATATTTCTGGATTTTTTTGTCACATATTTTAGTATTTTCAATTTCAAAGCTTTAATTTAAAAATACATCCTACTCTGCTGTAATGAAAAAGCCTGCACATATAATGAAAGCCAATTTCTGCTGCCTTGCAACAAAACTCTCTGCAACCAAATAACTGGCTTAATCCTGCTTAAAGTGCATGAGAATTTTGCCTGGCTATCCACAGAAGCAAGAAGAGAAAGTGCCTAGAACTCTCTGTGAAATGGATTTAATTGATTTTCATTGTCCAAACAAACAAAAATCAAAAAATGTACAAACAGCCTACTGGGTTTTTAAAAATTTCCAGGGATGGGGAACCTTCTTTGGGTTTGGATTAACTCAGAAGGAGAAAGACACTCTCCTCATTTCCTGTGCACACCAGAGCCTAAGGGGGCCCAGACTATTAGATTTTTGTGTGCTCCAGCTCTGTGGTGAGGTGGTGGGGAGCTGGAATGCCAGTGCAGGCTCCCCAGTGCTGGTGGGGGCTCTGAGCCTGGGGGGCCCAGATCCAGGCAAGCCGGGGGCTGCATCTGTCCCCTGGGCCTTTGGTTCCCCACCCCTGGTTTACAACATAAGATATATTTTTAAATTGATAACACCCATTTTAGCACAGGTAATTTCTTGTTTCTCTTTTCCCTACCAACAACCATAAAGAAATTACATGCAATCCCTTCCCAGAAGAATCTATGTTAATAGAATATTGCTCAATGTGATGATGAAAATGGTAAAGTTCCATTAGCAATGTTATTTTAACTATGTAACCTTCAAATTTCAGTTCTATAATTTGTGCATTAAATACTATATTTGATATTTCACTTTCCAATCTTGGTTCTTGAGTACACTGAGGTCTGCAGCTAAGATCTCCTGCAGCTGGTTTTAAGTGACCACTTATTTTAAAATATCCCTGAGGATTCCTTTATAATTTAGTTCAAACTTATAGAAATCTCTAACACTAGAATTTTTTGCTGGCCCCTCAAGACAGATTCCACTGTATTCAGGTTATGCTTTAGATTTTATAGCCCATTTTAAAAGTATATGTTCATTTTTGAAAATACAGTACTAAAGTAAGAGTAAAAGTTGGCAAAGACAACACAGAATCACAGAACCATTATATAGAGTGAGTACACACACACACACACACACACACACAGAAATGACATTTGTAATCATGAACTGGATCTTTTAATGTGCAGAGTGTCTTTTGCAAATTTGAGGTGCTAAGCACCTTCAGCTCCCAGTGCAACTCAGGGGAAATTGAGGGTGCTGACAAAGTGCACAACGGAAAACAATAAGGAGAGAGGAAAGAAAAAAGGGTGAAAAAAGCAACAGCTATAAAAACACCAGAAACCAATAATGCTCCTGAGTACAAACATCTAAAAATAAAGATCAAACATCTTCAAAGTCAACCTGTCTCACATTTTTTAATGACATCTTCCTTTCCAAGTCTGCAAGTCTTAATTTCCTCATTATTCTTATTTGTTCTGATCCCCCTACAGTGCTAGGTAACACACAAAATAAAATTAATGAAAATCTGTCTGTCTCAAGAAGTTTTCAAACTCTCCCTACAGCCATTTTGTCCTTTGTATTTTCAATTTTAAGTTTTGCTTTTGTTTATCAGCCCTAGCTCATAACATTCCAGGAGTCTGGGTGTTTTTCTTTCTTTGCCCTGTAAGAGTGCAAAAGATTCTGCATCAATATGTGACCAACAGAGCATTTGAAGACCATATTAAGATAATTACAATGTTAAAATGTTAATAAACCATTGGGCAAAGATTAACTTAGGTTTTTGACATTTACATCCAGATCTCAATAATATTGTTAGGTCTTTTCATTATATTATTGTACAATGCTTAGCACAATGGAAACCTGGCCTCTAGATATTAATTATAATTTATATTGTGGAAGTAAGAGTAGATAAATAAGATTCTCTGTTCTTCATCTATTCAATGAGTGCATCAGAACATTGTACAGTGGAACCTGTCCAAAGGGACCAGCAAAAATTGATTAGCTAATATAAATGGTTTTAAACGAAAGGTTAAATAGAATTATATTGGAAAACTTGAGATACATAAAACTAAAGTCAGGAGGCTGATCAATTAAATATACAGTATATCTGCACTAAGAATTACTCTGGACAGATACTTTTCTGTTTTAAGTGAACACACATATATAACAGCAGATGATATATGTATCCCTTAAGGTAGAAGCTTTTACGTAAGTAATATGTATGAATATATTTATATATATTTTTCCCTTTTTCACTGTTTTATCATTTCATGAGTTAGCAATGGTATGTCATTTCAGTCTGTTTTCCTATTTAACAGTGTCAATGATATGTGAGAACAGGATGAAATGGCTGAAGGAAGTACAAACCAAATTCAGAATATGTAAAAGATTTAAACTATGTAGTTTTCTGTTTTCTTTTGAAGACTATAGTGGGATTAAAACACTTGGTTCTCGTGACAGCACAGTAATTATGTAGAGGAGTAATGCAAAGACATTCTCTTAACAATGAGTTACACTCTAGCCTTAATCTAAAGGTAGGACTCCCCAGTTCCATACATGAATCTAAGGCATCATATGGTCCAGTCTTTATAAGCATGTTAATGATTAGAATGGGAAATGGTACAATCCATTTTCCTTATACATTTTAAATGCAATTTCTTGTTTTTGTCATTGGACACTGCACTCATATTATGTTAATTTGGCCAAAATCATTAAGATACACAGGGCCACATTCTGATCTCAGTTACACCAGAGTATGTTAATGGAGTTATTCCAGATATACTGATATAATTGAAATCAGAATGTGACTCATAACATTGACCAGCTTGGTTACTAAACTTTATTTCATGATTATCTACAAAAAAATTGCTCTTAAGAAAAAGCACAATATATACTTTGCTTCTAAACAATATTTTCTGCTGACATATCAAACCCAGTTAATATTTTTTTCAAAGTTAAAGTGTGAATCAATTTTCACTCACAGTTCATTTAAAATGCCAAAAAAATTGTCGTCATAATCTAGAATGCCAAACAGACAAGTTTTAATTTCAATTCTTGTCTACTAAGAATTATTTATTTTATTAACACGAACTATATGGATCAATAAATGTACACTAAGCCTCACTTTTTAAAAAGTCATTCTCTCACTTTCTGCTATCAGAGACTTATGACTGACATCAGAAAATAATAATCTACCAATCTGACATCACACGAAAGGATTATAGCTATTATTGAGAACATGCATACATGTCTGTTACATGATTATTCTGGGAACAGTGTGAGGGGAAAAATTCTGAAAGATTAAAATTTCCTTATTTTAACTCAAACTGTCTAGCAATCATTTTGGTAAGTTCAAGTATTTCTAAAATAGCTCTCATAAATGGACTTGAAATAACTTGAAAATACACCTATCATTTTTCTTATAACAAGCTCTGTTCTTGTATCTCATAACATTACCAGAACTCCTTTAATTAAATTATAAACTTATTGTTTAAAACAGCCTACCTGCATCTACTATTTTATGACTGGTTCTGTACACATGGGAAAGATAGACAGCATGACATAGCAGACACCTGGTATTTTCCACAAACTTCTGCTTGTCTGTTTTGTAAGTGCAGGGAGAATAAAGTGTATCCTAAAAGTTGTTCTGTTCTCATCAAAGACTGTAGCACTCACAAAGTTAATGAAGATGTTTAAAAAGTGATTTTAAATAGATTGTACAGTGAGTTTCATATATGCCATGATTACTGACTTTATGGGGAAATATGCTGCTATTCGTACATTACAGCCCAGCCCCTTAACACTGCTGCATTTATACTACAGCTGTCTCAACCTTTCCATTAAAGACTCTGTTTTTCACTCTCAGCTGAAACTTGGCAAGCAAAACTTAGTCCAGTAGCAAATTTATGACATTTAAAAAAATCGTTGTGATCCCTTTTAAGTTACAATATAAAAGTATAGAAAATTCAAAGTTTACATGTTTAAGCTGCTGTTCTCTTCTTCAATAAGTTCTGATTTAAAAATAAAACTTGGCAGGCAATTAGTCCATAATGTGGACCAAATGCTTTTGGTATGTTGAAAAATAATGTTAAATGATCAAGCAATTTAATTTCGAATGTATTCTCTATGCATGCACCCTTCCAGTACTACAAAGATTTGATATTACCACACACCCTAATTCCTCATCTCCTTATGATCTACAAAAAAGGGATTACTAATGATTCCTTAGCATTGTATTTTTACCCTTGTATTCATTGGAGGACTCTCTGCAGGGACAGAGATCCTGGGAAATAGGCAAAAGATGAGAGGTAGAGAGCTACCAACAAGGTCGAGAAGAACTTGTGTCTTCCCTCCAAATCAACCCAGCTGGGAATCCATAGCTCAGAGCCGTATGAATTTTCTCACAGAGACTCTCCAAGCCATAGAAAGATGATCATTGCTGAAAAGGGAAAAAGTTGTGTACAGAGTCCCTGGTGGGGCAGCTTCTGCTGGGGAGACCCCAAGTCAATGGGAAGGCCCCATGCTCCTGCTGGTGGGATTACAAATTTGGGGTTCAAAACTCTACTTTTTTCTGGTTCAGGGAGAATCACTGCCCTCTTCCACCCCTCCCCTCAGCAAAAAAAAAAATGGAGTAGGTGCCAAAGCAGAGCTTGTCTCCCCTTACTTCCCTCCCCCATCTGTGATGGTCTGACTGAGCCCATAGAGGGCACAAATCTTGCCGTCACGTACACCTGTAAGAACATAAGAAGAGACATACTGGGTCAGACCAGAGGTCCATGTAACCCCTGTTCATGTAATCCTGTCCTCTGCAAGTGGCCAATGCCAGGTGCCCCAAAGGGAATGAACAGAACATGTAATCATCAAATGATCCCTCCACTATCACCCATTCCCAGCTTCTGACAGAGGCTAGGGATACCATTCCTACTCATCCTGGCTAATAGTCATTGATGGACCTATCCTCCATGAATTTATCTTGTTCTTTTTTGAACCCTGTTAAAGTCCTGGTCTTCACAACATCCTCTGGCAAGGAGTTCCACAGGTTGACTGTGAGTTGCATGAAGAAATATTTTCTTTTATTTGTTTTAAACCTGCTACCTATTAAAAGGGTGTGAGTCAAGGCAGATTTGGTGACTTCTCAACAAATAGCCTATTGATTAACACAAACACAGTTTTCTTTTATTGCTAAGATTAAAATAATACATTAAATGTTAAAAAGGTTAAAACAAGAAACTGAGAGCTAAGCCTAAAACTGCATGAGCTCAGTGTGTGATGGCTAGGTAATGCAGCAACAACAGGGCCAAGCCACTTGCCAACATATGCAGCAGTAAGTGGTGATTAAAGATTATAAGCCCCAAGTGGTCATAAAACCAGCTACAACCAGGATGGTTGGGCCTGAGGTACAAGTGGGAAGGAAGGAATCCACATGGTCTACTTGGGGAGCAGGTTACTCTCATAATGTGCTCCTACCACTCCCAAGGATGCCTAGGTGTATTTAGGTCCTCATGAGGCAAGGATGGTGCTTGAACCCTGCAGTAATGTTTATGTGACTCCTACTGGAGAGAGAAAGGGAGAGAAAGAGGATGGTTGAGCTCCCTAAACACCTTGGCTGCTGGGCTCCCATAAACTAGGGTAGCCACTTCTGAAAATATTGGCTGCATATATCTTTTTATGTCTACCCTGAGAGAGGAAAGATTAAGGAATGCCTCAAGAGTTCTTTGCCTTTCTTCTCCATTTTCTCACTTCAGCCTCTCATGCAACAGTCTGTAGTATCCATTTTTAAAAATGTTTCCCTGATATCCTCTGTAAAATATGGTATTTACACCAGGGTAGCTTAATTTCATGGACAATCATAACAGAAGTGTGGGACTGGAAGGGACCTCAACAGGTCAGTCTAGTTCTAGTTCAATCTCCTGCACTAGACAGGACTAAAGACAGGACTAAGTAATAACCAGACCATTCCTGATGACAGATGTTGCTCTTACAAACCACCAATGATGGAGATTCCACAACTTCCCCTAGGGTATGTCTACACTACAAAGTTAATTCGAACTAACAGCTGTTAGTTCGAATTAACTTTCATAGGCGCTACACATGCAAACCGCTAGTTCGAACTTAATTCGAACTAGCGGAGCGCTTTAATTCGAACTAGGTAAACCTCATTCTACGAGGACTAACGCCTAGTTCGAATTAAGTAGTTTGAATTAAGGGCTGTGTAGCCACTTAATTCGAACTAGTTGGAGGCTAGCCCTTCCCAGGTTGCCCTGGTGGCCACTCTGGGCCAAGCTAGGGAAACTCTTCTGCCCCCCCGGCCCCGGAGCCCTTAAAGGGCCACGGTCTGTCTATGGTACCCGTGCCAGGTGCAAGCCTGCCAGCACCCAGCCAGCAGACCCTGCACCTGGCACGGCATGAGCCAGCCACCCTCTGCCAGCCAGCCCTCCACCTCTTCCCAGGACCAGGCTGGCAGCTCCCAGGAGCCTGCCCGGGGCCACAAGAGGCGGGCGCCCGCCTGGTCTAGTGCGGAGATCGTGGACCTCATCCAGGTTTGGGGGGAGGCCTCCAACGTCCACAATCTCCGCACTACGCACAGGAAAGTGGCCGTCTAGGGCAGGATAGCTGCCAGCCTGGCCACCAAAGGCCACATGCCAACCCAGGAGCAGGTTTGCATGAAAATCAAGTCGGTCCAGTGAGACCCCCCGACCCTGAGCCCTGAGCTTAGAACATAAGAACATAAGAACAGCCGTACTGAGTCAAACCAAAGGTCCATCTGGCCCAGTAGCCTGTCTGCCGACAGCGGCCAACACCAGGTACCCCGGAGGGGATGGACCGAAGACAGTGACCAAGCCATTTGTCTCGTGCCATCCATCTCCAGCCTTCCACAAATAGAGGCCAGGGACACCATTCCTACCCCCTGGCTAATATAGCACTCCATGGACCCAACCTCCATGACTTTATCTAACTTATCTTTGAATTCTGTTATAGTTCTAGCCTTCACAGCCTCCTGTGGCAAGGAGTTCCACAGGTTGACTATTTGCTTTGTGAAGACGAACTTTCTTTTATTAGTTTGAAGCCTGCTACCCATTCATTTCATTTGGTGTCCTCTAGTCCTTATATTATGGGAACTAATGAAGAACTTTTCTTTATGCACCCTCTCCACACCACTCATGATTTTATATACCTCTATCATATCCCCCCTCAGTCTCCTCTTTTCTAAGCTGAAAAGTCCCAGTCTCTTTAGCCTCTCTTCATATGGGACCTGTTCCAAACCCCTAATCATTGTAGTTGCCCTTTTCTGAACCCTTTCCAAGGCCAAAATATCTTTTTTGAGGTGAGGAGACCACATCTCTACACAATACTGAAGATATGGCGTACCATAGTTTTATACTTCCCCTCCTCCTTCTTCCCTGGCTTCCCCTTCCAGTTCCCTCCTCCCAGGTTTCCACCTCCCTCTCCCACCCTCTCTCTTCCCTCTCCCACCTCCTTTTCCCAGTCTCTCCCAGAGGTTAATCCCCACCCCAGTTTTGTTAAATAAAGAGAGTTTCTATTTTTGAACACGTGTCCTTTATTTTTACATCAGGAAGGGGGCTAGGGAAGGGTAAGTGGAAGGAGGTGAGGAGGAATGGGGCACGAGCCCCGATGGGGAGGACTGGGGTGGCTCTGCGGGCTCCTCGGGGTGGAAGCTCTCCTGCAAGACCTCCTGGATCCTGACAGCTCCCCGATTGACCCCCCCAGATGGCAGCCTGCGGCAAGTGCAGCCGGGCTGATGGCCGAGTGCTGTGATGAGCCGAGTGTGGGCACTCAGGGCACTCCAAGACAGGACTGCTTTGCTGTCCCTCATCGAGGTAGACAAGCAAGCGGGGAACCCTGAAAACTGTCTGTCCGGGGTGGGGGTCGGGTCCCTTTAAGCACAGCCCTCGGCTAGCCTGAGGCAGCAGCTCCACACTCTAAGTCCTAACCTGATGCCCTGCTGGCACTGTTTCCAGCCAGCCTTAACTTCGGTTCAGGGTCCACTCAATGTGGACATGCTAGTTCGAATTAGCAAAACGCTAATTCGAATTAGTTTTTAGGTCTAGATGCACTAGTTCGAATTAGCTTAGTTCGAATTAACTAATTCGAATTAAGTTAGTTCGAATTAGTGCTGTAGTGTAGACATACCCCTAGGCAATTTCTTTCAGTACTTAATTACCCTGACAGAAAGGTTTTCCCAATGTCCATCCTAAACCTCAGTGGCTGCAATTTAAGCTGATTGCTTCTTGTCTGATCCTTAGAGGTTAAGGAGAATATTTTTTCATCCTGTTCCTTGTAACAACCTTTTATGTAGTTAGGAACTGTTATTATGTCTCCCTGCAGTCTTCTCTTCTCCAGATTTAAACAACCCCATTTTTTCACATATCTCACATTTCCTAGACCTGTAATTATTTTTATTGCTCTTCTCTGGACATTTTCTAATTTGTCCACATCTTTCCTGAAACATGATGCTGAGAACTGGACACAACACTCCAGTGCGGAGTAGAGTGGAAGAATTATTTCTTGTGTCTTGCTTACAGAATGATATTACGGGATGTATCAGGGGAGGATGTTTTGGAATGCTCTGTAGATAATAATAACTTATAACCATGTGATTGTATAATTAACAGTAATGGGAGTTATCCATTCATATGAAGAGCAGAATGGACACCTATATTCATTTTCAGGTGACATTAACAAACACAGCTAACTGTTTTAAAATAATACATGAAGAATTCCTTACCTGTCCGGTAGACAAAATTGCCTTCAGTCTCTGATGATGACGGGGACACCAATTCTTCCTCAAATTCATTGGAACTAAATGAACCAGAATGATTCCTTTGCCTCGTTTTTTCCATCATGGCTGCGTTAGTAGCCATGACATGTCTCAATGAGTCATTTAGGTAACGATTCAATAAACTGCTTTTGTATTTGGGAGGTGACACATAATCCTCATTGGCACTTGTCTCTGGTCTCACTCCTGTTTTTATCACTGAATTTTCAGTTTTAATCACAGTGTGGTGAACTGGTTTGTTATATCCGCCTTCATTCATATGGTTTCTTGGAGGATTTTCCCCATCTGAAAAAGAAAGATACATTATGGTTTACATCAGCGTTTCCCAAACTATGGGCCGCAGCCCGGTACCGGGCCGCGGGAAAAAAATACCGGGCCTCAGCGTGGCTGCCAGGGTGTTCCGGGCTCCCGGACTGCCCATGCAGCGGCGGGTTCCCCAAGCCCTCAGCCGGGCTGGGCGGATGCAGCCGTATGTTTTAGGCTCCCGGCAGAGGCATAGTGAGGGTAGGTGAGCTCTTATTGCTGGCTATGTGTGTGTGTGTGGGGGGGGGGTTGGATATGGGCCACAGGGAAGCAGGTTCGGGGCAGTGGAGCTGCCCGGGGGAGATAGGGAGGGGAACCGGCCGGCGGAAGCAGGGCTGGCTGGTGGAGGGGGGAACCGGCTGCCAGAAGCAGGGCTGGCTGGGGGGGCGGGAGCAGTGAGGCTGGCTGGGGAGATCGCGAGGCTGGCTGGGGAACCGGCCGGCGGAAGCAGGGCTGGCGGGGGCAGCAGGGCTTGCCAGGAGAGATCGGGAGAGAATTAGCTGGCGGGGACAGCGGGGCTGGACCAGGCGGGAAGAAGGGGGGGGGGAGAGAATCGGCCAGCGGGGAGCGGGACAGTTCAGGGCGTACGCAGATCCTGAATAAAAATTTAAAAGCAGTGCCTTTTAAATATCCCCATTGCTGACAGTGAGGATTAAAGGCACTACAATGTGTCAGAATGGAGAGAACCTGGTGCATTCACCATCCGGAATGAGAATATGGATAAAAAATTCCAAAGATGGTGTCAGCTTTCTGAAAATAAATGAGCCCCTTTTCAATACACGATGTGGTGGTGCAGGGTTTTATTGGATTACAGTCCATTTTTCCAATCCATATTCCTTTAACTTGCTGGTAAGAATGTTGTGGGTGGCCATATCAAAAGCTTTGCTAAAGCTGGCCCTGGGGGCTTTGGGAGGACAAAAAACAACGTATTTGCATATTTGTCATTTGCTTAATGAATATGCAAATATGCAAATGAATGTTACCGGTCCTCCGAAAGCTCGTGAATGGATTTACTGGTCCCCGAGTCAAAAAGTTTGGGAACCCCTGGTTTACATAATATTTATAGAGCAACCTTATCTGTGCGTCTTTAAATATTTAAAACACTAGAAGATTTACCTGGAATTGCTTAGGTCCTTAATTCAATTCATTTTTGTTTTTTGGAAAACATTTAAATAATTGCTCTGGGATAGGGCTGTGGATGAGGGGTTAAGTATGCAGGCTGCCCTGGGGAGAGAGGACTACACCAGCCTTCTCTGACTGCAGCAGCTTGGGACCAAGCACCTCTCCATGGCTGCTGCAGCTCCAGCAAGCACAGCTGAGGGAGGGGTACATGTCCCCCAGCTGGAACAGGTCCAAATTTGTCTGCACCCTGCATTCCTTAGCCAGAGTGAAGAATGAAGCAAGTAGTGCACTTCCCTCTCACTCCCTGACGAAAGAGAACAGCCAGCAATGTTTCCATATGAATGTAGGGGAGGTTCACCCCCCCCCATGGGTGAAGGGGGAAAGGCGAAACTCAGGACTGAGGAAGTCCTGGATGGGGGTGGAGTGTGCCCTCAGCCAGCTCCTTTCACCTGCGTGGTGATTCTGTCTTTTTTCTGTAAGGTTTTATGAGAAGCAGTCCAATTCCAGGAACATTCCATTTTCCGGGTACAACCAAACCTGACCTTGCTTTAAGTTATGATAAGAGGAAGCTGTATATCGAAATAGGTGATCCTAGCTCTTACTGTTTAGGAGGAGTTTTTGAACAAACAGACAGACAAACTCTCTCAAATGTATAGTAGATGACTAAAGCTAGGCAAATAACATAACTAATGATTTTTCAATTAATTTCACTTTTTTCAGTTTACAAACTTCCCATGCAGACCACAATCTTCTCAAATATTTTAGCTATTCTAAATTATTTTCTGAACAATTTTAGAAATAATGCTTGGTCTGTAGCTTTTATATGAACAGTACATTCCATGCATTTGATATCTGAAATCTGAGCTGTGTTAACAATCTACTATATCACATGGTATCTTGCAATGCCCTGATTAAATTAGCCTAATTCTTAACATTGTATTTGCTGAGAATTATGAATTTGAAATTCATTTACCATGAATACACTGAAATATTTGCTTTAAAATGTGCTCTTTCAACTTATATTCTGCAACTAAACTTTTATGAAAAGTGAACACACAAAAACCCCCACATGCACAGATGAAACAAATTCATTTAAATGCAAACAAACATTTCCATAAATGTTTTGCAGCACTGGGTCATTTCTAATGTGACTATAGCGGATAAATACATATACCATGTTACAAAGTTACTGGAAAAATATTGAAATGTATGATTACTATCAACATTCAGGAAACAAAGGTAGAGTGCTGTATAAAACTTTTACACAATCTATGCTATCTAAATTAATAATATTAACCTCCTAAATCAGGTAACATAGTACTGTACTTTCATTTTGCTATGGAGAGGAAATAAGACCATCTCCTGTGATGATCGCATGACAGACCAAACCCTGCTCACCGTACTATGTGAAAAGTTCAAATGAAGCTTATCAGTCTACTTTTGTTAATAAAGTGACTGTGATTTGGCCCTACTGGCATGTAACAACACATAAACATAGGAACATTAAGGTCCTTTGATTTCAATAAAATTAATCATGTCCTTGAAGTCATGTACATTTTAAGTGTTTTGCAGTATTAGGCCCTAAGGGTCTGTTATTTAATAACCAAAGAACTAAGCATTATTTTGTCAATAATAATATTATACAGCAAAGACAAACCTACCTAATGTATGGCCAGATTCTTCCCCCACCCAGTGAAACTGTATAATCCTATTAACTATGGAGGGGTCTATATATGTATTACTGCAAACAGAATTTGACATATGGCTTGTAAAAAATAAAGCCTATGACACAATGTTTTTAGTGAAAGATTAGAATCCTTTCTGAAGAATCTGATATTTTCTAGTTTCATATAGAAACATGGAACAAACTTAACATAAAAATATCAACAAACCTTCAGAACACGAATCGTCACTGCTTACACTAAGTCTTTCGGCATTTCCTTGAACGTATTTGTTGTACAACTTTATTCGTAAAGCCCAGCTGAGATCTGGTTGCCGGACTGTATTCTTAAGGCGACGTCTTGCATTGGCAAACCAGTTTGATACCTACATTAAAACAAATGCAATGGTTTTCCTCAACAAGATTATAAATCTAATCTACCAATTTTTTTTTACAAATTTCATGTATGCTTTGTGAAAATGGTGAGTGACTGAAATGTATTCACATGTATCAAGGCCCAAGTGTGTGTTAAACTCCATTAATGAGAATGGAGAATTTTGCCTGAGACAAGAATGCAGGATCAGACCTTTGGTTGGCAAGTACTCCGTCTGAAGAGCTAGCAAGCACTTGTTATTAATAATAGTTTTAATTCAATTCTTCCATAATTTTCCTTTTATACTAACTTCAGTATCTTTGTAAAAAGATAATACTTACTAAAATTTCAGTGCATCTCCAACGTACAATTAGCTCTTTTAAATTAAATTAAATAAGTTATGTTAGATCATCTATCAGTTGACACTGTAACATCTGTTCTTGAACTGTCAAGTATGTGCATAATAAAACAGCAAAATCTGAACCCTTTTCCAAATGTTGACATAAATGACTAAATTCTGCCCATTGCTGAGCTGGTATATTATGATTGATGGCAACAAAGTAAAGGGAGCAGGATGTAGAGAATATGCCATGTTATAAAGTCACTGCAGAAACCTAAATATTGATCTACAGATGATTATTCCAAATAATATTTTTCAAAGTTAAATATGACATAATGGACACAAATTATTTAACACATGTGCTGAGCTTATACACTGGCTTCAAGAAAAGAGACTATAGGGAAAAAAGACAATTGCAGTATTGTGTAGTACTTTGTGTATTAATGAAGTGAAAAAGCATGTTACACATGCTGTAGACTCTGACAAGTCACCTATGTTATGCAAACATTCCAAACATGTTCCTGTTTATTTAGAGTGATGTTAATAGTAATGTTTGCAGTATTTGGGCAAATACAGAGTTTGATTTCATTTTCACATAAATGATTGTAACCTTGGAGAAACTTGATTGATGTCAGTGAGACACACTGGTGTAAGTAAAGAGTTAAGCTGCATACATTCTAGAAATTTGGAAATCTTGATAGAAATTAATAATGTAGATGAATTTTAGAGTGCAGGTTATGTTTTCCAGGATTAATTGTATTTTGATTGGGTCTCTTCAGAAAGAATGCAAAGCAACATTACTTCAAAAGTAGAATGTGGGGGATCTCTGGATTGTCCACATAACCTTCCCCCTCTTTTTGTGCTGTGAAAGTACTAACATAGGAAGTGGTAGAATATATGATTCACACCGATTTCAGCTCCATAGCATAGCTTTTTATGCTATAAAGCCTACCTGTATCCATGTAGTGATTGTATCAGTAATCACAAGATAAAGAGGTAAGGATAGCAGAAATGAAGAGACCTTAAGCCTAGATCTATGATTCTATGATAACCATAGCTTAAGTAGTTAGCATGAGTAAAAGACATTACAGCCTAAGTATGAATAGTTGCTCCATAAATTAGCATAAGAAAGTAAACTTAACAATGACCTTAAATTACAAGATGGCATTAACACTTTGATTATTGTTTTGTTATAGTCACAAGTGTTCCAAATTGCTGGGAGGTAACCCACAAGAAGGCAGTTTGTGTCTAATTAGAGTATTTTTGGAGAGAACATTAGCATATGTTTAGCTGCAGATAAGCATAGTAATCCAATTTATATTAATAAACATTTCTTTATTAATATATTCACCTATAGAACACAAGCACCTCAATATTTTGAGAGGGAATATGTTAGGACATGGTAAAGAAGGGAAGAGCTATGCATACACATGCATGAGGACTATCAAGGGCTATAAAACATCTGGTCTCAGTTACTGCCAGTGGAGTTCTTTCATCTCAACTTCGAGAGCACTCCCCAAGGACAGAGTGAGTAAATACCTGTGATGGTGCCAGCCATCTTGACAGCCTTATATGACATCACTTTACATGTTGGGACTGGTTTGCTTATCAGACTAATTATTTTAGTTACAGAAGGTTTTCCCTAACTGAGAATGTTTTTGTCACTGCCATAGCCAGGGGTGAAAGTAACTTAAATTTCTTACAGGTACTGTCCTATCACAACCTGCCCCCTTCCTTAGGGTGTCTTAGGGTGGGAGAGGGTTGGCAATACCACAGTACCTGTAAGAAATTTAAGTGTGGGGTGGAATGTGAGGGGCAGAGTGTTGGAGTATCGGGGGATGCAGGAGTTAGGGCAGGGGCTGGGGACAGATGCAGGAGTCAGGGTTGAAGTATATGAGGGGCTCAGGCAGAGGCAGGGGAGTATGAGGAAGGGCTCAGGACGAGGGGTATGAAGAGGGGCTCAAGGCAGGAGATTCTGAGGAGGAGCTCAGGGCAGAGGAGGGTCAGGGTGCAGGACTCAGGGCAAGGGACTGGGTGTGTTTAGGGGTGAGTGCAGGGGGAAGACAAGGATGCCATTTTGAGGGGAGGGGGCTGCAGCCACACATACCGGTCCTGTGTGTTGCTCTTCCTGCTTCTTCTGGCTAAGGAGTAAGGGGAAAGTGCATAGCCTACTGTGTTTCTCCTCTGCCCCTCCCTGGGCAGCCAGAAGTGAGAGGAATGCAGCAGGTTACGCTGCACTTTCCCTTCACTCCCTAGTCACAAGAAGCAGGAAAAGCAACACACAAGGACCGGTATGTGTGACTGCAGCCCCCCACCTCCCAAAATGGTGGCGTGGGGCAGAGGCTCAGAGTGGGTGTAGTCCCAGACAGGGGGATTGCCCCCCAGCCAGTCCCTCTGCCTTGCCTGGATGTCTGCTTCTAGTGTGGCAGCCTGAAAAAAGCCAGAAGCCAGACTGGGAGCATCCCTCCCTTCCCCTTGCAGCTAAGTGCCCTAGCCCAGTGGTTCTCAGCCGTGGGCCATATGGCTCCGCAGAGGCCACGCCCTACCTCTAAGAGGCCACATGGAAAAAATGGAACATTAGGTAAATTATGTACCTTTTTTTTCCAACTAACAGCGGCTATGAGTGGGGCCACAGAGGTAAACGAGGCTCAGAAGGGGGCCATGAGCAAAAAAAGGTTGAGAAACACTGCTCTAGCCAACCAGCTTCTTGCCAGAGTGCCATACTGGGTGCACCAGTTTACTTTCACCTATGACCATGGCCCACATGGCTTCCAAACCAACAATTCTGATAATAGTGGGCCTGACCTTGAGACAAGAACCTACCAAATTTGAGAGTGTTATTTGGGGATGTTAAATCAATAACCTAGACAATAACAAATCAACAGATCAGACAACAGACCAGACAGCACTCTATTATCAGAAAGCCACAGTGTGCATCTCAAAGATGGATTTGGCCCTAGTTTTGTAATCCAGCTATTTTGGTAAAGTATATAAATATCATATGAGTAGTTAGCTAATTACTTTTGATCGCTAATCCAGTTAAGGGTGATTATGAAGAAAATAAACACTACCTGCTTAATTACAAGTAAAACTTTGATCCAGCTTTCTATCTAGACCTTAGTAGAGACTCGTTAAGCCTGTCACTTTGATTACACTTAAACCCTATTTTACATGAAACAGAGCTCCACAACGAGCAGAGTGAGCTCTGGATCAGTGCTCCCATGCCATATTCACTGCTTTACAAACCCTGGAGTTTCCTGTGACGGGTGAGGAGACCAAAACTGAAGCTGGCAAAGAAGACTAAGTAATGTTTGTTCTGCTCCAAGGCTTCTTGTTTACATTCATCATATTGGCACAGCAATCATTATAGTAAACCAGAAGGGATGAATTGGAATCTATCCATCTTCTAATGCAGTTAACAAACTCATTCCAGACTGCTCAGATGAAACACTGGTCACCTGACTTCCACAGGATTTAGTATAATTCTAGATTCATATATGCAATGATAGAGACTGATTGATTTGGGGTCCAACTAAATATTTTAATGGTTACTGCAATGCCTAAGAAAACGGACAGTTTTCTCAGCATCCCATGAGAAACACTGTTGTCAAGCTAGACCTACACAGATCACCATGGTGCTATCAAGGAACCATGTACAGAAATGGCGTGATTCTTGCATAAAAACAATTAGATTTAACTAACGTGATTTATGGATACACTGTCGGTTTATTGAAAACCTAACAGCAAACACAGTGGATATGTTCTTTCCATGTCAACTCTCAAAATTTTTCATAGTAATAGGAGTGAATAGTATATGTGTATGTTAAGCCTTCCGGTATAAGGATGAAAATACTTAACAATTAAGAAATAATCTTAACCCAGAATTTACAAAAGAGTCTTTTCCCAAATGTATAGTACTACAGACACTGCTTCAGAAATACACTCCAGCTACTGACTCCCCCTTCAATAACTTTACACAGAAATTCTGACCGGAACAACAAGAAGTTTTACTTATGCTGAATGAAGGTGATGCATGAGGCTTATTCACCCAACAGTTCCCAAATTCTGTGGGTGAAATCCTGATCCTGTTAAAGTCAAAGAGAGTTTTGCGATTAACTTTAATAGGGGCAGGAATTTATCGTATATCCGTATGTGTTCCTTCAAGTGTGGCATGTCAAGTCTCTCAACAAGTCTGTGGCCTGTGTTACACAGGAGGTCAAGACAGATAATCACAGTGATTCCTTCTGACTTTATAATCTATTAATATATCTCCACATATCAATACCACGATTATTTAGGACTGATCATAAAAGAAAGTACCCTAAACTGACAATACCCAAACAGCTGTTAAAATGGCTTTGACTTATGTCACTGTGTGTGCATGAAATATCTTAGAAAACACAAAAAACAATAATTTGCTTACAAGGCACTGTGAGAAGACATTTGCATTTGAATTCAACAAATGACTAAGTATCCTGAGAAAAATGCACGATAAAAAGTGTTACTACTGTCTCCCTATTTATGCATAAAGATCAGCATCATCATAATAGTATTTAAACAAAAGCCTTATGTATGAGCAAGAAAAAACATTACCAATATGATATTACCATAAAAATGGTTCTCAGCTTTGTAGAAATTCTCCAGAATGGCCAAAAGTATTCACGTGGGCACCTAAGAAATACTGACCCTTTGGCTTTACCTCTGAAAAAATTATTCTAATTTATTATGCTTTTCTACTCAAGAAGAGCCAAGGATTTAAAAGAGGGATAATAGCCAAATGATCCCTTTACCCAAAATAAATTATGTCATAGATATTCTTTTGCAAACGGTAATATTATTAAATCCGCAGCAGCATATGACCAGTATATTAATCTTACTATGGCAAATAACTTCTTATTAAACAATAAAGCCATTCATATTTCCTTTTGGAAAGTATATGCAGTCATTTTTCTTTTTTATTTCACAAAAATATTTAAACCAAAATTTAAAATAAAATAAATCAAATGTTGTGGTAATAGTGCAAATGAAAACATAACATATTCATGGCAAATTAATAGAACAAATTGCTGGATTTGTTGAATTGGAGTCTAATCTGTGGGCTAAAATGGAAGACAGCTTTTAGAAGTAGTCTTCTGCCTTCACAATTTTGAACTGCTAGGCCAAATGCTGTAGTAATTTACTCCTACTGAAATCCTATTCACTTTATTGGGATTGTATAAGTATAAATCTACACAGAATTTTGCCCCATGTGTTTATGTTATTAGTGATTAGAAATAAAGAAGCTTCCTAATACCTTCAAAACCCCGATTCTCTATAAAACTCTGTGTTTATTTTCTAAGTTTCTAGGGACCAGGAAATAGAGCAAACCTCCTTTTAGTTTCACAGCACCAAGAGACAAAGAATTACTAAAATGATGGAAATTAGTTTTCAAAAACCAGGAGGCAGTGGGGAAATGAAAATAGCACGACCCTCAAAAATGGCCCAAAATCCAGTCAGAAAGATACTACCCTAAGAATAACCCTTCTCTGTTCCATCTGATCTGGCAGAAGCCTTGTGCAAATTCTGCATTTTGGAGCGCTGCATATTTGGAAAGAGTGGGTGAGACAAAGACTGGATATGACCTGGGGGCAGCCACTCTACTGTATTCAGCATCAACTGCCAGCCAGCTGTGAAGGAAATATATGGAGACATGAAGGTTGATCCCTGGAAAGTTTACTAGTAAATTCTTACACATTTCTTCTCCATGCTTGCAAACATGGTTATGTGTGGGAATGGACAGGTTGCCGGCAGGGAAGTATTGGCAGCACAATTCTACTTTTAACTATTCTGGAGTCCAGAACATAGCATAGGGGGCCTGGATTTCAAAGCAGATGCACCTATGTGTATGGAAATTATTTTTCATTCTTGGAATCTCTTCAGAGTTGTATTCAGGAAAACAATAAAACCCAGTAAAATCTACTGCATGAGTCCCTGGACGCACTGTTGATAGAAACTCAGTGATTTTCAAAGTATCATTAGGCCTCCCATAGAATTGTCAATGCAGGGTGTGATGTAAGCCTCAATGAAACTGAAGGCATAATAGCTTCAGAAGACAAGAAGCTTGAAAGAACTAGTGAGAACATAATACTATCCCAGCTCCATATTTTAGGTGATAACAAAGGAGGCTGTAAGGCACTGAGAAACTGAATTGATGAACTGGAAAACAGATAAGACGAAATGTCAGTCTGTTTAGAAAATGTAAAGGAATGCTGTCAGGAGAAAACATTACATAATGGCTCATGGTTCTTGGTATTTGTTATTACTAGATTAGATGGGCACTTATGCAACACCCTGTTTGATACATCTGGAATGTTCAGTTCTTGGAAAGAGATTTTTTTCTCAAAAGGATGCAAATATATGTCCCAGAACCGGCTCTTTATTATGCCACTCTCCATTCAAAGTAACACCATTAATTTCAGTGGAGTTTTTTTTCAGATTTACACCAGCATCTCTGAGATCACAACCTGGTTCTGTGTGTTTAATTCTCAGAGTTCAACTATTTTGATCTGTATTACAGTCTTGTTCTTTTTTGGCATTTGAAAAGCATATATGGGATACTGATATTTTATTCTTCCAGGTGCAGGAGTTACTGTGGATGCCAGACATATATTTATCCCTCATACAGATGCTATGATGCTTCTGGATTAAAAGAACATTGCACCTGAATTATGGGAAAAACAGATGGGGTTTCTTTTTGATCCCATTCTTCTGTAAATTAAGATAATAGTTGGGTTGCATGGTTCTTTAAAATGTGATATTTCACATAGAATGCCAAGGACAAATTCAACCCCACTGCAATTCTTATAAAGTCAATGGCCAGGAGTTAATTTATATCTATATTATTCTTTTATTCGGCTACTTAGAGTATAAATTCTGTGGAACAAGGGCCATGTCTCTCTCCATGTTTGTTCAGCATCTATCACAACAAGCCAGATACTGATAAGTTGTTTTAACAATATTTTCCAGTTATAAATGGCATTTTCCAGGATGTTTAATATTATTTTGGTGAAAGCTATGTTGCATTCACTAATGCATGCATGCACACTGAGGTACTCTCTTTGAAGTACTCTTTCATAGTATAATCTTATTTATTAGAGGGAACATGCAAACTAATGTTGGATTCCTATCTCCTTCCTACTTTTCTAATATTTGATATTTTGTTACATGGAATGTAATCTATTAAGTGGCACCTAATGCACACAATGCAGTACCAAGGCCCTGCCCTTGCAGAGGCATACATACACACATGCTTATTGTTATGCAGCATAATGACTAATTTCACTGCAGTCAAGAAAATGAGAGGGTATAAGTCTGCGCCTGAGCTTGAAAAAGCAGGGCCCTACAGCTGATACCATGTAATTCCAACATCTAACAGATGGTGCCAGATGAAAGAAAGAAACTCCTGTCAGTCAATCCTAAAGCCTTTCTCTTCACACAACCTTCACTAATTTCAGTTTTGCCCAGGCCCATAAAGCCAAATAGGCTCCCCTCCCATATTTAGCTAGATCTTATGAAGATAATGTGTATATAATCCAGATGCCCTCCCTGTGTTATGAGCCTAATATGTATTGACGTGATCTCTGGAGTTAGGACTGGCTAGCTCTTTCCAGTTTATCCCATTTTCAAATAGGAAATGCACAGCTACTAATCACTTACTGAAACATTTGCTTTTTGTGATAAAATCTCCCTGGCTTACCCTGCCTACCCGCTGCCTGAAGTTGATTTTTAAAAACTAAGAAAAACGGCTTTTGTGAACGGGATGAATACAAATATTCCCCTTTCTCCTAACAAGGACGGAAATCTCTTGCGACTTGTTCTACCGGAAGAAGGGAGAACGTGAGGAGGGGACCCAGAGGCAGTGCTAAGGGTTTGCTTATGAGTGCAGTAAGGCCTAGGCTCCTTCTTTGCTCCTCAGACCTCTCCTGCCCTCAGCGAGAGGTTCAAGGTGCGCCCGGGCTGAGCCAAGGGCTTTGCACAGGACATCTGGCCCAGTCATTGCGCCGCGCGCTGGGGCTACAGGTACCTCGGTAGTGTGGCGGGGGTTGCTTATCGGCTATTCCCCAGGAATAGCGAGGGACGCTCCGTGCTGGGGGGAGTCTAGGTACCAAGGCGGTCTGAGCGCGTGAGCGCTTGTCTAGAGCGCCCAGCTCAGGCAAGGCCAGGGAAGGGGAGACGGGGCAGCTGGACCCCGCCCGGGCGCCCACGTTTCAGCCGGGTCTCTCAGCTCATCCCTTAGCGCCTCCACAGAAGCCCCGTGCCAGCCTCGCACGCGCCAGAGCGCGGGGCTTGCACAGTGGGTGGGGGTGTGGTGGGGGTGGGGGCGCCTCTCTTGCACGGGGCACACGAGGGGGCTGTGCGAAGCCGGGGGTGGGGCCGGGCCTCTATGTCGGCAGCTCGCGCGGACAGCGCGCGGAGTTACCTGCACCAGAGTCATCTGGGAGCCGAGCGCCAGCAGGATCTTCTCGGTCTTGGTGGGGTACGGGTTGTCGCGGTGCTTGTACAGCCACTGCTTGAGCGGCCGGGCCATGTCCTGCAGCGCCTGCCGCTTGTGCCGCACCTTGCCGCCGCTCTGCCGGGCCCTGCACGGGGAGAGAGCGGCCCGGCCCGTTAGTAGCTCGCGGGGAGCCCTTTTCCAGCCCCCCCCCCTCCGTGCCCGCAGGGAGTCAGCCTGGCAGACTGCGGGGCACACGGTGGGGAGAGCCCGCGTGCGTGTCACACCTCCCGCGCGCTCTGCGGAGCCGCGCACCCCGCGACACGGGTGGGTGCTGCAGCTAGAACTGCTACAAACTCACCCACGCGACGCCTGATTTGTGTGCGACCATTAACGTGCTGCACAAGGCTGTGGGTGTGGTGCGGATAACGCACAGGCCCATACATCAGCCCGCCGCTGCACGTGCAAGCCACATAGTCACAGCAAAGGTCCTACAGCCAAAACAAACAAACAAACAAAACTCCCTCACTTCGACGTGGTTTTCTAGCCTGAGTGCAATTAATCCCAAAGAATGATGACAAAAGTAACACGACTCATACTGTCACCTAAAAAGTAATATATTCAGCAACCTCTTCTGCATTAAGACACGCGAGTCCAGTTGCCTACAAGAAGATACAAATTTCATTCTACTACACCGCCTGCTGTGCTCTGCATATGGCAGCTTGACTTTGGCCGAAGAAACAAACTCCACGATAAAGTGTGTGTGTGCGGGGAACCAAAAATAAAAACCCTGTTGAATCGTGTCAGTGAGACACCCTAGCAGAAGGCTAACCTTGGGACAGCGAAGAGAAGAGGGAGGGATGTGAAACAGACAAAACAGAGATAGCAATAGGCAAATATTTAGTGCCAGCCCTAATGTCCTCTTAGCACACCAAAGAAAGGAGGTGGCAAATGGCTACATACACTCGCGCTGAGTAAAGTGAATCTCAAAAAAGTGAGATTTTTGAGATTCACTTTACTCAGCAATCTCACTCTTTTGAGATTCACTTTACTCAGCAAGGTGTCAGAGAATTAGCGCCCTTTATTAGGCGGTGTAAGGTATTCGATGTCTGCACATCATATTTTGATACGTTTGCAAGATCTCAGGAAGCCTCTGTCTTGGGTACATTTAGCTCTTGAAAATATTGCAGCACCCTCTTACCAGCCTGGCTTACATCTGTTGTATCGCCACAAGAAATTTGCTCTCTTGTACAACACGTTGAGGAATGTACACTTAGCAGTCTGGCCAATCTCAATGAGTTAATTTGCCAGAGACAAACAATCCGTTCCCGATACAACTTGAAGATGTTAAGCCGGTCCTGGTTCATTGGTGCATAAACCTTCGTTAAATCAAAAGGTCAGATAATCATCCTCTTGAAACATACGTGTCATTTCCCAAAGTAGCAGGGGAAAAATCAACAACTCGGATTTGAAAACAGCTAAAACAGGAAAAGTGAAACTGTAGTTTAAAAGATTCAAAATGTTTAAAGAAATACAATAAATTAGAGGAAACAATAAATCAAGTTCAGAAGAACAATCAGATTAAAAATAGTCCAGGATATGTTCCCTATGAAACGCCTGCTGCAATGAATAGGAAAAAAGGTGAATTTGGTTCCAGGGTGTATCGGCAGGTGTCGCTGTCGGACCTCGCCAGCTACCTGCTAAATTTTCCGGATTCTCTCGCTTGTTTCCCGGTCTTTTAAAATACTTCATTTAAAATCTATGTCTGAATCGGCTGGTGAAACATTTTGATGAAACATAATCTCTGCCAACCAGCAATGCCTATAGAAGTATGAGCTGATGCAATTTTTAAGGTGGAAATTCAGCTATAAAAATAACTTCGGCATTTTTTCATTTTCTTTATCGGTTTTAATGCCTTAATCCTTAATTTGTATATTTAACCAAAGATTAATCGCATTGACACGAAAAATTATATTTGATTAGACTTTTGAACTAACAAAACTTATTACTTTTCCTCCTCCACTACTACACCACACCCCTTCCACCTGTTCTAGAACAAGCATTAAACTTCTGATGTATATCACCAGGTGGATTTTTAGCATAACTCTAATATCAATATTCCAGGTCTTTAATAAAAGAGTAATTATTTTTTAAATCCTCTTGCAAGCATTGTAAAAAAGTTCACTTTATTTAACTCAGCCAAACTTAAAACAAAAACAAATTTATAGCTGTTTGTTTGACATTGTTTTATTTTCTTAAGGCTCCATTTGCTTAAAAAAAATCTTAAAATGCCACTTCCTAGAGTTTATCTTTTGCAGCGAGTCTATCTGGCGGATTTAACATCACGCCATGAGAAAGGATCGTTTATAGAGCGGCTTTCCTTTTTGCAGATATGTTATTGCACAGTTACTATTTTAAAGAAAACAGGATAAAGACCGATGTGCCCCTTGTGGCTTTGTATTTGTATTTTTAAAAGTGGGAGATAAGTAATCTAAAACAGAAGTACTCTTTTTCACACAGTCCAATAAAATAGGCTAGACACTGCATTATCTATCACAGGAATTTCCACTAGCCATAGCTGTGGAATTGGAGTCTCAATACAAAGGCTTAAAAACATATTTACAATAACCAGTCAAACAATCCTTTGACACCACTACATTCAACACACACCGCGCTCGCTTCGCTAGGCTCTGTTGTTAGGTAGCGCTGCAGGAGCAACACAAATGACTGCCATCAGAATGAGGCCCATACCCTGTCCGTCTGTTCCGAAGAGTGAGGTTGTCTTTAATGGACGGGCTGTCGGGAAGGTGCACTTCGGGGTGGTGTGGGCTGTCGATGACCCCCCACGTAAGGCCGGCTGTGACTTTCCCTTTCTTTGGCGTTTTCCTCAAAAAGCACTTGGCTGCTGAGTTTGTTAAAGACGACGGTGTTCATGATGGGGGGGCTGGTGGCCGTCCGCCGTCCGCCTGGGTCCTCAGTTGCAGCAGCCTCTGGGAAGCGGGAAGCTTGCAGCGGGGATGTCCAGATGATTCGGCGTGTGCTGGAAAGAAGCAGCATCGGGTTACCCCGAGGAAATCGGTCACATCGGACCAGTCATTATTTAAACACCGACAACATCAAGGCGAAGTCGGCAGGGAAGGCGCTGGCTGCTCGCTGCGCACGGTTCCCCAGAGGTCTCCATGGCCAGTGGGAAGGTTCCCCCCGGTTGGGAAGCTGCTCTTTGTGCGTGCGCGCGCGTGTGTGCGGGGGGTGGATGCAAAACTACGCGCTATATCCCGGGACAGCTTGGGCGTCCCTGCCCCAGCCTCTCGTCTCCTGCTGGAAAATCTCCCCCGCAACGCCTTCCCCGGCCGCGGCGCTCCCGAGGGTGTCTGGCAGCAGCCGGGAACTTCCGCTGCTCCGGCCCCCCGCCGCCTCCCCGAGGGACTCAGGAAATAAATTGTTTTAATTACCGGGAAGCCTGGCGGCTGGTTTGCTGCAGCGGTTCCTCGCGAGGGAGAGCTACAGCGCAGGGAGCATTGCTCAGGCAGCTCCGCGCTGGGAGCTCCCGGCGACCTGCTCCCTGGAGTTCCCAGGCTGGATTTGGGGCGCTCCTTCCAGGGGGTGGGAAGTGGTTCCCGGAACCCTCCCCAAAGGGACCCGGGACCTCAAAACACAGCCGCGGTCGGGTGGGGGAGGCGTCGCTCTTTCAGAACACGCGTGTTCCCGGCTCGCAGCCGGAGTGTGGGGGGGAACACAGGGCGGCAGCGCGAGGACTTAGGATCGCAGAGGGCAGCCACTTTCCCCGGCCGGGTGGAGCAGCTCCAGAGGCAGCTGCAGCCCGAGAGCCAGATTTCCCCGCCCGGCCGCAGCCAGACGAGAGGGCAGGGACTGGGCGAGCAGCCTGCGCGCTAGCGGAGCGGATGGGTTACAGCCTTTGATGTGCGGCCGAGCGTCTGGCTAATTGCAACCCCCCCGCCCCAGCGCCCGGGCTGCTCAGGCTGCGGGAGGGAGCACCGCGGGGCGCCCTTCCTGCCAAGTTACACCGCTTAGTATCCGGCCATTCGACCGCGGTCCAGCCAAGCAGGCCGAGCCCCACGAGCTGGGACGACTCGATCCCGGAGAAGGGCGCTGCTGGAGCTGGTCTCACACAGCCTGTATGACCCACTCCTGTCTGGCAAGTGCCGCTGGGCTGTTTTCAAAGCTGCCCCCTGCCCCCGGGCTTCCTCAGCCCCCAACCCCTCTCGCGGGCGAACAGCCCCCTCCTTGCTGCTGCTGGAGCTGCTGACTCGCCGACCTGCCGCCCCGCCAGCTGCTCCCCAGGCCGCCGCGGGGAGAACTGTGTAAGCCACTGTCCACAGAACTGAAAAGATGGCCACTGTCAATATTTGCCCGGCTGCCAGTCAGACAGCATTTGGCGGCGGCTGCGTGTGAAATATGACTGGCTGTCTGAGCCCAGCGGCCGGGGACGGGCACGCCGCTCGGAGCGTGTTCGCGCCCAGACACACAGGCTACAATTACAGCGCCGGGTTTTCCACGGCTCCTCCTCGCTGCTTCTTTACGAGCTGCTCTGCCCTCGGATCCGCACCGCCCGTACCTGCCCTTTAAACGCGGTCAAAAGATCCAGCAGCTGCACTACCCCACGGCTTACTGATCGACGCCCTTCTTGCGTCCGGCGGGCCCCGCTCCGCTCCCCGCTTGCTCTCCCGGCCTAGCCCCGTCGGAAAGGCCAAGACTTGCCGGGACCCAGCCGAGGTGTGTTGGGAGCCCGGGGGAGCAAACAGCCCAAGGGAGCTCCGCAACCCCACGCGGATGCGGAACACAAGCCGTTCTCCGGGCACACGCTCGCTTGCTAACACAACACGCTGGTGCCCGGGGCGCGGCTCCCAGGGCGCGTATCCCGCGCAGGCACAGCTGGGGCCCGGGGCATAGGCTTGCTGTGCTCCCCCTAGCACCCTGCTTCGGCACAGGTCACCTTCCCGCAGCAAGTAGCCTGCCCCTGTCCGTCCCGCCGGGCAGCAGCACACAGAGCGTTTCCTTCTCGTGGTGTCCCTACAAACCAGGGGCACCGAAACACTGGGCACCCCAGCTCAGGCTCCAGCATCCCGGGGCGCCAGGCGCTTGCCTGGGAGACTCGCTCGCTAGGCAGCAGCCGGGGAAGGTCACTCCCCCAGGGGATCCCGCTCACCCGGCGGCGGATCAGGGCCACCCCCCAAGCTGGGCTGCAGAGCCGCGCCCAGCCCGGACACAGTACCTGGTGCAAGCGGGCCCGCGGAGTCCGCTCGGCGGGGACTGATCCAGCCGGGTCCCTACTCCCATTCCCACTCCCACTCCCGGATCATGTTTGCTCCACGCGCCGCCCGGCCCCGAGCTCTGACCGCACCGACCGCAGCAGCCCCGGCTCTTTATTCCCCGAGCAGGCACGGCCGGGCCCCGGAACATGAATCGCGAAGCCTTCTCATGTTTCCTAGCTGCGGAGCTGAGCCTGCGAACATCCTCCCATTGCGCTATCCACTGTTCGGGGCCCCGCAGAGGGGAGGCTACCGGGCTCTCCGACCATTCTCCGCGGCAGCAGGCGCGGAAGCCTCTTGCCCTTTCTTTCCTTCTCGTGTTGGCCCTACAACCCCCAGGAAACCCGCCCTCTCCCCGTTGTTTGCACTGGAACAAAGCCCTGCCGCTCTGAACGCCAAGCTCCAGTGTCCGGGGGACCTGTGGGCCGTCGGGCTCCTAGATCTGCCAGCCCGTCCGGGGACAGGGTGTCTGGGGTAGGAGAGGGTCGGGCAGAGAACTGGGGCTTGCTGCCACCCCAATACCTTCAGTACACGAGGTAGCCCGGCAAGATGTACCTGGCTGTTTGCTACGCAGGCAGAATGGGGACTCCTTCGGAGCAGAGGTGGGAAACCTACTTACATGTGCCCGGGTCAGAGCTGGGCTGGCTAACCTGTAATTTTAGACAGACAAAGCGAGCGATAGTCAAGGAGACATCAGCTTTCTGCCTCGGCTTCTGTCCGCAAAAGAAATGTTTTGCAGCTCCAGCTGGCTAACAGCTGCTTGAATGAGTGACATCACTATCTGTCCCTATGATGTCATAATGTAACGCACCGGTAAGGCACTCACGGCGGAACAAGTAATACACTCGCATGAAAATAACCGCAAAATAAGGATGGAAACCTATTTTTTGAATTCATTAGATTATCATACAGTGTAGGATAAATGGTGAGGCAAGTGCGGTGGCATTTCGCGAAGCAGAAAGGTATAAGATATTCGGAGCCGGAAAATAAAACAAACTTGCCAGTTTTTAAAAAAGTGGTTAAATGCCGGGTTTTAAGGGCATCTTTCAATGGGCAAACTACACTGAAGTTCAACTAGGAGTTTTCTGGAGTCATTTTATTTTTGTTATCCTACACTTTTCCATTTTACCTTCCTCTCTATTTTCGCATCAACCGTAATGCAGAAGGACGCTGGCTGGCTTATGATTGAGACATACTTTTGAAAACGGAGTCTGTAAATTATAGTCAATCGTACCTTTTAATCAGAGCAAACTGCTCCAGACTGACCGAAACACATGCAGCTTATTCACTATCCCGGTTGAACTGTTTATGACGTGCAAGTATTATTCTAATTGTATTACAGTTAAACAAAACTCCACAGCGAAATACTCGAGCGGGGAGATAGAGAGAGACCTTCTGAAGGCTACACCTTAGAACAACAGCTAGAGAGAGCAAAATGAAAAGACAATTCAGAAAGTGTACATTTTCAAACACATATTTTCCAGTTACTGCTTCAGTTCCCCTTTCTAACACCGCTTGAACTGTAAAAATAATCCCGCAGAATAACACGTGGAATTATTTACACTTCACGATACATAATTAGGTTGTAATGCCATGGTGGTATTTTGTTACTAAACATAACTAGCAGAAAGCTTCCGAGTGGTTTGCTGATGTCAGCTGGGACCCCGAGGCAGACCTGCAGTCCAGAAACGGCAGAGACTGAGAGCGGATCGCCCAAATGGAATTATGCTGGCGTCTGAAAGTTTTAATTTAAACATGGTAACGAATATTTCAACTCCCATGTGTTAGGAGGGAAGGCTACAGGCTTCACAAGGATTTTAAAGATCGTGACTAGATGAGTTTTGATAATACAAAGAATGATGATGCCCAGTAATTCGATTTATTAATCTGGTAATATTTTTATGGATTCTTTCATATTGTTGTCAATGCTAAAACGTTAACAATCTCTACTGGTTTTATGCCCAAGGAGTAAACCATCTCAGATCCCCTTACTTCAAGGGGTTTAACCAAAGAATTCTAGGATTCATCTATCAGCTGTTTTGTAGTCACTTTAATGTGATTATCGCAATTAACAAGTATATGTTCATAAACAAAAGTGTGCCTGCATATTACATAATACTAAGAATAATTAATAATAAAATGATATGGACTTTAGGGAATCTGTCTTTGGTTTACTTTCGGAGGGGTAGCTTGTTTGCTCAATTTTTAAAAATGTAAATATGTTGTTGACCTTGTTAGTGTATTGCCTTGTATTTTCATGACCGTACTAGAGATACAGTGTGTACCTTAACTACTCATGCTCGCTCCCTGGAATATAGATTTATTATTTGATTTATAGCTCATGATTATTCACTTGAACGTGATTTAGAATTAATTGGCACATACAAAGGATGAAAGCTCACCAAGAAGCAGGAGCAGACTTTGTAACTGTCATCTTTTCATTCTTTTTCTACAGATCTTGTATTTTTATAGTAGCTATATGAAAAACCCACAAAGCCAGTTTTTTAATGTAGCTTTTATCTACAAACGTTACTAAGGAGTTTTGACACATTTTATTTGTAAATTAAGTCTATGCACATTTGGTACACTGTTAGCTGTAAAGAGAGATTTGGATAATACTGGTACCTAATTGATTCTGAAGAAGCTCCATAGTGATAGTGAAGTTGTGATAGATTCTCAAAACTTCTTGTTCTGTTTTATCAGGGAGGTAATGACATCAAAGTGAAGAGAACCCCTACAAGTGACATTTTAATTATACTTGTAACAAAGTTCTAACCATTTTTAAAAAGTGATGGTAAAACCAAGCAAAATATTTACTTCTAAGTTAAAGGCTCACTTCCTTGTGTTTTGTAAAGATGCCGTTTTACTAAAGGCTAAATTCTTTCTAGTGGAATCATTTTTTCCATTAGTGCTTTTAAAAGCAATTCCTGTCATGTAGGCCACATCCCCAGTCATCAGCAAGTCTTTCAGAAACACACAGTTGACAGATTCAGGAGACAGAGAGTTGCTCTCCCAACTGGTCACATTCATTGATAGATGGACAGCAGGTTAACTGAGAACACCTTGAATCACTGTTCGCAATAAAATATTTTTTTAAAATCAACATTTGGAAAGTGGAACTGGAAAAAAAGAAAACAAGCCCTGTAGAGAAAAATCTGCCAAACAGTGTGAAGGAACTGCAGGAGCATTTGGCACCAAAATGCCTTTAAAGTAGTGAGACCTACCAAATAATCACATGTAAATTTTACATACACTCTCCCCCTCCATATTTTATTTCTTAGATCACATTTGAAAAGCTTTAATGAAAACAAGATTTCTATTTTCAGAGCTTGTTTAACATTTAGAATGTGATACAAAATGTAGGCTTTATGTTTTTAATTAAGGTTACATACCCAAAACTTCATGGAACAGTAAGTCCAGAGCTGTTAGCTGGGCAGCAAGTTCACAGCTCAGTTCATTTACATTTCAGAATGTCCTTAGAAGGAAGGCAACAGTGGTCTGTCTGAGAAAGGACAAAAGGTTATACAGAAAACACCAGCATTGAAATATTAACTGTACCTAAGGGCAGAAATTCATAACAGGGTGGAATGACCGTGTGTTTTAGGCTAGAGTTTTCAACTCAAAATGGGCATCTGTCATCTGGAATTCCCACTGAGAAGTTGATTTTATATTTAATGTAATTGGACATTTCCATTCATGACTCCAGAATGACTCTTGATGACTAGAGTTCTTAGCAGGAATCCAGAGAAGTGTTGGAGAGCATTTTTCAAGCATTATTCAGAATGGGCTTCATAGGGCCAGAAAGAGGCACCATGGGCCTAATGATATTTACCACTGGAAGCACCAGTGTATGTAGGCTAGAGTTCCGAAAGTGCTTTGCTTTAAAGATGCAAACCTCCAAATCATAAGCCCTGCTGTGATACCAATTGCACAGAATGGGACATGGAGAGTACATCTAGCCAAGACCATGGGAAACCTCACTTCTGAGCACACTGAAATCTTGAAGAAAGTTGCTCAGC
The DNA here is from genome assembly GCA_019425775.1 of Rafetus swinhoei. Lineage (NCBI taxonomy): Eukaryota > Metazoa > Chordata > Testudines > Trionychidae > Rafetus > Rafetus swinhoei. The sequence continues at coordinate 227,884,647 of CM033424.1, forward strand.
CCAATAACTCAACTTTTCTCCTTGTCTCTGAATGCTGTTTTGAGAACCTTCTTCTTCAGTGTTGTGGCAAACTGAGGCCAAAACGAATTTTCCAAGTGATTGGTTTCAGATACAGTTCTCCACTAATTCTTTCACTTTCAGTATAATCAAACCCAAGATCCACTTTTAATCCAGCGTGCTATATATATATATAAACCAAAAATGCTGATTTCAGTTATCCTCCCCTTCCACAAAACTTCATTCCTCGTGCTCATTTTGAGCTACAGTTTTAAAAAAATTATATTTAAAAAATATCACCTTGGTCCGACCCTCAAAGGTATTTAGCCACTTAATTCCCATTGGCTTCAGTGGAAGTTCAGCACCTAAATAACTTTAAGAATCTGGACTCCTCTTTATGACAGTTTCTTTTCAGCTGCAAATTCCTACACAGTTAACATACAGGGATAAAATTCAAAGAATTTCCTTGTCTCACACACACATGCTATGCTACTAGCTTCTGGGCAGCTAATAACTGCCTTTATTTAAAGAGCCTAAAACCCTCAGGTAGATGAGGGATTGCTTAGGATAATATAAACAGAAGCCTTATTTACAATCCTAAACAGAACAGGTGTTGACAACTGTTGTTAACAATGACCAGCAATGAACTAGCATGGAACATGTTTCAGCTGTAAATGTAAAGAAGGACAAACTTGGGGTATGTCTACACTGCACAGCTATCCCAAAATAGCTACCACGCATCTACACAAGCTGCTCGGTATTTCAAAGTATTTTTCAAAATAACAGGCACGCTATTTCAGCATCCCGGTAAACCTCGTTGCACGAGGGGTAAGGGATGGCTCAAAATAGTGCATTATTTCAAAATTTGGTGCTGTGTCAATGCTCCAAATTTCAAAATAAGGTATTTTGAAATAGATTTGAAATAAAATACACAATTTGTGTAGCGCAAATTGCATATCTTATTTTGAGTTTAGGGTGCTGTATAGATGTACCCTTGGTTAAGCCAATTCACTAAAGTGGTGAGAGTCTGGGTTTGCCCTTGCATGACCCTATCTAACACTGCTTCAGTTGCAATCACTTCCACTGCTACTGTTTGGTCATCTTGATCAGGCTTCAAAAGCAAAGGGATGGCACTAAGCAAAGGCTAATTTAGGGCATGTTTCTAAATTGTGAGGCCTCATTAGACTGCAATACTCTCCTCCCAAAGGAATTGGTGGAAGCCTCATCTCTTGAGACTCCTGAAATCAGACTATATCATGTTCTAGAAAATACACTGTCACAGGTGCCATCTTTCCAAGTTGCCAGTGCATGCTTGATCCTCACTCCAACCCTTTCCTCAAACCTCCACCCCACTTCTTCCCATACTGTTTTTCACTTTCTCCTGAGTGCACCCCCACTGTCACTTCTCCCCCGTGTTACAAATCTGTCCTTCTGGGTGTCGGTGATCAGACCACTCAAGGGATCTTATAAAGAAGAGCCAAAGGATTGAAGGCACAACGAGAGTAGTATCCTTATATTAGTTTTTTTCCGTATAGATATCAACAGACAAAGATGTTAAGATGATTTATATGTAATTGTGATATATTCTATTCCCCTCTTCAAGCGTACTCACACGAGTGTACTGATCAGGTGGCCAGCCCTGATAGTAGCTGGAAGAGGCTGGAGATCTGGCCATGTACGCGCTTCCTCAGCTTCTCTGTTGATTTGTCTCCACTGATGCCCTGGCATGAAGGACCCTTATACACTTCTAATCAGTAGCTCTGTTGATGATTCACTGAGAAACTGCTGTATAAAACTTTCCTCTGAAACTGCTGCATAAGACTGGGTATCACACAAACAGTCATTCTCCTTAGTCTTGCTTTTCTCATGTTGTTTGTCCCATGGTCATTTTGTGCAATTGGGTCTCCTGATATTTTGCCTCTTTGCCTTCAGCCTCTTCTGTCCACTCCACAATCATACCACATCCACACTTATTCTTATTTATTCTTACCCCATTAATTCATTATAATCAATACATAAATCAATAAAATCTGTGTGAATTATATCACCCTCCCCTCCAGCACCTCCTGCATGCCAAATGAACCAGCAAGCAGGAGTTGCTGGGGGTGATAGGAAGAATCTGATTGGGGGGCTGCCAGTGAGCACTGAGCATCCATAATTTTTTTAATAGTTGCTCCAGCCACAGAGGACCCATAGGGTCGGCACTTGTGTATATTGTACCAAATGAAGGGAGCATTTTTACATAGGTAGGGAAATTGGCCACACAAGATACTAAGCTAGGTTACTTTGGCTATTACAGATGATCTTAATAATAACTTTCTCCTGATGTGGTCAGACCTGGGACTAGTCGTGTCGTCATGGTGGACAGAAATCTGATACATAAGGAGAACAAATGTTTCATAGGTTCTTTAAAAAATGCCATGTCTCAATCTGGGAATATAACCAAATCCTTGGAAAATTATGTTGAGAGCCTCTCTAGGAGATAAAAGGATATTAGCAGGGAAATGGGGGATCTCTGCAGTTTCATGAGGGATTTGAGGGACCCACCTGAAAAATAAAACAGCACCTTGAATTTTTCTTTTTACACACATTAGGCCAAAGGCATTAGCAACGGGAGGATGATAAGTGGGAAATTATTTGAAAAGTGTATAAACCAATATAATGCATCACTGTTTTTAAATTAATTTCCCTGCTGACGCTGTAGCCAGAAGCATTGTTAAAGTGCAGGTCAAGGGAATGTAGTGCTCAAAGAAAGATGAAAAGGCAAAAAGACGATTGTCAATCTGTGATGTTGTGAAAACTGGCAGAATTAACTGTAAAACATAATCCTGTGTAGCCCAAGTTTAGTCAGACTAAATTCATTGAGGCTACATCTACACTGCAGCGCTATTTTGGGATACTGGTGGTATCCCAAAATAGCTATTCCATGTCTTTTGAGCTTGCCTGTTATTTTGAAATATAATGGATTTGCTCTTCCAACGTCCCTGTAAACCTCATTCCTCAAGGAGTAAGGGACATTTCAGAATAGCAATTTATTTCAAAATGAGTGCTGTGTAGACAATGCCAAATTTCAAAATAAGCTATTTCAAAATTAACTGGCAATAAGCTACACAATTTGCATAGCTCAAATTGCGCATCTTATTTCGACCTATGGTGCAGTGTAGACACACCCTGAGACAAAGATTCTATACCTAGCAGAGACTTACTTTCAGAATAACTAATACAATTATTTCCTATCAGAAAAAAACATTAATATGATGGCCTTAAGTATGGAAACAACAGAAGGTAAAATACCGCACAATTAAATCTGGAAGAAATAGACAATGTCAGAAAGAAACCTGAAAAGAAGAGCTGCCCCAGATTCTTTTAAAATGCAGGAGACCACTGTGTTAAAATATTATTAATAGGAAACATTGTGTGAGTGGTTTCAGATGTTTGACATGGCAGAAAAGGAAGATCCTGCTTCCTTGGGATACATTGCTGACAGTCACTCAAAACCAAAGAAGAGAATGGCAGGCTGCCTGGGTTACTTGGAAAAATTCCAATCTAAGGGTGTTAATTTAGAAAATAGTAATCCCAAGCAATGTGATGCCTCCAGTTTATTGCTCCTTCTGTCATAGATGTCATGGGCTGCTGATGAACTCCTTTCACTTTCATCATCAACATCAACAACCATGGGCTCAATGCCCCTTGGTATCCGAGGCCTCTCTCACTATTTCCTTCCATCTTGCCTTGTCCAGTGTGGAGTGGCTTAGTTTCTGTAGACTAGCTCTGCACCAATCTACTATATCATCTACCCATTCTCTGTGGGGTCTGCCTCGCCTATTCAGACCATCCATTAAGCCAAATACCAGGGTCTTAACTTTTCGCGTGTCATTCATTCTGTAGATATGTCCGAATAGCTGTAACTTCCATGTATAACCTTCTGCAGTAGATTCTCTTTCGGCTGTATCTTCCTATATACTTCCTCATTGGTGACCTTCTGCATCCATCCTATTCTCAAGATCTTTCTATAACAACTCCTCTTGAACACCAATATCCTTCTCTTCTAATCCTTTGTTATCACTCATGTCTCACATCCGTACAACATGCTGCTAAATACACACGTTTTCAAGATGCTCAGCTTCATTCCTAAGCTAATCACTTTACTTTTCCAGATCTTATCCATTGCCTTCAAACTCGCTCTTGCTTTTGCTATCTTAGTCACTATTTCCTTTTTTACAGTCTAGATCATACATCATGTTGCTCCCCAAATAAGTGAACTTCTCTACGTTCTCTAGTTTGATCCCATCTACACTGATCTTCCTTCCTATTTCCTTATCTCCAAATACCATTGTCTTCGTTTTATCGATGGCATCAGATTTCATTTGTATTGTTGGTTTACGATCAGCGCATTGACACTCATCTGACCAACCCTCCTCCTTTATCCAGGCTTGGGACTGGCATGAAACCCGTAGAGGTTTCGTGGCAGAGTTAAATATTAACTTCTGCTGCAAAACCTGCTGCCAAACAGGGGTCTCAAACCCACAAGCTTGAGATTAAGAGGCTCATGTTCTACAGACTGGACTAGCTGGGCTAGGTCCTTTTACTTTATCCAAGCATATATTCCAAAGTGGCCATCCCCTTCTCACAGAGAAAAATGGACAGTAAATAAAGATACCTCTTGCTATAGACATAGTCCTTTTCATCCATAAATCTCAAAGGTGGGTAAACATTGTTATCCCCATTTAGAAATGAGTAGATTCAAGCAAGAAGGTCATTGAATTAATCAAGTTCATGTAACAAATCAATGGTAGATCTTGGAAGAAGAGCTCAGTCTGCTGATGCCTGACATGGTACCTTGGACTCAGCCGCCTCATTGTCTCAGGACACTGGCTGATCGCTTGGTAATGGGCTTAGTGCTTTCTTTTCCCCTACATTTTGGGCCATGTCTTCTGTTCATTGGATTCCTCAGATTTCCCATTCCCTGGATGAATTATAATAAAGCATATTCTCTGTGGGCCCGGATTCTACTCCACTGAAGCCAATGTTTTCTTGGCACTGACTTCAATAGATACAGGAGCAGGAATTGCGTGAGACATTCACTCCTCTGCTGATATGCACGCTACGTTGTGGATGGATTTAGTTCTGAAGACAGCCATGCAGGCAAATAAAATCCATGCAATTACTGTTTGCTGGTGTTTTACTTGGAATAGCATCAGGCAGTGACAGTGCTGTAATAAGTGTGCAATTATGGAAAAAATCAGATTGGCAAGTGAGTCTGAGCAATGATCACCAGGGAATTGTGCATTTCATATTCTTCTACTGGAATTCACTGCACTGTTATATTTGACAAGTTAGAAAATAATTCAGTTCCACCTAATCCAGCATCTCAAATGGCAGATTACTGCCAGACATTTCCAAAGCGATTGAGGATTTACTGGGGATTCACCATTAATGGATATGTGCCACAATGTTTACATTACCTACTGCTACTTTGAAAACTTAAGGCTAAATGTTTAACAGTCTATAACAATAAAAATTTATTTGCTTAATTTCAGGCATCTGTGCAAAAAATAAACATCACACATCATTTTATTAAATTCACTAATATTTATTCTGGTTCCCAATCTTGTTTTACTGAAAGGGATAAAGTCAGATATTTGTAGGGTAACCAATACCACTGGCATTACTTCACCAATATAATAAATACAGTTTGCCAAGCTAACATTTTAAATAATCAAAAGCATTATAATATGTTTCAAGTTGTGAGGGACTTTTGTTCAAGTCTGTCTTTTATAGACAGGGAGAGACGTACATGTTAGGACTGGCCAGAAAACAGCAATTCCACTTTGATAAAAAATCAAGATTTCAGTATTTTTCATTCCATTGTGGAATGGGACATTTTGGAAAATGTTGTGAAAACAGAAGCACACAAAGACAATAGACTTGTTAAGACCTGAGCCTGGGGTATGGGATCTGCAAGTCTAAATTTCTGCTTTTTCTGATCCTCACTTCCCACATCCAAGGGATGAGCCCCAATCACCTGGCTCTTCTGAGATGGTCTTTATAGCTCTTGATATAAAAATTTTAGTCAAGATGCTTGACATCTCATCTGTCCTCTGTTCCATCTTTGTGGGATGTATGCTACCATTCCATGCTCCTCAGTATCTTTAAATAGCTGCCATATATATAATAGAACCCAACCAAAACCTGTAATAGGTGTGTGGTTTACAAGAGTACTCATAGGCTTGTGGTGAAGCTATGGGAGTGGGATTCATGAGGTTTTGGCTCAATTGCCAACTCTACCACAAACTTTGTGTTTGACCTTGGAAAAGTTGCAATCTCTATGCCTTAGCTCTTCATCTGCTACTATGGCATAATAGCTGTTTCCTATGCTTTTACTGTGCTGCATAACACACCATGCTGTATTATGGTTTCGTGACCTGAAAAAAGAATCCCAAATTATTTCCAGGTGCTGTAAAACTTCTTTTGGGATGGCTAATCTGGATTGTTTGGAATCATGGGGAGCATCAAGACCCCATTCTCTCTGGGCTGATCTTGAAATCAGAGCTTTTTCCAGTATAGGCAGACCAATCCTGATAGTGCTGAAATTGTGCAGGTTTATGGTAAGCTTTTTCTAAATGTCTAACTATGAAAACCACTGGGCACACGTGTGAAGAGCCTCTTTCCTGCGACTGGCAATTATGGAAGACCTGTCCTAGGTAGCCCTACCTTCAGGGCAGGATTAACTCTCTTGTGGACCTGGGGCTAATAGATGTTGTGGGGCTCCTACATACAAGTCTTTTTCCTAATTTTAAACAAAATTATTACAATTATGGCATTGAAGCTATGAATGCTATACTAAACTTGTCTTTTAATTAACACAAACCCATTCTGTGGTTACATTTCAGTCTTAAAACACGTAGAATACAGTAAATTCAAAATAGCCTACTTCTTACCTTAGAACAGCTGTTATATTAATTTCTTTCTGGGAGGAAGGGTGCAGGAGGGAGTGCCAGACTGGGGCTGAGTGTTGGGGTGCAGAAGATGGTGAGGGGTGCAGACTCTGTGAGGCAGTTTGATTCAGGAAGAGACTCTGAGTGTGGCTCAGGGCTGGGGTGAAGGAGGGTGTGCTAGGTACAGACTCTGGCCAGGCAATACTTAGTACAGGTGGCTCCCGGCCAGTGGCACAGCAAGGCTGAGGCAGGTTGCCTGCATGCCATGTGCCCATGCTGCTTTCAGAAGTAGCTGGCTGCTGGCATGTCTCTGCATGCCCCCCGGAGAGAGGGAAACAGCATGTCACCTTCATTGCCTGTGCCCACAAGCACTGCCCCACAGCTTCCATTCGCTGGGAACTGGTGCTGTGGGCAAGGGCAGAACACTGACATGCCTCCCCCCCCCCCCCACACACACACACCAGGAGCTGCAGAGATGTGCCAGCAGCCAGCTGTTTCCGGGAGTGGCGTGGGGCCACAGCATGTACCTTAGCAGCCCAGAGATCCTGATTATTTAAAGTCTTCAGTTGAAGCAGATGATTTCTTGGCATTTGCAAGCTTAACAGAAATAGCTATTCAATTAAATGAAATGACAGGCCTAGCTAATGAATCTGTTGTGCTACTCGTTGCATCGTCCCATTCAAACAGTTGCCCAGACACATGCATCATTCCCGATAAACCCAGAGATACAAAATACTATTGCCAGTGTTAAGGACATATTCTTTATGGAATGGTACCCAACAAGCTGGAATGATCACATCATCTAGCCCTTGGGTTACAGATCATTTGTGTGTATTATGAAGGATGCAAAATCATAGAAACAGCAGTGAAAATTGGTGAAAATAGGAACTGCAGGTTCCTAAATGTAGGATCATCCTGAACAGCTGGGGAGTCCTTATGAGTTCCTTTTGTGATCTCAAAGTAGTTGTCCCATGCAAGAACTCAATGAAATGAGGCAAGTTAGAGCCACACCTCAACCATTCCCTAGGCCACTGTCCCACCTCCCTCCAGAACTTTAGGCCAAATCCCAACATGTGTCCACACTGGGAATTTAGAACTCTCTTAAAAGCGGGAGGCAAAGTGCCAGAACATGGTATCACTGACTACAGACTTTAAATGAAATTCTTTTACACTCCAATTTCATTTTTTATAACACCAAATGCTTGTGAGCTACATGAGCTACAAGAATGGCAGCTTAATAACAAGCCTTCTTTTTTTGTCTGTTATCTAATGGGTCTTATGGAACATCTGATTGTGGTGGCATTCTGATAATTGCCTGCCTATGTGTTTTCCCACTAAATGGTGGGATTGGGGATTGGCTGGCATGGGTACAATAACTATGATTTAAAGACATATCAGTCTCTTGGAGTTCCATCCACATACCTCAGCAATACAATGGGCAAAAAGGAGGTTGTCTTACCATGGCTCATTATATTGCAAGTACATCAAATTACTTTGAAGTTTTCTTCTGTGTTAAGGTGGAAAATGTTTCACATGTCATATAATGACAATTTCATTTATATTTGGCTTCGCCATGAAGAAATTCAAATGGTCCTTCCAAAGGGAAAGCAGTACCATTTAACCTAACAAAAACTATATAGTGACTGGTCTCTTGCTGAACTTGCACTTCACTGAGCGCTCTGGCAGAAATAATATAAACCATGATAAACATTTGGGTTGGAAAATCTGCACAGGTAATGGCAGTGCAAACTCCCACACAGAGTCACAGTAATTCACCCCAACTCTGTTTGGAGTGTTACTATAGTTACCAGACCCAGGCAATCACTGGCCTAAGAATGCTAATGTTCTCTAGGAACTGGCTGGAAAACCCCTGGTAATTTCATATGGGTTATCAAACAACCATCACATAGTGCTTGAATGCACAAATATCCCTTATCAAACTGATGACCATCTATAATCAATCTTTATTCTCCCTGTCCAATTATTTTTAACAGTTTGTCCCAACATGTGTTTTTCCCCCTCCGTTCATTGGAAGGTTTCATGATGTGTAAAAAAACCATGAATACTCTTTGAACGAGATCTGGGAAATCTCCTTATAGTACATCAATAGCAGGAATAAAGCAAAGGCATTAGATGAACATGCAATGCTCTGCAAGTGGGGCCAGTGTAAGATGTCTTTCTGTGATTAGAGAAATACTAATAATCCTTAATGGGTGACAGGATCAGGCCCATATAGTGTCATTTGATATCCAGTGCAGCGCTTCTCATATGTGGGTTTATGAACCTGTTGAAGGGGAATCAGATTTGTAACCATAATACAACTGACAAGTACGCAGGGGCAAAATTAGAAAGGCAAAGGCACAAAATGAGCTCAATCTAGCTAGAGACATAATTCAAAAATAATCTGGACAAATTGGAGAAATGGTCTGAGGTAAATAGGATGAAGTTCAATAAGGACAAATGCAAAGTACTTCACTTGAGGAACACCCATACAGAATGGGAAGTGACTATCTAGGAAGGAGTACTGCAGAAAGGGATCTGAGGGTCATAGTGGAAAGCTAAGGTAAATATGAATCAACGGTGTGACACTGTTGCAAAAAAAAGCAAACATGATTCTGGGATGCATTAATAGGAGTGTTGTGAGAAAGGCATGACAAGTAACTCTTCCCTTTTACTCTGCGCTGATTAGGCCTCAACTGGATTTGTGTGTCAGTTCTGGGCATCAAATTTCAGGCAAGATTTGGAGAAACCAGAGAAAGTCCAAAGAAGAAGAGAACAGAAGGGGAGGGAAGATGGAAAGAACTGAGTTTGTTTAATTTGAAAAAGAGAAGACTGAGGCTATGTCTACACTAGAATGATCTATTGGAAAAAGGTACACAAACTGCGCTCTGCAATTTGTGTACCTTTTTCTGATAGTTTTTTCGAAAGAGGCTTTTCTGAAATGTGGCCCGTCTACCCTGGGCCAAATTTTGGAAAAGCCTTCTCTTTCAGAAGAGCCCTTCTTTTTGTGGGAGGAGGAAGACAGAGCTTCTGAAAGAGCACATCTGCTCTTCTGCAAAAAAAAGCAGAAGAGCAGATGTGTTCCCTGGACGGTATCCCGGAAAAATCCCATAGTGTAGACATAGCCCGAGAGAGGACATGATAGCAGCTTTCAAGTACATAAAAAAATATTACAGGGAGAGAGAAAAATTATTCTCTTTAACCTCTGATGATAGGACAAGAAGCAATGGGCTTAAATTGCATCAATTTGGACATTAGGAAAAACTTTCTGTCAGGGTGGTTAAGCATTGGAATAAATTGACTAAGGAGGTTGTGGAATCTCCATCACTGGAGATATTTAAGAGAGTTTAGACAAACATCTATCAGGGATGATCTAGATGGTGCTTGTGTAATGCTGACAAGCAGAACCAAACCTGGGACCTGTGGAGTTCAGTGCATGAGCCTCGACTGCTTAAGCTAAAAGCTAGCTGGTGCTCCACTAAGGCTGCAGAGCACGCGCATTCTTTTTCTTGGTAAGTGGTCCAGGTGCCACTAGATGGGACAGTGTCCCACACCCCGAAAATATATGGATTACTCTTGGTCCTGCCATGAGGTCAGGGGACTGGACTTGATGACTTCTTGAGGTACCTTCCAGTTCTATGATTCTATGAAACTGATGAATGACACTATGCATTATATAAATTTGGATAAAACATGTAACATGCCAATAAAAATAGCAGGAATAGGAGAATTTGCCAGCCAAAGAGTGCCTTGCATACACCACAGAAACAAGACTAGAAAACTAACACAAAGCAAAGCAATCATGTCCATAAAAATCCTTAATATAAAATAGCAAACACCACTGAATTGGTATCTAGAAGATAATGTTTAAAGTCCCGTTACAGAACTACAAAACAGCACATTTGGCCTAATGTGTAAAATGGATTCATAAAATGGGAGCAGTACTTTGTTAGTTTCTGCATCCTGGTCAGGAGAGCGAAGTACTGAGTAGTGTGGCATATTACCGTTTATACTAGGTAGTGAAGCATAATTGGTATGTCTTATCTGTTTCTTTGTGAGAAACGCCTTATCGTCTAATAGTCACCATATAATGGTTCCCTTTAGAATGCAGGCTTTTGGCCCACATCCTCTGCTAACATAGCTCCAGCGACCTCAGTGGTATTATACCACCAGAGACTTTGGCCTTGTAAAAGGTAAATATGTCACTGAAACTCAGGGGACTAGTTTGTTTAAGTGTGGCTGAGTCACACAAGATTGTCTCTCACTATTTTTGTGCAGCCCGAGAAGTATGTGGCAAAGCTTAAGAGGCTACAAAGAGGAAAACCACAGCTTACGGCTGGGGAAGAGTTTGCTTAAGAATTCAGAAATAAACTCTGTTAGAAGATAGCCTATATGGGATGATGAATATTATCATTAGAGAGACACATAACTTGTTTTCATTTGCATTTTTCTGCTGTTGTTTATAAAGCAAAGATAACTTATGTAGAAATAAATGTAAAAGGAGCAGCCACTTAATTTATTATGAGAAGAAATTGTTAACAGTACATCCCACTGGAAAGACTCATTTCTTTGACACCCAGAGTCAGCAGCTCATCTCAGGTATTTTATAAAATGTGAAACAAAAGAGCAAATAAACCATTCTCAGAAGAAGTGATCAGCTGGTTTCCAATAAATTTAAATCTCAGACCAGAGCTTTGTGATCTTCAGACAATATTTCTGGTGACAGACTATTGCAATATGAAAGAAGCAGCTAGTGCAATATGAAATGTGTTGCACTCAGAACTCACAATTTATGTTTCCTTAATAACTTAGAGATGAAACTTTGTGTCACTACATATGCATTTTTCATAAGCATGAACTTTAATGGGAAATGAACATAAATCTTACATTTAAATGTGCAGTTAGCCATCCTGGAACAATTCAATAATTGATCATGATTGTCACCAAGCAATAACTCACACAGCTATAGAGTGATTAAAAAAAAGTTTTCTTGTCTGCTGACAGATGTTTGAAATGAAAGACTTAATATTCTTTTAAGATTCAAGAAGGAATTACATAAAGGTGAAAGATGCTTTTTTCCGCGTTCTTGCTGGTCAGCCATAGTATATCTGTATTAGAATCGCTACTGTCTTCCTGGCAATATTGCCTTTTTGGAATTTCAAATTTTCTGAACATTTTAATGAAAATTAAGAGCAAAAGTGACCTTCAGATGGTGTAAATTAGGCACAGCTTTACTGCCTTCAAGGACACTAATTACATCAATTGACACTAATTGAGGACTGGACCCCAAATAATTAAAAAAGGTGCATTGGGACAGCCTCAGATTTTACAGAAAAACAATTGTAAATAAATGCTAGGTCCTTGTGGCTGCTCTAATTTGTACTGGAGCTATTCTCGCCCTCCCGTGCCCCCATGCTTAGGGGAAGTTGAAGTGATTGGGACCCATCTTTGTCTAGGTCCTTTTCAAAGATCAGCTTTGTTGTACTACCTGTTGGTTCAATTAAGGAAGTGGAAGTCTTTGAAAATGCATGTGCCTACATTGCACAGTATGGGCACATCTACACAGCAAGGCTAAAGCTGAAATAAGCTACACAACTTGAGTTATGTCAATTGAATAGCTTAAGTTGAAATAGCTTATTTCGGCTTTTGGCGCTGCCTATACAGCAGGAAGTTTGAGAAAGAGCACTCTTCCTCTGACTTCCCTTATTCCTCATAAAATGAAGGTTACAGGAGTTGGAGTAAGAAGTCCTCCAGTTTGACATTATTTTCACATTATATTGAAATAACTGCTTGTAGTGTAGACGTGGACTATGTTATTTTGGAATAACGGCAGTTATTCCAAAATAACACTGCTGTGTAGACGTGCCCTATGTCAGAGAACACAGAATGCAATTGTTCTTAAAAACCTATTCTGTTTAAATTAATGATGTAGAATCCTGCAATTTTATACAAACAAGAGCTGTGTTTTTAATACAGACTGTGACTATGCAGTTGTTCTGCCTCAATTTCAAAGGGCTTCTTCTCCTTTTATAAAACCGAACAGCTGCAGGAATGATAAAGGAAAAGGAAACATCACAAATAATACAGCACAAGGCTGGGATTACAAGACTGTGATTTAAACCAATGACTTCAATGGAATTACTTCCATGTGTAAGGGCTACTCAGGTGAGTAAGAATTTCAGGTTCAAGCTCTGTCCCCACCATGAGAATTACATATACTTTTAAAATAACTAGATCATAAAATTAAGTGTATGTTTTATCTTCTTTAAAATTCTATATAAAACATTAAAAACCGAAAAGATGTGTCATATTTAGCCCAATTATTTTTGACAGAAAGGTTTGTTTCCCTTTATATAATAAAATATCAACTTGTGTTCTGCTTTTTGTAAGCAAGAAAATGAAACTATTCTCAACCTCCTCCTCAGACTACTAAAACATATTTGCGTTTATCAAAACTATTTATTGGATAGCTGTGTTCTGTGTATAATAAATACTTTATTGTGATATCAGAAGCAAGATATAGAGATGTCTATTTACAATTAGAAAGAATCACCAACTGAATTTGAAACATTCATGTTCCCATACAAAGGTTTACATTTATGTACAATTGTTGATTAGCTGGACTCACATTTTGATCTCCTTTATTACTAGTGGAATTACTGCAGACTTAAACCACTATCATGGAGCTCAGAATCTGTCTGCAGATTTTTTTTTAAAACTCCTTATACCTAACTAAAGGGCAAATTCTGTCCCCTGCTCTGACTGCTGGAAATGCTGGATCCTGTGAATTGGAAAGGTAGAGCATGGACTTATGTGCAGGGGCCTCTGTACCCCCTTTCCTCCCAATGCACCATAGAGTTCTACATGTGTGGTGGAGGAACAGACAGTGGGTCCTCCACTATGCAAATCCACAGATGCAAACCGTCTACTCAGGAGACATGTAGGGACCACAACTGCTACTAGACTAAATTTGGCTGTAGAGGGGAAAGTAGCGCAACTGCTCAGATGCTTCCCACTATATCTCTAGGTTAGGGTATGAGACTATTGAGAAGCAGGTTTGGGTTGTTGGATTTCAGTGAATTATCACAAGGGAGCTTCTAGTTCATGTATGAGTTTGTTGACAAGTTTAGTGGTGCCTAAATTAAAATGTGAACAAGAATATCATTTTAAGGAGATTTTTAGACCTCAAGTCAGGAAAGTACTTGACTATTTGATGTTTAAAGTTTGAGCACTTGTTTAAGAGCTATCTGGATATAAGCACATACTTAATACTTGCCTAAACCATGGTTCACTGGTTAAACTCACAGAGGCCTTCAAAAATGTAAAATTAGCAAAAGAGCCAAAAAAATTGTTTCAGACCATGTATGTTGATTGTTTCTTTTAATTAATAAAATGAGAAATAATTGTATTACACCTCTCTAGCTATAGCTAATGAGTCTGTGGATACAAAGTAATACATATGAAAAAGTTGAGCTTTGTATCTGAATGTGTCCATTAGAACCCAACCTTATTCAGTAGCTGCAGTTTTATCTCACAAGGAACGGGAAATTAATAAAATTTAATAGACATGGCAGCTTTTAGACTAGGTGTATTGTACTTTAAATAACCAGGATTAAAAAGTAAAGTAATACAATTCATTCAGAAATAAACATTTGAAAGTAAATGGCAAGTATTTTAAGATTTCTTTTTCAGGTATAACAGAATTATTTGCACTTGTATTCTGCTTACAAAGGTTGCTGTCCACAGTACCTGCATAAACCTGGACTACTCATGGGTTAATTAATTGCCTGAATGTGTTTCAATTGTTCTATAATCTACAATATCAGTGACAATTCATTAAAATAAAGACCATGATTACTAAAATTAAAGTCAATTCTGTAAGTACTTTTATGTTAAATAACAAACTAAATGCTTCAAATATTGTTCTAAATGTAAAAGAATAGGTGAATCCCCATGAGATTATATTTCTAATATATAAATATAAGAATATTAGTATAAAATACTCACTCATCTTTATTTTTTCTTAATTTATGGCTGTGAATTTTAACTATTTAACATGTTTTTATTTTATTTTCATCTATTACTTTTATAATTAAATTTAACATGTTTTATTTTATTTTCATCTATTACTTATATAATTAAATATTTCTTTTTTTGTTGTGCTAGTAAGAGGAAATTTGGGATAATCTTGGAATGATGTCTAGAACTCCAGCTGTTTGCAGTACTTATATAATACCAGATGTGAAATTGGTGCATCTGTAGTTAGTCCTCTTGTGGATTGAAAGTGATCAAACAGGCAAAACCATAATGACAGGATGATTAGACAGGTTTAGAAGTAAGGGAATTGTTCAAGCCATTCATGAATTACTGTAAGCCACACACAGTGAAGAAAAATGTATTTATTACAATTTCATCAAATGGAAAGACATAGCTTACATTTAAGAATTAATGTTGTTAACCTGGAACTCAGACAATTATTTTCATGTGTTTTAAGTATTTTAATTTAGATGATACAAATAACTGAAAAATGTTTTTAAAAGTATACAGTATGACTATACTATCACATACATTTTAAACACATATATTTTAATTAGATAGTAAGCTTTAAATATATCCTCAAACAGATGTTTCTCTAACTTAGATAGCCCATGTAGTTACATATTCAAACATCTTGCAGTGTGTAATACATGGGAGACAATAAAAGATAGCTGAGACTTCAACCATATTTTGCCTTCTCTGTAGCAAGAGCCAATCTGCGGATATTTGCTATGCAACCAGCTGCTGCTTCTTGTAGGGTTTCATCTGTTGAGCCTACCATACCCAGCAGAAGCTAGTAAAATAAAATCAGACAGAAAAAAATAAATACACTGAAATTAAATTATTGAATTAATTTAAAATAATATATGTACACATATTTATATGAATACGCACCCTCATATGCGTACACACTTATATACACAAATAAGAGAAGACTTTTTGAATTTTAAATTAAGAAATAACACAATTCTTGTTAGTTCAATTCATATAAGGAATCCTGACTCATATTTTCTGTCACATTTGTGACAGTGATACTGCTTCTCTTCATCTTATACTTGTTTATTTTATATATTTATCCTGTTGGATTCTCTCTTGGATTTTTTCCCTCATTTAAGCTACAAAATTTTCTTTACTAAAGTATGACAAGTCATATTCAAGATTTTTTATGAAAGCAGCTGTGTACTCTGCTTTAGACCTTCATCCTAGGATTGGATCCATGTGGCTACCTCGTAAAACGAGGTATACAGGATCTATCGGAAAAGGCTTTCTTTAGTGATAGATCAGTGTCTAGACTGCCGCTTTTCTCCAATAAAGCTCCATGCCGAAAAAAAGCGGTGGCCATTTTTATGCTAATGAAGCGTGGGATATTTAAATCCCCGCTTCACTAGCGATTTCACCCAGCCTAATCTGCATCCCTCGACGGCAGAGGGGTGCAGTCTAGACATACCCTCACAGTCCACCCTCATTAATTTATTTGAGGGATCCAAACCTTAAGATATAATTCTTTAGACACTTATATGTCAATAAGAAAACAATCTAGTGGCACATTCTGTCCTTTGCTCAAGTTGAGCAGAAATTTACTTTGTGTGTAGTCCCATTGTTTTCAATGGGAAATCTCCTTGTATAAAGCACCACTCAAAATAAGGATGGATCTTTACAGATAAATATTGTTTACAATCAGCAAATGACTAATCATAGTGCTATTTCCTTATTTTTAATATATTGCAAGTCAGCGATGCAACTGAATAAGCCATATACACTAGAAAGCAGAAAACTCTTGTTTAGCTCAAATTAGCTCCACATAATCTTCAGATTTTGGGAAATCTGCCAATCTTAATATGAGTTCAGGTATTTTGAAGTACAGACAGCTCTAATTAAAACCCCTACTTTCAGTCTGCAATACTTAGGATTCTGTATTCACCCAAACAATGTAGAGTCAAACCACAAAGAAATCTGTTATCACTCAACTCCAGTGCATATTTTTCATACAGCTAAAATATTACATAAAATTATGAACTGCTAAATATAAAAGCATAAATTGAATGCAGATATTGAATTCATATGCTACCTTTCTCTAACCTTCCAGCAGTTGTGAGGCATGGGTCACAGCTGCACACATATGGCATTTGCTTATGAAGATCAAAGCATTTTATACTTAAGGAAGTATTTGTGTTAGACTAATGTACAAAATAAGCTTCTTGCCAGTCACTTTTCACCCCTTGACCCCATCAGTAACTTATGAAAGGCTGCCGTGAGTATGCCTGAATTATGTCAAAAAAGGCCTTATGTAAATTAAATGTCAGTGGAAGATCAAGTCTTGTGTTAAAGTTTTCACATAACTACTATTAATGTTAATGCAATTTACATATGTATGAACAATAGATCAGAATTCTTAAAGTCTGAACACTTCAGAAAAATATACATGTTGTTTATTTGCTCCAAAACAGTTAAAATTGATGGCGAATGGTATGATGGCTTTTTATCTATATCATAACTTCACTGATAGCTGGCTCAGGCCCACAGGGTACAGGTAAAAGTAAAGTCAACAGAAGCTTGCCATTTTTTTCAATGGGAGTAAGAACAGGGTCAGTATGGGTACGTCTACACAGTAGCATTGTTTCAGAATAACTAACATTATTCCAAAATAACATCCACACAGCAAACCTTTATTTTGAAATAATGTCGAGCTGGAGGACTTCTTACTCTGACTCATGGTAACCCTCATTTCATGAGGATGAAGGGAAGTTGAAGGAAGAGTATTCTTTCTTTGACTTCCTGCTGCCTAGACAGTGTCAAAAACCAAATTAACCTATTTTGACTTAAACTATGCAATTGATGTAGTTGAAGTTGTGTAGTTTAATTCGACTTTAGCTCTGCTGTGTAGATGTACCCTATGTGTGTGTCCTGATAAAACTGCATTATGTAGTACAGAAAAGCAGAATGCATTTCTTAAAAGGCAGCTTAAATGAATGATTTTTTTTTAAAAGTGGTATTAATAAAAACTGTCTTTCTTACTAATTATATAATGTGTCACCTATTAATTTTGTTTCTTCAGTAAGTCATAATTCTGATCAATTTTAATTGTAAAAATAAAAATGGGTTCCCATGGGCATGTCACAACTTTCTTGTGAAACTTATAAAGGAAGGGTATATGTATTTCATGTGTCTGATTCAAAATCCAAAAATAGATATGCAGCACTGTACATACGGTGATTTTGGTAAAGGAAACCATATACATTATATAATTACAGTCTATAAGTTCACAGACCTAGAGCAAGACCTTTTTATTTTAATGAATTATGAACCCCAATGTTTCATAATGATTCCACTGTTGGAATTGTGATTAGTTTATGTCACCAGATGTTATGATGGAATTAGTGTTTTTGAAGGTACATTATTTAGTAGCAAATATGCAAAAATGTCTTTCTCCACTCTCTGCTTATTGCCCTCAGCTCCACGTTATTTATTTTTTCCTTCAAATATTCACTTGTTTCTGAGTACATATGATTTTTTAAAAAGGCACTCTATTTTGTTACTTGATTAGAACATCAGTTATAAAAATATAAACAGGAATTTTTATAAACCTATTCAGTGATATAGTCCATTATAAAATATTTGTGTGTTATACTGAAGTCAATAGGAATTTTAATTTTGACTTTGCCAGGGCAGGAGCAGTCACTTCCCAATTTGCTGTTCCAAATCATCAAGAAATCATAATATATGCACAGAACTGCCACTATATAGACAAATCCTACATACCAGGGTGTTCGCTATGTATCTTCATAGTGTCTATAGGGTGAAGTAATCCTCCCACCATAAGCCCTCTGTCAGGGTGGAGGACACATAGCAGCAGAACCTCTAGCTCGCTCTCTCGCTTACCCTACTCTCACAGAGTCACTGGAGAGGTGAGCAGCACAGAACCCAGAATATTTCAGTTTAGGTATTTAATAATATAATTTGGCACTTAAGTTTGAGGACTTTAGCTAAACTTTGTTGCTATTATCTTTGCCGTATGTGAAAAAAGTATCCCTTTGTTGCATGGTAACAAGAGCATAGGTCATTGTTGTCCTGCATGCTATTTTTCAGTGGAAAAGTAAATTGTTTCACAGGTTCAATTCAATTCACTTGTGATTTGGGGTGTTCAGTCACAATATTACACACATTTTGACATGTCCAAGAAGACTTTTGGGGCTTCCAAAGCACTAATGCATTATAACTTGTCTTTTTTTTTTTCTCAGATGCAATGCTCTTGAACTTCACTTATCCTTTCTCTTTACTGTTCAGGTATTGTTTTCTGTCACATGCAAATGTTAACAGATGTCAGAGGCAGCAAAGAAGCAGGTGGTATAAATGTATCAGTCTGACATATGAGAGACATTTTCCACAAAAAGAGAAGGCAACTGCAGTATTATACAGACTTTGTTTTTGTTGGCTGGTATTTATATTCTAAGGCAAAGGTCCAAGCAAATTTGGCACAGGTAGAATATCATAGCAGCAAATAAGCATAAACATAGGATGTCTGAAGACTATACAGAGTGTGCACATCATTTATGGGCTCTAAAAGCAAGAATAATTCACAACCTCAATTATTCAGATGGTCAATAGAGAACATTTTGCTACTGCTAGCTCATCTTTAAAATAATACAAGATTCCAAGACTGCATAATGGAAGATTAGTTTACCTTGTAATTCTGATAGATAATCTTACAGGATTCTGACTGCTGAGTCTTGAGGTTTCTGGTCCCTAGTGCAGTAATGGGTCAGGGTGTAAGCATATCCGTTGGTAGTTGTAAGATTCCAGTTGTAGGTAGCTGAAGGACTACAATTGCCCTCAAATGAGAAGCAAAGGCTTCCCAAAGAAAATCTTAGCCAATCACAAACTGCTTGAGAAATTATTTCCTCACAAAGAACAATATGAACATAAAACTGCAAAGATATACACTACTTCTCAAGATTGCCCTCCAAACTCTGAGGAGAGATGTTTTGTGAATGAGAACTCTGCAGAGGTGATATTTTCAGTGAAGCAGAGTTACTAAGGCAAGTAATTCTGCATTCTCTGAAGATACCATCTTGGCAGGATTCTTGCTGCTGGAGTCTAAGTACTGTAGTTCGGGGATGAAAAGAAATTTAAAAAAGCAAACATAAGCATTGATGCACTAGTAAACCATTCATTCAAAAATATATTGGTGTCTAAGATCAAGGGTCTGAGCACAGTAGTGTATATTCACCTTCACTGCTCTGGCCATGGCCATCTTAGCTACCAAAGTCTCATGTGGGCAGTGGAAGATACAGAAGGCAGCATTTTCATGGAGAATTTTCAGCATTTTCAAGTAAATCTTTTACTAGACAAAGAAATGCTTGAAAGTTAGAGATATATCAGATGGATCCTAGAGCCTTTGAGACCAAAAAATGTTTGCTTCAGTAGGATTGCTGCTTCTCCCTATCACTTTGGTGATGACATATTTTACATTGACACAGTGTCACCAACTACTGTTAGGACTTACAGTTTTTTTCAGATTTAGTTTTTCATTTTTTTCATATGCTGCAGTTTCTAGAAGATGCTATAGCTGTGATCTTCTAATTGTAAATCATTCCCATTCAAAAATAATAATAATAAAAAAGAGACATTTTACATGGTTTTTCTAATTCTAACCTAAAAGAAAAAAATACTTTAAATAAAAGCATATGAAAGAAACGTATCCAAAAATGTATCAATCTGGATCCAGCCAACATTTTGTAACTTTCAACAATATACTGCACACTGGAAAATTTTAAAGCACCTAGCTTTGAGTGTTATGTTACACATATAATTTATCCTTATGAAAATATTTCTCATACAATTAAATTATAAATAATACAACATACTGTACAATCAAAACATGAGGTTAAGCTCAGTCACTGTTTCAATTTTACTAAAATCCAAGCTGATTTCCATCTCCAACTGAGCAAAAGGATAAGACGTTGTTGGCCATATCCATACTGCTGAAAAAGGCATCAACCCAGATTCTGCACTACTATATGCTCATTTTGCTTTGCTCAGGCAGCACAAAGTAGATGGGTTCCAGCTGTAAAAGATTCCCTGCTGGTGTAAATCTGGCAGATTAGAGAAAGCAGTTCTTGCTCAAGCCACCGTCCCCACCCTGAACAGAGGATGTGCCAGGGAAGGCAGGCGGAATGGTAGGAGATGGGCAGAATGGAGCTTCATAATGATGATTTTCAACTGGCATAAGGTTCATTCTCATTGGGATCTTATGTAGTGGTGTAAATTACAGCAGCCCTGAGTCGGAGGGGGCTCTAATTAATGCACTGGCCAGATCAGTGCTAGGTTGAGTTGGGGATTTCTAATGTTAGGTTCTAAATGGATAGTTAAAAACAAGAAAGAAAGAAGCAAGGAAAGATTAAACCAAGAGAAAACTGGAGACAAAGGAGCCTGCAAATGGGAGAGAAGAAGGGAAAATGAGAGAGAGAGAGAGAAAGAGAGACAGAGAGAGAGAGAAATGACAGGACACAAGGGAGAAGAAAAAGAAATCACATACTTGACATACAGTGTTGGTTTCCTCAGGAAAGCTGTGGCTGATTGTATCTGGCAATAAGATGTAATCTGTTTAATTTCAATACACATTTTCATTACATTTTAATTGATTTTCTGTTAAAATAGATTTTTTTAGTTTAGAACTTTTTGTTTTGTGAAATGTCATCATTATTATTTTCCTCATCTCCCCACATTCATCCTTATTTCTTTCATCCAGCTCTTGCATCCTGTCTGATACCTTAGTTGTAAGATCTCTGGGACAAGGATTATCTTCTTTGTTATTTGTCGGCACCATGCCTAGTCTAATGGGACTGGAGTTCATCTAGGAAATGCCATAAATAAATTAATAATAATCAATACTGCCTGACCTGACAAGGTTACAGTCAAAGAAAATAAGTACTGTACCAACAGTATATGGGGAAGACACAATCAAATATAAACTAAAAATCATATCATATCATATCTAGGACTAGTAGGAGTAACCTATCCTCTACTCTCCACATCCATTATCAACTGGCTAATTTCTTATGGCTTTATGGGACAGATCAGGGACAATGGGGAGGGTGAAACATACTTGTTTCAGAACTGACAAATGGGCAAATGAAGCTGGAGAATTGTTGACAGTGTGGTGGGGTGGATGGGGGGGGCTAATGTAAAACAAATACAAAACACTAAACATTTGTAAACTTCTTGAAAATTTTAAAATATAGGAACTTTTAAGATTTCCCATTTTAGGTTGTAATTCTTATGTTTTCAAGGAACATTTCCACAAATGTAAGATAGGGACTGTTGCGGGTATATACACACCCCATCTCTGGGCTTGAGGGGACCCACGTGTGTGGACACCACCTAGTTGGTTGCCGGGTCATTGGCAGGCTCTTTTAGTCTGTGAGAAACAACCCTCGGGCTGGGTGTAGTATAGCCTAATGGCCAAAGTCAATAAGGTTAACCCTCATCTCAGGGCCATACAGCCCAATATCAAGAGTCAATGAAGTTAGCCCTTATCTCAGGGCAGTCTAGCCTAACAGCTAGATGGTGGAGCCCTTAGCTCAGGGTCAATAAAGGGGAATGTTCCTTTGTTCAGCACAGTGTGGCCTACTAGCCAGAGTCAATGGGGAGTCAATAGGGAGTGGCCCTTTAATGCAGGGCAACACGGTCTAATGGCTGGAGTCAATAACGGGGAAGCCCTGGGCTCAGGACAAAGTCAATAAAGGGGAATGGCGCTTTAACTCAGGGCAAGTGCAGCCTCACAGCAAAAGTCAATATTGAGCGGGTCACTGCAGATTATGTAGCACTGGGAAGAAGGATCAAGGAATTTGAAGTGCAAGTGGTGTTCTCTTCCATCCTTCTGGTTGAAGGAAAAGGTCCGGGTAGGGATCGTCGAATTGAGGAAGTAAATGCATGGTTGCGCAGGTGGTGTCGGAGAGAGGGCTTTGGTTTCTTTGACCATGGGACGCTGTTCCGGGCACAAGGATTGTTAGGAAGAGATGGGATCCACCCAACAAAGAGAGGAAAGAGCATCTTTGCGAGCAGGCTTGCAAACCTAGTGAGGAGGGCTTTAAACTAGGTTGTTTGGGGGATGGTGACCAAAGCCCTGAAGTAAGTGAGGCAGTCGGCTACCGGGAAGAAACACAAGGAGGAATGAGCAACAAAGGAGGATCCCTGACTCAAATGGAGAAGGCAGGGCGATCAACTGGTTATCTAAGGTGTTTGTACACAAATGCGAGAAACCTGGGAAACAAACAGGAAGAATTAGAAGCCCTGGCCCAGTCAAAGAACTATGATTTGATTGGAATAATGGAGACTTGGCGGGATGACTTGCATGACTGGAGCACTGTCATGGAAGGGTATAAACTGTTCAGGAAGAACAGGAAGGGGAGAAAAGGAGGAGGACTTGCATCGTATGTAAGAGAGCAGTATGATTGCTCGGAGCTCCAGGATATAGAAGGTGAAAAGCCTGTTGAGAGTCTATGGTAAAGTTTAGAGGTGGAATCAACAGGGGTGATGTTGTGGTTGGTGTCTGCTATAGACCACCAGATCAGTGTGGGCAAATCAGTGTGGAAGAGGTAGACGAGGCTTTCTTCAGACAACTGAGAGAAGCTTCCAGATCACAGGCCCTGGTTCTCATAAGGGACTTGAATCACCCTGACATCTGTTGGGAGACCAACACAGCAGTACACGGACAATCCAGGAAGTTTTTAGAGAATGTTGGGGATAACTTCTTGGTACAAGTGCTGAAGGAACCGACCAGGGGCCATGTGCAGCTTGACCTGCTGCTCACAAACAGGGAGGAACTAGTAGGGGAAGTAGAAATGGGTGACAACCTGGGAAGCAGTGATCATGAGATGGTAGATTTCAGGATCCTGACCAAAGGAAGAAAGGAGAATAGCAAAATACACACCCTGGACTTCAGAAAAGCAGACTTTGACTCTCTCAGAGAAATGACGGGCAGGATTCCCTGGGATGCTTACATGAAGGGGAAAGGAGTCCAGGAGAGCTGGCAGTATTTTAAAGAAGACTTATTGAAGGCACAGGAAGAAACCAACCCGATGCGCTTCAAGAAAAGCAAATACAGCCACTCCCCAACTTACGAACACACCAACTTACGACCATCCATACTTACGACCAACCTCCCATTAACCCCATTATAATATTTTCAAATTGAGAACCATGTACGTCAAGTTTTTCAAACAGCGCGGGCAGCGCGTTTAAGGGTATTTCCGACTTATGACCAAATCGAGTTACGATCAGGTGTTCGGAACGTAACCCATTCGTAAGTCAGGGACTGCCTGTATGGTAGGCGACCAGATTGGCTTACCTGGGACATCCTTGGTGAGAAAAAGGAAGCTTACAAGAAGTGGAAAATTGGACAGATGACTAGGGAGAAGTATAAATATATTGCTTGAAAATGCAGGGGAGTTATCAGGAAGGCGAAAGCACAATTGGAATTGCAGCTAGAAAGGGATGTGAAGGGTAACAAGAAAGGTTTCTACAGGCATGTTAGCAATAAGAGGGTGATCAGAGAGGGTGTGGGGCCCTTTTTGGATGAGGGAGGTAACCTAGTGACAGATGATGTGGAAAAAGCTGAAGTACTCAATGCATTCTTTGCCTCTGTCTTCACTGACAAGGTCAGCTCCCAGACAAATGCACTAGACAATGCAGTAGGGAAAGGAGGTGGACAGCCCTTGGTGGGGAAAGAACAAGTTAGGAACTATTTAGAAAAGCTAAATATAAAAAAATCCATGGGTCCAGATTTAATGCATCTGAGGGTACAGAGGGAGTTGGCAAATGTCATTGCCTTTGGCCATTATCTTTGAAAACTCGTGGAGATCGGGAGAGATCCCGGATGATTGGAAAAAGGCAAATGTAGTGCCCATCTTTAAAAAAGGGAAGAAGGCCAATCCAGGGAACTACAGACCAGTCAGCCTTACCTCAGTCCCCAGAAAAATCATGGAGGGGATCCTCAAGGAGTCTATTTTAAAATACCTGGAAGAGGGGAAAGTGATCAGGAATAGTCAACATGGATTCACTAAGGGCAAGTCGTGCTGGACCAATCTGATTAGCTTCTATGATGAGGTAACTGGCTCTGTGGATATGAGAAAGTTAGTGGATGTGATATATCTTGACTTCAGCAAAGCTTTTGATAATGTCTCCCACAATATTCAACAGTGTGCCCTTGTAGCCAAGAAGGCTAATGGCATATTAGGTTGCATTAGGAAGAGCATTGCCAGCCGATCTAGAGAAGTGATTATTCCCCTTTATTCGGCACTGGTGAGGCCACACCTGGAGTACTGTGTCCAGTTCTGGGCCCCCCACTATAGAAAGGATGTGGATGCATTGGAGAGGGTCCAGTGGAGGGCGACCAAAATGATTAGGGGGCTGGAGCGCATGACCTATGAGGAGAGACTGAGGGATTTGGGTTTGTTTAGTCTGCAGAAGAGAAGAGTGAGGGGGGATTTGATAGCAGCCTTCAATTTCCTGAAGGGAGGTTCCAAAGAGGATGGAGAGAGGCTGTTCACAGTAGTGACGGATGGCAGAACAAGGAGCAATGGTCTCAAGTTACAGTGGGAGAGGTCTAGGTTGGACATTAGGACAAACTATTTCACTTGGAGGGTGGTGAAGTACTGGAATGGGTTACCTAGGGAGGTGGTGGAATCAGCATCTCTAGAGGTTTTTAAGTCTCAGCTTGACAGGGCCCTGGCTGGGTTGATTTAGTTGGGATTGTTCCTGCCTTGGGCAGGGGGCTGGACTTGATGACCTCCTGAGGTCTCTTCCAGCTTTATGATTCTATGATTCTATGAGTAGCCCTTTAACTCAGGGTAGAGTTAATAAGTTGGGAGAGGGAGCAGTGCCCCAGTAGAGGGAACCCAGGCCCACGCTACTCCACTGGGTCCTGACCTAGGGCCCTGTGAGTGGCAGAGCATTCTGCCACTCGCTCAGAGGGAAGTCAGACCAAACACACCGAGCTCACCTGGGTGGGGGATACCACTCTGACAGCCTCCCTGGGTCTCTTCCTAGCAACAGTGGTGCAGGTCTGATCCAGGAGGTTTCTGGATCCTCTGGATCCCCTGCAGCCACCTCTCCCTGGGGCTCCTCTAGTGTTGGTAGCTCAGGGTGGTCTCTGGGTCCTGCCGTCTGAGTCTTTGGCTGGAGTGGTTCTGGAGCTCCTGGTGAAGGGCCTTCTCCTTCGGTGCCCAGCCTAGACTGAGCTGTGTTACTGTCTTTTATGCTGCCCCAGCATTTGGAGTATGCCCAGTCTGGGTGAAGGGACAAGACTTCCTCCGCCCACAGGGTTTTAACCCCACCTGATTCAATGCGGGGTATACACATCCCATCACAGGACCTTATTGGGTATACTCATATAGCACACAGGTATGTACCCTACCTTCATATAACTAATACTAAAACAGATTTGATTTTTAATCTTTGTTAATCATATAAGAATACATGAAACAAGTCTAGACTCTTACTTGTCAGATAATGTCATGCTATATTTGTCTGTCAGAGGTTTGGTGCAATGTTTAGAAAGAATTCTATCAAGAACATTCCAATGTACTATGAGTTTTATAGGATTTGAAATGCATCCCACAAAAAGCAATAGGGAGATCTGATAATTCAGAAATGTTGAAGCCAAAGGTCTTAAAGCATATTTTGTATGGGACTATTATCTTATTTATTTTTATTTCACTGTAGTTTTCTAGAGAAGATTAACATATAAAGAAGGCACTTGGAGAAAGAGAGAGAACACAGACCTTTAACCTAATAGCTAAAGAAAGACACTAAAAGAGTTTCAAAATTGATTGGAAATCCATTTTATTAAGATTAAAATAGGAGCTGAATTAGTTACTGTATGTACTACACATTTATAACAGACAGCCCTTTGCCAGAAATGTTTTTTTTTTATTTAGATTTGCTTCTGTGACATCCTGAGGATCTTATTTTCCATTTATTGCTGCTTCTCATCTTCTTTTTGTTATTTCACATTTTATTATACTTTTTAAAAAAAATGTCTATTTCTTTCTACTGTTATGAGTATGAATTTTCCCTTACCCTCCCTGTATCTGGATTACTGTAGGAGTAGGAAATCTGGGGAGGAATTGCCAAGAGGCCTCCCATTTCTCCAAATGTTTGTTAACTTACTATTAATTTGAAATGTTTTAGCAGCCATTTTATCCATGATTGTTATCTAAAGATTGCACAGTACAAAACAGGACAACTGGAAATAAATAATTAGTCGCTGTGACTCACAGAGTTCCTACTCTTTTTGGGGTCACATAAATAAAAACGTCTGAAGAGTAAAGTACTGTATACCTTGGTGACAAATAACTCATTGATTGTAGAAAAAAATACTGGTAGTGTCTGTCCTCATTACTGATGGGTTATTCATGACCTGTCAGTAAGATGTGTGGTTAGGGATTCTCAGTTGTTCCTGAATCCTTGAAAATTCGCTCAATATAGCATTGTCCTTGAATACTACTTTGAACTACAACTAGCAAACACTATACAACTTCCAGATTAGGGTCAGATTCTGCCATACTTCCAGCAGGTAGTAACAGTGAGGATTCCCATTGTTTCCAGGTGGTCAAATCTGACTGTTACTTAGGAGAGCTAGCTTTAAGGAATATATTAATTGGATTCACATTTTCTTTCAGTTTAATTCAATGTGATAATTTTGATCTCTAAAGCTCTCTTAGGCTACGGATACATCTATCTGTATATACTCAATCACAATAGCTGAAACCAATACCATGCTTTTGCTAATAGTTCTCAGATCTGAATGCCTGGGGACAAGAAGAAGGGCGTTCTTATTAGAGAGCCCGAGATCTTTGATTTTTTTTCTTTGTTGGTCCAAGAAATCTTAAATCTGTTGGCCATCAGAGCAGAATAAAAGACTTGTGTATGTTCTCAGGCTTTTGTTTTTATGGATGGCAGTAGTGTATACATCTGGTTAATCGCAGGCAAGTCTATTTAGAACTCATATTGCTCTACAATAGTAGAGTAGTTGATTTCCTACTATGTAACAGGACATGTTTAACAGACTGTGAGCAGGTCATCTCTGTCTGTTGGAACCAACCAGGTACCATGCCGTCAGTGCCAGATGGTCGATCTGAGGGTGAAGCAGAGAGAAATGGTTCTGTGTGAGCAGGTCATGGCGTCTGCGTAAAGGATATGGTGGACGAGCCGACATACGATGCAGGTAAGGGAACTATGTTTGTCGCGGCCAGAAGGGAGCTATTAGAATTACCGTGGCTCTGTCTGTGAGAATTTTCTGTAGGACTCTGGGGATTAGAGGCGTGGGAGGGAATGCATATAAAAGATGGCGACTCCAACCGCAAAGGAAAGCATCCTTTGGAACTGTGTCCAATCCCCGCCCTCGAGCAGTATTAAGGGCATTTCGCATTGAGATGTGTGGCAAAGAGGTCCGTTGTCGGGAAACCCCACTGGTGAAATATTGTGGAGAGTTCCTCGGGGTGCAATTCCCATTCATGGTTGAGCGAAAAGTGTCTGCTCAGGGCATTGGCTGTGCAATTCTGTTGGCCGGGGAGATATTCTGCGGTGAGGGAGATTTTGTGGCTGTTGCACCAATTCCACAAACGAATCGCTCCGGTGCACAGCGAATGGGATCGGGCTTCCCCCTGCCTGTTTATGTAATATACCATAGTCATATTGTCTGTGAGGACTCGTATGACTTGACCTTGGATAAAAGGACGGAAGTGTTGGTACGCGTTGTACACCGCCCTGAGTTCCAGAAAGTTGATGTGCATCAACGATTCTTCGGGGGATCATAGGCCCTGCACCTGCTTGCATCTCAGGTGGGCACCCCATCCGAGTAGTGATGCGTCGGTAGTGAGCTGCATCGTTGGCTGAGGACAGTGGAAAGGTATGCCAAACATCAGATTGTCGGGGACAGTCCACGAGGCTAATGATGTCCTGACGTGGGAAGGAATTACTACAGTGCTGTGTATGTCGTGAGTGTTTGGAGCGTACATCTTTGCCATCCAATGCTGAAGGCACCGAAAATGTAACCTTGTGTGTTCAACGACATAAGTCATGGAGGCCATGTGCCCCATGAGTTGTAGGCATTTCAGTATGGAAACTTTTGGACTGATGAGAAGCACCTGAACCAAATCCTGGATTGCTTGAAATCTGGTTATTGGTAAGAAAGCTCATGTGTTGGTGGAGTCAAGCTGGGCACCGATGAACTGTATTGATTGCTGGGGCATCATGGTTGACTTTGGAACGTTGAGAATGAGACCCAGAGCCTCGAAGACCGCTCTCGTGGTATCTGTGGCGTAAAGAGCCTCTGTCAAGGAGGGAGCTCTGATTAAGCAATTGTCAAGATAGGGGAATATCATTATACTGAGACGACGAAGATATGCCATCACTACAGCTAGGGTCTTGGAGAAAACCCTTGGAGCCGATGATAGACCAAAAGGCAGGACCTTGTATTGGAAATGGTCTGTACCGATTTTGAAACGTAAAAATCTTCTGTGGGCCGGGTTGATGGCCACATGAAAATAGGCGTCCTGGAGATCGAGGGACGTGAACCAGTCCCCGCCTTGAAGTGCTGGGATGATTGTAGCTAGGGTGACCATACAGAATCGCTGTTTCCGAAGGTACCGATTCAGACCTCGGAGGTCTAATATTGGCCTCCAGCCCCCTGATTTTTTCTTTGTTAGAAAGTATTGGGAATAAAACCCCCTGCCCCTGAATTCGTCTGGAACTCTCTCTATTGCTCCGATAGAGAGTACACGAGTAACCTCCTGCCTGAGCAGGGGCTCGTAAGATGGGTCCTTGAAGAGGGACGGGGTGGGGGGAAGGGTAGCAATGTAAAAGGAATGGTGTAGCCTAGCTCAATGGTCTGAAGAACCCACCTGTCGGTGGTAATATGGACCCAGCATTGGAGAAAGGGTCTTAAATGGTGATGGAATACCGCATCCATAGCACAGGCGGAATTGTTGATGGGGATGGTTCTCAGTCCCTCGACGGAAGTGTCAAACCTGTTGCCTGGTGTTTTGCTGGGTGGACGCTTTTGGTGGGGGTCGTCTCCTCTGCTGGCGTTATCTGCCTCATTGTTGGTCATGCTGTCTGTATGCCGGTGGTTGATGAGTGAAGGGTCTCTGCCTCTGATATGGAGTGTATCTCTTTCGATGGTAAGGTGGCGTGTACATTCCGAGAGTCCTAAGGGTCGTTCTGGAATCTTTCCCCGAATGGAGCAGTTGGTCCATCTTGTTGGAAAATAGATTCTGCCTGTTGAGGGGGAAGGTCTTCAACCTTCGACAGGAGGTCTTTGGTGGCAGACAACTGTTGTAGCTAGGACGCCCTGCGCATAACAATTGAGGTGGCTGTCATACACATTGCGGTATTGGCAGTATCCAGGGCTATATGTAGAGCCATTCTTGAGGCTGCGTACCCCTCCTGGACTACTGCCTTTAGAATGTCTCATTTGGCTTTGGGCAAATGATCCAGAAGCGGCACAAGTTTGGCGTAGTTATCAAAATTATGATTAGCCAATAATGCTGAATAATTAGCCATTTGTAGTGTCAGTGTCGCTGAAGAATATACTTTTCGGCCGAACAAGTGCAGACGCTTGCTATCCTTGTCAGCAGCGGAGGGTTTATGTTGGGGAGCTTTTGCCTTCTGTTGTATTGCATCCACAACCAAAGAGTTAGGTTGTGGATGAGTAAAGAGAAACTCCATCCCTTTTGAGGGAACAAAGTACTTTTTGTCCGCTTTTTTGTTGGTAGGCAGAGTGGAAGCTGGTAATTGACATACGTCATTTGCTATTTTGAGGATGGCATCATCCAGTGGTAGGGCAATCCTGGCTTGGTGGGATTGTTTGATGTTGCGTAGCAGGTGATGTTGTTTTTGTGGTACCTCTCCAAGCTGCACCCGCTGTCTGTCAGCGACTCTTTTGAAAAGTTCCTAAAATTCGTGTAAATCATCTGAAGGGGAAGTGTCACCCTGTAAGACTGCATCGTCTGGGGACGATGAGGATTGATCGGTAGGAGAGTGACCCTGAATACCCTCCTGCGTGGAAGGAGATCGTTGGACATCCCAAGGATGTGCAGGGATGGATGATAGGACCCCCGAAGGAGTTGGTGGTCTCGAAGAAGGGTGAAGTGGTGAACGGTCCTCAACGACTAAGGAATGGGAGTGGTGTGGTGAAAGTGGTGATGCCACATGCCGATGAGGTGAGTATGAGCGATGGTGATGAGGTGGAGACCGGCGATGGCAGTGAGATTCATATGGTGATCTAGAATAATGCGATCATCTGTAATAGCCCGAATGGGTTGATAAGGTGGGTGACCTGGGAGATCGCAACCTTCCTCTGGAACGCGTGGAATAAGTGGGTGATCGACGGTCATGATGGTAGTAATGCCGGGGTTGTGGGGAACGATAGTCGCTGTGTGAATACCCCAGTGAGTGTCTCGAGTAGGGTGGAGATGGTGAAGGTAGGTCCGGTGAAAATTGAGGACTGGGTGACAGAGTTGGCAGTTTCCGAGCTCTATGGTGACTAGAGGATAATAAACTGATCTGGTGGAGATGAAGCCAGAGTAGGAATTGTCGTGTGTGCCGGAGGTGGTCCACGAAGGTCAGCTTCCCGGATCAATGTCACAGTGTGTGGAGTGGGTTCTACTGCAACTGCTGTGGGTGGAACCAGTGAACACCTTGGCACTGGTGGGTGTCTCGGTGCCGGTGAGTGCCTCGGTGCCAGCGAGCGACTTGAGTACAGAGAGTGCCTCAGTGTTGGAGGATGAATCGGTGCTGGTGAGTGTCTCGGTACAGGAGAACGCCTCAGTGCCGGAGGACATCTTGGTGCCAGCGAGCGGCTCGGTGCTGAAGAGCGCGTCAGTGCTGGGGAGCCCTCTGGTGCTGGGGAGCGTCTTAATATGGGCGAATTTCTAGAGGCCTTAGCTGGTGCCGGTGTTGAACGAGACACCGACGGTGGGGCCAAGATAGCGGAGCCCGATACAGACGGGCTAGGCGCCGACTTGCTTCGGCTTTGCTTGGGTTTCTCAGGGCCACATGCAACAGACGTGCGTGAGGTGCCCGGCTTATCGCCGACGCTCACTCGCTAGGGAGGTAGAGACTGGGAAGGAGATAGTCTCTTCTTGGTTTTCTTGGGTTGGTCTGTGGACCCCAAAGGTTGAGGCAGTTGGGGATCAGTACCTTGAGGCTGTAATGCTTTGTCAAAGAGGAGCATTTTCAGGTGCATGTCCCTGTCTCTTCTGGCTCAGGCTGTTAACTTAGAGCAGTGGGGACATTTCTGTGGAATGTGGCCTTCTCCCAGACATCTTATACAGAGGAAGTGGCCATCAGAGGCGGGCATTGCCTCGCGGCAAGCACCGCATTTTTTAAACCAAGGTGATCCAAGCATCCTAACTATGTACAGAAAAAACAGGGAATTTTTTTTTTTGAACTACGACTATCTAACTAACTCTAACTAATAGCTAATAACTTTGAACTATTAACTATTAAAGCGTTTTCCTCTCGCTCGATCCTGACAGGATTTGAGGAGAAAACGTTGACTCCATCCGCAGCCAAGGACGGTCAGGAGGAACTGGCAGGAGCAGGACCACGTGCACACAAATGGCGCGAAAAGGCACGCTGCGCTTAACGCATGTGCGGTCCAGCAGACTACGGCTGGAAAAATCTCCTATCTGCGGCGCCAGGACAAGCCCAACACCTACAGTGGAGCACCCACGGGACACTGCTCAAAGAAGAATAATGCCTTTTTTCGACAGAGTTATGTCAAAAAAAGGTGCTATTGCAATCCACACTGTGCTTTTTCAAAAGAGAGCATATAGACTCTCTGTCGAAAAAGTGGCTTGCTTTGTCGACAGAACTGGCTATAGTCTAGACGCTCTTTTTCGACAGAGGCTTTGTCGACAGTATCTGTCGACAGAGCCTCTGTCAACAAAAGCCCATAGTCTAGACGTACCCGAAGAGGGAGAAAATGTTCTCTTTAACCTCTGAAGACAGAAGAAGAAGCAATGGGTTTAAATTGCAGCTGGAGGTTGGAAATTAGGAAAAACTTTGTAACTGTCAGGCTGGTTAAGCACTGGAATAACTTGTCTAGGGAAGACATGGAAATTCTGTCACTGGAGTTTTTTAAGAGCAGGTTTAACAAACACTTGTCAGGGATTGTGAAGTTACTATTTAGTCCTTGCCATCAGTGCAGGGGATTGGATTAGATCAATGTTTCTCAAAATGGTCCGTGAAACAACTCTGAAGGTGCATCTGCACAGCACGTCTTAACTCGAAATAAGCTACACAAATTGAGCTATGTCAATTGCATAGCTTATTTCAAAATAGCTTATTTTGAAATTGGGAGTGTCTACACAGCACTTATTTTGAAATAGAACACTCTTTCTCCAACTTCCCTTACTCCTCGTACAATGAGGGTTACAGGAGTCAGAGTAAGAAGTCCTCAAGTTTGACAGTATTTTGACATTATTTTGAAATAATGCTAGTTATTTCAAAATAATGTTACTATGTAGACGCACCTGGGAAAGCTGCCACCTGGTGTGTTTATTTACTGGCTCCACAGTCACGGTGCCTCGCAGCTCCCGTTGGCTGCAGTTTGTCATTTGCAGCCAAGGGGAGCTGCGCGAAGTGGCGCGGGCCAGGCCACCACTTTCCACAGCTCCCCTTATGCAAATGACAAACAAGAGCCAATGGGAACCACAAAGCTCTGTGGCTGTGGAGCTGGTAAATAAACACACCGGAGCAGCCAGGTAGCAGCTTTCTCAGAGTGCTTTCACGGACCACTTTGAGAAACACTGGACTAGATGACCTCTTGAGGCCCCTTCCAGTCCAATAATTCTAAGTGATCCAGTGATCAGAGTTAAACTTTTCCATGTTGTACTGAATGGCATATAATAATGATCTCCTTTTCACATATGAATATCAATGAAAAATGAAGCATTTGTTTAAAAAAAAGTAAATGCAAAGTCCATGGGACCAATTCGTTTTTAATTTACCTCCACTGAGATCAACAGAGTTGCACCAGAAAAGATGCAGTAGCCCCAGTTGTTTATGTTTACTTACTACAACATTTTGTTGCTATCAAATGATTAAAAATAAATAGAATTTGAAACTAAAATATTTTGATTTAAGAAACTGACAGTTTATACTGGAACTTTTCAAAATATATCAATCAAAAACTGCTCATTCACAGTCCACATTTTGGCTGAAGGATTTTTGTTGAAATTGTTATTTTTGTTTGTTTGTTTTTTGTTTGTAACCTTTATGGATAAATAAAAGTCAGACATCCAGTAATTGGAATTCATTTGGTAAAATACACAGTTTAGAGCACATTACAATCTTATAATACCAAAGAGATCAATATGCCAAGAAAAAGAAGAACAAAAGAAAAATTAAATATACAACTCTTTTGACATTTTTGAAGGTCAGATTGAATGAAAGGTCATACAACATGTTTCTCTTTCAAAGGTGGCCTCTAAAGGAAAACAAAAGGGATTTACAGACTTTTTGCTTCCTTCTGATCCATAAACTCATACTTGAAAAGTGAAATTTGGTTTTATTGTATTTATTTATTTATTGTTTGTTTGTTTGAACATTAGCAATTCAGATTGCACCTACTCTGAAAGAGTTCATGGATGGCTGGAGAACTAAGTTTATGATGGCAGCTAAACATACATTCCCTGCGCGTGCACATGTGCGCGCACACACACACAGTGTATCCAGAACTGAGAGGGCATGTGATTTATGTCATACTATCTGAAACTCTGTGGCTACATCTACACTGCAGGTGCGTTCTTGCGCAAATAAATTTACAGTACAGCATCGGAAAACAGGGCTTCTTCCGGAAGAGTTATTCCTCTCCCCACGAGGAATAAGCCCTCTTGCGCAAGAGCTCTTCCACAAGAAGGCAGTGTAGACAGGCAACATGAATTTCTTGTGCAAGAAAGTCCTATGGCTAAAATGGCCATCAGAGCTTTCTTGCACAAGAGAGCATCCACACTGACATGTACGCTCTTGCGCAAAAGTACATCTCTTGCGCAAAAGCACATGGCGGCATGGACGCGCTATTGTGGAAGACCTTTTGCACAAGAACTCTTGCGCAAAACAGTTCTTGCGCAAGAAGCCTGCAGTGTGGATGTAGCCTGTATGCTTAAGTTAGTATCTATTTAACCACAGCATTAGAAATAAATTTTCTGATTATTGGTGATTCAACACTTTCCAACTCAATCCAAATGTCCATGTACGTCTATGCTACCTCATCCACAGTGGCATAGCCATGCAGTGGAGCTGACAGCCTCTGCAGGTCCCTGGGCAAGATGGGAGAGGGACATGGCTCTTTGCTCCCAGAAGAGACAGGGCCGAGGGCGAAAGGGGTGGTACTGAGGGCAGCTGAAGCATGGCCCTTAGCGTTGCCCGGAGCATGCAGCATAGCACTCTGGCAACAATTTAAAGGGCCCAGAGCTCCAGCTGCCTCTGCTGCTAAAATCACCAGGACCCGGGGCAACTGTCTCCTTTGCTTTAGCTTAGTTATAGAAATAAACTATACATTATAAGCACCTTTATAGT
This sequence comes from Rafetus swinhoei, assembly GCA_019425775.1. Taxonomy (NCBI): domain Eukaryota; kingdom Metazoa; phylum Chordata; order Testudines; family Trionychidae; genus Rafetus; species Rafetus swinhoei. The sequence continues at coordinate 227,920,208 of CM033424.1, forward strand.
GGTATAACTGCATGTATATCAGGAAGTTGTAACACTTACGGAAAAACATTGCTGCAGCACAAAATCTGTATGCAGACCAGTCCTTAGTAACACAATGAAAGCATGAAGTCTAACTTCTGAGAAACAAGACATGTAATCATATAATCTTTATATGACATGCAGAAACTACATCAACACTACACATTACTTTTGGTGGCATGTAGCGTACGTGTAGCTACATACTACATTGAGGGTACATCTACACTACAGGGTGTTTACTGGAGGTATCCTGGAAAAACTCTGCCGCATTCAGGAAACACATTTGCCCTTCCACTTTTTTTTGCAGAAGAGCAAATGCGCTCTTTTGGGGAGCCCTGTACACCTCGTTCTACAAGGAATAAAGGCTCTGCTGAAAAAGGAAGCTTTTCCACCATTTGGCCCCATCTAGACAGGGCCAAATGGCAGAAAAGCCTCTTCTGGAAAAGCAATCGGAAAAAACTACGCAAATTGCACCATACAATTTGCGTAGCTTTTTCCAAAAAAACCCTATAGTGTAGACCTAGGCTGAATGGCAAGCTGTGTCCACACTGCAATGTGTAGCTATGTCAGTGAAAGGCTCAGGCAGAGATGAGGCAGCAAGAAAAAGTTTCAGCAGCTTCCTGCTGCTGAAGCCTTTCACATTGGGGAGAAAAGGCTCTGGCAAGGGAGAAGTTGTGAGGAAAGTCTCCACCTTCAGAGCTTTTCCTCACTGCTGGAATCTTGCCCTGCTGTGGAGAAGGGCTCTAGAAACAAAGAGCTAATGGAGACTTTCCCCTGCCTCGCTGCTGCTGGAGCCTTTTGAGGCTGCAGAGGTCATTCCCTGCAGTAGAGAAAGGCTCCAGCAGTGAGACATACATTGCTGAAAAGAAGCAGTGTAGAGGGGAAGGCATAGCTTCAGCGAGTAGAGAGCCTTGTAGGGTATGGATCTAAGTGCATAACCATTCTCTTCAGGTGTGTCTTTAACCACTTAACCTGTGTCTCACTACTGCTCTTTATACCCATTCTAAGAGAGCTAGCTAGGTATTCATTCTAAACAAGCTAACAAAAGAGATGAAAGCAGAGTCTGAATGAGCTCACCCCTGACATCTAGTGATGTACGGGGAAAAGACTTCAGGAGTCATGTGTCTATTTGCATAGCCACACCTACTCTGCCTAGATGTTCAGCATAGCTCTGCCAAGTAATCAATTTTGGTATTTTGGGTTAAGTACTGAGTGCAGAGGTAATGAAAAATTATTCTTATTGTATGAGGAAAGGGCAGCAGACTGTACTTAGCATGCTCTGAGGGAATCACCCTAATTTAACTTCATTCACTAAGCAGAAGGCTAATTTAAGTAAGAGTCTAAGAGGGTAGACACAGGTATTCCTTCTTGGTGGTATGGACCTATTTAAAGGGCCTAGGAAGCTACGTGGCCATTCCCCTTCTCCAGTGTTTGAAGAGAGATTAGTAGACTTATTTGAGAGTCCTGGTTCTTTATCAGTGATCAGTAGAACTGAATTCATGAATCAGCTGATCTAAGAGTGCTGACCCTTAGACCTGGTTCAGAGACAGTATTGTGGTGAAAAGATAATGCAGAAAAGACAGTAGCAGAGAGGTTTGCCATTACCCAGTGAAATCATTCCAACAGCTCAAAACAGCTAGGAATCTTGCTTAAATGGCTACCTGAAAATTATGTTTTCACAGTGAAGCTCTCTAGCTGGTGTAGTGGCATTGTTGCTAGTATAGTGGGCATTTTCAGATTGTTTAGCTAGTGCAATGAGGAAAACAAGGCCAAAGACAGATCAGTTCTCTGAAGTGTGAATACAATTGCTTTTTCATTCTGGCTTAATGAAGCAGCTCTTGTGAGGAAAACATTCAAGGACGCATTTAAGCCTTACACCATATCTATACTATAAGATTAGGGAACATTTATTAAGGTAGATTTTTTAGCATCCAATTTTGTAAAGTTGAAGGAGCATGTCAACTCTGTGCGCAAGAGTTCATTGTAGTGCATCCCCAGTAGGTGGCTACCATCAATTTGGACAGTGATGCACTGTGGGTAGCTATCCCACAGTTCCTGCCTCCCCTTTGCATTTTGGGTTAGGCTCCCAGTGCCTGGTGGAACAAAAACAGTGCAGCAGGTGGTTTATGGGTACATGTCGTCAGCCTCCCATGATGTACTTACTTCTCTGCTGCCTCCGCTCCTGCTTGAAAGCAAAAGAAATCTTTTTATGCCCCCTTTTTCTCTGGTTATCAGTGCAGATGCCATAGCATGGCAAGCATGGACCCCGTCCAGCTGCAAAGTGCTGTGGTAAGCATTGCAAACACCTCACATCTTATGCTATGGTATGTCCAGAGCCTAGTCAGGAGCTGCCAGAGTGAGGAAGAATGTGAGGAGGCCACAAACAGCAGACATATATGAAACACTTGAGATGCTGGTAGCAGTCAATCCTGTTGACGCAGTGGAATGCTGGTTCTGGTGCCATGAAACAAGTTCAGACTAGTGGGACTGTGTAGTTATGCAGCTATGGGATGATGGGCAGTGGCTGCAAAACTTTTGCATGTGTAAGACCGGTTTCATGGAACTTTGCAGATTGATTTTACCCACCTTGAAGCACAGCAATACCAAATGAGACTCACTCTGACAGCTGAGAAGCGAATGGCAATAGCCCTGTGAAACAGGACATAGTGAATGGTTTTGCCACAATGGGGTTCCCTAACTGTGTCAGGGCAATAGATGGCATACATATCCCTGTCTTGGCACCTGACTACCATGCCAAATTACACATAAACTCTAAGGGGTACTTCTCGGTGGTGTTGCAGGTGTTGGTAGATCACAAGGCCCGTTTCACCAACATCAATGTGGGATGGTCAGGAAAGGTTCATGACCTGCACATCTTTAGGAACTCTGGTCTCTTCAGAAAGCTGCAAGATGGAACTTTCTTCCCAGACTGGAAAACAACCATGGGAGGCATTGAAGTGCTAACAGTGATCCTTGGAGAACCAGCTTAGCCCTTGCTCCCATGGCTTATGAAGCCATACATAGGCAGCTTGGACAGCAGTAAAGAGCAGTTCAACTACAGTCTGAGAAAGTGTAGAATGGTGGTAGACTGTGCTTTTGGAAGTTGAAAGGGAAGGTTTCACAGTTTATTGACCTGGCTATACCTCAGTGAAAGCAACATTCCTATTGTTGTGGCAATCTGCTGTGTGTTCCACAGTATCTGTGAAAGTAAAGGGGAAATTGTATGCCAAGATGTGGGGCTGAGGCAGATTTCCAAACAGGAAATGAAATCCATACTTTCCTGGTCCTTTCTCTGTGCACCTGCAGAGCAGTAGAGTTGCAAGTCCTGGACAGAGTGGTCACATTGGGGCACTGTGGGACACCTCCCAGAATCCAAGAACATTGACTTTTACAGTGCTGCATCTGCACTACCCTAAAGTCAATCATGCAAGGTCAAATTTACCATTACTCCTCTTGACAAGCAGAAGTACAGAAATTGACTAGCAGCCCGTAAAGTTGGTGGAATGGGTGTGGTGATGTGAACTCTTTCTTTAGAAAATTGACCTAATGTGGCTAAATTCGACCTAAACTCATATTGTAGACCAGGCCCTAGTGAAATCTATGGGACATAAGCATGTGCTTAGGGGGGTTTCTGAACTGAAGCATCTGTCAGGATTGATTGTTCTTGTTCTCTAGCTTATCAGAGAACTGAATAGAATACCAGGTTTTTCTCCCTAAGACCCATTTGAGGACAAAGGGATATTAAGACAATGTTTGTTCATGTTAATTCTTTGTGAGGACAGAAAGTAAAGAGAGGTTGTTTCTCAGATGAAGAAATTCAGGACCAGAGCAGTGTAGTGAGTCCGCCTGGCTCCCTGCTGGCCCCCTGCTGACCCGGAAAAGAAAACTCTCCCTAAAGCCCTTTGGTGGACACTGCCAGAGCAACCCAGCCCCACCCACAGGAAGCAGAAAGGTGGGGACAGAAGTGTAAAAGGCTGAACTCAGAGCTTAGTTAGAGCCCAGCTGCCGAGCAGGCTAGACGCTCAGCCCAAGCTCCAGCGGATGAAGATCCAGCTGTGCTGCCCTCAGTGGGAGGACTGGATTGGGCTGCCAGGGCTGCTGCTGGCCTTGAAGACTGGCCAGGGCCACCACGGCTGCTGCTGGGGCTCAACAACTGGTCAGGGCTGCAGAGAGTGCTGCCGGGGCCTGAAGATTTGCCATGACCCCCAGAACCATCACTGTTACCCAAGGACTGGGCTGGTCCACTTGGACCCCTGCCTAAGCCCGACCTGGATCCCATGGACACATTACCAGTGCCTCTGTCCGTGGCAGAAATTTTGGAGCCAGGTAGGCCCCTGGGGGGAACTGGGAAGCAGCCCAGGGTTAGCCGACCTAGGCCGGAAGAGGAAATGGAGGTCAGTTGGGCAGTGTGTTGCAGTAAGGATCCCCACTGACCCAGCAGCAGCATCTGCTGCCACTGTTAGGGCCCTGGGCTGGGACGCAGTGGAGCAGGTGGCTTGCATCCCCCCTATCACCCCTCACCTTGGGTGGCAGGTTCTCCCCTGGTAGGGGTGAAACCCTCTGTGCTTGTCAGCTCTCTGCCAGTGAGGAGACCTGAGCCCCACTCCACCTGTGAACAGGCCTGAGCCTGAAACTGGTGAACTAATTGTTCTGTTTGTTGCCCCACCCTGAGTCAGGGCTGGACCTTGTAAACTGCTGCTTGGCCTGCAGCCAGGTCTGCGCCTTATTTTTACTACTTGTTGCCCTGCCCTGACTAAGGGCTGGGCCTTCTAAAACAACTGCTGGGCCTGCAACCAGGTCTGGGCCTTACCTAGACTGTTTGCTTCTTGCCCCACCCTGGACAGGGCTGTGGCTTTAGAAACTATTTACTCAGCCTGCAGCTAGGGCTGAGCCTGTAAACTGTGTATTGCACTGCCCTGCACCAGGCCTGGTCCTACCAGGACCAGTGAACTACCTTGCTCTGAAGCCTGGGCTTGGGGCTGGATGGCCTACAGACTGTTAAACAGCTTTTGTGTGCCTGTGCTGTCTTTTACCCTGGGCCTGGGCAAAAGAAGGACCTCTAATGGTTTCTTCACAAGCCTGAGCACAGGTCTACAAGTCATTAACAGAAACAGGTTAACCTGTCAGTAGGCAGAGTCAATATTAGAAGTCAAGTATGCCTGGTTTCCACGTCTGTCCATGTTCCATTAGATTATGCAGCCCCTGAAACCTGGGACCCATTTCTTTTCTTTTCCTGGGGTTCATACAAATGAGTTATTCCAACGTTCTGGTTGCAGAAACTGCTGTAGGCTGCACAAGTGCAGCACATAGAACAGACAGGAGAAGACAGAGATAAGTCCTGTTTATTGAGCTGCAGTACCTGCAAGTCAGGATGGGGGCACATTTATGTGAGCTCTGTTCCCCAAGATGATTTGCAAGTTCTTCCCATACAGATTTCCCACCTCCCTGATTTTAGGCTTTTCCCATGGATAGAATGGTTTCACGATAAAGACTGGTTTTCCAAAGTTTTGGACTGGATTTTTTTTTTTTTGCGCTGTATTGGATCCTGCATTCAGAAGTTAACACAAGAGGACACAACACTGGCCCCTGTTATATTCATTTAACATTCATTTTTCTTTAAATGACCTCACTCCCACTTTACAAACAGATCCAACACAAACTTTGAATTCTTACACTGATTAGCTATTAGTAGGTAAGTATGACCAAATCGTTATCCTCAGAAACAACAACACAATGAAAGAAAATAAAATTTGACAAGACTTTAAATAATCAAAGAAACAAAGTGTTAGAAAATATTTGCAGACCTTTTAATATTTATTGTTACAGAATGACTTTTGCAACCATGATTCAGAGCCTAATGCAGTGCCTATTGAAGTCAAAAAACAAAAATCTCACTGACTTCAATGAGAGCTTGATTAGGCCTTTATGCCTTATTTTACCTAAAATACGTGGCAGGACTTTTAGGAGGCAGATTTTTTAAACAAGAACTCATCTTTTGATAGTCTACATGTACAAGTACCTTTATTCACCACCTTCATCTTACACATGAACCAGTTACTATAAAAATAAAATAAAAATATTACTTGGAGATTGTCTGAGGTAGACCTATCCAAAGACATTCAAAGACAATGGTGACTAAGTATTTGAAAGCTGTTTTTGACTAAAAACTGATTGATCCTTCAGAGAGAAAAAAGGAGTTTCAGAAGATGATGTTAATAAATGCATATTTCAGTACATTAAGACTCCTGAATGCTATTTCAAGGACTATTTACTGATGTACACAATCATATTTTCACTGAGTTCCAAAAAAGAGTTATTCATGAAGTCTGAAATACCATCACTGTTGTTGTTATTATTATTTCTTATGTTCAGCTTCTATGAATAGCTTCTGATACAAAGAAACTATTTTTGGTCAGTTGAATGCCAAAACAATTATCTGGCGTTTGCCCTTATGTATTAAGCCCCAATAGCTACTAATTAAGAAAATTAATTTTATTCATTTTAATATTTAATTTTATATAATATTATTTAGAAAAAGTATTCTAATAGCGCTTCTCTTCTTTTATTACTGCCAAATTAAAAAGAAACATTTCACACAGTCACAAAGATCAGACTGTGCAGGGAACTGAACAATTGCAAGAAGCTGCTCTGTGTATTTCTGTGGTTTGGAAAAAGTGCCAAGTCGGAAGGAAAAGACATTCCCTGCATTTTCTAAAGCAAGATAAATACAGAAAAGAAATATAGATGAAAGATGGAACTGCTATCTATGGACTCTGCCAGATTCCTTGGCTTTTTGGCACACCTATTGAAGCTGGCAGATATAGCCAGTAGCAATCTTTTCCATTAAAAGGAGCAGCATATATTTTGGTCTAACATACTTTGTTTGTGCATTTTTAACCTTCAAAAATGTCTATTTAATTTTTTTTAATGATTCCTTCTGCACAGTTGGCTTTAGCACCACTTATTTGAAACGGCTCATTTATCACTAAAAGAGCTGCAGGGCACGGCTACTGTTGAACAGCTCCAACAAACCTACAACTTAGTGGGACAAGCTTCTTTTTTATAAGACTAAAAGTTGTTTAGAATGTGCCAAAAGAAGCTTTATGCCAGCCTCACGGTTTGTTATCCAAACGTTACTAAATTAGTGGTCTCCTGAACCACACGATTCAGGCAAAGATAAGATGATCTCCCTTGCTACTGCTGCTGTTTTCCCCATCTGGGGTCAGACAAACTTTAACAGAGACTTTCTAGGTATCTCAAAAGTCAGTAATATGATAATTTTGAGAAATTAACTCCAGCCAAGGTCTAATTTACACTGAAGCAAAACCTTTATGATATCTGGCAAGGATGCAATAGCAAACTGTGGTGAAGCAATGCTTGATCTGAAGGTGGAGGCTGCTGTTTCCTTTAATGGAGTTGGATCTTTAAGGAAAATGTTTCAATCTGGCAACTTTTAAACCGAATGCAGATTGCAGTGATTTATGGTTGTCAAATTTCAGTATCCTACCTAAACAAAACAAAATATGTAAGTATGGTCTATGGAGCCACCTTCCTCTAAAATTCACAAGTGCAGTTTGACTGATATGTTCACTGGCTTGTAAACAGCAAAGAAATTGGGCAGACTTTCTGTAGATAACAGATATGCAGCAATTTTGCCATCTAGTGCCTTATTTTTTATGTCAAAGTACTGCAGAACCAATATGGAGCCAACTATGACAGTTACAAAAGTAGGTTCTTCCATATTTTAGTTGAGAATAAAATTCTAAAGATAAAATCATTTGTAGAAAAATACGTTCTGTGTAGTTACATATATTTAAGTGGAAATACTTTGCATCAATTTAAGAAATACCTTTTCTTAAACTAAAGCTAATGATGTAAAACACTAGCTTCTGTGCTGTGATGTTCTCACCAAAAACATGCTAAAAACCCTACACATAAATAAGAGCCAAATGTTTTAGTGTTCAGATATTAAACTTCAAACCCATATCAGCAGCTGGCAACAGCCATTTTTGAAATATTTGCAGTAGAAATTGCAAATAATTATCTTCCATATTTTGTAATTTACCTCAATTTACTTCAAAGTTATTTTATGAAAGAAATTCTTTAATATAAAAAAACCTATCCAATGCTTACCAAAATGAGTCCTTGATCCTTGATTGGGGCCTCTAACTACTATCAGAATACAATTAAATATGTAAGTAAATGGCAAATTAATTATTAACTTATTACCATTTAGTTGACAATTTTAGCACACGACTAACTTATGGTCAAATGGCACCCTTTGGGAGCATCAAGAGGTGCCTCATACCTTCCACAACATAGTAGAACTGACAGTAAAGGCAATTTGATTGGATAGATATCCCTGACCTTTTTAGCATGTTTTTATGTGCCAGCTGATCAGCTGCTTACAAACTAGAGAGATATTTTTATGTGAGAACATCATCATCTTGTTTGCAGCTTTACAGTTTTCTTATCCAGGCTACTTGTATCATAAAGGGAATCCATCATCAGTATGTCCCTATAATTCACAAATCATTATCATATTTTCAACCAATGAGAGTCATGTTTTCTAACATACCATACTGCTGCCAAAATTGTCATCTCCAACTGCGATAATGGAATATTTCACTTTCAAAGACTGTATAGGGAGATTCAGTATTTTGATCTCTTAATAAATATTTTATTTTCTACAAAAATACCTGGATACATTCAGTTAAAGCTGTTAGGTTGTGAGGGATCCTTACCTAATGAGAGGTCTATATTACCGGGGACTTAAACATTATTTCAGCAATCTTTTATATGTCGTTTCTGGCAAAAGAAACAGAAAAAACCAAAAAGAAAAGAAAAAAAGAAACCAGTGCAATGCCATATATAAATTCCAGTGCAGCCCAACCAGGCCTCTCTTTGCTTGGGACATCAGCATTCAGGGTGAGAAGAAAGGATTAACACCGTAGATCACTCCTATCTGGAGTGAGGCAGAGTATTTTGATTATAGTGGCATTGAAGGGAAGACTAAGCAATTAAAGAGTAAGAACAAAATATATTTATTTTGGAAAAAGGTAAAAGAGACGATAGTTTCCCCTGTGGATATTTATTTTCTACTGCCATTAATAATAGGGACTTCATATGTTAAAGGAGCGTTTATGTTTTGGTCCTAAGGAAAGGAGGTTGACCTATCTTTTTGGGGCTATTTAATCTGTTGATGATTCACCAGGACCAACCTTAGTAGCAGGCAGTTATGGGGAAAGTAATCCCCCTTTTCCCACAGATATGAGTTCTATGCTAGTGCTAAATTAGGAATCATTAGGACCAGACAGTGAGAATTTCATTTATTTACACCATTATTTACACCATAAATAGTCCCACTGAAGTCAGAGAAAAAACCTGTAAAGTATCATGAATTACGGCACCACTATCTGGTCCTAAGTTAGTAATTATGCAATTAATTAGTTAATATGCATCCACTCTGATTGGAGTCAGAGTTAGCTTGAAAAATCAGGGACAGCTAGTTTTACTTATTTATTCATTAGCACATTTACTCGGCATTGCTCTGGTTCTTAACACAAGTAGGGTATGTCTAGACTGCATCCCTCTGTCAGCAGAGGGATGCAGATTAGGCAGGTCGACATTACAAATGAGGCAGGGATTTAAATATCCCGTGCCTAATTTGCATAAAAATGGTCGCAGCGTTTTGCCGACTCAGCACTTTGTCAGCAAAAGCGGCAGTCTAGAGGGGATCTGTCGAGAAAGAAAGCCTTTTTCGACAGATCCTGTAAACCTCCTTGCAGAAGGCATAAGTGATCTGTCGAAAAAGGCTTTCTTTCTCGACAGAGCCCCCTCTAGACTGCTGCTTTTTGCCGACAAAGTGCTGAGTCGGCAAAACGTGGTGTCCGTTTTTATGCAAATTAGGCACGGGATATTTAAATCCCTGCCTCATTTGCAATGTTAACCTGCCTAATCTGAATCCCTCTGCCGACAGAGGGATGCAGTCTAGACATACCTGTAATGTTTTGAGGTTTTTGGGGGGAAAATAAAATGAATATATACATGCTTCATTTAAATTATTGTATTTTTCAAAAACAGGGAGTGAGAGCAAAGTGCGCAGCTCATTTGCCCCCTGCATTTCCCAGCCAGAGTAAGAAATGCAGCAAACTATGCATTTTCCCCTCACTCCCTTGTGAAGGGGAACAGCCAGCAATGTCCCTGTATGAATTTGGGTGCGGGAGCTTCAGCCCCCTTTCACACGCTCCCTAAAGGGTGTCTGGGGAGTGGGAGGCTTGGGGCTGAGGCAGACACACATGGGGGATGCCCAGGTAGACCCTTTCACCTGCCTGGTGATTCCGTCTCTTTTCTGTATGGTTTTATGAGTCACAATCCCATTCCAGGCACTTCCCATTTTTTGGCACAACCAAGCCCTTGTGCTACTTTAAGTTATGATAAGAGGAAGCTGTACACTAAATTTGGTGGTCTAGCTCTTACTGTTTAGGAGGAGTTCTTGAACAAACGAAGAGACAAACTCTCTCAAATATATAGTAGATAAAAATAATTTTAAAAAGCTTTAAATGATTTAGAATCAGCTAGTTATTCAGTAGCTAATCTAAGTAACTATTTGATCTTATTTTTATTCTTGTACTCCCTCCCATTTTTCTTCCAATTGTTTGCTAAACCCATTGTTGAATCTTGCTTCAGATTACACTGCAAACTTTTCAGGAGCGGATCATATCTTCGCATGTATTTGTACAGTGCTAGCATAATGGGGCTCAGATCCTAACTGAGGCCTTTGGGCACTAGCACGTAACAGAAGGAGATTCCATACTGAATCTCTAAGAGCACTAACACAGAATTTATAGACCAGGAGGAGGAAACTAAAGTGCCTTTATGTTCACTTTACACCCTCCTGGTCCTGGGCTGTTTTGGAGGGTGAAAAAATCTCCAGCATAATTTAGACAGCCCTGAAGCCATCTAAACTACATAATCCATCCAGGTCTACTTTATGGGTCAGAGTTCTACCTGAAATCTGTGCAGCACTGATTGCTGAGGCCCAGCCACTGACACAGCCATCACCCTGCAAGCCCTGTACAACAGGATTGCAAGAAGATTCTCAGAAGGCAGACTAATGGTTGCCCCACAGTATCTGCATTTGGGAAATCTTTCCTAGACAGAACAAAGGCTTTGTAATAGATTCTAAGGCCAGAAGAAACCCCTGTGATCTTCTATTCTGACCTCCAGTATAGCACAAGCCATTGGACTTCCTTGTCCCAATTTCCATTCAAACCTGAGCAGATTTTTTAGAAACATCCAGTCTTGATTTAAACATTTCCAGTGATGGAAAATCCATCATATGAAAATTCTTTCAATAGTTAATTACTGTCACTGTTTAAAATGTGTGTTTTATTGCTAATCTCTATCTGTCTGGCTTCAGCTTTCAGCCATCAGCACCTTAATCTGCTAGATTGGAGACATCTATTATCCAGTATCTGTTTCCCATGTAGGTACTTCTAAACTGTGATCAAATCACTCTTAACCTTCTCTTAAATTACACAGATTGAGTTTTTTGAGCTCAATTAAATTACACAGATTGAGCTTTTTTTTATAAAGCAGGTTGTCTGATCCTTTAATTATTCTTGTGACACTTCTCTGAACCTTATTCAATTTTTCAATATCCTTCCTGGATTGTGAACACCAGAACTGGATAGAGTATTCCAGCAGCAGTGATACAATGCCAAATACAGAAGTAATATAACCTCTCTACACTTACTAAATGTTCCTCATTTTATACATCCAAATAACACAAAAGCCCTTTTGGCCACAGCATTGCACTAGGAGCTCATATTCAGTTAATTATACATCATCACCCCCACATATTTTTCAGTCACTGTTTCTTAGACAGCTCCCTCCATCCAGTAAATATGGACTGTATATGAGACTCAATTAATAAAATATTAAAAGAGGGTAATATAATTAATGACAATCAACACTGAGGTTTGTGGAAAATAGATCTTGTCTAACTTGATCTACTTCTTGTCTTGCTTATGATGAGATTACAAATTAGGTTGAAAAAGGTAATAACATTAATGTACTATATTTAGATATCTGTAGGGCATTTGATTTGGTACTGCACAATATTTGGGTTAAGAAACTAGAACAATACAAAATCAATATGGCACACATTGGGTGTGTCTACATTGCAGGGTTTAACTTGAAATAAGCTACCCAAATTGAGCTACGTCAATTGCATAGCTTATTTCAATATAGGAGTGTCTACACAGCACTTATTTCAGAATAGAGCACTCTTCCTCTGACTTCCTTTACTCCTCGTACAATGAGGGTTACAGGAGTCGAGGTAAGAAATCCTCCAGCTTGACAATATTTTGACACTATTTCAAAATAACTGCCTGCTGTGTAGACGCGGACTAAGTTATTTCGGAATAGAGCTAGTTATTTTGAAATAGCATTGCAATGTAGACGTACCCATTAAATCAGGGTGGGCAAAATCAGGCCCATGGGATGAATCAGCCTGCCAAGCATTTGTCTCTAGCCCATCCAGCTGATTAGCAGAGCATGCATACTTCATAGAATCATAGAATACTAGGACTGGAAGGGACCTCGAGAGGTCATCGAGTCCAGTTCCCTGCCTTATATATTTTATAAGTATAAAATACTTATAGCTGGCAGCATGTGTTCAGCTGCCCCTCCCTCCATCTTGCTCTGTCCTGCAGCTGAGCTGCTCCCAGGAGTCTCCTTCTAGCTATGCAGAGGGGAGGAGTTAGGGGAGTGATAAAGTCAGGGTGTGCCCTTTCCCCTGTAACCCATCTCTGCAGAGCAGGGGTCTGGGTGAGGGAGAGACACAGCAGAACTGCTCCAATCTAAAGCATGGATTGTAAGTGACTCAGAGGAATGCCTGTGTTACGAGGCAGTGCACTGTTTCACTCCCCCTGCACCCCAATACCACATCTCTGCAGAGTGGGGGAAGAGGAAGGCAACAGAGCAGGACAACTTTTCCTGACTTAAAGAGACAGTGTGTGGCTTCTTTCAGAAACTTGCCCAGCAGTAGCCAATACACACTGTATCACTGTCACACACACCTAGTCTGTGCCACACACACAGAGTCACTATCACATACACACTGACACACACACACACACACACACTCTTCTCTCTCTGCGTTACAAAGTCTCTCTCTCACAGTTCCAGGTTTTATTGAAAAAAAAAAATCAATAATAAACCTCCAGAGACCTCCTTAGCCAGTTCTTTTAAAACTACTTATAGTAAGCTACCTTGATCTATCTGCTGAATTAAAAATGCCTAACTTTAGTGGCTGCTGTTAAATATCCTCCGAAGTTAGTGATGGAATGGAAAGTATTTGATTATATGATTTGAATATATCATCCACCATTTTCTCAAATAGAGAACAGTAATATTTATTGAAATTCTACCTTTTCCATCTAGTAGTGGACCAATATTATTATTGTATTCTTTTTTATTCTTAATATACTTTAATACTCCTTGTTGTTCCAGCTGGGCAGGGGTCGGGTCTCCTCACTCCCAGAGAGCTGACAAGTGCAGGGGTTTTTGCCCCACAGGGGGAACCTGCCACCCAAGAGTAGCGGTGGCAGGGGGGATGCAGGCCCACCCACTCCACTGCATCCCAACCCAGGGCCCTGATAGTGGCAGTGTTGCAGCCACTGGGTCGGCAGGGATCCGGGCCATTACACGCCAACTAGGTCAAGGGTCAGTGGGGATCCAGGCCACAACATGCTGCCCACCCAACCTCCATCTCCTCAGCTGCCACGGGGTCGGCTATCCCTGGGCTGCTTCCCAGTTCTCTCTGGGGGCCTACCAAGCTCTAGTGCTGATCCTGGGGGTCTGCAGGCGATGGAGGGGCTGGCAGGGTATCCATGAGTTCTGGCTCAGGTGGGCCCAGGAGGGGTCCAGCGAGAGTCCCGGAGGCCTTGGCATGTCTTCAGCTGGCAGCCGGGGTCTCAGCAGCCTGGACCAGGGATAGGGGGCTGGTAGGGGTCCTGGAAGCCCAACCCAGTCCTCCGGTCGGGGGCAGCACAGCTGAGCCCTTTGCTGCGGGAGCTGAAGCCAAGCATCTGCCCTGGTTGGCTGCTGGGCTCTGACTGAGCTCGCAGCTCTTATAGTCCTAGTCCCTCCTTCTGGCTTCCTGTGGGTAGGCTAGGTGAGGCTGGACCCGCCCACCAAGGGGTCTTAGAGGACGCTTCCTCTTCCGGGTCAGCAAGCAGTCATGTTGCTGTCCCAGACCCATTACAGGGACCAAGTATATTTTACTGATTTGGAATTTATTCTGTTTGAACATAACAAATGTAATGAAATCATGATCATCTGCACCTATGCAACCACTAATTTGTATTTCTGGAGTCAATTCCTTTTTACCAGTCTAGGTGAGGTTCTTACAGAATTCCTCCATGTTGCATGCAATACTTTCTGAGTTAGGAAATTATAATCTATAATGTTTAGAAATTCTGAGGCATACCAGCAGCATGAAACCTCCAGCATATGTTACTCAGATTTCTGCTCCTGTTTTCCTATCCAGGAGTTAGCTTGGCAAATGACTTGTATACTTGACCTTGCTGTTCTGCACCACTCCCTCATTAACATGAAGGAATCAACCTTTGGGATTGATCAAAACTGGAGCTAATCAAGAACCCAAAGGTCCTAGCCACAGAGCCCTCACTAAGGGTAGGTAGGCTGCCCCAGGGCTGGAGCTGGCAACCGAATTAGGAAGGCAGGATAAGGGATGCCCAGAAGGTACAAAGATGGGGTGGGTTGTGGAGTGGCCTAGGGAATAGGGCAGTCACCTGGGGAGGTCAGGGTAGGACTTAGGACCCGAGTCCTGCCCCAACCCCCCAGCCTGGGAGCAGCTAAACAGCCACGAGCCAACACAGGCTTCCCACATTAGGAAGGCAGGATAAGGTACTTCCTGAAGAAAGGGACGTGGGGTGGGTTCCATAGTTGCCTAGGGGATAGGGCATTTACCTGGGGAGGGCAGAGCTGGGAGCCTGAGGTCCCCACCACCCCCAGGAGCAGCCAACATCTACACTACACCATTATTTTGAGATAACTAGCATTATTTTGAAATAACAATGCAAGTGTCCACACAGCCATTCTGTTATTTTGAAATAATTCTGAAATAACAGATGACTTATTCCAAAATCTGTAAACCTTATTCTACGAGGAATAACACCTATTCCAAAATAGCTGTTTCAAAATAAGGCATGTGTAGATCCTCTACTTCTGCTATTGCGAAATAGCTCCTCACCAGGGCCATTCTAAGTTATTCCTCCTCACTGCCTTCTGGGGCTCTAAATTGAGATAGCACGTCTACATTAGGGAAAGGTTCAGGCAGTAGCCAAGTTAGTCTGTAACAGGAAAAAATTATAAAAAACAACGAACAGTCTAGTAGCACCTTAAAGACTAACAAAATGAGTAGATGGTATCATGAGCTTTCGTGGGAGCAACCCACTTCTTCAGACATTTTGTTAGTCTTTAAGGTGCTACTAGACTACATTAGGGAAGCCTGCCTCGGACTAATTTTGAGGCTTCCCTGCAGTGTAGACGTGCTATTTCAAAATAAGCTATTTGGAATAACTATTCTGGAATAGCTTTGAAATAAGCATGCAACGTAGACGTACCCTAAGACACAAACAGACATGACTCACCCAGATGGTTCAGCAACCCACCATCAAGCCACATAACTCTCCCAGAAAATAAATGAATAGACAAACCAAACACAAACACCTATCAAGTCTCTGTAACTCCAAGAACAGAATCTATGGCTACTCTCTCTGGACATGTCTACACTGGGGAGTTATTTTGAAATAACTCCCCTTACTTTGAAATAACAAGGCAAGCGTCCACACTGCCAAGCTTGTTATTTTGAAATAATGGGCTTGTTATTTTGAAATAATAACTCCTGTTTGTTGAAGAGGTATACACTTATTTCAAAATAGTTATTTTAGGAGTTATTGTTTTGAATAACCTGGTAGAGTAGACGTAGCCTCTGAAACGCCATTTACCACATCTGTTTGCTCTTTTGCATCACTCTGACCCTTTTATGCATTATGATGGGAGATCTCAACCACAGTTAATAACAAAAGTGACTTTGTATTGGGAATTTTAGAGAGTGTGATTTTTTGGGGAAGAGGCTCTTTTGAAAAGCACTGAAATAAGGCAATGCACTATGCTTCTCAGGAAACAGTGATAGTTTTCAATTTGATGGGAAAGAAATATTGCCTCAACCTAATTCAGATACAAGTTTATTGCCTATAGAGCACTGAACAGAAGTTTTACACTATCTGCTTGAATAGCTACTGCCCTTCAAGCTGGGATGTAAATGTACTTTGCAGCAGTCTGCCACATATCATCTGTGTGGACCCTGTTGCATTAGGGAACTTTTAGTGCATGGCAACAGAGTCCACACAGACAATTAACATAGGACAGGCTAGAACTGTACAAAGTCAATTTGCAACCCAGCTTGCCAAACATTAACTATTTGTTTAGATAAGAAATAGGTTTCTCTCCATTTTTCAATATCCTTAATTGAGCCAGACATTAAAACAATTGACACCATGGATTCTCTAGTCTATCAGCTGGCTTCATTTTAATGCTTCATCAAGGCTCAAGATTTCAAGGAAGAGGCCTTTAAGAATAGCTCAGTTCATAACTTATTAACTATCAAAATACTGTATTAAAATATCAGGATAATTAAAACACAGAAATAATTGCTTGTGAAGAAGTGTTCCAGTATGTTTAGACATATATAATTATATTTATATTCTTCAGAATAAATGTCTCTAATTAAACACTACTATGATTACTGGCTTGAATGTAAATGAAAATGAACACATAGAGAATTTAAATATTGTATTTTATGCAGGTGTTGAATAAGATTAATCAATTTAGCTTCACTAGTTAATTTGTAGCTTTTAAAACTAACCATGGAAAACATCCAACTCAATCACACACAAATTTGATGCTAGACAAAATTATATTAAAATTGCTTCTTTGAATTTTAAAATATTAATTAGAATTGTTCCCCAGGACTTACAATAAGCTCATCTCTCACCCTCAAAACTAAGTAAGAAACCCTCGTTTTTATACTATTTTTAGAAATCTGGGACAGTGGTTTGGAATGGTTTTTTATTCAAACTGTGATTACCATTTTTAGCTAAAAGGTTCCAGCCAGGCATACGGTAAGAATAACAATAACTCAGACTTCAGACATTAAACTACAATGCTGTTTAAATGTTTAATTTTATATTGTTGTTTAAGGACTAAAGCCTCACACCCTTCCAGACTCCCTATCCCAGTCTCTTTATTGTTACTACAGGTCTCCCCTTACTACTCCCTGTTTCTTTGAAAAGCTATTCCTAGTCTTTTCCACTGTAGTTCCCCAGCACCTTGCCCTAGTCTTTTTGTCCAGCCCATCCCAGTTCTCTCCAGTGCTCCCCAGTCTGTCTTTCTACTCTCCAGCCTGCAGCTACCTGACTTTCTGCCCACATTCCCCACCCGCAGTGGTTCCAAGCCCAGTCTCTCTCCCCAAGCATGTCAACAGGTTTGCCTGCCTTGCCCCAGTTTCTTTGCCGACCAATTCCATTTCTCCTGCACCTCAGATCCTTGTCAGATGTCTCCCCTTCCATTCCCACATCCCTCTGCTTCAGAGTCCAAGTCTCTCTGCTCT
This sequence comes from Rafetus swinhoei, assembly GCA_019425775.1. Classification (NCBI taxonomy): domain Eukaryota; kingdom Metazoa; phylum Chordata; order Testudines; family Trionychidae; genus Rafetus; species Rafetus swinhoei. The sequence continues at coordinate 227,937,930 of CM033424.1, forward strand.
GCCATTCCCAGTCTCTGGCTATGTCTACACTACAGAGGTTTTTTGGAAAAACAGCTGTTTTTCTGAAAAAACTTGAATTATGTCCACACTGAACATAAGAATGCCCATATTGGGTCAGACCAAAGGTCCATCCAGCCGAGTACCCTGTCTGCTGACAGTGGCCAATGCCAGGTGTCCCAGAGGGAGTGAATTGAACAGGTAATGATCAAGCGATCTCTCTCCTGCCATCCATCTCCACCCTCTGACAAACAGAGGCTAGGGACACCATTCCTTACCCATACTGGCTAATAGCCATTTATGGACTTAACCTCCATGAATTTATCTAGTTCTCTTTTAAACCCTGTTATAGTCCTAACCTTCACAACCTCCTCAGGCAAGGAGTTCCACAGATTGACTATGCGCAGTGTGAAGAAGAACTTCCTTTTTATTTGTTTTAAACCTGCTGCCCATTAGTTTCATTTGGTGGCCCCTAGTTCTTATATTATGGGAACAAGTAAATAACTTTTCCTTATTCACTTTCTCCACCCCACTCATGATTTTATATACCTCTATTATATACCTCCTCTTTTCCAAGCTGAAAAGTCCCAGTCTCTTTAATCTCTCCTCATATGGGACCCATTCCAAACCCCTAATCATTTTAGTTGCCCTTCTCTGAACCTTTTCTAATGCCAGTATATCTTTTTTGAGATGGGGGAGACCACATATGTACGCAGTATTCAAGATGTGGGAGTACCATGGATTTATATAAGGGCAATAAGATATTCTCCGTCTTATTCTCTATCCCTTTTTTAATGATTCCTAACATCCTGTTTGCTTTTTTTGACTGCCACTGCACACTGCATGGACGTCTTCAGAGAACAATCCACGATGACTCCAAGATCTCTTTCCTGATTAGTTGTAGCTAAATTAGCCCCCATCATATTATATGTATAGTTGGGATTATTTTTTCCAATGTGCATTACTTTACATTTAGCCACATTAAATTTCATTTGCCATTGCATTCTTTCAAAAAATAAACAGAAAGAGCAGAGGGGTTTTTCTGACATAAGTAAACCTCTTTCTATTAGGAAGAAGTCTTTTTCCGAAAGAGCTCTTTCGGAAAAAGGCGTGTGTGGACGGGGAAGAGGGAGTTCTTTCGAAAGGGGAGGAAAGAGGAAAAAGCACAGGTGCCCTGTTGGCCACTCCATCCATAGTAATCACAGCTTAAATGCGAGATAGCACCCATTCAGTGTGGACACTATCTTTTGAAAAAGCAGATCACTTTTTCAATGCGCTTTGGCAGTGTGGACGCTCTTTTTTGGAGGAAGATTTTTCGGAAGATGTCTTCCAGAAAAGCTTCTTCTGAAAGAACCCTGCAGTCTAGACATAGGTTCCCTTAGACTCCGCAGCCAATCTCAGTCCTCCTCCCCACCAATCCATTGTCTCGTGGATTCCTCTGTTTCCTTCTCCAGGAAACAGTCTTACGGTAGGTCTAGACTACATGCCTCTGCCAACAGAGGCATGTAAATTAGACTATCCGAAATAGTCAATGAAGCGGGGATTTAAATATCCCCCGCTTCATTAAAATAAAAATGGCCGCCGCGCTGTGCCGGCTCAGCTGATCGTTGGCACAGCGCGGCAGTCAAGACACGGATCGGTCAACAGGGAATGCCTTTGTCGACCGCTCCAGTAAACCTTTTTTCACGAGGCATAAGGGAGCGGTTGACAAAGGCGTTCCCTGTCGACCGATCTGCGTCTTGACTGCTGCGCTGTGCCGACAATCAGCTGAGCAGGTACAGCGCGGCGGCCATTTTTATTTTAATGAAGCGGGGGATATTTAAATCCCGCTCGTGACTATAGTCTAATTTACAGGCCTCTGTCGGCAGAGGCATGTAGTCTAGACATACCCTTAGTCTCCTTGCCCAACTAAGACTCTTGGGGTATGTCTACACTACAGCGTTATTTCAAAATATCTTATTTCAAAATAGTTATTTCGAAATATGTTATTTTGAAATAACGCGTCTAGACACAAAATGCAATTCCGAAATAGCGTTTTGCTATTTCGAAATAGCACGTCCACACTGATTGGACGCTGAATCGCATTTAAGGCCGGCTGGAACTGGTTCTGGCAGGGCATCAGGTCAGGAGTTACCATCTGTGGCTGCTGCCTGAGGCTATCTGAGGCCTGTGCTTAACGGGACCCCCCCCCGGACAGCCAGTTCTCAGGTTTCCCTGCTTGCTTGCCTATCTTGCTGAGGGACAGCAAAGCATTTTTTTTTTTTCTGCGTGCTCTGGTAGCCCTCACTTAGGACACCACAGCACTCTGCAGCATGGAGCCAGAGCTGCCCTGGGCACTCTAGTGCTTCTCCTGGACGTGTTGCTGCGAGCCTGGCAGCACGTTCTGCAGGCAGTAACAGTCTCCCTGGTGTGCCCCACTGGGGGCTTGTACCTCATTCCTCCCTCACGTCCTTCCACTTACCCTTCCCTAACCCCCCTTCCTGATGTACAATAAAAGACACATGTGTTCATTACAACAAAGTCTCTTTATTGAACAAAACTGGGATGGGTGGGGGAATGAAACTGAGGTGAGACTGGGGAAAGAAGGTGGGAGAGGGGAAGGGGAAACCTGGGAGGCGGGAGCTGGCAGGGGGAGGCAAGGGGAGGAATGGGGAGGAGAAGCTCAGGGCTGGGGGTCTCGCCGGCTCAACTCTCTCCCAGCACTGCGGGTACGGGGGCCTCGGCATCTCCGGGGGTGTGTGGCGGGGGTGGAGGATGTGGAGGAAGAAGCAGGAGGGGAGAAAGAGTGAGAGGAGGAGCGGTAGCTGGGGAGACAGCAGGGGCTGGAACGGCAGGAGGCAGCAAGCTCTGCACCAGGGTCTGTAGGTGCTTGCAGATGGCACGGGCCCGGGCAAGCTGCTCCCGCCAGAGCTGCAGGTCTTCCTGCACTCAGTGGTCGAGGGTGCAGTGCAGGGCTCGCAGTGCCCCCAGGTGCTCCTGCTGGTACCCCTCCACTGCACGGGTGGGCCTGCAGAGTCCTCGGGTGCGGGAGGATGTCCTGCGTGGTGTGGTGCGCCCTGCACTCACAGCTGGTGCAGCTGTGGAGAAAGAAGAGAAGTGGTCAGCTATCCCTGGGGACACAGTAGGTGAAGCCCCGCCCTCCTCTGAAAGGTGAGGACGACAGTTCTGTGCACCATCAGAGCTGATGTGCTTGCACAGAGGACACGTTCGGGATGTCCTGCTATCCCCAGGAGTGGGAGCTGCCCTGGGACTGCACCCATGCCCCTGTGCTGTATATAGTGTGTGTGTGTGTGTGTGTGGGGAGATGTCTCCTGCCTCTGTGTAGAGGAGGCTTGCGGAGGGAGGGCATCCTGCTGTGTCCCACCCCGGGGTCAGGAGCATGTCATGTCTCTTCACACACGCGTGTGGCTAACAGGCCAAGGCCCCTGTGTGGCAGCCAGCTGGGGCCACGTGCCCAGGGGTGGCACGGCACATGCTTGCACGTGCACAGGTTGCTGCGTGATCCATGGTCAGCAAGGCCCACGCGCGCAGTCCCTGGTCTCCCTCTCCCCCCCATAAGGGGACAGTGATGGCACTCACATGTTGTTGCCTCCCCGGATGACACCAGTGACAGGTCTGCTGGGACAGCTCGGGGATCCTGGCTACGCGGCACGCTCCCTTCGGGCTTCTGCGGCTGCTGGCCCTCCTCCTCTTCCTCCTCCTCTTCCTCTGTGCCCTAGTCAGGGCCCTCTGTCCCAGGGTCGATGACCACCTGGGGGGCACAGACCGTCCTGCCCCCCAGGATGCAGTCCAGGGCGTCAAAACAGGGGCAGCTCTCTGGGTCTGCACCTGTTTGGGAGCTGCCTGCTGCAGCTCCTTAATTTTCATCTGAAGCTGCTCCTGGGTTCGGATGTGGCCTTTGGTGGCCAGGCTGGCACCCATCCTGCCGTGATGGACGCGTTCCTCCATCTAATGTGGAGATCATGGACGTTAGAGGCATCCCCCCAAACCTCAATCAGGTCCATGATCTCCGCACTGGACCAGGAAGGCGCCCGCATTCTCTGGCCCCTAGCAGGCTCCTGGGAGGTGGGGGATTGGGCCCAGGGAGCAGTGGAGGGCTGGCTGGCACTGGCTTCCTGGCTCATGCTGGGGCCACTGGGTCAGGGCAGCCAATACTGGCTTTGGGCTGGCAGGCCTGGAGCTGGCACAGACACTATGGCCAGACTCTACCCCTTTAAGGGCTCTGGGGAAGGGGGGGAGGAGAGGAGTTTTCCTGGTTGGGGCCAGAGTGGCCAGCAGGGCACCCTGGGAAGGGCTGGAGGCCCCCTATTTCGAAATAGGCGCTATTCCTCGTGGAATGAGGTTTACCAAGTCTGAAATAAGCCCTCGGCTATTTCAAATTAATTTTGAAATAGCAGTTGGCTTGTGTAGACGCTAGTACAGTTATTTCAAAATAACGGCTGTTATTTTGAAATAACTTTGCTGTGTAGACATACCCTTGCTCCAATTCACTCTCCCTGCTTTTCCTCGCAGCACCGTAGATCCACTCTTGCCCACCTGCATTTGAATCAGACAACTTCCACACTGCATGAGACCATAGTAAAGACAGAATTTATGCTTTTAGTTCCCCATCCTGACCTGCAGCAGTCAAGTGTAGTGATTACAAAAAAAGTCTTGCATTGCCCAAGCAGCTCTGGAGTAAAGAAAACATGCTCAGTTGCTCTGTGGGGATAGGACATGTGCAGTCCAATCATGTGTATGAGGTGTAAAGAGATGGATCATGCTCAGTTACTGTAGTCAGCATTAGGCGATGTGGGAGGCTCAAGCATGATAAATGAGGATAGAGTTTTCAGAGATTTTAGCATGTGAACTCTATCAAGTCTCTACTGAGTATGTGCAATTTTTCAAAGGCTTATAGCTTGCCAAAATTCAGTGGATGACAAAAGGCACATGCTTATCCAAAATCCATTCCTCTGCCACATTTCAAGTGCTTCCTTCATTGCATAGGGATGCTAGAGCTTTCAAAAAAAAGTCACCACAATTTTTAACACCAAAAAACAATGCATTTTCCATAGCCATATTCTCATAAATGGCTGAACCTTTTTGGTGATGATTAAAAAAAATCTGCCTGAAGCAAACACATGACATGGAATATTTCAGCCCACATGGTTAAATTTTGGCAAAGTTATAGGCTACTGAAAATAGGATCTTATAATGGGAAATGTTGGGCAAATTTCCTAGTCAAGGTAGAAGATCTTATAGCTAGAATTTAAAGTTAAAAAATGAACCTAAATTCAGTGAAATCTTAAATTAAAAAATACTTTATCAGTATCCTATATAGCTTAAAGTATGCTAGGAGCTTTACAGATCTTAAAAAAAGATAGCACCCTTCTTCTGGGAAATTTGCAATTAAATTTTAGACATGATATGAGTGAGAACAACAAATGGCAGTTGGGAAATAAACAGGAAAAGGATGTTAGGGATCAGGTAAGGGGGCCAGACTAGAAAGGGAGGATAAGCAGCAATGGAAGGCAGCAAAAATGAAGAGACAACCTTGAATTCAAGATGGGCTGTGATGGTAGTATCAAGCTTCCCCACACCACATTACCAGTATACCTTATTTATGACCTATTGGGACTATATATGAGGGGCAAGAGGATAGTTCAAACTTCAGTCAGCTTTAGGGTGACCATATTTCCCTATGCTGAATACAAGACACCTGATAAAATTACTCACATTCAAGCAAGTTCAATGGCAATCAATCAGAACTGTGCAATAGAAATATTCAAATTAACATCAAGCTGACTAAGCCCCTGTTAAAAAGAAATACAGAATACTGGTAGCTAACACCTCCATGCTTTTGGATTCTTTTTATTTACCTTCTTATCTTTAATGCTTTAGAACAAGGTTGGGCAATAAGTGGCCCACAGGCAGATTGCCCAGAGTGGGCTGCTTCCTGCTGCTTCCATTGGCTGGGAATGGTGAACTGCAGCCAACGGGAGTTGCAAGACGCCATATCTGTGGACATGCAGATAAAGAATCTCGCAGCTCACTAGGGGCTAACCCTAGAGAGCCGTGTCCCGCCTGTGGGCTGCTTATTGCCTACCCCTGCTTAAGAATTCACATACACTCCTGTACACCTCTCTCACATGGGTGGGGGAGCTAACCGACCAACTGACCTGACTCTCCTTGCCTGGCACTCTACCCTCCTGGCCATGCTGGTCCCCAGAATGGACCTGCCTCTCCTGGTACTTGGCACAGCATCTTCCAGAAGAAAGACATTGCAAGGGTGCTGTGCAGGGTTGGGGCACAATCCAGATTTCTACCACAGTTCACACCAGCAGCCTTTCAGCACTGCATGGAAGGGAAGGAATGGCAGTTGCTTCCAGCCACAGGAAAAGATGAGCTAGGGAAGGGCTGATGTGGCCTGTGTCTTTGCAGAGCATGTCTCCCCCCACCTCCATGTGGCTGCAAGAGACTAGTGCCTTCCTGACCCTACAGTGTTGAAAGGTAGCTAACACCTCCACGCTGCTCCTGGTCACCCAGCTATAGCATTGGCAGGAAGGGGTTAATCCCTAAGGATGCACTGTGCACTAGGGTCCAGGGAACCAGACTGCAGGGACTTCAGCAAACTCAGCCAGAAAGGTAGCTCAGCAGGGGAGAGTGCCTAGCAGACAGAGCAGCCCCACACTCCCTGAACCAAGGGGAGCAGGTGAAAAGGGTGCTAAGTCCTGCTCAGGTGGCTGCTGTGGAGCCTGCAGGTTTGGGGCACAAACAGGCTGGAAAGAACTCACCCTCTGCCACACTGCAGCTTAACTGAGGAATGGAGAGGCTTCCCCATGCTAGTGCTGTGAGAGGTTTTGGCACCTGCAGGGCTTAGCTCCTACTGGGCTTTCCTGGGGTGCTAACCCAGCCACAGGCAGTGGGGGAAGGAAGGAGCTTGCTGGCCAGGCTGTTGGTGAGCTGAGCACTCCAACCAGGGGCTGGTTTCTCTGCATATTGCTGGGTGTGCGATGTACCCCACCTGGGGGGACATGGAGGAATAATGGGGCTGGGGAGGAGCAAAGCAAGGAGAGGACAGCGAGACGGAGTACGTAAAGGGCTGATGATTGGGCAGCAGAGGTGACACAAAATCAGCCACTGCCTGGTGCCTGCCTCCACTCTTAGCCACTGCAGCTCACAGCACACAATCAGTGCTGGTGGAAATGGGGCGAGGCCCTGCTGCTTGCTGAAAGCCAGCATACAGAGGGGGCTGCACTGATGGCTTTACAGGAGAAGCAGTCACCCATCCGCATTACTTGACACTGGATCCCCCCACTCACCATAGGTGGATGGGTGGCTGGCAGCAGGGATCCAACCAGCAGTAGCACCTGCCAAAACTGATGGGAGAGGGAGACTGAAAGTATGGGACAATTTGCCTGTTTTTAAGAAAAAGTTGGGATGCCTGCAGGAGGACTTAAATATAGGACTGTTCCTTTAAAAATGAGGTGTCTGGTCACCTCAGTTCAAATCTTGGCCTCTCAACCATTTAATGCAATAAATGCACCATCATTAACACAAATACAAAATATGAATTTAAAACTCACAATAATATTGCACCATAAAGTATCCCTTTTGCTTCCAGCACACTTAATCTGGATGCTAAAGTGAAAAGAGGAATTCTAAATACTAAACCTTTTATGAAATTTTCCATAAGTAGCTTGACACAGTTCCCTAAAACCCCCTCTCCCACTCAAAGGCCATAATCCTATTATGTCCAGTTGCTTTGGCTTTAACCTCTGGAGTCAAAAGCTTTGCTAGAAAAAGCTTCTGCTAAGAAGACATACCCCTAATGGATAATAAAAACTTTGGGTAGGATGCTGTCACTTAACTTCTAAAATGAGGCTTTTTATAAGTGAATGCAGAGCTCAAAAATCTCTTTGGCTTATACTGCTCTATTTTAATTTGGCCCAACAAGATCAATAATGTAAGTGGATCCAGCTGCTCTCAGATTCTCTACGAGGTGGCTACTGTGCCACAGTATTCAACCATCCACTTAGTTGATCTAATTCATTTTGCAAAACAAACCAACAAAATAAGCAAACAAAAAACAGAACACTCCAGTTGAAACAGCAAAACAATAATGGCGAGGAGTCCTGTGGCACCTTATAGACTAACCGAAGTGTTGGAGCATAAGCTTTCGTGGGCAAAGACCCACTTCGTCAGATGCATGTCAGAAGCAAAACAATAATGATTCTGTATCACAATCAACTTGGATTTGAGTTGAGTGAATAACCTAGAGGTGAATGGGTTCTGTCATGTTATCATTTCTGTTAACCACCCAGATGACTTCTTTTTAGAATATAAATACTCTCTACGGGTATGTCTACACTACAGCGCTATTTCGAATTAACTTAATTCGAAATAGTTAATTTGAATTAAGCTAATTCGAAATAACGCATCTATACACAAAAACTATTTTGAAATAGCGTTTTGCTATTTCGAAATAGCACGTCCACATTGAGTGGACCCTGAACTGAAGTTAAGGCTGGCCAGAACCAGTGCCGGCAGGGCATCAAGTTAGGACTTAGTGTGTGGGGCTGCTGCCTGAGGCTAACTGAGCTCCGTCCTTAAAGGGACCCTACCCCCACCCCGGACAGACAGTTCTCAGGATTCCCCGCTTGCTTGTCTACCTCGATGAGGGACAGCAAAGCAGTCCTGTCTTGGAGTGCCCTGAGTGCCCGAACTCGGGACACCACAGCACTCGGCCACATGGAGCCAGAGCTGCCCCTGGGCATGCCGGTGCGTCTCGTGGGGTCGTTGCCATCAGCCTGGCTGCACTTGCTGCAGGCTGCCATCCGGGGGGCTGTCAGAATCCAGGAGTTCCTGAGGGAGAGCGTCCACCCCGAGGAGCCCTCAGAGACTCCCCGGTCCTCTCCACCGGGGGCTCATGCCCCATTCCTCCCTCACGTTCTTCCACTTACCCCTCCCTAGCCCACCTTCCTGATGTCAAATAAAAGACACGTATGTTCAAAAATAGAAACTGGGTTTATTGAACAAAACTGGGGAGGGAGATGAACCTCTGGGGAGACTGGGAAAAGGAGGTGGGAGAGGGGAAGAGAGGGTGGGAGAGGGGAGGGGGAAACCTGGGAGGAGGGAGCTGGAAGGGGGAAGCAAGGGGAAGGGGAAGCTCAGGGCTCAGGGTTGGGGGTCTCGCCGGACCAACTTGACTTTCATGCAAACCTGCTCCTCGGTTTACATGTGGCCTTTGGTGGCCAGGCTGGCAGCTATCCTACCATAGACGGCCGCGTTCCTCTGTCTAGTGCGGAGATCGTGGACGTTGGGGGCATCCCCCCCAAACCTGAATAAGGTCCATGATCTCCACCCTGGACCAGGAAGGCGCCCGCCTTCTCCAGCCCCTGGTAGGCTCCTGGAAGCTGGCAGACTGCTCCTGAGGAGCGGTGGAGGGCTAGCTGCCAGTGGCTTGCTGGCTCATGTTTTGGGGCCACTGGGTCAGGGGCCCCGGTGGCCACTGCTGGCTCTGGGCTGGCAGGCTTGGAGCTGGCATAGGCACTGTGGCCAGGGTCTACCCCTTTAAGGCTCTGGGGCTCGGGGAGAGGAGAGTAAGTTTTCCTGGTTGTGCCCAGAGTGGCCACCAGGGCTCCCTGGGAAGGGCTGAAGGCCCCCTATTTCGAATTAAGTGTCTACACAGCACTTAATTCGAAATAACTATTTTGAATTTGGTGTTACTCCTCGTAGAATGAGGTTTACCAAATTCGAATTAAGGGCTCTGCTATTTCGAATTAAATTCAAAATAGTGGTTTGCATGTATAGACGCTATTAAAGTTAATTCGAAATAACAGCTGTTATTTCAAATTAACTTTGCAGTGTAGACAAACCGTAACATAATGTTTACCCACAGTTCTCTAATAAAACCTGAGCTGATATCAGGTGGACAAATATATTCAGAAATTTCCTCATGTGACAGAACTCTTCTTCTTATCATGCCAGTGCTATTTAACAATTTGAACCCAGAGTTACAAAAATCTTTCACCTTACCTTCACCACTCCATTTTCATGCATGGTGATGCAGTTATTGGGATCCTCTGAAAGTTGGTACAAGGCTTGAGCAGTAGCTCGATGAACAGATGTGTCATTTGATTTCAAGTAACGTACTAATGGGGCCACAGCTTTGGTTTCTCCAAAGGCAATTCTGTTACTTCCCCACATACAACAGCGAGAAATGGCCTCTGCTAAATGACGCCTTAATTTGTCATTGTTCTAGGCAAAGAAAAAAGAATCCATTAATGTCTTTCTTACATAAGTAGGAGAACCGTATTTCCAAGTAGCTTAAGGGCAGCCATAATTTCATTAAGAAAGAAAGAAAGAAAGAAAGAAAGAAAGAAAGAAAGAAAGAAAGAAAGAAAGTTCCCAGTTTATGAAGAAGATTCTTGCACGAGGGCAGTGGAGCTGGCAGGCTTATACTGTTCAGTGCTTAACAGATGCTGTATATTTTCAAAGATTCAGGTGTGCATATTGGCTGGTTAGAAATCAGGCAAAATAGTCTTAAAGTCTGTATGAAAAAAACACAGCTTGAAATGTGGCTCCATCACTGAGATTCTGAAAGGGATTTCTCTGTGTGATTCAGATATATTGCTCATTCCCTTCCTCCTTCTTCCTCCCTGTTCCTCCCAGAGGACAGCTGCTACATAGAGAGGCACCCTTATCCCTTTTGTACTACTTGCAAGGAATACTAAAAAGGGGTTTATACTCCAAAGCAGCTGTATTATTAGTCACCGTGACTTCACAGACAGTCTACATTCTGAAGGGGGAAAAGATTCTATATCCCTTTTCCACAAATGCTGTAGAACTCACCACTCATGCAATAATCATTCACTTTTGGTTTGATACACGAGCTGGAATTGAGTGGCTAATTAAATTTGTATGGCTGCTTGGATATTACAGAAAGATTTCACTTACTGTGTTTGCTAGTTTGGATAACAGAGGGACGACTCCGTGATCTGTTATAACAGCTAAATTCTCTTCATCTTTGGCTATGTTTGTAATAGCAGCACATACACTTGCTAAAACTTCTTTATTCTCTGATTTTAGCAAATTGACTATCAGTTCCAAGCCACCAACAAAGGAGCGAACCATTTCTCCAGCATCCTACATGAAAACCAAAATAGAAGTTATTTTTAAATGACCAACCTGCATTTGATACAAAATTTTAAAAATACTAAAATTGGCATTATGATCTAAATATTCCAAACACTGCAACCATCACTGGTTTGCTTTTCCCGGGAGTTATAGCTAATTCAGAATCCATAGAGTCTCCTAGCTGGCATATTAAGACTAGGTTATTTTACAGGCAGTCTAAAATACTTTTGTATTTCACATCAGACCTGATAGCTCAAGACAAGGGACATTATTATCCACTCACTCACACAGTGTAAATGAGCATTCAGTTCTTCTCCAACAGAGATTATACTAGCAACCATAGTGAATGTGAGACAGGATCTGATGCACTTGAACAGCTCTGAAAAACTGTTACTGCTTACTAAAAATCAATTTATTCAGGTGCACAGTGCACATGCATACCCATGTGTATAACACACATAGGGACTGGGGCGCTGACAGCCTGTTCAGGCCCCTAGGCAAGGTGGGGGGTGGCTCTGTGTTCTTGGAAGGGGAAAGGCCTTGTATAGAAGAGGTGGGGCCAGCGGCAGTCAGCCCTCCTTGCTGCCAGGAACACAACACATACACACACACCAGCCCTCAGAGCTACACAGAGTGTGTGGTTCTCCAGCAGTGATTTAAAGGGCCTGGGGCTCTGGCTGCCGCCACTGCCACAGTAGCAACAATGGCAGCCAGGAGCCCCAGGTTCCTTTCAATCGCCAGTCCCATGGGCAACTGCCCCCTTTGCTTCCCCCTGTCGGTAGGCCTGCATAGGGACTGTCACTTGAAGAAGGAGCAAGATTTCTTAATAGAAAATCCTTCCTAAACTTTAAAACTACTGCCCAAAGACATCAATTGACTAGTCACAATGGAATACTTCAATGTGGAAATTCATCCTCTAAGATTATGATGTTCCCCACTAGTATGAATGGACAGATCTAGGGTAGGTCATGGAAAGGAGGAGTGATAGCTCTGTGAAATGTGTCCTCTTAAAAAGTATACTGTAGTGTGAGGAGTCCAAGTTGAAAGGGGACATAGCTAGGTGGAGAAGCAGAAAAATGATGGATGGCAACTATCTCACCTCAACTTACAAGGATATTTCTCCAAAATTTAATGCTGAACATGTTTGCATTATCCTACTTTGCTTCTTGCTCTGCCTGCTATAGTTCTATCCCCTTAAAGTTGAAGGACTGGGCCTCCCTGCAAATGCCTCTATCTCTATGGATGGTTCAAATTCTATGGGATTTCCCTGAATGCTTCTGAAGGGTTAGGCTCTTTTATGAAGATGGGGTAACCTGCTCCAAAGCCATTCATTAATGTAAAGATCTATAAAAATCTTTAAAAAGTTAAAATTCAGATTTTCCAGGTCCATACATGATAACGATAGCCCTACATGTCCAATATCTACTATGGAAAAGAATATACTTTTTGCTTTTTGTAAAGGAGTAAGGTGAATTTAGACTAGTAATATGCTAGCATATAAACAGCCAAGTATCAAGGAAGATAACTTAGTCTTGGGAATTCACCAGCTAAACACAGGGACAGAATCTTCTATCAGTAATGAAAAGCAGAATGAAACTGCAGAAAGCACATGTCAGGAACTTTTCCCATATGTGATTGTGGGCATAGTCTGCTGGTCTATGGAAGGAAATAAAAGAAAAGCAGAGAAACAGGAAATCAGGATAATAATGAGCAGAAAGAAGTAGAATTGAGAGTTTGTGGAACTGATATGTCATTCTGTGCTCTTTACAAGATCTTTTGAAAAGATGTTTTGCAAATATATTTAAATTCAAATTAAATCTTTCAGCATTATTTAACAAAACCATATACCTTGCTTACCATATTCAGTTTCAATTAGAATTTGTATTTATTGAACCATGTAGGTATCCACTGTATACAAATGCCCCATTTATTTTAGATGTTTTGATATAATTAGTATATTTGTGTTAATGAGATATATCTTCATACTATTAGTATTTCTTTTATTAAACAAAGTCTTCAGTTGTTTGTGTTCTTCTCAGACTCATTTAATTTTCAAGTAACTTAGGGCAGTTATGTCTACAAATTGCTTTTATAAAATATAAAACAATCATATATGGCTTCAGAGATCTCCTTTGTACTCAGTTTTCTTTCTGAATTAGGAATAAAACATACAACCTTCCTGCTACATAACAAAAGCACACCTTTTAAATTAATCAACATATGACCTTTTTGTGAGTCAAACCCAAAAGGTTTGTCATTGCCAAAAGCTAGTGTGTGAGGCTTTAATATATACTAGTAATCCTAAAATCTTACTACAGAAATGTAAACGATATTGTTTCTAAATCTTGGCTCAATGGTCAGCTTGCTATTGGGGAATAATAAGATTCTGACATTAAACATGAAGAGAAGAGTGTCACTTTTCAAGCCTAAGGCTAAACTACTAACTTGGTACATGTGAGATATAATAAGCCTTTTTATACTATAAAATTCTAATGTATTAAACACATTTAAGTTCACTATTTAGACTTGTTATTTTCTTTTTGATAAATTACACATAAAATATAAACTTTTAGGGTTGTTTTGAAAAGTTTAGAAAGCATCTTACTGTATAGACAACAAAAACAATGCCAGCATTTGGATTCAGAAGAAAATGTATGAGAGTGAATTTATCACATTAATTCTGATACTCATTCAGTCACTTTTACTCATCAAGTGGTACTTCATTTCTTAAACAGTCCTCATGTAGTAAGAATTATTCATTGTAAGGCAGAAAAAATACTGCCTTGTAAGAATAACTAAGCAACACACTTCATAGCTTAAAATATTAATATCTATTCTCACTAACAATAAATAAAATAAACATATTTTCCCTGTAAAGTCATACAGGTGTCTTTTTGATTAATTGTGCATGCTTCCTGTTATAAGGTAGTAATTGTGTATTAGACTGAATAAATGGAGGGGCCAAATGCTGAGGTATTTATGGCAGAAATCAAAAAGTTAACAAGAAGTACCTTCAAATTATTATTACACTGACATTTGAAATGTAATATTTATATCTTAAATTAAAAACACAAGAAAACCTATAAAAACAGGATAGGCTGTTAAACTACTTTAAAAAAATTGTAAGAAGCAGACCAGAAGGCCAATTTTTATGATGTTACATTCTTATATATTTTTCCCCCTAGCTACAAAGCAGAAAAACTTGTGTCCTCAGAATAGCAAGGGGCTTACAATCATGAACAGTGAAAACAAAAGTCTGGCAGGTTTTCAGAAGACAAGACCCCTGTTTATTATGTTAATAGAAGTTGCAGCCTGTTGCCTTCTAATTATACATTTGATTGATATATCTTACTGATCCTCTCAAACACCAACTCAGCAAAATGTAGTGAATTTTTTTTACATTATTTTTTTTTTTTCAGACACTCCTAAACATCTAGCTCCTGACAGGAGCAGAAATACTGTCAGAAAGCCTCATCTTGAAGAATATGTTGCCTAATTGGAAACACCAACTACAAAAATCTTGCAATATTTCTAGCTTAATTTTAAAAAAATACAGATTTGGAAAACATATGAATGTTGATGTTCTTATGCCAAGTTCTCTGGCCTCTTATGAGGTTTGCCCATTACCATATTATACCTAACTTGGGGGTAGTGATTTCTATTGAGAAAACAAAGCTCATCATCTTTATATCTATATATTTTAGAAATATCTGTCTGTCTGTCTCTGAGGCTGTTTGTTCAACTCCTTCTAAATAATAAGAGCTAGGCTCACCAAATCTGCTATGCAGATTCCTCTTATCCTAAAGCAAGGTCAGGGTTTGGTTGTGCCAGGAAAATGGGACGTGCCTGGAATCCAATTATTTTCCACCACATGGAAATGGCTGGTCAGAGGGACTGTTATACTGCAGAGTGATCACACTGGGGGACAGCTGCACCAGAAAGACAGTGGCCAGGTGGGGCTGGCATTCGTCATCTTGCCAGTCATCGAACAGGGTAAGTAGCCCTCCATCCTCCCTCCTTCCCCCCCCCCCATCCCTCGGCCGCGGCACTGGCCAGGGGAGGAGCCCTGCCAGCCACTTGCCCTTCCGCAGCATCCCTGGAACCACTCCCGGGGTTGGGCAGTGCAGCCGTTGCCCCAGGAGATGCTGAGAGGGCAGAAACCTCAGCCTGGCCCCAGTCCCCACCTCTAAGGAGATGCCAGGAGAGGTCAGGAACCAATGTTCCCTCTAAGAATTTCCAACCATGAGTGGAGTGAGTGTTGGCGTATATACCAATATTAAGATCATGTGTGCTGGTTTGGATGTGTGTCACCATGGCACCCAATTTATTAACATACACATTCCTGGCCACTGGAGCAGAACCACTCTTCCCCCCGCCATGTAGCATGTCCTGTTCCCAGTGGCCGGAGCAGTCCCTGCCCCCGCCGGCCATGAGGCATATCCTGTTCCTCGCTGCCAGAGAAGACACCCCCACTATGTCCCTGCCCCAGTGGCTTCCTCACTATTCCATCTCAGCCAGCCCCACCCGCTGGAGCAGCTGCCTGCCATTTGAGTGCTGCTGCATGGCTCTCCAGAGGTAGGTGGAGGGAAGAATTTTTTGTTCTCCATCATGCAGGCACGCACCTTAGCAGGAACTGTGTCAGGAACCACAGGTGGCCCCAGTGGGAACTGCATCATGATCCCGGCCTCCCCACCCCATGAGGAGATGCCAGGGAGGCCCAGAAACCACAGCCCAGCTCTACTTGTGGGGAAGGGCAGAGACTGGGGGGGGTTGGTCAGCCCAGCCCTGCCCCTCCACAAGTAAAAGCTGGGAGGACTGGGTCTGGGCTGGTAGGGGGGGAACCAGACAACTCCCCCTCTCCACGGAGCGGCCAGCTGGAGAGGCTGACTAGCACAACCCCCACCCCATGGGAAGAACCACCAGCTCCTCCCGCCCCCTCCTTCATGGGAGAAGCCAGTGGGGCAGAGCAACCCCTGCCCCCCGGGAAGAGCCATAGCTGGAGCCACCACTCTCACCACCACAGGTGACTCAGAATGCCCCCCCTCCTCCCAGCCTCCTGTCTTAAGCACCCTGGTCTGAGCCCCACTCCTCCCTGATTCCTGAACATTCCACTGCCCATAGCCCTCACCCCTTCCCTGACTCCTGCACCCTCACCCTCTGTTCTCAGCCTCCCCACACTTCCCACCTCCTGCCTGAGTCCTCTGCCCTACACCCCTCATCCCCTGCCCCGAGCCCCCTCATACACCTTCCATCCCCCTGCCCTGACTGCTGCACCCCATTCCCCACACACATACACTCCCTACCTGAGCCTTCACAGCAACTTGGGCAACCCTGAATAAATCCTCTAGTTGATACATAAAAGACATAAAGTGCTTGTCCAGGCATTAATACAAAAAAATATCCTGAAACCAAATTCCTCTCTGATTTCTTCTGAAGAATCCATTGCTCTTCTTATTTGAAAACTAAACACACTTCAAAAACACATTGTGTTTATCTTTAAAAATACTTCATTTTACAGATAAAAGTTTCTCCGCTAAAATCAGTAGTATCTTACATTTAGAACATCTTACAAAGCTTAAGATGTCAAAGCTAATTTGTCAACTCGCATTGCTTTTGCCCAAAAATGTGATGGTATGGTTGTGCAAATAAACTATAATTATCAAGTCATCTTTAGACTACCTTTCCGCTAATGGAAACTGTCCATTTTTACTCTCCATTGCCAATTCCATAATTTAGCGTATTAAAGCACAATGCAATTTATAAACTTCAAAAATTCTGACCTTCGTTTTAAAAAATACAATACATATTGTTTCCTATCTATGAATGTTCTTAGGTAACTTAACAAAACAGGTACAGTACTCTACTTCAATTGTTTAGTGAAAAGAGGGAGCATGGTATTTACATAAGGAAATATCTATTCATATTAAACACTTAACTGCTACTATTCATTCAAATTCTTCTGCACTTACAAGCAAATCTTGACCTTTGTCCAAAGCTAAGAATATTCCCACCATTTACAGAATTGGTAAGGCAAATCCTGTCCCTGCTTCAGAAGTTGTGAAGGTTCTTGTGATTGCAGAACTGATGAGTTTCCATCTCACAAGGTGGGACAGATTTACAGTAGATTGCCCAGCTCTGCCAGTGCACAAGCTACTGAGTGGGACAGGGCTGGGCAGAGGTAATGATTCTACATGAATTTTCCTGTCCTTTTCACCTCATTGAAGTGGCAAAAACTACTGCAGCCTCAGAGTTGCAATAATAGCTGTGAAATGGCTTTACTACTGCTCTTTGGCCTGAGAGGACAGATTCCTTCTCCATGACTCTTCTTGGAGCAATCATCAGACAATCAAATACTTTGGCTGTGTGTTGCTGCCCATGTTTAAGCATTAAGGCAAAATCCTTAACCAATAAGCATGCTATTCTATGGGGCATAGGATTGCCAACTTTCCAACTGTTCAGAACCAGATACTGCAGGCCCCTCCTCACTTGATTCTCCCACCCCTCAGGACTCACTAGCCACCTAAAAAGTTGGGCTCGGAGAAGCTGATGCAGAGTCTGCTTGCCTCTTGGGGCACAACAGGGCAGAGGGGATCAGTCCCTTGAGCAAGGAGCTGAGGGTAAGTGGGGCACAATGGGATGCAGGAAGGGTTGGTTCCCCAATAGAGGGGCTCAGTTCAACTGGGGCACAGTAGAGTGGGGAGTTGGTCCCCAAAGTGACAGGATAGGAAGAGCTGAGGCCCCGACAGGCTCAGCAAGTGGAACTGACCATCATGGACACCAAACTCAGCCACTGGCCCCGCTCCTCAAAAGCCTCATGCTGTTCAGATCCCTTCCCCAGGGCAGCACCAGTATCAGTCTCTCTGTCAGAGCTGGGAGGCAGTTCTTCCAGCAGCAACTGCTCTTCCTTGCCTTTCAGCCACAGAAGCCAATTGCAGTTACTGCAGCAACCAGACTTTTGGTGTCTGATCAGCAGTACTGCACAAGTCCTCTTTCGACCAGACTTTCCAGTAGAAAAACAGACACTTGGCAACCGTAGGCATTCTGTGAGAGCCAGTGGGAGTGAGGGAAAGAACCTTCCCTTTCCCAGGCCATTTTATAGCTCCAATTGCAACGTTAGGGCCACCCATACTGTAGTGAGGTGGTTGGATCCCCTCTGACCCAGAAGAGGAATGGAGCCCTGGTCCAATCAACTGCTAGAACAAAAAGCATAAATTTATGTATAATATTCAGAAAAGTTTTGGAACTACTGAAATTGTTATTCTAACATTTTTTATTACTGACATGTGGAAACCAATCATTCTCACTAATTTAAAACAGTAACTGGCAATATATTTATTTTATAAACATCAGAAATCTTTACAAACTCAACAAACTTTGTTACAAAGGTTCTCTATAGGTTACACATATGGTAATGTTAAATTGATTCTGTAACAGGTGAAATGCACTTCTGCATAAAGCTTGAGTAAACATGTGCCATGAAGAAGAAAGCAGCACATTCGTCACCAATGGCCCTTCTCTAGATATGGGCTGCAGTAAAAGTCACATGTCCTGCATACCACTTCTGTGAGTGTGGAGGCCACTGGATCTGCATAAATGCCAATCTCATGGCCCCACCCATCCACTTCACATTAGCCTTCTGTGATGACCTATGTGGAGCCAACATAGAGATCTCCTTTCATGGCACACAGGGGATACACTGTCTGCATGGCTGCGCATCATGAAGCTTCCCCATGAATGATGGGCTTCAAAGAGAGCCATCAATTTGAAAATCACACTTCCATCTGAAAACGCTGAATTATTTTGTTACAAGTAATCCTGAGAGCATGTGTACACAGCAGGGCAAAAGTCGAATTAATACACGTAACTTCAGCTATGTCAATTGCATAGCTGAAGTCAAAATAGCTTAATTCAGCTTTTGGCACTGTCTACACAGCAGGAAATCAAAAGAAAAACACTCTTCCTTCAACTTCCCTTATACCTCGTGAAATGAAGGTTACAGGAGTCGGAGTAAGAAGTCCACCATCTCAACATTATCTCAAAATAATGGCTTGCTGTGTAGACACATGCTATGTTATTTCAAAATAATGTCAGTTATTCCAAAATAACGCTACCGTGTAGACATATGTTAAAAGATTAGGGAGTCCTTTCTTTTTTTTTCAATTTTATTACTTTACTAACTAGACAGCTTAAGAGAGAATCAGTTTCAGTGTTTTCTTGATGGTGCTCACCCTTCCCCAATCCCTTTAAAGGAATATGTACCAGTAACACCAGCAGCAGCACTAAAATTGAAATTAAATATGAACAGGCAGCAAGCAGGTGTGTGCCTAAAGAGAAAAGACAGGGAGAGGATGGGTGAGCCTGAGCATGTTTAGTGTTCTACTATCAGGACTACTCCAAAGACTCCTCTAAACATAAAGAAAGGAGTAAAAACCCTTATAACAATTTTTTTAAATCTTAGACATTTACTATTTAAAGGTTGCTCAACCAGGAAATCGATTTTGTTTTTAATACATCAGTTAAAAAAAAAAGTCAGTGTTACTTTTAGTAGTATGAACAAGCTATTCTCTGCTGCTTTACAGGAAAATTTCACAGTATCATTAATAAAACTTGTAGAGTTTGCCACATTTTTCTGTTTGAATTGTTATGCTTTGGAATAAAGGTATAAATAATGTTCTTGAGGTAGTATGATTCATAACACGTAATTTAACATTTCAGTATCAACAGAGTTAAGTATACTTTTCTTTGTACTTTTTCATAATTATTTGCATTTCTTGCATTTTTTCCTCTCTGTACCAACATTGCTGCTTTTTTTTATATTTTGAATTAAGAAACTAATTAATCTAAATCTGTTATAATCAATCTTTTGAATTAATGACCTACACAGCTCCTCTATTCTTGCTTTCTAAGTCAAACATGAATTAATGTATGTATAGTTTATATATAAACTTTGCAAATTTATATTCATGAAAGTAGATGACTAGTAGCACTGGAAGTTGTTTTGCAAATTTTCACACACAGTTCTACTCCCTCAATCAATGCCAACTCCCTACTATTTGCTCATAAGTCCTTCTTAGGTCACTCTGGAATCCATTGGATGTAGTTAGTGATTTAGTGTTGTTCAAAAACAGTAACTGACTTTAGACTATGAAACTATCATTTGTAGTTTCCAGAGGTGGAATGGTTTATGTATTAGGCAGTACCATCCAGGGCCGGACGGAGGCATGGGTGAGCCGGGCAGCAACGCCCTTCCCCCCACGGCTGCGGGGCCCTACATGGCCTGGCGCGCACGCCAGCAGCAACAGCCAGGCTGGACTAGGCCGTGCATGCGCCGCGCGCCCGGGGGCGGTGCCGCGCGCCCGTGCCCAGGGCACCAGAATACCTCGGGTCGGCCCTGGTACCATCATCACCTCATTTTAAAATGTCTTAAGACTATCATACACAAAATAACATTAACCAAATAATTTTATTGGTATTCACAATTAGCAGTTAATTAACTTTAATTCAATATCTTTTCTACAGCACAGTGACCCAAATCAGGCACCATGGTGTACATGTGGCCTCTTGTAGCCTAAAACTCATGGCATGAGGGTTCAGTTCCCTGAGGTGCTATAGACTTCCTACGTGACCTTGAGTAAGTTACGTAGGCCTTGTTTACACCAATTCCCATAGCTGATCATGACTTCAGCTGTGCAAATAGAGTAGCTGAAGTTGATGCGCTTACTGTGGTGTTTTGTGTGCAATAAGGCCAGTGGAGGCTGCTCTCCCGTCTACGCCAGCTACTCTTCTCATTCTGGTGGAGTACTGGCATTGATGGGAGAGTGCTCAGAGATCAATTTATTATGTCTAAGCAGACATGATAAATTGATAGTTGGTGGATTGATCTCTGCAGCATCAATTCTCGATGTAGTGGAAACAAGCCCTTAGTTTCTCTGCACTTTCCGCTCCCAATTTGTCAAATGGAAATAACAGCATTTTCCTATCTCACAGGGGAGTTGTGAGGATAAATACATTGAAGACTGTTAGGTGCTTAGTGTGGTGGCGCGGTGGGGTTCTCCTGCCTCCTGCACCCCCGTAGTGGCACGAACAGACTCCACCTGCCAGTAGAATAGAGGGAGTTTATTGCTTCTCCAGGATACAGCACAGCACAGATGTAATCCGGTTACAGGGCCAGGCCTAGGATGCCTCAGCCCCACTTGAGATGGGGGCGACTGGGCCCCTAAATCCCAGCCCGTTGCTTACGCTGCTTCCTCCATGATACCAGACAGAAACTAACTCTCTTCCAGCCCTGCCCCCCAGCCAGGTGCTGGTCTCCGCCCTCCTTCCTTTGTCTCTCCCTGGGAGGCTGAGCCTGGGTGTCTGGGTTAATACACATTTGGGAGAGTCAGTGAGAATCTCCCATCACAGCGCAGGGGGGACCCCTACTACACCACAGCTGTCCCCCCTCCGAGAGCGAACTGAGCAGGGTCACTCTGCTTGTGACCTAGGGAAGTTCGGGTCCCCTGCCCAGGAAAGCCGCCACGGTGACATTGGCGCTCCTCTTGGCTCGGGCTGGCTGCGGCGATGCCCTGCAGGAGCCAGCTCCCCCCTGTCCCGTTGCTGCACAGCTCCGGGGGAACCGGCACGGGCCCGTCTTCGGTGGCTGTACCAGCCCTTCCACTGCCCTTGATCTCTGGCCAGGGTCTCTCTGGCTGGGCCCATGAGCCCAGCGAGCCTTTCCCGGAAAGCCAGGACGTCTTCCACCCCCGACGCTCCATCCAGGGAGGTGTTCCCCTCCCATGACTCTCTCAGCAAGCCCAGGGGGTCCTTCCCCCTTCTGCACCCTGGCTCGGTCTGGGAGAGCCTGGCAGACCCTCGGGGTGCCTCCCCCTGTGCAGACAGCAGATGGGGCAGGTACTTGTCCAGGTCCTGTGGGTGCCGGAGCATAAAGGCCTCCAGCATCTGCTTCAGGGTCCCCATGAACCTCCCCACCAGCCCGCTGGGCCGGGCGCCATACGTTGGGGTCCAGGTGAGCCAGGCCCCGTGCTTCTCCCATAAGCACCGGAGCAGGGCCGACATGAAGCGGGATCCCTGGTCCGTGAAGACCTCCTTGGGGGAACCCCACCCTGCTGAAAAGGGCCAGCAGTGTGTCTGCCACCGTGTCTGCCTCACTAGAGGGCAGAGCCACGGCCTCGGGGCAGTGGGTAGCCGTATCCACGGCTACCAGGATGTATTTGTTCCCCATCCGGGTCGCCTGGATGACAGGCCCCACTATCTCTAATGCTGCCTTGCAGAACCGCTCCTCTATATAGGGTAGAGGCCCCCAAGCAGCTTTCCTCCCATCTTGGGCCTTCCCGCCCCTCTGGCAGGAGTCACAGGACCGGCAATATCACTGCACGGCTGCAAATATCCCCGGCCAGTAGAAGTGTTGGAGCAGCCTCAGCCGTGTGCGCCGGATCCCCTGGTGGCCCGCAAAGGGGATGTCGTGGGCCAAATACAGCAGCTTGAGGCGATACTTTTGGGGGACGACCAGCTGCCGCTGTACCCCCCATGCCCTCACCTTCCTGGGGGGAAGCCATTCCCGGAACAGGAATCCCCGCTCCCATAGGAACCTCTCCTGGCCACCTCCCCCCAGGGGCTGAGCTGCACGGAGGCCAGCCTGGTCCCTCAGCCTCTGCAAGGAGGGGTCTGCCTGCACCTCAGCCTGGAATTCAGCCGCTGGGGCAGGGATCGAGACCTGTTCCCCACCTTTGCCTAGATCCGGAGTCCCAGCCTGGCTGGACCCCGTGTCCCCTGGGATGGGGCGCTGAGCCCCCGGCAGGGAGCCCTGCCCTGGGTCAGGGTCGCCAGCCCCTCGCTGTCTCTGGCTACGGGCGGTGACCAGGGTCCTGTGGGGTCCGTCTGGCCACTCCTCTAGGTCACCCCACATCAGCACCTCCGTGGGCAAGTGCTGGTGCACCCCCACTTCCTTGGGGCCCTCCTTGGCCCCCCATTTCAGATGCACCTGGGCTACGGGCACCTTAAACAGGGTCCCGTCTATGCCCCTCAGGGTCAGCTGAGTGTTAGGTACCATGTGGTCTGGGGCTACTACCTCGGGCCGGGCCAGCGTCACCTCCGCCCCCGTGTCCCAGTAGCCCGTCACCTCCCTGCCATCCACCTGCAAGGGCACGAGGCACTTGCTCCGCAGGGGCCACCCTGCCCCCACCCGGTACACGGAGAAATCCGCCTCCCGAGGGTCAGATCTCCCAGGGGAGATGCACTGAGCATCCTCCCCCCCGCTCTCAGCTGAGGTTTGCCTGCTGGCCCCAGCCTCTGGGGCAGCCTGCCCTTCCCCCAGCCCCAGCCAGTTAACCCTGGGAAATCCCAGGTCATGGTGCCTGGTGCACTGAGCCCTCTTGTGGCCTTTTTGCCCGCAGCGATGGCAAGTTAGGTCCTGCGGGCCCCTTTGGGCCAGCTCTGTCCGGGCCCTGGCTGGTTCTCTGGGGCGCAGATGACTTGTCTCTTGGGCTAGCCTCGTAGATGACTCCCTCCGTCGCTCAGACGAGATACGGTCTCTGCGCGATTCCCTTTCTCTCCGGGACTCCCGTTCACACCCGGACCGACTCTCTGTGAACTCATCCGCCAGCCTCCCAGCTTCCTGGGGGGTTCTCTGGACTTCGGTCCTTGAGCCACAGCCTCAGGGTGGGTGTGCATGCTTCATAGAACTGCTTCCATCATGATCAGCTTGAGCAGGTCCTCTGCAGTCTGGGCTCTGACTCCGGACACCCCTTGCGGCAGTATTGCACCAGGTGGGAGGCCAGATCCACATAGGTCTTCCGTGGCCCCTTCTGCACCCCCCGGAACGTCTTCCTGTACATCTCGGGGGTCAGCCCGAACTTGTGCAGCAGGGCTTCCTTGATCCGCTGGTAATCACCTGGCTGTAGGCCCTCCAGCTGATTGAGCACACCGGCAGCCTCCTGGTTCAGGCCGGGGATGAGCTCCTGTAGCCAGTCAGCTGGGGGGACCCGTTGCAGTCCAGAGGCCCTCTCAAAGGAGCTGAGGAACCCGTCTATGTCACCCACGTCCTTCAGTTGGGCCACCACGAGCTTCTCCAAGCGTCTGGCCACCCTGGGCCCTTGGGGCCCCTCCCCAGTCAGCGCAGCCGGGGCCCTACCGCGTCTCCGCTCTGCCAGGGCCAACTCATGCTGTCGCTGCCTCTCTCGGTCCTGGCGGTTCCTCTCTCGATCTTGGCGCTCCTTCTCTCGGTCCTCTACTTCCAATTCCTTCATCCGCAGCTGGATCTCCAGCCACCGCAGCTCTGCTGGGTTGGACCCTCCCCTGGGCGGACTACGGCTTGCAGGGCTTCCCTGGGAAGCTGTCCCGTCTTTCCAGCGGGCTCCAGTGCTCCACCCCCTCTCGGAGCCTGAGATGCTCCCGGGGCTGTCTGCTCCCCACGGGGACAGGGTCCCAGCCCTGTGGCTGGTCATTCTCTTCCAGCCGGGCAATCATCTGGGCCTTGGTTGCTTTTCCCACGGGCAGGCCCCTCTTTCTGCAAAGTCTTACCAGCTCTGCCTTCAGGTGTCGGGCGTAGGCCATCTCCCCGCCGGTCCCCTCGGTTCGGACTCACCGGTCTAGTGCTGCAGCGCCCCACGCTTCCCAGGAACCGCTTCGCTCTGTCTCCAGCACGCCTGGCTCTAAGGCCCTTGCTTCTACTGCACCTTGACACTCGCTGCTGGAAGCTCCATCCACGGGGTGCAGTGCATCCCACCTCTGACACCACTGTGGCGGCGCGTTGGGGTTCTCCCGCCTCCTGCACCCCCGTAGTGGCACAAACAGACTCCACCAGCCAGTAGAATAGAGGGAGTTTATTGCTTCTCCAGGATACAGCACAGCACAAATGTAATCCGGTTACAGGGCCAGGCCTAGGATGCCTCAGCCCCCCTTGAGATGGGGGCGACTGGGCCCCTAAATCCCAGCCCGTTGCTTACGCTGCTTCCTCCATGATACCAGACAAAAACTAACTCTCTTCCAGCCCTGCCCCCCAGCCAGGTGCTGGTCTCCGCCCTCCTTCCTTTGTCTCTCCCTGGGAAGCTGAGCCTGGGTGTCTGGGTTAATACACATTTGGGAGAGTCAGTGAGAATCTCCCATCACAGCGCAGGGGGACCCCGGGTCACAGAGCAGACAGCACCCCCACTACACCACACTTAGATACTATGGTAATAGAGGCTATATCAATGAGATATACAGATAGCTCAATTAGATCCAGCACAGTAACTCTGTTACAACATCTAGTGTTTTTCAAATTAGTTTCTGTAAAAGTTACAGAAGCTTATTTTATTTCAGTCTAGAAAGAACTACTATGGTACAGGGGACACTTAACACACAGGTTTAGCACAAAACATAATTATGAATTTTAGAGAACATAACCTTTAAGATCCAGGCACATTACGGGTGTATCTAGACTATGCAGAACGGTCGAAAGAGGATATGCAAATTCCGCAGGAGCGGAGCTTTCGAAAGTGAAAGTAGTTAAGATGAGGCTTTTTTGGCGACCCCCCCCCTTGTCCAAAAGCCACATAAACCTCCTTTTTTGTACCATTTCCGAGGCCCCACACAGATATTTTTATGGGATGAGAGATCTGAAATTGGGTAGGAGGCAAAGAGGTGGGAAGAGGACTGGCATGTTAATGTATATAGCTTCCCCTTCTTCACAAAACCAGTGAGAAAGCCAACAGAAAGTGAATGCAGCCTAAGATTACAATATCTGATCCATTGCACTCTATACTCCAAGAAAAATACCTTTGAAAGGAATTTCAGAAGAGGAAGGGGGTCTCAGGCAATACAACTGATGAAGCCAGGTGAACTAATTATCCAGTATAGTCCCTAAGCACAGGTGATGAGGGACCTACTCAGTGGTACAATGAAAAGTCTTGGCTATCAAATACAGGTGACATGTAGAGGTAGTAACAGTCCAAGATACAGACAGGAGCATCTGTTTCTTGAAAAAAAGGAAATACATGTGACTCACCACTGATTAATATAAAATCTTAGAGGAGAATGTGTCAATAAAAAAGATAGGGGAATACAATTCAGAATGACTTGGTTAGTTTAGAAAAGGGTAAGGTAAATCGTCTATAGAAATCAGTGTGAAAAACTGTAAGATGCTGAAGCTAAGAGTCAAAATCAGGAGGATGTCCCTTCAACTGTTTCATGATGTTTATAAAACACTACAAAGAAAGGAAGATACAGAAAAACTGTTGATCCCAGGAAGTGCTGAGCACTTAATACAGTGATACTCAGACTTCAGCGATTCCGTGGTTAGAGATCACCATTATATATATATCTATATCGATATCTATATCGATATCTCTCTCAGCATAACGGCTGACCAAGTACTATGTTATCAAGTACAACTAGTTACTAACTTAGCAAAAGCATCCACATTAACTAATTTAATTTCATGTGTTACATAGAGATGCAAGAGACACATTAAAGAGCCACTTGTGGCTTGTGAACCTCAAAGTATCACTGATACAGTACTTTCAAGGAGGCTCCAGTACCTCACAGGATCAAGTCTTTAAACATTGTGAAGAATGATTTATATCAGTGATAGAGTAGAAAGGAAAATCAAAATTTGTGTTAGTGGGGCATTCATTAAAAATTGGAAGAAATAATTCCAGCCTTGTATAAGAGTTTGTGATGTAAGACTTTCTAGATATTTAAGGAACATGCTTAGGAGAAACAAAAACTTTCATATTCACTGTACCATGGATCATTGCTTCTAATCCATTCTAGATCAGTAAAAGGAAAATAGCCACCTTTTTATCTCTGTTTGGCAGTTTATATGAAATAAATTAATAGTCCAGTTCTTTGTGCACAGCTAACTACAGCACAAGAACCACTATTCACAACTGGCACTTTTTGTTGGCAGTCTGAGCAGAGAAGCTAAAGATTTCATTGGCATGGAGACTGAAATAAGTTCTCAAGCCAAAAGGTGCTCCCTTGAGAACCAAATTAAGGTATGCAAGTTTGAGGAGAGCCACTACCTGTGCTGTTCATAGGCTGTTAATATATTATTTTTATTTCTATTATTGTTAGATTAGCACCTTCCACGGTGCTTTACTGGAAACAGTGTACAGAGTTCTGGGAGGGTTACAGTATTATAAAGACAACATTTTACTAAGAGAGAAAGTACAGTTAAGAACAACCAGATTGCTATGAGCAGTAAATGGGTTTCTGTAGTTGTGTTTAAAATATTCAAACAAATACATAATTTAGGGCAGTTAAAATAATATGAATAAAAAGGCAATTAATTAGCAAGACTTTAAAAATTATTTATGGAAAACCATAGAAAAATATAAGGGAAGTAACTCACCTTATGCAGTAATGATGGTTCTTCGAGATGTGTGTCTCGGTGGGTGATCCACTGTTGGTGTCAGGCTTGTCCTGGTGCCAGAGATTGGAGTTTTTCTATCTGTATCTGGTCAGGCCATGCATGTGCAGCAGGAGGCGCATGCCATTTGTGTCTTTGCAATTCGTGCACACGGCCTGATCCCCCTCAGTTTCTTCATGTACACCCTATTGCGTGAATGTTAATCTGAAGAAGAGGGGAGTAAGGGTGGGTTGTGGAACAGCTATGGGGACACACATCTTGAAGAACCATTGTTATGGCACAAGGTGAGTAACTTCTCTTTTCTTCTTTGAGTGATGTCCCCGTGGGTGCTCCACTGTTGGTGACTACACAGCGATATTCAGTAAATGGTACGTCGGCTTCAGATTAACACTTATGAGCAGAGGAAAATGCTGCATTTGCAACATGAAGTCATCTCCATTCGTGTGGAGATTGCTCAGTGTCTCATGAAAGTATAGTTGGATGACCATGTGGCTGCACAGCAGATGTCCTTTAGTGGAACTCCCTTCAGGAAGGCCATTGATGTAGCTACAGCCCATGTGGTGTGCGCCTGGGGAGGAGGTGTAGGGAGTGGTCTACTTTAGAGGGAGTAGCATTAGATGATGCAGGATATTATCAACTTGGAAATACATTGCGATGAAAGTGGCATTCCCCGAGAGCGCTCAGCAACTGAAACAGACAACGTCTGTGGTTTGTGGAAGGACCATGTCCAGTCAATATAAAAGGATAGTGCCCTTCCGACATGCAGGGCATGTAGAATAGCCTCCTCTTATGAAGCATGAGGCTTTGGATAAAAGGTAAGGAGGATGATAGGCTCCTTAATTTGGAAGTCGGAGCAGACTTTAGGCAAGAAGGAGGGGTGAGGTCAGAGTACGACCTTGTCTTTATGAAATACCATGAAGGGAGGAGTTGCTGGGAGAGTGGCAATCTCACTGACTCGTCTTGCTGATATGATTGTTATTAAGAACACTGTCTTTGTAGTTAATAGTAAAAGTGAGCATTTGGCCAAGGGTTCAATTGATGGTCTGGTTAGTGTGTCGAGTACTAACTCCAACTCCCACATCAGGGTGAGAGACCTGCGTGGAAGATTATGGTTATACAGACCTTTAAGGAACCTTCTAGAGATAGGCTGTGCAAAAACCAAGAATCTGTCAATCATGGTGGAACGCTGCCAGCGCAGCTAAGTTCACTCTGAGAGAGGATACGTATAGTCCTTGTTGTTTCAGATGTAGGATGTGGTCAAGAATCGTATGGAGAGGTACAGCAGATGGTTGGATTGGCTTACTCGTACACCAGGCTGTAAAATGCTTCCATTTGCGGAGATAAGTACTACGAGTGGCCTGGCATCTATTGTGGAGTAAGATACCCTTTACTTGTTGTGAGCAAATTCTCTCCATTTCAGAGAACCAGAGATAAAACACACCGTCAGATGCAGAGTTTCTGGAGAAAGGTGTCTCCGTTCTGAGAGGGGAGGTTGAAGAGATATCTAATAAAGATAGGGAAATCAAGTCTGTCTGGACCATACTGGGGCTATCAGGGTGATTCAGGCACCATCTGACTTGATCTTTTGGAGGACCCTGGAAATGAGGGGGATTGGAGGAAATGCACAGTAGAGGAGAGCATTCCATGTGATGAGGACGGCATCACCCAGCAATCTGGGTGCTATCTCCACCCTGGAACAATACTGGGGATACTTGGTATTTTGGTATGTTGTGAAAAGATCTACAGGTGGAAAACCCCAACTGCAGAACAGGTTGTGTAGGATCCGTGTATGAATTTCCCATTCATGGTCTACTGCAAAACGTTGGCTGAGAGCGTCCGCAGTTGTATACTTGACCCCAGGGAGGTACAATGAAATGAGGTTGATGCTGTTGTGGATACACCAGTCCCAAAGATGTACTACCTCTGCACGGAGGGATTGAGAACGAGCACTGCCCTGACAATTGATATAAAACATCATGGTCACGTTGTTGGTGAGGATGCAGACTGTAGAGCCCCAAATATGCTGAAGAAAGTATCTGCAAGCATTGCGCACAGTGCGGCGCTCTAACAAGTTGATATACAGCCAGGATTCGTGAGTGGACCATCTGCCCTAAGTGAAGTGGTGCTGCATGTGTGTGTCCCAACTAAGAAGGGAAGTATCTGTGGTAATCTGGGTGGATAGCTGTGTCTGGTGAAATGGGACACCGGCAAGGAGGTTCTCTGGATTGGTTTACCATCACAACAAAGCCAGGACCTTTGGGGGAATCAAAAGCTATTTGTGCGTGTGGTGTTAGGATGGGGTGTATACTGAGGAAAGCCAGCGCTGAAAGCAACAAAAGAGCAAACATGTATGCTGGACCACATATGTCATGGTGGCCATGTGGCCCATGAGCCAGAGGCAGGTTAGTTCTGTCACGGTGGGACCGGACATCATGACAGAAACCAGGTTTCTTATGGCGTCAGAGCACTGGTTCAGAAGATATGCCCGTGCTGTCGTGGAATCCAGACGATCTCCTATGAATTCTAAAGATTGGGTGGGGCATAGGGTGGACTTCTGTTTGTTTATGGTGAGGCTGAGAGATTTGAAGAGCCTCTTGGTAAAAGAAGCATGTCCTTTGTGGCTTGTTGGGAAGGATTTTGTATGAGGCAATTGTCCAAGTAAGGAAAAATCATAATACCTTCACAATGTAGATATGCCGCAACTATGGCCAAGGTCTTTGAGAAGACTCTGGGAACAGAAGGAAGTCTGAAAGGAAGGACTCGGTATTGGAAATACTCTGAAGTGACCATAAACCAGAGAAAACATCTGTGATATGGGTGTATGATCACATAGAAATAAGCATCCTGGAGGCCGGGGGCTGCAAACCAGTCTCCCACATTCAGTGCTGCCGGGATGATTGATGTGAGTGTAATAATTTTGAACCACTGCTTGTGGAGGTGTTTGTTTAAATAACAGAGATCGAGCATGGGTCTCCAACTGCCTGTTTTTTTCCTCTGTGAGGAAGTAGTTTGAGTAAAATCCCCTGCCCCAATATTTATTGGGAACCCTCTCTATGGCCCTGATGTGCAGGTGATGCTCCATTTCTTGGCATAGGAACATTTCATGAGAGGGTTC
Source organism: Rafetus swinhoei (assembly GCA_019425775.1). NCBI lineage: Eukaryota > Metazoa > Chordata > Testudines > Trionychidae > Rafetus > Rafetus swinhoei. The sequence goes on from CM033424.1 coordinate 227,968,508, forward strand.
CCTGAAGAGGGACAGGAGGGTGGGGAGGTTGGAGGGACAGAAATGAGGGGAATGGTATATACACAGTTCACGATCTCTAGGACCCAACGGTCCGTGTTAATTGCTGCCCATTGGTTGTAAAAAAGGCACAAATGGTGGTGAAAGATCACGTGTTTGCAAGGCACTGGTGGAGAGTAGAGGTTGTTGAGGCCCTCAACCAAAACCTCAGATCTGTTGGTTGGAGGACTGCTGAGCGGCCAAGCGGTTGTTGGGGGCTCGTTGGTGTTGATTTCTTGCCCTGGAATGATTCTGGTCAAAGGCTCTTTGTTGTTGTTTAGAGTAAGAGAAATCTCTCTGCCTCTGATAGGGAGAATAATGCCTCCTATGGTAAGGAGGTGTGTACATCTCTAGAGTACGTAGGGTGGTGCAAGAGTCTTTACTAGAATGAAGGACCTCATCTATCTTTGCTGCAAAGAGCTCGTCCTTGTTAAACGGGAGGTCCTTGACTTTGGTTTGCAGCTTTTTTGGAACCCCTGCTGCTTGTAACCATGAGGTCTGTCTCATCACTATGGATGTCTCCATTGCTCTTGTTGCACTATCCGCAGCATCCAGCACCATCTGCAATGCTGTGAGGGATGTGGTGTAACTTTCCTGTACTATGAATTTCAGGATAGATCATGTTTCATCTGGAAGGTGCTGCATTAGTTTGGTCAGTTTAGCATAATTATCGAAGTTGTGGTTGGTAAGTAACGCAGTGTAATTCATTATACTAAGCTGCAGTGTCAAGGATGAATACATTTACATAAGCACCGAACAAGTCCAAGTGCTTATGTTTCTTGTTATGAGTAGAGGACTTATACAGGGCGGTTTTGGACCTATGGTGTGCTGCATCCACCACTAAAGAATTTGGTTCTGGATGCAGGAATAAAAAGTCTATGCCCTTTAAGGGGACAAAATATTTTCTATCAGTCCACTTGTTGGTAGGAAGGGCTGAGGTCAGGGTTCCCTGTAAGGTGCACACCTGCATGGGTGTGCACCAATAATTTAATTGCTGCCCACCCCCTCAGCAGAGCTGTGCAGCTGCAGCCCCAGCTGCTCCCGGGGGCGGGGGTGCATGGTGGGTGACTGCCCATCCCAGGAGCAGCTGAGCAGACAGCACATGTCCTTTGTGCCGGCTGCCAGAGCTGGAGCCTGGGTCACAGTACTAAAAATAGCACCATGGCTTGGGTCCAGTCCAAACAGACGGGGCATGCTGCCCCGTGTGCTGGGACTAGAGCTTGGCCATGGTGGAGCTGCTCCTGGGCCAGGGTCACAGCACTAAAAATAGCACTGCGGCCCTGGCTCCAGCCTTGGCACACAGGGCAGCCACCCACCATCCTGCCCCACCCAGCAGGTGCAGGTGTCAGGATGGCAGAAGGTAAAGGGAGGGACAGGGGGATAACTAAGAGGAAGGTGGGAGTGAGGAGAGGAAAGGACTTGTGCTGAGGGGAGAGGAGGAGGCCAGGGCAGGAGAAGAAAGGGGAAGGCACCAAGGGGCAGGGTGGAGGAGAGATAAATGTCAGGGGGCCAAGAGGAGACAATGAGGGGAAAGGGCAGGAGGAGCGGGGGTGGAGGGAATTGGTAGGTGTCAGTGGAGGTGGGAGAGGGAAGGAGACAGGGTGATGCTGGAAGAGGAGGAGCAATGGGAGCAACGGGAAGGAAGAGGAGAGGGGAGGAGTGGGTCCCAGAAGAAGAGGGGTTGAAAGGAGGGGTGGGAGCAAGTCATGTATGAGGATGCAGAGGGGCATAAGGAGAACTGGGGCAGAGGATAGTGATGGGGTGGGCACCAGGGAGGAAGAGGGCAAGGGGGGGGGCAGGTGTTGGGAGGGCAGGGGCAGTGAGGGGCACCAGAAGGGTGCACGGGGTAAGGGAAGGTCCAGATGCCAGGGGGATTGTGGGGGTGAAGCAGAACAACAGACATGGGGAAGAGAATGGAGGGGAGGGACGGGCACCAGAGGGCAGAGGAGAGAGGCAAGGCAGGTGGGTAGAAGGGAGGTGTTAGAAGAAGGGATGGGGAAGGGAGCTGGAGGTGGGGTGGGCACAGAGGGGAAGGGAAGGGCAGGTGGAGGGGTCAGAGAGAATGGGGAGGTGGGGCAAGTCCCAAGAGCGCTGAGGGGCATGAGAAGGGCAGGAGCCAGGACAGCAGAGAAGGGTGGGGGCAGTAGCAGGCACCAGGGGAGGATGGGAGACATGGTAGCAGAGGGGAAAAGGGATAGGTTTATAACTTGGGTGCCACAGTGGTACACATCCGAACAAGCGCACGTGACCTTAATATTGGTGCACAAGACAAAACTCACTCCACTCATGGATGAAAAATCTTAGAGGGAACACTGGCTGAGACTGTTGTTTGCCACACCTTGTCAGATGCCTCCATGATTGCTTCATCAATTGGAGGTACAATCTTCAATTTCATTGATGGTTGAAGGTTCTTTTATAGCCTAGGTTGTTTCTCCTGTACCTCAGATAGAGAGCACTCTTGACTCATGGCAACTCTCATGAATGGGTCCTGAAATTGTTTCAGGTCATCAGTGATGGATCGTCTGGGAAAACTGCCTCATCGGGTGAGGAAGATGATTTATCAGTTGGTGAAGTATCCAGTTGGTCAAGGTCAACATCCTTGGTAATCTGTCCCTCTCCAGTCTCTAAGTCCTCCATTGGAGGAGGGGAACTATGAGGATGAGAGGCAGGTATCGATCTATGGTCCAGTGTTGATGGGGCCATTGAACGGTGCCTCAATTGTGCCCAATGATGGCATGAAGACCAACATGGTGGATAATAAGAGTGGTAGGACCAGTCCGGTTACCATGGAGGATGGCGTATCGTGGTCGATGTCTGTCATAAGGTGTATATGCTCTGGCAGGAAAGGAGTGTTGAGACGAGAACACACTCCTGCGATCATCGTCGTAGTCACTGTAGTGAGAAAGCACTTGTGATCTTGGTGAGTGAGGAGAACCCCGGGCCGATGATGGAGACTGAGAGGCGAGTCTCATGGAGGCGTCGCATGGAGATCTAGAGCATGGACCCAGAATCAGCACCAGCATGTCGTCGTCCTGCTTGTGTGCAGAAGAATGGTGGAGGCTTAAGGAGGCTTCTTGCGGTGCTGTTGAGCACGGTGCCGATGGGGGAGGCATTGATGCCTGTGGTGAGGGCACCAGTTCTGGCCTTGGCATGCAAGACAAGGGCCTAGCTGATGTTGTTCTCGCCTTTTCTGGTACCGGGGTTTTTGATTGGCACCTGCAGTGCAGGTGATGCCACTGACTTGTCCAGTTCCTGGACATCTGGCATCTCTGGTGCTGCTGGTGCTGGTGCTGAGGGCTGTGTGATCTGCGTTTTCGGTTGTGCAACTGATGTGGCATGGGGGTGCCTGGTGTCAGAGGTGTCCAGTTCATCTCCTGTGCTGACTCTGGGAGGTAAGGAGGAGGTTGGAGAGACTCTCTTTTTCACAGGTGGCTTAGATGAAGGGGAGTTTGCCTGTCTTTTTTTGTTTACTTGCAGTCTCTGGTTGACTGCTCTCATCCCTGGTTATCTGAGGCTCAAGAGCCTTATTGAAAAGTAACATGCATAGTCTCAGCTCCCTATCATTGCACACTCTGGCCATGAAGCTGCAGCAATGCACACATTTTTGAGGAACATGTGCCTCACCCAGGCATTGAATACAAGACCTATGACCATCTGAAGTGGGTATCGGGTCGCGACACTTGTCACATTTCTTAAATCCTGGGAAGCTGGGCATTTTTTTATGTCTCTTTTTTTCTTTTCTCTCTCTCTCTCTCGCTTTTTTTTTTTTTTTTTTTTTTTAGGCTTACCGCTCTGATTTCCCTGAGGTGGTTTTTCTTCTTCCTTTGTTTTTCTCTAAAAAACTAAGCACCCAAAAAGGCCACCACTGGGCCTAGGTTCATGGCATGCTGTCTATCAGCAGCGTTCAAAACTAACTATGTACATGAAGAAAGAACAGGTTTTTTTAAACTAACAAGCTATGGATAACAGAATAATTTAAAACTAACTAAGTCAACCTCTTATCTACAGGTAACAGAAGAGGAGGAGAGGGATCAAGGGCGGTAACGACCAAGGGTGGTAATGAAGTAACTGAGGGGAGTCAGGCCGCACACATGAATTGCAAAGGTGCGAATGGCACTCGCCTCCTGCCCACACATTTGTGGCCCAACCCGATACTTTTAGAAAAACTCTGATCTGCGGTGCCGGGATGAGCCCGACACCAACAGTGGAGCACCCATGGGGACATTACTTGAAGAAGGATATGTAATTATGATTTATCAATAAGGCTGCGATTCTGACATGGAGGTTGTGGAAGTAATGAATTCTGTGACTTTCCACAACCTCCGTGACTTTCACAGCTGCAGTGGCTGGTGCAGCTGATCTTAGGACTGCCAGGACAGCTGGCCGTAGGGGCAGGTGATGGGGCGCCCTGCAGATCAGCTGCATAGGCTCATGCTCAGATAGTCCAGGGCAGCTGTCCTTAGGGAGCACTCAAGCAGCAGCCCTGAAGACTGCTCTGGAGCCAGCTGCACTGGCCACTGCTCGGGCAGTCATGGGAAATCAAAGAGCCAGGGCGCTGACCCTAGGAATCACCCATGCAACAGTCCCCAGGGCATAAGAGCAGTGGATACCTAGGGTCAGTCAACCCCAGTGGCCAGTCTGGGGGGTAGCCGTCCACTACTGATGCCCACCAACAGCATTCAGGACCCTAGGAACTACTAAGTTTTAGTCAGGGGTATTTATATAGTAAAAGTCATGGGCAGGTCATGCGGCCATGATTTTTTTTTTTGATTAATTGTGACTTGTCTGTGACTTTTCCTAAAATTCCCCATAACTAAATCTTAGTCTTATCTATAAACATTTGCATTTTACTGAATATATTCTCACCTTAGCATTTTCAATACAAGGACAGATAGCCCATGCTGCACTTGCTTGAACATCTGGATGAGGATTTTTCAACAAAGACCACAACAAACGAACTCCATCTAAGCGGTCAATTATCCTATTATAGAAACAGACAAACAGTGGTATGATTTTTTTAATAAACCATCTTGTTATCTAAGTGTTAGTGGTTAATGTCAAGTAAATATTATCAACACTTTCTATAAATGTTACTCACTCTCACTAGATGGTTGTGCACACATTTTTTAGACCAAAATGTGTTTTCTAACTAAAGCTTATGGGTGTTATTTATCTTTTTCTCAGTATTTACATGTAAAATGCCTTATTCAAGGAATGAAGCAAACTGCATTATATCTAGGACTCATGTAAACCTAGAAACAAGCCACGTGACATTTTAATGAGTGAAACCCTAATTCAAACATACTAGTTTCTTTCATATGGTAACAAATATTTTCCAAAACTAATATTTATGTCAAAAAAAACTATGCACTTAACTTTTTTTTACAGTCTATGTTTAATTTATTTGCTTTACAGTATGATATATTTTAAAGTCCTATGTTTCTAATCTAGCATTAGGAATTAAAATGGTCACACCACAGTGCATCCTTTGTGGGACATGAATAACGTGTAACTTGTTTCCCGTGTGTTCCCTACTAACAAGACTAACATTGAACACTGTGTTATAATTACTTAAACACACAGTAATCAAAGTATCTTCATGACTAGCTGAAAAGTGAATTATCATCAGAGTCATCTCTACACCATCTGTCTTATGTTTATATATCAATCAGTCAGGGGATCATAACTTCCCATTAGGGTCCACTGAGTACTTTAAAAGGAAAGGTAGGCCAAACAAAACTTAATATTCTTTACAAACATGTCTTTGTTCAGAAAGATACATTAAACTCAAAGCAGACGAGATGAAGATAAAGAAAATCAGGCACACTTTGATTTCTGATCACAAAAGTAAAAGTTTAGTTATACACTGATAGCCCACATCTTAATTGTAAATCTTATAAAAATCACATAAAAACATATAATTTGTGTTCACTATGTAAGAGTATGCCAGGATTTAAGTATAAAATCAGTTCTGTACATAATCATACAATTTTTTGTTGCAGAAGACATGACTTGTGACATGAACTCCATCTAAAGTAACTTAGGGCATTACTTACAACAAATTAATACAACCTGGTTATGTAATTTTGTTTTCAAAATCTAGATCCGCCCCCATCCCCAACCCCCGAACTGAGGAGAACCTGATTTTAAAAGCCCTATTTAATGTAAGACCTGCTAAATTAAAGGCAGACTCAGTGCCAAATATACCAACTGCCAGAAGAAAAGTCAACTGAGAAAGTAAGAAATCAGAGTTCACATTGGCAGTAGCACAACAAACCATAACAGCAAAATGACACAGAACACAACTACGTATAAATACGTAAATGTTTGGTTCACATAGTAACAAAGACTGACAATTTTCAAAATCTCATATAGTGCTTTTTTCAATAACTGCAATACTGCTTTCTTGTCATTTCAGAAAACACAAACACAAACAGGAAACTTTTTGCTATTGGATTTGATAAAAGGCCCAGTGTAGATCTGGAATTTACTTGAGTGAAGCCAGTGTAGTTAACATAACTGGTGTGAGAGCACAAGAAAGCCCAAAGTGATCTGAAGATGTACAGCAGTTTTCCAAAACTGTAATGAAAATGTACCAGCCCAGGAGAATTGAAAAATACTATAATTTTTTGCTTTTTGCTGTGCAAATATTTGTAATCAAAATATACAGAGTGAGCGGTGTAGATTGTGTTGTAATTGAAATCAATAGATTTAAAAATGTAGAAAACATCAACAATATTTATTTAAATGGTATTTTGTTTAACTGCATGATTAATCACAATTAATTTGTAATTACATGATAAATCATAATTAATTTTTAATCACTTGACAGCCCTAGTATAGAGTATTAATGCATAATTACTTTGACAAGTTTACTATTTTCTAATGCCAAAGTTTATTTTAGCTTTATAAAGCTTTGTGGGATACTTAACATGGGGGAATAGACTTGTGGGAGGAGCATAATGTATTCAGTTAATATAACTTCCTAACATCCACATATATAATGAATATTATAATACCACCATGTACATAATACTTATTAAAGGATGTTTACTACATTTAACAAATATATATCTGCTAACAAAGCCCTGTTTCTGGTAAGATGGCTTTTTCTCCATCTGTTTTCTTTATGGTCTCTGTTTTTCTTTTCTCTTTTCCAGCTCTCTCACATGCTCCCCATTATTTATTTCCTTTAAACACCATTTTCTCTTACTGTATTTCACATCCTCATCTGCCTTTCCTTGGTCCCTGCATCTTCGATTCTTAATTCCAACTTGTATTATATTCTTCTTATTTTGCTGCTCCTGTTCCTGTCACCGTTCCTCCCACATCTGTATTCTTTTCTTCTCACACCATCTCCTCCTTATTTTCACTATAGTTTGTGCCTTTCAACTTCACAGGAAGGGATATCACATTAATAGTTGCAAAGTCTAATGAGTATCAGTAAACTATATACTATTTCAGAATAATACATTGAAAAATGTGTAACGGAAAATAGGGGCAAATATTAAATGTATTATATTTCCTCATCATGTATCTGTTGACGAGTTTAGCCAATGTATGTAGATTCACATGGAAATGACCTACTGGCCCTCACACAAAATTCCCTGTGAAGTCAAAAGTACGAGCACAGATTGTACCTCCCTTAACCAGGACTTTCTGGTCCACAGAGTCCAGGTATGGGGAGGTCTGGCCATGGGGCAGTAACACGGGGGGTAGGGCAAGGACTCACCCAGGAGCCCCACTGGGGGAGGCACCACAGCGGGGAGACCTGGCCCCAGCAACTGGGCAGTAGCAGGGGCTGGCAGTGACACACAGCTCCTGTCCCAGCCACACAGCTCTGACCCTAACAGCAAACAGGAAGCTCCAACCCCTGCAGTGCAGCTCCGACCCTGGCAGCAGTGGGGCCAGTGGGAGCTGGAGAGCTCTGGCCCAGGAAGCAATGGCTGGCCAGGCTGCAGCAGGGCAGGCAGCAAGGGAAGGAGGACAGTGGTTTAGCACAGATCATTAGGGGAGGGACCTCCCCGGTCTGGCAACTTCCCTTGCCCGGGACCAGGCAGGTCCTGAGGGTGCCAGATCAGAGAGATCCAACCTGTATGTAGCTACGCCCGGATTCTGGTTCACAAAGTCCATTCAAGAGGGAATAACCAGAACAAAAAACACTGGTGGTCAGATCCTGTGAAGTAGAAAGCACCTACAATTTGTATGTAAGTCAATGGACCTACTCCTGCTCCCATTCTTCAACAATGGGAACAGTACTGGGCTCAAAATGGGCTCAAAATGCATCATAAGAAAGAATGGGCAGAGGTGCTACATGGCCTAAAACAAATACATTTACTTCACTCACCATATTCACAACCTCTGTCTCTTTCTCTTTGATCATTCAAAATGAAAAGAACAGTTTGTGGTTTCAGCAGTGCTCTTAAGGAAATATTTTTGTGTTGCGAGGGGCTTTAAATTGTATTTAATCACAATTTAAGCATAAACCATTTTACATTTTACGTATTGATTTTTTTTCTATGATACTTGCCAATTTCTATTAAGCAGATCAAGAAACTGGGATGTATGAGACAGAAAGCTTATTTTCAAACTCAGATATTTGTAATAACAGTAAAAGGACACTGAATATAAATGGCTAAGAACATTTATTTCTGTAAATATTTCCCAATTTCTAGCTTCTTCTAGGATAAAAATACATTTAAAAAATGCATAGAAATACAAAAGTTTCTTCTCACCTTTAGTATTACTAGCAGGATGCTGTAATAAAGTTACTTATCATAACCAAAATAGCCTTGAATACTTGAACATTTACTTTGATAGGCATCTGTCATAACCATGAGGGTTGGCCAAAAGCCTGGGAACTAAGGGGTTAACTAGCCAGGTATCTGCTCAGCCAATAGTAATGCAGGTAGGGATTTCAAACTGAGACAAAGGAATTTTTGTATTTTCCCTCCTTTGTCTCTGAGACAGTTTTGCTCACTAGATACTGAGGGAGACAGAAGACATGTCTCTCTCCAAGAAAAAGACTCTTCTTAATGTGTAAGTAGGGTAAAGTCTAGATAAATCCATCAGGTTTTATTGTTTTCTGGTTTGGGAATTTGGATCTGATGTCTGTGCTGTTAGAAATAGTTTTTCCTCTCTTTTGCAACTAAGTGTTGGCCCATGGCGGAACCCTCCATGAGTATATTAATTGGTGGCTCTTACCATCTAGCCATTCCAACTATGCTTGTAACTGGGGTATTGTTTTAATAATAAAAGTTCTTTCTTTTTTAAATTAACCTGGTATTGGTTCATTTCTGTGTCCTGGAAAATCTGTCTGTGGGATCTGCATGCCTCTGACGAGAGGACAGCAATCACAGACTCCAACTTGTATTTTCTCTTCTTTTCAAGCTCTTTGGAGAAAAGAGCTTGGGGTGCCCCGGGGTTGGTTTCAAGTGTCCACCCGTTTGTGGGTTCAAAAGCACTTGATGGTGGCAGTAGATTCCCCAAAATCCAGGTATTAGGATTTGGGGGGGGGAGGGGTTGTATCGAACCCTGTAGAGATCAGGTTTTGGGTTGCTTTTGCGGGCCCCCCACTTCTGCATTCATCGTGCCCAGACTGGGGAACAGCCTTGACAGCATCCAATTCTGTACTCATTCATAGCATGCATATTAGTCACCCTTGTGGCTGCTGTCACTTAAATAATGCATTTTACAATAATTTGTTGGCATTATGAAGACAAAATTAAACTACAGCAAAACCTGTATTAAGCAGAGATGTTAGCATCATAGAATCCTAGGGCTGAAAAAGACCTCAGGACATCATCAAGTCCAGCCCCCTGCCCAAAGCAGGACCAATCCTAACTAAATCATCCCAGCTAGGCCTTTGTCAAACTGGGACTTAAAATCCTCTAGGGATGGAGATTCCACCACCTCCCTAGGTAACCCATTCCAGTACTTCACCACCCTCCCAGTGAAATAGTTTTTCTTAATATCCAGCCTAGACCTCCCTCACTGTAACTTGAAACCATTGCTCCTTGTTCTGTCATCCATCGCTACTAAGAACAGCCTCTCTCCATCCTCTTTGGAATCTCTCTTCAGGAAGTTGAAGGCTGCTATCAAATCCCCCCTCACTCTTCTCTTCTGAAGACTAAATACGCTCAAATCTCTCAGCCTCTCCTTGTAGGCCATGTGCTCCAACCCCCTAATCATTTTGGTTGTCCTCCACTGGACCCTCTCCAATGTGTCACATCCTTTCTATAGTGGGGGGCCCAGAACTGGACACAATACTTCAGATGTGGCCTCATCAGAGCCGAATGAAGGGGGATAATCACTTCTCTAGATCTGCTGGCAATGCTCCTCCTAATGCAACCTAATATTCCATTCGCCTTCCTGGCTACAAGGGCACACTGTTGACTCATATCCAGCTTCTCATCCACTATAATCCCCAAGTCCTTTTCTGCAGAGCTGCTACTTAGCCATTTGGTCCCCAGCCTGTAACAATGCTTGGGATTCTTCCGTTCAAGTGCAGGACTCTGCACTTGTCCTTGTTGAACCTCATCAGATTTCTTTTGGCCCATTCCTCTAATTTGTCTAGGTCACTCTGCACCCTATCTTTACCCTCCAAAGTATCTACCTCTCACCCTAGCTTAGTGCCATCTGCAAACTTGCTGAGGGTGCAAACCATCCCCTCATCCAGGTCATTAATAAAAATGTTGAACAAAACTGGCCCTAAAACCAATCTGTGGGGCACTCCACTTGAAACCGACTGCCAACCAGACATTGAGCCGTTGATCACTATCAGTTGGGTCCGACACTCTAGCCAGCTTTCTATCCACCTTACAGTCCATTTATCCAATCCATACTTCCTCAACTTGCTGGCAAAAATATTGTGGGAGATTGTATCAAAAGCTTTGTTAAAGTCAAGGTATATCACACCCACTGACTTCCCCATGTCCACAGAGCCAGTTACCTCATCATAGAAGCTAATCAGGTTTGTCAGGCAGAATCCATGTTGACTATTCCTGATCACTTTCCCCTCTTCCAAGTGCTTCAAAATAGATTCCTTGAGGATACCCTCCATGATTTTTCCATTGTCCTCCTTCCCCTTTTTAAAGATGGGCACTACATTTGCCTTTTCCCAATCATCCAGGACCTCTCCTGAATTTTCAAAGATAATGGCCAAAAGCTCTGCAATGACATTTGCCAACTTCCTTAGTACCCTTGGATGCATTTAATCTAGACCCATGGATTTGTGGATGTCTAGCTTTTCTAAATAGTTCTTAACCCATTCTTTCTCCACTGAAGCCTACCCACCTCCTTCCCATACTGTGTGCCTACTTCAGTAGTCTGGGAGCTGACCCTGTCTGTGAAGACAGAGGCAAAAAAAATTGAGTAATTCAGCTTTTCCCACATCATCTGACACTAGGTTACCTCCCTCATCCAGTAAGGGCCTGTGACAGGGAGAGCGTACCTCACACCGAAGGAGGGAGGGGGGACTAAGACTCTGTGGGCGGAGGAAGTCCTGCTCCTTTTCCCAGATTGGGCATGCTCCAAGTGCGGAGCAGTATAAGAGGCAGTGGAGCAGCTCAGTCGGGGCGGACCGCCAGAGGGGAAGAGGCTCAGGCCGGAGCTCCTGAGCCGCCCCTGCAGCAGCAGCCGCAGCAGCAGCTGCAGCCACAGCGATCCTGCAAGATCCTGTAAACCTCATTTTTTGAGGAATAAGGGATCTTGCGAAAAAGGGTTTTTTTTCCCCAACAAATGGCTCCATCTACACGGGGCTTTTTAATGGCAAAACCTCTTCTGCAAAAAGGATCGGCAGAAGATATGCAAATGAGAGCGCGATTTGCATATCTTCTGCCGAAAAAAACTGGAAGTGTAGACATAGCCTAACCTGCAGGGCTGTATTTACCCTGATAAGGAGAACTGTGTTTGGGACTAGGCCCGCAGGGCCGTATTTATCCTGGTTAGAGGGAACTGTACTTTGGGACTAAGCCCATAGGGCCATATTTGCCCTGTGAAAAAGGGACATTGACCGCGACTTTGGAGCATCCTGACCGTCGAGGGGTCCAGCCCCTTGACAGGGCCCAACACCCTCTCTGATCACCCTCTTAGAGCACGTCTAAACTACATTCCTCTTTTGAAGGAGGAATGTAAATGAAGATGATCGAAAATTCAAATGAAGCGTGGATTTACAAATCTCGCGCTTCATTTGCATAATCACGTGAGAGCGCTTTTCCAAAAAAAGGGTTTTTCGAAAAAGAAACCGCAGTCTAGACAGGGTTCTTTCGAAAAACACTTCTTTTCGAAAGAACCCATACTCCTGAAAAATGAGGTGTATGGTTCTCGAAAAAAGGGTTTTTTTTTCAAAAGAACCCCGTCTAGACTGCAGTTTCTTTTTCGAAAAACCCTTTTTTGAAAAACCACTCACATGATTATGCAAATGAAGCACGAGATTTGTAAATCTGCGCTTCATCTGAATTTTCGATTGGCCTCATTTACATTCCTCTTTCAAAAGAGGAATGTAGTTTAGACCAGTGGTTGTCAAACTTTTTGGGCTCCGGAGCCCTTTACATGCATAAAAATTTATGCGGAGCCCCAGCGGTCCACTGATTGTATGTGTTGTACCTATCGATGTTTCCAGTTTGTCAACCTCGCGGAGCCCCTGGAGATGTCTCATGGAGCCCTGGAGCTCCGCGGAGCACTGTTTGAGAAACACTGGTTTAGACATAGCCTTATTGCTAACATACCTGTAGAAACCTTCTTGTTACCCTTCATATCCCTTGCTAGCTGCAATTCCAATGGTGCTTTTGCCTTCCTGATTACTCCCCTGCATTCTCGAGCAATATATTTATACTCCTCCCTAATCATCTGACCAAGTTTCCACTTCTTATAAGCTTCCTTTTTGTGTTTAAGCTTGCCAAGGATTTCCTTAGTAAGCCAATCTGGTCGCCTCCCATATTTGCTTTTCTTATTGCTCATGGGGATGGTTTGTTCCTGTGCCTTCATTAAGGCTTCTTTAAAATACTGCCAGCTCTCCTGGACTCCTTTCCCCCCTTCATGTTAGCATCCCAGGGGATCCTGTCCATCAGTTCCCTCAGGGAGTCAAAGTCTGCTTGAATTCGTAGAAGTTAGTCAACTATTCTATAGCCCTTAGGGGTGGGAATGGCAGCCAGCGCACTCTGGCTCCACTCCTGGGGAGTCCCTTGCCACCCCACACTGCTGCCTCTGTATCAGAGGCAGCAGCACAGGGTGCAAAGCAGGAGCCAGCTCACAAGGGGAGCCAGTTTAAAAACCAGCTCCCCTCACAGACTGGCTGCCTGCCACCCTGTGCTACCCCCTCTGATACAGAGGCAGCAGCGTGGGGTGGCAGCAGCCCCTGTCTGCGGGGGGTCTGAGCTCCTTGTGGACAGAGGCTGCTGAGGGCGGGAAGGCCGGGGGAGGCTGCCGCGAAGCACCCTCTGTCCGTGGTGGCCCAGGCTGGCTGTGGACAAAGGCTGCTCTGGCAGCAGCCACTGTTCACAGGGGGTTCAAGCTTGCCATGGACAAAGGCTGCTCCATGGGATGTGATACAGGGGCAGCAAGGGAGGGACAATGCAAGTAGTCAACTAGATTAACTGATACGCCTAGGCTTATCGGTTAGTCGTCTAGTCAACTATTCATTGACATCTCTCGTATTAAGGAACAACTCAAAGGATTTTTAAAGGATATTATTTTATAAAGATAATTGAACATTTTATTTGAAAAGCTGAAGGGACTTGAATAAAAGATTAAATCATATGTTGTTCATCCATCGTGGTCGATGAAGACAATGAATGAAGACCTTGACACCACTAAGTGCTTTGAGACTGGATACAGTGTGTCCGAAGATGACTTATCAGGCCAATTCGGGCACCAAATGTCCTGGAACATGTCGGGCAGACATGTGTAGGCATTGCAATCATTGCGCTGGTAGCTTTGAACTTGCGCAGCACGCGCTCGTGTTGTGCTTCAGAGATGCGCCTTGTTTTGAGAACTTGGCATCCCTTGCGAATGAGACTGCGCCAGGCAGGGCGGTTGTGTGCCAGCGATTCCCAGGTGGTTGTATCAATTCCGAACGACTTCAGGGAGACCTTGAGTGTGTCTTTGTAATGTTTCCTCTGTCCACCACGCGAGCATTTACCAGTAGAGAGTTCCCCAAAAAGGAGCTGCTTAGGTATACGTTCGTCCGGCATACGAATGACATGACCTGCCCATCTAATCTGTGCACTCATCAGCAGAGTGTGGACTGACGGTAAACTTGCTCTAGAGAGAATCTCAGTGTCTGGTATTTTGTCTTGCCATCCGATGCATAATATTCTGCGAAGACAAGTCATGTGGAAGTGATTAAGCTGTCTTGCGTGCCTCCGATACACAGTCCACGTTTCACAGGCATACAGGAGGGTGGTGAGTACCACGGCTCTGTAGACCTTCAGTTTTGTTGCTTGGCTGATTCCTCGACGTTCCCATACAGTGGGCGCAGTCTACCAAAAGCAGAACTTGCCTTCGCTATTCTGCATGTGACTTCTATGTCAATGTTAGCTGCATGGGAAAGAGTACTGCCGAGGTAAGTGAACTGGTCCACTGCCTGTAGCATCCGCCCTGTGACTGTGATTGTGGGTTTTGTATGCGGTGCATAAGGGACAGGCTAATACATGACTTCGGTCTTTCTGCTGTTGATGGTGAGTCCAAAGTTGTCACAAGCTGTGCAGAACTTGTCCACACTGACTTGCATCTCTGCTTCAGAGCCAGCATACAAGGTGCAATCATCGGCAAACAAGAAGTCTCTCAGAACAGTCTCTTTCACTTTGGTGATAGCCTGAAGTCTCCTCAGGTTGAAAAGATTCCGTCCACTCTGTACTTAAGGCTGATTCCGGCAACGCTGTCTTGGAAGGCATCATTTAGCATAGCAGTAAACATGATGCTGAACAGTGTAGGTGCGAGTACACAGCCCTGTTTGACGCCATTGGTGACTGGGAATGCCTTAGAAGATTCTCCACCGTCTAGCACTCTGGCCATCATGCCATCATGAAACTGGCGTACCATCTGAATGAATTTGGGGGGGGCAGCCAAACTTTGACATGATCCTCCACAGACCTTGTCGGCTGACAGTGTCAAAGGCTTTCGTGAGGTCAACAAAGGTTGTGTAAAGTTCACGATTCTGCTCCTGACACTTCTCCTGAAGTTGGCGCGCGGCAAAGATCATGTCAATAGTCCCGCGGCCCTTACGAAAGCCACATTGTGACTCCAGCAGAAGGCCACACTCCAGATGAGTGACCAAACGATTTAACATCACTCTTGCAAGGATTTTACCTGCAATGGAAAGCAGCGAAATTCCCCGATGATTGTCACATACCTGTCGATTGCCCTTCCTCTTATAGAGGTGTACAATGGATGCATCCTTGAATTCCTGAGGAATGGATCCTTGCTCCCAAAAAGACTGGAACAGCTCAGTGAGCTTCTCTGTGAGTACGTGACCGCCGGCTTTATAGACCTCTGCAGGTATAGCGTCTGCCCTGGAGCTTTGCCGCTGGATAGCTGGCTAACAGCTTGTGAAACTTCGGCTACTACCGGTGGATCATCCATAGCGCCGTTGATGTCAACCTGGGGAATCCTCTCAATCGCCTCGTCGTTGATAAATGACGGTCGGTTGAGGACGTCTTCAAAATGTTCAGCCCATCTCTGCAGGATCTGAGCCTTCTCTGTAATCAGAGTTGAACCATCTGTACTAATAAGGGGGAAACTCCCGAGAGACTGAGGTCCATAGAGAGTGTTAAGGGCTGCATAGAACCGTTTCAGGTCATTCCTGTCAGCATGCCCCTGAATTTCAGCTGCCTGGTCACTTAACCAAGCATCCTGCATTTTACGCAGTTTGTTCTGGACTGTCCTGCGAGCATTTGCAAAGGCATTCTTCTTGGCAGCTGATGATGGATCGTTCTGATGTGCACGATGAAGGCGGTGCTTTTCAGCAAGTAGAGACAATATCTCCCCATCATTCTCATCGAACCAGTCGGGCTGCTTGCGCGAAGAGGGTCCCAAAATCTTCAGTGCAGATGAATGGATAGCATTCCGGAAAAGTTCCCAGTCGTCCGCAGCGCTGCCTACAAGGTGCAGGTCGGAAAGCCTGCTTTCTAGATCCTCAGTCAATGCTGAGGCTATGCTCGGGTTCTCTAGCCTGGCCACATTAACTCTTTTTATGGGCTTGCTACCTTGTGTCCGCCTCTTCATTCTAATTCAGAGATTCATTTTGGAGACAATGAGCCTGTGATTATACTATATAATTGATAGCAAAAATCTTATGTATAACTTTTAAAAAATACATATATTTAAATGCTTTTATTTTATATCGTATGTAAAATATAAACAATTAAGTAGATTTTTTATTATATGAAAGGCCATTCAGAGCCAAAATTCTGATCTTTTTGCCAGAGATCCTAGATAACAGATGAAATAAAAATGTAAAGTTGATTACATTTAACTGCTGTCTCATGTTTCTATATAAAATCTTTACAGTACACAGAATTATGTACAGTGCAAAAACTATGCCCCCATTCTTTGGGTTTGTTTATACTTAGAGCATTGCAGCAGTGCACTGGTGCAGTAGTTCTGCTGAAGCACTAAGTGAAGATGCTATCTACGCCAGCAAGAGAGCTTCACCCATTGGCACTGGCAGTAATGTTGACAGGCAAAACCCACAGTTATATTGACATTAGTCTGTATAGCGTAGGACAATGTATAGAAATTAAGTGGATCTAAGTGTGTATATACGGGGAAGGGAGAGTTGGATCATGTACAATAGCACTGATCTGCCTCTTCATTCAGGAATTATATTTTTTTCCAAATCATTCCACTCCTTCACCCCCATATTAATGCAATTTTATCACAGGATGAAGCCATTGAAGGCTAGGTGAACATGCAAGCTTCTTCATAGGGATATGGTAGGCACTTGTATAGCAACAGATAATTTATCTTTTCCCAAAGCATAGCTACTTGAGCAAACATCATCAATCTAGGGCAGTGGGGCGCAATCTTTTTTCTACCATCACCCCCACGGCTGGGCCCAGCTGTTGGCAGCAGCATGGTGCGGGGCTCAGGTCTGGGTGGATTATTTTAGCCAGATGGATTTAGAGTCACTGATATACAATTTATCAAAGTAATTTACAAGAAATATTGAGAAAGTTTTAAGTCACATATTAAACTGTGGTTTGAAAAAAGATGAGATTACACTCTACCAGAAGTAAACCCTATAATTTTACCAGTGAACACAAAATAGAGTCAGTATAACGGTGTTTGTTTATGTTTGTGTATGTGGTCTGAGTTGGCAGGATATACTCCCAGACTTCTCAAAAGTGCTGGCAAATAGTGTTTCAAAGAAGATGATAGATATAACAAACAGATGACTAGAGGGCATGCATGTTTGTTTGAGCAATCCATGTTAAAGTTTACGCTGGAAATATTCAATATCAAATTATTAGAATGTAAATTGGTTTGTGTAGGTTACATTTTTATTAAAATATATGACTAGAATATTGATTTGCATTTCTAAAACCGTTATCCTGGCAGTTAAACATATTTAG
Source organism: Rafetus swinhoei (assembly GCA_019425775.1). NCBI lineage: Eukaryota > Metazoa > Chordata > Testudines > Trionychidae > Rafetus > Rafetus swinhoei. The sequence continues at coordinate 227,986,117 of CM033424.1, forward strand.
CTATCATGACCTTGAAGGTTTTTAAAATAAATACAGTGAACTCTATGTTATTAAGTAACTAGTGAACCTAAGCAGAAACCTCAAGTCTTCCTAAGCATTTGATGATATTAAATTATCTATATTAAGTGACTGCCTATTCAGAATGACCAAAGTCTGCCCAGAATTGGTCATAGAAACAGCAACACCTCATCCTAGGAAACTAACTGAACTGCTCAGAATTTTACTGCCCAATAGGCATATATTCTGTATGCATATAGTTGCTCAGTTGTTTTGAGTGTGCCTGGAAATTTGGTTTGCTTGCTTGGCCTACAGGGAATTTCGTTTTTCAAGGGGAATCTTCAAATAATGCAGAGCTGATACAGCTCTATGCCACCGCTCACTCTTGGTTCCTGGTGTAGGGGTCATGGCCAATGGAAAAGGGCACAGATGGGATGCCTTTGCACTCTGGTTATTCCCAGTTGCCAAAATAGCTGCTTACGGCCATGGAAAACCTACAAGCAGCTCCAAATTGTGCCGCTGAGCAAGCCTGACCAGTCTCCAGCCAACACCAGAACTCTGTGACTGAAAAGGTAGCATACAACCACTTTTCCCCCACCTACATGTCTCAGCTGCACTGAGTGCATCTCAGTCACAGTTAAGCCATGGTCTAGTCTAAAAGAACCAAAGAGAAAATAAAAAGACCTACACAAGACCTAGCTTTATAAGAGATGGAACTGGATTCATGTATAGTTATCTAATCCTACTCCCTTGTCAATGTAGGGTTGCTCTCTCTGGTGTATTTTCTAGTGCTTTGGGCAGTTTAGCACTTACCCATTCCATGTTATGGGGATTGCAGCATTTCCCTTAAGAGATTATTCCACAGTCTTCACTGAATAGACTTCACTGTTGAAACTTTTCCTGATATTCAACCTCAGTTTTCACTTTTTTAATCCTAGCCTCCTAATTATACCCTCTTGAACAACTCTAAATGATTTTTCTCCATCCTCATTATTTGCAATATTCAATTTAGGAACTTGAGTATTTATTTTGTAAACTAATTACACAAAGTATTAGTTAAGTTCCTCTGTCAAACTTTGTATGGATTCAGATAGCTGGTAGTAACTATTTATGTTAACATGATGACTTCATTAGTGCATGAGATCTGGTTCCAGTAAAAACAGAGATGACACACAATAAGGGCATGTCTACACTAGCAAGATCAACCCTCCAGAGTTTAAAAGCTTCAGGGGGTATCCGTGTTAGCCTGTACAGGATAAACTTAAAAAACAACAAATAGTCTGGTAGTACCTTAAAGACTAACAAAACATGTAGCTGGTATCATGAGCTTTCGTGGGCACAGCCCACTTCTTCAGATGACCAATTCGCACAGATCCAAACGGACATTATCTTCCTTTCCAAGTGCAAACAGATGAACATCATACCTAAGGGTGAAAAACCCACTACAATCTATATATCGCATGGAACACAGCCAGAGATTATGCCACACTCTCGCAAAAAAACAAAAACCAAAAAAACCCACACACCACACTGAGGAATCACCTTATCAGCATTTTATACAACAAACAGAAAAAAATCAAGGAGGAGCTCTCAACATTAGAAACTATCATAAAAAACCAAGCCTCCACACACACTTCATCTTTTACAGACTTTACTAAATTCAACAAACCACCTACAAGGACCACTTCATCTCCCTTCAGAAGATAAAGGACAATAAACTATCCAAACTGCTACATGCCTCAGGATCTCTCATTCCAGATACTTTCAACTCACACAACAACATTGTCAACCTATCCAACTACTCTCTTAGCCCAGCAGAGGAATCTGTCCTATCTCAAGGACTCTCCTTCTGCCCCACTACCCCTACGAATATGATTCAGTTCTGTGGAGATCTGGAAACCTATTTTTGCCGCCTCTGCCTGAAGGAATACTTCCAGCACACCAATGTACAACACACTGACCTTGCTGCTCCCCCCCCGCCGATCCCACAAGAGGAAAGCTACTATGTGGACCCCCACTAACAGTCGTAACGAGAGTCTTGATTTCTATATCGACTGCTTTTGCAAACGTGCTCGAGCTGACATTGTCAGCAAAAAACAACATATAACCTCAGTCACACAGAATGCAATGCTATACACAGCCTCAAAAACAATCCTAACATCATAATCAAAGAGGCTGACAAAGGAGGTGCTACAGTCATCATGAACAGGACAGACTATGAAAAGGAGGCAACCAGACAATTGACCAATACCAGATTTTACAAGCCTCTCTCCTGTGATTCCACTAAAGAGCTGGTCATCTGAAGGAGTGGGCTGTGCTCACAAAAGCTCATGATACCATCTACATGTTTTGTTAGTCTTTAAAGTGCTATCAGACTATTTGTTGTTTTTTAAGTTCCTCCGGAGTTTGATCTTCTGACATTCAATTTAGCAGGTCTAATGTAGAACTGTAAATTGAATGCTGAGGGCAGCCCCCTCTGGCCTCCAGTACTCCTATTTCTGCAAGGAGTAGGAAGCCAATGGGAGCATGTGTTCCCATTGGCTTCCCACTGTGTGGATACTGCCACAGCTCATCTTAAGGTAAGCCAACTCCAGCTACCTGGAGATTGATGCTGCAAAGAGAAGTCTTTCTCCCCTTCCAAATCAAGGAGCCAATACAGAACAAATTAATGCTGACCAAATCAGATTTAACTGGCCTATATCCTCTGTTCCTTGGACAGGGATTTTTCAGAGGGCAACAGTTGGCAAAGGACTCTGAGGTAGCAGATGTGCACTAGAAGCAATCAGCTTCCAAATAAATTTTCTTTGCTTTCATTGGCCCACAGGAGATATATAGAGGTCTGGTGCCCAAATTCCAGACTGGTTCTAAATGAGCAAGGAAACCAACTTGTCTTTTTCCCCACCAAGGGAAGAATTTCCCAGTCCTTATATGGGGAAAACACACAAAAGAGGGATTATAAGATGCTAATTTTTAATTGAAGGTTTATTTTGCATTTTATTAATGAACAACTTCATTAGAAACTTTATAGTAGACATGCTACTGATCCCATATAAATAATAATAATTTTTCCTAAATAAAACAAAGAATACACCAAACATGATACAACCACATGGAACTAAGATTCTTACAATGGCTCTCTTCACTCATTCTTCCTATCCGTCTAGCTTTCTCTGTCCATTCTCACAATCTTACCACTATTGGTGCAAACTCTTCAATAGAGCCCCACCTCATGAATTGGCCCTTTCTTTTCAGAACATATCCAAAACCATATTTTTCTCCCTTTCTATCGATTTCTATCACTTATAGTCATGGAGGGGAATACTTTGTTCAGAAGGAGGGGCAGGAAAAAAGGGAGAAGGTGCTACATTGTATATCACAAATATATACAGTTGTTCTAAGCAGGCTCAGATTAATCACTGCACATTCAGTGCCCTTGCCAACAATCACTGGAAAATGAAAATCAGTCTGCACACCAATGTTCCCTCTAATCTTTTCCATCCTTGGCTACGTCTAGACTGCAAGCCTCTTTCGAAAGAGGCTTTTTCGAAAGATACTTTCGAAAAAGCTTCTTTCGAAAAAGAGCATCTAGACTACAATCAGTACTTTCGAAAAAGCAAGCTGCTTTTTCAAAAGAGAGCACCCAGGCAGTCTGGATGCTCTCTTTCGAAAAAGCACAGTTTGCATTACATAGCACCTTTTTTCGAAAGAGCACTTTCGAAAAAAGGCATTATTCCTCATGAAATGAGGAGTACCGCCGTCGAAAGAAAAGCCGCGTTCTTTCGATTTAATTTCGAAAGAACACGGCTGTAGTCTAGATGCAGGTGAAGTTTTTTGGAAAAAAGGCTACTTTTTTGGAAAAAACCCTGCAGTCTAGACACAGCCTTAGTGTGGATCTTTTCCTATCTGTGTTCAAAATAAATTTTGTCATGTGCACCAAAGCATGTGCGAATGTATACTACCAGGAGAAACACAAAACTAGGTGTGGGTGCTAATCAGCTGGGAGACATTGGAATCTCCTCTGAGTGGCTGCACAAACATACAGCTTACAGGCAACACTGATGAATACACAAAAATCAACCCAGGACCAGCAAGAGAGCAGGGCTGGGCATCACCAGAGAAGGGCAATGCCTGCATTCTGAGGTGAGAACCAACAAGCTAGAGTGGGGAGCCAATTAAACCCCATGAGAAAGGAGACTCTGTGAACTGAGTGAGGAGCAGGCTCACACTCCAACCCCTATTTAGGCCTCCCATCCACCCTGGGGCAGGTCTTACACTCTCCACAGGGCCTCCCAAGCCTCAAAATAGAACCTGCCAGGGCCTCCTACCCAACAAGAGCAGGACCCAACCCTCCCCAGTGCCTCCTATGCCTTCGCACAGGACTAACCACCCCCCCCCCGGCCAAAGGCAGGACCTGACCCCCCAGGGCCTCTGACAACATGGGAAAGCTCCTCCCCCAGAGATACAGAGGGCAGCAAGCCCTAACTGCCATAATGCTCAGGACCCCAAGTTCTTTAATCCAGTCTTGGTTCTAAAGTACAAAAAAAAAAAAGTGAAAGGCAGAGCAACTGAAAGTGTCTTGATAAAGACAAAGGGGGAAAAAAGTGAGCAGTGTGATGGTTGGAGACTACTATAGACCACCAACTCAGGAGGAGGAGGCAAATGAGGCATTTCTAGAACAAATAACAGAAATACTCAAAACACAAAAGCTGGTAGAAATAGGGTACTTTAACTACCATGACATCTGTTGGAAATCTTTGATAAATTCTTGAAATGTGTTGGGGACATCTTACAAGTTGGAGGAAGTAACCGGGGTGGCAGCCATTTTAGATTGTTTAGACTTGAGGAGGTATTGTCAATCTGAAAACTGAAAGCAACTTGGGTGAAAGTAATCATAAAATTACTGACTTTGCATCCTCACTGCTCTCCCTCTTTACTCTCCTGAGAGTCATGAATCTGTAATTTTATGATCACTTTTCCCAAAGTTACCTTACACCTTGAGATTCACAAACTCAGATTATTGGTAGATAAGGACCCATGGGAAGAAAATCTGTATGGAAAATGCCCAATGGTAAACTATCCGACTGCAGAGGAAATATAAGAAAAATAAGAAGATGCCAATATGGCTGAATCAGGCACTCTTTAATAACCTGCACATTATAGAGGAATCCTAGAAAATCTGGAAACGTAGACAAATTGCTAAGAAATACAAAAGCAATCATCCATGTTTCCATCTTTCTTTCCTTCACATTGGGATAGTTTACTGTTGGGCCCTTAATACTGTCTCTTTGAGAGAAAACTGCCAGCTGTGCTGAGTTCTTTTTCCCCCTCACAGATTTTCTTCCCATGGACCTTACTTACCAATTCTCTGTATTTGTTAAAGTATATATTTTTTTGAAGTGCACTGTCCTCTTGATTTTAGTAAGGCTTTTGACACCGTTCCATAAGACACTCTGATAAGTAAACTAGGAAAATGTGGTCTAGATCAGTGATGTCCAACCAGTTCGTAAGCAGTAGTCACATTGTTCAAGACAACTAACCACACTCAACCAGCCAAATAGCCACATGTGGCTAATGGCTAGCATACTGAACACCATGGGTCTAGATGAAATTACTATAAGATGGGTGAACAACTGGTTGAAAAAACAGTTGTTAGAATGGTTTGCTGTCAAACTGGGAGGTCATATCTAGTGGGATACTTCAGGGGTCTGTTCTGGTACCAATACTATTCAATATATTAATATATGACTTGGATAATGGAAAGTAACAGAGAGGTAGCCATATTAGTCTGATCTTGGTAAAACAAAAAAAGCAGTCATGTAGCACTTTAAAGACTAACAAGATGGTCAGGGCTGGCATTACCATGAGGCAAACTGAGGCATCTGCCTCAGGTGTCAGACTGTGTGTGTGTGGGGGGACGACGACGCCACTAGGACCCAGAGTGTAGAAAATTGTGTCTGCTGTTGGTGCATATGTATTCTCTCCGCTCTAGAGTAGAACAGGAAGAAGGCAGAATTGAGACCTTTCAAAGTTTTGGCCCAAGCGAGGAGGCATGGGGCTTCATTTGAGCTCCTCACCTCAGGTGCCAAAATGTTGTGGGCCGGCCCTGAAGATGGTTTATTAGGTGATGAGCTTTCGTGGGGTAGACCCACGAAAGCTCAGCGCCTAATAAACCATCTTGTTAGTCTTTAAAGTGCTACATGACTGCTTTTTTTGGATAATGGAGGGGATTATAGAATTTGCTGATGATACCAATCTGGGAGAGCCTGAAGCACTTTGGAAGACATGATTAGAATTCAAAACAACCTTGACAGTTTGGAGAATTGCTCTGAAATCTACATGATGAAATTCAATAAAGATAAATGCCAAGTATTACATTAATAATGAAAACTCAAATAAATAAATACAAAATGACAGATAACTGATTAGGCAGCAACACTGCTGAAAAAGAACTGGGATATATAGTGGAACATAAATTGAATAACAAACTACAAAGTTATGCAGTTTTGAAAAAGACAAGTATCATTCAGGGTATATTAAAATATGGAAGGGGGTTATTCTGCTCTACTTGGCACTTGTTAGGCCACAGATGTAGTACTATGCCCAGTTTTGGAAGCCACACCTTAAGAAAGATATGGACAAATTAGAAACATTCCAGAGGAGAGCAACAAAAATGATAAAAGCTTTAGAAAATCTGATCTATGAGGAAAGAGTAAAAAAAAGAGTATGTTTAATCTAGAGAAAAGCAGACTGAACATGCATCTGATAATATTCTTTAAATATGTTAAGGGCTGTTAGATCAAGGATGGGAATCATATTGTTCTTTATGTGCACTGAAGACAGGACAGAAAGTATAGGTTTAATCAGCAGCAAGGGAGATTTCAGTGAAAAATTTCTAACTATAAGCATAGTTAAAAACAAAAACAGGTTACCTAGGTGGCTACGGAATCTCTGTCATTAGAGATTTTTAAAAACTGGTTAAACATCTGTCAGGGATGATCTACGTATATTGGGTCCTGCCTCAGATTGGAAAGGGACACACTAGATCAGTGGTTTCCAAACTTTTAAGTAAGGCGAGCCAACTCATTTTTGTCTTCTTTTTTTTTTGGTGTGGCCTATCAAGGCTCTAAATTGGGGAGGGCCCCCCAAAATCACAGACCAGTGTCTTTCTCTTTCTCCACCACTTCCTCCTCCTTGCTCTGTAGCCTGGAGGGGAAGTCTGGGTGGGAGCAGGGGTTGGAAAATTATCTTGCCCACACTCAACTTGCAATGATGGCTCCTGTGCCACAGGGCAGGCCTGGCTCCCTACTCTGAATATTATGACATGGCACACAGGGTTGCAGCATCATTCAGGTTTGGCCCAGTGCCCTTCAGTGTGCCAGATCACAACACTGTTCACTAAAATTTGGTCCAGCTGCCCATCTCTCATAACAGAGAGGCAGCCAGGACAAACCTGAGAAGAGCTGTGATCCTGTGCACCAGATTGCAATGTTCAGGATGGGGAGGCAGAACAGGAGCTGCTGTTGCAGGTTGGGCTTCTTCTCCAGCATCCTTTACACCAAAACCTCCTCTCTGCTCCAGGCCTGCAACCCAGTGGTATGACCCAGTTTGGGAAACACTGGATTAGATGACCCCCGAGGCACCTTCTAAATTAATTAGCTCTATAAAGCATTTTGAGAGATGGGGTGAAATCCTGGCTCTAATAAAGTCAACGAGCCAATCAAAACAGAAGACTCTATGAATGGGGGCCATAGCTCTCAGCTATCCATCATTACAAGGAACGTCACTCATTTTAGTCCAAAATTACCTACTTTCCACACATATTAGGAATCCCCTCACTTTTTGCTGAAACTTACAGAAAACATTTCTAAAGGAAAGAAGCCCACAGCATTTTAAGTTTCTTGCATAAATATTTTTTTGTGTCTCACACTTTGGTTTTGTCACACATTATGTCCCACATTTAGTGTTTGGCATTGAGTGATATGGCAGTGACTGTTTCTCCTCATCTCGCTTGCCAGACAAACTGCCCAGAAATGAGTAGTGTGGAGCAGAGGAGGGGCAATGGCTTCAGTTCTCTCTTCACTGGCCTGTCTGTGAAGCAGAAATGGTACACCATGGAAAACAACAGATGACTCAGAGAGTGAAGCCCCCTATGCATACTGGGGAACTCTAGTATCTCATTCTTTTAAGATGCGGAGCACTAAACCCAACAAATTACTTAACCATATGCTATATTTTAAGCATATGATTAGTTTCACTGAAGTCAGTTGGGTTAAATCACTTAAATATGTACTTAATTGCTTTCCTAGATCAGGACCAGAGTGCTCTGCATCTTGCAGGCTTGAATCCTAGGAAAGATTGTAGCACAGTCTCATCTGCAAAGAGTTATATGTGAATTGCACCATCTAGCTTGTAACAAGTAGCTAGCTATGCCTGCTTTTTTTCTAGTAATAAAAATACATTTTAGTCCTGTACTACAAACTTGCTTCCTTAGTTATCTAATGTTGAGAATAATTTCAATGGAGAAAAATTTTCATATGATTCTAATTTGAGATTTGATTCCTTCACCCAATCTTGGCAATCTTTTAAAAATTTCCTCCTAAACAACCTGTACTCTCTCCTTCTCAAACACAAGATGGACTTTGTCTGACCACAATTTTAGCAATAACTTATGTTATTTTTGGTGCTTAGACTGACCACACTTTAGAATGAAGCTATCCATACTGGGTATTTGAAGTGATAGCCCTGGGTACTGGAGTATGTCTGAGGTTTTATGAGTGCCAATTTATATTTATTGGTGTTTAAATTTCTCAGTTGATTTATGATGTTCATTCTGTTGGGTTAATATATTAGTGTATAAGGTTGATGCTTACAATTCTTCATATGAAATAAGCTGTGCAGTTTATTTCATTTATGCATACTTTTATGCTACATGACTAGCACTGTTCATATATGCCATGTTTACAGTTGTGTACTATCTAGGCTTTTGCCACTGGGTGACAGCCAAAGCATGAAAACAAAAGCCCTATTCAGCAAAGGGAACCCTTGCAGTGCTATATGAATATCAAGTGAATTATGCAAATCAGATCAGCAGGAGAGTAGGACAACCATCTCTTTCTGACCATGCTAATGTGTAAGGAGAGAATTATCTATTTAGGACAGGGAAAATGTCCCTGTCCTAAACACAGGAAACACAATAAATGCTGACCTAAACATTTTAGTGGAACATTAAAACATTTTAGTGTTTCTCACAAAATTAAAAGTTTGATTTTCACATGCTATACAAATCTAACATTAGAAAACAAGTCAATGAGTAGTAACACTGAACAAAACACGAAGCTTTTAATTTGGTCCTGTGTGTGGTTGTGTGGGAGGAGGTGAGTGGATATGTATATTTGTACAAAAAGAGGGAAGGCACGTTAATTTATAAAGAGAATTAACATGGATTTGTTTGTTCCCAAGTTAAAACATTAATAATAGTCCTAACATAAGAGTTTCAAAAAAACCTTTTTCATGGTTCTAACTGAATACATTTCTGTTACTATAACTTTTCTATACGTTGAGCCTCAAAGTGCAGGAAAATAAGGAAAAATATGTCCTCAACTGTGAGCACTTGAAAATAGGAATTTATAAACCTAATTCTGGAACTTTAAATCAACTGTGGATTAAATCAATAACTTTCAATGTTTATCCAAATCTCTCAAGAGCACAAAAGTTTATTCTTCCTATATATTATTTTTCTGCAAAATGTTTGTCTTAGCGTAACATAGCATAGCATAATCTACAGTAACACATAAAAAACCACATTCTGTAGAAAAACAAAAATACACATATTCAAAACAATTCCTAAATAAAGCCAACACTATCTTGACAAAAGCAAAACCAATAAATGTGCTTACATATGTGAAACAAATGAGAAATTATCTGGAGTTTTAATGCAGAGAAGGTCATAAATAATATTCTGAGCTGGTTATTAACATGTTAATTCAAAATTCACATAACTTTCATATTGTTCCATTATACCAAATAATTATTCTGTGACTTAAATGCAGCATCTATGGCAAATAAATCTCTCCTTTTTATTCTGCTTAACAACCTTAACTATATTCATGTTTGAATGTTGAATCTGTAGCCAACACAACTGCCAAGATTTTTCTTTTACATGAAACATTTAGAATGAAGATGAAAACTTACATCATATTTTCAGGTTCGGTTGCACAAGCGCCTACTGCTTTGGTGACATTCACAAGAAGAGCCTTATTGGTTCCAGTAAGTAAATTAACTAAGGGTGGGATGCCACCACATTTCCGGATAATAGCTCTGTTTGCTGGTTCCTGGCAACATTCCCCTAATGCTCCGACCACATTCACAAGGACTTCTTCAGGTTGATCAGTCAGCAGTACTACTAAAGTTTCTATGGCTTTGTACTCCCGAAATCTAAATGTTAACAATAAAAAACAATAAACATCATTTCTAGTGTATTAGGTTACAAGATAATGTTTTCATTTTTATCAAGAAATTGCTTTACTACACAAACAACTGCATGTGTTAGTCATTCAAAAATAGTTTGGAAATGTAATGTACAGTAAAACAATTACTCTTATTTTGATTTTTTAAATAGGTTTCTTTTATTTGAATTAATAGTTTTTTAAAAGGAAAAACAATAACCATATATACCCAAATTAATCACTCGCCATCAACAATCCTAAATCCTCTACTACTAGCACTGGTGTATTATTCCAAAGGTGCAAACCTCATTCCTAATGGATATTAAGTTAATTAACAGTTAAAACGTGATTTAGCAAAACCTGAAAATGTACCAATGGACAGGGAATTTTACACAGCTAGTTGACTCAAAATATTACTATAATTCACTTAAAGTATGGTTGTAACTTTTAAAACTTGACTAGTATTACTTTTGGCAGAGTTAAAAGCTAATAAAATTTGCTTGATTTTTTTCCTGTGGATAACACCGGAGATGACTGGTTTGGAGTTTTGCTACATTGTGATCATGTGATCACACATTATCTATTATTTATTATCTAGTTTCCAAGTTAAAATTAAAATCTAGGGCTAGATACAGGCATACAGATAAAACTGCACTAATCACAGGTCGGGGCAAGTATGTAAGAAAGAGTTACTCACTTTGTGCAGTAACAGTGCTTCTTCGAGATGTGTGTCCCCGTGGATGCTCCATTCTGGGTGCCGGTGCGTCCTTGTGCTGGCGACTGGAGATTTTTCTAGCAGTGTCCGCTGTGTTGCACACACGCCATGGTGCCCCCTCGTGCCGTTGGTGTCCATTGGGTGCACACGTGACACGGCTCCCTCCATTCCTTCTCTACCCGTGCTAGTAGCGCATGGGGCTCCAAAGCAGGGGAAGAAGGGAGGGTAGTGGAGGACCCACAGGAACACACATCTTGAAGAACCACCGTTACTGCACAAGGTGAGTAACTCTTTCTTCTTCTTCCCCTGCTTTGAAAGTAGTGTCCCCTTAGGTGCTCCACTTAACAGCCAACGAAGGTGCAAACAGCTCTTTGTGTACACTCCTATGTCAGGAAGGATACTATCAATTGACTATGATTCTTATCTGCTTTGTTTTAACTACCCAATCTTCATATACTCACTGATTCCCTCTAGCTCCCTGTCTCCCAACTCCCTCCTTTTTTTTCTCCTCCTTCCCCTCTCCTATTTACTTTGAGTCTACACATCCTAAACTCATAACTCCGGTCATCTGAAGAAGTGAGCTGTGCCCACGAAAGCTCATGATACCATCTACATGTTTTGTTAGTCTATAAAGTGCTACCAGACCATTTGTTGTTTTTTTAACAGAGCAGTAATCAGCTCATGGAGGCGGGCATGGAGCCCTGTTGTTGTCACGGAAGATAATATTGTGTGTCCAACAGCCATAGATGACACTATGGAGGATGCGAGAGTGTAATGTTGCACAAATGTATGGTCTGATGACCAAGTGGCTGTGTTGCAAATGTCCTGTAGAGGTACATTTCTGAGGAAAGCAGTTGTAGAGGACACGGCTCTGGAGGAATGGGCTGTGATGGTGCCTGGTGCTTCTTTGTTGTGGATGGTGTAGCATGTGTGGATGCATGAAGAAATCTACTTGGAGATCCTCTGAGAAGAGACAGCCTGCCCTTTAGATCGTTCTGCAAAGGATAGGAAGAGTCTAGGAGATATTCACCAGGCTCTTGTGCAATCAATGTAGAACATGAGCGCTCCGCAGACATCGAGGGTGTGCCAAGCAGCGTGTGTTGGATCAGTGTGTGGCTTGGGGAAAAATGCAGGTAAGTGTATTGGTTCGTTTATGTGGAAGGCAGAGGGAACTTTCGGGAGAAATTTGGGGTGGGGTCAAAGTGTCACCCTGCCCTTGGTGAAAATGTATAAGGGGGGTCCGCCATTAGGGTGGCAAGTTCCCCCACTCTCCTACTGGAGGTTATTGCAACTAGGAATGAGACCTTCATAGATTGGTATGACCAATGGCAGGTTGCCAAGGGCTCGAAAGGCGGCTTTGCCAAGCCCTTGAGTACGTGGTTTAGGTCCCAGATGGGAACTGGTGGGCGGTCTGATGGAAAGGTGTTTTGCAGACCCATGAGGAATCTTTCGGTGATTGGGTTCGAAAGGAAAGAATCATCCTGAGTAGTGCGATGGAAGGCTGCTATTGCAGCCGTGTGAACTCTGATAGTACTTAGCGCCAGGTCCAACTCCCTAAGGTGCAAGAGGTAGTCCAGTAAGAGGGGGAGAGGGGCGGTCTCAGGCGGTATAGTATGAGAATGTTTAAGCCAGTGGGAGAACCTGTTCCATTTGTAGAGGTAAGTTTTCCTGGTGGACTCTCTTCTGCTGTTGATCAGTATTTCTTTTACTCTTTCAGAGCAGGTGTTCTCGGCATCCTGGAGCCATGAAGGAGCCAAGCGTGGAGGTGGAGTTTGTTCAGCTTGGGGTGGAGAATTGTGCTGTGATTCTGGGAGAGAAGGTTGAGTTGAGGTGAAAAAGCGTATGGATCCGTGACTGTCATTCTGAGGAGGTACAGATACCATGTTTGTCTCGACCACGCTGGTGCGATGAGAATCACTTGAGCTCAATCTGTTCTGATTTTGATGATGACCTTGTGGAGAATGGGAAGGGGTGGGAACGCACAGAGTAGTGGTGTGTCCCATTTGATGGCGAAAGCATCCCCCAGAGAGTGCTTTCCTAAGGCTGCTCTGGAGCAATAAAGGTGGCATTTGTGATTGTTCCTGGTTGCGAAAAGGTCTATGTCTGGTTGACCCCATCGTCGAAACACGTAAGTGAGGGTGTGCATATCCATCTCCCACTCGTGGTGGTTGTAAAAGTGGCGACTGAGGGCATCTGGTGTCACATTTAACACCCCGGGAGGTACGTAGCAATGGGGGTAATCTGGTGCACCAGGCACCAATTCCATAGCTTGAAAGCCTCTGTACATAGGGATGGGGATCGTGCACCACCTTGCCGATTGATATAACACATGCAAGTGGTATTATCTGTCATGATGCTGACAGACTTGCAACCTACGTAGTGTAGGAAATGTTGGCATGCATATCGCACTGCTCTCAGTTCCAAAAGGTTGATATGGAGGGTTTGCTCTGCAAAAGACCATTTGCCCTGGGCCGTGAGGGCTCCTAAGTGAGCACCCCATCCCATGAGTGATGCATCGGTTGTAATGGTAAGTGTAGGAGTTGGTTGATGGAATGGAATGCCAGTTAAGATGTTGTGTGGATTCGTCCACCAGTGCAAGGAGTTGAGGACCTGTGGCGGAATGGTAACTGACTTGGAGAGTGGTCTCTGGACGGGGTGTAAAGTGTGGTGAGCCACGACTGAAGGCATTTCATGTGAAACCTCGCCAGCCTGATGACATAGGTTGAGACGGCCATATGGCCCCAAATTTTCAGGCATTCTTGAACTGTCGTGGTAGGGTTGCTCATACTCCTGCTATGAGGTTGCGTAGGGTGTTGAATCTGTGCATGGGTAAAGTCGCTTTGGCTGCGATGGTATCAATGTGTGCGCCTATAAATTCCAACACCTGTGTGGGATGGAGCGTGGAATTTTCATAATTTATATGGAAGCCAAGACGGAGTAAAATGTTCATGGTAATCTCAGTCATGTGTTTTGTCTCTTGGATGGATGTGCCTTTTATGAGACAGTCATCTAAGTATGGAAATATTATGACCCCTTGACGATGTAGGCATGCTGCTACAATGGCTAGTGTTTTGGAAAACACCCCGTTGAAAGGCCAAAAGGGAGCCCTCAGTATTGATAATGATGACTGCCAACAGAATCATAGAAAAGGTCTATGGGCAGGATGGATTGTTATGTGGAAGTATGCATCTTGAAGGTTGAGATCCAAAAGCCAGTCTCCTTGATCTAATGCTGGGATTATTGTTGCTAGGGTCACCATCTTGAATCGCTGAGCTTTCGTAAATCTAGAATGGGCCTCCATCCTCCATTCTTTTTCTGTGTCAATTGAGTAAAACCCTCGGCCCTGGAACTCTGTTGGTACTGGTTCTATGGTGTCTAGGCGGAAGAGGTGAAGCACCTCTTGCTCGAGGAGGGTCTCGTGAGAGGGGGTCCCTGAAGAGGGATGAGGTGGGAGGAGGGGTGGAGGTAGAGAAATGAAAGGGATAGAGTAACGATAGTAGATGAGCTCTAGGACCCATTTGTGTGGATGTGATTTGAGCCCATTGTTGAAAGAAGGCGCGGAGGCGATGATTAAATCGGATGGTTGATTGATGGTATAACCACAAGGAGAGTTTCCTTCTGGCTCCCGGCCGAACCTTCAAATTTGCTGTTTGGTGGAAGGTTGAGCTGCTGCTGTTTGTTTTGGCTGTTGACATTGAGGCCTACGTTGTTGGGGTCTTTGCTTTTGTCGGAAGTCATATCTTGGTTGCTGTCTGTATGGCTCCCTAGGTCTTTGGTATTGGTGTATCTGGCTCTCTTGAATGGAGGCGCGTACATCCCAGGTCCGGAGGGTGGTGTGGGAGTCCTTCATCGAGTGAAGTACTTTGTCGGTTTTTGCAGCAAAAAGGTTGGGCTTATTGAAGGGTCTTTGACTTTCTCCTGCAAATCCCTAGGAACTCCTGACACTTGGAGACAAGATATTCTCTGCAACATGATCGCAGAGGAGGTGACGCGTGCAGCCATGTCTGCCACATCCACTGCGGACTGTAGAGCAGTGCGAGAAATTGTATGGCCCTCTTGCATAATGTTGAGGAGGATAGGCTTCTTATGTTCAGGTAAGTATCGTGTAAGTTCTTGGAGTTTAGAGTAATTGAGATGGTTATAATCCACTAACATGGCAGTATAATTTGCTGCTCTGAAGAGCAGTGTGGCTGAGGAATATACTTACTCTGTGGCCCATTATGTCCCTTCTTTTGTGGTCCTTGTCGTGTGGCATTGACCTCATATTTGATTGCCTGGCTTTGTGTCTAACTGAATGGACTACCAGGCAGTTTGGTGGAGGGTGGGTAAAAAGAAAATCCATTCCCTTTGGTGTGACGAAGTATTTCCAATCTGCTCTCTTATTGGTTGGAGTGATGGATGCTGGGGTCTGCCAGATATTATCTGCTGGGTCCATAATTGCCTCGTCCATGGGGAGGGCAATTCTGGAGGAGGTAGGAGGCTGCAAGGTTCGCAAGAGGTGATACTGCTTTTCTTGAACTTGCAAGTCTCGCTCTTGTGCCAAAACTACCCTCTTAAAAAGCTCTTGAAATTTCTTCGAGTCATCTGTTGGTGGTAGGGTGGTGGATATTACCCCCTCATCTGGTAAGGATGACGAATTATGGACATGGGACTTCTTTTCGCCTTCTGACAAAGAGTCCTCCATCTCAATGTGGACCGGGGAGTTCGGCATAGTCATCGAGGTAGAAGGTTGGAGAGAACGAGGTGGTTCCCTAGATGTTATGGAAGGTGCGAGATGACAACTCTTTACGTGAGGATGTGGCTCCCATGATTACCATTGCCCTGAGTAAGGGGATAGTGGATATGTGTAACGAGGTGCATACCAGCGTGGTAGTGAAGGCGGGTATGCATATGTAGCAGGCCCAGTTTCCCAAGATGGGACTCTGTGTGCCGGACTGGAGTGCTGGGAAGAAAAACGGCTCCGTGGTTCGGTGCCAGCTTCTCTTGGGGAGCGAGACAGATTCAGCGACCTGCAAGAGTGCACAGATTGTATGGAGGAGCCCAGGGATACTGGTGCTGGTGAAGGGCGGCTCCTGACAGGAGTATCGTGTCACCATTGGTCTTGGGACGGTGCCGGGGTTCTTGTATTACTCGGTGCCATGGGAGTAGGTAGTGATGATTGGTCTGGAGGAGGCATATTGGCATGGGGTCTCTTTGGTGCCAATGTTGGAGCCGAGTGAGTTGGCTGTTTTGGTGCTGAGCGGTGTCTGTGTTGGCTGGATGGTGCGGCCGGTGCCGTCAGTGCTGCTTGTTTTTGTTTGGGCTCCAAGTGCGCCCTTTTGTGTGGTGCTGGCATCTTGGGTGGTGCCGTGCCTGATGTGCCGGGTCTGTCCATGGTGCTGACCTTTGAAGTAATTGGTGCCGAGGGCAAGGATCGGGCTGGAGATAGTCTTGTTTGTGAGACAGACTTGCCAGAAGAGGTAGAGGGACATGATTTGTCCATACCTTTCGGCTTGGATGGTGGTTTTGAGGCAGTTGGTGAGTCCTCTGAAGGCGGCTAGAGAGACCTTTTATAGAGGAAGGTCTTAAGTCTATGCAGTCATGGTGTGCCCTGGCTATCAATTTGGAGCAATGAGGGCACTTTTGTGTTTAGTGCAATTCCCTAAGGCACTTTGTATACGTTGAATGCCTATCAGATACAGGCATAGCATCCCGGCACGACTCACACCTCTTGAAGCTGGGAGATCCCGGCATTAGGCATGATGAAAAACAGCGGGCTGATGAATTTTTTTTCCCTATAGGGTAGGGGTTGGGGGGCTTAAAACTTGGAAATGTGAGAAAACTAAGGGGAATTAACAAGTTTTTTTGTCATTTCTCTGTAGAGTAGCAGGAAGGAACAAAGTTCCGTCTGTTGCCAAGGACGGTAGAGAAGGAACTGAGGGAGCTGCATCGCGCGTGCGCCTAACGGGCACCAGCGGCATGAGGGGGCACCACAATGCGTGCGTGTGTGGCATGGCGGACACTGCTAGAAAAATCTCCGGTCGCTGGCGCAAGGACGCACCAGCACCCATATTGGAGCACCCACAGGGACACTACTCAAAGAAGAAAAGTGGCTTACAGTTTACTGTCATAATACTCTTGCAGACTGGTCTTCCTGGTCTTACTCTAACTTACAGTGAGCTGCAATGGCCACGTGAGGCTGAAAATTTCTTTTTTTTCAGCAAGCACCAAAAAAGGCAAGTATGGGTTGTACCTCTCTTAACTGGGACTCTCTGGTCTGGCAACATCTGTGGTCCAATAGGAAGCGATGGCTGGCCAGGCTACAGTGGAGCAGGCAGCATGGAGAGGTGGCGGGACGGAGGAGTGGGGAGGGAGCAGTTTAGCACAGGCCATTAGGGGAGGGACCCCTGTCCGGAACCAGTTAGGTCCTAAGGGTGCCAGACCAGAGAGGTCCAACCTGTACCAGAAATACCTTATGTCAGCTCCACACATCCGAAGTATCTCATTTACATTGAGATGAATGTCATTATTTTAGTTCAGGTCCAGGTTCTACATTCTCTGAATATGGATACTGTTTGGCCTTGTAAGAGCTTACCTGTATATTTCCCTACGTATGAACATAAGAATGACCATACTGTGTCAGACCAATGATCCATGTAACCTAGTATCCTGCATCGGACAGCAGTCTGGGCCAGATGTTTATATGAATTAGAGATTTAGGGACACCCAGAGGATGGTGCTGTAACCCTGATTATCTTGGCTAATAATAATTGATAGACCTATCCTCCCAAAACTTATCTAATTCTTTTTTGAACCCAGCTATACTTTTGGCATTCACAGCATCACATGGTAACGAGTAGACTGTGGATGGCATCAGAACTATTTCCTTCTGTTTGTTTTAAACCAACCATCTGTTAATTTCACTGGGTGACCCTTGGTTCTTGCATTATGTGAGAGTAAATAACTCTTCCATATATACTTTCTCCGCACAATTCATGATTTATAGACCTTTATAGGCCTTTGTAGCTGTTCCATTCCACTAATCATTTTCCAATTTTAATATATATGGGATGTTAGATAGTGTGTAGTTGAATAGTCATGTAACCTCATCAAATTTTAGTGATTACACGACTATTCAGTAGTCCTCAGAGGTGGGATAAGCAGCCAGTGCACTCCCAGACCCACTCCTGGGGACTCCCCTGCCACCTCATACTGCTGCCTCTTTATCAGGGGCAGCAACGAGGGGTGGCAGGCGAAAGCTGGTCCACAAAGAGATCCAGTTAAAAAAAACAGTTCCCTGTGCAGACCAGCTCCTGCCTGCCACCCTAAGCTGCTGCCCCCGTGTCCATGGGGGGCGGGGGGATCTAAGCTCCTTGCAGACAGAGGAAGCTCCAGCATGGGGAGCTTAGCCCCCTCTACAGACAGAAGCAGCTGCATCCGTGGCAGGCCCAGGCTCACAATGGACAGAGGCTGCTTCTTGGGATGCTGGAGCAACCTCTGTCTTCAAGGATCTTGGACCACCCCGTGGACAGGGGGCTGCTGCTGTGGAGCAGCTGCTGTCCATGGCGAGCCCAGGGCTGCAGGGGACAAAGGCTGCTTCACGGCAGCCTGCCCTACTCCTTCCCCCCACACTGCTGCCTCTTTTAGAGACAGAAACGTGGGGGGGGAGGGGGACAGGCTGCTCTTGCCTGTCCCCCTTCCCCCGCACTGCCTCTGTAAGAGGCAGCAAGGGGGGCAGGTGGGTCTGTGAAGCTGGCACATGCAGAAACCCGGCTTAAAAGCCAGCTCCCCATGTGTATTGGCTCCCGCCTGCCCCCTCACCCTCTGTGCTGCTGCCTCTGTATCAGAGGCAGCTGCGCAGGGGTAATGGGGGGCACCAGCTCCCACCTTAGCCCCCTTGCTACCTCTAATACAGAGGCAGTCCGGGGGAGGGGAGGAATGCGTATAGTGAACAGGATTAACTGATAAACCAAGGTTTATCAGTTAATCATGCAGTCATCTACACGTTGACATCCCTAAAGTATGTGTATGTGTGTGTGTATTTTAAAGAGTTTATGTGTCTGTTTGTCTCTCTGTGAGTCCGTCTGTCCAGCTGTCTGTGAGTCTGTCTGTTCTCAAGAACGCCTCCTAAACGGTAAGAACTAGGACCACCAAATTTGGTATGCAGCTTCCTCAAAGGTGCCATTTAAGGGGCGGTTAGGAGGCAGTAGCCTCCCCAAAGACTGAACCCCTGGATTTCATACTTGAGATCTTCTGAAAGCTGCATGCCCTGGCTCCAAAGGCAGTTCTTAAATGCAATAGAGTTTGAGTTGCTTGCAGCTTTGCCTTTATAGCAGGGAGTTTGTTATAAAAAGAGGGAGGCAGATGATTAAGAACAACAAAAAGACTGGTCATTCAATAACTGAAGAATCGTGAAATCATCGTGAAAACATTTCTGGGTACTCCACTTACAAGATAGGGTGAAAAAGGAATAGGAATGAGTGTTGTGCTATTGTGTTGCTGGGATTTGCATTTGGACTAGTACTACTAAACAAATAAATGTTCTTGAAAAAGTGGTAAACAGTGAGGTGGCAAAATTATGCATAATAGTTAAGTCCAAAACTGACTGCAAAGAGTTACAAAGGGATCTCACAAATCTGGGTGATTAGGCAACACAAGGTCAGATGGAATTTAGTGTTGATAAATACAAAGTAATACACATGGAAAAATAGAATCTCAACTATACATACAACAATAATGAGGTCTAAATTAGCTGTTACCACTCAAGAAAGAGATCTTGGAACCATTGTGGATAGTTCACTGAAAACATCTGCTCAATGTGCAGTGGCAGTCTTAAAACTAAAAAAAATAATATAATATTGGGAAACATTAGAAAAGGAATAGATAATAAGAAAGAAAATACCATATTGCCTCTATAAGAAGTCATAGTATGCCCACATTTTGAATACTTTATGAAGATCTGGTCACGCCACCTAAAGAAAGATACAGAAAGGGGAATAGAAATGATTAGGAGTAAGAAACAGCTTCCATATGAGGAGAGATTAACAAGACTGGGATTTTTCCACTTGAAAAAGGAAGACTAAAGGACAGGGGGAGGGATATGTTAGAGGTTTAGAAAATCATAATGGTGGGGAAAAATAGAATAAGGAAATGTTATTTATTCCTTCACTAACATAACACTAGAAGCAGCACCTGGAAGAAAGTGGCCAGCTGGGATCATGTTGCTGGCCACCGTCTCAGGTAAGCGGCCCCTCTGCCCCCAAACTCCTTCCTCCCCCGCCCTCAACTGCAGCACCAGACACGAAAGCAGCCCCACAGGCAAACAGCCCCATCCTCCATCCTCTTCCTATGAGGAGCTGATGGGCAGCATAGACCCAGCTCCCCCCTGTAAGGAGCTGCCCACCTGGTCAGCTGTGGGGGCCTGGGTAATCCTCCACCAAGGAGCTGCTGGCCAGGAGGCGCCAGCCAGCACAGCCCTGTCAGAACCACAAGGGCTGCACAGCCCTGGCCCCCTGGGAGGAGACACGGTCAGAGCAGTGCTACCCTCGCCACCATGGGAAGAACCAGTAATGCCCCCCCCCAACCTCCCAACCACCTGCCCTGAGACCTCTGGTCTGATCCCCCCCTCCCTGAATCCTGCACACCCTTGTCCCAAGCCTCCCCACAATTCTCACCCCATCTTCTGTGTCCCCATCCCCTGCTCTGACTCCTGTACCCACCCCTGCCCTCAGCTCCCCCACACCTACCAGCCCCCTGACCCGACTCCTACATCCCCCACACTTGCAGTCCCCTGCTCTGAAGAACCTGAGCAATGGCGAATAAATCTTTGTGTGTGTGTGTGTGTGTGTGTGTGTGTGTGTGTGTGTGTGTGTGTGTGTGTGTGTGTGTGTGTGTGTGTATTTGAGATGGGGCAACCACAATTGCACATAGTATTCAGGGTATGAGAGTACCATGGATTTATATAGTGGCATTATGATATTTTCTGTTTTACTATCTATCCCTTTCTAATGGTTCCTAACATTCTGTTACCTTTTTTGACTTCTGGGGCACATTTAGCAGACATTTTCAGCACAATGACTCCAATATCACTTTCTTGAGTTGAATTGCTAATTTAAGACTCATAATGTTGTATATATATAGTTGGAATTATTTTTTCAATTGATGTTATTTTGCACTTATCAATGCTGAAGTTCATCAGTCATTTTGTTGCCTAGTCACCTAGTTTAGTGAGATCCCTTTGTAACTCTTCACAGACAGCTTTGGACTTAACTATCTTGAATAATTTTGTATCTTCTGCAAATTTTGCCTCTTCTCTCTTCACCCTCGTTTCCAGATCATATATGGATATGTTGAACAGCACAAGTCCCAGCAGAAATCCTTTGGGGACCCAACAATTTTCTTCTCTCCATTGTGAAAACTGATCATTCTTTCCTGTTTTAATCATTTACTGATCCATGTGTAAACCTTTCATCTTATTTCATGACTACTTAAGTTTGCTTATGAGCCATGGGTGAGGGACTTTGTTAAAGGCTTTTTGAAAGTCCAAGTACACTTTTGGCCTAGTCTACTCTACAAAGTTTGATTGACATAAAACACCTTGCATTGACCTAGTTGTGCATGTGTCTACACATAAAATTGTCTCCCACCAGTATAAGGTCTCCATTATGTTGACAATATTAACACTACCTCCTAGACTGGCACTGAGCCATGGTCAATAGAATGAGGTCAACACAGCATGAATGTAAGCCCTGAGTTAGCTATATTGATCCTAACAGTCCCACAGCTATGGCAGCTGTCCCACAATGCCTGACAATGACCACTCTGGTCACATTTGTGAACTCCACTGCCTAGGGGTCATGGAGACTGGAAACTTCACTTTTTTCTCCCTTTAAAGGCCCATAAAGTTTTGAAATGCCTTTTCCAGATTGTCCAGCTAGGTTAGCACACTTAGCAGCTCTCCACTGTGTAAACTGACCAGATGGCCAGGCTGGTTACATGCTCCACACGTGCTCTGGCTGGGAGTAGACAGAAGATACTGGATCTCCTGGGTCTGTGGGGAGAAGTGGCTGTGAAAGTACAGCTATGGACTAGGTGCAGAAATGTGTACATCTATAAACAGATTGCATGGTGAATGCAGGAGGATGGATATAACAGGGATCAGCAGCAGTGCCATGGAAAAGTAAAGGAACTGTGGCTGGCATACCAGAAGGCCAGGGAAGCTAACAATCCAGAGCCCAACTGCATACTTGCTGCTTTTACAAAGAGATGTATGCCATACGTAGTGGACACCCAATCACCACTCTTCACAGCACCATTGATACCGCCGAGAAGCCTGAATCACACGCCCCTGCCAATAACAGCAAAGACTAGGAAGAATTGGAGAAGGAAGTGGAGAAGGGTGCCAGACATGCTACTGGGGAATCCACCAAAATCCAGTCAGTCTCTGGATGGAGTTGAGCATAGGCGAGCCCAACAAAGGGAAAGGAACCTCGAGGAAGTGATTTCCCATTACAGGGATGGCACTCCCAATTTAGCAGGACATAGCTATAGACTTTTCATTAATTTATTCTTTCTACAAGAGGTCAGAGAGGGTAGAGTTGTCATCTGAATTTTGTTCTCTTGTAGCGTTAAGCAGGAGTGTTTATATACCTAAGCATGTGCCTTGAACCCTCCTGAGAGGTTTTGATAAAATTTTGTGGAGATATTTTGTAATCCTCTTCCAAAGATTTGTAGGGATTGTAGCCTAATTTCTTTCTCTGAGGTGCGTCAATTTCCCACAGTAGGCGATGGCAACTTGAGCAGTCACTACTGCAGTAAATAAACTAGCAGCTTATGAGACCATAAGAACGGCCATACTGGGTCAGACCAAAGGTCCATCTAGCCCAGTATCCTGTCTTCCAACAGTGGCCAATACCAGATGCTCCAGACGGCAGGAACACAACAGGTAATCCTCACGTGATCCCTCTCCTGTCACCCATCTCCAGACAAGCAGAGGCCAGGGACACCATTCCTACCCATTCTGGCTAATAGCCATTGATGGACCTAACCTCCATGAATCTAGCTCTTTTTTTGAACCCTGTTAAATTCCTAATCTTCACCACAGCCTCTGATAAGGAGTTCCACAGGTTGACTGTGTGCTGAGTGAAGAAAAACTTCCTTTTGTTTGTTTTAAACCTGCTGCCTATTAATTTCATTTGGTGACACCTAGTTCTTATATTGTGGGAACAAGTAAATAACTTCTCTTTATTCACTTTTTCCATACCAGTCATGATTTTATAGACCTCTATCATATCCTCCTTTAGTCTCCTCTTTTCCAAGATGAAAAGTCCAAGTCTTTTTACTCTCTCTTCATATGGGACCCGTTCTAAACCCCTAATCATTTTTGTTGCCCTTTTCTGAACCTTTTCCAATGCCAAGATATCTTTTTTGAGATGAGGCAACCACATCTGTACGCAGTATTCAAGATGTGGTCATACCAAGGTTTTATATAGTGGCAATAAGATATTCTCTGTCTTATTCTCTATCCCTTTTTAAATGATTCCTAACATTCTATTTGCTTTTTTGACTGTAGCTGCACCCTGAGTGGATGTTTTCAGAGAACTGTTCACAATGACTTCAAGATCTTGAGTAGCTGTAGCTAAATTAGTACCCATCATATTGTATATATAGTTGGGATTATTTTTTCCAATGTGCATTGCTTTACATTTATCAACATTACATTTCATTTGCCATTTTGTTGCCCAATCACTTACTTTGGTGAGATCTTTTTGAAGCTCTTCACACTCTGCTTTAGTCTTAACTGTCTTGAGCAGTTTGGTATCATCTGCAAATTTTACCACCTCACTGTTTACCCCTTTCTCTAGATCATTTATAAATAAATTGAATAGGATTGGTCCCAGGACAGACCCTTGGGGAACCCCACTAGTTACCTCTCTCCACTCTGAAAACTTACCAATTATTCCTACTCTTTGTTTCCTGTCTTTTAGCCAGTTATCAATCCATGAAAGGACCTTCCCTCTTATCCCGAGAACTTACTTTACTTGAGAACATTTGGTGAGGGACTGTGTCAAAGACTTTCTAGGAATCTAAGTATACTATATCCACTGGATCCCCCTTGTCCACATATTTGTTGACCCCCCCTCAAAGAACTCCAGCAGATGAGTAAGGCATGATTTCCCTTTACAGAAACCATATTGACTTTTCCCCAACAAATTATGTTCATCTATGTGTCTGACAATTTTATTCTTTACTATAGTTTCAACTAATTTGCCCAGTACTGACTTTAGACTTACCGGTCTGCCAGATTACCTCTAAATCTCTTTTTAAATGTTGATGTCATGGTAGCTATCTTCCAGTCATTAGGTACGGAAGCTGATTTAAAGGATAGATTACAAACCATAATTAATAATTCCACAATTTCACATTTGAGTTCTTTCAGAACTCTTGGGTGAATGCCATCTAGTCCCAGTGACTTGTTACTGTTAAATTTATCAATTTGTTCCAAAACCTCCTCTAATGACACCTCAATCTGGGACAATTCCTCAGATTTGTCACCTAAAAAGAATGGCTCAGGTTTAGGAATCTCCACAATATCCTCAGCTGTGAAGACTAAAATAAAGAATTCATTTAGCTTCTCCACAATGGCTTTATCACCTTTGAGTGCTCCTTTAGCATCTCGATTGTCCAAGGGCCCCACTGGTTGTTTAGCAAGCTCCCTGCTTCTGATGTACTTAAAAAACATTTTGCTATTACTTTTTGAGTTTTTGGCTAGCTGTTCTTCAAACTCCTTTTTGGCTTTTCTTATTATACTAGCCAATTAGCCCGTCATAAGACGGGATTTTCAGGTCTCTCCTCCATGTCGGTCTTCTCTCCTGAGCCTCCGGTCTCTCGCTCCGTGACTCTTTCTCTCTCTCTTCTCCTACTACTGCCTTCCCGTCTCTCTCTCAGCTCTCCTCTGCCTTCTGCCTCTCTCTCTGTCTCTCTCTTTCTCTTCTCCCCATCCTGCCTCTCACTCTCTCTCTGCTCTCTTCTGTCTCCATTGGGGATGCACCCCATGGGTGTGTACGTCATCACCCCGCGCCCCTTCGCCTCCCGCCGTGGCGCTCGGCTGACTTCTGCGCTGCTCAGCCAGGCTGCCGCACAGGAGCAAGCGGCGCAATCGGCCTCTCTCTCTCTTCTCCTCCTACTGCCTTGCCCTCTCTCTTTCTCAGCTCTCGTCTGCCTCCTGCCTCTTTCTCCGTCTCTCTCTCTTTCTCTTCTCCCCTTCCCGCCTCTCACTCTGTGTTTCTCTTCTCCTCCTCCTGCTGCATCTCTCTCTCTCTCTCGCTCGCTGTTCTCCGCCTCCTCCATTTTCCTCTCTGTCTCCTCTGCGTCCTCTGTGTCTGCTCCACTTTCCTCCTTTTGAATCCGGGCCCTTTCCTGACGTCAGAGACACACGCTCGTCCAGGTCCTGTTGCCTCCCACCATGGTGCTCGGCTGACTCCTGCACCGCTCAGCCGGGCCACCGCGCGGGAGCAAGCGGCTGTTTGGGGTCCGTGCTCCCCGTGCAGCACCGTGCTGCATGGGGAGCGCAGACCCCAAACGGCCGCTTGCGCCACTTGCTCCCACGCGGCAGCCCGGCTGAGCGGTGCAGGAGTCAGCCGAGCGCCACGGTGGGAGGCAACAGCGCCGCCCAGAGGGAACAGCCAGTGTTTCAGCGTCACAGACATTGGGCTTTTCTTATTATATTTTTACACTTAATTTGACAAAGTTTATGCTCTTTTCTATTTTCTTCACTAGAATCTGACTTCCACTTTTTAAAAGATGTCTTTTTATCTGTGACTGCTTCTTTTACTTGGTTATAAAGCCACTGTGGCACTTTTTTGGTTCTCTTACTGTGTTTTTTTAATTTGGGGAATACATTTAAGTTGGGCCTCTATTATGGAGTCTTTGAAAAGTTTCCATGCAGCTTTTTACTTTTGTCACTGTACCTTTTAATTTCTGTTTAACTAACCTCCTCATTTTTGTGTAGTTTCCCTTTCTGAAATGAAATGCCACAGTGTTGGGCTGCTGTGGTGTTTTTCCCACTACAGGGATGGGAATTCTGAAATTATGGGCCAAGGCAGCTTTGGGATGCCAGTAGCACCAGTGCTTCTGTACGTTTGCTACCCTCAAGTTTGAGATATCAGCTAAAATCATCACTGTCTATGAAAAATGAACGTCATTACCCTATATTTATAATTTCATACAATCAAGTGTTTCCCTCATCTCTGCCAGGCTATACCCACCATGGATGGAGCTGTGAGTTGCACTATGCACAAGCTCACTGAAGCAGAAGTGTCAATAAGTACGTCTTGTTTAAAATTTTAAGAGATCAAGAGAAGGGAGTTCTGAATCTTAACTTTTTCTTTCCATTGTGACTATACAGATAATGGTACCTCTGTGTATTTAATCTGTAGCTAATGATGATGCGACCTTGAGGCATTCCCTCAATAGTATTAGGTGGTGTCGGAGACCTGATAGTTGGCCTCATTAAAACAGTCTTCATAGTTGAGTACTATGACTGTGCCTCTTTGCTGGTTTGATCACTATCCATTAAGTTAGTTGCATTTCAGGAACTGGATAGCTGAACTCTCAGAGACTGCAGTGGACATGATTTTTTTTTTTTTTTAAGAATTTCACAGTCAGTTCTCCTCCCCTCTCCCCCCCCCCCCCCCGAAGCAATCAGTGTAATGATTAAGTGTGTGGCTTCATCTGTTGTAGGTGCCCAGGAATCTTGCACAATCCAGTACTGACAAATTTATTAGTTCCTGAGCTGCTTTGAACGCTTCACATGTAGACAGCGCCAGCTAAGGCTCCTGACCCTGGTACCGCAAGTTCAACTAGTCCTGGAATTGGCCTTACTGGAACCTTCCTGGGCTCCAGAGTCAACAATCCCTCTTTGCATTCAGGCTGAGGCTTCATCTGGAGGGGTGCCTATTCTTCATATACCCTTGGTGTCCCTGCCTCCACTTGATGCCTTGACCACAGATTTCAAAGAGCCATAAAACCCAGTCCTTTGAGGACTTATGACGACTTTTCTTTGGTACCAGTGAGGACCATTTATCTATAGACTCAGCTAGAAGGGGCAGAGCACTCCTGACAGACCCAGGCATATTCAGTATCTGTTCCAAGTGGCAAGGTTCCCATGCAAGGCAAAGTGAAGATTCCAGGAGTAAGTACTTGAGCCTGGCAGCTCTGTCCTTTTTCAACCAAAGTTTGAATCCTCTACATATGTAATATTTGTCACTTAAGTGCACTTCCCACAGACATTTAAAGCAGTGGGGAAGAAGATCACTCACTAGCATAGATTCGGAATAGGACTGACAGGCTTTGAACTTGAGAGAATGCAACACAAGTCTGGTATCGGACCTGTTACCCTAATAGCACCAGGGATGAAGCTTCACTAAGAACGAAACTAAATTAAACTAAATTTCTTTTGGTCACTATCTATTTACAAAATATGCTACTTGAGACTTAACTAGCATGACAGGTATTGCATACACAAGAAGAAGCAGACAACTTACAAAAGCACAGATCACAGCTCCAGTAACTATTACTGGTATAAAAAGGAACTGAGGTCACTGGGAGCAGTGTGCAGAGGCAATACATGGGGGTCATGGAGTGGTAAGTGCCTCCTCTGATTTCTGCCAGTGTGGGAGTCAAGCTGAGTATGGCTGAGGATAATGTGCCTAGGAAAGGCACTGGCATCTAGCACTCTTATGAACCCTGGCAGGAGGTGCCTGGAGCAGGGAAGACCAATCGGACTGTCAGTGGACCTCTGCCAGAGGGGCACAGGAAAGCCTGATGAGTCCCATCCCTTCCTCACCCACAACCACAGTTACCTGCTCAACAATAGGTGTGCAGAACCTGCTTCAAACCATGCCATGCCTGCAGTGGTGAGCCAGTGGAAGAAGTGGCAAAGGAGCTGTGAGAGGAGTGGAGGCAAGGTGGTGCCAGCTTAGAGTGGGTGCGGGAGGCACAGAGGGAGTAGGAAAGGGACCAGAAGAGACATGGAGGGGGGCAGTTGCATGCCCCCAAACCTTTAAATTGTGCCCCCCACAAGAGTTACACATCACCTCTAGCAGCATGCCCCTTCATGTGTGTGTGCTGTGGTGCAGAGTACTAGAGGTGCAGAGTACTCCCTTCCCACTGTACTTATAGGAAACATTGTCAATAGCAGTGCATGAGGCATGCACACACATATCACTCACATAGCCACCATGTGCAGTCACTTGAAGAAGAATCATTTTTTTATAACTTTCCAGAATCCAGCATGACAAGAAGAACGAGATATATCAAAGTGATCTCAACTGTGTCTTATCTAATAATGAGTCTACAGTTCTTACTTTGGTTGACATTGTAGTCTATGTATTTGTTCATAACAATTCTTATTCTATTTTCCTTCTCTGGAGGTACAGAGTCATTCTCTCTGCCTTCCTATAGCCCTTAGTTTCCACTAAAGTCCATATGCATGAAGGTGCTGAGCACTTTCCAGAGACTAGGTATATAAAGAATTTTGTTTTGCTGGTTTCTTTAGGAAAAACTAGAAGACTTATCCAGCATTGCCCAGGTTCTTCAGGGCAGGAGGCCAGGGGTATGGGGGATGCAGGTGTCAGGGTGAGGAGTTGAGGAGGGGCTCAGGAGAGGGAGCTGGGGATGTTGGGGGTGAGGGGGTTAGAGTGACGTTTCGGGACCATGTAGGGGCTCAGAGCGGGGTGTGTGTGTACAGGAGCCAGGGCAGGGGGTGAGGAAGGGCTCAGGGCACAGGGTTGGGGTGGCCGCTGGCTTCTCTCTGGATAGTTGGCCAAGGCAGTGGGGATGCCCATTGTCTTATCCCTAGGGGCGGCAGGGGCTCTCTCCCTTCCCTCTGGCTCCTCCCAGGGCAGGAGGACGATCAATGGAGGCTGTCTCCCTCCACCCAGCCCATCTTGAGGTGAGGGAGAGGAGGTGTGGGGGGGTTGCTCTCTCCCTCCTCTTTGGTCCCTCCCAGGGCAAGGGGGACTGGTGGGCAGGGCCGGCTTTAGGAAGTGCGGGGCCCAATTCGAACCGTTTTGGCGGGTCCCCCCCAGGATTTTTTGTTGAGCAAAAAAAAAAAAACCCACAACAAACCACAACCACACACAAATATCACATCAAGTAGATCTGATCAGAATGTATATCTATATAATTGAACATTTTCCAAAAAAATGCCATCCTTTATTATGCAAAATTTGACACAAAATTAAATCAGTTGCCTTAAGTGTAGCTCAAATATTTTCAATTGCAAACTATCCAATTTTTTCAATAAAGTTTAAAGTTTGATTTTTAAAAAGTTACCAGAGAACGTTGCAGTTTTCTGTTACATTGATTTACTTTTTAAATAGCAAAAATGGAGTCTTTGTTAAGAAAGTGTCAGTTCTGTGGTCAAATTCCAGTCCTTAGTGATTTCAGCACCAATGATTTCACTAGGTAATATGGTACCTCACCACCATTGCCTCCTTTGCACTGCCCTTCAACACACTGCCTGCATGTTGAGTCCAAGGTCAGTCTACACAAGATTTTATCAATGATTTTTGCTCAAGTGATCACTGAGACAAGACAAGGACTCTCAATTGATTCTAGTCAGCTCTGCCTTTAAACACTGGATGTAAAGTGTCAGATATAATTGAGGACTCCCAAATAGACTCTACACCACCAGAAATAAAACCTGTTTCCATCTTCTGTGACTTTCAGTTAGATGTGACTCACTATCCTCTGCTTAGTGTTCAAGTTATGGTAGACCCTAAGCCAGGTCATATTAAGTTCAGGTCTTTTAATCATACAATATGGATAACAACATTTCATTCTCCCAGCTCCAAGTCTTAAGTGAATTTCAACCCAAAAGAGCCAAAATTGATCACCTTGAGACAGCAAGTGTGTCTACTGATCTCTGTGGCAAAGTAAGTTGTCTATATAAATAAGGTCTGCTCGTGAAGCCTTTTCCTACAGTTGATTAACAGATGGCAGTAGATAGCTCATTCAGACCACTGGCTGATAATAGTTAGTCACCCTGACCAGTCATTAACCATAGTCATGGACTCACCCTACTCTCCATTGTCTCTATGATTCTCTGATGACCTGTGACAAAAAGGAGGGTGGAAAGGGAAACTGAAGGAGAGACCTCTCTAAATTCACCAATCAAAGAGCAGTATCGCCAACCCAAAAATCACAAGGAACGCCTACACAAAGTTATGAGAATGGTCTACAAATCATAAGATTTTTAAAAATAAAACATGTTGGATTTTTATTGGCCTTTTGTTTCTTGAGTATTTATGGTTCATGTTTTAAAGCTTTCTTCCTTAGCTGTAAGGCCCAGAAGTATAGAGAACTTTTTTTTAAATGAAAGCTGAGATTCCTACATAATCAATTGACTCCAGGCCTTTAGAAAAACACCAAATGTTTTGAAACTCATGGTAAAACAATGGAGGAATTCTTGTGAGCCCATGCTTTGCCCACAGTATAAATAAATTAAAAAAAACCCAACCAATATCTTCTCCACTAAACATCCTAATGAGATACTGCAAATGGTGAACTGAATTCAACAGCTCCTGATATGAACAGGTATCAACCTAGTTTTTCATATTTGAGATGGGTTACCAGGAATCATACATAACAATATGAAATCTTTCCACTCTCAAGTCAGCATATTCACAAAGCACCTATAATTTTGATCCATGCATTTATTGGATAGTGAAAGAGAAAGGAGGAATTAGTGTAGATAAATGTTCAAATTAAAAAAAAAAAAAAAAAAAGCCTGAAGGAATTAGGACTGGGCTCCTACATCTCACGTTCAGAACTGACTAGGACACTTATGACCAGATTTTCAAAGGTGTGTAAAGATCAGATAGATATCTTTGAAGATCCGAGTTGGCAACTGTCTCTTTAGGAGCTTAATTACCTTTGAAAATCTGAGCTTAGATTTCCAAGTCCAATTTTCAAAAATGACTTTAGTCACTCAAGTGCTTTTGAAAATTTTAACTGGGGGCCTAAAGAGACAAAAATAGACAAAGGCAGGAGATATGGTATTCCTTTTAAAAACGTGTGACATCTATTTTTAACTAAATTTTATATTATTTTTCTCCCAAGGGCAACTGACCCCTCCGGCCCCCTCACTACGCCACTGCCCCCCCTCCTGCAGATCTATCATCTTATGCATGTGCAAGATCTGTGAGAGCCGTCCCATGAATCTGCAGTTAGTGTCTGTGGCGCCTGCTTCTGGGTGGTGTCTCAATGCTGCCACATTCACCTCCAAAGAGGGGGCTTCCCAAAGCAGGCCCTTGTTGCAGACCCCCAAGGCATCCACAGGTCCAGTCTCCTTTCAATGGGCCCACTTCCCAGGGCTCATTGATCTTGGATCTGGCTTCCATCCCTCTCCAACCCCATCAGAACTACTGTGCCCTCCTAACTTAGGAAAAGAATAAACAGGAGGATTGGAAATTAACCCACCCAGTCTCACGTCCCCTAGGCAGGGAATGAGCCATCTACATTAGGCCCCAGCTGGAGTATCATGTCCAGTTCTGGGCGCCACATTTCAGGAAACGTGGAGAAACTGGAGAAAGTCCAGAGAAGATCAACACAAATGGTGAAAGGTCTAGAGAACATGAGATATGAGGCAAGGCTGAATAAATTGGCCTTGTTTACCTTGGAAAAGAGAAGACTGAAAAGGGACATGAGAGCAGCTTTCAAGTATCTAAAAGAGTATCATAAGGAGGAGGAAGAAAAATTGTTCTGCTTGGTCTCTGAGGTTAGGATGAGAAGCAATGGGCTTAAATTGCAGATATTTAAGACCAGGTTAGACAGACACCTGTCAGGGATGAGCTAGGGCAACTCAACTTTGGAAGCCCCAGGGGCCACACTGATACTTACAGAACATGCTGAGGGCCTCAACTTAAGGGTGGTTGCATATGCAAGCAAATATATACAAATAGCTTCTCTCACACTGACAGGCATGAATACAAAGATTAAGGCAAGACTACACAACACACAGGCCCCATTTAAGTCAGTTCTGCTGATATTAATAAAATGCAATATTTACCCGATTTCTACTCATGTGACAGCATTTTTCATGAGCAATGACAGTCCAAGAATTTAACTACTAAAACACATATCAACAGAAGATCATTACACTGACTACTTTTGTTTTGGCTCCCACTTGCTGGCCACATGTTGATCCTCACATAAACCCAAACTGCAGCGTGGGGCGCAAACAAACTGGCAGTGGGCAGCATACCACGTACTTAATAAATATTTTATAAACCTTTACCTTTTCTCTCTGCTGCCAAGTCTCCTCTCCTTGCTCCATCACCTCCCCTGGTGCCTGCTGCCCCCCAACTCCTCACCCTCCTCTGCTGTCCTGACTCCTGCCCTTCTCACTGCCCTCAGCCCTCCTGCGACCTGCCCTGCTCCACCAGCCCTTCTCTCCCCACTGTGCCCACTCCTTCAGTAGCCCCTCTTCTAACACCTGATCAGGTGAGTTACCCCTCTTCTAACACCTCCCTCTACACACCTGCCCTGCCTCTCTCCTCTGGTGCTGGTCCCTCCCCTGCAGGTGTCTGCCCTTCTGCTTCACCCCCAGAATCCCCTGGCACCTGCACCTTCCTTAGCCCTGCACCCTCCTGGTGCCTCCCCTTCCCTCACTGCCCCTGCCCCTTTGCCCTCTTTTTCCCGGATGCCCACCCCTCACCACCCTCTGCTCCATTCCTCCTGCCCCTCTGTGCCCTCACATGTCTTGCTCCATCCCCACCTTTCTCATGCCCACCCCTTCTTTCAAGCCTTCTCCCAGCACCTTCCCCTCTAGCCCCCAATGCCCTTCCTCTCCTCTCTCTCCCAGCATCACCCTGTCCCCTCCCACTGACACCTCCTCCTGCCCTTTCCTCATTGTCTGTACTTGGCCCCCTGGCATGTGTCTCACCTTCACCCTGCCTCTTGGTGCCTTCCCCTCTGCACAAGCCTCTTCCTCTCTCTCCCCTCCCCTCCATACAAGCCCCTTCCTCTCCCACCCCATCCAAGCCCAAGCCCAAGCCCCTGCCCCCGCTCCCGCTCCCCTACCTTCTGCGGGGCCGGTCTGCGAACCGCGTGCGCCGTGGCCGCGGCATGGCACTTTTCAGTTTTAAAATCCCGGGCGTGACGTGACGTCACATCCGGACGTCTCCCTGCCCACCTGCGAATGGCACGCACAGCAGGAGCAGCCGGCAGCGTGCGCAGGTAATGGCGGGGGGAAGCCGAGTAAAGCTGAGGGAGCCAACTTCCGGGTGCAGGGGCGCGGAGCCCGATTCGGCCGAATCAGCTTAAGGCCGGCCCTGCTGGTGGGGTCTGTCTCCCTCCCCCTTGGCCTCTCCCAGAGTGAGTGGGGGGCTAGCAGCTGCTGTCTCCTTCTCTTCTGCCCCTTCCCAGGGTGGGTTATGGTTAGCAAGGGCTTTCTCCTGGGCAGAGGACCCCACTTACCTGATCTGGTGGCAGGAAAAATGGCAGAGCTCCAGCCCTGCTGGCCACTCCCTTGGTAGTACAGCTGCCCCCAGTGGACACTCTGCAGTATAGCTCTCCCCTGCAGGCTCGTTGCCCACAGTGCCACTGTATGTATAGCGTCCCTCCAAACAGCCCCTCTCTTCCCATGTTCTGTAAAATAGTTCCATTTCCAGCATTTCTGGTTTTCCTGGCACAACCAAACCCCGACCCTGCTTTAAGTTAAGAGAAGAGGAAGCTGCATATCAAATTTGGTGGTGCTAGCTTTTACTGTTTAGGAACAGTTCTTGAACAGATGGACAGATGCACATTTCTAAATTAAATAGCTAGATAGCAGAGTCTTTGAAGTTCAGAAAGAAGGGCTAGAAGTAGTTTATTGAAAGAACTTTAGCACTTTGTATGTATTATGAAAATGCAATTACCATAGCAAGCCTCCTTGGGAAATCTTTCCAGTTCCTGCATCTTTTCAACAGTTTAATGTTTATCCAAGAGAAAACATATTAATAGTACCAGATAGTAAAGAAACAGCCATACAATTTAAAAAATGTCAACAGAAAAGGAAGATATAAATGATGCATAACAGAAAATCAAAAGGCATTGGTGGAAAGTGGGGAACTATCACAAAGCCTCTGGATAAGTCACTTCACAGATCCTCTGTGACAAGAACTGTTGCTGGTAGACAGCGGGTGGAAGATGATGCATTAGAAGCCAGCATAGGTCTATGTATTTGCGTGCATGCCATTCTGATGTGACTATGGCATCTGCATATCACCCACAAATGCTATGCTATAAATCAGTGGTTTTCAAACTTTTTTTCTCATGACCCAGTTGAAGCAAACTATTCATGCCTGTGATCCAACATAATTTGACTAGAGTGTGGACTTTGTGATGGGGCTGAGGATGAGAGCTTTGGGATGTAGGAGAGAGCTCGGGCTTTGAAGGGGGGTGTCTCAGGGCTGGGGCAGGAGGGGCATATCTTGACCGGCTCCCAGTCAAGGGTACAGCAGGGTTACTAACTAAGGATGTTAAAATGCAGTTAATTGACTAGTCGACGGTATTTCCATCGACTACTCGATAAGCACTTCTGCATTCCTCCTTTGAAATGTACTAGAGCCCCCACTGGGGCTCTTGTGCATTTCAAAGAAGGCACCGCGTTCAGCCCAGGGCCACTGGGAAGTCCCACTGACTCCGGGCTGCATGCGGTGCCTTCTTTGAAATGCACAAGAGCCCCAGTGGGGGCTCTTGTACATTTCAAAGGAGGAATGCAGAAGCGCCTATCGACTAGGCGACTAGTCAAAAAACTATCCAATAAGCAAATGCTTATCGGATAGTCAACTAGTTGACTAGTCTAACATCCTTAATACTAGCGCAGGCTTCCTGCCTCTCCTGGCACCACAGACCATGCTGTGCCCCAGAAGAAGCCAGCAGCAGTTCCAAGCCAATGGGAGTATGGAGTAGTGCTCAGGACAGGGGCAGTGCATGGAGGTCTATGTGCTCTCTTCCCCCCACATCTAGGAGCTAGGCCTGCTGCACAATTTGCAGTGCCAGGACAGGCAGGTAGCCTGTCTTAGCACTTCCACAGTCACCTGATCCCCCTGCAGCAATGAGACCCAGTGCCTGACATTCCATGACCCAGTACTGATTCACGACCCGTAGTTTGAAAACCACTGCTATAAATAATAATAATCTGTCTAGGTGGTTGCGGTTGGGCCAACACCAGACAGAATATGGAGGCAAATAAAGATTGCTTTTTTGTTGTTACTATGCACCCATTTTTAAGACAAAATGAGCCCATAAAATTGAAAAATACTAATGAATACATATATTTAATAAAATCAAATTGTTACCCATACTTTGTCACATTTTCTCTGCTGATTGCACACTTCCAGATTGCTCCTGTTACTGCTGCTAATAGTTCTTTATTTTCAGAGTTATTGAGCAGACTAGCAAGTGGTTGTAGGCCTCCATGATGCCTAACTAGGTCACGTGTCTCCTCATCTTCTGCACACTAAACAGCAAATCAAATATACAATATTTAAAATGTATAAAACAATGCCCCAGGAAGTCTAGTGTATTACCAGGTGACTGCTACGAACTGATAGGGAACTTTGTTTAATTATTTTATTTACTAAAATATTTTCAAAATATATTTTCTAATTTAAATCATGTTTAAAATTAATACAAAGATGAGGATAAAGAACTGTACATAACAACAGAGCACTGTTCAGAGAAATGCTCAGAAAACAAAGGCACAGATCCTTGCACAAAACACATACACAGAAAACATGCATGCAATTAACATAACTGTACAAATTGTAAATGGGTATGTGTGCACTCAAAAAACTAGTGCAGTGAACTACTGTATGTGTGATAATGGATGTACATTGTTATGTACATTTTTGTGGATTTCACACTTTCTTTCTAAAAAATTGGCCCTTAAATTGTGAAACAAAAATATAACATTGAAGAGATGCTATTTTTCATTCATCAATGTTTCATACTTAAAAGCATATATTCCTCATTACTATATATCACACATTTTTATTACAGTATAGGCAAAGTTTGAAATTTTAATTCTAAACTATTAAACCATTTTAAGCTTAAAATCTGAAAAATTTTCAGAAATGATAAATGGGTATTTTTTAATTTACTCTCTTTCCCCAAAATTAATACTGATCTTAAGACAAATAGAAAATCTTTCACCCCAGAAAATCATTATCAGGAAAGATATAAACTACTGAAAATAGAATCTTAGAATGAAAATTAACTTCGCAGGCATAATTACAATATTGCTAGCACAATGCTACGACTATCTTGCTTTCCAGCAATCTGATCATACAGGGCATTGAACACACACAATTCTCACTGAATTCACCAATGTTGAGGACTCAGTTTCTGGTTGTTGGTTTTGTATCTGATATTCATAAAACCTGAAGTTAACACTACACAGATATTATTAAGATACATCTGTTTAGCCCTCAAAATTGCAACTAGCTCTGCAGACTTACACCAGCACTCACACATACCTCCATTGATCTCAGGGAGCTGTACAGGAGCATAGGGGTCAACACATACTGAACCAGTTACAGAATTTGGGTCTTAGTTTCCTACTATGTCACAATCCTACTTAATATTACAAAATAACAGCCAGCTGTTAGATGATCCAACTATTTTACACAATGACAATTTTGAAATGCAAACAGGTCATGAAGTCATAATCTCAAACGTTCGAGAACTATAAGTGGCATCACAGAGTATAAAAGTGTGAAGGTATTTTTAGGGATATAGTAAAAACATAATTTTCTTAGGTTTCTTCTTCTGTCAGGGAGAATTGTGACATCAGCATGCTAGGATTGTTTTTAGGGATAAAATAACTTTAATAATTACAATAAATAGTCTGGTAGCACTTTAAAGACTAACAAAACATGTAGATGGTTAGTCTTTAAAGTGCTACCAGACTATTTGTTGTTTTTGAAGTTTTTCCTGTTACAGACTAACTTGGCTACCTCTCTGAAGCTTTTTAATAATTGCATTATGGATAAATCTCTTTAGATGTACAATAGAAAAAATATAAAATTTAAATCACATAACCAGGCATATTTTCTTCATGTAGAACTTTATGATACCACAAATACAGGTGAACCTTTGTAATCCAGGACTCCCTGGTCTGGCAACATCCAGGCTGGCGGCTGGGCTCCTCGCTGCTGGGCTTCCCAGTGCGCCACAACTAGGCAGCCAAGCATAACCAGTGACGCTGCCTGGTGGGGCCAGGAGCCCAGTGCCCCACAGTGGGGTTGCGCGGTGGGGCCAGGAGCTCAGCGCTCCACAGCAGGGCTGCCCCGCAGGGCTGAGAGCCCAGTGCATTCGGAGCTGGGCTTCCCAGCATAGCAGGGAAGGAGGTGGGAGAACTGGCAGGGCAGTGAGACTGGCAGCAAGGGGGAGCTGGCCAGGAGACTGGCAGCTGACTGGCAGCTGTTCCAGGGCTGGGAGGAGCTGGTAGCAGGGGAGCCAGATATGACCTCTCTTGGTTTGGCGAAATCCCTCATCCAGGTCTGGAGGGTGCGGGACCAGGGAGGTCCAACCTGTATAAGATAACTTTATAGTGTGCACCATATGAAAACAAACAGAAACGCTTGTGTTAAATGATCTGATAATTAAAATCACACATTTACCTTAAAGATAGCACTGGCACAATGCATCTGAAGTTCTTCATTTTCACTACTCAGATTTTTCACAAGATTCTCAATCATCCTCTCTGTCTTGATTGCCAGTCTATAACTAGCCTATGAATGCAAGGTAAATTTTTAGTTACATATATCAGTAAACAAATGACATTATGCTAAAACTACTTCACTATTAATGTAACTCCTAATCCTGCAAAGATTTGTGCATGAGATTAGCTTTAAGCATATGAGTTGTCCCATTGCCTTGTCCTGAAAGAGACTATTGATGTGTTCAAAGTTAATCATGGTGCTCTGCAGGATTATGGTCTTAATCTCTGTCACTGTGTGTCATAAATACATGTTGTCAAACTTCCATTGTGCATGGAAGTTTGACAACAATGGAATTGTGTGGAATTCCATTGAATTCCAGATATTCAAAAGATTTACTTTAAAATAGCTTATTCTTGTTTGCATTAAATATTTTTCCAGGCTCTCTTCCTTGTCATTTTTATGTAACAAAACTGCATAAGAATAGAGACACTTATTTCTCTACTTATAAGTCAGGCTGGTTGCCCTACCTATTGTCAAGTTTGCCATGGTAAGCCCCTGTTTTCAGCTGCTTATAACTTTGCCAGACTTTAATTGTTTAGATGCAAGAGGTCTCTGGCTTTTTTTTTAATTTCAACCAGTGATTCAGCTATTCTCAAGAGCAAGGCTAAAGGAAAAAATGCTGTTTTGCCCATGCTAAAATATTCTTGTGACCTTTTCTTTGAAAAGATCTAGTGCTTTCGTGCTGTGGAACAGGAATTTGAAATGTGGCTGAGGGATAGCTTTTTTCAGGGATGTTTCTTAATTTGTCCCCCCCCCCCCTTGATCTTAGCATTCGATTTAGTGGGTCTAGTGTAGACCCCCAAATTGAACACTGAGGGCAGCCCCTGCCAGCATCCTGTACTCCTCATTCTGCAAGAAGAAAGGGAAGCCAATGGGCTTGTGTGCTCCTGTTGGCCTCCTGTAGTGTAGACACTGTAGCAGCTCATCTTAAGCTAAGCCAAATCCAGGTATGCATTTTGCAAAACTGGATGACATACCTTAAGCCAGCCTGCCTAGTCTAGTGTAGACCTAGGCTAAGTGGGGTTGTACCAATGTATCTGACAGCAAAGTTTGGCCGGCTCATTATTTGTATTTTTATTTCTTTTCTGTTTTTTTAAAGAAAGGTCTTTTTAAAGATGTAAAATGCACATTATTAAATACATTAAGGACAAACTATCTAATAATCTCCCTGACAATATTTTATTTAGACAGACATTTTAAAACCCACACCAAACCAACTTAAAGTCTGGCAGTTTTTAAAACATGGGTACAGCAAGACTGTACAATTTGTATTGGAAATTTGGGGCAAATCATACACTTTCCTTTACTCCTGCTGAGACTCATATGGTGCTAAGCATGTATATAATGTAAACCATTTTAACTTATGTTATGATGGGGCCATCCTCCTGTCCACTTATCCATTAGTACCCTAATACACATTTTCCTCCCTAAGAATACTAGTTGTTTCCAATTCAGCTTTCTGCCATTTAAGTATATTAGAGGGTCAGGATGTTGCTGAGACAATTTTGTAAATCCACTTTTGAAGTTTCTTGCAACACAACCAGATATTTTTGTTAAATATGAAAAACTTACAAAAATTAAAAACCTTGAACTACATGTAGTTTCATATAATTTCTCACCTCACAAATCACCCCTGGCCTCCAGCATAAGCCATGGTCTTCACTAAAAAAACTTCTGTAAGGCACACACACAATACGTACTCTCCTTGGTCTGTTGCCCTTCAATGGGACCATACCACTTAATGGAATAGAAGGAATCCTACTGCATTCTTCCAATGGGCAAGGTTACCCAGGTTGATTTACTTTAAATCATAGTCCAGTCCATCAGTTTAAAAAGGTTAGTGGTAAAGTGTGGGGTGTGTTTACACTGCACACACCCAGCAGGAGTAAATAGCAGTGTCAGAGAGGCACAGAACCAATACCTTTTTCTGTATCCCCCCCGTCTAGTGTGATCAAATGACCCATTTTGGCTAGGACAAAAAAGTGAGGTGTGGAGGAACATGGGGGGGGGGAGGGGAGGGAGGGAACCAGACCTGGGCAAAAGGAGAGAAGGGCTCAGGACAAACAAATCCTGAACATGTGGGATGGAGGGGGGGGTTGAGCAGTTTGGGCTGGTTTAGGGTTGCCAGCTGTCTAGTTTTCAACCAGAAAGTCCTGTTGAAAAGAAACCGAAATAGTGTTTGGTCACATGTACTGACCAGATGCCAAAAGTCCCATTACCATAGGGGGGAGCGAAGGCAAGAGGTGCTGGGTCGTCAATTCATACCAGCCCCTGCTCTGCTGGGGCAGTCTCCTATCTGCATCTCGTGGGCAAGCAAGCTCCTTACCTGGCACTAGAGCAGAAGCCCAGCTGATGCAGAACGGGGAGGTGGAGCAAGGGGAAGAAAGTAAAGCAATAGGGAAGGGGAAGGTTCTGTCTGTCCTGAGTGTCTAGTTTTCAGAAAACTGGCCACATATAGTCTAGTGGCTTGGGCCAGCTTCGCGTGGGCCAAGGCATGAGTGGCACAAACAAAGGGGGGTAAACTGCATGGCCAGCCCAGTGTGGGGAAGGGAAAAGGGACCTCAGGCTAGTCCCAAATATCATCCTGTTTTTTCTTTTGGGAGATGTGATCATCCTACCTCTGACAGAATCTGTCCGCACTGCCATAGCCTTTCACTTTGGTATGCCTGCTACACATGTAACGCTTGTACTCTACATGCTGCTGTGAGTGCACACATAGTCTAACTGGTTATACAGCTTACCTCAGATGCACACTCTTGTAATGTCCCCACCACAGGTGTTAACATGTTTGCATGTGGGGACTTTAGCAACCGAGCCAGCAGTGGAATGCCCCCAGCCCTACGAATTGCTTCTTTATTTTTGGTGCTTTTGCTACAACTCCAGAGTGCCAAAGCCCCACAGCGTGCTACTTCAATATCTTTTTCCTGATGTAGAGTTAGATTGGCTGATCCCATTGGAACACAGTCCAGTAGCCCAACCTGACAAAAACCAAAAAAGTTGTAGTGTATTTAATGGTAATCAGGAAAGAATGTTATTATACTGTATTTTAATGAGGCTCAACAAATATTTTTTCCTGACTTACAAATGACTTATCAAGTGGAAAAAATACAAATACAGTAAATGTGCTGATTTTAGTATCTACTTACTAGTCTATTGATTCCTCCATGCTGTCTTACTGTCCTTCGTGCTCGTTTAAATCTGGCAACATTAGCAATTGTTTCAGCTGCCAAACATTTCAGATCCTTATCTGGGGAGTCTAGTATTTTTACCATAATTTGTAAGCCCCCGAAATCAGCAATTGTACGTCTGATCTGTGAATTCTGACTAATTTCCTTCAGGATTTTTAAAGAGCCAATCTAAACAGAAGAAGACATTAAATATGAAGCATTATTTAAGAATATATAATCATTTTAGTGAGCAATCATTTAAAATAATGGATTATTTAACATATTCCCTCTTTTATATAGAACCATTAAACAACACTTCTTTACACAATATATTGAGGGGGAGCATTCTTATTAGCCAGTATATCTATTTGTCCTTTGGGGTCCTAATGGAGCATAGGGCCTCTACAGTCATTCTCCATCTCTTGCAATCCTTAGTGATCATCTTGATTTGATCCCACTTTAAGCCAGCTACTTTTACTTCATTCAAGAAGCTTCATCGCCATGTTTGTTTGGGACGTCCCCTTTTCCTCTTTCCCTTTGGATTCCATTCTAACGCTTGTCCCACGATACATTCCTCACAGTCCTTACGCAGTATATACCCACTTCAATTTATGTAGGCAACTTTACTTACCTTGCATTTAATTTCTTCTGTATCAAGTAAATTAATTAGCACTTCAAGACCTCCAACATCTCTGATGGCCAGTTGACAAGTTTCTTGAGCCAAGTTAAAATCTCTCATTGAACATAATGCAATTACTGTAGCTGTCTGGTTACCTCCCTAAAATAATACAAAAATTATTATAGCTACAGGTAAAATACAGCGTTATTATTACATAAACATACTGAAATTGACCCTGTGTATCAGTTCTTGGCTCTATACCATTAATCATTTGTTTCAGAGACATGGGGTACATCTACACTAGCCCCCTAGTTCGAACTAGGGAGGCTAATGAGGGCAACCTAAATTTCTAATGAAGCGTGGGATTTAAATATCCCGCGCTTGATTAGCATATTCTCGGCCGGTCGCCATTTTGGAAACTGACTAGCCCGAAGTAACTGCCCGCGTCTACATGTGGCAGAGAAGCGGGATTCCGAGATAAACCCCTTAGTTCGAATTAACTGTTACTTCTTGTGGAATGAGGTTTAACAGTTAATTCAAACTAAGAGGTTTATCTCGAATCTCGCTTCTCTGCGCTGCAGACGGGCAGTTACTTCGGGCTAGTCAGTTTCCAAAATGGCGACCGGCCGGGCATATGCTAATCAAGCGCGGGATATTTAAATCCCATGCTTCATTAGCCTCCCTAGTTCGAACTAGGGGGCTAGAGTAGACGTACCCATAAAGAAAACATAAAATTATTACTAATAGAGTGTGGATGACACAAAAATTGAGGGAGTGGTAAATAATGAAAAGGACAGTATTTTTAAGTATTTCTCCAGTAAGAGAGAAGGACGGTTCACTAATATAAAACAATCTGGACTGTTTGGTAAGATGGGTGCAATCAAATAATGTGTGCTTAAATAAGGTCAAATGTAAGGTCATGTATCTAGGCCAAAGAATGGTGGTTTCCCAAAAGTCTGAAGGATCAAGGTGGATAATCAGGTTAACAAGAGCTTAGACTGGAATGCTCTGGTTAAAAAAAAAAATCCTTCAATGTATATGCAGGGGAATACTGAGTAGGAATAGGGGGATTATTTTATCTCTGGATAGGTCACTGGTGCTTCCATTACTGGAATAGCATATCCAGTTCTGGTGTACACTCTATACTCTTGATAAACTGAAGAGGATTCAGAGAAGAGCCATAAGAATCATTAAAGAATTAAAAATTATATCTCCAGAAGTTCAGTCTATTTAGTTTATCAAAGAGAAGGTTAAGGGGTGATTTGATCACAATCTAGCAGTCAGTGCCTATAATGGAGAACAAAAATTTGATAATAGAAGGCTCTTCAATCTAGCAGACAAAGATACAACAAAATCCAATGGCTGAAAGTTGAAGCTAGACAAATTCAGACTAGACATAAGGCACATACTTTAAGAGAGGGTAATTAACCATTGGAACGATTTATTAACATTTTTTGTATACTCTCCATCACTGGAAATTTTAAAATCAAGATTGGATGTTTTTCTAAAATATATACTCTGTTCTATTAGGTGGAAGCAATAATTAATTTAGGGAAGTTGCATGGCCTGTGTTATATCAGAGGTCAAACTAGATGATCACAATGATTGATGCTAGGTATATGTGATTGCAGTAATTGCTTTTTAGAGAGGTATATCAGGAACATGTTAGAGTGCCACATAAAAGGCCAGCTAACAGAAAGCAGATTTGAAGATGATCTGGATTAGAGAGCGAGAGAGATTCAATTGGGAGAAGATGGAAACTGTAAACCAGAAAAGAGAAAGCTGTTGGAAAGAAATCAGAAAA
This sequence comes from Rafetus swinhoei, assembly GCA_019425775.1. Classification (NCBI taxonomy): domain Eukaryota; kingdom Metazoa; phylum Chordata; order Testudines; family Trionychidae; genus Rafetus; species Rafetus swinhoei. The sequence goes on from CM033424.1 coordinate 228,029,617, forward strand.
GCTGGTGCAGACAAAGAACAAAACTGAAGCAGAGAAAAGCTGACTAAACAGCAGCTGAACAGCAACAGTGATTAAAGATTTACAAAGCAGTAGCAGAGATTTTAAATGGATATCAATGGAAATATAAACTAAACTACGGCTGTATTAATTTTTTGTGAACCTGCCCCTCACTCTGCTGGTGCTCTGCACCAAGGCTCCACTTCAACTTGGTCTCTTCTCCTGGAAACCCTACATGCTGCTTGCATTGTGAGGAGTGGCAGAGAGGAGTGTGCAGAGATCAAGGAGAGGAAGGGAGAGGGGAGGAGCAAGTGGTGGATGGGGCCTTTGGTGGAGCCAGGGGTGGGGCCACAAATGGGGTAGAGGCAGGGCCATGGTCGGGGCACTGGGGCACCTTCTGAGTTTGTACTTGGTATCCAGGCACTACTATAAACCCAATACCAAGTATGCTTGCCAATTGTTGGTATCATTTTTAATAAAGTTTGGCATAGTATTTAACATGTGTATGCTTGGAATGTTTGTGTGTGCTTTAATTGTATTTTATCTACATAAAACTTAAAGTATAGTTTAAGAAGTGCTGTCAGTGATTAATTACAAACGGTCCACTTGTAACAAAGCACTACACTCAGAATAATTTCTACTATATGCTATAATTTGAATGCTCCTTAATTTGCAATAAGGAATTGGTGTGAGGGATATCGTGCCTTGTTTAGGGTTTTTAGATTAAACTGTATTAGGAACTATTAGTTACTTTAATAAAAGATATTTTATTTTTGATAGGATACTGCCTGTGTCAATTACTTATCAGAAGGTTATATCCTGGTTCTTTAGTGTTTCCTTAATAATCCCAGGAATGTATACCTCAGAAAGTAAAGACTAAGGGGGCAATTGGCAGATTATTACAGGGGCATCCCAAAATCTGCTTTTCAAGGAAACAACCTCACCCACCTCATCTCTTTAAAAATAAGTCTGTTTGTTTAATCATCACTATGGTCCTGATTCCACAAGGTAATTAAGTTCACGCCTAACTTTAAATATTAGAAAACAACAAATAGTTTAGTATCACTTTAAAGACTAACAAAACATGTAGATGGTATCATGATCTTTCGTGGGCACAGCCCACTTCTTCAGATGACCAGAATGTTGGAAGTCCAGAACCAAGAATAAATAAGGAAGGAGGGAAGGGGGGAGAGGAGGAGGAAAAAAATTGTAACAGGAAAAACTTTAAAAACAACCAGTCTTTCTTGTGAGAACGCGTCCATGCAGTCTGGACACTCTCTTGTGCAAAAGCACATCGCTTTTGCGATGCGCTTTTCTAGTGTGGACACGCTCTTGCGCAAGAACTTTTTGCGGAAGATCTCTTCCTCAAAAAGCTTCTTGCTCAAGAAGCCTGCAGTCTAGACGTAGCTCAAGTGATATCTTTTCCTTTAAGGAACACACTTACTAAACTGAAATTAGACTTTGATCCATCATGAAATAATTCATATTATGCTTATGTATTACATATATAATGGATGACATATGATATTTGATAAGCTCCAAGTATCTAAAAACCCAAAACTTTTTATTCTCCCTTATTAAATAAAATAAAACAAAATATGAAAAATATAAATGCATTTTGTTTTTCTGCTTGTAAATTGCTTACACAGCTTAATATACATTTTTTAAGCAAAACCACAATAAAATATTTTCATATGGCCCAAAACATTAGTTCTATATCATAATTAATACTTCTTGTGGCCACAATAATTATTTCTCTTTCTTGTAGATATCATTACAGTAAGTCATACAGCATAGATTTTAACAAACATGGAAACAGTTAGCTCCCGATTAAATTTACACAAAATCACATTGTTATATCCTTTGAAATCTCATGTGTTGGATGCAAACTGAATTTTGCTGGCACTTCAACAATCAAGTTTAAGGCTTTAGATTAAATGCAGATTTTATTTAAAATGCGTATCTCTCATATAATGATTCAGTATAAGTATCCACAAATTAGATGAAAATAAAACATAAATTCTAAAATAGGAAGTGTGCTGTGCTAATAAAGCATTTTCTAACCAATGCCAGTGTTGTAATTAGAGCGCTTAAGTTCATACTAAGGCACATGTCACACAGCTGAGAATTACAAAACTATAAAAATGGCCACACAAAAACCCTTAATTTAAAATCAAATCCACTTCAAAGTTTGTCTTTACTTTGTTTTTACTTTTTAAAGTGTTTAAATGGAATAATATTTAGAGTTCTACAATGTACAGGAAAATATGATTAAAAACTTAACAAAATGTATACAAAGCCAACTATATTGGAATATAGTATGACCAGCATATATAAATTGGGGCCTGATTGTGCCTTCTGTGAGAGAACTGATGGGAGTATCATAATGGCAAGGACATCTCTGTGAGATTTTCTTTGTACAGATTTCTCCACAATTGTTATATTGAGGGCAGCCTATGGGGCATGTGCACCATCACTGCAGATTCCTCAGTACCCAAACAGATCAACATTGAGGCCTCTGCCAGCAATGGGGACCCAGAGACCTTCCCCCAGACCATTCAATGGCATTAGGGCTTATTCTGTTGCTGGTATCTTCTGATGTCCTTTGTGCATATCTCAAAAGGGGTTCTGAATTACAGAGGACTGTAGAATTGTAATACAGATTGTGGCTGTATTACCTTTCCCTTCCTAGCCCTAGATTGGTAGAGTTTAAGTCCTGAAGGGAACGCTAGGTCATTTGATCTGACCTCCTCTACATAACATTAAAGCCATTAAACATAACATAAGCCACTACATTTTACATTAAACATAACATAAGCCAATAATTTGTATTTGGCTAAAGTGTATCATCCAAAAGGGCATTCTGGCCCTGAGGACAAGAGACTGCTTCCACTGATAGATAGTTTGTTCCAGTTGTTAAATCATTCTCATTGTTAAAAATGTATGCCTAGACTCTTATTTGAAGTTGTCTGGTCTACTTATACGCTAGGGGCATAGCTATGGCCCTGGATAGGCTTGAGTGTGCTGCAGCTCACCCACTTGGCGTCCAGGCCTACCTAAAGCAGGGCCAGAGTCCCTGAATCCACAGCCTGACCTCATCGCTCTCCTGCTGGCACCGATGCTGCTGCCCCAGTCTCCACCTCAGTGCTAGCCCTGCAGAGAGCGTGCCTCCTGGAGGAAGGTCTGGGTGGGGCTAGCACTGCGGCTGGAAACTGGGGCCATGCACAGTGCCTGTAGGAGAGCGATGCAGCAGGGCTGGATGCTGAGCAGTAAGAGAGGGCGGAAGGAGGTAGGCCCCTATTCCTCCTTCCCCTCTTCCCAAGGCACCGAATCCCTCCTGCGCTCAGGAGAGGCAAGGGGGGCAATTGCCCAGAGGCCTGGGCCATTTAAAGGGACCTGGGTGCTCCAGCCAAGCAGGAACAATTCAAGTGCTTCCTGACTGATTAGTGGGCAACATATTGTTCAGGCTTCACCCTAGCTGTGCAGAGAGGGGGGCTGTAGTGTTGCCAGGGTGTCCCCCTGCTTGTATACCCCATCTCTTACAAGGGGAGAAGGTATAGACACAGCCACTCAGGAGGACTCAAGTTGGATGGAGCTTACTGCATGCAGTCCAGGGTGAGCTGTGTGAGTGTCTTCTTGCCTGGCTTGATTTACCCAGCAGCCAGCTCACATTCTCTCTCTGTCCTGTCTTGTCTCTCTCCCACCGCCCCCACACACACTGTCCTGTCTTTGTGCGTCTCACATATCGACACAAAAACACAGTCTTGTTTATGTGTCTGTCTCTCTCTCTGGCTAGGTCTAGACTACACTCTTATATCAGAAAAAGCTACGCAAATTGCTTTTCTGATTGCTTTTCCGGAAGAGGCTTTACCACCATTTGGCCCCGTCTAGACCTTTGGTATTCCGGAAAAACCTGCCAGTCTAGACGTACCCCTCTCTCTCTCTCTCTCTCTCTCTCTCTCTCTCTCTCACACACACACACACACACACACACACACTCACCTCCCAACACATTTGTATTATTGTTGTTACTTCTTGGTGCTTCCTGCAATGAACACAAAGTCTATGTAATTTTATTCTTTTAAAGGGTTTTTTTTTTTTAGTGTTTTGACCTGTCTATACATTTCATAATTTTTATTTCTCTTACACTTTAAATTTAATTAATTAAGTAGTGAGTTCTAAAATGCTTGACCCATCTAGGCTGGAGTAATTATCCCTATGGTGCACATCTGCACATACTTTGGTGCACATAAAGTCTATTGCTTTGCTCATGGAATGAAAAAAAAAAAATCAGGAACATGCCAGCAGCACAGGTGCAGCACTGCCCAAATGTCAGGCGGACCTCAGTGCCCATTGACTATTCTGCCCTGGGGACCAGAATTGCTGTTAATGGAGCTGCCTGCACTTCTCCCCTTCTTGCCCCTCTCCCCCATTCCTCCTGCCCCCTCTTGACACAGGGAGTGGCCTCATGGGGGGAAGTCCGAGTGGGGCTGGTGCTGGGGTTAGAAACTGGAGCAGCAGCGCATGGCATGCAGGCAGGAGAGGCATGTGGCAGGGCTACCTGCTGAGCGGTAATGATGGTGGGGGGACATACGGCCCCCATTCATCCTGTTCCATCTTTCCAGGGCCCTGGATCACTTCTGTGCCCTTTCCCCTTTCTGCCCCTCATCCCAGGGCTCTGGATCCCTGTTGCCCCTCCCCTTCCTGCCCCCCCAACCCCCGAGCTCCTGCATAGCTGAGCCTTTCTGCCCCTCCAGGCAGGGTGACCATCCATCCCGTTTTTACTGGGACTGCCCCATACAGACTGTGACTCCCAGGTGTCCCAACTTTTTTTTTTTTTTTGAAAGGGGCAAAATGTCCAATATTTCCATGCCCCTGCTAGTCCTTGAGTTCCCTGTGCAGCAGCAGCCTCTTATTTGTGGCTGGCGGTAAAGCAGGCACCAGCACGTGGTGTGTGGAGTCAGGCAGGGAGCCGATGGACAAACCAAGTAGTAGCTTTCCTCCATGTGCACCCTAAAGAAGGGGGGAAGTCTGCCAGCCTTTCAGGAACATGAACCCCAGACCACCAGTCCCCCCACCCCAGGGCTGAAACCCCTTTCTCAAGGCCCCCCCACCGCTGTCTGCAGTCCTGTTCCCAGGACGTCCTCACTGCAGGGCCGAAGCCTTTTGTTGCTGCGGGGCTCAAGCCCAGTTCCCGGGCAGCCCCAACCCACTGTGTGCTCAAGCCTGGTTCCCGGATAGTTCCCACCCACCGTGGGGCTCACGCCCGGTTGCTGGGCATTCCTCCAGCCACCACAGGGCTCAAGCCCGGGTCCCAAGTGGCCCCCAGCCGCCACGGGGCTCAGCTCCCTTCCAGACTGGGTGAAAACATTTGTACATTAAAAAGTCAGGAAGGCCTTGATCTTGTGCTATTAGAGTGCATTTTATTTATGCCTTTTCTTTTGTCCTATTAAATTAACCCCCTGTATGTTAATTACTTTTTCTCCTATAAGAGTAACTACCTGTGAACTAGGCTACGTCTAGACTGCTACATCTAGATTGCAGGCTTCTTTCAGAGATCTTCTGAAAAAACTTCTTCTGAAAGAGTGTCCACACTGCCAAAGCGCAGTGAAAAAGTGATCTGCTTTTTTGAAAGATAGCATCCACGCTGAATGGACGCTGGCTCTCATATAAGTTGTGATTACTATGGACAGAGTGGCCACTGGGGCATCTGTGCTGTTTCCTCTTTCCTTTTGAAAGAACTTCCCCTTCCCCGTCCACATTCACCTTTTTCCAAAAGAGCTCTTTCAGAAAAAGGCTTCTTCCTCGTAGAAAGCAACCCCTCACTTTTTTCAAAAGAATACGATTACAGTGTGGATGTAAGTGAAGTTTTCCGAAAAAAGCCATTTTTCCGAAAAAAAACCTCTAGTGTAGACACAACCCCCGTGTTTCCATTTGGAGGCTATTTCTGAGGCTCTTTCTTTTCCTTCTCTATATGTTATTCAAATAGTATTTATAGCTGAGCAGGAATTTTTTATCTACACTTTTTTCCCGACTGTAAAATGCCAATTCATTGCACATGAAAATTTTTGCAGGATGTATTGGTTTCTATGAAACTTTTCTTGGAAAGTTTCTCCAGTCCATAAAAAGAAAGACATCCACCCAGAATAGCCAGAAGTTATGACACTGACTTGGAATATGTAAGAGATAGGTTCAAGGCTTTGCTCTGAAACAGGCAGAGTTGAACTTGTCTCTCTCACATCTCAGATGAATTCCCTAACCACTGGACTCCTGGCTATTCTGAAATAGGGTTGCTCATTCTCATTTTCATGAAAAATTCAAAAACTCTTGTTTCATTCTGATTTAGAATTTAAAGAAATGCCAAGATTTTTCACGAAATGAAATGGAATTCTTGTTTTCTGGACTGCTCTACTTATAGTCCCATTGTGCTCACGGAAACACACAAAAAACCCCTTAAGTTAAACTATTCTTCAACTCATCTTTCAGCTGATATCTGTGTAGCTGAGTTGATCCAACAATATAGCATATATTTTTCAATTATGATTCCCAAAGAGAACCATGAACACATATTAAAAATATCTTTAGCATTTTTGAAATTTTATGGCAAGTTACAGAGTCAACCAAGTTCTGATACTTTAAGCAAAAACAATTCAACTCTCCATTTGATAAATTCCTCCATCCAACTGACTTAGTGATGGTAATTTAAAATAAATTTAGTCATGTGCTTTAGAATCCTGATTAAAAGCTATTACTATCTAATTACAACCATCAAAACTTTCTGAATACAATTCAACATGATTGGTATCAATTTATTTTCATATATGGGGAGCTTGTTTTCTTCATTCCCTTTATACGGGAAGTACATGTCTTCTCCTCTGCCAGGGTCTTTCATTTTTGACAGCTCTTCTTTCTCTCCCAACTCAGTTTTCTCTATATTGCTTTTTATTGAACTTCTTTTCCTGGCCAGTGTTCTTCTTTACACTCCTTCTAGCTTCTGCCTTGCCCTTTTCTCTGTTTTGTTACATGGCAAAACACTGAGGGATCTCAAGAGATTCAGATAAAAATCAACTGAAAGTTACCTACTTCACAAGGCTGTTGTGAAGATCAATACTTGTTTGCAAAGCATTTTGAAAACAAAGTGCTATACAAGTAGTTCAGAGGTAGAGAAGGGGGAACTGAACCTTGTCCTATATTTCAGTTAAATCCCCTAATCACAGGACTAAAAGTTATAAGAAAGAGATCCTCCCTTATATGGCTTCCAAAGTGTATATGGTGTAGCAATTCACACTACAAAGATGAAATTTCTAAAGTACACTGATGTGCTGCATCACTATAGGTTCATGTAGACTCCATGGATGCACACTAAAAGTTCCCTAGGGCCACCAGCGAACTTTTAATGCACATAAGCAAGCTCTATATGGAACCATTAGTGCCCAACATTTGATTGTGCTTTAGAAATCATACCCCGATAGTGCATGTTGCTGCACTATTTTGACAAGCTCAATGTCCCACATCTTCGCAAATTAGCAAATAGTTTCAGGTCAACCGAAACAGCTTTTTTCTGTGAATTAACAATTTGTCCAAAACACTTTGCCCATTTCTAATTATAATAATAATAATATTTCTTAATTCTTATATAAAATCAGCATTTGCCAACAGTTGGCACCCCAGTATCTATTGTAAAATGGTGATTTTTTTCATCATGACCACTGTAATTGTTGTTATAAAACAGTCAAGTAAACTACAAAAAAAATTACATTTTAATTTTTCATTCTTTCCTTTTTTATGGCTCACATCATCTAAAGAACTAAGAAGATACAGATCAAATACTGGAGATGGGAGTTCAAAAGGCATTTAGATGTCATGGAAGAGTGGGTATAAATAGATTAGATTTTAGTAGCCAGAGCTGCAAAGTTAGCCAAATACTTTTCTTGGAATATGGCATGGAATCATCTCACATACAAGTGTTACTTTCTGCCAAGTAACTGTCCACCCTGGTAGCTGAAGAGCAGCAATATTCACTTGATCATTTTGGATTTTCAATTTCAGTTAAATTACATTCTCCACCCCCTAAAAACCATGTTCATTGCCAAGCACACCACAAATACTGTCTGTTAAACTAGCTGCACAGCTGTGAGTGCTGAAAAAGGCACTGGCATGGTATTCTGGAGGATCAATATAAATGTATTTAGACTGTTAGATAATGGTTTCAAGCATATATTAATATTGTTGCCCCTTTCAACCCAAATGGCTAGTCAAAGACTGGGGCACTGTCAATGTTCCAGCTAAGAGCAGAAATTGATGACAGTCAGGTATTTCTTTTATACAACTTTGTTTATTTACAAAGAATGTACAGATTCTTGTCTATGAACAAAGGAGGAATCAATAGCAGGAAACAGCTTGTTTAGCTCACACCAAGAACACTCTTTCAGCATATATCCCTGACCCAAAAAATCTCTCCCCAAGTTTGTTCCAGTCAGTTATCATGCTTTCACCTACTACTTCTGACTCAAATCTCTTTCTCTTTCTCTCTCTAACACACCCACCCCAATAGGCATGAGAACTAAGGGCGAGAGTAGGGGAAATTAGGGTCTTGGCTGCCAGTCCCACACCCAAGGTCTCAGCTTTCAGCCACACACTATAATCTGCAAATGAGGAAAAGAAGTTTGTGGCAGCTAATTAAATACTTTGCTAAAGCCAGACACACTTTGGAGAGCGCAGCAGATTAGCCAGAGAACACATTTGGGTAAAAACAAGCTCTCTCGTTGACCTGCAGTAGGTAGCCCACCCTGTGATGCAGGGAAAAGTGGCTAACGAAGTGGGCAGGGTAGGAGATACAAGCTAGCCAAAGAGGAGAGTTGCACAGGCATTTGTGTGGCACTGGTATTTGTGCCACGTACCAGTACACTAACCACACATATGTCCTTTCAGCCAGCATTCCTGAGGACATGCTTCCATGCTGATGATTAATCCTGGTTAATTTTTTCCATGTGTGATTAATGTCTATTATTTTAATCACTTTTAATTTTAATGTTTAATCATTTTTAATTTTTAAACTTCTCCGTTGAATTCTCTGGAAAATTTTTACTCCTATTAAGTGTTTAACTAGCTATAACTAGCAACTTTTCAGGGTTTGTCTGGTGACTTTCTGGTATGTGGAGCTACAAAACTGGGAGGGGATAAGGGTGTTGGCTGTGGGTGCAGATTCTGGTGTAAGGCCATGGATATGGGATTTGGGATGCAGGAGGAAGCTCCAGGCTGGGGGGTGGGGCCAAAGAGTTCAGAGTGTGGAAAGGGATTCAAGACTACGGTAGGGGGTTGGAGTTCAGGAGGATTTTTGGAGTGTGGATTCCAGGTAGCATTCACTTCAGTCAGCTCCCCACAAATGGTGACATGTCCCTCAGCTCCTAGGAAGAGGCGCAGCCAGGCAGCTCTGTGCATGTCCTCTGCATGCAGGCCCCACCCCCATAGCTCCCATTCACTGCAGTGCCTCCATAGCCATCTCTCTGCCTAGAACCCGAGAAACATGCTGCTGTTTCTGCAGAGCTACATGGAGCCAGCCCCATGCCATGCCTTAATGGCCCCATCAGTGGTGCTGACCAGAGTCACGAAGGTCCCTCTAGTCGGCACTGATGCCCAGCGGTTCCAATGCCTACGGCACTGGGCCATCAGTGTCGGCTACGCTGCCACCAGCACAGGGACCATGGGCGCAAGCCATGCCCCCGCCGGCACCTGTCCACAGGGGAAAGCCAAAGGCTATGGTGCGGTACCAGCTGTGGCACCATTCACCTGCACTGTCATCAGCACCCCTGTGGTCGGCATTGGACTATTTATCCAAGTCAGAAGTGGATTTGGTGCATTCTAGGGCCTCCTCAACCAGATCCACTTTGCTGCATCGGTCTCACTCCCGGCACCACTCAAGGCACCGAAGCACTTCAATGCAGCAATCATGGCCTCCACAATGGAAGCTGCAGGTCCAGTGGCCCTTCTGGACTCCATGGGCCTATCCTCAGGCCCAAGGCCTGGCTCCTTTGCTACTCCCCTGCCAAGGACCCCAACATCAGAGGACAGGCAGAGCCCACATGCAGACACTGAGAGACCGCCAGTGGAGGGTAGGGGCATCCTCCCATGGCACCCCCATCTCAAAGAGTAGAGGTGCACCAGAAACAACAGCCCATCAGGGAGTCCTCATCTTCCAACGAAGCCCTCACTGACTCTGCTTCTCCACCCCCCATGCTGGCTATGGATGCCAAGGCTCATCGTGACCTGCTTCGCAGACTTGTGGCCAACTTGGGAGTGCAGGCGGAGGAGATTAGAGGATACCAACCCCATGGATGACATTCTAACGGCAGATGTGCCAGCTAGGCTTGCCTCTTAATAAAACAGTGGCAAAGATTTCAAAAAATCTATGGCAGATGCTCACCTACATACCACCCACTCAGAAGGGTGTTGATAGGTGCTACTTCATGTCTGAGACTGGGCACGAGCATCTTTATGCCCATCCTTCCCCAGGTTCATTAGTGGTCCAGGAGGCCAATCATAAAGAGAGGTGGGGTAATCTGGGCCTACACCCAAAAGTAAAGCCCCAAAAAAGCTTGATTTGCAGGGTAGGAAGGCCTATGCAATGAGGGGCTTGCAACTGCGTATTGCCAATCAGCAGGCAATGTTAAACAGATACCTGTATAACACCTGGTCAGCGGTGGACAGGTTTAGGGAGCAGCTTCTACAGGAATCCCTTCAAGAATTCAGAGCCCTATCTGAGGAGGGGAAGGTAGTCTTCTGTACCACACTGCAAGTGGCCTTGGACACCATGGACTCAGCAGCACATACAATGGCTACGGGCATAGTCATGTGCCGCAATGCCTGGCTTCACCCCGAGGTACAGAACACTTTTTAGGGCCTTCTGTTTGAAGGGTCCGGATTATTTTTGGACCAAATGGACTCTAAATTACACAGCCTGAAGGACTCTAGGGCTACTTTAAAGTCCCAGGGTATTCACACCCCAGCACCTCAGAGACGACCCTGTATCCCTAGACTCCCACTGAGGCCCTTCCATCAGGGTTACAGGTCAGACCAAGGCAGGCAGAGGGGCAGGAATAACAACAACAATAAGAGGCACAATAGGCACAGGAGGTCCTGGATAGACTCCGAAAGGGGTTCAGGCCTTCCTCCCAGTCAGCAGCTGAAATCTTCATTTTGAAGATGCACTCGAGGACAGCGCTTCAGTCTCCAAATTGATCCCACCCTTTGGGTGCCACCTCTCCCACTTCTACCATGTCTAGTCTTACATCACTTTGGATCTCTGGGTACTGTATGAGGTGGGATATGCTATTCCCTTCCTTTCCCCCCTCCCTTCAACCCCTCATCCCCGTCCCTCTTCAGGGACCTCTCTTGAGCACCTTTTATGACAAGAGGTGTCCACACTCCTTCAACTGGAGGCAGTGGAGGCAGTCCTGGAGGAATTCAGGGGAAGGGGATTTTACTCCTGGTATTTCCTCATCCCAAAGTCCAAGGGAGACCTCTGACCTATTCTAGACCTCAGGAACCTCAACGCACTATTTGTTTCACAGCAAGTTTTAAATGTAACATCTATAGGCAACAATGTCATCCTCACATGCCAGATATTTAAAAATGGTTCATATAAAACAGTTGTTGTATATTAAGGACGTTAGATACTGGGTATTAGAATAGTTGAGGAACCACATAAAATATTATCGGCCAATGCACTGCAGCCCCACTCCCGGGGAGCCCCCTCTCACCCTGTGCTGCTGCCTGAGTATCAGAGGCAGCAGTGCAGGGTGCCAGATGGGAGCCAGTCTGCAAGGGGAACCAGTTTAAAAACCAGATGCCTGCTGCCCCGTGTTGCTGCCTCTAATATAGAGGCATCAGGGCAGGATGGCGACAGGCTGCTGGCCCAGGCTGGCCGCAGACAGAGGCTGGTCCAGCAGCAGCCCCTGTCCATGGGGGGGTCAGACAGCCTCCTCTGTCTCCCATCCCCGCCCCGGTACTGCTGCTTCTGATAGCTGGCTCTCCCCCCCAGCACTGGCTCCTGCTCTCTCCCTTGCTGCCTGATACAGAGGCAGCAGGGCAGGGGCGGGGGGAAATGCGAGTAGTCAAGATTAACCGATAAGCACCTTCCAAAGTCAAGCAACAGCAGAACAGGAGTATCTGCTTCCATTTCCCTCCATGAGTCCCCAGTAACTCTGTCAGGCTCTTTTGCTTCAGTAATACTCCTTGGGACTGGTTTATTACCAAAACATAGTATAAATAGTCCATTACAAAAATCCCAAATAACACTGGATGCGAGAAATGAAGTGTAAGTAGTCCTTACAATCCCATACCAACAGCACATTTGATGATCCCACATCTTCCACCACAACCAGAGTCTTCCTCAGTCCTCTCCTATCTTTCTACCAGGACAGCCACCCAGCCCTTCCATTTAACCTGCAATCACACTCTTGCCTGCCAGAAACCTCATAGCAGTGTTGGAGCCAGGATGGGACAAGTGGGTGGGCCTTGACTTCTGGTGGGTGGGCAATGATGGGGCCACCTCCCCCCACACTCTAGCTGGCCATGAAGAAGGTCACTCTTGCTGGGGAAAGGGTTTGTAGGCTTGCCTGCCTGGTGCTCCCAGCGGGGAGTGGAATTGGGGCATTGGAACTTGTCCCATATCAGTGGGGAAGAGCCAAGATTACGTGTGGGTAGACCTGTATCAGTGTTTGCACTAAACTGCCAGGCAGCACAGCTTCACAAGTAATTAATCAGCCTTACCAAGTCAGAGGCTCAGGGCTCTCTGCAGGGAGCTGACTGACGATGTGGGGCTGTGAAGCTGTGCTGCCATGCAGGTTAGAGGGAACACTGGCCTGGATCCTAAGTGGATGGGCCATGGCCCACTTTGCCACTGCCTCACAGCCTCTTTTCAGTACAGGAGCATCCCTCACTTCCCCTTCCCTCTCGCTGTTCTGCTAGGTCTAACTCTCCAGCAAGGTGCCAGCAGGTAAGCCCCTCTGCTACGTCCCTGCCTGCAGTCCTAGCTGGTCCTTGTCTTTGGATCTCCATGTTAGATGTTAGAAGGCAACACCACCTGCTGCTCTCTGCTCTTCAACCTCTCTAGCCCTGGCTCTCTGACATGGGAAAAATCAGCAGGCAAACCCCTCTTGTTGCTCTCCTCCTTGATGCTTCCCCCAGGAACTTCTTACAGCTTTCTTTAGGCACCTTCTGCAGACTCCAGCTCTAAATTACCAGATCTTTCTTCCCTCTAGAACACCTCTTTTAAGATAGAGGAGTCTCACAGGTGCATTGCTCACTCCTCTCGTAAAGGACCAGTAACTTTTTGTGACAGAGTTTTGTTCTGCACCTTACACACTCCATGCAAAGAAGAATCACAATGTCTCCCTTGCACTGACAGAACTTTACTTCCCTCAGCATGCTTTTCTGGGATTGCACTGCACTCTCCACACCAGCCCATGTATTAGGCCCAACACACTGGGGCATCTCCAAAAGCATAGCAGGAGGCCCACTCTCCCTGCATCCCAAAGAGCTATAGAAGAAATTCTGTCTTCCTCACATGATCAGACAGAATTCAACCCAGAGCTCTCTCTGGGGAAGCATAACTTTGCAACAACCTTAATGAAGGCACCTCAAAGTAAGAGGCATTGTGGTTTAGGAGTCTGAACACCGGACTGAGAGTCAGGAGACCAGGGTCCTAACTCTGACACTCACTGACTACAGGGTGGAAGCTACTGACTTATCTTTCTCATGATCTTTATAGCTACAGAGAAAATGTTCTATATAGAGCAAGATACTGTTTTATTACTACAGCATATTCAAACTCTTTTGTGGCAATCAAAAGAATGGTGAAAACATAATATAAACTTATATGGTCCCCAAATTCAAAAGCAGTGGGCAGCAACCATCATGATACTCCAACACATCAACACACTATTCTCTCTGGCCACTGACACACTGCTCTGGCAATGTAAAGTTGCTTCACAACTCAACGTAGAATGTAATTTACACCCACTTTAAAATGGATTAGTGCTGCCAGAGTATAATGAAAACAAAGTCCTCATTCCCAGTTCAAAGTGATTGTAGCATCAGTGGGATCCTACTCAATGAGATGCAGTGTGCAAATTCTCATGACTCAACATGAGTCTCATAACTGATGTTCTTCTCAAAGCCCCCAAAGAGTCTGGTCTACACTAAGTATGTTAAGAGGTAGGTAACTCGCTAATCGTGTAGTCGATACAATTTGTATGGACTACATGATTAGTCAATAAGAGAAGGCACTCTGTCCTGGCTCATGCCAGGCCTGAGACCTACTCCCACTGTGGCTCTGGAGTGCAATGCATTGCACTGCAGAGTAACAGCAGGGGTAGATCCAGGTCCAAGCCAGAACTGAGCAAGCCCAGCTTCCATTCCAGGACCACTGCTCTGCTCTGCTCCATTTAAAGTGCAGCGGGCCTAGCTCCTGGACCCGGAGCGAGCCAGGACTGAGCTGGGCTTGCTCAGTCCCGGCTTGTACCACAACCAGCAGCCTCAGGAGATCCCCCATGGACAGGGGCTGCTGCTGGAGCAGCCTGTGTTCAGCCAGCCAGCCTGGGCTGCCATGGTAGCAGCCCCTGTCCACGGTGGCCAGGGCTGGCCATGAACAGAGGTTGCTCTGTGGGATGCAGAGCAACCTGTGCTCGCAGTGAGCCTGGGTCCATCACGGGCAGAGGCTGCTTTGCAGTAGCCTCTCCTGCCCTTCCCCTGCACTGCTGTCTCTATCTGATAGAGGCAGCAGTGTGGGGGAGGAAGGTGGCACCGCGGAAATGGTTCTGCAGGAGACGGCTTTTAAGCCAGCTCCCTCCACCAGCATCAGCTCCTGTCCCCACATGCTGCATCTGATAAATGTGTGAACAATAATGAAGACTGTAGTTTGCAAGTACCCTTTCCCACATGTTTGCAAAGCAGCAGCAAAAGAGCTCTCCTAACATGTTGCTTACCATGCCTGCCAGCAAACTGAGTTTAACTGCCCAGCACTCTGCCAAGTATTACACCTTACTGGTAGGTACTCAATTTAAAATGCAATATTTAGCCTTGTATATAACAAATCTCTTTTGTACCATACAGTGCATCAAAAGAGTTAACCTTCTGGTTCTTACAATGTATAGTCTCTAATGTCTAGACTTGTTTGTTTTTCTCTCCTAATGCAGCTGGAACAATCATTCTGCCACCTGTCCTTGCTCCTCCAGCAGTTAGGCTTTCACAGATTAGAAGGCAAATAAAATGTACACAGAATGAAATGTTTAACAACCTCATAGAATCTGCCCTTACTAACAGGCACAACCGAGTGTATGGAGGTGAATACTGTTAGAGGTCATCTGCATTGAACAGAAAGATAGGAAAGGATGCAGGGAACATAAACGTAAAGACACAGGACGAGATGTTGAGGCTCATGGGGAAGCAAACAGAACTGCTGAGGCACCTTACAGAGATGCAGGAAAAGCTGCTGTAGCACAGTGCCGCACTGTAGCACAGTGCCCATTGATAAACCACTTGCCCTGCTCACCAAGTTTCATATCCTCCTCTCCCAGACTTCCTAGAATGAGAGGAGTTGAAGGCCTAGCAAGCCTTTAACTCAACTCCCAGGGATATTATCACAGCTTTGATTGCTACACAGAGTGATTGTAATAATCCACCTATCCTTGTGTGCCCCCTTGCATTAGCACAGCCTGGCTACACCTGCAACTCCTTTTCCATCCAGTTATGTCTGTGCTTCCTAAATAAAAATACATTATTTCAGAACAATAGGGGCTTTATTCATTGTGCCAATTGTGTTGGAGAGAGGGTTGATTTACTGGGCAGTACCTGTACAATGGGGGGCAGCTTAGTAATGAGCAACACACATAACTGTCACATCATTGTCTGGTCATTCATGAAACTGGCTTTCAAAGCCACTCTGATGTATACTGCACCTCAGTGTGCTCTCCTTAGTGCTTGGTGTCTAGCTGCCCATAATTGGTCGCTAGGTGATGTGCTTCAATTTCTCACCCCACCAGAAACGTTTCCCCCTTACTTTCACAGATATTGTGCAGCACACAGCAACAACAATAGGAATATTTCTTTCTCTGATGTCTAACCTAGTTAATAAACTTCACCAGTGTCCTTTTAAAGGACCAAAGCACATTCTACTACCATTCTGCATTTACTCAGCCTGAAGTTGAATGTCTCCTTACTGCTGTCTGCCTGTATTCAGCCTCATGAGCCATGGGAGCAAGGGGTAGGCTAGGTTTCCAAGGTAACTATTGGCATTTCAACATCTCCAATGGAACTTTCCAGTCTGGGAAGAAAGTTTCATCGTGCAGCTTTCTGAAGAGGCCAACGTTACTAAAGATGTACATGTCATGCACCTTTCCCAACCATCCCATGCTGATTTTGGTGAAACAGTCCTTGTGATCCACCAGTGCCTGAAACACCATTGAGTACCCTTGCAGTTTATGTACTCTTTGGCAAGGCGGTGTAGTGTCAAAATAGTGATATGCATTCCATCTATCTTCCCACCAAACCTAGGGAACCCCATCATAGCAAAGCCATCCACTATGTCCTGCATGTTCCAAGTGTCACTATCATTCCTAACAGAAGGGTATTGATTGTCCTTACTACTTGGATCACAGCAGCCCCCACTGTAGATTTACCCACTCTGAACTGATTTCCAAATGAGCTGTCGGGGGTTCCACGGGGCTATTGCCACTCACTTCTCAGCTGCCAGTGCAGCTCTCATTCTGGAATTGCTATGCTTCAGGGTGGGGGGAAAGCAATTCACAAAGTTCCATGAAAGTGGCCTTACACATGCAAAAGTTTTTCAGACACTGGTCATCATCCCACAGCTGCATAACTATGTGGTCCCACCAGTCTATGTCTCAGGAGGCCAGAGTCAGTGTCAACAGTGTCATTCTGTCAACAGGCCCGACTGCTGCCAGTATATTCCAATTGCTCCACACAATTGGTTCCTGGCTGTCTGTGTTCGTGGCCTTTTCTATTTTCTTTTCTTTTCAGCATCTGAAGAAGTGAGTTATATCGCAATAAAACTTACACCCTAATGCCCTAATAAATTTCTGTGTCTTAAAAGTGCCAATGGACTCCTTGTTGTTTTTGCTGAAACACAGCTACACCTTTGAAACATGCACAGAGAAGGATACCTCGCTGCTCAGCTGGGAAGCAGAAAGTTTTCTTGCTTCATGTGCTATGGGACCAGACCTTCTCCCAGCACATGAAGCAATTCTGATATGGCTGCTCTTCCCCAAGAGGCAAGGGAAATGGGGAAGGGCAACCAGCCAATCATAGGAGGATTTCCTTGTAGGCTAGAGTTTTTCTCCAGAAACCAGTAAAAAGGCCTGGATATCCATAACTTATTAGGAAGACCTATAGAATGGAAGTTCAGGTTTATATTGGAACTGATAGTGTTGTGAAAGTAAGTATCTTTTAAGTTTTGTTGGGGGCAGTTGTGTACAGACATCCTTCCTTCATGTAATCTTTTTATCAACTATTTACATTTTTATTCTTCCAACATTTATTCTGTACACATTATTATATTTTCTAATTTGGGACCCTGAAACAGTTTTTTTAAGAGTATGTTAGTTCCCCTTTAAGATGTGCAAAATACATATTTAATCCACCACACACATATGTCCTGAAAAAACTATGCCTGTGCTTCTATGTAAATATAATATTTCAAAATATATAAATATAACTCTAGATATACCTTCTCTTATGCTGGATATGTCATGAACACTTGCCCACATGAACAATATGTATGCCAAAAAATCTACTCAGTCTGGCCAGAAATACAGTATTTGCACTTGAATTATAAATTAATTCCATGTGCTAGTTAAAGTTGCACTTCATCAATAAGAAGTTTCCATCACTGTCTGTGGTATGGCATTACAGCATCTTTTTTCAGCTTTATCTAATCCTTTGGAGATTTGTTGTTCAACATAGCCAACATCCTCTAGAGAATTGTTTTGTTTAAGAATATATATTTTATAATTAGTTTTAAGAATCTGTGTTTGTGTATGTATATGCATGTGTATACCGATATAAACACACGTAGATATGCATTCTGTATTTTGATAATATGGTTGCTTTATAAAAATGGATATTAAAATCCCCCTTTTCAAGTATTAATAATTTTCTGAAATATTTTCCTTTAGGATGAAATTTCTCATGCTTATTCAAAATTCTGCAGTGATGGCTGCTGACAGGTTGAACAAGATCTGTTCAGATAAACTCTAAAAAATAGAAGTATAAATAAACACAGTTATAAGTAACAATATGTGAACTGGACAAACTGTCTTCACTTTCAAACCATTTCTGCATTCTGGTAACTCAAAATGCTTCATACATACATGACTATCTGTGACTATTTGACTAGTTCACATTGAAAAACTGATACTTATTGTAACTGAGATGTGATGCATATGTGTGTATTTAGGTGAGTGCCCAGCACACTGGAGCCAGAGAGTTTTGCCTAGCAATACATATAAGAGGTTGCACTCATGTCTCATGCTCAGAGCCCCTCCCCTGCTAATATGAGATAGCAACATGTTGACACTCACCCCCATCTCCAGTGGGATCCAGCTCCAGCTTCCCTCTGTTCTGAATCCTCTGCTACTGTACCACCTACTCTTCAGCAATGCTCTTCCCCCTAATCCCAGTGGATCTAAATTTTGGTGCACTTCAAGCACCCTGCCAATCAGGGATCAGCTCTGCCATGCTGGGAAAGATATTTGGGGTGGTTCAAAGTCCTGGGCTCTCCCTTGAAGTTTCCTTGCACAGACACAGCAATCTTTAGCAGCAACTCAGAGTCTTAAAACCAGAAGGAACCACTAAATCATCTAATCTGGCATCTTATATTTTGTAGACCACCAACACTACTCAGCAAATGTACACTAAACCCAGCAACCAACACAAGACCAAAGAATTACAGCCCACAGGACACTAGACCCTTCGGTGCCACAGGCAGAGAACAGGAGGAACCAAGGCACACTTCAGAGTAAGGAACCTGCAACAGTGGGGACATGATTACCTGTTATGCATGGACTTGCAGAAAGCTATAGTAATGCCCAATATGCACATACTTGGCAACCGCAGGCCTTTATGACATTATGTACAATTACTGTCTCTTGCACAACAGCAATTTTCAATCATGTATTTTCGAAAGTATGTAACCCAAACACCTTCGGGGTGTGCTGTACTGTCTCATCTAGTGACACCGAGACCACTTAGAGAGAATATTGAGTCTACTCTCCAGCCTTAGCGGAGAGCCAGCTGGCTTTTAGTTCATGTGGTAAAGGCTCATGCACTGTGTTCCAGAAGTCCCAGGTTTGATTTTGCCCGTAGATGACTGGGGGGTCAGCCAGCATTACAAGCATACAAAAGATAAAATGAAATAAAACCTTATCTTATAATAATTTTAACTTTTTAAGTGAAAAGTTGTCATGTTTGATTAATGCCCACATCCAGGCTACGTGTGAATTCTGCCAAGACAGACAGGTATCTATTTTGATGTGGTTCAGTTGGTGATAACAGGAATGAGCCTGATGTTTAAAAGTTGGTTTAAAAGTGCCACTGAATGAGGTTATTTTTATTATATAATAAATCAACAGCATTATATATATGTATATACTACTATATATTTTCAACAACAATCATATCCATTTTATTTATTCATTCATTTATGTATGTATTATTTGAGAGATTCCTATTTGTCAGGCTTTTTTTTTAAACATTTGACAAGATACAGGATGACATTAGGGTTATTTCAGCAATGCAAAGCTGATGAATGACTTTAGCCAAAGTATTCTAATTTAATAAAAGCTTTTGAAAGTATCTACTGTGACAAAGCTCCTCCCCGACCTTGGTGGGTCACGTGCTTTCAGACCGATTACTTGCCTCAGAGGCTCACAGTAGCCCTTAATTTAGACACCAATCTGCTGTTTGTTGAGTTACGCTCATCATTGGCCAGCATGGGGAAAAGAGGGGAAACCGAACTTCACAATCTCTGTTGTCCCTCCAAGTGGTAAAGGGCAGGATAAACTCTTCTACCAAAGCCAGTATTTTTCCTCTACAGAAATGGGGAGTTGGGGGAGGAGGCAGACCTGGGACCGCCCTGTACTCCAGGGTGTGTCTATATAGCACCCTAAACTCAAAATAAGATATGCAATTTGCGCTACGCAAATTATGTGTCTTATTTTGATTGTATTTCAAAATAGGTTATTTTGAAATTTGGCATGTCTACACATTGCCAAATTTTGAAATAACATGCTATTTCAAGACATCCTTCGAGGGTTACAGGGATGCCGGAGTAGCGCGCTTGTTATTTTGAAAAATATTTCAAAACAACAGGCGCGTTTAAAAGACACAGGGTAGGTATCCCGAAATAGTCCCTCTGTCTACACATACCCCAGGTTCCAACCTAGGGACCTTCTGATAGCAGCTGTCTGTAATATCTCTGGTATCAGCTGCATGACACCTACAAACCCCTGGGCCACTTCCCCATGGCTTGCCCTAGCACCTTCCTTACTACAGGTTCTTCTGCCGGCTGGTAGCTGCTTGTACTTTCTCTTCTCAGTCTCTCCACAACATTTTATCTTGTCAGCTCCTTCCTCACACACTGAACTAACAGAAGAGAAGTCTTTTTAAACCAGTGTCAACTGGGTCTTAATTCGCTCCCAGGTGTTCTGATTAGTCTGACTCCCTTGAGTCTGGAAACCTCCTAATTGGTTCCAAATGTTTTAATTGGCCTGATCACAGTGATTGATTCTAGAAGGTTCTGCTGGTTCCGAATCATCCCTTGTTAGTCTACCCTGGGATCAGGGACCTATTTAATCTAGGGCTAACATATTTCTCTTCTATCACTCTCCTGTCACTCTGGTCTGACTCTGTCACACTACAAAAATAAATCTCAAAATACAGCACCTCAAAATTCAAAACAAACAACTATTCCTAAAGAAGATCATAGAATCATAGAATACTAGGACTGGAAGGGACCTAGAGGGGTCATCGAGTCCAGTACCCTGCCCTCATGGCAGGACCAAATACTGTCTAGACCATCCCTGATAGACATTTATCTAACCTACTCTTAAATATCTCCAGAGATGGAGATTCCACAACCTCCCTGGGCAATTTATTCCAGTGTTTTACTACCCTGACAGTTAGGAACTTTTTCCTAATGTCCAACCTAAACCTCCCTTGCTGCAGTTTAAGCCCATTTCTTCTTGTTCTATCCTCAGAGGCCAAGATGAACAAGTTTTCTCCCTCCTCCTTATGACACCCTTTTAGATACCTGAAAACTGCTATCATGTCCCCCCTCAATCTTCTCTTTTCTAAACTAAACAAACCCAATTCTTTCAGCCTTCCTTCATAGGTCATGTTCTCTAGATCTTTAATCATTCTTGTTGCTCTTCTCTGGACCCTCTCTAATTTCTCCACGTCTTTCTTGAAATGCGGTGCCCAGAACTGGACACAATACTCCAACTGAGGCCTAACCAGTGCAGAGTAGAGCGGAAGAATGACTTCTCATGTCTTGCTCACAACACACCTGTTAATGCATCCAAGAATCATGTTTGCTTTTTTTGCCACAGCATCACACTGCTGACTCATATTCAGCTTGTGGTCCACTATAATCCCTAGATCCCTTTCTGCCGTAGTCCTTCCTAGACAGTCGCTTCCCATTCTGTATGTGTGAAACTGATTGTTCCTTCCTAAGTGAAGCACTTTGCATTTGTCTTTATTAAACTTCATCCTGTTTACCTCAGACCATTTCTCCAATTTGTCCAGATCATTTTGAATTATGACCCTATTCTCCAGAGCAGTTGCAACCCCTCCCAGCTTGGTATCATCTGCAAACTTAATAAGCATACTTTCTATGCCAATATCTAAATCGTTGATTAAGATATTGAACAGAGCCGGTCCCAAAACAGAAAGCCGAACCCCACTTGTTATACCTTTCCAGCAGGATTGTGAACCATTAATAACTACTCTGAGTACGATTATCCAGCCATATTCAACGGATATCATTGAAGTTTTAAAAACCATCAAACAAATAAACTAATGGACTAACTCAGAGGACATATATTCCAAAAAGAACTAAAAAAGTCTGAGAAAGGGGAGAGAGATAGGAAAGTCAAGAGTTTCAGAATCTCAATATATGAACTGATTAGCCATTTTTCAATACCTAAGCTTTCAGCATTTTTATAATAAAATGATTATTAACATTTTTCTTACCTTTATATATTTTACTAGTTTCTGTATTTGCCAGTATTCGGATGGCAGATCAGTGTTTCCTTCCTGGTGACGTTCAGGTTGTTCTTCATCTTCCTCACTCTCAGAGGAACTTTCACTAATTTCATCAGATTTTTCTGACACTTTACTGGCAACAAAAAGATGTCATCATTTACTTTAAGTAGTTATTGATTAATTTAAACAGACACAGATATAACAGATTAGACAAGATTTTTCTTATTTTAAATTTAATTAGAATAAAAATTATAATCAGAATTACCAGCCATTGATCAAGATTACAATTACTGTATGTGCTAGAAGAGAATACAAGAATGGAAGTAAAGGGAGAAAAATGAATATATACCGTTTTGAAACTGATTGTTTTTTAATAGGTCCAGGAGAAAGGATATTGGGTTTTTTCTTGGTTTCTGGAACAATAGGTCTACTTTCTTTTTCTTCTTTGATAGCTTTGTTTGCACCTTTGTCACTGAAAATATTGAGTTTTGTTAAACATCATATTTTGCAGTTCTATAAATATTATATCTGTTCTTCAATATCTGCACCATACTATCAGTATACTTATGTGTATAAATTAATCTGTGTAATTATCTTCATTAAGAAGTTACACTCTGTATAAATTGATCAACTCTGCTGCACAGTAGGATACTTGGAGTATATTTTTCCACTGGGCATTTTCAGTGGGGGTGAAATAGAATGAGAGTATTATAAAAATTAACAGAAGTTGCCAGGATTTGTAGAATACCAAGAAATGTCTAAATAAATATACAGCACAACTGATTGTTTGTTTTCACTAGAGTTCACTATATTACTGATTCCTTACTGAAGGCTCAGTCCTTGCCCCCCAAAGGTTTACCTCATAAAAAACAGGGGGGAAAGACAATCAGTAGGAAGGAGGTATGTGTCAATGTTTTCAAACCTGATTCTCTATTGTTAGGCTTCTACATCCAGATTTAGGCATCTAAATAAAATGGCCCCATTTTCAAGAAGCTATGAGGCATGTCTACACTAGAAAAGTATTTTGAAATAACTTATTTTGAAATAATAACTCCCGAAATAACTATTTCAAAATAAGCTTATTTCCCAAGTAAAACAGGAGTACAGATTTCAAAATAACCAGCCCATTATTTTGAAATAAAGGGCTTGGTAATGTGGACGCTCAACTTACTATTTCGAAATAACTCCCTAACATAGACCAGGACTTTCAGTTCCAGTTGATTCAGACAGCTTTTGTGGGTGAACATAAGAACAGCCATTCTGGGTCAGACCAAAGGTCCATCTAGCCCAGTATCCTGTCTGCAGACAGTGGCCAATACCAGATGCCCCAGAGGGAGGGATCACAACAGGTAATCCCCATGTGAACCTCCCCTGTCACCCACTTTGAGAGAAACAGAGGCTAGGGATACCATTCCCACCCATCCTGGCTAATAGCCATTGATGGACCTAACCTCCATGAATCAATCTAGCTCTTTTTTGAACCCTGTTAAAGTTCTAGCCTTCACCGTATCCTCTGGCAAGGAGTTCCACAGGTGCTCAGCACTTCCAAAAGATCAGGCTTCTTACATTTAGGCAAGCAAATCAAGATTTAGGTGCCTAAAATTCAGGCATCCAGAGTTGAAAATTTTGGCTACAAACTTCCTCAAAATAATCCCATTTGAACTAGACCGTATATTAAAAAAAAATCCGATTTAAAAATTGCCAGTGAGGAAAATTCACAACCCTTGGTATGTTGTTCCAATGGTGAATTACCATCTCTGTTAAAAATGCACACCTTATTTCCAGTCTAAAAATTTATCTAGCTTCAATTTCCAGTCATTGTATCACATGATATCTTTCTCTGCTACACTGAAGAAATTATCATCAAATATTTGTTTCCCATATAGGCATTTACAAGCTGTAAATCAAGTCATCTATTAACCTTCTCTTTGTTAAATAGATTGAGCTCCTTCTGTCTATCAGTAGAAGGCATGATTCTTCTTTGAACCCTCTCAAATTTATAGACATCCTCTTGAATTATGGGCACAAGAACTGGACATAGTATTCCAGCAATAGTTTCACCAGTGCCAAATATACAGGTAAAATAACCTCTCTACTTCTACTTGATATACCCCTCTTTATGAATCCCAGGATCACATTAGCTTTCTTAGTCGCAGCGTCACACTGGGAACTTATGTTCAGCTGATTACCAACCATGACTTCCAATTTTTTTTTAAAACACGGCTTCCTAGGATAGGTGCACCCTATCAGTATGGATTATGTTGTTTATTCATAGATATGTACATTTACATATAGGCATATTAAAGGCATATTTTTCACTTGAACTCAATTTACCAAGCAATCTAGAGCACTCCATGTCAGTGACTTGTTCCCCCATTTTTGTGTGATCAGAAAATGTTATCAATCATGGATTTACGCTTTCTTCCAAATCTTTGGTAAAAATGTTAAATACCTTAGGGCCAATAGTAGATCCCTATGGTATCTCATTAGAAACACACATGTTCAATGATAATTCCCCATTTGAAGTTATATTTTGAGCCCTATCAGTCATCTTTTAATCCAGTTAATGTGTACACTGTTAATTTTATATTGTTCTAGGCTTTTAATTAAAATATCATACAACACCAAGTCAAATGCCTTACAGAAATTACAGCAACACTATTAGTTTTATCAAGTAATCTCATCATAATAAGGTATTGAGTTAGTTTGCATATTCCATTTTCCATAAACCCATGTAGATTGGTATTAATTATATTATTCTCCTTTTATTCTTTATTAATTAATTCTATATCAGCTGCTCTATTTTCTTGCCCAGGATCCATATGAGATTGATAGGCCCATAAATATTTTCAAATATTAGCACAACATCAGTTTTCTTACAGCCTTCTTACCTTTCCCAGCATTTCAAAACTTCCTGAAAAGCAACATTAATGGTGCAGTGAGCTCCTTGGCTACTGCTTTTAAAACTATAGCAGAGGGCTAAAGCAAAGTCTCATTTTAGTAAGATGTCAGTACTTACACAAAATATAATACAGTAAATGTACATGCCTTAACATAGGCCTCTATTCTGCAGAGGTACTTGAAAGGTTCCCAGATTCTGCCATTGTGGACCCCTTTACAGGATAAGGCTCATAGTATGCAGCATCAGAATAAATAATTAAAACTAAACAGCTGTTAAAACTGTTGTATGTTGTTCTTCTCCCATCCTAATTAGCAAATGCCTTGACCATCAGCATTACAGCTCAGTCATTGCAGAGCCTTTGGCCATTATCTTTGAAAACTCGTGGAGATTGGGAGAGGTCCCAGATGACTGGCAAAAGGCAAATGTGCCCATTTTTTAAAAAAAGAAAGGACAATCCAGGGATCTATAGACTGGTCAGCTTCATCTCAATCCCAGGAAAAATCATGGAGGGGATCCTCAAAGTATCCATTTTGAAGCACTTGGAAGAGGGAAAAGTGATCAGGAATAGTCAACATGGATTCACCAAGGACAAGTTATGCCTGACCAACCTGATTAGCTTCTATGGCTCTGCAGACATGGGGAAGTCGATGGATGTGATATACCTTGATGATAGCAAAGCTTTTGATACAGTCTCCCACAATATCCTTGCCAGCAAGTTAAGGAAGTATGGATTGGATAAATGGACTGCAAGGTGTCTGGAAAGCTGGCTAGATTGTCAGGCCCAACTGATAGTGATCAGCAGCTTGATGTCTGGCTCGCAACTGATTTCAAGCGGAATGCCCCAAGGATCGATTCTAGGGCCAGTTTTGTTCAACATCTTTATTAATGACCTGGATGAGGAGATGGATTGCACCCTCAGCAAGTTTGTGGATGACAGTAAGCTAAGGAAAGAGGTAGATATGCTGGAGGGTAGGGATAGGGTGCAGAGTGACCTAAGCAAATTGAAGGATTGGGCCAAAATAAATCTGATGAGGTTCAACAACGACAAGTGCAGTGTCCTGCACTTGGGACGGAAGAATCCCAAGCACTGTTACAGGCTGGGGACTGACTGGCTAAGTAGAAGTTCTGCAGATAAGGACCTGGGAATTACAGGGGATGAGTCAACAGTGTGCCCTTGCAGCCAAGAAGGCTAATGACATATTGGAATGCATTAGGAGGAGCATTGCCAGAAGATCTAGAGAAGTTATTCTTCTTCTTTATTCGTCACTGGTGAGGCCACATCTGGAGTATTGTGTCCAGTTCTGGGCCTCCCCACTATAGAAAGGATGTGGACGCTTTGGAGAGGGTCCAGCGGAGGGCAACCAAAATGATTAGGTGGCTGGAACACATGATCTACGAGGAGAGGCTGAGGGATTTGAGCTTCTTCAGTTTGCAGAAGAGAAGAGAGAGAGAAGGGATTTGATAGCAGCCTCCAACTTCCTGAAGGGAGGTTCCAGAAAAGATGGAGCAAGGCTGTTTTCAGTGGTGAGAGATGGCAGAATAAGAAGCAATGGTCTCAAGTTACAGTGGGGGAGGTCTAGATTGGATATTAGGAAAAAACTATTTCATTTGATGGGGGGGGGAGGGAGTACTGGAATGGGTTACTAGGGAGGTGGTGGAATCTCCATTCTTACAGGTTTTTAAGTCCTGGCTTGACAAAGCCCTGGTCGGGATGATTTAGTTAGGGTTGGTCCTGCATCAGGCAGGGGGGCTGAACTTGATGAGCTCCTGACACTTCTTCCAGCCCTAGGATTCTATGAGCTCTTTTCTTTTCCTCTTTGTAGGAAAAAAAAAAGTCTGAAGGAAGATTGAAAAGGAAGAGGGCAGAAAGAATAAAGAGTTCATAAAGATAGAAGCAAAAAGGAATGCCATTCCTCTTCTATTTCTCATAATCCCAGCATCCTGAGTTCCAGAATGGAGCACAACTCCATTTCCAGGCTTTCTGTCATTGACTAGCCAACTAATAATGTCATCTCTCAGAGTGCTTTTCCTGACTCTTACAGTCACTTAGTCCCTGCTTTTACACCCACTTGTTACCTCCTCTATTGACTGACTTTATAGGGACTGTCAGACAAGTGCCTCTTCCTCATTTTGCTCAACTGTTTCAGATAGTCCTAAAGCAGCAATTTTCCAAGGCTCCAATGAAGGGAACCAGGTAAGCACCTACTCTGGGAGCTCCCATTCCAATATGTTCTTATCGTCAACTTCCTCCTTCTGCAAAATGAGCACCTAATCCTAAGCCTCACCTCAGACATTCATCCTCCAGTATCACATGGACTTGACACCTGTGGCACATCCTGATTTCAGAAAAAGAAGGCCCATCTCCATTGTAAGTAAATTCTCTTCTGTGTTTTCTACTTCTTGTCAAGGTACAGTTAGCCAAGTTAATTGCTATGTAGGTTAGGAGAAGTGAGTTATAATGACAAAGGAAGATTATTTACTGGCAGTCCAGTTTATTGTATTCCTCTTCTCCCCTCAGAAAGTGTTGCTTGGAATTGGTTGCCTATTCTTTACTGCCTTAGAAAGAACTTTTAATTTAGGAAAATGGTTGAATTGAGGCCTAAGTGTTGCTGATAACTATAAGATCTTGCTGCCTCCTTCCTGACAGATGGAGCTCCATCATGATGATGTTCAAGACTCTTTTCAGGTAGGATAGCAGAAGAGGATTATAAGAAACTGGATTACAAAGTGAGCAATCTTCCCTTAAAATGTTTTATAGAAGCAGGACCCTGAATTTTATTTTGTATTTGTTTAATTTTTTTTTCAACTAACAAAAGTCACAAGACAATGTGTTTCCAAATCATTATTCTGAATTAGCAAAGTCTACTGTAAAACTCAGTTTGTCAAATAATTACATACTCCCGGGAATCAGCAAACCCAACATTCTTCCATTTCAGAGACGATTCTAATTTCTTGTCAATGGGTTTGCTTTTTACAGGAGGGCTCTTCGTCCTCTCAAATGCATTCTTTTCTGAATAATCGTGAAACTTCTGGGATTGGCCTAAATCCTCAGCATCAACTATTTCCATATGGCGATAATGCTTTTCATACGTTGGTTCTTCAAAAAATGTATAATCCTATAAAAATGGAGAAATGGTTTGTCAATCATATTGCCACATGAATAATACACATTAAAATACATTATAAGATGACATTCCAAGGTACATTACTTCAACAATTATATATAGCATATGCAGAATTTGGAATGCATTTTATTGTGTGCATTTAAATTGCCTTAAAAGAATGCAGTATTCATATTAATTTAAAAATTCCTACAATGAACACATTTGCCACCATATACAAATGACAGAGTGGGGGAGGGGTTGTCTGGGTTTGCCAAAGAAGGACAGCTCTGCTTGATGGTCGGTGGAGGGGAGGGAAGGAGAGGGCGTAAGCCAAAGACTGCTGCAAAAAGGTGAGCACTAGGCAGCTTTGGAGCACTGACTCACTCCCTCAGGAATGTGGGGTCCAAAAAAATATAAAGAAACAAGCTCTGGGTGGAGGAAGACTCTCTGTTCCATGTGGCAAGCAAAGCCTGTGCCCGTGTCCCCTTCCCTAGTGGAGGCAAAAATCAGACTGGCTTAGGACATGCTGTTGCCTGTTCTTAAGGGGTGCTGGGAAGGAATTTTTCCCACACCATCAGATTGGCTTTGATGGAGTGAGGTTTTTTCACCTTCCCCACAGTGAATGTCAGGGAGCACTTTTTCAGATAAGAAGAAATGGTGATAGACCATATGTTGCAACTATTTTGCAAGGTTGGGAAGATGTCCATTGCAGGTACTCCATAGGGAAGGCATCCAGGAACCAGATAATTGGCCTGGTAAAGGACTTAAAAGGAGGTACTATAGTGGATAAATTAACAGAAGGAGGTAGGGGATGCAGGGACTCTTCTGATTGGTATGGCAGGGAGCCAACCCTTCTCCTCATCTCATAGCCTACCATAACCCTCCTCCTATGAGGATGGTTAGGTCCAAGCCATGGGTTGGCTGGGGAACTGAATGGAAAAGAAAATCGGATGATGAAGCCCGGATAATGATTTAAAGATACATGGATTTGCCTGCAACTGTATCTGCCAGGTACTCCCACATATCTATAAATAAAACTTGTAGCCTGATTAAAATCCACATGATGTGTCTCCTGTCCTTCTTTCAGTGTGCCCAGTCAATTGAAATGCATTTAAAACAAAGTTATTAGCTTATTTGGAAATTCTTGAAGCTACTCTAAAGGTGCTTTCTGTCCTATGCTAATATGCCACACCAGCAGTACTACAGAATCCAAATTCATACCTGTTTTAATGGTCCAATCCTGAAAACTCTCCCACTCTGCTTTCAATGGACTACTTGTATAAGAGCTATTTTCACGAGTAACAAGTTTACAGGATCAGGTCCTTAGTTTTTAATCTCTAATTTGCAACAAAATATCCACTCTGTGAAGGAGACCTGAGCAAAGATTAACGCTTTCTCTACTTGGGCAGTGAGGCCTGAATCATTGGCTCTTATCTCCAGTAAACCTGAAGTCAACATCCTACTATAATCACATGGTCTAGAGTTTTCATTGCCATTATAAAATACGTGACTCCCAAAATTAATGTTATACCTAAGTGCTGATTAGTTTCAAATGTACATGCTAATTTTTACAAGTAAAATTAATGTAAGTATTTTCTCTTTACATTTTTTTTCTGGTTTTGTCTTTGAAGGGGTGTTGTTGGTACAATCTCATGTAAGGAGCTGAACTTACAAAACCAACAACTAGCTCTGTCTAGTACCATGGTTTGTCAAAGCATCCAGAAAGTACAGCACAGCTACTGCCTTTTGTTAACTCTTATTTCCTACTGGACTATTCAGTGTTGACAGGACAGATAACTTATGATCCCTCATTATTATTATTCCAGCTGTCAGTAGCATGCATCCAAGCACTGACATTCTTTTATGTATCTGGTCCAATGCAGTTTTCAAGAGACTGTCGAAGTTTGGCCTGCCTCTTACTAGTTTGTAAGGGGAATTAACTGTCCCATGCATGCTTACCCAAATGTCTAACACTTAGCTAACTCATGTTAATTAATACATTCTAAAAATGTAGTCTAGACAGGGTAGATTGCCTTTAACATATGCTAAAATGGTCCAGTTAAACCCTGGGGAAATCCTAGTTAGGCCATTATTTGACTATTTTAGCAAGTTAAAGGCAGTACTTCTTACAGCAAACCTGTGCTAGCATCACTAACATAGACTAGCATCACTCCTTTAAATGTTGGTTAGATAGACAATATAAAAGCTGATTAACTTTGCAATATATAAGTAAGGTAATGAACTCTTTGAAGCTATTCCTCACTTTTGAAATCTATCATGTCCTCTAAAGAATGATTTATTTTATCTCAGAAAAACAATCATAACATCTTGAACTGCAGCTTAGTGACATTTAGACAGAGTGAGAAATAGAGCGGCTGTCAAGGGATACCAACATCTTTAAACCTTATCTGTTAGTTGTTTCTATCTGGCAGTTTGCTGTGAGTAAGGGAATACTCATTTATTCTAGATCGGCAGAAATGATAGTATATTTATTTTATACATAAATATATAATGAATTCAAAGACTGTATATTTTCAAAAATGTACATCTCAGGAGAATTTTTTCCATAGAAACAGGAACACTTACTGTTATGGGTTTTTTAAACAATTTGTATCAACTCTACCTTTCAAGAGTTTTACAAGAGGCTATTAGCTCATTGCCAGTAAAACCAAGCACATTATCTCTCTACAATACCAACCTTTACCTAAATTCTATGCTCAGGATGTTGAATATACTAACTTAGATCTCCCATAGGGTAATAAAATATCCTGCTGTTACTAAGCGTATATGCTTTATATTCTTCAGTATAATAGTTATGACAGTAGGGAATACAAAGTTAGAAGTGATTTAATCTGACAAAATTGAAGAAACCCATATTTACATTTGTTAAGTAACTTCATTTATTACCATAGCAAAAATGATTAAACTAAGAAAAACTAGTGTGTTATCTAACAAGCAGTAATCTCAAATATGTGCCCATTTCACTGCTCTACAGCCAAAATGCTTCTGAAATAAATGTAGTCAAACTTTACTAATTCTGGGTCACTGAGAACGAAAATGATGCTTAGTTTTCAAGATATGCTATTGGGTCAGTATATACGATCCTTGACTTGGGAATGGCAGAGGATAAGTGAGTTATAAAGGGGAAGGGATCTCAATTTAAACCAGAAATGACTAAAATACATCTTTGACTGGATCTATGAATAAATCTATGACTGGGTTTGGACAGTACTTGCTTTTTTAGGCAAAACAATGAATGATGCAATCTGAAGCTGGTATTGCGTCATACATGATATGAATTGCATCATGTTATTCCATGACATAGAAGTCATGGATGATGCAATCATAATGAAGCTTACATCACTCTGCTGAACAAATTGCCCTATATCAGCTCTAGAAATCATACAGTGTCGTGCTCTCTTATTTGTCAGTGTATGATTTTGCAAAGGGACACATTTCTGTTTAGCCAAAGTGAGCAGAGATGCCTCGTACTTGTGTGAACAGTGCAGATAACTTCTGCTATGTTTGTGGTGAAGTGACTTTTGCATCACAAAAGCGCAGTATAACCACTATGGTTAAGAAAGCCTATCACCTTTATTTTGGCTGCAAAATTGGAGATCAGGACAAGAGGTGGGCCCCACACATATGCTGCAACACTTGTGCAACAAATCTTCTCCAGTGGTTGAACAGGAAAAGGAAATCTATGCCTTTTGCAGTGCCAATGATTTGGAGAGAGCCAACAGATCATACCAGCAATTGTTACATCTGCATGGTGCCTCCAGTTGGGAAAGGTGTGTCAAAGAAGAAAAAGTGGACTGTGCATTATCCAAACATTCCATCAGCTATACGCCCAGTACCCCACGGAGAAGGACTGTCGGTTCCTGATGCACCAGAATCATTCTCACTTGAGTCAGACGAGGAAGAGGAAGAGGATGAAACTTCTGGTCCTGAACCATCAATGTCACAGGACCCACATTTTCTCCCATCCTCCTCCTCTGAACCACACCTCATAACACAAGGTGAACTGAATGACCTTGTCAGGGATTTGGAACTACCCAAGAGTAAGGCAGAGCTGTTGGGCTCCAGACTACAGCAGTGGAATCTCCTGGCAGGTGATGTTAGGGTTTCCATGTTCCGTGACCGTCAAAAGGATCTTGTCCCATTCTTCTTCATGGAAGGTGATCTTGTAGCCTGCAACAACATCGATGGTGTGATGGCAGCCCTCAACATCGTTCACGATCCAGATGAGTGGAGACTGTTCCTTGATTCATCGAAGGCGAGTCTTAAAGCTGTTTTGCTGCATAATGGCAATGTTTTGCCATCAATTCCAGTTGGTCATGCAGTCCATATGAAGGAAACCTATGACAACATGAAACAACTTTTGAGGTGCATAAACTATGACCAACATCAGTGGCAGCTTTGTGGCGATTTGAAGGTTGTTGCTCTCTTGCTTGGTCTGCAGACTGGATACACAAAGTACTGCTGTTTTCTCTGCGAATGGGATAGTCGTGAAAGAGATTCCCACTACATCAAGATAGATTGGCCACTCCGACAGTCATTGGAGCCTGGGAGGAAAAGTGTTCAGCATCCACCACTTGTTGAATCAAGGAAGATTTTGTTACCACCCTTACACATCAAGCTGGGTCTGATGAAGAACTTTGTCAAGGCCATGGACAAAACACAAGCAGCTTTCAAGTACCTCCGTGGAAAATGTCCAAGGTTAAGTGAAGCTAAGATAAAGGAAGGTGTCTTTGTTGGTCCTCAGATTCGTGAACTTCTTCGAGATGATGCATTTGACCATGCACTGCGTGGCAAGGAAAAGACGGCATGGAAAGCCTTCCAGTTAGTGGCAATAAATTTTCTCGGAAACAACAAGGCAGACAACTACAGGTTGTTCGTGGAAAACCTCCTCAAGGCATACAAAAAGCCTTGGTTGCAAGCAACATGTCACTAAAGATACATTTTTTGCACTCTCATCTAGATTTTTTTCCACCGAACTGCGGAGCAGTGAGCGACGACGAGCACGGCGAGCGATTTCACCAGGACATTGCAACAATGGAGAAACGCTATCAGGGCAAATGGAGCCCATCAATGCTTGTAGACTATTGCTGGACAGTGACAAGAGATGCTCCATTTAATGAATACAAGAGACAAGCCAAGAAGCGCCGAGTAGACACTGAATAGGACTAAACTATGTACATAATAGTTTTTTGCCTTTTGTTTCATAATAAATTTTATTTATATAACCCTTTAGCTGATTTTTAAAGTGTTACATAAACAGGACAGGTGAAATATTATCATGTAAAGCAACCATAAACACATGAAAAGACCTAGGT
The DNA here is from genome assembly GCA_019425775.1 of Rafetus swinhoei. NCBI lineage: Eukaryota > Metazoa > Chordata > Testudines > Trionychidae > Rafetus > Rafetus swinhoei. Next base: position 228,063,237 of record CM033424.1, read on the forward strand.
TTACAATTTATGATTAAAACTCTACTATCTACACAATATACATAGACGTAAAATGTAAAAACTTAAATATCTTGGAAACAATAGCCAATCAGTTGTTTTAATTGTCATATTTGAATTCAGCACATCAAAATACATAATAAATAGCACATTTTATCTCTGAAGCAGACGACTTCTAAAAAATTGTAGACCAGTGTTTTCAATTAATAAAAATAGAGCATTTTCTACCTTTGATGATCAAGTGAAGTCAAACCTTTTAAAAAACATTTTACTACAATAATTGTGATTAAAAATGTTCCTACAACAAAATACTTATGAACGATACATTCACATTTCAATACAGTTATGAAGAATTCTTTTTGTCTAAGGCAGGTTTTAGGATGAATTTTAAAACACTGTCTTATTAAAACAGTGATTTATTTTCAGACTGAACAAAATAATAAGGTTAATTACAAAATTGTCAAAACTAGCCACTGGTTTTATGTGCCCAACTTGAAATACCTTAAGGCCATGTCTACACTACGTGAAAGATTGATGCTGCCGCAGTCGATCTTCCAGGGTTCAATTTAGTGGGTCTAGTGAAGACCCACTAATTCGTACTGAGCGGGCACCCCCATCAGCGCTGGTACTCCTGCTCCTCATGAGGAATAAGGGAAGCCAATGGCAGCATTTGCTTCCATCGACTTTCTACTGTGTGGACGGTGATATAAGATACGTTGACTCCAGCTATGTAATTTACGTAGCTGGAGTTGCGTATCTTAAGTCAACTTCCCCCTTTAGTATAGACCAGGCCTAGGTCTGACTTTCAAATGTGCTGCTCCAGTTAAAATAAACCAGATATCAGCACTTCTGATCATCCACCCAAGATGTCTCAGAGCTGGATACACAAAAATGAAGTACCCAAAAGCAGTGTCTACTCTTGAAAATTTGGCTGCTCATTTAATCAAATAAAATGGAGTCCCATAAACATGAAAATGGACTCTAGCTCTTCAATGTAAGGACAATATATACTATATTATTGCCTTGTGAGCCAATGTTCAGGATCTTGCCGGATGTTTCGATTAGGAGAAGAAAATGATAACTGATTTGTTTGGTTTTTTTTGTGAAAGCCTGTTCATTTACAAAGAATGTACACCAAGTCCTGTTTCCCTGAACACAGGAGGAGTCAAACAGGAGAGAGTTTCCTTGCTCAATATTCCAAGCCTTTTTTCCCAAGCTCTATTAGCTTTTTCTCAAGGAAACATAAGTGCTTCTCTAGGGGCGCATCTACACAGCACAGTAACACAAAAGAAGATATGCAATTTGAGCGACACAAATTGTGTTTCTTATTTTGAATAGCTTATTTCATCAGGTGTTGCTGCCTACACAGTGCCAAATTTTGAAATAAAGCACTATTCTGAAACATCCCTTACTCCTCGTAGAATGAAGTTTACAGGGATGTTGGAATAGCGAGCCCGAAATAACAATCTTGCTGTGAAGACACAGGATAGCTATTTTGGGATACTCTGGTATACCAAAATAGCATTGCAGTGTAGAGGTAGTCTTAGCTGTCCTTGGCTTTCTGCTCCTTCTCTATCCACCAAAAAAATACTAAGCCTTTTTCATTTGCATTCAGCCTCAAATAAACCTCTCCATCCACATAGCTCAGCCAGTGGCACTGGAACATTTTTTGTAGTGGGGGTGCTGAACACCAGCTAAGGAAACTGGAAAGCAGGGGCTCCCAAACCTTTGTCTATACCCCCATCTCCCAGAGCCATGGCTTTGGGGGTGGGGGTGGGGGGAGGAAGCACAGATGGGGCAAGATGGCCAAGACTGGAGCCACAGCTGGTGGTGGGCATGGATCCAGAAGCCAGGATCCTGGGCGTGGGGCCACAAGTTGAGACTCAGGCACAGGGCTCATAGGCAGGAACAGGGTAGCCAGGACCCTGGGTGTGGGGCTGGCAGGCAGGAATGATGCTCCAGGTGTAAAGATGGCAGCCAGGACCCCAGGCATTGGGGCCAACAGCTGGGTGCAGGACAGCCAAGACCCCTATATTACAAACTTTCTACTCACATAAAACTGAAAACCCTTGCCTCATTCCCTCCCCCACCCCGGCTCTGTTCCACCTCTTCTCTGAGACCCCATTCCTGCTCACTCCATCCTCCCTCCCTCTGTCGCTCACTCTCCCCACCTTCATTCCCTCACTTATTTTCACCAGACTGGGGCAGGGGGTTGGGCTGCAGGGGGGAAAACAACTCTGGCTGGAGTTGTGGGCTCTGGTGCAAGGCCAGGGATTGGATCCGAGGGGTGGGGTGTGGGGGATGTGTGTATGGGGTCTGGCTGGCGGTGCAAGCTCTGGGGTTGGACCAGGGATGAGTGGTTTGCAATGCAGGAGGGTATTCTGGGCTCACATTTAAGGTTTCAGAGGATGGAGGGAGGAGGAGCGCTAGCACAGGATGTTGGGGCATGGGAGGAGATCTGGGATCAATGTTCCCTGTAAGCTCTGTGCTTGTGCAGCTGCTCAGGAAAGACTGAAATACTGCCTAACTGATTAGCAGAGCACCCACAGCTAGTTTTTGTTTCCACTAGTGGTGCATATTCACACAGGTCTCAGTGCACATAAAAACGTATTCCACACATGGATGGAAAAGATTAGAGGGAACATTGTCTGGGATGCAGGCTTTGGGCCGGGCTTACCTCAAGCAGCTCGCGGAAGCAGCAGCATGTCCCTCCTCCAGCAGCTAGGCAGAGGTATGTCTAGGCAGCTCTGTGCATTGCCCCAATCACAGGTGATGCCCCTGCAGCTTCCAGGACTGATGGTTCCAGGCCAATGGGAGCTGCAGAGTCAGCATGTGGGCGGGACAGCATATGGAGCCTTCTGACTTTCCCTACAGGTAGGAGTCAGAGGGGAGATAAGCTACTGCTTCATGGAGCTACACAAGCCAAAGCAGGCAGGGAGCCTATCTTAGTGCTGCTGTGCAGCTGACCAGACCTTTAATGGCCCAGTCAGCAATGCTGACTGGACCCACCAGGGTACCTTTTCAACCAGGCATTCCAGTTGAAAACCAGACACCTGGCAATCCTAACAGGGCCAGGAGCCAGGACCCCAGGCACAAGCCAGAGATGCTGCAGCACTCCCTGCACCATTATGTTTCCATGCCTATGAGCTCAGCTCCTGATCAGCCTTGCATGTGGCCTGCATTTTAGGTGGTGGCACATATTATTTCAGTTACCTTACTCCAAAAAGAGTGTAACTGTTTCTGACATTTATCCTGGATGAAGGGCAACTGTTATACCCACTAGCTGCAGCAAGGTACCATGGAACTCTTGTAAAATAGTATTAAAAGGTCAATGAAAGGAATTCCCAGACCCTGTTTAAAACTGCTCATTAATGGACTCTGCTCTCCAAATCAATTACAAATATTGTAAATGAGTTCTGAAGGGAGGCCTGTTAACCATTTGGAAGGATGGCCCAAGGCCTCAAGGAAGGTACAGTATTCCTAAGAGATCCTTGAGACAGAAATACTTGATCTATACCCTGAGTGTGCAGTAACAACATAAGAGGGTGAGATTTTAGGCCAAAAGTAGTATCTCTTCTTCTGGGGCTAAGGTGACACAATCAGGGGCTTGTTCGGCTGCACATCTACTAATGTGATATATATCATCATATGCCAGCAATGACCCTTTGCCATGTATATTGGCCAAACCAAACTCTCTCAACACAAAAGAATGGACACAAATCAGACATCAAGAATGGTGACATTCAAAAACCAATAAGAGAGCACTTCAGTCTCCCTGGAGACTCAATAAGAAAGTTGCCAAACTTCAGCGTGAAACTGCAGAGCTGGAATTCATATGCAAATTGGACACTATCAGACTAGGTCTGACTAAGGACTGGGAGTAGCTAGCTCATTACAAAAAGTGATATTCCCTCTTTTGGTATTCACATCTTCTCGTCAGCTGTTGGAAATGGACCACATACACCCTGATTGAATGGATCTAGTTAGCACTGGTTCTCTGCATAGTAATGTAACACTCCAATTTTTTCATGTGTATATATACTTGCCAAACTGAAGTTCCCACTTCATGTATCTGATGAAGTGGATTCCAGCCCATGAAAGCGTATGCCCAAAGTCTTTAAGGTGCCAAAGGACTCTGTTATTTTTGCTGAAACAGACTAACGCAAATGCCCCTCACTTTTTTTTCCTGTTTCTCCTCAAGAACATTAGTAGGAGAACATTTGGAGACAGTTCTTTCAGTTTGTCACAAAGCAAACTTTTTCCAGACCTCATATACTGTAGATTCTGTTTCTGTATTGATAAATGCCATGTATTTCTTTCTAACCACTTAAAATCAGTTACAAAAAAGAACAGTTACTCACTGCACCAAGAATCTTTTCCTTTCTAACAATTCTCCCCCTGCATATGCAATATGCTTTTTAAGTTTGTTAGTGCTTGTGAAATGTGCCAGATTGACTGCACAGGAAATTGTAGCCATTAACCAAAAAACAGATACAGCAAAGGCAGTAGCAATGCAAGATTCTCTATCTTATTCCATAAATGATTTCAGTCAAGAGATAGAGAAATTATTATTGGGTGTGTACAGCTTAGTCTCTATTAGTTCAAATCCTAAATGTCTGCTAAGAAAAGCTAGGAAAGAATGAAACTTGTAGTGTAGGGTTTTCTCATATAGAGTCTCATCTCAATAAGCAAAATGTGGTTGACAGTTATTTACTAAACACTATAAATGTGCTTTATGGTATGCAAAATGTAATAGAAATATATTCCCTGCCTCAAGATGCCAGGTTCGAGTTAGACTTTTAAATGGCAAGGTAAACCAAAGTACTTTAGGAAGTGATACTGGTGATTCAGTAGATGACATTCTTTACAAACAGTCAGACATCATTCAGAAGAAGTGGGGCTGGATGTGTCCCATACATAGCTTTTGATGTGGAAATGCAGATGTTAATGGCAGGAGAAACTGGCTTTGTAATGCACTAACCAGTTAAAGTTATGGTTGCCCTGGGCCTAAACAATATCAAATCTGTAGATAAATTCCAGTTCTGCAGTTCTGTATTGGCTAGTGAAATTCCTTTGTAGAAGACTGGCTACTTTTAAATCCATGACCGAGTGACCAGACAGATTAAAACATTCCCTTGGAGGTGTATGTGTGTTACCATTCCTGATGTCTGACTTGTATCCATCTATCCTTTGTCATAGGGGCTGTCTGGACTGGCCAATATACAAAGGAATTTCACTAACCAAGTAGAGAGAGAGTTTGCAGAACTGGAATTTATCTACAGATTTGACACTGTTACCCTGGGCCTAAACAATGACGTTAACTGATTGGCACATTACAATGCCAATTTCTTCTGCCAAAGCTTTTAATGTGGAAATGCAGATGTTATATATTAGCCCAGCCCACTTAATTAGCCTCACTAACAATTGATATGTACTACTTCTGCTTGTTATTTCCATTCCAAATCATCTGATGAAGTGGGTTTTGCCCACGAAAGCTCATGATTCTATATATTTTGGTTAGTCTCTAAGGTGCCACAGGACCACTCGTTTTTTAAAATTTATTTGGACATAAGCTTTCGTGGGCTAGAGCCTACTTTGTCAGATGCATGAAATAAACATTGTACCATACCATAGCTTCTCTGATAGGAAGCTTATAGTTGGTGATGACTTAAACTGATAGCTTAATCGATAAAATTGTTGCAATTACTTGCTCTCCTTTCTGAGGTGTGCTCAGGCCAGTTGTGGCTTTCAATCAGTTTTATTCAGCTGGCTCCAAATATTCTCCAGCTTCAGAGGATTCAGCTAATAACCTTCTCTTGTTCGTGTATCTCTCTGTTATGAGGGAAGAGGATGAATTTATACAGTCCTTTTCTTTTAGCTCATTCCCATTTTTTTAAAAGACAGGGGAGACTTGCCCCACTCACTCTTCAAAGCTCTTGGTCCCAGCCTCTTAAACAAAATGTAACTGATTTTTTCCTTATCATTACATGTTCCACAAACTGCTTCATTTCCACCAATACCTCTTATTTCCTAGATCTATTACATACATCATAGCCTCTCAAAATCTTAAAGGGCCATGTCACATGACAAGGATAAGCTGACTGCTAGACACCACCTACCACTATGGGAGCAGACTATATCACAGTACAGTATGTAAAATAACATCAAAATATACATACCTGTTTAACCATGTTTTCCACAAATTTTGCTGATCTTTCCCTTAAAAATGTGATAAGATCTTTATATACGTCGCTTTTTCTCTCATAATCAATATCATCTTTCTCCTTTTCTCTACCCTGAAAAAACCAAAATTTTAAATTATTACGATTCCCTTTTAAAAAAGGTTTCCATCTCTAAAGTAAATACCATTAAGGAACATAGGTCCCAAATTTGCAATGATCTCCACACAACTGACCACTGTGACAGCAGAGGACCCCAGCGAATATCAATGGCATTTAACATGGACCCAGGGTCCACTCACATGGAGCTCATTGCAAGATCAGCATCTTATATTCAGTCCTGCAAGTAACTACTAATGTGCATGGAGAATAATCCGATGGAAAGAGACTTAGAAGCCACGGGGGGGAAATCAAATGAATATGAGCCTCTAGTATGATACAGTGGCTAAGAAAGCTAAGATATATGTTTAGGGGAATAGCAAGTAGAAATAGGGAGGGGATATTACCACTGTATATGGCATTAGCAAGACCATTATTGGAAAAACTGTGTCTAGTTCTGGTGTTTCTATTTCCAAAGAGATGGTGACAAATTGGAAAGGATATAGAAAAGTGTGACAACACTAATTTGAGATCTGGAAAGCCTGCCTTACAAGGGACGTGAAGGACTAGTCGACTATCCGATAAGCAAATGCTTATCAGATAGTCAAGTTGACTAGTTGCTTTCCTATCAGAAAGAGGCAGCAAGGGGAGAGGAAGAGAAGGGGGTACTTCAAAGCAGCAGCGCAGCGTGGTGCCTGGGGCCAGATTCTGGGCTCCATGCGGTGCTGCCGCTTTGAAACACCACATGCAACCCAGGGCCACCTCGGGTGTCCCCAGGCTGCACGGGGCATTTCAAAGTGGCAGCGTCACGCAGAGTCTGGGATCAGCTGAGGACTCCCCCGTTAACCCTGGGCTCCATGCGGCGCTGCCACTTTGAAATGCCGCAAAGAGCCTAATGTCGGGCTCTCCACAGCATTGCAAAGTGGCAGCACTGCAGGGAGCCCCAGGTCAGCGCGGGAGTCCCCAGCTGATCCCAGGCTCCATGTGGTGCTGCCGCTTTAAAATGCCACATGGAGCCTGACTCCGGGCTCCTTGCGGCATTTCAAAGCAGCAGTGCCACAGGGAGCCTAGTGTCAGCACGGAAGTCCCCAACTGATTCTGGGCTACACACGGCACTGCTGCTTTGAAATGATGCAAGGAGCTTCACTCCAGGCTCCCCGTTGGCATTTCAAAGCGGCAGCACTGCAGGGAGCAAGGTCAGTGGGGGAGTCCCCAGCTGACCCCAGGCTCCATGCGACACTTTCACCTTTGAACTTCAAAGGCAAAGGTACCCTATCGACTAATCAAATAGTCGATGCAAAATTCATCAACTATTCGATTAGTAAATTACTCACAATTTAACATCCCTACGCCTTACAGCAGGGCTACTCAACACGCGGCCCACGGGCCGCATGCTGCCCACGGGCCGCATGCTGCCCATGGCCTGTTTGTTTGCAGCCCATGCTGTGGTTTGGGTTTATGAGGGGCTCAACACATGGCCTGCAGGTGGGATGCTTTAAAGATGGCCTCCATTGGAAAGATGCTCCACAACAGTGAGGTGTCTCCCAGGCGGGGTGAGCTTTGAAAGGCACAAGTGGACAGGCTGGCTGGAACAGACGGGTACAGGGTGTCGGCTTTCTAGCCCCCAGGGAGCAGGTGCCATGAGCGCTGGGGCATTGTGGGAATTGCTTTGTATTCATGCCCCTCAGTGTGAAACAAACTATTTGCATATATTTGCATGCATATGCAACCAGACTTAAGTTCCGGCCCTTGGCATGTGCTGTGAGCATCACTGTGGCCCCCCGGACTTCCAAAGTTGAGTAGTCCTGCCTTACAGTGAGACACGACAGAAAGAAGCTCAATTAATAGTTGTAAGACAAGATTAAGAGGTAATTTAACAATACTCTGCAACTTCCTACATGGAGAGAAGATTTCTGACAATAGAGTGCTCTTTAATTTAGAAGCCATATGCATAACAAGGGATAATGGCTGGAAGGTAAAGATAGAAAAATTCAGACTAGAAATAAGGCACACATTTTTGACAGGAAGGATAATTAACCACTGAAACAACTTAATTAGGGATGTGACTGATTCTTCACATCAGTTAAAATCAAGAATGAAAGTCTTTCAAAAAAAATCTGCAGTAGCTCAGCCAGAAATTATGGACTTGAAGGAATTACTAGGTGATATTTATGATTTGTGTTATGCAGATCAGATTAGATGGGTAATGGCCCCTTCTGGCCTCAAAAATCTATTAATCTGTTATTTCAATAGGACTCATAAAGCACTTTGTCCAGTTGAATGTGTTTAGAAGATCATGCCTTTATTTATAACTGGGGCAAAAAAATTATGATTTATTTCCTTCAAAAACTGTGAAATTTTATGCAGGTGTTATTCTTTGCTCTACTTGTCCCCAACACTTATATTTGTATACAAGCAGTCATCATAAGCAGAAATATAAATAGTTTGGAACTGTGACACAGAAAGGAGAGAGTATAGTAACTTGTGCAGTAATTGTTGTTCTTCAAGATGTGTGTCCCTAGGGGGCACCACTTTTGATAGTGTGCCCCCTTCCCCCATGGCTTCAAATAGATTTTCATTAGCTATGGCTATTCAGCCTGTGCATGTGTCCTACATGTCCCTGTGCCACACATCAGGGCTATATGGGACTGCATAGGGTTATATGGGACTGCATTCTCAGTTCCTTCTCTACCACGAAGTTCTATAAGGAAGCTCTGAAATGCAAGGGAAGAAGGGCAGGTAGTGGAACACCCATAGACACATACATCTCAGAGAAATACAGGTACTGCACAGGGTTGGTAACATCTTCTTTGAATAGTGTGCCTATAGTTGCTCTACGTCAGATGACTCCAGAGAGCAGTACACCCGCAGGAAGGAGGGAGCTACAGAATCAGATCCAGAAATGAAGATGGAACCACTTAGCCAACTGCCACACCAAATCTAGAGGCATAGACCAAAGCATAGTGCTTAGAGAAGGTATGTACTGAAGACCATGTAGTGCTTCTACAGATGGAACATCTGTAAGTAATGCTACAGATGTTAGTTGTGATCTAATAGAGCCTGCTAATACTGTACTGTAAAAGGAGACTGAAACCTGGTGACACAGCCACACACATTAATATACCCAAAGATCCATCTTGATTGTCTTTGGGAGGAGACTTTGGATCCTTTAGATCTGTCTGCAATGGAAGTAAATAGTCTAGGAGACCTCTGAAATGGGTTGGTCCTTTCTAGACAGAAGGCCATTGCTCTTCTGATACCTAAGGTATGGAAGGAAGCCTGCTATTAGGAATTATGTGGTTTTGGGGGTGGGAAGAGGTAAAAGAATGGTCTGATTAAGATGACACCAAGATGACACCTTGGTAGGAATTTAGGGAATTGATATAAGAAAAGTTTGTCCATGAACACCACAATGAAAAGAGGGTCTGCCATTAAGGCCCTAATGTCACTGACTATTTGGGTTGATATAAGTGCTATCAAAAAGGCCCGTCATCACAGACAGGTTCATAGAGAGGTCCTTTAAGACATCTTGAAAACTTGACTGAGTTCCCAAGAAGGAATGGGGTTTTTCAACTGAGGGAAAATATTCCTTAATCCTCCAAATTTTTCAGGTTGATTGATGAACAAATAGACATTTCCACTGGAAAATGAAAGGCTGTTATGGTGGCCAAGTAAACCTAGATTGAGCTGATAATCCTATTGCAACTGAAAAAAAATATAATTCAAGATAACAAGAATAGGGAAGATTCCGGTGTGAGTCACTGAAGTTCTCACCAATGACTAAATTTCTTCCACTACTGAAGGTAAATATTTTGGGAAGATTTTTTCCTATTGTTTAATAACATTTACAGTACCTCTACAGAAATGGCAGACTCCAGCCCCATGAAACTTACAAGGTATTTTCATGCTAGATATGCTCAACATTGGTATGCCCCTTTCTGTTTCAGCCACCACTACTTTGTTATTCTACTAAAACCAAAAAAAGCAGTCATATAGCACTTTAAAGACTAACAAGATAGTTTATTAGGAGATGAGCTTTCGTGAAGCAGACCCACTTCTTAATCAAGATTAATTTTTTTAATCACATCTTTGCCACCTATCTAAAATTCACAAAGGAATATCAGGATCAAAAGCAGTGAGGTTTGTGGCTGAGATAAATAATTTTGTACAAGGAATTCCTAAATGCTGACACCTTAAACATAGCACTGTTCCTCAGAGTTCAAAGAATCAGTGACTTTTTTTTTACCTTATAGACACTTCACACCCAGTCACTTCAATGGAAATGCTGGCATGCTTAAATTTAAGCACATTCATATTGTTTAAGTGGCCATAAAAGTCATTTTTTCAAGTTTAAAGTGATTAGACTAGGGGTGGGAAGCCTAAGGCCCGGGGCTGGATGCAGTCCCTGGCTTGCCTGGATCCGGCCCCTGAAGCTTGGGGCATTCAAGGCCCTCTTCCCGCCCCCCCCCCCACACATCCCCTCATGGGGGCTGGAACCCACAAAATCTATTAGCCCAGCCTGCCCTCCCCCAAGTTCTGGTGTGTGAGGGGAATGTGGGGAGTGTCTTTTTCTCTCTTAGTCAGGGGCCACGTCATCAGCCCCCAACTGATTTTTCTGTGAATCAGCCCAACCTAAAAAAAGGTTCCCACTCCTGAATTAGACTCTTCTTTTAAAGGTTATTAACATATTTAAATACTAACATCAGAATGAGTCATACAGAGATGCTGAGCTAATTTTGGGTGATATTTACTGATGGCTAATTGGGATGTTTACATAGGTAAGAAATATCACAGAACTGAACCCAATGGGACTACTCACATGCACATTATAAATGTTTGATTTTGCAGGGTTGGGTCTAAAAGACAGAAGACACAAAATTTTGGGAAAGTCAAAAGTTGACATTATATTGGGTCTTTCACTTCTAATTCTTCATTTATGATGATAATGATGAACTCAAGTTGAGTAACACCCTAACCATATTGTTAAGTATATTAGATTGTTTCTGAAATTATTATTGAAATGGTTAAACAAGATATCCATTTGTATTACAGTGTTTTTCTTAGCAAACACAAAGGTTTTTTAAAAATGAAAATGTTGATTACAGATAATACGATATAATCCAGAAAGAAAGTAATGGTACTCATCTTGCCCTTCTTCAGCATTCATTAACAAGTCTGTTTCATACTAAGCTTACTCTAATAGCCAGATATAGTGAAAGGAATGTGCAAAACAAGCAAATTCTGTGCTGCTTCACGCATGTGGTAACAGAAAATTTATAAGTAGAGCAGAAACTATTGGATTTACTATTCAGGCAAAAGCAGAAAAAAATAATGAGCTAGGTCAAAATGTAAAAAATATAAGGCATTGTGTCATGATTTTTTTTCTCTTTCTATGAGTGCCATTAAAGTAACTCTTCAGCTATTGACTGAATACAACTATCCTAATTCCTCAGACAGGACTAGGGAAGTTAAATTTTGATTAATCACCTAATCGAGTAGTTGATGGAATTTCCATTGATTAGTCGATAAAGGGTGGGGCAGGGTGGTTGCTATCCCAGCTGTGCCTCCACTTTATAAATGTAGTAAGAGCCATCCACGGCTCTTACTACATTTAAAAGGCAGAGGTGCAATCGGGACCCCGAGTAAGCGGGGACTCAAGCAATCCCCGCTCGCCCGGGGTTCCCCACTGCACTGCCTCTACCTTTTAAATGTAGCAAGAGCCCCACGGCATTCTTGCTACATTTAAAAGGCAGGGGCACAACAGTCAGACTGACACAAGAATAGACTGCTTGAGTCCCCGCTTGCGCCATTTCCCACTACATCTCTACCACTACCCCCCCGTGGAAACAGTGCTGGGGGGAACCGGTTTTTAAGCCAGCTCCCCCCAGCACAAACTCCTGCTCCTGCCCTTGCTGCCTCTGATACAAGGTGGGAGGGGGGGAAGCAACTAGTTGAATAGTGACTCGACTACTCGATAAGCCTATGCTTATCGGATAGTCAACTAGTCACTTACATCCCTAGACAGGACTCACGCATTTTTATATACTCAAGTTCCTGTTACCTCAAATTTGTGTTTTTATTATTACTTACACCATTTAAAAACACTCCTGCTGTGCTGCAAGTGATGTACAAAGGATCAGTATCATGTGGTTTAATGATCAAATAACAAATTTCCCCATGGACTTGTCTCCAAGGTGGGGCTCGACATCCATTGGAGAATTCATAATCTGAAACAATAGTGTTTTGTCATTTTTAAAAAATATATTGCCATTTCTAATAAGATGTGAATAGATTTTTTTAAATTATAAAATTCATACAAATTAAGGTCCTAAACCTGCAACTCTTACTTACATCAATAATCCAAAATAATTCAGAACTTGATCCTGAAAGACACAGAGCATTCTAGCTTGATCCAATAAACCTCTTAAACATATGTGCAGCACTTCTCAGAACCAAGCCCACGGAACTCAATGTGACATAAATAGGGATCACACACACACACACACAACACACACACCTCAAAGTTGAAGAACTGAGCTCCATGTTTGTAGGTGCATGTTATTGTATTTCAATATTTAAAAATAGAAATAAGTGTTTTAAATCATTAAGAAATAATTAGTTTATATGAACATCTTCATAAAAATTATTATATTTAATGTGTATGTGTAAATGTAAAACATGATCAAACAAAAACATAAAAGGTAAACTTTTAACCTGATGTATATTCAAGAGATTCCAGTACAGTATTTTCTCCTTCTCCAGAGAAATGTTTGAGTAGATCCACTTCATTTTTTACTGCAGCTGGAGTTAATCTCACCTCTCTGTAATTAACAGAAAAGGATGTAAAATCTAATAATAAATATATTTTCAAAAAAGAATCAGAAGACTGTATAAATGGATATTGCTTTTCTGTCTACTAGTTTCAGAGTAGTGGGAAAAACAAGCAGGCAAAAGGCTATTGAGTGAAATGTTAGTTTCACAACTAAAATAAAATTGATATAACTGACAAATTCAGTATAATTTTTGTTATTAACATTTAAATACTAACATCAGAATAGCTCAACATCTCTGTATGACTCAATTTTAAACGATTAAATGAACAACTCTTAAATGTTTTAGTTGCTAGTGTATTATTTATGTACATTATATTAAGTTATTTTCAAAGTACAGAACATATGCACTGCATGCATATATATTCACACACACACACACACACACACTCTTATACTCATACTGTTAAACCCCCAGAAAATATCTTTAATTTCAGCAACTTTTTCTGGGTTTCATACATCAATAAAGATAATTACTTTCATACCTTTTATTGAGTGCTTTCTTTACATCACACCAAAAGTACATATTTTGGATTCAAATTCATTTAAATTAAAAACACTAGGGAGAGGTGCCCCTCCTTGCTATGCTTGCCAACCCCCTTCCCCCCCCATGGGAGTAGGCAGACTGAGGAGGGGCAGCCGTTGCTCACCCTGGCTCTCTTCCCCCGGCCGCTGGGCCCCCCTGAGGCCAGGCCAGCCCCAGCTTTCCCCCTTCCTAGCTGCTGGGGTGGGGGGGGGAGAAGGGGACTGTCAGGCCGGGCTGAAGCTGACCTGGCTCTCTCCCTCCGGCTGCGGGGGCATTGGTGGCTGGAGAGAGAGATGGGCCAGCCTTGGCTCGACCTGAGGGTTTGGCCAGGTCGAGGTTCTCCCCCTTCCCTCCCACGCTCTAGGGTCTGAGGTCACCTGGCTCTTCCTCCCCCCAGCCCCTTCTTCCCGCACCTACCAGCCCTGGCTCTTCCTCCCCCTCAGCCGCCTCCCCCCCCCACACACACACACTGGCCCTAGCTCTTACCTCCCCTCAGCTGCCAAGGAGGGATGCAGAGGAAAGGCTGGCCTAGTTTTCCCCCATATCTACAGCATGTGTGAGGGGGCTGGGATGCAAGGCAGGAGCACAGCTCCCGCCCCCATGGATCACCACAGAAGGGAAAGCCTCGGAGAGGGGGAGGCCCTCTGGATCACCGGAGCGGGGGGCAAGCGAGAGGCCATGCAGCTTGTGGCTTCTACCCCACCCAGCACCTGAGAGTAGAAGAGCTACTCTGGGACCTCCCCAAGCCCCACACGGAAGCCGAGCACTGGGGAAAAGGAAGGGTGGATGGGTGGAGGAAGGCAGGACGCAGAGTGACATAATGTCACTCTGTCGTCCTGCAGGAAAAGGGTTTTTTAATATAGAGAGAGAAAACCAAAAAAGGAACAGAGTTTCTTTTGAAATGCACTTACTGTGAAATATGTTTTAAAGAACTGTTAAGTAATTGCATATCCAGCTGTTGAAGAAGAAGAGCAATCTTCATTTTAATCTCTGTATCAGGATCACCACCTTTTCTCATTCTGTCCAGCAAGCGTAGCATAGACATGTCTTCTCCTTCAATTGTCCCATATCCAGGGCCAAGAATTTTCACTATAGGATCTCTATTGGCTGTAAAGGAGAAACATTATAAATATAAAGCTAATGATGCTTCAAAAATTATCTTAAAGGATTTTTAAAATCCTTAACTGCCAAAATAGTGTAACAATGTTAACTTATAATATGAATATATATTTAACTTTAAAAGGTAGATAATGGGTGCTGTTGTTCCTTAAAATGTTACTGTTTTATCTTATAGGAATAAATTATTTCATATCACTTTTGGATAAAACAAGCTTTAAATAATAAACATGAGCTGACTACTTGTGCAATAAACATCAATATTTATTGAATCAAGAGGTAAATATCAAACTCTCTTTTAGGTCAGTATACCTTCAGGGATAATAAAATAGGACGATGGCCCAAACACCAAATCAATGGGCTCAATTCACACTGAAGCCATCATTACAGAAGTCTGATTTAGTATAAAACAATGTCTTAAAAGATTTGCTGGCAACCAACATAATGATTCCATAAAAGGTCCGGCTATCATTTACTCAGGATTGCCAGCTGTCTTCTACAATGACCAGTGACAATTGTGTGTCAGTTGGTTTTTAGAGATTCCTCTTGTTCCCAGTGTCCCAATGAGTGATAGTATTCTTACACAGGTGCATAGCAGTTGCTGGCTCAAACTGAAGCATGATCACTGTGTGTGCCTTTAGTGTGTGAGCATTTTACAAATCAGGTCTGATCCATTTGTGGCTGCATCAGTATTGTAGCTAGCTTGTTTTCTACCAATGTCCTAAGTGAATGTTACTCAAAGCTTCCACTCAGTGGATGTCTAATTTAGCCCAGTTATGTGTTTTTATTGACAGGTTTGGACACCAAGAACTGCATATGACCCAATAACTGTACTATTACATGTTTTCTAAAAGTCTTCATCAGAAAGGTTAGCCGTGAACTTCCTAAGCATAACATATTTTGGTTGGATGTTTTTAATAAATTAACATTCTAAAAGGACATTCAAGTTAAAAGTACAGAAAAATTATTAGCACTTCTGAGGACACATTTAGTATGCTGAGATTTGAATATATGTGTTATAATTGTTGAGGTACCAGTCAGCATACATGCATCTTTATATGAATGAAATTCAATGTTGACATTATTCCCAACTTCTATATTACTGACTTCAATAAAAAATAAAAATAGACACTTGATGATTCATCGAATCATTGTTTTCCAGCAATTCCTCACAAGCCAAAATGTGTACAAAAAGAAATGTCACCTATATCATTCTCTTATTTTTTTTAAATCTTAAAATTCAAGAGCAAAAAAATTAAAAAAACCCCAACCTTCAAGGCATGCCTGTGCTTCCTTTAACTTTTTTTCCATAGCTACATGTAACAAACGAGAGAGTTGGCCAAAACTGCGTACTCTGATCGTTGAGGCAGTGAGTAGGAGCAATGGTTGATCATCTTTATCTCTTTCATCGGACTGAACAGTTGTTGCACTGGAAAAATAAAATGGTATGTCAAAAAGAGAGAACTTTTATTAAAGAAAATTTTTAGGTAGAGTCTGTTACCCCCAAAAATTCCCACTGGAGACCACCCAGGGTTACACTAGTATGGATTTATTGATTGAGGCATTAACACTCCACTACATGGTTAAACTAAAGAGGATAGAGCTGCCAATAAAGGTTTAAACTAAAGGGGAACCAGCCATCTCTCTCTCTCTCTCTCTCTCACACACACACACCTTCTGCCCTCAGGCACTCACACACTTACACAGACATTTGGTTGCAGAAGGAGCAAAGGTATTCTGGAGGGTCTGTCTGCTGGTCATGGCTGGGGAGCTGGTCAG
This sequence comes from Rafetus swinhoei, assembly GCA_019425775.1. Lineage (NCBI taxonomy): Eukaryota > Metazoa > Chordata > Testudines > Trionychidae > Rafetus > Rafetus swinhoei. Next base: position 228,079,763 of record CM033424.1, read on the forward strand.
GAAAGAAACTGGCTACAGAAAGAGGAGCTTCTCAAAAAGAGAAAGAGGATTTCTACCATGTGCTCTCTCCTTTTATTGCCTCTGTAGAACCCCTGTGACTCATCCACATTCATCACCAGGGAGCATGCCCAGACTTCCCTTGATCCAGCAGAGATCACCAAAATCACCAAAGCAGTAGGTTTCTGAATTTATAAAGCAAAGTTGCTGAGAGTTACAAAGTTGCAAGGTTTTACAAAGATTACAGAGTTGCACAGTTTAAAAGGCAATGCAGCTGAAACAATTACGAAGCTTCAGAGAATCATTTACAAATATTCAGTAATGAAGTGACTTAGACAACTGCCTAAGTGGCAGTCAGCAGGAGGTTTCTGTCAGTCTCTAAGTCATGTGTTGGCAGGACCTTACAGTTTAGTGTATTTCCAGAAAAATCCATGTGTAAAATCGAGTAATAGCTCTGACGAAAGCTTTTATGCAACAACAACTCTCTCCCCCAGGTCACCATCCAAACCCTCTGTATCCTCCTGCCCAAGGTCACAACTCTCTCCCAGACTCTGTACCCCCTTCTACTCCCCTCCACCAGGCCAGGATCCTCTCCTGCACCCATACTCCCTCCCAGACTCTGCACCCCATTCTCCTGCCCCAAATCACCACCCAAATTGTCTGCAGTCTATACCACCTTTTCCCCTTCTCCCAGGTCACAGCTCCCTCCCAGACTTTGCACCTCCTCCTAGAGCCCATCCAGCAGGCCAGAATACTCTCCTGCACCTATACTCCCTCTCTGACCCTACACCCCAATCCCCTGACCCAGATCACAACCCTCTCCTTCACCCAAATGCCCTCTCACATCTCACACCATCTATTGCACCCCAGTCCTTTACCCCATGCATCCTTCTGCACCCAACCTCCACCCTAGACCCTGTACCTCCTCCACAGAAAAGTGAGGCCCTTGACCATTTTCCAAAATCTTGGTGTGACCCCCTGCCAAAAATTATTGCCCACCCGTGCCCTAGATCTTGGTATTATGTGATGGAGTAAATTATACTTCCCTATTCTTTCCCATACTATTCATGATTTCATAGACCACTACCATATTCTCCCGTAGCCTCTTTTTTACCCTGAAGAGTTCCAGTCTTTTTAAAATCACATCTCATATAAGCTGTTTCATACCCCTAATTATTTTCACTGCTCCTGCAACTTTTCCAATTCTACTACAGTAAAACTCCAATAGTCCAGCATCCAATAGTCCGGCACTCCTGATAGTCCGGCATCAAAATGGCAAGAGCCTAGTGAGCGAGCTTCGGCAAAAAAAGAGTCACAAGGTAACAGCGGCAGCAGCTGAACTGAGCAAAAAGGGTAAAAAAGGCTTAAAAAAACGAAAACATTACAGTATACTGTATACAGTATGTACAATAAAAAGGGTTAAGAACACTTTATATACAGTATATAATGTATACAGTATATATATAACCTGCTTATAGTACCTCCTGATAGTCTGGCATAACTGATAATCCGGCACCACCTAAATCCCATAGGTTCCAGATTATTGGAAGTCTACTGTATATATTTTTTCAGAAAAGTATCAGAGGGGTAGCCGTGTTAGTCTGGATCTGCAAAAGCGACAAGGGCTATGTCTACACTGGCGGGTTATTGCGCAAAATCTCTTGCACAAGAGACCGTCCACACCAGCCAGAACGCAGCGCAAGAACGCTGAGCTCTTGCGCAAGAAAGCGTGCACACTGGCGGGACGCTGTTACGCAATAACTTGGCCCCGGAACCACTTCGGCCATGTCAAAAGGTCACCAGCGGCGTCTGTTGGCACGCGCCGGACCCCTGCTGGGTAACGCGCTTAAAGGGACCCCTGGACAGCCCTTTTCCTGCGGCTGTGTGCAGAGACACCTCATTGAGGCATCCAGACACACAGCCGTGTCCTCCAACTCAGCCTCTGAGCAAGTGCCCGTGGGCACCATCGCTGCCTTGCTCACAGATATGGAGCCGGAGGAGGACCCCACTCAGCAATATCCCATCACGTCCATAATTGAGGAACTGGAGACTGGGCAACACATGATTGATCAGATGCATGCAACAGCTGCACTTGGGCACCCCAACCCCACCACCGACAGGCACCTGTGGAGCCACGACACCAGTGGGGACTGGTGGGAGCGCCTGGTGCTGGGACAATGGGGTGACCAGCACTGGGTGCAGAACTTTAGGATGTGCAGGGGGACATTTCATGAGCTCTGCACCTGGCTCGCCCCTGTGCTCCGGAGGCAGGACACCCGCCTGTGCCCCGCCATCCCCGTGGAGAAGAGGGTTGCGATTTCCCCTGTGGAAACTGGCCACCCCAGACAGCTACTGCTCCGTAGCGAACCAGTTCGGGGTGGGCAGGTCCACCGTCGGCACGGTCGTCCGGCAGGTAAGGCCCTCCGTGGACCACGGGCTCATCCTGGGGGAGGGAAGGGGCCAGACTGGGCGGGGGGGAGGCTGTAGGGGTAGGGGGAAGCCCCGCACCCAGGGGGTCATGCTGTCCCTCCTGCACACAGCCCTGGAAATCCCGGGGGGCAAAGGGCCCTGGCCTGCGTGGGGGGAGGGGCCATCAAACGGAGGGTGAGCACACCCCAGGGGCCCATGTACGCACTGTGTCTCATTCCATGCATCCCCTGTGCTCCCATGTGCCCCTCTGCAGGTCGTCCACACCATCAATGATGTGCTGCTCCAGAGGGTGATCCGCCCCCCGTGACGTGGACACCACCATTGCCGGCTTCACCAGCCTCGGGTTCCCGAACTGTGGGGGAGCCGTAGACAGAACCCACATCCCCATCCGGGCGCTAGAGCACCGAACGGCCCGGTTCATAAACCGGAAGGGCTACTGCTCAGTGGTGCTCGTGGACCACCAGGGCTGGTTCCAGGACATTTATGTGGGGTGGTCCGGCCGGGCCCACGACGCTCGCATCTTCAGGCACTCAGGCCTGTGCCACAGGCTGGAGGCGGGCACCTACTTCCCCCAGTGGGAATTCACCATTGGGGATGTCAGGATGCCGGTCTGCATCTTGGGGGATGCGGCCTACCCCCTGATGGCCTGGCTGATGCGGCTATACACCGGCCAACTGGACCACAGCCAGGCCACCTTCAACACCCACCTGGACTGGGCCCACAATCCCGTGGAGTGCGCCTTTGGGCGTCTGAAGGCACGGTTCAGGTGCCTCCTGACCCGCCTGGACATGGGGGTGCAGCACATCCCGGAGGTCATCTCGGCATGCTGCGTGCTTCATAATATTATTGAGGGGAAGGGGGAGGCCTTCCTCCCGGGGTGGATGGCAGGTGAGGGCCAGGCCTATCAGCAGCCCCAAACGGCCGCTACCCGGTAGACCAACCACCACGGGGTGCGGGTTCGGGAAGCCCTCCAGGTGATGCTGGACCAGGCCCCACAATTGGCCTCCCATACACCTCTGACCGCAGGGATGCCCCCGTGCCCCCACTCCCTGGCTCCTCGGTGCCGGCAGGATGGGGCTGGAAGGTCCCTCACTGGCAGGGGGTCCCACTGCAGAGGAAGCAGATGAGAGCAAGATCACCAGTGACTCACTGCCCCATGGTGTTCCGGGTGCCCTGTGCCCTCCTCATGCCACCACACATGCCACAACGCCTGGGGACAGGTAAGACTGGCGGGGGGGATTCCCCTAGAGGCAGCAGGGGGGCCTGAGGTGGGCCGGGGGATCCCGGGAGGGCCACATGTGGTGGTGGGGAGCCTGTTGTGCCTTCCCTTGGGGCAGCTACTGTGTCCCATAGGTGGCCATGGATTAGTGCTGTGTGCAGTACCCTTGGGCTGCGGGCTGTCCACCCTGTGCCCTTGCGGCTGGGCTGCTCCCGGCTGGACCTCCGCTCCACTCCGCTCCCCCCCCCCCCCCCCGAGGCTGGGTGTGCATGACCCCTGGGGTCCCAGGCATGTGCTGGGGCTGGCAGCCGTGTTCGTGTGCCACTTGGTCTGGCTGCACAAGGTTGCACATGCTGCGTGCTGCTGTGCAGCATCCGGACAGGCTGTGCCATGTGCTGCGCCCTCTCCCCCACCCCACGGCCCCCCTGCCCCCTGCACACTTGTGAGTGGCAGCTGCGACACTCACCAGATGATCCCTCGCCAATCTCCGAGGAGGCCCGGGACATATGGTGGCTGCTGGGATGGTGGGCTCTGGCTGCCGTCCTCCTCCTCCTCCTTGGTGGACCGGTTGCCCTCCTCCTCCTCCTCCGCGTCTGTTGACCAGACCACTGGGGTAGCCAGGGCTGAGTCCACCATGGCCTCCAGGGTCTCAGCCCCCTTGTCGGCCAGGATACTGGTAGTGGGGGCAGGCGGTGGTAGTGGGGGCAAGCAGTGGCTCTGCCGCCCCCACTTGCACTGGCCCGCACATAGCTGAGCCGCAGGTCTTTCACCTTGGCCCGGACCTGTTCCAGGGTCCAGGTGGGGTGTCCCTGTGTGGCCAGTGCCTGGGCTATGCGGGCAAATATGTCCGCATTTCGCCTCCTGGATTTGGGATTACGGAGGGCCTCCTCCTCCTCCCACAGGCCCTCGCCTCCTCCTCCTCCCACAGATCCAGGAGGGCCTGGACCTCAGCGTTACCCCAGCATGGAGCCCGCCGCTTTGTGCCCCTGTGGGCCTGCTGGGTGCTCTGGGGTGGCTCCTGGGTGGGGCCTGAGGGACCTGGCTGTTGCTCAGCAGCGGCCATCGCTCCCTCTGGCAGCTCCAAGAAAGGGCTGCACGTGGCACACGGTTCCGCTGGCTGCCTGTGCCTTTAAGGGGAGGCTGGCTACAGGGAACCAGCGAGTGGTGATTGGGCATACGGAGCATAAGGTTCCACTTCCTGGACACCACGGTGCAAATAATTGATGGTCACATAAACACCACCCTATACCGAAAACCTACCGACCGCTATGCCTACCTTCATGCCTCCAGCTTCCATCCCGGACACACCACACGATCCATTGTCTACAGCCAAGCATTGAGGAACAACCGCATTTGCGCCAATCCCTCAGACAGAGACCAACACCTACAAGATCTTCACCAAGCATTCTTGAAACTACGATACCCACACGACAAAGTAAGGAAACAGATTAACAGAGCCAGACGTGTACTCCTGCTGCGGGACAAGCCCAGGAAAGAAACCAACAGAACACCACTGGCCATCACCTACAGTCCTCAGCTAAAACCTCTCCAACGCATCATCAGTGATCTACAACCCATCCTGGACAATGATCCCCTCACTTTCACAGGCCTTGGGAGGCAGGCCAGTCCTCGCCCACCGACAACCCACCAACCTGAAGCATATTCTCACCAGCAACTATACACCGCACCATAGTAACTCTAACTCAGGAACCAATCCATGCAACAAACCTCGGCGCCAACTCTGCCCACATATCTACACCACCAACACCATCACAGGACCTAACCAGATCAGCCACACCGTCACTGGTTCATTCACCTGCACTTCTACCAATGTAGTATAGCCATCATGTGCCAACAATGCCCCTCTGCTATATACATCGGCCAAACTGGACAGTCCCTACGTAAAAGAATAAATGGACACAAATCAGATATTAGGATGGCAATATACAAAAAACCTGTAGGAGAACACTTCAGTCTCCCTGGACACACAATAGCAGATCTAAAGGTAGCCATCCTGCAGCAAAAAAAACTTCAAGACCAGACTTCAAAGAGAAACTGCTGAGCTGCAGTTCATCTGTAAGTTTGACACCATCAACTCAGGATTAAACAAAGACTGTGAATGGCTAGCTAACTACAAAAGCAGCTTCTCCTCTCTTGGTATTCACACCTCCAGATCAGCTGCTAGAAGTGGGCCTCATCCTCCCTGAATGAATTAACCTCGTTATCTCTAGCCTGATTCTGGCCTGCATATTTATACCTGCTCCTGGATATTTCCACTACATGTATCTGACGAAGTGGGTCTTTGCCCACGAAAGCTTATGTTCTAATACATCTGTTAGTCTATAAGGTGCTACAGGACTCCTTGTCGCTTTTTCAGACAAGGCAACCCAAACTGCATGAGTATTCAAGGGATGGACATACCACAGATTTATATAGTGGTATTTTTAAACTTTCTGCTTTATTATCTATTCTCGTCTTAATAGTTCCTAAAATTCTGTCTGGCACTACATATTGAATGAACGTTTAAAAAAAATCCATAATGACTCCTAGCTCTCTTTCTTGAGTGGTAACAGCTTTAGTCCCATCATTATGTATGTATAGTTGGGATTATTTTTTTCAGTGTGCACAACTTTGCATTTAGCAACATTGAATTTCATTGGCCATTTTGTTGTCTCCTCACTCAGTTTTGTGAGATTCCTTTGTAATTCTTCCCAGTCAGCTTTGGACTTAAGTCTCTTAGGTAATTTTGTAACACCTGCAAATTTTGCTACCTCATTGTTCACCCTCCTTTCCTGACTGCTTATAAATATAACAAGCAGTCCTGTGGCACCACCTTAGAGACTAACAAATATAGATGTGATGAAGCGGGTTTTACTCACAAAAGCTCACAAATATATATTGGTTAGTTTCTAAGGTGCCACAGGACTGCTTGTTGTTTTTAAAGTGACAGATTAACATGGCTACCCCGTTGAGACTGTTTATAAATATGTTGAACAGCATAAGTCCTAATATAGCTCTTTGGGGGGGAATCACACTACTCACCTCTATCCGTTGTGGAAACTGAACATTTATTCCTCCCATTTGTTTCCTATCTTTTAACCAATTACTGATCAATAAAAAGAACTTCCATTTTAGCCCATAGACTGGTTAGGTTTCTTTTAAGAGCTTTTGGTGAGAAACATTGTCAAAAACTTTCTGAAAGTACAAGTCCACTACATCACCTTTTTCCACATGCTTGTTGACCCACTCAGAAAATTCTCAGATTGGTGGGGCATGATTTTAATTTCTCTGTATTTGATAATTTTGTTCTTTACTATAGTTTCAACTAATTAGCCTAATGCAGAAGTTAAGCTTGCCAGTCTGTAACTGTCAGAATTACTTCTGGAGCCTTTTCTAAAAATAGGCATCACATTAGCTACCCTTTAGTCATCTGGTACAGAGGCTGATTTAAACAGTAGGTTACATACCACAGTTAATAGCTCTGCAATTTCATATTTAAGTTCCTTCAGATATCTTGGATTAATACTATTTGGTCCGGGTGACATATTACTGTTTAATTTGTTAGTTTATTCCAAAAAGTGCCCTTCTCTTTTCAAAGCTGTGATTCTCTTAATATGGCTTACCTCAATTATGGTGAAACTGGGTGCACAAATACAATTATAATGTTAAAAGGACCTAAGACTCACTGGGTCTTTATCCAGAAGGTAACTGCTGAGGCCAAAAGAGCAGCATGTTCATCTGGCCTCAGCAGGATGCTGTTGTGACCCAGCCAAGGTATGCTCCTCTGGTCATAGCAGCAGGGTCAGATTAAGAAAGGGGCTTTAGGCTATAGGAAGGAATAGCAGCATGTGGAGCCACCTCTCCCTGCTCAAGAACACAGGGGCTATGTCTACACTGGCGCGATCTTGCGCCAGAGCTATGCAAATGAGGCTAAGCGTGGAATATTGCCGAGCCTAATTTGCATATCTAATGAGCTGCCATTTTTGCGGAAGAGGCTCTTGAGCAAGAAGGAGCTGTCTACACTGTCCCTTCTTGTGCAAGAAAAACCCTCTTGCGCAATGCTGTTACGCTGATTATTTTCAGGAATAACGGCATTGCGCAAGAGGGTTTTTCTTGCGCAAGAAGGGGCAGTGTTAGCAGCTCCTTCTTGCGCAAGAGCCTCTTCTGCAAAATGGCAGCTCATTAGATATGCAAATGAGGCTCGGCGATATTCCACGCTTAGCCTCATTTGCATAGCTCTGGCGCAAGATCGCGCCAGTGTAGACATAGCCCCTGTGTTCTTGAGCAGGGAGAGGTGGCTCCACATGCTGCTATTCCTTCCCCCTTCAGCTGGAGCCACATTGGTGCAAGCACTGGAAAGCTCTGTCCCTGCATTATCTTCACCTGGAAGCTCTGCCCCCACAGGTCCCATTGGCTGGCAATCGCAATCAATGGGAGCAGTGGGAGGCAGTGCCTGCAGATAAGTGTGGGGCAGCACAGGCCACATGGAGCCACTCATTCCTCCCACACAGGGAGCTACTCCAGGTAAGCATCCTGCATCCCAATCCTCTGTCCAAGCCCTGAGCCCCTTCCTGCACCCTAACTTCCTCCTGAATCCTACATCCCCACTCCAACCTCCTGCCGTGAGCCCACTCCAAACACTTTGACCCTAGCCTGGAGCTTCCTCCTTAACCCCAAAAACCTCCTCCTCAGCCCCATCCATAAGTGCTGGAACTAGCAGTGCAGGAAGTCCTGCAGCACCCTCTGGCTTGAAGTGATTTCCATTATATCCAGGATTTACAGTTTGGTTCAATGGCTCTCAACACCCCCGGCTCTACCCCAGAGGCAGCACCCCTGCCAGAGCCCGGATGCTATCCAACCCTATGTCCTCTCCCATACTCCAAACCCCTCACTCCCAGCCCCAACACAGATCATACATGTGCAGGATGAATTTTTTTATGTGCTCCAATATGGAAGTGATGTGTCAGTTGCAGATTTGTAGTTGCTGTGTACACATACCCACAATGGTAAAATACCTTGCCTGGCCAATCCTAATGACTCCTTCCTTGCTGGCACTAGCAGATCTGCACCAGTGCTAGCAATACAGTGAGGCTATGTCTACACTATGGAGTTTTTCTGGGATACTATAGGTATCCCAGGAAAAACTCTGCCATGTCCAGGGAACACGTCTGCTCTTCCAAAAAATTTTTGGAAGAACAGATGCACTCTTTTGGAAGCCTTGTGTTCCTCATTTTATGAGGAATAAGGGCTCTTCTGAAAGAGGAGGTTTTTCCAACATTTGGCCCGAGTAGACGGGCCAAATGTCAGAAAAGCCTCTTCTGAAAAAAGAATTGGTTTGCAATTTGAGTACCTTTTTCCAAAACCCCTCCAGCAGTGTAGACATAGCCTGTGAAAATCTCTAGAATAGACAAGGGCAAAAATATACACCCCCCACTTCAGTAAGAAACTTCAGAGGGTTTCAATACACAGCTGTGAAATTACAATCCAGGAGCTACAAATATTTGGGAAAAATTAGAAATCAGAACACAAAATTTCCAATGTAAAAAACTAGAAGAAAACAAATCCCATTCAGACCTACCTAATCTCATAACCTGATTCAAATACTGAGTAATCCAATTGCGTTTTCCATTCAAGTGGGTCTCTGAAGACAAATGCTGCTTCTTGAGGATGTCTAGAGCTGAAGCTCTCCACAAACTTAATTATGTCATTTAGAAGAGATTCATTCAAAGGGGTGATTTCTAGTGTGCCAGTTCCAGAACCAGCAGAGGTCCATTGAGCTGCTCTTGTCAGTGCCACTCCCATGGTTTCAGCTAATATCAACGATGTGTGCCTTAGGAAATGAACAGTTTATTCTTTAAAAATGTTTATGATCCCAAACTGTTAAGAGAATATATCTGTAGACTTAATAGTTAACAATAAGCATAGTTGGGCCTGATTCAATTAATTCAGTGGCATTACACCAGCAATAGGGGGAATAGAATTGCTAATGTTATATTAAAAACAATGAGGCTACCTGGGGAAAATGCAATTTATATTTCTGTTAATTAGCATACCAATAACATGTCAAAAAGTGCAAAGCAAAATTCTGTTTTGTCTGCAATGGGATTAAGAAATGTTTTGCCATCTTTAGGTCCCTTTGTTTTCAGTTTTTATTTTATTTTTCCTATGAATTTGTTGTTTTATATTGCTACAAAAATAAAAACAAGTGAAAATTGATGCAAAAACTATTAATATAATTTTCTGAATAAATGGTGGAGTTTATTATGATGGTGTGGTGGGGCAACTGCCCCACACAGGTTGGAGGGAGCCTGTGCAGAGCCCTGACCTATGGGGGAGAGGTTTTTTAGTAGCCAATTAGGGCGTGGCTTGCTGGGGCAGCCCTGCATATAAGGAGTTGCCCAGCAGAGCAAGACAGTTAGGCTCTGACTGGGGAAAGTGCAGGACCCGGTTCCTGGAGAAGCACCTTTGACAGAACAGCATTGGGTAGGTTCAGGGGTATTGGAAAGGGAGGCTCCTGCCTGATACTTGACAGGCTGTTGGCCTTGCTATAAGGGCCAGGAGGGTGCAAAGGGTCACAGGGTAAGTGGCCTGTGGAACAGAAGGCAGAGAAGGGGAGTCCAGGCTTCTGCCAGAGGGTCCTTGGGATGGGGCCCAAAGTAGTGGATGGACCTGGGTCCTTCCCCCTTTCCCCTTGCATCACACCTTGCCACCAAGATGTGGCCCATACAAACTGTGGCTTGCCCCTATGACAGAGGGCTTAGGCTTGGAGACCACAGTGGCAGCAAAACCACAGGACTGCCGATAAACCCCCAGAAGGAGGATGAGAGAGTACTGGAGTAGGCACTGCTGAAGGGCAGTGTCCCAAAGAGGACAGGGTGGTCTGGAAGCAACAGGTCCAGAGTCCGAATGGGGACAGAGTGGGGTGACAGGTGACACCCTAGCCAGAAGGAGGTGCCCAGCTGAGGAAAGGACTAATTTCCCAGAGCTACTAGCAGGAGGCACCGCAGTGCTGGGTTGACCCATAACAGGCAGATAGAAGAACAGAAGGAAAAGGATATTCAGTAGATTAATGCTCTGATTAACAGAATTCTGTTAGGTCTGTGCAGAACTAAAGCAGAACTCAAACCAAAATACCACGTCTGAGTGGAAGAAAACAATATATCTCTAATCCCTAAATATCTTTCATTTGAATAAAGTCTACTGTTATAAATTTAACATTATTAGCTATTTTTATTGTGACAGGGTCAGGCCAGAGGGGGACAGAAGAGTGCTAGAATGGAAGTATGTTAGCTCTAGATTAAGTAGGTCTCTGTTCCCTGGATAAACTGGCAGGGACTGGCCTAGAACCAGCAGGAACTTTCCAGAATCAGGCTGGACAATCAAGCCAGTTGGAACATCTGGAGTCAATTAGGAGCCTTCCAGAGGCAAGGGAGTCAGGCTTATCAGATCACCTACAATCAATCAAGAACCAGTTGAGACTGGTTTAAAAGGGCTCCTCTTCTGTTAGTTCAGAGACACGCAAAGGCTATGTCTACACTGGCGGGTTCTTGCACAAGAACATCTTGCGCAAGGGTTCTTGTGCAAGAACACATCCACACTGCCATGTGCTTTTGCACAAGAGCATCCATGGCAGTGTGGATGCTCTCTTGCGCAAAAAAACTCTGATGGCCATTTTAGCCATAGGGCTTTCTTGCGCAAGAAACCCCTGCCCCGCATCCACATTGCCTTTTTGCACAAGAGCTCTTGCGCAAGAGGGCTTACACCCATTAGAAAAGAGCGTCACTCTTGCGCAAGAAGCCCTCTCTTACCACGCTTTACTGTAAATCTTCTTGCACTAGAGTGGGCGGGCAGTGTGGACGCTCTGTGGAAAAACGACTGTTCTTGTGCAAGAACCTGCCAGTGTAGACATAGCCAAAGAGTTTAGAGGAGGGAAGGTGCCAAAGATCTGAGAGTGAGAGTTGGGGTCTGCAAGAAAGGCAGAGTGCTGTAGAGGAGCAGGATAGGCTGCTCAGGTACCAGAGGAAAGGCAGTAGGAGGGATCTTTTGGGGAAGTGGCCCAAGAAAGTAGTTTCCAGACTAGAAGTAGAACGAACCGTGTCTGTTGCTGCTGCCTTAGGGTCCCTATGGTTGGAACCCAGAGTAGTGGGCGGGCCCAGGTTCCCCCCAACCATTCCCATACCACTACAGAGTCTGTCCCTGGGTAGGGAGACCAGGACTATAAAGGGATTTCACCCCATACTATGGACCAGCCTGTGATGATTATGGCTCAGTAGGCTGTGACCCTTGCCTCTGGGGAAAAAAGCGGCTGTGTGGAGGGTCATAGTGAACCTCTGAGGCTGAATGCTGTCTGCCAGAAGTGCAGGACCCACAGGCACAGCCAGAGCTCTGCCACAATTGGGGTCATGAGTAGCGTCATTCACACCACAGCAATGGAAGTAGGGTGAAGAAGGGAAAATGAGGGGAAAAAATAGAGGGGAAAAATGTGCACCAAGCTGCTGTTTTCCTTTTCTCTTGCTTAATTGGGTTAGAGGCTCTCACCATAATAGAGAACTCAGTGAAAGCACTAGTGCAGGCCATAGCAGCTCAATAGGAGGCCACCCAGGGGTTGGCATTACAGGAGGCTACACGGCTACAGCAGGAAACCAACCAGCTGTTAATGAATCAAGCGGCCTCTGATAGAGCCCTCCTTTAAGAGGTGGTGAGCCAGCTGAAGACCTTAACTGCTGGGGCTCCCCAGCCTGAAGGGATGAAAACCCTGAGGGCCACAGGCTATCTGCCAAAGATGGCATCTGAGGATGACGTAGAGACATATCTCCTTTCATTTGAGAGGACTGCCCAGCGAGAGGCATGGCCAGAGAAGCAATGGGCCAAGTACCCCTGCTGGAAGGAAGAAATCTTGGACCATTTAGGGGTAACAATAGCTGTGTAGTCCCAGGCATATCACGAATGGAAGTACCAAGAGGGTAAGTCACCAAGGTCCCAACTATTCAATGTGATTCACCTTGCACAGAAATGGCTGCATCCTGAAGCGCACAGCTTAATGAAGGTTTGGGAGACACTGGTCATTGACCAGTTCATAAGAAAATTGCCACTGGGACTTTGCGCTTGGGTAGGTCAGCATGACCCAACCACTTACAATGAGATGATTGTGTTAGTGGAGAGATTGCTAATGGCTAGGGGTATTGACCTATCTGCCTAGGGAAAGCCCCATGTGAGGTAGGCTGTCAATGCCAGCCCCAGGTATACCAGCCTTCAAATGCCCAGGAAGTCCTCAATGGAAGAAAGGGGAGGGGGCACTCCTGGAAAGATGGGAACTGTTCGTGGGAGGCTGTCTCTGGGGCAAAACCCCTTTCTCCATGAAGCCAAAGGGAAACTATAGGTGTTAGGAGTGCGGGGGAGTGGGGACACATAGCCGCTCAATGCCGCAACATCGAGAGCCCATGCAGTGCACTCTCAGGCTACATCTATACTTGTGGAGCATCTACACTGCACCTGCGTTCTTGCGCAAGTAAATTTACAGTAAAGCGTCGGAACAGAGGGCTTCTTGTGCAAGAGTTATTCCTCTCCCCACGAGGAATAAGCCCTCTTGCGCAAGAGCTCTTGCGCAAGAAGGCAGTGTGGACAGGCAACAGGCTAAAATGGCCATCAGACCTTTCTTGCGCAAGAGAGCGTCCATGCTGCCATGGATGCTCTTGAGCAAAAGCACATCTCTTGCGCAAAAGCACATGGCAGTGTGGATGTGCTCTTGTTCAAGAACTCTTGCGCAAAACAGTTCTTGCGCAAGAAGCCTGCAGTGTAGACGTAGCCTCAGGGTTTGGGGCAACCCATGCTCCCTACTCAGCTTGGTGGGGGTTGCCATTACCCCACATAAGTATACAAAGATGGTGAAAGTGGATGGGCTCGACACCATGGCACTTGTGGACTCAGGGAGCACTGTCACCCTGATTTTAAGGAAGCTGGTAAAGCCCAGCCAGCTAAGATTGGCTAAATGCACAGGGATCACCTGTGTTCATGGGACAGTTAGTTACCACCCCAGCATAGCAGTTAAAATAGAAATAAATGGAAACATCACCTGGGTATAAGCAGGGGTAGTCCCTCATCTTCTGTGTCCTGTGCTCATTGGAAAGGACTTTCCTGAGTTTGATAGCTTGTTCCTCCCAGAGGGGCAGGAGCAAGAGGGGCCCCTGGAGTTGAGGGAGGCCTCCACATTTGCAGAAATACCCCAGGATCTGTTCTCTACCCCTGGAAGGAGTAGCAAGACCAAGGAACAGAGAAAGGTAGCAAAAGCCTTGGGTACACACATTTTGATGCAGGCACAGAGGGCCAGCTGTGTAGGGAGACGAACATGGTCAACAGTAAGGGAAGATCCTCAGACGTGAGTAGGAGGGGGCCCTGAGGCTCTGGAAAGGGAGGACCTTGAGATGCCGGAAGGTCCAGAAGCCAGTGCTGACTCCAACCCCATTGGATCAACCGAAAGGACAGATGTAGAGACCTCAGAGCTCAGGCAGATTAGCCCCGGGAAAGAAAATTTCAGACAGGATCAGCCAAAAACCCCAGGTATGACAACATAAGGAAGGAAGTGACAGAAATAGATGGAGTCCCAGTGGAAGGGAAGACCTAGGGGTCCAGACCCCACTTCATAATAAAGAAAGATCTCCTGTACCAGGTTGCAACAGTATGGGGGAAGATGTACTGCAGCTACTGGTACCTCAAAAGCACCAGAAAGCTGTATTGAGCCTTGCTCATAGTCATCTTTTTGGGGGGCACCTGGGAATAGAAAAGATCATGTCAGCTACACGGTCTTCGGCCCTGTGTGAGAGCACCGTTAGTACTCCTTCCCAGTATGGCTCAGTTAACTGTGGCCCTTGCCTCTAGAAAATGAAGAGGCTGTGTGGAGAGTTACAGTGAGCCTCTGAGGCTGAATGCGATCTGTGCACGGGCACAGCTAGAACTCTGGCACATTACATTTAATAATTGGGCTATACCATGTGCAGATCATACACTCAACTTCAGCCTTTTCTTCTGTTTTTATTTATAACTTTTGAACATGCCTTTGTATTTTGAAATGCATTCTGATACATATTTTTGTTTTCTTCTCATTTTACGTGTCAAATCTTTACTGTTATGAGATAACAGCTTGCAATGTGTATGTCGTGGGCATGAGATTCATCACTGCATTCAGATGTGCACGGATTTCAGAGAATGTGTGCAGGCCTTTGTTTATTGTGTGTGTCTTCTTGACTAATACATAGCCTTACTTCAACAGTATATTGTATTTTCCTAATAAAATAAATGATTTTCTATATATCGGAATGATACAAAAGTAGAGAGAAAAATCTAGAAAAAAAGAATAATATTTTTTTGTAAAAGCCAGGAATTTTGGGGACGGTGGGGAGGGAGATAAAAATCAGTTTAAATTGAAAATGAAGGTGCTTAGTGATTTTACAGCTGGGGCTGCCACATCACAGGGGTGTGTGTGTATGTGTATGTATATGTATATATATACAGTAAAACTCCAATAGTCCGGCATCCAATAGTCCGGCACTCCTGATAGTCCGGCATCAAAATGGCAAGAGCCTAGTGAGTGAGCTTCGGCAAAAAAAGAGTCACAAGGTAACAGCGGCAGCTGAACTGAGCAAAAGGGTAAAAAGGCTTAAAAACGAAAACATTACAGTATACTGTATACAGTATGTACAATAAAAAGGGTTAAGAACACTTTATATACAGTATATAATGTATACAGTATATATATAACCTGCTTATAGTACCTCCTGATAGTCTGGCATAATTGATAATCCGGCACCACCTAAATCCCATAGGTTCCAGATTATTGGAAGTCTACTGTATATAAAACCCACAGAACATCCAGACTGAGCCTGAGCCCATAAAACTGGACAGCTCACAACGTGCAGTGAGTAGACATTTTCTAGGACAGCCACCTCAAAAAGGGGATGATGCTGGGAAAATGTAGGCAGGTGACTGCCCTACTTACAGCTAATACTAGGAAACTTATGCAAACTAAAAGATCACACTGGGCAGTGAAACAGCCAGTTCAACTCTTCATTTAATTTAAATGTAGAAATGAGAGGATAGCTGCATCCCTCACCTACTTGGGGAAGGGAGCCATATGAGTAAATAAAGAGCAAAGTGTCTTCACGGGAGAGGAAGGCCCCTACCTTTTGGGGCATGGACAGCAGCTTGTTTCCAAGACTTCTCATTCACGGGGCGGAGTCCCACTCCTTGTGGAAGGGGAAGTACACGCGCCCTGCCTCTTCCCCCCCCCCCCAAATTCTGGGGCAGAGATCAGCCCGCGCTGCCTCACTCACCACCAGTCAGGGGCTGCCTCATTCTGGGGCCAGGCGGGCCCCTCACTCCCGTGGGGAATGACGCTGCGCTCCGCTCGCGGTAGCAGCGACAGGACCACTGCGTCCCCTCCACGCGCTCTGCGGCCCGGTACCTGGCCCCGGCCGCTCTGCCGGCTGCAGTTGCCAGCGCGGTTGCTGTGGTGACGGGGCGCCGCCGGTTACTAGGAGAGGCGGGTAAACAGAGCCGGGCCTGCCTCTGCACAGCGCCACGGCCCTGGCGACAGGCACGTTCCCGTTTGGTTGTTGGGCGTGCTGGGATAACGGAGGCCTATGGCTGTTGTGGGTGGTGGAGTGACAGGATGTCTGACTTGTGGGTGCTGGGCTGATGAGGGGCGTATGGCTGTTGTGGGTGCTAGGATGACGGGGGCATTTGGCTGTCGTAGGTGCTGGCAAATTCAAAGAGGGTGATGGCAAGTCCAAAGGGGGCAATGGCTATGGGGAGCATTAGTGAGTCTGGCTGTTGTGGGGGATGGAAAGTCTGAGAGGACTATGGAGGTGCTGGGGAGCATGAGGAGGGATGCTTGTTGTGAGAGTCAGGGAGTGGGGAGATTGGCACCCACAAAAAAAACAAGGAGTGTGACAAGTGTGTGGTTACTGTAAGTTTGGAGGGGTATGGTGTGGGTGGTGGCAGACAGGATGGGTGAAATTGATATGGTGTTTGGTGTGGTAGGGATAATGAATGACTGACCCAATGGCGGCCCATTTTGATGCCTTCTAAGATTTGAGTCGGAGAGAAAGGTATTGGGTCACCTTCACACTTAGTTTTTGGTGCGGGATTAAACAAAATAAATCTCTGATTTGAAGTACTGCCCCTGAAACTGAATTATGGTGATGGGGGCAGCTGGCTATGCTGGATGCTGGGATGTTGTTAGTGCTGGGATGACAGGATGTCTGGCTGCTGTGGGTGCTGAAAGAGAGTTATTATAGCTATTTGATTATATTCCTGGGTGGTTTATTTTTAATAGTTTAATGCAAATATTGTGAGTATAAATGGAAACTAGTGAATTATTTAAATTACCACAGATTAAAGTCCTACAAGAAATAAATGTGGTGCTCTTCATTCAGGCTCCAGGGGCAGACTAGCTTCCAGTCACTAAAAGGAAATATCTTTAATCAGGCTGATTTAGTTCTTATTTCAGTTTTAAGATTGATTAGAAGACTTTTACTGTATGTTTAAAATGTTTTTATTTTTTAAACACTATCATGTGAAATTAGTGCTCATGAAAGGGGGTGGGAAGTGACAAACCTTGGTGATTTAAAGTCCTCCATTTACACTCATTTGGTTTCTGAAGAATATAGGGGATTAGCAGCTTGTCGCTTTCAACAAAGATGAAGTATTCATTTCTCCATCTACTATATATTTGAGAGAGTTTGACTGTTTGTTCAAGAACTCCTAAATGGTAAGAGCTAGGATCATCAAATTTGGTATGCACCTTCCACTTATCATAACTTAAGACAATGTGATGTACCTGGAATGGGATTGCTTTTCAGAAAAATATACAGACAAGAGACAGAATCACCAGGCTGTTGAAATGGGCTGGCTGGGGGCATGTCTCCCCCCTTCTCCCCTGTCCAGGACTGCTTCAGCCCTGAGCCTCCCACCCCAAGATGACCTTTAGGGAAGGTGTGTGTGTGGGGGGGGGGGGCTGCAGCTCCCCCCTCCCCCCATACATATGGAAACATTGCTGGCTGTTTCCTTTTGTCAGGGAACGAGGGGAAAGTGTAGTTTGCTGCATTCCTCATACTGACTGAGGAATGCAGGCAGCAGATGAACCTGTACCTGCTACACCCCCTCCCACAGCTGTGTCCACTGGAGCTGTAGTGGCCATGGAGAGACACTTTGCACCGGGCCCCAACCTGCTTTAGTTAGAGAGGGCTGGAGTAGCCCTTTTTCCCTGCATACTGAACTCCTTGGCCCTAGCCCTACCCCAAAGCAATGATATAAATGAAGCAGGAACATTTTCATTTTGTTTTCCAAAAAAATCCCCAAAATTAACTGAGTTAAGGACCCGAGCAATGTTATATATATCTGCTAGTATTAAAATAAATTTCAAAAAATGTTATGTTCTAACAGTTTTCAATATCTAACCATTGGTCAGGCAGAAGATCTTGGGGACATCTTCAGCTACATTGTACATTGAGAGTTTTAAACCATATCTGTCAACAGCTACCAGGGGAATTTCTGCTTAAAAGCTGATGCTATAAGAACATAAGAAGGGCCATGCTGGGTCAGACCAATGGTCCAGTATCCTGTCTGCCAACAGTGGCCAATATCAGATGCCCCAGAGGGAGGGAACACAACAAGTAATCCTCATGTGATCCCACCCCTGTCACCCATTTCCAGACAAACAGAGGCTAGGGAAACCATTCCTACCCATCCTGGCTAATAGCCATTGATGGACCTAACCTCCATGAATCTAGCTAGCTCTTTTTTTGAACCCTGTTAAAGTCCTAGTCTTTACCACAGCCTCTGACAAGGAGTTCCACAGGTTGACTGTGCGCTGAGTGTAGAAAAACTTCCTTTTGTTTGTTTTAAACCTGTTGCCTATTAATTTTGTTTGGTGACCCCTAGTTCTTATATTTTGGAAATAAGTAAATAACTTTTCCTTATTCACTTTTTCCATACCAGTCATGATTTTACAGACCACTATCATATACCCCCTTAGTCTCCTCTTCTCTAAGCTGAAAAGTCCAACTCTTAAATATATATAGTGGTCCTCTACTTATTGCAGCCCAGCTTCATAAAGGCACTTAGGCACCTAAACTTCAGTTTAGGCTCCCCTATGACCTACAAAATCCCTGCTCAGCTACCACCTAATTCTATAGACCTGAATTAACTCAGTGTCAATATTTTCAGGGTAAAAATTCCCTAGGCATTCAGAAGCAGAATCTTAGGCACGTGCACTGCTTAGGGATGTTAAATATTGACTAATTGAATAGTCGATGCATTTTGATAGGGCGCCTCCGCCTTTGAAGTGTAGCAACAGCTGTTGCTACACTTCAAAGGCGAAAGTGCCACGTGGAGCCCAGGGGCAGCTGGGGTCTACCTCACTAACCCTAGGCTCCGTGCGGTGCTGCCACTTTGAAATGCTGCGGGGAGCCCAGCGTTAGGCTTCAACCTCACGGCAGGGGGGAGTGGGAACGTGGGGCTGGAGTGTCAGCACAGGCTTTCCGCTGCAGCAGGGGCGAACCCCAAGCCTGTGGCCAACCTGCAAGATGGTCACGACCACACTTTGAGAACCAGCGCTCTAGGTATGTCTACACTGCAGTTAAAAACCTGCTGCTGGCTGACTTGGGCTAATAGGACTTGGGCCAACGGTCTGTTTAACTGCACTGAAGATGTTTGAGCTCAGGCTGTAGGACCCTGAAGAGTTCCAGAGCTCAGGTTGCAGGCCAAGCCCAAATGTCAACACTGTAAAAAACAGCCCCATAACCTGAGATCTGCAAGCACAAGTCAGCTGGCAGAGGCCAGTCATGAGTGGACATTTGCAGTGTAGACATACCCAAGATGTCTGGATGTCTACCTCCCCCTTAAGCCCCAGAGCAATCCATAAACTGGAGGAGGATAGGCTTTCCCTCTGCCATGCTGTCTGGAGTGGCTCACATCTGTACCTACCTCAGGGCAGACTGTCAGAAAAAAGGCAGACATCCCAATGTGGTGTTTTGTTCTATAATTAGATTTCACCAAGCCAGTAACAAATGTGAACTCTTAAATCACTATACCAATCCTAGAAACAGTTTGCTACTACATTAAAAAGGGATACAGAGAAGTGAAAACAAATGCAAGTAATGTCCCACCAAATCTCATGAACTTTAAACACCTGATACACTCATATACATTTAATAATCACTTTGACCAATATCAGTAGACAAGTGAATTCTCACAAAACTAGGTGAGTAGGCAATAAAATGGCAGATTGTTGATAAAATTTTAATGTTGATAAATACAAAGTAATGCATATTGGAAAACATAATCCCAACTATATTTATAAAATGATGTGGACTAATTTAACTGTTATCACTCAAGAGAGAGATCTTAGAGTCATTGTGAATAGTTCTCTGAAAACATCCACTCAGTGTGCAGCAGCAGTCAAAAAAGCAAACAGAATTTTAGGAATCATTACAAAAGGGAAAGAGAATAAGACAGACTATCTTATTGTCTCGATATAAGGGCTGGGCAAAATATGGCCCCGGGGGCTGGATCCAGCCTGCAAAGCCACCGGATCCGGCCCACAGACCACCCTGCCAGGATCCTCAGGCACACAGCTGCCACGGGTTTAAAGTGCAGTCTGGCGGCTCTTTAGAGGAAAAGGGAGGCTTTGTGTTATCTCCCGTCCCCCAGCCCAATCCTCAGCTCCTATTCGCCAGAAACAACCAGACAATAGGAATTGACTCAAGCCAATCTCTCAGCTCCTATTGGCTGGAAACAACCAGCCAACAGGCACTAAGGGATTGGCCCCAGGGGATGGGAGCAGCGCAAGCCTCTTCTCCCTCCCGGAGCTGAGAGCCACATGGAAGGAATAGCCTGCAGCTCTAAGTGATCTGGGGCTGTAGCAGGCAGGGAGCACAGCCTGCCTTGTGGGTGCTGGCCAGATGCTTAGATAAGGGCCTTCCAGCCAGAGCCTGCCTCCTGCAACCCTGCTCCTCCTGCACCCCAACTCCCTCCCCCAGGTCACCATCCAAACCCTCTGCACCCCTCTGCCCAAGGTCACAACTCCCTCCCAGGTTGTGTATGTGTATCCCCTCTTACATCCCTCCCTTAGGCCAGAATCCTCTCCTGCACACAAACTCCCTCCCAGACTCTGCACCCTAATCCCTTGACCTAGGTCACAACTCCCTCCTTCACCCAAACTCTCTCTGAGACCCAGTGTTCCCTCTAAACTATGGGGCAGCACAGCTTCACAGGTGATTAATCAGCCCTGCCCAGTCAGTCAGCCAGCTAGCTCAGTGCATGGAGCTGAGAGGGAACACTGCTCAGACCTAACACCATCTCCTGCACCCTAATCCCTTAACCTATGTGCCCTTCTGTACCCAGCATCCATCCTAGACTCCACATTTCCTCCACAGAAAAGTGCAGCCCTTAGCCACTTTCCAAAATCTTGGAGTGGCTCCCCACCAAAAATTATTGCTCACCCCTGCTCTATATAAATCCACGGCATGGCCATCTCTTGAATATTGCTTGCAGATGTGGTCACCTCATCTCAAAAAAGATATCTTGGCATTGGAAAAAGTTCAGAAAAAAGGCAACAAAAGTGATTATAGGTACGGAATGCTTCCATATGAGGCAAGATTAATAAGACTGAGACTTTTCATCTTAGAAAGGAGGGACACTAAGGGGGGATATGATAGAGGTCTATAAAATCATGACTGGTATAACACAAGAACTAGGAGTTATCACATGAGAATAATAGGTAGCAGATTTAAAACAAACAAAAGGAAGTATTTCTTCAGACAATGCACAGTCAACCTGTGGAACTGCTTGCCAGAAGATATTGTGAAGACAGACTTATTAGGGTTCAAAAAAGAATTAAATAAATTCATGGAGGATAAGCCCATCAATGGCTACTAGCTAGGATGGGTAGGAATGGTGTCCCTAATCTCTGTTTGTCAGAAGCTGGGAATGGACAACAGGAGGGATCACTTGATGGTACCTGTTCTGCTGTTCCCTCTGGGGCATCTGGCATTAGTCAGTGTCGGAAGACAGGATATTGGGCTAGATGAACCTTTGGTCTGACCCACTGTGGCTGTTCTTATGAATTGGTCTGAGGCCCTAGCATAATCTAGCACAGGGGTGGGCAATAATTTTTGATGGGGGGGCCATTCCAAAGATTTTGAAAAGTGGTTGAGGGCTGCACTCTTCCATGATATTAATGGAGGAGATGTGGGGTCTGGAATGGAGGTTGGGTGCAGAAGGGGGCTTGGGGTAAGGGACTGGAGTGCAGGAGGGAGTTGGGATGAAGCAGGCGGTTGTAACCTAGGGCAGGGGACTGGAGTGCAGGGGTTTGGGATGTGACCTAGCATAGGAAAGGATTGTGATCTGGGGCAGGAGATTGGGGTGCCAGATCTGGGAGGTGGTGTGGGTGTAAGAGGGGACAGAGGGTGTGGGTAGGTTGAAGTGGGGCAGAGAGTTGGGGCAGGAAAGGGCTGGGGTGCCAGAAGCAGGCTGTGGCCAAGAGACTTACTTGTCAGCTGCCAAACTAGCCTGCAGAGCTTAAAATGTTTCCTAGCCAGCCAGCCAGCCAGCCAGCCTGCTTGCCTGGCCATGTGCTTATGAATAACTGAACTCAGGAGAGGGGGCGTGATTCTTCTTAGCTGCCTGTTATTCTAACAAGCAGCTCCCATTGGCTGATTTCTGCCAGAAACTGGCCAATGAGAATGTGCTAGGGTTGGGGCGGCTCCTAAAACTTCCCCCCTCCCCTCCAGTTTTAAAACAGAAACGGAGCTCTGCAGCTGCGGGGCAAGCTGGGGAGCCTGCCTGGGGCTCCCCGCTGCCTCCGTGGGCTGGATCTGGTGGCTTGGTGGGCCAGATCTGTCTTGTGGGCCGTATTTTGACCAGGCTTGATCTAGCATCTGGTTTGCCAGTGTCACACCCTCTGCCTATCTTGCATGTGGGGCCTGATCCAGTCGGTGTACTCAAATTGCCTACTATATCAGGTTCTGTTCACAATGTGGATGAAGCTAGTGTTACCCACCTTATACATTTTAGCCCAATGGTTAGAGCACTCATCTGGGATGTGGAATACCTAGTTGAAGAAGGGTCTCCTACACTTCTCAGGAGAGTGCTCTAACCAGTAAGCTATGTAGTATTCTGAAGAGGAGCTCCTGCAGTCTCTTCTGTTAAAGCTGATCTGCTGTAAAAATTAGAATCTCTGCCACAGAGAGTGAGAATGGTTTCTATAGCCTGATGGCCAGGGCACTCACATGGAAGGTGAGACCCCCCCAGGGGCATGTCCTCTTACTCCAATGACTCTTTAAAGTGGAATAGCTTTAGCAGAAGAGGCACAAGGAGACCCTCCTTCAGAATATCCCTTAGCTCAGTGGCTGGTGCACTTTCTTGAGAGATGAGAAAGTCCCATGTTCAAATATTTATTCCCCATCAAGCAGAGGGGCAATTTAATTTGTCTCTCACATCCCAGATGAGTGCTCCAACCACTGAGCTAAATATTTTGAGGTGGGTGGCATCACCAACTCCTCTTCTTTCCTGCTGTTTAATGTAGAATGAGTCAGATGGCTAACTCTTTCTTCTAAGAATCAAATTTATCTTAGAGGGAACACTGCTTGTCTGACCCCTGCACAGGCTGCAGCCATGTGCTCTGCAGTCCCTTGTGCTTTGTGGCTGCCTGTTATTGAAGCAGGCAGCTCCCATGGACCGGTTTCTGGCCAGAAACTGGCCAATGGGATTGTGCTGGGGGTGGGAGCTGTTCCTAAAACTTTCACTCCTCCCCTCCGGACTCACAGTTTTTAAAGAAAAACTGCGCTGCAGCTGCATTTCTGAGTGGTGTGCAGGTGGGGTGAGTCAAGTGGGGAGCCTGCCCGGGGCTCTTAGGGTTGCCAGATGGTTTCAAGAAAAATACCGGACACACTTGACATTACATCACAATCTACATTACATCTTATTTAGAAAATACCAGACATTTATATTTTCTCAATTTGTTTCCCGAACAGAAAGCTCAAATACTGGACTGTCCGGTTCAAAACCGGACACCTGGCAATCCTAGGCTCCCTGCAGGGTATGCAGGCCAGGCCCAGTGGCTTGGCAGGTCAGATCTGTCCTGCAGGCCATATTTTGCCCAGGCCTGGTGTGCTCCTTTTCTCCTAGCTTTCTGATCCCCTTCACACAGCCAAAAACACACACAGTTGTAACCATATTTATGGAATGAACCAGAGTTCATTTATTTATTTTGAGGCATTTGGGCAATGGAACTCAGTGAACAGAACTTAGTTAACCCATTTGTATTTTTGAAGTAGTTTACACAAAGGATGGGCCTGTTGATAAGCAGTAAATGTACTGTACTTGGCTATACCTTTATACTTAGTACCAGGTACAACTATGTACTAGTGGCTAGATTTTTAACAAATACAGGTGTAATGCCTATACCTAAAGTTAATCAATTGTTGTAATTCATGAATTAATCAATTGTTGTAGCAAAGAACAGGAATCAAAGAATTAATATGGAGTGACTGTAGCTTAGCTTGTGAAGTAGGAGAATCTTTTTGGAAATTATGTTTTAAATCTCATGAACAGTAGTAATGAGTGTGTATAAACAACTGTGTATTTTCTCTTGTTTCTTCTACATGTATTAGGATAGAATATAGATATTAGTTTATTAGAGGCGAAGCATGATTGTTGAGGAAAGTTATTGCATACCCTAGAAACAGATGGGCAGCCACCACATGGCCCACGTGGCGACTGCCAGAGTTGGAGCCTAGTCCATGGTACCAAAAATACCACTGTGGTCCTGTCTCCACTCCCAGCCCCATGTCCACCATGTGCCCCCCCGGGAATAACTGGGGCCATGGCTGCTGGGGCCAGTCCGTGGTACTAAAAATAGCACCGCAGCCCTGCCTCCCATCCCAGCACATGGGGAAGGGGCCCAGGCTGGCAGAAGGGGGTAGGAGAAAGGGGCCATGGCTGACGCGGCTGCAGCCTGGCCCTCCCCAGTGGTTGTGGGGGAGAGTCAGGGTTTCCTACCCCCCACGACAGGGGGGTTGGCAAGTGCTAGCAGAGGGCGCAGCCCCCTAATATTCATAATAAATGTTTGCACCTTTACAGTATCCTATCTCAGGCTTTCATAAAAAGCACATTTAGATTACCAATACAATGCCATTCTAATTAGGTTGTCACCAGAAGTGGTTACCATTTGGGTTAGTTTACGTGAAGCTAATAATTTGATGGCCTCCGTTGATTCATGTAATTACAAAAACCAGCACTACATTTGGCTCTGATATCTTTGCTGACATTCTTAGAACAAAAGTTGGCCTGTTGACTTTGGTGGAATGGTGGGAGAAATCCTGTGCTAGTAATATATTTGCTTTACCTCTTCTGTACATAAATAGACAACGTAAGTGTCTTAACCTAACATCTTGCACAAGTCGTAAATTCACATAATCTATTTTTTGACAATTGAGAGGCATATTTTTTTCAGAAGAGAGAGGATGTAAAGACTTAACTAAGTTTTGGATTGCCATGGATGAGACTGAAAAGTGAGGGGATATGTTTCAACTAACTTTTTTTTAGCTGATCACATTTTTGTTTTTCTTGAACTAATTGCAGCTTCCCAATTCTAAAAATATTTTGTTAGGAAACTAAAAAAATGTCCAAAACCAGTAACTTAAAAAGCAAGTCATTAAGCATTCCTTGCTAAGCATGTCAATGGCTCCTATACCATCTTTGATCTTCTTTCTTACCTCTTATTCAGTGGATAATCCCGGTACAAAAATGCTAGATGATCTGGAAAGGAAATTAGGTTTATTAAAGATAAGGCATCACACAACATACCAACTCAGCTGCAGATAAAAAAAAAAATCAAACTTTTGAAAAGAACTTAGTGTGATGGAAGAAAAGGTATGTGATTTAGAGAATGGGCTGTCTGGCCAAGAGATACTTACTTCAGAAATCTTCAAGGAGAATAAAAGCTTTAAAGCAAGACTTCATATTTTGGCCTATAAACTCAAGATTAACAATATCCGGGTGGTTGCTCTTCCTTGTAATGACAGCAAAGAAGATATTGCAGTTCTCTTTTAAAAATGGTTTCCAGATGGAAATCATGGTCTACTATCCAAGACTGAATATGATTTAGTGAGAGTTTTTAATCAATAAAGGGACAAAAATATTTCAGAATCAGAATTGTGGAATTGGATTGTGCCTCTCTCTCTCTCTCAGTGATTATTCATTCCTTTCTTGTGCAAGTCATTGCACAATTCTCATGAACTCAAAGTGTTTGGAGGGATAAAGTCATGTCAAGCAATAATCATACAATTAATATATATTGGTGTTTGTAGTACCAAATTAATCTGATTTATAAAAGACTCTTTACTGTTTTTTCCTTGTGGCAGAGCTAAGATTACTTGGTGCTTTAATTGTATTTCTTTTCAGTGTAACCTTAACTCTGTGTTTCCTGGTTTTATAATGCTTTGTTTGGGGATAACAAAATCCCTCTACTTTTCTTTTTAATGTTACATTACTAACACACACTCTCAATCTTAACTAATCTTCAGGTAAAATATTAAACCAAAAATGTAAAGAATGATACAGCATTTCTAATGAGTTGATGATATGAAATATTAACATTTTACAAAAATGATTTAAGGTTAACTTTTAAAGACAGATTCACTGAAGCACTGCGATGCAGCCACAGTGCACCAGTTAGTTAAACTGGGTGTGCAGCTGCTTTGCATCCCTAGAGAAAGACCAAGCAACTGAAACATACTGGTAAATCTGTCTGCAATACAAGAACCCCGTAATATCAGCTGGCTGAGAGGGTAACAAGAGTATCCTGATTCTGGTTTGTACAGTCTGGTTATCTGTATCTCTGTGAGGCAGGGTTTGTAGGTTCACTGGTTGGGGAGGGTTAACTGAGCTGTCTCCAGGAACTAAAATCAGTGGCTAGTAATAATTGTAGACTCTGAGCCCTGGTCTACACTAGGGCTTTATTTCAAAATAACTCCCCTTATGTCAAATTTATAAGCAGAATTTCCACACTACCAAGTCTGTTATTTCAAAATAAAGGGCTGCTTATTTCGAAATCTGTACTCCTGCTTTTCTTGGGGAATAACACTAATTTCAAAATAGTTATTTCAAAATATCGTTAGTATGGATACTCCACTGCTGCTATTTCGAAATAACTACTTCCCAGAGTAATTTGAACTAATTACTCCCCAGTGCTTCCTGGTACTCCAAGTTAAGTTAGCGTGTCCACATTAACGGAGTCTGCCTTGAACCAATTTTGAGGCTTCCCCGTAGTGGGGACATGCTATTTCAATTTTGTAAAATTGGGAGTTAAGTCAAATTTAGTTATTTCAAAATAATTTCCTAGTGTAGACATGGCCTGGCACTGATAACGCCAGAGAAGTATCAACCTCTAGGATACATTACATATACTGGTTCAAACTGGATTCACGAAACCCAGGAGACAAGGAAAGTGCTTATACTATAAAGGGTCTGAAAGTGATCGGCCTCTCCTTTTGGTCCAACAAACTGACCTGAATCTTGAGGGAAAACCCTGCTGAATGGTTACAATGACCAGAACCTACCAGAGTCTCCATGTGGAAGATGGAAGACACATGTTAAGCAAATGTATAGACTTTTATGTGTTTTCTCCTGTAAGGCTTTTGTTCTAAAAAAAATGTACTTTGCTTTGTAAAGATTCTCTGGTCTCAGGTAAACCACTTCATTAGCCCCTGGGAGAAAGTAAAACTTCAGGTGCTCAGCTAAGGTCAGGTTTGTTGGGATAATCTCAGTGCGTTTGACAGAGTGTGTAGCCTAAATTCCTGATCTGAAAGAAGAGAACTGTAGGACTCTGCTTATAGAAAGGGGACATCTGGAAGCCTGAGACCTAATGTCCCCTTAGGCCTTGGGGCAGCCAAGCCTGGTGGTGTGGGGCTGGCTGCAGAGTCTGGTGGCCAGGAGCTTGGATCCCGGCAATGGCCCCAGGGCTGGCTGTGAACCCAGGCAGTGGCCTCCAGACAGCAGAGCCTAGCAGCAGATCCAAAGCTCAGCAGTGGCAGCGCTGGGGACAGGTGGCCTGGGGGTAGCGAGCCTGGCAGCAGAACTGGGGGAAGCAAGAAGGAGAGCCTGACTGGGTCTGCTGACGGACCCTGGAAGAGCCCAGAGTCCATCAGCAGAGGGGCCGGAATTGATCTACCCTGGTCTGACAACCTCCCTCCTGGTCAGGTCCCGAGGGTGTTAAACCAGGGAGGTCCAACCTATATGCAGCTGCCGCTTACCATAACTTAAAGCTATGTAAGGGTAGGACAATGGGATTTGACTGGAATGATTGTTTCTCATAAAGTGAGAAATTGCTAGCAGACACAGTTATACTTTGGAATGACCACAGGGTACAAGTCCATTGATAAGAGAGTGGCTAGCTGGGGGCAGGGCTCTGGATGTTGCCCACCACCTTACATGGTTAAGGATCCCAGGCTGGTGAGTCACTGGCTGCCCAGTCCTGGGGATCTGGCATCTGGGCAGTGTGGCTCCCAGCACCCTGGTGAGTTGGCAGCTGAGAAGCACAGCCCCCACCAGTCCAACCTCCTGCACTCTTTCCACCTCCTGCCCTGAGCCTCCACACACTCCCAACCCCCACCACTGTGCCCTTCCTCACCCCAACACTGACTGCTGCATCCTCCACAGCCACAGTCCCCTTTCCTGAGCCCCTTTTCACCCCTCAACCCTGAGTCCTGTCCACCCACATCATCATCCCTCAGCCCCCCACATCCCAAGCCTCTGCCCTGACTCAAGCACCAGCCACATTGCCAGCCCCCTACCCTAAACCCCTGCTTAATGACCTGAGCAATGCCAGGAAAAAGTGCTAGTTATAAAATAAATTGTAATACAGGTTGGACCTCTGGTCCAGCACACTCGGGACCTGACTGGTCCCAGACAAGGGGATTAGGGGGTCCCTCCCCTAATGACCCATGCTAAACCACTGCCCCCTGCCTGTCCTACTGTGGCCTGGCCAGGCATTGCTCCCTGGGCTAGAGCTCTTTAGCTCCCATTGGCCGCACTGCTGCCAGGGTTGGAGCTGCACGGCCGTGGCAGGAGCTGTGTGGCCGCTGCCAGCCCCTTGCTACTGCCCAGTTTCTGGGGCCAGATCTCCCCGCTGTGGCGTCCCCCTTCCCACAGAGCTCCCGGGTGAATCCCCGCCCACCCCCTGCACAACTGCCCCGCAGCCAGACCTCCCTATACCTGGACTCTGTGGTCCAGGAACATCTGTTGTCCTGTCTGACCATTGATGTTGCTAGACCAGAGAGTCCTGGTTAAGGGAGGTACAACCTATAGTGGGGTAATTTTCTCGAAATATGAAGAAATGTGGAAACAGCTGCTCCAACAGATATTAAAGAATACAAAAAGGCTAATGCTTCTTGTACTGTCACTGAAGTATAATTGATAGAGTAATGTACTATATGTAAAAAAGCCAAAACTGATTGAGAAATTAAAAAACCATGAATCCCAGTGATGACTGAACTTAGTGATACTCTAAACCTAAAAATCTCTCAACCATGCTTGTAGCTGTTTCTATCACTTCATCTCAACTCAAACATTATAGGTTTCAGAGTGATATGTGGTGTTATTGCATGTTCTGTTTGTGTTGGTTTTTTTTGTAAAAAATGTAATTTCTAGTCAGATACAAAATGGGGAGATTATTTTTGCATTTAAAAACAGAAATGTGCAGTGTAATAGGTAATATTTTATTTTATAAACAACAGTTTATATAAGATATGCTATAAACCTGGAAAAACAATGTTGGTTATTGACAGCTGAAGTTAATGCTACTGTACATACCCATGTGGTCAGTACTTTGATTCAGAATATTACATCATTCTATTTTAAGTGACAACTAGAATTGCCAACTTGCTGACTGCAGAAAACTGAACACCACTGTCCCACTGCCTGACACTTCACAAGGCCCCATCTCTATCCCACCCCATTTCCGAGGCCCTGCCTCCATCCCCTCTCCTTCCGTCGCTCACTCTCCCCCTCTCTCACCACACTCACAGGGGGTTCAGGTGCAGGCTCCCGGTTAGGGCCAGAAATGAGCTGTTCAAAGTATGTGAGGGGGGAACAATGGGATATGGTGTGGAAGGGAATACAGGTTCTGGGGTTGGGGTTGTGGTTCTGGGATGGGGTCAAAATAAGGTGTTTAAAGTGCAGGAGAGGGCTCTGGTCTGCTGCAGGAGGGTGTGTTGCTAGGGGTTGAGGTTTCCAGCTGCGGGTGCAGGCTCTGCAGTGGGGCTGCGGATGAGGGGTGCTGAGTGTGGGCTGTGGATAGGGACTGAGGGGTTCAGCATAGAAGGACTAGTCGACTATCAGTTAAGCAAATGCTGATCAGATAGTCAAGTCGACTAGTTACTCGCCTCCCCTCACTTGTTGCCTCTATCAGAAAGAGGCAACCGGGGGGGAACAGAAGGCAGTACTTCAAAGCAGCAGCACCACATTGAGCCTGGGATCAGCTGGGGACTCCTCCGCTGACCCCGGGCTCCATGCAGTGCTGCCATTTTGAAACACCGTATGGAGTTTGATGCTGGGTTCCCCATGGTGTTTCAAAGCAGCAGTGCTGCAGGGAGCCCGGGATTAGCTGGCAACTCCCCATCTGATCCCGGGCTCCACATGGCTCTGCCCCTTTGAAATTCCATAAGGAGCGCTGCTACTTTGAAACACTGTGGGGAACCCAGCGCCAGGCTCCATGTCGCATTTCAAAGCAGCAGCGCTGCACGGAGCCCGAGGTAGTGGGGGAGTCCCCAGCTGATCCCAGGCTCCAAGCGGCCCTGTCGCTTTGAAATGCCTCATGCAGCCTGGGGCTAACCCTAGAGGTGTTGCTATACTTCAAAGGTGGAGGCGCCCTATTGACTAATCGAATAGTCGATGCAGAATGCATCGACTATTTGATTGGTAAATTATTTGCAATTTAACATCCCTAGTTCAGCATTCAGGCAGGGGTGCAGGCTTTGTGAGGGAGTTTGGGTGCAGAAGGGTACTCCAGGCTTGGACAGGGGTTTGGAGTGCAAAAGAGGGTGTGGGCCCTGGGAGAGAATTTGGGTGTGGAAGAGGGCTCGGGGCTGAGGCAGGGGTTTGGGTGGACAGAGGAACGTTGACGTATGGGTTCTGGGAAGGAGTTTGGGTACAGGAGGGGCTCAGGACTGGGACAGAGGTTGGGGTGCAGGCTGTGAATAGCGCTTACGTTAAGTGGCTCCTGGAAGCAGCTGGCATTACCTGCCAGCTGCTATGGGATTGGTATAGCCAGGCGGATCTGTATGCTGCTCCTGTCTGTAGGTGCTGCCCTTGCAGTTCCCATTGGTAGTGGTTCCCAACAAATGCGAGCTCCTTGGGGCAGGAGCAATGTACAGAGCCCTCGTGAAGTCCAGCAGCCCCTGGGGAGAGCAGCCTGACAGCCCATGGGCTGGCCATGGAGCCCCTGAAGCTGCAGGGCTGGCCATGGAATCCTGGTAGCCCAAGGCAGCAAAGCTCTAGCGGCCCCGGGGCTGGCCGTGGAGCCCTGGCGGCCCTGGGACAGTAGAAACTTGGTGCCCTAGGGCTGGTCACGGAGTCCGGAGTCCCATGGCCCAACCTCCTCTGGTCCAGCAAACTCCCTCCTTCAGGACCAGTTAGGCCCTGAGGGTCCTGGACCAGGGAGGTTCAATCTGTATTCATTAAAAAAAAATAATTTAAAAAAATCAGATTAAAAATCCTTCTTTGAATGGCTGTTTTCACTCTGTTGTTTTGTGATAGCTCCATTTCACAAGTTAACCAATTACCACAGATTCTTCCCATCTAGAATGGCATAGGATCTCTGATGTGAAAAGAAAAAAATTAAAAACCTCTCAAGGCCTTCCTCTCTTTATATATTATACAGAAGGCATAGGCAGAAATTATAAAGCAGAAACTGGAGAGCCTTGGCATAGCTACTGATGTGGAAGAAAGCAACTTATACAGGACAATGTGAAACTGTGTTAGAGGTCAAGAACAATAAAGACAAAGCTACAAGATTTAAACTAAAATTACTGGCTGTAAAATGAATAGGGAATGAGAGATGGATGCAGCTGGATTAAATATGAATCCAGCTACTTATATGAAACCAAAACCAAAACAATAATTATCTTGGTTTCTGCTTCACAGTGATCATGTTGTTTTAGCATTTAAATAAAACAAAAAATAGTATTTTTCAAGGCCAAAGAATATTTTTCATAATACTGAAATCTTCAGTTAACATGAATGATGAAATACATGCCGTTAAAGAAGAAATGTTAAAATCGGAGTTATAGGCTTATTTTGTATTCATCTAAAATAGGGATCCAAGTTAGGGAAGAAAGATATCTTTTTATCAAAATTATTTTTATTGTTTAAGAGAGGGAGAACTGAGTTACTACATATACATGACCTGTTGCATAATGTACATTCTGATGTAGTTAATTCAGCCAGTTCTCTGGTATTGTTCTCAAACTCTGTGTCATGGGTATAGGAGTCTTTTACATGGGTAAATTTTCAAAATGGCCTTAATCCTGAATGTTCCAAAGTTATATGATCAATTCTTGCAAACTTATCATACTTTTTAAAATGTGTTTATTGCCTTTAGAATTAGGGATGATGGCACGGGACATATGAATATCTTAAATTAACTAACTTACATGCATTATTTGCCAGATTCTATTTAAAATGTTTCTTGTAATATCAAGTTTAGATCCTATTTATTTTGTACTTATAAAAAGTTATGAGGAAAGTGACCAAATATTATGCTAAAAGGCTGTTGTGCAATTTGAAGCAAACGATTTAAGATGAAAGAGATTTTTTTCTCTCTACAGGAAAATCATACTTTATACACTCTCCAAAAGTAAGTGCACAATCTTGCTCAAAATGAAGTCAGTAGAATTTTGTTCTTCTTCTAGGAGTGTCCCTGTGCGTGCTCCACCTTAGGTTTTTTGGTGCCACAGAACGCCTGGCCAGAAGATTTTACTAGCAGTGGTTTTGACAGCTAGCTTGCACATGCGCAGAAGCTCTACACGTGCTAGGCAGCTAATGTGCATGCGCGAGATACAGTCACCTCAGTTCCTTCTCTGCTGCCGGCAGCATTGGTCAGAACCCGCAGAGCACTCTGCACATTTCTTCTCACTGAGACAGCTAGTCTTTCCTTTACTTAGTTAACCTTTTCATTATATTTTTATTCTATTTTTATTATCCTTCAAAAAAAAAAAAAGATGATGATGACCGAGTGTCTCCCTCAGACACAGAGGCAGGCGTGGGCCCCGCGCTTCCCCTCAGGGGACTCCTCTCTCCTGCGCTGAGGAGTTTCTTTTCCCTCAGCTTCAGCTCCAGCCTCCTCACATAAGGCTGAGATATATTTTTTTTCCACAGATTTAAAACTTTTTTTTCTTAATCTGTTTTGCAGCATTCTCCCAAGTGGGGGCTCTGTTTTAAATGCTGTTTTCTCCTCACGGGCAGTCAATCACACTGCCAGACTAGCACTCTCAGTGCATACATTGTCTGGACAATAACAGCGTAGTTTACTGCCATCAGTGAAAATTTGGCAGCCGTGGGTAGGAGAGCCAGAGGGTTTTCAGCTCAACCTGATCTCCCTCAGACCAGCATCGGACTCTGGTCACCCCGCATCCCTGCTATTACTATCATCATCAGCAATGTCAGATAAGGTAGTTCTCGCTGCCACAGCTGCAAGCTCTGCCTCTTCCAAACAGAAGAGAGTACATATAGCAGCAAACAGGGAATCCCCTTCACATAAAGAAAGGGCGATCCCTGAAACCTAAGCCAGCTCTGTCCCCCGCTGGGGCTCCGGAAAAGCGCTTACCGGACAGCGTTCACCCACAGCGCCCCAAGGGTCTAAGGACCTGGCCAATGTACCTAAACATGCTGATAAGCCCAAGCCTGTCATGGCTGAAAAGCACAGGGCTACAACAGCATTGTCGGTCCTACCAGCACAAGCAGTGCTGTACCTAAGGGTAGTGCAGGAACCAGAGTGCTGTTACCACCCCCAACACCTGCATCATCTCCTCTGCTTGTGAAGCGAAAGCCTACACCGCCACACTATTCTTTACCACCTGTGCCTCCTTTTTGCCCTTATACGTCCACAGATAATTCTATGATCTCTTCAGTGCCTGCAACACCCTTGTTTGGCACTGATTCCTCTCTCCATTCTGAGGGGTTTCCATGTCTCTGCCTGGCACTTCCATACCTCCGTTATCTGGTGAGGAGGATCAGGCTTCTATCATGACCTCAACTCCTCCCAGATACTCTGTGCCTAGGTGAAAATTCCCTCACTCACAACCAGACTTACCACACTGGCAACCTGCGCATTGGCTACCACCACCTATGCCAATGTCCCCCACGTGGCCCTCCTGGGGCCCCCAGGCACCTTACAGGGCTCAGCAGCAACAGCATCACCATGTTGCTCAGCTTCGCTCTAGGCCTACATCCACTGTGTCCCTTGACACCTCAAGGGACCAGACAGACTTTGATTAGCCACTAAGGCTACGTCTACACTGGCAGCTTCTTGCGCAAGAACTCTTGTGGAAGAATTCTTGTGCAAAAACTCTTCCATAAGAGAGCGTCTACACTGGCATGTGCTTTTGCACAAGAGATGTGCTTTTGCGCAAGAGCATCCATGGCAGTGTAGACGCTCTCTTCCATAGGAAAGCTCTGATGGCCATTTTAACCATAGGGGCTTCTTGCGCAAGAAATTCATGTTGCCTGTCTACACTGGCCTTTTCTTCTGGAAGAGCTCTTGTGCAAGAGGGCTTCTTCCTGAGAGGGAGCGTCAGAGTTCTCATGCAAGAAGCCCTGATTTTCTTCAGTACGCGCGGCCAGTGTAGATAGGGGGCATGTTTTTGCACAAGAGCGGCCGTTTTCGCGCAAGAATGCGCCAGTGTAGACACAGCCTAAGTGATGAGGAATCCACTACTTTCTCTCACCCACTTACACAGATATCTCCTCCCTCCCCAGGGGACACACTCATGCCTCCGCAAGCCCTATCCAGGGATGATTTCAAGGCTTTCCAAGATCTTTTCAAGAGGGTAGCTGAGGTCCTTGAGGTCTCATTAACGACACTGCCATAGAGACCCAGCATAAACTTATGAGTATGCTCCATACCTCTTCTTCCACGAGGCTCGCTTTCCCCATAGACCCCGCCCTATGGACCCAGCTAAGCAACTTTTGCAAACACCTGCTACCATTCTCCCAGTGGTCAAGAAGGCAGATAGGAAATATTATGTGGCTCCTCAGGGTGCTAAGTTTTTATTCTCACATCCCTCCCCTAACTCCATAGTAATTGAGGCAGTGAATCAGCAAGCAAAACATTGCCAAATCCACCCCTCCTGATAAGGAGTGGAAATGTCTAGACATAATGGGCAGACGGTTATACTCCTCTGTCTCCTATAGCTACGTATTGCTAATTACACTGTGATGCTGGCAAAATACACTCTTCACATATTTGAGCAAATCACAGATTTTATTCAGTTCCTCCCAGAGGAAAAAATAGAACAAAAGAGAGTTAACACCAATGAGGGTCTCCTGATAGCCAGAATAGCCCTCCAAGCTGCTTTGGACTCAGCTGACAGCTTCATGAGCCCTTGCCATCTCTGTGGTAATGAGAAGAGCCTCCTGGCTCCATCTCTCTGGTTTCCCAAAGGTGGTCCAGATGAAGGTGGAAGACCTTCTGTTCGAGGGCCCGAAGCCCTTCGCTGATGGCATAGATACTTCTTTATATTCCCTGAAAGATTCCAGGGCCACACTTAAAACGATGGGCATCCAGGCTCGTGCACCAAAACGCAAACAAAACAAACCTTACATTCAGAGATACAGACCTTCCCTCTTTGATCCTTCTCAAAGACAATATGACCCTAGAAAGCACCAAAGTCAAGGGCGAAGGCGACAGCCAGCCGATCAACCCACTTCATCTCAGTCCTCTAACTCTAGGCAAACATTTTGAAGGTCTGGTTGAGAGCCATCAGATTCATCTTCCCTCACCTAAGCCTTCTATCACCCTATTATCCAACCACAGATTAGCACCATTTTGCCATCAGTGGTGCCTCATAACTACAGACAAATGAGTTCTGGACATGATAAAGTTCGGGTACTGCATCCCCTTCCTATCTCCTCCCAAAACCCAACCAGCCACCCCGTCCCTCTTCAGGGATCCATCTCACAAGACTATTCTATGTCAAGAGATCGATCACTTGCTCCATATCAATACAGTGGAAAGAGTTCCACAACAATATCAAAGCACCAGCTTCTACTCCTGATATTTTCTCACAGAGAAGTCAGGGGGCTGGAGACCCATTCTCAATCTCAGAGCTCTCAACAGATATGTCCTGAACCAATGCTTCAAGATGGTTACCCTCTCCACCATCATACCCTCCCTCAACAAAGACGACTGGCTGGCGACTCTCGACCTCCAAGACGCATACTTCCATGAGCCCATACTCCCTGCACACAGGAGGTACCTAAGATTCACAGCATGGGGAACATTTCCAATATACAGTACTACCTTTCGGCCTATCCACGGTGCCGAGGGTCTTTTCCAAGGTCTTGGCAGTTGTGGCAGTCCACCTGCGAAGACAGGGAGTGTCAATTTATCCATATCTCAATGACTGCCTTGTAAGGGGCAAGTCATTCCAGGAAACTCAGGACTCAGTCACAACCATCATGTCACTGTTCCATTCGCTCAGCCTCCAGATCAGCCTCTCCAAATGTCAGCTCCAACCAACCCAAGCACTAGCGTTTATAGGAGCTCAACTCGATTGCATCCGTGCTATTGCATCTTTACCCCATCAGAGGTTCCTTGCAATAGTACAACTTCACACCACAGCTCCACAACTTCCTGCCAGGGCATGTCTCCAGCTACTAGGCCATATGGCAGCAGCAACAATGGTTGTCCCGCATGCCAGATTACACATGAAGCCTCTACAACACCAGCTGAGCACAGTATGCAGACCTCGGGTAAACAGCCTACACAAGCTGGTCTCACTTCCAAATATGGTCAAACACTCCCTCCAATGGTGGTCAGAAGCACAAAACATGTGCACTGGGGTTCCTTCCACAAGCAAGCCCCATCATTCACCATTACCACAGACGCATCGCAACAGAGCCATGAAGCTCACTTGAGTACCCTCACCACACAAGCATGGTGGACCCACACAGAGACCACGAAGCACATCAATGTGCTCGAGCTTTGGGCAGTATACTACGCCTGCTGGCATTTTGTGAACCGTATTTCCAACTCCACAGTGCAGATCTTTATGGACAACCAAGCTGCAATGTTCTACATAAACAGGCAGGGAGGGGTGAGGTCCTACGCCCTCTGCAGAGAGGCAGTCCGGTTATGGACTTGGTGCATTGCTCACAACATAATGTTAATTGCCTCGCCTCTCCCCAGCAAAGACAACATAACCACAGACAGCCTCAGCAGGAACTTTCCTGTGATCCATTAATGGGAATTAGACCCCATCATTCTGCATCAAATCTTTATACAATGGGACTTCCCATAGATCGACTCGTTTGCCACCAGTGCCAACAAAAAGTGTCCACACTACTGTTCGTGTGCAGGTATTGGAACACAATCCCTAGGGGACACATTCACGATACACTGGGGGACAACCCTACTATATGCTTTCCCCCCCCATACTGCTTCTCCATCAAGTAGTCACCAAGGTACCCTTAGACAACGCCAATGTCAATAAATCTGTTAGTCTATAAGGTGCCACAGGACTCCTCGTCGCTTTTGCAGATTCAGACTAACACGGCTACCCCTCTGATACTTAACGTCATACTGGTAGTGCCAGACTAGCTGAGACAAACCTGGCATACGTACCTACTGCAAATGTCAGCCAACCCCCCACAGTGTCTCCATATCTCCTCACCCAAATGTCACGGTCACCTTCAGCATCCTCATCTCCACACCCGGAACCTTCAGGCCTGGCTCCTCAATGACTCACTTCACTAGCAGAATGTACAAAGTCCAACATATCCTCCTTAGCAGTCGGAGAACATTCACTCGCAAAACTTACCTGTATAAGTGGTGTAGATTCTCCACCTGGTCTCACCTCCACAATCTCGACCCATCTTCCGCGCCATTACCCTGCAATACATAACCAAACTCAAAAACTCGGGGCTTTCACTCATTTCCCTGAAGGTTCACCTTTCCGCCATAACCACTTTACAGCAGCCAATAGACAGCAATTTACACATCTCAAAACCAAAAAGTTCCTCAAAGGTTTGCAGAACATTTATCCACCAACCAAACCTCTGGCTCTGGCCTGGTACCTCAGTTTGGTTCTGAGGGCCTTAACTCGTAAACCGTTTGAGCCTATGGTGACCAGCTCAAGGCTCCACCTTTCTATGAAGGTGGCCTTACTAGTGGCAATAACATCCACCAGGAGAGTCAGTGAAATTGCAGCTCTCATGGCAGACCCTCCTTTTACCACCTTCCATAAGGACAAGGTAGTCCCCCCTAAGTTACTAATGAAGGTGCCCTTCTCTTTCCACTGCAACAAATCTGTTAACTTACCAATCATTTTTTCCAAACCCCACGCCAACCAGACAGAGGCCACACTCCACACTCTTGATTTATGGAGGGCCATTGTGTTCTTGGAAAGAACCAAGAAAATTTGGAAAACCAACAGGTTATTCGTATTAACCATCGAACGATCCCAGGGACTCCCCATCTCCTCCCAGAGGATCTGAAAATGGATAGTGGAATGCATAAGAATAGCATATGCAATCTTCGGTAAAGAACCACCTGCATAACTTCGTGCACATTCGACCAGGGCCATGGCAGCATCAACAGACTATGTACAGGGCATCACTCTGTCCAATATATGCATATCAGCCACCTGGTCCTCTACTCATACATTCGCAGCTCAGTATGCTCTGGATTCCTATGTGTCCAGAGATCCAATCCTTACCATGGTCTAAAAGAAACTACACCGTCCGAAGCTCCCACCTCCAGTGGATAAACTGCTTATAGTCACCTAAGGTGGAGCACCCACAGGGACACTCCTCAAAAAAGAAGAGAGGGTTACTCACCCTCTGCAGTGACTGACATTCTTCGAGATGGGTATCCCTGTGGGTGCTCTACCACCCACCCTTCCTGCCCTCTGCTTTGGTATTATTTCCATACTTTTCCGGGGCAGAGAAGGAACTGAGGTGACTGTATCTCGCATATGCACATTAGCAGCCTAGTGCATGTAGCGCTTCTGCGCATGTGCGAGCTAGCTGTCAAAGCCACTGCTAGTAAAATCTTCCGGCCAGGTGTGCTGCAGCGCCAGAACACGTAAGCTGGAGCACCCACAGGGACACCCATCTCAAAGAACATCAGTTACTGCAGAGGGTGAATAACCCTCTCATTTCATTGATAGAAGAATATTGACCAAGAAGAATAGCATGGAGGTGAAAACTGAGAATACTTTTATTTTACCAGACTGATCCAATTAAACCAAAAACTATAAACTACAGTTGAGTTTAATACTCATGACTCAAGTCATATGAAAGAAAATTTTCTTCCTACATTTCAGTTTAATATTTGCAACTTCCTTGTGATTTTGGTAAATGCCTTAGAATTCATTGGAAAAAATTCATATTTTCAATATGATTGGTAATTAATTGATTCAGAACCAATTAGTATTATGATGACAACCTTCAACTTCCTGATGGGATATTCCAAAGAGGATGGAGAGAGGTTGTTCTCAGTAGCGACAAATGGTAGGACAAGGAGCAATGGTCTCAAGTTACAGTGGGGGTGGTCTAGGTTGGATATTAGGAAAAACTATTTCACTAGGAGGGTGGTGAAGTACTGGAATGGGTTACCTAGGGAGGTGGTGCAATCTCCATCCCTAGAGGTTTTTATGTCAAAAGCTTGACAAAGCCCTGGCTGGGATGATTTAGTTGGGATTGGTCCTGCTTTGGGAAGGGGGCTGGACTCGATGACTTCCTGAGGTCTCTTCCAGCCCTATAATTCTCTGATTCTATGTTTGCTACTCCTGGCACAAAAAAATTCAAGCATATTCCACTCCCCTGCTGATTTCTAAACAGAGTATTGTTAAGCATTGTAAATATAGAGGGCTCAACAAATAATACAATCTACTTGCCTATGGCGAGTAGATTGTAACAGAAGAGCCGGGTTCGGGCGATCTGCGCATGCGCGAAACGATCTGTGCATCGCATGAATCGCGGACTTAAAGCGATGCTGTGGCGGGGCTTCGCGTGGTTCGCGGTTAAATAAATAAATAAATAAATAAATACATATATAATGCATGATATAGTTCTGTGATGTCAAATACCTTATTTTGTTTCCTAAACATTTGTTTTTCTTTCGAACATTTTTGGTTCAATAATGTTATATTTAATTTGAAAACACAAATGAAAAAGTTCAAAGATTTGTGCCATTGAAAATGAATATGCACAGAATAGAAAAGAGTCCAAATCTGAAAATCCTTACACAAGCAAGTACCTCCATTGAGTTAAATCGGGATGTATGAGAGATTTATTCCTGTAAGGCCTTATGGATCATTCATTTATTTTTTTTCCCAAAAAAACATCTGGAAGCATGACATGTGCAAAATATATGTAACTGCAAATATTTCTTCAAATAAATGCAACCACATTTAATTTCAGAAATGTGATTCTCTCTCATTGAATAAAAACCAGAAAACTGAGGAAGCACAACTGACTCTAATTAAACATTTTAAAACAGCAAATGTCTAAGCACAGATCTGTGGCATAAGTAGGATGTGTCATGGTTGACAGATAAATTATGAGTTCAACTTACATGTGAAAAAGCATTTGGATTACTCTTGTAGACCTTACTCCAAGATCTTACTAGAAAAACTACATAATTTACCATAACCCATTAAGTATATTCTCTATAATCTGTAATAATACTTATATGGAATTATTTCATGCAGAGCAACTTTTCTGTCATCTATATACCCAGCATGATTATTGTTTGGCAATGTGACAGATAAATATCTTGTCAGCTCAATAAATGTCTTCATAGGGGCCAACAGACTTGCCAGGCCTCCCACTCTTCCCCCCACCCCCCATTGGTGGGCCTGATTGTCAGTGGGGAAGGATTTAACTGTCCAATTTCTATAAAAAAGTTCATTCAGTTAAGAGTAAACATGAAATTTAACAGGCTAATGATGCAATGACGGAACATCTTTGGAAGACTTACTGTTATCTCACTGGATCAAGCATATATTTGCATTTGAGATTACCTTGAGTTTTACTCTGTATTTAAGATGCAGTAACTACAAACAAATGTTCTAGCATACATGTTCTAGCATACTGATGCTAGTAGTGTTTTTGAAAAAAGTAAAAAGAAGGGATGGTGTGTGTTCCAACACTGACTTTGGTTGTTATTATAGTGGGTATTTATTTGGAACTGAACAGAAACATCCACAAAAATGAGTCTTAAAGATCTGTATTGTTTTCTGGTTTCATAGGCCCATCATAATCACATATGCAGTGCTGCTGAATTTTTTGGTGATGAGATTGCAGGAAGTTCACTGCATATCTCTATTAATATTTGGAAAAATCACAAAGTCAGATTCTCAAATAAAACAAAACAAAATTATAGAAGAAATATTTTTTATGTAGCTGATGCCATTTATGGAACTAAATAGCTTGTCTAATTACATAAAACAAACTATTCCAAATATTTAATGTTTTATGATAAACTGCTGAAGGACAGAGTAGTTTCTAATAAAATACAAAACATGTTCTGTTCAAATGTCTAAGTAAATAGCACTTTTATCACAAAACACCACCTTGTTTGGCATTTGGTTCAATATTTACGATCAGGAAATGACAAAATACTACATATTTAAGT
This sequence comes from Rafetus swinhoei, assembly GCA_019425775.1. Classification (NCBI taxonomy): domain Eukaryota; kingdom Metazoa; phylum Chordata; order Testudines; family Trionychidae; genus Rafetus; species Rafetus swinhoei. The sequence continues at coordinate 228,121,324 of CM033424.1, forward strand.
CAATAAAGCTACCTGCTTTTTAGAAGTCCATAAAGACTGTTAATTTCCTCCCCCCCATTGGCCTATTATTCAGAAAGAAAAGCTGCTTTTATTTTTAATGTTGCTTCACTTATTATAGGGATTTTTTTCTTTGCTTGTAAAAAGTTTTTATATTGCTTAAGATTTTCATACATAGTGGTCTCTAAATCACCTAACCCAGCTGGGAGGAAAACAATGCAATAACTCTTCATTTGTAGGAGGAACTTCTACTGAAATATTTGAAGCGTATTTTTTTTTAATTTCTTTCTCAACTCTCTCCACAGCATTAAGAATATGAGGAAACCAGACAGACACAGTTGGGATCCAAATAACTGTTTTCAGTAACTGTTTGGCAATGCTAGAATCATAGAAAAACACTGTTGATCTGTTAGCATCTAGTGTTTTCTGCAATCAAAGAGAGGGAGCCCTAATAGAGGGCTTCCAAACTATTTACGGAGATGTTACTCTTTCCCAAACAACTATACAAAGATGGGCATTAGACTGACTAACCTTCTCCATTTCACTATTTCTTGACTTCTATCTTCTGGCCTGTGCGCTGAAATACAACCATGTCACAGTGTCCCTCGTTATACAAAACCCCACACTTGATCTCACTTGCTTCTCCAGTTTCCAGATTTCCACTTTTCCCTTTACCGCTAGAATTCAATCAACATGTCACTTACAAGTATTCTCTCAAATTCTTTCAATATTGCCCAGAGCAAGCATTCAAGAATCACGAGTCCCCAATCAGGATTGGCTTAAAATCATATGATTAAAAACCAGTACCATTATGTAAACTGATAAGCTGTTTGCTTCTTGGTTAATACTATAATGGTTAATACCATAATGGAAACTGATAAGCTAGTTGCTTATTGGCTATTGATTAACTATTTAAATGATTACTTTTTAAATCGAGGAGGTCTAGGTTGGATATTAGGAAAAACTATTTCACTAGGAGGGTGGTGAAGTCCTGGAATGGGTTACCTAGGGTAGTGGTGGAATCTCTATCCCTAGAGGTTTTTAAGTCTCGGCTTGACAAAGCCCTGGCTGGGTTGATTTAGTTGGGATTGGTCCTGCCTTGGGCAGGGGGCTGGACTTGATGACCTCCTGAGGTCTCTTCCAGCTCTATGATTCTATGATCCCTAGTGGAGATTCAAATAATAATGGAAAAAGGAATTATAATTCCAGTGACTGAGCAGATCTCAGTACTAAGAGGAGCACAGTAATGATCAAAAGAAGAGACCATGACTACTCTAACACAGAAAGGTCTTTAGAGAATCTAAATACCTTTAGTACCAGATGAAATAATGATGCCGAGCTGGGAGTTCATCAAGGCAAGTCTCTTGCAAAGGAAGAGAAAATGACTCTGTACGCCTCAAGACAGGCATAGACTGAGGTGACTGTTTAGCTTTTTGGAGTACTGAGGGTCCTATAACCTTGAATACCAGATGTTGCAGAAGAGTATCCATTGGTACCATTTTGCTGGAAGGAAACTGTCTCTCCCATTTGCCTCAATCATGCGTTGATGGTACCAAAGTGCAGCTGGAGCCAGGGCTGTTAGAGGAGCCCAGGATTTGGCAACACCACTGATACCAGAGGAATCTCCAGCCTCAACTGTACCAGACTGAAAACATGATGCCTCAAAGATTGTCAACTTTGGAGGAGGCTGGGGTCTCCCCATGAGAAGAGTCAGTGTTCTTTTTTTAGAGCGCTTTTAATCAGTATCTAAAATCTTTCCCTTAGAATGTCTAGGGGAACATTGATCTGAGGTAGACAGGGCACTGTACTTGTCCAGAGACAGGAGTACTGGGTTTGTGAGGGCCCCTAACCTGGATTTGAAGCAAGACAAAGGCTACGTCTACACTACAGAGTTTTTGCGCAAAAACTGCCATTTTTGTGCAAAAACTTGAGGAGCGTCCACACTACAAGAGCATTTTTGCGCAAGCAAAAGTACAGTAGATCATCAGAAGACAGGGCTTTTTGCGCAAGAGTTATTCCTTTTTCTACGAAGAATAAGCCTTTTTGCGCAAGAGCTCTTGCACAAAAAGGCAGGTGTGGACGGACAACGGGTTTCTTTTTCAAGTAGAGTCCCTGTGGGTGCTCCACTGTAGGTGCTGGGCTTGCCCCGGTGCCACAGAATGGAGACTCTTGAGTAGCAGTACTCGGCCTGACCGCGCATTCGTGGTGGCGTCTCACAGCGTTCGCGCTCTTTTCTGTGCTTGTGCGATCTGGCCCCCGCCAGTTCCTCTCAACTGCCTCAGGCTGCAGACGGAACAAACTGCTCTCCTCCAACTTTTCTCTACTCTTGCGTGAGCTTGTTCTGTTTCCCTGGTTTTACTCCTTTCTCGTACCATTATCCCTCCATTATCACCCTAATTTAAAAAAAAAGTTTTTTTCCCCTTGTTGATAACCAAGTTATACTCCTATTATATAGCTTCCCTCAACTTATCCCATAACTTTTGTAGTGTATATAGTTAAGATCTACTTTAAAAAAAAAAAAAAAAAAAAGGAAGACAAAGAGGAGACATGCCATCCCCTTTGGGGTTTAAGAAGTGCACACTTGCCGCTAGGCAATGCCTGCCTCAGACAGCCACTCCTGTTGCATCCACTGTCTTGGAGAAGCCCATGTCCCGCAGAAATGCCCACATTGCCTAAAACTAACTGCAAGGGCCAGGCGGGACAGGGAGATGAGGCTCTGGATGATTTTCTTTGATAAGGTGCTTCAGCTGGAAACCTCTGGAAGCGCGGCCTCCTCCGGACAGCCCCAAAAACGTAGGGCTTCTTCTCCGACTAAGACAACAGCAAAAAAGCACAAGACGTCGCCCACGAGATCTCTGCCAGTTACCTTACAGAGCAGAGTTAGTTCGGAAGACAAGCCCAGGACCTCCGGTATTTCAAAACCGTGTCCGAGGGCTCCCGAGGGCATGGGAAACGAAAAGGCTGCCAGCACCGGCACCGAGGTCAACATCGACACCGACCACGCCTTCAGCGCAGAGAATCTGCGCCGAGAGCGTCATTGGCACCGGTGGCATGGCGTTCACTGTCGGCACCCAGCGCGTCTTCGGTGCGTGATACGGCACCTGACCTGGCACAGATCCCAGCGGCACCGACTCCACACGCTCCCAGCACCGACGCTCCTGGCACCGCACAGAGTCCTTATCAGCACTGAAGCCACTCACGATCCCTGTCCTTACTTTTTTCACCGGCACCGTCGCCATCTTCACCGGCACCGAGGTCTCCTACTTTGCATGACTCATGCTGGCACTGATCCTCACATTCTCCAAGTCGCAGGCTACCTTCACCTTTTCTGGCAGCTGCTCCGACTTACCATCATCATAGTAATCACAGCCGTTATTCGATCTCCCCAGCATCATCTAGAGCCTCATATGCTCACTCCCATTCACCCCGGTCTCATCGTTCATCTCACTGGGAACACCCTAGCCATGCTTACTTTGATTGAAGGTCACCTCTTGAAAGACTCTATTACCGTGACAACCATTACCATTGGTACTCATTTTCTCCACGCTCCTATTATTACCGCTCTAGGTCATGTAGAAGATCATGTCTCATCGCACACCGATGAGACAGTCCCCAGCTCCAGCCCCTCCCACTTCAATGAGCCAACCTGCCTCTCCTCAATGTCAACCGTCGGAACCAGATGATACACACCTTTCTATCACAGAGGACCGACCCCAGGAGATTTCCCCCATGGACCATTCCTCTTCATCACCTGATGAGGTGATAATTCCGGGAGACATCTCCCTACCTGACGATCTTCGTCAATTCCAAGAACTTTTCAAAAGGGTAGCCATAAGCCAGGAAATACACCTGGATGAAATAAAGGAGAAACAACATCACCTCCTCAAGAACCTTCAACCGCAACACAGAGCAAGAATAGCCATAGCACTGGATGAAGCCATTCTGGAAGTCGCCAAAGAGATATGGCAGACCCCTGCTTCTGCTCCACCAACTAGCAAAAGGGTGGACAGGAAGTATTTTGTGCTACCTAAGGGGATGGAGTTCCTTTTCACCCATCTCCAACGAAATTCTTTAGTGGTGGACACAGCACTTCAAAGATCGAAACCTCCTCAATATAGGAACAACTCTGACAAAGAAGCGAAGAGACTGGACTTATTTGGTAGAAAGGTGTACACGTATGCGACACTCATGCTCCGGATAGCAAATTATACAGCACAGCTTTCTAACCACATATTTGACAATTTCAGCAAACGCACACCTTTGTTAGACCATTTACCAGAATCAAAGCGACTCATTCTCAAATCGGTTGTCCAGGAGGGCTAGAACTGCCCTACAGATAGCCATGGACGTAGCGGACACAGCAGCAAGATCCACGGCTACGGCAGTAGTGATGCGAGGAGCCTCTTATTTACAATCAGCTGCAGTCCCCAATGACCTTCAGACCAAGGTCGAGGATTTGCCTTTCGACAGGGACAAGCTGTTCTCTGAAAAAACGGATAGTGTACTGCACTCTTCCAAAGACTCCCGCACAACACTGCGGACATTGGGGATGTACACCCCACCCCCCCGTACAGATGATGGCATTATCCTCCATATCAGAGACTGTATGATTACCCCTACGTCCAACAGCAATGGCAGAATCAGCAAAGAACTCTTGATCACTAACGAAACAGGCAGAGACCTCAGAGGCATCGAAACCAGGGCAATAGCACCCAGGGCCCAATGAACACCAAACAGCAGGTTTGACGCCTTGGTCGAGGGTATGCAAACGCAAATACCAGCCAAAGTCACCAATATCATCACTGCCTGAGGCCCTTTTATCATCAATGGGCCTCAGTCACCACAGACAGGTGGGTGTTAGAAATAATCCAATCAGGATACTCCATACCCTTCGTCACCATTCCTCCCACTTCCCCCCCTACCCTGTCCCTCTTCAGGGACCCATCTCACGAAACCCTGCTATGCACCGAAGTCGATCACCTCCTCTCCATTGGTGCAATAGAACCAGTTCCAGCAGAATTCATAGGCAGGGGATTCTACTCCCACTATTTCCTCACTCAGAAGAAGTTGGGCGAATGGCGACTGATATTAGATCTCCAGAACTTGAACAAGTTCTTATGAAAACAATGTTTCAAAATGGTGACCTTAGCTTCGATAATACCTGCGTTAGATCAACACGCAGCCCTCGACCTTCAGGACACGTATTTTCACGTCAGAATCCATCCCGTGCACAGACATTTCTTACGATTCACAGTCGGAACAAGACACTTCCAATACAGAGTTCTTCCCTTTGGCCTTTGCACCACCCCAAGGTATTCTCAAAAATCCTGGCGGTAGTAGCTGCACACCTCCGTCGAGAAGGGGTTATCATATTCCCCTACTTAGACGATTGCCTACTGAAAGGCGGTTCTCACACCAATGTCCTCGGTATGCTCAAGACCACCATGTCAACTTTCCATGCCCTTTGTCTACTCATAAACACCCAAAAGCCCACTTTTCAACCGACTCAACAACTGGAATTCATCGGTGCCCGCCTAGTATGCAAGAGTATACTCATAGCAATTGTTCGAAGCAGCCCATCCGTCCAAGTACTTACCTGTCTAAAGCTCATGGGCCACATGGCAGCTACAACTTATGTCGTCTGCCACGCCAGACTTCATCTTCGCTGCCTTCAATATTGGCTAGGCACTGTATACAACCACATAAAACATGACCTCCACAGGTCAGTAACTCCTCCACCTGTCGTTAGCCAATCGCTCCAGTGGTGGACAAATCCTGCGAACCTGCTTGCTGGCGTGCCTTTTCACGCTCAACAACCATCTCGTCACATCACCATGGACGCCTCCCTCCTGGGTTGGGGAGCGCAAATGGACGACATTTCAATCCAGCGCCACTGGTCCCTTCCTGGGACACGGCTCCATATAAACTTCCTGGAGCTTTGGGCAATCTTCAACGCTTGCAGATCCTTCCTGAGTCACATCCGCAATACCACCGTGAGGATCCTCACAGACAATGTTGCTTCCATGTATTACGTGAACCATCAAGGTGGAGCGCGTTCCCGCTCCCTTTGCACGGAAGCGGTCCGTTTTTGGAACTGGTGCATTCGCCATGGCATAACACCAGTGGCCTCTTACTTACCTGGCGTCAGGAATATTCATGCAGATTTCCTCAGCAGAAATTTTGCTCCGGAGCATGAGTGGGAATTGAACAACGGAGTCCTCCATATTCTTTTCCGATGCTGGGGTACTCCCCAATAGACCTTTTTGCCACGCATCAAAACACCAAATGTCAGAAGTATTGTTCCAGGGCCGGACTCGATCAGAACTCCCTCAGTGATGCGTTTCTCCTCAACTGGAACGGACCCCTCCTCTATGCGTTCCCACCCACAGTCCTCATTCCCAAAGTCCTGCAGAAGATAAAATCGGATGGCGCCACAGTCATATTAATTGCGCCAGCATGGGCTCTTCAGCACTGGTTCCCCTTCCTCCGGCGCATGTCGCCATGCAGACCATACAAGTTGCCAACCCTTCCAAACCTTCTCACTCAGAATCAAGGGACACTACAACATCCTCAAATACATACCCTGCGATTCATGGCATGGCTCCTAGTTGGCTAAACCCTGCCGAATCCCTCTGCTCTACCTAGGTTCAGAATATACTCATTCACAGCAGACGGCAGACAACAAGAAAAACTTACCTCTCAAAATGGCAAAGGTTCGTTTCCTGGTGTACTTCGCAACACCTGTCTCCGGACACTGCCCCACTTCATCGAGTTCTCGATTATGTGCTCCATCTAAGAAATACAGGCCTACCGTAAGCTTCCCTCAGAGTTCACCTAGCGGCGATCTCAGCTTTCGGACAGCCTGCCGAAGGAACCTCACTTTTTGCTCATCCAACTACCAAGAGATTCATGAAGGGCTTATCAAATATAGACCCTCCTCAGAAACCCGTTCCCCCAGTATAGAACCTGGACATTGTTTTGAGCGCCCTAACCACACCACCATTCAAACCATTAGTTACCATACCTTTGCGCACCCTAACCATGAAACTAGCTTTCATCCTTGCAATTATGTCAGCACGCAGAGTCAGTGAGCTATCAGCACTAATGGCATCACCGCCTTACACTATCTTTAACAAAGACGGGGTAGTTCTAAAACCACATCCAGCATTTATACCAAAAGTTGGCTCATCCTTCCATATCAACGAGCCTATTGTCTTACTATCTTTTTACCCTAAGCCTCACTCCTCACCACACGAAATGTCTCTTCACACTCTGGACATTCGTAGAACACTTGCCTTTTATATCGACCGCACAAGATCTTTCAGAAAAACTGACCGCCTAATCGTTTCTCTAGCCGACAAGACTAAGGGACAACCGTTATCCTCCCAGTGTATTTCAAAACTTATAACCACGTGCATAACACAGTCTTATGCCTCTAAGGGGGTACCTCTCCCAACACAACCCCGAGCACATTCCACACAAGCAATGGCAGCGTCAAAAGCCTTTCTCAAAGGCGTTTCTCTGAAAGACATTTGCAGAGCAGCCACGTGGTCATCACATGACACCTTTGTGAAACACTATGCTATCCCTCAAACAAGGCTCTCAGACGTTGTGGTGGCATCAGCGGTGCTCGCATCAGCGGACAATCAGGGACTCCGTATCCCACCTTCTGGATCATGAGGGTACTGCTGCTTAGCCACCTACAGTGGAGCACCCACGGGGACTCCACTCGAAGAAGAAAGTGAAGTTACTCACCTTGGTGCAGTAATTGTCGTTCTTTGAGATGGTCCCCGTGGGTGCTCCACTACCCGCTCGCTATCAGAGTCTGTCTCGTTCTTTTTCTCCTGTTCACAGATTCTGAGGTGGATTTCGAGGAACTGGAGAGGGCCGGACCACGCGAGCACAGAAAAGAGCGTGAACGCCGCAAGACGCCGCCGCGCATACACAGTCCAGCCGAGTACTGCTACTCAAGCGTCTCCGTTCTGTGGTGCCGGGGCAAGCCCAGCATCTACAGTGGAGCACCCATGGGGACCATCTCGAAGAACGACAGTTACTGCACCAAGGTGAGTAACCTCGCTTTCTTGTGCAAGAAACCCCCATCGGAAAAAGCACAGGTGCTCTGATGGCCATTCTGTGAATGGCCATCAGAGCTTTCTTGCACAAGAGCGTCCATGGCAGTGTGGACGCTCTCTTGTGCAAAAGCACATCTCTTGCGCAAAAGCACATGGCAGTGGGGACGCGCTTTTGTGGAAGACCTTTTTGCAGAAGATCTCTTCCGCAAAAAGTTCTTGTGCAAGAAGCCTGCAGTGTAGACACAGCCAAAGTGAATACTCCATTATAAGCAGTCTCTCAGTTTTTCTTGGCTGTGCTCTTATGGCCTAAAAAGAAGTTGGACTTCAGCAGAATGTGTGTTTCTTTAAGACAACAAATATACCAGTAATGCCTGCTGCTGACTGGGATTGCCTGCAAGAAAGTGAGGCAACATTTGAACCCTGGTAATCCTGGCATATCTAACCCAATGGAGGAATAAGAGGACAAGAAATGATTCTCTTACAAGAACTAACTACTACTAAGTAACTACTAAACAGTAAACTAAACTAATCAACTTGTTTAGGCAAGCTTGACCCACTGAAGCAGACATACTGAATACTCCATCTCAGAACAATGTGGCTGAGATGAAATTTAAGGTGATTTGCCTGGACAGCGCTATATAAACCCAATGTGGGGCACAGGGATGCATAGGACTTATTAATTATATTCAAAATTTATCCTCACACTAAAATTGTGAAAAGTAAAGAGAATCACTCTGAAAAGGAAATTAAAAGTGAAAAATCAGATATTCTAAGAACATTCACTGCTAAGAACAAAGAATATTATCCCCATACCTAAAGTACAGCAGTTCCAAATTTTATGGCTTACCTTTAATGCATTTGTTTTCTGATATTTAAAGGGCACAATATTGTACCTTTTCTCCTTGAATTGTGATCTTCAGTTGAAACAACTTGTGCTTAGTTTGGGCATGTTCAGTTACAGTAATGACCTTCTGTATAATGCTCAGCTTTATAGTTAGTAGGATGTAATCACAAAATTGGAGAAGAAAGGGGGAGATTGAATGAGACTTCAATGTATTTGCAAACTAATAGCAATAACACAAATGTTCCTGGCTGCTCTGATAAATTTGTCATGTGAATGAGTTATGAGTGTAAACAAGGGGAAAGGACATGAAGGAGCTAATTCTCCAGCTTGAAACTATGAGTTGCACCAAATGTAAAAAACTGAAAACATTTCAAAACACAGATAGAAGTACAAAAAAGTTATTAAAATAAATTACATTAGCCATTTATTAATGTAAACTGAAAACTGTGAATTCTGGATCTTTTAAAAATTATGTCTGGCAGAACGCTGTGTATTATCCACAAAAGAGTTTTTGGAATTCCCAGCACTCTTGCTGCAGATAGCGCTTCAGAGAACCATCTAAATCTGACTACATTCTGATGACTCTGAAATCCTTTGCTAAACTCAGTATGCTCTTTCAAATGTCATCAATCATGAGTCAACCTGGCCTCCAATGCCACATATGACAGTCTTCTATTTTTAAACCTTCACACAATACACTTCATGCATATTTTTGCCAAAATTATGTCAGCTCAGATCTTAGTATTCCAAGTGTGTTATGTTCTTTTGGGATACTTGTCAGATGGCCTTTTTAATGTGAGATGTTTTTCTATAGGAAAAGTAACAGAGCTGGAAAACAGACTTCCACTTTACACTATAAGAAGAGTTCATGATTTTCTGCAGTTATGTCTTTGAGGGACACACAGTCCTTTAATTGAACTGTCAGAAATTAATTTCACTCAACATGCTGGTTAACAAATAAAAATTATGTGTATTAAGGCTTGTCTGCATTGGGAAATTAGAAGAGAATAAAGTAGTGTGAGAATGTAAAGCACAATAACTATTCTATGTTCATCTGTACCAAAACTAAAGTACACTGCATCAAATGTCTTTCTGCAGATTATTCTATTTCCAAGGTGAATTAAACTAAAACACTCAAATGCACTCTTTGTGTAGAAGAGTGGTATCCCTATCCCAAGGAGGGAGGAGGGATAGCTCAGGTGGTTTGAGCAATTGGCCTGCTAAACCCAGGGTTGTGAATTCAATCCTTGAGGGGGCCATTCAGGGATCTGGGGCAAATCTGTCAGGGATGGCACTTGGTTCTGCTGTGAAGGCAGGGGACTGGACTCAATGACCTCTCAAGGTCCCTTCCAGCTCTATGAGATAGGTATATCTCCATATGGAGAGTTACAGTGAAATAGCTATTCTGCAGTATCTATTCCATGTTATTTCCCCACACAGCCAAGCCCTTAGTCACAGTGCTTGCAAGTCCCTCATAAATGCCAAAGAGTTGACAGCATTCTATTTAGTCTTGAAGACAGTTGCAAATGTCCAAGTCCTTTATATGTCTTGCATAACAGTTTTTCACATCTTTTACAAACAAGACATGTTTAAACATTGCATTCATCGAGTCTGAACCATGTACTTTAGTTTTGCCACTTCAATTATTATTACATACATTTGATACCATATTGGAGTTTGAACAACACCTGGATGTATTCTCAACTGTTGTTCCTTGACACTATCACAAAACAGTTTGGTATAATAGATTTATGATACCACTTCTCTGTCTCCTCTCCCCCATATGTACATCTGCTAGATTTAGGTTTTTTTCTCTAGTATAAAAACAATCCAAAGGGGTTAATTGCGGCAACAAAAGTGTTGAAATGGGTAGCAGGTTTAAAACTAATAAAAGAAAGTTCTTCTTCACACAGCATGTAGTCAGCCTGTGGAACTCCTTGCCAGAGGAGGCTGTGAAGGCTAGGACTATAATAGAGTTTAAAGAGAAGCTAGATAATTTCATGGAGGTTAGGTCCATAAAAGGCTATTAGCCAGGGGATAAAATGGTGTCCTTGGCCTCTGTTTGTCAGAGGCTGGAGAGGGATGGCAGGAGACAAATCGCTTGATCATTGTCTTCGGTCCACCCTCTCTGGGGCACCTGGTGCTGGCCACTGTCGGCAGACAGGATACTGGGCTAGATGGACCTTTGGTCTGACCCAGTACGGCCGTTCTTATGTTCTTATGATATATTTCTAAAGCAGATCACCAATATTTAGTACAACTAATATATCACTCATTCTTCTTAATACCCAGATTGACTCCAAAAGAATTGTAAAATGAAGTAATCAAAGAGTTACCAGCAGCACAAGTCTTTTGGAAAACCTATTGTAGGAGTCTGTCTTACAGATTATAGAAACACACAAAAAGGCTCAGAGGTAGTTTAACAAAAACAACAGAAAAGTAATATCCAGGTGGGCTTTTTAACTGTGGAATACAATATAGGAGTCAGGAAAATATTACATAGAAATATTACAACTAAAAAAGCCAAGATATTCCACTTGCAAATTTAAATATACATTACAGTACCTCAGTTCAGTTGGAAACAAGTAAAGCAGGGAGAATAGACAAAGAAATGTATGAGATTTAGTATATAGGATTTGGTAAATAGGAGGCAACTTGGAGGTTATAAACTTGCTGCACTCTTTAAATGTACTGGACAAGACTAGGGCATATCAGAGACACCATAAATCATCCTGAAACATTGTATTAAAGATTTCAATAATAATTTGCTTAAGATGGTGGTTTAATGGTGGTTAAAGACCTTTGACAGTGTAGCACAGTCTGATATAGTCTGTGATCCATTTGGACATCCTTTATTTCAGTTTGGCTTGACCTTTTACATACTTGGCAATGGCTACAAAAAGGTGAGGGGTTTTCCTGAAGGTCTTAGTCTTTTCCAGGTAAAATGCTAGTGCTCGTCTAACATCAAGAGTATGCATGGAAGCCTCAAATGCATTTGCATGCAGCTTTGGGAAAAATACAGATAAGTTTACCAGTTCATTTATGTGGAAAGAGGATGCAACCTTAGGTAAGTACTTCAGATGCATGCAAAGAGTAACCTTGTTGGTATGAAATATTGTGAAGGGTGGATCAGCCATGAGTGCTGCCATATCACCTACATGACGAGCAGATGTGATGGCGACCAGAAAGGCAACTTTCACAGAGAGGTGCAAAAATGAGCAAGAGGCAAGAGACTCAAAAGGTGGCCTGGTTAGGATCCATAACACTAAATCAAGATCCCACGGGGGTATGGGCTGTGTGATGTCTGGATGGAGGAGGAGTACCTCTTTTAAGAACCTCTTGGTTGTTGGGTTGTGGAAGGCTGAGATGGCTGCTAGGTGTACTCTGATGGAACTGAATGAGAGTGATGATTGTTTGAGACTAAGGAGGTAGTCTGAGTGAATGGCAAGGGTTCCGATATCAGGTCCTGCCTTTTTGAAGTATACCATGTTGAGAAGTGCTTCCATTTGTATAGGTGTAAGAAGCACGGGTGGAATCCTTGCAGCTATAGATGAGGATCATGTGTATGCTCTCCAAAAAGTCTAGTTCGGAATGCAAGAGCCATGGTGTTAGATGCAGCTTGTGTAGGTCTATGATGTCCAACCCAGACTGATGAGATCGCAATGCAGGGGAAGAATGATTGGAGTGCGGACTGACATCCTGAGCGGGAAGGGGTACCAGAGCTGTCTGGGCCAGGCAGGGGCTATCAGTATGATTGTGGCCTCGTCTGCCCTGATCTTCTGAATGTCCTTTGGCAAGAAGTGGTATTGGGGGAAAGGCGCAACAAAGCTCATTTTTCCATGGGGCAAGGAAGGTATCTCCGAGTGATGCTCACCCACTGCCCATTCTAATACAATACCAAATGCAAATAGTTTTGCAAGATGTTTCAAACAAGTCTATTGTTGGGCAATCCCATCTGCAGAACAGGAGGTGTACCATGGAGGCATTGAGCACCCATTCGTGATGCTGGGGAAAGTGTCTGCTGAGAGCATCCACTGTCACATTGTTGATGCTCAGTATATGTACTGCCGAAAGGTGGATTTTGTGGAGGATACAAAAATTCCACAATTTTATGGCCTTGGTGCAGAGGGATCAAGATCTGGCTCCCCCTTGCTGTTGACATAGAAAACACAGGAAATATTGTCTGTAAGGACCCACATGTGTTTGTTGGCAATCATGAGCAAGACATGTCGGCAGGCATTGCACACAGTGTGGAGTTCTAACAAGTTTATGTGTAAGGAAAGCTCTTGAGGACACCGTAGGCCCTGAATGGTTTGCTCACATAGATGAGCTCCCTAGCCTGTGTGTGGAATTGGGCATACAACACCACAAAGGTAGTAGCTGTCATATGACCGAGAAGCTGTAGGCACTCACTGGCCATAGTATAGAGGGAAAAATAGATTGTGGTGGCCAGTGTTTGTATAGCAAGGAACCTGCCTTGAGATAGATAGGATTATGCTGGTGTGGAGTCTAGACAGGCCCTGATAAATTGTATGACCTGGGAGGGATGGATAGACAATTTCTCCCAGTTCATCTGGAGGCCAAGCTTCTGGAATCAATGTATCGTTGTAGTCATGCATACTGTCTCGGTCTGTGATGTGGCCTTGAGAAGGCAGTTGTCGAGATAAGGAACTATAATTATTTCCATAGTCTGAAGATAAGCTGGGACTAGACCTAGCACCTTGGAAAAATCTAGAGATGCAATAGACAGACCAAAGGGTAGGACTGGGTATTGATAATGGTCTGAGTCTAGCATAAACCTTAGGAATCTCCTGTGAGTGGGATGTATTAGGATGTGGAAGTAAGCATCCTAGAGGTTAAGGACTGAAAAACAGCCCCCTTGTTGCAATGCTGGGATAATAGTGGATAGAGTGACTAGGCGAAAATCTTGTGTCTTGACAATTTTTTTCAGTCTGCACACATCTATAATGGGCCTCCAGCCTCCTGATTTCTTTTGAGTTAGAAAGAAATGGGAGTGGAACCCTTTTCCCCGGTGGTGTTATGGGACCGGTTCTATGGCTCCCAATCCAGCAGATGGAGCACCTCTTTATGAAGTAGCATCTTCTGAGAGTGGTCCCTGAAGAGGGATGGGGAGGAAAGGTGAGGGGGGGTCTGGAGTGTGTAAGCCTAAGAGGATGATATTGAACACTCATCTCTCAGGTGATTGGTGGTAAAATGGATGGAGGCAGTTTTGAAATGTGTGCCTGGTCACAACTGGCATACAAACTTGGGTGGGTGTGGAGTTTCCAGGCCCTCAACCAAGGCCTCAAATCTGCTTCCTGGCAGATGGTGGTTGTGATGCTGAGCCAGAATGTTGCCTGCGTTTTTGAGGGCGGGTTCTGTTCCTGGTCTGATTATTGTCTGGTCACTAATGGAGGTAGCCATTGGTAGAGTGGTAACAGTACTGCAGATGCCTGTTGGCAGGCATGTAGATGTCCATGGTGCAATGGGTGGCATGTGAGTCCTTTGTGGTGTTGAGCATCTCATTAGTTTTGCCAGCAGTTTGTTGCCATTAAAGGGCAGATCCATCACCGTAAATTAGATCTCTTGCGGGAACATCGTTGGGAAGAACCAGGAGGCCCCTCGCATAACAATGTTCATCATCATCAACCACCATGGGCTCAACGCCCGTTGGTGTCCGATGCCTCCCTCACTATTTCCTTCTATCTTTCTCTGTCCAGTGCGGAGTGGCTTAGTTTATGTAGATTAACTCCGCCCCAATCTACTATATCATCTACCCATTCTCTGTGGGGTCTGCCTCTCCTATTCAGACCATCCATTATGCCGAATATCAGGGTCTTAACTTTTCGCTCGTCATTCATTCTGCAGGATTATATTGCCCAGAGGCCTAGCCCACAGGCAAGTCCCCTTCACTAGGGATAATATGGCCTAGAGGCTTAGTCTGTAGGCAGGTCCCCTCTACTAGGGATAATACGACCCAGAATCTTAGCCCATAGGTCACTAGGGATAATGCAGCCCAGAAGCCTAAGTCCAAAGGCGAGCCAGAAGACTTCCCCCACACAGGCTAGATATGGGGGAGGCAGGAGGCCCTGTTGGTGGTGGCACAATCCACTGCTTGCTCAGCGGGGAATTCTACTGCAACACGCTGAGCGCCTGGAGAACAATTCTCCGCCCTGGGCTACATCCTTTGTCCACCGTTCTCCCTCGTTGTCTCACTTAGGTGTTGTGGCTCCTTGGGCTGCCTCTCTTGCCCTGGGTGCTGCTGGGAGGTCTGGCTGCGTCTGCTCCTCTGGATCCGGAGCTCTCTCCACGCCTCCTTCTTCTTCTGCAGTCAGCCCAGACTGAGTTGCTCTAGAGGCTTTTATAGTCTGCCTCTCCTGGGACCATGCCCAGCAGGTCTGTGGAGGTGGGGCCCTTTCAGCCAGCTGAGCCAACGCAACTCCCTGATCCTCAGTGCAGGGTTGATACACCCGGTCACACACCATACTGGCTATTTTACATAAACAGCATTTCACTGCAGTGGCAGTTTACACTTTAAGTATTATACAAAAAGGAAAACACATTTGGCCCAGACATTCTCCTAAATCTTCTCACATGTTCATGTTTTTTATCTGGCAACCATAAAATGATATTCTAATCACAAGGCAGCTTTTTTTATTTAAAAACAATTATGATAGTTCCTGCAAGATTTTAAGTTCAGGTAGGTTTGCCGTGGGCAAGTTTGCAGTATGCATTTAATCCTACTCTCTTGACTTCTATAAGACAAAGAAAAGTGCTGTTACTTGAAATGTAAAATCCTAAATGTCTTGATGTGTGAAAGTTTTACTTGGATACAATTACATATATCTTTGCTGGCCTGTTACTTCACAGCTTTGCTAGACAGAAAAAAGCAAGGATCCTTCAAACAAACAAAGGAACTTTGGCAAGCATGCTTTTTCAAGTACATGAAATAAGTGATTGCTGACAATTGCAGCTTTTGGAATGCGTACATACGCTGTAAAATGAGGTTATTTGTGTTGGCATATCATGAACATTAGTTGGACTAATCTTGATATGATACACAGCAAGGTTAATGTTCTACTGCAAAATGATTTACTGGATAGCATCAGTACTACCTGTAACAGAAGCACTTAATTTATTTAACTACCTACGAAACATCCTTCCCCACCTTAACACTTCCAAGAGTCACCAAAGGCACAAAAAGGTACTTTGGATTTTACTGTTTATGGTCACTAAGGCTGTGTCTAGACTACACCTCTCTGTCGACAGAGATGTAGATTAGTCATGTCAAAATTGCTAATGAAGCTGGGATTTAAATATCCCGTGCTTCATTAGCATAAACATGGCCACCGCTTTTTTTCAAAACGGAGCTTTTTAGAAAAAAACGGCAGTCTAGACACACATCTGCCAAAAATAAACCCTTTTTTGACAGATCCTGTAAACCTTTTTTGAGGTTGTATCTAGACGTAGCATAAGTGTGCATCTCCACTGCACCCGGAGCTTGAAATAAGCTATGCAATTTGAGCTACACAAATTGCGTAGCTTATTTTGAGTTAATTTTGAAACAGCTTATTTTGAAATTAGGTGCTGTCTACACAGCGCCAAATTTTGAAATAGACCATTATTCCAAAACGTCACTTACTCCTTGCGGAACGAGCTTTACAGGGATGTCAGAATAGTGAGCCCGTTATATTTTGAAATAACAGGCTTGCTCAAAAGACACAGAATAGCTATTTCAGGATACTTCCGTTATCCCAGAATAGCTCTGCAGTGTAGATGTAGCCTCAAGGTTTTATCACACTTATGAAAAGAGCAGGGATTCTGCATGTACAGAATGGGTATTTTCAATGGAGCCAAGAACAGAGAGGATGCAAGGATTTTCCATGAAGACAACACTTAGTTCTACCTCCCTCAATACTTTTTTTAAAAAAATCCTATGAATGTATCTTTGTATAACAGGAAATGAACATTTGCTACTGGCAATTTTTTTCTCTTTTTCCCCCTTCTGTAGGCTTGTGCATGGCTGCTGCATTCTATCATGCATTTGGCTGTGTTTTAAAACACCATCACTACTCTGCTTATCACTCAGGCCCACGACCTGAGTATCATCTTTGACTCAGGATTCTCTCTAGGTCCTAACATCTAGGCTATATCTAAATCTTGCAGATTATTTCTGCAAAACATCTGTAAAACACAGCCTTTTCTATCTACCCACACAGCTAAAATTCTTGCCCAGGGTCTGATATCTATTATTGCAAAGCCCTCAACAAATCCAGTCTTGCACCACTCATATCTAAGGATACAATTTAATCACAGGTAAAAGTAAAATTAATGGACAGAACAGTGGCAAGAACCAAAAAATATGGCTCATGACCTGTCTATGACTTATACCATAAATACTCCTGATTGACTCTTGGGGAGGTCGGAGCCTGTAGCACCAGCTGCCGGAGGGGAATCCTGGGGGGCCTACAGCACCAGCTGGTGTGACTGGCTACTCCAGTAGTGGCTGGTGTGGCTATCCTGAAGGTCAGCTGCTTGGGCAGCCCTGGGCTTAGCCACACTGGCAGCTGCAGAAGTTACAGAGCTCACAGGAAGTAATGGAATCTGTAATTTATGACAAACACAGAGCCCTATTCATATTCATTGAGAATGCTGCTGCAAAGTTAAGTTTCTTAGCTTGTTGCTTTGGTCACGTGGCTTCCTCTCTTTGAATCCCTCCACTGCCCCACCCTTCTCTCTCCTCAAATATAAAGCTGCTATTTGTCTTCACTTTCAAGTTCCTTTATGACATATCCCCACCCTACATATCAACTCTGAGGCTATGTCTAGACTACAAGCCTCTTTCAAAAGACAACATCTAGGCTACAAGCAGATTTTTCGAAATAGTGAGCCGCTTTTTCGAAAGAGAGTCTAGACGCTCTCTTTTGAAAAAGCACAGTTTGAATTCAATAGTGCCTTTTTTTGAGAGTACTTTCGAAAAAAGGCGTTATTCCTCGTAAAATGAGGTTTACCGCGATCGAAAAAACTGCCGTGTTTTGATTTACTTTCGAAAGGATGTGGCTGTGGTCTAGACGCAGGGGAAGTTTTTTTTAGAAAAAAGGCCACTTTTTTTCGAAAAAACCCTATAGTCTAGACACACCCTGACTTGTTTTTGGGAGGTTGACTCCTGCCTCCAATTGGCCCGCCTTTAAACTCTTCTTTGCCATGCCTACAAACATGACTACGATTTAACTGCAAATGTGTTGCTAGTGTGTTGACTTGACTTGTCTGTCTATATCTATATGTGTCTCATGTCCCAAGCTAAAACTGTAAGCTCTTTGGGGGACAGGGAATGCCTTTTTGTTCTCTTTGTACAGTTCCTAGCACAACGAGATCCTGGCCCATGATCAGGGCTCTCAGGTGTTAAGGTAATACAAATAATATGATGCATGAGCCATAACCAGCTTGACAAGTTCTTTGGGAAATTCATGGATAAATGATTCTGTACATGTAGTGAAGTGTCAAACCATACATTTGAGGGCTGTGCGCTTTCATGTAAATGTGGGTCCTGCTTCTCACACTCACTAGTCCTGTTATGCAGTGATCTGCAATAAAGACATACACTCAAATCAGAAGGTAGAATAAAATCTACACGTTTTCATGAGCAATCCAAAATATCTTGATCCTTAACTTTCCGTCTCATTTACTCCTGCATTAATAGGAGTGTTGTGAACAAGACAAATGAAGTCTAAAAGGGTGTCACAGAGAGAAGGGGGGGAAATTGTTTGCCTTGGCCTCTGATAAGACAAGAAGCAATGGGCTTAAACTGCAGCAAGGGAGGTTTAGGGTGGACATTAGGAAAAACTTTCTAACTGTCAGGGTAGGGTGGTTAAACACTCAAGTAAGTTGCCATGGGAGATATTTAAGAGCAAGTTAGACAGACCTCTATCAGGGATGATGTAGACTGTGTTTGGTCCTGCCATGAGGCCAGGGGACTGAACTTGATGATCTCTTGAGGTCCTTTCCAGTTCTAGCATTCTATGATTCTTCCCCCTACCTCCTGGATTCTAAATCCACGAAAACTTCACACTTCCATAATCCCTTTGTCTGTATGGTATTGTAGAAAGCTCTGTAATACCTTTGTTGAAGTGTGAATCTAAAATTAATTGCTTAAAGGTAATCATGATCCACTTTGTTTTTCTTTGTATTATAATCTTCAGTTCTATATATGTGGACACTGAAAAGAAGAAAGGTAACATGATTGACTTCTCTTTAAAACTGATTTTGGAATCTTATCAAGGAGTTTCCAAAACTTATGTTATTTTAGCTGGGAATTCTTGAATCCTAAAGCTTTTGTTTTTGAATATTCATGGATTGGAATTGTGTTTTTTGGAACTTATGAATCATTCTACCTTAATTTCTGAAAAAAAAAAGTTTTAACAGATTTAGGCATATCTCTGCAAGAAGGGCTACAGTAAACACGAATATTAAATCACTATTTATCCACTTTTTAAAAAAATGCTAAATAATCAGCAATTTAAAATTCTATAGAAACCTAAATCAATTGTCTAAGAAATCAATCTGTTTTCTAATTTGGTTTCAGTAAGTAATCAGTATGGTGTTTTATTTAGACACAGATACTTGTTAGAAAAATTACTCAGCTTTCCACAACTCCATTTTCTTTCACTTGTACTGTGCTATTTAAATGTAACAAGACATTAAAAAAATCTAATTTCCAGAAACATTATATAACCTGGACATTTATAAATTATTTTCTTAAACAAAAGAATTTATCCCTTGACTCTATTTTTGGCTGTTTTTCAATCAACGCTCCTGTTGTGAAACATTACTATCAATCTCTAATGTCAAAAAATAAAACAGTTACCTTGCAAGTATAAAAGACTCTCGACATTGAAATAGATAAAAAGCTATGTTGGTGCTCCTGAGAAATCACTATAGTAGTTGGTATTGAAAAACTGTATTTTAGATTTTATTTTAAACTTTGAATCTGTGACATATAAGGTGATATAAATTACATGCCAGTGTAACTCAATCTAAACTTGGGCTATTTAAATATCAAAGGCCAACAGCAGTTATATGTTAAAATAAACAATGATATGGCTTAATTAATCTTATATCTTCCTGTTAGTTGCTTTTTATACAGCTACACATTACAGCATAAGAAGTTCATCAGCTTTGACACTCACTTAAGCCAGGTCTACACTAGTCATGGAAGGTCAGATTAAGGTACACAACTTGTGGTTTACCTTAAGCCAAACTTGGCAAATGATCCAGTCAACTTCCCTTACTCCTTGCAACTGTGTGCCGACTGGAGCAACCCTCAGCATTCAATTTAGTGGGTCTTAAACTCTGGGGGTGGCAATTTAGTGGGTGTGGCAAGTGAAGATGTGGCCTTAGACTCTATTACAGCTAGTGTCCATCTTATCTGTATCACACTTTGCATATCACCTCTGCATTTGGTCCATTGTCCTTATGTTGCACTTCCCTCCCACTTTTACTGGCAAGGAGGGGAAAAAAATCTGTTGAGAGAAAATGTCAACAACAACATTGAAAAAGGAAGGGTTTTAGTCCTCTCTCAGTGGCATTTAAAAGTTGGTGTTTTAATAGTTACACTTAGGATAAAGAGCTATAAAAGGGTTTATTTAATATATGTTTTATCACTTAAGTCATTCTTACGAGTTACACAGTGAACTATCCTGTTCAGGTTTAAAAAAAAATCTTCAATGATCAATTATATCAATAATTTATTGTTTGCATAAAAAGGTAAAATGAGATTTCGGGCATGACATCAATGAATGGATAGCAATTTCAAGTATAGAGCTGGATACAATAGTATAAAATGTTAACATTTGTTTTACTATGGTAAAACAGCAAAAATACAATAAAATATTTGTACTTGGACATAAAAACATTCAATTATTTAAAAACCAAACAGCACAATTTGAAATTTCATAATATTTAAGACACATTTTGTCACATTTAACCGTAAGAGCTTACAAGTCAGAAACACACAATACATTACTTTTATCACAATGGAGGAAGTATCAACAAGTGTGTTTGCAAGTCGGTAAAATGGACATGTTCTTGTCCAGTTAATAAAACTATCAAGCCAAAACATTTTGGCTGTGCCTACATTGGCACCCTTTTTCGGAAAAGGGATGCTAATGAGAGACCGGTAATGGAACCCAATCAGGGGAGTTTGATATCCCCAGCGGCTCTCGGGGCGCTGCAGCTTTTTCCGGTCTGCGGGTGGAAAATTATGGAAAAAATAAACTTTATCGCATCCTAAGATCTCTTGAAGGCATAATATTTATTGGAATGGACTGTCCCATTCTCCTTTCCAATGAAACTTTATTTCTAGGAGCTTAAAGATTTCCCCAAATTTGATTCCTTTCATTTGCTGTGTGCATACATGCTTTCATTTGTCCTTGTTCTCTCATCAGCAGTACAATTAAGAAATTAATCTCTTGGTAGGAAATAGGTATGTGAACCCCAAGTATTAAAGTACTGTCATTGCCTCACAGAGGATCAGAAAGTAAGTCTCACTGTAAAAGGAACAAAGCATTGTGGGGCTTTCACTCGATCACCTCACGAAGTAAGCATATTGGATGAGGCCCTTTTTGACCCCACCAACATGGCAGTAAGTCTTAAAATTATTTCAAAAGGACACCACAGCTCCAGCAACAAGCCTGTAGGGCAGCCAAGACCCCTTTGTTTCAGACCATTTACAGCATCTGTTTCCCAAAGGGCAAAACAGTTTCCCTATTTAAAAGATATAGTACAATAGTGATCTGAGATGCTATGGTTTACTAGCAGTGTTAGCATATTGTTTCATACCGATCCTCCTTTGATGTAAAAGGACCAGACCCTGAGAGCTGCAGGGCACCCTCAGCTATTGCTGTCTGTAAACAACAACAAAACAACTACCCACAAATGAGGACATTCCACATATCCTGCAGTTGCTGGCCTCCAGTGATGTGCTAAAAAACATTCCTCTGTAAAAATAATTACATTTTGACTAATTAAAAATAGAGAACATTTCTCTGGCCCACACTAGAATTGTGATATTTATGCAATTAATCTAATCACTGAGATGTTATGTACATTACAAACAACTGCAAGTCCAAGAGAAAACACAGTGAAATCTGGCAGATATATTTGAAATTACATTAGACTATTCAACTATAGTATGTGTGTCAATACAGTATAGATCAATAATTCCAATACAAACATTCAAAAACCCCTATTTTTATCTTGTTCCGCATTTCAATTGTTTTGCCTAATTTTAAACCAAACACAATGACCGCAATGCCAAATATGCATTTAGGATACAGCTGCCAAGAGCTGATGGCTTAAATCAGCATAGAAACTAAAATATTTACATGGAATGTTGATTTAATTTACAAAGATGGTGTTTCTAACTGCAGACACCAAGTACTCTATTATTTAGAAATGATCACATCAATGAGAAATTCAAGAACTTAATATCCTTTTTCAACTCTTTCATAAATATGTTTCACTAAATTGTTTTTTCTTTATATGTTAAGGTAAAATAACTCTGCTTCCTGTTTGAATGCTACATACACGATGTTAGCAAGTCCATCTAAACACTGTACCTGTACTAGAAATTCACGTGTACCATTAAGACATGCTTTATTCTTTCATTATGTGTGTACTCTCTTGCTGCATATCATAGTAAATCAAGAAAAATACAAGTTTTATATATATGATTTATAATATATTTGCTTACTCCATTACATAGAAAGCTGAGGTTTCAAATATATCTGGGCAGTGTTAAAGGTGAATAATTTTCTTTGTGCAGGTTGAACCTCCTTTGTCCAGCACCTTCAGGACTGGAGTGATCCCGAACAAGGGAATTTGCGGGAGCAGGGGAGATCAGATGTCCAGGCTCTCTCTGGGCTCCCCTCATGGCAGCTGCCAGAGGAAAACCCGGAGACCTGACCTCCTCCAGCCCACCCGCGTGGTCTGCTGCCCCCAGTCCGCTTGCAGGGCTCTGCTCCCTGGCCACGGCCCTGAGCAGAAGAGGCAGCTGCTCCCACGGTTCCATGGCCCTGCATGCAACGGCCAATTGCTGCTCCCAGGGGTTTCCTAGCCCCATGCACTGTGGTGGCAGCTGCTCCCAAGGCTCTTTATTCCCAGGTCACTGTCTCTGCAGGCTGCCACCAACCAAACCAGCTCCACTCTCAGCCACTCTCAACTTCTGCAGCTGGGGCTCTCTGGTCTAGCAACTTCTGTGGTTCTGCCGGACCACAGATGTTGCCAGACCAGGGAGCCCTGCACAAGAGAGGTTCAACCTGTAGTGAAGTTTACAAGTTTAAATTCAATGAAAAGCTTTCAAATCTAAAACAGTGCATTTTGACATGTTACATATGTTTCAGAACAAACATTGCTATGTATTTGTTAATAAAAGCAATTCATGCATTGCAACTGCTTTCTCAAATCTCAAAGGTTACCCATAATAATTATCTGCAAATCTCTAATAAGTTAAAAGTATTTTAAAGGACACTCAAAATGTCTGAAGTTGATTTAAAGTTAAAACAAAGAACCCTCTCCCCATAAACCCTTAATCAGAAACAGCTATTTATACCTATACCTCTGATTGTATAAATGATTAACCCACAAAGAAAGATTACATAAATAACCTATATTTTCCCCTTTTGAGATAGATATTCCCAAGTTGGTGTGTCACAAAGCATGCATGCAAAGAGTTTCAAGATCTGCATATTTCACAGAAGAGCAGTAGCTGCAGAAGACTGTAGCTCTTTTACAGTACATTTTACAAGTAAGCCACTGAATACATCTCTCTTTTGGTAAAACATTTAAATACAAATGAACACTAGGATCATTCTGTACACATAAGATAAAGTTCACACTTTTAGGAAAGTAAAAAGACCCCTCTTGATACTTATCCCATTTAAAACTCTGATGTCTGTCCTACACAAAGAAATATTTGCCACTTTTGCCTGTTTCAGTTCTCTTCAAAGTCCCTTAGCTAACGTACTGAAAACCTCCAAATGCTCATGTGCAAGTTTATATGGCAGTAGCAATGTTTGAGACCACCACAGCATCCAGTATTAAATAATATCTGTGCTACCCCTGCACAAACAAAAGTCAACTTGGAGATTTACATGTAAACAATAAGGTGTTTAGTAGTTTTGGGTTCATGAATAACTCAGTATATTGTATCTGATTCAATGTGATCTTACTGCCTCCAAATTCTAAACAGGATGGTTTAAGATACGGAAAAAGAAGACTTGCATTCCAATTATACCAAGTCCTTAACTACATGTCAGTTTGCCAATATTAGAAAACCAACTAAATGGCAATTAATTGTGTTCCAACCATGCACTTTATTAAAGAGATCACAAACTATCATCATTTATATTCCTTATTCATGGTACTATGAATGCAACCAGCTGACTGGAACCCAAAAGGTCTCTGTTTCCAATTTGTCAAAGGTTGTTTTCAGCTCATTGTAAGCTGTGGTAAGGTCATCGTTGACTATAACTTTGTCAAAGAGATGACCGTACTGGCTTTCCATCATCTGTGCAGATTTAATCATTTCTTGAAAATCTTCTTCCTAAGAAAGTCAATATAAGAAGTCAGTCAAAAGTACAATTGAATCAATTCACATCAGTGTCAAATGCAAATGTTCATGGACTGCTTTATTTAATTTCATACTGTTTATGTTAATTAAGCCTGTAGCTGGAAGTTGTGCCACTGACCATGAACTTTTCAAAAACCATAATTTCAAATTAATTTTCTGTGAATGTTTTCACAACTCACTTTGGCTTGACAAGGCAATTCTTTCCCCTTTTCCCTCATAGCAGTGCAATAAGCTGCTAACTGATAATTACAGAGACATGTCTGTGCTAGAAATGCTAGAGGAAAAATGTTTTTAGCTACTTACATTAATGGTGCACTAACAACTGCATTACCTAAGTCTCAGGTTCCTATTAGCAAGGGATTTATCAGAACACAGACTTTATCAGAACATGGATTTTTAAGAGCTTGGTAGGTGTCCAACAGGAAGTTCCTACTGGCTTCCTGTCAATCTCTTATTAGAACTAGATCAGTAGGTTTATGTTCATTTTGGTGAGGACCTCCTATATAGTCAATTGATTACATAACTAAGATGGAGTGATGAGACATGAGCAAAGTCTTAAAACTACATTACTCTACTCTCCACTGAAAGCCCACTTTGGCATTCTACATATTATTCAATATATTACTGCAATGCAGAATATTAAAATTGTTGCAATAAGATATTAAATCAACAATCCACATAAACAATTCTGCATGAAAATTAAATATAAAGAATAGTTTAATCAAGGAAACAGACAAGGAATAAGCAAAATGTGCTGATATAAAAATCAGTCTGTGATAAGCTCTGTTGCATCTTTTATTAAATCTGAATTCATTATACTTCAGAAAGTTTATCACAGTTTATAGATCACATAGAATGATTAGCTCAGGTCTGGGTTTTTTTTAGACTTTTGCCTAAAAATCACTATTTGTTTCTTGTCTCTATTTCATTTTGCCCATCTCCTTTCTTCCAGTTGTTTTCAATTTCTTCATTATATTTCAAATGTACCTGCAACACGTTTTCTATTTTTCTCTGTTCTTCTAGGAGTAGAATTTTTTGTTTGGTTTGTTTGGATTTTTTTTTTTAACTAAAGAAAAGTCCTGAGGTACCCCTCACTCTCATTTACCCTTAGTATGTGGAAGCCCTGTCTGTGTTTGCTAGGGGTCAGCTCCCAGATGAAATTTGCCATGAGAAATATTAGTACTTCCCTTGTGCCCAGCGTCTGTTGTCCCTTGGCTTATTAGAGAGAGAGGCACACACCACCCTGGAATAATTCCCCTGGAGTGTCCAGCTCCTGGTCCACTGGATTCACTCAGAATTAAGAGATTTACTGCTCTCAAAGGAACAGTACCTCCCGCAGCTTGCCAGCTACACCTTAGCACAGCTCCACTTAACATGTAGCACTTATATATGTTTATGGTGAAAAAAAGCAAAAGTACATTTAACAAAGAGTAGAAAGCCAAATGATAGCACGTAAAAATACTAGAAACAAACTGCCCCTCTCCAATCCATTTTCTTTTCTCATTTATAGATGCCTCTGTTGGCTGTATTTTTCCTGTGTGCCTTTTCTCAATTTTACAATTTCTTGGTTAGCATTGGGCTCAGTCTGTAAGGCTATGTCTACACTATAGCATTTTCCCAGGATACTGGAGGTATCCCAGAAAAACTCTGCTGTGTCCAGGAATGCGTCTGTTTTTTCGGATCAGTTTCCAAAAAAGCAGGCACGCTCTTTCGGAAGCCCCGTATTCCTCATTTTATGAGGAATAAGGGCTCTTCCAAAAGAGGAGGATTTTCCCACATTTGGCCCCATGTAGATGGGCCAAATGTTGGAAAAGCTTCTTCTGAAAAAAGAATTGGAAAAGGGTACGCCAATTACGGTTCGCAATTTATGTACCTTTTTCCAAAAAATAACTGCAGTGTAGACATAGCCTAAGATAAACCTCCATTTTTAAGCAGACAATACATACCTGATCAGCCTGAGAGAGAGAAGCATTTCTTCCTTCCTACTGGAAAGGAGCATGTTTATCACTTTCTGGTGACTTGCCCTAGCTCACCTACCTTAAGAACATAATTTTAAGTACAGATACCTAATTTCTTAAATACGATCCATACATACGTTTTGCAATGATTATGACGAGTGGGCTCTTGATAGAGATCTCACATGCTACCCTTTGATGAAATTAATTGCATATATCTGACACAAAAGGATCCCTATATAATGATATGTACTTCCTATGCCCATTGCTGGCACCAAGAAGTTCCTGGGTCACAAGCAATAGTACCTTCATTAAAAAAAAAAGAGTTCCAATGCCTTAGTGAAAATACCTCTGATTTTTCTTAACACTGTAAAAGTACTATTTATGCTGAAGACAGTGGCTTTATTTTGGCAACATTTATTTTTTTGCCTGAGTTGTGATTGCATGAAATGAAAGAAGAAGCTAAGAAGCCCACTGTAGCTATGCAGAAGTCAATCACACAAATCACCCTACTAGGCTAATGTAAAAAGAGAGACCCAAACACAAGTAGTATGTATAAGTATACATACACACACTTAAATGTTCAGTGACTTCATCTTCATAATAATTAGTTACAAAAACTCTTAACTGCTTCTCATACTCTGAGTGTAAAATATACTTACTGTAAAGGGTTTTGCAGCCCCTTTTTCATCTTTGCTTGAAATAATCTTGGCATTTTTCCTGGTCTCTCTTAAACGCTCAAGTGATGGAGGTTTTATAAATATCACAAATGGTTTAAATTCTAATGTTCTTAAATGCTTTATGGTCTGGGAAGGGGAAAAATTATAATTAATTAGTAACAGGGTTTGAATTCATTCCTTGCACTGCAGTTTGCAATAATAAAAGAAGCCTCTGCTATCACACTAAATCTATAAAGCATCTCTTGAAGTATATTTTTCATTCATTAGCATCCTACTTCTTTAAACAGAATGTATTCTATGCATCACCTATTGCTACTTGACTGAAAAATCTTGATTTCCAGAAAAGTTACCAGTGTTGGTAAATCTGATCAGTCTGACAGAAGTAAATTGCTGGGGGTGGCAGGCAGGGTCAGGAGACATGAGAGGGGAGTGGGAACACACAGAGAGCCCCACCTCTCCCGAAAGCCCTGCTAGAGAGGGATGCCTGCTGGCCCCCCTAGGAGGATTTGAAGACTGGCACTGGTCTAAGGTAAATTGAGTTTGAGACCCCTGCTCTAGATCAAGGGCCATGAACCACTCTCCCGGATCTTGGATGAGATTGTGATAGCTAGTGTCACCCTTATGCTAGGATGTAATTGTTTAAGCTCCTAAGCTCTTAAGGTCAAGTGTTGCTCTCTACTATTTATCTTTCTCGAGAACAAGGACATAAAAAAATGGTTACCTAGCTGTTTGTAACCATTGAGATATGTTGCATGTCCATTCCATGTGTGTGTGTCCCTGTGCACAGTTGTTGGAAATTACTGTCTTGGCAGTATCTGTAGGGATGGCTGGGTTGCCCCTCTGGAGTGGCGCACTCATGTGAGGGTATATCAGGCACTGACAGCTCTACACACTCGCTGTTCCTTCTTCCTAACAACTCCGACAGAGGAGGAGGAGGAGGACAGGTAACAGAATGGACATGAGCAACACATCTCAAAGAACTATTATGAAAATGTAGGTAACCGTTTTTACTTCTTTGTATGCTTGCTCCTATAAATTCCATTTTAGGTGACTCTCAAGCAGTATCAACGAGGTGGGCTTAGAGTTCACAGCTTAGCAGGTTGCAGTAATGCCCTACGGAAGCCAGCATCTTCCCTGATTCGCTGTATCAAGTTCCTAATGGGATGTAAAGGTATGCACAGATGACCAGATGGCTGTCCTACAGATGTCCTGGATAGGCAATTAGGCCAGAAAGGCTGTCAAAGAGATCTGCATCCTGGTAGATGGGGTGGTGGGATCACCAGAAGTGGCATCTTCGCTTGATCATAGCACAAGTGAATGAAGGCTATGATCAAAGAGGAAATCCTTTGAGGTACAGGGCAGCCTTTCATCCTTTTGGCCACAGCAACAAACAGTTGTATCAACTTACAGAATGACTTGGTCCTATTGATATGAGAGGCCTAGAGCCTTCCTGATGTGCAAGGGACATAGCCTGCATGCCTCCTCCCACTTTGGAAAGAAGATTGGCAATGTCCTCTCAAATGAAACTGAGAAGGAAAGTTGTGTGCTGTCTTAGCTGGACCCTATCCTTAAAGAAGGCTGTGTAAGGTGGTTCCGAGGCGAGTGCCCAAATCTTGAATACCTAGTGCATGATCAACACGACTAGGAATGTGACCTTCCAGGAGAGAGCAGAAGGCCAGAGTCTCGAAGTGGGGACCCATGAGCTATGACAGCATCAGATTCAAGTGCCATAAAGGAATAGGATCCTTGCTGTGTGGGTAGAGATGCCCAGGCCTTTATATCTTGATATCTTGAGTGAAAAATAACTGATCCTTGAAAGGCAGGTGGAAAGCTGAGATGGCTGCTAAATGCACCTTGACTGATGAGACTGACAAGCCCTGGAGCTTGAGATCATAAAATCATAGCATCATAGGGGTGGAAGAAACCTCAGGAGGTCACTGAGTCCAGCCCCCTACCCAAAGCAGGACCAACCCTAACTAAATCATCCCAGCCAGGACTCATCAAGCTGGAACCTAAAAGCTTCTAGGGATGGAGTTTCCACCACCTCCCTCGGTATCCATCCCGGTGCTTCACCACCCTCCTAATGAAAGAGTTTTTCCTAGTATCCAACCTAGACCTTCCCCACTGCAACTTGAGACCATTACTCCTGGTTCTGACATCTGTCACTACTGGGAACAGCCTCTCTCCATCCTCTTTGGAACCTCCCTTCATGTAGTTAAAGGCTGCTATTAAATCTCCCCTCACTCTTCTCTTCTGCAGACTAAATAAGCCCAAATCCCTCAGCCTCTACTCATGGGTCATGTGATCCAGCCCCCTAATCATTTTGGTTGCCCTCCACCGGACCCTCTCCAATGTGTCCACATCCTTTCTGTAGTGGAGGGCTCAGAACTGGACACAATACTCTAGATGTTGCCTCACCAGTGCCGAATAAAGTGGAATAATCACTTCTCTAGATCTGCTAGAAATGTTTCTCCTAATTCACCCTAATATGCCATTAGACTTCTTGCTACAAAGGCACACTGTTAACTCATATCCAGCTTCTCATCCACTGTAATCCCCAGGTCCTCTTCTACTGAACTGCTGCTTAGCCTGTAACAATGCTTGGGATTCTTCCATCCCAAGTGCAGGACTCTGCACTTGTCTTTGTTGAACCTCATGATTTCTTTTGGCCCAATCCTCCAATTTGTCTAGGTCACTCTGGACCCTATCCCTACCCTCCAGCATATCTATTTCTCCCCCTAACTTAGTGTCATCCATAAACTTGATGAGGTTGCAATCCATCCCCTCATCCAGATCATTAATAAAGATGTTGAACAAAACCTGCCCTAGAACTTTGGGGCACGCCTCTTGAAACCGACCGCCAACCAGACATTGAGCCATTGATCGCTACCCGTTGAGCCCAACAATCTAGCCAGCTTTCTATCCACCTTACAGTCCATTTATCCAATCCATAATTCCTGAACTTGCTGGCAAGAATTATGTGAGAGACCATATCAGATGTGGAAGGAAATCTAGAGTGAGCTGCAATGAATTCAGCTTGGGACGGACACCTTTATTTACAATCCAGCAAGTGGACACTTTCCATTTGGCCATGTAAGTTGCTCTGACTTCCCAACAGGACTCGCTGAACCTCAGCTGAGTGCTGCTGCTCCTGAGCATTTAACCATGCAGCAGCCAAGCAGTCAGACATAGTGCCACCAGGTTCAGGTGCAGAAAACTGCTGTGGTTCTGGGATTACTGAGAGGGCTCAGCAAAATGCTGAACCAGTGTTGGCGCAGCTAGGCCGGTGCTATGAGGATGACCTTTGCCCTGTCCTATTTGATTTTAACGAGGATCCTGGACGGCAATGGTACCGAGGCCTCAGAGCATCTGTTCACTGGAGCGAAAAGGGGTCCAACAGAGACGTGACATTTTCTATTCTGCCTGGATGTGATGAGATCCTTCCAGAGTTCCTTACTTATGGAAGATGGAACTGACCATCTCCAAAAGAAGGGAACACTTGTGGTGAGATGAGAATATCCTGCTGAGGTGATCTGCCATAACATTCTTTGTCTCTGGAAGGTGAGGAGCTACACAAAGTAGATGTGCTGCAGACAGAATTCTCAGGGCAAGAGAGCTATGCCGTCTGTTGATACAGATGTCTTTAGTCATGCTGTCCATCAGGACCTGAATTACCATGCCTTGTATATGGGGTAGAAGGGCTTGGCAAGTTCGGTAAACCATCCTGAGTTTCCTGATGTGGATATGCAATGAACAATTGTGAGTGGATCAATGGCCTTGGTGGGGGTTGCCCAGATGGACTCCCCATCCAGGTCCGAAACATTAGAGACAAGCGTCACTGATGAGGTTGGGGCTGCAAAAGGGACCCCTTCCAGCAACAACATAGGATCCTTCCGCCATATGAGAGATGACAGTACACTTCAGAATTCTGACCACTTGGTCCATGATGTGCCGGTTGGGGACACAGACTCATACCAGCCATTCATGTAGGGGTCTGAGGCAAGTTGTGCATGCTGAACAATGTAACTGCATGTTGCCATGTGACCCACAATCTCAGGCATCTGTGGACAGTGGTGAGCGGGTGGGCTTGCAGATGAGGTGCACCATATATTGGAATCTGGGAGGAAGGCCCTGAACTGAGTGGAGTCAAGCACTGCTCTGATCAAATCTATTTGTTTCACTGAAGTTAGGATTCACTTTTTCTTATTTATTATCAGCCCCTGGTCCTGGTCGGTAGAATCAACCAGGATGACATGCCTTTGCACACTTTATCCACCAGTCGTTGAGGTATGAATAAATCTGGACCCCTCAACATCACAGGTAAGTGGCTATTGGCGTTAAGCATCTTGTGAACACTCTTGGAACTGAGAAGAGACTAAAGAGCATTGCCGTGATGCTGGCCCAGAATAAAATGGAGGAAGCGCTGGTGCCCTACGAAGATGGAAAAAAGGAAGTATGCATAGGGAGGGATACCAGTCTCCAAAATCCAGAGCGGATGATGAAGGCCAAGGAGACCCTATGGAACTTCAACTTCTTGAGAGATTCATTGAGGTGACACAGGTCCAGGATGGGTCTGAGGTTTCCTTTTGCTTTTGGAATTAGGAAGTAACAAGTGTAGAATTCTCCTCCTTCCCTGTTCCAAGGAACCTCTTCCACTGCCCCCAGATGAAAGAATTGTTTGGTCTCTTGAATGAGGAGTTGCTCATGACAGACATTCCTGAAGAGGGATGGGATAAGGGAAAAGGAGGGATAGTTGGTTATAATTTGCAGGGTGTTGCTTGACAAAACCGTATGGAGCACACTGTGGTCTGAGATTATATGGACCAGGTCAACCAGAAAGGGCAGAGGTTGTGGAGAGAATGGAGGGGAGTGGATCTGGGATGCTGGCTGGAGCGCTGTCCTCAAGTATATCCTCAAATTGATTGCTTCTGGCCTTCCTGACTTCAGGGAAGGTCAGGTTGAGCAGGAAGAGGAAGGAAAGCATTTCTTAGGTCATTTGTCCCTCCTACTGTAGGAGACTAATTTGGAAGCCCCCCAGATTTAGATTGTGTTGGAGGAGGAAGGATAGGGGACAGAACAACTTCATGCACTGCTGAGAGGTGTGCACGCACAAGAAGGGGAGGATCATGGAGCCTCAAATCAGTCATCTTGGAAAATAGCCCTGAACCCTCAAAGGTGTGGTCTTGCATACTGGCCTACATCTCCAGAGACAGTCCAGAAGTCTGCAACCAGGAACTGTATCTCATGGCCACCACCAATGTGACTGACCTGGCAGCCGAATTGGTCACATCCCAGGCCATATGGAGGATTCCCCCGGCCATTGCTGTACTTCTGTTCACCAACACAGCGAACTCTTGGGCATGATCCTGTGGAAGGGCTTCTTTGAGCTTACTAAGGGAGTCCCGGTAGGGCCTGGTGATTAGAGACCCTAAATTGGAAGCTGGCCATCAAATAACCTTTCTTGTCAAACAAGTCTCTAGTCTTTTGGCATCTTTTTTGTTTTCCGGTGTTCCACTGGTATGGCCCTGTCTGTCCCTGTCATTCACCATGGATACAACTAGTGATGCTGTAGTGGAATGAGTATACAGATGCTGGAAGCCTTTCAGGCACACAATATGTCTTTTCCACCTTGTTTCAAGTTAACAAAATAGAAAAGGGGGTCTGCCAAAATCATTTGTCTAACTTAAGCACCCTCACTACTGCATCATCTCTGTGGCTGATGCTGTCTCAGTCTTCCATGTTGGTGGGGAATCGCTCCTTCCTGGGAATAGGCCAAAATCATGGTCTAACCCTGACTACCCTGGTGACCATTGTGGGACTGCTGAAGCCTGGGTTTGCCCACAAACCCCTGGTAGGTGATCAATGGGGGGGATGAGGAGTATCACTGCCTGCTGGAGGAATGGTACTAGGTTTAGTGTGAACAATACCAAGATCCTGAATGACTACTACAGGACAGCAACTGATGTCAAGACCTCCTAGGAGAGTTTGACTGGCATCTGTGTGACCTATGGCTGGATGATCGTCAATACCAGTAGTACGGGGAGCAGCACCTTGACCCTGGAATCCCATGCCTAGTAGGAGGGGACAGAGACCTAGCCTTATAGCTGGGGAGCTAGGTTGTGGTGCTGAGTCTGGGACCTGGGGTTGTAGCTGCTGCACCCTGGTGGATCTCGCCCTTTGGTGCCAGAAGCAGAACTGTTTTGGTCACCTGGTGTGGCACCTGTGAAGCCAGGAATCTTTGCTCTTTGGGCACTGAAAGCCCTGCCACCGTCTGGGAGCCACTGCCACTGGTGGGCTGGGGGACCTCAGAAGCCTCATAGTGGAAACAGGTTCTTTGCCCAAAGCCCCTCTGCTCTTTGGTGCTGAGGGACTTTGCTGCTTTTGCTTCTTCCTCAGCATCAGCAAGATGGAGTGGTGTTGGGCCAAGTCTGGTGCACTGTACACCAACACCACAGTGCTGGGCATGGGTGCTGTGGTGGAGGGCTCCAATGCAGGACAAAGAGCAGACTCCATCAACAGTGCCCTCAAGCAGATATCCCACTTACGATTCAAAGGGTGAAAGTTTTTACAGATACAGCACCTGCCTTTTCTGTGGCTTTCTCTCAGACACTAGAGACAGTTGCGGGGGGATGGCTGATCGGCACTGGCCTGCTGCACACTGAACACAACTTTAAGTCAGGAGAGCCAGGCATGCCCTGCTCAGGCAAAGTCCCAAGTGGGACTCCACTAACTAACTTAGCACTATCAACTAACTACTATGAACGATGTACAATGAGAACAAATTCTATGGAAAACCACTACTGCCCTTAAAAAGCAAGACAAGACACTTTAACTGTCACAGATGGTAAGAAACTGAAAAGGTGTAGGGCCAGCTGTGCTTGATATATCTTCACATGAGTGCACCATTCAGAGGACACCACTGCCAGCCCTCTGGATATCACAAAGGCAGAAATCTATGACAACTGTACATATGGGCACATACACACCTAAAATGGAATCAAAATGAGTAAGCACTTGAAGAATAGAACCCTCTTCTGACAAACTCTGGTGGAAACAGTCTGTTGCTCCCAGGAAAGGGGAATGAACTTTTTGTCTTAGGTATTCCTTGTGAGAAGGATCTATGAAAGAGGGTGGGAAAAGGTATGGGAAGGAGGGATGGAAAGGAAGTAGACAGAGTAATACTCTTTGCCATTCTCCAGGATCCACTGGGTAAGAGATCCTCAGGCTTTAGTGGGACAGTTGATCTCCAAAGAGGGGGTAATTACAAAACAGTTGTTTTGGAGTGGAAGGGGTTGCTTGATGGCCTTAACCAAAGCATCAAATGTGTGCTTTAGAAACAGGGACTGATTGATTAAAGTAGGCGTGCTAAGACTTAGGGAAAGTGTGCTGTTGGTATCTAGTGGTCTTGATCTTGAGTGATTTGTGAGCTTGAGTGATTTTCTACTAAACACTTTTTTATTGCAGGCACATAAATCCCCAATGATCACAACACTGCTCTGGAATCTTTGAGCATATGGAGAGAGGAGTCCATATTCTGAATTAAGAACTTAAGCTCTTTGAATGGGAGATCATCCATGGTAATTTGAATTTCTCTTGGAAGATCTGAGAACTGGCACAGTATGTTTTCCATTGTATCATGGACCTACGGAAGCTATATCAGCAGCACTGCAGGGAAGTTTTTGCAATCAGCTGTCCTTCAGTGATGAGAGACCGAAAACAATCTTTCTTGTCTTCTAACAAACTCTCAATAAAGTATATATATATATATATATATATGGAGCATGTTAAGATTTTATTTTGTCATCAAGGCCTGGTAGTTGACAATATGAAATTGGAGAGTGGCTCATGAGTAGCTCTTCTTTCCCACCAAATCTAGCCACTTGGATTACTTGTTAAATGGAAAAGGCCTAGAATGAGCTGGCAGCTCCCTCTCATTCGCTGCATCAACTACAAGGAAATTGGGGCTGGGCTGGGAAAAGAACAGTTACTTACCTGTAACTGTTGTTCTTCAAGATGTGTTGCTCGAATCAGGTGTGCGCGCCGCGTGCACCGCGTCTCCGAAGCGTTTTCCCAAGCGGTACCTGTAGCGCCGGCAGGTTGCCCCCTGGAGTGGCGCCGCTATAGTGGAGCATAAGTACCCCTGCCGGCGCTCCCCCTCCTCAGTTCCTTCTTGCCGGACACTCTAACGAAGGGGAGGTAGGGGGGGAAATCGAATGGACACGAGCAACACATCTCGAAGAACAATAGTTACAGGTAAGTAACCGTTCTTTTCTTCTTTGAGTGGTTGCTCATGTCCATTCGAATCAGGTGACTTCCAAGCTAACCCCACTTCACGGAGGAGGGTTCGGAGCACCCAGAAAAACAAGTCCACGAAAGTTGAACAACCCAAACATATTTATTCAACTAAGTGAACACAGAGAACTGATTGAAAAAAGTGCAATGTGGTACAGAAAAACAGTTACAATACAGACCTGAGGACCGCAGAACCCAACCCTGCGTCCTCCCTCGCCTGCTGTGTCAGTGCATAGTGCGCTGTAAAGGTGCGTACTGACGACCACGTGGCCACCCTGCAGATTTCGGTAATCGGAACCTGCACTCCAAAGGCTACAGAGGACGCCTGCTCCCTGCTGAAATGTGCTGTAACTCGGGGCGGGACTTTCCCGACCAAGACATAACACTCCCTGATACACCCCGTGACCCAATTGGACAACCTCTGGGTCGAGACAGGGAGCCCTTTCATTCTGTCAGTGAAAGCAACAGTTGTGTGGAATTACGAAAGGGTTTCGTTCCATCGATGTAAAAAGCTAACGCCCACCTAGCATCTAGGGAATGGAGCACTTGCTCCCTAGGAGAGGCATGGGGCTTTGGAAAGAAAACCGGGAGGTAAATTTCTTGGGACAGATGGAACGGTGACACCACCTTGGGGAGAAAAGCTGGGTGAGGACGGAGCCTCACATTATTCTCCGAGAACACTAGGTAGGGCGGGTTTACAGTTAGTGCCCTCAGCTCGGAGACCCTGCGAGCCGACGACGTAATGGCCACAATGAACGCAACCTTCATAGAAAGGTGCTTCAAAGAGCATGTGGCCAGCGGCTCAAAGGGGGGCAATACAAGTCTAGACAACACGAGGTTAAGGTCCCAAGCGGGGACAGGGGGTCTAACCGAGGGGGTACAACTTATCCAAACCCTTAAGGAACCTCTTGACCACAGGGTCAGAGAACAGAAAGACTCCTGCCAATCCAACATGGAAGGCGGAGAGTGAGGCCACATGTACTTTGATAGAAGAGGTAGAGAGCCCACCGGACCTGAGTTCGAAAAGGTAGTCCAGAATGGACGGGATAGGTGCACTGGACGGGTGCACTCCCCTTCTGGATGCCCAAGACGAGAACCGCCGCCACTTGGCTGCATAGGACCGCCTGGTGGATGGCTTCCTGCTACCTAGGAGGACCATCTGCACCTCCTGGGAACATTCCCTTTCTGATTGCGTCAGCCACGGATAAACCAGGCCATCAGGTGGAGAGAGCTGAGATTCGGGTGAACCATGAGCCCCCCGTCCCAAGGCTGGGTCAGGAGATTCTGAACCGGCGGGAGCGTTATAGGCTCCTCGCTGAGCATATCCACCAGGATAGGGAACCAGAACTGCCTGGGCCACCGAGGGGCTATCACGATGACTGTGGACCTGAAGGTCTTGACCCTGGTCAGAACCCTGGGAAATAGGGGAAATGGAGGGAAAGCATAGAGGATGACCGCCGGCCACGGCACGGTCATGGCATCCCCCCTGGAGTGTTCCCCCAGCCCCAACAGGGAGCAGTAACTCTGGCACTTGGTGTTGCGTGCCGAGGCAAACAGGTCTACTAAGGGACAACCCCACCTGTGGAAGACCTGACGAAGGGCCAAATCCTTGAGGGACCATTCGTGGGCTCCAAAGGACCTGCTCAGAGCATCGGCCAGCAAGTTTTTGCACCCCGGCAGGTATTCTGCCTGCAAGAGTATATCGTGCGTGACACACAAGTCCCAAAGCAGCAAAGCCTCACGGCAGAGGGGAGACGACCGGGCCCCCCCCGCCTGTTGATGTAAAAAACAGCTGTCGTGTTGTCCAAGCGCACCAGGACCGAGAGGCGCGAAAGCCTTGTCAGGAAGGCCTCGCAGGCTCTCCTGACTGCCCTGAGCTCCCGGACATTTATATGTAGGGCCCGCTCTGCAGGGGACCACAAGCCCTGGGTTCTGTGACGCCCCAGGTGAGCTCCCCAACCCAGGTCCGAAGCGTCTGTGACTAACGTCACCGAGGGAGGAAGCACAGTAAACGGAACCCCACTGCACACCACAGCCTCCTGAGTCCACCACTGCAAGGAGGCAATTATCCCTGGAGGCACCATCAGTACCGTGTCCCAGAGACCCGTGGACTGGTCGAACGCCTTTGCTAACCAGGCCTGCAGCGGTCTGAGCCTCATACGAGCGTGGCGTACCACGTAAGTGCAAGCCGCCATGTGTCCCAGCAGCCTCGAGCAAGGTCGGGTGGTCGTCATGGGGAACCGGGTTAACTCGGAGACCAGCTCCACTATGGTCAGAAATCTGTTCCTGGGGAGCAACGCTTGCGCCACCCTAGCGTCCAAGAGGGCCCCCTCAAATTCCAGGTGCTGAGCGGGAGTCAATGACGACTTTTCCTCGTTCAGCATGAGGCCTAGTCTTAGGAAGAGCGTCCTTGTAAGGGAAACATGAGCCACCACTTGTTCGTATGATAGACCACGAATCAGCCAGTCATCCAGGTACGGAAAGACATGCACCCCCTTTGTGCGGAGGAACGCCACCATGACCGACGTGCATTTTGTGAAGACCCTGGGTGCTGTCAAAAGTCCAAAGGGGAGCACTGTAAATTGGAAATGACAGCGGGACACTATGAAGCGCAGAAACCTCCTGTGGCTTGATCTTATTGCCACGTGGAAGTAAGCGTCTTTGAGGTCGAGAGTTGCATACCAGTCCCCTAATTGTAACACCGGAATGACAGAGGCTAGGGTTACCATTCTGAATTTCGATTTTACCACCGTCTTGTTGAGGACCCTGAGGTCTAGAATGGGACGAACCCCGCCCTTGGGCTTTGGGACAATAAAATACCGGGAATAAAACCCCTTGCCCCTTAAGTGTGGGGGGACCCTCTCTACCGCTCCTTTTTGGAGGAGTGCTAACACCTCCTGATGGAGGATGGCTTCGTGAGAGGTGTCCCTGAAAAGGGACGGGGCGGGTGGGTTGGAAGGGGGCAGGAAAGGGATAGTATAGCCACCCCTGACTATACCCAGAACCCAAGCGGTGGTGGTGATAGTTGCCCAGGCGGGGGCAAAGTGAGATAACCTGGCCCCAAACAGGGGGCCAGTGGGGGGGGGGAATGGTACGTAACTCTCCGGAGGACCGTCAAAACGGGTGTTTGGACTGTTGAGAGGGGCCTTGTCCAACCCCACGGGGGTTGTCCCCTCTCGGGCGGTGACGACGAGCCCTCGAGGAAGACTGGCCCACAGCCACCCCCGCACCCCGACTGGGAGCACGAGGACGGCGTTTCCAGTAATCCCCACGGGGGACCTGGGACTGCATTCTCCCCTGTTGTCTGTAGGGAAGCTGACGTCACTGAGGAGCCAGTGTGTGGATCCCCAAGGACCAGAGAGTCGACCTGGTGTCCTTGAGCATATGGAGCCTCGAGTCGGTATGCTCCGAGAACAACGCCTTGCTGTCAAAAGGCAGGTCTTGTATTGTAGTCTGGACATCCGGAGGTATTCCAGACACCTGAAGCCTGGCACCATGGCGCATAACTACCCCCGACGCCATGGTGCGGGCTGCAGAGTCCACGGCATCCAGGGAAGCCTGAAGCGCTGTGCGGGCGATGGTTCTGCCCTCTGTGGTCATAGCCCCAAACTCTTGACGGGCCTCAGGGGGAAGCTTATCTTTAAACTTGTCCATTCCCTGCCAAGTGTTATAAGCGTACCAGCTCAGCATTGCCTGCTGATTAGCGATGCAGAGTTGCACCCCACCGGTGGCATACACTTTATGCCCCATTAGATCGACGCACTTGGGCTCCCTAGCCCTTGGGGACGGCCCCAGCTGCGGAAGTCTCTCCTTCTGAGCCGCGGCTTGGACGACCAAGGACCCTGGAACAGGCTGGGAATATAGGTGTTCGTGTCCCGACTGCGGGACATAATAGTGCCTCTCGACTCCCGTTAAGGTAGGGGTTAAGGAAGCCGGGGTCTGCCACAGGGCATCTGTGATCTTTCCCACTCAACAAGACTGTGGCTAAGCCAAACGGGTGGGAGCATCGTCGGACAGGATGTCCACCATGGGGTCCATGTCCTCTACTACAGGCTCCACTGGGACACCCAGATTGGAGGCTAAACGCCGAAGCAAATCCTGATGTGACCTGGCATCCATGGTCGGCATCGCTGGAGCCGGATGCGCTAAGGCCTCATCAGGAGACGACGACGACGACTCATGAATTGGCACCGGATCCAGCGTAGGTCCCGGGTGGGAAGGTGGCTGGACAAGCACCGCTGCTTGCGGAGGTGGCTCCGGTGCCGAGGCTGGCGGGTCCCTAGTGGTGTCTAGGGCTGCACTCCTCTGAGGCGAGGAAGGGGGTCACGTCAGCGACGTCGACAGGGGCGCTCGGTGTGCTGAGACGCT
Organism: Rafetus swinhoei; assembly: GCA_019425775.1. Taxonomy (NCBI): domain Eukaryota; kingdom Metazoa; phylum Chordata; order Testudines; family Trionychidae; genus Rafetus; species Rafetus swinhoei. The sequence goes on from CM033424.1 coordinate 228,161,160, forward strand.
GGACGCCGCGGATGGGGGCACAGGCCCCTGCCACTGATGGTATGCCCACGGCGTCCAGAAGGGCCAGTGCGGCTGAGGCGGCCAAGACTGTTGCACTTGTGGCCTATTGCGCCGGTGCCGAGAGCGGGATCTATGCTCCGACGACAGCCTCGAGGACCCCGATCTAAAAGAGCCTGCATCGGAATCAGAGGAGTAATCAGACTTGGGCCAGGGTGGCGCCGATGACGAGTACGCTGGTACCATCGGGGGGGCGAATCTGGCCATTGACTCCGGCTTGCCCGCGTGTGTGCAGCGAGGTCATACCGCTGCCGGTACTGGAAAGACAATATTCGGGCCCGGCTGTGGTGCCAACATGGTGCACGTTGTCTGCGATGCCAGGATCGGTGCCGGTTGCGGGTACGGAACTACGGAGTCCAACCACTGCAGAGATGGCGCCCCAACCGGTGCCGCCGTCGGCGCCAAGGTGGGTAATACCGATGTACCCGGTGCCGTGGCGGCCGCCCTAGAAGGAACCGGCGTCGTAGACAATGGCAGTACCGACATGGCCCACGGGGCCGATGCCGGTACTGGAGCCGGTGCCAAAACTTGCAGTGGTGCCGAAGAGGGCGGTGCCGATGACTGTACCGACACCCCGGTCATCATGCTCGGTGCCGGTAGTGCCGTCGGTGCCGGTACCACATGGCTAGGATAGTACGGCACTGGCGCAGCTAAGATCAGCTCCAGAAGAGGACCCAGCACCGTGGTGGGGGGCCGAGTCCAGGCGAGCATCGGGTGAGGCCTGGTCGCCTGTACCGAGTCCAACATCGGAGTAGTAGCAAGCGGTACTGGTCCCACAAGGGACGGTCCCACTGCAAACGTAACAGGTGCCGACTGTAACACCCGGTGCAGAGGAGAAACCAGTGCCAACATGGCCCCCGGCGTAGAAGACCTCGACCTCTCCGCCTCAACAGACGACGGAGGGGAGGTAGTGAGGCTGATCAAGTCATGCGCCGCCTCAAATGTCTCTGGCGTCAAGGGACAATGCGAGGGTAGCTGACCCGGACTGGGTGGCCGACCCGCTCACTTCCGCCGCACCGCAGCGCTTGGAGAGGTCTCCACCGGGGACCCGTACCGACGGTGTAGGCCCGACCTCAACTTTCGGCTCGAAGACCTACCCCGCGAAGTCTTTAGCCTTTTCAGTGCTGGGGAGTGGGAACGGTGCTGGGCCCTTGGCACGGAAGTCTGCGAGCAGGATGGGGCGGCCCGTGTAGACACCAGCGCACTGCGCACCATGGAGGGACCAGCCGGTGCCGGTTGAAGAGCCGCTTCCATGAGGAGAAGTGTCAAATGCGAATCTCGCTCCCTCTTCGTGTGCGGCTTGAACGACCTGCAGATCTTACAGGCGTCTGCTAAGTGGCCCTCACCCAAGCACTTTAAACAGCTATCATGAGGATCCACTTTAGGCATGAATTTCGCGCATACTGCGCACGCCTTTAAGCCTTGCGGCCCTGGCATTCCTCACCCCCGCCGGGGGAAGGAAAAACAAAGAACTCACTAACTATGTAAGTAATTAAACTATTTACAAACTATTTACAAACACTACTCTAAGAGAACGGGAACCATTAACAACACTAAGAGAGAGACAAGCTCCAACGACCATCATGGGCGGTAAGAAGGAACTGAGGAGGGGGAGCGCCGGTAGGGGTACTTATGCTCCGCTATAGCGGTGCCACTCCAGGGGGCGACCTGCTGGTGCTACAGGTACCGCTTGGGAAAACGCTCCGGAGATGCGGTGCACGCGGCGCGCACACCTGATTCGAATGGACATGAGCAACCACTCGAAGAAGAAACAAAGCGTTTCATTCCTTTTGGGAGATACAGTAGTAGTTACCTGCCTGCTTACATCTTGGTTGTATTGTGGCAGGTGTTTGTCATGAGTGTGTGCAGGAGATAACACCTTACTTATGGGTCTGAAATCATCAGTGTAGGAAAGCTGTGGTGGTATTATTGTGTCTTCCAGAAATGAAGAGGACTTTATAGAGGGAAGCAAGATTTTCTTGGCCTGAGACTCCTGGGTTCTCTTGTATATATTCTGGTACTGGAAAAGCTTGTGGCTCTGAGGTATGTAGCACTACAGTGTGTGGTACTGGTCAGTCTGCAGGTTTTGAGAACTGGTATGGTACTGGTGGATACCAGTGCTTAATTCTTATATATCTGATAAAATTTGCCACTATACTGACCTACGGGACTCAGTAACTTTACTGGGGAGGAGAATAAGGAAATGGACCCTAATAATAATTATACTCTGGGCTTACAATGCTTGGTAGATTCCCTAGTATTCTCTTCATGAAAGGGACTTGTGGAGTAAGAGAGCAAATTACTGGAATTAATCACTTTCCTGAAATCTCTAAGTCCAATGAATTATCTCTTGAGCAAAGGCAGTTGGTGGGTGAGGGGGAGGAAAGAGTCACCAATGCCTAACCAGTACTGAAGATTGAAGAGTGTCAATTTGTTGTCAGGACACACTGGGCAGGTAGCTCCAGTAGATATCAGTTTTGGAAACTTAGGTTCATTAGAGATTGAAATCCTCTGAAGAAAGGAACCTGGAAGAAGGTGAGGGCTCTAACTGCCTTTCCAAGTGGGTTGGATTGGTACCAGAAGGGGAAATGCCAATGCGATGGTTGTAGAGTTCTCTCTTAACTCAGACATATGGTGAGATGCAGATTCTGGGAAATGGATGCCAACACTGTGTGCAGTGTGGAGCCACAAGGTATCAGGGAGTGCCAACACAGTAGTTACTCTGATGGTTGGTAAGTGTTCTGAGTATGACTTCTTCCATGATACCAATGCCTAAGTACTGGAGTCAGCTAGAGAATCTATGGTATTCTAAGAGAAACAAGAGTCTCCCAAGACTGCGTTTTATGGGCAGATCTACCCCCATTTCTTCACTACCTTGCTTAGAGAGGTTTGTTTCCTCTTCTTTAGAGTTTTATTCTCTGGAGACTTAGATGAGGCAACAATATGGACTAAGGTGGCCTACAATGTAGAAGCTGATGTAACTTGTGGGGAGGGAGAGAAAAGGGGTGGTGAATAAAACCCTGTCAGCAGGGCCAGCCCACAACATTTTGGCACCTGAGGTGGGGAGCTCAAATGATGCCCCCTTGCTTGGGCCAAAACTTTGAAAGGTTTCAATTCTGCCTTCTTCCTGTTCTACTCCTCTCATGGCACTCCACCATCTCTGTGCATCTAGAGCAGAGAGAATACATATGCACCAGCAGCAGACAATTTTCTACATTCTGGGTCCTAGTGGCACAGTCTGGCACCTGAGGCAGCTGCCTCAGTTTGCCTCATGGTAAGGCCATCTCTGCCTGCCAGAGTGAGAGTATGTTCCATAAATAGGAGCTTAAGTCTAGGACTTGTATTGGATCTGGCTGTGAAATCCAGACAAAACCTTGCATTTAGAAGGCTCTGGAAGTGCCCCAAACACTATAAGCAACTGGAATGTCCATCACTGTGGGGAAAGAACCTGTGGCATATCTAAGGGGGATTAAACCCCAGCGTTTTGGGCATAACAAACTATGCTCCACCACAAATGAAAGATCTAAGAAAATAAGGGAGACGGAATAGTACAAAATAAACAGACTAAACGAACAAAATACAGAAAAAAAATACAATTAAGTAAACATGAAATTAGGGTAAAAGAGAATTTACAAGGGGAATACAGCTGACAGCAGAACTCTCAATATCAAACCGCAGAGAGGAGGCTGGTTTATACTTCATTATATGCCCTTGTTCAAAGTACAATGTGACACTTTGCACAGGGGCAGGCTCATGAAGACTACTTTGCAGCCTTTGATCAAGGACACATGGGCATTTAATGTATCACATGGGCAACATCTTATAATGGAGCACCCATAGGATCATCCTCAAAGAAGTAAAACATTTCTCTATGTAGCTATTGTTGGCCTGTAACAAGTTACTGCCTGATAACTTGCAGCTACAGTATCAAGTACCTTCCTCCTCCCACAATCTTAGCAGCAGCTGCAGAAGCAGCTAGTTGTAACAGTATAGGGTTGAACCCCCAAAATGCCAAATGTACATGTTCCTAAGCTTAAACTGAGTTATTTGAATTTGGAATTGTATTTCCAACTGAGATCTTTCTAATCAGATGACAATGATACTATCTAATTCTAATAGCTAGAAAAAGCCAACTGTTCACAATAATATACTATATACTACAAAATCAAAATTTCCTTTTGATCATTTAAAATTGTTAATATTAGCTAATGCAGTTTTCACACTAAGTGTAATGTTGCATAAAGTGCAACAACTCAGCTAATGAATCCAAAACTGCACATTTTTTACATGTGACCCATCAAAACTACTATTGATCTAGGTTTTTGACTCTTACATTGCTTTCCTAAAGCCATTGCTCAACCAGCCATCACCTTTTGCTACAGAAAGTGTCTTCTTGTCAGTTTTCTAACAAGGAACATGACATATTTGGATTAGCACAAATAAGCTTTTGCCATTGATGCCTTTGCCATTTACAGTAAACGCTAATAAGACAGGGAATAATCATGTCCAATTACCTACACAACCCTCTTTAAACCAACAGCTTGAGTGCTTCATAAGGCAGGCACTCGTGAGGCAAAGGGGAAGATTTCAACTGTTTCCATTTAACATTGAAAATCATTTTTCTGGCTCCTGAATTTTTTGCTACACTAAAGGATATTCGAACAATACTCAAACAAGTCAAAGATGAGGAACCACACAAAATAAATGGAAATATCTGTTCTGAGCATTTTCAAATATTTTATACATTTATTTCATTCAAAATGTAAATGTTCAGATGCACAAGTTAAAGTTGCACCCAGAGAATACTGAATATTGGGGGTCGGGGTTAGTAGGAAGAGGAACATGCATTCAAAAGAGAAACAAACAAAAAGCAGTCCCTTCCCTCTAAAGAATACTACTCTGTCTGTTATTCAGCATACTGAGTATTTAATGTATTCTTCACATTTTGGCCTGTCCTAAAACCCTTTACTTCAACAGTCTTGTTGAAATCAAAGGACAACTCATGTGAGTAAGGGTTCTTTCTCAGGATATTTTGCATTTAAATACCAAGTTTTTGAGACACATTCTAACCCAGATCAGTAGTACACTGAATACAAATGTTGGAACATCCCGTGAGTAATTAAATCTTTTTTATGTTAGTATAAGCTTTCAGTGCAATTAGTTTTTGCACTAAATAATTACCCAATCTGTGCTGAAATTTCTTTATGAATGCTCTGTACAATAAGTATACCCAGAAAGTGTATGGAATATAAATTGAACATGGAATAAAATGGAATGCTCTATTAACAGTCTTCTGGAATCTTAACATGGAATGCAATAAATTACGCTATGCCAAGACAGGTGCTTACTTACATGAGGCTGTACATCCAACAAACAAACTTTGTTTTTAGATAGAACAGATCGAACAGAGTCTATGCTTGTACCATAATAGTTGTTTTTATATTCACCATATTCAATAAACCTGTAGTAGAAAGTGAAAAAAAAATCAGAATCATTCCCTTTCTTTAGCAAATACTTATCAGTTTGGCTTAAGGGATCTAATTCATGAGCAGAAATGTTTTTACTCTACATGTGATTTTTACCATGTTTTATAAAAGGAAATACTGCCAAATACTTCAGCATGTCAACCTAAAAAAACCCCTTCTATTTTACCATTTTCAAATCAGTAACACCTGCTTATATTACAGTTCAAGAGAAAAAGTACTATAGTCCAACAGCACACTAATGTTTTCCATCACCTCTTTTTCAGAACTAATGTAATGCAATAAAAAAATGGACAAGCTAAACAATAGAAACTACTGAAATGTCATTGTATACTATAGAATATCTGAATTCTCTGTCTCCGAATAGGAGGAACAGCTATAATGGTGCTAACAGAACCAAGACGGCTGGTTTTGTGCTGTAATACAGTAATAAAAATACAATTTGAGAAAAAGCAAAGCATATTTTAAAGTTTCAATCAAATCCACAGCTTTGTGTATACTATATTTTGCCCTGAAATACTTAAGGTAGGATTTAAAATCACAATATTTTACAGATTGTTGGAGAGCACGATGTTGCCATTGTCTTTATTTTATTTTACATTTTTAGAGTGCTTTGGGAGAGGGGCTTCTTTATATTTCTCCAGTTTCCTGTTCTTTTGAACAGGAAATGCCTATACTGGAAAGGAATATAACTATACAAAACCATTAATTGAAACACACATTTGAAATACAGTGCTGCTTCAACAATCTGCAGAAATTGCAGTGCTGACTGTTTAGGCATTAAAACTACACTTTAACATGTTTTAAAATCAATGCAGACTAGACACATTTTAAATTACTACATAAAAGAACCAACTACTGAAACTTCACAATGAAACCATTGTTTTGACTGTGGCTCTAGTTAGTCCTTTCAACGTACTTGTTATTCTGTACATCTGTCTCAAACAAATGCTTGGAAATGAAAATGTACTCAACACCATCACTTTCCTGGCTTCTTCTTGCTCTAGTCGTGTCTGTGGTTAAAAAAAAAAAAAAGTTTTTAAAAAAAAACAACAAACCAGTTTTAGGAAAAATATAAAGGGCCCAATCCTGTGTGGTGCAGAGTGCTCTTGTCTTAAACTGGCTTCCAAAGTAGTTGAATGTGCTCAACATGTTGTAGGCCGCACTCAGCATGCCACAGGACTGAGTCTAAAGCAAGCACAGGAAAGTCTCATTGGACATAAATAACAGATTATCGTTTATAGTTACTAATGGAAAAGAGTTAACTAAGGAGGAACAAAATGCCTGTGGAAAAATTCAATGAGCAGCACTTCAGAACATTCCCCTGTTCCCTTTGCTACTATTCATCATAAAAAGAATGTGTGGAATTCACTGGCATAGGAGACCATCGAAGCAAATGATGTTTAGCGACTGGATTTATCAGGGACACAAATAATGTTATGATCATTAACAACATCTGCAGGTACAGTATGTAAGGTATGATACTAATATAATGGAACATTAAATTTCATATTTTAGGAACTGATTGCCTCTGGCTGTCAAAGAAATTCCTCTTTCTCCCTATCTATAGCCAGGCTCAACAGACTAGGTGGATTATGGGGTTTTTAATTCTATTTTTACTTCCTCTCAAGCATGAAATAATAGCTTTTCTATACATTTAAGTACAAATGGGACAAAATGCTTAATGGAGTAGCATGGTATGAAGGTTTTTATTACCTCTGTAAATCACTCACTTCTGACTAATGTGACCATTCCAAACTCGTACCTATAAAACCTTTGTACCATGCTGTCATGAACTCACTCACAAATATATAGACAAAGACACGTATACAGAGTATATATTAAGTATTTGTGTCATATTCTTCTTTGGCTTAGGGATGTTAGATAACATGTAATTAAATAATTGGGTAACCACAGCAAATTTTAGCAGTTACATGACCATTTGATAGTCCCTGGGGCAGGGCTGGCAGCCAGTATGCTCCTGGCCCCACTCCCAGGGAGCCTCCTTCCACCCTGCAGTGCTGCCTCTGAAGCTGATGTGCAAGGGGAGCTGGTTTAAAAATTGGCTCTCCACACAGACCGGCTCCCGCTTGCTGCTCTGGCACCTGAGCTTCCTGCAAACAGAGGCTGTGCTGGAATCCTCTGGAGCAGCCTCAGTCCACGGTGAGCCTGGGCCCACCACAGATAGAGGATGCTCTGCAGCACCCTCCCTTGCCCCTCCCCACAGCGCTGCTGCCTCTGAAAGATGTTATTTAAAAAACCCTAAAATAATTTAGAGAAAACAATTATAATATTTAAAATTCATTATCTTTATGTACATGCAGAGCTGCCACAGCTACTGTAGCTTGCTTGAAAGAGTGTAATTTTACACATTTTTATGAAAATTAAATTCTTAGAACAAATTAAAACCTATTTAACTCATGAACATCAAATTTTGAGAACAAAACCTTCCTCTTTATTATAGCCTAGTAATAGGTATTATTTTATGGTAAATATAACACCCACACCCACACTAATCTTATAAACTGTTCCATTAGTATAGCAATGCATTGATGCTGTCAATATGACTATTGTGTTTATACATCACATTACTTGATCCAATTTGGAAAAAAAAAAACAAAAACATTTCAATTCATCCACTGAATCTAAGCTCCGAAAGGGCCACTGTGATCATCTGGTCCAACTGCCTGTATAACACAAGTCATAAAACTTCCCAAAAATTTCTATGGCATTTTTTTTAAACCAATCTTGATTTTAAAATGGTCAGCAATGGAGAATCCATCATGACCTTGGTAAATTGTTCCAATGGTTAATTACTCTCACTGTCAGAAATTTACAACTCAGTTCCAGAGTGAATTTGTCTAACTTCCACTTCCAGCCATTTGATCATATTACACCTTTTTCTCTTAGACTGAAGAGCCCATTATTAAATATTTGTTCCCTACATAGACAACAACAGACTATAATCAAATCGCCCTGGAACTTTTTGTTTGTTGAACTAAATATATTGATTTTTTAAAGTGTGTCCACTATAAGGCATTTTTTCAAACCCTATAATCATTCTTGTGGCTCTGCTCCAATTTATCAACATCCTTCTTGAATTGTGGGCATCAGACTGGACACAGTATTCCAGGAGCAGTCACACCAGCACCAAATATCAAGGCAAAATAGCCTCTCTACCCCTACTCAGGATTCCTATTTATACCTCCCAGGATCACATTGATTTTTGACCACAGTAACATATTGTGAGATCATGCTGATTATCCACCTTAACCAACAACTCTTTTTCAGTCACTGCTTCTTAGGATAAGTATGGTCTACATTCTTTGTTCCAGATGTTTAAAATTATATTTCATAGAATCAACAATATTGCCTTCATTAACCAAAACTTGTAACTTCATCACAGATATCAAATTCGCTTGACAGGATCTATTTTCTATAAATCCATGTTGATTTGCATTAATTACATTGCCCTCCTTTAGTTTTATTAATCAAGATCTGTATCAGCCACTCCATTATCTTGCCTGAGATCAATGTTAGGATGCAGGCCTGTAATTATGCAGGTTATCCTATTTACTCTTTTAAAAAACTGGCACATTAGCTTTCCTCCAATCTTCTGGAACTTCTCCAGTGCTGTAGGACTTATTGAAATATTGCAAATCAACATTAGTGGGCCATCAAACCCCTCCAAACTGTTAGAGTTCATTCCGAAATAACAATGCGAGCGTCTACACACCAATTCCATTATTTTGAAATAAATTCAAAATAACGGACGGCTTATTCTGATTTCTGTAAACCTCATTCCACGAGGAATAACCCCTATTCTGAAATAGCTATTTTGGAATAGTGGTAGTGTGAACACTCCACTGCTGCTATTTTGAAATAGCTCCTCCCCAGGGCCATTCAAAGTAATTACTCCCCAGTGCCTCCTGGGGCTCTAAATCGAGGTAGTACATCCACATTAGGGAAGCCTGCCTCGGACTAATTTTGAGGCTTCTCTGTAGTGTAGACGTGCTATGTCAAAATAAGCTATTTTAGAGTATTTCTTCTGGAACGGTTTATTTTGAAATACGCGTGCAGTGTAAATGTATCCTTAGATGCAAGTTATCCAAACTTCCAGATTTAAAAATGTCGAACTTTAGTAGTTGCGGCTTCAAATCTTTTAGGGATACTAGCAGAATGGAAAGAATGTGATCACCATATGAGCTGTTATTTCCCCTCAAATACTCAACTAATATTTAATGAAGAGTTCTGCTTTTTTTTGCATTATTATAGTTCTACCATTTCCATCAGATTTCTCCTTGTATCCCTTTGTCAATTTTCTACAATTCTTGTCTTCTGATTATCAACTTTCCCCTCTTTTCTGTTTGTTTTATTCTACACATGCCCTTTTAGTTTTAACAAATGCCTACACTTCCCCTCTAAACCAGGTTATTTTTAAGCCAGTACAGGCCTTCTTCCTTGATTGTGGTTTTTTGGGAATTTAGCAGGATGTTCTTAAATCATTCCCAATCATTTTTCACATTTTTCTGATTAAATTCTTCCTGACAGCTGATTTAGTTCATAATTGTTTTCAGCTTTGTGAAGCTGGCTCTATTTAAGCACCAAGTATATACACTACTGGTCTGGACTTTGTTCTGCTTGCACATTGTAAATGTGATAAAGTCATAATCACTTGTACCAAAGCTATCATTAATTTTTAGTTGCATAGCGAGTTCCTTTTCCTCTGTTAAGACATGGCTTAATATAGAATGCCTATGCTGGCTGCCACAATTATTGAGTTAGGAAATTGTCAGCAACAATGTTTAGAAATTACAAGGATGTTTTAGTACTGGCAGCATGAGACCTCCAGCATGTCACTCAAATTGAAGTACCCTCTTATTACACAACTTCCCCCACGCCTCCCCATGCATTATAGATAGGAGTGTACGGAGGCAGTCATCCCATTCCAAAGTACGATCCAATGGTCTGCAGCAGAGCCCAACATCCCATCTTGTGCCTTATCTATTAGGACATTGATCCAGATACATAGAAGATCAATGTATCAGTGACCTGGAAACAAGTAATACCATTTTGACACAGTGCCACTCTACTTTCCTTTTGCCCATTTGATCCTTCTAAAGAGGTTATGACCACTGGTTGTAGCATTCCAAAAGTGCACATCATCCCATCAGGTTTCAGGATTTTTAGATCTGATGCATTTTACTAATGCCAAAATATTAGGTATTTGAATGACATATTTACAGATCAGAATTGCCTCTATCATAACTCTTTATCATCACTCTTTACCTATGATTATCTAACAGTTACATCATAGCAGAGAGAACATGCTACTCTACGAGAAAACCCTTCCCATTCTGGGAGCTAATAATTTGGGAGAACTCTCCATTGTATATCTCCACTCACCAATGTCTGAATATATGCAATAAACAATTAGGTCTATAATGTGGGAATTCTCCCTTTGTCCCTGTAAGATTCTGCTCCCTCAAACTGGATTCCTGGTGGTATACATTTCACCACCAAAATGCCAACTCATAGGCTGTGTCTAGACTACATACGTCTTTCAACAGAGGGATGTAAATTAGACACTTCGAAATTGCAAATGAAGCGGGGATTTAAATATCCTGCGCTTCATTTGCATAATTGCATAACAGCACTCTTTCAAACAAGCACTATTTCTAAAGTAAAACCACGGTCTAGACACGGTTCTGTCGAAAACGGCAGGCTTTTTCAAAAGTGAGTGTACAGGATCTTTCAAAAAAGCCTGCTGTTTTCAACAGAACCGCGTCTAGACCGCGTTTTTACTTTTGAAATAGCGCTTGCTCAAAAGAGCACCATTACGCGATTATGCAAATGAAGCGTGGAATATTTAAATCCCCGCTTCATTTGCAATTTCAAAGTGTCTAATTTACATCCCTTTGTCAAAAGAGGGATGTAGTGTAGACACAGCCTTAAGGAGTTTTAAATGGGTTTATCATTTATTAAAATCTTTGTTGACATCAAGCATGTCAAATTTATAGTGAAATTCCACTGCACAGAATCTGGGCCAAAATTTTTCTAGTTCGTTTCATCAATGTTTATTCAAAACATAGAAATAGCAGATGTAGATGTTTAAAATTTGTAACACTAACTTGGTTGCCTAAATATGGGTTCATATATTCATATTTGACACTCTTGACCTTAAGTTGACATAAAAAAAAAAAAAAACCCTGATACAGCATGAGGACCTCACAAAATGTATGTCTACTTACGCGGCACTGTTACACCATAATGCTGGGTATCACTGATCAACAATTTTCGTTTAAGTTCATTCAACCCTACACCCACAGGACCTGAAAGACAAATTACATAGTTTTCAAAGAGAAGTTCTCTCTTATGTTCAGGGGTTATTATTGGTCAATGTGGGACTACCCCACTGGACAACAGGTTTTAACTTTTTAGAATCATAGAATCCTAGGGCTGGAAGAGACCTCAAAAAGTCATTGAGTCCAGCCCCCTGCCCAAAGCAGGACCAATCCCAACTAAATCATCCCTGCCAGGGCTCTGTCAAGCTGGGACTTAAAAACCTCTAGGGATGGAGATTCCACCACCTCCCTAGGTCACCCATTCCAGTACTTCACCACCCTCCTAGTGAAAGTTTTTATAATATTCAACCTAGACCTCCCCCACTGTAACTCTGAGACCACTGTTCCTTGTTCTGCCCTCCTTTCTATAGTGGGGGGGGGGGTCCCCAGAACTGGATGCAATACTCCAGATGTGGCCTCACCAGTGCCAAATAAAGGGGAATAATAACTTATCTAGATCTGCTGGAAATTCTCCTCCTAATGCACCCTAATATGCCATTTTTAGTAATCAGAGCCTCTTAGAGTGGCCCATGCATACAGCCTTTTGTAACATGTATGGTTTAGAGAAATTTCAGAAGCTTTAATGGCCAGTTATCACTATTGTTAACCTTTCTCTTTTTTAGAAAGGTTAATGAAAAAGTAGTGTCAAGCCAACTCTGATGTTGGGAGTTTTTGGCTTTTGGCATGGAAATAGTGATCCCATTGAGTATCTTCTACAAAATGATGGAGAGAGGCTCCTAGTGGTTCTTTTGAATTTGTCTGCAACTTTTGATAATATTATATGCAAAATTTCATTGAACTGCTTATGGATCCTAGCTGGGATGGTGATTTCAAACCGCTTTGTTTTCTTTTCTCTCTGTGAGGTCTCAAAGGATGGTTTTGGGTAATTGCTCATCAGCTCCAAGAGATCTGTCATGCAGGGTTCCATTCTATCACTCATCCTATCCTATTTGTACAGGATGCCTTTGGAGGAGATCTGGATTGTAATATCATTGGAATATGGATGATCTACAACTCTGTTTCAATTAGATCCAGATGGTGGAGCAACAGTGCTTTCCCAGGGCATGAAGATTAGGACTTGAAGAAAAAAGAATCATCTGAAGTTTAGCCCACAGAAAGTGAAGGCGATATTTGTGGCCTTGGGAAAAGAATTTGACATTATAGCAGAAGCTGTACATGTGTCCTGAGTTTTTATAATTTGAAATATTTTATAAAGAAAAGAACTTGATACATATTTTAATGGACCCTAAAGCCCTTTATGAGCTTCTTTCCAGAGTTTGTTTGTAAGATTAAGTATCTGGAGTTAAGAATGAAGTTTTACAACAGGGGTTGGGAACCTTTTTTTGGGTTGGGGGCTGCTGACTCTCAGAAAAATCAGTCAGGGGCCACACAAAAGTGACAAACAAACAAACAAACTTCACTGATACGGCCTGTGACTGAGAAGACACTCCCCACATTCCCCTTGCACACCAGAGCCTAGGGGGGTCCGGGCTAGTAGATTTTGTTGGCTCCCCACTCTGGGGTGGGGCCAAAAATGCAGGGTTCAGGGTGTGGGAGGGGGCTACTGGGAAGTGGACTTGGGGTGTGGGGTCTGGGCAGGAGGGAGGATGCAGGAGTGGGTTGGGGAGTCTGGGAGGGAGGGAGAGTGCAGGAATGGACTGGATAGAAGGTAGGGTGCAGGAACAGGGTGGAGGTGCAGGAGTGGGCTGGGGACTGGAGGTGGGGAGTTTGGGTGGAAGTTAGGGTGCAGGAGTGGAGCAGGTGCAGGAGCAGGCTGGGGATGGGAGCGATGGGTGTTAGGTAGGCTGCAGGAGTAGGGTGGCGTGGGATTCTGGGCAGAAGGGGAGTGCAGGAATGGTCTGGGAGCAGGGAGCTGGGTGGGAGTGTGAGATCTGGCGCAGCTCCCCAAGGACGCACATGGCTTTATATCCTCCACCACTCCCAGGCAGCGTCCTCTGCTGCTCCAATTGGCCGTGATTATGGTCAATCAGAACAGTGGGAGAATAGCCTCCAGCATGCGCTTTGCTGCACTGCCATTTCCCAGCCAAGGGGGAGAGGGAGCGGCAGCGTATGGAGCCACTCCCTCCAACTCCCGCCACCAGTCAGATCCCATAGATTGGATCCAGCCTCAGCTTACCTGACTCTGGCTGTTGAGGCTTGGGGCTCCTGCCCCGCAGCAGGGAGCGGTGCTGGTGCTCCAGCCCTGCAGGGAAGGGTGGGGGACTGCGGGTCTCAAGCACCAGTGTGGTCTCCCTGGTGCTGGGAGGGGGAGTCCCAGGGAAGCTGGGGGCTGGATCCAGACCCCAGGCCATAAGTTCCCCAACCCTGTTTTAGAAACTTGTAGTAATAATTACCCCAAATGACTTATTACCCAACTCTGATATGTTTAGCAAGGCACAATGATGAAAACCATAAGCTTTCTACCACTTGAAAACTATGGTCTCTCTCTGTAAAAACTTAGTGTTAGTGCATTTATAACTTTTCATATGTTTACATTAAGTAAAACACAAAGCTACCTTTCAAGTTCCATCTCTGATCTGCCTGTAAATTAATCAGTTTTTATATATAAATGTTCATTTAAAGCAATGCATAGCAGCATCTACTGGTGCATGTCTGTAGAAAAATTTAATGCGTCAAGGTGCTAATAGCATTAGTTTTTTTTCTAAATTTTGTCTATAATTATCAGTAGTATACTTATTTAAACATGTAAAGTTTTATAGGAAAAGTATTAAAATTCTGTATGCATGTGAGATTAATTAGTGTATTAGACTGAAAGGATCAGTAAGAACTGAAGTAGAAAAATCTGTTTCATCCTTTTTAAAAGAAAGATGTCTTCCCTATACACAAGTGTTATTTCCTCAGCCTACATACTGTCAAATCAATGGTATGCTTTTAGTTCTATTTATATATAAAAACTCAGGCTTCACTTACTGTATGACAGATGCTCTAGAAACATAGAGCAATCTGTTTCCAGACCAAAAAACCAACTACTAGCTCTGTGTCTCATCCTCACCCGCCATTTTCTGTGTCCCTGTAAAATACAGCTATGAAAGGTGTAAATTTTTCTGTTACAGAGACTACTTTATAGAGATTCCAGGATTGTTTTTCCTTTGTGCAATTGCTTTCTTTTATAATTATTTCAGAGGCACAGAGGACTGATATCTAATTAGCACAGGCAATTATCAATACATTGTCTACTCTTATTTTTATTATACTATATTTCTTCAGTGAAATGCACAATTCTATTCTGAATATTCTTTTTCATTTTAACAGAGCCAAGAAAGAGGCATGCTTTTAAAAATTATGTACTTGGGAATAAATAATTTAAACCCAACAGGAAGGGAGTGAACCATGGGGATAAAAAACATTCTGGGTCTTGAGTGGAGTGAAATGCCAGTAATGTTTATTCCAGGAAATTTTTGCTTTGTGCAATCAATCAAATGAAAATTTCTAAAACTGAATGATCATTCATTCTGTTTATTGATAACAGTCTAAAAAAGAATGAAAACATTCATGTCAGTTATTATTTGAATAATTCCACTTAAAGGTTAAATCCAGCGCACAGGTACTGGTATGCCTAGTGGTTATGACTATCTTATTGGCCATGTTGACACTTTGACCTGATGATGTAATTCCCAGCTCAAGGGAGACATACCTGCACTAGGTCTGATCAAACTGTGAGCTAAAAATACAGTGTAGTCAAAGCAACAGGATTAGCGTTATGAGCTAGCCACCCAAGAATGTTCTTAGTGTGTGTCAGATGGATACATACTCAGGGTGGCTGGCTTCTCTTGCTGCTTGCATTGCCATGACCACACACTATTTTCAGTACACTAGCACTTGATTAGAACTAGCACAGTTATGTCTTTTCAATTTAGAAATTAATCCTGCTCAAAATGTAGACATATCCTTTGACAGCCATTTGCAGGATTGAGCCCCAAATCATTAGAACTTCTATGATTCAGAAAAGAACTAGATAAATTCACGGAGAATAGGTCCATCAAAGGTCCATTATATGGGAAACAGTGACAACTTAATCCCATGCCATCCCTGCAGTACCACTAGCAGGAGCGAAGAAATAGCAGCATCCACTTAAAAAGCCGTGTCCCAGGTCTAGCTGGATGCAGGCTGGAGCTGACATGGTACTTACACATGTGAGTAAATTTCTACTGTATGGACCTGTAAAATATTACAGATTAAAAATAGTTGCCAGCATTTCAATTATAGGGCTGACTGATGTGTATCCTACTATTAATATAATACATTCAGAGTCTTTACTAAAGAAAGAAGAGAAAGAAAGGGATCAATGAGGTCCAGGTCTCCTGTTTAGAGTAGCTTACGAGCAGTGGGCTGTCAATCACTAGTGACAGATGGACCACTTGGTGGTAGTCCACAGTGGGCTGGCTGATCACATGAAGCTGGTTCTTCTCATTTCCAGATGACATGTGAGGATTACCTGTTGTGTTCCCTCCCTCTGGGGCATCTGGTTTTGGCCACTGTCAGCAGATAGGGGCCGGATGGACCGTTGGTCTGATCCAGTATGGTCATTTTTATGTTCTTACATACATCACATTTATGTCAAAAGTACAAAAAGTGCTTTCCTATATAACTATTCCATATATCAATTCCTGTAGTTGCCACTGGGACATTATATGATCACAAAAAGGATGGGAGATGGTCTTGCAAATTGACATGGACTATATTCCATCAATCTTTCAATTAAGAAGCTATTAATAAAGTGAGATTCTCTGAAGTATTCAATATAATTTCTGGTTAAGGAAAGCATGTTTCAAGTACTTCCCTAATTAGGGATGTCTTCCTGAATTGGGGTCCTGCCCTAACTTCTAAAAAAGACTGAATAATTTCATCATCTTCCATCCTTCAGGAAATGCACAAGAACTTGTATTTTTAATGGTAAAAATATGTAAAACTTCACTCAAACTGATACGAAGTCAAAGAAGAAAGAGATCAACATAATGACTAACCAGTTTAATTGAACCCATTTAAAAATATTTATTTCAATGCACTGTTCTAGGAGAACACATAATTGCACTAAGACCTATTAAGCCTACAACTTGCATTTTGTAAATGAGAATAAATAGTGTTAGATAAAGTTAGTAAAAAACATCCTGCCAATTGGAGATTTCTAACAGCTTCCAACTGTAAATTATGCTTCCAGTAATTGTACAACATACTGGATATTTTCTGCTCTCACCAATTACTGCTTTATTTTAATTATTTGCGTGGCACTAATATCAACATTCTTTTTCACATGTTACACTAAATACTGCTACTAGCATGCATAAAGTCTTTACAATGAGTTTGTTTCTACTGTAACTATTACTTACTAGTGCTATTTTGTTACATTTCACCCATGACAATTTTATGGCATTGGCCAGACAAACTGCTCCTAATATCTCGAGAAAAACATCAAAATTATTGACACCTACAATAAATTTCTGAACTGCTTTTTTTTACTGAGAGAGCACACTTTCTTCATTTGATTTGTGATAACAAAAATCAAATGAAATCTCTAGCTGTTCCTCAGATCAGATATATGCAACTTGCTATAAAGTCACTTATCACACTTTTGCACTGCTCTCTCTGTTGATGTAGGTGTGAAGTTGATTGTGTATATACGTGTTGTATATAGCCTACAATTTTATAACAATCACACTAGAAGGCAGCTGAATTTTAGTGCTGGAGGGTGACAAAACTGTTTATTAAAAACTAAATGTAATGCTCCCTTGGACATAATTTTCATAAAAACACAGCCACTCAACAGTTCATAACAGTCCCTGACAGAGGGTCATTTTTCTTCTGCTCTGCTGTTTTTACAGTAGAGAAAACTGTACTAATGAAGCATCGACTTATATCCTACCACAAAAGAAACAAAAAGTAGCGAGACAGATGATCTGGTTACTCTGAAAATACTAAGTTAACATATCATTGTATTTTCAATTGGATTTATATAACTGATTCTGTGAGCAGAAGCGATTGCCAGCAGACAAAGTACCCTTTAGCGTCGTCATAGACAGTGGACAAGTAGCTAGAGGTTCAAAAGATGCACGGATAAGAGTGTCCAGAACCATTTCTAAGTTCCATGACGGCGGTGGTAGCCTGCATGACGGGTATAGGTTGGAAAGACCCTTTATAAATCTCTTTGTGATGGGGTGAGCAAAAACTGACCACCCCTCAACTAGTCAGTGAAAGGCAGTGATCGCTGATAGATGTACCTTTAAAGAGGAGAGGGTTAATCCAGCATCCTTGAGGGACAGTATGTAGTCCAAAACTGTATGTAATGGTGCTGTGCTGGGGTCTAAATGCTTATTAGGTCACCAAGAGAGGAAACTAGGCCACTTTTGAAGGTAACTGTTTCAGGTAGATTGTTTTCTGCTGTGCAAAAGTACCTGTTTTACTTGGTCAGAGCACTGTAGTTCTTCCTGGTGGAACCAACAATGAACCATGCTGTTAGAAAGAGAAGATGTGGCTACAGGTGGAGTAAGGTTCCTCTGTTCTGAGTTAGAAGATCAGGGCGAATTGGAAGGTGGTAGGGAGGCTGAAGAGACATCAGATACATACAAGGAAATCATATCTGTTGTGCCCAAATGGTGCTCTGAGAATAACTGTCGCTCTGTCTCTGGCGATCTTCTCCCACACCTTCGGAATGAGTGGGATAGGAGGAAATGCATATAAGAGGGGGCCCTTCCAACTGAGAAGAAAGGCGTCTCCTAGAGATCCTGGTCCAATGCCTGCTCGGGAGCAGTAACGGCGATACTTCTTGTTTATGTAGGAAGTGAATAGGTCGATTTCCAGTGGACTCCATCATTGGAAGATGGATCGGAGAACCCAAGGGTACAGCTCCCATTCATGCTCCGGGGCAAAGTGTCTGCTGAGGCTGTCTGCTGTTATATTGTTTACTCCTGGTAAGCATGAAGCTTTGAGGATGATTTTGTTCTGTATGCACCAGTTCCATAATCTATGCCTCTGTGCATAAAGCATGAGAATGAGCACCTCCTGATAATTTATGTAGTATATCATTGATATGTTGTCAGTCAATATTCTGACTTTTTTGCCTCGAATGTGTGTAACGAAATGCATGCATGCATTGAACACAGCTCTAAGTTCTAATAAAATATGTAAAGTAGTCTCTTGTGTGGTCCATCGTCCTTGTATTGACATGGCACTCATGTGGGCTCCCCATCCGATGAGAGACGCGTTGGTAGTTATATGTACAGACGGTTGGTCTCAATGAAATGGTACACCTGGCTAGAAGATTGCAGGGATTGGTCCACCATGGAAGAGACTAAGATGTGAGGTGGAGAGGAGACCAGTCTGTGCACTTGTCTCTTGTGATGGGCATATACTGTTGCAAGCCAGTGCTGAAGACATCGAAGATGTAAATGAGCATGGTCGACCACATAGGTTGTAGCAGCCATGTGACCCATAAGTTGGAGACAGGTGAGTATGGGAACTATAAGGCTGAGAGTAACAGTAGTAACCAGTTCTTGGATTGCTTGGAATCTTTGCATAGGGAAGTATGCTCTTGCAGATACAGAATCTAGCTTGGCACCTATGAATTCTAGAGTTTGTGTAGGTTGTAGTGTTGACTTTTGTGCACTGAGTATAAGACCCAAAAAGTTTGATGTTTGCCTGGTTATTGCCACCATTCGCTGTGTTGTCTACTTCTGATGGGCCTTTTACCAAGCAATCGTCGAGGTACAGAAAAATAATCACGAATTTTCTGCAAAGGTAGTTTGCGACAACAGCTAACGTCTTTGAAAACACTCTGGGTACAGATGAAAGGCCGAACGGTAGTACTTGATATCGATAGTGATCTGTGCCCACCACGAAACGTAGGAATCGTCTGTGCGCGGGGTGAAAATAGGCATCCTGAAGGTCGAGAGCTGCAAACTGGTCTCCCTTCTCTAACGCTGGGATTACTTAAGCTAGGGTAACCATTTTGAATTGTTGCTTTCAAAGATACCGATTCAGTTTGCAGAGATCCAAAATAGGCCGCCATCCTCCTGTCTTTTTTGGTGCGAGAAAGTAATGGGAGTAGAACCCCTTGCCTCTGAAGTCCTCTGGTACTATTTCAACTGCTCCTAGGCTGAGCAGTCTGTGTACCTCCTGTTTTAATAGGTCTTCATGAAGAGGGGTCCCTGAAGAGGGACGGGGAGGGTGGGTAGGAGGGAGGAAGTGAGGTAAAGGGGATGGTATACCCTGATATTATTTCAAGGACCCAACGGTCCGATGTGATGGCAGCCCAGCGATGACAAAAAGGCCTCAGACAGTGGTGAAAGGCCAGGTCAGGATGTGATGTTTCATGCAAGACGGGGAGATTTTGTAGACACGCGACCAACAGGTCAAACCTGCTGCTTGTTCGCCTGGTTGCCGGTATTACAAGCGCCCTGTGAAATCTCTTCTGCGGGCGTTGCTTGCTCCTTGATTGATCAAAAGTGCATTGTTGGTACCTGGAGTAGGAGAACTCCCACTGCTTTTGATATGGAGTGTATCGTTTAAGGTGGAATGGGGGAGTATACATCCCAAGTGTGCGTAATGTTGTTCTAGAGTCTTTGCTGGAATGCAGCACGCCATCCGTCTTTTCAGCAAATAATTTTTGTTTGTCGAAAGGAAGATCTTCCACCTTCGACTGTAGTTCATGAGGGACCCCCACAGATTGTAACCAGGAGGCTCTCCTCATAACTACTGATATCGCAGTAGCTCTGGCTGCTGTGTCAACAATGTCAAGCGCTATTTGGAGTGCTGTTCTGGAGAAGGCATAGCTCTCCTGAACTATGGATTTTAATATGGGACTTTCGGAGTCTGGCAGGTGTTCTGAGAGGTCAACTTCATGTAGTTATCAAAGTTGTGATTGGAGAGCAACACCATATAGTTTGCTATACGCAGGAGTAAGGTGGCAAAGAATAAAGTTCTCTCCCAAACAGGTCCATACATTTATTAACTTTATCCGTTGTGTTTTTGTATTGTGGTAATTTGGCCTTGTGTTGAGTAGTGTTGTCGACTAAAGAATTTGGTTGAGGGAGGGAAAATAAGAAATCAGCTCCCTTTGGAGGGACAAAATATCTTTTGTTAGTTGGAGGTGCTGAAGCTGGAGTCTGCCATCTCTCATTGGCAGCTTCCATGATAGTGTCATCTATTAGGATTGCAACTTTTCCCAGTTGTGAGGGCTGGAGATTTTTGAGGAGCCTGTGCTGTTTCTCAGGTACCTCAGTTAATGTAATGTCCTGAGATGCAGCCACCCTTTTGAAAAGCTCCTGAAATTGCTTCAGGTCATCAGGAGGGGACTGGTCACCAGGTATGACTGCTTCGTCAGGGGATGATGATGACTAATTGGTCAGTGATGTGTCTGGTGGGTGTTCTTCTACCTCGGAGAGTTGACCTTCATCCAGTTCCAACTGATGAGCTGTAGAGGGAGTATAAGGTGGTGACATTGCTACTGCCTATGTGAAGGTTGCAGGGAAACTGAGGGAGCACGGGAATTCAGGTGAGTGTGACAGCAAGGATAGCCATATTCAGTGATGATAGCGATGACGAGTTGAATCATGCCAAGAATAATACCTGTAGTATGTTGGACTGTGTTGTCTGTGGTAAAATCGCACTGGTGAAACATGATGAGATGACATACTGCTCCTCTAGTACATCTGATGATGTAGGTGTGGGGAACAGGGTGAGCATGGTGATGCTCTTGAAGAAGGAGGAGGAGAGTGAGGTAGATATCTTGTATAAGGGGATGGTGATGAACGGTACTTAGGGTGCATGGTGCCTATCTTGTTCACGTGGGATGAGACCCCTGTCATCCGTTGTAGTTGAGGAGAATATGGAGAAAATGGTGTGGAAGACAGTGCTGGTGAGAATGTTAGCAGTTCCGGGCTCGATCTCACTGAGGTGGATTTGCGGGGTGCTTTCTTCGGCACCGGAGAGCTGGATGAGACGTATGGTGCCGAAGATGCCCATGCCATTGTATGTGCCAAGCTGGTTGGTACCATGCTGGTCGGTGCCAAGGTCGTCGGCACATGTGTGGCCGAGGTCATTGGTATGGCTGCTGACGGTTCTGACATGGAAGGTGCCGATGTTGTTGGTACCGTTGTAACCGGTGCAGTTGCTGGCAGTGCTAACTGGAGGACTTATGACTGTTGACGGCACCATTGTAGATTTTTGTCATGATTTTGGCTCTGAAATCGACTTATATTTGGGTGCCACTGAGCGTGATGTGCCGGGCTTATCACTGACACTCATACTGAAGGTAAAGACTGACCTTGCAAAGCTCTTTTCCAAGCTGGAGCCGACTGTGGCAAAATGACCTTTCTTTTCACCACCCAAGGACATCGCGGAGTGGAAACTGTATGAGAATGCTCTGGCAGCTGAAGCGCCTTGTCGAATAAAAACATTTTAAATCTCATCTCCCTGTCATTATGTGCCCTAACCAGCAACTTGGCACAGCGGACTCATTTCTGAGGCACATGAGCCTTGCTGAGACACTTGATACACTCGGCATGACTGTCCGAAGCTGGCGCACTTCTTAAAACCGGGAGAGCCCAGCATGGCTAATTGTACGACGGACTAAAGCTAATTAACTTTATTTTAAACTAATAATAACTAGAACTATAAGAACTGTAACTCTAACTACAAAGACTAAACAACTATCTATTCTATTCCTGACAGGATTTGCCTGAGGAGAGAAGGCTCGCTCTGTCTGCGACCGTGAGCGGCAAAGAAGGAACTGGCGGGAGCCAGACCGTGAGAGAGATCAAAAGAACACAAATGGTGCAAGACGTATGATGTGCATGTGCGGTCTGGCTGACCACTGCTCAAGAAAACTCCGATCTGCAGTGCCAGGACGACCTGACATGGGGACACCACGCGAAGAAGAATAATGAGATTTTCGGGACAAGAAAAGACTGGAACTGAATTAGGTCTGGACTGAGGCAGAATCATAGACTCATAGAACACTAGAACTGAAAGGGACCTCGAGAGGTCATCGAGTCCAGTCCCCTGCCCTGACGGCAGGACCCAGTACCATCTAGACCATCCCTGATCAATGTCTATCTAACCTGGTCTTAAATATCTCCAGAGATGGAGATTCCACAAACTCCCTAAGCAACTTATTCTAGTGTTTCACCAAACACTGGAATATGTTCTCAAACACTGGTACATTCTTAGAAATTTGTTGGGGAGTTTCAAAGTACCCAGTTAAGATGCTCCTCCAAGCTTCTAATCTTTTTCCCACAGGTCATAAGAAGTTCACATGGACCCATGCACTCTGAAAGGTATTCATCTGTTTCCCACACACTAAAATCTTCCCCCACAACCTCGTAAGTATCTTTCTTCCATCATGCTGTGCTCCCAACATGACCTCATTTCTCCAGGCATGATGAGTGACTTGGGACAAGTGCCAGGGTACTCTTGTCTGACCCTTAGGAGGCCTGAGGCCATAGGGTCATCCATGGATTATAATCAGCAGTGACCAGAGAGCAAGGATTACAAATACATATGTCAAGTTAATGGCACCAATGATTGATGTTCTTATCAGCTTTACCAGAGTATTAAAATACCTGTTTTGTACCATACAAGAAGTATAATACCTATGTAGGAGTAGATGGGACATAAACAGTTTGTGAAACAAACGGTTACAGGATCAGAGTCTTAAAGCTAAATGTCCTTTTTACCTGATGCACAAATTGCTCTCTGTTCACAGAGTATAAAAAACCTGATTAAATACTTATCCTCATGCTTCCATGTAAGGTAAGGAATTTCACTAGTACTGCCACTGAACAAAATGAGTAAACACAAACAATTTTTTACTTTTACGTTACATTTGAAGTAGGACTTTTCCAAAATCATGGCAAAATATTAAATAATTCTCCTGAGTGTTTGTAATACTGCATTGTTATATTTGTGCCAACATAAAAAACTCAGTGGAATTTGTTTGCCATAGTCAGAGGGTTATGTAAATCCCAAAACTTCTTTATTGAAAACAGGATAGCTAAAATATATAGACCTGTTATTGCAACCATTACTCAAGCAAGTAGTCCCATGACTTCTCAAGAAAACATTTAGTGAATGTATGCTTCTCTAAAGAAATACAAAAATACCAGCTGACTTCAGTGGAACTAATCCCATGAGTGAGATTTTCAGGATTGGGCTCTTTGTTGAATACTGTCCAATCCTTTACACTGTAGACACAAGTTTTCTGCAAAGTTTTGTTCTCTATACAAATAAAATCTTTCTGGGAGTATAGGCCAAGACCCTCAGAAAACATAACAAACCTTAAGGTTTTTACAATATAGAAAAATAATCTAACAGCAATTTTTACATTTGCAGATGTACATATTGTAACAATTTGAGGTTTGAAGATCTCAACACATTTCTGAGTGATCAGTAAATACAATACATTTGAAATATGGACAAGTCCTGATTGTATTATTTGCCTGGGTAAAGATGATTTTAGGGGTACATTCTTTTCAGGGATTGATTCAGAAGAAAGCACCTGGTGAATACTGGCAGGTTTAGTAGTGCTTGTATACTGGGCTCTGTCAGTGATTCTACTGATCCTGGTTTATGCTCAGACTGCCATTCCTTTGATTCCAATGTCATTACAGTTAGGACCGTCAATAAATGGGCCTTTCTGACAAAATGCAACATTAAGTCAGTGCTCAACTTCCTTCCATGCTTCCTGCTGTTTTGGAATCATTAGACTGTTCTTTCCAGAAATACTTTTAAGACCGCTTCTCTGCATAAAGTTCAACATTTGTGAAATTGAAACCCTTTCTGGAATGGAAAGTGATATGGGAAACTTGCCTACTATCATTTTTTTTTAAATTACTAGAAAACAGAGTTTCGCAAAAGCATGCATTCCATGCAATAGCAAAAAGGCTAAGCAACTCTTCAGTACTCAACTCAACACAGAGATTACCATGTCTCGCTCCCTGGTCAAGAAATCCATCTCAGCAGTTCAATCAGCCCATGAGATATGCAAGTTAGCCCTGCAACAGTTGCAATTACTGATCAAATATCTGAATTTTACAAGCCAAGTCACTGGCCTAGCATCTGAATTATGTACAGTTGGCATAATTCCAGGTGCCAAAAGGCCAAGCCTTATTACCTGTTTATTAGAAGTGAAATACAATTATCTGGGTTCAATTTTAGGAACAAGTGAATAATCTCTCTTTATGATGATCAGAATGGGTTCAATATGGAAAAGAGAACTTCTATAAAATGCAGCCCATTCTGGTCTGACAGCTTACCAAAAGGCAGTCTAGCAAATCTCCAAGGATCAGGCCATTAGTACAGGTACTTATTTAAATGCACTCAACAAGTTTCTGTTTTACAACAACCCAGACAATAATTATGGAAATGCTTCTTCCCCTTTCTAGAAGGACAAGTTTACAGCTTAGGGAGATACAGAGAATCCAGCATTCCTGTGGAACACTGACATACATTTGCACTTTAGTCTAATGAAAGCCTTGTTCAGCAAAGTGGGGATGAATGGCCAAGACACTTAATTGATGTTCTCTATAGTAGGAGGACCCTGTGGTAATAGGGAATATTGTGATAATATCTTATTCTAAGCCTAGACTGGGAGCAAGTGGGACATGAGATCTGAGTGATACGATAGTAAGAGGACCCTTATATTGAGCAGAAGCATTCCTTATTGGCGTTCTTCACACAAAGAATGCAATGTGCAGGAAATTTCTTAGTAAGCTATATTCTGTTGGTAAAGTTGCAGCCACATACAATTTTAAAGATCAAGGGAACATTATCACTTATCTATATGTTTTGATTAGTGGGCTGACGGTATTTCCAAAACTCAAACTACCAAAAGAGATGAGAAATGATGAGCAAACACAGCAACATAATATTCTAGATTATAAACATTTACAGTTTGAGAGCTAGAAAAGTTGAATTTTAAACTTACCAACCAAAACTACAAGCCTGTATTTTTCATTAGGCTGTCGTTGATATGGTGCAACTTCTTCATATGTTGGGACATCTGCTGTATCATACTGATCACTCTTCTTGCATTCGTACATTGATTTATTTGTCTTTCTATCTTTTCTGCTAAGACGAAAGCTTCTCCTAAAACCAGCTGCAAAAACAGTAAGATTTTCTTTTAAACTAAGAAATGTAATATCTGAAAATTCCAGAAAAGATTCATTCCCAGGCAGCAAAAAAGGGAGGGCAAGGACTTCTTAAGAAACACCAAACTGGCTATTTCCATGAGCAATTAAATTAGTTGCACACACAAAAGTAGGCATGTAATTTCAAATGCATTTTTTGGAGAAACCAGGTCCTTATGATCCAGAAGAGATTCACAGACAATAACAATTTGGAGGTAATTTACATTTAAGTCCTAAACTACAAAACTGTAGCCATTTCAAATTCAAATATGATCTTCCCAATATATAAAACTAGAAGACTTTACCTGGCATTGCTCAAATACTTCAGAGCATGGGGCTGGAGGTGTGGGGGGTGTAGGAGTCAGGGAAGGGGTTTGGGGATGTAAGGGGCTCATGGCAGGAGGCTGGGAATGTGTGTGTGTGTGTGTGCAAGAGTCAGGGTTGGAAGTGAGGAGGGGCTCAGGGCAGGGGAGTCAGGGCAGGGGGCAGAGGTGAAAAAGTTAATACAATCATTGTCTTCAACAATATTATGACCTTGGCTCAATGCTGCTCTATTTTAACCAAAAATTTTAAAACAGCATCTGCAAACATAACTCATGTCTGTTTGGCGTGGCACTCTGTACCTCTCAAGGCACCTATCCCAACTAAGACTGATGAGGCTATCATAGCCTTAGCTAACAACCATGTGGTTTTTAACTCATGCAGTAGAGGTTCATGTACTGAGCTTCAGAGATTGCACGTTTGATTCCACTCACTGTTGGCATTTACAAGTGGGAGCTTATTCAGGATATCAACTGGGAAGTCTCTGAAGCTCAGGACATGCTTCCTCAGATATGGGAAGTCTGGAGCCTAAGGTTGGTGTTGTACTCTGTCCCCCTCTAGTGGCACCTAGACCAGCTAGATATTGATGAGGTCTGCTATATATATTTAACCTGGCACTTAATACACAACATTAAAAGTACAACAAAAGGCTTTTTTAACCTAACTTTTAGTTGACCTCTGTAATTTTACTGTATGTTAAGTTTTAAAAAGTATTATTTATAGGCATATAAGTAACCATATTTCTTTTTATCTCTAATATTAATAGCTACCAATGAAAGGATGAAGCCGACAAATACTATCACACTTGGGCCACCCTGCATAGCTGACGTATGTGCTCACTATTTTGCACAAATAAGCCCATTTGACACAACTCTTTTTCAGGATTGAGACCATGGGGCTTAATACCCAAGCTGCTCTGTTGATTTGAAGTGCAATACCCAGTAATGTTTGTGCTCCCTCCCAGCCCTTCCCCCCCACACACAAGAGAGAAACAGAAAGGAAAGAATAAAGCCTTTGAGAGTACAAATGGTGTCATATAAATTTTGCCACAAAGTACATTGCTTAGATCTATAGAGGATGGATGGTTTTGTGGCTAAGGTGACCTCCAAAATATTTGAAAAATTTAAGATTATAGTGGTTGTTTTTTTAAACTTCCCTTTTTGTTCCCTTTTCGAACACTGCCTTTTAGGAATGCTGAAAAGATAAATTCATGATGATATATGATGGTGAACACTTTAGAAAAGCCTATACAGGTATTTTAAATGATTTCTAAAAGAGTCAGGGATAAACTTATATAAATTGTTACAAAGGTAGATTTCTCTGTAATGTGCTAATAATGGCCTCGTATACTTGTAGAACTTTAAATGTTAACCACAGATGGTTCTCCACATCACCTTTAGCTTGTCTATATGAAACTTATTTCGTACATTGACTTCCAAAGGTCACCTCCTAATAGTACTGCATATAAACCTAGTAAAGATTACCTTATGTATCTTCTGAAAACAAGAAAAGCAGCATGGATAAAAAGTAATTTAATTTTTAAAAATTACAAACTGATTTTATTTAATTTGAATTCTTTTGCTTACATATTTTAAATAATCGGTTTGAATTTAAAATCTCATATTAAGGTCTAAACTTAGTCTATTAAAATTATTTAAATAAAATATAATGTTCAAGCAGTACAGGGAATCATAGAAATATAAAACTGGAAAGGACCTTGGCAGGTCATCTAGTTGAGTCCTCTGCACTGAGGCAGGACTAAGTGTTATCAAGACCACCCTTGACAGATGTTCGTGTAACCTGTTCTTAAAAACCTCCAATGACAAGAGGTTCCACAATCTCTCTAGGTAATCTGTTCCAATGTTTAACTACTTTGACAGTTAGCAAGTTTTTCCTAATGTCTTACCTAAATCTCTCTTGCTGCAATTTAAGATCATTACTTCTTGTTTTGTCCTCAGTGAATATGGAGAACAATGTATGACCTTCATTGCTATGATATTTTACATACTTGAACATGGTTACCATAGTGCTCTTTAATCTTCCCTTCTTCTCCAGAATAAGGAACCATATGCTTTCAATATTTTCTCATAGGTTTATGTTTTCTTGACTTGTAATAATTTTGGTTGCCCTCCTTTAGATTTTTCTTTTATTTTATCCACAGCTTTCCTGAAGTGTGGTGCCCAGTATTGGACACAATATTTCTGCTGAAACCTTATTTATGCTGAATAGAGTGGAAGAAATACTTCATGCCTCGCTTACACTCCTGCTAATATATATCCCAGAATGATATTTGCCTTTTTTTGCAGCAGTATTGTTTTTGACTCATATTTAGCATATAATCTCTGGACCCTTTTCTGCAGTTCTTACTAATCAGTCTTTTCCCATTTTATAGTTCTGCAATTCCATTCTCCTTCCTAAAGGTAGCACTTCACATTCATCCTTATTGAATTTATTTCAGACCATTTCTCCAGTATATCAAGATCATTTTGAACTCTAATTCTGTCTGCCAAAGCTCTTGCAACCCTTCCCTTCAGGACCCCAGTAGATACGCCTTTCCAGCTTGAGTATGAACCACTGATTACTACCTTCAGTATGGTTTTCCATGCAGTTGTGCACCCACCTTATAGTAGGTGTGTCCTTGACTATATTTTCCTAGTTTGCTTATCAGAAGGTCATGTGTGACAGTATCAAAAGCCTTACTGAAGTTAGGATATATCACAGCTACTGCTCCCCCCTATCCAAAAGTCTTGTTACCCTGTCAAGGAAGGATATGAGGATGGTTTGACATGAATTCTTCTTAACAATTCCATGTTGACTGTTATTTATCACCTTATTATTTTTAGATGCTTAAAAGTTGTTTGATTATTTTTCCATTGTCTTTCCTGGTATTGAAGTTAAGCTGACTGATTGGTAACTTTCTGGGTTGTCCTTATTCCCCCTTTTACAGACAAGTTCTGTATTTAGCCTTTTCTAGTCCTCTAGGATCTTTCCTATCTTCCATAGAATTCTCAAAGACTTTGCTAATGCTTAGAGACCTCTTCAGCCAACTGCTTAAATATTCTAGGACATAATTCATTAGAGTCTGTCATCTTGAAGATATCTAACATGTTCTTTCCTTATTTAAGTCTCAGATCCTACCTCATTTACATCGATGATCACTATATTTGTTGTCCAATCATTGCTAATCTTTTGGGTGAAAACTGGAACATGTTTGCTGACAAAACTTTAAAGTAAATCAAACTATTTTAAGTGCGGAACCAGCTTTTGACAGGATTATCCTTTTCTGAAAGTTCACAAAGATTATTTTCTTCATTTAAATTTATTCAGCTATTTCAGTTCAATGACTAGTTAATTCAAAAGTGAGAAACTGATTGGGAATTTAAAAAAAATCTATGAATAAAGATGAGATGAGATATGATCAGCTCTACTAGGACTAAAATCTTGAAGGACATGGAGTTCCTAAACAATAAATTCAATTCACTAACTATAGACACTTCCTTTGTTTAATAAACCTGTCAATTTGAAATGCAAAACATGTTTTGATGAACTTATATTTTCCATCTGTATCCAGCACATTTAAGGTAGTTTTATTTAATAAAAATCTATTTTAAAATGCTATTTTTGTGAATTTTAACTGAATTCCAATTTTCATCCAAATACAGCTTGACACAAATCATGAACACACAATTAACCTAGTATATAAAAGCATCATTCACCATTTTTGTAACAATTAAAAATGTAAAATTTATTATTATGAATAAATGCATATGTGACTGCTTCAAAACACATTTATTTATATAAACTTAAAAAAACAAGAAATAGTCTGGTAGCACTTTAAAGACTAACAAAATGTTGTTTTTTTAAGTTTATCCTGTACAGACTAACTCGGCTATCCCCTGAAGCTTCATTTATTTATATAGTTATCCTGGTTAACAAAAGCAGTCCCAAATTTAGAGCAAAAGCTATAGTTAGTTGCAAATCAACATTTTAATGATTACTATCTAATGAGACTCAACCTTTCATTACGTAATTAACTAAAATACAAATACAAATCAAGGTGTGCTACTTGCTGATTTAAACCATGGTTAAAACAGATTACAAGTTGAACCTCTCTAGTCCAGAAACATCCATCGTCCAGAATGATTATAGTTAGCCAGATGTCCACTTTCCATGGATGTAGCCAAATTTCTTGCGGTCCCATAAAGTTTGTTTATAGCCATCAGTTCTAGCTCTCAGAGTTCTGTGCTGTTATTTAGTTCTAATTTACCCTAAAAGTCCTCTAACGTCCCAGTAAGCAGTGAAAGTGTTGGTAATGTTGCCAGACAATATTGACCTCCCCTTGTCTGGAACTAGCAGGTCCCAAGGATGCCGGATTAGAGAGGTTCAACCTGTATTAAAGCCAGACTGATTTAAATCAGTCCATCACCAAGGCAAATGTGCAGAAGAGAAAAAGGAGAAATGGCAATGCACTCAAATTCATACAAATTATTTTTATTGTTGTTGCTACTGAATTTCTGGAAACATATCCCCCCACATATCTCCAATTACACTTCCCACATATGCATATTCACTTTTTAATAACCTTCAAAAGAAGTTTTATGAGGTATCTTTAGTAAATTACTGCTATTCAACTATGATTGCATTTAGTAGG
This sequence comes from Rafetus swinhoei, assembly GCA_019425775.1. Lineage (NCBI taxonomy): Eukaryota > Metazoa > Chordata > Testudines > Trionychidae > Rafetus > Rafetus swinhoei. The sequence goes on from CM033424.1 coordinate 228,192,157, forward strand.
TAATATGTTCATCTAGATACCTAAGGATAGATGACAGAATAAAAGAAATGTCTTCTTCAAAAAGGAACAGCTGGCAATCTTACAAGTTGAGATTTAAGAGCCTTAAGGTAATTTTAAAAACTTCAGTGTTTGTATATTTAGAACCATTTAACTAGTTATGAAAAAATATAGAAGACAGGAGACACAAAAAGATGACTTTCTGACTTTGAACAAGATGACAACTGAAAGTGTTTTCAAATCTTTCTTTTCAAGAACTCTTGAAGATAGCTGTCTGCTTTGCTTTCTTGGGGAAGATTTGCCAGCCAAAAGTCAAGAGCTGAAATTTCATATAGGAAAAAAAAGTCTTCATCACCAAAAGCACTAACTGCTCTTTGTTGTCTAACAAGAGAAAAATACTGTATATTAGATACTTAAGACAGTACCTATATCACAATACAACAAATATTTAAATAAGTAAAGACACAGACTACCACAGCTATCCCTCAAACTATAAAAACAAGTAGTCCTGTGGCACCTTAGAGATTTTTTGTTAGTCTTTAAGGGCATGGGCACACTGGGGAAATTATTTTGAAATAAGTTATTTTGAAATAATAACTCCCAAAATAATTATTTTGAAATAGCACATACACACTACAAGGCACCATTGAAATAGCACAAAATTGTATTGAAATAGCACATCCATACTCATTGAAGCCTGAATTGCATTTAAAGTCCCCGGAAACACTCTGTGGAGGGCATCAGGAGAATAGTCACTTCTTGTAGTTGCTTCCTGAGGCTAGCTGAGATTTGTGATGAAAGGAGCTCCTCTCTAAAGCTGAGTCTGACACGCCACTTCTCCACTGCCTACCCCCTCATAGGACTCCAAACTCATGCTGCGTGCTCTGGTTGCCCTTGTTGATGCCATAGCACTCACACCATGGAGCTGCTGCAAAGCAGTGCCAGGCTGTTGGGCCTCATGCTGTGCCTCATGGCACACTTCATCCAGACTGCCCACGTGATGCTTCAGGACCCCAACAAGCAGCCCAGACCAGGGAACCCCTTCACCCAGGCCCTGGCATTCATGATGCACCAAATTCCCATGCATCCTCTGCACACCGTAGAACACCTCTTCTGGCGGTGGGAGATCAATTCCGACTGGTGGGATCGCATCGTCATGAAGCAGTGGGACATCCAGCAGAGGCTCCAGAAATACCGCATGCGAAAGGCCACCTTCCTGGAGCTCTGCAAGTGGCTCGCCTCTGCCCTCAGGTGAAAGGACACCCATCTGCAACCTGCCACCCCCCTGCAGAAATGCGTTGCCATCACACTCTGGAAGCTCGCCATGCCAGACAGCTACCGCTCTGTGGGGAACAAATTTGGCACGGGAAAATCCACAGTCGGGCCATACTCATGAGGTTTAACTATTTTACTAGAAGGGTGGTGAAGCACTGGAATCGGTTATCTAGGGAGGTGGTGGAATCTATACCCCTAGAGGTTTTTCAGTCCCTGCTTGACAAAGTCCTGGCTGGGATGGTTTAGTTGGGGTTGGTCCTTGTTTGGGAAGAGGATTGGACTTGGTGACCTCCTGAGGTCTTTTCCAACCTGTGATGGGGTATATCAACCCTGCTCTGAAGAGCATGGAGTGAGCTGGGCCCAGCTGGCTGAAAGAGCCCCTCTCCCACAGCCCTGCTGGACATGCTCCCAGTGGAACCAAACTATAAAAGGCCCTGGGGCAGCTCAGTCAGGCCTGACCACTGAAGGGGAAGGAGATGCTGGAGTAGTCCTGGAGAAAGAATGACTAGACCTTCCAGTGGCAGCCAGGCTGAGAGGTGCTACCTGCAGGGCCATTGGATTGCAGGGAGACAACGAGAAGGACATCCGCTGGATCCTGGGTGGGGAGTTTCCCCGGAGTGCTCAGTGTGTTGCGACAGCATTCCCTGCTGAGTGAGGCAGCGGCTCCAGCCACTGCCTGCTGGGACCCAGTGGAGTGGGAGGGCCCAGGTTCCCCTACCCTCCTACAGCTGGCTTGAGGTAGCAAACTGTGCCTTTAAGCCTGTAAACTAGGCCTCAAGACCGTAGTAACCCTGCTATAAAGGCCCACATGTGGACTTTGGCCTCTGGGCTGTATTACCCCTAGTAGGAGGGGATTGAGGAATGGACTCTGGCCACCAGGCCGTAGTAACCCGAATATTAGGGCCCATGTGTAGTCTTTGGCTGTGGGGCCATATTATCCCCTCAGGGGGGATGTATGTAGGGACCCCAGTGGGTAGGCCGCAAGGGGGTCTAAGCTCAAGGGACCTCCTAGAGTAGGTCGCCCCTCAACAGAACCCTAGGATTTTATGTTTCTATGATTTTATAGGTGGTCAAGGACATCATAGAATCATAGACTACTAGAATTGGAAGGAACCGCGAGAGGTCATCGAGTCCAGTCCCCTGCCCTCATGACAAGACCAAGCACTATCTAAATCATCCCTGACAGATGTCTATCCAACCTGCTCTTAAATATCTCCAATGCTGGAGATTCCACAACCTCCCTTGGCAATTTATTCCAGTGTTGAACCACCCTGACAGGAAGAGTTTCTTAATGTCTAACCTAAATCTCCTTTGCTGCAATTTAAGCCCATTGCTTCTTGTCTTAAATTGCAACACCATCCTGCTGCGGAGGGTCATCACTCTGGGGAAGGTGAACCCCCATCGTCACTTACTTTACCACCATGGGCTTTCCCAACTGCAGGGGAGACACTGATAGCACTCACATCCCCATCCTGGTCCCCGATCACAGTGCCTCCAAATACATCAATAAAAAAGGGTTCTTTTCAATGGTGCTGCAGGCCCTCGTGGACCAGAAGGGACAGTTTCCAGACATTTACATAGGATGGTTGAGGAAGGTACACGATGCCCGCATAATCTGGAACTCAAGCCTTTTCCACAGGATGCACACTGGTACATTTTTCCCCAACCACACCATCAGGATTGGGGATGTCGACATACCCATGTGCATACTAGGCGACGCAGCCTACCCCTTACTCCTCTGATTGATGAAGCCCTACATTGGTAATCTGGACCCCACCAAAGAGACCTTCAATGCCAGGCTCAGCAGGTGCCACATGGTAGTTGGGTGTGCCTTCAGCCGCCTCAAGGGGAGGTTCTGGAGTCTCTTCACTTGCCTGGACCTCAGCGAGCACATCATCCTGCAGGTGGCGGCAGCCTACTGTATTTTCCACAACATCTGTGAGAGCAAGGGGAGACTTTCCTGCCAGGCTGGGGCAGAGGCTCAGTGACTGTCCAGGGCTTATTTGCAGCCAGACACTGCTGCCATTTGGCAAGCACATAAGGGGGCTGTGCTCATCCAAGAGGCCTTGAGGGAGAATTTCAGCCAAGGCCACCTGTGAGACTCTCCCCTGGGTCTCCCCACAAGGGGCCTCTGGATTGCCCTTGTGTGTCTTTCCTCTTCCACTCCTTCCTTCCCCTGCCCTCCCTCCCCATCTTCCCTCCTCAACCTAATAAAAAAGCATATTTGTTTCAACACAAAACTCTGATTATTTATTTGGGGGATATACAATGGTGGAGGGGCTGAAGAAAGAATCTAGAATGGGGGAGAGAGAAGTAGAGGGGCTCCGGGATGGGGTTGGGACTGGCGCCTGCCTCGGGTAGCTCAGGAGGCTTCAGCTGCCTAAGAGGTTCCACCGCCATGTGTTTGTGGGCCCTGGTGGCTAGGAGAAGAAGCTGGGGGCAGGTGTGGGTGCTGGGAGTTGGGAGTGGGGCATGGAGCTAGAGGGGCAGGGGTGGTGAGGTGGCTGGTGGACTGCTCCATACATGTGAACATGTGCTCCATGACAGACTTCCTTAGCTCCTGGCCAGCCCCATGCTCCTCTTGGTCAGCAGCCCACTCTTGGTGCTCCTCATCGAAGCTGTGGGTGAGGGAACAGAGGCAGTCCAGGTGTTCCCGCATCAGGTCCTCATGGGGTTGCCTTGGCCTGCCACTCTTGCAGGGTCAAGATGATGGTTTGAGAGGTGATGGATGCACCACGCTCACAGCTGGCCCAGCAGTGAAGAAAAGTTACAAGGGCAGTCATCTCAGGAGACAGTGTGCATGAACCCTAGTTACAAGCTTCAGGGAGTAGCTGAGTTAGTCTGTACAGGATAAACTTAAACAACAAATAGTCTGGTAGTACTTTAATGACTAACAAAACATGAAGATGGTATCATGAGCTTTCATGGGCACAGACCACTTCTTCACAAGGGCAGTCATCTCAGGAGACAGTGTGCATGAACTCTAGCCCTAATATCTGAGCAGACACCGAGGTCTCAGTTCAGATAATGGCAATGTGCTTCAAGCAAGACTATCTGTTGCCTAGACAGCGGGCACTTTCCTGCAGGGGCACAGATGTCCCAGGGGACCCTTGCTACTCCCATGTCCTGGGCATAAGCAGGCATGGAAATGTGCTGGCTAACCCATGAGCCTGCAGGCAGGAGGGGGAGACAGGGCGGCTCGGCTTCCTACTGTGCCTGGCACATACCAAGTCCAGCAGTGGCATCGTTCTGCAGAGAAAACTTCTATCCCTGCCCGTTGGGGAGGTGTGTGTGAGTGGCAGAGGCTGCTTTCCAGAGAGAATGCTACTGGGGTCCCCTCTCTGTCCTCCCACCAGAAGGTTCCCATGCAGGGGATTGGTCTCCTCTGCATCGTTGCGCTTGACCGGGAGTGGATGCTGCCCGAGTACAGGCATGAGCCTGTTCCATATGTGGCACTACTGTGTGTTTACATGACCCCAGCCTCTTTAGTGGTGGCTTGTCATGGTAAGGTGTCCCACCGCAGAGGCTGGAGTAAGGCAGGCCTGTCCAGGAACCTTGTGAGAAGGATCGAGGGGTTTCTGTGTGAGTATCATGGGGCTGAGTGCTTCGGACTGATGCTCCATGTGCACCCACATGCACAAGCTGTTGTGTGAGTCCTAGGCTGAGACGGCTGAGCAAGTAGTGTGCAGTCTCTCGCCGCCCGCTCTCGCATATGTATAGGGAAAGTGATGGAACTCACCTGAAGAGCCTTTGCCAGGTTTGCCTGAGCCCTGGGAGACATCCTGGGAGGGGGGACCAGCTCCAGACTAATGATGACCTCCTGGCTTAGGGGCATGGTGTCCAATCCGGCCTGCTGCCTCCTCCCCTTCATCGTCCTTCTCCACAATCCCACCCTCGGGGAGGCTGACGATAGGCGTGTCCTGGCTGGAGTTGTTGATGAGGGTGGGGAGGTGACCAGCCCCCCTCCCAGGGATGGCATCTAGCTGCTCATAGTAGTGGCAGGTGTGTGGTGCTGCAGCATGGGAACTCTGCTCCCTGGCCTTGGTGTACAACTGCCAGAGTTCCTTAGTTTTCATCTGCACCTGGTCTAGGGTGTGGCAGTGCCCCTTGTGGGCCAGTCTGGCAGCCATCTGGCCGTAGACTTCGGCATTGCACCTCTTGGTGCAGAGATCCTGGATGTTGGTCTCCTTGCCCGAGACCTTAATGCGATCCAGGATCTTCACATCAGTGCAGGCCGGTGCCTTCTTTTGCCTCTGACCAGGGGCTCCAGAGGTCGTTGCAGGAGTACTAGCAGCCATGTGGGGCTCAGAGAAAGTGCTGGGGTCTGCCAAGGATGCAGTGAATGGTGCTATGTGGCACGGGGATGGCAGGGCTGGTGTGGTGCCACAAGCCCTTTCCCTTCTGCCTGCAGCTTTAAAGTCTGCAGGAAAATGGGAGTGGAGTTGTCAAGGGTGTGGCCAGAGTGGCCACAAGGGCAGCTGTAAGAGACTTCTGGAGGCCAATTATTTTAAAATACCATCAGCTGAGCATCCACACTAACACTATTTTGAAATAACTATTGTTCCTCTTCATAAGCAGGAGTTCTTATTTTGAAATAACAAGCCGGTTATTTTGAAAAAACGGGCTTCGTAGTGTGGATGCTCACCTTGTTATTTTGAAATAAGGGTTTCTCCCTTATTAACTCCCTACTGTAGACCAGGGCTTTGGTACCACAGGACTACTCAATATTAACATTAGTGTAATTATGTATTACTGTGTACGTTTATAAAAATTTAAACCTCTCTCTGACAGTAAGTCAGAAGTAAGAGACATACGGGGCAGGTGAGAGCACACTATTTGGTTACCTCTTATTACACCAGCATTACATTTGCAAAGCACAAGTAGCATTATGAAAGAGCAACAAAAGATTCCACATTTAAAATATTTTAAAATACAAAAGTTCTAACAAATGGCTATTGCTATTTTATTCATTAGAATGTACAGACCACCATTAAACAGTGCAAAGGACTACAGAAAATCATTGATATACACTGTAAAATAAAATTTATTTAATCTTAAATTAAATACACACTTCTATCAAAAGGAAAGAAAGAAAAAAATTGGTCTACAGACATCAGCAGAAGTTAAAACTTCTAACTATGCAGAATGTAGAATAAAGTGGAAAAATCCAATCACGAAAGGAACATAAAATTCCCTTAAGTATAACAACTTTGCACATGCTCATTGATTTCAAGTACATGACAAGATGCCTACTAAACAAGTTAAATCTATGAACCATCTCTGGAATGTAACATGTTTCATGAAATTAAGAACAGCCGCTATGAGAAAAATGTGGAGAACAAATACATATAGTCCACAAATGCCTCTAAACCTTATAACAGTTCTCAAATCAGAAATCAAATCAGAAACTAAGACTAACAAAAGTGATTAAGATTCTGCACTAATAGAAAAGAACAAGCAGTTCCACTTATGAGATGAAGATAACAAAAGAACTTATTCAAAAATATAATACAGGTTGAACCTCTAGTCTGGCACTCACTGGTCCGGCAACATCCAGGGTCTGGCATGATTTTAGTTAGACCGATGTCCACTTATTATGGATGTGGCCAAGTTTCCCATGGCCACATAAAGTTTGTTTACGGTCACCAGTTCTGGCTCTCAGTGTTCTGTGCTGTTATTTAGCTCTAACTTACCTCTAAATGTCTTCTAAGAGCCCAGAAAGCAGTGGAAGCCTGGGTAATGCTGCTAGACAATGTTGACCTCCCATGGTTTAGCAAATTCTCTGGTTCAGAACCGGTCAAGTCCCGTGGATGCCAGATTACAGAGGTTCAATCTGTACTACATACAACTAGTAATATCTCTTTGAAACCCCAACCTCAAAGCAACAGCCACAGATTTCTCAGCAGGGACACACAAAAATCCCATACTGAAATTCATACTCAAGTCAGACAATGTATAAACAAATGCTGGCTTTATTTAAAGCTCTTTAAAAGAATGTTAATAATACAGCATGCAAAAAATTAACTTCCCTGTAAATTTAATATAATTCTAGAAAATAGAGGAAGAAAGACTTGTAACTGAGGTACACTTCAGAAGACTAGCATGTAATTCCAAATGCAGTGTTCTAGTGGAAAGTGCTCTCCTAATATCAGAGAAATTCTAATACTAATAAATGTTAGAATTTTGCCAAGCTTAAATGTTGGAAGTTCGTCTACAACAAACTAAGGCCATATGATTCAATAAAAATTTTCACAGATGTGATTACGTTTATCCCTCTTCAGCAAAGTATTTAAATATTTGTTTCACTATAAGCATGCACTTAAGCTCTTTGCTGAATTAGGGCCTAGTATTCATTCTGTTCAGCTTATATATGCAGCATGTACACATAGTTTATTTGTATGCAAGATATACAGAGCAAAAAAATTGGTCCAATCAAGATTATGCACATTTGGTAAAACATAAGTTTTGAACTATAACTTGAAAATATTCCCAAGATATTTGGAACATTCCTACATGCAGCATTTCTACTGGTTCTGATTAATCTGCACAAACACATAGCACATTTCTAACTTCATTTGTTTCTGGGCTGATTTCCAGTGTTCACATTTACACATTACTCATACAAACTCAGATTGTGTCTGTATTTTTCAATCAAAACTGAAAACAGTAAACAGATTATATTAATCTATATTTATTGACTGTTCATAAAGATTCCTGTAATGCAGATAGAATTAAATGTGCTTGGCAAAGACAAAAAACCTTTTAAATTCTACTTACTCATTCTCAGGAAATTATTAACTTCAGAAATATACAGTACTGTAGTCTGATTTCAAGATTCTTCAGCAAATTAACATCAAGATTAACCCTGGTCATTTTGGGAAGGCAAATTCAAATCAGCAGTAATCCGAGGCCATAGAAAATGTCTTTTATTCACAAGGGCTTTATGAGTTTAAAATCATTTATAGTACCAGCATCCTTAAAGTAAGCACACAATATCCAGTGGAGTCCAATTAGCAATTTGTATTATATGCCAGGTTTGTTTTTTCTCATTCCTTTAATAGACATTTCATAAGCCTTCAAACACTAATTAGGAAGGAAGTTAGAAGTGAAATATTTTCTGCTCCAAAACTGTATAGACATTCTGTTTTCTACATGTAAACCTACATGTATATATTTCCAGTGATACTGACTGCTGAAAGTTCCTTAGTGAAAGGTCATCTCTTCTCCTACAAAATTATTCACTTCTAAAGACTGTTCCCTTTCAGTATAAGCTAGATAGTTTTTATAATTTCCCAATCATCAACCTAAATATATATGCAAGTGAAGAGTTCTAAAGATACAAGAAGCTACACAAATTTCTCTGTTGTTAAAGCAGTGTGGGGATGATGTGCAAAAAGACACCATATATCTTATTTATACCACACATTTTTTTATCTTAATTATTTGGAATAGTACACTGATGATTAAGGCTAAGATTCTGTCATGGATATATTTAATAAAAGTAACAGACGGGTTACAGGCAGTGTTCCCTGTAAGCTGTGCAATTGCGTGGCCACTTAGGAGAGAGTCAATTGCTGCCTAACGGATTAGAAGAGTGCCTACAGATAGGTGTTTTGTTTGGTGGTGCACGTGTACAGATGCCACAGTGCACACACAAATTTATTCTGCACATGGGATGGAAAAAAACCTGCACATGGATTGAAAAGATTAGAGGGACCATTGGTCACAGACAAAGAAAAACTGACAGAAGCCCATGGACCTGTTTGTGATTTTTACTAAAAATATCCATGATTAAATGAGAAGGGGCTGGCTGGGATCTCCTGGGGACTCCCACCACCTGTGGTTCCCCAACTCTGTAGAACATGCACACTGAAAGCTGGGGCTGCAGAGTCATAAAAATATTGTATTCAAAATATTGTATTTAAAAACACCAATATGCTTACAGAGCAGACCATTTTTCAAAATTCTAAACTTCTCTGTATTTCAGCATATCCTGGATCCTCACAAAATAGGCATTAAACTGCACATCACTGAATTTTTCATTTTAGAGGCTTAAAAGTTTCAGATATGTAGGAATTTGGGAAGTATAAAAACCTCCTTAAAAACTATAAAAAAATGTGAACATTTCCAGTTTTCCTCCTCAATCAAATTATGGGGAAAAAATGTTTGCACTGTGACAGGCTACATAATGTTACATCTCACTAACTATAAATTATTGAAAATCAGAGTTTATGAGGGATACAGTGACAGATCATTAAGTCTAATGGAAATAAATGACACTGTTACAGCATGTGGAAAAAGTGACAACAAATGACAGCAAAAATAACTCATGTACTATACTAGGATTTTCAGTCAGTATAGTAATGGAAATCTATTCAATGCATAGCATTAGTGTAATATCACTTTGATTCTAAAATATATGTATTAATATGTAAGAATTGACTGCCAAACTAATAAAAGAATATTTGAGGTTTATTCAATTATTATGTTTATATTTCTAACAAGATAAATAATTTTATTTCACCATTGTGCTTTTTATTCATGTAGTGACAACATGCTTACTTCAATATACGTTTGTTTTTAATCTGGTAAATGCTCTTATAAGATACATAGGGAAGCAATGATTTCATGAGAAAGTGTTCAGATACTATTCTGTATTTTTACTATGCTGACACAGAGTCTAGACTACATTCCTCTTTCGAAAGAGGAATGTAAATGAAGGAAATTGAAAATGCAAATGAAGTGCCGATTTACAAATCTTGTGTTTCATTTGCATAATTGCATCTGATCGCTTTTTCGAAAAAGGTTTTTTCGAAAAATGCAGTATAGACATGGTTCTTTCGAGAAAAAAAAACCTTTTTCAAAAGAAACACATCTAGACTGCTTTTTTTGTTTGAAAAAACCTTTTTCAAAAAAGCGATTGGACACGAATATGCAAATGAAGCACGAGATTTGTAAATCTGCACTTCATTTGCATTTTCGATTTCCTTCATTTACATTCCTCTTTCGAAAGAGGAATGTAGTCTAGATGCACCCTGAGACTTTTTCCAGTTAGAGTGACTTGAATACATATGAAAACTTTATTGGACACAAGTTCATGAGTGTGTTAAGGATTTCCCTCAGAAATAATTTAAGTTTATATGCCATTGTACATATCATCTATTCATTGGCTATCCAAGGGGGTGTAATCCTTTTACATGTCCTCTGGATCCATTACATCTTTTATAATGAAGGTGTAGGCACTCTAAGGGTGTGTCTAGATTACAGGGTTTTTTCGAAAAAAGTGGCCTTTTTCCGAAAAAACTTCCCCTGCATCTAGACTGCTGCTGTGTTCTTCCGAAAGTAAATCGAAAGAACGTGGCAGTTTTTTTGACCGCGGAAAACCTCGTTTTATGAGGAATAATGCCTTTTTTCGAAAGCGCTCTTTCGAAAAAAGACGCTATGTAATGCAAAAAGTGCTTTTTCGAAAGAGAGCATCCAGACTGCCTGGGTGCTCTACTGGTTGTAGTCTAGACGCTCTCTCTCAAGAGAGGCTTTTTCAAAAGTATCTTTCAAAAAAGCCTCTTTCGAAAGAGGCTTGCAGTCTAGATGTAGCCTAAGGGTGCATCTACACAGAAGGGCTTAACTCGAAATAAACTACGAAAATTGAGCTACGTTTATTGCATAGCTTATTTTGAAATTGGGACCCTCTACACAGCACTTATTTCGAAATAGAGCACTCTTCCTCCGACTTCCCTTACACCTTGTACAATGAGGATTACAGGAGTTGGAGTAAGAAGTCCTCCAGCTTGACAGTATTTCGACATTATTTTGAAATAATTGCTTGCTGTGTAGACACAGACTATGTTATTTCAAAATAATGAAAGTTATTTAGAAATAATGTTGCTGTGTAGACATACCCTAAATGCATTGTAGTTTGCCTCTGAATTCGAAAGTGACTCCTCAACATTTCCATAAGCTAGGAGAAGTGGCTCATAAAAGGAAACAGTTGCACAAAATCCCACCTAGAATTTAAGCTGCTGATCCTGCTCTCCAAGAGCCTTATGTACAGCAAGTTTTGGCTGCAAATTATAGGGCAGGAGAAAAAGTGGAGGAAGTTGGGAATCTAGAGAAAAATGTGTGAGAGAGTGGGAACAGGAATGGGGAGGAGAAAAAAGACGAGGGAAAGAACGAGGAGATAAGAAACTGAATACGTGAGAAAGCAAAAATGACAAGGAAAGAACAAACATTAAAAAAAGGAAAAAGAGCAAAGACAGTTTTAAAGTTCATTTAAAGGCACAAGCTACATTTGGGGGTTATAGTAGATCACAAATTGTATGAGCTAACTGTGTGAGGCAGTTGCAAAAAAGGGAAATATTCTGGGGTGTATTAACAGGAGCGTTGTCTGAAACACATGGGAAAGTGATAAAGTGGTCAATCTTCTTTACTCTGTATCGGTGAGGCTTCATCTGGGCTACGTCTACACTACTATGTTTTTGCGCAAAACAGCTGTTTTTGCGCAAAAACCTGCAGAATGTCCACACCTCAAATGAGCTCTTGCGCAATTAAATGGGCTGTTAAACGGCAGAACAGAGGGCTTTTTCTGCCGTAGGTAAACCTCCTTTTCTGAGGCATAAATGCTTTTAGCACTACAGTTATTGAGCAAGAATTCAAGTGTGGATACTCCTATGGGAAAAAGCACAGGTGCTCTGATGACCATTCTGTGAATGGCCATCAGAGCTTTCTTTCGCAAGAGTGTTCATGCAACGTGGACACTCCCTTGTGCAAAAGCACATTGCTTTTGCGATGTGCTTTGAGGTATGGACGTGCTCTTGTGTGAGACGTTTTTGTGCAAAAACTCTTGCGCAAAAGGCTTCTTGTGCAAGAAGCATGTAGTGTAGACGTAGCCCTAGAGTAGTGTGTCCAGATTAGGGTACCATAGTTTAAGAATGATGTGTACGAGTTCAGGGGAAAGCTAAAATGTTTTGTTTTTAGCACACTAACTAGGGAGAAGAAGAATACTGATTAACATTTCTGAAAATACATGAGGAAATTAGTTATACGGTCCTTAGACTGTTGGCAAGAGACCATGAGTACTTTGTATTGTCTAGTTTGTATTCTTATCCATTATATGCACAGGACTTTAAAACCAGTGTCTTGTTATAGATGTTACATGTTATAGATGTCTGCAGCACTCATTGGCATGTACTTAAGTTTAGTTGTAAGGTCACTAAACTCATTGCGCTGCACTCTCCATTTTGCCCAAACTTAGTCCTACACTGGAGAGCAGGTCACTGGGAGCACGTTGTGGTTACTGAAGAGCAGCTCCAACTTGAGGCACAAAGCAATGGCATAAAGTCTGTCATTGATCTTAAACCAGTGTAGGTTTGGATGTAGCAGGCCTCTGTCATATACTTCCCCCATTCCCTCTTCTTACTATAAGGGAGCAGTGGAGCTGGGAGAAGAATGGAGTGGTTCAAAATCTACATCTGTCAGCTTTCTCCTAGCACAGAAGGAAATTATTTGATGGCTATTTCTGGCCAGTATAAGCTCAATTTGCACAGGCCACTGTAATGACAAAATCATGTAAAACTGTTCAAAATGGCAAAATGCACCTCTCAGGACTTTCTTTGTTAATTTTTCTTTTGTTTATAATTTTCAATCCTGCAGCCGTAACTGTTGTCCTTACCAATCTTGTTTTCTTCTCCACTAATGTGCTGAGAACTGGTTTATTTTATGGTAAATTTTAAATCCTGGATGCTGCTGTGATGAATTTTATTTTTGAGTGTATAGAAAAAGACACATGCATATCTGCTTTCAACCCTCTCTCCATCCCAGCTAAAATTACTTCACAAACTTATATAAAGAAATAAAAGGTAGAGAAATTTGGATCAATCAAACTTTAAAAATCTCTAAAGCTTCACTCACCTTCTTCATGAGACAGTAGGTAGGGATTTTAAAATAAAAAAAATTCTCACTAAAAAAACAAAAGTCACTTTAGTTTTATACCAAAATTTGGATCAGGTACTATTTAAGCTGATTATCAAGATAGTATTTTAACATCTCCTGGATATCAAGAACAACAACAGGTCACAGTAAATAAGTAATTCCTTTGTGTCAAATCCAGTGAGCCGGTTTTGATTTCAAAATACATGCTCTTATCATGCGCTGTCACTGTGAGGAAACTTTAATGCAATTACCAGAAAAATTAAATGACACAGTAATTACAAGAAAAAGAACCAGAAAGAAAGGAAGAAATTGTCTTTCATAACCAATTGCTCACCTATATAGGTTCCACTGTTGTGACCAGCACATTCAGCATCTTCTGGACGAAGTGTAAAAGCATACAGAGCAAAAAGCCAAGAAATAAAGCAGAATAGTTAGAAGCCCCGCCACAAATGCGAAAGAAGAGTTATTTAAAATGACAATGATATAAAGCATAGCATAAAAAAGCTTTAATATACCATTGCTTAAAAACATAAAACAACTTTTGTTTTATATTTTAGCTGGAGGTATTCTGGAATTTTGCCACATGCACATTTTGATCTTTTTTGCCTTTCCATACAGTGCCTTTTTCACAACTACAATTAAATATTTGAAAAAGAATTCTAACTTTACATTATTCACACATTATCACTTCAAGAAAATAGAAAATATGATGCTGCTTAAAAAGCAAAAAAAAAAAAAAAAAGCCTTTATTTATGTAAACCAAGCTCTTTGGTAAACTATATATTATCAGATTTTAGCTTAGCGTTTTGGCTCAGTGGATTAGACAGAAAGGTTTTTGATGAAAAACATGCCCTTTCATTTGATATAAAATAGCTATAATGCATATTTTTACATGCCAGAAGGCTTTTGATCGAAAATATGAGCTACAATTTCTAATCCTTTATAAACAGAAGTCCTTTCAAGTAAACAAAGGAGAAGAGATAAGCTGCTATTGCTTTAACATATGCTGTGACTATTATTGCAACTTAGGCTATATACTAACTAAGGAAAAATAAAGGATGTATTACATGAATAAACTTACATGTGTTTGAAAGCAATACATTCCTCAATACTGATTGTACTTAGTTAGCAAACAGTTAATGAGCTACTGTATTTTGTCACAACACATGAATGGAAAAGTAAGATATTTTAGGGTCACAAAGAACTTTCTTCCACTCCATTCCACTTAGCAAGTTCTGCCAAGTTTATGTTATGACACTGTTTCTCTTTTTGTAAATATCTATATTTCCCAATATTCAAATAAAGATAAATCCCTGACCACTAGGTGAAACATCTAAGATTAGTTTGAGTGATATCCAGAACCATTTTCTCAATATGAGATGGTTTAATTCAATATACTTGATGTTGTAGAGGGAATATGGAAATTTTGTACATATAACATCAATTGCAAACTTTGAACTACATTCAAATTAATTCTAAACATATGCTCTCTAAATAAAATTACTGGGCTATGCAGGGAAACTTTTGTACATGTACCTTCAATTTCCTCTGAGAAGCACAAAGGAAAAAATAGGAAAGGAAATCATTAAATGTGCTGAAAACACAGCTGAAGAATGAAAAGTTAAATCTAAGAAGAAAAAATGCACCTACCACACTCAACCGTTTCCTCATCTTAGAATAGCCAAAAAACAAAGTATTATTATTTAATACTTTATAAATAAGAAAAATACATCTATGTTTAGCTGCTCTAAAAATGTCTAAGATAACAACTGTAGAGGCACACACCAATTTATCTACACTGAGTAAAGCCTTTAAATGTCAAAGTTATGTTTGAACTGAAAGAAAGAGGACAGTAAAAGGCACAGCTGCATTATATGCCCTCTACAATCCTTATCTGAGAATTTTCAGCTATTAATTTATCAGTGGTGACCTATAATCTTATCCAGTTGTGATGAAGCATCTACCTTGAATAAAGAGTAGCACTAGGTAATGATGTTAAATCCCCTCATGTGACTGGTTTAATCAATCAGACCTGGATTTATTAGAATCGTTACCAGAAATGTGATCTCTTTCGATTTCTACACTCTGGAGTTGCTATTGCATGTTTTAGATTTTTTAAAAATGCCTGTCTATATTTATAACTGTGACAGGTGCTGCAAAAAGGTAATTTACCTGTTACTTTTGTTCTCAGACAGCCCTATAATTGCATTATGGGGGGGAGGGGGTCCATGAATGTTACTGGGGAATTACTCGCTTAAGTGTTTCTGCTGCTGAGCTTAATTATTCTTTTCTAACAAAGGAACACAAGAACAGCTATACTAGGTCAGACCACAGATCCATCTAGCCCAGAATGTTGTCTTCCGACAGTGGCCAACATCAGGTGCCACAGAGGGAATGAACAGAACAGGTATCATCAAGTGATTCCTCCCTTGTCACCCATTCCCAGCTTCTGACAGAGACTAGGGACAGAAATTCCTATCCATCCTGGCTAATAGTCATTGATGGACCTAGGGGAAGAATGTATTGAGAGAAGATGTATATACCCAACTCCATGAAAAAAGTGGAAGGGTAAAAGGGGAAAGACAATACAGGGCATGGTAATGCGATTCACATCAGAGATATCTAGTGGCTGGAATATTCATATAAACAGCTATTAAGTCCAGAGAGCATGGCCAGTGGTTTCTGACAGAAATGGAAGACTGATCCCAGAGACTACATTTTCAACTTTTCTTTCAACAGCTAGTAACTGATGTCTCAGATTCAGGATGACTTACAACTCCTCTGTTTATCTGAGCATAAGGAAGCACCTTTTCCCTTTTGCTCTGGGGCATGGACACAAAAGTTCTCTTTGCTAGGAAACAATCTCTTTTCAATACTGGTCTTGAGAGCTCTTTTGAAGGGGCTAATTTGTAAGAAACGCTCTGAATGACATTTAACTTCTCCATTTGACAATACAGAGGCATTCCTACATCTGAGATGACCACTGGGTAAACTGGAAAATCTTCTAAAGTGGATGATGGCTGGCTTACTGTACTCTGTAGTCTTTCAGAAACACTGATGTTTTGGCTGATCAGAAGCAAAGGTTTTGAGATTATTCTGTTTCTTGAATAATCACAGCTAGTGTGAACTAGCACCCTGATTCTGGAAGCAATGAGTCCCTTTGATGCTTGACTTAGAATGTATCATCCTTGGACTATACCATGTCTCTCCTTCCATGGTGACAAGTTGAGACCATGGATGGATCACTGATTCCTTCACGTCTTCATATGGATAAAGATTGCTCTCTCTGCTAGGGATGTCAATGTGTAGACCACTACACAAATAACTGATAAGACTAGGCTTATTGGTTAATCCTGTTGACTACATGCATTCCCCCTTCCCCCCAGCTGCTTCTATATCAGACCTGGCGTGGAGCAGCCTCTGTCTGTGGGGAGCTCGGACCACCCACAGACAGAGGCTGCTGCCACCCCACGCTGCTGCCTCTGTATTAGAGGCAGCAGCATGGGGCAGCAGATGGGAGCTGGTCTGTGCAGGGACCAGCAACCCTTGTGGATTGGCTCCCACCTGCCACCCCACACTGATACTTCTAATAGAGAGGCAACAGTGGTGGGTGACGGGGCTCCCTGTGAGTGGGGCTGGGAACACACTGGCTGCCAGCCCCATCCCCTGGGGACTATTGAATAATCGTGTAACCACTAAATTTTGATGCGGTTACAATACTATTCAATTACACACTAACATCCCTATTCTCTGCACTCTCTGGCATACAGCAGGTTCTAGAAACTTCTATTGTATCTCCATTTGAAGGCCCAAAAAGGCAAAGCCACAAATATATGCAAATATATCTCCTGAAAGGAGAAACATGCTATCACATCATATGAAAAGGCCATCTCATGTAAATTCTCCTAAATAAAGAGTTTGTTGAGTTCTTCACTAGTTCGAGAATGAATTGAAGAGCTTTCTTTGATTGTTCAACCTGGCACTTTACCGTGTATGATGAATAACTTCCTATGTGGGCAGAAAGCTTCAAGGAGTGATGCAAAGCCCAAAGACTTTCCAGCATCAAGAATCATAGTCTAGGGATACCAAATCATGAAACCTCTTAGTATTATCTCTGCCTAAGGCTGACAGCCATCAAGCTTTTGTGGGGAGGAAGTGAAGCTGAGTCATTCTCTATACACAACACAGCTACCATTTTAGAAACTAGCAGGGTGCTATGGAAATGCTTCTGTAGTTACATCCTATGGCAGTTAGCTGAAAACAATTCTACAGATTCTATGATTTTTGCCCAGGAGCATTGATGCTGAAAACAGCTGAACAAAACTGTATACCCTGTCTATGATGTAAATCACTTCAAGGCAGGATATGCTACCACCCATCCCCCAGCACCCTACTTCCATCACCCATGCCCAGGAGTGCAGATCCCTAGAGCAAAGGGGCTTGGTCTCAATCATGCTCATAATAAATTCATGATCTTGGCTTTTCTGGAGCAGTGGGTGATGTCACCAAAGAAGAACATAGAAATAAGTGACATCACACTATTGGGAAATTGTGGTATTGTGACAAAAAGCACTTTTAACAAGGAATTTTCTGTGCAGCTGTTGTGATCTTTCTTCTTTGGCTACCGTTAAGAGGACCACGGGTGAGCACAGTCTAGTGTGTGATGAAAAAAGGATATAAGTAGTCCTGATATGTTCGTATGTGTTGTAACAGCCACCTACAAGTGGCACATTTGGTTGCCAATTTGAACATCAGATAATTTAACAGGATAATTACCTACCTGCAACAAAGTTAGAGACTAGTTACTAGGAGGCATATGAATTACCACTAGTTACTAGCAGTTCTGCATGTGTGGAAGAGGTATTTACGTGCATAAGGTGTCTACTAAATTTTGGCAACACAGGTACAGCTTGTCATGTGAATAAAATCTTATTCAACTGAACTGTGTGCTGCATGGGGTAAGCAAAAAGAGAGCAACTGACCACAGTGCTAGGAGGAAGCAACTAAGATAATACAGAGGTACAGAGAAGACAGAATAGAGACTAGAGAAGAGAAAAAAGGGAAGAATTTAAAGGGAGCATGGGGAAAGCGGAAGCAAACAGAACACTTGAAAAGAAAGAGGAACAGTATAAATCAAGAAAGTGAAGGAACGGGAGCAAAATTTATATCTATCTATCTATCTAAGACAGATTGAAGGAATGCGCCTAAAACAGATGGAGAAAGAGATACCAAAATATACAGAAGAAAGAGAGAAAATAATGGGGAAATGGGGAGAAGAAGCATAAATGCAAAGGAAACTTAGGAAGTTAATGTTTGCATTGATTTCATAGAGTTCAAAGCCAGAATGCTAGACTAAAACAATGCACAAAAACCAATACATCTTTTAATTCAAAACGTATTTAAAATTGTTTAGGGACCTCAGTTGAATAGCTTTAACTTGTGATATTCAAACCTTGGGCCACTCCAAAGACTGACTGAACTGTGCTAGTGACCTCCAATGCAGCCCTGAGTTAAATATTTAACGCCTACTCATTTTCTCTTCACCGTATTTTTTGTCAAAGAAACTGTATCAAAGGCTAATAGGTCTAAAATCAGATACAGAAGCTTTGTCCTGGTTCCTGGGCAAATATACACGTTGCATTAACCCTCAAGTTGTGTTTGGTTCTAGTGATCAAATAAGACACGGCAGCGTACAAGAATTTGGATTGGTACAGCACCTAAACACAATGGGATCCTAAGTCCATGACAAGTGCTCTCAGAAACTATAATAATACAAATAAATAATAATTTTAATTTAGAGTGATTACATCCAATTATAAACAAATTTGTTAGTGGTGAATATCCTAGCAGAGCAATTGACATTTAAATTATCTTACTCTGTCGATAAGTTTTATTTTTTGTGGCTAAGATAAGAAAGCCATTTAAAAAGAAAGCATTAAAGCAAATTTAAGGTGAGCAACTTGAATGTGCCGTATGTTCAGATTTAAACACATTTGACAAGATAATTTGGAAAATGAAGAATGAATGGCGGCCTTGTGGTTAAGGCCTAGGACTAGAAATATATGGAATCTATTCCCAACTCTTCCAGAGTCTTGTATGACATTGGGAAACTTGGATCACTCTGTGCTACAACTTACTTCATCTATATCTTAGTGATGAAATGAGGAAAATGTTGTAAAGCACTATGAGATCCTAAGATGGAAGGTACTACGAATGCAAAATTTGTGTGAACAAAGATGCTAGTATGCTAAGTTAACAGTAACATGTAACATTAAAACTATCTCTGTTTCTCAATTCGCAGATGCTGAGAGTGATTCAGGTCTCAAACAAACAGTCTTATTGTAATGAACTATAAAATCCTATAATATATTTCTCCAAAATGTTTGTCCCTTAAATAAAATGGTACCATGTACAATGCATTCATTCTTTTACTCTGTTTAAATTGTTTTGTTGGCAGATTGTGGTCTTTAATCCAAAAGACACTCGTCTTTGGATAAACTCAGTTACATCTTGTTTGAATGAACACCATTTGGCTGCAGTTAAATATTTCCTCTTGCTCATATGGTGCCAATCATATATGGTTAATCAAAATTTTAAGTGAGATATGTTTTTAAGCCTTAGAAAGACTATATAATAATGACTTTGCTCACAATAACTAAGTATCTACATTTAGCCACAAAACACAGGATGAATGCTTTTTTCAAGCACAGACATGTTTGAACATCTCTTTCTAACTTGCATATACTTTTCTCTTTAGTTAATGCAAGTTATGGGCTATTGCTAGAGTAAAATATGCCATATGAATTATGAACTGTTTCTTCATACCACAGACCACACATATTGGAGTGTAAGAACGAACACAGCATGTACTATTAAGGCAAAATTAATGTTTATGCTGAAGGAAGGTTATGTCTTAGCTGGTAAAGTTGGGCACAGAAACTAAATAAATTGGTGATTATTCATTTCTACAAGATTAGGTGATAATTGCTTTATCTACAGTATGAACTATAAAACAAGGTACAGACAGAAACATTACAGCATTTGTTGGCAGTGACCAAGTTTTCTGAAAAATTTTCCATTTGGACAGAAACTTGTTATACTTCATCTCAGACTAAATATGAACTTTTTAAATACCTTCAAGACAATACTGTTCAGCCATGTGACATTTAGGAAGATGGTACCTCCCATTATGCACACAACACACACACTTAATTTTCTCCTAGTAAAGCATTTCTCACTATCTTTTTATTCAATTAACTCCATCTTAAATTTAAAAATTCAGAACCCACTTTGTTAATTCAAAACTCATTTCAAACAGTTAGCAAAGTTATCAATCAGCTTTAGAGTGCACAATTCCAAAAAGACATACTGCACATATATGTACAGCTCTTGATATATTTTTAAGTGCAACAGTCCAACTGCTACCTCTGAAGATGGACCATCTCACCCTTGGACAGCCTTCTGTCTGACTTATTTCGCTCTTCTCCTTTCACCAGTAATGGTTTTTTGTTTTATATGTTTCATTAGATCCACATATGCCAAATATTCTGTGGTTTGAGGCACTGCATTCTAAATGGATGATTTCTTAGACTGAGGAATCAGTATGGTTCTTGTAAATACTACACTTGTCGTACCTTCAAATGTGCACTCCCTTAAGCAGCCATACAATAACTGAACTTCATAGAAAAACTAGCAAAATGCTTATAAGAATCAAAAGATTTCCCTCATTTTCCATATCAAATTTAAGCTTCTTGTCTTCACACTCAAGGCCCTATACATGAGATGCAGATTTAAGATTTGGGACCATTAAAACAAATGAAATTAGAAGAATCTGATGAATCTCAGGTTGATTGTGCTGTAGGATAAGGATGATGAGTAGATGGGAGCAGAAAATAAAGAAGAAGAAACAGAGGTTGGAGAAGCAAAGCAGGGAATGCATGTAAGTTCTGAGTAGTCCTCAAATTCAACTTAATAATTTCCCAGAATTGAGTGTATTTGCAGAAATAATAAAACTTTATTTATGAGTACCGTAGAATTCCTTTTTTTCTATCCATTAATAAAATATGATTAAATTACTCCACCCCATGTGTCTATTACCTTTCTTTTCCTTCAGTGCATTTTTCTGAATTTCTGTTGTAATGTTGATCTATGTTTTCATTATTTTTTTCAGTGCTTCCTCATCAGTCTTTTTTGCAGTATTAATTAGCAACAAAAGTTACATTGAGATGTAGTTACGGTTGGGACAAGATACAGTCTAGACTCTTAAAAGAATGAAAATAAGAGTGCATTCCTCCACCTTCATATATATACCACTCCATCAATAACGATATCCAACAACCCAGGTTTAAATGCCCATTTCCAACAGATACTCAGTCCTCACGTCATCAAATTTGCACACAAAACCTTAGAGTGACTTCTGCAAGCTTTCACATCAATCACATCAACAGAGCAGCAAAGCTGACTGCCATACACTGATGTCATTGTTTAGGTTTGTGCATTTTCTTGAACCATTCTGAAAAATCCAAATAGTGCACCATGTTAATATTCTATGTTTTGTTTTTTGCCATTCCAATGAAATGTTTATAAAAGAAAGGTTAGAGATTTTGTTAACACTGAACTCTAACACAGCCTTAGCAATGATACCGGTACTACTTATTGCTCCTGCTCTATTTTCCAACCCATTTATTGTGTTCTCCTTTGGCCATTAGTAGTTTCTGTTTTTCCCATCTCATTCTCCTGTGTTCTAGCCTTCTCTCCTCTTTACGCTCCATTTCACTATCATTTGCATACTTTTTCTCCCTGCTTCTCCATCCCTAATTTCTCTTTTCAACTCACCAATCTTATCTTCACTAAATGCCTTTTCCATCTGTGTTATCAATTCTTCCATCACATTGCTTATACACAGGTGCTACAGCACTGCCTACCCCTCACATTTTCCAAGGGGCCCTATTATTTTTCTCCAGCTTTCTAAAGTACAGTAAACACTGTTTAACAGCAACTCAGATATTAACAAATGCCAAGTTAATAGCAACATTTGCCAGAAACTAATCCCATCCCACTAATTTTAATGTTAATGGGTCTGTAATATTGGGCCTGGCATGCTGCTTATTAACAACATTTTTTTTTGGAAGAAAGATCCCAGCTGCATGCAAGACTGCAGCCAGGTGAAGAAGTGCAGAGACAGGCGTTCCCCACCTGCAGTCCCACAAAACTGCCTGTGGTCATTGTTCAGTGCTTCATTTTGCATTTGGAGGCCACAAACTTGCCTGTGCACAAGGACTGCACAGAAGTTAAGGAGCTGTGGAGTAAGAGAGGAGGCTGTGTCAGGACAGAGGCAGGGAGGGGGTTTGCAGCATAGATGCCAGAGCTGCACAGTTATCTCTTCCCTGAACTGTCATGGTTGTGCCCTGAAGAGGCTGCACATATAGAAGGAAGCACTGGGATGTGCTGTGCTCCAACCTGCAGAGAATGCAGGGAGTGGTATGGCGCAGCCCCATTGGCTCCCAGTGCCCTGACTTTTGTAGAAAAGCCCCAGCATCTGGGCTGCAGTGCCTCCCTCTCCCCCCGCTTCCCTGACCACAGGCAGGTTTGCAGGTCGGTAGCCAGAGAGGGCACAGACAGCAATTCCTTCCCTGGTGGCAGCCTCAGAAATTATATCTGCCG
Source organism: Rafetus swinhoei (assembly GCA_019425775.1). NCBI lineage: Eukaryota > Metazoa > Chordata > Testudines > Trionychidae > Rafetus > Rafetus swinhoei. Next base: position 228,215,020 of record CM033424.1, read on the forward strand.
CTTATTAGCACCTGCTAGATCATGGCAATTTTTAGCCAGCAACCAAGAGATTGCTAATAAACATAATCAACTGTACTTAGCATGCAGTTTTGCCCACTCTTCTAAAGACATGCATGAGATATTTCTGCTTCCACCAATGTAATTTGTGGGGTGACCAGACATCCTGTTTTTAAATGGACAGTCCCATATTAAGCCCTCCTACAAAAGTCTCAACTTTTGATTAAAAACAGGAAAACAGTCCTGTATTTTCTGTCTCTCTGCCCCCATCAGTACAGGTGAATGCTGCTGTTGGTCAGATCCCTGCTCGCCAACCACCCACTCCTACCAGTGGGCAATGATCAGGATGCGTGTGCAAGGCTGGGGGCAGGGTGAAGATGTGGTGGGCAGGACCAGCTGCTCTTCCTGCTGGTCTGTCAGTGCAGCCTCTGTGAGTGCTGGCTCTTGAGCAGCAGATCCCTGCCCTGCTTCCCATTTCTGGCCGGCACTGGCTGCATGCTGCTGTGCCTGGTGAGTCCGGCAGGCACCAGGCAGTTACATCTCTAAGTCACAGCGTTAGCATTTTCCATTCAGCATGGTCTCCCTACCCTAAGGGGATCTGCATACCCTCTCTCTCATAAAAATCTCCAGGCAGGAGCATGTCATAGAGAGAACCAAACTAGACCCACTTCACTATAGCGTTCAATGCACTTCCTGCAAAGCTCTATTGCCACCATAATCAATATACACTTGTTTAAGGAACCTCCTATTCAGCAACAACACTGAACAACTTGAGACTAGCAGCTACAAATCAGGAGCTAAAAATTTAGCAACACTGAGCCAGAGCCACTTGAATAGGAATCTGAGCAGCAGATCAGTTGCCAGCTGGAGGTGTTCCTCACAGAATGGGTTATTCTATGGCAGCATATTAAAAATATTACAAAGACTGGACTCAGAATTATGTCGATTACAACTATAATTTAAGTCTTTGGGCCCTGTTGCATGTGATTGGGGCATTTTTAGTCAACATTTTATAAATAATAAGGGTTACTATAACATGAAAGCTATTTAAATAACAGTAAGTAATCTGAAAGGAGGTGAGTTAAGTAAAATTCTAATCTTAACACTGAAAAAATCCAAAGTTTAGATGTAATTAACTTTGTTTTGTTAATGTGACACCACACAGGACAGAATCCATTGTGTGGTGTTATATCCTCCAACTTCTTTCATTTTGTTTTAACAGTAGAGCCCCTGGGCATTGGATGTTGAATACTTCTAGTTAAACTCAGAAAAACATGTTTGCATTTAAGATTTAAAGTTTATTATAGCCTGATTATTTCTCATACTGTGCTCACTTTGTTATGAGCCTGTACAACTGAAAGAAATAACAGGTCAAGTGAAAAATGTAACAATACTTAAAACAGATGTTAATGTGAATTCCAGTAGTACGAATATATTTTTTTCTATGTATAGAAAATGCTTATTTTTCTTCATATTGTATGACTACTGTATTTGAAAATTCAGGACAATTAAAATGATTTTTTTCTTAAATAAGAAATGCTTACAACTAAGGATTAGCAAACACTTGCCAGCATGACCCCATTTTCATGAAGTCCTTCCTACTGGGATCCCAGACAGCATGGAGGATGCCATTTTGAAGAGCAGAATGGCATCCTCCATGCATTGTGACCTCACATGCACCATATATGCAAAGTCTAGCTGTGCAGAGCAAAATAGCATCCTCCACACAGTAGGGATTGGTGCTATTCCATCTGCTGATAACAAAATCCCATGTGGTATCACGGCCCACAGTTTGGGAACCACTGGCTTATACTGAAACCTGTAAAGAAATTGTGTCCCCTTATTTTAAAAAGATACATAAGTGCCATTGGAGGATGCAGGGGGAAGAGAAGGAAAATAATCTGTACAGACATAAAGATATCTGACCTTTTACTCATTTGATACTAATTCCACCATGGTAATGATAAAGTGTCACAGAATGGGGCACACAGATTTTAATGTATAAAATACAAACTCGTTGGGCTTCAATAGGCAAAACACCGACTAACTTTTAAAGACATTACATATTCAGAGTCTATAGATTGGGCCCTGAATATTATAATCAGCCAGCAAGTTGACAGCAACTGTAAGAATGAATCATAATAATGTTAGTTTTCTCCTATATATTTGCTTTTCTTTTTGAGATAATATGATTCAGGAGTGACTGTACACTGGAGTAGTACATCCTCTTCACTGAGCTGAAACAAATGTTATAAAGATAGAGATCAAGGAGCATGATTTCTATTCTAGGTTAACAGACTTACATGATTTTCTGTTGGAAATTTTCAGTGGCTGTATATGTACTTCTGGTCTTTTCAATGCAAATCTCCTATAAAATTGGAGAAGTAAGAGGAAAGAGAGAGAAAAAGACAAACTCCTCAGTTTTCAGTGAGAGTTTGGGATTAATAAACACTCAGCATCATGACACTATTGTAAAATATCCTGAAAGATTTGTTTAAGTTAACCCAAAATAATTCAATCTATTCAAGTTCTATAAAATTAAATCCCAGTGTCTTAATTTTTTGTAAATTCTCCAAAAACTGTTGCAGCTATTTTTCCTGAATTGTACATCAATGTGGATACAGATACTGAAGTGCTTTTTTCCATATGGCTTTTTTTCCAAATTGGATCAGCACTATCCTATCAGTTGGTCATTATTCATTCTAGCCAGACAAGTAAGGAAATCCAAACTATTTGAACAAGGAGATTCCAAGTTCAGTTGTTTTACCACAATGTCAGATTTTAAAGTTCATCATTACATTGTAATCCATGATCACTTGTATGACAATGATGCTGACCTAAAGCCTTTGCAAAGAAATGTATTAGTATACAAAGAAGAATGAAACTATGTACTAGCGTAGCTCACCTCTCCTGGAAATGTTTTGAAGGGATCAAGCCTGCTCTGGGATTGGAATCACCTTCATGTCTGGCCTGCCACCAGGTTGCATCATCTTGGCTCATGATTTGAAGGATATCTCCTTTTCTGAAAGAAAGCCCAGCTTCTTTACAAGGAATTGCTTTATCCTCATTAGGATCATAGTCAAATAGGGCTTTGATAAACATCTGGAAGAAAGAGCATTTTAAGATAACAATATATTTAAGAATCCATAGGTTTGTAACTGTTTTATTTTTATTTACTACAAAGTGCTCTAAACTAAATCATGTAATGTTATAAAAAAGTATTGCTCAAAAGCAGGGATGGGCTATTAGATGGTGGTGGTTCACCAGAGTTAACCCCTGGCAGGCTACCAATGTTATATTTACCTGCACCTTCACAGGTATGAGTGCTTGCAGCTCCCATTGGCCACAGATTGCCATTCCCAACCAATGAGAGCTGCGGGAAGTGGCACAAACTAGAACACTACTTCCCGCAGCTCCCATTGGCTGGGAATGGCAATCCATGGCCAACAGGAGCTGTAATCGCTTGTATCTGCAGAGGCTCAGGTAAACGCAGCAGTGTGGCCTGTCAGGGGCTAATCCTGCCACATCAGATTTTGGCTGTGGGCCAGTATTTGTCCACCATTGCTGTAAAATATTTATGTGGACGCTTACTTTATGATATAATGTGGGAATATTTTCATCTGTATAACTTGAAGCCAGTGTCCAGTCAACATAAAGGCTAAAATGGCCTCCTCACAGAAGAAAATAAGACCTGGGATTTCACTGGTGGATTTCATGACTGTAAGGAGAAGTGGAGATAGACAGTTTTCATTGACTGAGGTACTTCCTTCATTCATATGGGAGAAGAGAAGGTTATGGAGATAGAGAAGATTCAGAAGGGAGCTGAGTTTTAGAGGTGGGCCTAGTAAAGTTTATCCAAAGTCACTGGTTATATGGTGGGAGCCCTCTAACCCAGAACTGGATCCAGTTGAATTCCTAGCATGTGAGGGGGTGGCAGTATAGTGCCCTTCCCCATTGATGAGTTAAGTTGCATCTTACTGTTTAAATCTATCTTGTGTCTATCTTTTCTATGCCCACGTCTTGATAAAATATTTATATTCTGTGTAAGAGTCACTGCACTGTCCAATGAAACATCCTTAAATAGGGCTTACCTTGCCTTCTATTGTAGGTGTTTCTTCCTTGATACTAGGTACAATTTTAAACGTAATTGCTCCTTGAGACTGAGTCTGATTAATATTTTGAACAGAAAACAAATTGAGAATTACTTTTTCAAAGTTTAAACAATAAAGTGAATCTAAACACAAACAAGAGGGATACAAATCTAATGCAGATATAGTCAAAATGCAGTTCATACATGATCCATGGAGTTTTTTAATGCTACAGTATGGAGCTGCAAACTGTGACGATCACAGATTTTAATTTGCAATGTGTACCACAGCTCAAAGTAAAGATGAAACCTTAGAAGCTGGGACCTACAATTTCAGAGCCTACAGTTCCGTATTAAAGATGAGGGCAATGGCAAATTTTTCAGTTTTATGTTCACTGGGTACAACCCCAAGGCTCAGGGCAAAAATTGGAATACTCCAATACTAACATAAGTGACTAAAACATTCAAACATGTTTGTGCCACAACTGTAGCATAAAACTATTTTTCTTGGAATTGATTCTTCTGGCAAGTTTAAAAGAACAGAACAAGGAAAAAAACTGAACTGTGTTCTAGAGAGAAAAAAATTAAGTCTTCAAACAAGTTAACAATTATCAACCATCATATGCTCTCCTCTTTTCTTATGCCCTATTGAAAGTATGTGTGTCTGGCTGCATTTTACTTATAAACCACAAAATAGTCCCACTGCCTGACTGACATTTTGCTATTGAAGGAAGTGCTAATTAGTTGGAGACTCTGCTACTATTGCATATAGACGACACATTCCATAAAAACTAGCACAATGGAACAGACTGCCAGCAATTTAAACAAAATGGAAACAGGTCTGTTCACTACTAAGAGACACATACTTTTGCCTGTAAGTCTGCAATCCAAAAGTTTACTGTTTGACAAAACAGCAGCCAAGTTCTTATTTCACCAGCAACAGGATTGGAAACAATAATACCATTACCATTGAAAAGGGCTCTAACTAGCCTCTGATGTTTAAACTGCACTTCAGTAAGGTAAATGGAGAAACTGTTCACACCTTTGCTATTGCATTTCCAGAGATTGTTTTTTAAAAAAATATTAATTTTGCAGGAAAATACACTGACAGGGAACACAAAACTATCGAGCAGGTATGGAATATGGGAAGGTTGACATTTTAAGTTAAGTTAATATGAGAGTAAGGCCAGCCAGTCTATTTAATGAGGCAACCACACATATACTTGTGTAGTAAAGACTACCTCAAGAACAGAAAGATTTAGTAATACATTTTTTCAAACATTTAATTCTTCCACAGGAAAAATAGTAATAATTTCTCAAAATAGATTAAGTGAATAACTGTGCAATATTTTCCCAAACTTACAAGTTTATGTAGCACAGCATAGAGGAGCATAAGCTGGGAAAGCACAATAGCATTAGTACAATTCATGCTCATTGTGTAATACTTCATGTCAAGGTTCCATTTATAAATACTTTATGAAAGATTAATATATAAATAATAGATTTTAAGAATAAATAGCCAATCAATTGTTATAAATTTAAGAGTCCAGCAGATCAAAGTTTTTATATCCATAGTTCAACAACCACCTGTATCACTTGAGAGCTGTGCACATAATTACCTACAAAACCTATACCTATAACTTAGATCTGTAACATGCTTATCTATAACACCTATTCATCACCTATTAACCATTTATAAATGAAATATTAATATAAAAAGGAAGACAAAGGGATGCAAATTATGGTACCAGGCAAAAAAGCACTATCAGACTTCTGAAAAAGAGGCTCTTCTGAAACAGCAAACTAATTAATTTTTCTAATTGTTTTCTGAACAGGTTTTAAAATGTATTTGTTACTTACCAAAATTTGTATTATTTCTTCAGGTTTTTTATCATCTACAGGAATCCCATTGACTTCCCTAAGTTCATCACCAATGTGAATAAGACCTATGCATTGAGAAATAGTTATTTTTGTTGTTGTTGAATGTTTGTGTTTAATAGAAAAGGTGCACAGTTAGCAATTAGCATTAACTGCTTCTATACTTTTTTATGTTTTTCCTCTAGGCATTGACCTTTGTATCTCTTCCTCAAATGATGCAGAAATATGAATATGTACTGAACACTACTATAGCCAAAAACATCGTGGATAATATTGAGAGAGTTGGTAGATTAGTCAACTTTCTCTTCCCTCCAAAGTAAACAGCGTATCTCCAACATTCTCAGTCAGATACAGACGTCAGAAAAGTTGTATACTTTATTTCTTCTAACTTATACTGCTTGCATTTTGCCACCCACAGAGTAGGAATGTAAGGATCACCTTACCGGGTGATGCTTATCAGTTACCACTGAAACAATGGCCTGACTGGGCTGCTCCACCCCGGTTGGGTCCATCGCACCATGGGTGGGGGTGTGCTCAAGAGCGGCCAGGCCTACCATGCCGTAGGTGGGGGTGGTGTGGTGGGCACAGCTGGGTTGGAGTATCTCCCAGCCCACACCATGCTACACGTGGGGTGATAATCCAACCTGGCTGCGCCCACGGGATCCTATCTAAGCAGTTAACAGGTTAAATGCAACTTTTAACATATTAACTGATTAAATGGGATTTTACATCCCTACCACAGAGTTCTAATTTATGTCTCAATCCTGCAAGTTAGTGAGCATCATCAACTAATCAATAAGAGTCAATGACATGTTACAAAACTGATCATGTAGCAACTTTTTCAGAATTACCAAATTAAATTTCTAGCAGAAATATTAAAAGTTCCAAGCATTTTCAAATGGTTCAAAAATCATTACACTAAACAACTACTGACTGAAAGTATGAGGTAAAATTCACTTTCCTCACACAAGCAGAAGGAAAGTAACAATGGTGGTGCAGAGAAAAAAGGATTGTCTGGCTATACCAAAAGAAGTACAGGAGACACTTGTGATAGATATAACCAGGCCACAACTATAAATATAGATGTATATATGGATGTCTGGGACCAGGGCCATGTTAGTAGGGAAGTAAAAGGCTCCTAAAATATTTAACCGTGTCAAGGTTGATCCACACTCTGGCACTGAGTGAAGAGGGTGGGGGCCGGCAAGAGACCTTAAAAATACGCTGCTTTTAAAGGCTTCTGCTTAAAAAAACAAAACAAAACAAAAACTCCCCAAGATCATAGATTCCCTGACTTTGATTGATATGTTCCCACCACCCAAATACAAAAATCACTTAAAAGCCAGGAATATGCACTTGGGAATTTCCTCCTGTGGAGTACCCAAGCTCTTTTACCCTCCCTTCCTCAGAAGAGAGCTTGAAAACAAACTAATCTCTTAATAGCTGCACACATAGCCTCCTGCCTTTTAGGATATAGGAATCAGATAATAGTTTTAAAAAAGTGATTTTATTAATAAAACAAAGAAGATATATTTGGTAAAGCATACTTGGCTGTTAGGTGTTGCAAAGCAACTGAAAAGAAAACAGGTTAAAACACAGAGAACTGCTTCCCTGGGATTCAGTTTCAGTAACAGTGTATGGGGAAGGGGGATTAAATTGCCACAGAGAAATCCCACCAAGAAATAAAAAAACAAAAAACCTGATCACATCTAGCTACTCAGTCCCTGTCTACTCAGGCCTGTTGTTCCAAGGTTCCATCCTTCCTAGACAAGGATATTGTCTGGCTCCCAAGATTTACTTCATTTCTCTCCCAGCTCCTGCTCTGAACTTCACAAAGAACTGAAACAGGCAGAAGCTGTTTTCTATTTTAAAAACTCACTCTCTTCCCATGGGCTCTCGTGGTTCCTTGCCAACGTTTCCTCAATACTCACCGCATCTGGGTTTAACCCTTTACAGACAATTTAATTAACTGATTTGCTGGGATGTCTAGAAAAGGGCAGTATCCCTCCCATCCATCACAAACTCTTAAACACTTTGTTTAACCAGTTAACCACCAGCCACAGGTGTGGGTGGATGCTTCGGCCCCAGCTCCACCACGGCTGCAGGCAGTGGGATTGTTCCAGCTCCACTGGCCCACTGCATCTGCAGGTGACCAAAGTCCTGCTGGCTGGGCCATCATGGGCAGGGGGGTGCTCTCACCAGCCGGGCCCTCCAGTTAACCGGTTACCCGGTAATCATGCCAGTAAGGTTAATGCTTACTGGGTAACTGGTTAATCATTTAATGTTTTTCATCTCTAGTCCCTATGGGACCTAGAGCAAACCCCCAGCTGCAGGCCGCACCCAGCTTCTGCTCCATCACTTACTGTCTCCACTCCACCCCTTCCCAAGTCCTGCACCAGCTCCTGCTACAAGTGTATTAGAGAGATGTCTAGGACCAGGGCCAACCCTATTGGGTGTGTGGGGCTTGTGGCAACTCTCTCCAGTACCCCAGGCATGGGGCCCAGGACAACTCCCAACCACAGGCCCCATTCCACCTCTGCTCCACCCCTTTCCTGCCTCTGTTCCACCCCTTCCAAAATCCCACCCATGCTCTGTTCCACTCTTTGCCGAAGTCTCTTTCCCCGAGAAACATGAGCTGGATGAGTGCCCCCCACTCACCGCAGTGGTGGGATCTGGAGCAACCTGGCAGCCTGCTTGCTCCATATCCTGCCACCACAGTGAGTGAAGGGTGATCCCTGTTGCCCCCCCATGCCAGATCCCTCATTCCATGTAATCTCCCAGGCTGCTCTGGGACCCATCAACAGGCTGTTTGAGGTGGCCACCTCAAGGCCCTCCAAAGCATGGGGACTGGGGCAGCCACCCTGAACCATCCTATGGATGGCACAGTTCTGTCTGGGACTACCCAGCAGATAAGTGTACTGTGCAGGCAAATCTATGTTTATTCAAATAACTACCCGGGGCTTCCACCACCCTTCATTTTTCATCTAGGTACTTCCAGGCCAACACATGGCTTGGAATTTACCATCCATCCCCCTTGTAGGAGGGCTAAGGTGAGCTTCCCCCATTCCATTCCTTTATCTAGCACCTTCTTGCTGCCTGGCCTGCAGCATGGAGAAAGCATTTCCAACACCTAGGGCTTGTACCTTTAAAGCCTTCTGCTCTCATATTTCCTGGGGGGTGAGTCAGCCCCACAAAACTGGCAGCTGCTCACATTTTGCAGCAGTTTGACTCCTTTCGCCACCACCATAGAGCACTGCTGCCTTTCTTTGGCAAGCCTGGACACTGTTCTGCCCACTTCAGGTGTGAGGCAGTCAATCCAGCAACTGAAAGTGTTGTAGTCTGTGATACCAGTGATATTTCTCACCTTCAGGTGAAGCAGTTAAATATGTTTCTATGCTATCCAAGTGCAATGGAGAACTGTATTTTAATTAGGTTTCAAGATCAATTCTATGCCCATTAAATTCTTCTGAGCCTTTAAGCCCATGCATCTTCATTACTGAAAAATACTTCTCTCTCTGCATTGAAGTTACTGTATTTCCTTGAAATATTTCAAATGCCGTAAACAACATATAATTTATATATAATTTGACTGCATCTTGAATATCTTCTTTGGTCAGGAATAGTTTATGCAGGATATCTACATGAAAAAATATGGTTAACTAAATTTGAACCCCATGTACCATTAAACCCATCCACTTCTAATCTTTTTTTAAGACATTACCTAAGATAGCAGTGAGCAAACTTTTTCCAGTTGTGCCCACCTTTACTATTGACAGAATCTGTCCATACAGCCCTCCATTTCTGCACAGCCTACACTTTTTAAGCAGCAGAACATGGGTTAAAGGTAGAACTGAAGGAGGGAACTGTGGATGGGGGAGGAGGAACTGAAGCTAGGGGCACACTTGATCTGGGGGCAGAGAAGGGTGTGGAGTGAAGCCAGAGTGAGACTGGGGGTAGATCTTGCCTTGAAGCAGAGCAGGACAGGGGAGCTGAACAGGGCAGGGGACTGGAAATCTGGTGCTCCTTCCCTGCTCCCCATGAAGAATGGTCTAGCAGGACTGGGTGTTGAAAAGGGCTGGAGGAGAAGTGAAGCTGTGAGAGAAACAAGGCTGGAAGTGTGGCATTCCCTCCCCACTTCTGTAGGGGCTGGCCCGACTCTGCTGCATACCCTTCCAAACATTCCTCTGCACTCCTACAGCAAAGGTATGCCCATAATTTGGGAGCCACTGAGCGAAGACAGTTGCTATTTGCATTAAATGCCTGTAACACAGACAGGTATATTAGTTTGTAGAAAATAAGAATGGAACCCAACTTTTTTAAAGAACACAGACCTTTGAAAAGCAGTGATACTTTTCAATTTTTGCATACTTCACTTCTTATTTTATTACAAATGTAATACAGAGAGCACAGCTACAACTGGGCTATATATGGGCCACCCAGAAAGTATGAGAAATCTACAAAGAAAATCTATTCTAACCATCTTGAATTCTTATCTGAAGTTGACCAATCTGTGCCTGCATCATTATTTTAAGCATAAATATGCCAAATAATTAATAACTGATAAAACTTATTGTGCTTTTTTTAATGTAATAGCTCAAAAGCACTTAAGTCACTTCTGCAATTCATTCAACAGGAAATACCATCACCATCTATGAAATACCACCCTGGGAAGGTGGCCCAACTTCCAGTTATCTTAGTATACAATACGGATACATTTCTCTCACTGTCAAACACACACATTGCCCTTTTCTGGGTTAAATAATTTGAATGATTAGTGCCAAAAGAGACCTCTTACCACTTCTGTCTGCAGCTCCTCCTCGCATTATTCTAGCCACCACAATTGTGCCAGTATGTTCATCCCTTTTAATAGTCGCTCCCTTTAAAAAAAAGATAGTTGGTAAGTCTTATCATAATTTAAATGCACTGGACTAGGGAACATTTAAAATGTAAAATTACAAGTTGTTGTAAAGATGTAGACTGTAGTCCAAAAATAGAAATGGCACCTGTTTATAAAAATAAATTACTCCAGGAAATGTAAGTAATGAATATTAAATACAAATTTTTGTTGTTTTTATTGAGCTGACAGAAATCTCTCTCTTGTTCTATCCTATACAATAGGTCATTTTTCCAGTTCTTTTCAGGATGCTAGCAATAACTCATCCATTTGTATAGGTGTGCTATTTGGACTCAGGACATGCCTACACTGCAATAAAACATATGTGGCTGGCCCATGTCAGCTGACTTGGGCTCACGGAGCTTGACTGTAGGGCTATAAAACTGTAGCATAGACATTCGGGTTTCGGCTGGAGCCTGGGTTCTGGGACCTTGGGATGGGAGAAGGTCCCAAAGCTAAGACCAAACCTGAATATCTGTACTGAAATCTGATAGTCCCATTGCCCAAGACTGCTCACATGCGCCAGCCTTAGGTCTTTTATTGAAGTATAGAGATATCCTTATGATGCATTTGAGAGTAGCACAAAGACAATATAATTCTGGGCTTTAATATTTCCTCTAAGTGTACAGGGGACTATACTATTTGTACTGGATCAGCCTCTAGATTTGACATATGTACTGCTAAAAATTGAAAAACAATTATACACTTGATGTCTTGCATAGAAAAAGCAGTGTGGATAAAATTGGATTTTTAAATATAAAATAATATTTTTTTTAATTTAAATTGGTTTTTGATTTCTAAAAATCAATAAAATACTAAATTTCTCATTTAAAAATTAGTTAGAATTACATCTCATCACAAATATGCTACATATACACTTACCGTCTCATAAAAATGAATTAATGGCTCTAGTCTGTCCAGCCTACTAGCGCTTGCTTTTTGAAAGTTCTGAGCTTTCTATTTCTATTTCTCAGTAGATTAAAAAGTAACACATGCAAAGACAGCTACAAGCTGAACAGGACTGGTTTTGTTCTGTGTTTAGGTAGTGATGCACCTGGGCCAAGCAAGGCAGAAGAGTTACTTAAGACATTGTCTAAAGATAGAGATACAATATATAGGAAAGGATGGGGCCAGCATAGAAAGAAACAGAGGAGTGGACTGGAAAGAAAAAGGGAAGGCAATATTCAGCACACACAGAGCTTTCTATATTTTCCCACGCTTCTGCCACAGAAAATCTATCATGGCTTCTGGGCATAAGAGACTCACTATCTGGGAATATTTTGAGGAAATTCCTTCCCTGGGTAAAAACAGAAAATGTGTCAAGTGGAACCAGTGCAAGAAGATAATACAGGTTGCACCTCTATAAACCAGAACTCCAGGATCAGAGATCCCCAGGGTGCTGTGGGGGAGAAGGGGTAGGGCAACAGTTAGAATATGAAAACAGCCCTTTCCTAGTTACAAAGAACAAAAAGAGCTGTTAAATCAGCACTTATGCATCCTTATTATTATGACTGACACTAATGTACTCTATTTGGCCCACAATCTGCTTACTGACCAACCCTGCACTATTTGATTTGTCACCACACACACAACATGGAAGGCCTTACAGTCATTCTGAAGGAAATGAGTGCTTCCTAACAAATGAGCCCATAAATAATGAATTGTAATGGTTGAGCAGATACAAGAACAATCCCATTTAAATTGTTTAACTAAAAAAAATGTAGTTACGATCAGGCAGTTGAAACATAGAAGGAAAAGATGGAACTAAACATTGCTAAAATACAGAAGTTATCAAAGCCCAGGCCAAAAGAGATCTCATCTGGAAAAAAACCAACCTTGGTTAAAGCTTAAATATAAAAATGAATAGCCGTTTAGAAATGTAAGCAACTTAAATGAGTCATTTGTTTATAACTTGCAATTTACACCCCCCAAAAAGCTCTTTGAAAGTCTAATATCACTTTAAAAACAAAAAAGGTCAAAACTTCAACTAGTAAAAGGTAAGCCAAGAAAGAATACAATATTTAATCTCATAATAAACATGGCAAGGGACCTGAAATATTCAAAAAATACTTTTTTTGTAAATATATCAGCTTTTTAAAAATTCCACTAAAATCCATGCAAATATTTTATTCAAGGTTGCAAAACTGACAGCTACTCTTTATCTGGCAGTGAGCATCTACTGATAGCCTTAACTCTGTTAGTTAACTAACTCTTAAAGTGTCCTGATGCTTTCACAAAGTTTAACTTTTTTTTCCGTAAATGATTAACATTAAACATAAAATGAGGGAAAATAACGAGAACTCCAAAATAAACAGCCTAAATCCCTATGTCAATAATAAAGCAACTAAAACAATACAAATTATAATTAAAATAAAATATTAAAAATAATTAGATATTTCTATAAAATACAAAAAATAATACGTCTTTCTTAAAATCTTTTAAAAGCTGAAAAAAAATGCCACTAGCTAGGTGGTTTAAAAACAAAACCCAACCTAGCACGTGCGCACACAAACACAATCAATATGAAACAATAAAACCCAACTATTAAACACCTATTCAAAATAGGGATGTGAATGGTTAACATCACCCTTACCAGGTCAACCAGCGGGCTGGCTCCAGGTCTGTGGGGCCTGGCCCGCCACAGGAAGGGATGCTCCAGCCTAGGAGGATAAGCCCTCAACCTGGCCGGGGCTGCCGGAGCCACTGCTGCCTGACACGCGGCCTCCAGCTCTAGCTCCGGTCAGGACTAACTGCCGAACACCCCACAGCCTCTGGCTCTGGCCCCAGCCAGGTCTGTTGGCACAGCTGCTGGCACAGCTGGGTAAGGGCTAAAGCTAGGGCCAGGGCCATGTCGTGGCTGCCCTGCTGCTCCTGAGGTGGGGTAACTGCCCACTATGCAGCCCCACCCCAGAGCAGCTCGGCAACCACTGTGTGGCTCTTTTGATGAGATGGGCAAGAGGCAAATTCTTGGTGTGCGCCTGCGTGGGCGCACACCTTAGAGGGAACCCTGGCCAGGAAGCCAGGTGGGAGGAGGGTAGGATGGGGGACCTGGCAGAAGGGGGGCCAGAAATGACCTCCCCTGGTCTGGAAAATCCCTCATATGGGAACAATCAGGAACCAAGGGTGCCGGACTAGGGAGGTCCAACCTGTACTTGCATGAATGAAACATCATAAGGAAAATTGCTTATTGGGAGAATGTGATGTGGATGAGTCTATTCCCCATTTTACTTCAGCATACCTCAGTTTTTCCAAGGGAATCACATTATATTTCACAAAGGTGTCTTTAAGAATCATCCAAGAAACAAAAGATGGCTTTGCAAAATCATTGTGTTCTGTAGCACTAGTCTGGAATATATGTAAGTGAGAATAAATACAGTTCAGAAATGTGGGACATTTCCTGTATCTGCCATAACTGTGTTTTAACAATTATGAAACAGGTACAAGAAATAAAGCATAAATACTTTTTTTTTAATCCAATGGCTGCTTAACAACCTGTGTGGGACAACTTCATATCTGTTCAACTCCTAGTGAACTGCTGTCTGAAGCATAAAATTACCATTAAAACTATAAACTAGTTTGCAGGGGATGTACTTAGGTTTAGGCTAAATGCTTTAAATACATTTTTATTGATAGTTTACAGTCAAAAATCCAGAATGACTACTGCAATCATCAGAAAATATCAAAGATGCAGGACACAGACTGAACTGACCATGGCAGATAAGAGACAGGGGTAAAACAAAGTTCAATAAGTTATGACTCAACTTAGTCCAAAATACCGGAAGGAGGGGTAGGAAGAGAAGTATCCTGTGTGACAGGCAGAGCTAATTGATTGGACAGTTGTCAGTCATGTAGGGAGGAACAGAGAAGGCTCTGCTAGTTAAGTGTGAAAGGTCAACCAATCAGAGGAGGCCAGAAACAGAATATAAAGAGACTCTGACAGGCTAGTTCATGGGTGTGAATGACAGTGGAGAAGGTCAAAGCAGAGGACAGAAGAAAGGTGAAAACCAGAGAGCAGAGAGAAGGAATAGCAGTAGAAGGAAAAAATTGAAAGCAGTAGCACAAGCATACTTGACTGACCTGAAGTATCCTTTCAATCCAGAGGGATCATTGAAAGAGTGTAAGTCTAATTTTATGATGCTTGAAAAATGACTGAACATGCCCACAAAAAAAAAGCCTTCTTCTGAGGGTGATCTACCCCATTTCAGCTCGACACCATCTGATCACCGCTCACAAAATGGTAATCTCAATGTTCCTTTAATGTTATATTGTAAGGCTACTTAATACACATGCACAGGTATTTGTATGCTACATTGTAGTAAGTTTAATATTAAAGGCCTTAGTCAAATGTATAAAAGGGTCAGTGTGTTTCAATACCACAATATGGTATTTGTTATATAATTTTTTAATCTTTTGAGTCAACTGAATGCATAATATTTAAGTGTAATGTCATTGTGCCTTACTACCTATTATTACTGATTTCTTTCTTACTTTATTGAATATACTGTCATCAACTAATTTTCTCTCAATATATGTGAATTTGTTTTCTAAGAACTACTACTTGTGTGTCAATCCTTTGAGCGGAGGGCTGTATTAGTGCCCTTCCAAGGATTAGCAGGATTAGTCTGCTCTGGGGAACCCTTGTATGTCACAGACAACCCTCCTGGTAATACTGTAGGAATTCCTTTAGGGCAGGTCACCCCCTTTCTCCCCATATGGGCAGAATAAATTAACAATCAATATATAATTATAGGTATTGGAGTACTTTGGATCCAGATTTGGGGTGACTGGCCCATTTATCAAATCCGTCTTGTCTGTTATTTGCTTGGCATAAATGTATGTCTGGACACTATATGGAACAATAATTGGCTGAAATTGTACAAATAAAAGCCAAAACTGATTACATCTAACTTGGGCGAACTTGTGTCTTGGTGTCCCAACTTTTACCCCCCAAACTTGCTGAACCTATTCTGTAGCTATGTTCAGGCACAATGGCTAACTGAAGTAGCAGTTTTTACAAGTTCTAAAAATCTTTTTTTTCCAAAGAAGAGTTACAATTGAGTTCAAGGTTAGTTCATGAAATATATATTAAATTTTCTTTTTTTAAATTTCTCCCTTTATTAATGTGTCATCAAGAAAATAAAGCAGAGTAACATGTGCAACACTGTTTCAGGAGCAAATAGCTAGCTAGCTAGATCTATCTATGAATGTGTCTGTCTGTAAGTCTGCCTGTCTAGTTCACTTTCTCAGTCAGTGTGATTCTTCAGCTCCTCTGTAAATGTAGCAATGGGGAAAGAGTCATTTCTATTTTGTTATTCTCAGTTTTTGTATTTTCTTGTAACAGGATTTTCTTTAAGCCTGTTCACTTGTGAGCTAACTGACTAGTTAATCAGTGAGCTGGCTGCCTAGCAGTGACCATAGCTAGAGGAAGAGTCTGCCTGGACTCCAACTGAGGATTCCCTACAAGCAAGTGGAGAGATCATTCAGACTCAGCATATGGTGCAGATTTGATGATCAGAGGCACAAACTCAGACTTTGGTGAACTAAATCTAAGCTTTTGGGACCTCTCAGTCTTTTCTTACTGTGTTTGTGTGGACTGAACTGTTCAAATTTCACTTTTAGTTTTCTCTTTTCTTATGTTTACTGTAACTATGGACATTATTTGTGGGTTATAAAATAGCTGTGCTCTGTTGTAAGAATTTGATTATTTGTTTCTTAATAAGATTTTATAAAGTTATTTAATTAAATTAATTTCTTTAGTTTCTTTTGGAACTTGAATGTAGGGAGGCTGACACTGGGCAATCCTTACTGAAACTCCTTACAGACTGAACTCTGGGTCTCCAGTACTGCCGTGGGATTGGGGTTTTTTTTAGACACTGGAGAAGGGCAATGAAGTCTAGCACACCCAAGGTTACACCAGCACATCAGTGAGGAGCTTCCCTGTCCCAAACCTGGAGCCTGCCAGCCTTGGGGGGGGAGAGGTTGCTGGAGGAGGGGGCAGCCCTCAAAGCCCCTCGTCCCCACTGCAGGCTGCAAGGGGGGCTACTGGAAGAGGAACAGCTAGAGGAAGGGGAAGCCTTCAGAGCCTGGCCCCTTAACCGACAGCCTAAAAGCTACGGGGGGGGGGAGGAAAGGGTTCAATTGTAGGGGGGAGCAGCTTCCCCCAGAGCATGGCTCCTCCCCAGAGAGCCTGCAAGACATGGGGGAGAGGATCCACTGGAGAAGGGGGCAGCTCCCGGAGCCTAATACTCCCCCCGAGACAGCCTGAAGGCCACAGGGGGCCAGTACAGTGAAGAGAGGTACAGTAAAACTCCAATAGTCTGGCATCCAGTTGTCTGGCACTCCTGATAGTCCGGCATCAACTGGAACCCGGAACTGCTCAGGTCAGCCGCTCTCACGGCTGGGCCGCTGTGAGCTGCATGCATGCTCACGGCCTGCGCCGTTCCCGCTTACGGTCCTCAGCGCGCACAGCATCCAGCCTGCACGCGCTAGTAGCCGGCCGCTGAGCACAGGCAGCTGCTTCGGGACCCGGACATAAGGTTGGGGGAAAGGGGGATTGGGTGACAGCAGGGAGGGGAGGTGTTTGGCTTTGGGGGAGGGGAGAGGAGGGGAAGGGAGGGAAGGGGGATTGGGTTGCGCACGGCGTCCCGCCCAGCTAATTGAAAAGCCGGCCGCTCAGTGCACGTGCCCCAGTGCCTGGAGGGGAGATGCACGGCTGTATCGGCGGCTCTGGGACCCGAGCATAAGGTGGGAGGGAGATTGGGTTGAGAGTATGCCCCCTTATAGTACCTCCTGGTACTCCGGCATATCCAATAATCCGGCACCACCTATGTCCCAAACATGCCGGATTATCAGAAGTCTACTGTAGCTGGAGGAAGGGTTAGCCCCTGGAGCCTCCCTCCTCCTGACAGGCTTCTGGGGGGCTGCTGGAGGAGGGGACAGTCCCCAAGTCTCTCTCCTTCCTGACAACCTGCAGGCCGTGGTGGGAAGGCCGCTGGAGGCTGGGGACAGCTCTTAAGAGTGTTTGCCTAAACAGAATGCAAGATGGAGGGAACCACTGGAGGCCAAAGGTAGCTCCCGAAGCACCAGCCCCCAGACCATTTGCAGGGGGGAGTGGGGAGGCAGCTGGAGGCCAGGGCCAGCATGCAGAGTGCTGCAACAGGTTGTAGGATGGGAGACCACTGCCTCAAGTAAGATTCCCCTTGAGCAGCTGCAGGCTGGGGGAGGGGGCAGAGCCCCAACCCCCACCTGACAAGCGCACAGACCCAGATTCCTTGCCTCCCAGGAGGAGCCGCCCTCCAGGGAGTGCAGCCCTGTCCCCTTCGGAGGAGCCTCTGGTCAGGGAGCACTGTCACAGCTCCCTGGGAGGAGTCCCCGCCAGAGCACTGCCACCCTCATCGCCATGGGTGGCCCCGGTAAGCTCCCAATCACCTTCCAAGCCCCCTGTCCTGAGTCTGGAACCTCCCACCTACTTTGACTTTCATGCCCCCACCTCCTTCCCCTGCCCTGAGACCCCCCACACCTCCCAACCCTCTGCCCTAAGCCACCCTCTGTCTCTCCTTACCCCCAAACCTTCAATCCAGCCTTCATTTTACTTCATTTAAAAAAATTACAATAATTGAAATAAAGCATGCACATTTTTCCTTTATTTTAAAAATAAAATTACTTCACTTAAAGATCTCAGCAACATCTGGTACATCTGCTAGTAATAATTAACAACTGTCAAATAATTAGTATGTGGCTGTGAGTAAAACTTACCTCTAAACTTCCTCTAAAAACTCAAAATACAATACAATGCTTAAAATGCTAAGTTTGATTTGACCTTGCTTATTACATACAAGCTATATTTGCTGAGAAAAGGACAATTTCCCTAGAAAATTCATCACCACCATATGTTCAGATTCTCTTTGGTGGAAATTCTGACACTATTCTGTAGCAGAATTCTGAGCCTGTATATTATACACAATATTATATTTTAAACATATTTCTATGAAATCCTCTCTCTAAGCAGTGAATTCTTTATGTAATTTGCTAAAAATATGCTTTTACATTTTTATAATATAATTATATTGCTATGACATTTGTTTGAGTGCCTTATTTTGATTTAATTTCAGATGCAAGTATACCTGGGAGTTAGAAAAATTATGAGGATTGTACTGCAGCTATTCTAGTCAAAGTTTTAAAGAAAGTATTTTCAGACTGAAAGCAAATATTATTGATTTTCAGTATTATCATATATAAATTAATTAACTCAATCATTAACACACCTACTCTATCTCAGCCATCTTCCCTATGTTGTTTAAAATGTAAGGATTGTTAAATCATTACAACTAGCCTTAACTATGATATCATGTTTGGAAAGAAGTGATCAGGTAGCTAGGAATGTTGGCTTAGAGACAAAAGACAAGACTTTAGAATTGCCCTGGAAGTAACACAAAGCCTGTATTGCTAAGGCAAAATGGATATATATTTTCTGTGCAACTAGCACTACCCATACCCTGTCTTCACTATGAAAAAAATTGTCAGAGATTTCAGGTTTATTTTGAATGCTCTACCTGTTAAATAAAGGTACATAGCAACCAGGCAATGTATAAAAATGAATAGTCCAGTAAATCACATTTTTAATGCAGCCCATATTTTTAACTGTAATCTTTGCTTTAGATAAGAGTGTATTAATGTCTATTTGTCCCTTTTAAATGTTAAATTTCCACACAGTTTCAAAAACTAGTTTTTTTCACTGATTTGGGAGCCATCATGTTTGTTTCTAGTTGTCAATCCTGTCTAGCATAAGTCAATCACCTTTTCATTGCTGTGTGTTTGTCTATCCAAATACAAACATTAACAATCCTAAATTCTAAAATAGTAAGGAACATTGGTATTTTGCAATGTCTACTTAGTGTATTCCCTCTCTCCAAAATGATAGGCATGCGTAGAAATTACAGCAACTTTGTTCCTGAACAATACTGAGCACTGTATAAACATTTCATACAAGTTTTCAGGCATCTCCCTTCCAGGATTATTTTTTCCAAGTTGATACTTGTTTTGTAAAAATAGACATGTGAATAAGCATAACATAAAATCACAATTTACTAATAACTAGAGTGACCAAATGGCCCTTTTTTAAAGGCACAATACCATAGTTAAGCCCTCCTACAGGTGTTCTGACTTTTTCTTAAAAACAGACAAATTGTCCTATATTTTTTCTCTCCCCATCAGTACTGACAGATCATGCTGCTGGCTGGATCCTTGCTACCGAGCCATCTGCCCTCCAGTGAGTGCTGGTCCAGTGGCTGATGATGGACGTTGGTGGTGTGCAAGGCTGGTGGAGGGCTGAATATGCAGCTCATGGGGCTGACCATATCCTGTGCTGGTCTGTCAGCACAACCCCCATTGTGGGTTGGCTCTTTGCCAATAGGGATGCCCCATCCCATTTCTGGCTAGCACTGGCTGTGCCTTGTGAGCTGCGGAGGCTGGTGAGTGAGGGCAGGTGCCAGGCAGGGATCGGTTAAGTGTTGCCTCTGCTGACCACTCATGGGTCCGTTATGTCTCCTCTCCTTGCAGTACCTCTTTGCCCCCTGAGCCCTGTTGCTCTTCCATATCAATTCTGGCAGGGCATGCTTAGCACCATGAGGAGACCAGTCCTCAGTCAGAGCACTCAGTTTACCAACAGACTGGCCAATAGGCTCCTTCCTTCACCATTGCCTTTGGCTTGGCCAGGGCTGCGGAAAAGCCCAAGACCAGGATTCTCTCTAAGCTGTGCAGCTGCCTAGTAAGCACTGTGCATGGGCTCAGGACTGCTGCACATAGAGCTATCAGGGATGGGGGAGAGGTGTACTCCTCCAGTCCCAGCAGCAGGACCAGATTAAGAAAGGATCTTAGGGGCTGCAGCCTGCAAAACACCTGTGTTCTGGGCCAGCCCTTCCTGGTGGAAGAGTGGGAGATTGCAGTTCTGCACATTGTCATTCGTCCTCCTCTGCCCCAAGCTGCAGCCACATCACTACAAGTGCCAAGACACTGTGTCCCCATATTGCCTTCACTCAAAGGCTCCGCCCTTCCCCAACTACCATTGGCTGGGAATCATGGCCAAGGGGAGCTGCAGAGTTGGTGCTTGCAGGTGAGTGAAGTCACCTGTTTCCCATCACCACCAAATGGGAGCTACTCTAGGTAAGAGCTCCACATTCCAACCTGTGTCTCCAGCCCTAAGCTCCTCCCTATACCCCAAGTTCCTAACTTCCACCCAGACTCCACACCCCAATCCAGAGTATCAGCTCTGCATCTGTTCCACTACCCTAGATCCCTCCTAAACCTCATACCCCAACCTTTAGCTCTGTCATGAACCCTAACTCCAACACAGATTCTGAAACCTGAACCCAAACGCCTGCCCTGAGCCCATTCCTGCACTCCTTCACCCCAGCCTGGAGCCTCCTGCTATATCCCAAACATCTCAGCCCCACCCCAGAGTCTGCATCCCCAGACAGAGCACTCATACCACTCCCCAAGCCTGAGACCCCATCCACACTCTGAACCCTTCAGCGCCATCCCTACCACAGATGAGGCATGCGTAGAATGAATTTTGTTATGTGCACCAATATGAAGGTGATGTGTCACACATCTTCACATTGATGCACATAACTAAATTCATTCCACACAGACATAAAATATTAAAATACACTGCCCAAGACCCTCTGGGCCCGGGGCACTGGCTAGGAGGAGCCAAGCCCTGCATGTGTCAGAGACCCACGCAGCACTGGCACAGGGAACACTCTCTGTCCTTCAGCTAAGCTTCAAGTGGTAGCAGGGGGCGGGGAAGTCATTTCTAGCCTGTTTGCACCCTGAACCTATAGGCTACACAACAGTCCCCTCGGTAAGGGCTTAGCATCTGCTTCACCATTCCTCTCCTTGAATCCTGCTCCCAGGGGAGAAAGGGCTATTCTATTCTCTAGGTACCCTCCCCTGCTGATCTACCATTCTGGTGGGCAGGAAGGGACAAGCTACTTCCAATCATGGAGGTAGGAGCAGAGGAGGGAGAAGAGATGAATTTTGCAAAGACAGGGGCCAACTCATCACTCCCTCCCCTCCCCCGCAAGCTGGAAGCAGCTCCTTCCCTCCCACATGGTGCCAAAAGGCTGCTGCTGGCCACATTCTGGTGTGAACCCTGAAGGAAATAAGGGATGGAGGGTGATCTTGCATTGTTCCCCTCACATGTTGCCTTGGGAAAGTGCAGCACCAGATACCAGGAGAGGCACAAGGCAGGGAGAAGAGGATCAGTAAGTCACCCTTCCACACCCATGTAAGAGAGGGGTATAGGAGTGTGTGTGTCACCTCGCTCAGCGTGTGTCACTACTTCCTCTACCCTCTGTGAATCCTAAAGCCATACAGATAAAAGGAAAATAAAAAGAATCCAACTACACAGTATTTCTTTTTAACAGGGGTCAATGAACTTAATATTAATTTGAATGTTTGTAGAGCATAGTTCTGAATATGAATAATTTTACCGGGGGTGCATCTACACAGCAGGGCTTAACTCGAAATAAGTAACGCAAATGGAGCTACATCAATTGAGTAGCTTATCTCAAAATAGCTCATTTCAAAATTGGGAGTGTCTATACAGCACTCTATTTCAAAATAGAGCCCTCTTCCTCCGACTTCCCTTACTCCTCGTACTATGAGGGTTACAGGAGTCGGAGTAAGAAGTCCTGCAGCTTGACAATATTTCAACATTATTTCGAAATAACTGCCTTCTGTGTAGACGCGAACTAAGTTATGTCAAAATAACACTAGTTATTTCGAAATAATGTTGCTGTGTAGACGTACCCTAGGTGTCCCGCCTCATAGGGAAAAATGGTCACCCTACTAATAACTAAAACCTGCTTCAAGTAAAAATGTTAACTCTGGCTGCAAAGCAATTTGCAATGTTTTAAATGTTGAACTTCACGAAAATGGCACAGATTGAGATATTTTATTTTTAAGATTCTGTGATACCAAACTATTGAAAAAGACTCAGACGAGCCAATAATGTTGTGTTCAATCAATGCTAAATCCAAATTATTTAATTTGAACTACTTTTTATGGCATCCTCAATTTTTTTAAACCTCTCAGAATTAAATGTAAATACAACTTCTTCTCTTGACTATTCCTGACACTAAGTCTTACTGTAGGTTTCTTCTCTAGCAGACGGAATTTGTGATAAAAAATAAAAAGGTTTGTAAATAGGCATGTGATCTAAATATTTGGAAAAAATGATTTAGAACCTTAATGCCAAGTAAAATCCTTCCATATGGTCAAACTTTTAACTGTACCCGGGGGCCCCCCAGAGTCAGTCAGTACTAAAATTCACTTCTTGTTGACTGATGCCAGAGATCTGTCAAGATTGAGGGCATTACTGAGATATCAACTCTGAGACAAGCTACCACTGTATGTCAAACATAGGCATTGCTCTCTCTCCCCACCACCATGGGTACAGAATTGCAGCTCTTTTACAGTTATTTTTCCACTCCAGCCCAGCGTCAGAAGGCAGGGGGGCCACTCAAGCCCCAGTGGGCTTGTGCAGCCCCCACACCCTCTTCAGCTGGTTAACTGATTGAACATTATGTTTAATTGGCTAACCAGTTAAACAGGATTTTATATACCTTTTATAGAGGTGTGAAAAACTTTTTTTGGGTCAGAGGCCACTGACCCACAGAAAAATCAGTCAGGGGCCACACAAAAGTGAGAAGCAAAATAAAAAATAAACCCCGACAGAGAAGCAGAAAGACATTCCCCTTGCACACCAGAGCCTAGTGGGGCTCAGGATAGTAGATTTTGTGGGCCTCCCTATACTCTCTGCTGGGACCAAAAATGAGAGGTTCAGTGTGTGGGAGAGGGTTGCCGGGAAGCAGGTTTGGGTGTGGGGTTTGGGCGGGAGGTAGGAAACAGGAATGGAGTGGGAGTGCGGGGTCTAAGGTTGCCAGATGGTTTAACCAAAAATACCGAACCCACACCCCACCCTACCCCGCAAAACCCCCCGAGACTTATTAAGCAATAAATAAATAAATAAAATAAATAGTAAAACAGCATTAAAACAGCATGGCCCCTTTCAGAGTGCCTGCGGAGTCAGAATAGGGATAGGAACAGGAGAGTAGTTGAGCACTAAGACCCAGGGAAGGCATTTCTTCCCCTTGGCCATTAGGCTTTTTGCTGGCAGCCATTTAGTTCAAGCCAAAATGCAGCTTCCCTGCAGAACCAGGTAAGCAGGGGAGCTGGGGGTGTCGAGGGTCCGGGGGGGAGGGCTGGGCCCAGTTGCCGAGTGTGTCCTAGGGTTGCCAGGTGTCCAGTATTTTCACCTCCTGGCCGGGAAAAAAAAAATCAGAAAATACCGGACATTTCAGGTGTCCAGTATTTTCTGAATTTTTTTACCAGACAGGAGGCAAAAATACTGGACTGTCTGACTCAATACCAGACACCTGGCAACCCTAGCAGAGTCTGGGCGGGGGGGGGGCCACAGGGCCAGATTCAGGCAAGCTGGGGGCCAGATTTGGCTCCGGAGCCATAGGTTCCCTCCCCCTCTTTTTGTACATTACATAATGCCACTCCCTATCTACAGCAAATCTGTACCACAATTTAATATTCCTGTTTACTTGGTTTAGTTTTATTTCTCCAGATATTCATAAGAAGCTATCAACTTTATGGTGTTCATAATCCAAACTATAACAGACAACTTAAAAATTTTCCCAGACTCAAATTCAAGTTGTGTGAAAATGTTTTATGCTCCCTTTTCAATATACAAACAGGTCACAGTCTCAATATTAATAATAACATGAATAGACTGTGACAAAGATCGAGCTTTCACTGGGGATTCCCTATCATCTTTGCTCGTTAGAGCAAGCTCATACCCAGGTTCAAGACTAAAAATGAATATATGATTAATTTCTCTATACACTGGCTTGCAGGTGGTGTTAAATGAACTGTGAAGTATGAGTATCAACATGAAGCTCACCCATTTGAATTACTTTAACAATGTGAAGGTGGAATTCACAGGTCCATTATTCAACATTCTGCAACAACTTGAAATTACTATTCATATTTCCAGCTAATATTAGCCATCTTGATCATTTTCACAACCCTTAAAGAAGCAACAAAAGGAAAGAGAACTTACCAGTGGTTCCCTGTTTTTGACAAGTCTGATTATTTTTACTGAGTCTTCCTCCTCATCAATATCATCTGGGATGGGAGGCAATACTGGATCATAGCTCTTCTGAGCGACAGTATCATGTACAGCGAGCAAAGCCTGAAAATGTCAATTGTCAACATTAATATTAGTCTGACAAGCCTAATGCAAAATGCAAAAGTGAGCCATATATAATCTGAGTGCTGCAGTGCCATAAAAATTGATGTAGAATGTCTGCTACTTGTTTATGCCATTTTAATTGTTTGTTAAACAGTAATAAAACAACCCAATAAAGTAACTATTGTTAAGATCCACTACACATAGCTACAAATTGTGTGTGAAGAAAGGCTGTTTTGAGAATGAATTAGGATGCCAAACACTTTGTACTTCAATTCAAAATTACAAAATTTGTAGTCTAGAGAAAAAAAATCTTGAAGGTAAATTATTGTTTCTCCTGATAGAAGTTCAGATGCATCATTCCATTACTGTGATATGGAAGTTCTTAAAACACAATAGGGAATGCTATGAGTCAAACAAGATAACTAACTGCTGCCCTTTTTTCTTGAGGCTTGGAAAAAAAATACTAGACCCAGTCATCTTATGGTACGCAACTCCAGCTATGTAAATAATGTAGCTGGAGTCAACATACTTTAAGCCAACCTTGGCAACATCTTTATAGTCGGAGGTCGATGGAGCAAATCCTTCCGTTGGCTTCCCTTGCTCCTTGCAACTGTCAGGAGTACCAGGGCCGACCAGGGGCACCCTCAGCAATAAATTTAGCAGGTTCTAACTAGATCCACTAAATTGAATGCTGATGCAGCAGGTGGAGATGAGCCTCAGTGTCAAATGGTGTGTTGCTAAACTGCTACAGAACTATCCAATAGGGGAGTCAGAAGTTAGCAGCTTTGCTCCTGGTTCATCCCTTCCTTTCATTTCAGTTCCAACAGCATAAATCACTCGCTCACAAAATTGCACACTGAAATTGAAAAAAAACCCATACTTCTTAAGGGTTTGGTTTATTCATCTATCAGTACGTCACTTATCAGCTAGCTTCCCTTCTTGTGAGAGGGTCTCAAATGCTTCTTCAGCTCCTGCTCACTATTTGGATAACAGATTCTTACAAAAAAACAATATATTATTCTCTCTCCTTACAAAAATGACCCAAAGGCTTCAACAGTTTAACCCATTATAAATTTCTATGCTGATATTTTCAAAGGGTCTTGGTAAGTCAACAGGAGATGAGTGTACTTAAGGACACTTTGAAAATCCCAGTCAAAATCTGCATAAAAATTGCTACCTTTTTTTAGAAACAGCAATATTAAGAATTACATTAAACGAAAGTCTGTCCAAAAATTATCCAGGATTCTTTTAACAGCTTTCAAATTGGCAAATAAGTTGGATAAATGAAACTACTTCAATTTTCCAGTTAATCCTACACATTATAGCTGGAACAAAACCTATAACTATGACTGCCTAAGGGTTTAAAAAATATTGGTCTCTATTTTCAGTTGCTTATAACTCCCTGAATGTTTCAAATTTTGGCCTAACATTTTTGGGCCCAAAGATTTTTTTGCAATGTTTTAGCCAAAAATGGATTTAAAAAAAAAAATGAGTCGACTGAAAAGAAGAGACATCCCCAATAATTTTTTAAAAACTCCTATGGTTTTTAAAATTAAACCATACTACTGCTGAAATGATTAGGATTATAAAGCTGAATTTTTGCACTAAGTCCTAATTGTTGAGAATGACACTTTATAAGCACAAAAATGGTCATACCGGGTCAGACTACTGGTATATTGAGCTCAGTAAGTATCTTGTGTTCTGACAGTCATTAATGTCAGATGCATCAGAGAAAATTAACAAAACAGGGCAATTATCAAGTGATTCATCCCATCATCCAGTCCCAGCATCTGGAAGTCAGAAGCTTAGAGACATCCATATCACGATATCTATCCATAGATATATACATATAACTATCCTGCCTAATACCCATTTATAGATCTGTCCTCCAAGAATGTATCTAATTCTTTTCTGAGCCCAGTTTTATGTTTGGCCCTTACAACAGCCCCTGGCAATAAATTTCATAGATTGACTGTGTGTTGTGTGACATCACTTTTAAACCTGAAGCGTACAGATTTCACTGGGTGATCCATGCTTTGTGTGTTGGATGAAAGGGTTCCTTATTCAACCATTCTTGATTTTATGGCTCTCTATCATACCACCTTTACTCATCTCTTTTCTAAGCTCAGAAGTCCCAGTCTTTTTACTCCCTCCTCACATGGAAGCTGTTCCATATTCTTAATCACGATAATAATTAAGGCTTCTTGCGCAAAAACTGTTTTGTGCAAGAGGTCTTGTGCAAGAGCGCGTCCACACTGCCATGTGCTTTGGTGCAAGAGATGTGCTTTTCCGCAAGAGCGTCCATGGCAGTGTGGATGCTCTCTTGAGCAAGAAACCCCTGTTGCCCATTCACACTGCCTTCTTGCGCAAGAGGGCTTATTCCTCATGGGGAGAGGAATAACTCTTGCGCAAGAAGTCCTCTTTTCTGATGCTTTACTGTAAATTTGCTTGCGTAAGAACATGCATGCAGTGTAGACGCTCCACAAGTTTTTGCGCAAGAACAGTGTTCTTGCGCAAAAAGCCTACAAGATAGGTATAGCATTACTGTCTTATTAGCTATCTCTTTCCTAATGCTTGTTAACATAGATAACTTTTTTGACTACTACTGCGTATTATGGATCGTTATCTGAAAATATCTGCTTAATGACGCTTAATATTGCATTCAGCCCGTAAGTGACAATTTGAAGACAAAGTAAAGGGAACGAGAATTTAGGAAAGGGTTAATCAGGAATTCCATAACTCTTGTCAAATGGTAAAAGATAACTCCTTAATTTGTCTGATACCAGTTCTCTGGTAATTTAATGGGACATGGGTAATGTTAGAAAAGTATGTGATTACTTCTTTCTTGTTTAAAATCTACATAGACTTCACACTATATGTTGTCACTGATTACATGGATACCTTATTTTTTCCAAACAATTCATAGATACATAGTTCCATATCAAGGTCGAAGAGAACCACTTTAATCATCTAGTCTGACTTCCTGTATAACACTGACAACAAACTTCCCCCAAAATAATTCCTTTTGAACTAGAGCATATTGAATTTTAAAAAATCCAGTTTTGATTAAAAAATTGCCAGTGATGGAGAATCCCTTGATAAACTCTTTCAAGGTTTAATTAATCTTATTGGAAATGAGGCATACATTTTTAACATTCTGACCCTGTCTAACTTCAATTTCTAGCCACTGGACCTTCTTATACCTTTTTCTGCTAGACTGAAGAGCTCATTAAATTTGTTCCCCATCTAGCTATTTATAGACTGAGCTCAAGTCAGCCAATACTCTTCTCTCTGTAATGTAAACAGATCTAGCTCCTTGAATCTATCACTAAAAGGCATGTATTCTAGCCCTTTAATTATTCTCTTGGCTCTTCTCTGAACTCTCCGCCTATTTATCAGCATCCTTCTTAAATTGTGAATACCAGAACTAGACACAGTATTCTAGCACAGATTGCACCAGTAACAAATACAGAGGTAAACTCACTTCTCTATTCCTACATGAAATTCCCATTTATGCATCCAAAAGAATTAGCTCTTTTGGCCACAACGTCACACTGGAGCTTGCCTTCAACTGATTCACATGCCCCAGATCTTTTTCAAAGTTACCCGCTTACCACGATAGCAACCCCCCATCATGTAAGTATAACCTACATTCTTTTTTCCTAGATGAAAAGAGAAGGAGAAATCTCTGGCCAGCGGAGGTCAGGACAATAAGGAGTTTCTTAAGTGATTTTAGCTTGTTCAGTAGCTTATTGGACCACAGTAGACGTAACTGTATTTTAAAGAACTCCAGTAAGATTGTCTTGTCCTTTTTTTTATATTATAGGTTTCAGTTTGGTCTGAGTAAAAAGCATAATTTATTATAGAAATGTCATTGCATGGACAACAGGTACTGATGAGCAGAAGTGCAGTTTAAAAAGTTATTTTGTCTTAAGTTATTCAACAACCTGCAAATCCACTAATTTTTCAGAGAAGAGAAGAAAAGCAGATAAGTGTAAACCTAGGTGTATCTACACAGCACCCTAAACTTGAAATAAGATACGCAATTTGTACTAAACAAATTGCGTATCTTATTTTGACTGAATTTTGAAATAGCGTATTTTGATTGAATTTTGAAATAGCATATTTCAAAATTTGGCATGTCTACACAGCACCAAATTTTGAAATAATGCACTATTTCAAGACATTCCTTAATCCTTGTGGAACGAGGGTTACAGGGATGCCAAAATAGGTCTTGAAATAGTATAGGGCACTTTCCAAAGATGCAGGGTAGCTATTTCAGGATACTTCCAGTATCCCAAAATAGCCCCGCTGTGTAGATTTACCCCTAGAGAAAACACTATCAACTGCAAAGCAATGTCTTAAAAATAGGGGTCCAGAGTACAGAAACATTTCTGCAACAACTTCTCTGTTGTTTGTACTTTTATTTAATTTTAAAACATACCCAAGACAAGAAAGTTTTATAAAAACAGATGTAGTTAACATGACATAAACATTTGGGATTTCTTTTAAAGCATACTAGTGTAAGTGCTAAGAGATCAGATATCAATGAAAGGAAGCTAATGTGAACAAAATCCTTAGGAAAGATCTGCCTCATACAAGCTGACCACACTGAATTTTACTTTTTACAATACTTAAGAAAAACAAATTGAAAGATTAATCAAAATAGTATACTCTAATGTTCTTATCCACCACAGGAACCTGCTAGAAAATCTGAGAATGTTTTACAAAACTCTTCAGAGTAATGCACACAATCCAAATTCAAGAGCATGTACACCTAGGCACCTCTGGCAAAAAGATCTTATAGCTAAGTTTTATGCTTATGATTCACCAATGTAAACATAGTCCATATTTAGAACTCAGAAGAAGGTATGATTCAAATTTTTATACTATCTAAATATAAATATTGATGTTCAGCTAAATTCTTAGACATGATCGAGCTAGAAATGAATACTTTAAAAATTCTCTAGAAACTAGTGCAGTACTTTTTCATATTAAAGCTGTGAATGATCATTTTACAATTCAGAACTTATAACTGGCATTTGGAGTAAGAGAATAAAAACTCATTGCTGCCTTATGAATGTAGTGCCTTTTAAGATTTTTTTTTTAGCTTTTTGTCCCTTATTCATAAATATTCTTCATTTTAAGATTCAATTTTAATTCTACTTTGAGGAAATGCTTAACAGAATAGTTCACTACACTGGAACATTCTGGAAAAAATAAAATACTATGAGATTAAAAAAGAACAAACAAAAGCTTTGAGAAACATACAAAAACATACAGAAACATACTCTCGCCGCCCCCACCCCTCCATCTATGCTGCTGCAGCTGGATCGTGGCCTCTCTCCTATCCATGCCACAGCAGGAGTTGGGCTACTTCCAGCGCCTCCTGCAGCCAGATGGGTGCTGGACCGCGGGACCTGCCCCAGCATCGGGGCCAGGGAGAGGAGACTGTGGCCGGATGGGGGTTGGGCAGGGTGTCTGGCAAGGGCTGGGGGCATGGTGTCTGGCCAGAGGGGAGGGGTCAGGAGCAGAGTGGGGGCAGGGTATCTGGCTGGGGAGGAGGGGCAGGAGTGGATTGGGGGCAGGATGTCTGGCCAGCCGGGGAGAGGAGGGAGCCGGTTCCCTGGAGAGAGCATGTGGATTGCTAGAGCCAAGCAGCAGCTGCACTTAGGCAGGAGAAGGGGGCACAGCTGCTGTGAGGGGGAAGGGGTCTCCCTCCTCCATGGAAGTCTCCATACCCAGCCTGCAGTAGGTGATTCTGGGTGACGGGGCTGGCCCCCTTTATGGGCGGTGAATGCAAGGGTGCCTCAGATCACAGAGACTCTTTGCTCATGAGAGAAATTTCCCTTTCAGACCCTGCTGGCTGGCGCTGTGCTCTCTGCCCCACGCATGGGGGCTGCTCATTACCCTGTGTGTACAAGCACCCCCCCCGCTTCCTGCCGCAGCTGAGTCCATCAAAGAGCAGTGGGGGGAGAGAGAGCAGCACTCCAAGCAGCATGTGAGGACCAAAGCCAAGATTCTTGGTGCATGTGGCTGGGCTGGCCCGGGATCTCTCGCGGGGGGCCTAACTTAACTTCAGAGGCAAACTTTATAGCACCCTCCCCCGGGACAGCCTGAGTGTCCTGGCGGCTCACCTCCTCACAAGCCGCATGCAGTGCAGAGTCTTGGGGCTTCACCTCCCTTGCCCCCTTCCCCACCGTAGGAAGCTGAGCACCGGGGAAGGGGGTGGCCATGTTGCTTCCACAACTCTCCCGAGCACGGGGGAGGGAAGGAGAGGAAGCTCGCAGCTCCTCCAAGCACAGGGAAGGGGAGAGGCACACAGCTGAGGGGCAGTGGGGCACAGTGACATATGACATCACTCTGTTGTCCCACAGGAAAAGTTTTTTTTATAGAGAGAGAGATTACACCTAATTAAAGCCTAGATGACAATTTTGGTTGTCTGTTAATCTTTCACTGGTGCCAAGATACCCAGGAGAGATTAGAGAGACAAACCTAGAGAGACATGATCGAGCTAGAAACAAAGGTATGATTGGATGGAAGAAAACAAATCAAGTTTGGATAGACTTGTAACTTATCTGCATAAAGTTAAAACTGAGTGATGAAGTCATCCAGAGAGTGGTTGTAAATAAATAAATAAAAAGACCAAAGACTTGTGGAACTGGAAATGAGAAAAAGCTACCAAAAGAGCCATTGAAGGAGCAGTCAAAGAGAGAAGAGAATCAGGAAAGGATGGAATTACATAAACGAAGAAAGGACAAGACTTCAAGAAGCGTGTGATTTGAGTCCTAACCTAGAGAGAGATTGAGGAAAATGATGATGAAGTCCTAGCACTGAGATCTGGTCAGCAAAGTTCATCAGAAAACTTGAGAACAACTTTGGTAAAGAGAAAGGAAGTCAAATTAACAGGATCCAGAATGGAGCTGGAGAAGAATTCAAATATGAGTATGTAACACAATTGAGTTAACAAGTGAAGAAAGAAGAGAGATGGAGGTATAGGTAAAGAGAAAGATTTAGAAGTCAGAATGCAGAGGATGATGGTCAGCACAGAACAGATGACAACTGCACAATTTTTTTTCCCTTGGCAAGAGTGTCACACTTCTTTTTCACTCCCTTCTGTGGCAGACTCCCTCTAATATCTCGTTGCACTTCTCCTTCCTGTGCTGGAAGGTTTATGGAGCCCTCTAATAGCTAGATGTAGCATTGGGAGTTAACATAGTACATACCCAGCAAGTACATTTTTTTAAAATTTGTCTGGAAATGGGTGACAGGAGAGGGATCACATGAGAATTATCTTTGTGTTCCCTCCCTCTGGAGCATCTGACATTGCCCACTGTTGAAAGACAGGCTACTGAGCTAGATGGACCTTTGGTCTGACGCAGTATGGCTGTTCTTATGTTCTTAAAAATGAAAACTGATGTAAGCAACTGGGGTCCTAGATGCAGCCCAATTAATGTATGTGTCTTAATTCAGCCATAGTAGGAAGCAACAAGGTCTGAAGAGAAGTCCAATCCCACTATCCTCCACATTTTTTTGTTAATGTAATTGCATCTGGATGAGATGTAAGGGAAAAAAAAAAGCAGTTGCATAAAGCAGTCTCAAAGGGAGGATTCCAGGTTTCTGAGAGTGCAAGGACAAGGGAGTAGAAAAAAAAAAGACAGTGGATGGCAGCAATCTTTTTTAAAATATAGAAAGTATTCCATAGAGAGAAGATGGGATGGAAAGGCAAGGATGGATGTGTGGTCTGAAAGGGAAAGGTGATATGGAAGTGTGCAGGAAATCAGATGGGTGAAGTTCATTCAAATACCACTGAAAGTGAGGAGGAAGAGAAATCACTTGTGGATTTGACAGCATATGGGAGTGAAAAAAGACGGAGAGACGGAAGTGGAGCTGCTGACAGCAGCAGCAGGAGGAGAGTAAAAAGGGACAGGAAGAAAAGATATTGCACAGAAGAGGAAAAAATAGAAGAGGAAGAGAGACTGACATAGGAGAAATTATGAGACCCCCAAGAGGGAGTAATAACGGAATACCATTTAGTGCGAGCAACAAACAGGGAGAGGCAGGACCAGGCAAATCAGCTATCACTGACTAGAACAATTAAGCATATTAGCTGAAGCAATCAATTAGGCTGAAGAGTCAAGACCAATACAGCAAAACAGCAGAAACAATGAAGTTAGACAAAAGATCAATCATTAAAAATATTTAAAATCCACACTGTATGTTTTTGCATTCTTAATATCCATAGAGCAATAATATTCTTGGCATAGTAATATCTTATTTGGGTCAATAATAAATATATATTACTTTTTCCTGTTGACCATGGTGAATTTTTATTCCTGAATATATGGAGTTCCTTTCACAAAAGAGTAATTTCCTTACCTGAAAATGTAGCTTCAGATCCACCAATCTGAACTGATGGGTTTACCTGTAGCTGTTAAGACAGCACCAGCCAATTGCAAGTTAGACTTTTAACATCTTCAGACTCCCACTTCCTCTTGCTCACTGCTTGGTACCCCATGAGACACTTCCAAAGTCTCACTATTCTCATTGTCCATAGACATGCATAGCTAGTCCATGTCATCTGGTAAAGGTGTTAATATTCTTCCAGATGGCAGCTCTGTTTTTTCCTCAACTGCAGCCTCTGCCTCTTCTGCTCATATATGGCTATTATGGTACAGTAAGCCCCGATTTTAAACCAACAATGAAGCATTCCTAACCAGCATGCCTCTTAAAATTCATAACCTAATTCATTTAGCTAAAGTGTTCTTGACACAGTAACCGTCTCTCCCTCCTTAAGTATCTTCCCAGAGCACAAACAGATGAGCCATATGCTGGAAACTATGTTCTGGACAAATGAGCATCCTTCTAATATCCGTGCAATCCTTCATCTCCTATTTTGAAGAAATGATAGGTAGAATGAAGCAGTAGCTACCTCCACACACACAAAAAAGGTGTCTTTGTAGCACTAGTATATATTTTTTGTTCTCTGACCTAAATTTCTTGAAGCCTGAATCTAAAAAAGATTTAAAAAATTATTATGGAAAAATAAGAAGGAGAAGTTGGATACCCTTAAGATAACGTGTGTCTCAGAGAAGAAGGTGTCCTGTAGATTCCATTCACCCTCCATATTGATTACATAAAACTATGAGGCTTGAGGATATAGACACACACACTATTGGAGGAGTTGACCTGAGTTCAGGCTTATTACCCCTCATCCCAAAATCATTAAGGATCCTCTTTCCCCAGAACACATACATGAAGTGCAGTTGGAGAGCAACCACATAGGTTGTTTTCAATGTATCCCAGAGCTGCCCACTTAACAACATTCAAGTCACTGGGGACATTTGTTTTGCCTGCTTTCTGCTTTTACACAATGAATGATTGAGGAGTTGTTATTGATAGATTAAACATATAATTAAATGGAACTAAAATCAGAGGATTGGAGAGCAGTGAATATGTTCCCATCTTTAAAAAACTATTTGGCATGATCTTGAGATTCACAAACCAGTAAGCTGCATCAGGTAAAATTACTGGAATGGTAAGTAAAAATACATTATATCCTACCAATATGAATATATTGTGATAGTGACAAACCAGTGCATTTAAAGGAAAAATCCTGCTTCTCCCATTAAAATTCTTTGAGCATGTCAACAAAAGAGTGGATACAAGATAAATAGTTAACATGATTTATATGGACTTTCAAAAAACTAGTGATAAATCTATCACAAAAGCATTATAGAAAACTAAGTAGTCATACGCTATGTCTAGACTGCAAGCCTCTTTCGAAAAAGAGCATCTAGACTACAACCAGTACTTTCGAAAAAGCAAGCCGCTTTTTGAAAGAGAGCACCCAGGCAGTTTGGATGCTCTCTTTTGAAAAAGCACAGTTTGCATTACATAGCACCTTTTTTCGAAAGAGCAATTTTGAAAAAAGGTGTTATTCCCCATAAAACGAGGTTTTCCACGGTCAAAAAAACTGCCACGTTCTTTCGATTTACTTTCAAAAGAACATGGCAGCAGTCTAGATGCAGGGGAAGTTTTTTCAAAAAAGGCCACTTTTTCCAAAAAAATCCTGTAGTCTAGACACACCCATAGGGTGAGAAAGACAGCAATGATATGGGGTTAGCAACTGGCAGAGAGAGAAATAAAGCAGGAATAAGTGGTCGAAGTTCTGGTCTGAATTGGTGTTAAATATATATTCCAATGATCTGGAAAAGGGGAAAATGGTGAGGAGAGATAGAGGCTACTACTGAAGAAAACAGAATCAAAAGGAGACCATCAAGTTTCACTGGCAGAAAGGACAATTTACTCAATATCTGCTTACTTAGATATCATATGTTTCTGTAAAATGACTAAGTTTTTCCATTTTCATGAGCTGAGTAGAATTGCTACTTGATCACAACGTGATTTTACCCTGCATGATGTTTCTCCTCTGAAACTGCCAAATATTTTCTTAATGTTGCCAACCACCTACGTGCTATATGAGTACCATCATTAAATACATGTAATTCAGCATTCAGTACGTAGATTAGTATTGGTTACTTTGTGTGGTACAACTTGTGCCATGTAACTGAAGATTTTCTTTGATTTGCTTTTCAAATTCTTTATTTTCCCCTGCCAACCTGCCTGGCTTCATTCTTGTTTATGATATAGTTGGCTGCTAGTGAACATTTGCACTTCTATACCTCAAGACTGTTGCAGCTCAGGCTGCTTCAATTAACTTATCACATGAAACAGGGCTGATAGAGTATAGTGCAACTAAGGTAACATGAGGATTTGAAGTATTTAAAGTATTTGAGTTGTATTCTTTCCTTTCCTTTATGTAATTACAGTACGTTCTGTCAGTTCCTACCATATTAATAATATGCCATGTTTTAGTGCTGATTACTCTTGGCTGGTATACATGGAAATTAAGGCATGTTTTGTTGCTTTCATTTTTAAAGAAAATTTTAGCTACTAGACTTGTGTTTGATGTTCCTTTTTCAACAGTACTTATATTTACACACAGAAACAAAAACATATGAAATAAAAGTTAGGTAGTTTAATTCACACGACTCAACCATAATGATACACAAACAATAAGGACTCTTAAAAAAAGGATCTCCAGAATTATAAAGACAAAGCAATGAGTAGAATAAGAACTCAAGATTTCAAGCTGACAGTGTTCAAGTTTAGAACTCTTTTCTTCTCCAAGGCAGCGAGAACAAAGTGTGGGAGGAGATCAAATAGTGACCTACTGCACTTAACTTTAAGAAAAGCTGTCCAATCGCCCTACTTTTCACAGATTCACAGATTTTTAGTTCAGAAGGGAATATGATGATCATTTAGTCTGACTTCCTGCATAAACATCAACCATAGTTTCACCTACATTTCTGCACTGAGCTCATATGTTACTTCTTTCCAAATGGGAGATAGATCAGATAATATAGTATGGGTACAGTATGCAAAAAAAACCTAGATTAGATTAAAAAAATTTAGGTCGATCAAAAGATCTTTACATAGCTAAATATCATCTCCCATAGAACAATGGGGAAAGTTGTTTTAAAATATGCATACAAAACAAAATGAATACTGCACACAAATCTCAACATCCATATAAAAGGAGGAAGTTTCTGGAAGAGATGAGCTCTCTGTCTTTATCACTCTCCACACAAATCTTCACAGATACTGTCTACTTCTGCTTCACCCTCATGGTTCATATCTGGGGCACCTACACGTTCTCTCTTGAAAAAGAACGGTAGGGATGTGTCTATACAACAACTAAAAACCCATAGCTGGTGCTTCCCAGCTCACATGGGCTTGGTCTGTGGGGCTGTCTTGTTACAGTTTAGATTTCAGAGCTTGGACTGGGCTCTGGGATCCTGCAAGGTGAATAGGGGTGGAAAGACTTTAGACCATAGCCCAACCCCAGAACTCTAGAGTGCAGTGAAACAGGCCTTTTAGCCCAACTCCCTTAATCCAAGTCATCTTGCATGAGCCAGATTTTTAATTGCACTGTAGACATACCTTAAGTGAACATTATAGACTTCCATGTGTACTGTGTCAATGACTTATATATGACATGTGTTCAGAAAGATGCAAGTTTTCTTCTCTAAATGCCAACTCAGCCAATTGTAAACTCAGCCTGCCATCTGAAGGTCAAGCTGGGCTCTTTTTGGTTTCTGCCTCACCACAATAGTGAGAATTTTACAAATAAAGATTAACAATTGATGCAAGAGGCAAAACAAACTGTTTCATTCATCTTTATATCTGTAACAGAAGTAAAAATACTAGAAACGTTCGATATTTATCAGTACAGTAAGAAGTGTAACTTGGATCACACGTGGATAGCAGATCTGTTATTGAGTATAAAAGTGCCATTTCCACAGTGGAATTGGGCTGTCTGTACAAAACAGCAGCCACTACTTCAAATCAACTCAAACTCCTTTTCTGATGTGATATCATGTGATGAACACTAACCAGCAAATCTAGTAGATTACTGATGATACTTTCAATCTACTTATGTAAATATGCAAAATTCTGCTTTTCTGAACAGGTTACAAATTCACATTCTGTGTTCTCTCATGCTAGCAGAGGATACCTCATGAGAATAAGAGAGGAAAAGAAAAGTGTCCCATGATACACTACGGAGATCAACCGGGAGACAAGATAAAGCAAACTGCATAGGAACCAATCCTATTCAACATGCGTATAAAAGATCAGGAAAAGGGGGTAATCAGCAAGATGGCAAAATTTGCAGATCATAAAAAATTGCTCAAGATAGTTAAATACACAGCAGACTGAGGAACTTCAAAAGGATCTCACAAACTGGGTTAGTGGGCAATAAAATGTTAGACGAAATTCAATGTGGATAAATGCAAAGTAATGCATATTGGAAAACATATGGATAGCCATATGGATAAAATGACAGGGTGCAAACTAGTTGTTACCATTCGAGAAAGAGATCTTGGAGTCATTGTTGATAGTTCTCTGAAAACTTCCACTCAATTTGCAATGGCAGTCAAAAAAAAAGCAAACAATGTTGGGAATCATTAAGAAAGGGATACATATTAACACAGAAAATATCTTATTGCCTCTATAAATCCATGGTATGCCCGCAACTTGAATACTGTGTGCAGATGTAATCACCTCATCTCAAAAAAACATATCTTGAAATTGGAAAAGGTTCAGAAAAGGGCAACAAAAAAAAAAATTAGGGGCATGGAATGGTTGCCATATGAAAGAGATTAATAAGCCTGGGACTTTTCAGCTTGGAAAAGAGATGACTAAGGAGGGATATGATAGAGGTCTACAAAATCAAGACTGGTGTAGAGAAAATAAATAAGGAAAAGTTATTTACTTGTTCCCCTAGCACAAGTAAGGATCACCAAATGAAATTAATAGTCAGCATGTTTAAAACAAACAAAAGGAAGTATTTCTTCATACAACACATAAGCAACTTACAGAACACCCTGCCAGAGGATGTTATGAAGGCCAGACTTTAATGGGATTCAAAGAAGAGCTAGATAAATTCATGTAAGATAGGATCATTAATGGTTATCAGCCAGGATGGGCAGGGATGGCATCTCTAGCCTCTGTCAGGGCTGGGAATGGGCAATATGGGATAGATTACTTGATGATTATGTGTTCTAGTCATTTCCTCTTGGGCACCTAGTATTGGCTACTATTGGAAGAAAGGATACTGGGCTAGGTGGTCTGACCCATTATGGGCCTTATGTAGACACATCCCTTAAATAGTTTGTTGCTGCCTATATTATATATCTTACTGTCTTGCTATCTTTGTGATATATTGATGGAATGCTAAATTTTAGATAAAGAACAGTTGTACTGATCCTGGTCCATGCAATGCAGGTGGTAAGCAACCACTGGATAATGTAATAGAGTCTTAAAAGGCTCTTTAGACAAAAGCTTCAATAAAACATTCAAAGCAATAGGCATTCTTACCAGAAAAAAACATAGTAGCCAAGTATTCAGTTTGATCATGGTTGCAAACTCATTGTCTCCAATGCGGTCCAAGAACTTATTTGATAATTGTGCCCTGCTGTGTTAGGGTACATCTACACTGCAGACTTATTTCAAAATAAGATATTCCAGAATAGTTATTCCGAAATAGCTTACTTTGAAATAGAGTGTCCATACTACAGGGAAGCCTCAAAATTAGTCTAAGGCAGGCTCCCCTAATTTGGACGTGCTATCTCAATTCAGAGCCCCAGGAAGCACTGGGGAGAAATTACTTAGAATGGCCCTGGTGAGCAGCTATTTTGAAATAGCAGCAGTGGAGCATCCACACTGCAGCTCTTTTGAAATAGCTATTTCGGGAAAAGGAGTTATTCCTCGTGGAATGAGGTTTACTTAAGACGGAATAAGCTGCCTGTTATTTCAATATTATTTCAAAATAAAGCCCAGCATCCATAATGGAGCACCCGCGGGGACATCCCCGAAGAAGAACTGCCTGTTATTTCAATATTATTTCAAAATAACAGGTCTGCTGTGTAGATGCTTGCATTGTTATTTCGGGAATAATACTAGTTATTCTGAAATAACAGTGCAGTGTAGACACACCCTTAGTTTCACAACATATGTCTGGATAGTTGAAGTCCCCATCACCATCAAATCCTATGCTTTGGATGATTTTGTTAGTAGTTTAAAAAAAGGCTTACTCACTTCTTCTGTCTGGGTAGGTGGTCTGTAGTAGATCCCTAGCATGATATAACCCTTGTTTTTTTACCCCTTTTAACCTATCCCAGAGGCTCTCAACAAATCTGTCTCCAACTCAGTCCAAGTGTATACATTTTTAATATACAAGGCAACACCTCCTCCCTTTTTCCTTGCCTATCATTCCTGAACAAGCTTTATCCTTCTATACCAATAATCCAGTCATTTGTATTATCCCACCAGGTCTTGGTGATACCAACTATGTCACAGTTGTGTTTATTTATTAGGACTTTATGCTTATTTCCCATATTTCTTGCATTTGTATTCAGGCATCTAAGATACTGATTTGATTTTGTACCTCAGTTTTGCCTTGTCCCTCCTTTATCTCTGCTATTATAGCCCATGCTCCCTCCCATTTCTGATCCATCTCCCAGGTCTCCATGTTTTTCACTTATCTGTGAGCTTTGGTCACCTGCCCCCGGCAAACATAATTTAAATCCCTCCTCACTAGGTTAGCCAGTCTGTATCCAAATACGCTTTCCCCCTTTCTCGAGCAGTCATCCTTCTTGGAACAGCAACCAGTGGACAAGGAAACCAAAGACCTCCTGTTGACACCATCTTCACAGCCACGCATTCAGCTCCAGGATACACCTGTCTCTGCCTGGGCCACTACTTTTGACAGAAAGGACTGAAGAGAATACCACCTGTGCTCCAAACTCCTTCACCCGTACTCCCAGAGCCCTGTAGTCGCTCTTGATCTGTTCAAAGGCACACCTTGTAGTATCATTAATGCCCACATGGATGAGTAGCATGGGAAAAGTCAGATGGCTGGATAATCCTCGACAATGCCCTCATAACATCTCAGATACTGGCCTCTGGCAGGTAGCATACCTCCCAAGATGACATGTCAGGGTAACAGATGGGTTCCTCCATCCCCCTCAGAAAAGAGTCTCAAACCACCACTACCCTACGTTTCCTTCTTGCAGTGGTGGCTGCAGACCTCCCAGCCTTGGGGGTACCAGGCTTGTCCTCTTCTGCTTTAGGGGGTGATTCCTTATCTCCCGCATCCAGAACAGAATAACGGTTCTCCAGAACCATTGTGGGAGGGTTGGGAGCAGGGGTGGAGCACTGCCTACTGCCAGAAGTGACCAACTGCTAGTGTCCCCCCTGAGGCAGAGCCATTTCCTCCTCCAACAGTGGCATGTTAGTTGACTTTTATAATGAGATAGCTTCCTCAGCAGCCTGGACATAAATGGGCTT
Source organism: Rafetus swinhoei (assembly GCA_019425775.1). Lineage (NCBI taxonomy): Eukaryota > Metazoa > Chordata > Testudines > Trionychidae > Rafetus > Rafetus swinhoei. Next base: position 228,256,054 of record CM033424.1, read on the forward strand.
CCTTAGCAGCCTGGACATGAATACTCTAAAGGAATTGCTCATGGGCTCAAATGCTCCTCAGCCTAGCCACCTCCTCCTGTAGTTCTCCCTCATGTTTCCTGAGAGATTCCACCTTTCACATTGGATGGTCTCCCCAGCTTGGCTTTCAGTAAGTGGGAATTGCAAGCCACAGCCCCTGCAAAACCACATCAGGATCTGGGTAGAGGTATCCATGGTCAGGTGGTCTGTCTGGCTACAGGTGTAGGTAGCAGAAACAGTGCTGGCACAGGCTTTGAGGGTCTTCCTTATCCATATTGGGACTCCCTCTTTCAAACTCCCCACTCAAACTCCCCTGTCTGCAGTTCCCTGTCCGCTTCACTCCCCTGGTCACTCTGACTCTGGCTTTTAAAGCCCACTCACTTAGGTCAGGCCTACCCTCTTGTTAGCCACACAGAGGGAAGCTGATCACAAGGCTGAGTGAGGCTGATCAAAGGGAATCAAGGGAACAAAAGATCAAACACTCCCAGATACCCAATCCCAACTGCCAGACTAACTGAAATAACCTGCAACAGAAACAAAATGCAAACAATCGAGCAAACTCACTCTCACCAAAACTAGTACACTTTCCAGGTGGCCAGTTAAGCAGTAGGATCTCTTGTGCTCCCTCTCAAATTCCCCTGCCTGCAGCCCCCTGTCCCCTATCCTGATAGTAAGACTAAAGCTGAAGTACATAAAGATGAATCAAAGTGAGTCTATTTAAGTATGCCTATTGTTAGCATTTTGTTAAATAAAAGGTGTGAATACATTAAAATAATTTAATCTATTGAAAAAAATGAAACAGGAAGTTCACATCTCATTTATGACTTTATACATTAAACCAATGGTTAAATACCACATGCTCCTCAGTTTTCTCTTTTAAAAATTTTAAAAACATAAATAAACCTCAATATTTCTTTATCTTTTCTCAATAGCATTTTTCAGTATAGATTGTCTCTGAACAAGTTAATTGAAAAGTATTCCCAGTCATGCAGGTGCAGTCTTCTCTTCAATCTAAGATATCTTTAAAATACTTCCAAAATGCTATTTGCTTAATGTAATAAGAGTAGACAAAAAAATACTATAAGAATGTCCAGTGCTTGTTCTCAGTATAGCTAAAGGTACAGTTTCTAAAGTATTTCAAATAGTTTAGATTCTTTTGCACCTTGATACATTCAGTCATTCACAGTTGTGCGTTGTTCTCTGTTATGTACTTCTTTTGTATTTCATGGCAGGTGTTGGGAATCCTTTTAATATACCCAAATCAACAGTAGGTAAAGAATTTCACTACTAGCAGTCAGAACTATCATATTCATTCTTAAGTGGTTAGAAAAACGTCTTTATGTTCCTCCAAAGCAGAAGAGGTATCAACATTTTTAAAAACAGTTTTCAGCACAGTGGCTTAGGTTTTTTAATAAGACTCCAACTGGTGGCTATCAAGAACAGCACTGATTTTACACAACTCAAAACTCACTTATCTCACCCGAACAGGAATTCATTTGAAAAGGTAAATTTGACAGTATGTAGGAAATTAGGTATGCAACTGCTATTAAAATCTCAATGTTAAATAAAAGTAAAATCTGAACCCTCTGTCATGTACAGCAGGCTCCATTTCAAAGTAAGTCAACACCCAGAAAAAAAGGATTGGATCTGGCATGGCATTCTTTTTGTGACATAGCAATCCTTCTGGTCTGGAGCCAGAGTAACAAAATGTAGGTGCCTGAAATATGAACCCCTATGATTTATTACTTTGGTTTTTAAAATTGAAAATCTTTAAAATTAAGAAAAATTGTGCTCATGTGCCATGGCTCTGTATCAAACAGAACACAGCTTTGCCAACTTCTTAAAGGAGGAATGGAGAGTTTTTAATCTCAGAGGTTTTTTTCCAGTTAAAACAGGAATAGAAATTGAAACCTGTAAAAAGGTCGTTTCGGATTTCCAGGTTATAGTAATATTCAGCTTTATCTTCCACTGCTCTTGAAAAACAATGACTTTTATTTGTTAAGTATAATTTTTGTAAAACAGCTTTTTTTGCACAAAATCCACATACACATATGCATACATTACATGATACTTAATACCATCTTTTTCACATGAACTATTATATAAGCAAGTAGGTATGAACTATTATTTACAATCACAACTAGAGAATAGAATATTAAACCAGAGACATACCTGCGTATACTTAGTAGGGATGTTAAAATACATGCAGTTAACCATGTAACTGCAGAAAATTTCAACCGTTACACGCAGCAGCCTGCTCCCTGGGAGCTGATGAGCACCAGGAGCTGGTTTTTAAGTTGGCTCCTGGCACGCACTGGCTCTCCCCTATCATCCCTCTCCTAGGGAGCTGGCTGCTGCCTCTGATATAGAGGCAGCAGCATGGTATGGCAGAAAGCTCCCCAGGAGCTAGACAAGGAGCCACGTGTCTATCAATGTAAATGGCTACACTCTTACATCCCTAATAATTAGATGAATTTTGACTCAATTTTCTACATGCTGTAGCCTTCAGTAAACATAAAAATACAGGAAGTCCCCAACTTCTGAACAGGCTGTATTCCAAAAATTTATTTGTTAAGTCCATTGTTTGGAACCTGGAATGCATTTTTCCATAGAAACTATGTTGTAAATGGTAATTATGTTCCTGTGTTAGCCCACAAAAGCCTATTTAACCTATAATGTAGCTGAAATACTGCATATTTGCAATGAAAAATAGTAGAAATAGTTTTGTTTTTTTTAACCTTGAATGCTGGTGCTTGAGGAAAAGCAGGTTTAATAAGAGGAGGAAGGTGGAGATTCTGAAGGGGACTTCTGGGCATCTTTTAGCTGCAGCATTGCCTCAGGCTCTGTGCCAGCTCCTGAGGCCAGCTCCATTTCCTGGCTCCCTCTCCCCTCGGGCTGTACCTAGCCTCCACTCATCAGGAGGCGGCAAGCGGTGTGAGTGTGGGCCGAAGGACTCCAGAGGAACAGAGGGTGGAGAAAAGGTGTGGTTTCCCCCTTCAAAATACCACTTCTCTCCAGTCACTGGCTGCACAACCGGAGTTCGCCAGTCAGCACTTGTGCTGCTTGCCACCACCTGTGCCTCTTGCCCGCTTTCCTAAAACCAGAGCCATACTTACCCATATGCAGAATATGTACCTGCATAGGGCATCCAAAAATTTGGGGCACCACTGGGTCTTACTGTTCATCTACCTCCTTCTATCCCTGTTCTGTGACTTGGCTTCATATGAAGAGGATCTAGTTAACTTAAAAGTGAAGAAGTCTGCCAGACCTATCAGCAGAACATTGAACCTGTGAAAGAGTCATTCAAATGGTAATGAAACCATTTAACAGACATTTGCAGACCCCAGGTATGTTCTGTCAGTATCTGAATTTACTGTGTTAGTCTACAGGACCTGAGTTTAAAATTTCCTTCAAAAAACATTTCATTAGTGTGTTGCTAAAGATTATAAAATCACATCTCTAAAAAACCATCATCCTGCTGCCAAGCTGCTGTTGGGCATAGAGGCACCAGTTTAATAGTACTGCATAGGGCCCCATGCTGGTGCGCTTTTGTTTGTATGTATGTATGTTTGTAACTCAAGTAGTGCCTGTATTTCATCTTCAAGATGGAGGAGTAAAGATAGGACAGAAACAGGAACACCTTCTACGTAGAGAACACTTCGTAAATATCCTGCATTTCAATTGAAGCCTGATGATTAATACATTAATCATGGAAAAATTCCTGATTTATCTATCAATTTAAATCCACAACAGTCTATTGGAAGTTTCTTCTATGCCAACTTGTCACAGGGGGTACTAACTCATCACAGGTGGTGTCTCCTCTGGGTACTGCAGCTTCCTCTTTGAGACTTGCTCCTCCAGCCAGGTCACTATATGCTTTTCCCCCCTGCCAGTGCATGAAAATCTTTCTTCCTCACTCTTAGGCAGCCTTCTCATTCACTGCTTCTTGTGGCCACTTTCTCTGTGGTTGAAAGGGAACCCAGGCTTGCCCTCTACTCTGGGTTCCAGCTGAGAGATACTCTAGTCAGCAGCCAAGGCCTGTTCCCTTACAGACCTTTCTGCCTTTCCTGAGCCTTTCCTTATCTTCTGGCTCCCCCTGCTTCCCTGGATACAACAGGCTCACAGCTCCCTCCTTCCAGGGAGTCAGGGATTAGTTAGTTACCTGATTCACCTGAGCTGTGGCCTGTTGACCACACCATTGAAGCAAAAAACGATTGTAGAAAAAGGAGGTTCCAACCATCAATGTACAGCTATCATTGGATCCCAAATAATGAGCTTTGATTGACAAGTTTTGGAGAAGTTTTACACGTCCGGGGATTAGGGAATGCCGGTAACCCAAAAATTCTAGTTATCTGGGGGGGAGAGGGCGGGAGCCGTGCAGGGCCTACGGGGGCACGGGAGCCATGCGGGGGCTGGGATGTGGCCGGCTGGGGGCCACAAGCCATGGGAGGGTGGGGGGGCGGGATGCAGCCTGGTGGGAGGGGATGGAAGGCAGGAGGCGGAGATGGCGGGGGCGGCCTGGTCTGCCAGGGATGCCAGGAGCCGCAGGAGGAGCCAAGATGCTTGCTGCTTGCTTCTGGCTGCCATTTGCCCCTCTCCCAGGTACATGCTGCATGCTCATCTTAGGACATAACTGGCACTTAAAGAGCCAGTTTCCTTTTTTTGTTTTGCTTTTCCTGGCATCAGAAATTTGCCGGTTTCTACAGTTTTCCGGATGCTTACGTTCCAGATAGCGCAGGTTTTACTGTACTTAGAACAAAACAAAAAACCTATATGCAAAAACCATTCCTGAGTATCACAAGGACAGGAGATAAGGAATACAGAAATGCAACGTCTAACATTGAGGCTATTTCTGGTTCAACAGTTCACTAGATTCTGCAGATAGGGTGTCACTGAAAATATATAAAATATCTAAACCAGGAACATTTTAATGAACAATTCATTTTACCAGAACCTCTCAAGAACGTATACAGGCTCTATGTAAAACGAAGGTCTGCATATTTTGATGTTAATGTAAAAACAAAATTCTGTTAAGAGTGAAAGTGACATTTCTGAAGGATACTCCAAGAGATTCCAAAGGAGATGTGTTCCTGGGTCTTATTGTTATATGTACATAGTAGTCAGTTCTCAGAAGTAGGAAAAATCCCCACCGTATATGACGGTGTATGACTCATCTGAAAAGACTCCAACGTGCCAATCTGGTATAGTTTGCGGAAATAATATTCACCTTTAGTTCATTGCTTACATACAGTATTGAGACCGTAGTGGGAATCTGAGGTTATTCTTGACAAAAGCTCTTTTTCATGTGTATTAGTTGGGAGGTGGAAGGTGATCACAGGTCTAATAAAGAGGTAACTGCATACATTTCACTTAAGTATGCAGAGTTCCATATAATCACAGTTTATATATTTATGCAGCAGCACAGTGCAATGTAAAATACAAGTTTTGAAAGTACGAGTTATTTATTAAACTATGCTCTTACTGAAGACGTAAGGTCAGCTGGAAACAGAGCTAAAATGTCTAATTTACATCTTTATCCCAGGAATTAGAAACCTCTGAAAAATTTACTACAGGAATTGCAAAGAAAAAGAAGTAATTGTATGCAATATTCCATTTCTAAATAAGCCACGGATTAACGTGCTCACATGCAGCTCAGTATCCTTAACTATTCAAAATAAAATGTATGTACAGTAATCCTCCTTTTTTTTTACTCTGAGGTTATGGCACATAACCACATGAGTGGAGTCCTGGAAATCTGCAGTTACCTGGTTTATATCTGAAGATCATTTTTGTGTATTGTGGATTTGTGGATTCATATGGATACAAATTTTGTATCTGTCCAGGGCTCTACATATGAGCAAAAGTTAAAATAAAAAGTTAAAATACTAGCCAAGTCCTTTTAATTTAAAATCTAACCATTTCAAAATATCAACCTTGGGATAAGTTTGCATTATGTTTTAAAAGTCACAATTCCAACTAATTAAATGTCTCTTATGGAAGTTATTTCTTCCTTCAGAACATTCCGTTGTGAATGGAAAATGCACTAGATAACATGAACTTGTCAGCGTTTTACAAAACCAAGAGATATGAATGACCAGGGCTCGCCAAGCTGAGGCAGGACCACTCCCCACCTTTTGGGTGGTAAAATACCAGGTTTGGTCAACACATAACTGTAGGCATTATGCTATGTTTTGGGGGGTGGGTAGGAAGGAACTTTTCCCTTACCACCATATTGACTTGATTAAAGTTGAGGGGAGGGAGGGGGAGAGGTTCCCGGCTTCCCTACTGCAGGGTGTTGTTCATGCATGGCATGATGTTCAGTAGTATGGTAACTCATTACTTAAGTACAGGGCAGATGTACAGTGCTGTTACGCCATAAGAAAGCAGGAATGTAAAATCCCATTGGTTAACTGGTGAAACGTAATAATGTTTAACTAGTTAACCGTCCTTCCCCCTGTAATCGGAACAAGGGGAAGGGGGCACTCCAGCGTGGCTGAGCTGGAGCAGCCCCCTTGCCACTGACAGGGGCTACTCTGGCTGGGCTGGAGTGCCCCCTGCCCATGGCAGGCCCTGTGGGACTGGAGCAGCTCCCAGCCCTCGGTGGGTGGTGAGCTGCTTCAGCCCCCATCAGTTAACCATTCACAACCCTATAACAAAGTTGTACAGTGATAAGATAAATGTCTTGGAAAAGGACTTTAAAAGAAGTGTTCATTAAAGGAACTTACAGGGGGTGTACATCTGATTGGTATGTCAGGGAGCTTATCCCCTATTCTTATAGTTCACCGTAAACCTCTTATGAGGTGGAGGTGGGTGGTAAGGTCCCAAGCAATGGATTTGCTGGAGGGACCAGCCAGAAAAGTGAGGGGGAGCGGGTGGAATCCCCTCATCCTGGGATGGTCAGGTCCCGGCAATGGATTTGCTGGAGGGATAGGGATAGAAAAAGTCCCCTGGATAATAGTGGAATAAACATGGGGGTTACCTACAGTGTACACTGGTGGGTAGTCTCAGACATCTAATAATAAAGTTGCAAACTGATTAAACCATGTAAAATGGTGCCTGTACTTCTTTTGGTATAGCCAGACAATGTGATAATCCTTATGTTCCATAAGATTCTGAAGAGAAAGTTACTCACCGTATGCAGTAACTGAGGTTCTTTTAGAGAATTGCTGTTGCAGTGGGTGTTCCACCATAGGTGTTTGAGCGCCGCTGCACCTCAAGTGAGAGAATTATGATAGCAGTGTCCTTGGTAGACTGTGTATGTGAAGCAGTCAGCATGTGCCATTTGGAGAGGTTACACCACATGTGCAGCCAAGTAACCCTTCAGTTCCTTCTCTGCCCCAGAAATGAGATGTTCTGAAGCAGAGGGGAGAAAAGGTAGGTGGTGGAGCATCCATAGGGACAAACATCTCAAAGAATCTCAGTTACTGCACAAAGTGAGGAGTATCCCTGTGGGTGCTCCACCTTAGTGACTATGAAGCAATACTCGTGCTTAGAGGAGGGAGCTTTGGTTTCTCAGTCTGTACCATAGATAGCACACTGTGTCTGAGGCTGAATATTTCTCTAGAACATAATGTTTGGTAAAAGGTGAGTGCAGAAGCCCAGGTGGCAGCTGTGCAAATGTCAGTTATAAGAAAGTTCTTTAGGAAGACTGTAGAGGCAGACATTGCTCTCGTGGAGTGAGCCCACATTATTTTTGCGGGGTCTTGGTTAAAGGTGTAATAAGAGAGCTGAATGCATTCAAAGATTTGTTTGGATAAACTTTGTTTAGACATAGTCATGCCTGGGGACCTTTCTGCAGTGGAAACAGAAGATTTGTGGAATGACTTAGTCTTTCTATATAAATAAAAAAAATTTTCCTGTGGGATGACAGAATGACGTAATTACGTCACTGCATCCCACAGTCCCACCCCACGCAGTGCCCCACCTCCTCCCCTTCCTTCCTCCACCCTGCTGCTAACGCAGCAGGAATCGGCAACCCATGGCAACCCGAACAGCAGCAGGAGTTAAGGTAAGCTGTTGCTGCTGCTGGTGGGTTTGGGGGAAGGAGAGGGGAGGAAAATTGCAGTGCTCTTATGGCAGGAGGGGCTGGGGGGGGGCCGGCAGACAGGCCTGCTGCAGGGAGGGGCCTGCACTGGGAGACACCCTGGCCCCTGAGCCATGGTCGGAGCTGGCTGTACCTCCAGCAGCCACCACATAGCAGGCGGCTGCTGGAGTTTTAAATTGTGCTGCTTCGGCAGCACGGAGTGGGGCAGCAGTGAGGCCCGTAGCAGGTGGGGGCAGGGGAGGCCACGGAAGAGGCCCACTGCAGGGGGGCCAGGACTGGGGAACACCCCACACACACACACACACAAACTGCAGGTCTTGCTGCTGTCCTCCCCTCCCCGCCGCTGGAGCACTGCACTTTAAATTGTTGTCCTCCTGCCTGGGCCTCACCCCCCTTCTTCCTGGTGGGCGAGGGTGAGGAGTCTGGGCCCAGGGAGAGCACAGGGCTTGGCACAGCTGGGGAGGGGTGGGGGATAGGAGGGATTGGAGTGGCAGGGGAGGGGGGACTCTGAGCCACAAGACCTCCCCCCTTTTGGGGGGGGAGCCACGAGCCCTCCACTTTTGCAGCCAGAGGGAGAGAGCCAGGCCTGCCACGGCCTTGGCCCAGCCCAGCCCCCTGGCAGCTGGAGGGAGAGAGCTGGACCAGCCACTCCTCTGGTAGCCGGAGGGAAAGCTGGGGTTGGCCTGGCTTTGGGGGAGCCCGTCGACTGGGGGAGAGAGCCAGGGCAGGCCAGTGCTGCCACACCTCGGCCTGGCCATCCCCAGCGGCCAAGGGAGATCTGGGGCTGCCTACGCCCAGTGAGGAGGGTTGGCAAGTGTAGCAAGCAGGGGGCATTGCAGTCTGGAAGGAAAGGATTTGGAACAGAAAAACAGCAAGCCAGAAATCCTCATACTAAGACAAATGCAGGAAAAACTTAATTCTGTCAGTTATTTTCTATCCAAATACCCAAAAGATGCCAAGCTCAGAATAACTCAGATTTTACATGGGTATATAGTTATCTAACAAGCCTAGAATTTACATCATATACAATATAAACTTTGGAAATAAGTAATCCACTTAAATCTAGTAACCACTCAGCATGAAGACGCTAATAGCTTAAGTATAGATCATTAAATAGGAAAGAGTTTTCATCAATGGTATTTTGGAAAACATCTGGAGTCACTGTCTAGTGGGTAAACAGGTTTACAAAAATTAAATGAATTGTACCACATTTATCTGTATTGGGGTAGAGTACATTGAAGTCCCAACCAAGAACCCATCAAAGAGAAGAAGCAGAATTTGTGTAGAACTGACCAAATTATCTGTGCAGACAGCCACTGTAACCCATGCTAGAACATGGCTCTTTGTTCCCTTTGAAGCTACATCACATGTACAGGTTTGCACCTCACACTTGCTGCCAAGCTTTAGCAGACCTGTTAGCCTCCATACTTGACTTGACCTAGTCACTGCAGCAGGACGAATGACCACATTGACAGAATGGATTATATCACCATTTCTTCTTATAAAAAGTGATGAGTTAGTTACTTTAGTTACTATTGGGACCACAAAATAGCCTTTAGACTCATTCCATTAAGGCCTCAATGTCGAAAATATGCATGGTCTACTGCCACCTGAAAATATACAGTAAAATGCAGGTGATGAGGAATTGGCTTTTTTTTTTTTTTTTTTTGAATGGCAAGCTGAGTGAAACATGCTAAGAAAGTTTAGGCACTGTCTATCACCTTGGACAAAAATAGGCTATCACCTTGCAACATAGCTGTGGGACAACAAAAATCATATGAGCACAGTGAGGCATTTAGACTAGAAAGCCTCATTGTTCTATACCTTCAGTCTTATGGTAGTTAATAGATACTACAATACCTTGACTACTGACCTACTGCCAAGGTGTAAAACTGAGCATCAGAGGGACTATAAAGAAGTAACCCCACTAGATGGAGCTACTTCTGTTCCTTCACCAGCAAAATGGTTATTATCTAAACAGTCATTAACTCAGACACAGGAACATATATTCTAGTGACAAGTGTAACCTTTATAACTTATATTTTATCCCATCCCTAGTGAAAAAACAAACAAGAAGCAAGCTGCTAATATGGGTTAAACTTAATCATAGCATGAATGTATTACTGTCAGCTAAAAAGTGACAAATCCCTGCTGCAGGGCATTTTATGGAATCCTTGAGGTTTTGTACGATAAGTGGAAGAATTTTGGAGGGTTTTTGATAACTACATTAATTAAATGCGTCATCTGAGGTATAAAATCCTACTATTTGTGGGTATTACTCACAGTTTTCATTTTAATTCATGTATTCTGTCAGACGTCAATTAAAAAGCAAAATTTCAATTGGGAGAGACACCAGAAGACTGGAAAGGGGCAAATATAGTGCCCATCTATAAAAAGGGAAATAACAACAACCCAGGAAACTACAGACCAGTCAGTTTAACTTCTGTGCCAGGGAAGCTAATGGAGCAAGTAATTAAGGAATTTATCTGCAAACATCTGAAAGAAAATAAGGTGATAGGTAACAGCCAGCATGGACTTGTAAAGAACAAATCATGTCAAACCAATCTGATAGCTTTCTTTGATAGGATACAAGCCTTGTGGATAAGAGAGAAGTGCTGGGTGTGCTATACCTAGACTTTAGTAAAGCATTTGACACAGTCTCACATGACCTTCTTATCAATAAACTAGGGAAATACAACCTAGATAGGGCTACTATAAGGTGGGTGCATAACTGGCTGGATAACCATTCTCAGTAGTTATTAATAGTTCACAATCATTCTAGAAGGGCATAACAAGTGGGGTTCCACAGGGGTCTGTTGTGGGACCGGTTCTGTTCAATATCTCCATCAATGATTTAGACGATGGCATAGAGAGTATGATTATAAAGTTTGCAGATGATACCAAGCTGGGAGGGGTTGCAAGTGCTTTAGAGGATACGGTCATAATTCAAAATGATCTGGACAAACTAGAGAAATGGGCTGAGGTAAACAGGATGAAGTTTAATGAGGATAAATGCAAAGTACTCCATTTAGGAAGGAACAATCAGTATCGCACATACAGAATGAGAAGTGATTGTCTAGGAAGGAGTACCGCAGAAAGGTATCTAGGGGTCATAATGGACCACAAGCTAAATATGAGTCAACAGTGTGACACTGCTGCAAAAAAAGCAAACTTGATTCCGGGATGCATTAACAGGGCTATGTCTACACTACAGAGTTTTTTCGGAAAAACGTCTGTTTTTCTGCAAAAATTCGCAGAGCATCCACACCTCAAGTGCATTTTTGTGCAAAAAAAATCGAAAGAGCAGAGAGTTTTTTGTGCAATAGGTATTCCTCTTTCCATGTGTGGATGGGGAACAGGGTTTTTTTGTGCAAAAAGAAGCAATCTGATTAGGCCTCGGTTGGAGTAGTGTGTCCAGTTCTGAGCACCACATTTCAAGAAAGATGTGGAAAAATTGGAGAAGGTCCAGAGAAGAGCATCAAAAATAATTAAAGGCCTAGAAAACATGACCTATGAGGGAAGGCTGAAAGAACTGGGCTTGTTTAGTTTAGAAAAGAGAAGACTGAGTAAATCAGTTTTCAAGTATCTAAAAGGGTGTCACAAGGAGGAGGGAGAAAAATAGTTTTCCTTGGCCTCTGAGGATAGGACAAGAAGCAATGGGCTTATACTGCAGCATGGGAGGTTTAGGTTGGATATTAGGAAAACCTTCTTAACTGTGAGGGCGGTTGTGGAATCTCCATCTCTGGAGATATTTAAGAGCAGGTTGGATAGACATCTATCAGGGATGATTTAGACGAGCGGTTGGCAATCTGTGGCATGTGAGCTGGTTTTCTGTGGCACACGGGGTGGAAGCTCAGCCCTGCGAACCTCAGGATTACCACGCAGCTGCAGGATGGAGCACCAGCTCTGGCTTTGTGATGGGAGGGGAAGCAGGGTGGGAGAGGCACGCGTGGCATAGCATACGGGCCAAGGTTGCCTGGCAACACCCTGCACTAAGCTCCTCAGCGCTGGGGCTACCCCTGCCCAGCCTGGGCATGCGGCTCCTGGGAACTAAGGGGTTAACACACACACACACACACACACGCCAGTTCTACCTCCTACTATGGGAGGGGGCGGAGTTGGGGTTGCTCTGCAGATCGGGGCTGGGCGGCCAGTCACATGTGGGCGCCAGGGCCCGGGCTGTGCCGCGCTGCTCCCCATGAGCTGTGTGGAGGTGGGGAGCTCCTTCCCTCACACGCTGCTGTGCTTGGCTGGACTGGAACCAGGCTGGGGCAGCCCCAAGTTCTGCCCGCCCCAGCCCCGAAGGTGCAGCCTACAGGTGAGGGGCGAGCCCTGGCAAAAGGCTGGGCTGGGCAGGGAAGCGACTCTGCTCCCCTCTTTCACCTCCTTGCCCTAGCACTGCTCCCAGGGGGCTGCGAGACCAAGCGCTGCTGCCCTGCCGGTGAGTATGCTGGGGGCACAGGGATGTGGGAGCAGGACGGGGGTGGGGGGTGAAGGAGGATGTAGGGGCAGGATAGGAGGGAGCAGGGGTTGCACTGAGGGGGATGGGGAGATGCAGGGGATCATGCTGGGGGTGACCATGGGTCTGAGGGGAGCAAGGCTGGAGCAGAGGGAAGATGTATGGGGGGATAAAATTTTACTTTGCAGAAGTTGCACTTTCCTTTACTCCACATGTCTTTGTCTCCCTCTCCAACTAGCTATTTGGCTACACTCCCTCTCGTACTCCCACCCCATATCCTCTCCTGCTGCCAAACTCCCTTCCAGAACGTGGCCTCCTCACGCCATCCTGCACTCCATTTCCCGCCCAAATCTTGCATCCCTATCCCACTCACTGGCAGCCTTGTCCTGCACATTGAAACCCTTATTTTTGTTCCCACCCCAGAGCCTAAGAGGGTCCACAAAATCCACTAACTTTGGAACCTCAGAAAAATAAATCTGGCCTCAGTTCTCCCTGTCCCTTCCCCTCGCCCCATGGGTCTGAAGTGCCAGAAGAGTGAGGTATCTCAGCTGGGGACCAGATCAGTGCGGGTTGGGACTTTCTGGAGGAGGTTTTTTGCTTCTGACTTGTGTGGTCACCAACTGATTTTTCTGTGGGTCAGTGGCCCCTGAACCAAAAAATGTTCTCCATCCCTGCCATAAATAAAGAAAACATTGAAACCTTTTGTGTTGGACATAAATTAATGTGTTACTTTATTTAAAATGAAGTTTGATAAACTAACGAGAAAGTTAAAATGCTTAATCTATTCAATAATTTAAATTAAAACATTCTCCCCTAACTGCAGCACTAGCAAAAAGGCTCGGGTATAATTATGCAATTAACAGTGAGCTTCCATTAGCTTGTGGTGGTCCACGAAAAGGTTTGCATTGACCCAGGTGGTCCACAGGGTGCGCAGTGAAGAGAGTCCCTCCCCCCTCCCAGGAGAGCAGCACAGTCCAGGGAAGGAAGGTTAAATCTTGGCACTCCACTTCAGAAAGGTTGCTGACCCCCTGATCTAGACAGTGCTTGGTCCTGCCGTGAGGGAAGGGGACTGGACTTGATGATCTTTTAAGGTCTATTCCAGTTCTAGTATTCTATGACTCTGTACAGTTAGATCAAAATAGTGGTTTCAACATTTTTACACATTTACTAAAAGACATTTGAAGAAATATTTTATTGTGTAAGTTTACTTGCTTAACACTTTTTTTTGAACAATTTTTGTAAATAACTAATACCTCTCCACAGAAATTTTTGTGAAGGTCAGTAACAACATTATAATCTACTGGTAATGCTAACTGCCTTTCTTGCAGTACATTTTTGCTATAAATACTGAGTCATTCCTTCCTAGTATTTGAAACAATGATTGAAACAGACTAAACTTTAGGAGCATTAGAAAATGGTATGTGTGTGTTTTGCAAGTGTAAAACATCCTCACCTTGATATTTGGTTTTGACAGGAGCTTCAACAACTCTCCGATCTCAGGGTTCAATGGCTTGCTTTGCAGCTCCTCAGCCAGCTGTGAGGGAGATTGAATTGACACAAGCAACATTAGCAAAAGCATTGTTTTACCCAGTGCCTCAGTGACAACTGAGAATCTATCGCGTTCAAGGTTATTACTTTCCAATATGTTCAAACAGAAGCCAGTATGAAGAAAAAAACCCAGACCATCAATCATTGCGCTTCTTTTCTGGCCCTCAGTGGACCAGATTTAAGCCAGGCCTTTCGGCTCAGTTTAATTCAAATAATCATATCTGGCAATAATGCAGCCAGATCACATTTTCTGATTTATAGCAATGAGAGCAAATCCCAGCACTTCATTTAAGTGAATGGTCCTTTGCGTGCAGACAAAGGACTATTTGTAAAAACGACTGGATCAAGCTTTGACACTGTCTATAAAAAATAGCTTTTCAATGAGGTGGTGAAATCCACACTGCTTCCAAAAACCCACAGTAGTGTTGCTGTTTAGGGCTAGTATAGTAAAGCAGAGTGCCCCTACAGAGCAGGCAGTCTGAACCTTTTATTATGTTTACACATACATGGTAAGTAGCTTGTTAAAATGAAAAGTAGGTTATAATCATACTATGGTCTATAACAGGTCACCAGCTATTCAAGTACACAAAATGCACAAAGAATATCCTAACTACACAATCAGTAATTTATGTTTGGCAATATTACAACTTTGTGGTTTGGTGAACAATAGAACACCAGTCTAAAATTTAATCTCAAAGCATGTTTTAATTTTTCTTATAGCTAAATTCTTAAATAATTTGAATTTAAGATGCATATTTTCACTACTACAGGATTTCAAATGTCATATTTTTCCAGGACATATTTTTCACATCACTGAAGCCTAGTCTAGAACTATGAAGTTAAAATTAATTTCAGTTCACAGAAATCATACTAAAAGATATTCAAAAGAAATTACTATGGTGAACAATGTAACTATCTCCAGAATACAGTTATAAAACTGTAAGCATTAAAAACATGAAAATAGATAAGAATAATTTCCATATTTTTTCCATTACCTTAAAATTCAGTTAGAATTAATAAGATTGACGAGAAAGTTCACCATATACATTCCAATAACTGTTTAACTCTGACTCACACAAACAAATGTTGATCACATACAGCAGTATTTTCTATATAAGATATAAATATTATTATTATATTAATAATGTACTCTACAATAGGAAAGCAGCTTAAGAGGTCATCAGAGTGAAATGTTTCAGGCACGTAAAACCAAGCAATGCAACTAGTGACTGAGGTTTAGTGTAGCATGATTTTTCAAACAGTTAGTTTTAAGACGCTCAATATGATCTGAGAAAATACAAGCTCCTAGTGCGTCTTCCTGGGCAGCTTCCCTTTGTCATCTCTTGCCTTGGCTTCATGCTGCTCATTACAATTGATTAAAGTCTACCAATTGCAAGTTCGCTAACAAAGATCTATTCCTTAATGAGTAAGGCCTTGTCTACACTTGCACTTTCTGTCGAGAAAAAGTACCTATGAATGACAAAAACTGCTGAGTGTCCACGCTATAGCGCGACAAATGTCGCTAGAATCAGCATATTATCGCAACAGAAAGCTTCCACCTCTGCAAGAGACTTTTGTCAGAATGGTGTCAACAATCATGAGGTATGCACCAGACAGGTTTTGTGTCAAGTTGGTTGGACTCCAGCATGTATCCCACAGTGCCCTGTTTAGCCTCTCTGGACATCAACTTGAATTCAGCTGCCCTTCAGCCACGTAATACTCTCCTCCCACTTGCAAGCCCCAGGAAATTTAAATCCATTTCCTGAGTCTCTGGCACATTGTGGTGGTCGTCTTCATGGCATCCTCAGGAAACAGGGGTTGCATCTCTAGACCCAAATGCTCCCCTGGTTGGAGCAAAGTGGAGCTTTTGGATCTAACTGGTGTGTGGGGTGAAGATTTGGTGCAATCGGAGCTGCAGGTGACCTGGGACACGTACAGTCACATTTCTCAAGCCCTGTGTGCCAGGGGATATCAGCAAGATACCCTACAATGCAGAAGCAAGATCAAGGAGCTCCAGCAGGCCTACCTCAAGGCAAAGGAGGCAAACAGCCATTCTGGTGGTGCACCCCAAACATGCCAATTTTATAAAGAACTGGATGAAATTCTGGGTGAGGACCCAACAACCAAACCCAAGCACACCATGGATAGTTCTCAGAAGATAAAACAGCTAGAAATACTTGTGCCGGATACACAGACACAAGTCAACAAAAAGATTGCACCTGGCAGCGAAGAACTGTTCTCAAAAGTATTTTTTAAACATCTTATAAATTTTGGGGGAAAGCCCTGAATAGTTGAAAAAGCAAAATAAAGAAAATAATTTTCTCACCCCAAAGGAAACACTATCAGTATAAAAATATAGAGCATCTACAATATCACTGGTGTTGCTTATAGGAAAGAAAATTTTTGCCAGTATGTGTATAAAAGCTGCCACAACTGTTATTTCTGCAAGTAGTACATTATTTTGTATGGGTTTTTTTTAAATGTAAGCGGTTATTTCTGGTGTGACGTAGGTTGTGTACTTTGGGTACATGTTGTTGCCATGACTGAATACATGGAGGATTTCAGGAAGAGATGCTCTTCTGAAATTCTCCCTTTTAGGGGAACTGATGGGTCTTACCTAGCAACATCCTCAATATTATCTAGTTGAAATATTATGACATCTGATGACCAGAAAGGTTAACTGGCTCCTAGGCTGAATGACCCACGGTTGACCTTTAAAGAAACTGTTGTGAAAATGCATAAATAATAAGTGGGCTGCTACATTAGGCTAAAATAAAACTTTGAAATGAAAACTTGCATTGTTAGAACAGTAGAGTGGTAGGTGTCTGCTCAGGTCTTATGATGTGAAAAAAATCCTTGTCTGTTACTATAGCTTTGATTCAAGATCAGAAGGAAATGTTAACATTCATGATGAAACTTGACTGAAGCAGTAATATTGTTTATATGTCTCTCTGAAAGTTGTGGTAAAATGTATGTATATTGTTTAATGGATAAATTATTACTTGGTGCTAATTAATTGTCATGATGTTTGGGAGATAGAAGATTATGCCAAAAGCCTATTATGCAGAGAGTGGATACTGGAATCCAGACATTTGAGGGTTTGGATAGAAAGTTGGGAAAGCCTTTATATCAGCACAGTACTGACTCAGATAACAGCTTTAAAAGGGAAGGTTACTCACCCTGTGCAGTAAGTGGAGTTCTTCAAGATGGTTGTCCCCGTGGGTGCTCCACCTTAGGTGCTCGAGAGCACTGCTGCGCCTCTAATTGGAGATTTTAGATAGCAGTGCCCATGGTCGGCTGCACATGCAGGGCACCAGCACATGACATTTGAAATGACTACTACGCCTGTGGAACCAACTGTCTCCTAAATTCCTTTTCTGACCTGGATGTAGATGAGTCCAAAGCAGAGGGGAGGAAGGATGGGTGGTGGAGCATCCACAAGGACAACAATCTTGAAGAACTCCAGTTACTGCACAGGGTGAGTAACGTTTCCCCCCCCCCCCCTTCTTCTTCAAGGAGTGTCCTCCTGGGTGCTCCACTTTAGGTGATTACAAAGCAATAGTCGCATTTGGCGATGGAAGCTTTGGAGCATATGAGTCAGTGACCAAGAGTATTGTTCAGCCAAAATGGGTTTCAGAATATACAAAAGTCTGAGTGGCATAATGCTGCATGAAGGTGTGCATCGAGGCCCATGTGGCAGCCTTGCAGATTTGTTCAGTTAGCACACCCTGTAGGAATGCCATTGATGCTGCCATAGCTCTTGTAGAGTGAGCCTGTATGTTGGGCAAGGGCTCCTTTCTAGATGTGGTATATGCTAAGTGTCTATAATCTGGTACCCATTTAGATAGTCTTTGTTTTGATATGTGATCTCTCTGTAGATGAGACAAAGAGCCGTGGAGCTCTATGGAAGGCTTTTGTGCATTGTAAGTAGAAAGTGAGTGCCCTATGGACATCTAAGGTATGAAGTGCCACTTCCCTGTGGTCCTTATGGGGTTTCGGGAAGAAGACAGATAAGTATATAGATTCGTTGCAGTGAAATGACAAATACCTTTGGGAGGAATTTGGGATGTGTATGTAAGATCTCTTTATCCTTGTCATGGGGTGCGCCGCCCAAACCTCCTACAGGGCCGGGCGGATCAACTTCGCCCTTGTGAAATTTCCTCGGCTAAAGTCCTTCTAATCCGGGCGTTCGGGCCCAGGGCCTAGTTCCCTACACCCCGGTTGGCAGGGTAGTGTGGCCCAGCGGCCAAGTTTATTGTGCCCCCTGTCTGGCATAAATATGGCCCAGCGGCTGAGTCTATAGTTCACAGTAAAGGCTCCCCTCTCTGGGAGGGCAAGGACTGGGGGAATACGGGGACCTGGGCCCTCCCTTACCACCGGGCCCCAGCCCAAGGTCCTATCAATGGTAGGTGGTTCCCACCACTGGCTCGGCAGGGAGTTCCCCCCGAAACGCACTAAGTCCGCTGGGAGGCCTCCTGCTCCCCGCCCTGGGCTGCTTCCTACCCTGATTCCCTGGCCGGCGTAGTCCCCACCTGTGTTGGCGGATGCTGCTGCATCCTCGTCATCATTGTCTACGGTTGATGCAGTGGCTATGGCTGGTGCGGCAGTTGTGGCTGGAGCATCAGCTGCAGCAGCGGCAGCAACTGTGGCTGGCATGGCGGCTGATCCAGTGGGGGCGGTTGCTCCTGTGCTCTAGCAAGAGCTCCTTTCCCTCCAGTGGTCAGCCCCAACTGAACTGCTCTTGTGGCCTTTATTCTGCCTCTGCAGTTGCAGCATGCTGAGCAGGGCTGCAGAGGAGGGGCCTTCTCAGCCCAGCAAGCCTGGTTAACTCCTCAATGGCCAGTGCAGGTTTGGTACACCCAGTCACAGTCCTTATGGTGTATGAAGGGTCTGCTGTGAGAGCTCCCAGCTCCCCTATTCTTCATGTAGAAGTGACTGTGACAAAGAAGGCCACTTTCATTGATAGATGTAACAGGGAATAGGTGGCTAGAGGCTCAAAGAGCTTGCCTGAGTATGAGGTTCAGGTCCCATGCGGGGGTTGTGTCTTTTAGTGGTGGAAACATATTGTGTAGGCCCCATAGGAATCATTTGATCGATGGGTGACTAAAAGCAGAGTACCCCTGTAATGGAGGACGGAGAGCTGAAATGGCAGTGAGATGTACCCTGATAGAGTTCAAGGACAGACCAGTGTGGTGCAGGTCTAGGAGGTACTGTAATATCTGTGCGACCTCCGTATCTGCCAGAGCATAGTTAAGGTCCGAGCACCAAACCATGAACTGGTACCATTTTTGTTTGTATGTTTTCCTGGTCATAGGTCTGCCGCAATTCATGAGGATCTGCTGTACTGGTTCCAGGATTGCCCTCTCCATGGAAGTCAACCAGCCAGCATCCATGAATGAAGATGTAGCATCTGTATGGCGGGATGCTATATCTGTCCGATGCGTTGTGTGAGCAGGGTTTGGACTGGTGGAAAAGGAAGCGGTGGTAGTATGGTTATCCATAAGAGATATGGGTACCAAGTTTGTCTGGGCCATTTGGGAGCTATGAGGATTACTGTGGCCCTGTCCTGTTTAATCCTGAGAATCACATGTTGGAGAAGTGGGAGCAGGGGGAATGCACAGGACAGAGGTGCTTCCCATTTTATGCTGAACACGTCCCCTAGAGAGTGAGGGCCTATGCCCACTTTTGAGCAATAGTACAGGCATTGAATGTTCGTGTGGGTGGCGAATAGGTCCACCATCAGGAAATCCCACTTCTGGAAAAGGTGTGTCAGTACTGATGGGTTGATTTCCCACTCGTGGTTCTGTGGGAAGTGTCTGCTTAGGTTGTCTGCAGGTACGTTGTCCTTGCTAGGGAGATAAGTTGCAACCAGGTTTATGTTTTCATGGGATGCACCATTCCCACAGGCGAACTGCTTCCCAACAGAGCTGATAGGACTGAGCTCCTCCCTGCTGGTTCATATAGTACATCAGAGTGACATTGTCCATAAGTATTTAGACTGTTCTGTTTTGGATCAGCGGGATAAAGTATGCAGGCATTGTGGACTGCCCTGAGCTCGAGTAGGTTGGTATGTTGTTTGGCTTCCTCCGGGGCCCACTGTGCATGGACTGATTGAAGCGTGCTCCTATCATGATCAGGAGGAGTGCTGATCAGCAAAGGATTCAGGCAGTCAGCCAATAAAAATGCAGGTAGGAATTTCAAATGGGATAAGAGGGGTTTCTCTCTCTCTCTCTGTTTAAGAGCAAAGCAGTTTCTCCCAGGTATTGAGGGAGATGGGAGATGCTTCTCTCTCCATGAATGGACTTCTTGAAATGCATAAGTAGGGAAAAGTTTAGATAGTCCTTCAGGGTTTATTGTTTTCCTTGTTTGGGGTTTGGAAATCATGTCTGAGTTGGTTAATTGTTTTCTCTTTTGTAACTAAAGATTACAGCCCAGGGACTTTCCCTGAGTATATATCAAATTGTGGCTATTTACCATCTAGCCAATTTACTATGCTTGCAACAGTAGTTTTATTTTGATAATAAAAGACTTTTCTTTTTATTCTAATTAACCAGTATTGGTTGATTGTTGTGTCCTTAGGACTAAGTGCCTAGTTACAAGGGCAGAGTCCATTGTTGTGTGTGGATTCTCAACTCCAAGCAAAATGGAGGTTGGGGCAGAGGGGAGAGCTTTACCTTACAGAGGGGATTTCCCAAGTGATCTCTTCCCTGATTTTCTTGGAATCACTTGGGTGGTGACAGCGAGGAACCAGTCTTGGTTTTTTGTTTTTAGTTTTTGAATCTCAGAGGGACTGAGATTGAATAAGTTTCTCTCTGGGAATCACAGAAACAGGTTTTGCAGAGTTTATTCGGTTAGCCAGCCCCCCGTCTCTACACGCATAGTGACAGCTCCCCAGCCCAGTAGCAAAGGTTCATCATAACTGTTAGTGGTGCTGGAGGTCATTGGAAGGGGATCCCTATGCATACCATTGTCATGCAGAGTTCACCATGTGAGTGAGGTCTTTATCTTCCCTGGCATAGGAAGGTGTTTGTTTATATCAGCAGTTCCCAATCGCTGGTCCGCAGACCAGTGGCGGTCCATGAACACCAGCCTGCTGGGCAGTGGCACATTGCTTGGCCATGCCCCAGTTTTTGATTAGCCCCACTTGCTGGGGTTCCCTATAAGGGGGAATTCTTTTCCACCCATTTCACCATGCAGCAGCAGGCTGAATGGGGCAGGGCTTGAGATGGAGCCGCAGTGAGGCTCTTTCTACTGTGGCAGCCTCACCGCGGCCCCGATTCCAGCTCCAACAGCCGCTACACAGCCCAGCTGGCGGGGCCGTGTGGAGAATGGCCGCGGTGCTGGGTCAGGGGTGGGGGAGGGGTGGGGGAGGGGAGAGGAGACCATGGCCATGTGATGAGCGGCTGAGGCCTGTTCCGGGGGTGGGATCTGAGTCACGGCCACGTGGTGAGCAGTCGGAACCTGTTCCAACAGCCACGGGTGGGGCCTGCACCACAGCCACGTGGTGAGCAGCCGAGGCCTGTTCCGGGGGACAGGAGCTGTGCCATGGCCATGTGGTGGGTGGCTGGGTCCTGCTTCGGCAGGGGGTCTGGGGCCTGCCATGGCCATGTGGTGGGTGGGTGGGGACTGCTTGGGAGAGGGAGAGGGGAGGTGGGCTGGGGCCTGCCACTTGAAGCAATATGAGGTCTTTGATTGCTGAGAATCTGTGTTCTGGCAATGAGGCTATTGCCCTCCTGCAGTCTAGGTGCACTCCTATAAATTCCAACATCTGGATAGGAGTTAGTGTGCTCTTTGGTAGATTTATCTGAAGCCCCAGGCTGTCAATTAGGGCTCTGGTGGTTTTGACCACTTGATCTATGTCATGCGCTGTGTTGTCCTTTAGAAGGCAGTCATCTAAGCACGGGAATATTGTGATCCCCATTATGCGCAAATGTGCAGCTACCACTGCCAGGACCTTTGAGAAGACTTGTGGGGCTGTTGAGAGTCCGAATGGTAGCGCTCTGTACAGAAGTGTAAGTCCCTTATTGTAAACCGTAGAAAGTGTCCGTGTGACAGATATACTGAGATATGAAAATAAGTGTCCTGGAGATCAAGGGTAGACAGCCATGCTCCCTTTTCCAAGGCAGGAATCACAATGGTGAGGGTTACCATCTTGAATCACTGGGACTGGACTAAGCAGTTGAGTTTGCAGAGGTCCAATATTGGTCTCCATCCCCTTCCTCCGCCCATCTTGTTTGCAGTAAGGAAGTAGTGAGAGTAGAATCTCTTGCCTCTGTGCTCTTGTGGCACCTAGCCGGAGAAGGTGTTCTGCCTCTTGTATGAGCACATGTTCGTAAGAGGGGTCCCTGAAGAGAGATGGGCAAGGGGGGTTGGGAGGGAGGGATAACTAAAAATGGCATGCAATAACCAGTTCTGATTTCCAGCACCCACCTGTTGGCGGTGATGGTGTGGAAAGCTGGATAGAATGCAGCTAGTCTGCTGTCAAATGTTATAGAGGACTTGGATTGCTGCCATGGAAAAACTGGGGCTGTCAAACCCTCAACCAGTGCTTCAAAATGCTTGTTGGGATGTTGATGGTGGTTGAGATGTCTACTCTGAGGCCTGTCTGCGCCTGCTTTGGCATGACCAGTGCCTGTTGTTATAGTGTCTTGGCTGCTGGTTGAAGAGTGTGAGTCTGTATCTCTGTGTGACTGACCTTCCCTGTTTTATTTTTGTGACAGGTTTTATTTTTGTGAGTGTCTTTAGTGTGGCCCATAAATCTTTCAGGGTATGGAGTGAGGCATTTGTGGATTCAGCAAAGAGTTTGGTGCCTTCAAAAGGCAAGTCTTTGACTGTGGCCTGGACTTCTCTCAGGAATCCTGAAAGCTGAAGCCAAGATACCTGCCTAGTGACATCAGCAGAATCCACGGATTTTGCAATGGTGTCTGCCAAATCTAGTGCGGCTTGCAAAGCCGTCCTAAAGATTAGTGCCTCCTCATTGATGTTTGATTTAAACTGTTCACTCTTGTTGTTGGGGAAAGACTCAATCAAAGATGACAACTAATCGAATATGTGGTGTGTATATTTTGCGAGTAGTGCCGAGGAGTTGACTATTCTGAGCTAGAGAGTTGCTGATGAGTATGCTTTACAACCCATCAGGTCCAGTCTCTTCCAGTCTCTGTTGTAAGGGACTGTTTGGGCAGCTTGTTCTTTTCCTCTCTGGTTTATGGCATCAACCACCAGGGAATTTGGGGTGGGATGGGAAAACAGAAAGTCTGTTCCTTTAGGGATGACGTAGTATTTTCAATCTGACCTTTTGCAGGTTGGAGATATTGTGGCAGGCATTTGCCAGATTGTTTTCGCAGGATCCATGAGAGCTTTGTTCATAGGGATGGCCATTTTGGCATGTGGAGATGCATATAATATATTTGTCAGCTTATGTTGGGTTTCTGGCATAGCTGACAAGGAGATCTCCAGAGTATCCGCAACTCTTAAAGAGTTCTTGGAAGGATTTAAAATCATCCCACGAGGTTGGAGGTGAGGACATGATTGTATCTTTTGGAGATGATGAAGAGATGTGTGTGGGTGGAGGCGAATAGGGTATCTGTTCCTTGAATGTTATGTCTACCTCCTATTCATTAGCACATGAACTGGAATGGTCTGGTGACTGGATTGTAGGAGCCTGCGATTTAGGTGCTGGTGATGGCTGTTGTGGCTGCTGTGTTCTGTAGGCTGCCCATGGGTCCCCGTATGGCCAACTGGGTGGGATAGGTGGTGGGAGCCACTGTGGTGCTTGCCATTGCCGTTTCTGCTGGCTGGGCTTAGACGAGGAGGGTCTAGGTGTGTGTGTCTGAACGAGCTCATCGTCATCACTAGATATTGGTGGTGCTGAGGTGGCTGGGGCGGATGAGAGACTGAACCTGGATGTGTTCAGGGTACCATCGGTGCCAAATAAGGGTGTTCCCGGCACCGAGGAAACCACGAGCTCCACTGTCATGGTGAATTGCGGTACTGGCAGAGGAGGAAGCAGTATGGGTACCAATAGGGTTTGCGGCGCCAGCCATGTGGCTTAAGTCGGTGCTAGCTATTTTGTGTGAACGGTCAGTGTGGAGTGTTTGGCCGATGCTTACGTTGGTGTCAGAGGCAACATGGTGGCACTCAGTGCTGAAGCTGAGTGTGGTCTGGTCAGTGCCACGGTTGGTACTGATAGTGTTTTGACCGGTGCCAACACAGAGGCCTTCTGCTCCACCTCGGTTGGTACTTTTGAGGAGGAATGAGCCTTCTCTTTGGGGTCTTGGCTCTTGTCGGTGCCAGCCCTGTTGCCTGCCTGTTTTTCCAGTACCTTGGATGTTATGGGAGCCGAGGCATGCTTTTTATGCAGTGAGCATTTTTTCGAGGGAGACTCAGTCCCTGAAAAAGAGTAGGACTTCTTCTTGGGCACTTGAGCCTTTTTATGGTGCTTTGGGCTTGATCTGGTGGGAGCCCCTCTCTCCGATGCTGCTCCAGGGGATGGCTATCTGAGTGGGGTGGTATGTTCGGGATCTGAGGCAGGACGAGCAGTTTTCTCCAACTCTATCATTTTTAGTTGGAGTTCTCTAGCTGGAACTCTAGTTGGAGTTCTTGTTCTGGAAGTGAGTTTTTTTTACAGTGACGACACTGATCCATGGAGTGCTCCTCACTCAAACAGCAGACATATTGTAAGTGTCCATCTGATACAGAGATGGACAGCCTGCAGCTCGTACATCTCTTAAAACCAGGTGAGACAGGCATGTCCTGGTGCAAAAATTAAATTTAAAGTGGTTGCTGCTGGATGGCACTGCAGGTAAGGTATCTATACTAACTATACTATAAGAATGAAGAAACTCTTTTTCTTTTTTTTTTAAACTGTCACTACAGAACAGCTAACAATAACAACTAACTTAACTATTAGCCAGGATACTAATAACACTATCTAACTATGTAGTTTCTAAGTAAGGCAGTGGTCACCAACCAGCAGATCGGGATCTACTGGTAGATCTTGGAGCCTCTGAGAGGTGATCCTGACTGGTTTGGCCAAGGGGCTGCCAAGCATAGCACTTCAGCTGCCTTTCCCCCTCACTGTGGCACACCTCCTGCCCTTTGCCGTAGAGCTACCTCCTCCTCACCCCCCGCCCAGCCTCCTGCCTGCTGTGCAGGGCAACGGAGGGAGAGAAGGGGTGCTTATGTCAGGGTGCCCCCCTCCCACCCTGTGTCCTATCTCCACAGAATGGGGGGGTGGGGGCACAACAGGGCTTGGGATGGAGGGAGTTTGCTGGCTGCTTTTGGGAGTGGTGCAGAGCCAGGCCAGGGGGTAAGCCTGCCTTAGCCCCACTGCACCACCACCCAAGAGCCACCTGCAGTAAGCAGTGCCCGGCTGGACCCACCTCCAAACCCCTGCCCCAATCATGAACACCCTCTGGTACCCCAAGCCCCTGTCCTAGCCCTGAGCCCCCTGGACCCAAACTTCTTTACAGAGCCTGTACCCTGAGCCCCCTCCTGCACCTTAACTCTTTGCCCCAGGCTCAGCTCAGAGCCCCTCTCACACTCCAAATCCCTTAGCCCAAGACCAGATCCTGTGCCCCAAACCTCTGCTCCTGCTTGGTGAAATGGAGGGAGAATTGGAAAGGGAGAGAGGACAGAGTGAATAGAGGCAAGGCCTTGCAGAAGGGGCACGAAGGAGGTGGGGCTGGGCATTTGGGTTTGAGGTAGATCACGGATTGCACTTAAATTAAAAAAGTGATCTTGTGCTTAAAAAGGTTGGAGACCACTGAAGTAAGGTATGAGGGTGACTGCTAAGCTGCAACTGAAGCCGGCGGTGATGAAGAAGGAACTGAGGAGACAGTTGCCTGCGCAGGCAGAGTAGCTGCTACAAATGTCTCGTGCCGGCACCCCGCATGCACAGCCAACTGTGGGCACTGCTATCTAAAATCTCCAATTAGAGGTGCAGCGGCACTCAAGCACCTAAGGTGGAGCACCCACGGGGACACTTCATGAAGAATAATAATCTGATTTTGAGTGAGCATTTGCATTACATTTTCTGTGGTTTTTGATTTTATATTAACCACATAGTATAGTCAGAACACCTAGTCACTGTGATAAGGTGTTGACAGGAGTCTGGCATAAAAACTTCACCTTATAAGAAATTAGGCTATGCATGAAAATGTTTATATTAGAAGCTTTGTTGCAACTGTTTCCTTCATATATTAATAAAGTCTTAATGCCAATCATAAGAATAAAAACAAACTAAAAAACAATTAGGATACACTGTTCCATGTTTTCGCTAACACACAGGAACATATGGCATTTCTTATTAATAAGAATAATAAAACAGTTAATATCAACAGGAAAAAGAACCATTAATTCAAAATCTGTTGAAACACAATGTTATATTGTTAATATGCGCTGTTGTCATAGCCATGTCAGTCCCAGGGACAAGGTGACTGAGGTAATGTATTTTATTGAACAATCTTCTGGTAGTGAATGAGACAAGTTTTCAAGCTACACAGAGCTCTTCTTCAGACTTGGGAAAGGTACTCGGAGTGTCACAGCTAAATACAAGACTGAAAAAACAGCCCATGTTCTACGGGACCATTCAAGGGGAAATGGCCCATTAACAGTACTCTAGTCATACAACAACAACAAAAATGGGGTTAATGGGTTAATAAGCCATAAATGCAGTGTCTTTATTAAGGCCATTATTTTTGTGTGTAGTAAGGTTATGGATTGAAGCGCTCAGGCTTTTATTTTGAAAGTGTTGTTTTATAGGCTTCCTTTGAGGATAGGATGGGCATGTCAGATACAGAGTGATATGAAAACACCTGCAGGCGAACATATTTCACAAAACGATCACTCTATATCTGACTTATTTGTCCTCATCCTCAAAGGAAATCTGAGCAACACTTTCAAAAGGTGAGCTCCGAAGCTTAAATTCATAACTTTGTTGTTAAAGATCCTGCATTTATGTCTCACTAGAAGATTTACCTTGCGTTGATCAGGTCCTTAACTCAGTTAATTTTTGTTTTTTCTTCATTTAAATCATTGCTCTGGGGTGGGGTTGGAAATAAGAGGCTCAGTATGCAGGATGCCCAAAGGAGAGAGGACAACTCCAGCCCTGTCTTACCACAGCATCTTGGGGCCAGGTAAGAAGTGCCTCTCCATGGCCACTGCAGCAGACACAGCTGGCAGTATGGCGTGCATGTCCCCTAGCTGGGGGCAGACACACACACACACAAACTCTGTCCAATATATCATAGATAGCTATAACACCATTGGAGCAGCTATCCCAGTCCCCATCTCTAGCTCCTTGCTGCCCTCTTGTAGTCATCATACAATATAATTGTTCCCGCTTTCTATCCCATATCCCCTACTGTCCCCATGTGGTCATTATATAGCACAGCCCCCCTCTCCATTTTATGTGAACCAATCCCATTACAGGGATATCCCATTTTCCTGGCAAACCAAACCCTTACCTTGCTTTAAGTTGTGATAAGAGAAAGCTGCACACCGAATTAGTGGTCATAGCTCTTACTGTTTAGGAGGGGGTTCTTGAAAAGACAGACAGATGGACACACACACAGACAGACACAAACTCTCTCAAATATATAGTAGAGATGTAAAAATATATATAGTATGGAGGTAAGTTTAACTGGTTAACTGATTTATCAGGGGCAGGTGGGAGGGGAGCATTCTAGCCCACTGGGTGGGGGTGGGGGGAGCCGGAAGCAGCAGTAGGGAGTGGGGAGGGCTGCCAGCTCCCAGCCCGTGTGAGTTTGTGGGTTGGGAGTCTGCAGCCATGCGCTGAGCAGAAGCAGTAGTTGGGAGGGGGCGAGAAGGGAGGAGAGGAGGAATTGGCAGCATCCACCCCTTGTGGGAGGCTGCTAACTCCCAGCCCACTCAGGCTGGGAGCCAGCAGTCCCACAGGGCTGTAGCAGCCCTCCACCCACAGGAGCTGCTCCCGGTTACCCATTCACATCCCTAATACATAGTAGATTACAAGAATCTGTAACCCAATAAGCCCCTCTTTTTCTTCTATGATCACAGAGATGTAAACAGGCCACTTCATTTTGAATGACCCCTTAGAATATGTGCTAGCTACTTATGCTAAATTATCTGTTCAATCTTGTATTTAGCTGTCATACTTTTAGTACATTTCCCAGATCTGAAGAGCTCTGTGTAGCTAGAAAGATTGTCTCTCTCACCAACAGAAGTTGATCCAATACAATATTGCCTCACCTTCCTTGTCTTTATTACATTGCTAACATGCTCTGACATCCCTGAAGGCTTACTAATTGTCAGCAAGACTGCTCAAAATTTAATGCATCTCTAATCCCGCAATTCTATGTGTTTTAAAGTTATACAACATACGTTGTGTACAAATTAACAATCCTATAAAAATGCACTGATCACATGTTAACACATAAAAACTAGGTTCTGAGAAGTGCTTAGCTTGAATTCAGTAGAAATATACACCTTGCAGGAGTGGGTCCATAATGTGAACTGTTCAAATTACACAAAAAGAATGACAAAAGCACTAGAGAAACCTCAAATATCAACCGAAGTCAAATCTTAAAAATTAAAATTATGCAGAAATCTACAGATTCACATTTCAAATGCATACACTTCTCATAGAACACATGCAATTAGTTTTTCATTGCATATTTTGTGGAGTAAAGATGAAAGGCCTAAATTTTCAGAACTCAGAGATTTGGAGTACCTCATTTCTTTGTACCAAAAGTTAAGACATCTTAAAGGGACCTGATATTCAGAAAGTAGTTTCTCAGCATTTCTGAAATTAGACTCATTTCAAGTGGTTTTAGTTGTGCACTCAAAAGATAAAGGGACCCACGCTCTAACTTGGTTTTAAATTGTCTGAAAAGATACTAAATGAGCACAATTTTGGGAGTACATTTTAATGATCTTTCTAGTTTACAAAATAATAATTTGTCTAAATGCAGTTACTTAAAAGGAAACACTGTTAATATAACTGTCTGACCACAGTAAATATTTTATTATATTTCATCCATAACAGGATATAAATATCCTCTTCCTGAAACATGATTAAATTCTTGTAAATGGGGTTTTTCCATGAATGGTTTCAAACAGTGATATTCTTGATTTTGTAAGTTGCATTGCAATCCTAAATATGTCAATAGTTTCATGCCAGATAAGCATATGACTATTTAAAGTATATGGGCATTATATAAAAACAAAAACTAAGCAAAGGACATTTATGAAATAAATCAAGATTCCAAATCTCCATGTTTGAAATTAATCCTAAAACATATTGCCATTTCCAAAAGAAAAAAAATGAGATCACCTATTATAAGAAAGACTGATGGATTTCACCTAAACCACAGTTTAATAAACATTTCTCTCTCCATCCTGTCTCAGGTTCAGTAACAGTTTATACAGGTGTGTGCAAAATTCATCTGAATCCTTGAATTAACTAAATAGCAAGAAATGGCAGGTTGGTTTTTTCCCTTTAAAATAAAAATTATAGTACCAGGAAATTAACTACTCCATCAATGCCGACCACTTCTATAATTTATTTTTTAGTTATGAAGGTAATTTGGAAAGCTCTAATATCCATAAATCACTAATGTTCTCTTTTTAAACAGGTATTTTTGGGACAACCCCTCCTTTTTACGTATTTCATATGCTTCATTTCTGTAGTATTATCTGTCATTTTTCTTGTCCTGTCAACAGGACAGCTCTCTCATTTGTCTTTATTTTTCCAAAGCATTCCTCTTGTCTGTGACCTTCTCAAAACACTAATAGTTGACAGCTTTTCCCTCCCAATAGAGTTCCAACCTCAAATTTCTATTACATAGTTACCAAGCAGAACAGAGGCTATCTTGCAATGTTTTTACAACAAGAACGTGAATAAAAATCAAAGTAATATCAGCAATAAGCCTAGTGATGACAGCACCTTTGGAAACATTTGCAGCTTCTTATGATTTCAGCTCAGAGGATTACATTCATATGTTTGCACTATGAGGAGTTCTGCTTGCAGACAGCTTTTTGGGAGACTTGGTACCAGTGATCTCAGCAGGAGACACTTACATCATCTGCCAAGGCTGCTGCATCATGGAGTATGGGTACAGGGCTCTGTTTTTCATAATAATGCAGTTTCTCGTGAATCTGGAAGACAATTGCACAAAAAAGAAAAAGTATGCTTAGCACCAAAGAAAATATGACAACATAACCCTATTGAGTTAACTGATCTGCTGAGTGTCTGTAACTAAAGAAACATCCTTTTATTAATCTATAGGAGGCAATCATGTAGATTAATTCATCAACCACCTCTGTTGAAGTGCTAAGAACATGAAATCAGATGGAAAAAATGTTCACTATGTAGACCAACCCACAGAGAAACTAAACATTTGTGATTTTCCCCTTAGTTTTCTATGCCTGTATTTCAGACATATTGCTTTAAGTATCTGTTACATTTTACATTGCTACTGAAAACACAAAGCATAAAGTGTTTATCCCCAAAATGGGCATAAAACCTCTTGTAAATTATGATTTATGAAGTGAAGTAGCAGCCCATCACCCACCTTTTGACAGACAGTTCAGTGGATTTGCTGAAATCATTAAAATAATTCAGAAAGAAGGGCAAAGTAGTGTTAATATGAATCCTAACAGTTCAGGAAAAAGTTGTATTTTAGCACATTAAAATTTCCACTGATATATCTTAAAATAGTCAAAATATTTCTGAAAAGTCTCTAACATTTATTTTCCTCTCTTAGAGAATATTTAATATAACAATTCCATCTTTTTATTTATATTGTTTACCTATCACCATTATCTAGACATAAAATATACAAAATAAAAAGCTGACAATCTAAATTATCATTAACATGTAAAAACATTTAACCCTTAGAACACTGCCCCCCTCCTCAGCCCCACAAAGCAGGGACTACTTTGCTGGTGGGAGGTGGTAAAATGAGGCCCAGCCAAGACCACTACTCTCCCTACCAGACTCTTCCTCTAGATACACAACTGTGCAGAGAAGACCCCAAATATTGGGAGCACTAGGATCCAGGTAGAGTCTCCATTGATCCAACTGAATGAACTATTTAGCCTTAGGGAAAAATGCTTGTGTGGTCTGATGACCATGTGGCTGCATTGCAAACGTCCTGGAGAGGTACATTCTTGAGGAAGGCAGTAGTAGAGGACATGGCCCTGGTGGAATGGGCCATGATAATGCCAGGTGGCTCTTTATTGTGAATGGTGTAGCATGTGTGGATGCATGAAGAGATCCACTTGGAAATCTTCTGAGAAGAGACAGCTTGTCCCTTGGGATCGTTCTGTGAAGGATAGGAAGAGTCTAGGAAATATTCGCCAGACTCTCGTCCTATCAATGTAGAACACAAGCGCTACGCGGACGTCGAGGGTGTGCCAAGCAGCATGCGATGGGTCAGTATATGGCTTGGGGAAAAAGGCAGGTAAGTGTATGGGTTCATTGATGTGGAAGTGGGAGGGAACTTTCAGGAGGAATTTAGGGTGGGGCCAGAATGTGACTCTGTCTCTGGTGAAAATTGTATAAGGGGGGGTCCGCCATTAGGGCAATGAGTTCCCCTACTCTCCTGCTGGAGGTTATTGCGACCAGGAAGAACTTAAGAGATAGGTATGACCTGGGGCAGGTCGCCAAAAGCTCAAAGGGCGGTTTTGTCAAGCTCTTAAGTATGTGATTTATGTCCCTGATGGGAACTGGTGGGCAAACAGATGGAAAGGTGTTTCGTAGACCAGTGAGGAATCTTTTGGTGACTGGGTTTGAAAGGAAAGAATCATGTTCCGTGGTGCAATGGAAGGCTGCTATAGCAGCTGCATGACCCTTGATAGTACTTAGAGCCAGGCCCAACTCTCTAAGGTGCAAGAGGTAGTCCAGTAGGCAGGGAAGAGGGGCGGTCTCAGGGGTTATGGTGTGAGTACATTTTAGCCACTGAGAGAACCTACTCCATTTGTAGAGGTACGTTTTCCTGGTGGATGTCTTCTGCTGTTGATTAATATTTCTTTTACTCTTTCTGAGCAGGTGTTTTCAGCATCCTGGAGCCATGAAGGAACCAGGTGTGGAGGTGGAGCTTGTGGGGTTCAGGATGGAGAATTGCACCATTATTCTGGGAGAGAAGATTGTGTCGAGGCGGAAAAATATATAGATACATCACTGTCATTCTGTGGAGGTAAGGATACCATGTTTGCCTCAACCACACTGATGCAATGAGTATGACGTGAGCTCAATCTTTTCTGATTTTGCTGATGACCTTATGGAGTATGGAAAGGGGTGGGAATGCATAGAGCAGTGATGCATCCCATTTGACAGAGAAAGCATCCCCAAGGGAGTGCTTCCCTAAGGCTGCTCTGGAGCAGTAAAGGTGACATTTCTGATTGTTTCTGGTCATGAAAAGGTCTAGGTCTGGCTGACCCCATTGGTGAAACATGTAACAGAGGACCTAAATGTCCATCTCCCACTCGTGGTGGTCGTAGAAGTTGCGACTCAGGGTGTCTGCTACAACATTTAACACCCCTGGGAGGTAGGTGGCAACAGGGGTAATCTGGTGCGCCAAGCACCAATTCCATAGCTTGAGCGCCTCCATACATAAATATGGGGATCATGCAGCACCTTGCTGATTGATATAATACATGCAAGTGGTGTTATCCGTCATGATGTTAATAGTCTTGTGAGCTATATGGCGTAGGAAATGCTGGCATGGTAATGTACTGCTCGCAGTTCTAAAAAGTTGATATGGAGTGTTTGCGCTGTAAAGGACCTTGGGCCATGAGGGTTCCCAGATGAGCACCCCATCCGAGAAGTGATGCATCGGTCATCATGGTAAGTGTAGGGGTAGGTTGCTCGAATGGAACTCCAGTTAATACATTGTGTGGACTTGTCCAGCAGAGGAGGAAGTTGAGGGCCCATGGTAGAATAGTAACTGACTTGGAGAGCGGGTCTCTGGATGGCGTGTAAAGTGTGGCGAGCCAAGACTGAAGGCATCTCATGTGGAGCCACCCCAGCCTGAAGACATAGGTTGTGACAACCATATGTCCCAGAATTTTTAGGCATTCGCAAACTGTTGTGGTAGGGGTCGTCCGTGCTACTGCTATGAGGTTGCATAGGGTGTCGAATCTGTGCATGGGAAGGGTCGCTTTGGCTGCAACAGTATTGATGTGTGCTCCTATAACCTCTAGCAACTGAGTGGGGTAGAGAGTGGACTTTTCGTAGTTTATATGGAAGCCAAGGCGGAGGAGGAGGTTCGTGGTAGTCTCGGTTATGTCCTTTGTCTCCCGGAAGGACGTGCCTTTTATGAGACAGTCATCTAAGTATGGAAATATTATGACTCCCTGATGACGTAGGCAGGCCGCTATGATAGCTAGAGTTCTGGAAAACACTCTGGGAGCCGTTGAAAAGCCAAAAGGGAGCACTCGGTATTGGTAATGGTGATGGTCAACTGTGAATCATAGAAAAACGCCTGTGGGCGGGATTGATTGTTATGTGGAAGTATGCATCCTGAAGGTTGAGAGCCAAAAGCCAATCTCCTTGATATAATGCTGGAATTATTGTTGCGAGGGTCATCATCTTGAATCGGTGGTAAGCGACGTATCTTTTGAGCTTTCTTAAATCCAGATGGGCCTCCATCCTCCATTCTTTCTCTGTGTTAAAAAAATAAGTTAAGTAAAACCCTCGGCCATGGAACTCTGTTGGTATCAGTTTTATGGCACCTAAACGGAGGAGGTGAAGCACTTCTTGCTTGAGGAGGATCTCGTGAGAGGGGTCCCTGAGGAGGGACGGGGTGAGAGGGTGGGTAGGACAATGAGAAACGGAAGGGATGGCGTAAACATGGATGATGAGCTCAAGGACCCATTTGTCTGATGTTGTTTGAGCCCACTGTAGAAAAAAAGGGGGGGATGCAATGGTTGAATTGTGGACAATTGGTGGATGATGTGACCACAAGTAAAGTGTCTTTCTGGCTCCAGACCAAACCTTCAAATTTGCTGCTTAGATGTGGATGGTTGGGCGGATGGTGTTTGATGCTGCTGTTAGCGTTGTGGCCTACAACGTTGTGGCCTTTGTTTTTGTCAGAAGTCATACCTTGGTTGCTGTCTGTACGATTCCCTGGGTCTCTGGTTGTTTGTGTATCTGGCTCTCTTAAATGGGGGCATGTACATCCCCAGGATCCTTAGGGTGGTATGGGAATCCTTCATCGAATGAAGTACTTCATCTGTTTTTGCAGCAAAGAGATTGGTTTTATCAAAGGGTAGATCTTCGATCTTCTGCTGCAAATCCTTTGGGACACCTGATCCTTGGAGCCAGGATATTCTCCGCATCACGATAGCGGAAGCTGTGACGCATGCAGCTGTGTCTGCTACATCCATTGCAGACTGTAGAGCGGTACAAGAAATTGTATGGCCCTCCTGCATGATGTTGAGAAGGACAGGTCTCTTGTGTTCAGGTAAGTATTGAGTAAGCTCGAAGTTGGAACAGTTAGAATAGTCAATCTGAAAGCATGGCGGTACAATTCGCTGCTCTAAGGAACTGGGAGGCCAAGGAGTACACTTTACAACCCATAATGTCCATTTTTTTGTGATCCTTGTTATGTGGTATTGATATAATATTAGGTTGTCTGGCTCTATGTCTAAGGGAATCAATTACCAGGGAGTTTGGTGGAAGGTGAGTAAAAAGGAAGTCCATTCCTTTTGGCGTGAGAAAATATTTTCGGTCCGCTCTTCTGTTGGTTGGAGTGATGGATGCCGGGTCTGCCAAATGTTGTCTGCTGAGTCCATAATAGCCTCATCCATGGGGAGGGCAATCCTGGACGAGGTAGGAGGTTGTAAGGTGCGCAGAAGGCAATACTGTTTTTCCTGAACCTCTTGTAAATTGTGCTTTTGTGCTAATGATACCCTTTTAAAAAGTTCCTGGAACTTCTTTGAGTCATCCATCGCCTGGTGGCGGGGTGGTAGAAATAACCACCTCATCTGGTGAGGATGAAAAATTATGCACAGGGGACCTGCTCTCACCCTCAGACAGAGAGTCCTCTATCTCAGTGTAGATTGGGGAGTTAGGCGCTGTTATAGATGCTGTTGGGGAGAACGAGGTGGTTCTCTGGATGTTGTGGAAGGTGCGGTATTATGGCTCTTCCTGTGAGAATGTGGCTCCCATGATTGCCATTGCCCAGCGTACGGAGGTGGCAGGTAATTGTAATGATATGCATACCAGGGTGGTGGTGGTGGTGGATATGCGTATGTAATAGGCCCAGTGTCCCAGATGGAGCTCTCTGTGCTGGGCTGGAATGCTGGGAAGAGAAACAGCTGCATGGCTCGGTGCTGGCTTTGCTTGGGGAGCAAGACAGATTCGGTGATCTGCATGAGCACACCAACTGTACAGAGGAACCTGGTGCTAACGCTGCCGGTGCCCGACGGCTCCTGATAGGAGACTCACGTTGAAGGTGTTCCTGGGATGGTACCGAGGTACGCGGTTTATTCCGTGCCAATGGTGTAGGCGGTGCTGATTGGTCTGGAGGTGGCATCTTGGTGTGGGGCCTCTTAGGTACCGAGATCGGTGCCGACTCAGGTGGTGGCTTCGGTGCCAAACAGTGCTTATGCTAGCTCAGCGGTGCGGTCAGTGCCGACGGTGCCGCTTGTTTTTGTTTGGGCTCTGAGTGCGCCCTCTTATGCAGTGCCAGTGTCTTGGGCAGTGCTGTGCCCTATGTGCCGGGCTTATCCGCAGTGCTGACCCTCGAGGCCGTCGGTGCCGAGGGTAAGGTAGAGTCTCATTTTCAAAAGGGACATGCCAGAAGAGGTAGAGGGACATGTTTGTCCATACCTTTTGGCTCAGAAGTCGGCTTTGAGGCAGTTGGTGAGTCCTCAGAAAGACAGTTGGAATGACCTTTCGTAGAGGAAAGTTTTCAGCCTGTTGGCCCGGTCGCAGAGTGCTCTGGCCGTCAATTTAGAATAGTGAGCACACTTTTGTTTCTGGTGAGGTTCTGCAAGACACTTCATGCACACCGAGTGCCCGTCTGAAACGGGCATAGCATTCCAGCATGAGTCACATCTTTTGAAGCCAGGAGATCCCGGCATCAGGCATGGTGAAAAGCGGCGGGCCAATGACAAAGGCAGAAGAAAAAAAATATTTTTTTTTCCTATAGGGTGGAGTAGGGGGTCTTAAAACTTGGAAATGTGAGGAAACTTAGGGGAAATAACCAGTTTTCTGTTTTTCTGTAGAAACAGTGGAAGGACAGATGCTCCATCTGCTGCCGAGGACGATAGAGAAGGAACTAAGGGGCCGCGTAGCGTGCTTGCTTAATGGACGCTAATGGCACGAGCGGGTGCCACAGCGCGTGCACTGCATAGTAGATGCTGCTTGAAAAATCTCCGGTCGCCAGCGCGAGGATGCACCAGCACCCACAGTGGAGCACCCACGGGGACACTACTCAAAGAAGCAGCCCCCTTTACCTCTTCTTTCCTACCTTGTCTCCTTGGCCCCTTTCACTTCAATGTCCCCTCTATCTTACCCCCTCCTACCTAAACACACACACTCCCCCCTCCCCAAAAATTCATGTAATCATATATATAGTAGCCCAATGTCAGAGTCTGTAACGCTGTAGCGTTACAGACTTGCCTCTGGGGGGCGCTCCTGCCTCCAGCCGTGGCGCTTGGCTGAGTTCTGCGCCACTCAGCTGGGCCACGGCGGGGGAGCAAGTGGCAGCAAGCAGCCGTTTGGGGTCCACGCTCTCCATACAGCACTGGGCCATGCTCCCCTGCCGCAGCCCAGCTGAGGGGCGCAGCCCTCACCCGAGCGCCACGGCGGAAGGGGGGGCGGGGTGGTGACATACACGGCCCCACCCCTTGGCCGTGTACGTCACTGGGGTACGGTGTAAAAAAAACCGGACACCCTTGATCGGGGCCGGGAGGGGGGAGGGACCGGCCGGGAGAGGAGCGGGCTGGCTGGGGGAGGAAGTAGAACTGGGGGAAGGGGGGGTCAGAGGCAGCAGTAGCTGGCCAGGTGAGAACGGGGAGGGGCGGCCGGCGGGAAGCAAAGCTGGTCAGGGGTGGGAGTCAGGGGCAGCGAGGCTGGCCGTGGGAAATCAGGAAGAGGAACTGGCTGGCGAGGGCGGGGAGAGGGAATCGGCCAGCGGGGAGCCAGACTCACCCGGGCACGTGCAGATCGCAGGGTGCTGCCCACCCCACTCATGCATCCCCAATGGAGACAGAGGAGAGTGGAGAGAGAGTGAGAGGCAGGAGGAGGAGGAGACGAGAAAGGGAGAGTGAGAGGCAGGAGGAGGAGAAGAAAAAGAAAGAGACGGAGAGAGAGGCAGAAGGCAGAGGAGAGCTGGGGAGGCAGTAAGAAGAGGAGGAGAGAGAGAGATGGAGCGAGAGAGCTCCGGAGAGAAGACCAACATGGAGGAGAGACCTAAAAAATCCCATCTTATGACGGGCTAATTGGCTAGTCATATATATAGTAGCCCAATGTCTGTGACTCTATAACGCTGAAATGCTGGCTGTTCCCTCTGGGAGGCCCGTGCTGCATGGAGAGTGCGGGGCCCAAACGGCCGCTTGCGCCGCTTGCTCCCCCGCAGTGGCCCGGCTGAGCGGTGCAGAAGTCAGCCAAGTGCCACGGTGGGAGGAGAAGGGGGGAGGGGTGGTGACATACATGGCCTGGGGGCGGGGCCTGGCTGTGTACGTCACCGCCCAGCCCCCCCTTCGCCTCCCGCCGTGGTGCTCGGCTGACTTCTGCGCCACTCAGCCGGGCTGCCACAGGGGAGCCCAAACGGGAGGCAAAGGGGGGCGGGGCGATGACGTGCGGCATGACAGAGGCTCCAGGCCACGCCCCTGGCCATGAACATCACCGCCCCGCCCCCCCTTCGCCTCCCACCATGGCGCTCAGCTGACTTCTGCACCACTCAGCCAGGCCGCCGCGTGGGAGCAAGTGGCGAAAGCGGCCGTTTGGGCTCCACGGACCCCCAAGTGAGAGGCAGGAGGGGGAGGAGAAGAGAAAGAGAGACACACAGAGAGAGGCAGGAGGCGCAGGAGAGCTGAGAGAGAGAGGGGGAGGCAGTAGGAGGAGAGAGAGACGGAGCGAGAGACCGGAGGCTCAGGAGAGAAGACCGACGTGGAGGAGAGACCTGAAAATCCTGTCTTATGACGGGCTAATTGGCTAGTTAATACAATGTTTGCTGCCATCACATTGTTTACTGTATTTGTGTGTTCCACCTTTAGCACCACCCTGTCTTGTCTAGTTATAATGTAAGCTCTTTACGGCAAAGAGTCTGTTATACTGCATTTATATAGAGCCTAGCACAATGGGAATCCATTCTTGGTTGGCACTTAGGCAATACTGTAAAAACACGATAAAAAATAATGACTAGACAAGCAAGGGCTCTATTATATGTTGAATGTTGGGTGGAGTAGAGAAATGGCAGTGAATTCCAGAGTTGCCAGCCTTTCACCGAGAATATGTTGCAACCAGCTTTCAAACTAAGGATTGCTTGCTGAAGCATACTGATGATCTCTGCTGTGACACTGAAACAAGACCACAAAAACAGACTTCTAAACCACTGAGTACATACACCATAAAATTATTTGTTTTTACTTATAAACACCTTTTACTTGCATCTTGAAACTAAATGAAAGGAAACACATTCTCTAGAATATAAATATAATTTGTTCTGTATCCAAAATACAGGAAAGTCAGGATTATCCGACCTTCGGTAATCTGACATTCCGCTTTATCCGACCCTGAAGCTCCCGGGGGACAAAGCGGCGCCGGCACGAGCGACATCTGCGGCTCCAGGGCGTGGGCCAGGAGAACGGCCCCGCTCGCTGCCCCGTCGCTCTCCTGGAGCCGCTGATGCCGCGCCTGCCGGTGCCGCTTCGTCCCCTCCCTGCAGCACCTGGGAGCTGCAGGGAGGGAAGGGGCCAGGGCCAGGCAGGGATGGGGACCAAGCGGTGCCGGCTACAGTAGAGTCCCTATCATCCGACATTTTCGGTAATCCGACCACCTGTCGGTCCTGTTTAGGTCGAATAATCGGGAACTCTACGGTATCTTAAATGGGCAGCCACAATCCACACACATTTTTTCCAGTGTTTTTTTTCCAGAAATAGCCCCACATAGTGAACTTTAGAATAATGCAAACTAGAAATCACTAAAGTATACATGACTGTAGAGAACTGTGTTTCACAATCACTTTGCAAAGTAAAGACAAAACGAATCTTTGCTGCAGTTGCTATTTCAAGCTCTATAAGAATCCCAGAATTAATCAGTTTCTTATATTACAAGCCTTATGTCACGTTATTGGATTTTGAGGGGAGCAGCCGGGTCACTGCTGCACCCATGGGGGGTGTTCGCCCCAAAAGTGGTACAAAGGGGGCCATGTGAGGTGTCAAACAAAAGCTTACTTTCTACTGATTCTGTATATGCTCTTCATATATCTGTATAATGTCTGTATGGAGACTGGAAGTTTCTCTGTATGTGGTTGAGCGATGGGCTCAGCCTACGGACATGCTAATTAGCAAGGATCCAGGGACAATAGGTCTCTTAAGTACCCGAGACCCACCTATGAAGGAATCTAGGTGCCTGATCAGAGACCATGTGACTGTCTCCAGTTTGGAAGAAGCCAGGAAGGAGGTATAAATAGGCCTTGTGGCCAACTCCATCTTGGTCTCCAGATCTGCTCCTGACCCCAGACGCAGCCTCGCAGGGATTCACAAGCCGGGAAGAACTGTGGAACCATCCTGGCATAGGATGTGCACCAAGGACTTTTAAGCCAGCAGCTATAACATCTCTGCTGCAAGCCTGCATCGAGAACTGGGAGATTTGATGCATGCAATGCATGATACTTTAACAACCTTGCTCTCGTGCTTTTCTTTCTTGTAGTAATAAACCTTTAGATTGTAGATTCTAAAGGATTGGCTCGGCGTGATTTGTGGGTAAGATCCAGAGTGTAAATTGACCTGGGAACTGTGGCTGGTTTCTTGGAACCGGACAGAACTTGTTTGGGGAAGGTGAGATTGGGTTCTAAGACCCCTCACCTGTATATGAGGCCCGGGGCCATCTGGGGCATGGATATTGCTGGGGTGTCAGAGGGGTTTTGATCGTGAGGCTTCAGGCAGGCAGCTGAAGCGCTCTGTGGGACTGGTTTGTGGCCTATTTGGGAAGGTCTCCAGTCTGGGGGCTAGAGAGAGCCCCGAATTTGAACAATTCGCCCTGAGTGAACGCCCTCAGCTGTGCCCAGACCCGGGCCGGTCCATTACACCTTAATACCTAATTTCTGAATCAAAATGTCAGAACTCCATTTCTTTTGTTTGTTTAATCCACCATCATCATTTTTATTTTATTGAAGCTGAACATCAGGTAGCACTGAGCTTACCAGCAGTTGACTACTATTACCCATGAGATCCCCTGAGAAAATGATAAAGGCACTCCAGGGCAATTTTGTTTGGTTTTGGCCATGAGCTACTGCAGCCTTCATCATCATTTTGTGGTACTGCAGACACCGAACAGATCTGAAACAGTCACCATGTGCACTTGTTTTTTGTCAGTTGCTTTTAGAAGATACTTGACCAAAACTGGCATAGTCTCGATTACTTCTAGACCCAAACCCAGACTTAACAGGAGTCATGTAAATCTGATAACTACGAAGCCAGAACTGACTCCCAACTGTCTTAATATTTCCACAAAAGAGAAAGTTTGGAAAGTGGGCAATAAACAAAAAGAATGCTTCTATCAGGCAAAGGTTTTCAAGAGCAGCAGACTAACAAATACTTGAGATCTGGGCAATATTTTCTTAGACAAGAAGGCATGGACTAATATCTACCACTAATGACCATAAAGCCATCCAAAAATATTACAAAGATCAATAAAAGTCCAAATAATTGATTGGAGCCCAAAGGTAAATACACCTGGCTGATACTTTCTGGCTTCAGTTCACTCCAGACATAGATTTCCTGCCAAAAAGGTAACCAATGAAATAAAACATCTTGCTTTAATGTTTGCCTTTAATATGACTCTAAAGCAGTGGTGACCAACCAGTAGATTAGGATCTATGGGTAGATCTTGGAGCCTCTAACAGGTGATCCTGACTGGTTTGGCTGGGAGGCTATCAAGTACTGGCACTTCAACTGTCCCTCCCCACGCTGCCCTGCTACTCCTGCCCAGAGCCTCAGAGCTGCCCCCTGGGAGTGTCCGGCTTGTTGTGCAGAGTACATAAGAACATAAGAAAAGTAGCGGAGTGTAAGCGGTCTCGCTTAGTTCTGGTACCTGGTCCTGTACTCAGGCCCTTACGTAATGGTCTAGCGGCCCCTTTTAGACTGTAGGGACCGGAGGGCGGGGCAGGCTGCAATGCCACACCAGTCCAGTGTCAATGCAGCCCTGGCCCTGGTTCAGGGTGGGGCAGGCAAACAAAGAGTTCCCGGCACAAGTGGGGAGGGGGAGACTGCCACCCAGTATATGAGGTGGCAGGGGGGACGCGGGCCCTCCCTACTCCACCACGTCCCGGCCTAGGGTCCTAGCAGTGGCAGCCTTGGTGGCCGCTGGGGTCAGCGGGGAATCCGATCCGAAACATGCCGACACACAAAGGGTTATCAGGTCCGTCTGACCATAATCTGGTTCCCCTGGGCCACTTCCGAACTCCCTCTCCGTCTCTACCTGACTCCCCGTCAGCGACAGGTTCACAAGGTCCGGGTAGTCTGCATGTGGGGACAGGGTACAGAAAGTCTTCTCTTCAGTGCCTGGACCTGGCAGTCCAAGCCAGTCGTCCACCTCTGCCAGATCTTCAGGGCCTAAGCATGAGAACTCGGAGTAGGCCTCTGCTCCCTCCAGTGGCTCGGGCCCTGCTGAGCTCCTGGGCTGGGCTTTTGTATTTCCTGCCCTGCCCCTAGGCCTCTGCGAACTTAAAGGGGCAAGCTCCGTCTCAGCCCACCTGGGCTCAGAGAGGTGTTCTTCCTCCTTGGCGTCAGTGAGCGACCACCCCTGGTCACTACAGGGAGACAGAGGCTGGGGGCGCTGATGTCACTCTGTTCCCCTGCCCTGTACCTCATCTTCACAGAGTAAGGAGGGCAGGGCCTCGGAGAAGGGGCAGGGCAGGGATATTTGGGTTTGAAGTAGATCCTGGACTGAAATTCAAAAAGTGATCTTGTGCTTTAAAAGGTTGGACACCACTGCTCTAATGCATCAGTTAACATCAGTAATATCAGTGGTTCTCAAACTGTGGTCCACGGCTTGAGGTTCAGCCCCTCACCCCACACCCTGCAGCTCGGAGCCCTGATGCTCCTCCTGAGAGAATGGAGTGCAAGCACCGGCTTCCTATTGGGGGGGGGGAAGTCACCCCTCACTGCAGAATCTGGCTCCTGAAGGGAGCAAGCAGCTCCATGTGCTGTTGCTCTGCCTCCCTCCATCGGGGAACAGCAGCACACGGACATGCTACCCTACAGGCTTTCCCTAGTGCTCCCATTGGGAGCAATGGGAGGTGGTGCCTGGGATGCAGTGCATGGGAGCGACACCTGAGAGCAGCAGGAGACACAAAGCTAGCTTTCCCCTATCTTACCCTTTGTAAGTTTCCTAGCTTTCCCCTATCTAACTCATGCCCAGACCCCTCACCCTGCTTCTGCACCCTCCCTTGGCCAGACAACTCCATCCCCTGCCCACTCCTGCACCCTCCATTCTGTGCAGACCTTACATCCTCACCACCCAGAACCCTACTCCAGCACCCTATCTCCCACCCAGATCCCCCCACCTTCACCCCTCCTGCATCCCTATCCCACTCCCTGGCAGTCCCATCTCACACAATGAACCCGTCATTTTGGCCTCACCCCAGCACCTAAGAGGGGCTCACAAAATCTACTAACCGTGGGACTCCAAAAGAATTAGTCTGGCCCATGGGATTTATAAAGAGGCAACAGGATATTTTCTACCTTATTATATATCCCTTTTTTAATGATTCCCAACATTCTGTTTTACCTTTTTTGACTACCATAATGACTCCAAGATCTCTCGAGTGGTAACAGCCAATTTAAACCCCATCATTTTGCAAGTACAATTGGGATCATGTTTTCCAATATGCATTACTTTGCATTTATCAACACTGAATTTAATCTTTTATTTTGTTTCCCAGTCACCCAAATTTTGTGAGATCCTTTTGAAGCTCTTCACAGTCTGCTGTGGACTTAACCATCTTGAGCAATTTTGTATCATCTGCAAATTTTGCCACCTCACTGGTTACCCTTTCTGCAGATCATTTATGAATATGTTGAATAGGACTGCTCCCGGTACAGACCCCTGGAGGACAACATGAGTTACTGCTCTCCATTCTGAAAACTGACCATCCTAC
This sequence comes from Rafetus swinhoei, assembly GCA_019425775.1. NCBI lineage: Eukaryota > Metazoa > Chordata > Testudines > Trionychidae > Rafetus > Rafetus swinhoei. Next base: position 228,299,441 of record CM033424.1, read on the forward strand.
CCTTTGTTTCCTGTCATTTAGCCAGTTATCAACCCATGAGAGGACCTTCTCTCACATACCATGATAGCTCACATTAAAGAACCTTTGGTGATAGATCCTGTTAAAGCTTTTTGGAAATCTAAGTACACTGTATCCACTGGATTTTCACACATGGGATCCCACATGGGATCCAGAAGACAGTTGAATAACAGAAAGGATTGTGAAAACTGACACACTCAATCATAGGAATGCTACCTTACTGGGGAGAGAAATGAAAAGGTTGGAAAGGCAAAAGAGCCATTTTCAGCAAAAATCTAAACTGGAGAGTGGATGAAGTAGAGAGATACAGGGGAGGCTGTCTCTGATGGCACAGGCATCAAAGAAGAAAGTTCTTATACCAGGAAGATAACTGGAAGAGTCAGATAGCTGGTGAGTACTACATGAGAGGAGATAGTTACATTGTATAAAGGTAACGTGTAGCAATCCCATAAAAGGTTTTAAAAACCTGGGAAGGCAATTCTGAACTAAATTAAGAACCTGACATGGCAAGTTAATGACCCTGTATTTTATGTTTGCCTTCTTAAAAAGCCAGGTGCAATAAGATAAACAGCAAATTTGTCAGGTAAAATTGCTCCCTTTATAATTCATTAACAATGCAGGCACGTCTGATGTCTGGGAGTCACAGGAGAGGCGCAAGCACTTTCACTTGTTTCTATTTAAAGGCCCTGCCCCTTCAGTCCAAGGCCCAAGCCCTTCTGCCCAAACCTCTGCCTGGCCTGCAACCACTTCGAAAGTTTTTGAAGTGCTGCCCTTCCCCCTTCAAAAATTATTGCCCACCCCTGAGCTAGGTCAATCGAAGAATTCTTCCACTGATCTATGTCAACCGTGTGGGTTAAGGTAACCTAATTACATCACATAGAGCATGATGTTTTGCACAGCCCTGACTGAAGTAGCTAGGTCAACTTAATTTTTAGGTATAGACCAGACGGCAGTGTTTGCACAGTACACTTATTCATTACACATATATTTACTTGTAATACAACTCAGTTTTCCAAGTATCACAGCTTTGCTCTGGAGGAAAATTTTTCATTTGGGTTTGAGCACTGATTATATGCCACTGCATTTTTTTAGTAACCAACTTCCTGTGAAGGTCCAGAAAAAAACCTGATATAAGGAATTTGTGAAAACGAAATCTGCTTTTTGACAAAAGATGCTGTATGGTTGATTGTTCCATACAGTATATTTGTATTCCATACTCCTACTTAGCATATTGTTAGAAGACAGTTTGACAAATACATTGAAAAAATTCCTATTTAAGCTGTTCCATTCATTCCCCTCTTGTTTTTAGGAACTGCTCAAAATATGCTGAAATATTTTATCCTTTATTTATCGTTCAATGATTTTTTTCCTTCTTTTCATCTGATAGATATTGGCTTCTGTTTTAAAACATTACTTATGAATTATCCCTATTGGATTTTGTACCTTTAGTTGTACCCTTTATTTTGATTCAGCACTAGGAACAAAGTAAGAACACTGATGTCTAAATGAGTATGAAACATACTGTAACAAGTTTGAGACTAATATATTAGGTATTCCATTTTTGCAAGGTTAAGCAGAACAGAATAAGTACTGTCTACAACCCCTCTAAGTCCTTGCAGAGTTTCTTAAAATATTTATCTTTCTATAAGAAATACTTTTCACTTTCAATTCATTGTTCCCTACAAAACAAAATAAAGCTGCTATTATATGAGCTTTCACAGTCTTTCATTCAAGTGCACTTTTTTGTCAGCTGTAAGAAAAAGTTTTGATGACTTTGCTTATAGAAGAGGGTCCCTAGGTGGGTAGAGGAAGTTCAGACCAAAGCCAAACAAGTCACACTTGTTCCAAAATAAATTTTCCTGCCTCTTCAGAGCCAAACACCCTAAACCAATACTGTACAAAGGATTTTCTTAATTTTTTTTGTACTTTTAACCCCAGATTTCATAGGATTTTTTTCCTTTCAGAATATTTCCAAATTTAAATACATCTACTCTTTCTTGTGACCTAAGGACATGAAGACCTTGAAATGGAAAGCTATTTTAAATATCAGTTTTTAAGGAGCATAACAATGACAAAACACTTTTCCTTTGAAAACAGTGGTCTTCAAATTGGAGTCCATGACAGCAGGATTAAAACACTAGGATTTTATTTTAAAGCATTGTTAAGAGAAAGTATTCTGATGAAGTAGAACAGGTTATCTGAGTAGTCGTCATAAAGGCATCAGCAGTTGCGAATCAATTACCTTACCAAAATCAAACCTGAGATGAAACTGCTATTTAGTTTCAGTGTGGAATTATTTGGAGGGAGGTGGCTTGATTCATGTTACCTAAAATGAATTATATCAATTCTCTATCTATCAAAATGCAGTGAAGGTTATAATAAAGACTAATATTTACCTTAAATTAGGGGAAGCAAAATGCAATAAAATAGTCTTTATCTAAAACAGGACATCAGTTTATTTTCCATCACATTTTGCATTTCATTCCACCTTCTACTATCTTCAGACGTGAGAATCTGTTTGCTTTTTCCCACTTCCTGCAACAGGAACTTTAAGATTTTTCACTTGTAACAAACCAGTTGTCGAATTAAGGGTCAATCTGGATACACCAGGTTAATTCTGACTTGGTCTCTGGTGCTAGCACTGATTCCATTAAGAGTACAGGTTGAACCTCTCTGTTCTGGCAAGATCCATGGTCCAGCATGATTTTAGCTAGCCAGATGTCCACTTGTCATGGGTCTGGCCAAGTTTACCATGGTCCCATAAAGTTTGTTTACAGCCACCAGTACTGGCTCTCAGTGTTCTGTTCTATAATTTAGCTCTAATTTACCTCTAAATGTCTTCTAAGAGCCCAGGAAGCAGCTGAAGTGTTGGCAATGCTGCTACACAGTATTGACCTCCCATGGTTCTCTCTTTCTTTTTTTCCTTCTTTCTCTCTCTCTTTCTTCGAGGCCTGAACAACATACAAATGAAGAACTTATCACTAACCTGACCCTCCCCTAACTACCTTGGACAACTGTTACGTGGGTCATTGCCCAGTATAGGAAGCTTGCATTAAAACTTGGGGATTGGGGCATGAATATCACCAACCACCTGACAAGGACAGTAATAGTGACTATGAAATGCTAAGGGAGATTAAGAAGATATCAAAATAAAAACTCAATAATAGTGGGGGATTTCAACTATGCCCATATTGGCCAGGAACATGTCACCTCAGGATGGGATGCAGAGATAAAATTTCTTGATACCTTAAATGACTGCTTCTTGGAGCAGCTGGTTCTGGGACCCACAAGGGGAGAGGCTATTCTTGATTTACCAAGAGGTAAATATAACTGGACCGCTTGGAAATAGTGATCATAATGTAATAACATTTAACATCCCTGTGGTGGGAAAAATACCTCAGCAGCCCAACACTGTGGCATTTAATTTCAGAAAGGGGAACTACACAAAAATGAGGAAGTTGGTTAAACAGAAATTAAAAGGTACAGTGTCAAAAGTAAAATCTCTGCAAGTTGCATGGAAACTTTTCAAAGACATGATAATAGAGGCCTGACTTAAATGCATACCCCAAATTAAAACACACAGTAAGAGAACCAAAAAAGTGCCACCATGGCTTAACAACCAAGTAAAAGAAGCAGTGACAAATAAGAAGATATTTTAAAAAATGGAAGTCAAATCCTAGTGAGGAAAATAGAAAAAAGCATAAACTTTGTCAAATTAAGTGTAAAAATATAATAAAAAAAGCCAAAAAGGAGTTTGAAGAACAGCTAGCCAAAAACTCAAAAAGTAATAGCAAAATGTTTTTTAAATACATCAGAAGCAGAAAGCCAGCTAAACAACCAGTGGGGCTCTTGGACAATCGAGATGCTAAAGGAGCACTCAAAGATGATAAAGTTATTGTGGAGAAGCTAAATGAATCCTTTGCCTCAGTCTTCATGGCTGAGGATATTGGGGAGTTTCCCAAACCAGAGCCATTCCTTTTAGGTGACAAATCTGAGAAGTTGTCCCAGATTGAGATGTCATTAGAGGAGGTTTTCGAACAAACTGATGAACAGTAACAAGTCTCCAGGACCAGATGGCATTCAACCAAGAGTTCTGAAAGAACTCAAATGGGAAACTGCACAACTATTAACTGTGGTTTGTAAACTATCCTTTAAATCAGTTTCTGTACCTATTGACTGGAAGATAGCTAATGTGACACCAATATTTAAAAAGGGCTCTAGAGGTGATCTTGGCAATTACAGACCAGTCAATCTAATCTCAATACTGAGCAAATTAGTTGAAACTATAGAAAAGAATAAAATTGTCAGACATTTAGATGAACATAATTTGTTGGGGGAAAGTCAACATGGTTTCTGTAAAGGGAAATCATGCCTTACTAATCTATTAGAGTTCTTTGAGGGGGTCAACAAACATGTGGACAAGGGTGATCCAGTGGACATAGTATACTATTAAGTAAAGTAAGTTGTCATGGAATAAGAGGGAAGGTCTTCTTATGGATTGATAACTGGTTAAAAGACAGGAAACAAAGGGTAGGAATAATTGATAGTCTCTAAAAAGGATAGAGAATAAAACAGAAAATATTTTATTGCCTCTATATAAAACCATGGTACACCCACATCTTGAATACTGTGTACAGATGTTGTCACCTCATCTCAAAAAAGATATATTGGCATTGGAAAAGGTTCAGAAAAGGGCAACAAAAATGATTAGTGGTTTGGAACGGATGCCATATGAAGAGAAATTAAAAAGACTTGGACATTTCAGCTTACAAAAGAGGAGACTAAAGGGGGATACGATAGAGATCTATAAAATCATGATTGGTGTGGAAAAAGTTAATAATGAAAAGTCATTTACTTATTCCCACAATATAAGAACTAGGGGTCAGCAAATGAAATTATTATGCAACAGGTTTAAAACAAACAGAAGGAAGTTTTTCTTCACTCAGCACACAGTCAACCTCTGGAACTCCTTGTCAGAAGATGTGGTAAAGACTGGGACTTCAACAGGGTTCAAAAAAGAGCTAGATAGATTCATGGAGGTTAGATCCATCAATGGCTATTAGCCAGGATGGGTAGGAATGGTGTCCATAGCCTCTGTGTGTCTGTAAATACGTGACAGGAGAGGTGACAGGAGACGGATCACGTGAGGATTACCTGTTGCGTTCCCTCTCTCTTGGGCATCCGATATTGGCCACTGTCTGCAGACAGGATACTGGGCTAGATGGACCATTGGTCTGACCCACTATGGCCGTTCTTATATTCTTAGGCTAAGTCCCATCTGGGACACTAACAGCTAAAACTAACACTAACAACTATCACTACTGAGAGAAACTATGTATACCAAGATAACTGCTTTCATAGGAAAAGTAAACTGGCAGTTCAGCAGTTCTGATGTACTATCACTGATGACAAGAAGGAGCTGAGGGTGGAGGGAGCATGCAGCACCTTTTATATTGCACCATGGAGCCATCACTTCAGGGGTTGCTAGAGCTGATTCCTTACAAATACTGCTGAGGGAAAACCCTGCGGCAGTGGTGCACGTGAAGAACAATACATTTACTGTGGAATGGACATGAGCAAACACTCAAAGAAAAACTCTTCTGCTAAGGAGTAAGTAACTATTATTAACTATTTACACTAACTGCACAAGAACTAAATTTTCTACAAATGAAGCCTAGGCAACTCTAATACAACTGTGAATGTTCTATACATTGTCACTGGCAGCAGAAGTTAATGAGGAAGGGGGCAGAAGGCAGCCCTTATACACCGCCATGTGGTCACCACTCTATAGGGTGCCAGAACCTCTCCCCTATGGATACTGCTGAGGGAGAAAACTTCCAGCAGTGGTGCCTATGGTAAGCACACACACACCTAATATGGAATGGACATGAGCAAGCACTTGAAGAACTGCTTCATTACTCTTCTGAAGAAAGATTGTACATTTAAGTTAAGCAAGGCAGTCAATCTTTAAAAGCTGGCCAAATAATGAGAAGTGGATTTATTCCCTCAAATATATAGTGAGATAGAAAAGTTAGCCTAAGACTGCACCCAAATTGACTTTTTAAACTATAAACACTCATGCGCAAATACCTCCAACCAAAGAATGCACTAGTTAAGTCACACACCACAATGTTCTGTTCGAACACACATCACAAAAGACATATCTCCTCCCCAGTGTTGATCTAGCACCTACTACATTTTGGTAGGACCACAATAATAGGCAAAAAAAGAGATAATTTGTCAGATCTCAGGCACCCAGAACCAGTCTCTCTCTGTCTGAGAACCTGCACAAAAATACCACAAATAGGTTAATATTCCAAAAGAAAAATACAAAAGCTTAGCTAACAAACAAAACCCAACAACCCACACAAAACCCTTCCTCTCCTTAGACCTTCTTTGTCTGTAATCTTATCAAGAGAAATTTATTCTGTACAAACTATGTCAGATATTGCAATGCCACACACAATCTTTGGGGGAGTACCATATGATTGTGTTCTTGGTATGGGGAAGGGTTACACGGCTTCTCCTGAAACAAAAATCAGTGGGGCAGATTAAGGCAAATCGTTAAGATAGTAAACAATTCCAGAGGAGTACTAACAGGGTTGCCAGGTGTCCGGTATTCACCCGGACAGTCCGGTATTTTCGGCTCCTGTCCTGTAAAAAAATTCGGAGAATACTGGACACCTGAGATGTCCGGTAGTTTCTGAATATTTCCCTGGCCTGGAGGCGAAAATGCCAGGCACCTGGCAACCCTACAAACACTCAGCGCCCAGCCTCCTCCCCCCGAACCCTCGCTCCGGTCCCCAACACCCCCAGCCCCCCAACCCCAGCCCCCATGCTTACCTAGTTCCACAGGTTGCCGGCACAAAATGGCTGCCGGCCAAAAGACCTAGGGGAAGCAATGCTTCCCCTGGGTCTTAGTGCTCAACTGCTCCCCTGTTCCTATCCCTGCACTTAAAGGGGACATTCTGTTTTATTTTTTTTTAAATTGTTTTTGGCTTAATAAGTCCTTGGAATCCTTTTTTTTTTTTTTTTTTTTTTGGGAGCTCAACAACTTTGGTCTCTTCCCCCCTCCCCCCCCCCAGTTTTTTTCCCCTTCAACAGAATTTTTTCCCGGTGTTTTTTTTTGGGGGTTCGCTATTTTTGTTTCAACCATCTGGCAACCCTAAGTACTAATCCTGGAGCAGTTTGCGCACACTGGTTCAAACTGGGTGTTCTAGACACAAAGAACTTGTGATATATAAAGGCTGAGTTTAAGCAGGTTCCAGGTCTTCCTGTTGATTCAGCAAATGGATAAAATCTTTGGTCTTTAGGGGACCTCAACCCTGGCAAGATTGCTCACGTGGAAAATAAATGTTCTTTGGTATGTTTAATAAGCATATGGGAACATACTGTTTTCTGCTTCCTCTATGATTCTTTCATCCTATCAGTGGTTATTAGCCAGGATGGGCAGGGTTGTAAAACCACAAATAAATGCACTTTGCTTAGAAAGAGCTGTGTGGTGTCTTGTAACTCCAGGCACATGCTAGCAATTATCCTCAAAGAGAAAGCAAAGCACAAGTGCTGGCCATTAGGTACACTAGCTTGCTGAAGATATCACAGTGTATGGCACAGGCCTAAGCAACCTAAAAACATGTTTAAAGGAAAGTGGGACAAAAGTTCTCTGCCTAAAAAGGTAATGGTTCAAGGCCTGATACCTACCTCTATACTTCTGCAGTTCAGCACCATGAAAGGGGATACAGATGTAGTTATCTTGAAACTGACAAACATTTTATTTCTTTCAGCATTGCTTGCTTCCCCCTCTCTTTCACTTCAGAAATCTCCAAACCATTTATATTCACAGACTCCGAAGCCAGGAGGGACTACTGAGTATCCAGTCTGAACTCCTATTATAACACAGGCCAGAGAACTCCCCCAAAATAATTCCTACTTGAACAACTGAATCCAATCTTGATTTTAAAATGGTCATTGATGGAGACTCCACCATGACCTTTGGTAAATTGTCCCTATGGTTAATCACTCTTACTGTTAAAAAATCTGCATGCCTTATTTCCACTCTGAATTTGTCTAGCTTCAACTTCAAGCTATGGAATCATCTTGTACCTGTCTCTGTTAAATTGAAGAGACCATTAATTAAATATTTGTTTCCCTGTGCAGTTTCTTGCAGACAATAATCAAGTCACCCCTTAATCTTCTTTCTGTTAAGACAAATATTAATTTCTTTGACTCTATCTCTACACGGCATGCTATCTAATCCTTTAATCATTCTCATAAATCTTCTCTAAACTCTCTCCAGTTTATTAAAATCCTTCTTGAATTGTGGGTACCAGAACTGGACACAGTATTTCAGCAACAATCACATCAGTGCCAAATATAAAGGTAAAATAAACTCCGTACTCCTGTTAAAGGTACTTCTATTTATGTATCCCAGGATTTTATTAGTTCTTTTGTCCATAATGTCATACTGGGAGCTCATGTTCAAGCTGATAATCCACCACAATATCCAAATCTTTTTTAGAGTTACTGATGACTCTGAGTCAGACACCTGTCCTAATTATTTGCCTCTCCCCTCATTTTGTGTCAAGCTGCAAACTTTACCAGTGGTCATTTTATGCTTTCTTCAAGGTCATTAATAAAAATGTTAAATAGCGTAAGGCAAAGAAATGATCTCTTCAGGATCCCACTGGAAACAAACCCACTTGATGATGATTTCATGTTTACAATTATATTTTGAAACCTATTAGTTAGCTAGTTTTCCATCCATTTAATGTGAGCCATGTTGATTTTATATTGTTCTAGTTTATCAGTCAGAATGTTATGTAGTACCAAATCAAATACCTTTACAGAAGTCTGTAACTTTGACACTAGAATCATAGAATCATAGAAGACTAGAACTGGAAGGGACCTTGAGAGGTTATCAAGTCCAGCCCCCTGCACTCACGGCATCACTAAGCACCATCTAGAATGATCATCCCAGACAGATGTCTAGCCAACCTGCTCTTAAATATCTCCAGTGATGTTGATCCCACAACCTCCCTAAGCAATTTATTCCAGTGTTTAATCACACTGATAGTTAGGAATTTTTTCCTCATATCCAACCTAAATCTCCCTTACTTCAGTTTTAAGCCATAGCTTCTTGTCCTATCATCAGAGGTCAAGGAGAACAATTTTTCTCCCTCCTCCTTGTAACCCTTTTAGATACTTGAAAACTGCTATCAAGTGCCCTCTCAGGCTAGGTCTACACACTACAAAGAAAAGTTGGAAAAAGATATGCAAATTGCAAAACACGATTTGCGTATATTTTTCTGCTTTTGTTTCACAAGAGGCTTTTCCGAAATTTGGCCTGTCTACACATTTAGAAATTTCAATGGAATTTTAGTATAGGAAACATGAGACTTCCAGCAGATGACACTCAAGCTGAAGTTGCCCATGATTTTATATTTTTTCCTATACATTATAGATAGGTGTATAAACAGGTTGCTCTTTAGAGTAATCACACAGGAACCTAGTATTACACCTTGTGCATCATTTGTTAGGTCACTGGTACTTTAGAATACAACATAATTTTTTCCAAGTTATCAGTGACTTGGAAACATGTAATGCCATTTCTGACAGTGCCACTCAGTTTGCTCTTTCAAAATAACCACTGATTTTTCTAATCATGTGAATCATCCTACCAGGTTTCTGTAATACCAGTAGTCAACTAGACTGAATTTATGCTAAGAAACAAGCAGATAAATCCTGCATGTGTGTTACCCATGCTCATAGCATTATTGCATAGGCAATCAAGAATGTGTTCTCCTGTCCTGTTTTCCTTGATTCATTTTTGTCTCCAGTATCTCCATTTGGTGCTCATTGTGATAGCATGTCGGGGGGTGTCCCCAACCCTGCACCCCCATCCGCAGATATGTAGAGTAGAAGGTTTATTGGTTCACAGGGGCACAGCGTAGCATAGGTTCAATGTTAGCACAGGAAGCCAGGGCAGACAGCCTTATTCCTCTTGCGGGGGAAGGGGCTCATGGACCCTTCACCCCCCTTCTCTGCTCCAAGCCTCCTCACTCCTTCTAGCCCAGCCGAGACTGACTCTCTCACCGTCCCTACTCCCGCCACCCCCTCAGCCCGCGCCTGTTCTCTGTCTGTCCTCCTGGCCCTCAGGTGTCTAAGACCAATACACATCTGAGTGACTCATGCCCAGCCTCTCCCCTTTCATGCAGAGTGCTGCAGGGGGGAGGGGAACTGAGGTACATGCTCACACACACACACAGCACAATACAGCAAGTAGTGAATGTAACAGTACCCCACTACATCACACTCTTACCTTTCCTTTTTACCCTCTCATTTTGCTATTACTTTAACCCAGGGTTGGGGAACCTTTTTTGGATCTGGGGCCAGTGACCCACAGAAAAATCAGTCCGGGGCGCACACAAGTGAAAGCAAAAACAAAAACAAAACAAAAACAACAAAATCATAACCATACTTGGTCAGACCAAAGGTCCATCTAGCCCAGTATCCTGTCCGCCGACAGTAGCTAATACCAGATGCCGCAAGGGGAGGGAACACAACAGGTAATCCTCACATGACCCCTCTCCTGTCACCCATTTACAGAAAAACAGAGGCTATGGACACCATTCCTACCCATCCTGGCTAATAGCCATTGATGGAGCTAACCTCCATGAATCTATCTAGCTCTTTTTTGAACCCTGTTAAAGTCTGAGTCTTCACCACGTACTCTGGCAAGGAGTTCTAGAGGTTGACTGTGCACTGAGTGAAGAAAAACTTCCTTTTGTTTGTTTTAAACCTGTTGCATAATAATTTCATTTGCTGACCCCTAGTTCTTATATTGTGGGAATAAGTAAATAACTTTTCTTTATTCACTTTTTCCGCAGCAGTCATGATTTTATAGACCTCTATCATATCACCCCTTAGTCTCCTCTTTTCTAAGTTGAAAAATCCCAGTCTTTTTAATTTCTCTTCACATATGACCCGTTCCAAACCCCCTAATCATTTCTGTTGCCCTCACTGACGTGGCCTCCACATTCCCTTCCAACACCAGAGCCTAGGAGGGCCCAGTCTGATAGATTGTGTGTGCTCCAACCCTGCGATAGGACAGGGCGGGGAGGACTGGACTGCCAGCCCGGTCTCCCCAATGCGGGGGGGAGACCCTGAGCCTGAGGGGGCTGGATCTAGGTAAGCCAGGGGCCACATCTGGCCCCTGGGCCTGAGATTCCCCACTCCTGCTTTAACCCCTCCTGACTACGGATATTAGCATGTAGTGGGCTCATGTGTAGTTGGTTAATCCTAACGACTACACATACTCAAGGGGGGGTGACAGAGGCAGCAGCGCAGAGGGCAAGGAGGCAGGCAGGAGCCAGTACCAGAGCCGGACTAAGGGGTGGGCGCGCCGGGCAGCTGCCCGGGGCGCCTACCGATGGGGGGCACCTGACGGCAGCTGTAAGGGGCGCGCGGCGTCTCTCAGAGCTGCCATCAGGCGCCGCACGCCTGGCTCCCGCAGCGCCGGGCCCCCCCCATTCCCGTGGCACCAGCCAGCAGCGCCCTTCGCCCCACAGCCGCTGGGCCCTGCATGGCCAGGCGCGGCCTTCCCCAGGCTGCGCGCCAGCAGCAGTGGCCAGGCCGGGCTGGGCAGTGCATGCGCCGTGCACCCCGGGGGTGGACCCATGCACCCTAGGGGGTCGGGCCTGTGCCCCAGGGACGGGCCTGCGCATGCACCATGCGCCTGGGGGCGGCGCCGCGCGCCCGGGCCTGGGGCACCAAAATGGCTCAGGCCGGCCCTGGCCAGTACACATAGGAAGCCAGCTCCCCACATGTGCTGTCTCCGTGGAGCCTTCTGCCCCCCCCCCTTGCTGCCTCCGACAAAAGTGGGGGGCAGGTGGGAGCCAGAGCGTGGGAGGGGGAGCCAACTTAAAAGCAGGTTCACCATGAGCATTGGCTTGACAGAGCTCCTTCCCCCTCTCCGCCATGCTGCTGCCTCTATATTAGAGGCAGCGGTGCAGTAGTGGGGGGCAGGCGGGATGCCAGCACTGTCCCTGTCTGAGAGGAGCTCGGACCCCCCCCCGAACAGGGGCTGCTCCATGGAATGGTGGAGCAGTCCCTGTCCATGGGGAGCTTGTGTCCCCACGAACAGGGATTGCTGCCACCCTGCACTGTTGTCTCTGTATCAAAGGCAGTAGTGCAATGTGGCAGGGGGCTACCCAGGTGTGGGGCTGGGAGCACACTGGCTACAGGTCCTGCCCAGGGGACTATTGAATAATCGTGTAACCACTAAGATTTTGTGAGGTTACATGATTATTAAATTACATGATATCTAACATCCCTACTGCTGACTACTCTAGCTAGTCTGTCCTTAAGGAGACTGGTGGTCTTCTGAACTGGACAGCATCCAAACTGTACAGTTCCCTCTCTCCTTAGAAAGTGGACCAATGTTCCACACAACCAAAACCCTCCTCCCTCCAGCACTTGCCTTGCATTAAATGTGCCTGATTCTAAATGCTCTCCTTTTCTGTCTTCACTCATTTGTTCCCCATTTACAACTGTATCCCCTTCCTCCTCTATACTTGAGTTCTTTGCTTTTCTCTCCCATTGTTCTGATCATCAGGTCAAATCCCAGGTCTGACTAGTCATATCCAGTTCCTCACCACCTGTTCCTATGCTGACAGATACCTCTGGGGAATGATCAGGAAACCAAAGAAGCTTCCTGCAGTACACAGCAGTTGTCACATTCTATTAGCTCTGCTCTTCTCCTTGCTAAAACAACATAATTTCTGTTCACCATTAAGAATACTGAACCTAAGAGTGGAACGGAAAGAGAACGGTGGCAGTTGCAGCAGACTGTGGCCTCATGGGTTCTTGACGGAGGGCTGCCCCAGCTGGTCCAGGCCTCATGTGGCTGCCATTTTACACCAGCTGGAGCTGGGGCCACCTGCAATGCTATTTTTAGTACTGAGGTCCTGCAGGGACCAGGACCACGGTACTAAAAATAGTATCATGAGGGGCCTCTGCTCCAGTCTTGGCACACGGTCCTGCCCTGGGAGCAGCTGGGGCTGGGACCACGGTAGTAAAAATAGCACCGTGGCCCCTGTTCCAGCCTCCGCTCCAGCCCCCTCAAACTGCTTTCCACGTTGAAGGTAGAAAGTTGGGGAAGGGGAAGGGGGAGAACTAAGGTGAAGGTGGGTGAGAAGAGGAAGGGGCTTATACTGAGGGGAGAGGAAGGGCTGGGGCAGGAGAAGAAGGGGGAAGGCACTAAGGGGCAGGGTGGAAGAGACACAAATGCTAGGGGGCCAAAAGGAGACATGAGAAAAAGGGCAGGAGCGGGGAGGGAAGGTGTCAGTGGGGGTGCCAGAAGGAAGGAGACAGGGTGATGCTGGGAGAGGATAAGGGAGGAACAATGGGGGCAAGAGGGAGGAAGAGGAGGAGTGGGTGCCAGGAGAAGAGGGGTTGAAAGGAAGGATAGGCATGAGGGAGTCAGGGGATGTAGCAAGTCATGTGTGAGGACGCAGAGGGACATGAGTAGAACTGGGGCAGAGGGTGATGAGGCAGTGGGCACCAAGGAGAAAGAGGGTAAGGAGGGCAGGGGCAATGAGGGAAGGGGGAGTCACCAGGAAGGTGCAGGTTCCAGAAGGGTCGTGGGGGTGAAGCAGAAGGGCAGACACAAGGAGGGGAGGTACAGACACCAGAAGACAGAGAAGAGAGGCAGGGCAGGTGGGTAGAGGGAGATGTTAGGAGAGGGGATGAGGAAGGTTAGCTACAAGTGATCCGAGTGGGGCTATAGGAGGAGTGGGGACAGGGGAAAGAGAAGGGTGGGTGCAGGGGTCAAGGAGCATGGGGAGGGAGGCAGGTCCCCAAAGGGCTGAGGGGTGTGAGAAGGGCAGGAGCCAGGCTAGCAAAGGAAGATGAGGGGTGGGGGGCAGCAGCAAGCACCAGGAGAGTAGATGAGGTGAGGGGTGGATGGGGGACATGGCAGCAGAAGGGAAAAGGGAGACGTTTATAAGATATTTATTAATAATTTGGGTGCCACAGGGGCACACATCCGAACAAGCACACAAACTCAATACTGGTACACAAGACAAAACTCACTCCTCTCATGGGTGGAAAATCGTAGCGGAAACACTGTTCTCCACCCCCTGTCAAAAATAAAGAAAACATTGAAACCTTTTGTATTGGACATAAATTAATATTTTATTTTATTTAAAATGAACTTTGATAAACTAACATGAGAAGTTAAAACGCTTAGTCTGTTTAATAATTTATATTAAACCATTCTCCCTAGCTGCAGCACTAGCAAAATGGCTCGGACATAATTATGTAATTAACAGTGAGTTTCCATTAGCAACTGGTGGTCTGTGGAAAGGTTTGCATTGACCCAGGAGGTCCACTGGATGTACCTTAGAGAGTGTCCCTTCTCCCACTCCCGGGAGAGTGGCACGTCCCAGGACAGGAAGGCTAAATCTTGGCACACCACTTGGGAAAGGCTGCCAACCCCTGGCTTTCAGTATGTAACTCCAACTACACAAAATGCATACCAAGAGTTGACTTACCTTAAGCCAAACCATGGCGGTGTCCACACAGCAGGAGACCAACAGGAGCAAATACTCCTGTCTGCTTCCCTTACTCCTTGCAGAAGGAAGAGTATCAGATGCTGGCAGGGGCTGCCCTCTGTGTTCAATTTATGGGTCTATACAAGACCCACTAAATTGAACGCTAGAAGATTGACCTCCGGAGCACTGATCTTCTTTTAAGTATATATGTCCCCTCAGGGTCTGACTTAGGGATGTAAGCAATTAGTCAACTACCCAATAAGCATATGCTTATCAGATAGTTGAGTAGTGACTTCACTAGTCACTTCCTCACTCTTGCTGTCTCTATCAATCAGAGAAAGGGCAAAGCAAGGGGAGCGAGCAGGATCCGGTGCTGGGGGGAGCCGGCTTAAAAGCCAGTTCCTCCCAGCACCATCTCTGGAGGGCAAAACAGGCAAAGGCGCAGCAGTGGACCGGGAGCAAGCTGGGAATCAGCTGTCCTGCCTCGCTCCTGGTCCCCTCTCCCCCACTGAGCATCTGCTTGTTAAATATATTAAGAACCACCAGACTCTTCACACATTTAAAAAGCAGATGCACAGTGGGGGGGACCAGGAGCGAGGCAAGACAACTGATTCCCAGCTCCCACACAGTCCCCACCACTACACCTCTGCCTTTTAAATGTATTAGGAGCCTGGCCACTCTTAATACATTTAAAAACCAGAGCCACAGCAGGGTTAGCTCCTGGGCCGAGAGCTAACTCTGCTGTGGCTCTGCAGTTTCCTCTCTTATCAACTAACCCAGAAGTTGATGGATTAGCTGATTACCCACAATTTAACATCCATAGTATGTTAAACATCCGTAGTATGTTGCATGTTGTTTGTGGGAGGCAAGGGTGCCATTTCAAGAGGGATGGGGGGGGAGCAGCAACTCTGCGCTTCGGTATGTGACTAGCTTTTCATCCTGTTCCCCAGATGCTAAGGTAGTGAGGTGAAAGTGCTTGCATTCTATGCATGCCTCTCACATCTGGCTGATGAGTTCCCTTCACCAGCCAGGTGTGAGAGGAATGCATGGAGTGCAAGCACTTTCCCCCTCACTCCTTTAGCATCCGGGGAACCGGATGAAAAACAAGCCGTGTCCTGAAGCGCACAGCTGCTGCCACCGCTACCCTTCCGAAATGGCACCTTTGGTGGAAGGAGCAGATGGGATGCTTCATCAGCAAAGCATTATGACCCAAGATTGCAGAGTAAGCGGCGACAAAGCCCCTCATTGTTCTGGCTTGTACCTGGAATGTGGTAACAGTAAGAGCAGGGACCATCAAATTAACTGTTCTTCTTGCAATATAGATTTTAAGGTATCATTTATGAATCAGAAGCAAAACTAATGGATTTGTAGTGTGACAGAGTCAGGCCAGAGGGGTACAAGAGAGTGGTGAAGGGGAAGTATATTAGCCCTAGATTGAGTAAGTCTCTGTTCCCAGGATAAACTAACAAGAGCTAGTTCAGAACCAGCAGGAAGTTGCCAGAATCAATCAGGGCAATTAAGCCATTTCCAGCATCAAGTGAGTCAGACTATTCAGAACACATAGGCCAATTAAGAACAGTTGATTCTGGTTAAAAGGAGCTCCTCTTCAGTTAGTTCAGTGTGTGATGAAGGAACTGATGAGAGAGAGTGTGGTAGAGAGTCTGCAAGGAGAAAGTTCAGGAAGATACCAGGAGGAAGTACTTCCAGTAAAGGAGGTGGTGAGGAAAGCTATGGGAAAGTAGCCCAGGGATCTGAAGCTGTCCCACAGCTGTTACCTGAAACATTGTAGATAGCTGCTAAGTTACAGAGTTCTTAGGCTAGAACCCAGAGTAGGGGGCAGGCCCAGGTTCCCATCCCCATCTATTCCCCCATTTCAGTACAGGTTGTACCTCCAAAATCTGGAACTCTCTGGGTCAGACGACGGATGATCCTGGAGCAAAGAGCCTGGGAGCGTAAGGGCAGGAGGGACATCAGAATTGGTAGCCTAGCTGGGGGCAGCACGGGACTGGAGCCAAAGCCCTCCAGCAGCCCCCAGGAGTGTGGGATCGGGGCCAGAGCCCCGTGACTTCCCCCAACTGTGCAGGGCTGGGCTGGTGCTGTGCGGGGATAGATCTGGAGTCCTGCGGCTTCCCATGGCTATGCAGAGCTGGGGTGGGGCCCCACAGGGATGGGTCTGGAGCCCTACAGCTTCTCACGGCTGTGTGGAGCTGGGACTGCACAGGGATGGGGTCAGAGCCCCTAGCCCCGCGGCTGCTCCTAGCTGCACAGGAATGGAGCCCCGCAGCAGGAACTGGAGCCTATGCTGCCCGGGGAGCCAGCAGTAGCTGGGCAAGGTTGCATATGGGGGGGCGGGGCCAGGTTGCCCACTAGGGCAGCCCTCCAGCAACGGGTGATGGGCTTGGGGGCCACTGGCAGGAGACCTCCTCAGGTCTGGCAAATTCTCTTGTTTGGGACTGGTCAGGTCCCAATGATACTGGACCAGAAAGGTCCAACCTGTACTAGAAAGAGTCTGACTTTGGTACAATGGTTTGTCCTACCCTGTACCACTTGGAGGGCCATGAAGACTATGAAGTTTGGTTTCGCCTCTTTTTCCCCATGCTGGCCAATGATGAGAGTAGCTCAACAAACAGCAAGCTGGTGTCTAAATTGAGGGCTGCTGTGAGCCTCTGAGGCAAGCAATCTGCCTGAAAGTGCATGACTCGCCACGGTTTGGGAGGAGCTTTGTCACAGTAGGTATAATAAATTCCTTAATGAAGTTATTGTTTAGTGTCAATTGCATTCTGTAGGGGTTAATTGCGGAAGAACTCTGTACATGTGAAGTATAGGGGTGGTGAGGCATGCATTCCCCCCCTTCCCCTATATCTGATGAGCCAGAAGCAAGCCTCTAGGTCCAGGAACACATGCCAAGGTAAGCGGTGGTGCCATTGTAGCAAGAACACGTTATAGATAAGGGCAGGAACATATAACAATCTTGTTTACCCAGATGTACTGATCATGTAAACAAGGTCAAAGGACAAATAGTACCAGATTGATAGTTAACAGCTAAGCCATACACCAGCAAGTAATAAGTAACCCCTGGAAATTTCCAGACTGCAAAACAAGGTAGAGACACTGTATTTAAAGCTTCACCACAGTATAGCAATTTGGTCCTCACTGATGGACTCTGATACCGGTGCCTCGGAAGCCTAGGTGACCTCCCGCCTCGTCCGCAGCTGAAACGGGGTTCCCAGCTTGCAGAAGGGATGTAAGACGCCGCTTTTCCTATCATGTTGTTCTTTTAGTTAAGGGGTACAGCTGAAAACTGTCAGGAAATAAACTGCTTGTGTTTGACAGATACTTGTGCAGCGTGTTTTGTACTTAGAGAACCCAGTGTCGGACCTGAGACTTACTCTTGCCAGCAACACATTCCTTTGTTTTAGAAAACTAACGAAAAAGCCTTTTTAAAGGGTAGGTAATCTTACCCAGACTATTTTGGTAAAGTACATATATTTTGCCTTTTAAACTTTCACGCTTTCTGATAAGTATTCTCAGCTAGTCACACACCTGCTTTCAATCACTGTCTTTATTCCTTATCTGTGCTAACGACCTAATTTCCAGTCTATTTTGCAATATTCACCAGTTCCACATTTCATATAACTGAATTTGTACACCAAGGAGGTGAATACTCAGATGCAGGGTCAAAATCTTAAACTGAATCTTCCCACAGCTAATCTCAGTGTCTGTATTTGCAGCTGGGTGTGGCCCTGCCTGCCCACTTTGCTGTAGGAGGCTTTAGAGCAGTTGTGGGCAACCTGTGGTCCATCAGTGTAATCAGATTGCTGGGCACGATACATTTTGCTAAACATTAACTGTCCACAGGCACTGCCCCCTGAAGCTCTCTGGGGCCATGGTTTACCATTCCCAGCCAATGGGAGCGGTGTGGGCCACAGGGATATGCTGGCCACTGCTTCCCACAGTTTCCCATTGGCTAGGAACCACTGGGGACTGTGAGGGGCGGTGCCTGCAGACAATCAATGTAAAGAAAATGTCTTGCAGCCTTCAATCAGATTACCTTGATGGGCCACAGGTTGCCCACCACTGCTTTAGAGCCTGGCATAGCAAGTCCAGGTAAAGGGGGCCCAAACTGGCAGAAAAGGTGAGCTCAGCAGTATCTTCAGCACATCAGGTGGCATCCACAAGGGGTCCAGTGTGTCACAACCACAACACAACCTTGGAATAGCCTTGTGCAACTTCAGTTTCATTTAAGTAAAATCTGCTAAAAGTTAAAGATGGAGAGTTTGATTTAATTCTGCTTGGTCCTGTTAAGAGCATTCTTACAATCTTCTATTCAAGGCAGATAGCTCTAGTTTCAGTTCAGTTCAGCATCACAAGCTCCTTAATTTTCAGAGATCATTTCTTTACAGTTCACTGATGCAGAATTAATCCATCAAAAAGTCCAAGACCAGCAAACTTCAGTTACAGAGAAGGATGTTATACTTTGGCAAGCTACAGGAAAATATTTTAATCGATTAGCACCATCTAGTGGGATCAATGTAATTTATTTGTGATAAGAAACAAGCTGCTTAATGTTCAGATCACTTCTTTAATTCCATCACCACGTAATGCAATCAATTTTTCAAATAATTATTAAAATCCATAACAATATCATATTTTCTAAATATAAACTGAAGCAATTCAAATGCTGACATAAAAGCAGAATATTCAAAAAATAACAATGTTATTGTAAAATGACACAAGAGAACACGTGCTGGAATTGGAAGCTATATGTGTATACATATTAGCAGGGCTCGACAAATCACTCAATCTACTCGCCCATGGCGAGTAGATTCCAGCCGGTCACCCCGTTCACCAGCAGCGTGCGCATGCGCAATGCGGGTCTTACGCATGCACAGTGCGGGGCTGGCGAGTAGATTTTGTCGCCGTTTGTCAAGCCCTGCATATTAGGGATGTAAAAAATTGTTTAAAAATGTAATTAGGTTGCCACTAAAAATCATAGTGGTTACACGTGCAGTGAAGATCCCTCCCCAAGAGCGGGGCCAGCAAGGCTACTGCCAGCCTTGCTCCTGGGGAGATGGCTTTGCTGCCGGCTGCTCCTGGGGAGCTTGCACATAACCTACAGTGAGAAGGCCAGGGTGGACCTGCCACAGACAGGGGCTCCTCTGGCAGGACCCATGGGCTATAGTAATTGCCCAGGGTGGGTGGGTGGGGAGCTGCTCTAGTCCCTGTTGGTTAACCAAAACTAGTAAGCTTCACCTGATAATGGTGAGTCTTACTGGTTAACCATATTCATCTATACCTATGCATATCTATGCACATACATATACACGTAATCATAGATCATAGTCATAGAACACTAGAACTGGAAGGAACCTCGAGGGGTCATCGAGTCCAGTCTCCTGCTCTCACAGCAGGACCCAGTACCTTCTAGACCAGGGCTACTCAACTTTGGAAGCCATGGGGGCCACAATTATATTCACAGCACATGCTGAGGGCCTCAACTCAAGTGTGGTTGCATATATATGCAAATATATGCAAACAGCATCTTTCACACTGATGGGAATGAATACAAAGATTAAGGTAAGACCACACAACACACAAGCCCCATTTAAGTCAGTTCTGCTAATATTAATAAAATGCATTATCTACCCGATTTCCACCCATATGACAGCACTTTTCATGAGCAATGACAATCTAGGAATTTAACTACTAAAACACGTATCAACAGAAGTCCATTATATGGACTTTTTTTTTTTTGTTTTGGCTCCCACTCGCAGGCCACAAACAAATGGGCTGCGGGCCACATGCGGCCCACGGGTCGTGTGTTGAGTAACCCGGTTCTAGACCATCCCTGATAGATGTTTATCTAACCTGCTCTTAAATATCTCCAGAGATGGAAATTCCACAACCTCCTTAGGCAACTTATTCCAGTGTTTAACCACCCTGACAGTTAGGAAGTTTTTCCTAATGTCCAACCTAAACCTCCCATGCTGCAGTTTAAGCCCATTGCTTCTTGTCTTATCCTCAGAGGCCAAGGAGAACAATTTTTCTCCCTCTTCTTTGTAACACCCTTTTAGGTACTTGAAAACTGCTATCATGTTCTCTCTGTCTTATCTTTTCTACACTAAACAAACCCAGTTCTTTCAGTCTACTCTCATAGGTCATGTTTTTAGACCTTTAATCATTTTTGTTGCTCTTCTCTGGACCTTCTCCAATTTCTGATGACGCATGGTAAAACAATGCCCTCAGGCAGTGTGACAGGATAGGACCTATGGACTAAAACATTTAAAAAATGGGTGCAAAACTTTCAATTCTACAGTCATCTTCCAGGAGCATCAGTGCACATCAAAACACTCCAGTCTCCCGGCAGCCTCTCCACCCTCCAACAGTCCCTCGGTTGCCTGCAGGCTGTCTGGGGGGCCAGGCTCCGGGGGCTGCCCCTGGCCTCCAGCGGCCCGCCTGCAACCTGTTGGTTGGCTGGGGGGAGGATCTGGGGACTGCTTCCTCCTTCACCAGCCTGCCGGCTTTCTTGGGGGGGCAGCTCCCCTCTCCAGTGGCCCCCCTTGTGGCCTAAAGGCTATCTGGGGAGGGGCCAGGCTCTGGGAGTAGTCCCTTCCTCCAGTACCTGACCCCCTGTGACCTGCAAGGCTCCATGGGGGTTGGGGGAAGAGTAGGATCCAGGTTTCGGGCAGAGTTCTACTCACCCGGACTTTAAGCAGGCAAGATGGCGGAGGGCCAGCCTCGCTAGCCACTCTCTTGGTGCTGCAGCTGCCCCCAGTGGCCACTCTCAGTATCACATCCCTCTTCTCTGTGCCCCTCCTTTTTGCGTCCCTCTGTTCTCTGCCCCCTCCTTTTCCATGTTATGAAAAATAATCCCATTCATGGCACTTGCCGTTTTCTGGGCACAATCAAACCCTGACCCTAGTTTTAAGTTAGTATAAAAGAAAGCTACACACCAAATTTCGTGGTTCTAGCTCTTACCATTTAGGAAAAGTTGTTGAACAAATGGACTCTCAAACTCAGATGGATTCAGACGTGCTCAGATGCACTCTAAGATAGATAGCTAAATAGAAAGAAGATACTCCACTTAGGAAGGAACAATCAGTTTCACACAGACAGAATGGGAAGCGACTTCTCTAGGAAGGAGAAAGGGATCTAGGGGTCATAGTGAACCACAAGCTGAATTTGAGCCAACAGTGTGATGCTGTTGCAAAAAAGCAAACATGATTCTGGGATGCATTAACAGGAGTGTTGTGAGCAAGACACGAGAAGTCATTTTTCCACTCTCCTGTGTGCTGATTAGGCCTCAACTGGGGTACGTCTAGACTACATGCCTCTGGCGACAGAGGCATGTAGATTAGGCTACCCGGCATAGGAAAATGAAGCGGCGATTTAAATAATCGCCGCTTCATTTAAATTTAAATGGCTGCCGCCCTGAGCCAATCAGCTGTTTGTCGGCTCAGCGCGGTAGTCTGGACACTCCACGGTCGACATCAAAGGCATTTGTCGACCTCCCAGGTATGCCTCCTGGGTATGGGTATGCACCCATTTTTTAAATGTTTTAGTCCATAGGTCCTATCCTGTCACACTGCCTGAGGGCATTGTTTTACCATGCGTCATCAGAAATTGGAGAAGGTCCAGAGAAGAGCAACAAAAATGATTAAAGGTCTAAAAACATGACCTATGAGAGTAGACTGAAAGAACTGGGTTTGTTTAGTGTAGAAAAGATAAGACAGAGAGAACATGATAGCAGTTTTCAAGTACCTAAAAGGGTGTTACAAAGAAGAGGGAGAAAAATTGTTCTCCTTGGCCTCTGAGGATAAGACAAGAAGCAATGGGCTTAAACTTCAGCAAGGGAGATTTAGGTTGGACATTAGGAAAAACAAACCCAGAAACCTAAAGTGTCTCAAAAGTCCATGGCATTTTGCATTTATGGGAGCATAATTTGTGCAAGGAGCCCAAAACTTGTTCATGTATGAGGACTTGATAAGGGCTTATGCTACATACAGTGAGATAGCATATTTAAAGTATGGCAGAGAATTTAGACAGAGGGTAGCAGAGGAGCCTGATTTACCCTCAAGGTAAAATAGATTAGAACTTGGACTTGACTGTGTGATTGCTTATCACAGGGGTGGGCAATAATTTTTGATGGGGGCCACTCCAAGACTTTGGAAAGTGGTCAAGGGCTGCACTCTTCCATGATAATTATGGAAATGTGGAGTCTAGAATGGAGGTTGGGTGGAGAAAAGCGCATGAGATAAGGGACTGGGGTGCAGGAGATGGTGTGAGGTCTGAGAGGGAGTTTGCGTGAAGGAGGGGGTGGTGACCTGGGTCAGGGGAATGGGGTGCAGGGTCTGTCAGGGTGATTGGGTGCAAGAGAGGATTATTTCCTGAGGGAGAGGTGTAGGAGGGGGTATAGGATTTGGGAGGAAGTTGTGACCTGGGGCGGGGGGTGCAGCGGGTTTGGATGGTGACATGGGAGAGGGCATTGGGGTGCAAGAAAGGCAAGGGTGCAGGAGGAGCAGGCTCTGGCTGGGAGGTGCTTACGTAAGTGTCTCCTAGCTAGCAGCCCTGCAGCATCCCCAAGGCAGGCTGAGCTCCCTGCATCCTCAGATGCTTAAAACTTCAGGCTGCTCCCTCCATGTGGCTCTCAGCTCCAGGAGTGGGAAGAGGCTTGCGTTGCCCCCATCCCCCAGGCCAATCTCTCAGCTCCTATTGGCTGGTTG
Source organism: Rafetus swinhoei (assembly GCA_019425775.1). Classification (NCBI taxonomy): domain Eukaryota; kingdom Metazoa; phylum Chordata; order Testudines; family Trionychidae; genus Rafetus; species Rafetus swinhoei. The sequence goes on from CM033424.1 coordinate 228,322,734, forward strand.
TTTCCACCAGTCCACAAGTCCCAGTGCTTTAGGAGTAACAATGGACAAGTTAAAATACAGGTGTTGTAAAATTTGTTATTGAATTATCCCAGAAAAAGAGATGAAGCTTATTTCTGGAATGGATTTTTGGCTGTTTCTAAAATCCAATATGGGGGACTGAGATCTCATTCCTGAGTAGAAAACCTGAAGTCAGTTAAAGTCTTCAAGCATATGGGAAGGGAAAGATAACCTCCGAAATGTCAGCAAGAAGAGTTGCAGGCCTCTTTCCATGCATTCGGATACCAAAATTGCACATCTGTGTGTATGGTACCAAAGAAGGTGAAAGGAGAATACAAGCTTATCCACCATCCGCTCTTCCCTGCAGCTCATTGGTAAATTACTATATTCACTGCCCCATTGTGTTCAGTTACTCATCATTTGATGCTGTGGCAGCTATGATTAAGGAGCGTGGACCTGGGGAGATCTTCAAAAAACAGGACATCAAGTCTGCATTCTGGCTGAGTGTAGAGTATCCCAGGGACAAACTCACTTTGGTATCAGTTTGAAAGCCACCACTATTTTGATAAAACCATGCTCATGGTGTGCTCGAATGTCACATACTGCTTTTCAAAGATTCAAAGGCCCTGCCCAAAGTTTAACACTGTGGTTTTCAAACTTTTTTTCTCATGACCCAGTTGAAGAAAATTGTTGATGTCAGCAACCCAATATATAATTTGACAAAAATATGAGCTCCAGAGTGAGATTGAGGATGAGAGAGTTTTGGCATATAGGAGGGCTCAGTAGTGCAGCGGGGGGTGCTAAGGTAGGCTTCTTGCGTTTCTTGGCACCACAAATCATGCTGAATCCCAGAAGCAGCCAGGAACAGGTTCCCAGCCAATGGGAGTATGGAGGTAATGCTCAGAGCAGGGGCAGTGCACGGCGCCCTGAGTGCTCTCCTCCCTCCCCCCAGGAGCCCAGCCTGTTGCCAGCTGCTTCTGGGGTGCAGCACAGTCTGCAGTGCCAGGACAGGCAGGTAGCCTGCCTTAGCACCCCCCACTGGTCACCTGATCACCCTGCAGCAATGAGACCCAGTGCCTGACATTCCTCTACCCAGTACAGGGCTGTGACCCGTAATTTGAAAACCACTGGTTTAACACACCTGGGCACCAAATTAAACACAGTTTACCTGTGGAGTTTACCTATGGAGAAGAGGGAATTGGCCAAGCCATTGATATAGGCTCTCAAAGGCATAAAGAAAATTACTCTGAAATCTCCAAGTCAGGAATGGCTCCCAGTAAGGCATTTACTGTCTTTGTTACATCTGCTGCTTCTGGAGCATGAAATTCCCCACCACTGTGTCAGAATGACAAGGGAAATGAAGGAAGACTCATGTGTGTGGGAAAGATTCATGGAAGAATTTAATAGGGTTTCAATATGGTGTTCAGACCAGTTGTATTATAGCTAGTCTTGAGCAACCTGACCCTTCAGGAGGCACAGGTTTTGGGGTCTACTTTAGAAGCAGCCAGAAAGTTGGGTAGCGCAGGACAAGGGGCATATTTTTTCCCCTTATACTGGTGGCAATAACTATTTGGAGAGAAAAACTTTCAGAACTAAAAAGCCCAATTCTAGTGTAACTACAGGTAGAAACTCTCTTAACTGGGATTCTCTGGTCCAGCAACATCCATAGTCCGGCATAGAGGTTGCAGGACCACAGAGTCCCGGTGGAGAGCCCGCAGTGCTGATGGCAAGGTCACCCAGCATGTGGCAGCGGGGCTGCCCTGCAGGGCTGCCCAGCAGAACCATGGCAGCGATGGCTGCCCAGCAGGTTGGCAGGGCAGCAGGGCCAGCAGGAGGCGGGGAGCCAGCTGGGAGGACAGCAAGCCGACCTCCCTTGGTCTGGCAAAATCCCTCATCTGGGACCAGTCAGGTCCTGAGGGTGCCAGACCAGGGAGGTCCAACCTGTGGTGCATAATATGAACAGGCAGTCTGCTGAAAATAAGGCTGGTGAGGCCCTTCAATTTACACTGCCTGCAGTTAAACATTCTTTTTCATGCAGTGTATGTCTCAGGAGTGCCAATACTCTGTCTCAATTTCAGAACAACAGATTCTGGAAACTCAACCTGCTGGACAGTACAGATGCAGAGTTCCAACAACTCTGGATCCTTGGATGATAACAACTAGGAGACTAGTCAAGGATTTGGTTCTTCTGTGAAGACTGGGGACCTATAAAGGACAACCTTTCAGAGTTCACAGAACGGCATTCGTCAGGTACACTATGTGGTGTCTTTAATTCACTGTGGGTTGGTTCCCTCCACTATCTCTGGTTTGTGTATTTTTCAAATCCATATAGGCATTTCAAAATACAAAAGCTCTAAGCAGGGTGATCCAGCAGAGACAGGTGACAGAGACAACAGTTTACCCATAACACTGGAAAACTTGACAGGGTAATTAAAGGTTTTACCATGGTCTCCAGCTGTAGAAGGGAGGCCATTTTATTTAAGGTGGCATTTGTTGTTACTATCTTTGGCGCCTTTAGAGTGAGTGAGTTGGTGCCTATGACAGCTGTGGCTGTGGGCAGTTGTAGTGTGTGTTAAACCTAATAGATGTGCAACTATAGGTAGAAGAAAAGCCCCTGCACTTAAGGTACCCAAAAGCAACACAGAAGGGGCACAGGGGCTTATGTGGTATAGAAGGAATATGCAGATGAACACTTATATCCTTCAAAAGAAATAAGAACCTTATTAAAAAATCTAGAGCCCGCAGCCCAGCTTGCTGTTCATAAACAGTGATGGCAGATTCCCGATAACATACGAATTTGGCATGGTACTGAGAAAAACCTTGTGCTACTGAGAACTTCACTCATCCTTCCAGGAGTGGGACAACATCAGTGGATGTAGGTGTTTTGGCTTGTGGCAGAAGCAGGCAGTAGGATGCTGGAAGTCAAGATATTGCAAGACTTACATCCACACCAAGGAACAGATGACAAGGAACAGTTAAAATGTAACTTACCCATAGCACTTGTTTTTTTCAGAAACTGTTTGTTCAGAGCATACACAATATTTGGATTTGCAGGCACTGTACTGTCCACTGGGCCCACAAAAAAGCAACCAGGACAGCAGAGAGGTCTCAGCTAGTCTTCAGGGCCTAAATGGCATGAGTTGATCCAAGTGCAGAACTTTTCTGCATCCATTGGTTTAGCAGAAAAGTCCTGCACTGGAATCAGCTCACGCCACTTCTGATCTCACTGACAAACAACTCAGGGAAGATCATCTTGGGAGTTTTACCGGGGTCAGGTTATGCAAAACAATCTATAAGTATATTTGTTTGATTATACAATCATAGCCAGAGGTGAGGCTAGTATGATCAGAAATGCTTGCAAAGCAGATTTGGAAGGGAACTATAGACCCTAGTCTGTATATGCTAGGCTAGAAAATGAATATATCAGTTACCAAGATATTCCTAAACACAGAGGATTAAGTGATACAGAACAAAGACATCAGTTATGATCAGCCTGAATTTTTCCAGGATAATGGCATACAGTTGTCAGATGTGGTATTGACGTATGCCTAAAGAATATGAGGGAACAGACTGGGCAGAAGTTGTGACACCAGGAAGTGTGGTTGTGGGGGAATAGCAAAGCTAGTATCTGGCACCCTCTGTGACTGGCTACCAGTGCAGTTGAAAGGATAAATTGAAAGGCTGCCAGAAGTAAAATATTTGGAATTTTGGTGATGTATCTTGGGCTGATGGCACAGTGAGAGACCTTGTGAAACTTGTGGGCTGAAGCCAGACCTTTGTGGTCCTCGCAGGCCTCTGTCCTCACCAGTGTTCCCTCTAATTTTTTCCATCCATGTGCAGAATAAATTTTGTTATGTGCACTGAGACATATGCAGATGTGCACCACCAACAGAAATACAAGCTGCCAGCTGTGGGTGCTTTGCCAATCAGCTGGGTAGCACCTAAATCTCTCCTCCACAGCCACCCACGCATTCAGCTTACAGGGAACACTGGTCCTTGCCCTTCTGCACTCTGGTGGAGTAGGTTCAGCAGAATCTGCCCAGAGTTACAAGTCATATGGTAAGGCAGTTGTTCTGGACCAGGAATAGGCCTGGGGGTATGCAGAGGACTTCCAGGGGGGCCACTCATCTAAATCAGTGTTTCTTAATTGGGGGTTGCAGGCCCTGGGGATCATAGGACAGATTTAGGACTGGTGTTTGGGGTTTGTAAGCAAGGCAATTGCCTGGGGACCCACACCGAAGGGGGTCCCACAAAGCTAAGTTACATACTTCAGCCATAGGCAGTTGGGCTTTGGCTTCAGACAAGGCTCACAAGTAACAAAAAGGCTCAAGTTTCACACTGAAATGTATGTACAACATTTATATTTCAATCTATTTATTTTAAAATTATATGGTAAAAATGAAAAAGTAATTTGTTCAGTAATAGTGTGCTGTGACACTTTTTTGTGTCTGATTTTGCAAGCAAGTGATTTTAAGTGAGGTGAAACTTGGGGACACGCAAGACCAATCAGACTCCTGTAAGGGGTACAATAGTTTAGAAAGGTTGAGAACCACTGTGGTAAGGAACAACAGTGCCCACACTGGAACCAATTAAATGCTTGATACATTAGAGTAGGGGTGATGAGCATGCAGTGCTCCTCCCCCATGTTAAATTTTAATAAAAATTGTGGCCTGTATGGTCTGTTCGCTGACTAGTGTGTCCATATCAAAGGCAAAATTAAGACTAACAATAAAGAAACAAAAACAACAAATGGTCTGGTAGCACTTTACAGACTAACAAAACATGTAGATGGTATCATGAGCTTTCGTGGACACAGCCCACTTCTTCAGATGACCAGAGTTATGAGTTTGGGGTGTGTATACCCAAAATAAATAGGAGAGGGGAAGAGGAGGGGGGAGGGGAAAAAAGAAAGGAGGGTGGGAGACAGAGCGCTAGAGGGAATCAGTAAGTATTTGAAGACTGGGTAGTTAAAACGAAGCTGATTAAAATCAAAGTCAATAGATAGTATCCTTCCTGACATGGGAGTCTACACAAAGAACTAACACCAGACTAACACGGCTGCATCTCTATCACTATTACACAAAGAACTGTTTGCACCTTCAATGGCTGTTAAGTTGGTAGTGTCCCAATCATCACGACTGAGTCCATTAGCATGTAAATTGAATTTGCAGATGAACTCTAATTCCAATGCTTCCCTGTGGATCTGGCTTGTAGAACTGGTTTGTGAGAAGACAGTTACCGGAAGATCTTTTAAACAGTGATTCGAAAGATTGAAGTGTTCCCCCAATGGATTTCTGTATGTTTCCTTTACGTATATCTGATTTGTGTCCATTGATTCTTTCCTGCAGAAACCGTCCAGTTTGTCCAATATATATAGCAGTGGGGCACTGCTGGCATTTGATGGCATTGATTACTGGATTACTGGATGTGCAGTCAAATGACCTTTTGATTTGGTAGCTTATGTTGTTGGCTCCAGTGATGAATTCACCAGTATAGATATGTGGGCGGAGTTGGAATCGTTTTTGGTTGCAGGGTTGGGTTCCTGGAGGCTTATGATGTGATTGTGTGGCATGGTTACCAGAAGAATTCGTTTCAGGTTGGGGGGTTGTCTGTAAACAAGAATAGGCTTTTCTCCCAAGGCCTCAGAGTGAGGGATCATTTTCCAAGATGCGTTGTAGATTGTATATAATGTTTTGGAGGGGTCTGAATTGTGGACTGTAGGTAATAAGAGGAGTTCTGTTATTTTCTCTTTTGGGTCTGTCTTGAAGTAGTTCATGTCTGGGTACTTTTCTGGTTCTGTCAATTTGTTTTTTCACAGGGCTGCTGCAAAAGGAAAGGAAACCACTGGGCCAACGATCCTATTCAGTGACTGATAAAGAAAGAAGGGAGGAGCTCATTGTTTCCAAGTGGGAGAGACAAACAGCAAAACTAAAGAAAGAATTGAAAAACTGGTAAAAAGCGAGTCTTTATAATATAAGAGCACGTGCATGCATCTATGAACATTTTGTTACTTGGCATATGCTATGGTGGTAGAGCAGTAGTTAGTTGTAATGACATACTGAGAACTTCAATATGACTATCTTAGTGTTTCTAATGTCAGATTAACATGATTACATCCACTGAAAACTTTTTTCGAGAACCTTTGAAAGATTTTGGAACTCAAGTAATACCATGATTTATAGTTTGCTCACGATTAAAACAGCGTGTTTGAGCTCAACAAAACTATAATTGCTTATTTTCTATGAAACCTAATCTATAAAGGACATTACTAAAGTTATTCTATGGAAATAATAGATATCTATATTAAATATTCAGCACTAGCGAAGCAATCAACCTACATATTTTTAGAGGCTTCTTTTCAACCTACACTGAAGGCTAAAAAAAAGTTAAAAGTTATAGTCACTAACCAAATGAAATCACTGTTGGCATATAAGCATTGCAATTCGGGACTTCTGGCAAATATCAACAAGAAGCAAATCAGAAAGACAGATTTGGCAGACCACTTAGATCCATTTTTCAACAGACAAAAAACAAGAACGCTTCTTTTGTTTTTTTTTATAGTCAACACACTGTTCTTCTTAAAAGGTCACACTATACCTAGAAATCTGGTTTGGACACTCACACTTCAGCTATTTGACAAAAAAGAACCACGGGGGAAGAAAGAAGAATTGTTGGCTCCAAAACTCAAACTTCTTGCACACAAGAATAAGAATTATTTAGCCTCAGAATAGAGGGGAAGGGGGAAGAGGGAGAGAGAGAGAGAGAGAGAGAGAGAGAGAGACAGACAGTCAACCAGTAGAACCATCCACTAACTTGGAGCTAAATATCAGGAAATATCAACTTTGATTCAGGATTCTCTGAAAGAAAGTTAGTTTTCAGGTTAAAAACTGATCCACATTGTACCAACCCAGAAAGATGGATGCACCCAATAAACTTTGAGAAGTAAATAAAATTAACAACTGTACTACAAAACTGATTATAGTTTTATATTTTATGACCAACTATATGTGCCTGTATTACATCTGAGAGTCAGCAAACCAGGTTTCTCTTCTCAGCTCTCTCACTGACTTGTTTTATTATCTTGAGCAAGTCATTTAACCTCTGTTGCTCAGTTTCCCCATGTGCAAACTGAAGATATTTACTTAACATAAGAATGGCCATACTGGGTCAGATCAAAGATCCATCTAGCCTAGTATCCAGTCTGCTGACAGTGGCCAATGCCAGATGCCCCAGAGGAAGTAAACACAACAGGAACTCATCATGTGATCCCTCTCCTATCACCCATTTCCAGACAAACAGAGGCTATGGACACCATTCCTACCCATCCTGGCCTACCCACTGATGGACCTAACCTCCATGATTTTATCTAGTTCTTTTTTCAACCCTGTTAAAGTCTTGGTCTTCACAACATCCCCTAGCAAGGAGTTCTACATGTTGACTGTGTGGTGTATGAAGAAAAAACTTCCTTTTGTTTGTTTTAAAGCCACTACCAATTAATTTCATTTGGTGGCCTCTAGTTCTTATACAGTAGACTCCCTATTATCCGACCTAAACGGGACCGATAGGTGGTCGGATTAACAAAAACATCGGAAAATAGGGATTACCTGTAGTTGATTTGGGTGGCCTGGCCCCTTCCCTCCCTGCAGCCCCCGGACGCGGGCCGGGAGAATGGCCCCACTCACTGCCCCGTCGCTCCCGGCGCTGCTGCTGTTGCTCCTGCGGGTACCGCTCGGTCCCCATTCCTGCCTGGCCCCTTCCCTCCCTGCAGCCCCCAGAGCGACGGGGCAGTGAGCAAGGCCATTCTCCCGGCCCGCGCCTGGGGGCTGCAGGGAGGGAAAGGCCAGGCAGGAATGGGGACCGAATGGCGCCGGCAGGAGCAGCAGCAGCAGGGACATCAGCAGCTGGGGAAGGAGAAATGGGCCAGGTCACATGGCAGGCGGCCGGGGGCAGCGCGGGGTTTTAGTTTTGCTGTCAGGAGCCGGCTATGTCAGATAAAGCGGAATGTCGGATTAGCGAAGGTCGGATAATCCGGACTCTACTGTATTATGGGAACAATTAAATAACTTTTCCTTCTTCACTTTTTCCACACCCTATTTACAGTAAAACTCCAATAGTCCGGCATCCAATAGTCCGGCACTCCTGATAGTCCGGCATCAAAACGGCAAGAGCCTAGTGAGTGAGCTTCGCAAAAATGAGTCACAAGGTAACAGCGGCAGCTGAACTGAGCAAAAGGGTAAAAAGGCTTAAAAACTAAAACATTACAGTATACTGTATACAGTATGTACAATAAAAGGGTTAAGAACACTTTATATACAGTATATAATGTATACAGTATATATATAACCATTTTATAGTACCTCCTGATAGTCCGGCATATTTGATAATCCGGCACCACCTAGGTCCCATAGGTTCCGGATTATCGGAAGTCTACCGTACATAGTTTTAGCCCTCTGAGGTACTTATATGGCCTCCTTTATTGTAGTATTGAAACTGCTAATAATCTTTTATGTAGTTATCCTCCTAATATCCCTGTAAATTAGAGAGAGACTACTTTCCCCATTTTACAGATGGGCAACCAGTACCCAAAGACAAAAGGGAAGTCTGTGGGGGAGTAAAGAATTAATCCCAAATCTCCAACAACTCGTACTAGAGCCCAGTCCACTGGCTCATCCTCTCCTACACTTTTTTGAAATGTTTGGAGATCTATAATTGAAAAGTTTTATAGGGAAGCCTCTCATCTTCCACTTTCACACTTTTTGGTGTTAAGTTTTGCAATGCCTAGAATCTACCCCAACATTTATTTTAAATGTTATTTTAGAAAAAAGTCTGAGCAAAATTCATTCCTGAGTTATGAGAGAACTCAAACTGTAATTTTTAGAGCTAAGTAGGAACATTTCTTCCAACATCTCAAAAATCTGAGATTTCAGAAATTGCTTCCACCTCAATTTGGGACAAAGTAAAAATCTCAAAAGTTGGAATATTTTGACAATTACAAATTGTTCTTAACTTTTTCCTAAATGAAAAACTGGTCAAGTTGGACCCTTTCCTGCAAAAACCTTCACTGTCAATAAACCAACATCTGCCAAGTTAACGTTTTAAAAAAAAATCCTGGCTCACATCATCACTTCTGTTTAGCATTACAGCTTAAAAAAAAAATCATTAGAATAAGCATACACAACTCAAGTGTGAAAAATAAAAAATATCCTGGGATTTTATCCCTGAAGAATAGTCCCTTTGGGCTTGGAAAAAAAAAATGGTATGACTTAAGAGAGATACGAAAAATTTAAATTTGCAAAATGACATTGTTTTGTGTGAAATTAATCCCTGCCTAGAGGGACTTATGCTTAAAGCAGATTTAAGTGGTGCATAGGCTTCTGTACAAGGATGATTTTCTCTCTCATTCCACTAAATCAGGAACTGTGCAAGATGCAGTCTATATGCTGCTACTTGTATTTTTTATTATTCTCTCTCCATTTTTAGCCTTCTCAAAACTCACTTACAAAATTCTACTGGACATTAACTGTAGGGAATTTCTCAATATTTTCCCACCTGGGACTGTCTCCAACTCACAAGTAAACTGATATGTATCAGATAAATAAAAAGTTAAAATCTGTCTTCTAGTCAGATAAATGCATGTCTGTTCATCTTTGAATGCACCATTCTCAATCAGTCTTTTTAAGCAAGTTTAACTTAGGAAAGATGTCACTTTAGAAGACAGAAAGCTCAGGATAGCTTTAAAAAAAACCAAGCAATCACTCTAGCTCAGGGTTTCACAACCTATGGGTCGGGACCCACATATGGGTCGCCATTACATTTCAAAAGGGTTGCCAGATGTCTCCCCAGGTGGCTCTTAAGAAGCCATTCACACATTTTTTGAATTGCCCTGGGTCACCCAGTCTGCCTGAATTGTCAAAATGGGTCCCCATCTGGAAAAGGTTGGGAACCGCTGCTCTAGCTGAAGAAAAGGTAGGATTAGATAAGGTCAGACTCTTACATCAGGTATATTGTGGAGCACTTCAAATAATGGGGAAAATATGCAACTTTATTTACAACATAGAAACCGAAGGTGACACCACTATGACTACTCCCTCCAAATGAATCCCTAAACTAAATCTTGCTACTGCATTCTCAAGATTGTTAAGTCATAATAATTAATGCAGAATTACTTATCTTCAAAGCACTTAGACAAGTAATTTTTGTAACTTTTTCCAAATCTCATTCTTTCATATCCTTGTTAGCTGTTCAACAGTGAATGGACACCAAATGTACAATATAAATATGCTATGTGCTCACCTACCACACTTTGTGACTAAATATGACTTGTGTTTGAAGTGAACTTCCAGACATCACCACACCTGGAAAGAGAACAGTTGTTTCTACAAAGATGCACAAAGATGTTTTTTTTTAAATAAACTTATTAATAGAACAGTTTCTTAATAATAACAGTGCTAACTATACATTTAAAGAGTTAGTATATACATGGCATACCATACACTTTTCTCTCCTTGCTCTGAAACAGGCAAAGGTAAGACCACTGCAAGAGGTCAATATATTCATGAAGAATCACAGAAGGGAGAGAAGATTAAAGAAAGATAGTCAGAGAAAGGGAACATAAGAATCACACACACACACACACACACAAGGCCAGATTGGGAACCTTCTGTTACATTGATGAGCACTTAGCATTCACCTCACTGGGGCTAAGGCTATATCTACACTTGCATTTGATTGACAAAACTTTTGGTTTTTTGTGGGTGCTTAAACACACTCCCCCAAATGAACAACAAAGTTTTTTCAGAGAAAATGAAAGTGAGAAAACTGCATTGCCTACTGCTAACAAACTGAAATACCCTCATTGTGGGTGGAAATAGTTTGCTGACAAAAGTGCCAACAAATAGCATTCACACATACTATACTGACTTAGCAACAGGGCTCTGTTGACACAAACTGTCGCTAAAAGCTGCAGAGTTTAGACATACCCTGAGTAAAAAATGAATTCAAGCAAACCTTGAGAGAGAGCCTGTTAGCTTAACACATAGTAAAAGTAATTGATGAAAAATACAAGATTGGCAACTCGTTATCCAATTAAATACTACTTCACTGATTTCCATTTTTTTGTTTGTCAAGAAACACCCTAAAACTATCATCCACACTTACTGCCAGTTCCAACATTGTTATGTAATTGTGTAGTTTTGCTGGGTTATCCAACACTTACTAATGCTACAAGCAAAGTAGCTTAATACAGTTATTAGACTTTTTTTTTAAATTACTGTGATGTTCTCCTATAGAAATTAACTTTCCTTGATAACAAGAAAGCCTCCTAGTCAAAAAGAAAAAAGTCCCAGTTCAAAGAGATTTTAATTGTGTTAACCTTAGATGTCCCATATTTATCAGAGTATTAACAACTGAGAAACATGAGCTGCCTTTGATTGGCCATTGGTAACACGGATAAAGTGTTCTACTTCTGTTTAAGTAAATGCCACCACAATACCTTAGTAGGGAAACAAAAACTGGATGTGATCACAGAATTGTGCTTCTTACCTTCTAATTACTGCATACACTTTGTCCCCCACTACCACAAATTATGCAACTGAGTTTCCCTCATTACCTTTGTGATCATGATATCTCCCCTGCCAGATTATTAGGCTGCCATTTTGCTCTCTTTGAAACAATGAAACTGCTAAACTATTTGCCCCAGAAGATAGCAGATTTACTTCTCTGTCTGATACATTTTGGCTGGGCTATAGATATTCTTTGGAGGTCTCCCAGCAGAAACTGTAAATAGATTACAATTGATCAAAAAAAGTCTCTTTTTGGTTTTTAACCAAAACCAAAGAAAAAAAAAAGGGAGAGAGGAAAGAAAACAAATCAATTGTAGTGCTGGTGCTAATGAGGCTAAGTGGGTAAAAGTGTGTCACACTTAGCTTTTCATGTCAATGGGGCTGAATATAAGGAAAGCTGTTTTTATAATGGGTCATCTTTGTTCAAATCTTTGTTAGGCCAAGGGAAATAGTGTAAACTTTGCATATGAAGGTAATTCCTCACACTCTCTCTGTAGTTGAGTTATAAAATTATTTTGTAGAAGAATGGCTAGTTTTAAATCCATTAATGAGTGCCCAGGCAGGCTAAAATGTTCTACCACACAGAGAATTAATTCACAAATTTCAAATAAATAGTCAATAGACCAACTTTTCACACTTCTCTTTTGATTCATTTATCTGACTGAACATACTTAACTCCTTCATGTTGCTTTTCACAAGTTTGTTTGTATACTGAATCCATACTTGTTAAAGGCTTTTAGCTACTTAACTCCCAACACAGCCAACTAGCCAATTGTACTGATATTCTTAAGCCTAACTTGAAATATTAGGTGGATGAGGAAAAACAGATTCTTTAACAAATGTCTAAGTAAAAAGATTAGTAACTAAAAATAATTTACTGCTAAGGATGTTAGGAAAGATGTACACCATTCAAACTGTATAATGGATGAGCAAATGAGTGTGATGCTTCCCCAAAGTTCATGAGGCAATGTTACTGGACACTTGCAGTATTCACAGATTCACTGCTTCTAAAGAAATAATTTACCAGTTCCATTGAAGATCACTGCTGTGCTTAGCACACAGCATTTAACCTGATTAACACCAAAAAATTAGGCTGACCCAGCTATGTCACTGAGCAGTGTACTTAAGCCCAGATAAAGCTCCAGTGTGGACAGTGCTAGGTCAACAGAAGAATTAACTACCGTCTCTTGGGCAGATGGACTACCTGCCAATGGGAGAATGCCTCCCATCAGCACAGTTGCAATGCTGAAGACATGCCACTGTAGCATTTCAAGTGTAGACAAACGATTAAATATGCTTGTTGTGAAATCAAATACAAGGTTATTTAACAAAGTGTAGGGATTCCTGTAATAGCAGTTAGAAGTATTAGAAACAAATGGTTAGATATAAAATAATTTTTTTAAAAACATAACTCCCATTCAAAACTGTTCTTTTTTCAGATGCGTTGCTCATGTCTATTCCATTCTAGGTGCATGCACTCAGAGATTTCAGCCACAGCAGTATCCACAGAATTGGCTGTGCCACACGCATGCATCGGTATATTAGGTGCCACTAGCCCTACACTCTCAGCTCCTGCTTGCTGGCACCTCCCAAAGAGGGACAGGAAGATGGGTAATGGAATGAACATAAGTAACGCATCTCAAAGAACAAAAGGTACAAAAAGGTAAGTAACCATTTTTTTCCTCTTCTAGTACTTGCTCATGTTGATTCCACTCTAGGAGACTCACAATCAGTAACCATGAAGGTGGGCTCAGAGTTCATAGTTATACAGCTTGCAATACTGCTCTATAAAAGCAAGCATCATCTTGAATCTGTTGAGTTGAGAGCATGTGATGGAAACATGTGGCCGGACGACCAGGTGGCAGCCTTGCAGATATTCCGAATCAGCAGTTGGTCTAAGAAAAATGTCAAAGGGGCTTGTGCCTTGGTTGAATGGGCAGTTACAAACACCAGAGGCAGTATTTTGACCGGGTCATAATAATAGTAGATACAAGCAGTAATACAAGACTAGATTTTCTGGACCAACCCTGGGTGACCTTTCGTCCTGTTGGCCACCATGATGGAGTAACTGGCAATTTATGAAAAGGCTTGGTCCTCTCAGGCTATGTCTACACTGCAGGATTCTTGCACAAGAAGCTTTTTGTGGAAGAGATTTTCTGCAAAAACTTCTTGCACAAGAGTGCGTCCACACTACAAAAGCGCGCCTTTTGCACAAGAGAGCGTCCAGACTGCATGGACTCTCTCTCGAAAGAAATCTCTGATTGCTACTCACAGAATAGCCACCAGAGCACTTGTGCTTTTTTCGATTGGCTCTTTTTGCGCAAAAATCCCTGTTGCCCATCCACACACACCTTTTTGCGCAAGAACTCTTGCGCAAAAAGGAGTTATTCCTCATAGAAAGAGGAATACCTACATTGCAAAACCCCCTCTGTTCTTTTGAGTCATTGTAAATTTACTTGCGCAAAAACACACTTGAGATGTGGACACTCTGCGGGTTTTTGCACAAAAACCCTGTAGCATAGACGTAGCTTCAATGTAGAAGGCTAGCAACCTTCTGACATCCAGAGGGTGAACCCTGTGCTCTTCCACTGACTTACGAGGTTCAGGAAAGAAGACAGGTAAGAATATGTCCTGAGTCCTGTGATCTAAGATTAACTGAAGTCAGGTCCTCTCAGGTTGAATACCTGTATCTGAAATCCACATGTAAACTGTTTCTATTTGGCCATGTAGGTTGCTCCAGTAAAGGGCTTTCTGCTACCCAGAATGATCTGTTGGACGTCAGCTGCAATCATGCAGACAAGCCATCAGACACAGCACTGCCAGGTTCAGATGCATCAGTCTGCCAAGGTTCTAAGACAACAGATCTGGCCAGAGTGGTGGCTATAGCAAAGCAGTCACCAAAAGTTCTATCAGCATGCTAAACCACAGCTGATGTAGCCAACTCAGAGTTGTAAAAATTACTTTTCCTCTCCTGTTTGACCTTCATAAGGACTGTGGATTAAAAGCACTGGTAGGAAGGTGTACCTCAGAGCCCTCAACCACAGGAGCAGGAAAGCATCTGATGAGGAGCCTCTGTCTCCTCCCCCTCCACAAATCAAACAGAAAACATGGCACTTTTAGTTATTCTCAGATGTAAACAAATACACCAGGGGAGTCCCCCACCTTTGGACAATGATGCTGACTGCCTCCAGGTGGAGTGACCACTTGCAATGAGACAAAAAGGCCCTGCTAAGGCAACCTGACAAAGTGTTTCTGGCTGCACACAGAAGTTTCAGAGCCTGAGAGTTTCTTGGCAAAAGGAGAGGATCAGGCTTCTACTTCTTGATGCAGATCATAATAGTGGTATTATCTATCACGACTTGAACCACCCTGCTTTTTATATGAGGCAGAAAAGCTTGACAGGAAAATCGTATCACTTTGAGCTCCTGACAATTGTATGTAAGGAACGATTGTGACCCAACCAATGATCACCCATATGGACTCCCATCCCAGATCCAAAGCTTTGGAGACCAGTGTGACTGACGGGGACAACACTGCGAAGGGGACTCCCTGAAACATCGAAGCAGGTCCAACCTCCAAACAAGCAGTGACCCTGACTGCCTGGTTGATATTAGGTCTGTTGGGGACGTAGGCTAATGCCAGCCAGACCTGCAGAAGGCTGAAATTTTAAACATTAAGTACTATTTTCTCCCTAGAACCTCTTCAATTAAAGTGAGCCCTTCTATTAAAGATGGATGCCTTGCCCTAAGATCAAAATAATCCACCCAAAAATAGAATTTCAAAACATTTTAATTTCAAGAAAAATGCAGACAAGTTTTTTTAAAATACAAAAATTATATTTGTGCTATACACTTAAGTTATCAGGACAAAGGATACACACATATAATCTACTACTTCATGCATGACCAACCATAAGATAAGTGTGCATTAGTTATAAATATAATGTGAACATGATTTTAGTACTGACATTATGTATGACCCATTACATCATAATTGCACTGATGTATCCATGTGACACCAACTATATCTTTCTTTAGTTTGTCATAAATTTAAGTTCTTCTCTCCACCAGAACGGTGTTTGACAGTTGTTTCGACTCTTCTAAATAAATTAACGGTGACACACAGATTAAATCAAGGGAAAGCTCTTTAAAGGTACAAGTGATAGACCCCTACTCCCACAAAGCTAATATAGATTTTCATACCACATGGAGTGAACGTGCAATGCAGTATTAAAACTGATACATTACAGGAGTCATCTGACCTTATTGAGAACTTCTGAAAACTTCAGGATGATTTCTCTCTCTCTCTTTCTATATACTGTATACTTTTCAAGAAAAAAAGATGTGCATATGCCACAGACAAACACTAGATGCAGCAACTCTATCTTCAATCATCAAATAAATGGTATTACTTATTATAACTGTAATACATGCAGAGCTGATTTTATTATTTTTAATTCAGGCTTAAAGTCATAACTCATCTTAGGATTTCTTTTTCAATTTTGCGGAAGAAGAAAAAAAACTAAATACAACAAAACAAAAAGCCCTGTAATACAAATACTGGATTTCTAAAACCAGTGCAAAAAAGTGATTACAGGAGGTCAACACATGTACATCATTCCGCTAAGAGCCAGAATGTGAAATCTACAATCAAATTCTTACTCCCATTTGTCAGACGCCTGTTGCTTTCCTCCTCATATTGCCACAGAAATGATGTCAGATTGGACACAGTAAAGATTCTGTACTACCTTTGTACTATCTTCCAGAACTCTTCAGTTGCTTTGATGGACCTAATCATCGTTCCCATGGAAATGTAAGCATAAAAGGCAGCCAACTGCCTCCAGGTCTTCCCTAGCTTGTAGCCACCATATGAAATCTCTAAGATTCCAACTGCAAAAATCACCTACCTGGACTATATAAGTTTGCAGTACTTCAAATTTGAAGAAACTTAAGAAATCCAGAAAACATATATTTGGCACACCACTTTTGAGGAAGGCAAAATTAGCTAAAGCAGTGGTCTCCAACCTTTTTAACCACAAGATCACTTTTTCAATTTAAGTGCAACATAAGATCTACTTCAAACCCAAATACCCTTGCCCCACTTCCTTCCTACTCTTTCTTTGAGGCCCTGGCCCTCTCCACCCCTTCTCCGAAGCCTCACCCTGCTCACTCCATCCCCCTCCTTTCCCCATCCTCACGCACTTTTGCAAGGCTGGAGTAGGGCTGGATGGGATTTCCATTGACTATTTGATTAGTTGATAAGGGTGCCTCCACATTTGAACTGCCAGGCTCTTGCTACAGTTCAAAAGTGGAAGCTCTGCAGGGAGCGCAGGGCACTCACCCACTGGCCCCATGCTCCCTGTGGCGCCTGAGCATCTGAAATGTACAAGAGTCCCGACCGAGCTCTTGTATATTTCAAAGGGGAGCCCTGCAGGGAGCACAGTGTTAGCTGGGGTGTCTCCCACTGGCCCCGCACTCCCTGTAGGGCTTCTGCTTTTGAAATGTACAAGAACTGGGCTTGTTTAGTTTAGAAAAGAGCAGACATGATAGTAGTTTTCAAGTATTTAAAAGGGTGTTACAAGGAGGAGAAAGAAAAATTGTTCTCCTTGACCTCTAAGGATAGGACAAGAAGCAATGGGCTTAAATTGCAGCAATGGAGGTTTAGGTTGGACATTAGGAAAAACTTCCTGGCAAGGTGGTTAAACACTAGAATAGATTGCCTGGGGTTGTGGAATATTCATACATTTCAAAAGCAGAATCATAGTAGAACTGGTGCAAGTGGAGACTGCTTCAGTCCCCGCTTGCACTGTTTCCTGTTGTGCCACTACCTCCCCTGCTCCCCCAGAAATGGTGCTGGGGGAATTGACTCCTGTTTCCCCTTCTCCCCCTGCTATCTCTCTTTAATACAGGCAGCAAGGGGGGGAAGTAACTGGTCACATCACTGATCAACTATCTGATAAGTTTATGCTTATCAGACAGTTGACTAGTCGCTTATATCCCTAGACCAACAAGTCAGAATCACCAATCAGAGACTCCAAGATCTACCAGTAGATCCCAATCTACTGGTTGGTGACTACTGAGCTAAAGTATTTTTATCTTGTGCTCCACACAATCTGCACCAGGACCGGGCAAGATGTGGCAGAGGGCCGGATCTGGCCTGCCTAACAGTTTGATAAGGCCCACACACTGCATCTGGCTACTTTCTATTTATATCCTGCAGCCCATGATGCCAAATTTCCAGGCAGTGGCTCAGGCAGAAGGATCCTATTTATATGGCTCCTGGCTCCTAAGCAGAGCACTACCCCAGCAGGGGTCAGAGCCACAAGCCCTTTAAATAGCCGCAGCAACTGGGGGTGGCTGGCAGGCAATGCAGTAGTGGTGGGGCCAGGAGCCACGAGCCCTCTGCTGTGTTTTTAATTCAAAGCCTCCGGCCCCAGACAACTCTGGGCTGAGGCTAGTCTTCAGGCCTCGCCCATTTCAGAGGTGGAGCCAGCCCATGACCATGTACCAAAATTCATTAAATGGCCTCCCTGCAAAAATTACTGCCCACCCCGGTCTGCACTTTCATCAGCCATTAAGAGTTCTTCTGTCTAGATGTCCATTTAATAAGCAGTTTTCTTCTTAATGTAAGCGGAAAGTGTGTGATAAAAGGCAACTTTGCATTTAGATGTTGAAATCAGACCATTTCATACAAATATTTTAGACTAGGAGACGTCAAATTCCACTGCATCTGTGTTTTAAAAAACTACATGAAAAGGAGAATGTATGGAATTAACTTCATCACAACATTCCAAAAGAAAAGATGGTGCCCACAAATGTAAAGAAATCAGGAATTGTACCAAGCAGTGACAGAAATCTCATTTCCTTCACTGATAAAATAATGGTCCTGATGAAGAAGAACACATTTTAATATTCCTTTACATGATCTATGTTAGAGTAAGAAAGAGTTACTCACCTTGTGCAGTAACGGTGCTTCTTCGAGATGTGTCCCTGTGGGTGCTCCACTCTGGGTGCTGGTGCGTCCTCGTGCCGGCGACCGGAGTTCTTTCTAGCTGTTTCCACCGCGCCGCGCACGCGCCAGAGCGCCCCCCTGCGTCGCTGGAATCCGTTAAGCGCGTGCGCGCGCGGCGTGGCTCCTCCATTCCTTCTGCACCCATCAGAACCAAGGGCTCCGAGCCGGGGAAGGAAGGAGGGTAGTGGAGCACCCACGGGGGACACATCTTGAAGAAGCACCGTTACTGCACAAGGTGAGTAACTCTTTCTTCTCCTTAGAGAGGTCCCCGTGGGTGCTCCACTCTGGGTGACTACACAGCAGTTGTCTACCCAAGGAGGTGGGTTTGGAGCCCCGTGTTAGTCACTGTGGACAGTACTGCCTGTCCTACTGCCATGGAAGATGCAACTGAGGAAGAGAGAGCATAATGTTGTGCGAAAGTATGGTCCGAGGACCAGGTTGCAGCGTTACAGATATCCTGTAGAGGGACATTGCTGAGGAAGGCGGTAATGGAGGACATCACCCTGGTGGAATGTGCTGTAACCATTTCAGGTAAGTCTTTGTTGTAGAGTACATAACGTGTTCGGATGCACGAAGAGATCCAGTTAGAAATCCTCTGTGACGAGACTGCCTGTCCTTTAGATCATTCCGCATAGGACCAAAAAAGTCTCGGGGATTGTCGCCAGGGTTTGGTGCGGTCAAGATAAAAAGCAAGTGCCCTGCAGACATCCAGAATATGCCAAGCTGCTTGAACAGGATTGGCATGAGGCTTAGGAAAAAATGCAGGTAAGTGGATGTTAAAGTAACCATTTTGAAACGGTGGTAAGCGACGTACTTGTTGAGTCTCAAGTCTAATATGGGACGCCATCCCCCGTTCTTCTTCTGCATTAGGAAGTAAGTTGAATAGAAACCCCGACCGTGGAATTCTGTTGGTACTTGCTCCATGGCCCCCAATTGTAGTAGGTGTGAAACTTCCTGCTGGAGGAGGGTTTCGTGAGATGGGTCCCTGAAAATGGATAGGGTAGGGGGATGGGTGAGGGGCATAGAGGTGAAAGGGATGACGTAACCCTGTTGGATCAGTTGTAGGACCCATCTGTCCGATGTTATTTGAGTCCATTGATGGTAAAAAACCCAGAGCAGATGATGAAACTGAGGCGGCTCGGGCGTGTGTGTTACAGGAGTGGGTATCCGGCTCTAGACATATCTTTCAAATTTGTTGTTTCATTGCAGGTGGTTGGGTCGTTGCCTAGTGTTGCTGTTGCTGTCGTTGCAGTCTACGACGTTGTGGTCTCTGTCTCTGCCTGAAATCGTACCGAGGTTGCTGACAGAAAGGCTCCCTAGGTCTCTGGTAAGTCGAGAATCTTGTTCTCTTCGTGGGGGGGGAGGGTGTGTACATCCCCAATGTCCTGAGTGTCGTCCGTGAGTCTTTCATAGAATGTAACACCTCATCTGTCTTGGTGGCAAAGAGGTTAGTTTTATCAAAAGGCAAGTCTTCAACCTTTTGTTGTAAATCTCTGGGGACTCCGGAAGCCTGTAGCCATAATATTCTGCGTAATACGATGGCTGATGCGGTAACACGGGCTGCGGTATCTGCTACATCCATTGCGGATTGCAAGGCAGTACGCAAGACCGTGTGACCTTCATGCATTATATTAAGGAGCGTTGACCGTTTATGTTCAGGTAAATGTTGTGCCAAGTCCTGGAGTTTGGAATAATTTGCGTGATCATAATCCGCAAGCAATGCCGTGTAATTTGCTGCTTGAAGGAGCAAGGTAGCCGAGGAATAGACCTTACGGCCCATAACATCTATTCTCTTGTGATCTCTATCCTGCTTGTTGGTGGGGGGAATAGACGCGGGAGTCTGCCAAATATTCTCAGCTGGGTCCATAATGGCCTCATCCATAGGGCTCGCCAGTCGAGAAGTAGTAGATGGTTCCAGCATACGTAGGAGCCTATACTGTTTAACTTGTACCTCCTGTAAGTCCCGTTCCTGTGCTAGCGCCACCCTTTTAAAAAGATCATGAAATTTCCTAGAGTCATCACCGGATGGTGGAGCTTCCGGTGTGACAGCCTCATCAGGAGAGGATGAGGAGTTATGTAGAGGGGATCTGTGTTCGCTCTCTGAGAGAGAATCTTGTATCTCAGAGCGACTTGGGGAATTTGGCTCTGTCATGGACGCAGTAAAAGGTGGCGAAGCCGGTGTCCTGGAAGTTGTTGAAGGATGATGAAGACGACTTCGCTTTGGTCTTGGCTCACATGGCTGCCATTGAATAACGTATGGGGGTGGTGGGTAGCTATATTGTTGTGCATACCATGGTGGTGGCGGAGGTGGGTATGCGTATCGCGTGACCGGAGGCTGCCAAGAAGGAGGTCCGTGGACAGGACTAGAATGTTGGGAGGAGAATCTACTCCTGGGTTCCGTGCCAGCATTGCTTGAAGACCGTGAGATGTGGGACGATCTGCCTGAGTGAACTAACTGCACCGAAGAAGTTGGTGAAGTCGGTGCCAGCGGTGAACGGCTCCATACCGGGGAGTGGTAGCACGCAGCATGGTGGCTCGGTGCCACGGCGCGGGACTTGCTCAGTGTCGATGGCAGCGCCGAACAGCACAGGGGTGGCATGTCGGTGCAGGGCTTCTCCACAGTCGGTGTCGGCGACCGGTGCCGTGGGTGTTTCGGCACCAAACGTTTTTTTGTTGTTGTTGTTCTAACTATAGACTAGGGTAGCTGGTAGGGTAAAGAAAACTTGGAATCTGAGGTAACTATGGGAATTAACCAGGGTTTCAATCTATTTTTTTAACCAAAGATGAAGAGGAGAAGAAGCTCTGTCTATTGCCAAGGAAGGTAAAGAAGGAACTGAGGAGCCGCGCCGCGCGCGCGCCTAACAGATTCCAATGACGTAGGGGGGCACTCTGGCGCATGCGCGGCGTGGTGGAAACAGCGAGAAAGATCTCCGGTCGTCGGCGCGAGGACGCACCAGCACCCAGAGTGGAGCACCCACAGGGACCTTCCGAAGGAGAACACAACATTGCTGTATAGAATTTCAGTTCTCTCAGGAGCTGAAATCACCACTGAGATTTATAGGCTAGGTTGTGTGGCACTTCTTTGATAACACTGACTCACCAAATTAAGTCACTGAACAATAAGGGAAAAAGAGACAGTCTGACAAAGATAAGCATTTCCTCAACTGATACAGATTTTTATTTTAAGGGATACACTTCAATTACCCATCAATTTTTTGTCTGATCTTCCATATCTGAATATTAAGAAGTTCATATTCTGTAAAACTGACCACATATGTATGTTATTTGGATAGTCTGCATTACAGAACTAACAGCTTTACTCAAGAACTTCAGAATTTATGTCTTCAAAAAGTTGTGCATGCTTTCTGTGCTTGAAAAATGTAAACTACAGCATAAGGAGCAAGTTTGCCTGCTTCCCCTACAGAGAATGCTGGACAATTACCTTTCATTGGTCATAGATTGTTACCAGCTGCTTCCATCTATCTCATTCCCCCTCCTCCTACATATGGCCAGGTGGTAGGTGCTTACACTTACATGGTCTGGCTTTTTTCCCCTCCTCTTCTCGCCCCATGCCAAAGCAAACAGCATTTCAGACAATTATCAACTTCTCCCAAAAGATTTGCTATGAATGTACAGAAACATGGCCTTCTTCCCTCACATGGAAGGCATAATTTCCTAAGATTATTTAAAGACAACTGGTATTTCAAGAAGCTGACTATGCCACACATGAAAAAAAATCTTATTTCTTCACTATGCTCCCCTTTTACAGTACTTTCATTTTTTAAAGGGCACAACTTTTCAGCAAATGGCAAATTTGTATGAAAACTTCTTACAAGGCTTACATGCTAAAACAGGGCTGGGCAAATATGGCCCATGGGCCGCATCTGGCATGCCAAGCAGCTTGATCCAGCCGGCAAGCCAGCAGGGAGCCTGAGGCAGGCTCCCTTCCTGCCCCACTCCTGCACACTGCTCAAAAAGCAACCACAGAGCCCTGTTTGTCTTTGAACAGCTATGAGCCCAGGGCAAAAGGTGTATGTGGGCGGGTGGGGGGGAGGGAGGAGGAGAAACAGGCTTCAGATGCTGCCCCTGCTTCCAGCACAATCCCATTGGCCAAAAACGAATTAAAATTCAACAATTTACATAATTACTGCAAAAAGGCCTACCATGATCCAAGTGTTTATTGATTATTTTATTTTAACAGCCTTACTACAATAGCCTTTTCTAGATTGTTGTAATCTTGTTTTTTCCTAAGTATTTCATTTATTTTTCTCTGTGAAGACAAAAAAGTAACAGCAGCCTTGAACTTTCTCAGTTTCTCTCTCATGATATCTGCAAATATACAGCTTAAAAATAACTGGAAATCCCACAATGAAATTCCCTCAATAACCCAGGCTCCAATACAACTGCAATTTCAATGTTTCAAATTTTCAGAATAATTACTTAACTGAACACATACACCCAAAAAACAGTATTATGTGATTTGGTTATTCTAATAATCAAAGATTAACTTATCCCTACCATGTTTTCCTAATTCATTCTACTGTGGTATTAGAAATGGTTAACTTCAACTTTTTCTGTTCTCAGATAAGGAGATATAAATCTTAAGGGCATTTAAAAGCAATGCTTGAATTGCTAGAAACCCAGTATTTAACTTTTTTCAATCCTACTTTGCTTTCAATCATAACTAAAGTTGTTTTAAGACTATGCAGAGGGAGGGTGAAAGGCTCACTTGGAGCCAGGCTGGCAAATTGAAAGGAACAGAAGAATTTCCATTAAGGCCAAAGGCAAATATTCTGTAACTGCTACCCTAATTCTTTAAAGAAAGCTAATGTAGTAGCTAATAGAGAAAGGATTGTTCTCATCCCTTTCCTTCTTCTCCCCATCCCACCAAAGAGAGAGGGGGGGAGAGTTCTTTAACAAACTATGAGCCTGCATGTACTGTTTTGCCTGTTATCATCCGAGTACTTTAATATAACTTCACTATGCCTTGCTACAAGTCTATACACAAACATTGGGACTTGTGCTTCCTCCACCATGCAGAAATCCTAAGTACTACTAAAGCCTTCATCTTAAGTGAGCTGTATGAAATGAAGGAGGAATCAGTTGAGTGAAGTAGACATACTTCAAACATTCACTTTTCTGAGTCAGTTTTGTATTCCAAAACTACCAACAATAGTTGGGGGCTTTCTCTGTTCTATACTTTGCAAACTAAAATCAAATTGACTGGTCTGAGAGGAAGAGGGAGGAATGAATGATTGCATCAGTTTTTGCTGGTTTTACTTACAACAACAGGAATGTACTGTAGGGAACAATCCAACATTTGCAGGGGATAGACTACATGATCTAATACAACTTTTCCATCTCTAACTTTTTAGAGCTGCACACACTGGTCCAAGTTCATAGAAAGGATATATGTATCCAACAGTACTGATAGAAAGGAGAACCAAAAAATGGTATTTTAAAGAAAGCCAGTGTAGCAAACCATACACACGAGCATACATTGAAAATAGAAAATGCTGTAATTATCTATGCACACATGAAACACCTGTAGACAAAGTATCAATTTTTAAAATTAAAATTGTACTGTTTGTTGCTGCTTTTTAAGCCATCTGGCCAATTTGCAGCCCTGAAGAATAGCTTCTAAAAACTGCTGCTTGTATGTTTACCACTAATAACCAATATTAGCAAGAGCAAGCTGTTCCCTTAAAAAATGAACTTTGGTACCTAAAATGCGGAGCTCTGACCACCGCTTACACAGAATGACTAGGATCAGCATGCTTTTTCCTCCGACTTCCTTCTTCTTTTTGGGTAGATTTAAAAGAAAAAAGTCATATCAATACTGAATAGAGATGTTAAGATGAGTCTTCAGAAGTTTCTTTCAATCTCAGTCATCCTATATTAAAGGTTCAAGAGACATAACATACAGTAGGCATGGTTCATTTCTTATCTGTTGATTGGTCTTATTTTATTGCTTTAAGCAGTCTGAGCATTATTGAGATGACTATGCATGCTCCCATGGCATGCTTTGATTTCTGGTTGTCAATCTTTTTCAAAGCAGAGCACTTTACTAAAGTATTTTTCCCAACTTACTTTAGTCATGCTTTAGTTCAATATATTTATATGCAAAACACAATTTTCAGTGGAGGCAAGCCAACAAACAGCGCAGCTTACTAGAATTTCAGTTGACTTTGTTAAAGGAAATTATTTTAAATTAATGTGGCTACTGAACTGTTGCCATACTTGACCTCAGAAAACATATTCCTTCTAATTTTTGCTGTGAACATTTATTTACTTAAGCTAAACTCGAGGGCTTGAATGTTGACCATAAAGACATCTCAGATTTCCTGCAACTATTTAGTATTCTCTTTCTAAACAAGAGAAAACAACATACATTTGCTGCATTATTCTATACTGTAAGAACACCACTATTAAATGAAATCATCTATTTTAGAATCATTTTTAACAACTTCCACCACTGACAGAAGGAGAGTTAGCTGAAACAAGGCTGTTTTGTTTTCGCTGAGCAACAGTTCAATCACTGGTTTACTAGATGGCACTAAAAACATTTTTCCATATGCTCTTCTCAAAGAGAATCTGACTTAAATGTGGTTTACCTTTACCAGTGAATGAAGGCTTTTTTCACCAAACATATCCCCGAGGAAGGTCAGGTCTTCCTGGTTGTCCACATGTGGCTGCAGCTGGGCTGGCAATGCAGCCAGCAGCTCATACAGACCTATAAAATGAAAATAAAAAACAAAGTGTAATCTAAGGGTGATCTCATTAATTTCACTTAACAGTTCTGTGTAACTGGCTGCCTGGAGCATGTCATTTTAACTGGGTAGGGAGTTTGGAGCATCCAGCAAAACCTAAGCTTAAAGAATCAAAGGGAACATTTTAAAGCAGATATTAACAATGTACTTTTTACTTTGTCACAGTGTCAAACTTTTATATCCATATGTATTTACATAAGACTATACAGAAAATTCATAAAGATTTTGAAGGACAAAACCTGAAAAAATACATTCCTGTGCTTAATGGTTATTCCATTTACCTTGATGTTAGCCAAAGAGCGAAATGAGTCATGAATAGGAAAAACTTCCTTAAAAGAACAGAAACTGGAGAGGGTGGTCCGTTAAAAGGGGTTCATGGTTTCTCTAAATATTTCTTGCTAATATAATGCTTAATACATCTTTTTATCCTGCTTCCAGCAGAGATTTACATCAAGACAAAAGAAACTGCATTGTTAGTTATGGAGTAGCCAGATTTGTCATACACCAACACATGCATATGTAAGCTACATTTTAAATTTTTGAAGTATGCAAGATTTATCCAAAATTGTCTAGAAGTGTTAAAGTAACTGCTGCTCCTAGGGCACACCTCTCTAGTGGTCTCCCAGTGGTAGACAGTAGCACAGTGTTCCACAGTAGCATACAGCATAAACTATCCATCATGCACACAGACCATCAAACTGCTGTCCAAGAAATGTAGCAACAGCGCTTGCAGCCGCGCTCTTTAGGGAGGTAACCTGGCATGAGTTGATATCAATTCATAGCACATGTTTAATTTTCCAGTGGGATTACTTGAGGTAAAAAGGACAAAATGCCTTTTTCTCCTGTCTGCTGTCTACAAAAACACCAGTAACCTCCTGGGATGCACTATACATGATCCTGGTATTATTTTTAGTTTGAGTAAGTGCTGCTGTTCCTCACAAGGACAGCTTTACAAGATATTTAACTAGTAAAGCACATTGTGGTAAATTATAGGTTGCCTATCATTATTATGCCTATTATCTCCCAAAAATATAGGATTTAAATATTTTATTAATCTGCATTGTTTCACAACCTTTTAAGGCATCATTTGTCTCTTCTAGAATTAAATATAGCACCTTTGGGATGTGATTATTTAACATTTCTCTCTCTTTTTGTTGGCTTTGAGCACAGTATTCTGGAAAAAATGTTCCTTCCAGTTACATTCTTTTCTGTGGTCCAAATGTTTTTAGTGGTTGACATTCATTTCTCTCAAAATCTTGTTTTTACTTAAATCTGTTCCTGTTTATGCTTCAGAAATACTATAAAAAGAGGATATAACTCAAAGCACTACAATTTTACACACATATAAAAAACATAGAGCCTCAGCCAAGTACAGCCTAGTATCAGTGGTTGTTACTAACACCCAAAGATCACAAGTTCAAAATAGGATGCTTGGCTCTTAGTCTCTGAATTAATAGAAGCTAGGCACCTGGTGTAAATGGATATGTGCAGCACCGTGTTTAAACATATACTTGGCTCTTATTTAAACGTATTCACACAAGTTTGATGGAGAGTCACTATGGTTATCAGCTGCACAAAGTTACAGTCATCATTCTGATGTGGAAAATAAGTCCTTAATAGAAGAAAAAAATAAAATTAGAAAAGTAAAACCATTTAATTAGGCATTGACTGAGTTCCTATTGAAGACTAAGATTTCCTTCATACATGGATTTACACAGAGTTTTGTTTTTGCACACTTAATTCTCCAGCCAATTTTGTCATTACAATTACATGTATTCTTCACAGTACACAAGGGCTATGTGGACATTGCACTTTTTTTGTTAAAATTATTGTCACTCAAAGGTGTGAAAAAATGCCCCACTGAATGACAAAAGTTTTAACAATGAAAAATGCTAGCGTGGACTGCACTTTGTCGGTGGAAGATGCTCTCCCACTGACAAAACTACTGCCCCTTTTTGAGGCTGGTTTTATTTTATTGTCAGGAGAACTCTCTCTCCTGATGACAAAGAGTGGCTACAGCTACACTGAGTGTCTTACAGCAGCAAGGTTTAAGAAGCATGGCTGTGCTGCTGCAGCCTGTACAATGTAGATCTAGACCGGGGTAGCCAACCCATTACAGGCAAAGAGCCAAAATACTTGTGCATATAGTGCAAAGAGCCCGGGGGGAGGAGAAGGGAGGAGTTGTCAAGCAAAAAAAAAAAAAGGGGGGGGGGGGACTGCCCCTTTAAGAAGCACAGGTGAGATGGGACCATTTTTAGGGGCACGGGGGCAGCTTCACAAGCCGCACTTTCAGGAGGAGGAAGAGCCGCATGTGGCTTGCGAGCCACGGCTGACCTAGACTAAGACCTGTTTGTTTGAAAGTAGGAGTGGTAAATAGAAGACTTAGCTTTACTCTATTACACAATCACTGTTTAAAAACATGTCATGGTTACCATTCAGAGGTAAGAAAATATTAACTTGAATCATTTCCTCTAAGTAAAGATGCTGGCTGGAATAATTAGGGTTGCCAGATACATGGGTGCAGGAAGCCCCGACACCTCGCCATCATAGTTGAGTGGGTCCAGAGACACGGGACTGGGGAAGGGATGCCTTGGCTGCCAGGGAGTCAAAACATATGCCCCTACAAACTCTATGAATTGCATGGACGACAAGGTCGACTTCTGAAGATTTAGCAAGAGACCCAAGTGGCTGAACATGGTCATGGTGAATTCTACATGAACCCTGACCACTGCTTCGGAGGGCCCCTTGACCAACCCAGTCATCCAGGTAAGGGAAGATCTGAACAATTCTGAGACACAGGAACACTGCCACCACTGCCATGTGCTTTGTAAAAATTCTCAGTGCTGCAGACAGGCAGCACCTGCAACTGACAGTAGGAACCACTAACCGTGAAACGAAGGAACCTCCTGTGAGCCGGAACTATGGCCACATAAAAGTAGGCATCCTTCAAATCAAGGGCAGTGTACCACTTTCCCGGATCCAGTGAAAGGATAATTGAGGTGAAGGACACCATATAGAATTTAAACTTTTTGAGATATCTTTAGACCATGTAGGTCCAAAATGGGACATAGTCCACCCTTGGCTTTTGGGATAAGGAAATAACAGGAATAAAACCCTGTGCCCCTTAACTGTAGAAGAACCTCCTCTAATGCCCCTACATTGAGGAGTGTCTGCACCTCATGTCCCAGGAACTGCTCATGAGAGGGGTCCCTGTAGAGGGACGGGGCAGGGAAGTAAAAAAGTGGGGTAGTTGCAAATTGAATAGAATATCCCATCTTTACCATGCCTAGAACCCACCTGTTGGATGTGACTTGAGCCCAGGCATGGTAAAAATGGGATACGCAGTCCCCAAACATAGGGGTAGACTCCAAGGGGTAGACAGGTACATTGCCCTCGGGCGCACCTTCAAAAGTTCTTTTTAGAGCCTGGTGATTGCCTAGAGACTGCGCCTGGTTATTAGCACTCCCACTACTAGTCACACTCGCGGGACAATGGTGACTTCACTGGCTACCCTTTCTATTTTGGTCCTGTCTCTGACAGGGAGGATAATATCTAGGCAGCAGAGTTGGCCTGAAATGCCTCCGCTAAGTTGTAGGGGTGTGAATATAAGAACAGCCATACTGGGTCAGACCAAAGGTCCATCTAGCCCAGTATTCTATCTTCTGACAGTGGCTAATGCTAGATGCCCCAGAGGGAGTGAACAGAAACAGGTAATCATCAAGTGATACCTCTTCTGTCTTCCATTTCCAGCCCCTGACAAACAGAGGATAGGGATACTATTCCTAACCTATCTGTCTAATAAGTATTGATGGCCCTAACCTCCATGAATTTATCTAGTTCTTTTTTGAATGAACCCTGTTAAAGTTTAATCTTCACAACATCCTCTGATAAGGAGTTCCACATGTTGACTGTGCACTGCGTGAAGAAACGTTTCCTTTTCTTTGTTTTAAACCTGCTACCTAATTTCATGTGGTGACCCCTAGTTCTTATGTTATGGGAACAAGTAAATAACTTTTCCTTATTCACTTTCTCCATACCGGTCATGATTTTATAGACTTCTATCATATCCCCCCTTAGTCTCCTCTTTTCTAAGCTGAAAAATCCAAGTTTTTTTAATCCCTCTTCATGTGACACCTGTTCCAAACCCCTAAGCATTTTTGTTGCCCTCTTCTGACCAGTGCCAGACTGATGTCGAGGTGAATGGTCCCAACTCTGTGAACTGTGCTGAGGTGAAAGCGCTGAAAGCTTGCCCATTACCTGCACCAGGCCTGATACTAGAGTCAGAGCCAGAGGGACTGAGGGAGACTCCCAGGAGGATGCTGATAGGCCAGACATTAGCTCAATCAGGTCACGAGCCACTTCATACAACTCAGGAGGGGATGGCATGTCCACATCTCCCATCTGGCTCTTCTGGGAAGGGGATTCCACTTGCACTGGACTCAACTGGACTAGAAGAGGCGCCAGAGTAAACGGTGCTGTACAGGCAGGTTGCTTCAAAGGGTGTTCCGACTCAGGATGCGACCCTTTAAACTTTCTAGCCCTTGAAATAGAGGACTGGCTATTTTCCCGCCTCCCTTTCTTTCTCTGCACGAGAGTGGGATCGATGCCAAGAACTGAACTTCAGTGAACAGTGCTGGCATGTCTAGTCCAACATGATAGCAGTTTTCAAGAATCTAAAAGGATGTTACAAGGAGAAGGAAGAAAAATTGTTCTCCTTGAGCTCTGATGATAGGACAAGCAGCAATGGGCTTAAATTGCAGCAAAGGAGGTTTAGATTGGACATTAGGAAAAACTTCTTAACTGTAAGGGATGCTAAACACTGGAATAAATTGCCTAGGGAGGTTGTAGAACCTCCATTACTGTTAATATTTAAGAGCGGGTTGGATAGACATCTATCAGGGATAACCTACACCAGTGGTTCCCAAACTTTTTGGCATCACGCCCCCTTTTTGATTTTTGAGAAACCCTCACCCCCCGCCATAGCAGCAAAACTTGTTGAGCAAAAAAACAAAAACAAAAACAAAAAAAGGAACTGACCAGGGCCAAAAAACAAAAATAGCAGCAAAACTTGGGAAGGATGGGGGGGGAGGGGAGAGACTGGGTTGCCTCGCGCCCCCCCGGAATTTCTTCACACACCCCAGCTTGGGAACCCATGACCTAGACAGTGCTTGGTCCTGCCATGAGAGCAGGGGACTGGACCTGATGATCTCTAGACGTCCCTTCCAGACCTAGTATTCTGTGATTCTATTTATACTGTATCCCATTGTATAAAGTTTATTAAGTATTTATACTGTAAGTCTCTGTAATTGTGTAACTCAAACATGAAAATAAAATAAACTTTTTTAAAGACAATCTTTCTGAAAGCGCATGAAAAGAGTAAAAATAAAGTTTTCAGCTACCAATTTAGGAGAAAGATTGGAGAGTTAGTTACGATTCAAGGTAGTTGCTAACTGTTAGCCATCCAACCTTTCTCCTAAACTGGTAACAGAAAACTTTATTTTTACTCTTTTGGTGCGCTTTCAGAAAGACTGTCTTTTTAAAAAGTTTTTTTATATACATATATTTTTGTCTTTTTGGTCTTTCCCCTCCACACATACTGTGGGATTGCTGGCTCTCCGCCCGCCCGCCCGCACGTGCACACACACTCTGAGGCTGTTGCCTCCCTGGTTGTGGGGCTGATGTCCCCCCAGCTCTGGGGCTGCTGCCAAGGGCCTGGGAGCTGGAGCTGCCAGCACAAAGGCAGGTAAGGCCGCCTGAAGGAGCTGGCGGGGAGGCCGGGAGCCAGCAGGGGCGATCTGCCTTGTCAGCAGCCTGCCAGAGGAGATGGAGCTGGCGGGGGTGGCCTGCCACGGCGGCGACCTGCCGGGGGAGCTGGAGCTGGTGGGGGCAGCCTGCTGCGTTGTCAGCCTGCTGGGGGGGAGGGGAAGGCGGAGCTAGCGGGGACGGCCTGCCGGGGGGGGCCGGAGCTGGCAGGGGCGGCCTATCGCGTCAGCGGCCTGATTGGAGGACCAGAACAGGTGGGGGCAGCCTGCCAGGGGGACTGGGAGCCGGAGCTGGTGGGGGTGGTCGGCACGTGCGCAGGAGGGGCAAACTGAAAATCCCATGACAGACAGACAAGAACGGTGACAGTTTAGTAGAAAGATTGTCTAATAAAGCATTAATTAGGGTCAAGTGCTCGTCCTGAACACAAGATGGCTCAGTGAAGACGAAGCATAATGTAGCATCATAAGACAGAGACCTTATTGACTGCATTCTTTACTCCCTCTTGGAAGGGGGAGACTGCATATGAGCTCATCCCATGACCTTGGGTTTTGAGGTAAAGGGAATAAAAAGTCCTGACAATGAGAAGCTGGGTGTATCTTTATGCTTTCTGTACTCTGAGGGGAAATGATTTCTAGACATAAGCAAGCAATCCCCATGCTGTTTGGCGTGAGGGAGCCTTACAGGACATATTGAGCTGCTCGTATTACCTTTTTAAATCTAAGGCTAAGTCATTTGTGTTTGCCTATTTCCTGTGGTAACCACAGAAATAATCCCCCCCCCCCAATTTAATGAATATTTAATTAATTTATTAGAAAATTTGCTACAGATGTCATCTGATTTCAGATCAGAGTACATTTGACTTTGGGTAAGTGACTGGTCCTTTGGGACTGGTAGGAACGTGAATAGTGTCATAATTTTTGGCATCAATTGACAATCTTACAGTCCAACTTGCCACAGTGGCAAGATAAACTGGGATGCCCAAAGGCAGTATCTGTGACCAGTGTTCCCGGTCAACTGAGCGGTTGGGTGGCCACCCAGGAGAGATTTGAATAGCACTGAGCTGATTAGCAGAACACCCACAGTGGCCATAGCTGGTAGCATGTGTTTCTACTGGTGGTGCATATCCACACATGCCTCAATGCACATAAAATGTATTCCACACATGGGTGGAAAAAAAAAATAGAGTGAACATTGTCTGTAACTCCATGGTAAGACTATTATACCCTCGGTTATGAACACCTTAGGAATGGAGGTGGTTTGTAACTCTGAACAAAATATTTTAGTTGTTTTCAGAAGTTTACAACTGAATATGAACTTAATACAGTTTCGAAACTTTACTATGAGAAGAAAAATGCTGCTTTTCCCTTTTTTATTAGTTTATATTTAACAGTACTCTACTGTATTTGTTTTTTCTTGTTTTGTTTTTGGTCTTTGCAATTGCCTGACTGGAACCAGAAGGACATAAATGGGGGTATAGTTGATTGGTCAATTCATAACTCTAATGTTCATAACTCTGAGGTTCTACTGTAGAGCTTTAGGAGTTCATACTTGTTATTGTGTTGATGGAATCTAATTATAAAGAACATAAAACCAGCTTGAGGTTTCTGCTCTGCTTTTTGACAGTCTGCCCTAAGGTTGGCACACACAGCCATGAGCCACTCCAGGCATTGTGACAGGCAGAAGCTACCAAGTGGGGACAAGGGGGGGCAGGGAGAGGGCATACGGGAAGATACAAAGAAGCAGACTATGCATATGAAAAAGAGAGAGGGGCACTATGACTACATAAAGTGAAGATTATGATGTAGTTTCAAGTCAAGCTTAACTCCGAAATGCATGAATGGGATTAGAAGTCCTTCCCTTTGTATTGTTTTTGTACTGCACTCAGGTGCAGGAGATGGTTTACTTCCTGTCACATTACATGCTTGTGTACGGACAAAGAGGGGGGGTGGAGGTAAATTGAATAGCCAGTCTTGATCATTTTTAGTACCCATATGTCTGACGTGATTGTGTGACATGCTGTATGGAAGGGACACAGATATTCTGCAAAAGGACAGATGGTTGTGGGTGGTTCCAGCAATTAAGAATGTTTAAGGCAACTCGGGTCCTAGACCAAACCCTCAAAACTTTTGCTTAGAGGGGGTTTGTTGCATTGTTGATCGCTGAGATGAGAGTGGTCTCCGTTTTGTGGATCTCTGTCTAAATTTTTTAGGATTATATTGCCTCTGTGGTTATGTGCATGGCACAGATCTTGTTCTTTGCACTGAGTAGTATTCCCTTTCTTTCTTTCTTTGTGTGGACATGTAGATAATTATGGATTCAAGAGTAACCCTGGAGACTTTTAGTGTGTGTGTGGGGGGGGGGGGGAATTCATCTGTCTTAGCTTTGCCTACACTACCTTCTATGTCAACAAAACTTCTCTCTCTCAGGAGTGTGAATATTTCCCCTCACCCTGACATAATTTGAACTGATATTAGTATTAGTGTGCGCAGTGATATGTCAAAAGTAAGTGCTTCTCTTACTGACGCTCTGAGGGGTGGGGGGTTTTTTCCATGTCAGTAGAAGTTCTCCCCCATCAACACAGAGCAATTTCAGCACATGCGCTGCAGAAGAGCACTTGTACAAGTACAGCTGCGACACCATAATGCTGTAAGTGCAGAAATGGTCTTAGCTGCAAACAGCTATGGTCCCTTTGTAGGGGAGCCTAGACGGCCCTGCCTTGACAATAAATGGTAATGTCTGCCTTACCTACAGTGCGGATCTCTAAAAGCAAAACCCAGGCCTGTCTCAAGTCTGGTGCATATAAACACGAAGGCAAGGCTTGGGAGGTAGGGATGTTTTGCATAATAATGCAGATTAAACATAGCACAGCGAGACCACATCAAGAACACGTGACAAACAACCTTGTACTGGTATTTGTTTTTGATAAGCAAAAATTACAGATGTAGCCATAGCGACAAGGAGTCCTGTGGCACCTTATAGACCAACAGATGTATTGGAGCATAAGCTTTCGTGGGCAAAGACCCACTTCGTCAGATGGCATGCATCTGTCACTTTTGCAGATCCAGACTAACACGGCTACCCCTCTGATATATGTAGCCATAAAACTGTTAACTATGCACACCATTTTTGCAACATCCTGAGTAGCAGGATGTGCCCCAAATAGGGCATTGCTGGTATCTTACACAATACGTAATTAATTGGTAAATATTATTAGAACGACCAAGTCTCGCTTTGCTATAAAATGGGCTTAGTAAGAAGAATTGATGGGAGGGAGTGAGCAGGATTGACTCTCAGTTCCTGCTCGTAGTAACCAGAAGTAAATAGGCCCTTCACATCAGCTACATCAGGGCATGGCGTCCCAATGGGTGGGAATCAAAGGGACCACAACCTTCTGCCTGGTTCTGTAGGTAGCATACGGGTGAAGCGTAAGTGAACTAGGCTTTATTATTGTATTATAGTAGATCTTGTATTAATTGCTTTTGCATTGCTTTGCGCTGTATTAATTACTTTAGAATTTATAGTATTTAAGGTTTAAATTGTATAGTAATTGTTTTTAAGGCTTGTAAAATTGAAACAACTACATTAAAGTTTGTAATACATAAGAAAGTGCTTAAGTCTCTCTGGAGTGTCCTGGTTTACCTTGGATCTAAAATAAATTGAACCACACGACACCCTTGAACAGGAGAGCCTCAACCATGGATTGTACCTCTTGGGAAACCCAGAGAGGTGGAGTCATGAAACTGGATGCATGACTATGGCCATGGCAATGGAGAGTCCCACTGTGCTCAGTAAGACTTCTAAGGCTATTTGAGTTAGAAGGTGACCCTTCAAGATGACTCGTTTAAATTGCTCTTTTTTCTCCTCAGTGAGATAAAAACTGTTTAAAATCTTCCATGGGTGGTAGAAGTATAATGCCTTTGTCCAGAGAAAAGAATGAAGACTTGACAGCTAAGGGGGCTTCGCGATCCGAAGCGTCTTCCAGGGATTCAGAGGGTCAAGGTATCAACTGTGGTGGGGAATGTTTTGTCCTGTCCCTGTGGAACCAGGAAGCTTAGGATAATGTTGATCGTATGCCACCCATGAGTCCCAGTAGGACCACTGATATGGGAATGGCATTGATCACAGCATCCATAGATGTGTTTACCATCCATACGTTTCACATCTGATGCAGTGTTTAGGTGGTTATAGTTCAGTGTTCAGTCTGATGGCTGGCTGGACAAGAAGTAACACAAAGAATAGATCTCCCTTTCCTCGTCACTCGGAGAAAGGAGGAGCTTATTTGGATAGCGATGTTATGTAGTCTGATAATACACATACTGAAGTAACAGTACCAAGGAGGGGAAATTCTGATGCTCAAGAGACTAGGAAGTCTTTGTGCCACAGAATTTTTTGCAGTAGTGAAAGCATCTTGGTACCATGGAGGGTTTCCTTAGAAGTGCCAATGAAAATACAGCAGTTGTTGGTACCAAGGACTGTAAGCTCTGAGCAGAGAGAAAGAAAGTGATGAAGTAGTCTGCAGCACTGCTCAGTCCCACATGTTTGAGTGGCTCTGACAGGAAGAAAGGATGGCAAGTTTCCCTTTGCTGCTTCTCTCTGAGCCTACCCACTTAGGGTCTTTTGGTTGCATGGTAACTTTGGCACAGATGAGTCTGCCATCTTGTGCAGTCAGTACCAATGGCATCTGAGAGGTCAAGTATCATCTCTTTTTGGTAGATTCCTGAAAAGGGGAGGACATAGCACATTTCTTCTTCACCTTTTAAGGAGTGCTCTTTCCACTGAAATGGTGGTAGGGAATGTCTATCAGATGCTGTCATTGGAGAATGGTGTCCAGGAGGGGTCAATGATCCCGGATTAGATGCTGGGTGCAGAGACTTCCCTACAGGTCTTAATATTATGGCAGTGGGAGCACTTTTGTGGTATGTGTGTCTTGCCAAGACAGCAGAAACACAGAGTATCTATTAAAGTACAGGGTTAATTTTAGGCAAGCTAGGCAACATTAAAAACTCAGGAACCAAAGCACACCCCCTTAATATGGTTTCTCTCATTGAGGGAAAGCATCTACACTATACTAAAGCAGGGCTGTCAAGTGATTTAAAAATCTCAGTGGTATTTCCACAGGGCAGCACATTAGGAGCCTGTGATCAGCTGGGGACTCCAGCTGATCCCCTGCTCTGATAGTGCAAAGCCCCTTTGAAGCACCAGAGCAGCACTTCAAAGGGGCTTTGCAACGCGGAGCTGGGGATCAGCTGGGCACTCCCCTTAAAACCCTTTTTAAAGAAAAAGATTTTGGAGGGCTTGACTAATTATTTTTGAGTGTTTGGATTGTTAATGATGTAAAGAGCTCTGCATATAATTGTTTCTTTTTCTACCCTTTAACTTGATGGGCACCTTACCAGAAC
Source organism: Rafetus swinhoei (assembly GCA_019425775.1). NCBI lineage: Eukaryota > Metazoa > Chordata > Testudines > Trionychidae > Rafetus > Rafetus swinhoei. Next base: position 228,359,235 of record CM033424.1, read on the forward strand.
AGTTGAAGAGAATTTTGTTAGGTAGGAAAAGGAAGAACAATAAACAGGAATTCATAGGATAAAACAGCTTCTATTTTGGAACAAGAAAAAAAGTACCTGTAACAACTTAAAAGAATCAAAATACTTTCACATTTCAAAACACAATACAGTACGCGGATTACATATAACACATATATTTATACAGATTTCCAGAAAACAAAATGCCTCCCCAAAGGCTCAAGGTAACTGATACTTTAAAAATACTAGCCCATTTACACACAGAAAAAAAAATAAAGTTTTGCAAATCCGCAAAGGAAAAGACTTCCCACACTAATCTAGCTACTAATCTCAAATCACAATACATCCATACCTGTCCTTAGCCCATTACTCCCTTCTCAAAAGCCTGGGGAGGAAAGAGCAGTCCTCAAAGTCAAAGAAATTCAAAGTTAAATAACTAAATGAACTAACAGTAGTCCAATGGCAACAACAGGTATCAATTTAAAAAGTGACGGACTCCTAATTCTACTTACTAGTACGCGCATTACTGATTTGTGTCACATTTGATTAACAATATTAACTAATATTATTCATAAACTGACCAACGCCCTGTATTCTGGAAAAACTGAGTGAGGACAAAAAGTACTGTAAATAGTTTTGTATGGTTCCTGTAAAAATATTTACATTATATTTTCATTAGACTTCCATTACTTCAAGAACTAAGGACTTTAAAAGTACTGATGAATTGCATCAGTACTTCCGATTCTGCAAAGACATTGACATGAAGTTCAATTTAGCTAACAAAAAGAACAAAGGAGAATAAAACCCAGTGACTGCATAATTTTGCCTATTAGACATTGTGGGTGAAGTAATATCTTTTATTGGACCAACCCTGTTGTTGAGAGAGGAAAGCCTCAGGACCCAAAAAAGAGGGTTTATGGTATATAGAGCAGTATAAACAAATAATTGTATGAAATATTAGTTCATACTGACTTTGTTAGTGTTTTCCATGTAACCTACTGTAAAACTGAGCAAATATCTAGATGAGTTGATGTACCCCATAGAAGAGCTCTAAATACCCCCAGGAGTACACACACATACCCCTGGTTGAGAACCACTAGCATAGCCTTTGGTTAAACAGCTGGCACAGAAAATTTTCTGTAAACTTCATAGACTCACATCTGTATCTCTCTTCATTTTGCATCTTCTGGTTTTTTTAATCTAATTAATATAATTTTGTGCTACGCTTTATTACTTAAAAAAACTAAATTATATACAAATTAAACTTAATGGAAGGCTTTTAAATCAGAAGCAACAGGACACAAAACTCTTCCAATTCTACAGAATTGTTTCCTGTATAGTATTATATTCTAGAGAAGACCACTACTTCCTAGGAGGAGAATAAATGGATAAGTAATTGATGAAAGTGTTCCCATAGTGAACCATTCCTATTGCAGATTCCAGATGCTCAACATTCTTGACATCAGAATGGAAAAATTTACGGTTAGTCTAGAGAAATTTAATATCACCATTCTTGTCATATCCTTCATAGCTTCATTATTAGGGCAAGTCTGTGGAAGCTATAAACCAGTGCTAAATGATAAAAAAATATGGTCTCTGCGTTCCATCACTCTAACCTATTACAAGAAAACACTAACTTTGTTAGAAGTAGTACAAGAAAAAACTTCATAAAGCTCACACAAATGGATAAGCATTTGCTTTCATTTGTTAATTAGTTTTCTGAATTAGCATTCTGTATAATAATGCCAGGCTTATAAACCAAGCTTTTACTTTAACTAAGAGGTAATAAACACTATAGAATATATATCTAAGCTCAGAACAACACGGTAAAATTTTATAGCATTAATAAACTGGGGCACACCAACCTTTAAATTTTCCAGTTTGTCAAAGGTACAATAATCAGCACTGTTTGTTGCCATTTATAACTGGCTTCCTTTTTCACATTTAGAGTGTGCTTTTGTAGTTCTATAAAGAATCAGACAACATTTTAGTTACCCAAGATGAAGTAACAGAATTTGTACTTTTGTTACTTGTACTCGACGTCATTTGCTACAGTACAGTAGTCAAAATCATGAAAGTTGACTATCTGAAAAATATTTGCAAAGATGGAATTTAAGGTTACTGCATGTATACACAATAAAAATACAGTGTATACAGTAAGTGCATGCTTTAAGACAGATATAGGGCACTAATCTTTCAGGCCTCAATTATGCAAAGGTTTGCACACACGCTTAAATTTATGCTCTGTGAGAAGTCCCATTGAAATATGTTGGACTACTAGTACATAAAGTTCGACACATGTGCAAGATCAGGGCCACTGTAATTAACTCAGGGGTCGACAACCTTTTCAAACCAAAGAGCCAAATGACATCAAAATTCAGAAGAGAGGTTACTCACATCGTGCAGTAATGGAGGTTCCTCAAGATGGTTGTCCCTGTGGGTGCTCCATCTTAGGTGTTTGGGCACCGCTGTGTGCCTAGTCAGAGACTTTTGATAGCAGTGCACTCCAGTAGGTTGTGAATGTGAAGCAGACGGCATGCGCAGTGCCATGACTACGCATGCGCAGCCAACTGTTCCTTCAGTTCCTTCTCCACCCCAGAGAAAACAAATATGTCTGAAGCAGAGGGGATGAAGGGAAGGTAGTAGAGCACCCACAAGGACAACCAGTTCAAAGAACCTCCATTACTGCACAAGGTGAGTAACTCTCTCCTTTTTCACGGAGTATCCCTGTGGGTGACTACATAGCAGTACCTGTGATCGGAGATGGGTGCTTTGGCTAGTCAATATCCTGGACAGTGGACAGAACGGTGTGCCCAAATCTAGTACCCTGGGAGAAAAGGTAAGTATCAAGGGTGTAATGTCTGGCGAATGTATGGGCAAAAGACCATATAGCAGATCTACAAAAGTCCATAAGAGGTTTACTATTGAGATAGGCTGTAGAAGCGGCCATGGCCTTCATAGAGTAGGCAGGCAGTTGCAATGGAGGGTCTCGGTTGAAGATAGAATAGGCTAACTGGATACTGTCTACTATCCCTCTGCACAGCCTCTGGGTGGAAATTGGAATGCTCAGGGATCTTTCTGTAGTGGATACGAACAATCTAGGTGTTTTGCAGATTCCCCCTCAGCCTCTTTCACTCTATCTACACAACAGTGTTATTTCGGAATAACTGACGTCATTACAAAACAACATAGTCTACATCTACACTATAAACAGTTATTCAACATTATTTCAATATTATGTTGTGCTGGAGAACTTCTTACTGCAATTCCTGTAAGCGTCATTGTATGAGGAGTAAGGGTAGGTGGGGGAAGAATCCTCTACTGTCGTAACTGTTGTGTAGACAGCACCAAAAGTCGAAATAAACTATAGTTGCACAGCTTATTTTGGCTTTAGCCCTGCTATGTAGATGTGCCCTTTAGTGTTGACATGAGGCTTTGGGAAGCAAACAGGTAGTATTACGGGTTCATTGCAGAGAAAAGAAGTTGTTATCTTTGGTAAAAACTTCGGGGTGTGGGTGCAGAGCCATTTTATCCTTATGGAATACCGGGGGGTGGTGGGGGGGAAGAGACTGCCATAAGTGCACCAATTTCACTTACTCTCCTGGCTGATGTGATGGCCACCAACAAGGCCACCTTTATAGAAAGGTGGAACATGTTGAAAGTCACCATGGGTTTGAATGGCCTACAGGCGAGGGCCCGGAGTACTAAATTGAGGTCCCAGGCTGGGACAAGAAGTTTGATAGGAGGGAAAGTATTCTGCATGCCCTTAAGGAAACGCTTGGTTGTTGGATGAGCAAAAAGTGATTTGTCGTCAATGATCTGATATAAAGCTTTTACAGCCACAAGGTTAACCTTCAACAAGCTAAATGAAACGTCTGAGTGTTTCATGTCAAGAAGGTACTCCAAGATGTCAGAGTCGCATCATTAATGGGTTAGCATGCTTTCACTCAGTCCAAATCGAGAATCTATGCCACTTATAGTTAAGATTTCCTGGCTGTTAGTCTACGACTGTTCAGTAGAATTTGCTTGACATGATCAGAAAATGATGTCTCTACTGAAGTGAACAATTGAGAAACCATGCCCAGAGGTGAATAATTCAGAGGGATGGATGACAAACTTGATTGCCCGCCTATGTGAGAAAATGAGGAAGCAGCAGGAGACGCCATGGTTTCCTCCTGGACATCTGTAACAGGTAAGTGTACCAAGTCTGTCTTGGCCATGCTGGACCGATAAGAATTACTGATGCAGCATCTGACCTTATTTTGTTGAATACCTAATGAAGGAGTGGGATTAGAGGAAACGCATATAGGAGAGGTGCATTCCAGGGTATTGTGAACGCAGCTCCCAGGGAACGCAAGCCAATGCCCACACAGGAACAATCTGTGGACAATTCTTGTTGGCATTGGTTATAAATAAGTCCACCATTGGAAACCCTCAGTGACTGAAAATCTGTCCTAGAATCTTGGGATCCATCTCCCATTCATGATTGCAGCTGAAATTTCTGCTGAGGCTGTCTGAGGTAAGATTGTCCTTGCCTGGAAGGTAAGAGGCTTATATGTGAATGTCATGTGCAATGCACCATGTCTGTAGGCAGACCGCCTCCCTGAACAAGTGGTAGGACCTAGCTCCACCCTGCCTGTTGATATAATATACTGTTGCTTGATTGTCTGTAAAATACCACTAAGAGTTCTAGTATGTTTATGTGCAAGGTGCACGTCTGTGGAGACAAAATGTCCTTGAGTTCTGAGAAGGCCTGAGTGCGCCCCACCAGCCGAGAAGAGAGGCATCCGTTGTGATGGTCATGCTCGGGGATGTCTGTGAAAAGGTACCCCAATGCACACGTTTTCTAGGTCTGTCCACCAGTCCAGTGATCGCTTGATTCTGTTTGCGATTGAGACTAGTTTGTTGATACTGTTGTAACGTGGTCTGTATACAGTCAATCACTACTGCATGGGTCTCATATGCAGTCTGGCATGGGGCATCACTGTTGTGGATGCGGCCATACGTCCTAGTAGCTGAAGACAGGCCCTTAATGGAACTTGTGGGCTGACTTGAGCCAGGGCACTAAGGTCCTTTATAGACTGAAATCTCTGTTGTGGAGGAAGCCATAAGCCTGCACATAATCGAGGTGAGCCCCAATAAATTCCATTCTCCGAGCTAGTTGTAGCTTGCACTTGGGGAGATTTATCAGTAGTCCAAGGATCTGGAACAGATTCCTGGTTAAGGCAACTGCATTGTGAGCTTCCTGACTTGTGCTTGCTCTTATCAGGTAGTTGTTGAGATAAGGGAATATCGACACCCCTTGTCTGCAGAGACTCACTGTGACAACCACAAGCACCATTGAGAAGACCCTCGGAGTTGTGGAGAGTCCGAATGGCAACACTGTGTATTGGAAGTGGACGAACCTTAGCTATTTCCGATGTGCTGGATGGATGGATACAGGATAGTAAGCATCCTGGAGGCTGAGAGTCAATACCTAGTCCCCCTTGTTTAAGGCCGGGATTATAGCGGAGAAGGTGACCTTCTTGAATCGCTGGGGTCGTATACGGCAATTGAGCCTCCTGAGATCACTCCTGACTTCTTTGTTGTGAGGAAGTAATGGGGGTAGAACCCCTTGTCCCTGTAATGATGGGTACATGTTCTATGGCTCCTAGGTGGAGCTAGTGCTCAATCTCTTGTAGTAGAATGCTCTGATGAGATGGTTCCCTTAAGAGGGATGCAGAAGATGGGTAGAAGGAAGGGGTAGAATAAAAGGGGATACAATATCTGCCCTTTATGATGTCGAGTACCCACTTGTCAGTCGTAATGGAAGTCCATTGGTGGTAGAAAAGTAGTAGGCACTGTCGGAACAACTGGTATGGCTGAGCTTACCTTAAGGGAAAAGGTATTATCAGACTCTCAACCTGACTTTCAAAACATTTGCATTGAGGTTGAGAGCTGGGAGGTAGAGTGCTGTGTCTGTCTAGTCTGACGTTGTCTCTGCCTATGTTGAATTGTCTCTGAGTCTGAGTAAAAGTCGAAGGTTTGTAACATTGTGTAAAGTACCTCCCGTTTACATTTTGTTCAAGGGACGTGGATACCAAGAGCCTTTAGCATGGCCCGCAAATCCTTGAGAGAGGGTAGTGTCACAACAGGGGTATCCGCAAACAATTTGGAGTCCTGGAAAGGAAGATCTTCAACCGTGGCCTGCACCTCAGTGGGGAAACTGAAGAGATGAAGCCATGATGACCTCCTCATCACAACTGCTGTGGCAATAGACCGCGATGCTGTGTCAGATGCATCTAGGGTTGTGCAAGATATCAGGGCGCCTTCATTTATATTGGCCTTGAACTTCTCTTTCTTGTCCTCGGGAAAGCTGTCAAAGTGTGAGACTTGCTTGAAAATGTGGTGGGGATATTTTGAGAGCATTGCCATGTAATTGTATAATCACAGCTTCAGAGATGCCAAGGAATATGCCTTCATACCCATGAAGTCTAGGTGCTTCCACTCCTTCTCATACGGTGTGGTTCTGGCTGCACTCTGTTTTCCCCTCTGATTGACAGCATCCACCACTAAAGAATTAAGAGGATGGGTGGGAAAACAGGAAATCGGCACCCTGTGGTGCAACATAGTATTTATGGTCAGATCTTTTGCAGACACCTGGAATCGTGGCTAGCATCTGCCAGATCACCTTGACAGAGTCCATAAGTGCTGCGTCCATTGGTAGGACCAACATGGCAGACAGGGAAGCGTGTAATATACTGGTCAATTTATGTTGAGTTTTGGGGAGACTGACTAGGAAGATCTCCAGGACATCAGCCACCCTCTTATAATTCCCTGAATGTTTGGAAGTCATCCCCCACTGTGGGAGGAAAGGGCATTAAAGAATCATCAGGAGAGGATGATGATATGTGCATTGGAGGGTGAGAAGAAACAGAAGAGTCCTCATCACTCGAGGCTGGCTCATCTTCCTCCTGGTAGGCTAACCTGTCCAGGGATGGCAAGGAGGTGGCCCTTGATGGTGTGGATAGAGTTGGCTGGTGCTGAATCTGCTGTAGCTGTTGGGCTCAGTGTGGTGCCCAAGGGTCCCAGTAAGGCCAGTTGGCAGAAGTGGCATGGGGGGAGGGGCAACCATTGAAGTGAGTGCCATTGCAGCACTGGTTGCTGCTACTGCTGTGGGTGCTTTGGGGAGGAGTGCCTTGGAGTATGGATTGTCTTCATCACTCGCCAAACCCACAGGAGTGAAGAATGTGAACTTGCCGTCTGTGCTGAACAATGGTGTCATGGGCACTGAAGTTACCCTGAGCTCCTCTGTAGTAGTACAAGGGAGCAGTGCTGGGGTGGACTATGCTGGCAGCATTATGGAGGGTGTTACCGCTGCAATTTGCAGTGCCAGCAGTGCCAGATGGGAAGCTGTCGGTGCTGCACGTTCATGCCTCTTCGGTTCATAACTGGACAGAATTATGAAAAATCAAGACATTGCGGAGAGGGTAACAGGTACCTATAGAAGAAAAAGCCCTGAATATCATGACTGTTGTTATAAAATCTGAACATTTAGTCACCCTAACTCAGAGTTGAGCTGAATAGTTGATTTCTATTTGCATTCAAATAGTGGAAGACAGAAGGCTGCAGAGTCCCTTTGCCTATACTCAGCTGATCGCTAATGTGATTTTTAAAAAAACTAAGGAGATCAAAACATAGTTGCTAAACATAATATCAGCAAGCACCATATTCTGAAGATTAATGAAGTCTACTTGCACTACCACTTTAAAATACTGTTACATCATTCACACTATAAAAGCTGCAATAGCAACAAAATAACAATAGTACTGACTTAGTGCGACCTAGTGAACACTAACAAAAAAAGTGGAAGAACCCAATGTGGCAGGGTCAGACACTCAACCCCCTCTCCCACCCCAGGAGGAGTAGTTGAGTCCCCATGGCTCTTGAAATTAAGCCCCGACATCTCACGTTCAGCAATTCCTCTCCTGTCCTAAACACATCTCCCTCTCATTGGGGCCGGATGGTCTAAGTGCTAAAGTCAGAAATCAGCGCCCCCTCTCGCCAGGGCAGTGCAGCCTTGTAGCTGGAGTCAATAAACAAACACCCTCTCCCTGGGACACTGCAACCTAGCAGCCAAAGTTGGTAATAAGTGAGCCCTGATCCCACGGGTTGGGGATTAAGGAAGAGGTAGGGAGACCAGGGCCCTGACTACTCCACTGGGTCCCAGTCCAGGGCCCTATTTGTAGTGGTGCAGTCCCCTGTTCACTCAGCGGGGAATCCCACCACAACACCCTGAGCTTCATGGAATACAATCTCTCACCATGGGTTACTTCCTACCATACTGTGCTGGATTCTACCCAGGGTCCTTCCTCCAGCCCCTCTGTCGCACAAAGATGTCTTGCTGGCTGGTTTCCAAGTCTGATCGCTCTGACGGTTCATCTACAGGGGCTCTGGCAGGGCCTCCTTCCTCCCAATCTCCTTCCATAGTGTAGGTGTCTCATTGGCTGGCCTCCAAGTCCAGTCTCTCAGCAGTTCACCTGCAGGAGCTCTAGCAGTACCTGCTTCCTCTTCAGCAGCCAGCCCAGAGTGAGCCTCTCCCCAGGTTTTTATACCTGGGCTGCAGTCTGAACATGCCTGCCAGGGCTACAGAGGCAAGGCTTCTTCAGCCAGATGAGCCTGGTTAGGCTCAGCTTTCCCAGTGTGGGACTGGTACACCCCATCACACTCATTTATCTTTTCAAAAATGCCAGTGGCTTTAGCCTCACCTCCAAATTCCCAAAGGAAGTTTGCATACTGTGTCAGGAAGAATGCTCTTAACTAATTGACTGGACACTTGTTTAGACATCCGCTGTGGTGAGTCATTTGCCAAATATTGCATCAATACAGAAGTAGAGGCAAGTCTCTGGCACATATGTAAGGGGACTGTTAGCCCCTTACTAAAACTCAGTGGGAGTTTTTGGTTGGCCAGCTCCCAGTACCAATAGGGGGAAGGGTCCATGAGACTGACAGACCCGAGGGACAATGGGAAGAGGCCAACACTCCAGGTCAGCCTGATTGACAGGTTGGACAGACCAATGTGGGAATCAGGAGGCCAGGTCCCGTCTTCCATGTGAGCTGGTATTTTCTGGGTCTGAGTCAAAGGGGGAGAGCTAAGAAGAGTAGTAAAGGGTCCATGTTGTACTGACAGGCAGACCTGCAGCGACAGAGCCAGACACATATAGCCCAGGAGTGCAAGCTGTGCTGAGGAGCAGACCTGCAGCGACCAGAGCCAAAGGGGTCAGAGAAGCAACGCAAGGAGCTGGAGGCTGGCAAAGCTGCATAATCTGGAGCTGGGTGTGGTGAGCAGCTGGGAACAGCAAAGGGGGGGAAAAGAGGCCACCAGCCAAGATGCCCTGCAGGCCAGACTTGGAAAGGGATTGTAACTCCAACTGGGAAAGGGGTCCTGCCACCTAGAGCCTGAAGTAGTGTGGTCACTGCCAGAGCAAACGTGTCCAACCTGCAGCTCCCCCTGCAGCACAGCCAGGGCCTGAGAGCGTGCCCTGGGACCTATAAGGAACAGACTGTGAACTGTGCTTACACTCTGCAAACTGCTGTTTGTGATGTCCCTGTGCTACAGAGCAGGGCTATGTGTTCTCTTTTAACTTTTTTCATTTTTTCCTTATTCTTTTCTTTTTAATCAGTTGCTGTTTAATAAATTGTATTCGCTTTGAACTGTATGTAATGATCAGTGGGTCAAGAAAGCACCCAGTGTGAAGAGAGCACCCTGGAATGGGGACACCCTAGCCCCTGCCCTAAGTAACTACAAGGTTGGGGATTAAACCCCAGAAAACCTGGGCCCGGCCTTGTTGGGATTTCGAGAACTCTGCTACTCAGGAGAGTAGAAGGGGAGCCCTCAGGATCACAGAGGCCTTTGGGTAAAAGAAGTGGGAGCGGGGACTCAGATCCTTTCACTGGTCCATTTCACCAGGGTAGTATAGAAGCCAGGAAAGTTCCCCACAATAGCGGGACCATTCCCCCGCCTACACATAGCCAAACAAATTTACTCTAGGGATGTTAAATTTAGATTAAATTGGCTAATCGAATAGTCGATGCAATTTGCATCAACTATTTGATTAGTTGATAAGGACGCTTCCCACCTTTGAACTGCAGCAACAACCCCATGGCTGTTGCTACACTTCAAAGGCGAAAGCGCTGCAGGGAGCATGGGGCCAGCAGGGACTCAAGCAGTCCCCCGCTGGTCCCATGTGCCCCATGGCATTGCAAAGCATCAGCGCTGCATGGAGCCCAGAGTCAGCGTTTCAAAGTGGCAGCGCCATGTGGAGCCCAGGGTCTGGCCCTGGCACCCCTCCGTTTCCCCCCCTTTACTTATTATTTTTGATAGAGGGAGCGGGGGAGAATAGCCGTTCACATCCCAAATTCACTCCAGCATCAGGTTGTCCAGTAGAGAGTCTCACTGAGCATGCTCAATTCACAAGCTCCAAATTCACAGCATTTGCAAGAGTAAAAAAAGGCCTGGCACTGGAAAGGAGTGGTATGGAATACCTTATTTTATAGCTGCAAAAAAAGGAAAAACCAATTTCCCTTTAAGAGACTGAATGAAGCCTCCCAACTGCAGGAGTCAAGGCTATTTATTACTGAACTGAGTCCAAAACTACTGGAAAACTTCATTTGATTACCATGAACCTCAGAAAGGCCCTATCAGCAGGATTTCTGGCATCAATCAGGAAGATGTTGATGTAAGTTGTATTTCAGGCAAACAAAGTTTACTATGAACATCACTTAATATACTGAAGAAAAAGTGTCTCAATGAGTATAACACTAAGCACAAGCAAAAGTTATGCGCTCAAATCAATAGTAAAATATGCCCACATTTCAAAACAATCAATTAGGCCTAACTTCTCAAGAATATGCTTAGACAAAATATAACACTGATTTGAATGAGTGGCAAACATTTCTTATATTCCTAGCACTAAAAGCCATACAGTACATTAAATTCCTTTTACACAGATTTCTTATAAACAAGAGAGCAGAAGAGTATTTGAACATTTGTAGCTGTTCCATGTAAAGCAACTGAAAATTAGCATGGCAGGCTTTCAGTGACTGTTAATACTAAATGTCACTTAGAGTAACAATTTTAGGACTACCAGTAAAACAGCCAGTCCTTGACCAGAAGCTGGACTGAAAAGCCAGAGCGCCTTTCCTCTGACAGTTGATGTACACAATACGCTGTAGCTAATCTAGAGTCTGGCACTCCTCAATTTTATACTGCAACATAATAGTCTGCTCCAGTCAAAGAACAGCCTGCATGACCAGAAACCGTCCAACTGTTCATGTGATGATGGTTTTCTGTACTGAAAACAGTTATTTATTAAGTTTCTTGGTCAAAAAAACAACCCTCCCTGTTATTGATTAAAGCTTATTGCACAACTAACGTTTCCTTGCTGCTTTGTACAAAAAGAAGATTAAGTATAAACTTCCAGTTGTCAACTTTTACAAATTAAAGGTAAATCTTTATATAAGTAATTTAATAATTTTAAGAAATGTATCATTGGTAAATATAACCACACAAATCTTTAATACCACTTTGCTGATTGAATCTATCACAGATGCTTAAAAACTCACTTACAGCTAAGTTTGGGAAACTTGTTCAGAATGGTATGAAATTACTCTACTAACCAGCATGAAAATGCTGCTAATAAAGTAAGTAAAGGTTACTTTTAAATCATCACACCTAAATTCTTGGATTTCTTACGATTAAATCTGATAATTACTGTACTACTAGCCAGATATACCTTAAGCTTCCTACATCTTTCATATTAATGCAAGCCTACAGATCATTTAATGCCTCTGTCAGCTAAAGAAAGATCATTCCAGAATCAAGGATGACTGTCTGGTCCCATTGAAATCAATGAGAGTTTCGTCTCAACTGGCATCAATTTCCAGACTGGATATTTAGGAAAATAGTGTTGTAACCTGAACTATGGTGTAGCTAGAGGTAGTTGCATAATTACGTTTGCCGTAGAGCACCTATGCAATTTTTACACCTGAAAGTCTTGGCAGTAGTCATATGCACATTCAGCAACTTCATGTTAGCAAACACAGGCTTTACCACATTTTTGTAATACAAAATTTTAGTGGCAAATCTCAGCAGCTCAGCTGACCAAGGGCTTCAAGACTTTGCAGTATTGCAACCCTTTAACCCAGTGGTGGGCAACCTGCAACCCATATGCAGTCCATCAGGATTCTACGTGTGGTCCATGAGACACTTTGTTGACCATTGCCCACGCACAGGGTTGCCAGATTTTGCAAATTTCCATCCATACTTTTTGTTTCCTATAGATATTACTAAAGTGACATGAATGTAAAGCAAAGGCACATGAAGTGAGGTGTGCGCTGACTTCACACACTATGAAAGCTGTGTGCTCCCTCTGCATCCAAGCAAGGTGCCTCTACAGTTCAATTGGCACACCCTGCAAATTCCAGATATACCAGTGCAATTGGCAAAACTGCCCTATCCGGGAGACCCCCTTGATTATGACAATCTTATGGCTCAAAGAGATGAAGGAGGGCCACTCATGTGGCCCATTCATTAGCCTAGGTTCCCCATCACTGCTCTAATCTGACATAGCACTATGGCAATGGTTTTCTGGTAGGGGCAGGGCTGGATCAAGGCATGGGCTAGCCAGGCAGCTGCCCGGGGTGCCAACCTATGGGGGGCGCCTGATGGCAGCTGTAAGGGGCGCACAGCGCCCCTTATAGCTGCGATCAGGTGCCACACTCCCGGATCGCGGGCTGCCGCAGCTCCCAGCGGCTGCCCGGGGCGGGGGCCGCGTTAACCCCCACAGCGCCGGCCAGCAGCGACCTTACCCCAGTAGCCAGGCTGGGCCGGGCATGTGCATCCTGCCGCCGCCAGCTCCGCACGCCCTCCCCAACGCGCCGGGCAGGCGCAGGGCCATGCATGCGCCCTCCCCCATGTGCTGGCGTGGGGGCAGGGCCATGCATGCGCCCTCCTCCAACCCGTGGCACAATTAAACCATCTGCCCGGGGCGCCAGAATGGTTCCCCTGGAGGAAACACAGCTTGTGTTCCCCTGGAGGAAACACAGCAGTCTTCTGGGGGTACATACACTCAGCTAGATATCTGCCTAGTTTTACAAACAAGCTACAGAAAAAGCACTAGTGAAGTCAGTACACACTAAAATTTCACACAATGACTTGTTCATACTGCTCTAGATACCATAAACGGAAATACAATTATAATTTTTCTATTCCAAATGATTTTATAATTATATAGTAAAAATAACAAAAATCTTCTTTTCAGTAAGGCCTGGTCTACACTAGGATCTTAGTCCAAAATTAGCCCCCTTCCCCCCCCCAAGGTTGAATTCGTAAGCAATGCGTCCACACTACCAAGCCTGTTATTCCAGAATAAGGGGTTGCAGAATTCACACTCTGTAGTCCTGCTTTTCACGAGCACTAATGCTATTCCTGAACTTGTAAATCCAAAGTAACATTAGTGTAGAAACTCCAGTGCTGCTAATTCAAACTAATTGGCCTCTGGGAGGCCTCCTGTAGCTCCCCAGAATGCTTCCTGGGGCTCTGAGTCTGAGGTAGCGCATCCATATTAACGGAGCCTGCCTCAGACTACATTTGATTCTTCCCCATAGTGTGGACACGGAACTTATAATTTGTAAAATCGGGTTGCCCAGAAGTTGAACTTTAGTAAATTCAAAATTATCTCCTAATGTAGACATGGCCTAATAGTGTACAGTGACACTTCTTTATTTTTATATCTGATTTTATAAGCAAGTAGTTCTGTCAGTTCTCTCTGTTCAGGAGATGAAAATACCCACATGTCCATAAAGTAACAAAAAGTGTTATACCAAGGTAACATTCCGGTCTAGTATAACAATGTAACCACATAAACAACGCTGCAGCTCCAGAGGGATTAGAGTAGAATTCTGTAGCAATCATAAAATATGGCACTATCGGAAGTCTAGAAAAACAATAAAACTGCATTTTTTTTAAAAAAAAAAGTCAGATATATTTTGTATTATAAAATAGATTAAGAAAGAGAAGGGTCTTTGTTTTCAAATCTATTGGAAAAATATATATTTGTCTAAAAATGATGTATTTATTTTTTACTGAACAGATCTGTGCCACTGTGTATTTGTATGCTTGCATTAGTAACACAATTTGTACTTTCCTGTCTTAAAGGCAAATTTGTGCTGAGTTGCTACTTCAATATCAAATTATCAGTTTGGAGCAGCTCATATTCCATTATATCTCACAACATACAAATCATGTTTGCTTACATAGCATGGTGGGAGAAAGTGTTTTGCCCACCAGGGACTAGCACAGACAACACAACTCTACATTCTGATTTAAGTGAAAAAGCTGGTGTGTTAGAAGCAAAATGATAGCACCATGTATAAGGTCAAGGGCTAAGAAGTTTATAGTAAAATCAGGATAGAAACAGACATCCATACACACTCAAAAAACCTAAAACATCTTCCTGTCCTGCAAACACTAGATTCCCTCTCTGAAGGGAATAAGGGGTGGAAGATAATCCCTTCCTCCAGAACCTGAGCCTTTACTAAAGTAAAGGGGTGCAATTTAAACCTTGAAGTGCTAAGAAAATTGTTTTTGGCCCAAAGTCAAAACACTATTTCAGCAGTAAGACACAGATGGCACAATCATAGAATTGGAAGGAACCTTGAGAGATCATCAAGTCCTACGGGCTGGCAGAGACTCGTTGCTCAGTCCTCAGCAGGAAGCTGTTGCTGTAGCTGAGGGAGAAGTGCCCCTTCCCGACCCAGGCAGCTCCAGGGCTAGGCAGAGCTCAGTAAGCAGCTGGGGGGCTGTGTTACTGCACAGCTTAGAGGGAACCATGACCCCCACCACAGCTGTAGGAACAGTGGCAGGAAGTAGTCCAGGGAAAGGGAACAGCTAACGGGTGAGTGAGTTGAAGCCAAGAGTCAGTGTATGTTGGTTGGTGCTTTTGCCAACTAATTCAGTGGCTTAAGCAATAGCCACTAATAGAGGCCTGGGATCCCATGGAGAAGGAGAGTCTGGATCCCCCTACTTGGGGATGTAACCCCTCTCTCTTTCTCCTGCCTCTAACCGAGAAGCTCCATGGCCCTGCAAACTGAGGGCGAGTTTACTGACTCTGGTGCTTGGGCCACACAGCCCTGTGAACTGGGGGAAGTTTGCTGGCTCCGACCATTGAGCCACACAGCCCTGCCAACTGGGGAGGGGGTGAATTTACTGACTCGAATTAATTTTTCATACCTTTTTTCAAGCCATTTTATTTATTCACATTTTCATTATGTCCCCCTCACCACCACCACTGGATACATTTATTTCACTGAAGTAATATTGTAAGACATGCTGTTTTAATCCCATACCAACAAGTCATCTATCACTCCACTGTCCATCTCTGCTCACTATTTGAAATACTCAGAATGGTAGAAAATATTTGGCCAAATACCACTAAATGACCTTACGTGGCTCTCTGAAGGTCAATAAAGGCAGGTGGGCAAAACCAAGAAAGCACCAAAGATGACCCTGCACAACAAACACTCTACAACTATGCTCTAGAATTCAAAGATAGAGACCAACATGGACAAACTAGCTGGCCTAGACATGCATACTAGTGCAATGTGGTACACTAGGAGAGAGGGGAACAAATCCTGAAATCCAGCAAGAGCAGTAGGATCCAGAGGATGGAAAAGGTTAAAATTTAAATTTTATGTGTAAAAATATCTCTTGCTGCAAAAAAAACCCAAAACAATTACTTCCTGTCCTGCTCTGGGTGGACATGGAAAACACTTGATAATAGTCCTCTTCACATTACCTTTTGCATATTCTGATACTTAAGTCCCACTTGCTGTTTTGTTCTCATGGCTAAACATGCC
The DNA here is from genome assembly GCA_019425775.1 of Rafetus swinhoei. Taxonomy (NCBI): domain Eukaryota; kingdom Metazoa; phylum Chordata; order Testudines; family Trionychidae; genus Rafetus; species Rafetus swinhoei. Next base: position 228,375,129 of record CM033424.1, read on the forward strand.
CAATTCTTGCAACCTTTCCTCTCTTCTGGACTCTCTCTGATTTTATCACATTTCCTAAAGAGTGGTGTCTAAAACTGGATACATTCCACCTGAGGCCTCATCAATGCTAAGGAGAGTGGAACAATTACTTCCTGTGTTTTACATAGAACATTCCTATTCATACATCCCAGAACACCTAGCTTTTTGCAACAGCACCACAATGTACTGCTGCTTAGCTAGCTAGTCACAGATTTGTATTTGGGCATTTGATTTTTCCTTCCCAAAAATGTCAGCATGTCTACATTCAAGATACATTAGTGTCGAGTATCAGAGAGGTAGCCATGTTAGTCTGAATCTGCAAAAGTGGCGAGGAGTCCTGTGGCACCTTATAGACTAACCGAAGTGTTGGAGCATAAGCTTTCGTGGGCAAAGTCCCACTTCATCAGATGCATGTCTGACGAAGTGGGACTTTGCCCACAAAAGCTTATGCTCCAACACTTCAGTTAGTCTATAAGGTGCCACAAGATACATTAGTGTTATTGAAAAGAGTAAAACTTTGCAATGGTAGGGAAAAAACCTTTATAATGGCATTGCCACTGCATATCAGGAATGTAAAATCCCAGTTAATCAGGTAACTGGTTAAACATTAAATTTGCCTAGAGTTTAACCACGTAACTGACTCAAGTGGGATCCCAGTCTAGGGACTGCTCCAGCTCAGATGAACCAGCCCCCAAGCCTGCGGGGCTCTCGCCCCTAGTCCTGCAGTGGGGCTGGGGCTATCGCCGGCTCCCAGATCCCAGCCCCATGCTGAGGCTTGCTCTGCTGGCTCCCAGCTGCCGGCGGCTTCCAGCTGCCAGTTCCCAACCCCCATAAAAACAGCCGCTGCCCACAACAGGCTCGGGCTCCCCACAGACAGAGGCTGCTCCAGACATAGAAGTAGCCCCTGCCCGCAGCTGGCCTGGGCTCCTTGCGGACAGAGGCTGCTCTGGACGTGGGAGCAGCTCCTGCCGGGTCCATTGCCAACAGGGCCTGCTCCGGACAAGAGTAGCCTCTGTCTGTTCCAGCCCCCTCTGGTTACCGGTTAAACAGAACCAGTAAGCATTACCCATTTAGGATAATGCTCATCCATTAACCAGTTAATCTTTCACATCCCTACTGCATATATTCAGTGATTGAAACTGAACCTTTATGAGTGATGGAAGAATGGGAGAAACATCACAATTTTTTAAGAGAAAAATCAAAACTAAATAGTTTGTGTTGAGAAATGACTCCACTTAAAACTGTAACTCAAACAAACAAACAGTCTATACTTTTTCACACATTGGACCATGTAAAACGATTTAATTCCTCTTCCTTGGAAAACAACAACAACAAAAGAAGAGCCAGTGACTGAAAAGAAATTCCTTAGATAAATAAATAATCTGTTTGAAGGTTTTTATTTTTTAATTGTGATGTTTACTGTATTTAATTAACTAAAAGGAAAGGAGATTTTAAATTCAAAAATGCGTTCGATTAAAGGACTGTAATTAGTTATCTTTTTGTAGATAAAAGATTACATGCTTCACAAGAAAGACAAGGGAGAACATATAGTTCTTTTAGGCTTGTGTACCTGTGTCACTTCCAGATCCAGCTGATAACGCTGGCATGATTTAGTCTGCAGGCTATCACGCAGGAACGTTAGAATAGCATCCACAGCCAGAAGACAGCAGTTAATTTCAGGTCAGCTGCCCTCAGCCAAGTTTTCTGCATAAATCTTTGTAATCTCCAAGATTCCCCTAGAAAGAACAAAACATAATTTTACAATAAAGAGCACTGTTAAACTGTAAATTATTGCAGCTTATGTACATCAAAAATATTTAAATCTTGATCTACTGAGTGGCTAGTAGTCTCTTTGAAATACTCTCCTACTGATCAAGTCAAATTATTATTGCTAAATGAACTTGAATTTGATGCTTTCAAATAAAAGAGTACATTGTTTTTATATTAAGACTGCTAGACTCATTCCAAGATGAAGCAAGTTTGTTTTCTTCAGTTCAGTCTTCAATCACATGCTGCTGTAAAAATAATTTATTTCCTTCGCTAACTCTACCAGTTGAGGACCTGCTTCACAAGATACTATTTGTATAATTTCATTTGAAATTTGGATCTATGCTCCAGAAAGTAAACACATTATACAGATACTAAAGAACTAAAGAGATATGATGGAACTGGCAGCGGAGGCCTTGTATAAATTAGTTTTAGAATTAACAGAGACTGTTCTGATGAACTAGTCATTGTCTATAAACTACTTAAAGTATTTACTATTTTGGAAAAATAGCCCTTTTTTTCCAAAATACATGACACACTAGGGTTAGGCTTAGGGTAGGGTTTGGGTTTAGGGTTAGGTATGCATCATCATAGCACCACTGATATCAATGGAACTGTGACCATTTACACCAGCAGCAGATCTGACCCTGTATATTTACTGTTAAAGTCCTACTGATAATGTATTTTTTGAATTAATGATGATTTAAACTGCTACAAACTTTTGGTCTAGTTCTCATCAGTTCTTTCAGAAAAATAAAGAATAATTATGACACTGATGTCATTGAAAAGAAAAGATTTAAGTACAAAAAGACTATGTTAAAATAAGATTGTAATAACAAATCAGCAAAAAAGAAATCCAAAATTAAAACTAATAATGTTAAGTTATAGTGGTGCAAATGAAGGTGGAGACAGAGAGCTGTGAAGTCAAAATTTGTGTTTTCTCTATGTTATCTAAGCAAGAAATAAGAATGGTTCCAATTTTTCATAAACATCTACATACAGGAATGATGATTTTTTGTTGTTTCTTTTTTGATCATCCACACTATTAATCAGAATGGTTGTCTTTTAATGTCATCCTGGTCCTGAAAAGTGCATATTTTGGACACACTTGTATATACACATTCTAATAAAAAATTACAGCACACGTGCCATGACCTTTGCCATGACCTCTGCTCAATATTTTGTCCTCCAAACATGAAAAAAGTGTGTACAAGTATTATAGTTTATCGTGGACTGTTAGTCAGACTTTGTTTAGTAAATTATCATCTACTTTTTATTAAAAGGCAGGGTTGCTAACATGCTCCAAACTGAACTTGTTATTAAAATAAGCCTTTTTAAAGTTTTTTTTAAGTTCACCAAAGATTTATATGCTGTCAGATTTAAGTGATTTTCTAAAATTACATTCAGGTTATTTCCCCCTCCCCCCCTTAAGAATTTGTTTTAAATGACAAAGGCTGACAAGTTTTACTGCACTAGCAGAAACATACACTTTTTGTTAAATATGGATGGATTTTTAAGAATATTAAAAAAAGAAAATATTTTATTTTACTTGAATTAGCACACTGAAGATTAGATTGTAATAGACTGGGGGGAAAAAATTAAAGTTTTCACTAAATGACGCCTCAACTTCCAAATGTATTTATATTTTCAAGTAAACGACAACTCCATTAAGTCATGCTAAATGCAAAATTTGGAACAGAGAAAAGGAAGGTTAGATTCAAGGCTGACAAAGATTTCCTTATGATGCTAGAGTTACAAAACATCTATGTGCAAGTGAAGCCAAACTTCAGTTTAGAAAAAATACTGACATCCATGCCAAGGACATAATGTACAAATTAAGAAAAAGTACAAATTCAATTTTTACTTTTTATACATGTAAGTTTCATAAAAAAGATGCGAGTTCTAAAATGTGTTATGATTCCCTAATCAGCATATGACCGTCCTTGTCTGAAGGATGTCACTAACTGATAGAGAACAAACTTAAACAACAAATGGTCTGGTAGCACTTTACAGACTTAACAAAACATGTAGATGGTATCATGAGTTTTTCAGTTTCCATAAGCTTACTGAACTTGTTAAAATGTAGCAACAGCTCATATCATTATCATCACATACCTCTGGTTTATGTGTAATTTAAAGATTTTTGTCCCATGTCAAAAAACGAATGCAGTAAACATTTCAAAGGCATTTTCCTCAACAAATACACTGCATTATTACTAATTAATGCTGCAGACACTGCAAGAAAATTGCTCACATAAACTAGAAAATTCTGTTGATCCACACTCATCCATTATAAAAAGTCTGGATGTCATTCATCATTTTCTTTATTTTACGGTAAAACGTTCAATATTAAACAAATTAAAATGCCTTATATTTTAAGAAATGAATATATGGCATAAAGTTATTCCCTCCAGAACTTATATTATATACATTAAAGAAAAATAAAAGACACGGTGAAATCCTTACTAGTAAAATGCTTAATATTTTGTTGGAGTGCAACAGCGTTTTTTCCCTGAACTTGCAAATTAAGCTACATTTTTGCATTGATGATGTTATTTTCTTTGGCTGAATTTATTTAAAATGTTTTGGAAGTTTTTGTCAGAATCCAGCCATTAGTATTGCTGACTGCTGTATGGAATCAATTTGCTGCAACACAGAAATACCAGCTGTTACAGTATGTCCTGAGAGGGATTACCGAATATTCTTAAATTGAAGTTCAATCCATCTTTCCATAAAAATTAGAACCAAAAGCCAGGAACGTAACAGCAGTATCAAGTGCACCTGAGGCATTTACAATACCCAACAGGACTGTTACAACCAGCCTTTAAAAAGGGCTTATTTTTGAAATTTCATTATTCCAGTTGTACCTTGCTTCTATATATCACACTGTATCAGATTCTTCTGGCATCTACCATGTGGAAACAGTGAAATATGTGAAGTCCTGTGATATGTTGTTGAATTTCCACCAGGCCCTTAGTCACCTCTCAGGCTCCTGTAGTACTTCTGACATCTAGTGGTTACATAGAGAGGTGCATTCATTTATATAAGGCTATTAATTATGCCTACAAAACGCAACTCTAATCCTGTATTAACAAAAAATGTTTTTTCCTCTTTATAAAAAACACATTCAGAAGCTATTATAATGGATTTTTAAGGAGAAATTCCCTACTTTGGCTAAAGTAATTTTATTTCTCTTTTCATATCTTACTGTAATTATATTATTAAGGGTTTCCATTACGATTCCTCTATTTCTAGATATTTCCAGTTAAAAGGAATTACGATATTGAAAGGTTTTGTCCTAACTTTCAATTAATCTTACACACTATAAAAGCATGTTCACCAGTTTAGAAACTTTATATAATTAGGTCCACATACCAACTTTACAAACATATGTATAGTAACTTAACTTGGCACCAAATCCTCCGGTTAAAAATGTCCAGGAGTGTATCACAAGCCTCCAGGGAACAACTTTCAAAGCTGAATAATCCTAAAATGATAGTTCTCTGAGGAAATAGAAGTACATACTGTAAATACAGATGTAAAAAAAGAACAGAGGACCCCTATGGATTGATAGATATTGTAAAAGCGACCAACAGACAAGCGGGGGGAAATGATCATACTCTCATTCACTCATATATCCAGTGTAAAGGCACTGGGAAGACTGAGCCAGATGCAATACAACAAAAGAGGAGGAATACATTGGAAACATTTACAAGGAAAGGAGACCTATATTTTGTATACTTTTTTTTAATGAAAAGAAAATTCCAGAACAAACACTGCACCTTATACTAAAATGCTCCATATCTTACCATGGCTCACGAGTTGGCAGATTGGGTCTCAAATATGCCTTTCTATGGGTCGCTCAATCAGCCAGGAAATGGGGATGTGGCCTAAGAGGCTATCTTTTTCTCCTTATCTTGTGGTCCCCATAAACTGTGGAGTATTTAAGTTGTGAAAGTTAGTGCATTGTTGAATTATTCAATAATTTTCACAATTTACTGAGTACAAATGGACTTTCTTTGTGTTTTTAACAAATGAACTGAAGGATTTGAAATCTGGCAATTGTTATAAGAGAGGTTTTCCAAAGAAAACTACAAAGCAGGTTTTTAATAAACAGAATTCCTAATTAACTTGTTCTTCTAAAGAATGTTACTGGAATGAGGAACATGACCTTAAATTCCAAAAAGCACCCAATTTGATATTTCATGTGGAGTCAGGAAAATCTGAAAGCCACTCAGTCTTGTTCATTGTGGAACCTCAGCTAAATGAAGTGTGATGAATGACTAGGGCCATGGATACAGGTCTCCAAACATATTCAGTACAGGAAATTGCCAAAGGAAATTTCCTGGAACTAGGAGCGCTGGCCTTCAGTGGATCTGGATTTAAAGTGGTAGTCTCATCATTTGGAAGTTGTAACTATGAGCTATATTGCTTTCTTTATCTTTTCTGGGGATGTTTCCACCTAATAAGTATTCAGGTTCCAGTGAAAATTACAGATCAATATTGATTTCACATAGAAGTGGCCCCAGGAGCACGGACACAGGAACTAGTGGAATGTTTCTGGAATTTCCGCTCAGAGTAAGTAGGACACAGATGAGGTACAACCTCAAAGTCAGATCCTTAGCAAGGAGAAATGTGTGAAGGAAACCATGGAATATAAAAGAACAACGGAACCTTGTTATGTAGAATAGTGATAGAAATGTAGCCGTGTTAGTCTGGTGTAGCTGAAACAAAATACAGGACTATGTAGCACTTTAAAGACTAACAAGATGGTTTATTAGATGATGAGCTTTCGTGGGCCAGCATCCCCCTTCTGTTCTGAAATGTGATTTGTCCTTTTCATATGTATTCATTTTTTTAATTGTATCCTTTGGTATATATGGTTGTGACTATTTTCTTCCACTATTTGATCTGAGGAAGTGGGTCTGGCCCACGAAAGCTCATCATCTAATAAACCATCTTGTTATGTAAATACTGTGTTACACAAAAAATGGGTCTCTGGAATGCCTACCATTGTATAAATAGATACACCGAGGAATAGAATGTTCTCCCTAAACTCCAAGGCCAAATTAATGGAGAAGTAGTAAATCGAACACAGATGCCTTGATATTCTCCTACATTTGGCTCTAAACATTCTCTCCACAGAGCAGAACACTAAAAACTTTTGTGTAATTTTTAGGATAACTGATCATTATTTTTTGTTTTGTTTGTGTTACATATTTTTTTGGCTCATGCTGGGGGCTTTTGATGTAACCACATTAACTAACCTGCTTTGAGAATAGTAGCTGAGTCTTAGTCCAGCTGAAGAGCCCAAACTGATCTGTTTAACCAGCACATTCCATTGGTTGGCTTTAAATTTGATGGGTTTGAGGGGATTTCTTTAGGGACTAATCAAGTTAAAATATTCACACATATGAACTTTTTGTAATTTTTGAGCATAGCCTTGTAGCTGAAATTTTTCTTCTTAGAAAACCCATGTGGTTTCATAATCAAAAAAGGAATATTTTTATTCCTTCATAGTTCCAGGGACTCTTTACTACCAAAGGTGGTAAAGGGGAAGATCATAAAGGCTACAAATATTCTGCAAGTAGAGACAGGACATGGGAGAAGACAGATTTCACGAAATGAGACATCAGAGATGGACCCTTAATTAGCATGATGCAAGATTTCTTAAAAAAAAAAAAAAAGTTTAGCTATATTATCATCTCAACAGTTAAATCAGTGAAACTGAGGAGGCATAAAAGATGTTAACACAGAGGTAAGAGAAACCTTGCCCTTACAGACCTTCCATTATTACTCAGCCCTCCTCTACCTCTTTGACTGCACCCAAACTATCCACTAATAACATCCATCCTCATCCCCTCTGTTTCATTCTCCTGTGGTTTCTATTGTCTTACATGAAATCCCTGTGCAAAGACCACCATTCTACAGCCTGTTCACAAAGTCACCATCCTCTTAATCAAGTATTTTCTCAACACTCACTTTAACAGTAGTGTAAAAACAGTGATTTTTCTCTAGTATAAAAGAGGTAAATGCTGCAAAGACGCAGAAATATCCTAATTGAGCAGCTGGGAATATTATTGCAACTTCTATCCTATCCCTCTTCTAGCCCCTTTTATTTATAACCCACACATCTTTGGGGCAGGAACCCTGGCTTTAATACTTCAGGTTCTTTACAGACACTGCTCAACTAACATTTTGGGAAACTCCAAATAATATGTAGGTGAAATCATAAGTCTCCAAATAATGAATTGCTTTATATATCATGCAAAGTAAAACCTAGACCACTGGTACTGATGTGTAAAGTCTTCAATTTCTAGACATTCTTCCAAGCCCTAGGGTTGGTAGGTGCCCAGTTTTCAAATGGAAAGTGCAGTCAAAAAGAGACCTATGCAGTGTGCAGTTGGTATTGCTGATCGGACACGAGAAGTAACTGAAATCTTCCTTTGTTGCTGGGAAGGCAGGAAGAGCAGTTGCTGCTGCTGAAGGAGGAGGAATCCTGACAGCGCACAGCGTTTTAAGAGCAGCACCAGTGGCTAGGCTCACCAAACTTGACAATCTGTTCTGTATTGATATCCTCCCAGGGCCCCAGCTCTCTCCAGCGATCAACCTCTCTCCTTTCCCATTTTGCCATGCCCAGATGGGCCAGACTGGAAGCTCCGCATCAGCTCCTCTCAGCCCAACACCGCAGGAGGCATGTGAGTCCAGGAAAGGGTAGAGCAACCTGACTTTGAAGGGAGAGGGAGAGGGAAGGAAGTGAGTGATTGGGGTGGGGGCTACGTAGTTTACAGTTCTGAAAAACTGTAAAATTCCAGCCCTACCCTACCCTTTCCCTACAGCAAGCTTAGTACTTGTAGAAGATACTGAATACTAAACTTTTAGAATTCTTTTTCAAATATTTTGAGCACCTACTTGTTGCACTGACTTCCATAGGAGTTGTGGGTGCTCAACAGGTTTGACAAAATTTCAGACCTTTAATTTAATCAAAAAAGAGGTGAATCATAGGCACTGGCATCAAATTTCTCTAGCACCGCTCTGTAAGTGTGCTTTAACTCTAATCTGGAAAGTACACCAGTAGGGATGAGATAATGCTGTTTCTGTGACTAGTCAGTCATTGGGCCCTCTGTTTGTACTTCCACAGGTATTATAATTTATATAGACACTTACTTATTAAGAATTGGATTGACACACACACTTCCTTTAATATAGGCTACAGAAACTTTGTTCAGCAGGGAAGTTTAACCACTTTAAACCTGTAGTCTAGAATGAAAGACTGGTTCCTGACCCTTCCCATACCTTTCTCATGGATTAGTGAAGTACCTATCATCTGAATTTACTTTTTGGTGGTTAATAGATTACTTGAGCTAACTTCATGGTAACTCACTGCTTGCTCCAACTATTTAGAAAAAAGAAAATAACTCAGTTCTGCATAAATTGGACTCTAAGGTCCTGATGTGGGCCCTTCAGTGCTGGGACTCAGGGCAGCAACAAGAGCCCAACAGCAGAACGGTCAGACCCAACATGGATGGCTTGCCTCTAGATGAGATCTGGCAGTGGGTGATCTTAGGGGCCATGTCAGCCGATGGTCAGGGCAGTGTGTGTGTTACACCCGAGTCTTCAACTGCTGAGACACAAGTTCCCATCGCAGCGGGCAGCCTATGGAGGCTGACGGGCGCCCCGAGAAGTTTAACGTCCGTGTCTTTGACCGCTAGGATCGGGATCCCTTCGCGGCGGGCGGCCTACAGACGCCCCAGAGTTTACAGGAAGAGCTTATTACATCTCAGATTTTGACTGCTAGGATACAGGATCCCTTTGCAGCGGGAAGCCTAGGGAAGGCTGAGAGATGCCCCTACGGATCTGTCCCCTGGAAGCGACACGATCCAAATGCCCAGCTCTGCCTGTATCTGTCCCTTATGACCGGCTGGAGTTCTTTTAAATTGTGCTTGGTTCTGTTACAGCAACTGAAGGAGTCAGATTAAAGCTTAAACAGTTACAGATTTATTAAAGAAGCTTATAAATGATATGGTTACAATGGCTATTGCTCTATTTCTTAACTGCTAGCAAATACAGATCTTAAATGGTTACAAAGGAAAAAGGAAGATAGAAAATAATGGTACCAAGTGACAGCTTAATCTTTAAAGAGCTCTTATTCTATGCATGCACTAAAAACAAAGGACACATACAGGTACAATTTTTACCCCCTTTTGTGTCGCTCGGTCCCAGCATGTCAGGCCAGGATCAGTCCCTCAATTCCTCGGAAAGATGAAATACGAGGTGGGCGTCCCCGTGGAAACCTCAGGAGGCAATACACCTAACCCGACCAGCAGGGAAAGGGTGGATTGGCACTCAAAGTGAGTGTGTTGCTGGACCCATCTTTATACCCATGGGGTCACGTATTTCTCTTTCTTATCTGTGATGCCAAATGGTGCTGGTCCGTCTTTGTGACGCCAGTTCTTACAAGGGAGTTGTGAACTTAATTTACACTTGCAAGAAAGATAACTAAATTGGGAGTACTGGGCATTCTTTTCTCAGTAGAAGATTCCTCTCCCAGGGACGACTATGTGTGATCGTATCAATATAGGTGCCAGCCAGGGCAGTTCTCGCAGCCTCGAGGTTAGTTTATTGGCTTGATCCTTCTCTCGTATCTATGTTTTCAGCTTACCCAGGGTCAGATGAGCCAGCATATCCGTGCCTCTTGTCAAGGCTTCAAAGACTATGCCGATTGTATTGCTCCTTCTCTGCCCTGCATTCTCCAGGCACCTCAGAGGGGCAAACAAGATGGATGTGACAGGGGGGGCCTGTCTGGCTACAGGCCATTATTTGTATGAGGCCCATAGCAGCCTCAAAGGTGTCCTCCACCTGAAGCTTCAGAGAGTCCAGAGCCACAGGACATGACTCTTGTGGGATTGTGGCACCCTGCAGCCCCAGCGCAGAGGAGACTTCCTGTGTGGTACCTAAGGCTGATGATGGCACAGTGGAAGCTGAAGCCAGTGGTACTCTCTTTGCTGGTTTGTGGCATCTGGCAGGTGAGCAGGAGCTGTGCCAGATTTTGGTGCTAGAGAGCACCACTACCGAGACTGCCACACCAAGTCTTCTCAGTAGAGGCAAGACCCAGTGCTGAAAGCCGAAGTGGTAACTCCACAAGGAACTGCTTGAGACAAAGGTCTTCCTTGTATGTAGTTTGAAAGACTTGCAATTCCTGCACTTGCCTGACTGGTGAGTCTCCTGCAGACTCCACAGACAAGTTGTAGATGTCACCAGTGGGCATGGGGTTAACACAGGAACTGCAGGGCTTGAACCCCTAAGACTTGATCATGCCCTAAATTTCAGGGGAAACACGGGTGGAGCGGGGAAGACCCCACACACACACACACACAGCGAATAAACACTAAACTAACTAGGACTAACTACAAACTGCAAACAACTGCAAGTAACAGAGCAAACTAACCACAGAAATACTAGGGACACATGGAAAGCTTGTGATGTAAGAGAGCCACAGTTGTAACAACCATTACTGGTGGTAAGAAGGAACTGAAGGGCGGTCAGGCTGGCAGGGTCAAACAGAGTGCCACACTGGCGCTGCAGCTGATCGAATGGGTAGTTACTAAGATAAAACTTTCTAATAGCTATGCATGCAGCACACGCACACCCAACTGGGACTGATATGAACCTCTGATTCATACTTTAGTAACTAATGAAGCTTGATCCTTGTCCTACTGAAGTCAGAGGCAAAACTCCAATAGAAATCAAAGCAGGATTGATCCCATGCTTAAGTAGTTTATTTAAATACTTAATATTTTATTGAAATTAAGTTTAGGATATCAAGTTAGTATTTTTTTTTACATATTATAGTGTTTCACTTCAAACTAACACATGCACATATTTTGCCTATCGACCAGATAACTAGATTCATGCGGATAATTGAAATCCCAGTATCTAAAGTTCAGAAATGTCCCAAAAATATTATACATTTTGTTTCTAAAAAATACTAGTTTTCAAAATTCTATAGATATATGGGGCCAAATTGTCAGGGTTTAGCTGTATTTTAAAATTCTCTCATCTACTGTATTATAGAACATGAATATGGCGAGCACTGTATATAAGTCTCTATATAAGCCTCCCCTCTTTTCAATATACACCGGTTTTCAAACTCACTGTTACTTATTCAATGAGCAGTCCTGTGGCATCTGAGGGTATGTCTGCACTTGCTCCCAATCTCGGGATAGGGATGCAAATGTAGTGTACCGAAATTGCTACTGAAGCGCGGGATTTAAATATCCCACGCTTAATTAGCATAATCGCGTCCGGCCGCCATTTTGAAATCGCATTATTGCGAAAACGCCCGTGTAGCAGCGTTATTTCGAGAAAACCCTTCCTCGAAATAACTGTTACTCCTCATACAATGAGGTTTAACAGTTATTTCGAGAGAAGGGTTTTCTCTCAAAATAACGCTGCTACACGGGGCGTTTTATTTCGCAATAATGCGATTTCAAAATGGCGGCCGGACGCGATTATGCTAATTAAGCGTGGGATATTTAAATCCCGCGCTTCAGTAGCAATTTCGGTACACTACATTTGCATCCCTATCTCGAGATAGGGAGCAAGTATAGACAAACCCCTAGAGAGTAACAAATGTTAATATCATGAGCTTTCATGGGTAAAATCCACTTCATCAGTTGAGTAGGAGTACAAATTACTGAAATCAGAGTATATATAACAGCAAAGGTTGTTACTTGTCAAATAACAGTGTTAATTATGCTAATTGAGTCAGACTGGATGTGTCTCATTCATCGCTTTGGATGTGTAAATAATGATTAAAGGCGGGGGAATTGCCTTTTAATATCTTTATTCAAGCCCAAGTTGACTGTGTTGAACCTGTAAATGAATTCCAGTTCAGCAGTCTCCTTCTGTAACTGGGTGATAAAATTGCTTTGTATTAGAATGGCTACTTTTAAATTCATTACTGAATGTCCAATTAGGTTAACATGTTCCCCTACAAATTTGTGTGTTACCATTTCTGATGTGTGATTTGTGTCCATTAATCCTTTGATGCAAAGACTATCTGGTTTGGCCAAAATGCATGGCAAAGGGGCATTACTGGCACTTGATGGAATATATTACAAGAGGATGTGCTTTTTTATGAAACCCTCAGGCTACGTCTAGACTACAGGCTTCTTGCGCAAGAACCTTTTTTCAGAAGAGATCTTCCAAAAAATCTTCTTGTGCAACAGCGCGCCCACACACTCATTGGATGCTCTCTCGCATAAAAGGCCACCTGGAACCAGTTCAGGCTGGGCTTTAGGTCTCCAGTTGCTTCCGAGTGCTGGTGACGAAGTCCTTACAGAGACATGCACTTAAAGGGACCCCCCCAGACAGCTGTTTCTCTGCTGCTGCTGTGTGCTTGCTACCTCTTCCAGGGACAGCAAAGCTCTTGCAGTGCCTGCTGTGATTGCCCTGTTCTTTTTTGGACACCACAGCTTTGTTCTTTTGTGCCATGGAGCTGGAGCTGCCCCTGGACATGTGATGGCCCCACACAGCCATGCTGCAGTTTCTGCAGCACTTACTGCCAGCTGTCTTCCTGGTCCTGCAGGACCTGGGCCCCGAACTCATTCTGGGGTCCCTCTCCGTGGCAGTGGCTGTTCCACTCTGGCTACCACACCCCATTGTGGAGAGAAGGTTCTGGAGGCTCGACACCAGTTTGGACTGGTGGGACCAGCTGGTCATGGAGTAGCGGGACAACCAGCAGCAGCTCAACCACTTCTGAATGAGGAAGGCCACATTTCTAGAACTCTGTGCCTGGCTCACCCCTGCCCTCCAGAGACGCAACACCCACCTGCGACGACCCTCCATCCCCATGGAGAAGCGGGTCGCAATTGCCCTCTGGTAGCTACCCACTCCCGCCAGCTATCAGTTGGTGGGCAACCAGTTTGGAGTGGGGAAGTCCACTGTCGGGACCATCCTCATGGAGGTAAGGCACTGTGGTACAGCAGTCCCTGCACGGGGGTGGGGGGGAGGGGAGAGTGTTGGATAAGGGAAACCCTTGGTAGAGGGGACTGTGGGGGTGGAGTGGGGAGTCCTGTCCCCGGGGGCTTGTGCCATCCTGCCCTCACACAGACCCGCTGTTGGGGAGGGAGGGGGGAGTTACCTCATAGGAGGTGGCTCCTTGGGTGTTTGGGGCGGACAGGTATGGGGAGCTTGGCGGCCACCTCCCAAGGGCTCAGGCACCCCCTCATTCTCTGTTTTGTATGTTTGTCTCCTTCTGCAGGTGGCGAGGGCCATCAACTCCCTCCTACTGCGGAGGGTCATCCGTTTGGGACACCTGTATGCGACTGTGGCCGGATTTCCTGCCCTGGGGTTCCTGAACTGCGGGGGAGCGATCGATGGGACTCACATCCCCATCCGCACACCGCACCATCGAGCGGCCCAGTACATAAATCAAAAGGGCTTTTCCTTTGTCCTGAAGGCTTTGGTTGACCATCGGGGTCAATTTACCAACATTTTTGTCGGATGGTCGGGCAGAGCACACGATGCCTGTGTGTTCAGGAACTGTACCGTAAGGGTGCTGCTCTCTGTCCAACTTCCTGCCACAAGGCTTGCCCAGGGTGCCTGCAGAGGGCCAGGAGACAGGAACTATAGAGTCCTGCTTAATTTGGACAGAGTGGCCACCAGGGCACCTGCGTTATTTCCTGGAGGCCTCTCTTTCCACAAAAAATACCTTCCTTCCCGTCCACACATGCTTTTTTGCAAAAAGACTTCTTCCTTGTAGAATGAGGATTACCAATTGTGGAAAAAGACCTCTGTTCTTTCGATTTACTTGCAAAAAGAATGTGCTTGCAGTGTGGATGTAACTCAAGTTTTGTCAGAAAAACGGCCGTTTTTCCGACATAACTCTGTAGTCTAGACATACCCTCATGTTGTAGCTTATGGGGTTAGGTCTTGTGATGGACAGAATGGGAAAATGGGGCTTGCTGCAAAGGTAGGCTCCTGGGTGTGTTTATCTGTGATGCAGGATGTAGCTGCTAGTAAGTATTTGCTTAAGTTTGGAGGGCTGTCTGTAGATGAGGATTGGCCAGTCTCCCAAAGTCTGTGAGAGTGGGACCTTGTTGGGCCTGTCTTGAAGAAGCAGATTCCTGGATACTCATCTGGCTCTGTCAATCTGTTTCTTCATATCCCTTGGTCGGTATTTCAGTTGTAAGAATGCCCGATAAAGATCCTGTAGGTGTTTATCCCTGGCTTTGGGATTGGAGCAGATCGAGTTGTATCCTAGGGCTTAGCTGTAGACAACTGATTGTGTGATGTGTTCTGGATGGAAGCTAGAGGCATGTAGGTAAGAATAGTAGTCAGTAGGTTTCTGGTATAGGGTGGCGATTCAGCAACCATCATTTATTTGTGTTGTACTGTCAAGGAAGTGAATCTCTTGTGTGGACTGGTCCAGGCTGAGGTTGTATTTACACATCAAAAGCTTTGACTAGGACACATCCAGCCTGACTCAATTAGTGTCATTAACACTGGTCCTACAATTGACAAGTAACTGCTTTTGCTGTTATGTATACTCTAGATTTTCCACTCCAACTCATCTGATGAAGTGGGGTTTACCCACAAAAACTCACAATACAATATATTTGTTAGTCTCTAAGGTGCCACAGGATTGCTCATTGTTTTAAAGTTACAAACTAACACAACTACCCCTCTGAGACTTGTTACTTATTTAGCTAAACCAGTCATATTTGGAAGCTTCAGGGGGCAGTCGAGTTAGTCTGTACAACAGGATAAACTTAAAAAACAACAAAAGGTCTGGTAGCACTTTATAGAATAACAAAACATGTAGATGGTGAGCTTTTGTGAGCACGGTCCACTTCTTCAGATGACCGGAGTTATGAGTTTAGGATGTCAGACCCAAAATAAATAGGGGAGAAGGAAGAGGGGGGAAGGATAAAGAGAAGGGGGGCAGGAAACAAGGAGCAGACGTGAATTTTTGCTTTCATTGAAAAATGGAAGTGGAAAACTGAACAAAATCCTGTTTGTAATTTGAGTTTTTAAGGGGGAAAAAGTATATTTTTATATTAGACCACGTCTTCCCTACTCTAAAAAAAATTCTAGGTACAATTTTTATTTTTAAAAAAGTATGCTATAGCAATGGTTTCTGAAACTTAAAATGTGCATGGACAATCTTAAGTGAAAGCTAGATTTTTTGGCTTAGCTTGACAAAACTGTTTTGAATTAATGAGAATAATTGGTGTGCATGCTCGAGGTACTGCTAATGTACTTCCTTAAGTCTGCAGGTGCACAGAAAACAGAACTCCTATGCACAAACACAGAGCTGGTGACAGTAAGCATGCACTTGTTCATTTCAGAACATATAAGCTTTGAAAGCCAAATGCACTCTGTGGCATTAACTTCTGTTTGTTTTCTTTTTTTAAATGTGTTGAACAACAGGGGAGGGACACAGAGCTTGTATCTTTTGTATGTTAAGCACATGAGAGGCTCCTTGCATTCCTCCATTCTCCCCAGGTTCTACTCTCCCATGCACCTTATTTC
This sequence comes from Rafetus swinhoei, assembly GCA_019425775.1. Classification (NCBI taxonomy): domain Eukaryota; kingdom Metazoa; phylum Chordata; order Testudines; family Trionychidae; genus Rafetus; species Rafetus swinhoei. The sequence goes on from CM033424.1 coordinate 228,391,452, forward strand.
AGAGTTCTGGTCAGAAGCCCAGGCCATTTCCCTCTTTGACTATATAAATGAGTCCAGATTCCGGCTTTACCTTTAATAACTTCTTGCATGGGGCAACTTTATTAAATAATAACCAATCAACTAATAAATAAATACAGTAGAACCTCAGTTACAGAAATGTCAGGAATGGTAGCTGTTCGTAACTCAAACTCTGAACAAGCCCTTATGGATTTCAGCCACAGGGGATGAGGGGATTGGCAGTGCAGCTATGGGGGGAGGGGAGGGTTTAAACTCTGGGCTGGGAGGGGCCTCTGACCCTCGGTGCACCAGGAATCCATATAGGGAGTTCAGGGCTGTTGCATTATGGGAGCAAGACCTGGGGGAAATACCAGGGCTCACGGCTTCAGCCCCATGGCTCTGCTCCTGGTATCAGCCTCGCAGGAGGCACCAGTCTCCCCACAGCTCCACTTGGCGTTTCAGCCCAGGGATGGGGCTACATCAGGGCATGGGGTTTCAGCTATAGGGGAGAAGTGCTGGGGCTCAAATCAGAAGCAAAACTACAGGGAGCCCCAATGCTGTTCCCCTCCCTGGCTGAAACAGAATGGAGCCATGAAGAGACCTGTGATCCAGTGACTTCTGCAGGGTTGAAGCTGGCAACAGAGATGTGGGACTGAAGCCCTGAACCCCAGTTCTCCTATAAGACAGAAGCTCAGAGCCCCCCGGCAACTGAACAGTCAAAGGCCCTGAATCCCACCCCAAGCTCTGACTTCCTCTCCAAAGATGCGGCCTGTGTTCCCTGTAAGCCATGCACTTGTGCAGCCACTCAGGAGAGAGTTTGTTATACTCACCGCTTAATGCATTATTTTATGTTCCAATGTCGATTATGAACACACAGAAGGATACGGAAAGAGTCCAAGTTCATGTTGCTGTTGGAAACGTAATTGTTTACAATTTCTCAATTTTGCCATTTTAACTGGGTGAACAATGTGGTATTGATACTGTTTTGGCATTTAGTACAAAAATGGTCCTTCAAAGTATTTTTTCCTTACTTTGTCTGAAACTGAATAAATCAAAGCTAAGCAGTTTAATAGTGAACCTTTAATATGAAAAACCTGAAATATCAAAAGTGTAAGACAGGAATAAATTAATGCCAGTGAAAAAAGGAAAAATAGAAAAAAAAAAGTAGGAAAAAAGGTCTGATCAAACAATTTTACTCTGAGATAATACTTTTGATCAATACAGATAACTGCATATGTGTAATATAGTGTAGGTGCAGCCATATCTGTCCAAACGTATTAGAGAAACTAGGTAGTTAACGAAATGTTTTATTGCACCAACTTGTGTTAAGAGACAAGCTTCCAGGCCCAAAAAAGGATGCCAAAGTAGAGCTCTGAGTGGTTCAAAAAGGTAGTACCTCACCTACGTAGTGTTGCCAATCCTCCAGGATTGGTCTAGAGTTTCCCAGAATTGGCATCCTAGCATCTCCTGATGATGATTAAAAGCAATCCTGGAGATTTTAATAGGATCTTTTAAGAAAATTACCTTATATCATGTGGAGGGGGGGGGAGATCTGGAATAACTTCAATCAGAGCTGGCACTAGGTTCAAGTCCCATGGACTTACTGGGTCCTGACAAAAGGGAACAAATTGTGGAGGCCCTTTAGAAAGCACTTGACAGAAGGGTGTGTGAAGATTGAGTGCCCTTGTATCGGAGCATGAAGAGCGGAAATAGCGGCACGGTGCAACCTTATAGAGCTTATCGAGAGGCCTGCGTTGTGTATTTCTAATAGGTACTGTAAGATATGTGATATTCCTGTGTGCATGGGTTCATAGGTATGGGTTGCACACCAGGTCGTGAATCTCTTCCTTTTTGGATATAAGCCTTTCTGGAGTTTTCAAGGATGAGCTGAATTATTTCCGGGAAGGATCTCTCCAAGTTGCTTAACCAATTAACATCCATGCCTGGAGATGTAGCTTGTGGATGGCGGGATGGGGAATCTGGCCATTCCTCTGTGTGAGGAGAGACAAGACCAGTGGGAATCGGTGTGGTGGATGGTCAATCGTTTGTAACAGGTAAGGGTACCATGTCTGTCTGGGCCAGTTAGGTGTTGTTAGTATCACTTTGGCTCCATCCTGTCTGATCTTGAGTATCACCCGCTGTATGAGGGGGAAATGGCAGGAATGTGTATGCAAGGTGAGCTGTCCATTGTATGCTGAAGGCATCCCCCAGCAAATGGGGGCCTATGCCTGCTCTGGAGCAAGATAGAGGGCAGTGAGCATTCCTGTGGGTAGCGAATAGATCCACCACTGGGAACCCCCATTTCTTGAATAGATGGATGAGGACTGATCGATTTATCTCCCATTCGTGATTCTGTGGGAACTGTCCGCTTAAACTGTCCGCTAGTGTGTTGTCTTTGCCTGAAAAGTAAGCTGTGACAAGACGTACGTTTTGCATGATGCACCTTTCCCAAAGGCACAGTCTCCTAGCAAAGCTGGTAGGAGTGTGCTCCTCCCTGCCTGTTGATATAGTATATCATGGTGATGTTGTCTGTCAGAATCTGGACTGTTTTGTTCTGGATTAGGAGAAGAAAGTGTATGCATGCGTTTCTTACTGCCCTTAGTTTCAATAAGTTTATGTGGCATCTGGTTTTGTCACAGGTCCATTGACCTTGGACCACCTTGTGATTCATGTGAGCTCCCCATCCTAGGAGTGAAGCATCTGTCATTATCGTGACTGACTGTATACTGCATTAGAATGGCACTCCCACACATATGTTGTCATGTACTGTCCACCATGTTAAGGAGAATTTTATCTTGCTAAGTATGGAGAGGCATTTGTTTAATGAATGGGTTCGTGGCCGGTAGACTCTCTGTAGCCAGGCCTGTAGTGGTCTCATGCGTAGTCGAACATGGGGTACTACGAACGCTGCCGCAGCCATGTGTCCCAATAGTTGTAGGCATAATCGTGCTGTTGTGATTGGGCTGGTCTGTGCTGTTGTTATCAGGTCCTTGATGGTGAGCCATCTGTAGTGAGGTAAGTAAGCTCTGGCTTTTGTGCAGTCCAGATGTGCCCCTATGAACTCCAGTGTTTGTGTTGGGGCCAAAATGCACTTTGCAGTGTTTATTTATAAGCCAAGATTTTTCAAAAAGCGTTTTCACTACTGCGATAGCATGCTGTGCGTCTTGTTGTGTGCGGCTCGCTATTAGACAATAGCCCAGGTATGGGAATACTGAAATCTTGTTTTTGTGTAAATGTGCAGTGACTACTGCCAGCACTTTTGAGAATACTCTTAGGACTGCTGAGAGTCCGAATGATAACACTCTGTACTGGAAGTGCCTGTTCTTTATTGTAAACCGTAGGAACCTCCTGTGTGCCGGGTGTATCGGTATATGGAAATAAGCATCCTGAAGGTCGAGGGTAGACAGCCATGCTCCCTTTTCCAAGGCAGGTATGATGGTCGCGAGGGCGACCATCTTGAAGCATGGGTATCTGACAAGCTCACCCGTTGTGTAGATCTAATATTGGTCTCCAACCGCTCGACTTTTGGTGGTGAGGAAATAGTGAGAGTAGAATCCCCTGCCCCTGTATTTTTCTGGTACCTCCTCTATGGCACTGAGGTGGAGTAGGTGTTCCGCCTCGTGAAGAAGCAGTATCTCGTGAGAGGGGTCCCTGAAAAGGGATGGGGGGGGATGGTTATGAATGGGATGCAGTATCCTGTCTTCACAATTTCCAGCACCCACTTCTCAGTGGTAATGATCGACCATGCTGTGTAAAAGCTGGCTAATCTGTTGCCAAATACTGTGGATGAGGTGGATTGCTGCCTCGAAAATTTTGGGGTTGTCAGACCCTCGACCAGGGTTTCAAAACTGTTGCCTGGATGTTGATGGTTGTTGAGTGGAGGATTGGTCAGAGGGCTGTCTCCATCTGTTTTGTCTTGGACGTCGTCTATTGTTATATTGTCGTTGGTGTTGACTAAATGGTGTGTCTCTGTATCTTTGTTGAAATGACCTGTTTTGCTTTCTTCTTGCAATAGGTACCTGAATACCTAGAGTTCTGAGGGTGGCCCTCGAGTCCTTCAAAGTATTCAGAGAGGTGTTTGTGGACTCTGCAAAGGGCTTCATACCTTTGAATGGGAGGTCTTCTACTGGACCTCTCCGGGGAACCCCGAAAGTTGAAGCCAAGAGGCTCATCTTATTACCATGGCTGAAGCGAGTGATCTGGCTGCTGTGTCCGCTGAGTCAAGTGCGGCCTGTAAGGTTGTACGGGATATTAACATGCCCTCTTTAATGTTTGCTTTAAACTGTTCTCTCCCATTGTCCAGCATCGAGTCAATAAAAGCTGTTAATTGGTCAAAGATCTTGCAGAGGAGTATGCCTTTTTTTCCCATTGCATCTAGTCTCTTCCAGTCCTTATAGTATGGAGTTATTCGTGTAGTTTGTTGTTTCCCCCTCTGATTTGCGACTTCTACCATGAGGGAATCTGGTTCCAGGTAGGAAAAAAAAAATTCTGCCCCTTTGGGTGACACACGTTTTCTATCTACACGTTTTGAAGTAGGGGTGACTGTGGCCAGCTTGAGCCATATATTTTTGGCAGGGTCCATGATTGCCTCATTCATGGAGATGGTGAGCTTTGCATGAGATGTTTGTAGAATGTTTGTGAGCTTGTGTTGTGTCTACAGCATATCAGAGAAAGACATCTCCAAGGTGTTAGTGACTCTCTTAAAGAGGTCTTGACCTAAATCATTTTAGAATGACCTAAAATCATCGCCCATAGTTGATGGTGGGGCTATGATGGTACCCTCTGGGGAGGTGGATGAATTCTGTGTGGGTGGAGAAAAGGGGGGGAGGAATCTCTTTTCTTCCCCCATTTAATCCACATCTTGTTCCTTCGAGTCCAAGCTGTATTGTTCTATGGTATGGCTGCTTGGCGCCCGTGACCTTAGTGTTTGGCTTGTCTGCTGTGGCTGAGCAAACTGTTGTTGCCTATAGGTTGCCCAGGGATCCCACTATGGCCAGTTAGGTATAACCTGAGTTGGGAACCACTGCGGGAGCTGCCATTGCTGGCTTTGTTGTTGTGCTCTATGAGAGGGACGTCGCTTTAATTGTGACGGTTTGTGAGACAGCTCCTCGTTGTCACTGAGTGACGAGGCAGTTGAGCTGGCAGTGTGATTGAGAGGTTGCACTGTGAGGCATTTGGGGTACCGCCAGTGCCGAGGAGAGGCAACCCCAGTACAGAGTTAACTGAGAGCTCCGCTGCCATCGTAAACTGTGAAAGCAGCTGTGGAGCAGGTAGAGGTGGGAGGCAGGAGGCTTGTGGAGTGCAGAGTGGCATTATCGGAAACGTCAGCTGTTTGTTATGTGGAAGCAGTGCTGGATATGGCTGTGGTGCCAGCGGTGCAGCTTTCAGTGATTTGCTCACACTCAGTGCCTTTTGTGAGCGGTGTTTGTTCGGCGTGGAGGATGGTACTGCAGCCATTTGGCTCGGTGCCGCTGCTGAGGCTTTGCGTTTTGCTTCTTGCAGCTTCTGTGAGGAATGCTGTGACTTCTTTGGGTTCCAGCTTTTTTCCTTGCTGGTCCCAGTTGCCTGCTGCTTGTCAGACCCAGTTTATGGGGTTGCCGGTGCGCCCTTTTTGTGGGGAGCACGCTTCCTCAATGGAGAGTCAGTCCCTAAGGAAGAATAGGACCGTTTCTTATTTTTGTTGTTTTCCCGGTCCTTAGGGCTCGACCCTGAATGCGCCATTACCTCCGACTTCATCCCAGGTGATATTTGTCTGGGGTTGATTGCTCTAGATCAGACACTGACCGAGCTTTTTTCTCTATTTGCATCATTTTGAGCTGTAGCTCCCCTCGATCGGGCTGTAAGCTTTTGGCAGTGTGGGCAATGTTCTGCAGCATGCTGCTCACCCAGACAATGCACACACTCTATGTGGCCATCAGAAATTGAAAAGGATAGCCTGCAGCTCATACAACTTTTAAACCCAGGTGAGCCTGGCATAGCCCAGAGAGCCAGCAATGTGGGGGCTTAGTATGCAGCTTCTCACGATTTATTCTGAGTAAAGCGTCAGAATAAATCAATTAGGAAGGATTTCTGAGGTAAATTCTAGGTATGTGATAGGTAAAGGATGAGGTTTAAGGGAAACTGCTGATCAGTGACCGCAGCTGACGGTGGTAGAGAAGGAAATGCCGGGGCGCGCACATGCACAGCAGCCTCCTCAGAACGCGCACGCGCACACGCACAGGTTCCCATGCGCGTGGCCAGCCAGGGGTACTGCTGTCACAAATCTCCAACCTCGAGCTCAGCGGCGCTGAAGCATCTAAGGTGGAGCACTCACGGGGACACTCCTCAAGGAAGAACTAACTGCATCAGCAGGGCAGTATATAACTTGTTTGTATCAGAGTATAAAAAGGGTATCTCTGATCAAGTGTCTTGGTCCAGCCAAGAGGAGAATGGAAAGTACCACCAATTCACTGAGCTGCATCCATTGTCATAAGCACAGTCATTGTCTTAGTATCCTTATAGAGTCTTCCAGGCGCTATTTTCATGCTTTGCCAACAATAAACCTGGCCTGTTGCCATTGTACCTTAACAGATCTTGTGGTCACTCAGCAGTTTGCTCAAGGTCTGCTGTGCTGGCTGGCTACACAGAGATGGAGCAGCACACAGGAAGAACACATACACAAAGACGAACATCTAACACTTACCACTGTTAAAATGTATGCACAACAAAGACTGGCTGATTGGTAAATAATGGGGACACGGGACAAAGTAATCCATTACGTGGTAAACTGGGTCCATTCAAACAAAATGTGTTTTAATACAGCCAAATGCACAATTTCATATCTAGGAACAATGAATTCATATAGAATGAGGGGACTGTATCCTGGAAAGTAGTGACTCTGAATGGGATCTAGGGGACATAGTGAACAAAAAACTCAATATGAAATTCCCATTTTGATGGTGTGGCAAAAAAAGGCTAACACAATGCTTGGCTATATAAAACAAATTATTTTACCTCCACATACAGCTTTAGTGATACTTAATATATAGAATACTTGTGTATAGCTCAGTCCACATTTTTTAAAGAATACTGAAAAACTGAGTAAGGCGCAGAAAAAGCCACAATATAATTCAAGAGTTAAAGAAAAATAAATAAGATAAATAAGATAAAATAAATAAATAAATCAAAAAAATAAGAGGTTAATTAATTACAATGTATAAATATCTTTACAGGGAACAATTTTTGTTGATTAATCTAGTGGATAAGTACCTAAACTGTGGTTTGCAACCCAGGTCACACCATCAGCATATGGGGTCATGGGTCAAATGGGACAGATCTGACCAACAAGACAATGCCATCTGCTTCTGAATATGTCCAGACCTGCTTCACAAATGTGACACCCAAAGGCTGATAATCTGTAGAACAAAATGGCAGCTTCCTAGCAAGGCATTTTTGGAGCAGGTCCAGACATACTGGCCGTATAGAGGGGACTGTGCAGATGCCTGTTTTGCTATTTGCTGTGTAAGCATCCAAATAAGGGACCTGAAGGCAGAAGATCCTTATTTGTGGGCAGCTACCTCATCCACAAAGCATGCTCTCTAGTGGAGCTGTTAGGAGTTTGTGTTAGCCTTTTCTAAGATAGAAATCTTCAGTGGCCTGTAAACTCCTTAAGAAAGAGTCATATAAAAAAGATATAGACACTAAGTACCCTTCTGGCACTCAAGGATAAAGAACCACTGTAAGTCACCATTTCAGGCTGTCCTACTATCATCACTTAGGACCTACCTAAGTCCTGGTCTTAGTTGCTTAACAGTGAATTCCTCTGACTTGTGAGAAGAGGCACAATGGATTTATTTTTAACATAAGAGTATCAGCTTCAATTTCCAGAAATGAGTATAATTGTCTCACTGTGTGACAGGGTGTACCAACCCCGCACTGAGCCTGTAGCAGTTAACCAGGCCTACCAGGCTGAGCACGCCCTTGCTCCACAGGCCTGCTGGGCATGCTCCAACTGGAGGACCAGTATAAAAGCCAGTGGAACAGCTCAGTCAGGGCTGACCACCATAGGGGAAGGAGCTGTAGCAGCTAGAGCTCCAGAGAAAGAGCAGCAGTCGGACATCCCAGCAGAGGACAGCCAGTTGAGACCAGACAGGGAGGCTCCCAGTCTGGAGGAGGAGCAACCAACGAACAATGCAGTGGAGGCCAGCCAGTAGAGACCAGCTGGGAAAGCACACAGCCTGGAGGATGCAGGTGGGGAAGATGCTGACTGTCTGGAACAGTAGCCCAGGGTGGGTGCGTGTTTCAGGCGGATTCCCCGTTAAGCTAATGGTGAGACATGCCCATCTCTGACAGGACTCTGAGTTGGGACCCGGTGGAGAGGGAGGGGCCGGGTTCCCCTACCCCACCCTATTAATCCCCAAGTGGGGGTGCTACATCTGGACTTCCAGTTTGGGCCAGTAGGCCTTACTGCCCTGCAATAGGGAGCATTTGCTACTGACCAGGCTGCTGGGCCCAATTGCCCCGCTGAAGCAGCTGCTACTGACTAGGACGCTGGGCCCTAGTGCTCCACCAACAGGGGCTGCTACTGACTCGGGAAGTGTAACAATTATGGGGTGGAGCATCACAGATGGAGCCTGAGAGGCTCAACACCCTGTCTCAGAGGGTTTTGGGCTTACCACCCAGTGACACACTGCATGATGCACAGAGAATAACTGGCATAAAAAGCTAGGTGAAATTTTGCAGCAGGTCTTATCTACTATGAAGTACGTGAAAACTCAGCTTATTTTCATGCATCTGTTTACAAAACTGAGAGAAGAAATGGGTCCAATTATAACATTGTTGTTTCATACACACTCACTGGTTCTTAAGAGGAAAAATACTGGGACAATTTTTGGAACTAAGAGACAAGTTGTATATCTTTGCTATGGACTGCAAAAAGAGTATATTTACCAATAGCTTATGTGTGCAAAGGAAAATGTGCCTTCTTAACTATGTCACAGACATTTTTGGGAAACAATAGATTCAGTACAGATCTGCAAGAATACCCACATCCTTTCACTGAGGGATCAGCTCACAGGATTCCTCCAACCTTCAGTTCCTTCTTGCCAGAAACTAGAAGTTAGGAAGGAGGGCAAGTAATGGAATGCACATGGAGCAACACATCTCAAAGAACACCAGTTATGGGAAACGTAACAGTCTTTTCTTCTTCAAATTCTTGCTCATGTCCATTTCATATTAGGTGACTCCAAAGCAGAACCAATGGAGGCAGATAGGAGTTCACGGACATAGCTTGCAACACAGCTCTGCTGAATCCAGCGTCATTTCTGACCTGCTGAGTGATGGCATAATGCACTGTGAATGAGTGAACAGATGACCACATCTCAGGTCCAGGAGACGTCCTGAATAGGGATTTGCGCCAGGAAAGCTGCCGAAGATGCCTGAGCCCTAGTCAAATGATGATCGGCGGTGGCAATACCTCTGACAGCTCCTAACAAGTCTATATACAAGAGGTGGAAATCCTCCAAGAGAAAACTAGAAGGCCCTTCATCCTAGCCACTGTAGCGATGAAGAGTGGAGTTTATTTACAGAAAAACTTGGTATGTTCCAGGTAAAAAACCAAAGTCCTTTGGACATCCAGCATGTGAAGATGTCTGTCTTCACTGCAGTTTGGGACAGAATGTTGGGAGGAATATGCCCTAGTTCATATAAAAGGTAAATAGCACCTTTGGCAGAAAGACAGATGGGGTTGCAACTGGACCTTGTCTTTATGAAAGATTGTCTACAGCAGCTCTGAGATCAAGGCTTTAATCTCAGAGACTCATCTCACCGATGTCATTGCCAACATGAAAAGTGACCTTCCATGACAAGTGGAAAAGAGAGAAGAGCCCAGAGGCTCAACGGCAAGCCCATGAGCCTGGAGAGAACCAAGTTAAGATAGCACTGTGGGACAGGGATCTGCACCTGCGGAAAGTTTCTCAAGGCCTCTCAAGACACTGACTATCATGCTATGAGAAAACACCATCTGGCCCTGGATTAGTGGGTGAAAGGTAGAGATGTCACATTTGGATACCCAGGGGGAAAACCTTAACCATGCAAGTGAGTCTGGTTGAGGACATCTTACTTCCTAGTAGGACCTGTTGGACCTACTCCAAACAGATCCGTTTCTTCTGGGCTCAGCTATGCAGTATCCACACCAACAGGTAGAAACACACAAATTTGAGGTATAAGAGCCAACTGGGGTCCTGAGATAGCAGATCCAGACAGTTGGGTAGGATCCATTGCCATGTTCATGAGCATGCCAAATCAGTGTTGGCAAGGCCATGACAGGGTGATCATGATAACTTGCTCCTTGTTTCTCTTGAGCTTTCCCAGGATCCTGCTGTGAGAGGGATCTGAAGGAATATGTGTACTGGGCTCCCTGACCACAAAAGGAAGAAGGCATTGGTGAGGGAGTTCTTGCCCAGACTTTGCTGAGAACAAAACTGATGGCACTATGTTTTTGCCTACTACTAAACAGCCACTTGGGGAGTTCCTCACCTCTGGGGATCATACTAGCCACCTCTGAGTGGAGGAACTACTCATGGCAAGACAAGTCCCTGCTTAGGTGATCCTCTAGCATATTCTTGACTCCAGGAAGATGACAATCTTTCAGGTGGATTTCATAGCTGAGGCAGCAGTCCCAGAGATGGAGTGCCTCTTAGTAGAGCTGATGAGTGCCCTCACCCTTACCTTTGATGTAGAACACAGAGGATATGTTGTCCGTCAGGATTTCACTAACTTACCCAACAGGTGAGACAGAAAGATGCCGCATGCCAAGCAGACTGCTCAGAGTTCTTTCATGTTTATGTGCAAAGTCACTTCCACCAGAGACCACGTACCCTGGGTCTGGAGATATCCAAGATACTCACTCCAATTGAGGTCTGAGGCATCATAATTAAATGGAGTGGGGAGGGGGTTGAACAGAACTCTCTCTAGAACAGGGATGAGCAATAATTTTTGAAAGGGGGCCACTTCACACATTTTTTTAAGTAGTTGCAGGCCACCCCAGAAGGGGGGGGGGCCTCAGACAGGAGGGGTAGGACAGCCAGAAACAGTGTCTTACCCTTGTAGAAGGGTCCCTGAAGAGGGACAGTGAAGGCAGGTGAAGAAAAGGAAGAAAGAAATGGCAGAGTATCTGACAATACTCAGGATCCAGAGGTCTGAGGTTATAGCGATCCATGCATGGAGGGAAAAAAAGAAAGGTGGTTGGAAAAAATTGGGAAAAATTAATCCAGGGAACAGTCTAGTAGGTTGCCCTAGGACACACCCTCAAAGTGATCTTGTGGACCCCTGTCTAGTTTGGGTCAAGCCCGAATAGGATAAAGTGGAGGTGAGTGGCTCATGTGGCACTGTAGCAGTTGGCCTTTTTGTGAGGTGGGTCCTATCAAAATGTACTCCCTTGGTCCTGCAACCCTTGCTGTTGGAACCGCTTCCGTGACGGGCCTGGGACATAAAGCCCCAAGGTTTTCAGGATGGTGTTGTCCTTTATACTGTGCACCTTATGGTCTGTCTGCTCTGCAAACAGGCCATGGCTGTCAAAGGGAGGTACTGCATTGATTGTTGAGACTCTGTGGACAATCCCCAAAGGAGCAGCCAGAAATCTCACCACATGTTGGAGGCCATGGTGCAGGCAGCAGAGTCTGCTATGTCAGATGCTGCATGGAGGGCTCACCGGGCCATGACCATATCCCCATCAATGATTGCCCAGAATTTCTTCCAGGATATTTAGGGGAGTAAACCCTCCAACTTGGCCTTGGCTTGCCACATATTAAAGTCATAAGCAACCATGGAGGGCCAGGTGAGCGGCCATTCAACTGCAGGCTGGATGACAAATAAACTTGGCATCCAAAGAGATCCAGCTTCTTTGAATCTTTGTTTTTGGGAGTAGCCCCAGGTTGTCTTCATCATTCCTATGGTTAACTACTTCAAACATCAGGGAACTGGGGGGTGAATGGGATACAGGTACTCATGCCCCAAGAAATATTTATGCTCGGTCCTTTTGAAAATGAGGGAGGAGGACAAAGAGAAGGGAGTCTGCCACTGGACAATGAGTTTTCAATATCCTCTCATGAAGGGGTAAAGCTACCCTGGGAGCAGCCAAGGAGCAGATGATGTCAAAAGGGGAATCCAATGGCTCCTCCAATTCCTCTGCCTGAAGCTCCAGGTTAGATGCAGCCCTCTTCAATAGTTTCTGCTGCACTTTAGCGTCATCCTGAAGAAGTGGGTGAAGTGACCCCATGACAGCCTCAATCTGGCAATGAGGAGAATGCCACTACCACTGGCTCCTGAACCTCTACTGGCAGTCCAGCAAGTAGCTCCCCTGGGTTCTCTTGGAGCTGTGGCATCTTTACCCCCGAAACCTCAAGCACCAGAGGAGGTGGGATGTCAACATAACTGGCCTGTCCAAGTCTCCCAACACCTGGGAAGGCTGAATGACCCCCAAGGGTTCTAAGGTGCTAGTCATTGCACTGGGGCAGGCTTCAGTGCTGATGTAGATGGCACCACAGGTTGTCCTGCACTTAGGGAACCCTGATATGTGCCAGAGCTTTAGCCAAAGTGTTTGCTACTTGGCAACCATGATCAATGGTGGAATAGCTCTTGTGGGAGTGCTGCTGGCCTCTGCACCTGGATGTAGACTGGTTTGAGTGGGACAAACATGATGGTTGGGACATTGGGGACTGATGGCACTTGGAGGATTGTCAACAGAAAACTAGCAATCTATGCCTCATCCTACATGACAAGTACGACGGGGACACAGAATGGGATTGGAAGCTATTGCGAGCCAGATGCCAGAAGGATCTCCCAAAATATGGTGATCCCCTTCTTAGAGACTGATGGTGAGCTAGTACCTAGTGGCTTCAGACTCCCAGTCAGTTCAGGGTACTGTACAAAGCCCCTGGCAATGCGAGGAGGTGGTCATGATGCTCTTGCGGGGCGGGGGGAGGGGGCCGCACATGCCTGGATGGATCTGCACCTGCATGCTGGCGAGGTACACTTGAATCCTGCTATCGGAGCCCAGTGTCCAATGACTGAAGAGGACTTTGCTTGGCCTGCCTTTCTAGCTCTGAGGCCAAACATCTCTAGATGAAGGAATGCTCATGGGATGTCCCTTTCAGTGAGGAACAGTGCCAGTGAGGTGGGGACGCACAGGGAGGTCCCAAGACAGGTTTACTCCAGGACCTGGTTACTGCCTGAGCCAGCGCAGGTGGCACCAGGAGCATCAGGATTTGTCTGAGCTACCTGTAGAGCTTCAGGCATCAACGGCACCTGAAGCTGAGGGAGGCCTGTGTTGCTATCCAGGTTAACAAGCAAAATATGGAGTGGGCTGCACCACTCAACTTGATCTGGGGCCTTATTTCCCAAACGGGGCATCAAGGTGCCCAGCATTAGTCCTAGCTTGCCCCCAAACCCTCTTCTTTCCCTTGTGGGTTGTAGGAAACCATCTGCTCAGTGTCTTTTTGGGGTTCTTAGCTAGAGCTATGGAGAGGAATCGGTGCCAGCTTGTGATGAGCTGCAGTGCTCAGTGCCAAGTTGGACCTCTGCTCTGAAGCCAAATGAGTGTCAACTCCATCAGGAACACTTTAAGTAAGTTGTCACACTCCTTTTAAGTCCTGGGTTTGAAGGATTTGCAGACATACCTATCGTTTATGTGCCCTTCGCCCAAGCACCTAAGGCAGCTAACTATGAGGATCATTGACGAGCACAGGCCATTTGCAATGATCGCATACTTAAAGCCTACGGGCCAGGGCATGCCCCATCCCCCAGTTGAGTCCCGTACAAGACTAACAAAGACTATAAACTACTGCTAAAGGTAACTCACTCAACTACTAAACTATATTCAACTAAATTACACAGTTCATACAAACAAACAGAGCAAATAATGCAAGCCAAAGCAGCAGATGCTCCAGCACCATCACTGGTGGCAAGAAAGAATTGAGGGGGGTGGGAGAGGGAATTGGCAAAACCCCTTATACTGCACCATTGGGCACCATTCCAGAGGGTGCCAGAGTCAATCCCCTAAGGATACTACTGAGGAACAACTTCCAGCAGTGGTTTATGTGGTGATCACACACGGCTAATATGTAATGGACATGAGCAAGCACTCAAAAAACTGATGATACCATTAGTGAGCCTGTATTTGTGTGAAGCTGATCTTAGCCCACTTGTGCCCATAAAATCTTGGAACCAATCTACCATGGATGCCCCATCAGGGATTAGATGTACCATTTCCACCACACCCACAGACTTTGAGAAGCTGCGTCAACACAAAAGCCCTTGTGTCACATTACAGCATATTATTTAATGTGTAAATTCCTTGGTCACCCTTGCTTTGCTGCAATTGGGGTCACAGGAAACAGTAAGTCTAAAAATAGGATCAAGCAGGCAAAAAGTATGAAGCTAAAGCCAGCCATATTCAGATTAGAAATGAGGCTCACAAATTTTAATAGTGAGAGTGATTAACCATTGGAACAAGCTACCAAGGGAAGAAAAAAAATTCTCCATCTCCTGATCTCCTCAAACCAGGACAGGAAGCCTTTTAAGAACACATGCTTTAGTTCAGGGCTATTCAACATATGGCCCGTGGGTCACGGGCCACATGCGGCCCGGGGCTCATTTGTTTGCAGCCCGCCGTGCGGTTTGGGTTTATGCGTGGCTCAACACGTGGCCTGCAGGTGGCATCCTTTGAACACGGCCTCTACTGTGAACTTGCTCCACAATGACTAGGTGTCTCCCAGACAGGGTGAGCACTGAAAGACGCAAGCGGACCGGCTGGCTAGAACAGATGGGTACAGGGTGTCAGCATTTCTCACCCCCAGGAACAAGGTGCCAGGAGAGCTGGGGCATTGTGGGAAGTGCTTTGTATTCATGCCCATCAGAGTGAAAGAAGCTATTTGCATGTATATGCAACCACACTTAAGTTGCGGCCCTCGGCATGTGCTGTGAGTATCATTGTGGCCCCCGGGCTTCCAAAGTTGAGTACTCCTGCTTTAGTTAAATATAAATTATTGGGCTCAATACAAAGGTAATTAAGTAAAATCTGACAGCCTGTATGTAATGCACAGCAGATCAGACCAGATGGTCCGTTCTGACCTTAATATTCTATGAATAATAACGTCTGACCATGTGTGATGGGCAGGTTGCTAGCAACCATGAAAGTACTGGTAGTAATTCTAGATACTCAGATAATTTAATTACAAGAAAAACCTTCCAGTGCTGTAGAAAGGTTTACAAGAGACCTTGGAACCACTGCAGATGAATGGAAGGTATCCAATAATAATTCAGAGCTTGTGATCCTCTCTGGAATAAAAGTTCTAATACTTGGAGTTGGCAGTCTATCACCAGAGTCCCCCCAGTGAATGAATATGATAGACTTCCTCAGTTACTACATATAAGTGGTGATCAACTGTCTTCCCAGAAAGTTGAGCAGATTGTTGCTGTGACTTTGAAAATGAAGAGCTATTCTGGTTATCCTCTGCAGTTTAGGCACTGCATCCAGAGCTTTATGGTTTCAAGGAAAAGGGGAGATTAGCATGCACCTCCTTGCTTATTTACAAAATACTTCACGAAGATGTTTTCTGTCAGGATCAATACTCTGTGTCTGCAATAGGTAGGAAGATGAGGCAGGCTAGCCTGATGCTCTAAGCTTGGGAGGTTGGTGTGGAAGCCATTTGTAGATGGTCCAAGGATCTTGTTGATCTGTATCTGATTAATTTCTGAATGGTCTCCTTCCTGCCTTACCAATCTATCCACTGACTTTGATCTTTATCTACTCAGGTTTAGCAAAATGCCAACAGTGCCCCTCTACTATATATATTGGTCAAACTGGACGCTCTCTATGGGAAAGAATCAGTGAACACAAATCGGATATACGTAAAGAAAATACTCAGAAGCCAGTGGCAGAACATTTCTGTTTACCTAACCATAATCTCACAGATCTGAAGGTGGCGGTCTTGTCACAGGCCAGCTCCTCAAGCCAAATACACAGGGAAAGCTTGGAATTACAATACATATGCAAATTCAATTCAATTACTAATGGACTTAAATCAAGATATGGGGTGGTGCTAACACCTTCACTGAAGGTGCTAACAGCTTTCTGAATGGTATCCTTCCTGCCTTACCAATCTATCCACTGACTTTGATCTTTATCTACTCAGGTTTAGCACCCTTTCTCCTGATACTTTATGTATAGAGGTAGGGGGGTGGGCGACAGAGCAGCTTTCTCTCCCCTTCCCCCCTTCTATTTATTTTGAGTTTTCTTATCCCCTAGTCATAACTCCAGTCATCTGAAGAAGTGGGCTGTGCCCACGAAAGCTCATGATACCATCTACATGTTTTGTTAGTCTATAAAGTGCTACCAGACCATTTGCTTGCTGATTAATGTATGTATGATAGACAGAGTGGTGGTGGTAAATGGTACCACTGAACGCACGTTGTTGGGTTCTTTCCACCAACTCAGTTCTGGAACAGTGCTAAATGGCACTACCACCTTGTTCATCTGATGCACTGCTAAGAAATAGATCAACATGAGCCAAAGTTGGAGTGGTTGTGAATAAAGTCTGGCAAGGGGCTTCATGTATTTATACACCAACATATGTCCTATCAGCCCAGCCACATCTGTATCATTGTAGTCTGATTTTACTTTATTTTATGTACTAGCAGATGTATCAGCATGAACTTGTTTTCAGGAAGATATGTTCTCACCAATCTAGAGTCAGGACTCTTGTGAACACTATCACCTGTGATGGAATAAAGTTTTATTGTAATTCACCAGAAGACATAGCTGAGAGAAGAGAGCACATATTCTCCCTCCAGAACTTCTTTTCAGGTTTGGAGCTATGTTTATGCTCAAATTGACAACATAAATTGGTATACTGTTCATGAGCGAGCACAGGTGTTGCCACTATTGCCAGCATCAGGGACGTCAGCATGGGAGCCAGTCTTGTGCACCAGGTATGTACTTTCTGTACAAGAAAGTTAAATCTTAAAACATTTAGGATGGCAAACATAGAAAAGTTTCAAAGAGCTTTCCAATTTTACCATAGTAGTTCTAATCCAGAAGAGGGAGCTCTTGTTCCTTAAGAAATCTGAATAACTTAACGTACTAATATTAAACTCTTTGGTACATGCTATCTCCTATGGACTTAAAAGTAGACAGAAAATTATCATATGACAATTATAAGATATATGGTGGTTTATAGATAATAAGGTGAAAGGTAACAGCCAGCATGCATTTGTACAGAACAAATCATGTCAAATCAATATGATAGCTTTCTTTGATAGGTTAATAAGTCTTATGTATAAGGGAAAAGTGATGAACGTGGTATACTTAGACTTTAGGAAAGCATCTGATATGGTCTTGCATGATCTTCTTATCAATAAACGAGAGAAATACAACCTAGATGGGGCTACTATAAGGTGGGTTCATAAGTGGCTGAATAACTGTTCTCAGAGAGTAGTTATTAATGGCTCACAGTCATGCTAGAAGGGCATAACAAGTGGGGCTCCACAGGGGTCAGTGTTGGGATCAGTTCTGTTCAACATCTTCATCAATGATTTAAATATCGGCATAGAGAATATGCTTATTAAATTTGCAGATGATACTAAGCTGGGAGGCATTGCAAGTGCTTTGGAGGATAGGGTCAAAATTCAAAATGATCTGGAAAAACTAGAGAAATGGTCTGAGGTAAATAGAATGAAGTTCAATAAGAATAAATGCAAAATACTCCACTTAGGAAAAACAATCTGTTTCACACATACAGAATGGGAAGCAACTGTTTAGAAAGGAGTAGTGCAGAAAGGGATCTAGGGGTCATAGTGGATCACAAGATAAATATGAGTCAAAAGTGTGACACTGTTGCAAAATAAATAAATAAATAAATAAATAAAGCCAACATGATTCTGGGATGCATTAACAGAAGAGTTGTGAGCAAGACACAAGAAGTCATTCTTCCTCTCTACTCTGCACTGATTAGGCCTCAGATAGAGTATTGTGTCCAGTTCTGGGCACCACATTTCAAGGAAGATGTGGAGCAGGTCCAGAAAAGTGCAACAAAAATGAATAAAGGTCTAGAATTGAGGTGGGGAACCTTTTTAGGGTTGGGGGCTGCTGACCCACCCAAGTGAGAAGCAAAAAAAACCAACCAAACTCTCACTGACATGGCCCCCGACTGAGGCCCTGAGCCTCGGGGGGTGGGGACTGGATCCAAGCAATCCAAGGGCCACATCCAGCCCCCAGGCCTAAGGTTCCCCATCCCTGGTCTAGAAAACATGACCTCTGAAAACTGAAAGAACTGGTTTTGTTTAGTTTAGAAAAGAGAAGACTGAGACGGGACATGATAGGGTGTTACAAGGAAGAGGTAGAAAAATTGTTCTCCTTGGTGTCTGATGATAGGACAAGAAGCAATCGTTTTAAATTGCAGCAAGGGAGGTTTAGGTTGGACATTAGGAATAACTTCCTAACTGTCTGGGTGGTTAAAGACGAATAAATTGCCTAGAGATGTTGTGGAATATCCATCACTGTCGATATTTAAGAGCAAATTGGATAGAGATCTATCTGGGATGATCTAGGGTACATCTACACAGCAACATTATTTCAAAATAACTTAGTCTGTGTCTACATAGCAGGCAGTTACTTCGAAATAATGTCAAAATACTGTCAAGCTGGAGGACGTCTTACTCCGACTCTTGTAACCCTCACTGTATGAAAAGTAAGGGAAGTCAGAGAAAGAGTGCTCTATTTAAAAATAAGTGCTGTTTAGATGCTCCCAATTTTGAAATAAGCTACACAATTGATGTAGCTCAATTTGCGTAGTTTTTTTTCCAAGTTAAGCCTTACTATATAGACACACCCTTAGATGGTGCTTGGTCCTGCAGAAAGGGCATAGGACTGGACTTTATGACCTCTAGAGGCCCCTTTCAGTTTCAGTATTCTATGATTCTACATCAGATTGCTGTACAGTACAACAGTCACACTAACTAGAAAAAAACCCAAACAATGGCCATTTTCTGTAGTACAAAATTTTATTCTTGTGCACAAAACTCTACTTCAAAACTACAACCATATTTAACTTGTGAATACTTTTGTATATATTTAAAGAAAACAAACACTTAAAGCCAGAAAAATTAACAACTAACAGGTGCCAAAAATTCAGTACTCTCATTGTTACCAGTGTTATTTTAATCCTTGCCAGAGGATGTTGTGAAGACTAGGACTTCAACAGGGTTCAAAAAAAGAGCTAGATAGCTTCATGGAGATTAGGTCCATCAATGGCTAGGATGGGTAGGAATGGTGTCCCTAGCCTCGGTTTCTCTGGAAGTGGGAGACAGGGGAGAGATCATGTGAGGATTACATGTTGTGTTCCCTCCCTCTGGGGCATCTGGTATTGGCCACTGTCAGCAGACAGGATACTGGACTAGATGGACCTTTGGTCTGACCCCCTATGGCCGTTCTTATGTTTTTATGTGAATGTTTTAAAAAGTTCCCAATTGAGAAGGATTATTTTCCTTAACCTCTCATGGGACAAGAAACAATGGGCTTAAACACAGACTTTTATGGATAAAGCCTGTTTCCCCATTTACTTGCAACTTAGTCTGCCAGGAGCTAGAACTATTAATACACTTTAACATGAACTACCACAAATGTGTAAGAAAATATGAGGAAAGTTAAAAGCTGCCTCTCCACACTAAGAATGTGAATGAATAACCATTTAACCAGTAAGCATCCTTAATGGGTGATGCTTTCCCATTACAGTTAACCAGTGGGCTGGAGCAGCCTCCTCCCCGACATGGGCAGGGGGCTGCTCCAGCCCAGAAGGGTCTACCGCTGGCAAGACCTGCTCCAGCCGAGCTGGGGCACCCCCTGCCCAGCTTGGGCAGGGAAGGAGCTGCTCCAGCCCACTGGTTAGCCCTAATGGGTAAGAACACCTAGTAAAGGTGATGCATACTGGTTAAACAGTTAACCCCCTACTCACACCCCTTTTAAGCGGTTAAACATAATGTTTATCAGGTCAACTGACTGAACAGGATTTTATGTCCCTACTCCACACAATGGCTCCTGGCAACATTTGAGTCACAGATTACTCAATTTTCTGCTTTTCTGATTAATATAATCAGAAATGTTTTACAGCTTCTTGGAGTCAGCTTCCTCACTATCTGATTCAAACCATACATAATACAAAGGGGAAGAACGGATGGAAGGAAAAGGATGTAGTAGTAAGGATTTATCTCAACTGTCAGAAGACTGTACTGTTTTGATCTTCTAAAATGGAACATTCTGATGTAATCTATTAAGTTTCTAATTTGAATGGACATCACAATTTTTATTAAAACTTCCAGAATATAAGAAGTTTTGCTACAGTGATAGACCTAAACTACACTTGTTTCAAGTGCCTGAGAGCAAAAGTTCTCTGTTCCAGCATATTTGGGCTAGTTAGTGTCTGTTTCTGAAGCTGAAGATGAAATCCCTCTTTTTAAAGAGTATGCCCATACCAGTATAGCAAGCCACTAAGCAGTGACAGTTAAAGTATAAGTTATTTTCTTCAAAACCAGAATTATCAAATGGGACTCAATTATATTATCTACTAGCAGAAATACCCAGCATCACCCGGGAAAATACAGTAAAAGGTGAGATGAATGAACTACGTCAATGACATTAACACAGCATATTTTATTGGAAATACTTTTCTTTTATATATTACTTTAAGAAATTAACATAGCTAATACTTTTTCTGTTATCATAGCGAAAGGATCTCGTAGTTGCAGTGTGTGACATGCTTAAGAGAAGAGTCCAGCAAATGCCTATGATGAGGCACTACTAAAAGCTAATTAGTGGCCCAACTGGGGCTCTAGGGGCCCAACTGGGGCTCTGGGGGAACCGATTATGAGATATAATCAATCCAGTTATTTAAGTTAGGAAATCAGTAGTATTCATGCAAAATTCGGTGTTTCTAGTTCTTACCATTTCTGAGATCTTTCAGGACAAACAAACTTTCAGAAATATTTATACAAGATTATCACTTTTATTGTTCAGAGAAATTTTAATGCCAAAAAACTCAAGATAGCGCTAATCACAGAATCACAGAACTGGGAGGAACCCTGAGAGGTCATCAAGGCATCAGTATCTCAGTGGTGATGTTGGGTAGATGAGAATTCTTTACAAATAGGAAAATGATATTCAGTAGATTATAACTTTTCCTATTGCATCTTACATGAGGTATTTAAAAAATATATTCCAGTTATGTCATATTCATAAGCATATTTTCATAAAGGATATGGAATGTTCCATCACACCAGTTTCCCCAAACTTACAGTACATTTGAGGTAACACACTTTCCAAAGAATAACCATAACACATACTAAAGCTAAAGAAAGTTCAAAAGGGTCATACAAAAAAGCCTTTAAAACAGCAGTTCCCAACCTTTTCCAGATGGGTACCCATTTTGACAATTTAGGAAGACTTGGTGACCCAAGGCAATTCAAAAACGGGGGGAAGAGAGGAGGCAGAGTCACCTGGGGAGACACTTGGCAACCCTTTTGAAATGTAATGGCAACCCATATTTGGGTCCCAACCCATAGGTTGGGAAACCCTGATTTACAAGGTAGGTTGGCTAGTTACGGTTTCAAACTGAGCTGTGGAACAGTCACCTCCTTTATAAAAGCTTAAGACGGGGGGGGGAGGAGCCCTCAGGTCTGGGGGCCAGACGCAGCCCCTGGCTTGCCTGGATCCAGCCCCTGAGGCTATGGGGCCCCCCTTGCATTGAGGAGCCTGTGCTGGCACTCCAGCCCCCTCCTCCCCGCACCACAGGGCTGAAGCACACAAAATCTACTAGGCTGGGACATAACATAACAAGTGTTATGTGGAGAGTATCTTTCTCCTTCTCAAAAAAATTAAAAAACAACTAATAGTCTTGCAGCACCTTCAAGGCTAACAAACCATGCTGCAATTGGACCAAGAACAGTTGACAAAAAACCATCAGTATGTCATTCACTTTCATGAGAATAATAGGCAGAAGTACATATCTGTTCAAAGCATTATGGTGCAAGGGTTTCAATTCCCATTCTCTCCTTACAGCTCTCTGGATGAAGCTTCCATTTAAATAATTATTTCTAAACAGTATTGCATAGCACTCAAATACAAAGAAGAAATGTTAAAGAGCCTAATTTGCATAACACTCCTCAATCTATAGCCATAAGCACCATATGATGCCATGTAAGCTTTGATCCTGGTAAATGAAAATAGAAGAGGACAAAATCGTGAATCTCTACCTTTCAACATCTACACAAATGATCAATCAATCCATCTCAGCACAAGACGTTAGATCTATGCCAATAACCAGTGTTTCACTGCCTAAGTCAAAGATCTTGGCCACCCAAACACTACATTAATATGAGTGCTGACTGGGTTCTCAGTCTAATACACTAAGAACAAATTATGTCCCAATCAAGCCAACAGACAACTCAAATGGAATGGGCTATCACTTGTCCACTGCTGGAATCCTGACTACCTTGGAGCAAACACTATACTGCACTCTCTTCAAGGCATAGGTGAAGACGACAAAAGGAAAACTTTATAACCAGAACATACACAGGAAGCTTGTAAACTCAAAATGGGGAACCAATTCAACTGCCATCAACCTTGTACAGGTTGAACCTCTCTAGTCTTGCACCCTCGGGACCTGACTGGTGCTGAACCAGAGAATTTACTAGACCATGGGAGATCAATATTGTCTAGCAACATTACCGACACTTCCATTTCTTACGGACTCTTAGAAGACATTTAGGGTTAAATTAGAGCTAAATAATAGCTCAGAGGACTGAGAACTAGAAATAGTGGCTGTAAACAAAATTCATGGGACTATGGGAACTTGGCCACACCCATTATAAGTGGATATCTGGGTAACTAAAATATGCCGGACCACGGATATTGCCGGACTAGAGAGGTTCAACCTGTACTCTGTAAACTGATTGCCAAATATGCACTTTCAGTGTGGGAAAAATTGACTTGCACAAAGAAGCTATACTCTGTGCTGAATGACAACTGCTGCTACATTGCAGGATGTCTAAAATTAATAAACGTGAATAGTTTCTATGTGTTTTCCAGAATTGTTCCACCTAATATTAGGAGAGCTTTCACAAGCAAAATGGAAAAAGATATCCAATACCACTACATGGCTATACTGCAGCAGTTAGCTGACTGAAATCATGGAAATGATTCCTAGCAGCAACAGAACCACTTAAAAAAAATTATCAGCAGCTAAATAACTGAAAGTGTAGCACACGACTTGAAATATTCAGCGAGAATACCAAAATGCATAATCACATTGCCAAATGCTTTCCCACAGTTGAGAAAGATTAGTTAACCTGAGATGTTTAAAGCACTTTTGAATAAGAGTTGGCAGGTCAAAAGTCAATGTGCAGAAGTGGGGCCATTATTCCAAGGACCCAGATACGTGTCTGCAGTGAAACCCAAATCATGGAACTTCTGTTTGTCTGCTTGCTCCTGGAGGAACTGTGCACCATGGAAGGATCCCGCCAGGCTCTATCATATTCCTAGTATTAGAAAAATCTATCATAGTAGTGCAAAGGAGGAAGGAAGACAATCCAACAAAAGCTATTAATATCTGACTTTTCCCTGGAATTCTCCATTGGGGAAGATGGGATGACTACGAAAAGATAGGACTACACCACCCAACTTGGATTTAGCTGGAATGCAATTCCTTGTTACTTTTCTGGGGGCTTGTACTAGCCCAACCACCCTAGTACATATATTCTCAGCCAAGCTCTCCAGCCAGGTTCAAGAATGTTCCAAGGGAGGACTGGAGTCTTCAATCATATCATGGAAATGATAGGAGACTTGTTTACAGGGGAGACATCCTGAGAGGCCAAGAGGTGGTCAGAAACATGGATAACCTATTCCAATGGGGACTGAAGCAACAAGACAATGCAAATAGGAGACTTCACAGGTTTGTGACTACCTGTCTCACTGGTTGTCTCACTCTCCCCTTTCTTTTCCAGGAAATCATAAATTGCTGAATTCTCTCTTATTTCTGTGTAGAAATATCAAGGGAGTCATATTTGGACAGACCAATGCCCAGGTCACTGATTGGTTGATATGATACGATCACAGAACAAGATGCCAGTATATCTAGCTAGTATTCTTAGTAAATT
This sequence comes from Rafetus swinhoei, assembly GCA_019425775.1. Classification (NCBI taxonomy): domain Eukaryota; kingdom Metazoa; phylum Chordata; order Testudines; family Trionychidae; genus Rafetus; species Rafetus swinhoei. The sequence continues at coordinate 228,415,632 of CM033424.1, forward strand.
TATAGTAACACTGCCTTTTAAGACTATGAGATCATCAGAAACAGACCAAGGTAGAATACTTAATTTTTGGTGGCAGAACCACAACAGAAGACTTCTTAGATACAGGAACAAGTCTGTTCATCTTGAGCATATATTCCTATGGAGTACAATAAGGACGGGTGGGATTGCTACATCCCAAGAAAAAAAAAAAAAAAAATCACATACCACTCTTACCCTTCATCACTCTTTGAGAAGACTGGCCTGAGCTTTGAGGACAAAGACTGTGATTGTACACAGTTCTATACAGCTTTGTTGGGCAGAGTGGGCATTTTTCCAGGGCAAGTTAATTTTTCAAGTCCAAGGAGTTCAAGATGCTTGTCTGATGACAGGGAGATGGCTGACCAATGTTTGCTGCCACACTGATGACATTCATTGTGAAGTCTCACTTAACAGAGTGGACTCCTTGAAGGCTGACACCAAGTACAACATGGGGGTACTTCAGCATCAGTGTTGAGAACATGTTCAATAGCACTTGTATAATCAATAGCTGAATATTGTGCACTAGCATGGAGCAGATGCAGCCACACGTGACTTGTGCAAATCCAGCTGAACACAGTGATGAAATGCATCACGGGAATATTTAAGTAAACTCCAACACCATGGTTACTATCCTGTCTGAAATCACTACTCCACCCATACACCAAATTGCTGCAACATTCTGTGAAGCTTGGCAAACCCAGGAAAACAGATGTCTTCCTATTCACCAAGACCTGGACATAGTCCTCCTGCTCCATCTTAAGTCCTGCCCCCTCTCCCGCAACATCTTAAGTCCTGAAGATTTTCTGGGAATATTCATTTAGCCTCATACAATTAGGCTATGATCAGAAAGAGACTGGGAAAGCAGAGTAGGCTAAGCAAGACTTAAAAAGTAAATCCCTTGACCAATTCCCATGTGGAAGATTCCTGGGTTTGACCTTCCACGGGCATATGGTCAATTCTGAACGGAATTTGAACCAACCACAGTAGATGCAGATATTGGACGTAAAAATGGAAAATCAACAACTCCCCGGTGTGGTAGCGTGGTTCCCCATGACAAACCATCAAGCATACCACAACCTACTGCCTAATTCATATATATGAAGGAGGCACTAATCCAATAAATTCTGTTACTCCTGAGGTAGCCATTTTGCTCAATCAACTTCAGGTGAAACTGTAGTTGCTGCTCTACACCAGCCATATGAAAAAAGCAGCAACCCAAGGATATATACTCCAGAACAGTTTCAAAGTAATAAATAGAAGTAAGATTGGGAGGCAAAACTTTAATAAAGCACAACTAGTTAAATTTCTTAACTACCTATATATTATGGCACTGTAGCACTTCAAATACAGACACAAATCACATCAAAGTTTTTGGACCGTGACAGAGTTACCAAAAGTAGTATCACACTTAATAAAAATCAGTAGAGTCCACTAGCTGAAGTATAGACTAATGCCGTAATACAAGTTTGGTCTTTGCTTCTTTTCCCATCTCTTCTACTATGATGGGTGTATAAACTCCACATTAGAACTGAAAAGGTTAAATGGCAACTCTACAAATGACCCTGCCCAGGCAAACTTGCAGAGAATGATCCAGACAGAGGAGAATATTTAAAAAGGAAGCTAGAAAGATCAGAAAAGAGCTGACCAGCAGGAGTGAAAGTAACTTAAATTTCTTACAGGTACTGCTGTATCACAAATCCTCCTGGGGGCAAAAGGGGGGAGCCTCAGGGCAGGAGTTGGGGGAGGGGTTATAACACAACAGCACCTGTAAGAAATTTAAGTGTGGGTGGGGTAGAGTGTGGGGGGACTCAAGGTAAGAGACTGGGAATGTTGTAGTGGGGGGGGGGGGGCACGCTCAGGACAGGGGATGGGAATGTGGAGGGGTGCAGGAGTAGGGCAAGAGGCTAAGGCATAGGAGGCTTGGGGAAGAATGTTGGAGTGTGGGTAGGGGGTACGGGAATGGCTGGGGTCAACTGGATTCTTGCCCGAGCCCTTAATCGCCATCAATTTCAGTCACTGCTTGAAAAAGTTAATTCCAAATACCCTGATCTATTAATGCACAGCAATGTTCTCTGGTTATCTTGTGACAAAGTTTTGTCTAGTTTTGCTGCCTGCATTAACAACATTAAGTCATTTTTGGGTGTCGAAAACACTGAGCTTTCAGACTGTAACTTGTTGCTCAAGTTTTACTCTCTCACCAACATTACTAGTCATTTGAATGAGCAGAACCTTAAGCCACAAGGGCAAGGAAATACAGTCCTGACTCTGCAGCAGGCAATGTTTGGATCTGAGTCAAAATTGACTGTCTTAAAAGATATTGAGATGGGCAGACTGGTGGCACATTTCAAAACATTATGAATACTTCATGATTCATATCAGAAAGAGAATTAAAATAACAGCCTTGATTTGCAGTAGCTGTCCTGGTTTGTTTGAGCTCCTGATGGCATTCAAGTATTGTTTTGTTGACTTTTGCAAACGCAGTGCTCTGCTGAAGTTTATGATTTGTTCACATGAAGCATCCTTTGAAGAACTGGATTTGACAGTCATCTCAGTCAGTGGTTTAGAAATGGAAAGCAGATTTCAAGGAGTCAGATATCGAGGTGGAAAAATTCGTTAAGCTGAATTCTGATTTCGAATGCCTTGCTCAACAACATGAAGAACTGGCAAAACTGCACAAATGGCAGACAAAGCACGACAATAATCTGATTCTGCAAACTTGGAAAGAACTTCCTGTCACATACATCACCATGCAGAATGTCAGGTTGACCTTACTTTAAATGTTTGGCTCCACCTATGTGTGAGAGCAGGCTTTCTGTCATTTGAATCACACAGGTAATGTGCGCTCAAGACTGACAGACAGCCTGAATGTGTGCAAGATGCTGAATTTGACCAGTTATTATGTAAATTTCAAAGAACTGTGCAAAAAGATACAGCAGCAGAAGTCCCATTGAATTAAGTCTGTGAATACAATGATTCATTTAAGATACTATTAATCATCATGTTCATGTCAATTATAAATAATATTAAGATGCATATTTTCAGTCATGCAAATAGACATTCTTATACTGGCTCTTCGTTGACCACTTGTTCTTAATTTTGATGTAATTTGGCTCTTAGGTTTGAAGAGGTTGCTGACCCCTGCTCGAGATTAACATACAAAAGGGTAAGAACGACAGGAACCTCGATGAGCACAGAGGCAACACTCACGCTATATAGAAACTCTCTGATATTTACAAAGTATACTCATACATTTAGCAGAGTCACAAACATTCCAACTCAGTAAGGTAGAGAGAGGTATTACAGAACATTCATCTGAACATCCCTGACAGAACAAACTTTGATATCAGTCAGCCATCATCTTCCTCATCACCAGTGGCCACCATATTACATAAGAACATAAGAACGGCCGTACTGGGTCAGACCAAAGGTCCATCTAGCCCAGTAGCCTGTCTGCCGACAGTGGCCAGCACCAGGTGCCCCAGAGAGGGTGGACCGAAGACAATGATCAAGCGATTTGTCTCCTGCCATCCCTCTCCAGCCTCTGACAAACAGAGGCCAAGGACACCATTTTATCCCCTGGCTAATAGCCTTTTATGGACCTAACTTCCATGAAATTATCTAGCTTCTCTTTAAACTCTATTATAGTCCTAGCCTTCACAGCCTCCTCTGGCAAGGAGTTCCACAGGCTGACTACACGCTGTGTGAAGAAGAACTTTCATTTATTAGTTTTAAACCTGCTACCCATTAATTTCATTTGGTGTCCTCTAGTTCTTCTATTTAGGGAACTAATAAATAACTTTTCTTTATCGGCCCTCTCCACACCACTCATGATTTTATATACCTCTATCATATCCCCCCTCAGTCTCCTCTTTTCTAAACTGAAAAGTCCCAGTCGCTTTAACCTCTCCTCATATGGGACCCGTTCCAAACCCCTAATCATTTTAGTTGCCCTTTCCTGAACCCTTTCCAAGGCCAAAATATCTTTTTTGAGGTGAGGAGACCACATCTGTACACAGTATTCAAGCACCTCCCAAAGGCTGCATCTTTCTCCCCTACTACTTTTGGATGTGTGCTTCCACTGTCAAACCTGAGTCTGGGATGCAACTTTTATGATATACACTGATGCCACTATGTTTGATGTAAATTCATTGGGGGGGGTTCTCCCATCTTCCTTATTTGTACAGCCTTATCTTACTAATGTTGGAATATCCTTCTCCTATAGGTTAATGTATCAATGAGCTCAACTTATCATATACATCATTTCATTACTTTTTTGATTGGATCATGTTCCTGTAATCAGTTAAGCACTCTATTTTCAGTTCCCCAGTAGTTGGGAGTTTTCTGTTCAAATGTTTATCTACATCAAAGTTCATAGGCTTCAAGCCTTATGTCAATACTGCTGAAGCTATCATTTTATAGGATGCAGGCCTATAGATTCCCTGCATTACTGCTGAATTTAATAAAGGTAAACTAGCCCTATGAGTCTCACTAGACCTGGCAACTGAAGGTCAGTCAGTACCTATATCTATTACTAGTTCCTCATACACTGCAAAACTTGGACTACAGAAAGAGTAGGTGGTAGGAAGGCCTTAGGGTGCCCCTGGGTATTGAGCCCTTGCTAACCCTTAGAGGACCTTGGGCCTGAGCACCGTGTAATAGTGGGGCTTGGTCACCCCTACCAATCACCTCTGCATTAAAGGAGGGCCCAACCCACTAACCATTAGGTGACACTACCAAAAGCACCATCCATCATACACAGTAATAGCAAATATACTTCCGGATCATGGGGTATAAACTAGGGATGTAAAATTTCATTTAATTAATTAACTGGTTAAACAAAGTTTAAGCAATTAATCTATAAAACAGGTTCAGATGGGGGAGCTGGAGTGCCCCGCCCTTCCCCCCACCACAGATGAGGGCTCTTCTGGCTGGGCTGGAGTGCCCCTCACCCACAGCCAGCTCCATAGGACTGACGCAGCCCTCTGCCCTCAGGGGAAGGGGAAATCTGCTCCAGCCCCCACCAGTTAATCATTAACTTCCCTAGTATGAACACTAACCTGAAATTCCTGCTTTTGGCTGCTGTCCTTCCACTGTCAAACTGAAGCAAAATATCAATGAACCACAGAATTCTCTACATGCTGATCTAAATGCAAAGTAGATGTCAGCCAATACACTGAGGAACTGCAATCTCCCAGGAAAGGCACCTCTCTCCCGAACAACAATAAAGTTGCTATTTATTTCAGTTTTACTACTTAACAAGGCTTGAACTGAATGCCAACTGTAAATATTAAATAAAAAAATTTTAATATGGCAAAACATATTGTTGAAGTGGCACTTACTTTGATTTATAACAAAAGGAAAAAAATAAAACCTCCCCTTAAATATTTTATTAGGCAGGATATCATCGAGTTTAAATTCTTTCCCCCTGCATTCCCTTCTGTGAATCTTCATTAACTCTCAACATTAGCAGTTGCTTTTAGAATTCAGTACTAAAGAAAGAACATAAGCCTAATATCACATTTGGAAAGCTGAGTGAAAACTGGCACAAGCTAGCATGTGGGGGTAGCCAAGATACCATAGATATGCACCATTGAGTGAATAACACCAAGTGTGAAAACTACAGCATCATAAGGTACAAAATCATCCAGTCAAATGTATGGACAATACCCTCTGCATTAGGCATGTCCATAGTGCAAAAGTTATGTCCTTAACTTCAGAAGTCAAACCCAAGTCAAAGGACTCAACCATACTTCAGCATAAAATTTTTTATTTTTCTCTTTACCATTACATTTCCTTTACACTTTTTTTTTTAAAGGGGAAAGGAATGCATATTCCTTAGCATACTAAACTTTTATAGCTCCTATGTGAAATCAAGACAGCTGAACATGCATTGCCTCCTCTCAGAGCTGTCCAATTTACTCATACCTCTGGCACGTACTAAAAATCACATACTCTATTTGTCCACAGTTATGCCCTTCTACTATCATCTGACACTCATGACCTATTATAACTTATGGTATGATACACTTAACCCTTTATATATTTTAAGTCATGTTACATTAGAATAATTCAGAGAGCTCATTTTGTGTGTTTCACATCACAGGAAGCCATGGATTTTTGTAGTAACTTTTTTGGCACTATAATACCGTACTGTTTCCACAGCATCAGGGAATTCTAAATATAAACATGTCATGCCCATACCACTAAAGTCAAGTATGTTACTTACTGAGGAGCCCACAAGATTTAGGATGTCAGTGCAAAACCAACAGTAGTTTAATCAAACACTTAGTCTAAATAATGGCTAACAATGATCTTGATGAATTCGTAATCTCAAAAAAAGAAATGGCTGGCACCAAATTTTAACAATCCACACATGGGGTACCAATTCATTTTGATAAATATCAGTAAGCAAAGTTTACTTCTTGCAAGTTATTCCAAATCAGATCAATTCAAACTAGCCTCCAATAATCAATAAGGGTTAGGATTCTCCCTAAACAACATGGTGCATTTCTGGCTTCACTCACATATAAGCACAGCTTCTTTTAGAGCTTCAAGAAAAAGTTATCACTCAGAGAAGCAGTACTAGGGAGCTAGACAGAAGTTATTTTTTCCTTAAAAGCCATTGATTTAAACATGAAAGCAGAATGCAAGCTTCCCAGGTAGGTGGCATACTTACAATTTTTAGTACTACTCCAACCTTTATCTTAAAAGACTAATATTTTAATTTAAAGTTATGTTGCAATTTGGGAATTAAAAGGGAAAGTATCTGAGGAGTACATCTTGGCATCATCTCTTTAAATTTGGAAATTGATTCTTTTAGTTGGTCTCTCATTACAAACTGTTCTAAAGAACCTGTACAAAGAAAACTCTTTAAGTATGTAAATAGCTAAGAATTCCTTTTCTGTCAGTGACCAAAACAATGTGTGTCTTTCAGAAAGACATACTCTGCAAGCAAAGTCACTCTTTTAAATGCACATATGGGTTTGTGAAAAAGCAAGCTTGAATCCAAATGGCATTTCTGAACTTAATCTGGAACTGTGACAACATCAATGACACATTATCAATCTGCTTTTATATTGCAGTATCCCAAGTAATTAAACATTCTGTGGTTAATATTAAATATTTCCACAACTGTTTCCAATTCCTAAGGATGGTAAAACAGAAAGGAAACCAACTTTGTTTAGGAAATTAGGTTCAATTGCTGATGATCTAATTAAGGACTCTTTGCAGCCCACTTTTAGCAAGTAGGCATGTAATCCTCTCCCCTTGATTTTACACAATAAGAAGTTTCTTCAGCAGTGATTCTGCACTGGGAAAAAAAGTTGAGCTTTCTTTTATACCGTTTTTCATCTTTTATTTACTTACCAAGTACATAACGTCTGCAAACTGTAGCATCATTTTAAAACTTTAAAGTTATAATTTAGAGCTTTGGGCAGATATTTTACAATAATTAATCTTAGGTCTACACACATTTGTTACGGGGATGTTAAGAAGAATGTAATTCATTAATCATGTAGTCTACAAAAATTTTGTCGACTACACAATTAATCGATAAGGGTTAGCAATGAGAGCACTCAGTCCCAGCTTGTGCTAGGTCCCGGGAGCTATCCCCACTGCAACTCTGACCTAAGAGTTATTGCAGAGTTGCAGCAGGGGTAGCTCCCAGGAGCCACCAACACAAGCCAGGACTGAGCCAGGCTGCAGGCTTTACTAGCAGAGCCGCAGGGCAGGGGGGAGGAGGGCTTTGAATGTACCTGGTATCTTTAACCGATAAGCATCCGGTTATTGGTTAATTGTTTAACCAACTACACTATTACATCCCTAATTTGTTAATTCCTCAACTCCCATGAATTGAAATTAAAAGAAAAAAAAATAATCACCCAGGTCCATGCATCAAGACTCCACACTCTAGCTCAAGCATTTACATGGTTTAGTGCTCCAAGGGGCAACTAGTGCCTGCAGAGGGAGGGCAACCCACAAGGGGAGGGAGAGGCATGTGGGGGCATACAATTTAGCAATCAAAATTTTTGCAGGGACAAGGGGGGCAGTGCACCTCTATAGTTATTATTTAGACATTGTATACAGAATTGTTATAGTATTCTGGTACTTGTGAAGCTAGGGCAGTATCTCTGAACTGTCATATCTTCATGTTTATTTTGGTATACCACAGTGGCAAGGAAGCCCCTTATTCCCTCCTTTTATTAACAGCCACATAACAAATAAGGTACTCCCCTATCATGGAAGGGAAACACCAGCCCCTATAAACTGGAGGGCCTCTAAAGTGTCTGTACGTTCATTTCTCTCCTTATTTCTTCTAGCTCCAAAAGGACAAAAGGACATTAACATGACTATCAAATAAGTGATTTCACAATTGCTACAACTCTTAATGATACAAGTCCTCCTTTCTTTCAGTTCAAAGAAGAGCATTCCCAAATCATCAGAGATGGGTAATAGGTGAATTCCAGCTGGCAATTACAAACCCAATATATAATGCTCAAACTCAAAACTGCATTTTAAAAGACACAGTAAGAGAACAAAAAAGTGCCACCATGGCTTTCTCAAGTAAAAGACGCAGTGAGATAAAAAGGCATAGTTTAAAAAATGGAAGTTAAATCCTAGTGAGGAAAATAAAAAGGAGCATAAACTCTGTCAAAATAATTATAAAAATATAATAAGAAAAGCCAAAAAGGAGTTTGAAGAGCAGCTACACAAAAACTCAAAAAGTAATACTGTAGTTTAATGTTTTTTTTAAGCACATCAGAAGCAGGAAGCCTGCTAAACAAGCAGCGAGGTCCCTGGACGATTCATATACTAAAGGAGCCTCAAAGACTATGAAGTCATTGTGGAAAAACTAAATGAATTCTTTGCTTCGGTCTTCATGGCTGAAGATGTTAGGGAGATTCCCAAACCTGAGCCATTCTTTTTAGGTGACAAATCTGAGGAAGAGTCCCAAATTGAGGTGTCATTAGAGGAAGTTTTGGAATGAACTGATAAACTTAACCGTAACAAGTCACCAGGACCAGATGGCATTCACCCATGAGTTCTGAAAGAACTCAAATGGGAAACTGCAGAACTATAACTGTGGTTTGTAACCTATGCTTAAATCAGCTTCTGTACCTAATGACTGGAAGATAGCTAATGTGATGCCAATATCTAAAAAGGGCTCTAGAGGTGATCGTGGTAATTACAGACCAGTGAGTTTAATGTCAATACCGAGCAAATTGGTGGAAACTGAAGAATAAAACTGTCAGACACATAGATGAATATAATTTGTTGGGGAAGGGGGGGGATCCAACATGGTTTCTGTAAAGGGAAATCATGCCTTACTACTCTACTAGAAAAACAACAACAAATGGTCTGGTAGCACTTTATAGACTAACAAAACATGTAGATGGTATCATGAGCTTTTGTGGGCACAGCCCACTTCTTCAGATGACCAGTCATCTTCAGACCGGTCATCTGAAGAAGTGGGCTATGCCCACAAAAGCTCATGATACCATCTACATGTTTTGTTAGTCTATAAAGTGCTACCAGACCATTTGCTGGTTTTTTTCCTGTACAGATTAACTCGGCTATCCCCGAAGGTACTCTACTAGAGTACTTTGAGAGGGTCAAACATACATGTGGACAAGGGGGATCCAGTAGATAGAGGGCACTTCGATTTCCAGAAAGCCTTTGATAAGGTCCCTCACCTAAGGCTCTTAATTAAGTTCTCATGGGATAAGAGGGAAGGTCGTTTCGTGGACTGATAACTAGTTAAATGCCAGGAAACAAAGGATAAGAATAAACAGCCAGTTTGCAGAATGGAGAGAGGTAACTAGTGGGGGCCCCCCAAGGGTCTGTCCTGGCACCAATCCTATTCAACCTATTTATAAGTGATCTGGAGAAAGGTGTAAATAGTGAGGTGGCAAAATTTGCAGATGATACTAAACTGCTCAAGATTGTTTAAGACCAAAGCAGACCATGAAGAGCTTAAAAAAAAAAAAATCTCACCAAGCTAAGTGAGTGAGCAACAAAATGGCAAATGAAATTTAAATGTTGATAAATATAAAATAATGTACATTGGAAAAAATAATCCCAGCTATACATACAAAATGATGGGGATTAATTTAGCTGTAACTACTCAAGAGAGAAATCTTGGAGTCATTGTGGATAGTTCTCTGAAAATATCCATTCACTGTGCAGTGGCAGTCAAAAAAGCAAACAGAATGTTAAGAATCATTTTTAAAAAGGGATAGAGACTAAGACAGAGAATATCTTATTGCCGTTATATAAATCTATGCTATACCTACATGATAGATGTCTATAAAATCATGACTGGAGTGGAAAAAGTGATAACTTCTTCTCATTTACTTGTTCCCAAAACAGAAGAACTAGGGGTCACCAAATGAAATTAACAGATGGCAGATTTAAAACAAAAGGAAGTTTTTCTTCACACAGCGCACAGTCAACCTGTGGAACTCCTTGTCAGAGGATGTTGTAAAGACCAAAACTTTAACAGGGTTCAAAAAAGAACTAGATAAATTCATGGAGGATAGGTCCATCAATGACTATTTACCAGGATGGGTAGGAATGATGTCCCTAGCCTCTGTTTGTCAGAGGCTGGAAATGGATGACAAGAGAGGGATCATTTGATGATTCCCTGTTCTTTTCACTCCCTCTGGGGCATCTGGCATTAGTCACTGTTGGAAAACAGGATACTGGGCTAGATGGACCTTTGGTCTGACCCAGTATGGCCATTCTTGTGTTATGTTCTTATTATAAAGCTAACCTGTGTTCTCTGCTGTTTTTTTATCTTAATTTGGAGATGTATTTCCCAGGAGATGACACTGAGTTTATTGCAGAAGTTAACTAAACTTTAATAGTTTTCTATTGAAATGGAAGCTCCCTTTGACAAAGGTGGATGGACCAAGAAAAATCAGTCCACTCTGGTAACCTGTTAATGAAGCAACAGATCACCTGGCAGGTGACCTTAATCATGTGCAGAGGGGAGAGCAACTTTACAAAAGGACAACTCACTCAACTGCCATTTTGAGAGAGCGGGAGAAGAAGACAGATAGAAATCAAGACTGTGCAAAAGAGTGAGGGATCCTGGATATCCTGACCTAGAGGATGCTAACCAAGCCCAAAAATGGTCCAATTTGATGAGGAAACTGATGCAGGGAAGGGAATACAGGTGTTTGTTGTTTTGTCTTGATATGTATATTTGCGCTGTTTTAAAAAAGAATAATTGTTTCAGAATTTCTTTTGCAAAGTTTGTGTTCTATGATTCACCTATCACATGTCCTAGGATGGTCTTAGGACCTAGATTAGCTGGACCATGAGATCCTACTTCTATGGAGTAACAGACTATGTGCCTAGGAAGCATTCCATAGCCTTATCAGACCTGAAGCATGTTAGTCTAGTGCAGGGCTACTCAACTTTGGGAGCCCCGGAGGCCACAATGATACTCACAGCACATGCTGAGTAGCCCTGGCCTAGTGTGTGGGACCCAAACATAGAAGCCTGGTGACTTCCAGTAGGGGGAGTTTTAACAGGACCATGACACCACCCCTTTTCCTCCTTCCCTGAAGGAAGCAGATTAGGGCTCTTGACAGTGCTAGGTAGCAGTATCACATCAGGTGAGACAGGTAAAGGAAATGTTACTCAGTGTCTAGGGTTTTTACCAAATTCACCATCCACGCTGGTCAATTTCATGGTCATAGGATTTTTAAAATACATGTCATGATTTCAGTTATTTATTCACCGTGTTGTAATTGTAGAGGCCCTGACCCAAAAAGTAATTGTGAGTAAAAAGATGATTAGAGGGTTTCATGGTACTGCTACCCTTACTTCTGCACTGCTGCTGGCAGCAGCACTACCTTCAGAGCTGGCCAGCAACAGCTGCTGGCCAGGATCCTGGCTCTGAAGGCAGAGCTGCCACCAGCAGCAGCATAGAAGGATGACATTGTATGGTATCGCCAGCCTTACTTCTGTGCTGCTACTTGCAGAGCTGGGCCCTAAGTCATCAGCCAGCACTCTCCAGCCACCCTGCTCTGAAGCCAGCAGAACAAAAGTCAAGGAGGCATAGCATGGTATTGACATCCTTATTTCTGCCCTGCTAGCAGGGCAACACCTTCAGAGCTGGACACCAAGCCAACAGGTGCTGCTCTGCAACTGCTGAGCTCTGAAGAAAATGCAGAACAAAAAGGTGACAATGCTACTAAAAGATCTACCATTTGTGACCTCACTCTCTATATTCTACAGCATGGTTTCTCAAACATTTCTCCATGACTCCCTTCTGACAACAAAAGTCACTACATGACCTCAGGAGAGGGGATAGAAGCCTGAGCCCATCTGAGCCTCACCACCCCAGACAGGAGGGCCAAAGCCCAAGAGCCTCATCAGGCAAAGGGCCTGAAACCTGAGCCCCACTACCCAGGGCTGAAGCTGAGACTCTTGTGGGGGGTTTCAAGGTGTGGCTTCAGCCCTGGGCCCCAGCCAATCTAACAACAGCTCCAGATCCCATTAAAATCAGGGATGTCAGATATTGTTTATTTTAGTAATCATGTAGCCGCAACAATTTCAAGTAGTAACATGGTTACTAAAATGCTCCCCCCAGGGGGCAGGACCAGCACCCAGTGTGTGCCTGGCTCCATTCCCAGGGACCCCTCTGCTACCCCAAGCCGCTGCCTCTGTATCAGAGGCAGCAGCATAGGATGGCAGGTGGAGCCAGTCTGTGAGGAGAGCTAGTTGAAAAATTGGCTCCCGCCTGCTGTCCCTGTCCATGGGGGCCCCGAGCTCCCCATGGACATAGGCTGCTCCAGCATCCTGCCTGCTCCCACCCCAGCACTGCTGCCTGTAATAGAGAGGCAGCAGCATGGGGCGGGGGAGGAACAGCCGATACGTGCAGGGAGCCAGCTTGAAAACCGGTTTCCTGCGTGCACTGGCTCCCACCTGCCCCCCTCACCCTCTGCACTGCTGCATCAGGGGTGGGGAGACAGCAGCACAGGGGTGGAGAGGCAGGCAGCTCCACAGGATCCGGCATTTGTGGGGAGCCAGCTTTTAAGCCGGCTGCTCCTGAGCACCGGTTCCCGCCTGTCCCCTGCACTGCTGCTTCTGTGGGAGGCAGCGGGGAGAGGAAGGGAACAGGTGGCTCCGTGGGAGCCCGCTCCCTACAGGCAGCACCTCCCACATCTCCCCCCTGCCTCTGATACACAAGCAGCAAGAGGGAGGGGTGCACATAGTCGTCTGGATTAACCAATAAGGCCAGGCTTCTCAATTAATCATTTAAATGACTATATCCTAACATCCCTAATTAAAATGGGATCACGAGTCACTACCCCATTTGGTGTCCCAACCCACAGTTTAAGAACCACTCCTGTACCAATAAGGCAGATCATGCTGGTCCATAAGCTCTTTACTTTTCACAACCATAGTAAGTCACCCTGCCAGGTTTGCATCACACAAACATGGTCAACAGCTGCTTTGCAGTCCTTCAGAGTTTATTAATGGTACTGAAGCACAAAATTAGCCACAGAAGCAAAAAATACTCTCACTTTCATATATATATATATATATATATATACACAACTAGTCAGGAGATTGCATACTATCTTATGAGAGAGATCTGGTTACAATGATCTACATATGTCATTGCCAGGCTCTATTATTGCAACTTATATCTAGGATTGAAGCCAGACACACTGAAAGGTTTTTGGCAGATAGTACTGTATCTGTTTAACACCACATGTCACTGCAAACACGTCCTGGTATTCTGTTCTCAGAGGCTCTCTACTGAATAGAAAATCCATTTCAAGCTCTCGGTCTCGGATATGTGAAGTTGTCCAACCGATTGGCTGTAGTTATCCAAAAGAATCTTTCTTCCTGCATCCATGTCCCATGATAAATATCCCAGAAAAACATTGGCACAGTTGACAAACAGAGAGACTCAAGAAGCAGAATTTTCATAACAGCTGGACTTAAAACTATGAATTTTGCTTCGGCATAAGAGCAATTTTGGACACTGCTTAGAACTAAATTGCAAAATTAATTTCTTCCACTTAGTTCTCTCATTTTCCTTTCACAATCTTCCGTCAGAGAGCCCAGAACCATAAGCCACTCTGTCTCAAAGAGAGAGCTTTGTTCGAGCTTAAAATTGTATGTCAGCTCCCAACCATACCAGTCAGTCCTCCTAACCAGAAAACTCCGAGACTCTGCAAGTCTCAATGTTGCCTTATAGGTAGTATTCAGTGAACCACAGTTTCCAAGTTCCCCAGAGGCATACGCCACTCCCTCTCATTGTTCTCTTCCAGAAATTAACCAAACCCATTGTTTCCAAAGAAAGAAAATGTATAAGCCTGCTAAGACAAGTGAGAATGCACATTTAAATTAGTTTAACAGCACCGACATGGTATATTGTATAAATAAGCATAAGTTTATTAATAAAGAACATAAATTTAAATGATACTAAGCAAGAGGGTAAAGAGACAGGTACAGTTACAAACAAAACAAAAACATGCTTTTTCACTTGCACCAAGTGATAATTTTCTCCAGTCCCTCAAGCAGGAGGATTCACCATTCATAGAATAAGAGGATGCTGTTCCCTTTATTCCTTAAGTGATGGGTAACTAAAAGATTTTCTTCCTTTCTTTTTAAATGTATTCCTTCAAAATGCATAACGAGTTTCTCCCCGCCCCCAACTGGTGTGCAGACTTCATGGTTCCTCTTATCAATTTGCTTTTTCATTTGGCTTGTTCATTTTGTTTATTATTGTTCTTCACCTATAATCAAGCCAGGCAGGCAGGCAAACACACATTCCATTGTCTAGGGCAGACTTGTTTATCTACTACATGCAAAATATATTTTAAGAACACATACATGTATCTCTCTATATATACATTCATCATGCAGTAATAGTCACAAACAGCATGTCACTAGTTTTTACATGATACCTAGAGCCCTACCAAATTCATAATACATTTTAATCAATTTCATGGTCATAGGATTTTTTAAATAGGCAATTTTGTACCTTCAGATGTTTACAGATTAAATTTCATTGTGCTGTAATTGTAGGGGATCCCAATCCAAAACAAGGTCTTGGGGAGGTCACTGTGGAGAAAGGGATTGCAAGACTATTGTAGGAGGGTCATGGGACTCCCACCCTTACTTCTGCTGGTAGACACACTGCCGTTAGAGATGAGCAGCCAGAGAGCAGTCCAGGCATCAGGCTCTAGAGCCAGCAACACCACCAGCAGCAATGTGGAAATGAGGATCACAGGGAATGGAGGGTGGGTTACCATACATCTGGGTTTTCACTAACAGCTTCCCACTCCGGTCAGAGGCTAACAGTTGGGGCTGCAGCCTCTCCATGCAGGGGACCAACAGCTGGGGCCACAGCCTTCCACCCAGGTTGTGGGGCAGACAGAGAGCTTCCTGCAACCAGAGGAGGTCCCCATATGTTGGTCTGATCTGGCTCTGGAAGTTGCCCTTGCAGACAGAGCTGGCAGGTTTGTATTATTATTGATGGTGCCCAGAATGGGTTCAAGTCATTTCTCCACACACATACACCCCTGTGGGGGTGAGGAATCGGGCTCTGGGATATGTCAGGGAATGGTGAGGAACTGGGATGTGGGAGGGCCTCAGGACTGGGGCAGAGGGTTGGAGAGCAGAGGTGCAGGCTATGGAGTGGGGATGAGGGTTTTGGGGTGTGTGAGGGGCTCAGGGCTAGGAATAAGGGTTTTGAGGTGTGGGAGGGACACGGGGTAGGGCAGAGATTATGGTGCAGGGGCTTACAGCTCTAGTTCAGGTTGGGCTGGGGATGAGGGATTGAGGTGGGGGGAGGAGTGGGGCACCCGTTCTCCTCCTTCACCTCTCTTCCCCCTCATGGAAGGGGACACACTCAGCCCAGCCCCAGTCAGGAAGGAGTCCAGTATAAGTCTGGGGGGAGAAGAGCTGCCACATGCCTCCTCCATAGGTAGACACAGCAGTCAGCCTGCTGCCAGCACGACTCCCTATAGCCATGCTGCAGCAGTCAGCAAGAGAGAGCACTTAGAAAAGAGCTGCTTGCTGCAGGAAGGTCTGGCTTGAAGTCAGCTCTCAGGCCTTGTCCTGACTTCTTTTATGAGTGATGTCCCCGTGGGTGCTCCACTGTTGGTGACAGGTCACCCAGAGCCACAAATCAGAGCATTGCAATGCAGTTTCCCCTGTCAGGCCATGCAGGCAGCTTCTCACATCGCTGCTTCCTGAGTGCCTGACACTTGTGGCCCAGCCCCTCTCTTTCAGTTCCTCTTCAACTGCTCTCAGCTGTGGATATATCTTTAACACACTCTCTCACTCTCCTTACCTCAGACAGCTATTTAGTGTTTGGACAGTTCTTTCAATAGAGTTAGTGTTAGAAATTCATGTAAATAGTTTCCCTCCTTCATTTTTACCTCAAGAAAACAAAAACAAATTTTTTTTTCTTCCTCTCAGGGGATTTGAACATGGCATTAGATGCTCAAGTGCAGTGCACCGGGCACCTCTCAGTTCCCTGCTTCTCTTAAAAAAAAAAAAAAAAAAAAAGTCAAGTCAACAAATATTAACAACATATCTGTCTCTTGAGGTTTAAAAAAATGTACTGGCTGCCAAGAGCACACGCCAGTATCTGATGGCCATTCCCTCTGTACACACTTTTTGGGGGAAGCCCACAACCCACAAAAATGCGAACACTGTTCAAGCCTGACAGCGAGAGCGAGAGAAGATAGAGAGCTCTGCCTGAGAATGATACTATTTGATAAGGCTATCCATAAGATGCCTCCTCTAACCAGGACAGCTCTCCAAGGAAAAGGGCTGCCTCCCCCACCCTTCAGGAAAGTCACAAAGAAGAGAGCTCTCTCCCTCCTTCCTCCTCCCCAAGAATTAGCAGGGGAGAGAGACCTGGAACATCTGGAGCTACTGCCACAAAATCAGTGGGCAGAGCCCATACTGTGGCACCTACACTAGTGCGTGCTTTCTCAGTGGCAAGGGAAGCACCAGGGCGCTTTACTCTCCTGGTGTGGCTTAAGAGCTCGGCATCACAAAAAGCTGCAGTGCTGCAGGCAAAAGCGGTATGCTCTAACAAGCCGGCACAGCCTTCGATGCCAGTGCCCTCAGCACCAGCCGCACTGGCACTTGATATAGACCCGCAGTTAATGTGGACAATATCTGGCAGTCAGGGCAAGCACCCACAGTCACGTCCTGCTTCTACAGGTCTATCACCAGCAGAATCTCCAAGTCGCAGCTCTCCACGTGTGATTAGCTCTCCAGTACTCCCTCACCATAGGCCCTTGCCTGATGATGACCAAATCAATGCATTCTCATCGCAGCACTCATCACTGACACTCTGACGTTCACACTGCTGCAGAGAAAGACCTCATCAGCCCACCTGGTACCCACACTGGGCTTATCCCCCCATGCCATACCCACCACATGGGACACCTTGTCATCACTGGGATCCATATAGGCAGCACTCATCAACCCCCTCCACACCAGCAGAAAGATGCTTGCCTCCATCCCGATCCCTTCTACCACCTGAAGATTCAGAGGAGGAGGAGGGACAGATAGATGATGGGGATCCAGACCCTCATACACTGGATTCCTCTCCCACAGAAAACTCTTCATCACTGCCAGATGATGCGGTCATACCATCTGACACATGCCTAATCGATGATCTTAAATAATTCCAGGAGTAACTCAAAAGTGTAGAAACAAGTCAACAGGTTCCACTTCAAGAAGTGCAGGAAAAGCAACACCATTTGCTGGAGAATCTGCACCCCATGTTGCAGGGGGAAATTGTCTTGCCCATAGATGAGGCAATTATGGAGACATCTGATGAGCTGTGGCAATGCCTGCATCTATCCAACCTACCTGTAAAAGACTGGACAGAAAATACTCTCTCTCCCCCCCTGGCAAGACACTGAATTCCTATTCACACACCTATAACTGAACTGCTTGGCTCACCATAGATCTAAATTGCCCCAGTATAAAACAGCTAACCAAAACAAGGACCACAAGAAGTTAGATCTTTTCGGTAGAAAGGCCAACTCTTCCTCCACACTGCAGCTTAGAATAGCAAATTACACAGCCCTCTTGGCAAATCATGATTTTGATAATTACTCAAAACTTTGAGAGCTCATAAAACACCTCCCCAAATCAAAGAGATCTATCTTCAAAGTGATAGTCCATGAGGAACACACTATCGCGCATATCACCCGACAAACAGCTCTAGATGTGGCCGATACTGCTGCCAGGGCAATGGCCACAGTGGTCATGATGCGAAAGGCATCCTGGTTACAAGTTTCCAGGGGTTCCTCGTGAGCTCCAGTCTAAGGTGAAGGACCTCCCATTTGACAAGCAAAAGTTATTTGCCTCCAAGACAGATGAGGGCCTTCACAGTAGCAAAGACTCAAGAACCACGCTTTGCGCATTGAGCACATATACTCCACCTTACCAACGCAAGCACTATATTACATATAACCATAACAGATATGGCCAATATAATCAACCCCCTCACAAGCTTACAAGGATGCTTGATCTCAACAGCGTCCTCGACAGAGGTGTTCCAACCAGCATCGCCCTGCTACCACGCAGGCCTCAAAACAGCAAGTTTGAGGGTGTGGTCAAGGGTCTGCACAACCTCCCCCATAATCCAATGCCAACAAGCAGTGCCATCTTTTTACCCACCGTTTGGACCCTTTCCTACCATGCTGCGAGTCCCACACATTGGACCGCTGGGAGCTGGAGATAATCCATACAGGATATACTATCCCCTTTACTTCTACCCCCCTACCTTACCTCATCCCTCTTCAGGTATCCCTCTCATGAGAGCCTGCTAAGACAGGAGGTCAATCATCTCCTGCTGCTCAGAGCCATAGAGTGGGTACCCAACGAATTCCATGGAAGGGGGTTCTACTCCAAGTATTTCCTGATAGAGAAAACAACAGGGGATTGGAGACCAATCCTTGATCTCTGCAAACTGAACAAATTTCTCAGGAAGCAGTGCTTCAAGACGGTCATGCTAACCACAACTATTCCAGCATTGAATCAGGGGGACTGGTTCGCAGCCCTCTACCAACAAGACGCATATTTTCATATTACCATTCATCTAGCCCATTGCCATTACCTTTGTTTCACACTAGGGGGCTACATCTACACTGGCATGATCTTGCGCAAGAACTCTTTTACGGAAGAGTTCTTGTGCAAAAACTCTTCCAGAAGAGAGCGTCTACACTGGCACGTGCGTTTGCACAAGAGATGTGCTTTTGTGCAAGAGCATCCATGCCAGTGTAGACGCTCTCTTGTGCAAGAAAGCTCTGATGGCCATTTTAACCATAGGGCTTTCTTGTGCAAGAAATTCATGTTGCCTGTCTACACTGGCCTCTTGCGCAAGAGCAGTTGCACAAGAGGGCTTATTCCTGAGCAGGTGCATCAGAGTTCTTGCGCAAGAAGCACTGATTTCATACATTAGAACGTCAGTGTACTTACGCAAGAACTTGCGGCCAGTGTAGACAGGCAGCAAGTTTTCGCGCAAAAGCAGTCACTTTTGCGCAAGATCGCACCATTGTAGACACAGCCTAGGAGCAGACCACTACCAATACAATGTTCTGCCTTTCGGCCACTCCTCAGCTCCCCAAGTGTTTTCAAAGGTCCTAACCATAGCCACTGCATACCTATGACAGCTACACTTAGTCATCTCTTTATATCTAGATGACTGCTTGATAAAAGGGAGGTCAAGAGACAAGATCACCTCCATGGTTAACAAGACGAAAGCCCTCCTCACTTGTCCTGGTCTTCTAATAAACTCACAAAAGTCGAAGGTAGAGCCGACCCAAGACAGAGAGTTCATCGGTGCATGACTCAGTTTCAGCCTGTACCTCAACAGTAAATCGCAGCCATCCAAGATGGCATCATGGTCATATTCATTAGCCCTTCCACCATAATACTTAACTGCCTTCAGTTGATGGGCCACATGGCTGCAACTACATACTCCATCCATTATGCACACTTGCATTTCGGATGTTTTCAACTATGGATAGCATCTGTCTACCCTCCGTCACTCCACTCTTTGCACAAGAGGGTTATTGAACCCACAGACATCCTCACATCCCTATTCTGGTGGATGTTAGTGGACAATACGCTGGCAGGGGACCCCTTCCACCAACCCCAGCCCACAGCGCAAATTACAATGGACGTATCTCTGCTGGGTTGGGGAGCCCAACTTTAAGACTAGGTAGTCCCGGGCCAGAGGTCTCCATATGAAACATCCCTGCACATCAATCTGTTAGAACTCAGGGCAGTGAGACATGCCTGTGTGCACGTCTTGTCCCAAATTGCCAATTATACAGTTCAAGTCCTCATAGACAATATCTCCACAATATTTTACATAAACAGATGAAGCAGTGCCCCCTCTCGTTCCCTGTGAGCAGAGGCCATCCGCTTATGGAACTGGTGCATTTGCAACCAGATTACACTCATAGCATCATATCTACCTGGGGTCACCAACATCACTGCAGACTCTCTGAGCTGCAACTTTTCTGTGGACCACGAATGGGAGCTGCACCCCCAAGGTCACTAACTTGATCTTCTCTGAATGGGGCTGGCCAACAATAGACCTTTTTGCCTCTCCCCACACCACCAAATGCCCCCAATTCTGCTCAAGAGCGGGACTCGGCAAGGGCTCACTCAGGGTTGCATTCCTGATCCAATGGAGGGCTTCTATACGCTATGCCTTCCCCCCAATACCACTCATTCCCCGAGTACTCCACAAGATCCACTCAGAAGGGGCTCATGTCATTCTGATAGCTGGTCGTGCCAAACATGGTTTTCATTCCTGCACAGGCTGTTGACCTCCAGACTCATTACCACATTGACACAACCGCCTCTCCCAGAATCATGGCACAATGTGCCATCTTCAGCCACTCACCCTTCATCTCCAAGTGTGGCTCCTATCTGGTTTGGGGAACTAGAGGCCCGACGCTCTCAACAGGTGAAGGATGTTCTCCTCTAAAGTAGAAGACCTTCCGCCTCGAAAAAAAACTTACCTTCAAAAACTGACTTGTTTCTCGCACTGGTGTCAGAGAGCAATGATGGACCCTCGTACATCCACAGTGAACATCATCCTTGACTACATAATAGAACTTAAGACATCTGGACTTTCACTTTCTTCCCCTAAGAGTCCATCTTTCAGCTATACCAGCTTTCCACACCCCGGTGGACGGTCTCTCCATTTTTGCTCACCCACTCACAAAAAGGTTCCTTAAGGGTCTCCACCCAGCACATATCTACCCCCATCATGGGACCTGAACCTTGTTTTGGACCATTTGACTAGACCTCCAGTCAAGCTGTTGGCCACAGTTATGCTTCCTTTTCTATACACCAAGGTCTGCTTTCTTTTGATCATTACCTCAGTGAGGAGGGTTGGGAAGCTTGGGACCCTTATGGCGGAGCCCTCCACGCTATTTTTGCAAAAGACAGGGTTACATTGAGGCCTTATCCAGAATTCCTCCTGAAAGTATGTACAGCATTCCATGTCAATGAACACATCGTATTATCTACTTTCTTTCCAAATTCACAAGCTTCACCAAGGGATGTAATATTCAAAGGGCATTGGCTTTCTTTTTAGCTAGAACCAGGCCCTTTTGTAAATCTCAGAGACTTTTTATTTCCATTGCCAAGCGACAGATGGGCACATATATTTTATCTCAGCGAATCTCGAAGTGGATATTGACGTGCATACTCAGATGACATTCTCTGGCTAACAGGCCCTTATAATATCCACCACAGGCACATTCCACTCGAGCTACAGCTGCCTCTACAGTCTTCCTGTCATGATCATGAGGGTTAGCCAGCAGCCTGGGAACTAAGGGGTTAACCTTACCTAAGACAGGTAGATTCAGCCAAAAGGAATGTAGGTTGGAATATCAAACTAGGACAAAAGAATGTTTTGGGTTTCTCTCTCCTTTGTCCTGGGCAGTTTCTCTCCATCTACTGAGGGGGACAGAAAGAATGTCTCCCTCCAAGAACAGACTCTTCACTCTTCTGTAAGTAGGGTAAAGTTTAGATAAATCCATTAGGTTTTATTGTTTTATGGTTTGGGAAATGGGATCCGATGTCTGTGCATTTAAAAATGCTTTTTGCTCTCTTTTGTAACTAAGCTCCTGGCCCATGGTGGATTTCCCCTCCATGAGTATATTACTTGAGTATATTTGTTACTTTTCCATCTAGTCATTATGCTTGCAAAAGGAATATTGTGGTGATAATAAAAGTTCTCTCTCTTTTCTTTTCTTAACCTGGTATTGGTTAATTTTTGTGTCCTGGTTTGTACTTTAGGGGTGAGATTTCCAAGTGATCGCTCCCCCCTGATTTTCTTATCATTACTTGGGAGGTGGCAGTGGAGTTTTATCCCCAAAATCTAGGTTGTTAAGATTTTGGGGGGAAGTTTTTTTTACCAAAACCTGGAAAGATAAGGTTTTGGGGTACTTTTGCGGGCCCCCACTTCTGCATTTATCGTGCCAGAGTGGGGAAGGAGCCATGACACTTCCTGAACAACATCTCCCCTGGGAGAAATTTATAGATCTGCAACATGATCCTTGGACCACATTTTCAAGAAACACTATGCAATACTATCACAACTAGCACCTGACTCAGTGGTAGCCACTGCAGTCTTGTCCACCACTGCCAAATAATGACTCTGATTCCATCCACCCAACTCGAATACTGTTCTATGGTAACCAACAGTGGAGCACACATGGGAACATCACTCGTAGAAGAAAAAGGGAGCTACTCACTTCGTGTTCTTTGAGATGTGTGTCCCCAAGGGTGCTCCATGACCTTCCCTTCCTCCCCTCTACTCAGAGTCTTAGTTTCTCAGACACAGAAGAGGAACTGAAAGGGAGGGGCCAGGCCACGTGTCAGACTTTCAGGAGGCAGCAGTGAGAGATGCCTTTTGCACAAACACGGCCCTACGGGGGGAAACTACTTCGCAATGCTCCAATTTGCGGCTCCAGGCAACCCATCATCAACAGTGGAGCACCGACGGGGACACAAACCTTGAAGAACAGTAGTCACTGCACAAAGTGAGTAACTCCCTTTTACCAGGAGATCGACGCTGTGGAGACCCACTAAATCAACCACTAATGGCATGTCCATTGACTCTAGTGCTCCACCGGATCATGAGGTGTAAGGGAAGTCGATGGGAGAGTTGCCCCAGGGACCGCACTCCGCTACGGGCAGCTCTGCACACATGTAAAGCAAGGACACAAAGTGAGATGTGTGCTTACTGTATATAACACTGGCTATAAGAGCCATGTACTCCCTCTGCATCCAATGAAAATGCTGCTATGATTCAATAAGCACACCCTGCAAATTCTAGGTATGCAAACACAGTTAGCATAACTACCCTATCTTGGGAGACCGTCTTGATTATGACAATCTTGCAACCCACTGAAATGAAGGGGGGCCACTCATGCAGCAAACTCACTAACTTAGGTTGTCCATTGCTGGTCAAAGTTCTCAAGAGGGAGGGGCTGGATTTCTAAAAATATATTTATAGAAACCCATTCTACAAGTGCAGTACTACAGGGCTACATAAACAACAAAGATGATGTTTATAAATTCTGGAGACTGTTAGCACTCATTGGAATTATGTGGGGGGCTCTTCAGTGGCCATAACACCTCCATCTTCTCTGCCACTTATGGGAGGCTTTATAATTCTACATGAAAATGTGGACAATTCTAGGTTATATCCCTGCAGAGGTTCTTTATTCACAGTTTCATAGTGCTTTTTTAAAGAAAAATCATGTTTTTAAAAAGTTAACCAACGTAAGTTAATTATATTAGTTAATTATTCACATGAAGCTAGCCTTTGTCTGGCTCTACATGACAAAATACTTCTCAGAACACTCCAAATGACACACCCCCTATGGCCATTAGACTATTCTGACATAGTTGGGAAATGTCACTCCCTGGCACAAAGTATTACTTCTGCACAATTGGCTGACATATGTTACATCCCCAATTCTTCAAGCATCAGTTACAAGATCAAGTGAAAGAACATGGTTTTGACTAGCTATAAGTGACAAATATATTTCTTGGGCCACCCCAAGTGACAATTCTGACTTAAGAAAAGAACACTGCAGAAGTAAGCTTTGATTTCAGATGAAATGCTACCAGGTATTATACCCTCATTTCTAGTTTGTACATTTTTTCATTCATAAACATAACATGCATATAAAAGTCATTAAAAGTAACCAATAGTCAACCAGTTTGTTGAAAATCCATCATGACTGCACAAATGATATGGACAGTTGCAAATACAGAAAGAATCCTTGTTTAATTGTAGACAAATTATGAACAAGAAAAATGGCTTGAGTTTACCAGAAATTGTGTGTTATAAAAATATTTAATAGTTTTACAACAAAAATATGAATGAACAACCAAAGCATAGTTGGGTCCCAGATAACCAAGTAAGTAACTGTATATTATCATACAAGGCCTATATTATACAATACTATATAATGTCATATAAGAGTCTGCTGAAGGCTCTATTCTATGTAGGGATGTTAATTATTGGTTCATTGACTAAGCTGGAGGCCCACTGAACAAAAAGTAACTGAACCTTCTGGCTCAAGTTCTCTGCCCCACCCAATCCTCTAGGCTTGAGAGCGTGAGACAGAACATACATATTGCTATTTTCAGTGTGCTAGCTCAAGTCAGGCTAAGAGGCTCACTATCAGCTGCAGCTTTAAATATAACCTATGACCCCAACACCTTTTCAGAGTCACTGCTTTCCAGGAATCGGTCCCTCATTGAATAGGTAGGGAATTAATTCCTTGTTCCTACAGGTATAATACCTTGCCAAAGAGTACATAAACTGCAAGAAATACTTCTCGATTGTGCTGTAGACACTGGTGCTTTGCAAAGGCCATTGCATTGACATCAATGTAGGATGGGTGAGAAAAGTGCATGATGTGTGGATCTTTAGGAACTCCTGACTCTTCAGAAAGCTACAAGCTGGAACTTTTTGCCCAGACTGAAAAGTTACCATCACAGGCATTGAAATGCCAGAAGTGATCCTTGGAGACCCCATCTGCCCCTTGCTCCCACGGCTCATGAAGCCGTACACAGGCAGCCTGGACAGCAGTAAGAAGCAGTTCAGCTACAGGCTGAGAAAATGCAAAATGGTGGTTGGATGTTCTTTTGGGCATTTAAAGAGAAGGTTCCAGTCTACTGACTACGTTAGACCTCAGTGAAAGCAACATTGCCATTGTTGTGACAGCCTGCTATGTACTCCATAATATTTATGAGAGTAAGGGGCAAATTATATGGCTGGGGCGGAGGAAGGAACAGCGCCTAGCCGGTAATTATAAGTATCCAGACACTGGAGCAATAAGGAAAGTAGATCATGGGGCACTGGCCACCTCTTAACAAGGTGCCCATGCATTCAC
Source organism: Rafetus swinhoei (assembly GCA_019425775.1). NCBI lineage: Eukaryota > Metazoa > Chordata > Testudines > Trionychidae > Rafetus > Rafetus swinhoei. The sequence goes on from CM033424.1 coordinate 228,441,092, forward strand.
TGTGCTTGCCAGTAATCCCCTCTCCTCCTTCCCCCCCTTAAATACATACAGTAAAGAGACTGTTGTTCAGAAATCATGTATTTTTACTTAAAGAACACAGCAAGATGAGAAAAGGAGTTCAGGGTGGGAGCTTCAGCTGGGAGGGTGATCACAGGTATGGAAGGACAGCCTTTTGCTTCAGGACACATCTCTGGGGATTAAGTGTGAGGCTGCCCTTGACTTCCTCCTCCCCTCTGCCCTGAATACTAGGGTGCCTGAGAGAGGAGGCTATGGAACTCAGTGAGGAGGGAATGCAGCTGGAGGGGATGGCTGTGCATGCAGCTGTCCTGGAAGACCACCATGCAATTCATCACATCCTCCACTGTTGTCAAAACTGGGAGGGAGGAATAGCTCAGTGGTTTGAGCATTGGCCTGCTAAACCCAGGGTTGTGAGTTTAATCCTTGCAGAAGCCATTTGGGGCAAAAATTTGTCAGGGATGGTAGTTGGTCCTGCTGTGAAGGCAGGGGACTGGACTCAATGACCTTTCAAGGTCCCTTCCAGTTTTAGGAGATAGGCAATCTCCATTTAAAAAAAAAAAAAAAAAAAAAAAAAGACTCCCTCCTGGTTCTTCACTTCCAGTTTCCTGCATGACCATCTGTCCTCATGTCCCACTTGCATCTCCAGCAGCAACATATTCCTCCACTCAATTAAGTGCTCCCTGTCCAAGTGGACAGACTGCATTTGCTCCTTGAACATGTCATCCCTACTCTGTTTTTGCCTGCAGATTTGTGCTAGCAGGACAGCTGGTGGAGCCCAAGTAGTGTGCAGCATGCTCGCTGCTGTTAAAAAAAGTTAAGAGCATACTTTACAGAAGATACATTGTTTAGCGTAAAACCTAATCTGTTAGCATAAAAGGAAGGTCTGTCTAAAGACAATAGGGGTGTGTTATGTACAAGACCAAAGTTATGTTTTTAAGCAGCCACTTTGCAGCAGGTACACTAGAATTCTTAGGGGAGCAGCTGGACTTGGTAAGGGACAGGCCAAGACTCAAGCCTGCAGGGGAAGAGAGGGGAGAAGAGGGAGAAAGTTCAAACATGGCAGAGCAAGAGATCATACGGCATCCATGTGTTTGGCGCACACCCCACCCCCATTTGCCAGAATAGTGCAACTTTCCCTTCCCACAAGAGTATTCGGGTGGGAGGGCAGAGGTTCCAGGGATGGCAGAAGGGCAGGCAGTCAAACCACGCTTCATTGGGGATGAGAAAACAAAGGTTTACTTCAGAGTCATCAGCTAATAGCTTTCCCTGCCTCATCCAGGTTGCCATACGAAATATCAGTCTTCTCCAAATCACACAGAGTGATAAGGAGCAGATGTTGACTGAACGTGACCAGAAACCTGGACCTTATGCTGCAAAGCCACCAGAACACTTACTGCTGGCTTGAAGGCAGGCCTCTTCATGTTATTTAAATCATGTTTTTAAGCACATGAAAAAAAAATGATTTCCCTTTTCAAAGTACAAATACTCAGAAACTCTTGTTTGCTGGGGAAATTGCTTAAATTGCCTAAATTTTAAGTGTATCTAAAACCACCCAAGACAAATTTTGTCCCATAAGACTGTCAATGTCATTACTCTGGTTAAATCCACAACTACACATCCACTAATTGAATGCTGAATTGAGGGCCAACTGCTTCTCAGTAAAATTGCTCAAGACAGACATATAGTCAAAACATTCACAAGATTTCTTATGCTTGCTTTTCACACTAACACACATAGTGTGATATAAATCTGGATCTTAATTCTCATATGAAAGCCTTCCTCCACTAGGAAATATTTGTGCCTCCCTAGGGCTGTTGCTACACTTCAAAGGCAAAAGCACCATGTGGAGCCCGGGGTCAGCTAGGACTCCCACACATCCTGGGCTCTGTGTGGTGCTGCCACTTCGAAATGCTGCATGCAGTCTGGGGACACCCCAGCTGGCCCCGGGCTGCACGTTGCGTTTCAAAGTGGCAGCACTGTGTGGTGCCCAGGATCTGGCCCCAGGCTCCAAGTGGTGCTGCCACTTTGAAATACCACCTCCTTTCCCCCCCTTTGTTGCCTCTTTCTGATGCGGGGGAAGAGGGGAAGGAGGAAACAATTAGTCAACCAGTCCTTCACATCCCTTCATCTGACTGGATAATAACTGATTAATAATTAAATAGTGTCACTATACTAGACATATTCTCCAGTATCAGGGTTCTGTAAATTTTTAAGACCTGCCAAAAATGCAAAAAATGTTTTTAAACATATGTACTTTATCATCCTTGTTTTCATAATCCAAAGTATTGATTTCTACATTGTGCCTTTCTGAAATACCAATTACTTAAATTTGACACTTGCATAATATGAAAAATAGTTTCCAGAAATTAGCATTATTTCCTTAGAGTGCTTTATTTTTCCCCAATCTATACCTGTATATATGAAGCCATCTTTCATTTTGAAAAGGAACATTCATGTTCACCTGGGACTCAAAGCTGAAATAAATCTAGTTTACTTTTCTCTATATTGGCAGCTTACATATTTTCATTCTAGGCAGATTGGACACATTATACATTGATTAGTCAATTTCACTTTCAATTCCACACCGGCGCTACAATGTTTGTTTTATGGACATAGCAAGAACCATTACAGTAACATTTTTAACTGAAATGTAGACAGCAAAAAACAACTCCTTTAATAAAGTTTAAAGTCAAGGTCCTTAAACCAAGTGTTGCTTTAAGACAATTTCTGGAGACTACAAATATGATATAGTTAACCATTCTGAATGAAGGGAAGCTTTGCACAATCCTCCTATGATCATTTAGCCCAAGGGTGGGCAAAAGGGCCTCCGTGTGCCAGATCTGGCCTGCCAAGCGGGTTGATCCGGCATGCAGAGACCCTATCACTCCCCCACGCCAGGCCAATCAAGGCCTAGGGACCGGGGAGTGTGCAGCGCTTAGAGTCAACCCTGGCAGTTGACTCTAAACCCTGCGTGCCCGAGGGCAGGAAGAAAGAGACTTCACGCTCCCCCCACCCGCAGGCCAATCAGGGCTTGGGGGCGGAGAGGAGCACAAGATGTCTCTTTCCACCCTGCTCCCATCCTGCAGGAAGGGGGTAGGGCAGGAGACTTCACACACTTCCACCACCCCCAGGCTCTGATTGGCCTGGGGTTGGGAGAGAGCTTGAAGTCTCCTCCCGCCCTGCAAGGGGTATAGCACTTCTAAGCACCACATGTTCCTTGCAGGATGAGGGCAGGGCAGGAGGAGACTTTGCATGCTCCCTTCTTCCCCCAAGGCCTGATTGGCCGGGGGCAGAGGGTAACGTGCCAAGTCTCTTCCCACTGTCAGGGACATGGGCACTTAGAGGGAACCACCAGCTGTTCAGAACAACAGTTCTCTCTGAGGGGAGGGCAATGGGGGCAAAGACTTCACGTGCTCCCCCACCCCCAAACTAATCAGGGTCTGTTTGGGAAGCACCTAAGTGTCCTGGCCCCACCCCTTCTACCTGAGGCCCTGCCCATTTCAGGGTAGCCGGGGGAAGGGGGAGCACTTCAAAAGTTTCTGAAGTGGTCCCTGGTCAAAAATTATGGCCCACCCCTGATTTAGCCTGATGTTAAAATTAATTCCCAAGTACAGTAAAATTGGGAGATTGTGTCAACAAAAACAAATATTTTATTAGAAGAGTTTTAATTTATGACTAAATACTTCTACAAATACAATCCAAACAGATAAAAAGTCAGTGCACAAAGAGCAACATTGTAAATGCCTTTACATTGCACGTATCCCAAAAATTCTAACTACTGTACTTAGTTTAAAAGTGACAATTTCTAAAATTAGTAAATGTATGTTCAACCTGCTGCTATATCAGTATATAAATTCTTCTTATATAAGATTCTTCATTTACCAAGATAACTAGTGGTTTCATCCTCCAACCCAATATCACTCAATGACATTTAAAACTTTGAGCAGTTGAGCTTTCCAAGAACTGCTGGTCTACGTGTTAATTATTACAAAATGAGCCACAAAATTAAGAGTTTCATGAAGTGTTCCATTAAATCTTAACTAACTTTAAAATATTTAAGAGCAAACTTGGATTGAGAAAATGTAAATTTAAGAGGGCCTGCAAGTGAATAACATACATTTAGCAAACCTGAAAAAAAAATCTACTTACTAAGGAGAGGGACTTGTTTTTAAATGGGCTCATAAAATATCTGGCTTTCTTCATTATCAGAATATGGGGTGAAGTCAATAGATGTGTTCAGGATGGTAAGTTTTCTAGACAGAAAATACTTACTGTCATTCAAGTTTCCCAAAACATTTTAAAATAAATAGTGGGGAAAATTGACCATTTAAAAAGTCAGTGACTTATTCTAAGAGATGCATGGAAATGTAGAGAGAGGGGCTTTATTTTAGTTTATAGTAATAACAAAGGTGGAATTATATTTTCAGGAAAGAGAATACAGAAAATTCAAGTCATGTCTACCACCCTTTCCAACTCTAACAGTAAACATAATTTGTGTTCTTTTCACACAATTGGGCAAGTGAATAATCCTATTTATAAACTCTGTCAAGACTTGCCTACTATTTTATTAATGTCCACATTTTTTTTCTGTAACAAATCTGTTTCACAGAAGTGAATTAAGTTATTTTTAAGCAATTCATAAAAATACCTCATGGTACCAATGACCTATAAATTAAAGTTAACAGGTCTCCTGGGTTTAGCTATGTAGTCAATGATTTATTCATATCCATTACTACTTATAATGTAATTCTCCTTAACTATTCCCAATGGTGCCTTACATTTTAAAGCAAGAAGTGGCTGCAGCACTATACATAATTAAAGGAACTTCTCCCTTAACATTTTGACACCACAAGTTAAATTTATCATTTATACAACATGGAGAGGCAAGGTAAGCTAGTGGAGAGAGCATTGTACTGGAAGTCAGGAGACCTGGGCTCTATACCTGACTCTACCACTGACCTTCTCGGTGAGCCTGCGCAACTCACTTCACCTCCCAATAACTTAATTTTCCTCATGGCTACATCTATACAGCTTCCCTCTTCCACAAAAGCCTATGCAAATGAAGTGTGGATTAGCATACTGCCACACTTCATTTGCATAATTTATTAGGAGCTGTTTTTGAACAAGAGGTTTTTGAGCAAAAAGGCACCGTCTACACACTGCCTTTTTGTGCAAAAACCCCCTCTTGCGCAAGAGCTGTTCTTCCTCATTTTTTCAGGAAGAATGGCTCTTGAGCAAAAATGGCTCCTAATTAATTATGCAAATGAAACACAGCAATATGCCAATCCACACTTCATTTGCATAGTCTTTTGTGGAAGAGGGAAGCTGTGTAGACTTAGCCCATCTGTATAATAGGGCAAATTACACTGATCTCCTGTGTTAAGCACTTTGAGATCTATGGACGAATTTAAGAACAGCCATACTGGGTCAGAGCAAAGGTCTGTCTAGCCCACTATCCTGTCTGCCAACAGTGGTCAATACCACTGATGCCCCAGAGGGAGTGAACAGAACAGGGAATCATTAAGTAATCCCTCTTCTGTACCATTCCTACACATCCTGGCTAATAGCTATTGAGGGACCTAACCTCCATGAATTCATCTAGTTCTTTTTTGAACCCTGTTGAAGTCCTGATCTAAAATCTGAGAGATAAGAGGTAGGTATGATTGATTACATTATGCACAAAGATTTGTGCAATATTCAAATTACAACTGCCTGCCCCATTACAGTACTTTAAAATATAAATTATCATTTGAAATAAAAGATAAAACAATTATTGATAAAAAGAAAATAAGACTGTATTAAATAAAACTGACTTTGTAGTGTAAAACAGCATTTAATCTTTGTACTAAGGAAACAATCTGCTGAAGGGATAACAGGAGCATTTCCTGTAACAGCTGCTTTCTAGTGTCAACCAACTGATGTTTATTTACTGGTGACATCTTGTAATCTGCTCCCTGAGAAACAAGGCTTTAAAGTACCTGTTTGGAAATGCTTGTTTAATGGGCAGCTAAATCAGAAATCAAAACATGCTTCCTGGCGCTGAACTGCAAGCAACCTGACAAGTGGGCCTGTTGCTGGTTCCTCCTGTCTCCTCCCACCAGCCCATACTGAGACAAATCACACCTCCCAGTCCTCCACACGGAAAAATGCAAGCCAGGTTTGGCGACAGATTGCCTCCCTTGCACCAGTCCCTGTCTCTTCCCATAAAAGCATCCCTGCCCTGACTGTCACTTATGCTGAGCTTTGGCAGGGGCAGTCTCCTCTTCACACCCCAACTCCTCAGCCAGGTGACAGCCTTACCTCGCCCTACCCAGGGATCCCCGCTCACACAGCTTTTTTCGTATCAAGGCAAAAACACTGAACCCAACGTCGAACAAGCTTGAGCCAGCCCGAAGTCGTTATGAAACCGCCCCGACGCGCCAGCCCTGCACAGCCCTCCACTGCAGGGCATCCCCGGCCCCTGGACACCGCTCTTCTCCGCGGGACATCCGGCCCCCGCCGGGCAGCCCCGATCCCCAGGAGCAGCCCTCCCCAATCACGCACCTGCCCCCACCTCTGAAGACGCTTCCCCGACCCTGAGGTGCGAGGCGCGCGCCCAGGGAGCTCGCTTGGCATCCCTCGCGCCCCGCGGGAGAGGAGGTGCCTCAGCCCCTTTGTCAGGGTCTCGTCCGCAGCCCCTCCCGCCGTCGCTCCCCCAGCCCAGTAACCCGGGCAACACCGTCCCGCCCAACGGCCGGCGCGGCTCCGGCTCTCACCTGCCCTGAGCACAGCGAGGCCTCCGCACTGCGCCCGCGACAGACGCGGCTCCCGCTGCTTCTAGCTGAGGATCCCACCCCGGCCAACTGCCATCGCCCCTGCCTCGAATGGCTGGGGGGCTGAGCCGGACAGAGCCTCCTCCCCTCAGGGGCGGGGAACTTGCGAGGGGGAACAGCGCCCAACCCCGCTACCGCCGCGGAGAGCGGCTTCCTGATTGGCCGAGAAATGGCGCTAGCTGGCTCCTGCCCCTCCTACCGAAGCCCGCCACTTCATTGGCTTGGGAAGGTAAGCCAATGCGGTGCTCCGATTGGCTACCTGCACTCACTCTGTCCCGCCCACCTGCTGCCATGGGACGCCAGGTGGAAAGCAGCGGCTCAGAGGGTGGGATCTGTGGCCGGCGGCGGGGAGGGAAGAGCTGAGGTGGGCGGTTTGCCCCACCCTGGGAGCGGGTTTCGCTTCTACCCTTGCACTGGGGAACTCCAGTGTCTGTACTGGCAGGTCCTGCTGCTCATTGTGCCTGGGAGCGCGCAGCGGGACACGAGCGTTGCTCGTTATTTCCCAGTCTTCCGGCACTCATCTCTTGGCCTTCTGCGTAGATTTACCGCTGCTATCCCTCACGAGATTGGGTTGTCTGTGCTTCTTGTACTGAGGCTGCCAGATTTTGTGCTGTGCAGCAACTGGATAGTAGGAATTTCGTATTTGCTCCTTCCTGCGGCTCACCCCTTATAGCTGCACTTCCAGTCTAAGAAGCTCTTTGCCAACCCGTATTTCCCATTTAACCAGCACTTTTAGAATTCAGTGCAGAAGATGGAGGGGAGAAGGGTGCTTTGTGCAATCGTTTCTTGCAACAGCTTCTAGTTCAGCTGATCATTTTCCAATATACACATAAAGGTGCTGTGCTGGCACATTCCTAGATACTTTTCCTCCATCTCAGCTGCACTGTTCAGTGGATCCTTGAAGTCTAACAACTTTATTATGAAGCTTCAGGGGGTAGCCCAGTTAGTCTGTACAGAAAAAAACAACAAATGGTCTGGTAGCACTTTATAGACTAACAAAACATGTAGATGGTATCATGAGCTTAACTCTGGTCATCTGAAGAAGTGGGCTGTGCCCACGAAAGCTCATGATACCATCTACGGCTGTGTCTAGACTGGCAAGTTTTTCCGCAAAATCAGCTGCTTTTGCGGAAAAACTTGCTAGCTGTCTACACTGGCCGCTTGAATTTCCGCAAAGCACTGACTTCCTACTGTAAGAAATCAGTGCTTTTGCGGAAATACTATGCTGCTCCGTTCGGGCAAAAAGTCCCTTTGCGCAAAACTTTATGCGCAAAAGGGCCAGCGAGACAGCTGAGATTTGTTTTCCGCAAAAAAGCCCCGATCACGAAAAATGGCGATCAGGGCTTTTTGTCTAGATGCTAGATCGGATGCTTTTCCGCAAAAAGTGCTTTTGCGGAAAAGCGTCCGTCTAATCTAGATGCTCTTTTCCGAAAATGCTTTTAACGGAAAACTTTTCCATTAAAAGCATTTCCGGAAAATCATGCCAGTGTAGACACAGCCCACATGTTTTGTTAGTCTATAAAGTGCGACCAGAACTTAATTACCATGTTGTGAGTTGTAACTCGCTTAATCAGACACAGGAAGGGGAAAAAAAAGAAACAGAGATGGATGTGTTAAATCAGAGCTAATTCGATCACAGTAAACATGGCTAAGAACAGAGAATACCTGAAGTGGAAACTCATTTTTCCTGAAGCAGACTAACATAGCTAGACTAACATTAAGTAAATCAGAAGCAGGAAGCTGCCTAAACAACCAGTGGGGCCCTTGGACAATCGAGATGCAAAAGGAGCACTCAAAGATGATAAAGTCATAGCGGAGAAGCTAAATAAATTCTTTGCTTCAGTCTTCACGGCTGAAGATATTGGGGAGATTCCCAAAACTGAGCCATTCTTTTTAGGTGACAAATCTGAGGAATTGTCCCAAATTGAGGTGTCATTAGAGAAGGTTTTGGAACAAATTGATAAACTTAACAGTAACAAGTCACCGGGACCAGATGGCATTCACCCAAGAGTTCTGAAAGAACTCAAATGGGAAATTGCTGGACTATTAACTGTGGTTTGTAACCTATCCTTTAAATTGGCTTCCATACCTAATGATTGGAAGATAGCTAACGTGACGCCAATATTTAAAAAGGGCTCTAGAAGTGATCCTGACAATTACAGACTGGTAAGTCTAACATCAGTACTGGGCAAATTAGTTGAAACTATAGTAAAGAATAACACAGTCAGACACATGAATGAATATAATTTGTTGGGGGAAAGTCAACATGGTTTCTGTAAAGAGAAATCATGCCTTACTAATCTGCTAGAGTTCTTTGAGGGGGTCAACAAACATGTGGACAAGAGGGATCTGGTGGATGTAGTATACTTAGATTTCCAGAAAGCCTTTGACAAGGTCCCTCACAAAAGGCTCTTAAGTAAAGTAAGTTGTCATCGGATTAGAGGGAAGGTCCTCTCGTAGGTTGATGACTGGTTAAAAGACAGGAAACAAAGGGTAGGAATAAATGGTAAGTTTTCCAAGTGGAGAGAGGTAACTAGTCCCCTAAGGATCTGTCCTGGGACCCATCCTATTCAACTTATTTATAAATGATCTAGAGAAAGGGGTAAACAGTGAGGTGGCAAAATTTACAGATGATACCAAACTGCTCAAGATAGTTGAGACCAAAGCAAACTGTGAAGAGCTTCAAAAAGATCTCACTAAACTAAGTGATTGGGCAACAAAATAGCAAATGAAATTTAATGTTGATAAATGTAAAGTAATGCACATTGGAAAAAATAATCCCAACTATATATACAATATGAGGGGACTAATTTGGCTACAGCTACTCAAGAGAAAGATCTTGGAATCATTGTGTATGGTTCTCTGAAAATATCCACTCAATGTGCAGCGGTAGTCAAAAAAGCAAACAGAATGTTAGGAGTCATTAAAAAAGGGATAGAGAATAAGACAGAAAATATCTTATTGCTTCTATATAAAATCATGGTATGCCCACATCTTGAATACTGCATATAGATGTGGTCACCTAATCTCAAAAAAGATATATTGGCATTGGAAGAGGTTCAGAAAAGGTCAATAAAAATTATTAGGGGTTTGGAATGGGTCCCATATGAAGAGAGATTAAAAAGACTCGGACTTTTCAGCTTAGAAAAGAGGAGACTAAGGGGGTATATGATAGAGGTCTATAAAATCATGACTGGTATGGAAAAAGTGAATAAGGAAAAGTTATTTACTTATTCCCACAATAAAAGAACTAGGTGTCATCAAATGAAATTAATAGGTAGCAGATTTAAAACAAACAAAAGGAAGTTTTCTTCACTCAGTGCACAGTAAACCTCTGGAACTCCTTGCCAGAGGATGCTGTGAAGGCTAGAACTTTAACAAGGTTCAAAAAAGAGCTAGATAGATTCATGGAGGTTAGCTCCATCAATGGCTATTAGACAGGATGGGTAGGAATGGTATCCCTAGCCTCTGTTTCTGTGGAGGTGGGTGACAGGGGAGTGATCACTTGAGGATTACCTGTTGTGATCCCTCGCTCTGGGGCATCTGGTACTGGCCACTGTCAGCAGACAGGATACTGGGGCTAGATGGACCTTTGGTCTGATCCAGTATGGATGTTCTTATGTTCACTACCTCTGAGGCTAAGTTGAGCTGGAGTAAAAGCTCTAACCCCATGGTTCTTAAGCTGCTTGTGACCCAAATATCACACAACTGGGGCCTTTGTGTGATCCTTAGCCCCATACAGATAGAATGTATATTATGTCAATGTGGCCTACACAACACAGAGAGAGCTGCAGATGTGCCTCTAGGTCCTGCCTAGAGAAGGGGGCTGGACTTGATGACCTTCTGAGGTCTTTTCCAGCTCTATGATTCTATGATAAATAGATTGAGAATCACTGCTCTACCCAATGGAAGGGATGCTACTACCCAGTTCAGCGCCAAGCCATTAAAGGGCTCTATAATTATTGGTGTATAGAAAAAGGAGTAATATACTGAGGTTGGAAGGAACTAGGCTCCAGGCGGAGACTGCATAGGGTCAGGTGTAGCTGGCCAGAAGTAAGGCTAGTTAACTAGCACTCTAGGAACTGAAACTGAAAGCTGAGAGATGGGCAGAATTACTGCCTGCTTTTTGATTGTTTTGAGGATCTGAGGATAGGTGGTGCAAGCCTGCCTTCATTTAAAGGTCTGTCCCAGAGCCTAAAGGGAGAAGCCACTGAACCCGAATCTCAAACAAATTTGAGGGCAACAAATGATAAAACAGGGTTAGGAGTGATTTCATAGGGTCAAAAGCTGTGGAGACACCAAGTAGAGAGCCCTGAACAGCACCTACTGCTCCTCAAAGGCATCCACCAAGCCAGTGGACATGGGCCAGATAAACTCTACCCTGAAAAAATCTGCTAAGGGAGAAGCAGAAATAGGTCCCACAATCACATCATTCCTGTCCATCCAGCATTGTCCTGATAAGTTGGATGGCCATCTTGATCAGAGGCAGGGGGAGGTTGATTGGGAGATCTCATGACTTCATGAGGTCACAGATTGGATGAGTGTAGTTCAGTTGGTGTGAGGAAAACAGGAGCCAGAACCTAAGGAGAAGGTTATGAAGGAGCCAGAAAAGAGGCTGCAGCCTGGCACAGTTGATGTAAATGTGCACCAGGGTTTCCCACGTGTTGCAAAACTGGCAAGTTTTGGTGATGGGAAAGAACCGTGCCAAGTACTCACCTGTGATCATAGCTCTTTGAATGAGCTGCCAACTAATATCCCAAATGAGCTGTGGGGCCATGATAGAATACAGACTGGCCCATTGGGGCTCCTCAGCCTCTGAAGGTGATAGAAGATCCCATCACCTGGTGTTGGGGTGGATTATGAGGGTGTAGAATTTACAAAGCAATTATGCCTAGAGTATTAGCATCCTTTAGTTTCTGACATCCCTAGGAAAGGAATCCTCCATTATACAAAATATGCAATTGTGTAAAGAAACTGGCTGTGGTATAGAGCCTAGAGTTCGGCGAATCCATAGGACTTCTCTTTAAGCTTATGATATACACAGTACCCTAGCATACATCTAATGAGGACTCAAGTATTTCATTCTCTTGGTGTCACTGATAAATTACACAAAAGTTGTATTATGTCTAGAAAGTTCAAATAAATGTCACAGTTGTTGCTTTCCACCACTACTTTTTGGCTGTGGAAAAGGAGGCCTAAACTAAGTAAAGTTTGTACTGTCAAGCAATATTTGTAGTACTTTTTGTTATTTCTTAGTATTTTCACATGCTGTGTATCAAAACATGCACTGATGCATTGAGGTTGCGTCTATACTGGCATGATTTTGCGCAAATACTTTTAACGGAAGAGTTTTTCCGTTAAAAGTATTTGCGCAAGAGAGCGTCTATACTGGCATGTGCCTTTGCGCAAAAGATTTGCTTTTGTGCAAAAGCATCCGTGCCAGTGTAGACGCTGTCTTGCGCAAGAAAGCTCCGATGGCCATTTTAGCCATCGGGCTTTCTTGCACAAGAAATTAACGTTGCTGTCTCCACTGGCCTCTTGCGCAAGAATACTTGCGCAAGAGGGCTTATCCCTGAGCGGGAGCGTCAGAGTATTTGCACAAGAAGCACTGATTTTGTACATTACAACGTCAGTGTTCTTGCGCAAATACTCACGGCCAGTGTAGACAGGCAGCAAGATTGTGCGCAAAAGCAGTTGCTTTTGCGCAAAATCTTGCCAATGTAGACACAGCCTGACACTTCACAAACTGAAAAGGTATGACATGTTATTTGCTCCTCCTGTAAACAGATATTGACTTCAGCATATTCTTCCATTTGCTGTGATAGACGTTGATCTTCAATTTTCTGTATCCCAGACAACCAACAAATGTTTCAGTATGCATAAGCTGAAATATATGACTAGGCTAGGCCTCTTCATATACACATCTTCATGTGATGCATTTTTCCTTCTGCAAAATGAAGACACAAAAAGGTGGGTTGAAAAAAAGGAAACTGCCCATTTGGCCTAACACTTTGATTGGAGTGGCAAGGACTAATCTGTACAGGTATATGCAATTGCTCAGGTGATGAAACTGAATCTTGAAAATGACTTTTATCAAATGGGAATATCAAGCCTATTTCAGCAGGAAGACTTTGTCCTGCTTCACTGATGGCTGCTTATTTATTCAGCCTTTAGTTTGCTCCTTACCAGTTTATCTATAAATCTGTGGAAACAAGCTACATTTCCCAACAGCAGCCTTGTCAACACTAGAGCATGCCCAGTGACTGTGGCCCCCTGCAGGACAGAGTAGGAAATTTCTCTTATTATGAGCCACTGTTAGGCATGCTCAAATGCTGTGAGATTTTGAAAAGGCATTGCAGGATAAATGGGTATGGGTTCCTAGGACCTTATGCAAATAGAAGCTGATGGCCAAAGATAGTATTAAACAAATGCAGTGCATGCAATTGCCTCAACCCTGAGGCAGCAAGGGGGACACTTGCCCTGGTGACCAACTCAGTTACTTGTGAGATGGGGCCCCAGAATCAAGTGGGAGGCATTGGAAGGGACAGAGGAATAGCTACTATCAGGCCTATGCACTTGGACAGTACTTGCAGGCTCATGACTGCTCAGCTGCACTATATATGCCTCCCTAGTGCAGGCTGCTGCCATTGTTTGTGACCTGCTGAAACCTCTAGGAAGAGCAGTGCACTGCTCCCCACTGCCCACATTTGAATTTGAATGGGGAGTAGACTCCAAAATGGTGACATGAATTCTGATTAGTGGGACTGCCAGTGACAGAGCTTCCCTTCTGTTGTCAGGGCAAATTCAAATAGGGTGGCATGAATCAACTTGTGACTCTGTCTCAAGTATCTGATATCTGGTGGCAGCAACAATGGCGCTTCATGGCTTGGGCTCCCACAACAGCAGTTCTGGCTTTGGTGAGGGCAGTGGTCATAGCTCTAGTGGCAGCAGCACTTGTGCAGCAACTGGATGAGGCAGATGGCATGGAAGGGAGCTGGGGAATCGGAGGGGGAGGGCAGAGTTTTTGAGCAGAGGTGCAGAGACAGAGATGAGTCAGGGATTATGGGAAGTGAGAATTTATTTGAAAGTGGGACATGTGTTGGCATGTGAGGGCCCACAATAGAACCCTGCACTGAGGCCCACCTTTTGTATGTTGTATCATTGGCAGATGAGAGAAGGAGACACGGGTGTGGACCAAAATCATCATTTTCTAAATCTACCACTGACAGGCTCACATCCATATACCAATTAATGTTTAAATGAATGAATGCTCTAACCACTGATTTATATGAGAAGGGGCTGACCATTCTTAGGCACCTAACCCTTTAGTGTAATTGGGAACTAGACAACTAATTTGCTTGGGTTCTTATGAAAATCATAGTAGGTACCTGTTTACATCTCTAGCCTCCACAGTACGTTAGAAAAGCTGGCCCTTGGTTATCTTCTTAGTAAGAAAATGAAGGGGAAGGGAGTTATTTTGGTCTGGGATTCTGCTGGAGTAATTCCCATAGGGACTGTGGTTTCACTTGTGGAACAGAAAAAGAACTAACATGGAGTGATGGGAAGCTGTGTTTCCATTCCAATGCAAAGTGTGTTTCCACTTCCACAAAGCAACTTTAAAATGACTTATGGTGAAGCTGGTGGGATTTTCTCCTATATAGGTTAGAATTCTACCAAACCATGGCCAAGAGTTGGTTATATGGATAACCCACTGATGATCTGCAAAATACTTGCTGGTGGCCTACAGATAAAGTTAGCTGATAGCATGGTGCTAGCACCTCTGTTTCCAGTTGCTAAATTGAAGTTAACGATAGCTAAAAATGCATTATATATTTTCCTAATATTTGCTATGTATGCAATTATTGTCATTGGCAGAGAGATGTTATATAGTTCAGAATGCATCTGTCTGTGTGTCTGTCTGTTCAAGGACTTTTCCTAAATGGTAAGAGCTAGGGCCACCACATATAGTGTGCAGTTTCCCGTTCTGCTAAATTAAAGTAAGGTCAGGATTTGGTTGTGCCAGGACAACAGAAAGCCCCAGGAAAAGGACTGCTTTCCATGATATGCAAAGGAAGGGGCTGTTATTCGGAGGGATGTGATATGAGAGTGACCACTGGAGGCAGCGAGTTTGCAGGAGAAAGCTATCCTGAAGAGTGTCCATTGGGGCAGCCATACCACCAAGGGAGTGGCTATTAGAGCTGGGGCTCCACCCTCCTGCCTGCCAGCACACAGAGTAAGTAGCCTCCTGCCCAAAATCCTTTCTCCTCCTTCTGGCCCTTGGCCACACCACTGGAGGGGGGTGGATGGAAAAAAAGGCTCCTTGAGGCTGGGGGGAGAGTCTGGAGGGGGAGAGAACAGGCCCCTAGCGAGTTGGGGAGGGAGGGAGAGGGGTCAGAGGGAGAGAACCGGGCTTTGGCAGGCTGGTGGGGTTGGGGGGGGAGAGAATAGGCCCCTGGTCCCCAGTCCCCTGCCTGCCACCCTGGACACACACATCCCCAAGGCCCTTCCCTGAAGGACCTGGGGAACACCAGGCAAGTCTGCTAGTGGGATTATAAATAGGAAAGATAGTGGATCTGACAGAGTTTCTTTATTGACATATGGTCAGCCTTATGACTCCTTTTCTGAAGTAGGAATATATGTTGTCTGGATACATACTGTTGTGGCCCTCTTCACCTCCTGACACTGATGCTTTTGCAGCATACATAGCTGAAATTCTTGCATAATTTATCAGAGAGCCATCTCAGGTGTCTCCCACTCTGTTCAGAGCATTCAAGCTGTATCCTTCAGATTTTGGCACACAGCTTGGATCATGTTACATTTGTAAAAGATTTATGCATACTGCTGAAAAGGGGGATTTCCTAGGAAACAGAGGAAGTTTTTAAAAACAAATATATTTGAGTGGCCAAAAGCTAAGTAAATATATTAGAGTTGTCTCTGGGAAGAAATAGTTTACTCCCTTAACTTGGATCCAATGTCATTCTTATTGAATTCTGTGTCTCTCAGTTTCCAAAATTGTCAATGTGGAACAAATGTGACACACCCTTTTTTTCTGATACAGGGAGGAGCTAGCCCGTCTTGAATATAATTGTTTCAGTCCAAGAATGCTAGGAATAGGACAGGCACAGGCAGCCATGTAGCTAGAGTGCAAAACAAGCTGAATTTCATTTAACTACAAAAAATATGTATATCAGTCAAACATACATTAAAATAGTATAAAAATAAAGTCTAACGTATTAAAGCACATTTTCTTTCAATTTATTTCTCCTCCTTTCTCCCCTACTCTAGGAGAACAGCAACATCTATTGCAATTAGCTGTTCAAGAAAATCCAAGAGTATTTCTAAGTAGTATGAAGGGTTATACATATGCTTTTATCACAAAAACAGGCAAACTCATATGAATTTATTTGCCTAATCTTTATATTATAGAGACAACTTGCTGACAGTTGAAACCTAGTTTGAAGGCAGATATAAAAGAAAGATCTTGGCATTCAAGGTTAGAGCTGGTAAGAACCCATCACATTTCTGTAGGATATGTGGAGCTTGAAGAAATGAATCTGAATTAATATTAACATGGATGTTTTACATTGTATTCAGTTGTTTGCTATCACAATGGACAGTATTGACATGTAAAGTGTCTGTGATGGATATGAGGTGTGACTAAAGGGTTAAACTCAGGTAGCTAGGAGGTGTTGGCAAGAAGCCAGGACACCAGTGGGAGAAGGTGTTGAGATATGAATTGGAAAATATACCTGCCTGCTGTTTTCTTTGTGTGAGTTTAAGTCAGGAGTTAGGGGAAGAAGATGAATTGAACCAGGCAGAACTACCATGCCTCCAAAGAATACTGGGCATGGAAATCAACTGGACCTTGAAGCATGAATCGAAAGTAGATAGGGACATTTCTATTTAGTCACAATCAGGTTATTTTCTTTGTTTTGTTGTTTGGTCAAACTTCTCTGTGCTAAGTCCATGTGCCCCCCATCCCATACATCTTAAAATACAGTGTATCCCAAAGATACAATTTTGCTGTGTTTTTAATCTCAGTTGTTCTGTAACACCTAGCAAGTAAGTATGCTTTATCAAGTATATCTTTTTGTTTTGTTAATAAAATTACCTTTTTTAAGGCGAAGATTTGATTCTTGTATCCTGGAAGGTAATAGGAGGTCTTTGTATGCATGCCTAAGACTGATAAGTCAGTGATCAGAGATTGCAGTTTGTTTTCTCTTTTTTCCCCCTAAGCTCTCTTGTGGTAAAAGAACTTGTGAGTACCGTTCTGGAATAAGTCCAAGTGCTTTCTTCCTGGGTTCAAGAAGAAAGGGGTTTTTGTTTCACTTGGTGGTGGCAGCCTATCTCCCAAGGCCAAGGAATCTGTGACCTTGAGGAGCTTTTAAGCAGAAGTCTATAAAGGCAAGGTATTTTTAAGGTCTCTTGGGGCCCCCACCTTTTGCATTTGGAGTGCTAGAGTGTGGAACATCCTTGACAGTGTCATAGTAACAAAAAGAAGCATTTCTTCACACAAGGCACAGTCAACCTGTAGAATTCTTTGCCAAAGGATGTTGTGAAGGCCCGAAGTATAACAGAGTTTAAAAAAAGCGTTAAATAAATTCATGGAGGATAGGTCCATCAATGATTATTAACCAGGAGGGTCAAGGATGGTGTCCCTAATCTGTTTGCCAGGCTGGGAATGAATGCCAGAGGGTGGATCACTTGATGATTATCTGTTCTGTTCATTCTCTCTGAGGCAGCTGACACTGGCCACTGTCAGAAGACAGGATACTGGGCTGGATTAGAGATGTAACTAGTCGTCAACCCGATAAGCATAACCTTATTGGATAGTCAAGTAGTGACTTGACTAGTCGCTTCCCCCCTTTGCTGCTTCAGAGAGAGGCAGCAAGAGGGGAGCAGGAGCGGGTGCTGGGGAAGGGGGGAGCCAGCTTAAAATCTGGTTCCCTCCAGCACTGTGGAGGGGCAGGGTAGGCAGAGGCACAGCAGGGAAACAGTGTGAGCAGGGACTGAAGCAGTCCCCGCTCGCACCAGGTTTGGACATCTGCACTTCAGATTTTGAAATGTAGCAAGAGCCCTGTGGGACTCTTGCTACATTTCAAAAGAAGAAGCGCAGCATGGAGCACAAGGTGAGCGGGGACTCGAAGGACAGAAGAGCAGTGGGAACAGGGGGGCAGGCATGTTCCCACAGTGGCGCTTCAGCCTTTGAAATGTAGCAAGAGCTGTGGGGAGCTCTTGCTACATTTCAAAGGCTGAAATGCCGCTATGGGAACATGCTTGCCCCCCTGTTCCCCGCTGCCCTTCTGCCTTTTAAATGTAGTAAGAGCCACAGATGGCTCTTACTACATTTAAAAAGCTGAGGCACAGCAGTGATAGTGAGTGCCCCACTTCCCCCTCATCGACTAATTTAATAGTTGATGGAAAGTCCATTGACTACTCAATTATCTGATTAATCTAAATGTAACATCCCTAGGCTAGATGGACTTTTGGTCTTACCCAGTATGGCTGTTCTTATCTACTATATATTTGAGAGAGTGTGTATCTCTGTATGTCTGTTTGTTCAAGAACTCCTCCTAAATGGTAAGAGCGAGGACCACCAAATTCAGTATACATCTTCCTGTTGTCATAACTTAAACCAAAATAAGGGTTTGGTTGTGCCCGGAAAATGGGATGTGGCTAGAATGGGTTTGCTGCTCATAAAACCATACAGAAAAGAGATGCAATCACCAAGCAGGTGAAAGGGGCTGGCTGGGGATGCACTCCTTGCCCCCATCCATGACTACCCCAGCCATGAGTCTGCCAACTCCAGCTGCCCTTGAAGGAGGGCAGCGGGTGGTTGAAGCTCCCCTTCCCGATTCTTACAGGAACATTCCCTTTGTCAGGGAATAAGGGGAAAGTGAATTTGCTCCATTCCTTACTCTGGCTGGGGCATGCGGTGGCAGACAAACAGGATGTGCCCCAGCTGGGGGATAAACACTCCTCCCCTGGCTGGGCCTAGTGGAGCTGCAATGGCTATGGAGAGGCACTTCACATCTCGCCCCAAACTGATACAGTGAGAGAGGGCTGGGGTTGTCCTCTCTCCCCTCTGGGCAGTCTGCATATTGAACCCTTCATCCTCAGTCTGCATATTGAACCCCTCATTTTATTTTCCAAAAAACAAATGTTAATTAAGTTAAGTATCTGAGCACAACACAACTAATCACAAAATACAATATTGCCCCTCCCCCCATATATTGGCATTGAGTATAATTGAGAACCGTCTTAATCTGGTTATAGCAGCCTCAGTACATAGAGCAGAAGGATAACAAGGTCCACCTTTACACACATGCACACCTTCTTCCTGCTCCACCAAAGCTTCTTGAATAAAACCAAATGTATCCTTTACATTGATCTGTGTTCAGAGAATTTTAAAAGTTTAATATGGTTGTTTTGGGGGAGAGAAATGCACAGCTAGAACTAAAACCAAAAGAAAAAAAATAACATTCAGATATTTCAAAGGAAAGGGGCATTTCTTTGCTGCCTATTTATAGTTATGTCTGGTGCTGCTGCCAGTGTTTCTATTAAGAAACTTGGAAGTTGAGAAGAGGGGATGAGAAGTGAAATGTGAAGCTTGCAAGATACTGTCATCAATGAAGCTCACACTTTGTTTTGCTGAGTTCAGTAGCAGAGTGAATTATTTGCTTCACAAGGTAATTAAAATGTCATTGCTTCTTTATGTATCTCGGCAAATTACTGTGAACTACTATTAGTGAATTAACATGTGGCTGCAAGCCAGGAGTGTTCTTTTTCATAGGCATGATCCTGCATGTGTGTCTTATTCATTCACTCAGAGGATAAGGGGAACTCTGAGGAAGAAATATCACAATTGAGAACAGAGGAGCCAAGATACTGGGGGAGCAGTTGATGTCTTGGTAATAGGAGTTCAGGTGAATGAGCACCTGGGCTCTCAGTTAAAATACTGATCACTTGTAAGCTCATTACGTGTAAAGGGCAATTTTGTAATGCTGCTGATAATTCCAACTTTCATTTTCCTACACTTTTTCCCTTACATGTTATCCTAATTATCTCCTACATCCCAGAGACAGGGTACAGCCATGAACACAGTCCACTTTTCCTTCTCTGTGTGGGTCTGTGGAGATGATCTACACATGCATACATCACCTCTCTCTTTGACGGTGTCTTAAATTATGATCACTAGCATTACCTATCCTGTTGTGGTGGTAGACGTACACATGGCCTTCTCCTTCCCCGCTGTTCCCAGGGGCGGGTAGGCTTGGGCCACACAGCCGCCTCCCTTCCTGCTGCTCCCAGAGCCAGGGAAGTTTGGGCCAGCTCGGGCCTCAGGGCCTCCTCCCTCCCTACTACTCCTGGGGGTGGGGAGGCTTGGGCTGTACGGACTCTTTCTTCCCCACTGCTCCCAGGGATGGGAGGGAGGTTGGGGCCATGTGTCCTCTTTCCTCTCCACTGCTCCGGGGATGCTGGGGCTCGCATGTGCTCTTCCCCTCATCTTGGTGGTGGTAGGGGGTGTGCATGTGGCCTCTCCTCTCCTCACTGCTTTTGGGGCTGGGGATGCTTGAGCAGGGCCTCCTCCCTCCCCGCTGCTCCTGGAGTGGGTGGGGGTTGGGGCCATGTGTCGTCTTCCCTCTCTGCTGCTCCAGGGATGCTGGGGCACGTGTGCTCGGTATGCTGCTCCTCCTCCTCCCCTCCCTGTGGTGCAGGTGGAGCCTTAACAGAGGGAGTGGGGCTGTAGGTGGGACTGGGTCCTGCCTCCCCCTAGAAACTTCTCCAGTCTTCCCAAATGTTCTCTGTGATAGGCAGCATGATGGACACCTCTTCTTTTATAATAGTGTAAATGTATAGTTGACGCTATTGCACAAAACTTTGAGGGAACTGCTGCATAATTAGTGAGTATGTTATGAAAGAGGCAGCCTTTCATGCTAAGACATGCTACCAAGATGTCAACTGAAAGACTGATATTATCACTGTAGATGCACAGTACTAATGAAGAAGAGGCCATGTCATGTTAATTCAGGTAAAAATGTCATCAATTATGAAATAAGTATGACATCTGCCAACAAACCTGTGATAGTGTATTGAAGAGGAAGTAGCTCATGTTGATATTAAGCATCCCTAACAAAGAATCTCTTCAATACTGATGTCAGCTTTGGAGGAAGCTGAGCATCCTGCCACTCCTAATACAGAAAAACTGCTGTGCACGTTTCTGTGCCTTTTGGGGAGGAGTGCTAAGAACAGTGCATCAATATCGCCAGATTCATTATCCTGATTAATGGTATCCCAGCTGTAATAACCTCTCAGTCACACCCATGGCATTTTCTCATGTGATGCATGGCAAGCGGGAGGATCCTGTCTGACTCACTGACTGAAAAAGCAATGCTGCATTAATAAGTGATATAATTAACCAACTGCTGCTATTACATTTTCAGCATGGAACTGTTTGGCAGAAATATATGGCAGTAAATAACAGAACCATGCAGATGTGAAAAAGAGGGAAAAAAAGAATAGTTACTTTATTTACTTTCCTCCAAGAATGTCTTAGACTTCTGAGCATTCCACAAACATCCCACAGTATTTCCTCTCTAGCTCTGATTTACAAGACACTGACGCTTTCTTGATTATCTGATTCTCAAGAAATGGACAGTTCCTTCCAGAATCAGCCAGAGCAATCACTTCAAAATAATGCAAGTCTCTCCCTTCCCACTGTGGGCTGAGCCCAGGGTGGCCTGAGAGTGAAAGCAACAGGACCAGATTGTAAGGTCCAGCCAAGATCTGTTTAGTGTAGCAGAAAGGGGGTCTGTCAAAGGCCTTGGCCCTGTGACGATGCTAACTTGTGCCAGCTGGTAACAGTCCTCGAGGAGTCATTCATCATCTCTGGTCACACTTCCTTCACATCCTGACATACCCCCATACTGACATTTAATGGGTGATGGATTTAGGAGCTGGTTATGCCAGCCCTACACCCTATGGGAATTCCCTTATGTCTGTGGCATTATCACTATCTGAGCAATAGGAAAGGAGAGGAATTGTGAATTGGACCCATAATTTTGATTGTGAACTATGATATTTCCATGACACCTAATTCACTTCAATAGCCTACACAGCTGTTGCATACTGCTTGTTATTTAGTTTTCATTTCAAAAGCTGTTAGCTCAGCTGACCTGAAAGGGTGACTATACATATAATCTGCAGCTATGGCATGCACCAGATCATGCCTGTGACGGGATGTGATCACAGAAGACCCCTTGGTGGTGCTTCCCAGTGTGCTGATGAAGCCACTGACATTCGCCTCTTTGCTCTCTGGGGCTTCTTACTACCCTCTCCTGCTGGGCCAGAGCTCCTAGTTCTACCTCAGCCAAGGCACAGAGCTGAAATCACCCCTGTCCCAGGAGAGCAATATAGATACGCAAACTCTTCAGGTCTGGGGACAATGCAGGCTTGGGCTCAGCTTCCAGGGAAACCACTCCCCAAATGGAAGCAGAACTCCAAATAAATCATTCAGATAAGCCCCCTTTAACAAAGAAAGGAGGATGTACACACTGATTGCTCCCCCAGGTAACAATTATTTACACTGGGCTTGATAATAAATAAAAGTGATTTTATTAAGTGTAAACAGTGGGATTTAAGGGATTGCAAGTAGAAACAGGCTGAGCAAGGTAGATTACAAATTCAAAATAACAAAAAATGCATAGCTAATTCCAACACTTATTACAAATGCACCCTAAAAAACCTGTTCTTACTTCAGCTAAGCCTCCAAACCAGGGAAGTTCCTTTTTCCCTGGGAAGTCTGGTTCATTCTCTAAGTTGGGAGTAACAGAGAAATAGCCATGTTAGTCTGATCTTGGTAAAACAAAAAGAAGAGTCATGTAGCACTTTAAATACTAACAAGATGGTTTATTAGGTGATGAGCTTTCGTGGGGCAGACCCACTTCTTCAGATCATATTCTGAAAGTTGGGAGTGACATGCCAGTCAAAGGCATGAAAACTTTGCATCTTAAATAGCCTCCCTATCAGATGAGAATTATCTGTTTTACATTTTCCCCTTCCATGGAAAATTATCTGGTCAGCCTATATGAGTTAGGGAGGTCACATGACTTCCTAATACCAACCATGGCTAAAACTTAAAGGACAAAAGGGACTGTTTATAGGTGATCACCCAGACATTGAGGGAAACTCCCTTGATGGCTTTCATTTGCACATTTAAAGCCATAAACCATTCCATACCTCTACCTTTACATACAAGAATGATACATACACCAAAATTAGATACACAGATCCAGCAGATTGAGACATTAAAATTGATAGGTTACATGAAGTATTTTGTCCAAAGCATCTTTGAGTTATGCATATTTGTGTCCGCAAGTCAATTTCATAAAGTGTTGGGAGGGGAACTGTCACAATGCCTTTGCACAATGGGTGTTGAGTACTATCCTGTGATAAAAAGTAAGTTGGTAGGAGTCTGGAGGGAGAAGCAGGACAAGAGTTTGCTCACTTGTACTAGCTCATGCTGGCAGGCAGAACAGGTAGGCTTCACTAGCTCCATTTCACAATAGATAAGAGGTTGTGACCCCTCAAGTTGGGAAAGGGTTAGATTAGGAGTTCTGCAAATAAAACACTAAAACCAACCATTTTGAGAGGAAATTCAGGCTCTGGTTTAAGTCTGATTTTTACAAAGTCTGAAAATCACCTTGTACAAAGCCAGCCCAGTGCACCACTGAAACCCTCTTTTGCTTTGTAGAAGTGGATTTAAAGTGTTATTTTAAATTAGAAAAAATCACTTCTGTCTGAAAAATTGAGACCTGGTGTTCTTACACCTAGCCCCCATGATTACCACTGCACAAAATCAGAGGAAGTGTTTTTCTCTATTTTTCTAGTTTATGTGCACATTTGGCAGCACTTTATATGTCATCAATATCACTGTTTTGTTGATGATTTTTGGCATGTTCTATCTTGTATGTTAGCCTAGTGTCTTCACTCCTAACAAACTGCTCTGGTGGGAGCTCACATTCACACTCTTCTCCATAAGCTGAGAGAGGGTGTTTTTCAGAAATACCGCAGCAGGCCTGAAACCAAAGAGGCAACTGGCAGAGGCATACTGAGAAGACAGAATGGAAGAAAAGGGTTGACGCAACTGTATTTGGTGGTGGTGCTATTGGGCTGGTCTGCTCTCGTCTTCTAAACATCAGAAGAGGAGCAGAAAAATCTTTAAAAATAAAGGGTTTTTTGTTTGTTTGTTTGTTTGTTTTAATTCTGCACCTACTCTTAAAAATCAAGTTGGCAGTATCTCTTTAATGTCCAACACTATGAACTAAAAAGACATCTCGTTATAAATCTTCCTACCTATAAGCACCTTATTAAGTGTTGAAGGATTGCTAGTTTGAAAGTGCCAGGTGTTACCCTCTGGTGGGGTTGTTATTCCCTTAAGTTTGTTGTGTGTGTAGCTATAAAAATTGATAGGGCTTAAAAGTAATCATATAAAAAGTAATTCAGTCCTATATAAAATGATTTTTATGAAAAAAATCACACAGCACAACGTTTAATTGCCCATTTTTGTTTTGGGAATAGCGTGTTTCTTCTTCAAACACATATCAGCATGCTCAGACATATGTATATTTTCTTATTGTGCATTCCTGACTTTCCTAAGCCAACTTTCAATAATTAAGGAAAACCTTTATCCCTGAGTAGAATTTATAACTGCTTGATTGTATATGTCTATAAGAACTAGGCATCTTATTGTTTGTTGTTCACACTTTTCAGGGTCCCTGAGCTCAGGCTCCAGCCCTAGCCCAGAAATCTACACAGCAATAAAACAACCCAATAGCAGCTGTGGGTGTCTAGTTGCTGTGACGATATATCCATAAAGGTACCTAAACAAAAGCCTGCTGACATGCTCAGCTCTGAGATGCACACAGTGTACATCCCCACAGAACATGGCCCAGGGTGACTTTTTGTCCCACATCTCCCTTGTATTTCACATTTAAACTCAGTCATGTTTTTCTGCAGGGCCAACTCTTGACAGGCAATGTATGGGCTTCCCAAAAATAAAGGTCCTTTGTTAGCACCCTTCCCAGCACATGCCTTCCCCATATGCTGTACACCCACTCTTTAAAAGGTGAATTTGGGCCTAATTTTCCAGAGGTTGAAAATGATCTTGATATTCCTTATTCACCGCTCAAACCTTCTAGGGAGGCCACAGCTGGTGAACTTAGAGGGTGCCACTCCAAGATTTTGGTAAGTGATCAAGGGCTGCACTTTTCCATGGAGGGAGTGCAGGGGCTGGGACGGAGGTTGGGTGCAGAAGAGAGATCAGGGAAGAGAGGGACTGGGGTGCAGGAGGGGGTGTGGAGTCTGAGGGGGAATTGGGTGAAGGAATGGGCTATTGTCAGGAGATTGGGGGGCAAGGTCTGGGAGGGGTATGGGTGCAGGAGAGGATTCTGGACTGGGGGAGGAGTGTAGAAGGGGGTGCAGGATCTGGGAGGGAGTTGTGACCTGAGGGAAGAAAAAGGGGGATGCAGAGGGTTTGGGTGGTCACCTGGGGCAAGAGAGGGTGATGACTTTGCACAGGGAAGTTGGGGGGGAAGGATGGGCTGGGGTGCCAGAGGCAGGCTCTGGCCAGGAGGTGCTTACCTCGTTGGCTCCTGGGCAAGATCCCCAAAGCAGGCTCCATATCTGCCACAGTCCCAGGTTGCTCAAAATGGCTAGCTATTCCCTGTGGCTCTTTGCTCCGAGCTGAGAGGGAGGCTTCGCACACTACCCCACCCCCCACCCCAAAACAATCTCTCAGCTCCTATTGGCCAGTTCTGATTTGATTCAAATGGCTTCCTCCAAGACTTTGGTTGGGCCCAGCAAGGCATTGAAAGCCCGGCAGAATCCATTCTAGTTTCAGTTCCAGCAGCCAGATGTAGATCTGGCATATCTCACTGCAGTGAGGAACCGCAATTGGAAGGCAAGTCCTGCTCAGCCCTGGACTGGATGATGCCTCTTGCACACAGTATCACTGAGCAATTAAGCTGCAAAACTCTAGTGTGTTTCTACTCAGCATGGGCAAACTGCAACCTCTCAAAGGCTTGTAACTTGGTCAACATTGAGCAGGTATTCACAAGGACAGCAAAACACTTTCCCCTTCCCCCCCTCCCCCCCCCCCGGCACACAGGCTATCCACTGGCAAATTTCATGTCCTTGCTTCAAAGCATGGAGATTTTAAAGCATTTTTTTAAAAAGTCATCAGAGCGGTGTGTTTTTCCCTGATTTCTTCCTCAGAAATGGCTGAGCCATTTTGGCTGAAAATTTCCCAGAAATATTTAATCTGAAGAAGACAGATAGCATATAACTTTTGAGCCTAAATTGTTAAAGTTTAACAAAAGTTATATACGCAATTGAAACAGGGTCTTGTAATGGGAAGGGTCAGGCAGCCTTAATAGGCAGGGTATTAGTTTTGCCTATAGTACTACATGCATTAAGATTTAACAAATATATTTACTCTTTGTCTAAATTTTCCATTTAAAAGTCTTTTGCCAAATACATTGTATATATATATTTTTAAAAAATCATTGCTTCTCTTGATTTTCCAGAAATAGAGGAAGTAAAATCTCCACCCATCCTTTTCTCTACTGGTTTATGATGAGATTAATGAGCTTCCTGCAACATCTGTTTGCAAGTTGTTCAGATAAGTGAATCTTAATTTCCTTTTCAGCAGGCAAAAAGATACCTTCATGTTCCATGTTATTTCAAAGCAGTTAACAGCGAACCCTATGACTTCAGAATAGAAGCCTTCCAAATTGCATAATTTTGTTTATTTCACTACATTGTCTAGTACTTTTGGGCACTGCATTGTCTAGTGCTTTTGACCAAATTGTTATGTTGAACTATACCATATAGCTAATTGAATGCTGACACAACTGCACCATGTAATCGCAGATAAGTGATTTATTTCAACTGTAAAATACTGTGTAGTATATGTAAATACCACCCTTCAGGTGGTTGCTTTGATTTATAGCTTAACTCATGAGACAGGTTCAATCTCAAGGTTTTTGACTGAACTGTTTTTGAGAAAACTTTACAATACAAAAAGAAACTACTCCTAGGACGCTATGTTGAATAATTTTATTTGGGAACTTTTGCTTATGACTTGTTTTGGAGGTCCAAATAGACAGGAATTTACACTGTCATTAGGCAGCAGCAACCAATCAATCATTCTCCCAAATTCACTTTCAGCATATCACTTATAGCCTCCTTTCTATCTTTCTCCAGCCAAGTCTTATAGCATCCTATAAGAGAAAACCGAACCCCTTTTCCTTTTCTATATTTGTTTTTCTCATTTATAGAAGAGCTGTAAATATCTTTCTATATATATTTTAGAAATGTGCATCTATCTGTCCATTTGTGAGTCCATTTTCTCAAAAACTCCTCCTAAATGGTAAGAACTAAGATCACCAAACTTGTGATCAATGGGATGTGATCAATGGGATCCCAGAACAATGGGATGTGCCCAGAATTTGATAGTCTCCTTCTCTATATAAAAATACTTTTCCTATGGGACGAAAGAGTGATGTCATCAATCACACTGTGTCCATGAAATAAGCCCCACCCACTCCCAGCCTGGTCTTTCCCAGGGCCCATATGGAAGGCTGAGGCTGCCTACGGCCCAGCCCTCCCCTCCCCTCCCAGTGGCCAGGGCAAGAGCCGAGACCGATGCAGCTTGGGCCCAGCCCCTCCCGGTGGCTGTGGGGAGAGCCTGGCTCGGTATGGCTTCAGCTCACCGCCCACCCCAGCCCCCCAGCAGCTAAGGAGAGCGCCAGGCACCATCTCACTTCAGCCCTCTTCTCCAGCGGCCGGGGGGGGATGCAAAGAGACAGGACTGGGAAGGGCAATGGGTTGGGGGGGGAGGGCTCAATGCCAGGGCAGCTTCAGGGACAGGGTGGCCTTAAGGCCGGGCCCTCCCCAATGATCGGGGGTAGAGGGGAAGAGCTGGGGCCGGGTCAGCCTGGACCATCCCCAACAGCAGAGGGGAGGGGAAGAACCTAGACCTGGCTCCTCCCAGTGACCAGGGGAAAGCCAGGCCTGGTGTAGCTTTGGTCTGGTCCCTCCCAGTGGCCGGGGGAAGAGCCAGGCCTGGCACAGCCTTGGCTTCACCTCTCCCAGTGTCTGGGGGAGCAATGAGCCAGGGCTGGGTGGGGGGCCCCAAGAGCTGGGGCAGCCTTGGGGCCGGGGTGGCCTGGGGGCTGGGTCTGCCCTGGCAGCCAGGGAAGGGAGGGAAGAGCCAGGGTCATAGTGGCCTCAGACCCTCCCCGGGAGTAAAGCGGGGAAGAGCCAGGGCTGGGTGGCCTCGGCCTCAGACCCTCCCCAGCCGAGAAGGGATTGGCAAGTGTAGTGAGCAGGGTGCGCACCCCCTCGTTTCTCGTAGAATAGAAAGGGAGGGGTCTGATAAGAGGGACAGTTATACTCTAGAATGACCACAGGGGGCAGCAAGGGGCCAGAGATGGGAACCGGGACAGCTAAAACCCAATTGGGCAAGTAGAAGGCAGGGGTAGAGAAAGGGACTGCTATCTACTATATATTACAGAGAGTTTATTTGTCTGTCTGTCCCCAAGCCAGGAGACATGCATCCCTCCCCAAGCTGTACCTGCTGCAGCGACAGTGGACACGTGTCTCATCTAGCTCCATGTTGCTGCAGTGAGAGAGGGCTGGGACAGTCCTTTCTCCACAGGGCAGCCTGCATACTGAACCCCTCATCACCAGCCCCACCCCAGAACAATGATTTAAATGAAGAAAAACAAAAATTAAGTTAAGGACCCAGGCCATGCTGGGTAAATCTTATCAGTTTTAAATATAATTTTAAATAGTGAGGTAGACCCAGACCAACAGGCCGCCACACTCCAAAGGAAGGCAGATATGCTGGGCTCTAGGTAAACAGTTTCCTCTTCCCTGAGGCAATGTCTACACTACAGTTAAGATTGAAGCAGCCATAGTCGATCTTCTGGGGTTCAAATTAGCGGGTCCAGTGGAGACAGGCTAATTTGAACTGAAAGGGTGCTCCTGTCGTTGTCAGTAGTTCTGCTTCTATGAGGAGTAAGGGAACTTGAAGGGAGAGTGTGCTCCCTTCAACTTCCCACAGTGTGAACAGTGCCAAAATTAAAGTTAAGATACTTCAACTTAAGCTACACAATTAATGTAGCTGAAGTTGTGAATCTTAATTCAAATTTATCTCCTGGTGTAGGGATGTTAAATATTGGTTAATTGACTAGTCAATTGATCTCCTGAATTCTGATCAGTTACTCAGAATTCTGCTCAGTTATTCTATAGTCCCCAGGCATGAGGCCAGCAGCCAGTGCACTCTGGCCCCACTCCCGAGGAGCCCCCCTGCCTCTCCGCACTACTGCCTTTGTATCAGAGGCAGCAGTGCAGGGTGCCAGTTGGGAGCTGGCCCATGAAGGGAGCCAGTTTAAAAATGAGCTCTCCTCACAGACCAGCTGCCTGTCACCCTGCACTGCTGCCTCAGATACAGAGGTAGCAACGTGGGGTGGCAGCAGCCCCTGTCCGGTGGGGGGGGGAAGCTGAGCTCCCAGACCCAGCACGAGTCAGAACTGAAATGGACTGCCTGCCGGCCTGGCTCCTAATACACTTTAAATGCAGAGCTGCAGCAGAGATAGGTCCTGGACCTGGCTCAAGCCGGGACTGAGCCAGGCTGCTGGCCAGCCTGCTAAAAAAAATGTACTGGCAAGGACTGGGGCGGATGCATGTAGTCTATAGCATTAACCTGTAAGCTTTTGCTTATTGGTTAATCAGTTAATCGACTATACTACTACATCCCTACCCTGGTGTAGACCCAGGGTGAGTAACCAGGGCTGAGCTTCATGCAGCACAATCAGGCAGGCACCTAGGACAAATTAAGAGCTTTTCAGAAGTCACAGGCTAATCAGAGTACCTGCAGCCCATTAAGGCCTGCTGTGGCTCATTTCTAAGGTTACCCTGCAGGGAGAGCAAGGAGGTCCAAGGTCTCAGAGTGAAAAGATACAGTCCTCAGCACTCACCTAGTGTGAGTACAGCAAAGTACTGTGGAGGAGCAGGGCAGACTTGCTCAGAGAAAAGATACTAGGAGGAATTGTTTGGGGAAGAGGCCAAGGGAAGAAGCTGCCAGACTAGGAGGAGAGGAAACGCTGTCTATTGCCACTGCCTCAGGGTCTCTGGGCCAGAACCTGGAATAGTGGGTGGGCCCGGCTTCCCTCCAATTTTCCCCATACCACTACAGAGTCCGTCCCTGAGAGGGGAGACCAGGACTACAAAGGGGTTTTCACCTCAAAGTCTGGACTACTCTGTGTGATGGATAAGTGACTAAAGAGCTAAATTCAGGTAGCTAAGGGTATTGGCAGGGAGCCAGAAGAACCAATTTTAATTGTAAATATATAGCTGCTCTATTTGTTTGTTCTAAGTTAGGAGCTGGAGGTATCAAGATGAAGTAATTGGACAAAATTACCATGCCTACAAAGAATATTAGGCATGGGAATGGACTGGCCCTTGAAATATGGATCAGTATGGATCATGAGTAGATCGAGAAATGTATGTTTAGTTGCAAACGGGGTAGTTTTCTTTATTTTGCTGTTTGGTTAAACTTCTTTGTGTGAAATCCACGTGCTTCCCTCCCCCACTCACCATATCTAAGCTGCAGCCCAAAGAGACTGTTTTGATCTGTTCTTTTCTTAGTTGCTCTGTAACACATAGCAACCAAGTATGCTTTATCAAGTATATCTTTTTCTTTTGTTCATAAAATCACCTTTTTTAAGGTGATGATTTGATTCTTGTGTCCTGGATAGTGATGTTAACCAGCTAATTGGTAAGAATGAGGCTTATCAGTGCACTTACCAGTTAACTGGCTCTTGCCGGAGAATTCTGGAGGCAGCCAATGGTGCTAGACCAAAACAGCCTTCGCTGTAATGGGGCTGGGCAGCAGAACCCTGGCCATAGCAGGACCCCATGGCTGTTGCGGGGCCAGATGGGCAGCAGGACCTTGGTTAACTGGTTAAGTGCTATGATTTAACTGGTTAACCATTTTAACATCCTTAGTCCTGGAAGGTAAAGGGAGGTCTGTGCGTGTGCCTGCCAAGACTGAAGGGCCAGCTATCAGAATTGCAGTTTGTTTCCTGTGTTTTCTTTTTCTTTTTTCAAGCTCTCATGCTAAAAGAGTTTGGGGTACCCCTTAGGAAGAAGTTCAAGTGCTTCTTACTGGTTTTTAGGGTTTCACTTGATGGTGGCAGCCTATCTCTTAGTGCCAGTGAATCTGTGATTCTGAGGAGTTTTTGGAAGCATTTTTAAAGTCTCTTGCAGGCCCATACCTTCTGCACTCAGAGTGCCAGAGTGGAGAACAGCCCTGACAGCCTATGATGAGGATGGCTCAGTAAACTGTGACCCTTGCCTCTAGTAAAGAGAAAGAAGCTGTGTGGAGGGTCGCAGGACCCTCAGGGCATGGCTGAAGCTTTGCCACAATAGTTTAAGATCTTAAGTTTGTGCCTAGGGTCCGAATTCACCACTACACTCATGTGAATGAGGAGTTAACTCCCAGTGAAGTCAATGGAATTACACGACTAACGGAGAGGATAGTCAGCTCCACTATGTGCGCAGATTCATTTAGAAAATCACATTTTAAAAACAAGTATTTAAAAATTATTTCCCCATTCACTTTCTTTCCAAGATGCAACTTCACAGTTCCTTATTGTCATGAAATAAATAATGACAAACATATAAAAAAGCAGGAAAAGCTCTGGTTAGGTATTTGATGTCAGCTCTTGCAGAATAAACATTGAATCCAGCATTTAGTACTTGGCAACTAAGTAAATAGGAACAAGTTCCCAAATGTCTTGGTTCAAATGCAGATATTTTTTAATTCTGAAAAAAATCCACCGCGATGGTGTAGTGGAAATGCGGAAAATGATTGTGAGGTCGAGGAAATTAGGTGGTGTACCACAATCATTCCTTTTATGCCTGCATCTCCTGTCAGGCCTGGATGCTCTAGGCAGCCATTTGTGCTTTTTGCTTCTTATTATTCTTTTGTTATTCTCAAAGAGTTAGCTGTTTGCTCAAGATGGTACAGTGTAGGGATGCACTGTTGACTTTCAACAAGTTCTGGGACAGGTCCCAAGGCCAGCCACCTGGCATGGGAGTGCAGGAGGGCTTGGGAGGATCACATAGCTATTTATGCTGAATATTTCCCACCTGATAATGCTAATTATTTGGCCTGGGAAAATATACAATGTATCAACGATCTTGTTAGGTCCTCAGAACAACAGGTGTGATTACTGCAGATCCAACAGTATATAAAGGCCGGGAATATTCCTAACATTGGAACCTTGGCATAGACACAAGCTGCGGAAGGTGCTACACACTGGCCACTGGGGTCCGTCCGCTGCCCTCCTTCAGGGGGTTCCCGGCAGCAGAAGGGACGTGGGCATTGCATTTTATTCTGAGGTTTACTTAGGCTTAATAAGCATTGTACTTTTTTAATAGACATTGCATTTTATTCTGAGATCTGCTTAGGCTTTATAAGTACTGTATTTTATTCTAAGATTTGCTTCATTGTACTTTACTCTGATATTAAGCATTGTACTTTACCTTAATATTTCCTTAGTAAAATCTTTAAGCCTTCACCCAATTTGT
Source organism: Rafetus swinhoei (assembly GCA_019425775.1). NCBI lineage: Eukaryota > Metazoa > Chordata > Testudines > Trionychidae > Rafetus > Rafetus swinhoei. Next base: position 228,473,584 of record CM033424.1, read on the forward strand.
GTGCTTATTGCCTCCGAACCCCTTAAGGGAAGAATCATTGCCTCTTGGCAATACAGATGGTCACATGGCTATTAGTGATGGAGCTAACCTAGAATCATAGAATATTAGAACTAAAAGAGACCTCAAGAGATCATCATGTCTGGTCCCCTAACCTCATGGCAGGACCAAGCACCAACTAGACCAGTGGTCTCCAACCTTTTTACACCCAAGGTCACTTTTTAAATGTCAGGAGAAACCAAGATTTACTCCCATCTCTTCCCCAAGACCCCACCCCTTACTTGAGGCCCTGCCCTCTTTGTTCCCCTCCTCTCCATCACTTGCTATACCCAGCCCTTATACACTCTCACTGGGTTGTGACAGGAGGTGTGGGCTCTGGGGTGGGAATGAGAGATTTGGGTATGGGAAGGGGTGAGAGGTGCAAGCTCTGGGAGGGAATTTGGATGCAGGAGGAGGTGGAGAAGGGGATGATGGCTCGGGGAGAGAGCTCCAGGCTGGGGAGTGTTGGGGTCAGGTGGAGGCTTGGGGTGCTGAGCAAGCCCCAGGCTTGTGGATGTGAGCATGCAGGAGTTTGGGTTGGGTGTGTGAGGGGCTCAGGTCAAGGAGGTTGGGAGTATGAGGGGCTCAGGACACAGATTTGCGGCGTGGATGGTGCAGGAGTGTTGTGGCAGAAGATGGAGGATGTGGGGGTGCAGGAGTTTGGGGATGAGAGAGACTCAGGAGGGGGTTCCAGTGTATGATAGGCTTAGATTTGGGGTCAGGGTGTGTGTGTGTGTGTGTGTGTGTGTGTGTGTGTGTGTGTGTGTGTGCGCAGAGGGCTTGGCCCCAATTGGGGGCTTATTGGCCAGTCTTCATTTTTAAATAAAATATTATGTCAAACACAAAAGGTTTCAGCGTTGTCTTTATTTATGAGAGGGGCGGGGAACCAGTTTTGAGTCTGGGGTCACTGATCCACAGAAAAGTCAGTTGGGGCCACACAAGTGAGATGCAAAAATTCCCCCCCAAAACCCTCCAAACCTCACTAATGTGGCCCCAACTGTACTGGTGGGCCAGTGGGCAGGGTGCTGGGGCAGAAGACAGGGTGCTGAGGGGTGCTGGGGCAGGAGACAGGATGCTGGGGCAGAGGACAGGATGCTGGGGGTGCTGGGGCACGGAACAGGGTGTTGGTGGTGGGGGGTCTCACCAGGGGGAGGGAACAGGGACAGCTGGGGCCAGTACCTGGGGATCCTGCAGCTGTGTGCCAGGTCTGGGTCTCAGGAAGCATGTGTACTGCTTCCCCCTCCCCAAACAGCTGGCATGCTTCCTGAACAGCTGGGTCTGTTGCATGCCGGCGACTTCCTTCCCCCTGCTGCCTTCCTGTGGGGGGGGGAGGAGGAGGAGGAGGAGTCCTGGTACTGCACCAGCTCCAACTGCTCAGGGAGCGCGCGTCCCCTGCTTCTCCATTGCCCACGGCAGCCGCGCACTTCCTGAGCAGTTGGAGCTGGTGCGGTCCTTGCCCCCCCCACACACACAGGAAAGCAGCAGGGGGAAGGAAGTTTCCTGTGTCAGCTGTTTGAGGAGGGGGAGCGGCCCACGCACTTCCTGAAACCCTGGACATGGCGCGCAGCTGCGGGATTTACCACACCCCACCCCTCAGGAGGCCAGCGCTACCTCCATTGTCGCTGGAGGTAGTGTCAGCAGTGGCTTCTTCTTGGGGCCGGGGGGAAATAGGGGGACCCAAATGCCTCGCGATTGACTGGTCGAGCCCCCCCAATCAACCGGTCGATCTCAATCAACGGGTTGGTGACCACAGGTCTAGACCATCCCTGATAGAGGTCTATCCAACCTGCTCTTAAATATCTCCAGTGATGGAGATTCCGCAATCTCCCTTGGCAATTTATTCCAGTGTTTCAACAACCTGGCAGTTAGGAAGTTTTTTCTAATGTCCAACCTAAACCTCCCTTGCTGCAATTTAAGCCCATTGCTTCTTGTCCTATCATCAGAGGTCTTGGGCAGCCAGTATGATAGGCAGGAGAAGGCATTGCCTTCCCAAACCAGCAGCCTGGCCCCACCTACATTCCACCCCAGAAAGCCTGCTGTAGGCATTCTGGGGTGGAGTGTTGCTGCCCCAGCGCCTGCCCTCCCTGTGCTCCGGAGTTGGGGAGGCTGGAGCCATGCCCTCCTGCCCTCTTCCCCCCCCCCCCCCGTGGTGATGGGGGCGAGGCCTCAGCAAAAAGGGCAGGGAGGGACCCCAACCCTACCTTCATCAACCACCCATGTCAGAAGTGAAGGAGAATATTTTTCTCCCTCTTCCCTGTAAATACTTGAAAGCTGATATGTCCCCTCTTAGTCTTCTCTTTTCCAAACTAAACAAATGCAGTTCTTTCAACCTTCCCTCATAGGTCATGTTTTCTAGACCTGTAGTTATTTCTGTTGCTCTTCCCTGGACCTTCTCCAATTTCTCTGCGTCTTTCCTGAAATGTGGTGCCAGAACGATCTTCCTATTACAATCCTCACTTTGACCCCCCCTCCCCCCCCAGCATTACAGTAGTTTTTCTCAAATGAATTTCCATGCATGTTACTGGAAAAAAATGTTTTCATTATTGGAACATCACTTCAAAACCAGCTTGGTCTAGAAACTTCCTATTCATTTGTGTGCTTGTCCTCGGCCAGAGCTAACGCCTTCAAGTAAATCTGAAGTTTTAAATTAGTTTAGAAAATGTGAGAATTTTGTAAACCCTGAGCCTCTTTGGATTTTTTAAGCTATCAGATGCTCTTGTGATGGACTTTAAGAACTTGTATGAAACAGGGACATGTTCCATAGACTGATTTTTTTTAAAGCTTCTGGAGTCAGGAATGCCACAGGAGAGAGGCCATAGAATTTATAGGCTCTGTGCACTCCTTTCTGACAAGTTTAGAGCCACCTAATGCAATGCCAGGCATAGCTGCACTTTGAACAGAGACATGATCTTGTTTCAAGGAATAGAGGTTAATTAAGGTTATACAGCACTGAGAGTGAGTATCTGTGACAGGGGGTACCTGGTCTTTGCGGCTCTCTACAAGAGGCCCTGCAGTCCTACTACACCTTGCCCCAGGAAGCAGCAAAGAGACAGGAAATGAGAAGAGGTGCTCTCCAAACCTATCTAGCCAGACCTTCTCAATACAGCCAATCAGAGTTCAGATAAAAGGAGTTGCAGGGCCTAACAGGTCAGTTTCTGCCTGGGACCAGAGAAGTGAGGAAGGGTGCTCTGCTCTGGCCAGGAGCTTGTGCCCATCTGTGTCTTGCAGAGGAAGGAAGAGGAATCCAGAACCTTAACCAGGAGGTAAAGGTGAAGCTAAAAGGGGCCCAGGTAAGAAGCAGCAATGAACTGAAATCTGGCAATGTGTAGCTGCTGTTTATAGAGTCCTAGGTTGGAACCTGAAGTACTGGCAGACCTGGGTTCCTCTACCAGGCACAGTGGCATAAATCCCAAGAAGGAGACAGTGCTTATTGGAGAGCCTGAACAAAGGGCTACATTTAAAATTCCAAAAAAAAGGAGATGAAAATGGGACTTTTCATTTATTGGACTCCAATACCCCAAAAAGGGTTCCTTTGGACTTTTGTGATTTGGCTGGAGAGTCAAGCCACTAAAGACCTGCCAAGAACAGGTGCCAGGATCAAGAAAAGTACTGTGGTACTGCACCCAGTCAGAAAGTGGTACTCAACAGATAAATGCCCCCATTACAACCTCATACTCCCCTCTGTTCAGCAGAGTTGCAAAGCCTAGTTCTCCTGGCCTAGGGAGAAATGAAAAACCGAAGTTATGGCTCTACAACATGCTGTCCCATTTCCCCCCAAACATGCAGAAGCCTCTGTTTGGATGCTTTGGAGGGTGTGGTCTCCTCTGTTTGTAAAATTATGGAAAGGCTGAAGCCAGTGGAACAGCAGGCCTCAACATTTTCTGCCACCAAACTTGTGGGGTCAATCATGCAAATTAATGCTGAACAAATAAGTATTAATTTGACTAGGTTTAGTCTCCTAGTTGCTTAGATCCTACACTAAGTTCTGAAGGCATTGTCCAGGAGTGGTTTCTCTGGAAGGGTGATGATATCAGAGCCATGCTGTTGAGGAAGCCTGATGTTAGATGCAAAGATAAAGGTCTTACATTTCTCTTTGCCTTCAGTAGGGCCTATGACCTCCAAAATGTTTTGAAGGCCAGATTCCTTACCTCTTTCTTTTCACATAAGAATGACACATTAAGGCTATGTCTAGACTGCCCCCTCTTGCACAAGAGAATATGCAAATGAAGTGAAGTGGTGAATATTGCCGCCCCTCATTTGCATACTTAATGAGCCACCATTTTTCGCAAGGCGCTTTTGCGCAAAAAGGAGCCATCTACACGGCTCCTTTTTGGGCAAAACCCCCCTCTTGCGCAAGAGCCGTTCTGCTTTTTTTCAGGTCATCTGAAGAAGTGGGCTGTGCCCACGAAAGCTCATGATACCATCTACATGTTTTGTTAGTCTATAAAGTGCTACCAGAGCATTTGTTGGTTTTTTTCCTGTAACAGACTAACTCGGCTACCCTTTGAAGCTTCTGAACATTTAAATGTTTTTGTCTCCTTGACATTATGTGAAAGAGCCACAGAAACAAGCGACTAGACAAAGTGCTGTTAAACACACAACATAAGGAAACTGCAGGAAGGGGTTAGAAGAGAGAAAACCAACATTTCCTCTATCTTTCACTTGTCGTTATTTTAGGGTTGAAGTTATAGCAGGTTGATCATTTTCAGGCAGATGTGGGATTTTTAAGTTGTCAGCATCCTCTTGTTTTTTCACTTGAAAGTTAAGAAGTTAGAGTGTTCATATTGAAGCAACCCAAACATCTGTCGGGAAGTATTCAGAAAAATTCCAGCACAGATAGAGAGCTATAATGGATTCTCAAGATGGGTGAAAGAAAAAAATTGACAACTAGATCAGTAAATAATGCATGGAAAGATTTCCAGTCTGTACTTTATTGAAGTATGTAGACTGTATTACACTGCCACCTGCTGTGGGTTTTTTAACAATATTGCTGGAACACAATACAGTAGGGCTGTGTCTACACTGGCGTGATCTTGCGCAAAAGCGGCCGCTCTTGCGCAAAAACTTGCTGCCTGTCTACACTGGCCGCGTGTTCTTGCGCAAGTAAACTGACGTTCTACTGTATGAAATCAGGGCTTCTTGCGCCAGAACTCTGACGCTCCCGCTCAGGAATAAGCCCTTTTGCGCAACTGTTCTTGCGCAAGAGGCCAGTGTAGACAGGCAACATGAATTTCTTGCGCAAGAAAGCCCTATGGTTAAAATGGCCATCAGAGCTTTCTTGCGCAAGAGAGCGTCTACACTGGCATGGATGCTCTTGCGCAAAGCACATCTCTTGTGCAAAAGCACATGCCAGTGTAGACGCTCTCTTCTGGAAGAGTTTTTGCACAAGAACTCTTCCGCAAAAGAGTTTTTGCGTGAGAACGCGCCAGTGTAGACGTAGCCTAGTTGATTCTTTCCCCAATCCTATTTGCCCCTCCTCATTTCCCGAAAGAGAAAACAGTGTGTGTAGGAAATAGCCATCATGGGCTACCTTTCTCCTGTTTTGTTAATTGAATCATAAAAATGTAGGAATGGAAGGGACCTCAAAGTCAAGTCCAGCTCACTGTGTTGAGGCAGAACCAAGTAAACCAAGACAATCTCAGACACATTTGCCCAGATCTGTTCTTAAAAGCATCTAGCAACAGGGATTCCACAACCTCCTTTGGAAACTTCACTACCGTTATAGGCAGAAAGTTTTCCTAATATCTAACATAAATCTCCTTTGGTGCAGAGCAAGCCCATTTATTTTTTGAACTACCTCCAGTTCACACAGAGATCAACTGATCACAGTTCTCTAACAGCTTTTAACATATTTGAAGACTTAACAGGTCTTCTCCTCAGTTATCTTTTCTCAAGACTAATCATGCCCAGTTTTTTCAACCTTTCCTTATAGGTCAGGCTTTCTAAGGCTTTTGTCCTTTCTGTTGCTTTCCTCTTGAGAAAGTCTTGAGAAAAGATGACTGAGGAGAAGACCTGTTAAGTCTTCAAATATGTTAAGAGCTGTTAGAGAACTGTGATCAGTTGATCTCTATGTCCACTGAAGGTAGTTCAAAAAAATAAATGTTGCTTTCCTCTGAACTCTTTCCATTTGTTCACATCTTTTTTAAAAGTGTAGTACTGAGAATTGGACACCGTACTCCAGCTGAGGCTTCATCTCTGCTGAGGATAGTTGAACAGTTTCCTCACATTTCACATACAACAGTGGTCATAGGTGCTGACACTGGGTGCTCCCACCTCTCCCTCTCTCCCCTTCCTGCACCTCTGGTCAGCTGGTGGCCCCACTGACCAAGTCCTCCTCTGGCTCCCCAGCACCTCCGGAATGCCAGTAACAGCTGATCTGCACCATTCAGAAATCTCCAGGAGGGTGGGGGATGAGCAGGAAGAGGATATGCTCAGGGGAAGAGGAGGGGCAAGAAGGGACAGGGGCTTGGGGAAGGAGTGGGGTGGGAGTGGGAGTGGGAGTTGGAGCAGCAGTGTTTGGGGGAAGGGGTAGAATGGGGTGGGGCAAGATAAACAGAGTTTTGGAGGAAGGGGTCGAGTAGAGGCAAGGCCTGGGGAAAGAAGGGATCCACCACCCCCTAGCTAGAGGAGAAGTCTGTGGCTATGACATTGGCTGTTAATACACTGCAGGATATTGCAACTACATTACACTGTTGACTTATATTCAAATTGTGCTTGATCATAACTCTCAGATCCTTTTCAGCAATACTAACACCTACCCACTTATTCTCCATTTTGTATTTGTGCATTTAGTTTTTTCCCCTTCTTTAGTGCAGTAGTTTGCACTTGCTGTCATTTAATTTTGTCTTGTTGATATCAGACCAATTCTCCACTTCATCAAGGTCATTTTGAATTATAATCCTGTCCTCCAAAGTACTTGGAACCCTTGCCATCTTGGTGTCTTATGCACATTTTAGAAGCATACACTCCACTTCATTAATCTAAATCATTAATGAAAATGTTATGTAGTACCAGACCCAAGACTGACCCCGTGAGACCCCATTAGATGATCCTCCCATTAATTTGAGAGCAAACCATTGAGAACTACTCTTTGAGTATAGTCTTAAGCCAGGTGTGCACCAATCTGATAAGTAATTTAATCCAGACCTCATTCCCCTAGTTTGCATATGACAAGGATGGAGAGCCTACATGCGGTATCCAGCCTGCAGCTTGTCTTGATCCAGCTGGCAAGACTCAGGGCGCTGCCCCCATCCACACTAGGGGGAGCCAGCACTCGTGCTCCAGTCACATGGAGGATGCCGAGATTCAGTGCCTCCCCCCCCCCCGCCCCGATATGGCTGGAGCACCAATGCTGGGTCCCAGCTGCAGGAGGGAAACCATGAGCCTCACGGGCCTAATCAAGATAAGCTGTGGGCTGCATCTAGCCCGTGGGCTCTGCCTGGTGAGGGGAAGAAGCAGCTTTGTGCCGGAATGGTAGCATAGGGAAGCTCTGTTCCCTGTGCTGGCTTGCAGGCTCCACCACCGTCGCTCCCATTGACCGGGATTCCCAGCCAATGGGTGCAGTGGGGTGGAGCCTCTTGTAGCTCCCCAGGAGCTGCACCACGAAGGTGCCCCAATCCCTTGCTCCCTTCTGCATCCCACCTCCTCCCTGCCCCTGTCCCCCCACTCCCTTTCTGTATCCCACCTTCTGCCCAGACCTCACACTACCATCCCGCTCTTGTACCCTCTCTCCTGCTCAGACCCTCCACCTCCAGCCCACTCCTGCACCTTGCCTCCTGCCCAAACCCTGCACCCCAAACCCCAGCCCACACCCTGGCAGCCCCATCCCACACATTTAACCCATCACTTTTGACCCCACCCCAGAGCCTATGGAACCCCCACAAAATCTACTAGCCCTGGGCCCCCAAAAGAGTTAATATGACCTGGCAGAAAGCTCTGAGCCTTGGCATCTCCCCCTTCCCACACACACCTCCTGGCGCTCCAAGTTCCATGAGTGAGGTGAGTGTCTCTTTTTTTCCTGCTTATCAGTTGTGGGCCACTTCCATGAGGTTTTTGGTTTGATTTGGTATTTTAATTCTCATTTGTGTGCAGTCCCCAACTGATTTTTCTGTGGGTGAGGGGCCCCCAACTCAAAAAAGGTTCACCACATCTGGATTATGAGATTGTCTTATGAGACTATATGAAATATCTTGATTTTTAGTAAGCCATCACATCTATTGCTTCCCCCTTGGCCAATAGGCCAGTAACCCTTATTGTGAGGCAATTTCTCATGTATATCCTGCTTCATACACTTTCTCAGCCTAGTCGTACTTGATTTCCCCATAACATCAAATAACCATAGACTCAGGAGGAACCACAAGCGCCATCTGTTCTAACCCTTTGCCAAGATGTAGGATCTATTGGCTTGAAACTAGGGATGTTAAGTATCAGTTAATTGAATAGTTGAGTAACCTCATGAATTCTTATCAGTTACTCAACTATTCTATAGTCCCTGGGGGGCGGGGCCAGCAGCTAGTGCACTCCAGCCTCACTCCCGAGGAGCCCCCTGCCAGTCCGTGCTGCTTCCTCTGTATCAGAGGCAACAACATGGGGTGTCAGGCGGGAGCTGGTCCACAAGGGGAGACAGTTTAAAAAAACAGCTCTCCTTGTGGACCAGTTGCCTGTTGCCCTGTGCTGCTGCCTCTGATAAAGAGAGAGCAGGGTGGAGTGGAAGCAGCCCCTGTCTAGGAGAGGTCTGAGCTCTCGGGCCCAGCAGGAACTGGAAATGAGCTGGGCTGCCTGCCTGCCTCCTAATGCATTTTAAATGCACAGCTGCAGCAGGGGTAGATCCTGGAACCAGCGAGAGCCAGGACTGAGCTGTGCTGTTGGCCAGCCTGCTAAAAAATTTACTGGTGGGCTTGGGGAGGCAAATGCGTGTAGTCTATAGCATGAACCTATAAGCTTTTGCTTATCGATTAATTGGTTAATCGACTACACTATTACATCCCTAGTTGAAACCATCCTGGACAGCCTAATTTTGAAAACCTTGAGTGATGGAACTTCCTTGACCTCTCTAGCAATCAGTTCCATTTTCCTAGTTAAGAAGATTTTCTTGAGATATAATCTGACACTACTGCGGTGTAGTTTGAATCCATTGCCTCTTGTCCTGCTTTTTGTGGCAAGAGAAAAAAAACTTCTCCATCTTTATGGCAGCCTTCCAGCTATTTGAAGATTGCTATCACATCCCCTTTATCTCCTCTTTTCCAAACTAAAGAGACCCAGTTCCTAAAGCCTTTGCTCAGATGCCTCTCATTCCTCCTTTCATCATTGTTGTCACATGCCTGTGGATTTGTCAGGGCTGATCCCCGCTCTGGCACTCTGAGTGCAGAAGATGGGGGCCCACAAGAAACTTTGAATACCTTGCCTCTATAGGCTCTGCTTACAAAAACTCCCCAGAGTCACAGATGTACTGGCTCTGAAAAAAAAAAGCTGCCACCATCAAGTGATTTACGCTAAAAAGAAAACGGGGGAACACTTGAATTCCTCCCTCAATGGTACCCTAAGCAATTTTGCCTCAAAAGAGAGAAAAACAAGCTGCTGTCTCTAGTAGCTAACCGCTCAGTCTATGCAGACAGACACACAGACACACAGACACATGCACGCGCGCACACACACAAACTCACAAACCCCCTGTTACGTTCCAGGATGCAAGAATCAAATCATCACCTGAAAAAAGTAATTTTTATTAACAAAACAAAAGATATACTTGATAAAGCATACTTGATTGCTAGGTGTTACAGAGCAACTAAGTAAAACAAATTAAAACACAAAGAAAATTCTCTGGGAACAATTTTTAGATATTGAATGGGGAAGGGAAGGCATGGATTCACACAGAGAAGTTCAAACCAACCAACCAACCAAAATAAAGAAAAAATATCCTGATCACAACTAGATGTACTTTTCCCTCTACTCCCAATCTATGCTGATCCATATTTCCAAGTCCCAGTTCACTCCCATGTCCAATAGTTCTTACAGGCATGGTAATTCTGATTACTGCATCTGCTCCCTCCAGCCCTTAACTTAGAATCCGCAGAATTGAAGAGCAGACCAGCTATCTTTATCCAATTCAAATTTCAGCACTGTATCCCAATTGGTTCTTCTGGCCCCCTACCAACACTCTTGCTAGCTACCTCAATTTAAGCCCTTAGTCACTGGGTGCTGGATAGCACTACTCCTATCCATCACAGGATTCTTTCTAGTTTCTCCACATCCTTTCTATATACTGGTGAACGAAACTGGATATGGTACTCTAGCTGAGGCCTAACCAGCTCCCATGACTTGCATACTATGCCTTTGTTAATGCAGACTCCAATTGCATTTTTTTTTTGCAACAGCATCATATTCTTGACTCATGTTGAGTTATAATCTATCATAACTCAGGGTACGTCTACACTACAGCGTTACTTCGAAATATCTAATTTTGAAATAGTTAATTCGAAATAAGATATTTCGAAATAACGTGTCTACATACTGATGGGACGCTGAATCACATTTAAGGGCAGCTGAAACCACTTCTGGCAGGGTGTTGTCGCGAGAACCACAGGTCCGATGATGCATACCCAAGGGGGGAAGGACAGAACCAGGTGGACAGTTTTAGCAAATAAAGGATATTTATTTAGGACAGTGATGAATTTATAGTATTTATTCTACGATTTTTAATAGACCGTGTTAATAATGAATTTACAGTATTTATTATATTTATGCTACAATTTCTAGTTAAACGTGTCAGAGATATAAGGATGGGAATGGCAAGGGGAATAGTCTCTATTCTAAAAATATCCAGCTACACTAATTAATAACATAATAACCACAAAATCTATGTACTACCAAAAACTCCAACACTAAGCTTATACAACAAAGAAAATCAAATCAGACATACCAACTTACACAGCACACGGAACATTTTAAAGATATCGGTTCAGTTGCGAAGGCCTTGGTTATGCCTGAGAGTCGGGGGAGGTGGCTGGTCGGTTGATCAGGCCGGCAGCGCTTTGAAGTATACGGGAAGGCACACGCATGCGGTGGTGTGTTGCGAAGACCTCCTAGAAGCGAACTGTGCGATGGGTATTTATCCCCAAATCTGCACATCGCTTTCCCGCGCTGCATATTACCATATGTGGCCCAATGGTCACCAAGTGGGAGTCTGTGTCCCAGGGTTGGGCGAAACTGTGCAGGTTTCACGCAGCCAGGTAAGCCCGCAGTTCTCACGCCAAGGTGACAGGTGGGAGAGTCTGAGGCTATTTTCCCTTTTCACACCTTCCCTTTTTCTAAAGGCAATGGTATGCAGGAAGGGTGCGGCCAGTTTCTCCCAAGGAGTACTGCAGCCCACTACAGCAAAAGCGGCCTGGCCAAACTTTTTACTGGGGGGGGGGGCAGTTTTTATTTCTAACAGGCGTCAGGTCAGGAGTTACTTTGTGTGGCTGCTGCCTGAGGCTGTCTGAGGCCTGTGCTTAAAGGGACCCCCTGGACAGCTGGTTCTCAGGTTTCCCTGCTTGCTTGCCTACCTCGCTGAGGGACAGCAAAGCATTATTTTCTCCGTGTGCTCTGATTGCCCTCACTCGGGACACCACAGCACTCTGCAGCATGGAGCCGGGGCTGCCCCTGGGCACTCTCGTGCTTCTTTTGGATATGTTGCTGCAAGCCTGCCAGCAGTTTCTGTAGGCTGCCTCACAGCATCTGCTGCAGCCCAACCCCCAGGCCGTCATCCGGATCCTCCTGGGGTATGTGGAGGAGCAGCTGCAGCTCCTGGATGCCAGAGTGCCCCGCCGCATCTGGCGTCTGGACGCCAGCAGCGACTTGTGGGACCACATCGTCCTGGAGCGCTGGGGAGACCAACAATGGATCCAGAACTTAAGGATGAAGAAGGACATCTTCCTGGAGCTCTGTGAGTGGCTCAACCCTGCTCTGCAGTGACGGGACACGCACATGAGGCCCGCCATTCCCCTCCAGAAGCGTGTGGCCATCGCCCTCTGGAAGCTCTCCATGCCAGATAGCTACTGATCTGTGGGGAACCAGTTCGGCGTGGGGAGATCCACCGTCGGAGTGGTGCTCATGCAGGTATGGCAGTCTCCGGCCACTGTGCCATGGAGGGAGGAGGGGGGAGTGGGTGCAAGGAGGGGATGGTCTGCCCTAGGGAAAAGCAGGGGAGGTGGTGAAAGTCCTCTCCCTAGGAGGGTTTGTTCTGTCTTGCTCACACTATGGACTGCCCATGGTGGCCAGGATTGCAGGGGGGTTGCTCTTGGGGAGTGGGGGAGCGGGGCAGTGGCGGGAAGGGGGCACTCTCAGCCACCCTGGCACCCCAGTGACTCTTGGTTTTGTGTGTTCCTCTGCAGGTGGTCAAGGCCAACAATAGAGTGCTGCTCCACAGAGTCATCCGCCTCATTGATGTGGATGTGGTGATCGAGGGGTTTGGCGCCCTGGGCTTCCCCAACTGTGGGGAGGCAATTGACGGGACGCACATCCCCATCCGTGCCCCGGACCACCAGGCCTCCCTGTACATCAACCGGAAGGGATACTTCTCCATCATCCTGCAGGCGGTATCTGACCACTGGGGCCACTTCATGGACATTAACATGGGCTAGTCCGGCAAAGCACACGACGCACGGGTGTACTGCAACTTCTCCGTATGCCAGAGGCTGCACACCGGGACTTTCTTCCCCGACCGCCACATCAGGGTCGGGGACATGGACATGCCTGTGTGTCTGGTGGGGGGGGAGATGTGCCCTGCCTCTGTGTAGAGGGGGCTTCTGGAGGGAGGACATTGTGCAGTGTCCCACCCTGGGGTCAGGAGCATGTCACGTGCCTTCATACATACACGCGTGTGGGTAACAGGCCAAGGACCCTGGGTGGTAGCCAGCTGGGACCACGTGCCCAGGGGTGGCGTGGCACATGCACAGGTTGCTGTGTGATCCGTGGTCAGCAAGGGCCACGCGCGTGGTCCCTGGTCTCCCTCTCCCCCTAAATCCCCCCCCCATAAGGGGACAGTGATGGCACTCACATGTTGTTGCCTCCCTGGCCTCGGACGACACCAGCAACAGGCCTGCTGGGACAGCTCGAGGGTCCTGGGTGCACGGCATGCTCCCTCCTGGCTCCTGCGGCTCCTGGTCCTCCTCCTTCTCCTCCTCCGTTTCCTGGTCAGGGCCCTCTGCCCCAAGGTCGATGAGCACCTGGGGGGCACGGACCGTCCAACCCCCCAGGATGCAGTCCAGGGCATCAAATACTTGTGCAAGAGGGCCAGTGTAGACAGGGAAGGACTGTTTTGCGCAAAAAAGCCCCGATGGCGAAAATGGCCACCGGAGCTTTCTTGCGCAAAACCGCGTCTAGATTGGCATGGATGCTTTTCCGCAAAAAGTGCTTTTGCGCAAAAGCATCCATTCCAATCTAGATGCTCTTTTCCTCAAATGCTTTTAATGGAAAAACTTTTCCGTTAAAAGCATTTGCGGAAAATCATGCCAGTCTAGACGCAGCCTGTATGAATGTGGACCCCAGACTTTACATCATGGGCTCCCATCTCTTGTCTGAACCAGACACAGTCATCAGCCAGCGTTCCCTTTAATGTTTTCCATCCATATGTAACCTAGAGGCACTGAGACCACTGACAAGGGAGAGTGAAGTCTGCTTTACAGCCTTAACTGATAGACAGCTGGCTTTTAGCTCATTGCACAGGCAAATGGCTTTAGCTCCTTAAGGCCACAAGTTCAATTCCTCCTGCTGATAACTGGGGTCACTTGGCTTTACATGTGTGTAGAATAATTTTTGTGATGTGCACCACTAGTAGAAACACATGCTGTGAGCAGCTCTGGGTGCTATGTTAATTAGCTGGGCAGCACCTAAATCTCTGCTGAGTGGCTACCCAAGTGCTCAGCTTACAGAGAACTCTTCATCAGCCACTGCAAATGAAGAGTAGCTTGCACAATGACCAAAGGCCAGATTTTTAAAGGTAATCAAGTGTCCAGCTTCCTTGGAATAGGCACATAGATCCTTTTGAAAATCCAATTAGGCATCTGTCTGCAGCAGCATCCTTATTTTGCCCATCAGGGCAGAAAGTGTTTGCCCTTCCTCCCCAAGCAGCCAATACAACCCCCCTCCAAAAAGGATGGCTGATCAGAGAAGAGCAAAAACGAGCAGTCAAGCAGCACCTCCTGCAAGCTGGCACCCAAGTCAAGTGCCTTGCTTGCCTCCTTTAGAACCAGTCCTGCCTACTTGCATCTTTAGGTGCCTTTTAAAACCCTTTTAAAAATCTGACTCCACATTCATTTGGCAGGGCTTTTATCCAAATGCATCACAAAAAAGTCCCCCTCAGATCTGTAAAGGGTTTGACAAATACTGAAAATGTTTTAGATCTAAACTCAGGAAAATCAAGCAAAATATTAGATAAGAAAAGGAAGACTATTCACAGATGGAGCTAGAGGATCAGGTCAGAGGAGTTTTAGATGAGGGCTGTGTATGTTTTGACTCTGTTCTCACCTATTCTGTCTACATATAGTAGCTTGTTTAGGGTTGAGTTCTGCCTTCACATTTGTATACACAGCTACCAAGTACTAAAATGGATGCTGTTACAGTATATGGTACACAAGACAAGCATCTGTCCCATTGTATTTAAGACTTTCACACCCTAGTTTGAGGTCTTTCTAGAAATAGACTGTTTTTAATGCTAGATTTTTTTGTTATATGACCCTTAAATTTTTAAAAATTAATCTATGATTTGCAGAGGTAGTTCCAGAAGAAGAATGCTTCTCTTGCTGCTTAAAGTGTGGCTGCAGCCACATTCTTGCTAGACAGCTATCTTGCATGTTTACATTATACTAATGTAATAATAGATCAGTGTGCATGTGCCCCTCCCTTTTCAAAGTTCTGGGAAGTGGCTGACAGGTGAGTGAGCTGCTCTGTTTGGTGAACAAACAAAGAACAAATCATTGGAGTGCTTCTGTTTTGCCCTGCATTAGGACCATAGCACCAGGCAGACTGCTGCTGCAGGGGAAGGTCTGGAGAGACTGCTATGCTGCTTTGACATTCCTCAGCATGGAGAGCTCACAGACCTACAAGGGAATCCCAAGAAGTGCAGGGATCAAATCTACCTTCCCACAACACTGCACTGTGGGATGCTTACCCATATTGCTTTGCTCTGTCTCTCAAAAGGATGCTAGCAATGTGGCCATGAAATGTTTACAACAGGGGCAGAAAAACTGGTTTGACCGGGTTTCACTTACGGTGACTTTAGCATGTCAAGAGCACTTTTGTTGCCAAACCTTCCCATGTAGGCATAGCCTTAGTGTTTAATTTAGCATAGGACAGTGTTTCTCAAAGTGGGCCAAGTCACTAGCGGGCCTGTGCCGTTTTGTTTATTTAAAGGTTCCATAATCACAGAGTCTCGCGGCTCCCATTGGCTCCAGTTCGCCATTTCCCATGGCTTCCTTAGCCTGGAATCGGTGAACTGGAGCGAATAGGAGCCATAGCTATGGACCCTTTAGGTAAACAAAACAGTGGGGGTATGCTAGCAGCTTTCCAAAGTGGGCTTGTGGCCCACTTTGAGAAACACTGGCATAGGCTGTTTGATAGGGAGCTGAAATATTCAATACTTGGGCTCTGGACACTACAGTTCATGGCAGTGTAAGCAACTTTAATTATAATTAGCACTGAAACTGAGCTATAAAATTTGGATTTGAATTTTCCCAAAGTTCAGGTTGGATTAATATTCCAATTTGGGCCTATTACAAAGATACATTTGGGTCTAGATTTGAAGCTAAACCAAATTCAGATAGTTTCAGAACAGGCTTTCAGTATCAGGCCTAGTTTCCTGTTGTAGATACACTTTATAAAATTAAAGAAGGAAAGTAGCACATGCAGGATTGATACACTGTAATGCCATTTAGGGTTGCCAGATGGTTTCAACAAAAATACCGGACACACTTGACATTACATCACAATCTACATTACATCTTATTTAGAAAATACCAGACATTTATATTTTCTCATTTATATTTTCTCAATTTGTTTCCCGAACAGAAAGCTCAAATACTGGACTGTCTGGTTCAAAACTGGACACCTGGCAACCCTAATGCCATTGTTTTATATTTGATTGCAAGGATGCAATATGCTTCTTTTTTCTTGTAATACTCAGCCTTTTAATTTAATGACAGAGGGCTTATATGGCTATCAAATGCTATTGTGAGAGCAAAATCCACTCAGATTCCTCTTGTATCCAAAACCAGGCTGCACTTGGTGCATGAGAATGCAAAAATGTGGAGTCATTTAGCCAAATAAAGTTGCAAAAACAAAGAATTGAGCCATGTAAGGCAGAGCTGCCCTGGGGTTGTGGAATGTGGAATTGAAAGACGAAACACAGCACAACATTGTCACTGCTGAAAGAGTCCAGTACAGAAAAATGTTTCTGGAATGCATATGCGATTAATCATTGTGTGCATTATTCAGTAACTTAGATCAATAGTGTTGTGAAGGTTCCTAATAAACTGAAACAAAACAAAACATGCATTCATAGGTGCATTACAATTTAAGAGCACATATTTTCCATTTAAGAGTTAAGGCCCATCTTAAATTACAGCTCTGTGGCCCTGGCTTGCTTGCATATTCTCTCTCACATTTCGGCACGTTACAGACCTTTTGATATTTGAGCATGGCCTTTCCCTCAGCACATCTGATCCTGATCAAGGTTTATGACAAAGGTGACTTTTCATCTCCCTGAGGCAGCAATTTAGAGATGGAGAGAGAGTGTGCACACACGCACAGACAGATGTGTAGGGGAGGAGCACATCCTAGTGTCTTTAGCTATTCCTTCACTTTTTAGCTACCTTTCCTCATTTATCAGAGCAGCTACACTCTCCTGGGGTATGTCTACACTGCATTCCTCTATCGAGAGAGGAATGCAAATGCAGCTGAGCAAAATTGCAAATGAAGCGCATATTTGAATTTCTTGCGCTCAAAATACACTATTTCAAAATAAAAAATGCTGTCTAGACGCAGTTATTTAGAAAGAAAACCTTTCTTTCAAGATAACCTTTGAACCTCATTTTATAAGGTTTTTTATTAGACAGCGTTTTTTATTTCGAAATAGGGTATTTCGAAATAGGGGCTGGATGCAATTATGCAAATGAAGCACGAAAAATTCAAATCCACGCTTCATTTGCAATTTCGCTTGGCTGCATTTGCATTCCTCTCTCAAAAGAGGAATGCAGTGTAGACATACCCCCGGTGAGCTCTCCCTAAGGTTGAAATGGCAGGTGTCCTTCAAGGCTAAATCAGCTATAGCTGTCAAGAGTGAGGGAGTATAGTGCAGGCTTTGTTAACCTTCTTTCTGTGACTGAAAGTAATTCTTTTGTGATACTGCCAGCCTATGCTGGCTTGAGTCAGTCCAGATTAACTCCCAAACCTGGTTCCCCTCATTTAAACAACCTGTTGCAGTACACATCAGATAACATGTGAGTTACTAATCCTCCAAGTATTCTCTCCTCAATCTAATCTTTTACAGACATTATTCCCTAGAGGATGGGAATAGGAGATATTCTTATTAGGTATATCATTATTTATACAGAACAAGGCCAAAAGCACACCTACGATTATTAGGAATTATATTTCCTGGATTTTTTTAACCAAATTGTGCATACCTTTCTTGTGTGACATTTTTGGGATGATTCCCAATTGCATCTTACACAGTGCTCTCATTAACAACGCAGAAGAATAAGTTTGGGTTTGGGGGTTTTTTTTACACAAACAGAAATCTTTCTCCTGGTGTACAGAATTCTCATTTGACAGCATTTTATGTTGGCTTTTCACAGGTATAAATAAATGATTATACAGAGAGTGAAGCATCAGAGAATCAGGCTAATTGAGTATGGGAGTTACAAGAAATAAATGTGCATGATTATTTTTTTTAAAGAGTTGAATAATGTTATGGACGTTAATATTGTTTACAAGATAAAATTATGGTGAAGGTAATGAAATCACAGAATTCCTATACGGCCAGGAAGAAATTTTCCATCTCATTTTTTGTTCACTATTACATTATTGACTATGGCCAATATTTTCAAATGTGATTGCCTGATGAGTTGAGCTAAAGTGTACTTTTAAGTGCCAAAATAAATGATCTGATTTTCAGGAGAGCTGGGATAGATATGTTGAACACCTGTGGGGGAAAAAATCAAATAATTGGTGTAAGTGCTTAAATGTATAGCAAGATGCCTGATTTTAAACCAGGCAAGTTTGGTAATTTGACCTGGATGGATTGTAATCTTTTTTGCAAAAGAAAAGGAAATAACTGCTAATGTTTTCTTTCTAGACAAGGTGAGGTGTATCTCGTGAGTATTCAACCAAGAATTGTGATTATGTGTTGAGGGGTGAAGGTGGAGTTTTATGACCATGTTGCGTTGCCTTTCCTATAGTCCTAGAAGGAGGATGTTGTTTGTTTAGGTTGCTGGGATCCAGCCTTGTTAGGGCAAAAGAACTTTCCAAATTAATGGAATGTGTGCCAGTCCGATGTGCCAGTCAGTCGATTGCATGAAAATGAAGTTACCAGTAAAGTTTTGTGTGAGGCCATGAGCTGAAGTTGCCTTACATATTGCTTTTCTGTATGCTTTAGTGACAAATGAATGCCTCGTGGACTGACAGTGCACACAATGGACAGAATTATAGGCAATGTGAATGGTGGTAAGCAATGCTGGAGACTTTTCCCTTACCTTCATATTCCATGCTTCAAAGGTTTCAGGTGGGCAGTTTGTGCACTGATGCAACCTTAACTATCTATGAATATGGTGTGTATTAATGTATAAACTACATACTTTTCTTAAGTGTACACCCCTCCTCCACCCTTCATCTGTTGTTTGTCTTTTTAGATTGCACATTTCTGGGGTTGGGACAGTACCATTCAGAACATGTGCAGTGCCTGCTGCAATGTGGGGACTAGCAAAACACAAGTCACAACTCAGTCCCTGCAATTGTTCCTCCCTGATTACTCAGAATATTCCGCATATACTTGGGTCCAAATTTGCAGAACAGTTCAGATCCCAGATAGCCACCAAAAGAGATATCAGATGTTTCAAAAGAGCATGCTTTAGAAAATCTGCCCATAAGCACTGTCACTGATGCAGTTACCCCAAAACAGTATTTCCTTTCTCTTGGGGTCACCAAGGACACCCACCTTATGATTCTGGCTCCCAGCTGTGATCTCTGTTGGGTAGAGACCCTCATAACCTGTGTTTTAAGGCTGCATGGCTCCCTGCCATGGGCAGTAGATATTGTAGACATGGGAAGGCTCTGTGTGCTGAGGCCTGGGTGAGAGGCACTAGCCCAGAGCAGAGACTTGTGGTCACGGGAGGGGGGTGCAGCTGGGGGCACTGGGTAGGGGCCAGCAGGCTGGGCTCTGGTGAGTATGGATGGGGCAGGGCCAGGGGTTAGTCTCCACAAGCCAGGGGTTTACCCATAGCCCATACTCAATGCCATACATTGTGATATCCCCAGCAAGCTACATTGCCTAAAAGGCCAATGACTGAACTTTGTTTTCTCTCTGAGTTCTATAACCAGTGTATTAGCCACAGTTATAAATGAGCACACAGTTCATTATACACAAGTGTGACCCAGTGCCCCCTGTCTTCACACCTTATGCACTAGTGTGATAATCTTTGTACAAAATATGCTGTGTGAGGTATCATTTGAAAACTAATAACTCACTGCTCAAATGTGTGTGGCAACATTATATGAAAAGTTCTGAATTCGTTCTGTACTATGTTGGCAGCATATGTTCAAACCCACACAGCCTAGGTTAGGATAAACAGTCTATCCTAAACAAAGGAATGCGTGTTTATCTGAATTTGCATATAAGTAGTAAACAGGGTCCTTGAGACTTCAAGATGGAGACATGGCAAGCATTTCTGCATATACAGGGGAGATGAAAGAGCTTGGGACCATCTTGACTCCCAGACTCTATGTCACCTTCTGTATGGTTTGAATAAACTTAGCCTTTAAGGGTAATTTTCAGAAGAATTCATTTAAAAGGGGAACTGGACTATAAAAATGAGGAGCAAAAAACACCTCAGGGAACCTCTTCCTATCTCTCTGTCTCTCGTTCATCTAAGACGACAAAGGAAATGGCCTTTTGACTTTAAGGCAGATCCTGGCATGAAAATTTGGTTAGCAATGTTGCTGGGAACCTGTGATAAAGATTTTACTTTGAACCAAGCCTCCTTGGCTAAGTTCATCTCCCAGAAAACATTTTATCTTTTATTTCTCTCTTAACCATTTCTGACTTTTATAGGTTATACTTAGATTGTGAATGCATCTCTTTGTATTTGAATAACCTTGTTTTATTCTTGAATCAGAACTAATACAGTGAGCATCACAGTGAGAAGTGCTGGGTGCTGAGCACCTTTGAAAATCTGGCCTTTGATGCTTATGTATTGCAGAATCCCATTAAGTAGAGCGAAAGGCTGCTTGTATATAAACGACATTTTAAAATGTTTTTTCTAATAATCATTGTATCTTATCTGGAATACATTGTATTTTGCCATAAATATGAAGGACAAGCTAGCGAATAGGGGAGTTTTGCCAGGGAGTTCTCCAGGTGAAGGAGGAGCAATTACGTGACTTTTGGGGTAAAGTGGTTGTCTAGTGTGTGTGTTTCTGGTGTGCTTGCTGCTTGCCTGAAAGATAATGTGTGATGAGTTTGTTTGTTTGAAGGACCACATGCTGAGGCTAGAAGCCTGCTAGGCAAGGCTGGGAGCTTCTTAACAAGTCTTTGACACCTAATCCCTTTGACACTCATCAAGCCTTAACCAGGGGACAGGGCTACTCAGAAAGGCCTACGGCTTTACAAAGCCTGCTCTTAAGCAACCAGAGAAGCTAACAAACAGGAGTAATGAACAAGGGAGTTTTGTGAGGAAGTTTAGAAGAGGGAGTGTGAAGGGGGCTAGATCCACTTAACATTCTTTAAACTAAAACCAAAACCAACTGATTTAAAAAAAACTTATCAAGAAAGAAATTAGCTCTAGGAGTAAAAAGAGGGTGCCGGCAGAAGACTAGTTATAGAGTGGGGCTAGACAGTTTATTGCACCCAATGTAGCAGGTATGATTACCTATCCTATGGACATTTGGCATGTGTGTGCATTTGGTACAAGGAGCTTCTGGCCCACAGGTACCACATACAGGCTTTTGAGACAAGGGTGGTTGAATTGGAGGAGCTAAGAGAGGCAGAGAGGTACATAGATGAGACTGTCCAGTACATAGTAGAACTATTCCACCCCCAGTCAGACAGCCCTGTGCTGTTGAGGAGGATGAAAATCTCAGGGAAGGAGAACATCGAACTGGAGCAGAGGGAAATGATCCGATAGTTGGGACCCTCCTTCCAGATAATGTTATGGTATCCTCTCACACTGAGGATACCTCTCTGGGGAAGGGAACTCCAGTTATTAGGAAAAGGCAGATGTTAGTAATGTGGGGATTCAAACATTAGAAGCCTAGAGATCTGGGTTTGTGATTACTGAGAGAACAGCATGATGACTTGCCTGCTTGGGGCAAGGGCTGTGGATCTCTCGAGACAGCTACATAGATTTATGTGTAGTGCTCAGGGTCGGCCCGTGCCTATAGGCAAACTCGGCAGCCGCCTAGGGTGCCAAGTTAAATGGGGCGCCAAATTCCCTGCCACTTCCTCTTCCCCTTCCCATAACGCCTGGCGTTGGCCCCGGAGGAGGAGCACGGCGGCTTCCCTGTGCCACAGGAGGGGTGAGTTGGCCCTGGAGGAGGAGCACAGGGAGTTGGCCCCGGGGGAGGCACACTCCCACTTCCCCTGCGCCGCGGGAGGGGGGGTCAGCCCCGGGAGAGGTGGCACGCGGGGGTTCCCTCTGCCAGGGGAGGGGGTTGGCCCCGGGAGAGGCGTGCGCCGGCTTCCCTCGGGGTTGGGGGGGAATCCTGGGAGGAGGTCGGTGCAGGGGACTCTCTCCCCCTACTGGCACCCTGTTCCCTCTACCCGCTCCCCAATCCCCTCTCCCCAGCCACAGAACTCCATCCCCAGGTCCCCTGTCCCCTGCCACAGATCTCTATCCCCAGCCCCCGTCTCCCCAGCGATGTGGTGGTAATGGCAGTTAAAGCAGGATAGCGTAATGGACTATTTTGGATTTGTAATAATAAAAATTATAATTAACATTTGTAATGGATTTTTATTTGAAATCATACTGAAATATTGTCTAACTGTCGTGTACAAATCTATTCTGAAAATTTTGTGTCTCTATTTTAATCTGATCTCAGAAACATTGGTTGGACGGACAAACCGAATAATTATGCCTGTTTAAATAAATATGCTTAAAAAACATTAAATGGAAAATAGGGGCAAAATGTTTCCCAGTTTACCAAAAACCTCAGCCTATATCTGCCCTTGGTGTTGGGGGCCGATTGCATGGTTTGCCTAGGGCGCCAGTTGCTGGCAGCTAATCTAGGGCCGCCTGTGGTAGTGCTAGAGAGGAGCTGGTGCTGCAGCATGGTACAAGTACTAATGACATGGGGAAGGACAGAAGAGAGGTCCTGGAGGCCAAATTTAGGCTTCTAGATAAGAGACTGAAATCTAGGACCTCAATGGTAGTGTTCTCTGAAATGCTTCCAGTTTCACGCACAGGGCCAGATAGACAGGCAGAATTGCAGGGTCTCAATACATGGATGAGACGATGGTGTAGAGAGGAGGGGTTTAGCTTTATTAGGAACTGGGGAAACTTTTGGAAAAGAGGGAACTTATACAGGAAGGATGTGTTCCACCTAAACCAAAATGGAACCAGACTGCTGGCACTTAAAATTAAAAAGCTTGTAGAGCAGTTTTTAAATTAAGGGCTGGTAGAAAGCCAAGAGGTGCAGAAGAGCACATGGATCAGACAGTGACATCCCCAGGGGAGGGTCTATTAATAGAGATTCTCTATATCCTAGAAAAAAGGAAAGGATGGAAGATGATAAAATATGAGTAAGATCTGATGAGAAACAGTCAAATGGAAGAGTCCCATTCAATCACATTGTGTAATAGCAGACAGCTAAATAGTGATGAGTTTTAAAGTGATTATATACAAACACTAGAAGTCTAAAAAATAAGATGGGTGAAGTAGCCTCATATTGAATGAGGATAATGATATAATAGGCATCACAGAAACCTGGTGGAATGAGGATAATAAATGGGACATGGTAACACCAGAGTACAAAATGTATCAAAAGAACCAAACAGGTCATGTTGATGGGAGAGTGGCACTACATGTGAAATAAAGCATGGAATCAAATTAAGTAAAAATCTTAAATGAACTAAACTGTTCCATAGCAGTAGGGATATATTATTGATCACCTGACCAAAATGGTGATAGTGACTCTGAAATGCTGAGAGAAATTAGAGAGGCTATACAAATAAAAATGTCAATAATAATGGGGAATTTCAACTATCCCCATATTGACTGGGTACGTTATCATCTCGGGACACAATGGAGAGAAAGTTTCTTGACATCTTAAACACTGCTTCTTGAAACATCTGGTTCTGGAATCCACAAGAGGAGAGGCAATTCTTGGCTTAGTCCTAAGTGGAGTGCAGGATCTGGTCCAGGAAGTGAATATTACTGAATTGCTTAGAAATAATGAACTAAGTAAATTTAACATCCCTCTGATGGGAAAGACACCACAGCAGTCCAACACTATGGCATTTAATTTCAGAAAGGTGAATGACACAAAAATGAGGAGGTTAGTTAAACAGAAATTAAAAAGTGTCAAAAGTAAAATTTCTTTTAAAAACACCATAATAGAGGGTCAACTTAAATGTATGCCATAAATTTAAAAAAAAACAAAGTAAGAGAACCAAAAAAGTGCCACTGTGGCTTAACAACCAAATAAAAGAAGCAGTGAGAAATAAAAAGGCATTGTTCTAAAAACGGAAGTTAAATCCTAGTGGGGAAAATAAAAGGAGGATAAACTCTGTCAAATGAAGTGTAAAATATAATTAGGAAGGCCAAAAAGGAATTTAATGAACAGCTAGCCAAAACATCAAAATATAATAGTAATTTTTAAGTACATCAGAAGCAGGAAAAGCTTGATAAAATAACCAGTGGGGCAACTGGACGCTTTAGATGCTAAAGGAGTACTCAAGGACAATAAGATCATTGAGGAGAAATTCAATGAATTCTTTGCATTAGTCTTCACAGCTGAGGACATGAGGGAGATTCCCAAACCTGAGTCATTCTTTTATGTTACAAATTGGAGGAACCATCCCAGATTGAGGTGCCATTAGGAAGTGATTTTGGAACAAATTGATAAGCTAAACAGTAACAAATCATCAGGACCAGATGGCATTCACGAAAGAGTTCTGAAAGAACTCAAATGTAAAATGATAGAACTAACAACTATGGTTTGTAACCTATCCTTTAAGTCATCTTCTGCACCAAATGGCTGGAGAATAGCTAATGTGACACCAATTTTTAAAAGGGCTCTTGAGGTGATCCTGCAATTATAGTCTGGTAACTCTAACTTCAGTACTGGACAAATTGGTTGTAACCATAATAAAGAACAGAATTGTCAGACAACATAATTTGTTGGGGAAAAGTCAACACGGTTTCTGTAAAGGGAAATCATGCCTCACCAATCTATTATAATTCTTTGAGGGGGTCCACAAGTATGTGGACCAGGGGGATCCAGTGGATATAGTATACTTAGATTTCCAGAAAGCCTTTGACAAGGTTCCTCATCAAAGGCTCTTAAGCAAAGTAAGCAGTCATGGAACAGGGGGTAAGGTCCTTTCATGGATTGATAACCGGTTAAAAGATAGGAAACAAAAGATAGGAATAAATGGTCAGTTTTCAGAATGGAGAGAGGTAACTAGAGGGGTCCCGCAAGGATCTGTCCTGGGACCAATCCTATTCAAATTATTTATAAATGATCTGGTGAAAGGGATAAACAGAGAGGTGGCAAAATTTGTAGATTACATTAAACTGCTCAAGATAGCTAAATCCAAAGGAGACTGAGAAGAGCTTCAAAAGGATATCACAAAAGTAAGTGACTGGGCAACAAAATGGCAGATGAATTTTAATGTTGATAAATGCAAAGTAATATTGGGAAACATAATACCAACTATATGTATAAAATGATGAAGACTAAATTAGCTGTTACCAGTCAAGAGAGAGAGCTTGGAATCATTGTGGATAGTTCTCTGAAAACATCCACTCAATGTGCAGCAGCAATGTGGTTACCTCATCGCAAAAAAGGGATCTTGGCATTGAAAAAGTTCAGAAAAGGGCAACAAAACAGATTAGGTATGGAATGACTGCCATCTGAGGAGAAATTAATAAGACTGGGTACTTTTCAGTTTGGAAAAGAGACATCTAAGAGGGGGGAGATATGATAGAGGTCTATAATATCATAACTGGTGTGAAAAAAGTGAATAAAGAAGAGTTATTTACTCCTTCCCATAACACAAGAACTAAGGGTCACCAAATTAAATTAACAGGTTTAGGACAAACAAAAGGAAATACAGCCGGTCCCCGACTTACGAACAAATTATATACCAAGCACTTGGTCGTAACTCGATGTGTTCGTAAGTCGGACCCCATTCACTTCAATGGGACCGCGCTGTTCGTAAGCGCGGATCGCCGTTCGTAAGTCGGGGCCGCGCTTAATGGGAGGTTGGTCATAAGTGCAGCTGGTCGTACGTCAATGCATTTGTAAGTCGGGGACTACCCGTACTACTTCACTCGATGCATAGTCAACCTGTGGAACTTCTTGCTGGAGGATGTTGTGAAGTCCAAGACTATAACAGAGTTAATAAAAGAGCTAGATAAATACCTGTATGATAGATATATTAATGGCTATTAGCCTGGAAGAGCAGGACTGATGTCTCTAGCCTCTGTTTGTCGGAAGTTGGGAACAGGCGACAGGGAAGTGATCACTTGATGATTCCCTGTTTATTCCCCCTGGGGCACCTGGCATTGGCCACTGTCTGAAGACGGGATACTGGGCTAAATGGACCTTTGGTCTAACCCAGTATAGCCATTCTTATGTTATGATAATCAAAGGATATCAGATAATATTTTTATTTAAGTATGACATTTTCAGTGATCTCTTATTTAAATCTTTCCTAAAAAGAATTTAAAAAATTAATACAACAGGAAATCAAGCAGAAGAAGCTATTGATCATGCTCCAAAAGCAGCTTTTACACTTGTAAAAAAAATGGTTTCATGCAGGCTGACCATACCATTAAATAACACAGTGCACCTGCTAACGAGACATTTTATAAATCCAAATTGAGACCCTTATTAGGTTTTTACTTAATCAAAACTCCTATTAAACTCTTGAGTAAATGTTGAATAGGACCTCAGGGTTTTGTCCCATACAACTTTAATAGTGCTACTTTAAAGTCTAGAACTTGCATGTTAACTACCTGGGAATTACTACAATCTCTTGGAAATGCCACCTGAATTCAGAATCTATATTCATAGTTTTACTAAGAAATAAATAAATGATATTCAGTGTTTACAGAATGTAGTATACAGAAGATCCAGCTTTTTATATTTTGCTGCTGCAGAACCAGTAGAGGGAGCACGTGTGAATTAAGAAGGCCCATTCCCAGCTTTTTCAATGCATAGGCTACAATAGTAAACATTTTCAAAGCAGAACCCTATTTCACATTTATTTTCTCGTATATCAAGCTCATTATTTTAATGGCACTAACTGTTCCTTTCAGTATTACTTCAGATCAAGTCCTGCTGGTTTACAAAGAAGTGACTAATATAGAACAGTGTTGGCTACTATTCTGTAAGGGCACGTCTACACAGCAGTGTTATTTCAAAATAACTAGCATTATTTTGAAATAACTAAGCGTCTACACAGCAAGCACATTATTTTGAAAAACAGGCATCTTATTCTAATTCTGTAACCCTCATTTTATGAGGAATAACACCTATTTCAAAATAGCTATTGAAATAAGTGGCCTCCAGGTTTTCCCACAGGTGCCCTGCTGGCCACTCTGGCCATACTCATCAGAACTCTATAGTTCCCCTTCCCTTGGAGTCCTTAAAGCCACAGCCACAGGGGAAAGGGCTTGTCACACCCTGATAGCCCTGTGCCACATTGCAGCAGCCATCACAGCTGTCCCTGCTGCCATGAGCGACCCCCGTGCTCTGTCTGAGCCCTCCATTGGTGCAGCCAAGTAGGCAGCCAGCTCTCAGGACCCTGCCTGGGGACCCTTCCTGGTCTGGTGTGGAGATCCTGGATGTCATTGAGGTCTGGGGAGAGGAAGCAAACCTCCAGGATCTCCACACCAGGTGCAGGAATATGGATGTCTATGGCCGGATGGCTGGCAGCCTGGGCCACAAGGGCCACATATGTACCCAAGAGCAGGTGAGCATGAAGATCAAGGAGCTCAGGCAAGCCTATTCCAAGGCCAGGGAGACCTACCCTTATTATGACCAGCTCTACCGCATGGGGGGGGGGGGGCGGGGGTCAGTCCCTTCCCCCCCCTTGTTGTGGACTCTGGGCTGGAGACGCCCATCATCACCCTCCCTGGGGGGCAGAACCTGTGCAGAGGAGGAAGAGGAGCCAGACGAGGCCAGCACTATCTCGATGCCCACCAGCCAGGAGGTCATGTTCACCCTGGAGCCGGAATCCCCCCTCCCAAAATGTCTCCCAGGCTTTATCTGAAGCTGGGGAAGGCCTATCAGGTGAGTGCCATTACTTTCCCTAGACACACATGAGTGGAGGCAGCAAGCACTGAGGAGCTGCTGCATGCTCCTTGCTTGGTCTTCTCGGCCTGGGGATCAGACAACAGCCTGTGCATGTGGGTGCACATGGACCACCAATCCAGGACACACAGCCCCAGCAGACTACACCAGAGGGCCCTTGTGCTCTTGCTCACAGGGTGTCTGGAAAGGTCTGCCTTATTCCGAACACCGGGGTAGGACACCCTCCCATCACAAGCCACCACTATAAGAAGGCTGGGGACATGGACACACACACACACACACACAGAGCAGTGCTGCACACGGCACAAGGGCATGCCCACGCTCTCGGGGCAGAATGTGCTCTCAGGGACAGCGCGGCAAGGTGGAGGACACTGAGCCCATGCCAGGGGAGCCTGTTGGGATGGGAAGGAAGTGGAGGGGACTCCCATACACTTCCTCCAACACCCTACCCTCGACTCCTCCAGCAGGTAGGGATACAAATACTCTGTCTGTGAGGGACACTGCCACTCCTGGACCTGGTGTGTGCATGGCATGGAGGGAAGCCGAGCTGCCCCATCCCCCATCACTATCCTCAGGCTCCTGGCCTGGCTGGCACATTCCCATGCCTGCTTGTTCCATGCCTGCTCCCCTCTCCCCCAGGGACACCTTGACCAAAGCAAGGTACTCTTTGATAGCAGGCTCAGCAGGGCCTGCATTGTTGCAGAGGGTGCCTTTGGTCATCTGAAAGGGAGGTTCTGTTGCCTCCTTGCCTGGCTGGACCTTGGCAATCGGAACATCCCCCAAGAGGTGGCTATGTGATGTGTCCTCCACAACCTTTGTGAACATGCTCCCCACCTTGGATATTTCCTCTTGAGACTGATGTTTCAGAACCTCAGGCTGAAGGTGGAGAGGATTATCGAGGGTGCGGACCCTATGATGGACATCCTTGCTCCCAAGAGCCCTTCCACAGTTGTCCTCCCATTCATCAAAATGATACAAATGAGCACTAAGATGTTGTGGCAAACCCCAGCATCCATACCCCCTATGGCTAAGGGGGTGGGGGGAGGCATGAATGCCATTACTTCATCCCCCATAAGGGGTATGAGCTAGCGAGGTAAGCAACTACTCAGTTAGTTGACTACCCGATAAGGCTAGGCTTAAAAGCCAGTTCCCCCCAGCACCATCTCTGTGGGGAGACAGGCAAGGCAGAGGCACAGCAGTCTAGGACCTGGCCAAATCCTGGACTGCTCAATACCAGCTTATGCTGGGTCCCGGGTCTACCCCCACTGCTGCTCTGCATTTTAACTGTAATAAGAGCCCAGCAGCTCTTACTACATTTCAAATGAAATTTAATGTGAATAAGTTAAAGTAATGCACATCGGGAAAAATAACCCCAACTATAATGCATAGTATGATGGGGGCTAATTTGGCTACGACAAATCAGGAAAGAGATCTTGGAGTTATCGTGGACAGTTCTCTGAAAACTTCCACACATGTGCAGCGGCGGTCAAAAAGGCAAATAGGATGCTAGGTATTATTAAGAAAGGGATAGAAAATAAGACCGGAATATCTTACTGCCCCTGTATAAAACTATGGTACGCCCACATCTTGAATACTGTGTACAGATGTGGTCTCCTCACCTCAAAAAGATATTTTGGCCTTGGAAAGGGTTCAGAAAAGGGCAACTAAAATGATTAGGGGTTTGGAACGGTCCCATATGAGGAGAGGTTAAAGCGACTGGGACTTTTCAGTTTAGAAAAGAGGAGACTGAGGGGGATATGATAGAGGTGTATAAAATCATGAGTGGTGTGGAGAGGCCGATAAAGAAAAGTTATTTATTAGTTCCTAAATAGAAGAACTAGAGGACACCAAATGAAATTAATGGGTAGCAGGTTTAAAACTAATAAAAGAAAGTTCTTCTTCACACAGCGTAGTCAGCATGTGGAACTCCTTGCCAGAGGAGGCTGTGAAGGCTAGGACTATAACAGAGTTTAAAGAGAAGCTAGATAATTTCATGGAGGTTAGGTCCATAAAGGCTATTAGCCAGGGATAAATGGTGTCCTTGGCCTCTGTTTGACAGAGGCTGGAGAGGGATGGCAGGAGACAAATCGCTTGATCATTGTCTTCGGTCCACCTCTGGGGCACCTGGTGCTGGCCACTGTCGGCAGACAGGATACTGGGCTAGATGGACCTTTGGTCTGACCCGCTACGGCCGTTCTTATGTTCTTATGTTATGTTCTTATGTTCTAAATGCAGAGGTGCAGGTCTGGGACCTGGTTCCAGCTCGCACTAGGTCCCGGACCAACCCCTGCTGTGGCTCTGTAGTTTAAACGTAGTATATTAAATGTACGATATTTAGACTGCAGAGCTGCAGCAGGGGGAGCTCTGACTCACGTCTCCCCTTATTGACTAATCGTGTAGTTAATACAAATTTTATTGACTACACGCTTAGTCAATTACCCGCATCGTAACATACTTAGTATGAGCACTTTTTCATGCACCGATAGCCAGGGTCCCTTGGAGTGGATACTGTAAATCACAAGGAACACCAGGAACAACCTGGAGCAGCGCCCAACTTAAAGAATGCAAACAAACTAGCTCTTTTGGGGCCCAAGATCTAGTCTACAGGGGCCTTACAACTGTGGGTGGCCAATCAGCAAGTGCTGCAGAGCCACTGCTCATTTCCAGGAGCTCCTCATTGCGGACTCCCAACCAGACATCCTGGTTGAAAAGGGCAAGCTAGTCACCAGAACCTCCCTTTGGGTGGCCTTCAGCCACCTGTAGAATGGACACTGCTGTCAATCTGAAGAGGGACTTGTGGCTGCAGGTCTTGGGAATCTCTCTGGAGGTCCAGACAACCTTGCAAGATGTCCCCTTTGACTGCTCCAGGCTCTTCATGGAGAATATGGATTCTCACCTGCACATCCTAAAAGACTCTAGGGCAACTTGCAAATTTCTGGGGATCCATACCTTTTTACCCCAGAGAAAGACCTTTAGACTGGAGGCCCCTGCCCACTTCTATTCTGGTCAACCCAGGCAGAACTCATCCAGCCTCATTCCGATCTGGGCCCAGGCCAGGGTCAGGAAGGCCCTACGCAACACTAGGGCTTAAAACCCAACTTTTGAGGATGTGACCAAAGACAGAGCACCAGTTCTCCAGCTGTATCCTTTCCTTTTTAGCAACCACTTGTCCTGCTTCTACTGGGCCAGGGCCTACATTATCTCAGACTATTAGGTCCTGAGCACAGTGGAGGTGAGATCTCTATCAGATTCCATTCCCTCCCACCCTCCCTTTCCTCCCCCACACCCTGTCCCTCTTCATGGACCCTTCTCATGAGTAAATTCTCATGCAAGAGATGCCCACACTTCTCACTATGGGTACCGTGGAGAAGGTCCCTAGGGAGTTCAGGGCAAGGGGTTCTACTACTGATATTTCCTTATCCCCAAGGTCCAGGGCAGACTCAGGCCCATTCTAGACTTACAGAACCTAAATGCTTTTTTCACTTGATCTCTCTAGCCATTGTCATTCCTCCCAAGATCCAAGGGACTGGTATGCCGCCCTCGATTTGAAGGATGCATACTTCCATATTTCTGATATCCCAGTTCTCAGGTTTCTGGTCAAAGACTACCATTATCAATTTATGGTACTACCATTTAGCCATTCCACAGCTCCCCGGGTGTTCACAAAATGCATGGCAGACATGGTGGTCTTCCTTGGGAAGCAAAGGGTACATGCCTATTCATACCTGGATGATTGGCTGATCAGGAGCAGTTGCAGGGCACAGGTACTGGCACACCTGGCCCTGGCCAGGAGTGTTTTCATGGGTTCTTTCAGGAGGAGTCCTAGATCCAAGTCCACCCTGGTTCTGACCCAAAGAATAGAATTCATTGGGACTCTCTTGGACTCCAATGCAGCATTGGCCTCTCTGCCTGAGAGCCACTTCCAGGTTATGTTGGACCTCATTCACTCCCTCCAGCAATTCCCTGCTACAATGGCGCAGACCTGCATGAGACTCTTGGGTCACATGGTAGCCTGCCCTTATGTGGTGCAACATGCCAGGCTGCGACAACACCCACTGCAATGATGTCTGGCAGAGGTCTTTAGATCCATCAGACACTACATAGATAGACTGGTAACTCTCCCAGATGCCCTCCTTTGGTCCCTATCCTAGAAGTTGCAGGCTTATGTCGTGAAAGCAAGGGTGCCCTTGACCAACCACAACCCATTCTTAACCTCACCATGGATGCGTCGGAAATGGGAAGGGGGGCACACCCACACACACTCCAGACTCAGGGCAGGTGGTCTGAGACAGAACTCTCCCTTCACATCGATATCAGGAAGCTGCGGGCCATGCGCCTGGCCTTCCAAATGTTCCTTCCCAAACTGCAGGACCAGTTTGTCTTAGTACTAATAGACAATACTGTAACAATGCCACCTTCCATTGTTTATATCTACTTTAAAACATTTGTCTACCACAGTGATGGAATAGAACAAATAGCCTGAATGTATCTTGATTTTCACTGATTTATCAATTTGCTTTTCTTATTCGTGGCAGTTTATTCTTTATGCTGTATATAGTATCCATACCTTTTTCAATAAAAAAAAACCCCTAAATAATTAAAAAAAGAGGCAATTCATCTTTCATGTGGAATTCTTCTCTCAATTAAATTCATCTTAATTTCTCTGGTAGCCTCAAAAAATTATAGTACCTTTTCCAATACCAGTCTCACTCGGACCACTCTATCTCTCTTTGCTATTCAGTGCAAACATCACTCTCATGGTACAGATGCTTGTCTGTTTACTGTAACTTTAGTTTGATAACATAATTTAAATCCACTTTAATCTAGATATAGATGTCGTAACAGACTGTACCCTTCTGTTCATCATTTTTACAAAGCTATTTTTTTTTACAAAGTGGGCCTTATGAGGTATCATATGAAAACTCATAATTCACTAATCACTATTGTTCTTGTATAATATGTGTGGCAACATTGTATGGAAAGTTATGAGATTCTACTGTATAATGTTACTAAGGCACATTTGAATTGTGGAACAGCAGTCCAAATCAGTTCTTCAGAGACAAAAGGCTAGTCAGCACCTCAGCCAGGTTTCAGCAAAATCAAATAGACTTATCATTTCTTAAGTAGCCATTTTTTGGCAGGGAGAAGGGTGCAAGTAAAAACTTTACATTTTGGCAAATAAACAGATAGGGGGTCTCAGCCAAAAGGTCTTGCTGTCACCTGAATCCCAACTGAAGATGATTCTCAAAGAAGATAAATGCGTTAAGAAGGGGAAACAGAAGACAATATCATCTCTTTCTCCTCAACCAGTGTCAGGGCCCCTAGTGCTCACTGTCACATTATTGGATTTTAATGTGAACAGGCAGGTCATTGTTGCACCCACTGTTATGTGTTTGCTCCAAATTCTGTACAAGTGAGGTATCTAATGAAAACTTATGCTGTGCTGATTCTATGTATGCTACTCATATACTTGTATGATTTTTGTATATAAAGTTATGAATATGGGCTCTGTATTTGTATTTAAATGTTCTCTAAGGGGTGTCTTTATATTGTCAGTGTTCCATATCCTAGAGCAGTGGTTCCCAACTTTTTTGATACCAAAGACTGGCAAACCCATGCACAAATTTTGGTGGACTGACAATATTTGCATATTCATTATACAAATATGCAAATACACAGACACAATGTTACCAGTCCACCAAAAGCCCCAGCTTCCCCCAGTGCCAGCCTTAACCCCTAGATCCCCACACTACTCTCCAGCACCCACCACTGACCCCAGAGTCCCCTGCACCCAACCCCGTGCTAGCCTCCGCCTCAGAGCCCCCAGTGCCAGCCCCCACCAGCAGACCCCGGTGCCAGCCTCCTGTTTCCAGAGCCCCACTACACCCAACTCCCCAGACCTGAATATTAGCCCTGTCCCCAGAGCCCCCAGTGCTAACCCTGCCCCCATAGCTCTCCAAATACTAGCACCGCTCTAGAGCCCCCCAGTGCTAGCCTCCACTTCCAGAGCCCCCCAGCACTAGCTGTACCCCTAGAGCTCCCAGTGCCTGCCCCGCCCCCTCACCTAACCCTGTGCTGCCTCCCAGCTGCCAGCTGAGTGCTGATGCCTGGGTCGTGGCTTCTCTAAGGCTGCTGTGTGGGGCTCCATGCAGCCCTCCTGCTGTGCAGTGAAGTGCTCTGTCACGGCCAGGAGGAGACCTCTCCCCTGTCCTGCCAGGCCTGGCGACAGCCCAGCCCCTGACACATGCACAGGCTCAGTGTGTCTGCAGCACAAACAACAGGGGCAAGCGCACATTTCTGGTGGCTTGAGAGTTCCTCCCAAGGCCATCAACAGTTGTGGCCTAGAGGCACAGTGTCACTCAACCCATGTGCGTCTCGGGCTCACGGCACCCACCCAAGAGCCGGGCGGTACTAGCATCCCTGACACCCGCTGGTTTGAGTCAGGGAGCCCAGCTCCCCCTGCACAACACGAATTGGCACTGCTGGCTGTGGTGTCCTGGGACATTGGGAAGTGGCCACACACATGGTGCAGGCGGGAGCTGGCCGGGGAGACCCCGCAGGGGAAGCTGGGCCTTGACGGAAGAGGGGCGGAAATCGTGGACACCCGGCTCAGCTCCCTTGGGCCTCTATCTTGATCCTCCGTAACACCGATGAAGGCTGGGACGCTCATGGCTGTGAAGACTCTGCTTCCTGGTCCCGAACATGCCACTCACAATGGAAAAGACAGGGCAGCTGTCCGCTATGCAGCCTCACCAGCCAGGCACATGGCTGCCGCCAGAGCTGGAACCAGGGCTATGGCTCCAGTTGCAGCACCTCAGGGCAGTCCGTAGTGCCACTCAATGGTGGGAGGGCGGGAGGAGAATGTTTAGTGCATGCACAGGCATGCACCTTATAGGGAATGAAACTCCCCAGCGGGTGGGACTCATTAGCAGCTGGGGGCGTGGCCTGGCAAAGTGCCACTGCCCAGCAGGCAGGGGTTCGCGGACCAGTGGTTGGGAACCGCTGTCCTAGAGCATGTAACCTGTCCTCAAGTCCCTTTTGTGCAGCCAGAACTGGAGAAAATATGTTTTGAAAGAGGGGGCTGCTGCTCTGTCTTAGGGAAGCTTTAGGATGAGGCAAGGGAGATGACATCTTTAACCACCAGTGTGATACTGACAAGCAGGGGGTGGCCCATGACTATAGGCCAACTCGGCCATCGCCTAGGGCGCTGCCTTCAACAGGGTGCCCAGGGCGCCCGATGATGACGTCATGGGATGCCGGGGCGCCCGATGGTGACGTCAGTCCATTCACGGCCGTGCAGGCGGGGGTGCCGATCGCACGTTCTGCCTGGGGTGCCAGCTGCCGCAGCCCACCTCGGACCACTCCTGCTGACAAGATTACTCAGGGAGATTACTTTGAAGGAATAAATAGCTATTCACATCCATTCTGCCCTCCCTCTCCCCTGTAGCTTACATGCTGAGACTGTTTTAG
Source organism: Rafetus swinhoei (assembly GCA_019425775.1). Lineage (NCBI taxonomy): Eukaryota > Metazoa > Chordata > Testudines > Trionychidae > Rafetus > Rafetus swinhoei. The sequence continues at coordinate 228,508,819 of CM033424.1, forward strand.
CTAGGTTCAGTTATGGGAAGTAATAAATTAAGTATATAAGGGAGAGAGTGTGGAGAGAGCACTGACCTGTAACATAGAAGACTTGAATATTATTTCTGCCTCTGGCCTGCTGGGTGACCTTGGCCAAGTCACTTTATTTCTATGTTATCCAATTTATGCATCTATAAAATGGGGATAATTATGCTGACCTTTGTAAAGAACTTAGATCATAGAATCATAGAATCCTAGGTCTGGAAGAGACCTCAGGAGGTCATTGAGTCCAGCTCCCTGCCCAAAGCAGGACCAATCCCAACTAAATCATCCCAGCCAGGACTTTGTCAAGCCAGGATTTAAAAACCCCTAGCAATGGAGATTGCACCACCTCCCTAGGTAACCCATTCCAGTGCTTTACCACCCTCCTAGTGAAATAGTTTTCCCTAATATCCAACCTAGAAAACTTCCCCACTGTAACTTGAGACCATTGCTCCTTGTTCTGCCATCTGTCACTACTGAGAACAGCCTCCCTCCATCCTCTTTGGAACGCCCCTTCAGGAAGTTGAAGGCTGCTAACAAATCCTCCCTCACTCTTCGCTTCTGGAAACTAAATAAGCCCAAATCCAGCCTCTCCTCGTAGTCATGTGCTCCAGCCCCCTAATCATTTTGGTTGCCCTCCACCGGCCCCTCTCCAATGCATCCACATCCTTTCTGTAGTGGGGGGCCCAGAACTGGACACAATACTCCAAATGTGGCCTCACCAATGCCAAATAAAGGAGAATAATCACTTCTCTGGATCTGCTGGCAATGCTCCTCCTAATGCACCCTAATATGCCGTTAGCCTCCTTGGCTACAAGGGCACATTGTTGACTCATATTCAGCTTCTCATCCACTGTAATCCCCAGGTTCTTTTCTGCTGAACTGCTACTTAGCCAGTCAGTCCCCAGCCTTGGGATTCTTCTAACTTAGATCTACTGACAAAGTGCTATAAAAGCTAGGAACTGTAATTAGATTGTTTATTTTAATTCTATTCTCCATTTTAAATCATAGTACTCATATGTGGGTAACTTCTCACTGATATCAGCAAACAGAACAGAACACCATAACCTACAAGAGGTGTTGAAGTGTAGAGAGTTTCTGCAACCTTTTCTTGCTCAGCATCAGGACAGGGCTATGGAAAAAGTGGTTTGCTTCTAGCATGTTTGTTCAGGCTGCTTCAGGTGAACTCATGGGGAGATTCTGAAAGGCCAAGGCAGAGATGGCAGCTGGAGGAGGTCCACGTCACAGATGCCCTTGGCTATGTCTACACTGCCGGCTTTTTGCGCAAGAATGGCCGTTCTTGTGCAAAAACTTGTGGAGCGTCTACACTGCATGTGTGTTCTTGTGGAAGAAAATTTACAGTAAAGCATTGGAAAACAGGGCGTCTTGCGCAAGAGTTATTCCTCTCCTCACGAGGAATAAATCCTCTTGCAGAAGAGCTCTTATGCAAGAAGGCAGTGTGGACGGGCAACAGGGGTTTCTTGTGCAAGAAACCCCTATGGCTAAAATGGCCATCAGAGCTTTCTCGTGCAAGAGAGTGTCCACACTGCCATGGACTCTCTTGCGCAAAAGCACATGGCAGTGTGGACACTCTCTTGTGCAAGACCTTGTGCGCAAGAACTCTTGCGCAAAACAGTTCTTGCGCAAAAAGCCTGCAGTGTAGAGTTTTGGGATGGTTGGTCTCTACAGACAGCTAGAAATGTCTGGAATGTAAGTGAGAGGCGATGGGAGGTTTCCCCAAGCCATTGGTAGCTGGTCAGAAAGGAGCAGGGGTCATGTGACCTACATGATCAGTTCTCCCCTATACAGTACTTCTACTGGAGCTGGTGAAACATAGAAGGGGTATTCTCTTGTAGTAGCTGCCCCGACTGGTGATGCATGCGTATAAATAGGACAGCAGCTGTCTGGATGAGCATCAGAAAGTTGAAAGTATTTTCTACCAAGGAAGAGCCAGCCAGAATTCCCTCCTTAATTTCTCTCTATAGCTTTGTACTTGCTGAAAAGGGTTGCAGATTAGTTCACTTCTGCTTGATGCCAGGGGACCAGAGCCATTTCAATCTACTGTGCAATTAGAGTTCAGACTGGTTCAGTTCCTCTGTATTGTCATGGCTGTAGTTATACTCCCAGGAACCATTGAAAAAAAAGTTTAATATTTATTTGAGTTACTTGGTGACATTACATGCAAGTCAAGGAGGAGAGACTTTACAAGGAGAGACAGGAAAAGGAGAAAAGGAAAGGGGAAAAGACATAGACCCAGAACATTTTTCCCTTACTTAAAAAATTATATGAATTTTTAAAGATTAATTCAAATTTAAGACAATGTCTTCTGTAAATTTTCATATATTTCAGACAGGGAATTCCATTGTTCATCCTTTTTTTATTCATCATGAATGAATCTGTGGCTTTGCTAGAAGCCCTGATCAAGTGGGCAGCACATAAATCAAATTTTGACTCTATTATAGTCAACTTCCCAGTTCCTCTGTTGTAAGGGGAGAGTGGGGGAGAGGTAAACACAAGGCTGCCTTATAGATATAATAGAATAATTCCTCCAGAGTGCAGGCAACCCCCGACTTATGACCGCCTGACTTACCACCCCCTGCATTTATGACCTCCCTGCTCTGGCCGCTGCCTCCACCTGGCACAGCCCCCATCTGGCTCTGGGAACAGCTTGTACCACGGCGCCTCCACCTGGCACAGCCCCCATCTGGCTTTGGGTCCAGCGTGCTGGGGACTTCAACTCCCAGGAGGTAAAGTGGGCCAGGAACGGAACCCCCATTTTTATCATTGCGTCTATGGGAAAAAAAGGGTTCGACTTACAATGGCTTGACTTACAATGGTTCTTCAGGAACCAATTAGGTTGTAAGTGTGGGGGTCATCTGTAACAAGCCAGCATGCCCTGCCTACTGCTCTGGCTCGGAAGAGATTGCTTCCCTCCATGCTGCTACCTGGTCTGTACCTATCACTCCTCTTGAACTTTTGGCTCCAAACTGCCCCATTCTTCAACAGCTAATGTTAGTGTCATTCCAGCAATTGAGGGTATGTCTACACTAGCCCCCTCATTCGAACTAGGGAGGTTAATGTAGGCATTCGAAGTTGCAAATCAAGCCCGGGATTTAAATATCCCGCGCTTGATTTGCATCTTCCCGTCTGGTCACCATTTTTGAAATTTACAAGTCGGACTAACTGCGGCGTCACACATTACGGCAGGGACCCATATTTCAAATTAAAGCCTAAATCAAACTACCCGTGCTATTCCTCCTGCAAGGAGGTTTAACAGGTAGTTCGATTTAGGCTTTAATTGAATACCGGGTCCCCGCCGCAGACGTGGGCAGTTAGTCCGACTTGTAAATTTCAAAAATGGCGACTGGACGGACGATGCAACTGCCGGATATTTAAATCCCGGGCTTGATTTGCAACTTCGAATGCCTACATTTGCCTCCCTAGTTCGAACAAGGGGGCTAGTGTAGACATACCCTCAGGCAACACAGAACAATTTCATGCCATTAGAAAAGGTATTTTCAACAGTTTTCTAGAAAAAGCTGAGCTTGCAACACAATGAGACAATTACTAGGAAATAACCCCATTTAGTTGGATTCACAGGTTAAGACAGAACCCAGCATATCTTTTCTCTTTTTGATGTCTCATCTCTCTAGCTTGTGCATTGATAAAATAAAATATTTTTTCACTAGACTCAAAAGAGATTAATCACTCAGCAATGATTTGTATTGTAATCTTTCAGCAAGGAATCTTTTTGTACTTTAGAAAATTTAGAGGGAGAAAAAAGTATACTCTTAGGAGCCTGTGCAGTGAGCAATTGATTCATATTAGGCTTGTCTTTTAATTGAAGTGGTGGGCTACCAAATAACCAAGAAAAGTCTCCAAGGATTGTAATATAACAAATACATGATTCTAAAAATATTTACTAAAGAAGGTTCAGCCCTTACAATCCCCCTCATCTCCTCCCCTCCTGAACCAAAGAATCAGAATATCTGAACATGCAGTATAGCAATTTAAAAGTCACACCTTGATTTAAAAAAGGAGCACAAAAACTGCCATGTCACATCAGACAATAGTCCAGTTAGACCATTATCCTAACAGTACCAGATGTTTCAAAAAAGGTGGGGGAAAATTCCATAACAGACATTTATATAGGAAACTATCCATAGGGGAAATCTCCTCCTTACATAAAAGCTGTAGGAGGTTGGAAGCACTTGCTCACAGTTATGAGGTTAGTTGCACCTGCCCTCTTTCTGATGTCATAGGGGACTTCTGACCTGCAAAATTAAGTAATTGTAGTGTGGGTAGGTGTATCTAATCCATCTTTAATCTAACCAGCATGAGTAACAATAGCAATGAAAATGCAATAACGCAGGCTAGCAATCTGAGTACAGAGCCAACATCCCTAGGGGCCTTGTCCAGCAGAGGAACTGGCTTGGTAGCCCACATTGAAGCCCATGCTGCCCTATCTTCACTATTATTGTCACCAGTGCCTGTGTTACTCCAGGTGTTGGAGTTAGGCTGGTCACCAAGAGGTGACATAGCTCAGAAAAGTTCTTTTCAGGCCAGAGGTAACACCTGTGTGTCCCTGTTCAGTCATTTGTATATTGTATGCCTCACAGTGTATGCCTATTTGCCTAATGAGCCACAAGGCAAAACAAGATACTGCAAAATGTATAGAAAGAAAATCTACAGGCTAGAACCAACAGGGGAGTGGGATCTTGTTTATGAATAAAGACAAAAGATTATTCTGGTGTATCTTGGGGAGCAAAAGTGCATACTAGGTGAAAGACCCAGGAGGCAAGCTGACAGTGGGCTTGTCCCATGAATGGAAGGTCACAGCCAACCTTTCTGAGGAGCACTGCAATGATTTTGGAATAACAATACAAAACATGAACACATCTAGTTAGTTAAGCCTAAGATCTAGAATTTTTCTTAGGATTTCACAATACAGTACTTCATGCTCTTAGATCTCTATGCTGTAACATAGATATGTTTATACCAAAATTAACTAAATGATGTGTATTAAGCACAGTGGTGGACTGGTCGTTTGGAAGCAGCAAATACGTGAATAAATCAAGTGTCGAGTGGAATAGGGAGTAGACAGTCAGGCTAATGCTGGATGGTTGGTGTGTATCTATTAATAAAAATAAATAGTGGGGCCTACAAAGCCTAGAGAGGTGTGCTTGTTTTGCCCATAGCTGAAGGAGTTGGAGAGAGAACCCCTAGTAGGCACAGATTCAAACTAAGAGCAGGTGATACTGAGGAACCTCACAGCCCTGGGTACTTCCAGGAAGCATCACAGCTAATTAAAACACAGGCATACTTACCTGGAGTACAATTACACCTTGATTTGTGAAGTACACATGCTCCCCTCAGCCCCTTCAGATGTTTGGCCCCATGTATTGACCTATCACCTCTCAGGGTAGAATCTCATTATTCCTCCACTCAGAGCAGGAACCAGATGAACAACCTGGCTGCGTCTAGACTGGCATGATTTTGCGCAAATACTTTTAACGGAAAAGTTTTTCAGTTAAAAGTATTTGCGCAAGAGAGCGTCTGTACTGGCATGTGCCTTTGCGCAAAAGATTTGCTTCTGCGCAAAAGCATCCGTGCCAGTGTAGACGCTCTCTTGCGCAAGAAAGCTCCGACGGCCATTTTAGCCACCGGGCTTTCTTGTGCAAGAAATTAACGCGGTTGTCTACACTGGCCTCTTGGCGCAAGAATACTTGCACAAGAGGGCTTATCCTGAGCGCGCGTTAGAGTATTTGCACAAGAACCACTGATTTTGTACATTACAAAGTCAGTGTTCTTGGCGCAAATACTCGCGCCAGTGTAGACAGGCGGCAAGATTTTGCGCAAAAGCGACCGCTTTTGCGCAAAATCATGCCAGTCTAGACGCAGCCCCTGTGTATAGCAACCACTTACCATCCTGCACACCTGTGTTTCAGGCACCTATATTTCTTCCCTTCAGCCACCTGTCATCTGTGATCTTGACCAACAGCCTTCTTGAGATAAAGTATTTTATTTAGCAGATATAACAAAGCATTAGAGAAAAATAAATTTTAAACAAAACACCTTTTAGGCATATTTAACCTTATGTTTCACTATCAGCTAAGTTAGATAGACTTTCCATTGAAGTTACAGTAACAGAACAGAATGTATAGACCCTTAGCAAACCTACATCCTCCTGAGTCTCTGTGGCCCTCTATTTCTCTCATTTACACTGGTTTGGGTGCCTCCCACAAGAGCAAGCTGGTCATTGAAGCTACTTTCTCTGGCTCTGTCCTTTAGGACCCTCAAATGTAAGCTGTTAGGTGACTAATCAAAAGGGTCTCCTCTCCATATATATGATATCCACCCTGTCATGTGGTTCGATTTTTAGATAGAAGAGGAGCCAGTAAAAACACCTCAGATGAACTCTTGTTAACTTTATTGTGCACAGAATAGTAAAGGAAAGCAGTGCAAAGTTACACAGATCTATTTCAATACATGGGATAGTTAGCACAGACAGTATAGTAACACCTTTACCTAGGACAATACACAAGCTACTCAGTTATAAGAATATGAATATACATATACTTATTCCTTTGAATCACACACATACACACACACACACACACAGTTCCAATGCTGTTACCCTTATGATTGTCAGACAGGAGGTCATGGGCTCTTTCTTTCCCCACTCGCAGAGGCGTCCACAATGCATCGGGCAGTAGGAATTGGTTCACCTTCTTGTTGCAGTGAGTAAGGTAGTGGGGACACCTTACTCAATCCCTCCCACTGATTAGATCTTCTACCCTTATATTTATAGCAAAGAGATACTTGGTCGTTCTAGTAATATCTACCAATCAACTACATTTTGCATAAAATACTATTATGCCAATATCTAGGATACATTTTGCAATGCCAAAATATTGCAAAAGCATTTCATTAATACTTTTTCTGGCTGTCTCTGGAATTTTTCTTTTATCAAAAAAATGGAATGTACTGGTACCAGGTTGTTTCTGCTCTTTTTGGCCTGGTCTCGCTGTCCTGTACAAGTTCTTCATAATTGGGCAACACTCCTGACTTTCCCCTTTCTGGCCTGGCCTGCGTGCGTACATATGTGTGTGCCCAGGCTCGAGTCAGACCTAGGGTGGTGTATTAGAGATCCATACTTTGGACAAGGCCGGAACAAGGCCTAGCACTGAAGACATTGTTCTGGTCAAGGGAGGGCCTTCCAGGCTCCCCTACACACCCCAATATATGGTTCAGATAAACAATGCAGGTTGTATGCAGAGCAGTTGTATTCATGTCTGTCCTGGGATATTAGAGACACGAGGTAGGTGAGGTAACTAAAAGCATATTTCTCATCAACGGAAGTTGATCCAATAAAACATATTACCTCACCCATCATGTTGCAAATACTACATAGGTGACAATATATAGGAAAGTAATTACTAAAGAGTACCCCTACATTTGCACATCAAGGAATCCACACACTGTTGTGCAATAAACAGTTACAGTTATTACTGAGTGGCATTCCTGTTAAAGAACAACTGCCTAAATAAATACACACCTAAAAATTTTCCCTAGGTTTTTTACATCTCTTCTCTTTCAAGTGTGATTCTACTCTGAATATTAGCTGTGTAAAAATGGCATAATGAGATTCTATATTTGAGTCGACTTTGTCAGCGTACAAGTAAAATGAAGGCTTTAGTAAATTTCAGGCCTGCAAAAAGCTACTAAAAACCCACAAGCTGTGTTATTTTTGGCTTGTGCATGAACACTGGATTCTGTAACTCAAATTACACCTGTGCAATGCAGCTGTCTTCAAATTCCACAGAATTTGCCCCTGGAATTGGAACAAGCTGCAACACAAGAGAGCACTCTCTAAGCTGTATTGGACTGGTAGCACAGATTCAAATAAAAAATAGTACAAACATTGGTGTAGCTATAGTACCAGATCTGACTGAATACATACAGAGAGGAGCAGATAGACAAAAGGTGGGGCAGAGGGGTTAAGCACAAAATCTATTTCAGAACTGTTTAAAAAGAAATTGTGTTATTCACAAAGGCTAAGGTCCTGTGCGCTGGTGAGCAGTGGATTCCATGGAAGCTACAGATCACCAGCATCTCTTAAAATTTGGCCCAGTGCAACAACCACAAGCCAATGTAAGCTCTTTCATACTTTTAGGCTTGGTCCACACTAGGACTTTACATTGAATTTAGCTGTGTATGGTCTATTTTCTAAATGATGCATCCACACTACCAAGCCTGTTGTGTCAACCTTAAGGGCTGCTGAAGTCAATGCTGTTACTCCTAATTTAATGTGAAGTAACGCTATTCCCCATAGTCAAGTTTACAGTAGCATAGACACAGCGTTGGTGAAAGTCGAGGCTATTGGCCTCTGGAAGGCATCCTACAGTGCCCCACTCTGAACACTCTGGCCAGAACTTGCATCTCTACTGCTCTCTAGGGGTATGTCTACACTACAGCGCTATTTCAAATTAACTTATTTCGAATTAGTTAATTCGAAATAAGCTAAATCGAAATAACATATCTAGACACAAAAACTAATTCGAAATAGCGTTTTTCTAATTTGAAATAGCACGTCCACATTGAGTGGACCCTGAATCGAAGGTAAGGCTGGCCGGAACCAGTGCCAAAAGGGCATCAGGGTCGGACTTAGTGTGTGGGGCTGCTGCCTCAGGCTAGCCGAGGTCTGTGCTTAAAGGGACCCGACCCCCCATCCCGGACAGACAGTTCTCAGGTTTCTCTGCTTGCTGGTCTACCTCGCTGAGGGACAGCAAAGCATTTGTGTCTCGGAGTGCTCTGCTTGCCCTCACTTGGGACACCATGGCACTCTGCAACATGGAACCAGACCTGCCCCCGGGGACTCTGCTGCATCTCGTGGACACGTTGCCAGCAGGCTGGCTGCACTGTCTGCAGGCTGCCATCCGGGAGGACCATCGTGGGGCTGTCAGGATCCAGGGGGCCCTGCGGGAGAGCTTCCACCCTGAGGAGCACTAACAGTCTCCCCGGTCTGCCCCACTGGGGGCTTGTGCCCCATTCCTCCCTCTCGTCCTTCCACTTACCCTTCCGTAGCCCCCTCTTCCTGATGTCAAATAAAAGACACGTATTTTCAAAAAGAGAAACTGTCTTTATTTAACACAACTGGGGAGGGGGGATGAAACTCTGGGGAGACGGGGGAAAGGAGGCGGGAGAGGGCAGGGAAGAGGGTGGGAGAGGGGAGGGGGAAAACTGGGAGGAGGGAGCTGGAAGGAGGAAGCAAAGGGAAGAAGGGGGAGGGGAAGCTCAGCACTCAGGGCTGGGGGTCTCGCCGGGCCAACCACCTCCCAGCATGGCGGGGCCGGGGGCCTCGGCGTCCCCGGGAGGATGGGGAGGAGGGTGCGGAGGTTGAGATTGAGGAGGAGGGTGTGGAGGTTGAGGAGGAAGATGTGGGAGGGGGGGTAGGAGTGGGAGGAGGAACAGTAGTTGGGGGGGGGCAGCAGGCACAGGACCGGCATGGGGCAGCACGCTCTGCAGCAGGGCCTGCAGGTTTGAGTTCATGGCTCGGTCTTGAGCAAGCTGCTCCTGGTGGCTACAGGTCCTCGTGCATCCAGGCCTAGATGGTGCGGTGCAGGGCTCACAGGGCCCCCAGGTGCTGGTCCCGGTACCCCTGCTGCATGGTGGTGGTCCTGCTGAGGCCACGGGTGCGGGAGCATGTCCCGGGCGGGGTGGTGCGCCCTGCACGAGCAGCTGGTGCAGCTGTAGAGAAAGAAGAGAAGTGGTCCGTTCTCCCTGGGGACACAGTGGGTGATACCCAGCCACCCCCTGCGACATGAGGGCAACCGTGCCCTGCACCATCAGAGCCGATGTGATTGCACAGAGGCCATGGTCATGGGCGGCAGGTTTGTATAATTTTTGGTGGTGCCCCCGTTAGCCACGCCCCCTGGCCCCATTAGCCATGCCCCCTGGCCCCATTAGAGGCCACGCCTCTGGAGGTAACACACTCGGGGCAAGATGGACACATGACCAGAAGTAAAAGGTGTCATGTCACCCCTCTCGAAGGGCTTTTCCTACCATCCTCCTACCAACAGGGATTAGTTTGGCCCCCACCAAACCCCCGCATGCAACTATCCTGCAGTTGCATTAACCCAATGTGTGTGACATTAACTCGGGGGCAGAGAGCTGGGGGAAGTGTTCCCCTCTGAGGCTATGTCTACACTCACGGCTTCTTGCACAAGTACAGCCGTTCTTGTGCAAGAACCCACAGAGCAGCCACACTGCCCGCCTGCTCTTGCGCAAGGAAATATACAGTACGGCGTGGTAAGAGAGGGCGTCTTGCGCAAGAGCTATGCTCTTTCTAACAGGTGTAAGCTCTCTGGCGCAAGAGGGCAGTGTGGATGCTCGGCAGGGATTTCTTGCAAGAAACCCCTATGGCTAAAATGGCCATCAGAGCTTTCTTGGGCAAGAGAGCGTCCACACTGCCATGGATGCTCTTGTGCAAAAGCACAGCTCGCACATGGCAGTGTGGACGTGGTCTTGCACAAGACTTCTTGCACAAGAACCCTTGCGCAAGATGTTCTTGCGCTAGAAACCGCCAGTGTAGACATAGCCTAAGAGTTTCCTCCCATGAGCAGAATGAATTTTGTGTTGTGCACCTGTACTGAATTCATGTGGCTTGTTTGGATGTGCCACTGTGGCACCCAAGTTATTAATACATATTTTTAAACCTTCACCTTTTCTCTCTGCTGCCATGTCTCCTCCCCTTGTTCCATCAGCTCCTGGTGCCTGCTGCCCCCAACCCCTCACCCTCCTCTGCTGTCCTGACTCCTTCCCTTCTCACTGCCCTCAGCCCTCCTGAGACCTGTCCCCCTCCATCAGCCCTTCTCTGCCCCGTGCCCACTCTTCCAGTAGCCCCACTCTGATCATGTGAGCTACCCCTCCTCTTCCCCTCTCCTAACACCTCCCTCTACACACCTGCCCTGCCTCTCTCCTCTGGTGCTGGTCCCTCCCCTGCAGGTGTCTGCCCTTCTGCTTCACCCCAGAATCCCCTGGCACCTGCACCCTCCTGGTGCCTCCCCTTCCCTCACTGCCCCTGCCCCTTTGTCCTATTTTTCCTGATGTCCACCCCTCACCACCCTCTGCCCCCATTCCCCTCATGCCCTGTGCCCTCACACGACTTGCTCCTTCCCCTTCCTCATGCCCACCCCTTTCAAACCTTCTCCCAGCACCTCCCTCTCCCCTCTAGCCCCCAATACTCTTACCCTCTCCTCTCCCAGCAGCACCCTGTCCCCCTCCTACTGACACCTCCCCTCCTGCCCTTTTCCTCATTGTCTGCACTTGGCCCCCTGGGATTTGTCTCTTCTCCACCCTGTCCCTTGGTACCTTCCCCTTTCTTCTCCTGCCCTGCCCCCCTCCCCTCAGCACTAGTCCCTTCCTCTCCCACCCCTGCCCCCTATTTTTCCCCCTCCCCTACCTTCCAGTTTGCGGGGCAGCGGGGCTGGAGTCTGCGATCAGGCCCTGCCACCCCGCTGTCCATTGAGGGGACATAGGCCACTCTGGCGTCTGCTGCCCATTCCTTCTGGGGCTGCGGAGTCTGAGCGTCTGCCCTGTGGAGTTGCCTGCCGGATCCCGGCTGCCGCAGGAGTCTGGGCATTCCTGAGCTCACCCCACTGCCCCGGGCCCGGGTGGACTCCCTCCCCCTTGCCTGCCACGCCGCTGGCATTTAAAATACCTGGCACGGCGTGAACATGCGCCGCAAGGATGCGGGGGTGGGGCTGGCCCGCCGCACCTGCTCGCTGTAGCGTCCTCCCAGGGGGCGAGGCCTCTGCATCCCGGCACCCCGTCTGGTGCACAGTCTGTGCATGCGCCGCAAGGGCACGGGGGCGGGGCCAGCCTGCCATGGCAGCTTGCCGTGGCGTGACCAGTGGTGGAGCCCCTGCGTTCCGTTACATTGGGGCTGCGGGCGCCCCGTTACAAGTCCTCTTCTCTTCCAGGGATGCTCTGGGGTTGGGGGGAGGAGCAATATTCAGAGCCAGGGGAGAGACCCTGCTCCAAATATTGGGGGAGCAGTGCCCCCGGCTCTAAATATTGCTGGAGCATGGGCACCACAAGCCCATATAACTCGCTGCCCATGGCCATGGTCAGGATGTCTGGCTCTCCCCAGAACTGGGAGCTGCCCCAAGACCGCACCCATGTCCCTGTACTGTGTATAGTGTGGCTGGGGCAGTGGGAAGATGTCCCCTGCCTCTGTGTAGAGGGGGCGTGTGAAGGGAGAGCATCCTGCTGGGTCCTGCCCCGGGGTTGGGAGTGTGTCTGGTCTCTTCACACACGCATGTGCCTATTGGGCCACGGCCCCTGGGTGTCACGCAGCTGGAGCCACCTGCCCAAGGGTAGCATGGCATGTGCTCGCACGTGCACAGGTGGTTGTGTGATCTGTGGGAGGCATAGCCCACGTGCGCGGTCCCTGGTCTCCCTCTCCGCCTCCCTCCCGGGTAGGGGACAGTGCTGGCACTTACCTGGTATGGCCTCCCTGGACGACCCTGCCGACTCCAGTGCTGGGACAGCTGGTGGTGGCCCATCTGGTGCGCCCGGGTCAGGGCCCTCTGGTCCCGGCTCACTGCCTCCCATGCTGGCGCGGACCGCCCGGCCCCCCAGGAGTCGGTTCAGGGCGGGGAAGTAGGGGCAGGTGTCAGTTCCTGCTGCGGCGCCACCCCTGGCGTACGCCTGCTGCATCTCCTTCACCTTCAGGCGCACCTGCTCTTGGGTGCGCCTGTGGCCTTTCCTGGCCATGGTGGCCGCTATGCGGCTGTAGACGGCCGCGTTCCTCTGCCTAGTGCGGAGATCATGAACGTTGGGGGCCTCCCCCCGAACCTCAATGAGGTCCATGATCTCCACACTAGTCCATGAGGGCGCATGCCGTCTGCGGCCCCTGGCTAGCCCCTGGGTGCTGGGGGACTGGGCGGGGGGACAGCTGGCTGCCACTGGCTGCCATCGTGTGGCCACTGGCTGAGGGTCTGCGGCTGCTGGCAGGCCTGGCTCTTGCACGTGCCCAGTGGCCAGAGTCTACCCCTTTAAGGGCCCCGTGGCTGGGGGAGAGGAGAGGAGTTTTCCTGGTTTGGCCCAGAGTGGCCACCAAGGGAAACTGGGAAGGGCTGGAGGCCCCCTAATTCGAAATAAGTGTTTACACAGCACTTATTTCGAATTAGCTATTTTGATTTTGGTGTTATTCCTCATAGAATGAGGTTTACCAAATTCGAAATAAGGGCTCCACTATTTTCATTTTATTTCGAAATAGCGGTTTGTATGTGTAGACGCTATTAAAGTTAATTCGAAATAACGGCTGTTATTTCAAATTAACTTTGTAGTGTAGACATACCCTAGGTGAACAGGAAAAAAACCTCAGGAAAATTTGAATTTAATTTTCCATATGGCCAGCGTTTTGAGCACACCTCAGAGTGAGTAGCACACCACAGCACACATGGCCATGACTTCTAATAGCTCAAATACTTCCATGATTTCAAATGTTTCTAGTCCTATGGGCTCCAGTTCCCAAGGGCACAGAAGAGCGCCAGCATGGAGTGTCAGAGAGATCTTGGACCTCATTGAAGTGTAGGGGGAGGAATCCATTCTCTTTGATCTTTACACAAGCAAACAAAATGCGGGCATTTACGATAAGAATTGCAAGCTGCCTAGCACAATCATACATATAACATTGCTGCATGGTAAAGAATTGTCAAAGAGTATTTCAACAATGTGTGGTGCCGTGTTATTCACATTCAGTTAGTTTTCTGCCACAGACAGACTTGATATCCCCTCACAAATGATACAGATAACCTTGAGACTTTGGACAAACTCTTAATTTGCTGAAGTCAGTAGCAAAACTCACATTGACTTCAGTGAGTCCAGGATTTCACCGCCTCCTCATCCACTGATGCCTTTTTCAGCTGTTCTTCAGTTCTTAAATCTCCTGCTCACTGTAAACTTATCCCTTATATGCCATGAACGAAAAACTGAGAAAAACTAACTGTCCTTGAAAACCCTCTTGAGGAATATTGTGCTTATGCTGTTTTTTTTTAACCTTTGAGAGTTTGTATGACAAAATGACATTTTGAAATATATTTATATTTACTGTTAAGAGCCTCTGCTTTGTTTTGGTATGTAGTTTATTGCTCCAAATAACTGAATGCCAACAACAAATATCAGCTAAGCATAACTGAACTGGATTTTTGTCTTAGCCTATCCCTCCTAAAATTTTACACTATGGCTAGCATCAATTAGGCTCCAGGGATGGAATTGCTAGTACAGAGGAGGTATTCAATAGTTACTGGTGCTTCAGCCATGTTGTTTAACCCTGTTTAGAACATACCCAGATGATACAGTGTTTTAAATGTTCAGCCTTTCTTTTATTTTCTCTACGGTTCCCATTGACTGGACTGAGGGCAGCACTGGAGGAAATTCTTTAGGGAAAAGTATACAAAGGAAAAAAAGCTATTTTTTTGCAGCAAATATCAAAGAAAAAGGGCCAATTGCCTGCTTTTCCTTACTATTCTTAGTTTTACATTTAAAGTACTTTAAACGTACTCTTTTGTTGGCACAAAGAAAAATGTGTGTGGAAAAACTGGATAAGCATTATCCATAGTGCAGCAGAATTAAACAATTGCTTAACAGAAACTTGCTGTTGATTGAACTGATCAAAAGTAGAAATAACTCCATCACTTTGTTGAATAAAAATGGTCAAGACTAGAGTGCATCATCCATGCAAAGAGAAAAAGATGCCTCATGTCCCAGCAGGAAGATACTTCTGATAACAGGGAGAACGTCAGGTTCATTGCCTGCTACCAAAAGCTCTCTGATAGCAGTGATGGGGAGGAAAGTGCAGTATATCACAAGAATCCAAGAAGGGGATAAGCTCAGGAAAATGACATCTGTGATATTAGACTAAAAGTATATCATGGCCAACCCATTTTTCATCATAATTTTATTCAACATGAAATGGGAAATAAAAGGCTAATCCTAATTGTTCTTTTATATCTAACTGCTTTTTTCATAATTCTTACTGATTTGCTGCCTAGACTTTGATTATTCACTTCAGAAACATGCGTCTTCACATCTGTAAAAAAGTGGATACTTACCACTGTTATAACACACTCAGAAGTTTGGATGAGAAATGTTAGAAAAAAATGTTATGCCTGGTTTTTATCTATCACTGAAGGGATATTGTTCAAGTAAAGCACATATCTCAGCTGCCCCTCTTTGAATGACTTCACAGTACTAGGGTTGAACCTCTTTAGTCAAGCACTCTCTGGTCTGGCCACATCTGTGGTCCAGCCTGATGTTTGTTGACTGGATGTCTGCTTATCATGCATGTGGCCAAGTTACCCATGGCCCCATAAAGTTTATTTATAGTTACTAGTTCTGTCTTTCAGTGTTCTGTGCTGTTATTCAGCTCTAATTTACCCCTAAATGTCTTCTAAGAGCCCAGTAAGCAGCAGAAATGTTGGTCATGCTGCTAGACAATATTAACCTCCTGTGGTTTGGCAAATTCTCTGGTTTGGGACCAATCAGGATCCAGACTAAAAAGGTCTAATAGCAGTGTTATATCACTACACAAAAAAAAGGCATCAATTTTAAACTTTTTTTTTACATATTATTAAAGTGATAACATGCTGAACCATTTGGACTACAATAAGGTTTCCTGTTTCTCATTTATTGTACAAAAAGTTCTTACATTGTATCTACAATCTAAAGAATTTATGTAATGGGAAAAAAAGTTTGTGTTCTATCACCTATCTTCTGATTGACACCATTGTAACACTAAACATTTTTATTTCTCAGAGCTTGTTCCTTTTTTAATATAAAACAAATCAGATGCTGATCTTCTTGTAGCATCATACAAACTAAACTGGGTACCTGTAGCTATGACTGAAATATCTGGAGTTCCCTATTCTGCAAGCTTGAACCTCCACATCATGTTATAATAGCCAAGGTGCTAGTAGTTGTGTCTCATGCCCACGTACCTCTCATGGCTCATGCCCATATACCTCTCATTCAAACAACTCAATGAAGAAAAACAGATGCTTTTACAAATTAAATACAAAACAATTTAAGTAAAATCAGAGGTAAAAATGGCTGAACAGCAAATCTCAGGGAAGAATCTGCCCCACTGAGCTCTCTAACCTTAAGGATATTTAGATAATGAACATTTATTATACTCCTATTTTAAAACTGAACGTTAAAGCAGAATCCTTTGGCTCTTCCACTTTGTGGCATTTTTATATTTGCGACGGGTCGGAGCGTCCCCGCTCGGCCGGGGCCGATCTGGCCCGCACTAACCCCGCGGTGGTGCATGTGCTCCTCAGGGCGAGCTGGGAAACACCGGCCCCCTGTGCGCGCTGTTCGGCAGCTGCAGCCCAGCTGACAGGCACAGGAGCCGGATGCCAAGGAAACCCCGAGCGTCGGGTCACGTCAGTGATGTCAGGACGTCCCCACCCCGAGGTCAGCGGGTGACGTCAGGGAGAGTGACGCTGGCAGGGGATAAAAGGGGAGAAGGAGAGCTGAACGAGGGATGGAGGGAGAAGGAGAGTACAGGAGGAGTCTAGAGGAGGAAGCTGGGAAGGAGAGACGGGTGAGGAGAGCAGAAAGAGGGAGACAGAGCCAGGAGATGGAGGGTGGAAAAGAGGAGCCCGGAGCAAGGAAGAGAAACCGGGCTTGAATCAGGGGAGGCGAGCCAGTGCAGGGAAGCACCGCTGAGGTCAGCGGGGTAGGAAGCAGCCCAGGGCAGGGCATTCCAGGATTTGCCGGTGGGCTGGTGAGTTTCGGGGATCAACCCCACCAGCCGGACAGGACGCTGTGAGAGCCTGTCCTTAGGGCCCTGGGCTGGGGCCCGTGAGAGAGGGCGGGCCCGGGCCCCCCTACCCCGCGTCCCCTGACTGAGGAAAGAGGGGGAATTGTTATTCAGAACTCTCCCCGCACGCCGGACAAGGGGGCGTGGCGGGCATTGGACCTGCACGCGTGGGCGGCGCAGCTGAAGTGAGAAGCATATGCAGGGGTGGTTGAAAGGACACCTTTGTACAATATTGAAGAGGAGAAATCCTGGCTTAGCTTTTTTTTCTCTTTTTATTCTATTCTGAAGAAAGAATAATTTAAACGTTGCACACCGTGTCTGTATTTCTTCATGGGGGTTCCTAACTCTGAGAGCCCATGGTTTATTCTAAGCTAAGAACAACTTGTACAAACATCTTCACCTCATCTTTCTATATGCAGAATCTTTATATCTCCCCATTTCCTCTCTCCCACTTTTTTCAGCTCCCATTTCAATATTCCCAATGTGTCTCTGATAGCAGAACTTTAAAAAGCCTGTCGACATATAAATGTCTAAGAGAAAAGTTAAGACTACACATTGACTTTTTATATACACACAAATAAATCCATCTAAGGAATAATATATACCTCTCTCTCTCACACACACCCATCTAAGGAATAATATATACCTAAAATAGCAGAATCCAACTGAATTTGTTAGGATGTAACCTGTTTCCTGAATGCTCTACAATCCTATTGTAATCAAACTGCAGCCACTAAAGAAAAGTCAAGCATGTTAGGAGTATAGTGTAGCTCAAAAAAGCTATACTTTAAAAAGGTCTTATCCATGCCATTTGGCCAGAGGTTATGCACTAATAAGAGGCAAAAACACTCTAAGGGTATGTCTACACAGCAAAGTTATTTTGAAATAACAGCTGTTATTTTGAAATAACTTTCCTAGTGTCTACACAAGCCAACCGCTATTTCGGAAATTAAATCAAAATAGCGGAGCACTTATTTCGAATTTGGTAAACCTCATTCTACAAGGAATAACACCAAATTCGAAATAGCTATTTCGAAATAAGTGCTGTGTAGACACTTATTTCGAAATAGGGGGCCCTCCAGCCTTCCCAGGGTGACCTGGTGGCCACTCCAGCCTCAACCAAGAACACTTCTCTCCTTCCCCCCCCACCCCGGAGCCCTTAAAGGGGGAGACTGTGGCCACAGTGCCTATACCAGCTCCAAACCTGCCAGCCCAGAACCACCAGTCACTGCCCCTGACCCAGTGGCCCTAAAACATAAGCCAGCAAGCCACTGGCAGCCAGCCCTCCACCGCTCCCCAGGAGCAGTCTGCCAGCTCCCAGGAGCCTGCCAGGGCCCGGAGAAGGTGGGCGCTTTCCTGGTCCAGGGTAGAGATCATGAACCTTATTCAGGTTTGGGGGGGATGCCCCCAACGTCCATGATCTCCGCACTAGACGGAGGAACGCGTCCGTCTATGGCAGGATAGCTGCCAGCCTGGACACCAAAGGCCACATGAGAACTCAGGAGCAGGTTTGCATGACAATCAAGTTGGTCCGGCGAGACCCCCAACCCTGAGCTTCCGCTCCCCCTTCTTCCCCTTGCTTCCCCTTTCCAGCTCCCTCCTCCAGGTTTCCCCCTCCCACCCTCTCTTCTCCCCTCTCCCGCCTCCTTTCCCCAGTCTCACCAGAGTTTCATTCCCTCCCCCCCAGTTTTGTTAAATAAAGAGAATTTGTGTTTATGAAAATACGTGTATTTTATTGACATCAGGAAGGAGGGTTAGGGAGGGGTAAGTAGAAGGATGTGAGGGAGGAATGAGGCACAAGCCCCCAGTGGGGCAGACCAGGGAGGCTTTAGTGCTTCTCAGGGTGGAAGCTCTCCCGCAGGGCCTCCTGGATACTGACAGCCCCCCGATAGACCTCCCAGATGGCAGTCTGCAGAAAGTGTAGCCAGGCTTGCAGCAATGCATCCACGAGAAGCACCAGAGTGCCCAGGGGCAGCTCTGGCTCCATGTTGCAGAGTGCTGTGGTGTCCCGAGTGAGGGCAACCAGAGCATGCAGAGACAAAATGCTTTGCTGTCCCTCATCGAGGTAGACAAGCAAGCAGGGAAACCTGAGAACTGGCTGTCTGGGGCCCTTTAAGCACAGACCTCAGGCAGCAGCCCCACACAGTAAGTCCTGACCTGGTGCCCTGCTGGAACTGGTTCCAGCCAGCCTTAAATGCGATTCAGAGTCCACTCAGTGTGGACACGCTATTTTGAAATAGCAAAATGCTATTTTGAAATGCATTTTGTGCTTAGACACTTTATTTCAAAATAAGCTATTTCAAAATAACACTGTAGTGTAGACATACCCTAACAGAGCAGACATAAGGCCATACACTGCCCTCCATTTGTGCTTTGGAACTTTCCACTAATTTCAGTTGAGTTTCAGTTAACAGCAGCTTATGACCATTTAAGTTGTATTCCCATTGTGTTGAGATATTGGGATAATAAATGTATTTGCTTGCTTTTGGTAGCCGATCATTAGCTTAAAAAAAAAAAAAGTTATCAGCACAAGTATTTCAGTTTTGTCTGTACTAGCTGATGTTGTACATAAATTGTAAAATTAAACTAAAGTTTTAATTGCTTAAGCATAGTAATAGGAAATACTTATGACATATGATATAGTTATTTTATTGACAAACTGCCTCTCACTCACTCCTTCCAGACAACATGGGGAACACAAGAGGTATGAAGCTGCCATTTGAGTTCTCTGTAACCAGAGCTTTCATGATACAAGTTCTTTTTCCACTTGAAATTCTTTAAGTCTAAGTAGAACAACCACATGCAGAGCTGGGACAGAAGTCCTTGCTGTACTTATCTGGAGTCTCAGAAAAATCTAAGGTTGTGATGTCAGTAACAAACATGACATAGTAATCAATACTCAGCAGGATCGGACAGGGTAAGCAGATCAAACATGTGGTTGGATAGACAGAAGCTCAGACTCAGTCAACAATATCTGCAGTAATTTGTGAAGTAAAATAAAAACAAGAAAGCAGGAATTTACCTCATTAGAGTTACAGTACCAAACAATAGCAGTACCCTAATAGTGGCTAGTTTTGTATTTTTCGAGAGACTAGCAGAAATGGTACTTGAACAAATTGTTTATTAGCTCAGCCATCCTATCCCAATGAGACTTTTTTTTTAAAGCAGCATGGCACATAGGGGAATCAGGAGGATGCAAGCATTGTTACAGAAAACTGAATATAGACTAATTAACTAGAGACAATGTGCAGTAAACACACCCTTTGCTCTTACATCTGAGGGATTCATTGTTTGTGTTACACTGCCTGATAAGTAAGGGTATAACTGCAGTCCTTTAAATGTACAGAATCTGTATGAAAGATTTTACTGCCAGGCACATCTAAGAACAAACCTAGTGCTACAATATGTTACTGTGCAGGGCAATATAAAAGATTTAATACACGCTAGAAATAGAAAACAGGATTAGAATTGAGATTGCTGCCATTTTCTCTTCTTTGCCCTTCTAAACTAGGTTTTTATCACTTTCAAAAGAAAACCTCTAAACTAGAGAACCATCTTTAATATTATTTTCTTAATGTGCATTTAGAACTTTTCCACCCATATTCTTCAAAATTCTTTGGAGTCCATAATACATGAGTAATAGACATTTTACATAAGGGAATCCAAAATAAAGTCTTCAGGTAGTTCTGTCTTTTGCCCTCAGGGAAGATGATCCCAGTAGGCAGACAGCTTCTACAAAGTAACGTAAAAAATTGTCACTGCAACAAGTTGTATGAAGATACTACAGGGATAAGGACTATCGCAATAAGTTAGGTCATATATGGTCAAGATTTCTAAAGACTCAAAATTTCCCATTAGAATACCACATATAGTCACTTGGTATAAAAGTGATGGAAGCTGTTTTCTCCCAGTATGCAAGTTTACAGTTGCCACACACTTTATAAGGAAATGGCCAACTGAAATTTTAGAAATTCAGTTTTCTGAGAGCTCTTTTTAAATAGAATTAAAAGGGGGAAAATACTTACTTTTAACATATATTGATGTAAGCGACAGTGTTCATGTTCCATTTATTTTAGAAGGGGTGTAGGTGGGCCTTAAAGCAACACAAAAATGCACAGAGCCTCTGGATACCATCTTTATAAAATTAAATATTGAGATTGAGTTATGGGCAAATTCCAGATAGACAGCAGACCCTAAAAAAAGAAGAACTTGTTAACAGATTTCTATTTGACTAGTAACCACTAAAAACAATTAATCGTCATAATCTTGACTCAGCCAAAAGGAGTCAAAAGTATTTTGTCCATGTTCAGCATCTACCATCCCTTCTTCCCAGGGCTCAGTGGCAATGTTCCCCAGATAAGAGAGAACTGGACTAAATTTCTTTCAGAAGTCACAAACAAGTCTTCTTGCCATTGCTAGAGGTGTGACTGAAAAGAGACAAAAGTGCTTTTTCTTCTCAGATTTAAGGAATAGTAATACATCTCATTGAAACTCAGCAGTGAACATTCAGGGCTTGAATGGTAAATCAAGAAAATTCTTTCCTTGACTCTTTAACAACTGTAAGGGCAAGTTAACATAATGCCAAAGCTAGTGCAAAATCTGACCTCTATTTTCCTAAAATCTATTTACAAAGTGTATAATTATTCATAGGTGCTATTTAGATAGTTATAGAGAATTTTAGCAAAACTGCACCTTTATTTATCTTTACTGTACATTATTTTCCATGATGTTAAAATGTGCTAAAACATATAAAAAAAAATAAGGTAGAGGCCTTTCTCAGATAAATGCTCATCATAGTGTTCTGTGGCTAACCTCATTTCTGAGCAAGAGGAATTGTGATTGTGTTGAGTCCAAGCGTTTGGGTATTTCAGGACACATTGCTTTTCAGTTCTGCAGCTTTGTTTAAATTCCCCACTTCCTTCTTCAGGACGTTTAGCAGCATTCTAGAACTATCCAAAATCTTCATATAAGCAGCTTCAGTTTCTGCAAGGATTTTATCAAGCTCGTTCCGTGAGGCTGTCTTTTGGGTCAAAGTTTCACAGACACACTCCAGTTGCTCATTCAGGATTTGGATTTCATGCTGGAGTTTATTTTTTTCCACTTCCGCTTGGTGGATCTGTTTGTTCAGTTCTTCTCTTTGCAGGCATAAGTCTTCCATGTATTTCACCAGCTCATTATTGTAACCCTGCAGAACAGCTCCCTGCTGAGTCATCCTCCAGGCTCCACCCTCTAAGTGGACTCTGCCACTGCTTTGAGTCTTCTCTCAGCAACACCCTTCAGCACTTTTATTTAAAAAAGAAAAACAAAATAAAAACGCTTGTAGCTGGGCTTTTGTGAACAACCCCACGCTAACAAACCAGTACGGGCATAGCCATGGTAGAACACTCTGCTTAAAAGAAAAAAAATCATCTCCTCAGACTTAAGTTTTACATCCCCAAAGATACAACTTCTGTGGTGTTCCTAGCCTTTTCCAATCTAGAGAATAAGTGACTAGGGCCAGAAAGCAAATAGATGGAAATTCTGGGACCTTGAAGAGTGCTTAAATGAGTGTCTTCTGATAATTATTGGATTTTTACATTAAATGAAGTCCAACCCTTCATTACAACAAAACTATCACAAACCAGTTTTCATTGTAGCTGCCTATTATCAGACATGCATGACTTTATTGGAAAAAACCTAACTCCTTTTGGGCTGAAAATTTCAGTGTTTGATCACTAATATAAAACTGTACTCTACAAATATGGTCTTTTCTATTGATAATAGAAATGTCGGGATTGTTACTAGAAATATTCACTCAAACTCAAGGATAAAGAAAGGTATTTTCTCCATATGATACTTAACCACAAGTACCATCTCCACTCTCAGTACCTCCCAGGTCTGCCTATAGTGAATCAATTCAGTACTCTATTTTCAAATGCATATAATGAGCAGGGGTTAGAAGGAGATTTAGCATTTCAGATTAGAGAAGCATGTTTTGTGATGTGTAAGGTAGTTGCCCGCCTCTGGAGAGCTGCTTTTCTTCGCTCTCCTCAGGACACAGGGAGCAGTCTGGATAAGAGCACTCTGCAGTGAAGGATGCAGAGTGCACATTGTCTATACAGAAGACAATGGTAGAGCCACCGAGACTGGAGCTGGTGCGAGTGCCAGGGATACCCCAACATTCACTGCTCTCCATCCTCTTGCTACTAAGTGCAGACCAAAAAACAAAACAAAAAACCCACCACCAAACACAACTGGAGACGCTAGAGAAAAAAAAAAAAAAGCTGCCGGAGACGCTAGAAACAGCTCTGAGAGCTACAAAAAGCCTGAGAGGAAACCCCACAGGAGCGGCTCTTCTTATTGCTACCCAACTCCCACAGCAACTATGGCGGTGATAAGTAAGGCACTTGCCTAACAGAGATAGGAACAAAGCTCCGGCTTTCGAGTCTTAGGACTTACACATCCACTGGGGCTGCTACGAGACAAACAAGCGCCGCAAAGGGCAGCGCATGGGACACACTCACAACCCACGCAGCCAGCTGCGAGCCTCCCACAGGGTCGGTTTAACCTCTTCTCTGCCGCGCTTTCTCTCCGGACACAGGACGTACATAAGCTGCTTCCTAGGCTTGAGGCAGACCCTTTACAGCCTCCCTTTTCTCAATCCGGCTTGGAGGAGCCCCTCTCTCTTGCTATTGCCCCTGCTGTGTCCAACCTTGCCAAAGAGCCTCCCCCGGCAGCCGGGAGAGCTACTAACTGGTAACCAGCGCTCTCACCCCGGGCTGTCGGTAGCAGCGCGGAGCACGCCTCTCAAGAGCTTGCCATGCCCCCCAAGAGGAGAGGGGCTCTTAACCAATGAGCCAGCCCGGCGCTCCGACCAGCTGCTTTCCCCAAGCGCTCCAACCGGCAGTGGTCGCAGAGCTAGGGGGGTGAAGGGTCACGGAAATACCCGAAACTTTCCGAATACAGAGGAACGTTCTACGGCGATAGCCGATGTTTTCCCGGGGCTGGTTGCGGAATAGCGGAGGGCTGGTGGCGGAAATAGCCGATGTTGCCCGAAGGGGGAAGATCAAGGGCGTTGGACTTGGCGAAAAGAGCCGATGTTTCCCGAAGGCACCGCCGCCCTAGAGCAGAGGGGACTGAGTGGGAGGTGTGCCGAAAACAGCCGAAAACACCCGACGTGAACCGAACACGGCGTCGCCCGAGTTTCCCGGATGTAGTTGGAGGAGCGGCGGCGGCGGTGGGCGCAGCGGGGGGAGGAGGCAGCGGCAGCGGCGGCGGAGGAGTCTGTGCTCCTCAGTGTCTCAGAGTGTGCGGGGCCGAGCTGTGGCGTGTCCCCTTCCGCTGTGCGGAGCGGAGATGGGCCCGTGAGCGCTGCTCCCAGCTGAGCTGCCTGAGCCGCCCCCTCCCTCCCTCCCCTTCCCTGTCCCGGTCGGTGGTGAGGCGGAGCGCTGCCTCCCCCTCCTCCCCCCTCGGCGCCTGTGGCCCGGCCGCGGCCGTCCCCTCCTGGTCCCCTCACATTCACACACACAGGCCGGGCATTGATGGTAATGTATGCGAGGAAACAGCAGAGACTCAGTGATGGGTAAATCCCCCTCCTTCCTCCCCGCCACCCGCGGGGGGCTCCCCCAGACCCTCCGCCATGTTTGTGGTACCCTTCCCCCTCGGCGGCCGGTAACGGTTGTTCGCTAACGTCTCTTTCTCTCTCTCTCTCTCTTCCAGCTGTCACGACCGCAGGGGGGACTCCCAGCCCTACCAGGTACTTGCAGCGCCGGCCGCTAGGCCTAGGAGGAGGAGCGGGGGAGAGAGCGGAGGGGGGAGCTACTCCAGCGCAGGCTTCGTCCGCCGACACAGGCCGCGGTGCAGCCACTTCCCTGTCTCCTCCCCTCACAAGCCCCTTAGTACTAGGGAGGAGGGCGCTTACATGTGGGGGGCGCGAGGTCCCGGTTACCTCTGCGCCCCCCGGGACAGAGGCAGGGAAGTGAGGCGAGGCCTAGCGCGGTCTTGTGTAGAGTTCGGCCTTCAGTGCCGGGAGGGGAGGGGGCGGGAGAATGAGTCAGTATCGAATTAGTAAAAAACAGATAGTAAAATTTGTTCTCTAAAGGCCTCTTTGGAAAGCACCTCTCCTGCTTCCCAAATCCGTGCTTGGGACTGTGACCTGAGCAGGGCACGCTATAGGCACCAGATTACTGGGGCTACAGGCTGCACTCAGAAATCTGCATCAAAATCCTTGTGCCAACTAAGAAAGTACTTTGAGAGGCATAACGTACTCCCTCGCCTTGTGCACATGGAAACCCAGTTCTTGGGGAGCAGTGGGTATTGCACTGTGTATTTTGAGGACACTTATCACCATGCGTAGTATAGTGGAGTATTGTGCTCTCTTGAGTGTACACATTTGAGGGGCTGTTATGAAATTTCTGGGCATGTGGCTGACTGCTTGTGAAACAATGTGACAACTGAAAGCTGTCAGTGACAGTTCACCTAAATGTAAATATTCCCCATCCAGAAGTTTGCATTATGAAAGCAAATGGGTGAAATATGTTGATCAGTGCGGCTTCCAATGTGTACATATTCCAGAATGAACACAAAGTAAGCTCCCCGCTACACCCCTCACACCTGCTTATTCAGTCTCCTTTTAAATACTATCTTAGTTGTTCTTGTGCTCAAATAAAGTTTGTTATGGAAATTCAAGGTGGTGGGTGAGCTTAGGTGTCTTTTGATGAAATTTGTAGTGTGTACACCGTGGTTCAAGAAGAATTTGTAATCTGTTTTTATTCAGTTATTTATTAAACACCTGAATATTTTGTCCTTCCCAAAATGAAGAAAGCAGTCTGTGTAGTGCTGAATGTATGTAACACAAGATTAATAAGAATTCAAGGAATTGCAGTTTAATTCTAATACCCTATTATAGGAGATATTCCACTCTGAAACCACAGTAGGAAAATTAGGTAAAAAAGCTAAATTAGAATTTTTTACTTTATATACATAATTAAAATAGGGAAGCCTTATTCTACTTGTGTTCTTAAAATGCTAATATGTGGCTTAAATATACTTTAGAAATAATTTTATTACTAGAAATTTACACTGAAGTGAAATTTTTTACTTATCTTGAAAAATTAGAATTTCTATTAGTTGGAAGTGATATTAACTGCTACAAAAATGAAATCTAATTTAAAATGTATTCTCTTGCAGACTCTTAAATACTCATCAAAGAGTCACCCCAGTGGTGGTGATCACCGTCATGACAAGATGCGAGACACCGCAGATCCTTCACCACCAAATAAAATGTTGCGACGATCTGATAGCCCTGAAAACAAATATAGTGACAGCACAGGGCACAGTAAAGCAAAAAGTGTGCATACTCACAGAGTTAGAGAGAGGGATGGAGGTGAGTTGTTTCTAATTGATTTTTATTTAAGCAGTAATCTGATTTAAATTTTATTGAAATAATAAGTAAAACAGTTACAAGTGACATGTCTAACACAATGGTGAGAAGACTGTGCTCTGATACTCAGTTCCACCAGAGGTCATTGCCTTGAGTCTTTTATATTAAACTGATTCTTTTATTCTTCCAAAAAATAGTAGATGTCAACAAAGACACCAAGAGATTAAAGCAATTAAATTTTTTTTGTATTGGTGCATTTTTAAGGTGACTTCTAAAGGTGCTGGAAAGAGTAGTATATGAGAACATCTTGATTGGATTACATTTTAGATGTTTTCATAAGCAAAATAAATTTTTATTTATTCTTCCAATGGTTTTGAAGCATCAGAGTTCCAGCTGCTGTTAGTGTGTCATCTGTTGTTCAATTATTTAATTATTCATAATGTGTTAGTGCATAAGGAAATGTCCACAGATTAACTTGGATTAATATTTTTGATGTGCTGTTCATCTAAATGTTACATTTCCAAATATGATATATGCCTGATAAGCTTCTGTTCTGCAGTGCCATTTAATTTCTAGTTCTACTTACTTGCTCTCGAAGGCCCTGATCCTTCAAACACTTAACACTTTTATTTTCCTTAACTTTTTACTGCTATGAGGAGTTCAACTGATTTCCATGAAACTTACTATAGGGAAAAGTAAGCACATGTGTAAATGTTTGGAGGGTCATTACAGGAGCATTTGGAAGGGAAGGAGGGGGAAGCTGAGTATTGAACACATTTTCTCTGTAAACATAGGAAAAGTAAATTGAAGTTCTCAAGTCCACCTGAACTGAATGGTTGGTGATGCAGGGTTTTATTGTATACAGTGGTGTTGGGGGATAATGTAGTGTAGATATTGGAATATCTAGAGGCAACAGAAGGTTACTTCTCCTTTTCCTCCTCTTTCCCCTTTCCTTCGTAGAGTGAAAAATTCAGTGTATTATGATAATAAAGGTGACATGTTCAGAGTGGTTTTAGTAGGTGTAACAAGTAGTCTTAAATGTTTGCATAAGTGAATGCAAGCCCTTTAAAATAAAGTTTAAATGACAAAAAGTGAAATAGATTGAAGTGATTTACACCCTAAGTATTCTTTACATATTTAGAAATCATGTCTTGCTTACATTTCATAAACATAGTATAATTGTTTCACTCAATGTTAAATTGTCAGTAACAGAAATTGTATAGAACAAATGAGCAGAGCCTACTTACGCTCTGTAATAATTACACAAAAGTTTAAACTGCATATATTTTAATTAATGGTACCATTAAGAAGAATGGCATACTCACACTATTTTTATGAATTGGAATGAGCTGTTTGAACACAACTGGAATTTCTTGACTAGGTGTTGATATATCTATGTCCATAATGCCC
Organism: Rafetus swinhoei; assembly: GCA_019425775.1. Taxonomy (NCBI): domain Eukaryota; kingdom Metazoa; phylum Chordata; order Testudines; family Trionychidae; genus Rafetus; species Rafetus swinhoei. Next base: position 228,536,436 of record CM033424.1, read on the forward strand.
AATACATATAAAGGGCTTCCTGATTTTAAACACAGGCTAGTGTGTTCTATAGTTGCACTAAACTATACTGTTGATTGTTCCAGTATGTGACTAATTATATCCATACAGAAGTAGTTACCTCAGTACTCCCCCTATATCTCCAGTTTCAGAAAACTTGCATAACATATTTTGTTGAAATGCACAGATATTTTTAAGTTAGACAGTTTGTTTAAAATAACCCTTTACTTAAATGCTAATAAGACCTAAGACTATTAACTGAAGTAAAATTTGTAATATTTTCTCTTATTTAAATGTGCTTAATCTTTGTCTTTTTCTTAGTTTGGACAGTGAAAATAGATTAGTTTCACTTTTGTATTTATTCATTTTCTAGTCAGTTTCATTATCATGGTGGTGGAATGTTTGAATTGGAACTACTGCAAAGGAATGATTACATTTAAACAAAGTAGCTGAAAGAAAAAATCATGGCAGTATTTCACTTAAGTATTGTGTTTAAAAAAGTGCACCACACCATGCTTGAGTTTTAAACACTAAACTAGAAGTCTGAATTCACATATTACTCTACTTTTAAAGTTAATGTTAAAAGTCAATTTTTCAATTTTTCAGTCTCCTGGTTCCCGTTCTTCTTAAGGTCATCTGTTTTGCTCAAAGTGGTGCAGTGTGCTGATGTTTCAAATGTATTCAGTACTGAATCTGGTCCAGTATTCTGTGGTAAAGCAAAATTGACCTAACTTTATACAGGGCTCACCTATACACAGGGGTATTTTGTTTTGTACTATTATGATGTGCATTGGTTAAGAGATTAATATAGCTAAAGTGGTACAGCTATAATACCACTTTAGTAGATTAGTATGGATATAGTTATACATACATAAAAACACTATTGATATAGCTTATTCCTGAAATAAGTTGTATGGATATAAACATCTTTATACTGGTTAGGGATGTAAAAAGTAATAAGGAACTGTGTAACTGCTTAAAATCTTAGCGGTTACATAGTTATGCACGCTGCGGGCTCTGAAGTATTAAGCTAAGCTTTATACTGCAGAGCCTGCAGCGAAAGCCTCCCTGGGAGTGGGGCTGCCAGCCCGGCTCCCAGGGATGCGGCTTCACTGCCCTGCCTCAGCGAAGCTGCCTCCCTGGAGCCAGCTAAGTTTAACCAATAACATTAATCGATAAGCCTCATCGCTTAAACTCTTAACAACCGTAGTACTGCATGTGCTGCATGTGCAATAGGAGGTTATACCATTGTAACTATATTGGTTTCTAAATACAATTAATAGTGATACCAAAAGATCCCCAAACTGTGGACATGCCCTGTGTGTTGGGATAGTACAAGTAAAGCATGTTTTTATATTGGGTTGAGTAGTCAGTCTCTCTTTGGCCATGGAATGATCTTTACCAGGGTTATTGAAGGTTTTTGACACATTCTCTCCTCTTACTGCCCAAGGAAAGTCAACATAGATATGTTAAGACATATCAAGCTAAACATGAAGCATAAAAATTTGGCTGCACTACCACTGGTAGAGGAGGTGATGTGAGTGTGGATTCAGTAGTTTAAAAAAAAAATAATTGGCATGTGACCGAATTAAAGCAAATATTCACAACTGTGTTTAGCAAAATTATTACCTTGTGTTTGTGTTCTTACTAGTGATGTTAAATTTAGATTAATTGGCTAATCAAAGAGTCGATGCAATTTGCATCAACTATTCGATTAGTCAGTAAGGGCGCCTCCTCCTTTGAAGTGTAGCAACAGCTCCAGGGGACAGGGCTAGCGGGGGACTCAAGCTGTGAGGCTCCATGTGACGTTTCAAAGTGGCAGACCCTGGGCTCCACATGATGCTGCCGTTTTGAAGCACCCCCATCTCTTCCTCCCCTTGCTGATGGAGGCAGCAAGCAGGGGGAGGGGGAGAAGTGACTAGTGTGTCGACTAGTCGTTCACATCCCTAGTTCCCACACATTGGAAGCATAATCCTTGTCCTGAAGAGCTTAAAATCTAAGGAGACATGCAATGCACAAAGTAACTATACCATACAGCCCCAAAATGTATTATTTGTTGACCAGTTTCTTGTAGAAATCACAGATGTGGGTTTATGTATCAGTTCCAGGGGAGGAATCCATGCTTAGGAACAGCCAGCCTGAGGGAAGTGAGCAACTAAAACTAGCATTGTTGGCAGGGAAGAGATAGCCATGAAGAGGCTTTAAGGTGAGGAGAAGAAACTTGAATTTGACTTAGTGGAAAAGGGGAAATCAGTGGAAGGATTCAAAATGTTTTCATGGGGAGAGGCAGACTAAATGTCAAGGAAAGTGATCCTAGCAGTGGTGTTTTCAGAACACTGAATGGAGAGAGAAGAGTTTCAGAGAACCTAAATGAAACCTGGTAAGTACTTCAGATATGGGAATGGGAAGATCTGAACTTAAAATAGAGGGAAAAAAAGTTGCAAAATTTGAATACATCGTGTAGGTCAAGGGAGGAGTTGTGAAAAATCACTTCAGGTTTATGCTTGGGTAACAGGGAGTGTGGTGGTATTGTTATCAGGGATGGAAATGTAAGGAGGCAGATATTGTTTAGACAGAGTTCAGTTTTGGCCATGTGTACTCCAGATCTATCTAAAAGCAGGTATTAGTTGATAATGTAATGATTTTAGGCATCCTGATGTATCTAAGTTTATGAGGATCTGTGAAAATCTGTATGTTTTTTGTCATATTCTTAAAATACAGGTAAAGTGCTGACTTAAATTAATATTGTTCAAATTGTATTATTTTACATTGCATAAAACATTTGAGATCATGAGCTACATTTTTCCCTTCATAGACTGATTCCATTGGTCTAGTCTAGATATCAAAACTTAACTTTAGTTGATTGGGAATAGTTAATTTTGTTGATTACTTTAGTGACTTGTGAACAACAGAATGGAAGAATTTTAGGTATAAGAAATTATTGATCTGAATTTTAGAATGTATTCAGTAATATAAAAAGCCACTCCTACCCCTCCCCAATCCCTACTGAATGGAGTGGCTTGACAATACCCATTATAGCTAAAATGGAATATTTTACAACAGGAGTTTCTACATGGGTTTGTGGGGCTTTTTCTGAAGAGTTGGTATGTCACAGGCTTCAGGCTTGCCTTGTCTACCAAGATTCCTGGATATTAATTGCAAAAAATAGACTAAATTTCTATGGATATATTTGGAAACGAGTTAGCTTGCTGCCTTGGGGGCCGTTGCTATGATGGAAAGGAAGTGGACACTCACCATCAGAGAAAATGGAAAATCTGGCTGTAGGCAGACAAATGAAACCTGACAGCCTCAAAGCATATATACTGGGGGATACGGAAATAGGGCAAAAATAGTGTTAAATACGCTTAATACACTAAAAGCAGTTAAGGTTAGAGACCTGTTTTTTCAGCTACAATGGAAGCAGTGCCTTCAAGATACTGCTCATTCACAGATGGGAAGGAAGCAGACGTCTGTGTGATTATCAGTGAGAGGATGGTTGGTCTAGGAAACACTTTGGAAGACTGTAAATTCTCTTAGCCTTCAGATGATACAAAAATTTAATTTCGGATTCCAGCAATTCTTGAGGTATCTTTTGCTAGGAGAATGTGGAAGATTGGTGCCCTTGGCACCACAGATGGGGGGCACTCTAGCCTGGCCAGAGCAGTCCCCACCTGCTGCGGGCCCAGCCTGGCTGTAGCTGCATTCTACCACTGGCAGGGGACTGTTCCAGTCTGGCTGGGTCTACTGCTCCTTGCCCATGGGACCCTATTTAAATGGATAACAATTTTAACAAAATATTGAATTGGTTAACTGATTAAATGGGATTTTTACATCCCCACTCTTAACATATTTGATGACCATGTTGTCTCTTGAGTCATCTTTTCTGAAGACTAATACCCATTTTTCTAAGCCTTTTTGTCACTTTTGTTACTCTTCTATAGACCAGTTTATCCATATCTCTGTTAGACTATGGAGCCCAAAAATAGACCCCATACTCCAGCTGAGACTTCACCACCATTTAGTGGAGCGGAACATCAGCTACTTCCTGTGTCTTACTGTTAATACAACCCAGTATATTTGTCTTTTTCATATCTGCATCACATTTTTTCTCATTGTTTGAGATCTACTATAACTTCCATATTTTCTGCAGCATTACTTCCTAGCCAACTGTTCCCCTTTTTGTATTTATGTGTTTGATTTATTTTCTTTTGTAAGTGTAGCACTTTGTACTTGCTTTTACTGAATTTTTATCATTTTGATTTCAGACCAACTATCTTAATTTGTCAAAGTAATTTTGAGTTTTAATTCTGCCCTCCAGTTATTGCAGCTCCTCTCAGATTGATGCCATCTGCAAATTGTATAAACTCTCCCCTCCACTTTCCAAGTAATGAATGCAAATGAATAGTACAGGTTGAACCTCTCTAGTCTGGCACCCTTAGGACCTGACAGATGCCAAACCGAAGAATTTGTCGAATCACAGGAGATCAATTGAGATCAATATTGTCTAGCAGCATTACCAACATTTTCACTGATTGCTGAGCTCTTAGAAGACATTTAAGGGTAAAGTAGAGCTAAGTAAAAGCACAGAACATAGGGAGCCAGGACTGATGGTAGTAAACAAACTTTATGGGACTGCATTCAACTTGGCCACCCGCGTAGGTGGACATCCAGGTAACTAAAATCTTGCCAGACTATGGATGGTGCTGGATTAGAGAGGTTCAACCTGTACCACAACACCCATGACTGACTCTTACAGGAGCCAACTAGATTGGCCCTCCCAGATTGACAGGTGAACCATTGGTAACTATTCTTTGACTATGGCCTTTCAGCCACTTTAGCACCCACGTGCTCCTGCTAGTACTTTGCCTCCCTAGTTTGCTTATGACAATGCCATATACGATTTAAAAGATTTACTGAAATCTAGGTTTCCCTCGTCTTTGCTTTACCGGTAACCCTGTCAGAAAAAACGAACAGTTTGGCATGATTTGTTTTTGGCAAATACATGTTGTCTATTAGCACCAGAAGATAAAAAGATAATAACTTACTGATTGATGTTTTATACCAGTATCTTTCCAGGTATTGATGTTAGGCTGATTGGTCTCTTTGATTCACTTTTTTAAGTTAAGTATTGTTTGTGCCCTTCTCCAGTTCTCCATGAGTTATCAAAAATAATCACTAATATTTCTGAGATTGCTTTAGCTAGTTCATAACATATCCTACAGTGAATTTCATTAGGGCCTGAGAACTTGACTACATTCAACTTCTCTAAATATTTTTAACCTGTTTTTTCCCTGTTCTGGCTTGTTTTTCCTCCTAGCATCCCTAAGTAAGTTTCATTGTGGATATGTTATATCAGTGGTGGGCAACCTGAGGCCCATGAATCCCCTTTGTCTCCCTCCCACATGCGCCTCTTGCACACTGGGACACTGGAGCCTCACACTTCCTACTCCTCCCCTTCTCTCTCAGCACTTTTGGAGTGCCATGAATTGCCTGATTTGCACACTCTCCCAGCTCCTCCCCTTTCATTCCAGCGTTTGAAAAGCTGTGAACAGCTGATTGGTGATGCTCCATTTCTGGAGGGAATGGGGAGGAGTTGGGACAGAGTACAAATCAGCGGATTCGAGATGCTCCGAAAGTTCTGGAAGGGAGAGAAAGGAGTAGGAAGTGTGGGCTCCAGTGCACAAGAAGAGCGTGGGGGAGGGCCAGACAGGCCATAGATCAAGACCCAGTGGACCCTGGGCTATTATGGTTTACTCACTGTCCTTGGTTGCCCATCACTGTCTTATCTAGTCTGTCAATTTTTCCTTTTGCAGTGTCTTTCACGTAACAGAGAGAGACATTTTTGAAATCAGAAAAATGTGACTGTAAAACCACAGTCAGACGATAGTCTTGAAACTACATTTTTTTAAAATTATGCGTTCTGAAGCTCATTGTCTTTAAAAAGTAGTTGTAAAGCTATATTAAATAGCAAGTGATTACATGAAGGTAAATATGTCTCCAACTGTATTTTCTCAAATCCACTTTTGAAGTTAATGCAGAGTATCCATAGTAGTATTTTTAATGCTTTTAATAAGTTTTATACCCTTTGAGAAAGGAAAGTAGTCTATTAATACTGGCTGTAAACAGGTCTTGTTAAATTTGCTTGTCAGAGGTATTTACCAAAGCATTCCCTGATGGGTTTTCTCCTGTATTGTTTTATTTTCCCTCCCATTCTCTCTGCTCTCATCATTTATCTGTCTGAACTTTAAATCATCAAGTACATTTTCAGGTATATCTCCTATTATTAAAACTATGCAAAGCTAAGAGGGAGCATATCATGTATTTGTCTCTTTACTGGTGGCAGCTATGGCCAAAAGAGAAGCTGATTTAACTGAAGTATGAGGGGTCACTTTTCTTACAAGTTTCACAAGCATCTACTGGGGAAAAGTTCCAGTATTAGAGTATAGAGGATAACTTTGTGTGCATGCGTGTGTTTCCTTATTCTGCTAAAATAGTATTTTGGTGGGGAAAGCACCAATCAGTACCAATACAGAGTCTCAGCACTCTGATATTTGGAACTTATGTTTAGGCAGTAGTAAAGTAAATTTTTTTTAAAATGTTGATTTACCTAAATAAAGGTCTTTAAAAAGAGTACACTCTCAAGTGACAGCTGTGTTTTATTTTTACTGAGGCAGGATTGATGATCTCATTTTCTTGTTCATTGTGTCACTGGGAGAAATGGTACACTAGAATTTCAGCATTTTTGCTAATGTTGCAGATGAAGGTTTGCCACTCCCCAAAGTGGGTATTCTACTGGGAGAATATCATAGAAGTATGTTCTTGTTTTGGTAACATGTCTTCACTCTATTCTAAAAACCAAGTGTATATTTTAATAAATCAGCATTTGTATAAAACAAAACAGGTTAAGCTCTTAAAATTTCAGCTTCCAAATCACATAGCTTGATTTGTAAGGCAAACCTTGCAATCCCCTTCCCCTTCATTTTTTGTTAGGGAAAACAAGTGTTTTGATTATTTACTCTGGAGGTTGTAAAATGTAGTTTTGGTTGCACTGTTAGTTGAGCTGTTCTATAATTGCATTTTGCAAAGATTCTGTAGTTTAGAAACAGTAGTTACATTTCTGCAATGTGCAAAACGAAATCCATTTGTCAATGGGAAAAGATCCAGGAATGATAAAACAGAAGAGAAAATATGTGGGAATTTTTTTTCTAAAATACATATCTGTTCACACTTGCTCCAGAAGCTTTGCGTGACTGATCCCCAGACGAATAAGACTATTTTTGACTGAGATGGCTATTTCTGGGGCTTTCAGTGCACAACTCTGGCCTGCTGTTCTGTCTTTTTACTCTGCAGAACATCTGCATTCTTCACCTACCTAGTGGCTAGATATGTTGAGAACTTCAGGAAGCTTATTGTTAGTCTGTTCATGTTAGCAGTATCAAAATAATTCTGATGATTGACAGTGCTGATTTGTGAAAGCTTTTTAAAAATCTGAACTTAAAATCTTTAGATTGTTTTAAAGTTGCATTGACCTTGAACAGAAGGATTCAGCCTTTCACAAGTGTATTTTTGTTGCATATATGATTTATGCTGTAGAATATTTATATATGGTATCCTTATACCAAAATAATTATGGAAATATTGTTAGATTTTTTTGGTTGCAGTTCAGTTTACAGGCATTTTGTGGTAAAGTTTTGAATGACATTTTTATTTTACTAAAATTTTTAGAAAATTGGCAAGATCTAACTGAGTTGGCAAAAGCCAGCAAGTTGAGTTCATTTTGCTTTTTTTCTAATGGGTTACAAAATGCTTCTGAAACAGAAGAATTTTCTTTGCATGTTTTCACCTGTTCTGAAATGGGAATCATGGTAGGCTAAATGAATTTAAATGTTGTGAAATTTCACTGTACCAAACTACTTTGAGGTGTCCTGCACTGTAACACTTAACTTTAAAACTTGATGCGCTTTAGCTTATTGAATTATAGCAGATTCCTTAACTTTGAACAATAAAATTACTGTGGAAAGCGGAGAAATGTTTCCTTTCTCCAGTGTAAGAGCAGTGCAGAAACCTCTTTATTGATAGTACCTTTTGTTTGTGCTACAGAGAGGTCAACATAAGGCAGCTTAAGTCAACCTAATTATGTCCATGTATACACCACAGCCTTGCTCTCACTGATGTAAGTTTCCTATTACACTGACATAAGCCCTAGACCTCTCCTGGTGGTGGAGTGTGCAGTTAGGGCAACACAGTGTCCATGTAAATACTTAAGCTGTTGACTGCCATTCTTGCCAATTTCATGGGTCCATGCAGAGCTGTACCACCAGTTCAGATCCTGCCTATCCCTTCCTCCTGGCTCTTAGACTGATTCAGTTTGGGAACATATATTTTTCACTCCAAGAGGAATTAATGATTGGAACTAGGGATGTTAACAGGTAGCCAGGTAAACAGTTACCCACTAAGCATCACTGTGGGAGCAGCTGGGCCATTGCTCCAGCCCCACCAGACCCCCTGCTCAGGGCTGCCAGCTCCCAGCTCATGCGGAGGTGCCAGGGGCAGCCACAGCAGCCTCTGCGTGGAGGCCAGGAGATGTGCTGGTGGCTGGGAGCAGCTAGTCTGGAGCAACCTCTGCCTGTGGTGGGAGCTGCTCCAGCCCAACCCCAGCGGGTGGGAGGGTCACTCCAACCCCACTAGAACAGCCCCCCACCATGCCCATCTAATCCGTTAAATGCAGTATTAGCACTACATTTAACCAATTAAACAGGATTTTACATCCCTGATTGAAACAGTTTATCAAGGGTTGTGATGAACTCCATCACTGACAATTTTAGATCATGATTGGATATTTTTCTAAAAGGCATTCCACCGAACTTCCCCAAAAATATTCTTAGAGCCTCTGTTACAAAGGAGGTTGCAGTAGATGAACCCAGTGATTCCTTCTGGCCTTGGAATCTATAGTGATTCAAGACTCAGTTTTGTAGTAAGATTTTGTAACTATCATCTGTATTTGATCATCTCATCTGTCAAAGATACTTAGTTTTAGGACAAAGTAGTAGGGTAGAAGAATGCGTGAATCAAAATTATAACTTAATCCATTTATTTTCCTCACAGTTTAATCTAATTACTACTTTCAAGTCCTTAGGATGTCATTGTTTCGGATATTTAAATTGAAATTCTACTTTGAAAAGTGGTCCTGTAGAAATGATTATGACTACGAAATTTGCCTAGTTTATAAGTAAAATTCACCTGCTGTTAACACTTGCACATTTCTGTTCGAGATTATTAGGCTTTCACAGATGAGTCTTCAAGCACTTGTATGTCCTTATCACAATAATATGTGAACATGTCACAGTCATTAATGGGTAATGTGTGAAACGTTAATGGACAACCTGTGTAATAGAAATAATACCTTCCTTCCCATTTTATAGAAGAGGAACTGAGGTTTTCAGTAGATAAATGACTTACCTGCAGGGTCACACAAGTCTGTGGCAGAGACCCTGGCAACAAATGGCAGAATTGATCCCAGATCTCCAGAGTCACAGTCCAGTGACTTAAGAACTAGACTCTCTTCCCTCACACAGATGCAATTGAAAATACATTTATATATGCCAGATTGTCTTATTGGTGAAGTATGAAATGGAACAAATATAACTTGGTTGTCAGATATCTGGGTAAATGTTTTCTTCCTCTAAGTTGCCAGCAATCCAATCTTAAATTTTAAAAAAAGGAACAAATCTTTCATGGAGTTACTGGCGCAAAGGCTTTGGAACATTGTTTGCCGCTTGAAGACTAGAAATGTACTTTAGACCAAAATCACACTGGTATATCATCAGCCCATATCTCAGAAGCAGCATACCAAAGAGAGAAAGGAAGGTGTGAACATGAGAACATGATTATAGGAAAGTAATAGCTACTGATGGATGTCTTTAAAAAGAGCAAATTCTAAGTACTAATTAAATGAGTTCCATGTAATTTGCTTTGTTAGCTGTATTTAAAGTGAAATTCTTCCTACTTGTCAAAATCAGTGCTGAACAAAAAGTGTTCATCTAAATTTTACTAAAATGATACTTTTGAAATTGGCATCATGAAAAGAATCTACTGTGTTTTTATAATTTCTGATCAAAATATTCTTGATGTTGCTCTTTCAAGGGCACTACTACAGAAATTTTTTTCATAAAAGTAATAAGAAATTTACTTGTTCAAATGAGTGTTTACAAGGTTATGGATTATAAATTTTGATTTGAATCAAAATCTGGTTTCAGTGCAGTTAATCTCCAATATCTGAGCTCTATAATAACTAAAGTTAATAGTTTTGTTTTTTCATAAAACAACCTCTTTGGATTTTTCACTAACCAAAACTGATGGTTTTTTTGACTGCTGTAATAGTCATATTCTTGGTCAAGACAGGCTATTCATTTTTGAAGGAAAAATGTTGGACTTTGAATAAAATAGTCAGGGATATAGAAGTATTTTAATTTTCTAGTGGTTCTCCCCCTTTACAGACTACTGTACATCTTACACAAGACAGACCAGACTCCTGCATCACAAGTTTCACCTCACATAAAAACTGACAAAAATCAGACATGAAAGTACAAAACTGTCACAACACAGTGTTACTGAAAAATTGCATACTTTCTCGTGTTACTATTTTTAAAAGAAAGCAATTGGAATATGCACTTTGTGCTTGAGTCCTGTTTTTCACGTGAGCCTTGTCTGAAGTAGGGATGTTAAATTTAGATTAATCAGCTAATTGAATAGTTGATGCAGTTTGCATTGACTGTTTGATTAGTTGATAAGGCCTCTGCCTTGGAAGTGTAGCAACAGCCCCAGTATGTCTGTATTTATATATCACCTTGGAAATCTCTGAGAGAGAAGGTGAAAATACTGAATTTTTTGAAGTAAGTTTTTTGGGTGACCAATTTGAGACAAATTTAAGGTACCTCATTTTTCAGAAAATGGGCACCCACCTCCGAAAAGTAGGTTAATGGTGTCTCATATTGGATACCAAAAATGGCTAGTTGCTCTGAAAATTTAAGGCAATACCTATAATCTTAAGATTATTTTTCAGCATTTTTTTAGTTATTCCCTAATTCATTTGGGTTTATGCAAAAAGCCATATTCTTTACAAAATGGAAATGCACTACCAGTTGAGGAAACAAAATTTTGTGTCAGATTTAACAAAAGATGCTTCTATTGGCTGCCTACTAATTTTTAAAAATTAGATACACTTCTGTTTGCATTTCTGTCTTCATCTATTCAAGAATTCATCCATAAAATGCATTCCTTTTCAAAATGTATCAAGTTTTGGTCTAGGGACACGATTATATTATTTTTGGAAATCTGGTTTTTATGTTTGATAAAGAAAATTTATTTCATATACTCTTCTGCGCTACTATACCTTGAAGCTCTAATTTCTAAACTTTTTTTTGTCAGGCCTCGTCTATACTAGGAAGTTAGGTCAGTGTAATTACTTCACTCTTTAGTAGCGTAGTTAAATTGATTTAACCTCTGGAACAGGCTGCACTCAGGCAACAAGAGAATTCTCACGTGGACCTAGCTACTGCCTCTGAGAGGTGAAGTGCTATGTCAGTAAGAGAAGACTTCCTCTCTAGCCTCTTCACTGAAGTGCTACATTGATGCAGCTTCAGGTTTTCAGTGTAAACTAGCTCTTACTAATGTATTGGGATCGTTTAAGTATTGTGTTGGAGAGATAATTAAAGTAGCTCAAAAAATTGGAAAGGTTGTAGAAAGAAAGATGTATTAAACATACGAAAGCAAATAATGGCCTCAACTTTCAACTTCTGTAGTTTGCTGTGCTGTAGTTAAGGAAAGCTGACCAATCAGTTTTTAGTACCAATCGAGTTAGATTCTCTTATTCCACAGACAAATAGGGAATCGGAGCCTCATAAATTAGCAGTTTTATTACACTTTCATTTTTTTTCTTTCATTTAAATGATATGTTTGTATGAGGAGAGCTTTGTATTTTCTTGAACAAAAATTTACATTGCTTTTTTTTTATCTGCATCTACCTGATAGGAGTAAAGTTTAATTAAAGCTTGACATGACTACAGAATTAATCTGGACTCTTACTAGGGTTTGTCACTCACCCAGTTCCTTGTTGACACACACAACCTCTGACCTAAGTCTGATGCTTTAAAACTAGGTTAGCTTGTCTATCTTGGGGTATAGGCTAAACTTGCATTGATAAACTGCCCATTTTGCAGTGAGCAAGAAGGCTAGGCTGTTTGAATACTGACAGTCCTCCAGTGCCCAATCTCACTTGTTCCCAGACAAAGTTATCTCACATTTCACTAAGAGAATTGTAGACTGCTTGAGCTTACAACAGTTCTAAGAGCCATAGGATATGCTCCCCAAAGGCTAATGTCACACTTAAATGTGCAATACCAGGAACTGAAATACGGTTTTTCAATGTGGCTGCTCACACTCAGGCTGGGTCAACCAAATTATTGAAAACATACCCTTACTGGAAATTACTATCTATCTCTTTTCCTGTTAAATTACAGTTTCCAAAATAATTCTTGTCTATCCTCTATGACAAATACAAGCAGAAAGAAGGTTGTCTGAGCAGTGGGATGACAGAAATAAGAGGTTCCCACTGTTCTTAAATTTAGGATGTCTAAAAAGGAATAGTATTTCTGAAGACCATACCATCTAAATTTGTAGTTTTTCCTCCATTTAGCCTCATCGGAGGAAAACATTCCTTGCATATCAAAGTGATCCATGAAACTATTGTACAAATAGGTTTTAATTTGACTGCTTACTTTAAATGACTGCATTGCTTCTCATAGCTTTGAGTAACTTTGACATTTTATCCATGCAACTGCTATCTTACCAGACAGAGCAAAATTGGTGGTCTTATCTGTTCACCACTCTCATCCTTTGGCCGCGCCTCAATCTTTCTAGAAATGTGCATCTCTGTATTTCTGAGCAGCTGTTCCTTCCCCACCAAGGCTGAAAACTTATTTTGCTTAAACTTGGCTCCTATCTTGCACATGCTGCAGATGGGGAGTGGTTGTATGTGTACAGTGATGTAGCTATATTTACATATAGTAGAGCAGGGCTACTCAATGTGCAGCCCATGGGCTGCCCACGGCCCGTTTGTTTGCGGCCCGCGGTGTGGTTTGGGTTTATGTGGGGCTCAACATGTTGCCCGTGGCTGGGATCCTTTGAACATGGCCTCCACTGGGAACACACTCCACAATGGGGAGTCGATATAATGGTCTTCTGTTGATATGCATTTTAGTAGTTAAATTCCTGGACTGTCATTGCTTTTTAAAAGTGCTGTCATGTGGGTAGAAATCAGGTAAATATTGCATTTTATTAATATCAGCAGAACAGACTTAAATGGGGCCTGCATGTTGTGTAGTCTTGCCTTAATTTTTGTATTCATGCTCATCAGTGTGAAAGAAGCTATTTGCATATATTTGCATGTATATGCAACCACACTTAAGTTGCAGCCCTTGGCATGTGCTGTGAGTATCATTGTGGCCCCAGAGACTTCCAAAGTTGAGTAGCTCTGTAGAAGAGAAAGGTAGGCAATGGCGTTGTGGATTTCAGGAGTGATGTCAGCTGGAAATCAGGTTATTTAGGAGAAAAGCTTCCTTTTTGGGTGGGAAGGAGCATCAACTGTGGAAGACAGCCTGCTGCAAACATAAGCTCTATGATTAGAACTTGGCAGGTGCATCTGTCTGTGTTTGGGAGAAAGTAGGACTTAGCTTACTTTGCTCTGTCCTTATCGGATAGTCAACTTGTCTATTAGTTGCTTATATCCCTATCCCAAAGCACTTGCCATATTTACATTGATACAAAACTATGCACAAGAATTACTTCATCCACCTGTGGAATAAAAGCATCTCTGAGTTGAAAAGTTTCAGTTAGCAGTGATCAGTGGCCCTCCTCAACAAGTTAGGAAATGTATGACAGGAAGTGAAAAATACATTTTTCTGGATGAAATAACAGAGGAAATTTTAGGTAGGTAGAATTTAATTTTAATTGAGATGTAATTTGGTCAGGACTTGTGAATTACCAACCCTATTCTTCTTCTTATAAATTTAGAATCTCTGAAGAAATGCTTGATTTTTGGACGTTAAACTTTCTGGAGTTCATTGGTTTGTCTCATAACAGCTTTCAGATTTAATAAAGATATATAACAACCAATAACCATGGAATCATTAGTGTGCTGTTAGTCTGTGTACCAGGGAATTCTCAGTTGTCCCAAAACTTGTCAAGTCCCTTTTGATATGCATTGACATGCTACCCTTTTTACTGCCTCCAGCTCCCTTGTATATTCTTACATTACAGTTGTAGCCTCTCATATTGTTTTGCTTTTTTCTGTTTTTTTATTTTTTCAGTTGTCTCTCTCAAAAATATTTTTCCTCTCTATTTATACATGACTTGCTTTCGTTTTAACTTGTAGCTCTGGTGTGTCTGCCCCGTTCTTGTATTCATCAGAATGTTTTTGGTGTGGTAGGACTAAGCTGAGTGCCATGAAAGCAGATAAAATAAGCTCATTCTCATAGGCTGTTGCCTGAACTTGCAGCTCTATAGTCTTGTTAATACTGGTAAACTTTATCATGTCCAACGTCTTAAATACATCTTAGCACATAGTATTGAAAGGCACAAAATCCTGTTTAAAAGCACTATAGTAGTTATTGCAGAGAGAAAGCTCTGAACTTTACTTGTATATTATACAAAATAAGAACTGCATGTACAAGCAGTCAATTTGAGAGAATTACTTTGTAGAGCTTGCCATTTGGAGTCATGTTTTTATAAATTCAAAGCTAAATTATTGTATAATATGCTAAGGAATGTTGGGGCCTGTGTTTGAAACCATCTCTAAAGTTTGGCTGAAAAATGCACAAGTAATCTTGGGTGTTATTCCTGAGTGCCCCATGCTCTGAATTAGCAACACATTCACTTTCAAACTCTTGTCTGCTTGTTAATTACAGCACATAAAGTTCTTAATTGCCACTGTCCTGTCAGAATGCTGGTGATCTAATTTTTTTTCTGGGAAATGGAGTTATCTTTTGTAACTTTGGGTTGTCTCTCAGAGCATTAATTTAAAAAGTAGAATAAAACATAAGCTTTTAGTACTTAAGCTTTTTTCATGTATAATCTGAACTTGTCATGGAGAGGTTTGGATATATATATAATATGCATATATGTTGTCAACATTAACATTTATGAAACACTGAAAATTGGGATGGATCAGTATAGTGTTCAGGGTTCCCTCTAAGCTGTGTGCTTGTGTGGGTGCACAGAAAAAAATTCCACACTTCCCACCTCCTACACAGAGCCATGTGGTGGGTGTCAGGCAGCTGCTCTGGCAGCCAGAGGAGCTGTGAGCTGCATGGTGGGCAGCAGGAGGCTGCTCTGGAGGCCAGGGCCGGGGCTGAAGCTGCTGCATGGGAGCCCAGGCAGGAGAGTGGCAGAGCAGGTACCAGGGTTTGTACCAGTGGGGGAGGCAGTGGGGCCAAGGACAATGGGGTCCTGGCACAGAAGCCAGTCGGGTGGGGCTCAAAGGCACCAGCCCATCTGTGGTGGTGGGAGGTACAGAGCGCAGGTTAATTCTGGGTGGGGGGAGAGGAGGGAAAGGTACAGGGTCTTACACAGGTTTCTAGGCAATGTGCGGGGCGTGGAACAGACGGGGTGGGGCACAGGTTTCTGGGTGATGTGTGGGGGGAACAGGTGAGATGTGGGGCTGGGCACAGGTCTCTGGTAAGTGGTGCTTGGGCTGTGGGCCCTAGGCAGCACCAAAAGCTGAATGAAGTTATTTCGACATCACAACGCAATTGAGAGAGCTGAAGTTGTGTAGTTTAATTTGACTTTAGCCCTGCTGTAGACATACCCTCAGATTAAATTAAATTAAATTTGTTATAAACTTCCTTTTTAAGGAAGATACAAAGCCCAGTTTCACTGAATTCAGTGCTGGATTGCTGCAGAAGCAAATGAATTTTGGCATAGAATTTAGATCCAGCTTTGTGGGTTGTTGCCTTAGTGTATTTCTGTTTTGTAGAAATACATTTATAAAAAAAGGTATAACTAAACATATTTCCTCATTTGGCTACAGTTTTAAAGTATTTCATAATGGAGGATGCAGGTAGCACATATAGTTTCTATTGGGACCTCCTATTTTCAGATATTTATACCTGTCTTTAATGTTCACTTAGTGGTCTCCACTTTTTTCCATGCTTGAACTGTCCAAAAATGTATGTTAAGATTTGAGTAAAATTTCTTGATCAATGTTCAGTTGAAAGGTAACAGGGGACAATGAGCTATCATAATATGTATATAGCCCTACTTTTGACTGACTTTTTAAAGAAACCACATAACAAAAAGCTAATGACAAGGTAGGAGTAGTCAGGGAGTAGAGGGAAATTTTAAGTCCTGCTGTGTGTATGACTAGAGAAGGTACTTAGAGCCTATGCAAACACAGACATTTCCAATTTTAACTAACTGAACTGTTAATATTTTTAAAAAGCCATGTACTTCTTTCGCCATGGGTTGTGTACATACCAAGTTTCAAAGTTCAGTCTTTTGAGTTTTCCTTCTGGAGAAAAGGATTGCAACAGTGTTTTCTAATGGCAGAAAAACATGTTAACTCTTTCAGCTCAAATGTGCTGTTAGCACTAGGTTAAACTTTTTAACATTGATTTTGGACAGATTAGAGTTATGGAAAATTCCTGTTGAAAAGGTTAAATATTTGGTTAGTCATGACCAACTGAAAACAGTGTCCTAGGGTGACTCATCTCCGTAAATGAAGCTGGTCTAGGTCTCCGGTGCCTGAATAGGTGCTCCCAGTTTGGCCCGTTAAAAAGGTGTGTCTGGACCTAAAGCCTGTAAAAGATCAGGGAAAAATTGAGAGGGGGAAAGTCCCTGGAGGAAGTTGGGAAACAGAGAATTCTAGTGAAAGAGTCAGGTAAGTGTGTGTGAGAGGGTGGGGCGGGAGGATGTAAGAGACTAGTCAACAAGCAGAAGCTTATCGGATAGTCGACTAGTGATGTGACTAGTTGCTCCCTCCCTCCTGCTGCCTCTGTCAGAGAGAGGCAGCGGGTGCTGGGGGGGAGCAGGAACTGGTGCTGGGGGGGAGCTGGCTTAAAAGCCGGTTCCCCCCGGCACGGTTTCCATGGGGGGTAGGGGAGGTAGAAGCACAGCGGAAATGTCAAGAGGGGACTGAAGCAGTCTCTGCTCGTGCTGCTTCTGCTGTGTTTCTGCTTTTGAAATGTACAAGAGCCCCAACAGGGCTCTTGTACTTTGGAAAAGCAGAAGCCCTGCACGGAGCGCAGTGCCAGCTGGGGACTCCTACCCCCTCTATATTCTTACCCCCCCCCCCCCCAAGGATCTTGTACATTTCAATGGCTCAGGTGCCGCAGGGAACATGGGGCCAGAGCAGTCCCGCTCCCTCTAGGACTTCCTTTTGAAATGTACAAGATCCCCCCTGGGGCTCTTGTACATTTAAATGACTGAGGCGTTGCAGGGAGTGCAGGACCAGCGGGGGAGTTCACTCCCTGCAGTGCCTAATGGGGCTCTTGTACATTTGAAAAGGAAGCCACGTGCTCCCTGCAGGGCTTCTGCTTTTGAACTGTACCACGAGCCTGGCAGGGCTCTCGCTAGAGTTCAAAGGTGGAGGTGCCCTTAGACTAATAGAATACAGGAGGCCCCCGACTTGTGATGCAATCCGTTCCTGGGGAAGTGTCGCAAGCCGGGGGTGTCGTAACTTGAGCCCTCAATTACGATAGGCGTCATGCGCCTGTCATAAATGCAGGCTGAGGACATAAGTCGCGGGTTTCCAGCCCCTTCCGCACTTACAAAAATGGTTGTAAGTGCAGGGGGTCGGAACTCGGGCGGTTGCATGTTGGGGGCCTCCCATCAGCTATTTGTTTACTTAATCTAAATTTAACATCCCTAGTGGAGACGAGTCTGGAGACAGCTGCAGAAAGCTTTCCAGAGGGAAAGGATTATTTGAAAGCCAGTTGAAGGGCTAGCCAGCTGTCCTTTCTGAGGGTACGGCTACACTGTGGGGGAGTTTTGCGAATAAGGTATGCAAATTGCGCTTGCATTTGCATATCTTCTGATTCTTTTTCCCGAAGAGGATTTTTCTGATATTTGGCCCGTCTACACAGAGCCAAATGTTGGAAAAAACCTCTTTCTGACGCCCCCTTATTCCTTGTAAAATGAAATACAGGGGGCTTCCGAAAGAGGGTTTTTTCCTGACATTTGGCCCCGTGTAGACAGGCCAAATATTGGAAAATCCTCTTCCGGAAAAAGAATTGGAGGAAGATATGCAAATGCGAGCGCAGTTTGCATATCTTCTTTGAAAAAACCCCCATAGTGTAGCCGTACCCTGCGCCAAGGATGGAGAAGGCTGAGACTGCCTGCCCATCAGCCCTTTTCATGTTATCCCTCTTACTGTCTTCTCCCTGCTGTGCCCCTTCACCCCCTCAGTCCTGCTGCTCCTCTATATCTTGGTTGGCAGGTTGCATCCTGCTCCCAGCTTTGTATGGAGAACAAGCCCCTGGTAAGATTATTCAGCTCGCCAACAGTCTGGTTGGTAGATTCCTTCCTTCCCCTAGTGCCTCTGCCTGGGCTGGCAGCTGTGGAAAGCTCAAGATCCCTCTGGCCCAGGACACTGGTCAGGAGGAGCCAAGCCCTGAATGTGCCAATACTCGGCACAGTGCTTTCACAGGAAAGCTTCTCTGCCCCTCAGCTTCCTTCCCACCACTCTATAACTTAGCTATTTCCAAACCATTTGCTCCGTGATACTCTAGTCCAGGGGTCAGCAACCTATGGCTCGCAAGTCAAATATGAGCCAGATATGACTCTCTTGAAGCTTGAGCCCAGCCCTCCTTGATCCCCCTGCAGCTGGGAGTCTGTGCTGGCAGTATAGCCTTGTGGCCCCCTGCAAGATTTAGAGCGTCAGCGCTGGCTTCCTGTGAGGGGACATTGGGGGGGAAAGCCCCGAGGTAGCCAAAAACAGAGGGCAGAAATGGCTGTGCACTGCTGCTACCGCCTCCTCCTCCTCCTCCCCAGGGGAACAGCAGCGCACTGACACACTTTCTGGAGCCTTTCCCCGCTGTTTTGATAGCAGCAGGGAAAGCCTCCAGTGCCTGGGAGTGGCGCACAGCATAAGAACAAGTAAGTGCCCCCAAACCTCACACCCAGACCCTGTACTCCCAGCCCCCTCATGAACCCGCTTCCTTGCCAAGACCCCACACCCTGCTCCTGCCCCCTCCTCCCTGGACAGACACCCTGCCCCCAGCTTGCTCCTGTATTCCATCCCCTCGCAGCCAGACACCTTCCCCCTGGCCAGACATCCTACCCAGCCTACTCCTGCACCCTCCCTTCTGGGCAAACACCCTGCCTCCAGCCTGCTCCTGCACCCTTCACCTTGGCTACACACCCTACTCCCAGCCTGCTTCTCCATGCTATCTCCCACCCTAATCCCCTCCTGCACCCCACCTCCCACCCAGATCCTGCACCCCCATCCCTATCCCACTCACTGGCAGCCCTCTTCTGCACACTTAACCCTATATTTTTGGCCCCACTCCAGAGCCTAGGAGGGCCCACAAATTGCTCAACCCTGGAACCCCAGAAGAGTAAATCTGACCTGAGGCCTTGAACCTCAGTCCCCTCCTGCCCCTCCCCCCCAACATTGGCCTGGAGTACCAGGGGAGTGAGGTGTTTCAGTTGGGGTCCACATCAGTGGGGATTTTTGGAGGGTTGGGTTTTTTCTCACTTGTGTGGTCCCTGACTGATTTTTCTGTGGGTCAGTGGCTCCTTACTCAAAAGGTTCCACACCCCCTGCCACAAATGAAGACAGTGTTGGACATAATATTCTACTTTATTTAAAAATGAAGGCTGGCCAACAAGCCCCCAATAGGGGGCTAGTCCCCATGTGGTCCTAGTGTCATAACACTCCTGAGCCCAATATACATCTGAACCTCCTGTCCTGAGCCCCTCATACCCCCACATCCCCAGCCACCTGCCATAACACTCCTGCCCCTCCACACAGACTCCAACCCTGTGCTCTGAGCCCATTGTACACCCAAACCCCCTGCCCTGAACCTCTTATAGACCCCAACTCAGACTCCTGCACCCACACATCTCCAAACCCCCACCATAAGATTGACAGAAGACAGTCTGAATACATTCATGAAGCTAGATTTGACCAGCTATGATGTAAACTTAAAGAAATGAGCAAAAAGATGCAACAGCAGAAGTCCTATTAAATAAAGTCTGTGAGTCTGCCCCCACACTTTTTCCTGACCCCCAGGCAGTGCAGGGCTGCTCTGCCCCCTAGGCTCACTCTGTTGCTGAGCTGCCTCTTCTGGCTGGTTTCTCTGAAGCCCCTGCAGTCAGGTTCTCTGGACCCTGCACAGTGCATCCTTTAGGCTTAACCCCTTCTTGCCTACTCTGTAGCAGTGGGACAGGAGGTGACTGGGATATGTTGGTGGCCAGCAGCAGCTTGTAGGTGTTAGCTATCTTTGTACAGGCAGGAAGGGACAAGCTGCTTCTAGTCATAGGGGAGTGGGGCTAGGGTCGGGGAGAGAGAGAGATTCTCTGCAAAGACATGGGCCAAGTCATCCCTACCCCCACCCACCTGTCCCTTTCCTCTTGCACAGTGCCAAAAGACTGCTGCTGACCACGTTCTGGGGTGTACCCTCAGAAATCTGGGGAGAGAAGTAAGGATGCTAAGGACCAGTCGATTCTGCCC
This sequence comes from Rafetus swinhoei, assembly GCA_019425775.1. Lineage (NCBI taxonomy): Eukaryota > Metazoa > Chordata > Testudines > Trionychidae > Rafetus > Rafetus swinhoei. Next base: position 228,557,161 of record CM033424.1, read on the forward strand.
CCCCTTCCTGCCTTGCTGCCTCTATTAGGTAGAGGCATCAAAGGGTGGGAGAAGAGAGGGTACTTCAAAGCGGCAGCGCTGCATGGAGCCCAGGGTCAGCTGGGGACACTCTAGCTGACTGGCTTCCCTGTGGCATTTCTGCGGAACCTGGAGTCAGCTGCGGAACCTGGAGTCATCTGATCCTGGACTTCGTGTGGTGCTGCCGCTTTGAAATGCCACGCGGAGCCTGGGTCAGCTAGGGAGTCACAAACTGATCCCAGCTTCTGCGGAAATGCTGCACAGAGCCCGGGATCAGTCCCCAGCTGACCCTGGGCTCTGTGTGGCATTTCAAAGCGGCAGCACAGCATGGAGCCCGGGGTCAGCAGGGGACTCTGAATCTCCCACTGACCCCAGGCTCCATGAGGGCACTTCCACTTTGAAATGCACAAGAGCCCCCGCTGGGAACTCTTGTACATTTCAAAGCTGGCACACTGCCTGCAGCCTAGAGTCATCAGGACTTCCGGCTAGCCCCAGGCTGCAGGCAGAGTTCTGCATTCCTCCTTTGAAATGTACAGGAACCCCCTCTGGGGCTCTTGTACGTTTCAAAGGAGGAATGCGGAACTCCACTGGAGCCTTGGGCTAGTGGGAATTGCCTGTTGAGTAGTTGATGGAAATTCCATCGATTACTCGACTAGTAAATTACTCGTTAGTTAACATCCTTAGAGGGAAGTATGTGACCCTATGTGCCCCCCATACATTTCCTTAGAAGTCGTGGTGCCACGTACCAGGAGAGGTGGATCCATCCTGGGGCACAGCCAGGCATGGAGGGTGGAGAGCACTGGGCAGGGAAGGTTGAATCAGGTCAGTCAGCCACCACCCCCCATCCTTGTGAGAGAGACGTGTATGGGAGTGGGATACCTTTTCCTGTGAAAGCCTTAAACTAAAGATAAGAAGGTAAATAAAAAGAGTGTAGCTATGCAATATTTCTTTTTAACAGGGGCTCAGTCGTTTGTACTGCGTAGTTCTGATTGATTGCCGTTCAACTCTCTTGAATACCATTAACTTTACCAGTTGTCCCATATTCAGCATAGGGAAATGTGGTCACCCTAATCAAGCCACTTTTCATATTTTGTAGTTTAAGTGATTAAAGGGTTTATATCTATTTTGCTCTTTAATAGACTAAGGAAAATAGAGCCTCTGTCCAGTGACCTATCACATCTGGTCAGTGATCTCAGTGTTTTTTCCTGTACTACTCTCAGGAACATATGCATAGTTTTGCTTTGTTGACATCCACTTTTTATTTCTCTTTGTATTCAGGATTTTTCAGTATATTTAATAAAAAGTTAATGTAAATAATATAGGAGGAAATATGGACTTTAAAACTGGCATTCATCAGCAGTTCTGTATTTTCCCACAGATATTTGCTGGCACTAGAAGCTGTGGAGTTAGTAACATTGCTCCCCTGCACTGAATATTTAACCTATGGTGCCTTCTGTGAGTAAAACTGATTGCATGTTTCTAGTCAGTTTTTCTTATAGTAGGTGCCATGGGTATGTTAAACAGTATTGGAGAAAGTTTCTAGCACTGAATTCCATCTGCTGTTTTGAACCTAAAGAAGAAAGAAATAGTCAAAGAAGATTGTGGGGAACATGCAGAAAGTGACAATGTCCATACTTTTTAATATTCCTTGAATTTCACTTTTTAAGCTATGAGATACTACAACTCACAATTAGTAGTTATATTTGGGGGCATTTTATGAGTCATGTAACTTTGCAAGTAGATCCTAATTGGGAAGAGTTCATAAACCAATTCAAGAAGCTCTGCTTCTGCTTTAGAAGAAATTAGTATATTGCTTCAAATACTTTAACTGTTTCTGTTCTGTAAAAACATTTTTCTTCATTTCTAAAAAAAATTAAGAGTCAAATGGAAATACTTTATATCCATGTCTATCTAAGCTGTTTTTATTTTAGCAGAATGATAAGTCCAAAAAGCTTTCAGATACTAAAATGTATTTGCCTTACAAAGTCAGCCAAAAAAGGCTTCTTGAGCTTATTGCATTAGACATGCATGTTCCATTTTATGTAATGTAGTTTTAAATGGGGAAGTACAACTTAAAACTGTTTTTTCCATAAATGAATACTTATAAGACTACTGCAATGAATGAGAAATTAGTTGAAACGGGAGACACAGTTTGTGTAGATCTTAGTAAGCATTTCTGAGACTCCTGTTGCTAGCTAATAATACGTAACTTGAATGTTTACTTTGTATGTAGCAGTCAAAGGTGATGTATCAGTGGCAGAAGAACCCAGAAGAGTAGATATGTAAAATAACTGACATTCTGTGAAGTGTTTTGAATTCTAAATAAGAGATTACATAAAAGTCTTGGGGGAAAAAAGGAAAAATACTGGTTTTAGATTTTTCTTTGATAAAGTATTTTTCCTTTAACAGGATTGTTTTTAAACATCTGTAAAGGCAACTAGTTTTATAAATGAACTACACTTTCCTGTTTTACTTTTGAGTTTTACTTTTTACTTTACTTATCAGTATATTTCAGATAAAAAAACAGGAGCATTAAATATCCTCACCACCAATTAGTTGGGTTTCACCTGTTCAGGAGGCACAATGGCCATACCTTGTTTCAAGTGCCTGTTCTTTCTCTCTAATTACTGGATGATAAATTTTATGCTGCATTTTGTTTTGCTGTCACCTCGCGCTGCTGCCTCTGGCAGCTGGTCCTTGAGGGGAGCTGGTTTTTAAAACTGTCTCGCCTCATGGACCAGCTCCCACCTGGCACCCCACGCTGCTGCCTCTGCATCAGAGGCAGAAGTGTGGAGTGGCAGGGGTTCTTCTGGAGTAGGGCCAGAGCACACTGGCTGCTGGCTCCACCCCCGGGTACTATAGAATAGTCAAGTAACCGATAAGAATTCATGAGGTTAATCCACTATTCAGTTAACTGATATTTAACATCCTTAGTTGCTGGACCAGAGAATCCTAGATTTTAGAGGTGCAACCTGTAGATACTTGTTTGCCGTTGTATACATAATATATCCTAATAAAATATTTATTTTATGTGTATTGAAACTCTGATTTGGTCAGAGGAACTGATTGGTGAAGTGTGTACCACTTGTTTGAGGAAATTTATAATTTCATAATCTTATATGAGATATTCAGAGCACAGCAACATTATATCAGCCTAGATTCAAGAGTTAATTTCACTCTAGGCCATAGGAATTCCAGGTAATTGTCTTTTCCAGCTGCTGCTGTTCTCTTGCTTGAAGTTACATATTTTACTTTACAACTTCTCAGTGTTTGCTCTGGAAATGGTTTGATAAAGAAGATAACATTGGATGAAGAAATAGAAACAGTAATGTTTCATTGGTCATCTTTCATTTTTATGTTCCTCCCCTCAAAAATCCTGTTCCTGTATTGGATGATCTTAGAGAAACATTATTGTTATTATCCTTTAAATCTCATGTAAGAATAGTATTAAGTAGATAATATTTTGAGACAGAGCCTGACTGAAGATGGTTTTTGTGTGATGTTGTACTGCTTTACCTGATAAGGGACAGCTAGCAGCAGCATTACACCTACTATTGTGGGACAATAAGAAGTGATTTTTTTTATCCTTATACCCCTCCTTCCAATAATTCAGCTTGGCAAGAATGAGGGACACAAGAGAATTTATAGCAGCTCATGCGAAGGGAATCCATGAGTCCAAGTGGATTCTTTGCTATAGGTGCACTGAACCTCATCTTTTTCTAGGGCGGGGAGTGGGAAGGTGCTTTCTATCTGTTACCTGTGGCAGAAGCATCACTTCATACCTAATCTTCTTACTGCAAATGGATCCAGAAGAGGAGCAGGTGAGAACTGGTACAAATTCATAGCTAATGGTGATATCTACGCCTACTGTGTTGGTGATAACAGCTGAGTAAACAAAATGAAACAAAATGACTCTTTGTATCAATCTGTTACATGGGCGGGGAGGGAGACCCTACTTACTTTGTGTCTCAGTGATGGCCTCATATTATGAAACACCAAAAAGTAGGTGTATTTGTGTAATAATGATAGGTGGGACATAGGACCATATTTAAAATCTTTAAAAACTAAAACTCTCTTATATTTGTGTCCTCAACAATTTAAAGAGGAGGAGGAAGAATAAATAAACAAAGTTTTGCTATATAAGCAGTATTGTTTTAAAATGGCTTCGTTTCAAAAGTGTTGGTGGGTATTCAAAATAGTTTAATATTGCATATGTTTGAAATACCTGTTATTTTAAAATTCCTTTCTTATGGATATTAATTCATAGGAAAGGAATTATAAATCTACTTTAAGGGAGACAAATTTAAAATAAGGTGACACATGATTAAAACGAGTACATTAATTCAATAGTATAGCAATTTTTAAAAAAGCAGTGATTTTACCAATGATTTTAACTGTTAAAAGTAAAAAGTTATTTGGCTACTACTAGAGCCAAAACAGCTTATTTCCTAAAAGTGTGGGCAAGCCTATAGATAATTACTGGTGGTGTTTTGACAGTGTAGTCACTTTCATGCTGATAAAGTTCAATATTTTGTGTCATAGAAACCATAGATGCTTTAGATTTCTGCTATCATGACCATCAGTGAAATAAATAACACCTTAAAGGCTGTCATTAGGCTTCAAATTTTGAACATGCCTATTGAAATGAAAGGGAGCAGTTAACTGCTCTTGTGGTTTCTGAGACTTTCTACATATTCACCATTAACCATTGTGTTGGTTATATTAATTTCTTCTTTCAAGGTTTGTCCTTATAACCATAAGGGTTAGACTATAACTTTATTTTAAAAGGAAAGCTTATATTCTGAAGTCAATTTCTTCAGCCAGTTATCTATTTGTACAGCATTTGTGTTGGCGTATAATTGTATTGTTTAGGGCTTCAGCCTAGGCTATCTGTCGTGCCAGTATTTCTATTTGATAACGTGTATGCGCGCGTGCCTCGTTCAAGAAATGATGTGGCTTAACAAATAACCTTTTCTTCAGACTTCTTGTTTGGGAGGGGAAAGTGGATGTTACTTTACAGAATTATTAATTTATCAGAATACAATATATGAAATTTTTATTAGAATTAAACTTAAAAGCTTCTAAAGCAACAGTTTGCAGTTGAACTTCTATCTTTATATTTGGCAGGCTATCATTTGAAAAAAATGTACTACCACTACTTTCTTATCCCTACAGGGGAGCTTTGTGTTATGTATACATATAAAATAGGAGGAAATAAAATATTCAGACTGTGTATGGTTGAACCTCTCTAGTCCAGCACTCTCTGGTCTGGCAACATGGTCCGGCATGATTTTAGTTAGACTGATGTCCACTTCTCGTATGTGTGGTGAAGTTTCCCAGGGTCCCATAGTCTTACAGCCACCAGTCCTGGCTCTCGGTGTTCTGCGCTGTTATTTAGCGCTAATATCCCTAAATGTCGTCTAAGAGCCCAGTAAGCAGTGACGGTGTTGGTAATGCTGCTAGACAATGTTGACCTCCTGTGGTTCAGAAAATTCTCTAGTTTGGCACTGGTGAGGTCCCGAGGGTGCCAGACTAGAGAGGTTCAACCTGTAGCATTATTGTCAACTTGATAAGTAGCACCCTTTTCATAGCTTTGATTCTTGCTATCAGGCTCTGTCTCGGTTATACTCATTATATTTGATTCCTGATTCTGTTTGGCACTGCCAGTAGGTACAGGAACATTTCCAAAACATTCCCAAATCCATATTTCTGGAGGGCTAGAAACACAGAAAATTCCCCTTCTCCCTTCACCCCCACACTCACATTCACATTCACACTCACACCCTTGTGCAAGAGTTTACTGATGGTAAAAGAAGCACTAAAATTACACTGGAAGTTTATTCAAAATAGATTCCAAAAATAACTCTGTTCTGCTTGAGCGGGCTGGGAGCCAGTAACCTCTCCCATCTCCACTGCTACTTCCTTCACTCCCAATCCTCCGCGAGGCTGCCGGCTCCCAGCCCATGATCCTGCGCAGGCTGGGAGCTAGCAGATGCTCTCCTTACTCCCCATGCGGGCTGGGAGCCAGCAGTCCTGCAGGTCTGGAGCGGTCCTTCACTCACTGTAGGGTGGAGGCAGGGGTTGCTCCTGAGTAATGATTAACTGTTATCCATTCACATCCCTATTCTGCCTATAAATTTCACTGCTACACAGGAAAAAATTTAACCTGTGAATTGTAATCTTCATCACAACATCTAATACGTTCAGCTTGCATTGGTTAACTTTAGGGATTTAAGCGAGTAGTCGACAACTCGATAAGCCTAGGTTTATCAGGTAATTGAGTGACTACTCAACTACATGCTCCCCTCCCCCCCGCCTCTGTGTTAGAGGCAATGGGGGAGAAGGGGAAGAAAACAAGAGCCAGTGCTGGGGGGAGACAGCTTAAAAGCCAGTTCCCCCCAGCACTGTTTTTGCGAGGGATGGGGAGGCAGAGCTGTAGTGGTTCCGGGGCCGGGGCAAGCCGGGACTGTTCAGTCCTGGCTCGTGCAGGCCCTGGGAGCTACCCTGCTGTGGTAGAAGGGGAAAATCCTTTTTATCAGGCTTGGGTTAAACACATTGGGAGTGGGCTGTGGCATAGTAGAATAGAGTCTTCCTTCCACAGACTGCTTTGCAGATGCTTCTGTAACTCTGTCCTGTATGTGCTGCTTCCTTTTTTATCTGCAGATCCATTTAGTTATTCAAATCAGTGCTGTCAAAGAGCTTTTACACTGGAACATAGTATCCATACCCCATGTTACACAAAGTTATTAGATGGTGTGGAATTTCAAAATACCACCCTTATCCTATATAGGGGAGCTATCCTAAAGATGGGTGCTAGCCTAAAGTTGTCTCAGAGCTCATCGACACAGGCTTTAAAAAGTATCTTCTTTTGGGATGTCCTCTACCACCCATCATGGTAATAGCTAAGCACTGTCCAGTTTTATTGATCATGTCATAGGTGGGATTGGTCATTGAGCTATGTGAGCTCTATTGTTTGTTATGACTTTGCTTGACTGTTACATATTTAGAATGATCCGTGCTCACATTAAATTGTTTTTTTCTTTCACATGTATGTAAATATTAAATAATTAACCATAATAGCTGGTTAAAACAAGCCTTTTATTTTTAAATGGTCTTAAAACAAATATGCATATGTGCCATGCCTCCAATTCAGTTGCCTACCATATGCCTGTCCATCTAGTTACTTTCAGGGCAACAATGGAATCTACTTTTTGTGTTAAGAGTTCTGATTTAGTGAACTCCTGGTATTCTCCCATTATTTCTCATGACCCTGAAAAGATTTGTCAATTTTGCATTGTCTAGAGGAATAGTCAGTGTTGCATCATGTTTTGACCATAGGAGAATCTCCTTTAAAAGGATCCCAAATGGCCTTCCATCCCATGCTGATCTTGAATTCCTACAGAAAAATAGGGCTTATTAAACTAATAAAATTACTCTGTATGAATTCTTCTTTAACATTTTATATCCTTTTTACTGTTTACAGTTCATTTCAATGGATTGCAACTGTTTTTGTTACTGGAAACAATTTATTTGTTACTAGTGGTTCTTGGGATGATTTATGTGAAGGTCTCATTGTCCTGTTAGTTTCTGGGAGTGTACTGAATGGTAGTTGAAATTTCCTAAAGTTTAGGAAGTTATTCCTATGACAGAGTCTACATGGCACGTAAAATATAGCTTTAGAACACCAGTTAGCTGTAATGGATTGAGGAAGTTGTAATGAATTGGTAGATATTTGTGTTACTCTTATGACTATTTTGTGGCTTATTTTCCCTCTTTAATTTTCGTATTTCTGCCTACTTGGATTCAAAAGGTTAAGCCAGACTCAAGGTAGGCCCTGGCATATTTAGGAAGCAACCAAAGACTCAGGCCTGGTTTATACCTAAAAATTAAATCCACATCACTAGATTACTCAGACGCATGAAAAATTTGATGCTCAATATGACACAGTTATGGCACCCTATTCTCTGCTTAAACACAGCTAGATTGACAGAAGAATTGTTCCATTGACTTAGCTGCCATCTCTCAAGACAGGCAAGTTTAACTACGTCCAGGGAAGAACCTCTTCCATTGAAGTAGGAAACATCAGCACTATTACAGTACAGTTACAGTAGCTGTGGAAGTGTGGAAATACCCATTGTCTACAGTGCACATTTCTTTTGTTGGTGTATTGTGTATTTGAGTAGCCCCCAGCCCAGGTTTTAGTAGCCGTGTAGATAGTGAGGCACAGCTTAAGCATGTAGTGCACAGATATGCCTCTCTACTTGACCAAGCTGTGCCTTCCTACACTGTCCTGACTCTCAACTGCTGAAGTGTTCCGTTGTCTCAGGAAAAGATGCTAGTAGAAGAAAGGCTCTGCCAGCTCCCTGCTGCCTTCCCATATCAGAGCCCTTCATTGACACGTGGTTGCATATTATTAAGTGGACAGAGTTTATTTTTCATGACACATGGGGGCGTCGACAGTCTCTGGTGTGTAAAGTAGTATAACCTTAGTTAAGACGGTTTAAGGCCTACGCTTTCAAAGCAGCTAAGAGAACAGTAGAGATACTACTTCCAAGCATCTGCAAAGTGAAAGCTTTTGTTTTTATTTAGGTTAAGATACTAAAGATCAAAAGATTATATAAAACATAACTGGATGTGTTGGCTTGTCAAGGTTGACTCCTGAACTAGCTAACATGCTACATGGTGCTAAACTGTCTACAATAGGTCATGTTTAAATGCAAGTTAAGTTTTTTGTTAAGACTGCCTTTTCTATAATCTAGACACAGATCAAAGGCATAGAATTAGAAATAGTTCATTGTGTTAGCGAAGTCTGTCATAGATGAGATTGGTCAGTAGGCAGGTGTGGCTTGAGTTTCTGGGTCAGAGAAATGAGTTCAGGTTTCCTTAAAATCAATATATGTTACCTAGAAGTATGTAGTGCAGGAGTAGAGGACTTTCCATGAGGATGTGGACCCAGATTCTTTTTGGAGTGCTCCATCATTTCTTGTTAGTCTTAGCTTGTAGTTGTGTGGAATGCAATTGCCTGCTGTGGCAGATGAATGGAAAGCTCTTTCTCACCACCTTGCTTCTCCTGAATGCTGATGGTAGAGGAGGGGTTTGCCAATCTCCTCTGGTCTTTTGGAAGAAAAAGGAAATAGAAGGACTTCCTACTTTGTCATTTGACCCCACTCTTAAAGTCAAAATCTGTGCCTTACAGCTTTACCTAATAGAGCTAATATAAAAACATGTGGTCCATTTCAGTACCACTGCCACAATGAGCAGTAGTAAAATGAAGATTAATCTAATATTATATGCTGCTTGAATGCTATTGGCAACAACAGTAGGCACTCAGTTCTTTGCCTGTGGAGATAGGTGATAGGAATATGAGACTTTATTCTTGTCCACATCCCTGTTACTTTATTATCCTGCTTTTTGCTCTTCCAAGCAGTCTCATAGTAAACTTACAGGAATTTATTTTATTTCTGCTATTGCTTATTGTAAGTGGAGCATTTGCAGGCTTTTCTGTTAATGGAAAAACTGTAACAGTGATGACTCTTAAGTCCAGCCCTTCGACATAATAATGTCACTTTTTGAGAGTTGGCTCCTTCGCTCTTTTTCTTTAATGTATAGCTACAGACAGTTATCTTAGTCTTTTGTGGACGTCTCTAAATTTTTAGTGTTGGTTTCCTTTTTGGGGGAGCAGCTCCAGTAACCCTGCAGAATAACCTTAATTATTGCCAGAGTGGATTGATTAAAATCAAGACTATTTATATCAAGTTTCCCACTGATACTTATTCACATATTTCTTAAACAGTAGTGCAAACTTGATCACTAAAACATATTAATTTTCAATTCAGTCCATCATTTTACATCATCTAGAAGGGTATACTTTGTGTAATTGTTTTAGATAACTTAATTTTTATTAATTTAGGAAATAGTACGTAATACCCATTACGTGTGTCAAGCAGCAGATTCAGCAGAAATACATGGTAAGAATGGTAAGAACTAAATCACATGCAGACACAATAGCACTTGATATTTTATTAAATTAAGTCTTAATTGTTAACATAAATGTTTCCCATTTGCAATTGCAGCAGTCTTCCGAATTGCTGGCTGACAGCTGTCCTTAAATTCTTTATTCAGATTTTATTAATTCTAACAGACAGGTCATCAGAATACTAAATGTACGGTGTCCTTAAAACTTCTACAGCTGGTCTTATCTTCCCCACTCCTATTGTCATTTTGACTCATAGACTGAAATAGAGATACAGGTTGCACCTCTAAAATCTGGGTTTCTCTGGTCTGACAACATCTGTGGTCCAGCATGACCGTGGGTGTTTTGTGATTAGAGAGACCTGGCATATTGCAGGTGGATGGGGGCCTGGAAGCTAGCATGCGGCTCATTTGGGCTGCAGAGAGGGAACCAGGAGCCTGCATGCGGCTCAGTTGGGCTCATCTGAGCTGCGGGAGGGGGACGAAGAGCCTGCATGTGGCTCAGCTGGGCTGTGGGCAGGGGCGGAGCCAGCACACAGTTTATCTGGGCTGCAAGTGGAGGGGGCAGTGAGCTGGTACATGGCTCAGCTGAACTGTGGGAGTCAGTGTGCATCTCATTTGGGCTACAGTGGGGGGAGTTGGCGCGCAGCTCAGTTGGGCTGCGGGGAAGGGGGAGGGGGGACGCGGGCAGGAGCAGGTGCATGGCTCATCTGGGCTGCAGGGGAGGGGTGGAAGCTGGCACGTGGCTCAGCTGGGTTATGGGAGCCAGCACACTGTTCAGCTGGGCTGCGGGGGGAGCCAGGAAGCCCATGGAGGGATGATGGGGAAGCAGCAGGGGCCTCAAATGATCTCCCCTGGTCTGGAAAAATCCCTCATTTGGGACCAGTCAGGTCCCGAGGGTGCTGAACTAGGGAGGTCCAAGTTGTATAAGTTGTCCTGCTTTTTCAACTCCCAGTGGATTTCTTAGATTTGTGTTAATAATACTAAACAATGAAAATCTCTCAGTGCCTGTAGAGGAAACTACTGCTATGAAAAGTAGGGATATAAAATTCCATTTAATATGTTAATCAGTTAAACTGTATGTTTTAAATGGCTAGTTGGCCCATGGTTCGGTGGGCCCAGCTGGGCAGGAGCAGTCTATGGCATGCTGCAGATAGGGGACTGCTCTGCCAGGTTCTGGTTAAGAATGCTTACCAGATATCCTGGTAAGCATTCCAGTAAAGTAATGCTTATCAGGTAACTGGTTAACCTGTTACATCCATAGTCAAAAGCTGGCTTAGCAACTGAAGGATCTCTGTTTCAAGGTGCCTGGCTAGTGATACCCACCAGTTCAGGAAGGGTGCCTTTGTTCAAAACATCATCTGTAAACATGTACTGATATGGTTTTGCTCCAGCCTTGAAATGTATTATGACTGGTATAACTGAGGGGTGACTTTGAGATGTCCATGCCATGGCAGCATCAGCATCTTCAGAAGTTAGGCATCTACCTTTTTTATCTGCGGTTAAGAATGTTTGCAAGAAAATGAGATGGTGTTTGTGCTAGATCCGTTTGCTTCTTTATTGCCTGTAGTTAAACTTTCTGGTGAGGTATTTTTTTCATCAATGTCTCTTGAAGTGCCTTACAAATTTCAAGAGCATCAGCAGTGCAGCAGCATTTCTCTGAAGTTTGTTAAAGGTTGTGGATAATAGGTTTCTGTATACTGAGCATATCCTTCACATTCCTCTTTAGCCCACTGTTACTTACTTTGGATGAGATACCTCCATCTGTGTAATTATGGTTTTCTTGACAAAGTTCTATGAGAATAGGCCAATTCTTAATAAATTGTTCAAAACAGTCAACCACAGAATTCCATCAAATATTTTGAAGGAGAATTAGTTTGAATCCTCTTGCTTTCCTCAAGTGAAGCTGAAGGAAAATGGCTGTTTTGAAATTATTTTGTGACTTCAGCAACATTTTCTTTTATTCCTGGAGAAGACATACTTAAATCTTCTTGCCCACCCCTGCCATAAGCGTAGAACAGAAACAATCCAGCCTTTGTCTGTTTTTACATGTTACTTCATTCTGCTATGAAACATAATTTGAAAGCCTAGAACTTTCAAGGAGCAAGAGCTGGTAGTTAGACTGGACAGACTAGAGCCATTAATTTGTTTTTTATGAGAATGTAAGCGTAGGTGTAGCAAGTTTGTGATGAGATTTAATTGAAACTGATTTTATTTTTAAATGGGAAATTCAGTAATTTTTTTTTTTTTTTTTGTGAGTAAGCTTGTTAGCCGTATCCTGTTCAGATTTTCTGTCTTTTGGCAGAACAGAGAACATTGAGGCTAATGTATTACTAACTTATTGAGGATTTTGTTGCATTATCATTATGTTCACTAAGGGCATGTTTACTGTAGGGGGAAAAAATGGTGTTTTTATAACAAATTACCGCATGTTGTAAATTCCTAGTGTATGCCATATCGGCATTATAAATGTATGTTGACTCATGCAGATTCCGTAGTTATCACCTTGTGCATTTTATACTTGGCTCCCTGTGTTGGTGGTGCATGTATTCACCAGGACTGCTTGTATCAATACAGATTGCGGTGCACCCTGTAGAGCTATTAGAGTGTACAACTCACCATCTTCCAGTACACTGTATTTTGAGAAGTTCTGGCAGCGCGTAATGGCAGTAGGGGTTCACTTGCCAGTTTGTAGCTTTCTCTCTCCCGTAATGTCATTTGTATCCCATCATTTTGAAGCCTTTTTTCCCCAATGCTTCACAAATCCACATGGTCCACTTCGCTGTTTGCCATCTCTGGCACAGCATGGAGCCGGCACAGCATGGAGCCTGTTCAGCTCTGAACTTTTGTCATGAATAGAGCCCTGCAAATCTGTGGATATCGGCTTTATGTCCGTGGGTATCCACATCTGCAGACATGGATGCAAGTATCCGCAGCTCAGTTTTGCAGATACAGATTCATATGTGGATACAAAATTTTGTATCCACGCAGGGCTCTAGTTATGAGTGTTAAAAGAACAGGGTACACAATCCTGTGGTATTTGCAGAGCCGCAGGGAACATGACAATTTCTTGGAGAACAGAGTATGTGACAATTGAAGATTGTTGGTGGCATTCATAGAGTAGCTGCATATGGTGGTGCCGAGTTTCTGGGACTGAGAAACAAGCACTAAGTGGTGTAATTGCATTATTAATACATTTTGGGATGATGAGCAGGGACTGAAGAATTTTTAAAAACGAGAGGCCACATTCCTATGTCTGTGTGTTCAGGTTGCCCCAGCCCTGCAGCATAGGGACACCAATATCAGATCTGCACTGAGACAAAGGAGAAGCAAATGGCAGTTGCACTGTGGAAACTTGCAATGCCTAATTGCTATCGGAAGATAATTTTGGAGTTGGGAAAATCCACCATTGGGGCTATTGTATTGCAAGTGTGTAGGGCCATTAAATGCCTCCTGCTATGTAAGAGAGTGACACTCAGATATGTGTGGGACATAGTGAATGAGTTTGCAGCAGTGGGGATCCTAAATTTGTTGTGGAGCAATAGATAGGCATGCGTTTTTCTATTTTGGCAGCAGACCACCTTGCCGCGAACACATCAACAGAAATGGCTTCCACTATAATTACATAAGCATTGGTGGCGCGTGGCCAATACTTCATCAATATCAGCGGTGTCTGTTCAGGGAAGGTGCATAAACTTCTCATTTTGAAACACACAACACTGGAAAGCTACAAGCATGGGCTTTTTTCCCCTAATTGGCAGATTAGCTCTGGACATGCTGAAATGCCAACCTATCCCTTACTCCTTAGTTTACGAAACTGAATGCTGACCCATTCAACAGCAACAAACAATGTTTTAAGTCTCAACAGGTGCAGAATGGCAATTGAATGTGCATTCGATTGTTTGAAGAGATGCTATTGGTGTTTACTCACAAGTTTGGACCTCAGTGAGGAAAATATCCCAGTGTTTATAGCTCTCTGCTGTGTTGTGCACCATATCTGTGAATCAGAGGAAAAAGTGTCTGTAGAGGTTCAGGGCAGCGGTGGAGCTTCAGTCTGCCGAATTTGAACAGCCTAATAGATGGGCTATTAAAAAAGCTCTATGAGGGGCTGTATTGGTTAGGGAGGCCTTAAAAGACCATTTTACAGTGAAACCTTTGTTATCCGGCACTCTGTTAACCAGAAAACTTTGTTAACCAGCATTGTCCCCAGCCACAATACTGTCACATCTTCAGGCGCACAGGCCTGGCTTGGCTTACCATGATTGGCTTAACAATTTTTTATTTAAGAAGTACTAATCACCTTTAACTCAAAATAGAAATTTGAGACCAACTGCCTCACACTACAAAACTACTAATATTAAAAACTTGAGTTTTATTGTTATTGTCCATTGGTTTTTCTTAGGTTGATGGGACCCTCAGATAACCGGAATGTTTAGATATCCAGAATGCCCTAATCCCCGAGCGTGCTGGAAAATACAGGTTTTACTGTATTAGTGAGCCTGTGGTTTTCTAATTGCTCTACCTGGCCCTGAGCTTTTGTGGCCTGGTGTGAATCATGTAGTGATTTGTTGTACGTGTAGGTAAATAACATTGTTAGTGCACCTATTAATTGTGTTTGTGAATGATCTTATGAGGTGTGTGAAACTGTGCTTGAAGAGGTTGGTCATGTTCTCAGCTGACGAGTTCCAGGAAATGTATGTTGTGAATGGATAGGCAAATTACATTCAAAATAGAATTTTATTCTGTAACAAAATCTGTGCAAAAAACCTTTAACTTAAAAGCAAATACATTAAAAACTGTATTCTGTTTAAGGTTGTTAGCATTTAACTGTTTGAGCAATTAACTCATAAACCTAGGTGTATTGATTTAATCCAAACAACTACACACAATCCCCTGCCCTTGCTGCCTCTGTATCAGAGGGAGCCGGGGAGGGAGGGGGCAGGAACCAGTGGAACCGCCTGCTCCCCCGCTGCCTCCCACAGAGGCAGCATCACAGGGCAGGCAGAAACCGGTGCTTGCGGGGAGCAGGCTTAAAAGCCGGCTCCCCATAAGCACCGGATCCTACAGAGCTGTCTATCAGAGGCAGCAGAGTGGAGGATGGGGAGGGCAGGCAGGAGCCGATATGTATGGCTTGCCGCTGATAGCGGCTGCTCCGTGGATGCCTCCCCATGCTGCTGCCTGTATGAGAAGCACAAGGCGGGAGCTAGTCTGCACGGGGAGCTGATTTTTAAATCAGCTCCCCTCATAGACCAGCTCCACTTGCCACCCTGTGCTACTGCTCCCTGGGAGTGGGGGAGCTGGAAGTGTGGTGGCTGCCAGCTCTGCCCCCAAGGAGTATTTTAGTAACTATGTAACCACTAAAAATTGTTGTGTCTACACAATTACTAAAATACACAATATCTAATATCCCTAGTTCTGTGTTCTTAATTTATCATGAAGGGGAAAGAAAATTGATAGCTTTCACAGGTCAGTGTACGTGAAGCTATGATTGTCTTTAATGTCCTGCTGGATGCAGTGGAAGCAACCCTGATGCCCTTATGTTAAGTGTGTGTATAGGGGAAGGTACAGGAAGGTCCCAATGTTGAGTTCTCAGTTGATTGTGGTGGGTGGGAAAGAACCATGCAATTTTTAAATCTGTTGGTATACAAGACTGCATCATCTGTGTTTGTTGCCTGAGAAGCCCCATTTCATTCTGGTGCATCTCCTTCTCCTTTTCTTGCTGGGACTTTGTCCTCTCCGCTCTATCCTTCTCCAGGCTGTCTGCAGTGTTCATCCTATAGTCCAGTACTGGTTTATAGGATCTCATTGAACATGTCATCCTGACTCCTCCTCCTTTCTCATCTTTATCTGGGTTGGGTGTGGAGAGGGAAGGTCCTGAAGGCCACAATGGCAGCAGATGCAGATAAAAAACAGAGGGATTATTTTCAGTGTATTCACTAAGGAAAGTGAAACTTAAAAGGCTGAAATAATTTCCTTTGCTCCCCATGTTTTAAGTGCTACATTCTCACATCTGCTCAGATGTTAGTCACATCATCTGTGTTGGTGAGTGTGGCCCACTGGGAGTTGAAATAAGGAGAAAATTGCTCGGTTGCATGATTCTAATAGTACAGTCCTGTGGCACTGCATACTGGCACTGTTTTCTGCAGGCAGTGGAGATTTTTTTTTGATCTCTTTACTCCTGATGGTAACAAAGACAGAGAGAGCACAGCTGTTGATGGCATCCCTAATCTGTCCCTGCCTGCATCCTGCTAGACTGTGTACTGCAGTGGTGCCTGCTGTAGTTATCACTGAGTGGCATGGGAAAGTGTCTTACAGTGGAGGAAGAAGTAAGACAATTCTCTCTAGAAACCTTTCGGAGAGGATTGGAAGGTACCTCTATGATAGTTTCACTTAAGATGTCTCTGGAGTAGTGATGGGCGACAAAGACTAGTGAGTGGGCTCCATGAATGGCCCTCATGATTGCCAGAGGTGGGCAGCCTGTGGGCTGAGGCCCACTGGGTTCCCATCTGCAGCCGTGCACCCCCTGTATACCTCCTTCTCCACGCCCCTCATTCAGTGGGGCACTGGAGCCCTACATTTTCTACTCCTGCCTCTCCCTCCCAGCACTTTCCAAGCACCATGAACCCACCGATTTGTGCTCCGTTCCTGCTCTCCTCTTCGCTCCCCGCCCCAGCTTGAGCAGCCGCAAACAGCTGATAGTGCTGAGAGGGAAGGGGAAGAGTAGGAAGTGCAGGGCTCCAGTACAGGAGGGAAGCAGTCATGATGTGTGGGCCACAGGTGGAACCCAGCAGGTTGCTCCTCATTGCTCTGGAGGATTCATGGGATAGCCCTGAGTACATAATTTGCTCTGCATGCCTGTGCCTTCCCCTCTCGCCTAACCTTAAAAGAAAGAGAAGGAGGTAGTAATTCTACCTCTCTTAGTTGTACCAATACCTCTTTTTTGGATTTGTCATAAATTCATGTGTGCTAGATGTGTCTTGCACTTTGGGAGTGCCATCACTGAAATTTAAAATTAAACTACACACCTGTGTCGGGCTCAGCTTTACTATTCTAGATTGTTTGAGTCAAAAATAGGTCCTGACTCACTGCCCAGCTTGATCTCCTGATCACCTGTCCCCAATTCTCTTCCCCCTTGTCTTTCACCACCTCCTTGCTGTTCACAGCAGGGTACTGTGACTTGGACTCTGAGGTGTCCACAATGATACTGGCAGTAGTGATGGGATCTCTGCTAAGTATGGCAGGTAGTTCTTTGTAAAAGCAAAAAGTCTTCAGCTTTGCACCAAATCAGTCATTGGCTTCCATGGCCTTCTGATGTGCCTCCTGAAACTCCTTGCTTTCGTGTGGCACTACTGCTGGTCCCTATCATACTCCTTCTACTGCATTCCCTGAACAATCTGCTTGTAGATGTCAGCATTTCTTTTTCTGGTTCTGAATGGTGCCTGCACAGCTTCTTTTGTTCACAGGTCCAGAACATCCAGTGTCTCCTGTTTGCTCCAGGCAGGAGCGCATCTGGTGTGTGTAGCCAGCATGATCAGATAGGCAATTGCACTCAACAATGGAGAGTTGCTAGATGTGCTTAGCAAGCCAAGCAATCAGGAAAAGGAATTGCAAAAATTTTCAGAGCTTGAAAGGGGTGGGGAGAGCAGGTTTCCTGTCACCATAACTCCTGGGCAGCTGAGTTCATCATGGGGAACAGAGGGTCAATGTGAGGCATTGTGGGACAGCTGTTGGAGGACAGTTAGGTTTGACATAAGTAATACAGTGGTTACATTTACACTGTGTTGACTTAAGTAGATCTAGTGTGTCTCTGTGTGCCTCAGGGAGGTGGTGGTAAGGCAACATAATGGGGTATTTATGTCAGCAAGAACTAGATTTCAGTGTAGACACATGCACAATCAAGTGGACCTATGTTGCCTTGTGTCAGCCAAACTTTATAGTGCAGAGCAGGCCTTCAGGACAAGGTTCCTGTTTTCCTAGTCTGGACATGGCCCTAATAAACAGTTCTGATATTAAAATACTTCAGAGATTTGAAGTGTTCAGTTCTCATTTGTATGTTTTTGTATTGTTGCTGGTCTGTCCCCAAACATGAACCAAAATAACGTACTGGCTTTCATTCATACATTATTTTGAAATAGTATGCACACAGCTGCTTGGATAGAAATAACAAAAGGTGTGAATTAATCATTTTAGTTATTTTGGCTGCAGCAAGATAATTTTTCCTGTGAAAAGTCATGGGCTATTATCAGGGCTCAACAAATAATGTAATCTACTCGCCCGTGGCGAGTAGATTACAACCCGGAAGAGCCGGCGCAGAGCGAGCTGCGCATGCGCAGAACCACACGGCTGGCGAGCGGGGCTCACCACCGCTTGGCGAGCCCTGGCTATTATACTTATAAATATTTAGTGTCAGTAAGTTTGGAGTTGCGACTGCTCTGGAGGATAGGGTCATAAGTCAGAATGATCTGGACAAATTGGAGAAATGGTCTGAGGTAAACAGGATGAAGTTTAATAAAGACAAATGTAAAGTGCTCCACTTAGGAACAATCAGTTTCACACATACAGAATGGGAAGAGACCGTCTAGGAAGGAGTACGGCAGAAAGGCATCTAGGGGTTATAGTGGACCACAAGCTAAATATGAGTCAGCAGTGTGATGCTGTTGCAAAAAAAGCAAACATGATTCTGGGACGCATTAACAGGTGTGTTGTGAGCAAGACACGAGAAGTCATTTTTCCGCTCTACTCTGCGCTGGTTAGGCCTCAGTTGGAATATTGTGTCCAGTTCGGGGCACCGCATTTCAAGAAAGATGTGGAGAGATTGGAGAGGGTCCAGAGAAGAGCAACAAGAATGATTAAAGGTCTAGAGAACATGACCTATGAAGGAAGGCTGAAAGAATTGGGTTTGTTTAGTTTGGAAAAGAGAAGATTGAGGGGAGGACATGATAGCCGTTTTCAGGTATCTAAAAGGGTGTCCTAAGGAGGAGGGAGAAAACTTGTTCATCTTGGCCTCTGAGGATAGAACAAGAAGCAATGGGCTTAAACTGCAGCAAGGGAGGTTTAGGTTGGACATTAGGAAAAAGTTCCTAACTGTCAGGGTAGTCAAACACTGGAATAAATTGCCCAGGGAGGTTGTGGAATCCCCCGTCTCTGGAGATATTTAAGTAGGTTAGATAAATGTCTATCAGGGATGGTCTAGTCAGTATTTGGTCCTGCCATGAGGGCAGGGGACTGGACTCGATGATCTCTCTAGTTCCCTTCCAGTCCTAGTATTCTATGATTCTATGACTAAGTTTGAATAAAAACTGAACTTTCTTCAGTTGTCACAGTAAAAAATCAGTTCTATATTAGGTGAAAATGCAAACCATCAGCTAGTCGTATTACTTCAGCTTACATCACATAAATTGGCCCAAATTAGCTTGAGGTGTTGGTTTTGTTTGAGCCCAGAATAACTAATGGAAGCACTTAGTAGTCAGCTATGTTAACCATAACTGAAGTGTCATTACTTGATCTTTGTAAAAGTAGTTTCATAGTATTTCAATAGAATTTTCACTAATTTGGCTTCCCAAAAAATGTTGAAGTGGTTATAGATTTACATATTTGTTGTATGGGTGTATGGATAAAATGAGTTATTTCATGGAACACATATTGAAAGGTGGGGGGAGTAGGACTCCTACTAAACGTTTGTACTGAAAAACGACAGTTTTGCAGATCATTTTAATTTAAAAAAGGTGTTTAGTGTTTCTGCTGTGGCATATCCTAGTGACACTATATAAGGATGTAGGAAGTTAAAGGCTGTCGATTTGTTCATTTAAGATTATGCTAGTTATGGTGTTGGGAAGAGGGGAGAGTTTTGAAGGAATAACTGAGTAGTCTTTGTTCAAACCAGGTAGACAGAAAAAACAATGCATCTGAATTAGGGATGTTAAATAGTGGTTAGTAAGCTAATGGAGTAGTCAATGGAATTTCCATCGACTATTCGATTAGTCGATAAGGGGGTTGGCTGCGGCTCTGCTTTTTAAATGTAGTAAGAGTCGCCACTTATGCAACTGTCTGGGACCGGGTGCGAGCTAGGACTGCTCAGTCCTGACTTGCGCTAGGTCCCCTGCTGCACCTCTGCTTCTCCCCGTGGAGACAACAGGTGCTGGGGGGCAACAGGCTTTTAAGCCGGCTCGGTACCAGCTCCCGCTCCCCCTTGCTGCCTTTGATACAGAGGCCGGGAGCAACTAGTTGAGTAATGACTCGACTACCTGGTAAGTCTAGGCCTATCGGGTAGTCGACTACTCAACTAGTCACTTACATCCCTAATCTGATTACAAATTGTATCTCTCCCCCTTTTTTTTTTTTTTTTTGTACTCGAAGCATAGGGAAAAGAATAAATTAAAATAAAAACAAGAATAAAAACGTATATTCAAGGGAGGGCAAGAAGTTCAGTTTTGGTTGTGGAATATACTACCCTTCATTGTAAAGCAGCTAAGAATGCTACGACTTTAGCCCATGAAATAAACGGTGTATTGGTTAACATAAACCTTTGTTAAAAATGAGTCCATGTTGCTTCTTATTTTGCCTTTTACCCTTCTAGAACATAGAAGTTCGCACTTGAACTTTACAATTTTTAAAATCAGAAAGCAATAAAGTACAAAGGTTAAAAACCAGGAAATGCAGAGTTACGGTAATGTCTGCCATACCACAACACTATTTCCTTCAAGTCATGTTAGGGCAGTGGTCTCCAACCTTTTTAAGCATGAGATCACTTTTTGAATTTAAGTGCAATCCAGGATCTACCTCAAACTCAAATACCTTTGCCCTGCCGCCTTTGTGCCCCTTCTCCAAGGCCCCACCCCTGCTCATTCCATCCTCTCTCCCTCCCTTTCACCAGGTGGGGGCAGCAGGTTGGGGTGGAGGCTCTGGTCTTGGATTAAGGGATTTGGAGTGTGAGAGGGGCTCTGAGCTGAGCTTGGGGCAGGGAGTTGGGGTCCCGGAGGGGTTTCTAGGTGTAGGCTCTGTGAGGGTGTTTGCATGCAGGGGTACTCGGGGCTAGGGCAGAGGTTTGGGGTGCGGGGGGTACATGTCTGGGGTAGGGTTTCAGGATGTGGGCTCCAACTGTGCACTGCTTACCTTGGGTGGCTCCTGGGTGGGGTGCAGTGGGGCTAAGGCACGCTCACCCCTGCCCTGGCCCTGCACCACTCCCAAAAGCAGCCAGCAAACTCTATCCCAAGTCCTGTTTGGCCCCCTCTCTGCTCTGTGGAGATAGGATACAGGGTGGGAGAGGGGGCACCTTGACATCAGCGCCCCTCTTCTCCCTGCCCTGCACAGCAAGCAGGAGGCTCGGGTTGGGGGGTGGGGGTAGCAGTAGTGGGGAGGGGTGGCAGAAGTGCTGGCACTTAAAGGCATAACCTAAAGCCAGAAAAAGAGCGAAGGTCACGCCCACACAATTTTAGGTCTTCCCTAGAAAAGATGGATTAAGGCCTAGGAATATGACGTAACGTTACCTTGCCCTAAGAAAACTTGACATTTCAGTGTAGACCACAACTCCAAATCCTTGTTCCTATTTATAATATTATGTGTAGTAGGGATGTTGGTGGCTGGTTGGCTAACAGTTTAACTGATAAGTGATTGCTTATTGGATAATGGTCCTGGTTAACCACAGCACCCCTGCCCTGCATGGTCTGCATTTAAAACTTGGACTGGCAAGCTGGCTCAGTCCCAACCTGCTGGTCTGAGTTTTAAATGAAGAACATGCAGGAGAGCTGCCTGCTGCCCCGCACTGCTGCCTCCGTTACAGAGGCAGTAGTGCAGGGTAGCAGCAGCTCTTGTCCGTGGGAAGCCAGAGCTCTCCGTGGACAGAGGCTGCTCCATGGGATGCTGTATCGGTGGCAGGCAGGAGCTGGTCTGAGCAAGGAGCCGATTTTTAAACTGGTTCACCTCACGGACCTGCTTCCGCCTGCCACCCCGCACTGCTGCCTCTGCATCAGTGTGGGGTGGCAGGGGCTTTCCGGGAGTGGAGCTGGGAGTGTACTAGCTGCCGGCCCAATCCCCGGGGTGAGCATTTTAATAACCATGTAACTGCTAAGAATTGTTGCGGTTACACAATTACTAAAATAAACAATTTCTGATATCTCTAATATGCAGTAATTTTCATCTGGGGAGTATTTGCAGCAGCTTATTAGAGCTGAAGCAAGCACGTCAGGAGACTTGTGTCTGTGACAGTAGACATCATTTACTTCCAAAAACATTACCTCTTCACCTTCCACAACACTGTGCTCTTCTTCACCTTCCCCACTAGGGATGTGAAGGTTTAACCGGTTAACTGATAAGTCTACTCTTAATGGGTGAGGCTTACCAGTTGAGGTTAACTGGTGGGGCTGGAGCAGCTGCTGCCCTGCCTGCAGCTGGTAGGGGGTTGTTTTAGCCCAGTGGCAGGCAGGAGGGCTGCTCCAGCCAGAATGTAACATTCCCCCTTGCTCACTCTCTTCCAGTCAGTTAACTGGTTAACAATATGTTTAACCGGTTGGCCAATTAAACAGGATTTTACATCCCTATTCTCCACCATCTTCCACGTGTTAGGAGTCCATGCTGTAATTTCCCCGAGGGCCTCAGTAGAGCAGCAATGCCATTGTAAGGTAAGGAGACAGAGTTAAGGTTTAAGGCAGGGGTCGGCAACCTACAGCACACATGGCGTAAGTGGCACACAAGCCGATTTTGAGCAGCATGCAGGGAGCTCAGCCCCACCCCCCCTCCACGCCATGTGGGGCCTGCGCTGCCACTGGAGCCCTCACCCTTCTCTGACAGCCGGTTAGGCTGCACTGCACTTGGCGGTGGTAGGAGGGGCAGCGCTGGGGCTGAGGCAACAGCTTCTCTGGCCTCCAGGGCCAGCCTGGGACTGTGTGTGGCTGTGGCGCCTCTTGGGCTGGCCCAGGACCGCGTGGCTGCAGCAGTTGGCAAGTCATCCCACGGCCATGGCCCCAGCCTCTGCCCTGGGGAAGGGCTGGATCTGGGCTGAAGCCACATGGTAGCTGTTCCTGGGGCAGGTCGTGGGGTGGCTGCTGAGGCTGGACCTGGGGCTGCTGTGTGGCATGAGAGTGCCCAGGAGTTTCTGTGGCAGTGGTGGCTGTTCTTTTGCCATCATCACTGGCGTAGTGATGCTAGAGACAGAGGCTTGTGTCCTGCTTGAAGTATCAAACTACAAGCCCGAGATCAGAGAACTAAGCAAGGCCAAGGATCACACTAAATGGTAAGATCTATATCTTTATTTATTTATTAATGAAGCTGCTAAAATGTAAGGAGGACTTTTATTGACTTTAAAAAGTATCAGTGGCACGCAGACCCATAAATAGAAGTGAATAAGTTAAATCTCAGCATGCCATTTCTGAAAGGTTGCCGACCCCGGGTTTAAGGGATCAGTGTGTGTAGGAATTGTGTGCAGCACTATTAATATAAACCTAATGCACAATTTAATAAAAGTTTTGTTAGCGAGGGTTTGTGTACAGAAGAAATTTTTTGCCAGTTATAACAATATAATTATATTGCTGTAGTTATACTATTCTGACTCCCATTGTATGTACTACTTTTGTGGAATAAAAATTGCTGTTTTGGCTTTAACTTGCTTCCAAAGCAACTTAAACTAAACCAGAAAAAAGCACTCTTGTGCCCTTGTAAGAGTCAGCATAGGAAGTGATAGTGTTGTAATTATGATTTATATTTATACTGATGTAGGGAGCGGTATAACTTTTCCATGCAAGTAAACCCTTAATTTCCCTGGGGTTTTGTCAGAAATGGAACTAGTGAGAAAGGTTTGAATGAAAGCCAAATGTGAAAGTGTTTCTGGGGTCTCAGTATTGCAACTATAAGCTATAGGAGGTGTAAGGTAAGACCCAGGCTGCATACCCTGCATCAGATTTGATGCAAGGCAGGGAGCAAAAAGGTGTTTAGCATTATCCTTCCCCTATGAGTAACATGATTGAGGGCAGATGTGCCATATTCTTTTTTTGAATGATTGCTCATCTCCATTCCTAGCAGCTGTGTGCATGCCACGTGCAAAGTCATCGGGAAATTTTTCTCCTAGCAATATCTGTTAGGTCAGCAGTGGAGCCCCTTGGAGTTGCGTCATTATGATGGTGTATATAGTCCCTTGCAGACCTGCTGCCTCTCCTGTTTCGTCTTGCTGGATAAAGAGGGGACGTGGGTTATGAGAAGAGTTTACTGTAAGCTGCGTGGCAGGCTATCAGTAGCTGCATAGATAGAGAGAAATACCCCACTCAACCCCGCCAGAGCTCCGTGGCCATGGAGGGGCACCCTTCCCCCAACCTGGCCCAGCCTTGACAGGGCTGCTACAGCTGGGAATAGGTGCCTCTCACCTGGCCCCAAGCAGCTGCCACGAGAGAGGGCTGCGGGTGTCCTCTCTGCCTGCTGAAGCCCCGTGACAGCCAGTATCCCAGACCCCTCATCACTATCCCCACCCCAGAGTGCACACCCCTAGCTAAGACCCTCACCCAAGTCCTCTGCCAGAGCCCTGAGCCTTCTCCCACACCTCGAACCAATTGGCCTCATCCATGCCCACCCACCCCCCCTTTTATTAAATGCGAGATTTTAAAGTTTAGTGTGGTGAACTCATTAGCACTATGTCTTTGAAAGCATGTGTCTGTTGTATATGTTGTATGGTGCATATGCAGCAGTTCTGGCTCTGTGTTTTACTTCATTCCTAGAAGTTTCCTTGTCCGTCTCTCAGCTCCTTTCCCCCACACCAGTCCCACTCCTTCTGAAACACCATTGCTGGTTAAAATACACCACTCTAGTCTGTGTTGAAACAAGCTAAAAGTCTAAACACATCTAAACTGGCATAATTGCACACATGCTAGGGGACTTGATCTTAGCTAAATTGTTTTTATGCAGGTTTAATTAAATAAGTACAAAACCATGTGTAGACAGATAAATGTCTTTATTTCCCCATCAGTGAAATTGGAGTAGTTTTATTGAACAGTGGAGGTAAATAAATATTTGTGAAGCATTCATGATGTGGTCATAAGTGCCTTAGAAATGCCGATGAAGAAATGAATAATAGAATGTTAATGGCAGAGTTTTCATAGTGTATAGTCAATTATGCAGAAAATCCTAAGAGAATGATAAAAGGATTGAGCAGCTACCTCATTTTCTAAGTAATATCTGTTCTGTAAACTGAATGAGGCAAGTGTCCTTTGGAAAAAACAGAATATTGTTGGATCATGTTGCGTGCACATAAAAAGGGGCAGAATTAAGGTTACACAAGCAATCTTAAGTTCTGTTGCTTGCTAACTTTCAAGTGCTTTACTTTTACAACCTAGTGTTTTTAATGTAGGTTTTCATGTACTCTGTGGAATGTGTTATGGCCCACATGAGAGCAACGTATGTTATATTTTGTGGGTGACTGTGTAACAAATCTAGGCAGCAGAGTGTCAATCTTCATAACTCCCTGGCTCACAGGATGCATATAGCATTGACAGACACACATAACATGCTTTGAGAGAGGCTCAGTCACAGATACTGCCATGTTTACATTGGTAACCTTAATGTGTTGATAGCTATGGCTATGATAATAAAAGTTTTCCTGCTATTACAGAATTGAGTCAAAATAAGCAACAGGAACTAATGGAATTCTAACTTGTTTTATTTGAATATTTCCTCTGCCCCCTTTTTTATTGGATGCAAAGAAAATTATAGCATAACTGGATAAATAGAATTTTTCAGTCTCCAAAGAACATAAGGTCTTAAGAATGAAACATAAGGTTTTAAGGCAGTGGTCTCCAATCTTTTTATACCCAAGATCACTTTTTAAATGTCAGGACAAGCCAAGATCTACCCCATCCCTTCTCCTAGGCCCCACCCTCTCTGTTCCCCTCCTCTCCATCACTTGCTGTCCCCAGCTTACACTCTGAGGGTATGGCTACACTGCCGCTTTTTTCAATCCTTCTATTGGAAGAGGTTTTTCCGACATTTTGCCCATTTAGATTGGGCCAGATGTCAGAAAAACCCCTTCTTTCGGAAACCCCCTTGTTCCTCGTGGAACGAGGAATACAGGGGCTGCTGAAAGAGCATGTTTGCTCTTGCACTGAAAAAAGCGGAAGAACGCGGAAGAACTCTTGTAGTCTAACCATACCCTCACTGGGTTGAGACGGAAGGTGCGGGCTCTAGGGTGGGAATTTGGATGCAGAAGGATATGGAGAAGGGGATGCTGGCTTGGGAAGGGGGCTTCAGGCTGGGGAATGTTGGGATCAGGTGGAGGCTTGGGGTGCTGAGCAAGCCCCAGGCTTGTGGATTGAGCATGCAGGAGTTTGGGTTGGGGTGTGTGAAGGGCTCAGGTCAGGGAGGCTGGGAGTATGATGGGCTCAGGACACAGATTTGCGGTGTGTGGATGGTGCAGGAGTGTTGTGGCAGAAGACTGAGGATGTGGGGGTGCAGGAGTTTGGGGATGTGAGCTCAGGACATGGGGTTCCAGTGTATGATAGACTCAGATTTGGGGTAGGGGGAGGGCAGGAGTGTTATGATGCTGCGGCCAGATGGGGGCTTGGCCCCAATTGGGGGCTTGTTGGCCATGCTTCATTTCTAAATAAAATATTATGTCAAACACAAAAAGTTTCAGCATTGTATTTATTTGTGAGAGGCAGGGAACCTGTTTTGAGTCTGGGGTCACTGACCCACAGAAAAGTCAGTTGGGGCCACACAAGTGGGGTGCAAAAAAAACCCCCACCAACCTCTCCAACCCCCTTCCCCCCCAAGCCTCACTAATGTGGCCCCAACTGTGCTGGTGGGGGTAGGGGACGGGGTGCCGGTTGGGTGCTAGGGCAGAGGACAGGTTGCTGGGGCGGGTGGCAGGGTGCTGGTGAGTGCTGGGTCAAGGGACAGGGTGCCGGTTGGAGAAGGGGACAGGGTGCTGGTGGGTGCTGGGACAGGGGGAAAGGAAGTCCCCAGCGTGCGCCTCCTCCCAGGATTCCAACCCGCCACCCCCTCTCCTGCAGGAAGCCAGCAGGGGGTAGGATGTTCCCAGCGCGCCACAGACCTGGCCTTTCAGTTACCGTGCGGTTGTTTAGGGCAGGGGGAGCAGCCTGCGCACTTCCTGAAACCCTGGAAGTGGCACGTAGCTGCAAGACTGGCCCTCCCCCCCGCCCCGGAAGCCGGTTCTACCTCCATGGTCACCGGAGGTAGCAGCAGGGGGTGCTTTTTCTTGGGGGTGGGGCGAAATGAGGAGGCCGTTGGTCCTGCTGTGAGGGCAGAGCACTGGACTCAATGACCTCTCAAGGTCCCTTCTAGTTCTGAGATAGATATATCTCCATTTATTATTATTTATTATATTATAACACCTCACGATCAACTGGTTAAGCCCTCCCGATTGACCAGTCGATCACGATCGACGGGTTGGTGACCGTGGTTTTAAGGTATAAATCCAAAATGGAAGCCATTGTTTCATGTACAGGGTGTTGGGAAGCTTTACAGAGTTAATGCTTGCAAAGAATGCTGTACAAAATAAGCACACCTCATCTTTTTAACTTGTTGGAGCATGGACCCAAATATTTTAGATAACAGCTATTACCTGGAATATTTTTCTGGTACTGGCACATAATAGTAGGTATATGTCCATGAACACACTCTTGGCCTAGTAAACATTAAGCTACCTTGCTTTAAGAGATTGCTCTGTGTAGCAAAACTGGACCTGTTGATTTTTAAGTAAAGCTGAAAGTTTGGCATTCCAGTCTTCGGTGTTATGCTGTTTTATTGCAATGCTGGGCTCTGAACAAACTTTAAAGCTAAAGCTTTCTGTTATGTGCACAGAGTTCTTGTTGCTGTATAATTAGAGGTCAAACTTGGATGTGGGCCACTAAGTGACTAGAGTTAATATCCTGGGCTACAAATATGAGAGAACAGGGTAGGGAAAATTAAGTTGAATGTGTGATGGTTGCAGTTTATATTCCCAATAGAGACAGTGGTAAAGACATCGTGGTAAAGTAGATATGTACTGACTTGATATTATTGTAGCTCGTTCAGAATTAAATAAAGGGGAAAGGAGTGAGAAAATACTTCAGTTTAAAAGAGCTGAACTTCCTAGAGAACTCAAATCTAGATAGTAAACATCTCAGTTATCCTAACCACATTCCCATAGTGAAAAAGGGTAATAATCTAGATGAAAATTGACAGCTTTTGCTTAAATTTATTTTATGTTTAGTTGTAAGGACAGTTCTACTCTGAAAAGTGATTGTAGCCTTCTAACATCAGTTTTCTGTGTGTGGTGAGTTAAATCTGCTTTCTTCAGTGTAGGTTTCTCAAAATTCAGTGTCTTAGATCACTCCTCTTCTCATTGAATGCATGACAGCAATTACTCTGATAGAGGCAGCAAGGGGGGGGCAGAAGCGACTAGTCGAGGAACTAGTTGACTATCTGATAAGCTTTTGCTTATTAGTTGACTAGTCGCTTACATCCCTAGCTCAATCAGTTAACCAGTTAAACGTAACTTCCTACACTAGGGCTACTCAGCATGTGGCCCGGGTGCAGTTTGGGATTACGTGGGGCTCCACTAGGAACACGCTCAACAATGATGAGGCATTGCCCAGACGGGGTAAGCTTTGAAAGATGCAGGCGGATGGGCTGGCTGAAACAGATGGGTACAGTGTGTCGGCATTTCTAGCCCCCAGGAAGGAGGTGCTGGGAGTGCCAGGGCATTGTGGGAAGTGCTTTGTATTCATGCCTGTCAGTGTGAAAGAAGCTATTTGCGTATATATTTGCAGGTATATGCAACCACACTTAAGTTGCGGCCCTCGGTATGTGTTGTCAGTATTGTGACTCCCGGGGCTTCCAAAGTTGAGTAGCCCTGTCCAACACCACCTCCCTCTTTCCAATTCTTCTCATTTGACCTGTACCGTATCATACTGTTTGTTCTCCTCATCTACCCTTAGCCCAGTTTTTCCCTGTTTGCCTTCCTTTCTGATTTCAATTCCTGTCTCTCATTTTCTCTCGTTGTCCTACACTTATCCTTGGTACTGTGACTTGTGTGTCCAATACCATTGCTTCCTGTCACTTCACCCTCTCATTGCTTTTGACTTGCAGGTCAACACTTCAGAATGGCCAGTCACTTAATTTTGTCTTCTCCAATCACTACTCTCCTTCTCATTTCTACTTTGATGTGTTCTGTCTCTTATCACCACCTCATCTCTTTCAGCATCACCCACTTGCACATTCCCTCTCACTCTGCCATTTGGTGCTTCCATGATTTGGTCCATCAATGTAGAATGTTTTCTCTTCTGCTCTTAGCCCTTTCCTGCCCGCCCTTTCCTCCTTTGACTTGGTCACCTCTGTTCTACACGTTCTTCCATCCTTAACTTTTGTCTTTCTCTTCCATTGCAAGATCAGTTCTATCAGTTCCCATCCCTGGTTCATCCAACCCCTGTTTTCTCTTCTCCCAAACTGGCAGAAATTCCATGGTTATATTGACTTCTTCCACTAACAGACTCGTTCTTTCCTCCTTCAGCTTTATCTTCTTCCTAACTAACCATCTTTATTTCCCCAGCCTAACTGAATTCTGAGCCTGAAATCCCAACTGTTTTTGTCCCATGAGTCACTGCTTAAATTTTCTTTCCTTCCTTTCTCCACTGTGCTCAGCACGTGATCTCCTTGATTTAGTAAAAAAGACAGATGAACTGCCGTGTTACTCTACTTCCTACACTCTGTTTGCATTCCACACAGCTAAAATTCTTGTTCAACCCTCATCATTTGGCATCTTGACCACTTTAACATTCTCATCTTTGGCCTTGACAAATACAGTCTTGCCTCATTCAAAATGCTGCTGCAAAGATCTTAAACATTCACCGTCTTTTGGTGCAGTATACTGCTCAAGAAGGGGCTGGCGTTTAAGAAAAAATAACTTTGTAAATTTGTGAACTGACATTTTTTAACAAATCTCCCTTTTAAAAAAAAAAAGTATTCCAAATTTGGTTGGATGTCAAATTTCTTGGCGCTTTTTTTTGCAAGTTTTTTTTGTCTTGCTCTAATTGCAAGAAAAAACATGAAAATGTTTGAAGTTTAAAATACCAATATAAGAAAGTCAAGAAATTACGGTTTTAATGTATAAAATGTAAGTTACAACATTCACAGGTATTCACCCAAAATACCTTAATGGTGTACCATCTACCTTGTCCATCTTCCTTAAAAGTAGATACATTTTATTGTAAGAAGACTGAAATAGCATAATGTGCTAAATGTGTCATGATGCAGCTATCTAGTGTTTTGAAAAGGCTACTGTATTTGTGGCAACACAGTAGATAATGAATGAATGAACACCATGGTGCATTAATTAAGGGTGAAAAATCTGTAGTAAAATTGTTGCACAGTAGGTTTCCTGAGATGTGAATAGGCCACGTCTAGGCCTACGTGTTAAGGGGGCTTTGACATGGTAGTCAAGGTGTCACTGAGGTGTGGGGAGTCACTGGGCCCCGCGCTCCCATCCACAGTCAGATGTGACTCTCAGCCAGCCAGTAGAACAGAACGTTTATTAGGCAACAGGGACACAGCATAGAATAGACTTATCAGCACAGAAACCAGAAGCAATCAGTACAATCCATCTTAGGGGAGGGGGCCCCATAGCCAAGGTTCTGACTCCCTCTCTGCACCCCAAGCCAGCTAAGACTCACTAATACACTCAGAAGCCAGCCCTGCTTCCAGCCTTTGTCCAGCTTCCCAAGCAAAAGGTGTCACCTGGTTATGTCCCTCTCTCAGACTCAGATTAAAGAAAGCATCAGCCATTGTGTATGTGAGGGAGACAATCAGACTGAAATTCCCATCACAATCTAGGTATTGGTGCAGTGCCTAGGGAAACTGTGGTGCACACACAGGGTTATTACAGGATAGCAGAAATCACATGCAACATAACAAAGCAAACAGAGTGAATACAATCCCCACTTCGTCACATAAGGCTAATCAGAATTTCAGCCTCAGGATGTACAGAACTTGGATGCTTTATTGGGCTCTGAACAGGTAATAATTCTGTAGGGCAGAGGTGGACAATAACTTTTGATGGGAGGTCCACTTCATGAATTGGTAAGTGGTTTTAACATTCTTCTATTAGATTAATGAAGGAAGCGTGGGGTTTGGCATAGAGGTTGAGTGCAGAAGGGAACTCAGGACAGAGTATTGGGGTATAGGGAGGGTGGGGCATGGGAGAGTGTTCGGGTGAAGGAGGAGGTTGTGACCAGGGGCAGGGTGGCAGAGAGTTTAGGTTGTGATGGGGGACAATGGGATGCAGGAGGAGATGTACGGTTTGGGTGAAGTTATGGGTGCAGGAACAGATTCTGACCTGGAGGAGGCATCCAGGAGAGGGTACAGAGTCTGGGAGGGGATTGTGACCAAGTGCAGGGGTTTAGGTTGTGCACTGGGGCTGGGGTTCCAGGTGCAGGCTCTGGTTGGGAGGAGCTCACTTTAGGTGGCTCCTGGCCAGTAGCCCAGCGGGACCCCTGAGCATGCTCCCTGCCTGCCATGCCCCTGCATGCTGCTCGCAGCAGCTGGGGCCATGTTTGTATCTGAGTGCTATGCACCCCTTGTGGGGGGGGAGGGAAGGAATCCTCTGTGCACTGCAAGCATGGCCTAGGCAGCTCCCATTGGATGATTTCTGGCCAATGGGAGCCGCGTGATGATGATGGAGTATGAAGCCCTCCTCCAGGGGGCACACAGTGCAGAGAAGCACATGCTTTACCCCCCCCCCTCCCCCCCAAACAGCTGGCCACTTTGAGTGGCCTGCAGGGGCTCTGTAGGTAGGGAACTTCCCTGTTGGTCCTGCTGGACTGTGGGTGGTTGGCGGCCTGGATTTGAGGATTGGCAGGCCCGGATATTGCCCGTGTCTGTTGTAAGGTCACGTGCCAACATGGTCAGGTTTGGATACACTTCTGAAATCTGTCCATCAACTTCATAGTACAAAGGCGTTAGCCTGTTTCCATCTCAAGACCAAGTGAAGAAAATTGAATTTGATGCTTCCGTACTAGGCTCTCATAAGGTATGTGTATCGTGTAGCTGTGAGCTGTGAAAGCAGTTTGTGGAGCATAACCATGATACCCTGAATTTAATTAGCTCGCTAAAAATCATGATTAGGATTTGGCTGTGTCTAGATGAGCTGCAAATCACCTCATCTGCGGTATAGATGTGACCTTAGAGCCGAGGCGGGGAACCTAAGGCCTGGGGGCCGAGACTCTAGGCACCTCCCCCTCCCCAAAGTATTGGGGAGCTTGTGCTAGCACTTCAGCCCCATGACCCCTCCAGTCATGAGGCTGGAGCACACAAAATCTAGTAGCCTGGGCTTCCCTAGGCTCTGGTGTGTGAGAGGAATGTGTGGAGTGTCTTTCTCCTTTTCAGTCAGGGGCCACGTCAGTGAGAATTCTGTGTGTGTTTTGTGTGTGGGGTGGTGGGTTTTTTTTGTTTTGTTTTTTTGCTTCTTACTTGTGTGTGGCCCCCAACTGATTTTTTCTGTGGGTCAGTGGCCCCTAACACAAAAAAGGTTCCTCACTCCTGCCTTAGGAGAACAATGAGATCCAGTTAGAGGAAGATTTATTTTTAGGAAATAGGCTTTGTGATTTCTTTTCTCTGTTTCTTTTCTCCAGAAAGCCTTGTCTGATTTGCCTCAAATTTATTAGTCTATGTTGTCCACGTGTAAAACTTCAGGCATATATATAATTTTGGCAAAATGAGGAGGATGGTTAAAATCATTCTTCTGGGGGAATTGAACTTAATTATGGAGAGACTTGATGTCTCTCTACCACTAATACTTTAGGTCAAGGAACATTCCTACTTTGACAAGGAAATGGAATTAAATAGTTTACATAATTTCACAATCTTTTACAGTTTGCAAAGAAACTCAAATTAAGTTTGTATAAAACTAAAACTGTGTGGACATGGTGCAATGGAGAGACATAAAACCATGGGGGAGTCCCCAGCTTTATGTGCCTGTGCCCTACTGAGAACCAGATTTGGGTCACGTGGGAAGAGAGCCCAGTGGGGTAATCTGAGTTATCCTGGAGCTCCATGGCCCACCCCGTTCTTCCATCCCTACCCACACCTCCTTCTCGCTGCCTCCATTCCTACACCCACCCATCCTTCCCTAACCCCTCCCCAACCCACACTATCCATACCCCCACCCCCTTCCTCCATTCCTACACCCCCATACTTCCCTAACCCCTCCTCCCTGAACTCCCACACTGCCCATCCCCCTGCCTCCATTCCTATATCCTCCTCTCCCCCACCATGTCCCCTTACTGCACTGCTCATCCTCACATACACCCTATCCCCCTTCCTCCCTCCCTACGCACACCCTGCTCCCTCATACTCATTTGTCGAGCTGCGCGCTTGGGCTCAACCCAGCCTTTCTGAATGGGCCGGTTGGTGTTTGTGTAACCAACATGTGAACGGCCTTTGGGGCAGTTTTGCTCTGTGGCAAGCCCAGGGAGCCTGGGGTGCAGCATAACTGCACTGTCCTCAAAGGACCAGCTGTGCGGTGTGTCCAAGACCTGCCCAGCTCGTGGTGGGCCTGGAAAAATTCGCCTGAGCCAGGGGTCTGACCCTGATGCTCCAGTGGGTGCACTCCTTCCTTGCAAGGCTGGGGTGCAGCACTACGAGCAGGGCCCCGGTGGGAGCCGGAGGGGTGAAGTGGGGAGCCAGGACCCCAGCAAGTAGGGGGCAGTGCTTTATGGACAGAGGGGCAAACAAGGCAGCCCCAGAGGGTTAGGCCTTCCTTAGGAGGTCCAAGGGGCCCTGAGGCTGTGGTGGCAAACCCCCAAAGGGCTGCACCTCCACAGCATTCATTGGAGCCTGGATGTCTCGGGAGGAGCTGTCAATGCAAGGGCCTTGCCTAGCCCCTGGGTGTGGCCAGGCAGGAGGCCCCTTGCCATCTGCAGACCTTCAGCCCCTCGCTGCAGGGTGGGCCCCACGCAGGCCATGTCTGCTCTCGATCTCCTGCAGGATTCGCTCATGCTCAGGGAGGCTCTCCGTCATCTTGAGTGGGAGGGAACTAGGTAGCTCCACCGCCGTGGGACACGCTGGAGACGCGGTGCTGTAGTGGCTGCCAGGGACTGGGCCCCTGCGCTCCTTGCCCCCACCCTGAAAGCTGCTTTCCAGGGTTCCACCAGGGCAGCCAGGAGGCACTGCTAGCAACAAGCCAACCTGCTCTGCAGTGGGCTGCTGGGAGAGGTGCGTGGCCTGAAGTGAAGGGCATGGGGTTGTTGAAAGGCAGGAACTGGAGGGGAGAGCAGGGACTTGGGGGAATGAACTGGGAAAGGAAAGGGGACAGTGAGGATTAGGGAGAAGGGGGAGGCCATGTGGCTGAGCGTGCAGGCGGCAGGTGGGATGGGGAGTGACATAATGATGTCACTCCATTATCCTGCAGGAAATTTTTTATATATACATATTAGACAGAGAGTTAATATCCAAATATACTTTTAGGCATTGAAAAATTATGTTTGTGATTTTACTACTTTCTGCTCACATTAGTCCTGGGGATAAAACAGGATGTGGAGTCTGCTGTGTTTTGTGTATCATAAGAAAATGCTAACTAGCATCAAATAAATCCTCTTATCCTTTGTATAGCCATAATCATTTTCTCATGAGGTACAGTCTGGAAATACTATTTTATTTTCAGCTTTCAGGCTGAGTTTGTAAGGCATGGAAACTAGGAAAATTCTCTTTTTTACTTGTAAACTAGCAAATTCTTTTTGAAATTTATTCTCACATTGAATCTCACAGTGCAGTTGTTAGTCCTTTTAAGATAGAACTGCACTGTTTTCTAGGATTAAACACCAGTCACCAGTTTTATAGTTAAATACTTGATAATTTTATTAAATATTATACATTTTATAAAGTATACTTCTATTGTGTGTGAGACTCAGATTTTCCATCATATTTATGACTGTTGAAATATATCACTCCACTAAATTGCAGGTTTCCTCTTCCATATACAGTAAAAACTTTGTTATCTGGCACTTGAACATCTGGAAAACTTGGTTAATTGGCATTGCCCCAACCACTATACCCAGGCCATAACAAGGGCAGGCAGGTTGGGCATTCGTCCCGGGCATATCGGGGGGCAAAGACACAAAAAGTAAAAAATAGTAAACTGCACAGTAAAGCGCACGACTGATGCTAACCTAAGGAGAGTGGGCGCATAATTAATATTTTGTGCAAAATACCTATTTAGGGTGCTGACTATACCCTTGCATCATCAGGCACACACATGCTTGAGTCCCACCTATCTAGCAAGGCAGTGTGACACCTTCGGCTATTAATGGAGTTTCTGATAGCTGACACTGCCAGATGCTGTCAGTGTCGAGTGCCTCCTTCCCCCTCAGCCTGCCTTCAAGCTGTTTGGGAGCCAGATCTGCCAGAGGGCTCCCAGGCAGCTGACCTGTTCGTGTATGGCCCTGTGGCTCAGTGGGAAGTACAGCCGGTCCCCAAGTTGCGAACAGTCGACTTACGACCGTTCGCAGTTACGACCAAAAATGTCGTAAATGGCGGACCCCGAGTTACGAACGCGATCCGTGCTTACGAACAGCGCGGTCGCGTGTAACTCAATGGGGTCCGAATTTCGAACAAACCGAGTTACGACCAATTGCTTGGTCCGTAACCGGTTCGTAAGTTGGAGACAGGCTGTAGAAGCAGGGCTCGACAAATAATACAATCTACTCACCCGTGGCGAGTAGATTGCAACCCGGAAGAGCCGGGTTCGGGCGATCTGCGCATGCGCAGATCGCCGGACAGCACGGCTGGCGAGCGGGGCTGGCCGCGGTTCGGCGAGCCCTGTGTAGAAGGATTGCCAAGCATTTCCAAGGGGGCGGGAGTTGGTTGCCATGGGATTCTCCTGGTAGGGCACAGGGGCAGAGCAGTAAGCACAAGTACCTGGCACACTCAGTTAACCAGCAACCCCCATTCCCTATGAGTGCCAGATAGCAAAGCTTTTACTGTATTTGATAAATGATTTAAACTAATCTTGTTATATCAAAATGAATGGAAAAATGCTATTCAGTCCACATTTAATCCATTGAAAACTCCTGCTTTTGTGGCCTCTCTTAGGTGGAGCTGTAGTTAATTTGCTTTCAACTCCTTAATTCTAATGGCTTTGATAGTTCAGTCTCCTTTGAAGAAACCTGGTTAGAACTACTCAGATATATTAAATTGAATCTTACCAATAGAGATTTATAAAATTTTGTTGTTAAATTATTGGTAAAATGTGGGATATTTTCACATGGCTTCTTCATATACATTACACATAAACCAAATACTGATTAAAAATTCTATAAACTTCTTCAAACTTTTCCTTTTAACTTGGACATTCTTCCATGCTCTGAAATACAGGTATGTTTAATTTTTATAGAAACATTCATGATGAACTATATTTGTGTATTTTAGGGACCAGTTACTCTCCACAAGAAAATTCACATAACCACAGTGCTCTTCATAGTTCAAATTCACATTCTTCTAATCCAAGCAATAATCCAAGTAAAACTTCAGATGCAGTAAGTATTAAAGGTCGTTACCATCAGTGTCTATGCCTTAAGCTGGTTTTTATGTATTAGAGGATGAATTTTCTGCATATTGTATTGAATTGTATTTTAAAAATAGAGGGAAGAGCATTACAGATTGTATTTGGCAGAGTTTATATGTTATTACATGGCTTCAGTATATTGTTAGTTGATTTCAGTATAGTTAATTGTCAGTGTGTGTTCCAGATGTACCTGCCTTGCCTTTGACAGTTTTTAATCAAAAAGACACATAACGAATTGAGAAGTACTTTCCCTAAATATACAATACACAAGGATCTTACTCTAATATTTTGGTTCCCTAGTAGTAGTCTAACATCATACCCCAGGCTCTTGTGTTTTTTGGAATTTTGGGGCAGCAGTAATAGATTTTTGAGCCTCATTGCTTACTGGTTAGCACGCATCATTTCCTATGCTTCAAGCACTCAGTTATAAAAATTGCTATAATCGTATCGGTCTGTGCTAAAAATTGTTCTGGAGTATGGGAAAACAGAGAATCCTCCAAATTATTTTATAAAATAATAATGTAGCTAGAAGGCTACAAGTTTTTGATTTACATCATCTGGACATTTTGAGGAGGTTCTTGAGCGGTAGTAATAAAAGATCCGAAATCACCAGCATACTGAAGACTGATATAGATAAGAGTGATGTTACAGTGATCTAGTGAGTGTAGCACCAGATCTCAATTTATGCTGTAATTTAGTAAGATGAGGTAGGAGAAGCTGTGTATTGTTTGAAGCAGCTGGAATGCATTACTGTTGTGGGAAGTGGTAGAGGAGGGACATTTGTATTATGCACTAGTATAGCAAGAACATTATATTGTCCCCTACTTAGTGTTTCGAACTTAATCTGAAGGAAAAGAAAACACCTTGCACTTTTGAATATATTAGAATGTATAAAACTTATTTAAAAACTGTCAGGTCATGTGTTCTCCAACATTGTTGTTCATATTTTTGAAGTCCTATGATTCTGCGGATGACTGGTCTGAGCACATCAGCTCTTCTGGCAAAAAATACTACTATAACTGCCGAACAGAAGTTTCACAATGGGAGAAACCAAAAGAGTGGCTTGAAAGGTATAGATACGCTTGTATTTTTTAATTAAAATATATAATCTAGAAAGCATACTTGATTTGAATGTCTTTATTTGTTTTGTTTTTTTGTTTTTTGCAGAGAGCAGAGACAAAAAGAAGCAAGCAAAATATCAGTTAACAGTTTCCCAAAAGATAGGGACTACAGAAGAGAGGTGATGCAGGCAACAGCTGCCAGTGGGTTCACCAGTGGAAGTATGTGTAGTTTTTGGTTTGTTGGGGTTTTTTTTTCAGTTAAATGCACTTGGTTTATGTGCTTTGCTTACTTTTTATTAGTACTTTTCTTTGCCAGACTAAAAAAGAAAACCCCTCTTCCGTAGCCTGTGCTTTTTGAGGCAGAGTCAGGGTGGCCCAATTCCTCCCCCCCCCCTCCGAAATCTAACTAGAGAGAACTTCTCCAATGATCATACCCACCGATGTCTCAGAGCAGCTTTGAGGCTGTCGAACTAGAGTATTCACTTGTATATTTGTTCTGTGTTGTTATTCCTTTTATGTATTATTATTCATTGTGGGCTATTATATATGCAGCATTTATCCTTCAGTTTTGACTGCACAATCCTTTTCTCTAGCTACTGAGAGTCTTCTCTCAGTGTTCTTTTCTTCAGTGCTTAAGATACTAGAGATTTATAAAGGGCCTGGTGATTATCACTATTTCTTTATAAATCACAGATGAGCAGCATAATAATATCTGGAGAAAATATATTCTGTTTCAACAAGTGTAGAACTAAATAAAGAAAATGCACATTTCAAGAAAAAGAAATTGCATAGTGCAATTAGAGCGGCCAGTTAATCACAGTTAACTCATTTGATTGACTCAAAACAATTATAAATTAATAATGATTTGTCATAATTTTTATCAATTTTAATAATAGTAAATTTGTTATAAATATTCTTGGATGTTTTTTCACATTTTCTAATATGTTGATTTCAGTTACAACACAGAATACAAAGTGTACAGTGCTCACTATTACTTTTTACTGTAAAAATTTTCTGTTGATGGCAGTCTGAATCAAATGATGAAAATGAATGTGCTTTCAATCGTTATCGAGTAGAACCAATCATCGGTATGGAAGCATGTCCTCTGGAGAAGGATAGTCAGAGCATGAAGGGACATAAAATGTTTAGCATATCTGGCATGTAAATATCTTGTAATTCCAACTGAAATAGTGCCATGTGAATGCTTGTTCTCACTTTCAGGTGGCATTGTAAATAAGAAATGGGCAGCATTATGTCCTGTAAAAGTAAACATGTTTCTCTGTCTTAGCAATTGGGTGAACAAAATGTAGGACCGAGCGCACTTGAAGGCTCTAAAATTTTACTTTGTTTTATTTTTTGAGTGCAGTTATGTAAAAAAGTTCTCAATTTGTAAATTGAACTTCTTCAAGTGATTGTTCATCTCGATTCCAAGTAGGTATGTGCATACCGCATGCGTAGTCGTTGGAAGGTTTTCCCCTAGCAGTACCTGTCGGTCAGCAATGGAGTCCCTGGGCCATTATGGTGCTGTATATAGACCACCGCTGACCTTCCCCTAGCTCAGTTCCTCCTTACTGCCAGTGAAGGTCGTTCAAGCTTTCCTTTCTCTTGCCTCGGCCAAGTGTATCCCATAGGTCTTAGTGTTTATAGTGTAAATAGTTAATAGTTGAGTAGTCAACAGTTCTTAGATAGTGTATGTAGACAGTCTTCTTAGTGGGGAACAGTTTTTTTTCTCTTCCCCTTTCCCAAGGACTGGGGCATGCCTTGGTTCCACGACTTTAAATGCTGTTCTTCATGCCAGAAGCCGATCCCCAAAAGGGACACCCCCCCTCCCCCCCCATGACTCTTGCCTTAAGTGTTTGGGGGAGGCACATCTTGCTGGTAAGTGCAAGATACGCCAGGGCTTTTGCCTGAGAACCAGAGTGGAGAGGGACTTGAGACTCAAACTCCTTCGGCTGGCCCTAAAACTTGCTTTGTCAATGCGTTGCATGCTGTCTTCGGTTGAGGGCATCGCAGCACTGCAGAAAGATTCTGCTTTCAAGATGCCTCAGCACCGCCATTCTCTGGAGCTGGAGGTCAGAGGAGTGGCCTCTCAGCACTGCTCACATTCACCAGTGCTTCTCAAACGCCAGAAGTGTGCCGGACAGGAGCAGGTCGCACGTGTCCAAGTCTGACAGGCCAAAAGGAGTGTGTCCCACATCAGGACACTCCATGGCACAGAGGGAACAGCTGGCACTGTTGACTTGGGCGCTGCAGCAAAGCCTGTGGAGTCTGGTACCGGTAGACTCTCCAGTGCAGGACAGTCAAATGGGGGACTTGGACATGCTGTCCACCGCTGAGACATACAAAGTGGCCAGGGACCTTATCGAACTAACTGTCTAGTGCTCACCTTCTCTGAAACCTGTCCTTGGAATGTTAGTCAAGGCCTCTCACTTCAGGTCCTCTGGCACCATCCAGAGGGAAGCTGGCGATGATGTGCCATTCCCCTTTGCCTGGGCACTGCTCCTCTCGAGACCATTCCCTTTGGTGCCACATCTCGCAAGATGACTCCCCTTGGCACCCTCCCTTTCAGGACTGTTCCCTTCGTCATTGGTCACCTGTGCCCTCTGGGACAGGTCTCTTCCTCCCCCTTTTCCCATGGTCCTCGAGATCGGGGTTGATCTCGGAGTCAGAGCCTGAGCCCTATGTTTCCTGGGTAAGCTGACACCATTTCAGGCGGTGCCAGAGGGACAAACACTGCAAGTCCTCTACCCTGTCTTGGCCCTTCTGGATGCCCTGGGCATATCACCAAATCCAGGGGCCTAGTGTCAGAGAGAAGGAGCCCATCAACAGTTTCCTGTCAAGAGATCATATGATGGATGCTGGACAGTTTATACGCTTCCAGGCACCGTGGTTGGAACTCAGTCCATCCCTGCACAAGTCCCTGGATCAACTTCAGACACAGGGTCCACAGTCAGCGTCCAGCCCGACACTGCGATCAGCATGCACCATGGTGCCACTATTAGAACACAATCTAGCACTGAGGTACCACCCACAGAGGCGATTAACCTGCCCAGTGCCCTGCATCAGCCAATGCAACTGGAAGTGCAGAAGGTCTTAGGGCTTATGGGACCCTCAGTCCTTCCCTGATGAGTCAGTGGCAGGCTCATCTTTGCCCGTATCACCTATGGGTAGTAGAGCCCATCAGGAGCTGCTCAGAAGGGTAGCTCAGAACTTAGGCCTGCAGGCTGAAGAGGTAGTTGAGGACATGCACCCTATGGTCGACACCCAAACCCATGACGGACCCTTTAGGGTGGCCCTGCCCTTTATTAACATTATTTAAAATACCACTAAGACCCTTGTGGCAGACCTCCGCTTCCATCCCTCCCACTGCAATGGGAAGAGCAAGTATTTTGTCCCATCTAAGAGGTACGAATATCTGTATGTGCATCCTCAACTGGGCACTCTGGTGGTCAGTGTGGCCAATGCCAAAGAGAAAAAGGGACAGCAAGGGTTGACCTGTAAATCCAAGAAGGTAAAGAAAATGGACTTCTTGGTCCATAAGGTCTATTTGACTGGGGGACTTCAGTTGAAAATATCAAATAAGCAGGCGTTGTTTACTCCTGAGTGTTCTTAGGGAAGTTTAAAGAACTCCTTCCAATGGAGTTGTGTTCCGAATTTTCAGCCATCTTGGAGGAGGGTAAGTTATTTCCAGTTCATCCCTTCTAGTGACACTGGGTGCGGCTGACTCTGCCGTGCACACAGTCTCCATAGGCATTGTCATGCACAGGAGTTCCTGACTCCAGGTTTCTGGGAGTCCTCCAGAAGTGCAGCAGACAATCCAGGATTTTCCCTTTGATGGCTCAGGGCCGTTTGCTGAGCAAACAGATTCCAGGCTCCAAAACGTAAAGTATGTTAGGGCGACCGTAAAGTCATTGGGTCTCCATATA
This sequence comes from Rafetus swinhoei, assembly GCA_019425775.1. Classification (NCBI taxonomy): domain Eukaryota; kingdom Metazoa; phylum Chordata; order Testudines; family Trionychidae; genus Rafetus; species Rafetus swinhoei. The sequence continues at coordinate 228,598,668 of CM033424.1, forward strand.
CCGGTCCCACAGAGAAAGCCCTTTGAGCCCCAGCCTCCCCTGCATTACTACCCATCTCTGCAGAATCACGACTTTGGGAGAAGGGGCAACCGCAGGAACAGGAGGAGGCCTCCTAATGCCTCTAACGATCAAGGACAATCCTCCTTCCAGGCAGTCCCCTGTTTCCAAAAGAAATTTTGAAGGTGCATTTGGAGATGGCGCTCCACTTGCCATTCTGGATCCTTCCCCTATGTTTGGGGAGCAATTATCCCGCTTCTACTGTGCTTGGGCCCAGATTACTTCAGATCGCCGGGCCTTAAGCACGACAGAACTCAGATATTCCTCCCAGTTTTCCTCCCTCCCAGACTCCTTCTCTGTCCTCCTTCAGGACCCTTCTCACAAGCACCTCACAAGATAAGAAAGTAACAGGAGTAAAAACCCATGCCCTTGAAGTCTTGGGGACCACCTCTTCCACCACTTCCAACTCCCGTTTCTTTCTTATCCCAAAGATTAATGGTGGCCTTCACCTATTTTGGACCTTTGCACCCTTAACCAGTACATATAAAAAAAGCTGAGGTTCTGTACGGTTTCCCTGTCAGCTATCATTCTCTCACTGGATCCGGATGTTCAGAACTAGGGATGTGAGCGTGTAATTGTTTACATGATTAACTGATAAGCCTGGGCCACAAAGGGGGCAGGGAGGTGGGAGCCAGTGCCTGTAAAGCCCACTCCCCCACGTGTGCCGGCTCCTGTGGAGCCTCTGATAGAGAGGCAGCAGTGTGGGGGTTGGGGGACAGGTGGGAGCTGATACGTGGGAAGCCAGCTTTCAAGCCGGCTCCCTGTGTATACCGGCTCTGCAGAGATGCCCTTCCCCTTGGCACTGCTGCCTCTGTATTAGAGGCAGCAGGGGGAGGCAGGCAAAACATGTAACTGCTGAAAAATTCAGCAGTTACACTTTTACAAAAATAAATGTTTGCTAACATCCCTATTCAGAATGAGTTGGCTGACAGCCTCCGCTGGAAGTTCCACTGGTACAAATGGTCTCTTCATCTGGATATCGCAAACTGCATATTCCAGAGAAGGGGCTCTCCCTAAATAGACCTCTTTGCAACATGCCAGAACAGGAAGAGTCAAATTTATTTTGTTCCTTCCTCAGTCTCAGCCTGGGCTCTGTAGCAGACACCTTCCACATTCCATGGAAAGCTAGCCTGCTGTATTCATTTCCTCCATTCACACTCATCCACAAAGTCCTGCTCAAGATCCTCCAGGATGAGGCATTGGTGGTTCAGGTGGCACCAGCATGGCCCAGGCAGTATTTGTATACAATGCTAATGGGCCTATTAGTGGACAAGACGCTACTCCTGTCTCTGATTCCCGAGTGGTTCGCTCAGGACCATGGCTGTCTTCAGCATCCAACCTGCAGTCCCTTTATCTCATGGCCTTGATGTTCTGTAGGTAAACCAGTTGGAGCTTACATGCTCAGTAGCGGCTAAGGAAGTTCTTTTAGGCAAGAGAAAACCACCTAATCAGCAATATACATTACCCAAGTGGAAGAGACCAGATGGAAAACCTCTTCAAAAAGGTATTCAACCTCTGCAAGACTTGGTTCTGACAATTCTGGACTACTTTTTTTCACTTGAAACAACAAGGTCTCACTGTAGCATCTGTAAAGGTGCACTTAGTGGCAATTTCTGCTTTTCACCCAGGATCGGGGGCCAGTTGTTGTTCATGAACCCAGTGGTGAATCGCTTCCTGATGATCCTGGATAGAAAGTACCCTCATGTGAAACAACTATCCCACAATGGGACTTGAAGTTGGTTCTGTCTAAACTAATGGGTCTGCCCTGTGACCCTCTAGTGACCTGTTCTCTACTCTGTGTCTTGGAAGGTGGCATTTCTACTGGCTATTACTTCTGCCAGAAGGGGCTCTGATGTAAGGGCTTTAAGTTTAGAGATACCTTATACAGTCTTCTGTAAGGACAAGGTGCAGCTCCAGCCTCACCCAGCATTTCTGCTAAAGATGGTCTTATATTTTCACACCAACCAGGACATATTCCTGCCTGTTTTTTTACCCAAAGCCGCACATGTCACAAAAGGAGTGATGGCTTCATAGTCTCAATGTCAGACGTGCCTTAGCTTTCTATCTGGAGTGCATGAAACCATTCAGGAAGTCGATTCCAACTATTCATTTCCATCACAGGTAGAACGAAGGGCTTCCCAGTCATCTCACAGAGGATCTCCTCCTGGATAATAGCCTGTATTAGGGTTTGCCCATGTTCCCATCCAGGACATTGGTAGAGCAGTGACTTGGTCTTCAGTGCATACTTTTACATCTTGCTACACCATTCTTCAACATGCTAGAGATGGCGCTGCCTTTGGAAAAGCAGTACTTCAGTCTGCCAATCAGTGATTTCTCACCCCTCCACAAGCAATCTGCTTGGGAGTCACCTACTTGAAATTAACATGAGCAATCACTCGAAGAAAAAATGGTTACCTACCTCTTGTAACTGTTGTTCTTCGAGATGTGTTGCTCATGTCCATTCCAAGAGCCACTCCCTTCCCCTCTTAGTTTCTCCAGCAAGAAGGAACTGAGCCGGACGAGGGTCCACAGTTGTCTATATACAGCACCACAATCATGCCACTCCTGGGTTACTGCTGAGGAGAAAGCCTTAAGACTGTGCAGGCAGGATGCACATTGTAATCAACATGAGCAACGCACCTCAAAGAACAACAGTTATGAGAGATAGGTAACCATTTTTCCATAATTAATAGATGGCACTACAGTACTTGTATGAGGTGAATTGAAAAATAGCTTTTATCTTTTTTAAAATGCAAATGTATGCAGTCAAAAATTGAGGTGAGCAATGTCCACTTTGTATTGTGTTGTAATTGAAATGAATGAATATATTTGAAAATGTAGAAAAATATCCAAAAGTATTTAAATACATGTTTTATTATTAACAGAGCAATTAAAACTACAGCTGTGATTATTTTTAAATCATTTGGCAGTCATAATAACAGTAACTATTTGCTTTTGTGAATATCCAGGTGTATAGAAGAGAAATTCATAAAATGTGAAAATGTTTTGCATGGATCTGCAATAATTTAGTCTTGCAGACTATATATAGCATATGCATATGTTTTATTTTAGTTGGGGTGTTAATGGACTCTTTTAAAAAAAAAACAAAAAACTGTAAATATAGAAGACTCACTACAAATAGTTTGTCCTTAAGCAGAGTACTTAACTGGAATTCTAAATTGGACAGAGGTCTAATGGTGTTTGAGAAGGTACATGAATAAAATCAGGTGGTCTTGTTTGCCAACACCCAACTGCTAGTAGCTATTGTGTTCGCAGTTGAGAGTTTTTAAAAATTTAATATCAGAGTGGTAGCCGTGTTAGTCTGAATCTGTATTGTACCTTATAGACTAACAGATTTATTGGAGCATAAGCTTTCGTGGGCAAAGACCCACTTCATCAGATGCATGTAGTGGAAATTCCAGAGGCAGGTATAAATATACAGGCATAAGAAAAGAGTTCCAATCAAGAGTAAGGTTAGAGATAATGAGGTCAATTCAGTCAGGGAGGATGAGGCCCACGTCTAGCAGCTGATGTGGAGGAGTGAACACCACGGATATGTCTAGACTACGTTCTATTTTCGAAAGAGGATATGCAAATTCCGCGGGAATCTTCTGATCTCACTTTCGAAAGCGGATCTTTCCTAAGTGAAAGTAGTCTGGACGCTTTTTTTCCAGGGGGGAAAAACCCTTTTTGAAAAAAATTGCTCTTCCTTAAAAAATGAGGTTTACACGGTTTTTTCGAAAAAGGGTTTTTTTCCTGAAAAAAAAGTGTCCAGTCTACTTTCACTTTAGAAATATCTGCTTTCAAAAGTGAGATCAGAAGAAGATATGTAAATTCCCGTGGAATTTCCATATCCTCTTTCAAAAATAGAATGTAGTTTAGACGTACCCCAAGAGAAGAGAAACTGCTTTTGTAATTGGCTAGCCATTCCCAGTCTTTGTTTTGACACTATCACCTTAGGATTAAACAAAAACTGTGAATGGCTAGCCAACTACAAAAGCAATTTCTCCTCTCTTGGTGTTCACACCTCCACATCAGCTGCTAGACGTGGGCCTCATCCTCCCTAACTGAATTGACCTCGTTATCTCTAACTTTACTCTTGATTGGAACTCTTTTTTTATGCCTGTATATTTATACCTGCTTCTGGAATTTCCACTACATGCGTCTGACGAAGTGAGTCTTTGTCCACGAAAGCTTATGCTCCAATAAATCTGTTAGTCTATAAGGTGCCACAGGACTTCTCGTTGTTTTTAAAAATTTAATGAAAGTCTAATCACATTTAATGATGTGTATGCTATTGGATTAGTCATAGTCCTTGCACCGATAATGAAGCTTCTAACTTAATCTTTTTTCTTATTGCATCATTCTTTGTGAACCCCGAATAACAGTGGAAGACAAGCATTCCAGTGATGCCAGTAGTATACTCCCTCAGAATATTTTGTCTCAGACAAGCAGACACAATGACAGAGACTACAGACTGCCAAGAGCAGAGACTCACAGTAGTTCTACTCCAGTACAACATCCCATCAAACCAGTGGTTCATCCAACTGCTACCCCTAGCACTGTTCCTCCTACTCCATTTTCTCTACAATCTGATCACCAGCCAAAGAAATCCTTTGATGCTAATGGAGCATCTACTTTATCAAAACTGCCTACACCCACATCTTCCATCCCTTCACAGAAAACAGAGAGAAAAGGTATGTCATATAAACTGTTTTATGTTGCTCAGTATTGCAAGTTAAATTTTGACCTTTGATCATCTAGTCTGACCTCCTTTATATGACAGGCTTCCCTGATTTAATTCTCCCTTGAAACTAGAATGTATCTTTCAGAAAAACAGTTGCTCTTCTGGGTTTGCCATTTACAGGCATATACTGCAAACTGTATTTCAGCTGACCACCACTAAAAGAGTGCCTAAAATCCTTTTTATGTTATTGAGGAACTTTACAATTACTCCAGTTTTCAACATAACTGTAGCATCGATGTTTCAAAGCCCTCTTGGACTCTTGCATTTTTTATCACAGATTGTATCTTGTTGGGATTCCAAGTGACAAAATATTTGTTTTCCTATAATGCAACATGGGAATATGGACTGGTGCACATAAAACTGAGCAGTTACGCTCTTATATATATCAGAAGTTTAATCTTGAAAAAATGGGTGGTATTTTTTAATTTTGGTAGCTGTCTTCATAATATATTGATTTGTCAGTTTCATTTAGCATCTCGATCATCCAAGGGCCCCACTGGCTTTTTAGCAGGCTTCCTAACAATACAGACACACATTCTCCCAGTAGTTGAGAGTTAAGAAACCTTTTATGCAGCAGTGAGCAACCTGTGGCCTGAGCACCACATGCATCCCATCAGAGTTCTTTTTACAGCCCACAAGACAGTCTTTTTTACCATTGCTCATACACAGGGTTGCCAGATTCCTCTGGTTTCCATTAATGGCATTTCTTTGTACTAGTAATACTAAAGTGATACACATGCAAAGCAAATGCACATGAATTGAGGTGCATGCTGATTGCACACAGCATTGACTAAAGCTCCATCTGCATCCAGTGAAAACGCTGCTACAGTTCAATCAGCATACCCAGAAATTCTAAGTATGTTAAGTGCAGTTAGCAAAACTATCCTATCCCAGGACATAGTCTTGGTTACAACAGTCTTGCAGCTCATTGAGATGGAGGGTCACTCATGCAGCCCATTCGCTAGTCTAAGTTGCCCATTGTTGCCCTACGACAGTCCGGTTCCTTTTTCTTTGCCCCCTCCCACTCCTTCCTTCGCAGAGCCCAGCTGTGCCTCTACTCCTCCACTTATATTCACATTCACTGCTTCCCAGAGAGCAGACTCACAAACATACACACCCAGCCCAGACACACTTAACCCTTTACCCCTCAGAACCAAGTATCCAGAGGGAGAAACAGCTTGTTTCTGGTGCCTGAATTTGCATGGATTTTTCCTGCACACTGCTTCCTTCCTTCAGGGTATGCTGGGAACTGCAGCTGCTTGGAGCCCTCGAGTTCCCTCCAATCCCCTGGTCTTATTTTCTGTTTGCATTCTGGACTCTGCTGGGTCCATCAGCCCTTACCGGCGGCCAACTTCTGTGCAGCTCATTTCTAGAACCCTGCATATCTGTGGCTATTTGCTTCATATTTACGGATAGTGGAGCAGATACCAACGTAGGGCTTCCCCGCCTGCCCGGCCATCAGGTGGAGGGAGGGCGCCAGCACAGGCCCTTGTATGCTGGCAGTGAAAGGATGCAACAAACTCCATCCTAAATCTGTATGCAGGAGGGGCTGACAGCTAGCCTACCCAGCCCTCTGCTGTCACGGGTCCCTGCTGCCCCCCCTTGCTGCCCCTTATCTCTTGTCTACTACCCTTTACTCCCAGTCTCTGCTTTCATACTGCCTGCCTGCCTGCCTCTTCCCTGCATGACTCTGCCCCTTCCTTGTTCATCTGTGCTTCTTTCCCCCTCCTCTCCAGATGGTTTGCTGTGTTGATGGGGATTCAAGTAAAATCCAGTTTGTACACTGAATAATGAGTTGAGGCTAGTGGATGCGGATCCATGGTTTTGTATCCATGCAGCGTTCTACCCATTTCTGTGGGGGAAAAGAGATTCTGGATGCACATTAATTTTCGCAAAATTCTGCATTATGTAATGCCTAACTATTATTAGATGTCAGTATTGTAGGTGTAATTTTTTGGGGGAGGCATGATGAAGTGTTGATTTTATGGATTTTTTTCCCCCCATGTGGAAGAGGTGGCATGGGAGAAAGTGTAAATGTGGTTGTGGGAGAAATTAATGTTCCAATCCCTGGGACATTTTCACTTCAAGAACTGTGGGTCCCGCCACCATTCCCTGAGATGGCTGCCACCATATTTTGGGACATCCCCTGGCATTTGGTCCATGAAACCCCTTGATTCAGGTCTCGCTCCTTATCCTGGCACAAGTCTTGGAATGTGACATATGGATCACTGGTCTCCGGTTGCAGATCCGCCAAGCACTGGTGGTCACCAATGTTCTCGGGAGGGGCACATCACAGTTGGACTGTTGCTTTTTTAAACGCAACTGTGGACACTGCAGTTCCAGTAGATCCTGGTTGCTGGATACTGACCACTCCAGATACTGCTCCAGTATGGAGTAGGGCCCGATATTGTTGGGGCAGTCTCCTAGACCTCCAATGTCATGTACATCGCAAGGACTGAAACATGCCCAGTGGCTGGCTCTGCGATACTACTGGACCCCATTGTGGTTCACTTGGTGCTCCCAACCCACCCGCTCATTGTCAGGAGTTTCGGAGAGGCTGGTGGCCCCCCCTCCTAAGTCCATGTGGATGAAGGCAATCAACCTGCTGGACCCCCAGTGAGTACCATGGAAACCACAGTACCTGCCTTCTGATTGTTGCAAGACAAAGCCATTAGTGGGACCCCTCACCCTGTAGCTCAGGATGATGCCAAGGCACACCAGGAACTTCTAAGAAGGGTCATATCCAGCTTCAGCCTGCAGGCTTAGGAATTGGAGGAGCAGGTGGACTCCCTGTTTGACATCCTTTCCTCCATAGCCCCTGCAAAGATGCCCCTTCCCCTTCATGAAGGGATGTAAAAAATAATGCCCTGTGACAAACCCCCTCTTCTCTCCCTCCCCCCCCCCCCATCTTTAAGCGGTAAGTACTCTGTCCTGATAAAGGGGCATGAATACTTCTATTCCCATCCTGCCCCAAATTCCCTGGTGGTTGAAGTGGTTAACCACAGGGAACGTCAGGGATAACCCAGAGCTATGCTCAGAAATAGACACCAAGAAATTGGTCTTGTTTGGATGGAAAATGTCTTCCTCTAGTCTTCAGTTGAGGAAGGCTAACCACCAGACTCTCTTGGGCTGCTATGATTGTAATGTGGGAGACCTGAGGTCAAATTGAAGAATGCCTTCTTATAGGGTTCCTGCAAAGAATTCCAGGTGAGGGCACGGCTACTTCCAGAGCAACTCTCCAAGCAGCTTTGGATGCCATAGATTCCGCAGCTCGCACCATGCCATGTGCCCTGTCCATGTCGCGAGCTTCCTGTCTCCTTTTCTCTGAGTTATCCACCAAGGTTCAGCAGTTGTTTGAGAACCTCCCCTTTGCCAGCCAGGCCCTTGTTTGTGGAGTAGACAGATAATAAATTACATGGGATGAGAGACTCCTGTACCACCCTGAAACCTTGGGGTTCTGTGTGGTGGGCCTGGTGTGTAAGAGGTTGAATCCACAATCACCCCAAAGGCCAAAGGAGCCAGTGCCGGTAGGACACGGCACATAAAAAGCCGAAGCACTATAGACGGCACACGAGGCACCTGCCCTCACCACCTGCTCAGTCAGTGTTGACTCGCTCCAGACAAGGAACTAAGAAGTTGTTTTGAGGGTACACCTGAGGACAACACACTGAACTGTTCTCTGGATCAAGTCTCCCTAATTTTTGGTAGCCACTTTTTCAATTTCCTGTTTGCATGGTCAGCAATAACTTTAGATTATGGATACTCAGTACACTAGTGCTTAGTACAGTAGTGCATAGCTACACCTTCCAATTCATTCTCACCTCACCTCTCTCTCTCTTCAGGGATTCTTCTCATGATAGTCTCCTTGAGGGAGCTGGTGTCTGATGCCTCAGATTAGGGCTGGGGTGCTTACCTGGGATCACTCCAGATGTAGGGACAATGGTCTACAGAAGAGAGGGCCCTGCACATAAACATCAGGCAACTCAGCAGAATCTGAAACAGATTCAAAGTGTTTTTACCTCACCTGTCAGGCAGGGTGGTTCGAGTCCTTACAGACAAAACGGCCACCATGTTCTACATCAGCAGACTTGGAGGAGCCTGCTCCGCACCTCTCTGTGAGGAAGCATTTCAGCTCTGGATTTCTGCATTCTCCACGGCATCTTCTTGGAAGCACGGCATCTTCCGGGAACCTGGAATGCGGTTGCAGACCACCTGAGCAAAGAGTTCTCATTTCACCATGAGTGGGCTTTACATCCCAAAGTGGTGAGAGTTGGGTTTTCCCTGAATAGACTTGTTCACAATGAAACAGAAATCAAAGCGACTCAGGTTCTGCTTCAGGCTAGATCTGGAAGAAGGCTCCTGGAAAATGTCTGGAAGACGTTTTTCTTTTCTCTTATCTGGATGGTCTCCTGTATGTGCTCTTTCCATTCCTTTTGATCAGCAAGGTCCTCTAGAAAATCAGGCAGGATGTGGTGAAAGTAATACTCATTGCACCAGCAAGACTGCACCAGCACTAGTTCAGCACACTCATGAGTCTTCTCCTGCAGTCCCCTCATCCATTGCCGCTTCACCAGGATGTATTGTCCCAGGATCAAGGCTGCCTCTTCCACCCGGACCTGCGGCCACTCCTCCTCATGGAATAGTTACTTCCTGGTTGAATCTGTGGGAGTATGCCTGCTCAACTGATGCACAACAGGTGCTCCTGGAAAGTAAGACGCTCTTTACTCAGTCTAACTGCATGGCAAAGTAGACCTGATTTTTCGATATGAGCTGCACAAGGAGGAGTCACCCCTGCTCTGCTCTGCTGCAGCTGATCCTTGATTATCTCTTACACTTGAAGCACCAACATCTTGCACTAGCTTCAGTCAGAGTGCATCTTGCTGCAGTCTCCATGTTCCATCCGCCGATTCATTGTTGCTCAGTGTTCTCCCATAACATCACAAGCCATTTTTTGAAGGGCCTGGAAAGACTATTCTCTTAGGTCCCAAGCCCTCTTCCCAGTGGAACCTCAATCTGATTTTGGCTAGGCTCACCGATTCTCCATTTGAGCCAGTGGTCTCTTGCCCCCGTTCACTTTTCACTTTTCTTGTGGCAGTTACATCAGCCAGAACAGTGTCAGAGCTCGGTGCATTGACGTCAGGGTCCCCATTCAGTATCTTCTTCAAGGGTAAAGTATGACTTAGACCTTACCCAGCCTTCCTGTCCAGGGTAGTATCAGCATTCCACGTGGGTCAGGATATCTTCTTCTCTGGTTTCTACCCCAAGCCTCCGAAGACCAATGAGGAGAGACATCTCCATGCATTGGACATCAGGAGGGCACTTGCTTTCTATCTAAAGAGAATGAAGCCTTTCTATAATTCCATGAAGTTCTTTGTGGCCTATGCTGATCAGATAAAGGGTCTTCAAGTATCTTCTCAGAGGATCTCTAGATGGATTACCTTGTGCATTCACATGCATTGAGTGGGCAGGTGCTTAGCTGCCACGGTTTGTGAAGGCTCATTCTATCAGGGCCCAAGCCTCTTCAGATGCCTTCCTAGGTAATGTTCTGATTCAAGACTTTTGCCGTGGAGCAATGTCATCTTCAGGGCATACGTTCATGTCCTGTTATGCCATCCCACAACATGCTGGAGATGACATGGCGTTCGGTAGAGCAGTATTGCAGTCTGCATATCCCTGCCACTTCTACCTGTCTCTGCAGGTACTGCTTACTATCATCTATATTGAATGGACATGAGCAAGCACTCCAAGAAGAAAAGACAGTTACCTTTTTCCATAACTGGTGTTCTTCTAGATGTGTTGCTCATGTCCATTCAGCTCTTCACCCTCCTTCCCCTCTGTTGGAGTTTGCAGCAAGAAGGAACTGAGGGAGGGGAGGACCCAGGGGCCACCCTATATAGCACAGCATATGTGTGCCAGTCCAGGCGGCGCTGGACCCGATCCCCTATGAATACTGCTGAGAGAAAATCTTCTGGCACTGGTGCACGTGGTGAGCTCATACACCCATGCTGAATGGACATGAGCAACTAATCTCGAAGAGCACCAGTTTACAGAAACAGGTAACAGTCTTAAGTGAGCTGTAAACATGAATTCTTTCCACTCAGCACAAAGTCAGAAATCTACTCAATGTAGTTTCTCAAGTGCAGTTGGTTAGACTGAAAAATTATTGGGACTCTATCACATTCCCTCCAGAAAATCTCAAAAACAAAAATAATTAATGTAGATTCCCCAGTCAGATTTGATTTACTGTCAAAGTTGAATTTAAGAAGAAATTGAACTAAGATTGCCTGGATTGGAGTACTTTTTTCCCCCCCTTAAATAAATGTTAGAGGTATAGAAAATAATTCATGTTATACCAATAAAAATTAGAGTGTTCCTCTTTACCTTTACTCAGAATACAAAAATTAGTGATTATTGTAAAATTAAATCAAGATTGGTTGAAGTATGTGGGTTTTTTTACCCTGCATATTTTGTGGAATTCTTTGTCTCACAATATAATTTGAGTTCAGGATCTTAATAAGAGTCCAAAAAAGAATCGACATCTGTATAATATTAATAATAATTGGCAGTAGGGGTGTTAAAAAGTGTGTAATTCATTAATCGTGTAGTCTACAAAAATTTTGTCCACTACACAATTAATCGTTCCGGGTTAGCACTGCAAGCACTCAGTCCTGGCTTGTGCTGGGTCCGGCAACTATCCCCGCTGAAGTTCTTCACTAAGAATATTTTAGGAGCCAGTGGGCAGGCAGCCTGGCTTAGTCCCAGCTCACACCAGGTCCCGGGAGCTATCCCCGCTGTGGCTCTGCAATAATTTTTTTCCCTTCAGAAAATAATACTTTCCCTGCAAAGTTGCAGCGGGGAGTAGCTCCTAAACCCACCGTGAGCCGGGACTGAGCCAGGCTTCTTGCCCACCAACTTCTAAATGACTTTCCCTGCAGAGGTGCAGTGGGGTAGCTTCTGGGAGCCCGTCGCAAGCTGAGACTGAGCTAGGCTGCTGACCAGCCCTCTAAAAAATTTACTGGCAGAGCTGTGGAGAGATAGGAGGGGGGCCGCAAGTGAGAATGCGTGTAGTTGGTAGCATTAACCAATAAGATTTCTCTTATTGGTTACTTGTTTAACCGACTACACTATTATATTCCTAATTGACACTTGGGTTAAATCAAATTAAACATATAAAGGATGCAAGTCCCGATGATGCTTTGGGACATATAAAGCAAATTCCAAACAGAAATAGGGGAAAAAACTTTCTCTGTTGGCACATTATTCTATAGCTACCTATTATGAGGATTCTGGCTGCTTTCTGTCACACATCTGCTCAGTGTCAGAGAAAGGATATCACACTATATGAATGCTCATTTTTATCCCATTTGGCTGCTCCTATCTTTGTTTTTTGGCTGCTTGAATTCTGATATGTAGTGAAGGTCTTGGTTTGTAACCCAATATGTGACACGTCATCCCATTTTTTTTTGTCAATTCCATGAAGTTCTTAGAAGTGTTTGTTACATACCTACACTTTCTAAAAGAAAATGCGCAGCGTTCAGGGGCAGACCTGCAATAAACGGCAGTAAGTGTACAATGGAATTAAAATTTAGCAAGAAAATTAAGTTTCATAAACAAGGTTAAAAAAAAAAATCTTGTTTCGTGAAAAGTATGCTCAGTGTGCCTTGGCTGTTTCACTGGCAACTTTCACTATGATTTAGTAAGAAGATTGAAAACCCTTATATTAATGGAATTCATGGTAAGCTATTTTACTGTTAAAACTGAAAAAACAACGAATAGTCTAGTAGCACCTTAAAGACTAACAAGACATGTAGATGGTATAAGCTTTCGTGGGCACAACCCACTTATTCAGATAACTGGAGTATTAAAAGTCCAGATCCAAGAATAAATAAAGGGGGGGGGGGAGGAAGACAGTGAATAGATTGTTCAAGTTATGTATTTTACTGTTGTTATACCCAAAACACTGCAGGCTCTGAAAATAAGATTTTGATTCCTTTTTTATATTAAACTGCAGAAAAATAAATCCCAATAACAGTATGTCATGAGGTCTTTCAGTTTTTCAGGCACATACTCGTGTGTTTAGTATCCTTTTTGTGAGATGATAAGAAAGAAGCTAATCCTTCATATTTAATGTGAGTAGTATAGTAATGATTTGTAATAAAACATTTTATTGGTAAGGAAAAAACTTGAATTAATCTTTGTCTTCTGTTCAGAGTCTGCATCTGTGGATAAGTCTGTATCCCATTCTTGCACAACTCCTTCCACATCTGCTTCTGGACTGAATCCAACTTCTGCACCTGCTACTTCTACAGTCCCGGTCTCACCTGTCCCACAATCACCAATTCCTCCATTACTTCAGGACCCAAATCTCCTTCGACAACTGCTGCCTGCTCTTCAAGCCACCCTGCAGCTTAATAATTCTAGTGTAGATATATCCAAAATAAATGAAGGTAAGATTTCTACAAAAATTTAGTGTAATCTTACATTATAACTTTTATTGATGGAAATCAATGTATAACAGAATATAAAAATCAAAATAGTTGGGGTTCTGTTTAAAATAAGGGGAGTATAATTGTGTAACAGACAAATGAATACCTTGGCAAATTTAGCTGTGCTGTTAAGGTTTCTAATTTACATTTTTTAACTTGCCATAGAAGTTACTTTATAAAATACCGTATGTACCTACAAATTTTTTCCTGTGGGACGACAGTGTGACGTCATCACGTCACTCTGTGTCCCACAGGAAAAGCCCCACCCACCCCCAGCCTGGCCCTTCCCAGGTCCCACGTGGAGGGCTGGGGGCTGTCTATGGCTCCAGTCCTCCCCTCCCCTCCTCTTCCCAGTGGCTGGAGGGAAAGCTGGGCCTGGGTCCAACCTGACCCTCCCAGCAGGACAATCGGGCCGGTGCAGCTTGGGTCTGGGCCCTCCCAGTGGCGGGCAAAGGGAGGTCGGGGGAATGCCCAGCCCCTCCCAGCGGGACAACCGGGCCAGCACTGCTCAGGTCTGGCCCCTCCTGGCTTGTGGGGGGAAAACCAGGCCCGGGATCCGGGGTTAGAGCCCGGCCTGGTGTGTGCCTCCTGGCCGCTGGAGTTACTTAGGCTGTGGGGTGGGGTGGGAAAGGTGAAGGGGGGCCCTGGCTGGCAGAGGAGGGCGGGGGGGGAGGAGGAAACCCTGGCTGTCAGGGCGGTACCCTAGCTGTTGTGGGAGGTGGAGGGAGGCTGGGCTGGTGCAGCAGGGGGAGAGAGAAGGGCTGCCAAGCTGATGCAGCTGCAGCTTGGCCCTCCCTGGTGGCTGGGAGGAGAGCTGGGGTTGCCTACTACCCGCGACGGGGGCTGTTGAGTACAGCAAGCAGGAGGTACAGCCCCCTTGTAAAATGTAAATGCTTAATTAGCAAGATAACTTATGTTCACAAGAAGTCTCATTGAGATTGGGGACTTGGTTGGTTTTTGTTCTGTCTGGGACATATAGATGGCTGTCAGTATGGAAAAGGGTAGGCTGTGTAACTTGAGTAATCTTCCTATAGGTGCTCCACTTCAGGTGTGCATGTACCTTACATTCCTTTGATTGGAGATTTGCTGTAGCAGTGCTTGTTTGTGTTGCCTCTGTGCTCCAGACATCTTTGTTCCTCATGCTGAACATATATTGATCTGTGCAGGATAACCATTGGCCTAAGATGGAGCATTTCATGTTCTCACCCACAGTTTTTCATAGCATTCACATTTACTGCAGCTTACCATAAATTGTTCAATTCAGTCCAGTTAGTTGTCATTATTAGTTGGATTGATCCCTTTTCCATTTAATACCCTCTCTTCTCACTTTTTGCAGAGGCATTTTTTAAGGATTATCATTGCATGTTATGCCATGTTTACGGCCTTCAAGTGCTGCCTTTACTGCTAGAAGTTCATCATGATCAGTTGTTCTTGGTGCCTCTCTTGTTTAGAGAACACCCCTATATCCATTCTTTCTGCTTCTCTGAGGAGTGTAGATAGACAGAGGTTCTTCTGTTGCTTCTGTTCCTCCACAGCCTCAGGAAGAAACATGCAAAAAGCAAGAGGCAGCAGCTGACATAGGTAACCCCCTCCCCACACACACACCGGCAAATATTCCTTTAAATGCACCCACCACCTTCAGAAGCTGATGAAATGTATTGCTGAGTTGCTCCAGATTCCACTGGAGAAGGTTCAAGAGATGTAAAATAATCTTTTAGACACCTTGCATTCTACAGTCGCTGCTTGAATTTCATTACCAGTAAATTAAGCTCTTTTGAAAACTGCAAAAAAATTGCTGACAGACTTCTGTCATGGCAGACCTCTCCCCCACCCCCAAAAAAAGTGCTAGACAAAAATTGAGTTTGTCCTTGCACCCACTAAATTCCTTAGTCTTGGACGCTGTCAGTGACTGTTACTTTTATCCAGCTGTCATCTTCAACTAAACATCATGATGTAGTTGATAGCCCAGATCATCCTTGCTTCAGGAATCTGCACTTGTACCACCTGACCCACTTAACATCTTGAAGATCAGTTTTCCTATTTTTTACCTGTCTGGGATCATATTACTTCTGACAAATGGTTTTGGAGGCTGTAACATCAGGTTACTCCATCTTACCCTACTGTTTTTCAGCGCCTCATGTGGCAAACTACCCATTATATTTCCCTTCTGCTTCAGAGATTCATTTCATGAAACTTACTGATAGAGAAGGAACTGAGGGCAGTTTGCTAATACAGCTGTATATATCCTTTGTCCATATGTGTATGCACCATCAGGTTGTTTGGAGTGCATGCGTGGGCCAAATGGGTGCGGTTACTGAAAA
Organism: Rafetus swinhoei; assembly: GCA_019425775.1. NCBI lineage: Eukaryota > Metazoa > Chordata > Testudines > Trionychidae > Rafetus > Rafetus swinhoei. Next base: position 228,614,279 of record CM033424.1, read on the forward strand.
TCTCCAATGAAAGGCACATGAAGTGTGTGCATATTTAAAAATGGAACATTAATAGGTTTTTTAATTAATGGAACAGAATCTTCTCTGGCTTTGTAGAACAAAGGAAGTGAGCTATAGAACATTTGCATGTTTCTAGAGAGAAATGATACTTTTGCATTCTGACAAATGAGATGTGGACAGGTTTCAGAGAGGTAGCCATTTTAATCTCTTTCAGGAAAAACAACAAGGAGTTTGGTGGCACCTTAAAGGCTAACAAATTTGTTAGGGCATAAGCAAAACAATGGAAATAACTTAAAAACTCTCAAGAGGCCCTGATTCAGTATTGTCTAGATCAGGGGTGAACAATAATTTTTTGTAGAGGGGCCACTTCATCAATTTTGGAAGGGTTGGGGCCTTAGATAGAAGAGGCAGGGATTCAGGTGGAACTGGCATGCCCTTGGTGAGGAGGAGACTTCACATGCTCCCCCGTGAGGCGAAGCACGTGAGGTCCCCCACTCCGCCCTGCCAGGGGCGCACAGCACCCAGAGGGAACCACCAGCTATTTTGAACAGCTGTCAGTTCCCTCTGGAGCCACACTCCTCTTGGGGGGGGGAGGAGACTTGGCCCACTCCCTCCCCCCCACCCCCACTCCCGATTGGCCTGGGGGAGCACATGAAGTTTCCTGTTGAGCTGGGGCATGCGATGCCTGGAGGGAACTGCCAGCTGTGGTGATGTTTTGCACCACGCAACCCTAGCGGGGTGAGGAGACTTTGTGCACTCTCCCATCCCCCCAGTCTCAATTGGCCTGGGAGCGGCAGGGTGGTGCTACATCAAATGGCTTGGTGGGCTGGATCTTGCTTACCCCTGTCTAGATCAAGGCACAATATATGGCTTTTTGATCTATGTATTCTAACATTATTTAAGTTTTTAAGTTCATCTTCAATCATTCATTGGCAGTTAACACTTTGTGTATAGAATCCATATTGCTGTTAGTGAAAATCAGTCCACTTATTCAGATACCTAAATGTGGATTTTGGAGGGTAGCTTTAAGCACTCATATTAGACAGCCTTTGTTGTGCTTTGCTTTACAATTTTGAACATATTTTATGTTTGAACAGAAATTTAGAGAACAGTACTAAAACTTACTTCTTGTTAGTTCTTACAGCAGCTGTAACACAAGCCTCTCTGCAGTCTATACTCCATAAGATTCTCACTGCTGGACCATCTGCTTTCAATATTACTTCCCTGATTTCTCAAGCTGCACAACTGTCTGCGCAAGGTATTTCAAGAATCACTTCTTGTTATGTAAAAATGTCAGACTACAAGGGTCTGTATAACTATAACTTAACGACAATGCTGGTAATGGAACTTCTTATCTAAAGTTGTATGTTACCCTCCCTTTGAGGGTAGGATGTCTGATGCACTAGAAGCTGAAGGCTTATGTAAACGTAAGATGTGACAGTAGCCTATGCTCAAGGAATAGTTGGTTGATGGACTAGATTAGATGAACTCTATTCTGTCTTAACTTCTCTAATTCTCTAACTTGACAAATAATGTGTGGGTAAATGCTAAACTCTTTTTGGGGAACTTGGCATTCATGTGCTATATGTTTATGATCAAAGGTTTAGATTAATATATTGCATGGAGGAAGTACAGAATATTTAGCGTTGAATACCTGACTCTGGTTACTTACTAACACCTTTTTCTCATGGTACTTCTGTGTTTGTGATCAGTAGAGGCTCTTAACCTGCTGTCTATCGATTTAACCTTGAACCTCATTTTAAGTGAGATTGTGAAACAGTATTTTTTCTGAGAGGGATTTTTTACTCTCAAATGTATTTCTTTACCCCGTCACTTTGGTCTTCTAGAATTTTGATGTTAACCGACTTGGTGCAATACAAACTCTGTTTTTGGGTAATTTGGGGAAGATGCTAGTTTATATATAGTAGAGTGACAGATTGAATGGCACTTGATAAAGTTGTGCGATTTAGTAGCAGAGGGTTGTGATCTGTGTGGGTAGGGTTTTGGTTTTTTACTAACTTCAGAATTGAAAAACCTACTGGAAGCTTTGAGTGGGTTTTTTTTTTTACATGAAAGGTTGAGGGCCTTCAGTAGCTGCTGCATATATATTTTGTTCTTCTAGAGAAGTATCTTAGAAAAAATTTTAGATTAATTGGATTGAGCATTTTAGTGTTACTCAAAATTCGTAAACTGAAATTCTTCTCTCCACATTTAAAAGTCCGGACTTCCAGAAGTGCTTAGCAGTCTGAATTGAAATCAGATTTGTCAAAAGAGCTGCTTCTATGTAAATACCTAAATAAACTTGTGAGATTTTTCAAAAGTGCTCAGCATCCAATAGGTTTTGCTATTATCAGAAGCTGAGCATTTTTGAAAATTGGACCACTATGTAACTTCTCTTCTGATCACTTAGGTGGCTCCATTTTTTCTTTGGATATTGAGAGAGTGTTATTTTATTATGCATTTTCTTCTGAGTTTCCTTTCTTGTTAAGCAGCTTTTACGCTTAGTTGGAAAAAATGCTATAAATTACTGCAATTACTTTTTTTAGCTCAGCCATCTAATCAGTCTCCAATGTCTTTAACATCGGATGCCTCATCACCAAGGTCATATGTCTCTCCAAGAATAAGCACGCCTCAAACCAATGCAGTTCCTTTGAAACCTTTGATGAATACACCCCCTGTATCATCACAGCCAAAGGTAGGATGTTTAATGATGTATGTGCAAGTGGTAACAGTAAAGAACTGAATGGTGGTACCATAAGATTGAAAGAAGTGATAAAGAAACCATAGACAAAAAATTTGTAAATTAGTGATGAATAATTATGTATAGATGCATAAGCATATTAATATAAGCCACAAAAGCTCTTTTGTCAGTATAAAATGAAGAGCACAAAGAGGTATTCTTTTCTTTAAAACTTTTCATGGTACTATTCCACTTCTGTTAAAAGACTGACTGGCATTATGTAGTTTGATGATTTCCAGTGATGTGTTTTTGAACAGAATGTTTGTCATTGTCTGTGACTTTTCTGTTTCCCCTTTTTTTCCTCTTCTAATTTTATTCTAATTTCACTCAGCTGTCAAACTGTCTGGAATAGCTCATGAGCATGAGAGCCAGCCTCAATGCATACTGTTACAAACTAGGACACGGACCCTAAACTGGTTGTGAGTTCTGTATTTGGATTTCTCCAACCAAATTAAGTGTGAATTTCTCAAGCACAGTAACAGCCTTAACATGGGGTCACAGACAGTCCCCTTGGGGACTCTAGTCTGTCTTCCCACCCCAGGCAAGTCTGTCTTTGTGATAGACAATCCCTTACACCAAAAATTACAACAATATTCAGGTTACTTTCAGACCCAAAGGACCAGTCACTTATCCTGGGTCAGTTGCATTCTAGATCTCTCATCAAACACAGAGCTTGTAACCAGTTGAGAAAATGAAATGTGATTTCCAAGGTTAAAGCAGATGAATATAAACATAAATGAGTTAGTCTTGGGTTTGAAAGATAATAGAAAAAGCTATGTTATGTAAGTTTTTTATGTTCTCTAAAGATAACCCAAGGTGAGCAACTAGGGGATCTCTTACTTAGGCTTAGAAATATTGCTCTCTACCAATTCCAAGCAGGATAGTGATATAGATATTTCTTGTCAGTTCTTATTCTGTTCCCCCAGAGTTAAAACTGATGTTTACACCCATCTCCTCTTCATAGATGGATGTGTTATGGGTGCAGTCAACAATATCTTTAACTTTTGATATTTCACAATGGCTCATTTGACTTCTGGTGTGTAGAACCAGCACTTTATTTTAATAATACTTGTTTCCTGTTGGGTAAGTTACACAGTTTCAGAGGTTTACGATATGAACACTCTATACACTTTTGCACTGTGGGATACAGATAAATGATGTCAGCAAATGGAGCATTCTACAAGCATTTCATCAAGTCTAAACACACTCATTTCAACCATTATTTAAACAGATGTTGACACATAGGTGAGCCAGACTAGTTTTTAGCTATGTGTATGTCAGTGTTCATTCAGACCTAAGGGCTGTCACCTAGTCTGCCAACATCACAAGAGTGGGAAACAGAAAATCTATAGCTGTATTTGGCTGCCACTTCTCTCTCAGAAGGCTAAAACAAGTCTCCCTCCTGACCCACCATCTGTGGTGTCTCTTGCAGTTGCACTTGCTCATCAGACCTTATTTTCCCCCCAACCCTCTCAAGAAGAATTGGCATTATCATGGTGAACAAGGCAGTGTGTAAAGTGATTTCTGGAGCTAACTGACAAAACTAGCCTATTAGTTTACTTAACTGGTGAGAGAAATGCCCTCATACGATCACACTTGTTCCTTGAGCTAGCATCTTGAAGAGCGTTCTGGGCTGTGATCAATAAAACAAGTTTGTATGAAGGAGAAAGACACATGTTGAAAAAAGCTTTTTCTGGTGCAAAAGAGGAGCCTCAGACTTTGTGAAGAAGTTTCTCCCAGACTACTACAAAGTTAGAGATCATCCATTTTTTCTGGACTGAGAATTGCTTGAATGGATCAGCAACCAAAAAACTAGACTTCGGACAAACAGCACCCCTCAGTGGTAAGAGATAGGCCCTTTCCAGACTTTTTCAAAGGCATTTTCCTCAGCCCGAAGTATTTGCTGAGATTTATCCAAGTAGGTCTCAATTATTGTTTGTTCTGTGCTTCCAGATGAGGCCTCAAGATCAGTTGAGACAAATTTGTGCTCACCCTGCTAAACGTGTAGTTTATAGGGGCAGAACTGGACTTGGGGTTAGCAAAAGCATATCTTCCTCAAGAAAGACTTTTTCCATGATGGACTCCTCTTTTCATACTTTTACTCTTGTCAGAGATAGATTCTGTGAAAGTCTGTATATAGCATCATATGACGACTTGTGTGACTCAGGATGCAAGATTGTGCCTCCAGTCCAGATGAGAAACCAATCTTAATCAATATACACAGGATGGACTTACCTGTATAAGTTCCTCTGAAAGTGCTGACATTTCTAGCTTCATGGGCTGGTGAAAATCTGCTAGATATATTTCATACTTTCTTTAGTGCTTGCTCATGTCCATTCAACTTAGGTTTGTGTACTCGCTACGTGCACCAGTGCCAGAAGTTTTTCCCTAAGCAGTATCCATAGGGGGACTGAATCTAGCACCCTCTGGAGTTAGGTTCACGTGCTACAGTATATAGGGTGCTGTCAGTGACAGTGCTGAACTGTTGCTACTTCAGCTAGAACTGTTACTTCTTGTTCATACGAACTTGTTTAGCTTTTGTATTATAGTGCATATAGTTTCCCTGTTAGTGTTAGTAGCCCTAACTAATTGATAGACTTCACAGGTCCCATATGGGATACTGCCTCAGGATGAGGCATACCCTAGTCCCCAGGCTTTAAGCCCTGTGATGGCTTAAAGAGGCCAGTGCCCATTACTGATCCACATAACAGCTATTTATGGTACTTGGCCAAAGGTCACGTTAGTGATAAGTGAAAAATTTGCAAATCCTTCAAACCGAGGACAAAAAAGCTCAATATTCGCTAAAGAGTGTTCGTTACAGAATCAGTCCTCACCCTGGCACTGAAGCAGCAATGATTCACTGCTGAGCATCATGACTTCAATGTGCAGTGCCCCGCCAGTACCATCTAGTGGCCAGCATGGGTCCCCATCAGTGGCTCCAGCTAAGAAGCCCAACAAGATTCTGTGAGGATGATCTTCAGCCTCCCGCAAAGGAAAGGACAAGACTAGGCACAAGCAAGGTTCCATGCTAGGCAGCTCTTCACTCCTATTGGGCCATAGCTCCAGTTAAGATGTGTAGCCCAGCCCACTGCCCTCCAGCTACCCTGGATAGTGGGAAAAGCCTGTGTTCGCACCTTGTGTTGTCCATGTTAGAGACACTGCAAGTGGCACAGGAGATCGTGACCCACCTAGTGCTACCCATGCTAGCTCCTTGGGGTCCCTAGGTTACAGGGTAAACCTGTAGTCAGGCCATTAGAGTCCCCCCTCTCTCCCTTAATGACACCATTCCCCATTGTGGTGAATGTCCCTCCAATTCTCACATACTTTTGTAGCCAAAATGCTTCTTACCATGAAAGGCAGACACAGCATGGCTCCATTTTTTTTTCTGAACCTTGGGCACAGGCATAGAGGCTTGGGGTGTGGCTTGCTAATGACTCAACACAGACTTTTAGAGGCACATGCTCCCCACCAAGATTTCTGGACCCAGCATCTCCAGAATCCCAGTACCACTCCAGAGACAGGTCGAGGGATCCATGCTGTCTTTCCCTTGACCATCACAGAAGGGCATCACTATGTGTGGGTGCATCCTCCCAGAACTAGGGATGTAAGCGAGTAGTTGACTACCTGATAAGCCTAAGCTCTATCAGAGGCAGCGGGGGAGCGAGGAGGGGAGGCTGGGCCCACACTCACCAAAGGCAGAGGATACTGTGGCAGCAGCCCCTGTTCACGACCAGTCGCGGCTGCCAAGAGCTGGCCACAGACAGAAGCTGCTGGCCCCAGCGTGAGCTGGGACTGAGCAAGCCTGGCTCTGTCCTGGCTTGCACCGGTCCGGGGCCCCTGCAGCTCTGCATTTTAAATGCATTTAAAATGCAGAGCCTAAGATCCCAGCTCGTGCCAGTCTGGGACCTACCTCTGTTGCACCTCTGCAGTTTAAATGTAGTAGGAGCTAGGCTGGCTTCGTGCCTGGCTCCTCCTACATTTAAACTGCAGAGCTACAGTCGGGGATAGCTCCTGGACCAGCACAAGTCGGGACAGAGCATCTTCCCTTATCAACTAATCGCATAGTCAATACAAATTGTATCGTCTACACAATGAGTCAGTTACCTGCCTTTTAACATCCTTACCCACTCTGCATCCCGATATTGTTCATAGAGGACAAGGTGTAGATTGCCAGCTCCAGGGCACTAAGCATTGCCCATCTCCATGACCCCATTCCAGACGCTCATTCAGATCAGTCAGATCCATCTGGAGGTGAAGTGACTGGTACCAGTCAGGACAGAGTCGCTGCTCTGCCATGTCTTGGTTACCTGGGGGTGACAGCTCGGGCTCCAGCTCTGATTTGTAGTGAGGTTCCCTGATAATGGGACTACCTCTGATATCAGAGGTACAGGTTATTTTGTCAGCACTGAAACCAGCCCTATGGCCTCAGGCTTCATGGCCAGCACAGTGGTATGCATGGAACCGATGGGTATTCACCCAGCCCTCCCAAGATACTTTCTCGGTGTTCAGAACCTTGGAAAGACCAGCTGCTTCTGTCTCCCTCCTGCCATCCAGTGGATCCCCCAGGTCCAGGAGGACATGGAGGGAGCAAGGCACTGGGATACCAGTGGTTACAGTGGACCCTACAGCACTGGCATTTTCCTCATCATCACCAGACGATGCTGTAATGGGGCCTTCTCCATTGGTTCCTCAGGATGAAGCTACGGTGCAGTAGGAACTATTAACAGGGATCACTGCTAACCTGGGTCTCTAGGCGGAGGAGTTAGAGGAGCTCTCAGACTCCCTCTTCGAGGTCCTCTGCTCTGCAACACGGGTCCTTTCCACAACCCACCCTCCTTCCCCATTGTTGGAGTTTCCAGCAAGAAGGAGCTACGGGTTGGGGGAGCCAGTGACACGTATACTTCAGAAGGCACCAGAGTTAGTCCCCTATGGATACTGTTCAGGGGTAACTTCCGGCACTGGCGGGATGGACATGAGCAGCACATCTCAAAGAACATCACTTATGAACTGTCCTTTTTTATTCCTCCTTCAAGACTGATGACAGATGCATTTACAGTATTCTGGGCTGCACATTTAGACTGGTTCCAAATACAGGATATACATATGTACTCTAGAGCAGTGTTTCTCAACCAGTGGTACGAGTACCCTTAGAAGTACTCGAGAGAAGTCTGGGGGGTACATCAACACAACTGAAATTTGGAGAAAACTGAATTTTTGTGTTAAGTTTTACAACGCTTTATTATTTTTGTACTTTTTACACCCAAACATTTCATGAGCTTCTTGCTATTAGTACAATTTTTTATTAGTACAGTTTTTTATAATTACAACTGAAGGGTTTTAAATGGACCGATTTCTTGTGAAAACAAAGAAAACTGCAGATTTGGAAGACGGTAGTACACAGGAAACAGTGTCAGAAACATTTGAAGTGGGAAAACCTGTAGTGAAAAAAAACACACACCAGTGGTGGAAGTGGAAATTCTTCTGAGATAAGAAAAGCATGCAATTGTAATTCCGAATATCTTAAATTCAGGTTTATTACAAACGGAAGTGTACCCCCTTTGCCACTTCGCGTGATTTGCTGTGAGACTTTATCTAACCACTGTATGAAACCATCTCTGTTGAAACGACACCTTAATACAAAGCATCCTACATTAAAAGATAAATCAATTGAATATTTTACAAGAAAATGTGAAGGTATCAATATATCTAGTGCTGCTATGAAGAAATTATGTTTAGTGAAATAGAAGTTGTTAAAATTAAAAATATCCCACATTCAAATGATACAATAAGATGAAGAATTGATGAGGTGGCAGAAGACATAATAAAACAAATTACTGAACAAATATTCAGAAGAAACAGTTTGCTTTACAACTTGACGAATCAAGAGATACTTCCAATTGAATACAATTAATGGTGTTTGTCAGATACATTGATGTCGAAGATGAAAAAGGAGCAAAGTGAGCAAATAAACTGCTGTAAAGAATTCAACACTAAAGCAACGGGGGAAGACATTTTTAACTTGTTAAATGCACAGATTTTGAAACTTGGATTATCATGGAAGTTGCTGCATATCTGTGTGTGTAGAGAGGGACCAGCAGCCATGGTAGGTCAACAAAATGGTCTTATTGCTCGATTAAAAACTATAAACTCTTCAATAAAGTGGACTCGTATCATTCACAGTGAAGCATTAGCTTCAAAACAAGCTGAATGAAGATTTAAACTCTGCTAGCGATTGCAGTGAAGACAGTTAACCTCAAAGTTGTGGGCTCTAAATTCATGGGTTTTTTTTCTATCTCTGTGCCATGATATGGGATCTGAACATATTACTGTATTACTTCATTCCAATATTCGATGGTTGTCACTTGGAAGATTGTTCAACCGTCTATTTGAGCTAAAGGCTGAAGTTGCAGTTTTTCTCATAGAACTCAAATCCAAGTTAGTACAATATTTTCAAGACAAATTATGGATTTGCAGATTAGCCTACCCTTTGTGATGTATTTGATAAAATCAGTAACTTGAACCTATAGTTAATCTTGCACAATAAAGTACAAGCATTCAAGAAAAAATTAGCATTCTGGAAAAATGCTTTATTTGGAAATTTTGTGTCATTTCAATATCTTTCGGAATTTTGTGTGGAAAATGAAATTGTTTTGGATGAACATGTCAAAACTTCAATAAAGGAACATTTGACAAATTTGGAATTACATTTTGAACGATATTTTCCAAGCTTTGATGACGCTGAACACAGGCAGAAACTTTGAATTTTGAATCCGTTTGTTTGACAATGCTATTGAGAGAGCAGGGATTTCAGAAGAAACGAAGGAGCAACTTTTTGAGCTTTTTACTGATAGTGTACTAAAGATGCAAGGCATGGGACTTGGCGATGTTACCGTGTTCTGGCAGTAAATGAAAGGTGAATATAAACAACTGAGTAACGTGGCTCTCACAGAATTCATCCCATTCGCATCAACCTATTTGTGAGGCAAGTTTTTTGGCTATCACTGAAATAAAAACTAAATTAAGAAATCGTATGTCTCCAGAAAATGATTTAATTGTGGCCCTCAAGCAGTTTGAAACCTAGATTTGAAAATTTGATTTAATCCAAACTAGCTCAAATTTCGCATTAAATTAATTATAATTTTTTTTGTAATTTTATTGATCACTGTTCATTGATGCTTGTATAAAATATAGATGTGTGTTATATATATATATATATATATATATATATATATATATATATATATATATATATATATATATATAAAATTTTAATTTTATATATATATATAATGTGTGTGTTATATATATATATATATAATTCACATATATATATATAAATTAAAAATGGACTTATTTTATGTTCATCTAATTTTTTTTATTTATCCTTTTTGCACAATCATAAGTACGATGGCAAATTTATTGCCAATAGGCAATTTCTTCAAACCAACCAGTTCCGATTAAGTTGTTTAAACAAATGTGTTGCACTGGTAGAAAAAAAAATTGTGTGCCTGAAAATTGTAGGTATTGGGGGTACTTATATTTTTTTAAAAAAAGGGTACTTTAAAAAAATGTTGAGAAACAGTGCTCTAGAGTTAAGGGTTATTCATCTGTTCTGCAAGGCATTTCTGCCTCTTTTCAGGGCACCACTGCTTAAATCAATAGATCAGTTTACTGCCAATTTGAACATGAACTGTCTACTATTGTTTCCAAAAAAGTATAAATGCAGGATATGTAGAAAATGCATTTGATTTAGCCTTTTTTCCTGTTATGCAAATTCTCAGTATCCTTAGTAAGATCTGTCAGTCCAAAGCTCTCGTAATTGTAGCTCTAACCTGGGCATGTCATTCTCGTACTCCAGCCTCATTCATCTGTCAGTCCACTTGCACTCTTGAACTTCCCAGAAATCATTTTACAAAACCAAGGCAAGGTGCTGCCTCTAAACTAAGGATGTAAAATCCCATAATTTCATTGAGTGGGGGGCTGTTCTGCCTGGGCACTGGTTAACCATATCTGGTAAGCATCACCCAGTAAGGATGATGCTTACTGGTTAACCATTCACATCCCTATTCTGGATCTGGCATCTCTGCATTTAAATACGTTAAGGTTAGGTGACAAACATCTGTTGACAGAAGTTGTCGTGCAGCTGTGCAAGAGATTTCAATCCAAAGCATCGTGGCCTCTATTAGCAAGACCTGTCAAGCTATTGGAAACATTTCTTGTTGTGGTCCGTTAAGATCTTAGGCTCCTCTGTTCTAAAACTGTCTTGGACTACTTGTTGACTTTGAAACACTCAGGACTCCATTATCCTTACTAGCAGTCACCTAGCTACTATATTAGCACATCACCCATCTGAGCAGTTTGATTTTTTTCTCGCTCTATGGTATGGAGATTTTTAAAAAGATTGACTCATGTATTTTCATGATTAAGAAGCCATTTGCTATTTGGGACTAGAATGTGGTGATTCCATATTGTCCTGTTAATTATATTACTTCTGTATAAAAACAGCTTTTTAGGTAGTCATCACATTGGCTCACAGGAAGATCAAAATTCGGGCTTTTGGCAAGCCTTCCATAAACTATGTCATAAAGACATTTCCTCTCAGGCCTCATCCAAAAGCTTTACCAAAAGTGGTTTTAGATTTTAAAAAAGCAATTTATACATTTTGCCAGTATTTTTGCTAAACATCATAGGTCTCTCGCATAAGCTACATTCCACACACTAAATATCCTTAAGGCTTTTGTCTCTTTAATCTTACCAGAACAAAACCATTTTGTGAATCATCCAGACGTATTGTGGATTTTGGTGACAAGTATAAAAAACAAACTTTTTCCTCTGTCTTTGAGTGGGTTACAGACTACATTAAGATTTTGTATGCATTATATTATTATATATTACATCTTTCTCAATGTAGGACTCAGTCTGCCAGGGCTCAGTAAACATGTTATTTCCAAGAATTATCTGGTACCTACGTTGAGTTCTGTTGATATGTTTACCAATCACTATTCCATTGTGTAAGATTTTAGATCACAAGTCCAGTTTGGAGGGGTTAGATCTCTTTTCATCAGCTTCCTTGAGGGGTTATTTCCAATCTGCCACCCCACAATTGTATTCAGATAGACCTGTTTGAAGAAAGTTTACTTAGCTTACAGTAACTGGAGTTCAAGATACATTTTTTTTTCCAGTTGGATGCTCTGATTCACCTTCCTTACTTGTTGATAGTTGATCCTCACCTGGATATTTTGTATTAGTGAAGAAATAGTGGCAATAGAGGCTGCTTTGCCCTCTGTGTACTTCTTGTAGTTGACACAAAGGTGAACAGTGACACATGAGCAACATCCGCAGATGCTGTTGCCTAAAAGATTTCAGGCTTGTGCGACTGGAGTGAGGTCAGTGCAAATAAAAACATCTTTACGAAACTTCCAGTTACTATAAAGTAAATACCATCGTGACAATGAACCTCTGCATATTCAGAGTTGCTACTCACTTGTCTCACTTCTTAAGGGTTTTAGTTTAGGAATTTCCATGTTAGTGGAATGAACAGAAAGGAGCCCTCTGGTAAGGGAGAGTAAAGGAAGGAGAAGCAGGTGTCTCTAACAAACACTGATCTCAGGACGATTTCAGTGGCTTGCAGTGCAGGCACCTTGATTTTATAAGTGTGATTATCCAGAGACTCATCTCGAACTCTAGTTACTGGTTTGGGAAGAATTAATGTGATCGCATCAGGGCCAAACTGATACACATTTTTTATTTTGAAAATGACTTTTTCTAATAGAGATGTCATAGTTGTTACTTAATTTGTCTTGGTATTCTCAAAAAATTATTGAGGGTTCCTATTTGAAAATGTAGAACTACGGCATTAAAGGCACATCACAGTGAATAATACCTTTTCAATGTGAACCATGGCATAGTATGGTAGAATTAGTTTTAGAAGCGATGCTTTGGAAGAATGATGTTTGTCTTTTAGCAATTAAAAATTAGAAGGTTATGTCGAATTTATCCAAAGAAATTGGTGATACTAGTGCTGAGGTATTGAGGATGATAGCAGTTGGCTTTTATCCAAGTTAAATTTTAAAGAAATGTACATTTCATGAAATGAAAGCGCTGTCAATTCAGAGCCAGGAAAGAAATGGGATTTACTTGACCATCCTATGAGACAAAGTACTGGACTTGTGCATTGCCAAACTAGAGAGATCATTGATCTGATTGTACCTGGTAATTCCCATGTTTGTTTCTTGAAAGTTCATAAGCTTGAGATTTATGATGCAAAGGAAATATGACCAAGTTTTGAACATTGCAGGTTACTACTCCAGGTGTTAAGCAAGGACCAGCTTCACAGTCAACACCTCAGCAGCCGGTAATAGCTGACAAGCAGGCTGGTCATGAGCCCGCCTCTCCTCGAAGTCTTCAGCGCTCGAGGCAAGTTGAAATATTTGTGTTGGCTTTGTTGCTGGAACTCTGGATAAAACATATATTCATTACAACTATTGAGCTTGGTTTTTTTGGTATATTTAAGATCGCTATAAAGCATATTAATTAGCTCTGCTATTGCTGACAGGACACAGCTACGTAACTTGTTTATTACGCCTCTCTGTTTGGCTCCGCAGATCTCCACTTTGAGTTATGTGCCCTGCCAGGTGAACCACAGAACCATTCACAGCAGCAAAATTGAGGAGTATACATTAGTGATTCTGGTTCATCATTCTGGAATTGAGAGTACAAAGGATCCCATCCTCTAAACGTGCTTCATTTCCTCTTTATCTGTCAGTGCAGTTACAGGACAAAATGCTGTGCTTGGCACATTACTGGATTGTTGTTTCTTTAGAAGTTCATGGTTTCTTGTTTTGGTATTCATTTTTAAGTGAGTTTGTAGTGAGTTGACAACTTCTGTTCACTATGACTTTGTTGCTTTAGTAGTACACGTTAAAAGGAAAAAATTTCACAAAATGCTCTTTTTCTGCTCAAAATGTTTTTCACCAACATCCAAACCCTGTCTGAAATGTTTGCTTGGTGTGTGTATACAAATGCTGCCTGTGATTGTAAGGCACATGGGTGTTTGCCTCCTGCACCAACCTTTCTTTTGGAGGAAGACTTGGAGTCCAAGGATCTATGGGCGAGTTCTGTTGTGAGGAATTGAACATGTGATTCAAAGTTTGACTTCTAAAACCAAGAACTTGTCTTAGTAGCCATCTGGAGTGGACTCAATGTCTTCAGAGTCTGAAGATGCAAAGATTCCAGGAAGGAGAGCATCGAAGTTCTTTTAAGGCTTGGATTTACCAGCTTCTGAAAAGCAACTGCACAGGCATCTTCTAGGTCAACAAAACTAGGGTGTTTTTAGAAGTTGGGTAAGGTGTCTGATCTGAAGATTGATTGATTCTGATTGTATCTTTGTACGGATGACTTGCTTAAGTCCTTGGGATGCTGAATGAGGTACTTTGGATATGAAATGATCAGATCATTAGTCTGTACTGGAAGGTGATTCGTGCTAGATGGGGTCATCTAGCTATGGACCTCTTTACTACAAGTCTGTATTAAGACTTCCCTCTAGAACAGACAGGGTTCTGAACTGAGCGCTGTTTCTTTTACAGTGCAGAAGAAAGGACTCTGTTATGCCTTTCTCCATCACATCCTCTGTTACCAAAGATTCTGCTGTAAGTAGAGGCTTTGGCTTGTCTTTGGAATTTACTGTCTGAGTTAGAGAGGAACTATGGGTGTATAGTCTGTCCCAGATTTCAGCATCCAGTGATTGTGCATACACTCTTGAATAAATTTACTATTTTAAATGGTTCTGTGGCTCATGCTTCAGGGCACGTGACTCCGAGTTGTGGATCTGCACAGGCAGTATATTCTGGGAACGATAGTAACTTTTCTTTCCCTGTTGAATTTCTAATGGCACTTAAAATTTAACATGACTATTATATATGTATATCCATTTCTCAGTTTATATTTGCATAGCTTCATATACCAAAAATAACCTTTTTTGTGTTGTCAATGTTGCATATACAGCTGTGAATATTAATGAACTGCTAAAGACAGTACTAACCACTTCTATGTACCCTTACAAAACAATGAGTTAACTACCAGTATTTCCAATAAAGTAAATCAAAATGATTACCATAAATTAGCGTATATAACCCGCGGGTTATACACATTTTTACAAACCCCGCCCCCTCTTCCCGCCCCAAAACGTGGTATACATGTCCGTGAGGTATACAAATTTATTTTTACTCACAAGCAGCTCCCCTGCCCAGAGGAGGGTGGGTTGTGCCTGGCTGCAGCTCCGCAGGGCCTGGGCTCCCCTTCCTCAGGCCGGCCAGCTTGCCTGTGCTGCGTTTTCTGCTCCCCTTCCTGGAGGAGGGTGGGTTGTGCCTGGCTGCGGCTATGCAGGGCCTGGGCATGAGTGTGGCTCCCTTCCCGCAGGCCGGCCAGCTTGCCTGTGCTGCGCTCTCTGCTCCCCCGCCTGGAGGAGGGTGGGTTGTGCCTGGCTGCAGCTGCGTGGGTCCTGGGCGTGAGTGCGGTAAAGGCGGTGAGTGGATGAATTCAGGAGCCACGGGGCTATACACGGTCGTGGGTAATCTAAGGGTTTTTTTACACAAAAAAGAAAAATCGCGGGTTATACATGGGTGCGTGTTATACATGGGTGCGGGTTATATTTGTAAAGCACGGTAGTTGAAAGCCAGATAAGTTTCTCATCTAACCATTCTAAAAGTATAGTAAGTTAGATTTTGACATAAAAATCTTGAGCATCCTTTTGTTTCTGTAATACCTTAGGGTAGTCCATGGTGTCTGACAGGTATAGTTAAACTATAAGGAGCTACTGAAACCTAGGGACTTTAAAATCTAAAGAAAGATTTTAAATGGATTTTATCAGTTAACTCCATTTTAGTTTTTTAGTATTTAAAATGATTCATAATTATATTTTTCTGTAACAGTCTGCATCTTAACTTCGCTTTTATAATTGAAACTTTTAAAATACCTTAAAATAGTTTAAATATCTGGTGATACCTGCAGACTGTTCTTTGACTAATTTTGATTTTTAAAACTTGAAAAAAATTGAGGTGTGAGGTATACAGTTTTTTGTGTGTCATGGTACTGTGAAAGACATTCACATTGGCATAATAGAACAGCAACAGTGGGCTATTCTTAAAAGAAAAATATGGGATAGGAGGAATCCTATTTAACCTACAGTAATCACGTGCACTTATTAAAAAAACTGAGGCAAAACAGGCTTTTGTATATTTTTTGATATCTGTTTATGAAGCAGAAAGCTTAGTATTTCTTTTTGTGGCAGGAATACTAAAGAAAAAAGATTTGTCCAAAAATAACTTTACTCAAGCGTGTTTTATTTTAAAAAGAAAATCATTTTAACCTGCTATCGTAATACCTTATGTCATGGGGTGGGTACACCTGGCCCCCTCAGAGGCAGGGTGGTGTGCCTTTAAGGCCCCTCAAAGAGTGCTTTTGTGTGTGTGTGAGGGAGAGGGAGAGGGAGAGGGAGACAGTCAGTCCCTATGGATCCAGGCCTCCCCTGAGACAGTCTGGCCGAGCGTCCACCGTCAGTGAAGAACTCAATTCTCGGAGGGTAGTGAGCCCCAGTGGCCAGAGTTAATAGTAACACTCCCTTCCCTCAGGGCAGCGAGGCCTTGTGGGCAAGGTCAGTTCCCACTCTCCTCACTCAGGACTGTGAGGCCTAGGGGCTAGAGCCAGTAACAACCCTCCTTGCTCTCAGGGCAATGATGTCTAGTGGCCAAAGTCAGTAGCAACACTTGTAGCATGTCCCTCCCCTTGGTGGTTAATGGGGGTAAGGCAGGAGGACCCGGGTCCACCCTTTCCACCGGGTCCCCACCCAGGGTCCTATTGGTGGTGGGTGTGTCCCACCATTAGCTCAGCAGGGAATCCTCCCCAAACATGCTAAGCTCTCGGGGACGTCACATCCCATCCTGGGCTACTTCCTACCAGATTCGCAGCAGATGTTTTCTTTGCCATTTCCCTCCAGACTTGGGGCTTCTCCAGCCATTCCCTGCTGACTGGCCTCCATGTTTCAGTCCATCTGCAGCTCTTCCTCCAGAGCTGTGGCAGCACCTCTTTCCTCGGTGACAGTCAGCCCAGACTAAGCTGCTCCATTGGCCTTCATTAGGGATGTTAGATATCATATAATCGAATAGTCATGTAACTGCATAAAATATTATCGGTTACGTGACTATTTGATAGTCCCCGGGGCAGGGGCGGCAGCCAGTGTGCTCCAGCCCCACTTCCGGAGAGCCCACTGCCACCCTTGCTAATGCCTCTCTCTGAGGCTTCAGTGTGGGGTGGCAGGCAAGAGCTGGTCCATGAGGGGAGCCAGTTTAAAAACCAGCTCCCCTCGCAGACCAGCTGCCTGCTGCCCTGTGCTGCTGCTGATGCAGAGGCAGTAGCGTAGGGTGGCAGCAGCCCCTGTCTAGGGGGTCCAAGCTCCCCACGGACAGAGTCTGCTCTGTCTGCGGGGAGCTTGGATCCCCTGTGGACAGAGGCTGCTTCGCGGCAGCCTCTCCTGCCTCCTTCCACTCCTGCCTCTTATAGAGACAGCGGCAGGCGGCACCACGGAGCTGGTGCTGCAGTGGACTGGCTTTTAAGCTAACTCTTCTCTCCACCCCCCCAGCTCCAGTCTGCTCCCCCCCATTGCCTTGTAGGAGGCAGCAAAGGGGGGCAGGCGGGACTGTGGGAGCCAATACATGCAGGGAGCTAGTCTGAAAGCCAGATCTCCGTGTATATTGGCTCCTGCCTGCTCACCTCACCCTCTGCGCTGCTGCCCCCTCTATCAGAGGCAGCAGCGTGGGAGGGAGGGTCAGATCTGGTGCTTGTGGAGAGCCTGCTTGAAGCCAGCTCCTCACCGGTGCTGGCTCCCACTCTCCCCAACTTTGCTGCCTCTGACACAGAGGCAGCTAGGGGAGGGGGTAGTGCTTGTAGTTGATAAGATTAACTGATAAGCCTAGGTTTATCAGTTAATCGTTTACTAGACTGTACAAATATCCCCTAGCCTTTATATCTCTCCTCCAGTTGGAGTATGCCTAGCAGGGCTGCAGGGGCAGGGCTCTCTCAGCCCAGGCCAAGTGTGGTGTTGGTATACCCTTTCACACCTTGTTAAATAATTTTAAGATTAAAATATGGTAAAGAATAGTAGCTAAAAAGTCGGTAATATTTTAAATTTTGATCCACTGTTTATATATTCAGGGAAACAATTCCATGCAGAAACAAGTGAACATAAAACTTTCTCAATGTCAAGTAGGTTTGTTTCTTTATACAAACATATTGGGCCTGGTAAAAGTCTTTCTGTAAAATCTGATTATAGAGAAGGTTTGAGAATGATTGATACTTCTAATTATGGAGGCATTGGTTTTGGTTCCCTAATTAAGGTTGTATCAGGATTTTTCTTTTATGGTATCTTTTCAGTTTTCTAATTCTGTTCTGGCCTTTAAAAAAGATTGACGCTATATACTTTAGGTAGCATGTTTACATTTTCTAAGTTATCGTAGGTATGGAAAGTTACTGTTAAATTAGTATTTCAGATATCCCTTTCCCCAGATTTTGAAACTGAGTTTTGCTTTCGTTTAACATAAGTTTGGTTTACCATGGTGCACAAAACTCTTATTTTTTTAATAAATGTGATAATTAGGAAGCCAATAGCTATAAAAAATAGGTAAGAGAATGGCAGTTATTTTGCAAGTAACTATTTGGTATTGCTGTAATTACAGCTCCATTTATTAGCATGGCAGCGCTACCTGGTCCTGTCCTACGGTGTTTAAATCTTGCCTAAGTTATCTTGCTTTGTTTTTCATATGTTTTGATTTTATTGAGGAAAGTGACATAAGGTAAGGGGCTCTGGTGTCTCAAGTTAAGGATTCTGTTGTAAACTGATAATCCCAAGTAAACAGGAATCACATTAGCCAGGATGTAAGTTAAAAGGGAAAAGGAATAATGAATTGTTATCCTTACTAGGACACTTAAAGAGAATACTTCAGTCCTTCCAATATAATAGATGCAGTCTCTTTTCTACAGTGTCATAAATATTCACGATGCCCTACAAAAATAGAGAATTTCTTGTCCAGAAGTACATTGAGTTGTGAAACTTGGTATTTGCCTCTTCTTCCCTCCCCCGTTGGAGTTTTGGGCCTCAGTGAGTGATTTAGCTTTGCCCAGGGTCTCTTGATAGCTCACCAGGCAGCCACATGTTAAGTATTGGTCTCAGACCAAGAAACAGGTGGCTGAATACTCAATGGTGACCATGTTCAAACACTTCTTGTTGAATGACCGTGACTTTTTGCAGTACATCTTGGTTTGTTTTAAACTCCTAGTAAACTTGTATGTAGGGAAAAAGTGCATATTCACACTTCACTTACCCATGAAATGCAGCCACATCTATGGTGGCACATGAAATCTTAAAACAACTAATATTGAAATAGTTTAGGACAAGAAGAAAAACAACGTGTCCAGTAGACAGGTAAGAAAAATGCAATTGGAACATAACAAGTACACAAAGACCATACCATACGCTTGTGAAAAGTGCCATAGGACATATTAATCAAAAGTGGTTGGAGTATCAGTTTGAATAACTTACAAAGCAGTTTGTGGATGGATGTTGTGAAGTTTGTAGAGGTTTAACTGATTTGCCACAGATTTTATAAATACTTCAAAAAACTGTTTTTTTAAATCTTTTATTTCCTTTTACCAGTAGTCAGAGAAGTCCATCACCAGCTCCAAATCATACCTCCAGCACTAGTGCATCAAATTCAGCGACTGCACCACAGAATGCATCTGTTCGGCCCACGTGTTCATTAACACCTACACTAGCAGCACACTTCAATGAAAATCTTATAAAACATGTTCAAGGCTGGCCTGCAGATCATGCAGAAAAGCAGGTGGGTACACATTCAGATTGTTGAAAATATAGACTTTCCTGTGAAGGTACTAGGAGTCTTTCTTAATACCATAATAATTTATTACTTTGACACGTGTCAGGTGAGAAGTATCTATCTGCTACTAAAGAGAATGGTTTTAGCTGTTCAAATAGAACATCCCATGGAATAGGTGCAGTTGTAGTTATAAAAGCTAGTGATTTTTTCAAGCCATGGGTAATTCAAAACTTGTATGTATTTGGTAGAACTATTAAGTTTGTATTTGAGCTTTGAAATTTTTTCAGGAATGTTTCTGCACGTGGCTTCATTGATAATTCAGTTGTAATAGAGCTACTGGAGAAATCTTTACAAGCACATTTAGGCCATTGGGATTCCATATGTGTATACTCAGCTTTCAGACATAAAAATTTACTTCTGAATTTCTGTTTCTACCACTACAGTGCTATTTGTCGGTACATCTACACAGTAACATTATTTCAAAAGTTATTTTGAAATAACTGCCTGCTGTGTAGATGCAGATTAAGTTATTTTGAAATAATGTCGAAATACTGTCATGCAGGAGGACTTCTTACTCACTTCTGTAACCCTCATTGTAAGAGGAGTAAGGGAAGTCGGAGGAAGAGTGCTCTATTTCGAAATAAGTGCTGTGTAGACGCTCCCAATTTTGAAATAAGATACGCAATTGATGTAGCTCAATTTGCATAGCTTATTTCAAGTTAAGACCTGCTGTGTAGGTGCACCCTAACAGTTCAGATATACAGTGAGATAGAGTCCTTGTGCTGTTTCAGACTACTATCAGTACTTTTTCTTTATATACATTACTTCAGTGTATATGAAATATGCCTATCCACCTGTTAAATTTGAGTTATAGTTGGGTGTATCGTATTTTAAGGGTTAATGAAAAGTAATCCCAAAACTAAGCATTGTGAATCCAGAAAAAAAATTCTGAATTAGTTACCCCAATCATACTAAGAAAGGGAAAAGCACAGTTTGTGTTAAGGTTACTTGGGTGTCTAGACCTGTAGTGACACCCTGAGAAGCGCTGAAAATAAAAAGTTTAAAAATCAGCTTAATATAATCTGGGACTACAAATACTAATATGCTTAAATCATAAATTATTTTATGGTGTCACATAGGACAGAATTATTTCTGTTGGTGTGCCTCAAATTGTGCATTTCCATACCATTAGAAAAACCAAACAGACTTTTCCCTTCTTAGTGTTTGTGCCCTTGTAATATTTGCTTGGCGTTGTCTCCATTCTTGTTTGATGAATTAATACAGACTTTATTATTTTAATCTTCTACAATTGTTCTTTCAAACTTCCTTCTCGTTTCTTATAAGTCCATTAGTAAATCCACATTTTTTTCTACCAGGGTAACTATAGTAGCGTATCACTAATTTGAAAAGTTCTTGTCTCTTTGGTCTCTCATATGTTGTCTATGATTTCACTTTTTCTGTCCCACCGTAATGCATATGCAAGTCCATATACACACACTTCGTGTTTTGCCCAACAGTTCATTCAGTGCTGCTGCTTTTAAAATAATTCTCCTGTATCACATCTTTGTTTCGGATTATTTTTTCAGTTTGGACATTCCTTTTTCTGCCTATATTGTGCAGAAAGGTATTCCACTTGTAATTTCTTTATCCCAGCACCTCAGCTGTGTAAACTATTTTGTCAGTACCATGTTGTTTCCAGGCTGGTTCAAAACTTATTTAGAAAGAAAAAGCTTCAGGGGGTAGCTGAGTTAGTCTGTAACTAGAAAAACTTAGAAGTTTTTGTTTTAAGTTTTTTTTAGAAAGAAAAGTTATTCAAAGACAAACTAAGATGCTGTGTGAAAATAGATATATTGCATCCTTCTACATTCCCTTTGTCTGTTACTTTGTCATTTAATTCAACAATGATTGGGTCTGGCACAATCTATCCATATTAGGTGTTTATATTAAGACTGTTGAAAAGAATTTAACATTTTCTTATGATTTGGCTTTCCTGTTAAAATTGTAATGGCCTTGTTTTTTCAAAGCCCGTTAATTCTTTTTTAATCGAGAGTTCAGTCTCCTTGGACTATGTCCATTAGCTTCTAGTAAGTAACCTGAAATCCAGGCGCTAACTTTCCGTTTATTTTTTATTTAACTCCTGCAGGCATCGAGATTACGTGAAGAAGCCCATAATATGGGAAGTGTTCATATGTCAGAAATTTGTACTGAATTAAAAAATTTAAGATCTTTAGTTCGAGTATGTGAAATTCAAGCTACGTTGCGTGAGCAAAGGTAAGTGTTTGGGCCCCTACCTTCAAATTATTTTTAAATTGCGTACTCTGGTTTCCTGTTTTGTGCAGATTGGTTTACTGACATCTTAAGTTTGGGTATATTTGCCTTTTTCAAGTATAAAAGCTACCTTGCCTGGTATACATTTTAACTATTTCCCACACAGATGCCTCTTAATCTCCAGTAAATAGATTAGCTATGCAATGTCTGTACATCTTTTTATTAAATGGGTAGAAAAAATTGTTCCACATTAACATTAGATAAATCTGAGCAGTGTACACAAATTTAGATGCTGCTTACAAAATATCTAGTTATGAATAAATCATGTGTAAATTTTGTATAATTTATATAGTTTCACTTTATATGACTTCTGGACATGAAGTATTTATTAGGTCTTGAGCCACAGCAAGTTGAACTGCTCTTGTATGATTTTACAAGCTAAACAAAGTTAGTTCTTGACAGTATTCAGATGAAACCTCCTTCCCCCTTCCCTCCTCCCCAAGATTTCAAGTGTCTTCAGTAAATACTGGTGATTTAGTATGTGACATTGTTACCTTTTGAGTTGTTGTTGGCCAATGGCCCTTGCATAGAGCCTAGTACACTGAGCTATTAAAAATACCACCATGATAAGGTATAGTTTTTAAAAAACTTGGATTTTTACGATGGATAGTTTTTTCTAAATTATTTTTCACAACGGAATGTAAGAGATGGCATAGATGGCAAGTCCAGAAATAGGAAGCTTTGTGCAAGTCTGGGATTTTCAAAATTTTCCACAATATTTGGGTATTTGGAGCTTTAATCTCAGATATAGAAACAACTCAAAATGTACAAGTTGTTGTTCTTAAAAAACACATCTGTGCTTCTTCTCTAGACAGAGCAAGAGTTTCTCTTGTGTGTCATTTGGAGCATCAGAACACCTTTCCATTGAGTGTGTGAAGTGGCACTCTGTTAGTTGCACATCCATTGTGTTCTAAATGTGTAATCTGCATCTCTGGTTATTTTCATCTGCATTATAATATATTAAGGTTCAAAGGGCAGTTGTTTTCATTGCCCTTAATTGGATACATTTCGGAAAATATTTTTCCAAAATTCTGCTAAAATAGTATGCTTTTCAATCAGTTAAAATTATTGCTGATTTATGGAACATTTGTATAAAACAAGATTTCATGAATATCTTGGCACCTGCATAAATCATTCAGTACCAAGCTACAAAATACACGTTAGTTATGAAAAAGCAAGTTTTATGTAAGTTCAGTAGAAGAAAATGATTTTTATAGTGGGGGTGCCAACGAAATTGTCAGCCCTAAAATTTAAACTGTCATTACACCTTTCTTTATATCGGTGGCCACAAGGATTCCATTGTTTTTAGACAGAAATTTGCTGTAGAATAGAAAATACCTTTTAAAAAATTCTGTTCTACCATGCTATAATGGTAAGAGTGTATCAGGTTAGAACGTCTAGACAGGTTGTGTGATACATAAAAGCTATAAATATACTATAACATTAATTACACTTGACCAATTATGGCTAGCCATTACAGTTGTGCACTCTCATTTCTCTAGCACGAATTAGCTCATCCACTCTCACAGTTGGTGGGTGAAAAGTAGGGTAAGAAGAGTCTGTGCGAGAGAGGGCAAGTTTAGATGGGTGTGTTGCCATGTCCCTACTCCAGTGCATTAGCAAGGGGGCTGCCTGAGAGGGAGGTATCTCAATATACCTTATTAAAGGGCATAGTTAAATTGCAGGCCAGCACCCAGGATAGTACTGTGCCATATAAGGCATAATGCCTTTCTTTGTAGCATTCAGGTACTAAATGTTCTCTTCCCTTTGGCCTTAATTTAACTTATGTATTAAGGTTAAGTGTCAAGATGTGTTAATTGTATTTGGAGCCAATAATTCTATGCTTTTTTAAAAAAAATTAATCAAAATAGTTGATTTACACAGTCACATTCTCTGATGGTATATTATACAGGATCTATTTAGTAGAGTTAATGTGAAATGAATGTCTAATTTGATTAAGGTGTCATTTAAGTATGACTTTAACTGAAATGTATGGGACATGTTTTGAATGCGAATATTAATCTTAAAAATACAATGAAAGTTCATATACTTACTAATCTAACTCTCTTTTGTCTTGCAGGATACTATTTTTGAGGCAACAAATTAAAGAACTTGAAAAGCTAAAGAATCAGAATTCCTTCATGGTGTGAAAAGTTGTGAATAATTGCACATGGTTTTGAGTACAGGAACTGTAAAACTGATTGCCCAGTCTTAACATTTTTGAGCTGCATTTGAGTAGACTTTGGACCGTTGAGCTGGGCAAAAGAGATGACAAGGGGAAGGGGACAGGAGGGAGTCAATTCAAGGGGAAAGATACAAGAATGACTTAAGAAACCCTTGAAATGTAGATTTCTTGTAGATGTATTCTTCACGTTGTAAATATGTTTTGTAGAGTGAAGCCATGGGAAAGCCATGTGTATCAGAGCTTAGACATCCAAAACTAATCAATGCTGAGGTGGCTAAATACCTAGCCT
Organism: Rafetus swinhoei; assembly: GCA_019425775.1. Lineage (NCBI taxonomy): Eukaryota > Metazoa > Chordata > Testudines > Trionychidae > Rafetus > Rafetus swinhoei. The sequence continues at coordinate 228,638,707 of CM033424.1, forward strand.
TTTACATGTAAACCTGTCTGCAAAATTAGCTTTCTTTTTTAGTTAATTTATCATTCAGAAATCTTGCATTTCCTAAAATTCAATGCGAGCGCCAGGCGATCTGTATGTAAGGCTGCAACAATTTGGAACAGTTTGGGTAATGTACAAAATATCATGAAACAACTGTTTCCACACTTGCACCGAATCAAGAGCAGTGCTTCTCCATTTCTGTTTTACAGAGAAACATTTTTCATTTTCAGTGTTCCATTTCCCACCCACCCGAAATCTTAAATCTGATTTTACCAGTTTTTTTAATGCTTCTAATTTTCTCCTTTTAAGGCACTGTTGCTATGGCACTTTTTCTATAATCTTTTCATTCCTGTGTACAGTAGTTTAAAATTGCAGTGATTGAACATAATCCACTGTTTGTATAAATTATTGAAACGTATTTCCATTTGCACCCTGTAAGAATGGTCTTATAGTACTGCTGGGCATGTGTGCTGAAAGTACATTACTTGCTCAAATATAAGGAAATAGCCCAATGAACATGTTAACATGGTTGTGGGAGGGGAAAGAGGAAAAAGGTAGTCAGATGTGAATTGTATTTGTTGTAATAAACATGTTAAAACAACGAAATACTGGTTTTCATTTCCTTTGGTCAACGCATATTAGAATTTGGTCTATTTGGAGATTCTTTATCCGAACTATTCTTGTTAAACATTTTTGTACTTAATTGAAATAATTTCTCAAGGGAGGTTTTGTTTAAAAGTTGTAAACAAGAAATTGTGTATAAAATATTTAATTAAATATGAAATTCAACAAGGATGATTAAGACACCTCCCCAACAGTTGTCATATGTTAACTCCTGGTTTACCTGTCTTGCTATTATGACATTTCATTTCAAAGGATGTTTGTGTTGTAGCTAACTGTTCAAGTCTGGTGCTGACTGCTGTTCTTAGCCATCACAAAACGCTGAATTTGTGTAATTGGAGCAACCCACTGTTTGAAAATGGTGGAAAAGCTCAGCTTTGTATATTGTTTCCTAAAGTATATTAAAAATAAAAAAAGAAACTATTGCTACTATAAAATAAATTTGCCTTTTTCTTTTCAGAAATCTTCTCAGGTCATGACTTGGTACTACTGTGATGCTGCCAGAAATGTGTAAATAAAAAAATATTTTGAAGAAGTTTGAAGTAAACTAAAGTCCCCTTCTTAAAATATTAATACCACTGATGACTGAAGTGAAGGTACTTCAGTTTCCATATATATTCAAAAGTACCAGCAATGGAAGGTTTATTCTATAGAATCATGGTTTTCCAGTACCAAAGAGATGCTAAATTCTTTTTATAGCCTATTGTTAAATCTTGTAAGTGGTCTCAAAAAGACATTTTTGACCTATGTAAATTTTAGGTCTCACAGGCACTGCTCTCAGAAATCAAAATTACTGTAACACTTCAAAACAAAACAGGAATACAAGTAACATCATTTAAAACTGCCAAGTAGTTCTTAAATTGTGTTTGGACTTGAAGTTTTTTTGTGGTTCTATATTTTGCAAGTTTATAATCATATTGAAAGTTAGTCAGAAATATTTAGTGAAATTGTATTTCTGAAAGTGGTAATGAATACCTTCTTGACCCAAGCCTAAAATATGTACATTTTCCTTCACCAGCTGTTCTTCATATCCTGTCTTTGTGGGTATTCAATGTCAGAATGTGCATATACCCAATACTCTTCATTAAGAGATTTTTGTCAGTAGTGTCCTCAGTTCCCTGCTTGCATCTCAAACTCACAAGTTTCAATACAAGAATATATGTGCAAAGGCGGACCCTTCTCCACTCCATTTCCTTCTCAACTGCCAATGGCTTTGGTTAGAACATTGCATTTTGTCTGCTTTTTCAACCTTATGTGACTCAGTATAGCTATTGCTTATAATTGTTTATTTTTATATATGTTCAGTTAATTTAGCACAGTCTGTGTGTGAGGCGACACTGAGGAGCTTGTTGCTCTTTGTCCTGCCCTCTTTTTCTTTACCCACTTCAGGCCTTTTTGTTCTGCAAGTGCTTGTATGTATCCATTCCAGTATAGATGTGTGTGCATCCCAGTATGGTCTCTGGACATTTTTTGCTCAGTGCTATCAGTTGAGGTAGCTCTGGTATCATGTGCGTATATTGGCGGTATAAAGGGTCCAGTCAACCCTGCACCTCTTCAGTTCCTTCTTACCATCCATGGTGGTCGCTGAAACTGCCCTTGCTCCTCAGTGGTCTTAATTTTTCATGACATTTGTTTATCATTAGTGTTTGTAAATAGTTTTTATTCTTAGTCAGAACTGTTTTTCTCTGTTAGCAAAATTTTGTGCGTTCCCAGTGTTGAGGTATGCCTCAGTCTCCTTGAGGTACCTGTGCCTCCTGCAGCAAGGCTATGCATCTGAGTTGCCCAAAGTGCTTGACTGAGGCTCAAGTCAGAGTTTGATGTCAGATCTGCTATGAATTGGTGTGCAAAGAAAGATGAGTCCAAGTTAAAAGGTTGATCAGACTCAGCACTGAACATCTCTGTTCTGGGGATTCCTGCCACTGTTTCACCATCCCCGGTGCCAAGGAAGAAGCACAGAAAGCAGCCATCTGAGACGAGGCGTTCCTGACACTGAAAGCCAGGCAGAGGGAACAGAGTGTAGTGCGATCTACGTCAGACCCCTCTTCTGCTTCAACATTAGTCAGCATTGTCAACTGACTTTTATGTAGGTACCATTGAGGTTCAGTACAAACAAAATTGTCAGCACCAGAGAGACAGTGCAGCACCAGCACCGTACAGTGTTGGCAATACAGGAGTTGATGGCATTCATGCAAGTGGTCAGAAGGGAGCATGTAATCCCTGGCACTGCGATAGCATTAAGAGGGAAACCAACCATGCTAGTTCCCATGCAAGCTTTCCTGTTTCAGTACTGATTTCTGGCACCAGGTGGGAACCTCACCTCCCAGGTCACAGGAGGGAGGCTCAGTGGAGTCGGAGTTTGGGTCATATTGTTCTCATCCAAGGAGACACCCTTTGTTACTCTTCCAATCATCCCCTCTGTATCATGAACCCCTGCAGAAGAGCCATTGAGAGGTTGACCTAATGGTCATTGGCCTATGCCAGTTAAGTGGCCCTTTAGGAACCTGTGGTGGTTCACTATGATTCCAGGACTCCATTTGAGATGCTCCTAGGTGGTGGCCTCCAAGAGAAGAGCATCTCCATCTCATTGGGCAGCACCCAAAACGGACTAATACTAATCCCAGTGCCAAGTTTCAGGAACCAGAATTGCATAGAAAGGGAGTAGTGCCCTAAGGTGGTGCTGGTCTCCTCCCTGGATGAGGCTGTGTTAGGAGCAGGCATGTTGCCTCACCAGGATGAGTATAAGGCCCACAAACTGCTGAAGAGTGTGGTCTTAAACTTGGTCTTGAAGGCGGAGGTAGTAGAGGAATCCTTCGACAGCCTGGTTGACATTCTGGTCACAGCAGACCAGATTGGGGGTTTGTTAGCCAGGCCTCTCAATGAGGCAGTTATGGACGTGGTGAAAGCCCTATGGCAAACCTCTTCTTGTACCTTGAGGAATGTTCCTGGGGCACTCCACTGTAGGTATATCTGTGCCCCAAACCTCTAATTCAGGGGTTGGCAACCTTTTCAAACCAAAGAGCCAAACTACAGCAAAATTCAGAACATGGTTAACAGAGCCGTATTAGAGTGCCTATTTGCATAACTGAAAAGACACAACTTAATGTTGATAATTGACATGATTAATAGCATAAATGAAACATTGTACTCGCAGACTATTTAATGGGACTGCTGCTGCTGCATCTTTTTGCACATTTCTTTGACGTTTACATCATAACTGGTTAAATCCAGTTTCATGCATGCATTCAGGCTGTCTTCAGTCAATCTTATGGCAGGGGCCTGGGGCTGTGGGGGTGCAAGAGTCTGGGTTGGGGTGTATGTGGGATTCAGGGCAGGGGTTTTGGGTGTATGATGGACTCAGCACAAGGTTGGGTGTGTGGGGGTGCAGGAGTATTATGGCAGAGGGCTAGGGATGTGGTGATGCAGGAGTCTGGGATGAGGGGGTCAGGGCAGGGGGGTTCAGGTATATGATGGGCTCAGGGTTGGGGTGTGGTGGAGTGCAGGAGTGTTATGACATTGTGACCAGATGGGGGCTGGGCCTCATTTGGGGGCTTGTTGACCAGGCTTCATTTTTAAATAAAGTAATGTCCAACACAAAAGGCTTCAACATTGTCTTTATTTATGGCAGGAGTGGGGAACCTTTTTTGGGTTAGGGGCCACTGATCCACATCAAAATCAGTTGGGGACCACACGTGAAAAGCGCCAAAAAAAAAACCTTCCAACCCTCACTGATGTGACCCGCAACTGAAACATCTCACTCCCCTGGTGCTCTAACCCCATGGAGTTCCAGGGTTAGTGGATTTTGTGGGGCCCCCCTGGGCTCTGGGGTGGGGCCCAAAATAAGGGGTTAATGAGTAGGACAGGTTGCCAATGAGTGGGATAGAGATGGGAGTGCAGAAGTAGGCTGGGAGTTGGGTGTCTGGCCAGGGGGAAGGGGCAGTTTCAGGGGATAAGAATTCACGATCAGACTGTGTTTACATGAACACACATACTCTGTCTAATGTTCAGACAGAGCTGTATTGCCAAAGTGATCAGTTAGTGTAACTTGGTTACAAATCACTTTAGTATGAATACAGAGGTAATGAAATGTTGTTGTTGTTGTTCTATGAGTAGAGGGCAGAAGAACGGTGCCTATCCTGCCCTGATTGAACTACACCCGTGGTCACCAACAGGTCGATCGCGATTGACTGGTCGGCGCGAGGCCTCCGGCCCCTCCTGTTTTTCCCCCCACCCCCCAAGAAGCCCCACTACCTACCTCCAGCTAAAATGGAGGTAGTGCTGCCTTCCCGCGGGTGGACGGAAGTCCCGCAGCTTAGCGCCACTTCCAGGCGTTGTGGAAGTGCGCTGGCTGCTCTGCCGGGCGTGCTGCAGGAGGGTGTTGGCCCCGGAGGAGGAGCACGGCGACTTCCCTGCACTGGCGCAGGAGGGGTGATTTGGCCCCGGGGTAGGCGCACGCGGGGTTTCCCATCGCTGCGGGTGTGTCAGCCCCGGGGCAGGCATGTGCAGGGTTTCCCTGCACTGCGGGGGGTGTTTTGGCCCCAGGGCACGCGTGTGCGGGGATTCCCTGCACCTCGGGGGGGGGTGGTGTTTCCACCCTGGGGCAGGCACGCACGGGGTTTCCCTGCACCGCGGGGGGGAGGGGGAGAGTCGGGCCTGGAGGAGACACATGCTGGCTTCCCTCTGGGGGGGGCGGGGAATCCTGGGAGGAGGCAGTTGCAGGGGACTCTCTGCCTTCCCTGTCCCGAGCCACAGAACTCCCACTGGCACCCTATCCCCAGCTGCAGAAACTGGTCCCCACTGGCACTCTGTCCCCTGCTGCAGAACCCTGTCCTCTGCCCCCTGTTCCCTCTCCCCTGCCCCCAGCTGCAGAACTCTGTCCCCACTGGCACCTGTCCCGTGCCAAAGCACCCACTAGCACCCTTCCCCAATACTATATATCCTGTTCCCACCAACACAGTTGGGGCCACATTAGTGAAGCTTGGGGGGGGGGAGAAGAGGGGTTGGAGGAGGGTTTTTTTGCATCTCACTTGTGTGGCCCCAACTGACTTTTCTGTGGGTCAGTGACTCCTGACTCAAAACAGATTCCCTGCCCTTCTCAGAAATAAAGACCATGCAGAAACTTTTTGTTTGACATAGTATTTTATTTAAAAATGAAGCCTGGCCAACAAACCCCACGAGGAATAAGGGGGCTTCCAAAAGAAGGGGTTTTTCTGACATTTGGTCCAGTCTAGACAGGTTAAATGTTGGAAAAACCTCTTCCTACAGAAGAATTGGGGAAAAAAAGCAGCAGTATAAGGGTTGGGGATAGCAAGTGATGGAGAGGAGGAGAATAGAGAGGGTGGGGCTTCAAGGAAGGGGCGGGGCCTTAGATCTTGGCTTGTTCTGTCATTTAAAAAGTGATCTTGGGTGTAAAAAGGTTGGAGACCATTGAACTACACTCACTGAACAGGGTCAGGATAGCAAATCCCAGTGAAAAGGGGCAAGGAGGTAGGGACTGGTGTTCCTACCTGGTAGGGTGGCCTCTGTCTAAAGTGTTCTAGGCACTGTATGGTCCTCCCCTTCTGCATGATTTAAAGACAGAGCCGATGAGACTGAGTTCAAGTTTTTGATTAAGTGATCATTAGAGCTGAAAATCATAGACCTGCCGTGGGACATCTCGGTGAAAGACCACCCATCCTGCACCAGCATCATGGTTCCCCCATTCACTGCTGAAATCACTGAGAGCTGGACAGGACTCAAGATGTGGCCCCAAGAGGTTGCAATAGAGGCAGATGGCAGTAGAGTAAGTGATGGCCTAGCAGCAGAGTGAACCATGGCACAGCACACAAAGCAGCAGAATGAACAGTAGACCGTGACAGAGTGGATGGCACTTCCAGGAGGGGTTGAGGCATTTCTTGATGCTCCCTCCTCCTGCCTGGGTGAGAGGTGAACTCATGTCAATGCACCTCTGAACACTGGGTCTTTGCCGAGCAAAGACAGTGACTGTGAGTGGGTGTAGTAAAGAGAGTGGCCCGTTCAAGGAACATTTGTTTGTTGGACTTTTATGCCACATAGTAAGAGACTGAGGCAAAGGATATTGGCTGCCATGCTTTGGAACTCATAGTCACATGCTTTTGAATCAAGGTTGTGAGGATTGGTCCCTTTCTCTTTTTATCAAAAGTTTTCTTTTCTATATGCAGATGTAGGGAGCAGAGAGGAGAATCATTGCTTCTTGGGACACCCAAGGATTGTATTTAGATTTCCCAGGTTACTGGGAGAGGGGACGCTTAAGCCTTCTGTGTTGTATTCTTGAGGGACTCCTGGATACTGAACCCAGTTTTTTGCTGCTCACAGGAGAGCTGTACGTTATATAGCATAAACCCCGACTAAATTCTATGTCCATGTCCATCACTGTGGTACCTAAACATGCAGGGCAATATTTTCACAGGAATGTAGACATGCAACTCAATGCCTAATGAGATTTTCAAAGTAAATAAATGCCAATCATAGAATCCTAGGGCTGGAAGAGATGTCAGGAGGTCATTGAGTCCAGTCTCCTGTCCAAAGCAGGACCAACCTGACCTAAATCATCCCAGCAAAGGCTTTGTCAAGCCGGGGCTTAAACACCTGTAGGGGTGGAGATTCCACTACCTCCCTAGGTAACCCATTCCAGTACTTCACCACCCTCTTAGTAAAATAGTTTTTCCTAATATCCAACCTAGAGACCTCTCCCACTGTAACTTGAGACCATTGTTCTTTGTCATCTGTCATCACTGAGAACAGTTTTTCTCCGTCCTCTTTGGAACCCCTCCCCCCCTTCATGTGGGCTGCTATTAAATCCCCACCCACTCTACTCTAGACTAAATAAGACCAAATCCTCATAGGTCATGTGCTCCAGCCCCCTAATCATTTTGTTGCCCTCTGCTGGACTTGATCCAATGTGTCCACATCCTTTCTGTAACGGGGAGCCCAGAACTGGATGCAATACTCCAGATGAGGCTTCACCAGTGCCGAATAAAGGGGAATGATCACATCTCTAGATCTGTTGAAATGCTCCATCTAATGCACCCCTATATGCCATTAGCCTTCTGGCTACAAGGGCACACTGTTGAGACATATCCAGCTTCTCATCCACTGTAATCCCCAGGTCCTTTTCTGCAGAAGTATTACTTAGCCAATCAGTTCCACTGTATGAGTGCTTGGGATTCTTCCATCCTAAGTGCAGGACTCTGCATTTGTCCTTGTTGAACTTCATGAGATTTCTTTTGACCCAATCCTCCAGTTTGTCTAGGTCATACTGGACCCTATCCCTGCCCTCCAGTGTATCTCCCTCTTCCCGCTAGCTTAGTGTCATCCACAAACTTGATGAGGGTGCAATCCATCCCCTATCCAGATCATTAATAAAAATGTTGAATAAAACCAGCTCCAGAACTGACCCTTGGGGCACTCTGCTGATTGAGCCTGATGATCTAATCAGCTTTCTTATCCACCTTACAGTTTATTTATCCAATCATACTACTTTAACTTGCTGGCAAGAATACTATGGGAGGCCGCATCAAATATTAGAGCTCAGTCCTTTGGTGCAAAACTTGAATATTGTTCATCTTAGGCATAAGTCCAGTGTGAATTTTGATTGGAGATGATTCCACATTTCTATTCATGTAGATATGTATAATAATACATCAATGTGCTATTTGGTGGGAGAGAAACAAACATTTCTGTAGCAGATTGACTTTTACAACAGTAGCAACTGTTTCAAATTTCACTCCTCCCCCATGGACATTTTTACAAATGATAGCTGAGCTAATGCACAGCTCTGAGAGCCAGCCTGGTACTACTTTGTATCTCTTTTCCCATCAAGCATTTATTTGTGTGCATGGTAGTGATGGTGCAATTAAAGCAACATTTTTAATTAAAAGTTATCGATCTTTGTTTCCTGAAAGTTGTGATATGTATGTGCTGCTGCAACCTACTAAGAAGTTTAATCACTTGCTGACATTTGAATTCTAGGCCACACAAATCACAAATATTTCCTAGGAGAACTTGATTCATTAAGCATTACAATCTTGAGCATACACTACTGGTTCTCACTTTCAAAGTGTTGTCTCAAAATCTCCCTGACTTAAATTGCCCACATTGTGTCCCTGAAATAGCCCTGGTTTCTGGCTACTCAAAATCAGCTGGCAAGCAGTTTGCCTCAGCAGTCCTCTGCAGAGCAAACTTTCCACTTTTAGCTTCACAAGTATTGTGGTACATACAGCATGTGGCTATGGCCATGGGATTATCCACACTGAGGTCTAATCTGCCATAAAGAGATCACTAGCATGCCTGGATGATCATATGTTCCACAGTCAACCTGCATCTACTTAGTCTATTGTCAAACCACTCCTTATTGCCATCCAGGCTGCCTGTGTTAAGGCATCATGAGACTTGGCATTAAGGGGCACACTGGGTCTCACAGGCTCACTCTGGACATTTCCACATCCCCCCACTATGCTCTTCTCATCTGGACAGTCCCCACTTCCAGCTTTCTAGTGTTCCTGAAGATACGCATGTCATGCACCTTCCTAGACCACCCCACATTGACGTCAGTGGAACATCTGTGGTGATTCACAGGCCCCTGCAACACCAAGGAGAAGTAGCTTTTCCTATTGAGGTACTCCATCACAAGGTGGTCCAATGCCAACATTGAATATCTGTGTCTGCTATTGCCTCTTTGCAGTTAGGGAAACCCATTTCTGCAAAGCTGTCCACTATTTCACACACATTGCCACGACATAAGAACATTCATTCTGGGTCAGGCTAAATCCATCTAGCCCTGTATTTTGTCTTCTGACAGTGGCCAATTCCAGGTGCTCAGAGGGAATGAACTGAACATGTAATGATCAGATAATCCATCTGCTGTCACCCATTCCCAGCTTCTGCCAAACAGAGGCAAAGGACACCATCCCTGCCCATCCTGGCTAATAGCCATTGACAGACCTATCCTCTGATTATCTAGCTCTTTTTTGAACTCTGCATTCACAACATCCTCTGGCAGGGAGTTCCACAGGATGACTCTGTGTTATGCGAAGAAATGCTTTTGTTTATTTTCAACTTGCTACCTCTTAATTTTATATGGTGACCCTGGTTCTTGTTATGGGAAGGAGAAAATAACTCTTTAATCACTTTAACATACCAGTCATGATTTTATAGACCTGTGCCATATCCTCTCTTAGTTGTCTCTATTCCGAGCTGAAAAGTCCCGGTCTTACTAATCTTGAGTCATACGCCAGCCATTCCATACCCAAGTAATTTTTGTTCCCCTTTTCTGAACCTTTTCCAATGCCAAGATACCTTTTTTGAGATGAGGTGATCACATCTGCAGGCAGTATTCAAGATGTAGGCATAACATGATTTATATATAGGCAATAATAAAATATTGTCTTATTCTCTATTCCTTTTTTGAATGGTCATGGCACTTCATAGCAGGATGTGATTAATTGCCCTGCACTCTTGTGTCCCAATGGTCAACTTCCCAGCTCCAAGCTGATTCACAACTGACCCAATAGCAGTCTGGAATCTCCAGCTTCCACACTGTGATTACCACATGCTTCTCCACTCAGGGGGCAGCTCACATTTGAGTGCCCTAGCACTTCAGGGCTCAAGCAAGTTTCTCACACAGTTCCAGGAAGGGAATTTTATTCATCTGAAAATTCAATAGCCGCTGCTTATCATCCCAGACATGTATGATGATGAGATCCCACCACTCAGTACTAGTTTTCTGAGCCCAAAAGTGATGGTTTCCATGTGCAATTGTTCCATGAATGCCAGAAGTAATTACTCTTATCCATGCCAGGCAACTGTGAATCCTATTGAGTTAGAAACTTTACCAATAACTGCACTGCCATTCGTGATGTATTTCTGACAAACTAGCAGAACACTGGAGAGTGCTACGGAATCCAGCCTTTCATATAGAGATGGCAGGGGGCGAATAGCAAATAAAGACTGAAACACTTGGAATGCTGGGGCAGAAAGCAATGCATCATGGGACATTGCACCTGGACCTATCGGTGATACACCACAACCCACTTCACTTTCCCACAAGACTCAGTGGCAAAAGCTGGCAAGCTGAACTGTGGGATAGCTACAGTGCACTGCTCTGACTACTAACGCTAATGCCCCAACTGTAGATGCACTCTGACAGAGGAAGCATAGTGTGAATGTACAATACCAATTTTCTTTTTGTGCTTTCTGATTGTAGACAAAACTTTTACTAACAAACTGCAATGTAGAGAAGACCTAAGGCATTGGAGCAGTGTGTGTGTGTGTGGGTGGGTGGGTGGGGTAGAGTGCAGCAGCACTCTCCAGCTTTAAGTGGTTTCCATTATATTCAGGGTTTACAATTGGGTTCAATGGCTCTCAGCACACCTGCTATAAAAAAGGTTCCAGCACGTTGGGGTGTAAGGCTTGTTCTTTTTCTTCCCATCCCCACATTTCAATATCTTCAGCTCCTCATTACACCCTGCCTTAATGACTCCCTCTAGCCACTCTCTAACATCTGCATTGCCCCCACTTCCAATCCATAAAAAATGCTGCAGTAAAAGACACTTGTCTAATGATTTGATCATGTGATTCCGTTCTTTAATTGAAAAGGAAAGTCTCTTCATCGCTTTGCTAAATGTGATCTTCTCTCCTGGTTAGAGAAATTCTGTACTTATTCATGGAAAGCTATTGTGTAGTCAATTTCAAACAGGCATTCATTTCCTCAATTTACTTTGTAACGTGGTCTTGACTGGGGCAGAAAAATGGCAAAAGGAGTCACGGTAAATCCAGATTTTTGCAATTTTATTCTGTCTTAAGGTTAAAGAAAGTAATTTAAAAATTTTACCCGAGCTTACAGAACAAAATCCACATCACCAAAATGACTACCCAGATTAGTCCTCTTGTTGATAGTCTCAAAGGAGAATGAGCATGAAGACTGAAACTCTCAGCTATTTATAGAGCATTGCATGGATACAAAGTTTGGCATCCAAAACCACATCATATCTGCAAAAATGAGGCACAGATACCTGCAGATATAAAGCAGGGTTCTAACTATTCATGTTGTTTTAACTTTGTTGCCTGTCGCTGAAGGTCAGGGTGAAGGCACATTAGTGAGGAACCATGCAAACTACTCATGCTGTCCTCGTTCTGTGGTTGAACAGAGTTTGATTCTCTAACGCTGTGAATTTGGCACATTCACTAGCACTACAAGTAGTCCTATGGCATGTTGGAGACTAGCAAAATATACATGTATCATGAGTTTCCATGGGCAAAACTCACTTCTTCAACTACATTCACTTATTTTTTAATGGAGAAATATATGTTGTTGGAGATACAAAACATATGCTCTTAGGACAAGAAGCAATGGGCTTAAAATGCAGCAAGGGAGGTTTAGGTTGGACATTAGGAAAAACTTCCTGTCAGGGTGGTTAAACAATGGAATAAATTGCCTAGGAAAGTTGTGGAATCCCCATCACTGGAGATATTTAAGAGCAGGTTGGAAAGACATCGATCAGGGATGATCTAGACGGTGCTTGGTCCTTCTGTGCGGGCAGGGGACTGGACTCAATCTCTCGGGGTCCCTTCCAGTTCTAGTATTCTATGCTTCTATAATACTTTTGACTTTTTTAGACCAATCACTTTCTTTTTTCCAAATTACTTGCAACTCACTTTTCTGTGCAGGTTTGAAGATAGGTATCCCAATGATTGTTTGTGATTTCATGTGAATGCTTGTACATTAGAACATGGAATGAAATCACCAGTGCATATTTTGAAAATTTTGCTGTTACCTGTCAAACAAACCAAATGTAAAAACGTAAAAAACAATGAATAGTCTAGCAGCACCTTAAAGACTAACAAAACATGTAGATGGTGTCCTGAACTTTCGTGGGTACAACCCACTTCTTCAGATTCTTTCTATGCCCAGTGAATGATATTATAGAGGCCACTAGATGTCACTACATAGTTAAAGATTTAGTAAAACGACATCATAATAATGCAGCGATGCCATGCTGCAGTCACAGTCTAGAAAGGAATGGAGAGTGTTGGTTACTCTCTATTTTGGTCTTTGTTTTGTCTTTTGGTTGTCTGTCTTCTGCTGTTACTGTCGCATCCTGCCTATTCTTCTACCTTCCTCACCTGCCCCTTCTGCTAGTAGTGATGCTTGCCTCTATTTAGTCTCCATTTATTGATGCCTGGTCTACCCTGGGAAATTAGTCTGGGGGATAGCCATGTTAGTCTGTAACTTTAAAAGCAACAAAACTGAGTAATCCTGTGGCACCTTAGGGCATGTCTACACAGCAGCGTTATTTTGAAATAACTCACATTTATTTCAAAATAACAAGGTTAGTGTCTACACAGCTAGCCCGTTATTTTGAAATCATTTCAAAATAATGGGCTTCTTATTCCAGAATAATGAATGTTCACGTCACAAGGAATTACACTTATTTCAAAATAGTTATTTCGAAATAAGGTGTGTGTAGATGGGGCAGCTGGGGTTATTTTGAAATAAGTGGCTTCCAGGGCTTCTCACGGTTGCCCTGGTGGCCACTCTGTCCACACCTATCAGAACTCTACAGTTCCCCTTCCCTTGCAGGCTTTAAAGCTGCAGCCAGAGGGGAAAGGGTTTGTGGCAGAAGGAGCAGGTGGAGGAGGATGAAGTCTAGTCCAGCCAAGAGATAAGCCTGTCCCTGGAGCTGGTACTCATCTCCTCCTCCCCCCTCCCACCCCCCCGCTGCCAGGATGTCACCCAGGACTCAGATGAGGCCCGGGGGAAGGCCCATCAGGTGAGTTCCATTACTTTCCCTAAACACATGCGGTGAGAAGTGGTGGGCTGCACACTCCTGTGTTGGCCTTCTCGGCCTGGGGATCATACAGCCTGTGCATGTGGGTGCACATGGAGCACCGGTCCGGAGCACATACCTGCATGAAGCTGCCACAAAGGAACTTTGTGCTTCTGCTCGTAGGTTTTCTGGAGAAGCCTGCCTTACTCCCGACCCTGTGGTAGGACACATTCCTATTACAAGCCACATGGGGGATGGGGTCATGGACACACACAGCAGTGCCGCATATGGTCATGCCTACACTGCCAGGGCATCATCCGCTCCCAGGCAAATGCTGCGAGGGGGAGGACACCAAGCCCCTGCCATGGGAACCTGCCAGGAGAGAGAAAGAAGAGGGGACCCTAGTAGCACCCTCCCTGGCAAGCAGCATTTGCCACTCACACTCACCTCCCCTCACACCTGCCCCTCCCCCCTCCAAAGGGCAGGGATACAAGTTCTCTCCCTATGGGATGCCACCACTGTCAGACCCTGCGTGTGTGCGGCATGGAGGGAAAGCCAGTCACCTCATTGCCCCCCTACAGCCCACAGGCTCCTGGCTGGTACCTTCCTATGCCAGCTTGCCCCCAGGACATGGAGTGAGTGAGGCTCCCCTGGGACACCTGCAGGAAAGTGCTCGCTGACTAGGCCACAGATGGCCTTACTCGAAGCACATCGTCTTCATCTGACAGGAGATCTTTTGGTGCCAGCTTAGAGACTAGGGCTAGGCTTTATGCACCATGTCTCCTGGGATGACTGCCCTTCTCACTTTTCTTCACAGCTGGACTGGCTGCGAATGAGGCGTGTCCACCACCTTCCATGCCACCCTGGTGATCCTGCAAGACCCACAGGCACCAGCGATCATGGTGTAAGCAGGGTCAGGATAAGCTCTATCCTAACATCTGGTGGTGAATTGAATTGTGGCGAGTGGTGCAAAAAGACTTAAGGGGCTGATCTTGTTTGCATAGGCACACCCACGCCACCTAGTATGAGCTCACAGCAGCCCAAATGGTCACTTTGGCCACCGTGGGATCCCCAGTTTCTCTGTTATTGAGGCAGGGGGGGGATAAAGTGTTGTTACCCTGATTATGTGAATCAAGGACAGTGGAACAGTGGAACTGTTTTATGACAGAGGGATTCACCATCAGCTAAGTAGCACTTGCTAGACAAGGGGCATGGGTTCCAAACCCAGTGAAGTGAGAGAGGCTGGGGACAGGTATTTGTACTTGGTGGTGGGGCGGCCCCTGTTTGAGGGCCTGAAACACCAATTGCACCCTCTCCGCTATGGAGTATCAGAGCTAATTTGGATTCCATTAGGAGTCTAGTTACAGGCTGCTGAGCTGACTTCACTTTGGCCAATGGTGCACTAGCACTGAGGCTCCTCTACTATGAGCTGAAATTGCTAAAGAGCTGAAATCTACTATGAGCTGAAATCACTGAGTGCTGTGGGGAGCCTGAAGCTAAATTGCTGAGCTGCTATCAGAGCAGTTTGTAGGACGGCTGGCAGAGCAGTTTGTGGGGATGACCCAGCAGAGCAGCTGGTGGGAACAACTGGCGGGCAGCCTGCAGACCGGTTGGTGGGAACGACCAGCAGGTGGCCAGTAGGAGCGGCAGCAGGCGGACTGCAGAGTGGCTGGTGGGAACGACTGGCAGGCGGCCATTAGGAGCGGTGGCAGGCAGCCAGCAGAGCAGCTGCGGGAATGACCAGCGGGCGGCCGGTGGAGTGGAACAAGATGTAGAGGCGGAGCAGGGCAGTTCGCGGGATGGCTGGAGCAGCTCGCGGGACAGCAGGTGGAGTGTGGTGGAGTAACTCACGTTAAAGATGGCAGCAGAACCCTGCGGAGAGGTGGGGCCATTGGCGGACCACGTAAGGTCTATCAACCGCCTGCCCCCTCCGTTTCACCCAGGTTGGGGGGTAAAAACCCTGCAGGTAAACTTTTGAACCCTGGGGCGGCACTGACCCGGGACAGAGACTTTTGGGGTGTGGGACTTTGGGTGATTTTTGGGCTGCTGGACTCAAGAGATGGGGTGTTGGACTCTGGGGGACTTTGTGATTCTTGGCTGGGGGTGAGTCTTTGCTCATGGTTTGGTCTATGAATTCTAGTTGTGGTGTTTTCCCAATTTAATGCTGATGTCAGTTACCTCATGTTATTAAAGATTTGCCGCTATACCGAGGCTCTGTGCTTGCGAGAGGGGAAGAATTGCCTCTTTGAGGTGCCCAGGGGTGTGTGTAAGATTTCCCAGGTCAATGGGTGGGGGCTCGAGCCGGTGTTGCATTACGTTGTTGGGAGGGGACCCCTAGGTACTGAACCCGGCCCTTGCTGCTATTAACTCCGCCTAGCAGAAGGGTTACAATGGGAAGACCTTGAGGGGGAACACATTGCCTGGGTGCGTGTCCTGCAGTGGTCTCTCGAGCAGCCAGAGCAGAAGTTGGACACTGACCAGGAGCTGTCGCAGCAGGAGCATGTGTGCAGCTTTCACCACCGCCATCAACTGCTGCTACCCCTGCCCCCACCCCTCTGGCTTCTCCCCCAAGTCCCACTCCAAGGCTGCAGAGGGCCCCACACATGAGGCAGTGGGATCACCTGAGGCAGGTTCTAGTCCCATCTCCATCCCTGAGCCCCTCCTCTCAGCTCCTCCTTCTTCCCCCCTCCCAGGTTCTTTCCCCAGTCCCTCCCCAGTTATATTTACCCCCAATAAAAAAAAAGTTTATTCTTTTGAAACATAAAGTGTTGTTTATTGTGTCTGCAGGGGAGGAGAGGGCGAGGGGAATATGATAAGAGAGGGGTGGGGGAAGAAAGGCACTCTGGGGCAATGCAGATGCTCCTTGTGGGGAGGCCCAGGGGAGAGTGTCACAGATGTCCTTGTCTGAAACTCTCCCTCAGAGCATCCCAGATGCGCATAGCCCCCTGATGGGCCTGCCGGATGGCAGTGGTGAGCGGTTGTTCAAAGGTCTTTGCAACCTGCTTGGCCTCTGCCCCCACCCTGACAAGAACGTCTCCCCCTTGTTCTTGCACAAGTTGTGCAGGACACAGCTGGCCACCACCACTTGGGGGAGGGTCTATTTGCCGAGAGCCTGGTGGGTGAGGAGACAGTGGAATCTCACCTTCAAATGCCTGAAGGCGCCCTCCACCATGATGTGGGCCCGGCTCAGCCTGCCATTGAAACTTTCCTTCCTGGGGTCCAGGTGTCCCATGTAGGGCTTCATTAGCCAGGGGAGCAAAGAGTAGGCTACGTCCCCCACGATGCACATCCCCAACCTGATGGTACAGTCAAGAAAAAATGTACAGGTGTACATCTTCTGGAAGAGGCTGGAGTTGCAGAATATGCAGGCTTCGTGTGCCTTCCCTGACCACACAACGTTGATGTTGGTGAACTGGCCTCGGCAGCCTGCAGGACTATTGAATATTACCCCTTCTGGTTGATGTAAATTGGAGGTCTGGTGGTTGGGGGCCCAGATGTGGATGTGTGTGCCATCAATAGCTCCCCCACAGTTGGGAAAGCCCTTGGTCGATGGGGTCCACGTCGCCCAGGATGATGACCCAGAACAGCAGGATGGTGTTGATGGCCCTCACCTCCTGTAGAAGGAGACAGAGGTTGCCAGAGCCCTCAGGAATTCCCCGAGCCCAAGCCCCTTCCCACAGCAGGAGCAACCCCCAAGTCTCCCATCTCTGTCAGGGCTTTGTGAATGCGAGACTGCAAAACCTCTCCAGGGAGGGAGAGTCTGCACCCCTAGGGAACCCCAGTCCAGTACTTCACCACCCTCCTTGGACAATCATAAGAGAGTCAAACCTGCATGAGTACAGCCCCGACGGTCAATCTCCCCGTGCCAAACTGGTTCCCACTGGAGCGGAAGCTGTCCAGTGTGGCGAGCTTCCGAAGTGTGATGGTGACCTGCTTCTGGAGGGGGATGGCAGGTCACACATGGGCATCCCACTGCCTGAGGGCCGGGGCAAGCCACTTGCACAGATCCAGGAAGGTGTCCTCCTGCATGTGGAAATTCTGAAGCCACGGCTGGTCGTCCCACCGCTCCATGATGAGCTGGAACTGTTGTTCAGTCACCAGAAGCGGCGGTGCACAGTGTGCAGGGGAGGGTGGGCTGGCGGTGCCCCAGACTGAGCTGTGGGTCCTGGTCCTCCAGTGCCACGTGGGCAGCCTACAGTAACTGCGCCAGGAGGTGCAGCCTGAGGTCTAAAAGCCGGTGAGTGCTTTCCAGCAGGTCCCGCTCCATGGCAGAAGTACCGTGGCATCAGCAGGGGCAACTAGAGCAGGCAGTGAGATGAGTTTGTTGTCCCTTGAGGAGGCAGGCAAAGGTGAAGAGAGAGAACAGTACATGGGGTGTCCCTTTTAAACACAACCCTCAGATAGCGTCAGGCAGCAGCTACAGGAAGTGACTGTTGTCCTGATGCCCTGCCCAGAGAGCTTCAAGGGGGCCTTAAATGTGATTCAACCTCTAAGCAGTGTGGACATGCTATTTCGATATAGATCTGCACTATTTTGATGGGCATTTGTAGTGTGGATGTGCTATTTCAAAATAGCTATTTCAGGAGTTGTTATTCTGAAATAGCTTATTTCAAAATAAGTGCGCAGTGTAGGCACACCCTATAGAGACCAACAAAAATACAGAGTATCATGAGCTTTTGTGGGTAAAACCCACTTCCTCTGATGAAGCTCATACTAGGGCTTATCATTCTTCGTGTGGAGACTTAAGCAAATGTCCCTCAGGTTTTCATTTAAGACTCAATACTGTTTGAAACTCTGTGTGGAAGGGTTTCTGTTTCTGAGCTATTGTGCATTGTTTCCATCCAATCTTCATTACCTTCAGCTCCTTACTGTCTCCTCTGTCACACGTCCATGGGATTTGGCAGAAGAGAAAGCACAAATGTATCTAAATTCATTCCTGATGTGGGTAATTAGAACCATTGTGTCTGTCCAGCAGATGAAAATCCCATTCATTCCCATTGGCAAAACTCAACATTCTTTTCATTGTTACAATTGGCCTATTGTAATCCCATAGCGCGTACAGGGGGAGAAGCGGGGAGGACCAGTCAACTCTGGGAGAGTGTTGCCTGAGTGAATATTAAGTAAATGATCACAGGATTGGGTCCCAATTTTTTCTCTTGAAAAGACTATTTGAAGCAGTGTTTCTCAAATGCAGCCACCATGTATGCTGATGCTAGGGGGTTTCCCTTTGCCAGGACAGCTTTCTGTACAGTGATGGAGGAGGAGGCAAAGCTTTGCCCCTCCCCCCTCATTCCTCCTGGATGGAGACAGACGGGGCCCAAAGCTGCAGAAGCACAGTGCATTCTCTAGCTGGGGCAATGATGGTGTGGCTGGGAGGTGAGCTCCAGTAGAGGGATGTAGGGGTCCTGGTTGCATGGACCAGGGCTCTAGCTATGGGGTTTCAGGTGACAACACCAGCTCTGACTGCAGGGGTTCAGGTACTGACCCCAGCACTGGCCATGCAGCACTGGCCTTTCGGCCCTGGGGCTTCAGTTCAAGCTCCATTCCCCCATCTCTGACCACACAGAAATGGTCCTGATTTTGGCAGCAGCCGCAGGCACCAACTCACTGCTGCTTGTTCCAACCTCTAGTTCAGGTCGCTGACTCCAGGCTGCAGTTGCTGACCTGTAGTCCCAGCTGCATGACAGCAGGAGCTAGTCCCAAGCACCAATCCCCAGCCCCAAAATAGCAGGAGCTTCTCCCTGGGCACATGGCAGTGGGTGCTGGCTTTGGGCTTCTAGCTGGAAGCACTGGCCCCTAGCACCCAGCTCAGAGCTAGCCATGGATGTTGATCCCGGATGCATGATAGGGGGGTGGCAACCCCCAACTCCAGCCATGCAGCTGTGGGGCTCATCATCCACCCTCCTCTTTCTTTGCCCCACATCTATGCCCCCCCCCCATTGCCCTTGGACCCCACTGCCTTCTTGGCCCCACATGCACCTCTCCATCGTCCCAGGCCCACACTGCTTCCCTCAACCCATGTGCAACCCACCAAGTCCTCCACTCCCTTTTCACAAGCATATATTTTTATTATTATTATTTTTATTTAAAAAAATCCTACATAGATAAATTACAATGATGTAGTTGTGTATATGTCCTATTTGTCTCTCCTAAAGTTAATCAAGTATTTTAGGAAATAGTGCCAGTGAGATCATCAGCAAGAGATGATGGCCATGTTCTGACACCAACAAATTGGTTGCGAGAGCCTTTGGTTTTAAGTTAGTTAGTTTAAAGATTTAGTGATTTATGGCTGTTTGTGTTTCTGTATATAGCTATAAAAATGTTACATCCAT
This sequence comes from Rafetus swinhoei, assembly GCA_019425775.1. Lineage (NCBI taxonomy): Eukaryota > Metazoa > Chordata > Testudines > Trionychidae > Rafetus > Rafetus swinhoei. Next base: position 228,658,451 of record CM033424.1, read on the forward strand.
AAACTGTCCTGTCTTTCTCTCTGGGGAATTTTTGGTGTGTGTGGTGGGGTGGGGCGGGGTGCGGGTGAGTGCTTGCTATTACTCCAGACAGATGTTATCCTGGACAAACCTTCTAGAATAAGGCAAATGTACTGAATTTAGCTAAACCATATGGGATTAGGTTTAGTACAATAGGGGTCTGTTGTATTTAAAATGCAGTTGTGTATGTGTTATCGTGCCACATCATATAACTTCTCTAACTCCCATCTCCCCCTTAAATATTTGTGCTTAAATAAAGAGGCTTTTGACTTGGAGATGACAGAGAAATGTACCCAAGTTTTGCCACTTTTGCGAGGTGCCATATATGCCTTATGGTAGTGGGTTGCTGACTAAGCTTTTTTCTCCTGATCCACCTCCTTTTCCCACATTTAGCTGCCCCTTTTCTCTGTATCCATATCCTCCCCTAATTTCTTATATGTCTGAGCAGTGTTACCTCAGCTTGTGCTCCCACGTTTCACACTCAGAAAGGCAGACCGAGCCTGGTGAGTACAAGAGCAAGAGCAAGAGCATGACACAACCTGGAAGCTCCTTTTTAATTACAATGATCTAAAGAGGTTCTTTTTGTTTGCAGCAGTACAGTTCTTTCCTCAGTTCCACCTTAAAACCAGAGGCACTGACTTTCCAATATGCAGGAGGGGGCTCCTCCTGCTCCTTGCCCTACCTCCCCTCTTCCCACCCTGTTTTGCCCCCCTCTCTCAAGAGTGCCCCCCACTCCTCCTCCCCTAGCATGTTGCAGAACAGCTGGTCATGGCAGGCCGGAGGTGCTGGACAGTAGAGAGAAGCACTGATTGGGGGAGGGGAGGGAGAGGAGGAAAAACAGATACAAGGGCTTCTGGATGCTCCAATCCTGGAGCACCCACAGACCTGGCCCCCCATGCTTAAAGCAGTATTTTGGTTTATGCTTACATAGCTCTTGTCATCCAAAGGTCTCCAAGCACTTTGTAAAGGTAAACAGATATTTTTATCTCTCTTTTACCAATTGGCAAACTGAGGCACAGTTACGTGACTTGCCTAGTCACTAGGGAGTGATCTGAGACCACCAATTCATTTTGTACCGACAACCAAGTAGCCATCTAGTAGTATTTGCTTTGGAGCACTGCTGATACCTTCCAGAAATGGAAAGAGCTGTCCCCACCAATTCCCTTAGACTTTCTTGCAATAATATCTGCTGCTTTTTCTGCTCACACATGTTGCTTGCATTCTCTCTGCAGTAGCAGGGAGCACGAGCAGAATAACTCCATAAAGTGTCAAGGAATCCTGTGGCACCTTATAGACTAACAGAGGTATTGGAGCATAAGCTTTCGTGGGCAAAGACCCACTTCGTCAGATGCATGTCATGTCTTTGCCCATGAAAGCTTATGCTTCAATACATCTGTTAGTATGTATTGAACACAGGACTCCTTGTCGCTTTTGCAGATCCAGACTAACATGGCTACCCCTCTGATACTTGACACCATAAGGTGTGATGCTCACCCTCCAACAATCCAAAAGGATCAGAGAAAGGACAGCAAATGGATAACCTGGGTCTGGCCATCTCTGCTCCAAACAACTGCAGCTTGACTTCCAGCTGACCTTAAAGCTGTTACAAGCTTAAAGAGAAAGAATTACAGAATTGTTCACAGCTATTTTATTATCTTCTAGATTATGTGAGTTGCACTTTGAGCACACAGCAGATTTTTGCATTGGCCAATCATGGGCTGTTTAATTGTTGTGGTTGTCCTGACATGTTAACTCCACAACGCCAGGATTTCCCACTATAATAAACTAATACAAAGACAAAAGATTCATGGCATAGAGGCTTGCTACACGAACCTGTCCTCTCTGAAGTCTTGAGTTTAAAAATTCAGATTGGGTCACAACAACACATCTTAATTTAGTTAATTGCATGGACACATTGCAAAGCGACCGTCTGATGTAAAATGATGCTGGTCTCTGAGGAGTGTACCATGTCAGGGATATGTACATGGTGGTTGTCAAGATTACAGTATATCAGAAAATGGGTGCCTTATAGTAATCCCAGTGAAGCTTGAATGAAAGTGATCATGAATGAGAGAGTTATGTTCTTATGTTCTTAGTTCATGATTCCGAGGAAAGGTAGGAGAACAGCAAAATAAAGACAATGGATGTCAAGAAGGCAGACTTTAGTAAACTCAGGGAGCTGGTAGGCAACGTCTCCTGGGAAGCAAGACTAAGAGGAAAAACAATTGAAAACAGTTGGCAATTTTTCAAAGGGACATTATTAAGGGCACAAGAGTAAACTATTCCACTTCATAGGAAAGATAGGAAGTATGGCAAGAGACCACCCTTGCTTAACCAGATCTTGAATGATCTAAAAATAAAAAGGAAGTTCTATTAAAAATTGAAACTAGTTTAAATTACAAAGGATGAAGACAAACAAATAATACAAATATGCAGGGGCAAAATTAGAAAGGTCAAGGCACAAAACGAGCTCAATCTAGCTAGAGACTTAAAGGATAAAAATAAGACATTCTACAAATATATTAGAAGCAAGAGGAAGACCAAGGTCAGGGTAGGCCCATTGCTCAGTGAAGAGGGAAAAAACAATCACTGGAAACTTGGAAATGGCAGAGGTGCTTAACAATGTCTTTGTTTCGGTTTTCACCAAGAAAGTTTTCACCATACAATAGTGAATGCTGCAGAAAAGGAGGCAGGATCAAAAGTTAAAATAGGAAAAGAACAAGTTAAAATTACTTAGAAAAGTTAGATGTCTTCAAGTCACCAGGGTCTGATGAAATGCATCTTATGAATACTCAAGGAGGTGATTAAGGAGGCGTCTCAGACATTAGTGATCATCTTTGAAAAGTCATGGAAATTGAGAGAGATTCCAGAAGACTGGAAAAGAGCAAATGTAGTGTCCATCTATAAAAAGGGAAATAAGAACAACCCAGGAAACTACAGACCAGTCAGCTTAACTTCTGTGCCAGGACAGATAGTAGAGCAAGTAATTAAGGAATCCATCTGTAAACATCTGAAAGATAATAAGGTGATAACAGCCACCATGGATTTGTAAAGAACAAATCATGTCAAACCAATCTGATAGCTTTCTTTGATCAGATAACAAGCCTTGTAAATAAGGGGGGAGTGGTAGACCTGGTATACCTAGACTTTAGTAAAACATTTGATAGTCTCACATGACCTTCTTATCAATAAATTAGGGAAATACGAACTAGATGGGTGTAGAACTGGTTGGATAACTGGTCTCAGAGAGTAGTTATTAATGCTTCACATCATGCTGGAAGGTCATAACAAGTGGGGTTCTGCAGGGATCAGTTTTGGGACTGGTTTTGTTCAATATCTTCAACGATTTAGATGATGGCATACAGAATACACTTAAAAAGTTTGCAGATGATACCAAGCTGAGAGGGGTTGCAAGTGCTTTGGAGGATAGCGTCAAAATTCAAAATGATCTGGACAAACTAGAGAAATGGTCTGAGGTAAACAGGATGAAGTTCAATAAAGGACAGATGCAAAATACAGTAAAACTCCAAGGCTACGTCTAGACTGGCATGATTTTGCGCAAATACTTTTAACGGAAAAGTTTTTCCGTTAAAAGTATTTGTGCAAAAGCGCGTCTAGATTGGCACGGCGTTATCGTTATAACGATGCGCTTTTGCGCAAAAGCGCGTCTACATTGGCGGTGCGCTTTTGCACAAAAGCAGAAGCCCGGAACCATTTTGCAGAGGGCAAAAGGGTACCAGCCCTTTCCGGGGGGCGGGGGCTGGAGCTGGAGCTCCTTTGAGACACATGCTTAAAGGGATCTCCCTGGACAGCCGTTTCTCTCCTGCTCCGTGCTTTAGTACCTCTTGTAGGGACTGACAGCCGTAGCAGTTTTGGTGGTTGCCCTCTGCCTTTTGGACACCACTGCCACCTAGTGCTTTTGCCTGTTTTTTTTTCTTTTGCCTTGTTTTGTCTGCCATGGAGCCAGAGGTGGCTGTGTGCCTGCTCTGGCCCCTGCCGGCCATTTTGGAGTGCCTGCAGCTGGTGCTCCAGGCTGGTGCCCTTCTGTTCCAGGACTAGGAGGCGCAGACCGTTTTGGACTCCCTCACCAGGGAGGCCATGGCATCCCTGTGGCATCCCCACCCCAGGGTGGAGAGGCCACTGTGGAGACTGGACACCAGTACGGACTGGTGGGACCGGCTGGTCCTGGGGCAATGGGGTGACCAGCAATGGCTCCGGAACTTCCGCATGCGAAAGCGGACTTTCCTGGAGCTGTGTGCCTGGCTCGCCCCTGCACTCCAGAGAGCCACCACCCGGCTGCGGGCACCCATCCCCGTCAACAAGAGGGTTGCCATCACACTTTGGAAGCTGGCCACCCCGGACAGCTACCGATCGGTGGCACACCAGTTCGGGGTGGGCAGATCCACCATCGGTGTCATCGTCATGGAGGTAAGTCCCAGGGGGAGTGGGGAGTGGGGTGGGGGGAGGGTGCTGCACTCCATGCCCAGGGGCAGCCAAGACTCCAGGTTGGGTCACCCAGGGGTTTGGGCCGTCCCTCCCTTGCACAGGCCTGCTGGTGGGGAAGGGGGGGGCCGAAGGGCGAGGGGCTGTGGTGTGTGTGTGCATGTGCATGTGTGCGTGTGTGTGCGTGAGGACAGAGGGAATCATGGGAGGGGGGCCAAGGGAGCGCACACTCACCCCTGCCTTATGTGATGTGTTCCCCTGTGTTTCTCTGCACCCTTCTGCAGGTCGTCCACGCCATCAACGATGTCCTGCTCCCAAGAGTGATCCGCCTGCGCGGACGTGGACGCCTTCGCTGGCCGGCTTCGCTGCCCTCGGGTTCCCCAACTGCGAGGAGCCCTGGATGCAACCCACATCCCTGTCCGGGCCCCGGAGCATCGAGCAGCCCATTTCATGAACAGGAAGGGGTACTGCTCGATTGTTCTTCAGGCCCTCGTGGACCACCGTGGCTGCTTCCTGGACGTCTATGCAGGCTGGTCCGGCAGGGCACACGACGCCCGCATCCTCCACAACTCCGGAGTGTTTCGCAGGCTGGAGGCGGGCACCTACTTCCCCTGGCGGGAGTTTACTGTCGGGGATGTGCCTATGCCCATCTGCATCATCGGGGATGCGGCCTACCCCTGCTGCCTGGCTAATGCGGCCCTACACAGGGCGGCCGGACCAGAACCGGGTCCGGTTCAATGACCACCTCTACCGGGCCCGGAATCAAGTGGAGTGCGCCTTCGGCCGCTTAAAAGCCCGCTTCCGTTGTTTGCTCACCCGGCTCGAGATGGGTGAGCGGAATGCAACGGAGGTAGTGGCCGCGTGCTGCGTGCTCCACAACGTTGTGGAGTAGAGTGGGGAGGCCTTCCTCCCTGCATGGATGGCAGCCGAGGGCCAGACTTATGAACAGCCCCACACAGCTGCCATCCGCCAGGCGCACCAGGATGGGGTGCGCATCCAAGAGGCCCTGACGGGCATGTTCGCACAGGCCCCATAGTAGGGTCGCCTCGGTCTCCCCATACAACTCCCTCCCATCCCCTACCCTTCCTCCTCCCCTCCCCTTACCTCCCAATAAACAACACAGTTTTGTTTTCAACAGAAAAACTTGTATGTTTTTATTTACAAGGGGGAGAGGGGGAGGAGACCTTCAACTGGGAGGGGAAGGGGGAGGAGACCTTCAACTGGGAGGGGGAGGGGAGGGGAGGGGAGAGACCTTCAACTGGGAGGGGGAGGAGCTAGTCCTGGAAAGGGTGGCCCCTGTGACTGCTCCTGTGGGGGTGGACCTGCACATGGGGGGCAGGCCGCGTCGGGGCAGGCTGCATGGGGAGGTGGGCAGGAGGAGCAGGGGCAGGAGCAGGGGCAGGAGGGGCAGGGGCAGGAGCAGGAGGGGCAGGGGCAGGAGGGGCCATTGCAGGAGGGGCAAGGGGCAGTGCTAGGGGAGGGATGGCGGGGGCGTGGGGCAAGGCCATGCCATAGTGGACGGCATGGCCAATGTGGGCGGTGAGGGTGGCGATCGAATCCGCCATGCGGACGCACTGGGCCTGGAAGGCGCCTCAGGCCTCCTGGCGCCACTGCACGTCCACCTCAATGCGTCGCATGATGGCTGCCTTGACGCGCTCGACGGCCTGCACGTGGCGCCGAAGGAGCTGGTCCCGGTGGCAGAGCCGCTACCTCAGTGGTTGGGCGGCTGGGGGTGCTGCTGCTGCCGCTGCTGCTGCAGGACTAGAGGGTCCCCGGCTTGTGCTTGGTCCCGCTGCAGGGAAGAGAAGAAAGGATGGGTCAGTCAGGCAGCCCGGCCACTGTCCCCACACCTCATGCCCTCCACCCCTGAGCCCAGGTGACACCACAGTAGTGTGGCTTGGGCCCACTCGGTTACCCCCCTGCCCCCTGTGTTGTATGTTTGCATACAGGACTGCCCCTGGAGTAGGGTCCTCCTCCATGTATTGTAACCACCGGTCTGTGTCCTCGCCCCGTGGAGGGTGGGAGGGCACTTGTGTTGTGTTCACCTGTGGAACTCCCTGCCGGTGGAGGCTGTGAGGCTTTGGGCTAATCAATGGTGTTTGACAGGAGCGAGATGAATCCCACACAGTGCCTGGGAGCACATCTGGCAGACGTGGTCTGGGCTCTCAGATCCCCATCGCGTGGGATGTCTCCTGGACGGAACCAGGGGTGACTGGGGAGTGTACCATCCTTGCAGCAAAACTCAGGTGGCCCTAGGGCCAGCCAGAGTGCTTCCGCCCCGCCCCCTCCCGTTAGCCCTCACACACGTAGCCCAGGGACATGTGTGGCCGCAGTGGGGACTTCCCTCGGGGAGCCAGCCAAGGCACCGGGAGCAGGCGAGGGGCTCAGTGGGGGCCACGCTCACAGGGCTGTGATGCTGCGGTTTCCCCGGGAGCAGCTGGCTGTGCCTCACAGCCAGGCATGGGACAGTGTGCCATTCTGTGTGCTGCACCCTTGCGGAGGTGCGGGCTCTGGCCTGAGTCCCTGGGACCCTGGCTGATTCCAGCCGGCATCCACCCTTCCCCCCTGGTCCTGCCGGATGTGTGTGAGCAGCACGGTCCCAGGCATGCCCTGCAGCTGCCTGCCGTGGCCACATCCCGCTCGGTCACCAGGCTGCACGTGGTTGCATGTGCTGCTTCCTGCCTAATGCTACACAGCGTGCAGCTCACGTGGCCTGAGTGACGTGCTGTCGCTGTCCCCTTCCCCGCTCCGGGCGCCTGGCTGCCCCTGCCCCCGCCCTTGTGAGTGCAAAGTGTAACACTCACCGGTGGATCCTTCCCCGGCCTCTGAGGATGCACGGGAGACATCAGGACTGCTGGAGGGGGCCTGCAGGGTGGCAGTGCTGGCCTCGTCCTCCGATGCACTGCTGTCTACTTCCCCCGCCTCAGTGGTCCTGCTGAGGGGGCGCATGCTGCTGTCCACCGGGACATCCGGGGCTTGCGGGACTGGCTGGGCCAGGATGGCGTGGAGCTGCCGGTAGTGGGGGCAGGTGTCGGCTCCTGCCCCCTGGCCCTCGCTGGCCCGCACGTAGGCCAGGCGCAGCTCCTTTACTTTCGCCCGGACTTGCTCGAGGGTCCGGGCTGGATGGTCCTGGTGGGCGAGCGCCTGGGCCATGTGGGCAAAGATCTCAGCATTGCGGCGATGGGACCGGGTGTCGTGGAGGGCCTCCTCCTCCTGCCAGAGGTCCAGCAGTGCCTCCAGCTCCCCCGAGGACCAGGATGGGGCCCTTCTTTTTCTGGCCCTGGGGACCTCCTGCGCTGGGGGTGCGGGTGGCTGATCCCTCCCCTGGAGCTGCCATGGTGCTTGGGGGGTGTCTGCTGGACAGCAGGGGCCACATGGCAGACCTCTGGCCAGAGGTCTGAGGAAGGCTCCTGCCGCGTGAGCTCAGCAGCCTGCATCTGCTTTAAGGGGGCTCGGGTTACCACGAAGTCCAGGGAGCTGACTGTGGCTACGGAGTCTCCAAGCGTCCATAGGGCTTTTTTCCATTTAGCCTGCTTTTGCGCAAAACGTCTTAGCTGCCTGTCTACACTGGCCCTTTGGCACAAAAACATTTGCGCAAGAGGGCTTTTTCCTGAGCGGGAGCATCAGAGCATTTGCGCAAGAAGCACTGATTTCGCACAGTAGAGCGTCAGTGCTCTTGCGCAAATTCTCGCGGCCAGTATAGACAGCTGGCAAGTTTTTGCACAAAAGCAGGCACTTTTGTGCAAAAACTTGCCAGTCTAGACACAGCCCAATAGTCCGGCATCCAATTGTACAGCACTCCCGACAGTCCGGCATCAAAATGGCAAGAGCCTAGTGAGTGAGCTTCAGCAAAAAATGAGTCACAAGGCAGCAGCGGCAGCAGCTGAACCAAGCGAAAAGGGTAAAAAAGGGTTAAAAAAACTAAAACATTTCAGTATACTGTATACAGTATGTACAATAAAAAGAGTTAAACACTTTATATACAGTATACTGTATATATATAACCATCTTATAGTACCTCCTGATAGTCCGGCATATCTGATAATCCAGCACCACCTAGGTCTCAAAGGTTCCGGATTATCGGAAGTCTACTGTACTTCACCTAGGGAGGAACAAACTGTTTCACACATACAGAATGGAAAGCGACTGTTCAGGAAGGAGTACTGAAGAAATTGATCTGGGCTCACAGTGAACCACAAGCTAAATATGAGTCAACAGTGTGACACTGATACAAAAAAAGCAAACATGATTCTGGGATGCTGTCAGGGAGCCACGGAGCCGGAGCGGGGGAGCAGCCGAAACGGCGCCGCTTCTGCGGTGCTTAGGTCAGGAAGGGGGAGTGTGCTACCGCTGAACCATGTGGGAACGCAGCCGGGAAAAGCCGCGGCGGCACCTGGGCCAGAAACCACTGAAGAGGAGAAGAGTGGGCGGGGCTTGATGTCTGGGAATGGGGCACGCAGAAAGGGGAGACGGCGAGGACGCAAGGGGCGGGGCACAGCAGATGCGGGGCATAAAACAGGAGGCATTGGAAGGGGAAGTGGGAGGAGGTGCAGGTGAGCGAAACCCCACAAAGGCTTGGGGGAAGGAAGCGACCCAGGGTAGGGCTGAGTGGACACCCAAGGGTTGGTGTGTTTAGGGGTTATGCCCTGCCAACCGGAACGGGGAAGGATCCCCGTCCTTAGGGCCCTGGATCGGGACTTGGAGTGTGCGTGGGCCCAGGTCCCCCTTCCGCCCCGGGGTGAGAGTTGCTGTGTAGTGTGTCAAAAGCGGCTCTTGTATTGGATGTAAGGAACTCTAGATAAATAAAACGCACGTGGGAAGGCGAACGGGTGTCCTGAGAGGGTGATTGAGTGTCACCGGGTCGTACGGGGGAGGGCACACCGAGCTTTGGAGTGCCACAGATGCATTAACAGGAGTGTTATGAGCAAGACACGAGAAGTCATTCTTCCGCTCTACTCTGCGCTGATTAGGCCTCAGTTAGAGTATTGTGTCTAGTTCTGGGCACTGCATTTCAAGAAAAATGTGGGCAAAATGGAGACGGTCTAGAGAAGAGTAGCAAAAATAATTAAATGTCTAGAAAGCATGACCTATGAGGGAAGACTAAAAGAACTGGATTTGTTTTGTCTGGAAAAGAGAAGACTGAGATGAGACACGGTAACAGCTTTCAAGTACCCTAAAAAGGGTTTATGAGGAGGAGGGAGAAAAATTGTTCTCCTTGGCCTCTGAGGACAGGACAAGAAGCAATGGGCTTAAATTGCAGCATGGGAGATTTAGTTTGAATATTAGGAAAAACTTCCAAACTGTCAGGATGGTTAAACACTGGAATAAATTGCCTAGGGACATAAGAACATAAGAACATAAGAATCTCCATCACTGGAGATATTTAAGAGCAGGATAGGTAAACATCTGCCAGGAATGAGCTAGATGGTGCTTGGTCCTGCCATGAGGGCAGGGAACTGGACTTGATGACCTCTCAAGATCCCTTCCAATTCTAGTGGTCTATGATTCTATATTTCCTATGTAATACATACCTGATTCTATACTCCAATGAGCAATGAGGCTGCTCAGCACCTTGCAAAGTCCAATTCAAGTATCTTTAATATGTGGCTCCTTCTGTCAGTTTTCTCCACAGTAAAATGAAAGAAAAGCTAATTTTTTCCAAACGACTCTCTAATTAAACACCCTCTATTCCTATTGTAGTGGCACTCTTACTGGAATTGTTATTTTGTATGTTGCATTTTCAACCTTTTCCCTTTTGTTTTTGCCTGTATTCATACCTCATTACATGGCAATTTTTAAAATAACTGAAGTGCTCATGCCAAAGGCATTCAGTATCATAATAATGTAAACTTTCAGTAGGAGTGCGTTTAGATGTTGGTGATGAACGGTTAGTGCCAAAGGCACCACATACTATTTACATTTTAGTTATTGTCTTCTTAAAGTTTTAGTCTCATGCTGAGAAATACGACTACCAGGTGACTGACTCCAACTAGTGCTATTTCCATAAGGGGCCTGGATGACCTTAAGGCAGCGTTTCTCAAACTGGGGGGTCCCGACCCCCCGGGGGGGTCGCGAGCAACTTAGAGGGGGATCGCAAACAAATTAGAGGGGGGTTGCGAGCAACTGAGAGGCTGGTTGCAGCAATGGAGAGGGGGGTCGCGAGCAACTGAGGGGGGGGGTCGCGGTATCACAAGTTTGAGAACCCCTGCCTTAAGGAACAGAGTAGCTGTGTGATGATCCCATGAGCTGGCACGTAAAGGTGAGTTAAATGGCACTTTTTAGAATTATAGGTTAAACCTTTAAAATCTGGGACTCTCTCTGGTCTGGCAACATCCATGGTCCAGTAGGACCACAGATATTGCAGGATCAGAGAGCTGGCCAGGTTCAGGGGCCGGGCTGGTAGTGGGAAGTGCAGCCCCAGCAAGGGCAGGCTGGCATGGTGGAGAGCAGAGCCCCTGGGGCTGGTGGTGGGCAGCACAATCCCGCTCAAGCTGGGGGCATCAGTGCCCGTGGCACCCAGTAGTGCAGCCTGGGCCAGGACCGGGGCACAGTGCAGCGGGGAGTGCAGTCATGGCCCAGCCAGTGGGCCCTAATCAACTCCTGTGGCTGGTCCCCTACCAACTCATAGCACATGCAGATGCAGGAAGTGATCCATTGGGACAGTAGTTGGGAGAACATCAGGGAACCTCTCCCATGCTCTGCATAGGCCACAAACAACTGCATGGAGCTGCAAAAGACACGTGTCCTCTCTAGGTAATAGGCCAGCATCCTTCACGCACTGGATGTGCATTGGTGCCTCTCCTCATTGTTCGCATGAGGCTTGGGGTAGAAGACTGGCAGAAAAATGTCCTGGTCCACATGGAAGGCGGAGACCACCTTGGGGAGAAAGTCCGGATGAGGCCACACCTGGACTGTATCCTTGAAGAACCAGGTATAAGGCTGTTCCGATATCAGTGCTTTGAGCTCTGACACTTGTCTAGCAAGAAATCCAGGATTTCCTGCTTCAGCTGGGACTACCTCCACTGCTGCGCCCATACTGAGAAATGAGTCCATTTGGCCGCATAGGTGACCACATTGAGGGCTTTTGGTCTCGAGGAGAACCCTCTGAACATCACCTGAACATGCTAGCTCCTGGAGATTCAACCATGGATGAACCACATCGTCAGGTGGATCGAGCTGAGGTTCAGGTGGAACAACCACCCTGCTCTTGGGAGACGTGAATCCAAGAAGACTCACTTTGGAATTTCTTCCTATGGGGTAACCCAGCCTCCCTCAGGAGAAAGCTTGAAAACAAAGTGTAATTTCTAATAGCTGAACTTTCAGTCTCAGGCACGTGCACATAGACTCTCCTACCTTGTAGGACACAGAAATCAGATCATAGTCTTAAAATAACACTGCTGTGTGTTAAGGATATGAATTTTTCAAACCCTAAGCTACATAGCTAGGTCAACCTAACTTTCTAGTGTAGATCAGTCCTTAGTAAAGTACTCATTAAAAATTAATGAGTATTTTGGTTCATGTTTGTACTAGAGCTAAGGGTTGCTTTGGAAGAAATGTGCTATATCAATAAAAGATATTTATTAAGAGATTATCTGCCAATATCTACTGGTTGTTGATAGAAAATCATTTGCATACTAAGGCATTTTTAAGAGATCTGCACTTGGGGACTGTAAAGCAGCTGTGTAGCTTTAAGAATTAAGGTGGGACCCTGGCAAAACTTATATTTCCAGATTCCTGACAACCCCTTTCTTTCAACACAAATGAAATAAATCTCGGACACAGGCTCAGTGTTGAGGGCCATTCCCAGCTGGCTGGGTCAGTAGTAGGAAAAGGAACATGCATTTTCAAAGAGCCAAATCATTTGTGTGTGTATTTTTTAAAAATTATGTCATTTTAATTGGAAAAGAAAACAAGTCAGTTTCAATAGGTAGTGCTAAAATTTTCTCCATCCCCATGTTTCTACGATGCAGTAAGCCATGAATGAGACTTGTTTCCTGTAACAGTAAAAAAGACCAAAGGTCGGGATAATGGGAGAAGGATTCGTTTCTGCTGCAGAGAAATGAATTTCTATCAATGCACAGATTGTCATAAAATAGTTATGAAGGGTCAGTTTTATAAAAACAGAGAAATTAAATGATCAACACTAAACTGGGTTAAAATGTGAACATAGATTGGGGAAGGAGGAAGGCTTCAGCTCTATAATGGGATTTGTAGGCAGCCGCCTGCTGTAAAAGTGTGTTGTGCACGCGCAGGACTCTGAACACACATATCTCAGCGGGGGATCTAGGCCTTCATGTGTTATTTCTTTGTTTGGACACAAACCTCTGATCATTATTCTTTATGTGCATCTATGTTTAAGAGACACTATTGGTTCAGTGGTGCTGAGGAATGAAGAGCCAAGCTGCCCCAGCCAGCAGTGTCCCCAAAAGCAAGCAGAAACCAGGTAGGTGACTGAGTGAGAAGTTGGTGGGCACGAGGGGTGAACAAACATCCTACCCTTGTAGGAAAAAAAAGTCATTAATGCTGAATCACATGCACAAGAGGATGCTAGACCAAGGGTTTTTCTATGTGGTGCCGCAGTGTGCAACTGAGGAGTGCAAATGTCACTGGCCTATGTGGACCTTGCTGATGTGTGTGAAAGGGATACACACACTTCAAACGAGGCTTTCTTGGGGCTATGTCTGGGGATCAGTTCTTGCCCAGTCTGGCACCTTCTTCTGTGGTTACTTTTGCTGTGACTTCTCTAGGACTTGGGGTTCTTCTTCAAAGCTCAGTTCTCTGTCCAGGTCACTATGTAGCCCTCCCTTTCTAGGGTAATAAAGTCCCTCTGGCCTGGCTGTCCAGATAGCATCTCTGGCAGTCCTGTTTTACTGTGTGCTCAGTGGCTGGCAGGGGAACCCAGCCCCAGCCCCAGCCCAGGGACCTTATAACACGCAACCAAGGTCAGTGCAGTCCTATTCCTTGCCACTGTTTCCTTGGGCTTCTTCCTACCCAGGCATCTCAGCCTTTCCTTCCCTCTAATTCCACTGGGGTTGACCCTTCTTGCAGGGCTAGCATCCCAGGGCTTATTCTCCCCTTGGGGGTTTCTCCTCCTCACTCCTCTGCCCCTAGAGAGTGAATGCAAACTCTCTCCCCACAAGCCCCTTTCACTCTCATCTTGCCTTTATACTAACCCGCTACTCCTGCCTGGCTGGGCTTCATGAGCAGTTAACTCTGCTTCTCCCTTCAGGTGCAGCCAGATACCATGAGTGGCCTTGCAGGCCCACATGTTCCCTAGTGCGCATTAAGGTTGTTCCATTTCAAACAGTACTGAGTTAACCCATACTAGGGGTCTTTTACTGCATGCCACCAGGGTCCACAGTGGGCCAATTAGTGCTCAACTCACAATTGCAGACTAAAATTGACACCCCTCTGGTCTGGGCCAAATCACCATGTAGGTGAAAGTAGCATCATTTACCATTAGATAACAAATCAGTCATGAGGTGCCTACAGGGTTATTCATTTAAGGCCTGACCCTCAACTAGTGTAAACTGGCATAGTTCATTGGAGCTATACTGATTTATACCCCCTAAGGATCTAGTGTATGGTCTTACATCTCCATGTTAGGGGTCTGGAAGTTATTGTCCTAAGTAAACGTGTGAAGAGAATTAGAAGCAGATTCTTTAGTCTTGCCAAAATGTAGGGCACTTCATCTACAGTTTCTAGAACAAGCCCCATGCAAAAGAAGTAAGTTAGTGCCAGATTTACATAAATTATTCCTCTCCCTCAGCACCATTTGTAATATCATCTATTACATGGCTCCTTATCTCCTCTCTCCAGCAATGGCCTTTTAGAGTTTAGTGTGTGGATTGTTCATTCACAATGGAAGACATAACTGAGTAAGGAAATGGGATATGGAACTTATAGTGACATATGATTGCCTTGGGAGGATTGGTTCCTTTAAGCCTATACACTCTTTATTTTTTGTTCACTGTCTTGTTTAAATATTTCCCAGCAGAAGTCAACAGAAACAGCTGATTTCCTTGAAGGTTCTACATTTTAGCCTGGGTTTGCTGAGAAGAAAGGAAGGTCAAGCATTGTGAGATGCAGAAGATTCAGAGGAATTGATGAACCTTTATACATTTGGATGTTTATTTGAATTCTTTGAGGTCTTCTCCTTCCCCCCTTAATCTTTCTCTGACACTAAAATTTGTCCCCCTCACTACACAGCCTATATCCTTCTGCTGACCCCATCCTTTCCTTCCAAGCACCACAAATTGAGACTGTGGTCAGAATAACTAGGATAGAATTTTTCCGAGATATTTAGTTATGCCAGTGTCTTTCAGGATATCCTTTGCCTTTATTATTGCATCCTTTTTCCTGGCATATAGCATCATGTTCTCTTTAACTAGATTCTTGGGCCAGCTTCCTCACTATGCAGTCACCATTCAGGCTCACTTGCTAGTTTTATTTCTGGTGGCTTCTTTTCAAATACTCTATTTGGTCAGCGGTCAGGCGACTATCCATCTTGGCCTGTTCTCACAGCTGTTCCTCCTCCTTGTCAAGTCTGGAGTGGTTTGGTACACATTTTCCTTCTCTTACTTCCTAGCTGAACATATTATTCCATTCCTAAGTACAGCCATACTGGATTAGACCAGTGGTCCAGCTAACCTAATAGTCTGTCTTCTGACAGTGTTCAGTGCCAATATTTCAGAGGGAATAAATAGAATTGGGTGATTATTCTAGTGATTCATCCCTTGTCATTCATTCCCAGATTTTGGCAGTCAAACTTTTAGGGACAGCCAGAACATGTGGTTGCATACCTGACAAACTTGTTTAATAGCCATTGATAGAATTAGATAATTTCATGGAGGAGACGTCTTTTCTGAACCAAGTTATACTTTTGACTTTCACAATGTCCCCTAGCAATGAGTTCCACAGGTTCACTACGGATTGTGTGAAAAGGACAACCTTTTGTTTATTTTAAAGCTGCTACCTATTAATTTCATAGGGGGACCTCTGGTTCCTGTGTTATGATAAGGACTAAATAACACTTTATTTTCTTTCTCCACTCCAGTCATGATTTCATCCACTAATGCTCCCCTGAGTCGTCATGCACCCAACCCCATATCAAAACCATTTGTTGTCTTATTGTCCTTCATATCCCCCTTGTCAGTTTTCTGAACAGTTCCAGACATTTTAATCTCTCTCTGTATTCTCCATATGGAAGCTCTTCCGTAGCCCTGATCATTTTGTTGCCCTTCTCTGTAGTTTTTCAAATTCGAATATCTTTTTTTTTTTTTGCACGATAGGGCAACCAGACCTGCACACAATATTCAAGGTGTGGGCATACCCTGGATTTATATAGCAGCGTTATGATGCTTTCTCTCTTATTTTCTATCCCTTTCCTTATGGGTCCTAACATTGTTTGCTTTTTTGACTGCTGCTGCACATTGAGCAGATGTTTTCAGAGAACTAGCCACAGTGGCTTTTAAGATCTCCTTCTTGAGTAGTAACAACTAAATTAGATCCCATCTTTTTGTATGTATAGTTGGGATTCTGTTTCCCAAAGTGCATTACTTTGCACTTATCAACATTGAATTTCATCTGCCATTTTGTTGCTCAGTCATCCACTTTTGTGAGATCCCTTTGTAACTCTTTGCCACCCCTCTGTTTTACCCTTTTTCATTTTTGAATATATTCAACACCAGTGGTTCCAGAACAGATCTTTGGAGGACCCTGTCATTTACTTTTCTCCACTTTTCTCCACTGTGAGAACTGACCATTTATACCTCCCCTATTTTTTCTATTTTTCAAATTATTACTGATCTACAGGAGGACCCTTTCCTTTTACCCCCTGACTGAATACTTTTCTTAAGAGCCTTCATTGTGGGGTCTTGTCAAGGTTTTCTGAAAGTCCGGGTACACTATATTCACTGGAACACTCTTGTCCACATGTTTGTTGACCCACTCAAAGAATTCTAATAGATTGGTGAGGCATGGTTCCCCTTTACAAAAGCAACATTTATCTCCCCCATGATATTGTGTTCATTTGTGAGTCTGCTAGGTCTGTTTTTTATTATAGTTTCAACCAATTTACCTTGTACTGAAGTTAGGCTTAGCAGCCTGTAATTGCCAGTCTGTGGTCTTTTTAAAAATTGGTGTCATATTAACTATCTGCTAGACTAATAAGAAAGTGTATTAAGATACTAAAGGTGTACTTTGATTAGTGTGTATCCACAAAATGTGGAGGGTATGGGAAAATGCTAGAATTGTTGGCTTGCACTTGTATACAAGCCATTTCATCCAAGGATCTTAGAATACTTCCCAAAAGTAGATACACATTATTCATCCCCAGTTTACAGATGAGAAAAGTGAAGTGCAGGGATGTTAATTTACTCAAGATGTCACAGTCTGATAGTGGCAAAACCCAGATCTCCTGACTGTCTCTAGCTCTAGACATTGGTTCATAAGGAAGGCCTAGAAGTTATTAAATGCTGGGGATTATAATCTAGTGGGTTGATATGAAGATGTTGAATATTAATGATTGGTACAATCGTTATAGGAGGCTCAGAAAAGAGAAGCCCCCAGATGGGTAACAGAGTATGGTGTATTTCAGAAATAGTTACTGAGCCAGTGGGATAAAGGTTGACAGCGAAATATTTGGTAGCACAATAGGTTGTATAAAAATGTGAGGAATCAAAATCTAAGAACTGTGATCCTCTACTGTGGCCTAGCAGGACTGGAAAAGGAGAGAGAATGAACAATCCCTTCATTGCAGGGGAATTTTGACTAGACACCTGAGAAGTAACAACTGCAGCAAAGATGCATCCTACTTTACACAGAGGTAAATGTTGTGACCTGTTTCTTCTCCCTATCCTGTCCTACGCCCAGTCTCTCCTCTGTGTGTAAGTTTCCCTTTTACTTGACTGCATCTCCTATAGGAAAGAAACCTAATTAAAACAAGGCAATTCCATCAGTTTGCTTATAGTTCATACAGAGAGACAAGGCAAAAGGACAGTCCATCCAGGCTGACTGAGACTGTGCTATGGGCTGAACCAAATGGCTGTTCATGCTACTGGGAGTTACAAAGAGAGCTGTTTTCAATTGGCTTTTGTTCCATTAGAGCATGTTGTTTTAACTTAAGGGTTTCAGGAAGGTAAATGCTTATGTGCAATGAAATAAAACTGATGTTATAGTTGATTGTGACACACAAGCCAAAGTTGAGGCCAGTGTTGAAGCTTGAGCTGAGCTCCTAGTGCCCATAAAATGAAAGTCCAGAGATGTGAGTTAAGGAACAGAGCTTGGGCTTGAATTGTCATTATTGTTTTTCCTGCCTCGTGTTGTGAGTTCAATATTGTTGCCCCTTTTTGACTCATCTGGTTAGTCACAGCGTATGGCCCTGTGGATGTTCTTGCTGAGTGCAGAATGGATGATGTTGTCTTGTTTATTTGCAAGGCATGTACAATATCCTACTTCTCTGAACACAAAAGGAACCAGTCATAAAATAATAGTTTCTTTGCTTACAGCCTCAAGCCTCTTGAGCCAACACCAAACCCCAAAACTCTCTCACTAGCTTCTTTCCAGGATTGTACATGGTGCTCAAAGGCAGCTGCTTGGTTTCTTGCTTTTTGCCTCTCTTGTCTGCCTCTTCAGAAGAATTTTTTCCACACCCACAGACACACTGCCTTCTGGTCAGAACAATGTCCATTGGAACCCTCCAGTGACATGTGGCTTGCTCCTGGGCCAAATGCCAGCTGCCCACATCAATGGATAGGAAATTTGATGGGGCCAGCAGTAAAGGGGGACAGTCCCAGGAGGGAGGGAAAGAGACACTCCCCAATAGACAAGAGATAGCTCCTCCCTATGAGAAAGCCAACTCTGTGATTCTGTCACTAGATTTAGCGACTTTCGGATTTCCTTAGCGAGGAAATGTGTCAAATCTAGCATCTTTTACCGCCAATATTCAGAGAAATGTCACCAATGTGTCACAAAATCATTCACAAGCAGCTCACTAGTGTTAATAAAATCCATTCCACACTTTTCATCCTTCAGTCTGTTACATGCTATATCAACATCATTACGTCTCACTTGGGCAAGTGCTTGGGCTGAGAGGCGGGATTTGACCTGAGTACCTGTTGGCAGAATAAATGCTTAGTGTGTAAGGAGTTCAGCTTTGATTTCTTGGTGATGATAATGAGGGGTGTGTGTGTGTGTGAGAGTAAGCGAGAGAGAGAAAGAGAGCAGATCTAATGGGGAGGGAAGGCTCAGGAGAGGGGAGGATACAACTGCCCCAAGGGGAATATTTATGATCTTCTGCTCAGTAAAAAAAACGAATAGGGGCCAGGCCAGGCATCACTCCCTGGCTGAGGGTGATGCAGGAAAACTGTTTGGCAACAGTGGCCGTGCAGTGTAATCAGCTCATGTCATGTCTGCACTCACTGACAGACAGGGGCAGGGAGCAGACCCAGTACATGAGGACAAGGCTAGAAAGAAAGTCAACAAGGGGGTCAGCAAGATATCCCTGGAGAAAGGGGCTCAGTGATACAGCAGAGGGACACCCACTACAATCACCTGGTGTTTTTTTGAGATGACGGTGTTCATCTGTCAGATGGAGGTGCTGACCCACAGCTATGCCATGTGTGGGCATGGACTGGACAGTCAGTGTCTATACCAGGCAACATGGTTGTAGTCTTCGGTGACCCTGTGGCTGGTTTCCAATATGGTTAAAAGTATAAAATAAATGGTTCCCAGATGAAAGAGACCTTGGATTTTGGTGATGGGCCTTGGGGCTCATGCACTAGCGTGAGACCTTGTGGCCTTTGTGGGCTGAGTTTGGAACTTGTGGACCGATGTCTCCAT
This sequence comes from Rafetus swinhoei, assembly GCA_019425775.1. Taxonomy (NCBI): domain Eukaryota; kingdom Metazoa; phylum Chordata; order Testudines; family Trionychidae; genus Rafetus; species Rafetus swinhoei. The sequence goes on from CM033424.1 coordinate 228,677,753, forward strand.
CTTGCTATATCCTTTGTATCCCTTGTGTGTGGGGGGAGGGGAAATGGTAGGCCTCAGAGCTGAGTCTGGGAGATATACTGAGTAGAGCCGACTCCGCATTATGGGTTATATGGTAAGGGGCCCATGACCTCTGCATTAGAAAGATGAAATACCTTGTATGGCAGTTTATAGGTGATGGGTAAGTGGCAACCCTGCTCTGTGTTGAAGTTTAATAAAAATTGTGGCCTGCTACCTAATTTCATGCATGTGTTTGTATTTTGCTGCTTTGTTTTAGGTTTAGCGCCTGAACTGGCTCTTACAATGATCTTGCATGAAGAGTGGGTTCACACACCATTTTCAATGGGGTTTTAACCCAGGTTTGATTTAAAGTAAATTATACTTTTATGAGCTAATGTAAAGGAACATGTTAAAGATAAACACTTTTAACAATACAAATCTGAGGCGACTGACAAGGGTGCTAATTAAAGACACTTGTTTTGGTGGGATTTGTCACATAACCCTGTCAGTCTTCATAAGAGCAGAGTGCTTTGCTCAATTTTACTTCTGAAATCAACTCTTACGTTAGTTTCCATTGTCTGAACGAAATGAATTTCAAGATCTGTATTTAAGAGAATGACGTGGTGCTACTATATTTTGATAGTTGCTGTCAAACACGGCAAAGCACAATCCAAGAGGTACGGATCAGCTTTCAAACAAGGATGAAGTTAAATGTTGCTAGTAAAAGATTCAACTCTATAGTTTACATTTCCTTTGAATTGCCTTTGCATGGTGATGCATGGTGATGGTCTTGATTCAATAAAAGGGCCATTTACTTGAATGGGACTTAAACGTACTTGAAGTTAAGCATGTTTCTGCAGCACCAAGTTAAGCATGTTCATGTGCTGCTCCTGAGCAGGAATGCTTTTCTAAACCAGGGCCTACATAACAGAACATTACAATGAGGCATTTGATACAAAATTTAAGAGCACTGTTCTGCTGATATCTATTACAACTTATTGACAGATGGGTTTAGGGTAAAGGTGAATAAATGCATTTGTGCAAATGTTTATTTTCTCAGTAATGTTTCTTTTTGTACTTTGATAGCACCTTCCATGCAAAGGTCCCAAAAGGCTTTATACTAACATTGATGAATGTAGCCTGGCAATACATTTGTTGGTTAGGTGCTACTCCCCAGATTCAGAAAAATGAAACACAGAGGTTAAGTGGCCAAAGTTGTATGGGAAATGCCAAAGGATTTTGCATTTTAAGATTGTTGTATCTGGATAAAAGCTTCCTTACAACCCAGCTAATTTTTCATCTTGAGCCTGCAACCAAGGCAGAGTTCTGTGTTTGCACATCCTTGAGATGTCACAAATTTAGCATTGTAATTTCAGGGTAAAAATGACGAAACAGAAAAAGCAAGATGTGAAGGGGACAATTTCTCTCAACACATGCATTTTTGATTAACAGCTTTCCCCTTCCTCCCTAAAAAAACAGCAGCAGCAAGGAAAACCTAAATGAATGCATGATATTCATATAGTACAGTAAATGGAAAAGTAACATGTTACATTCAACTGCAACGCACATCACAGTAATCAGAACATCTGCTGCTGCTGAATAGGGTCCCAGAGGGTTTCAAGAGAGGGTCACTGATTTAGTCTAAGCTAAATTTGGCTTCTATTAGGTGTTTTAGGACATAAATTCATACTTTGCCCTGACAAAGCACCCAATATCCCACTGTCATTGAAAATAGTACTGCAGCACCCAAGGTAAATGTTATCTCAGTTTTACAGGTCAGTAAACTGGAATAATAATATTTCTGTCTGTTTTCCTTAAAGCACTTTACAATGAGACTAAATATTATCCCCATTTTCCAGGTCTGTAAATTGAGGCACAGAATTCTTCTGTCAACCTAGCTATCACTTCTCAAGGAGGTGATTTACCTATTAGGGATGTAACAGTATAACTGTTTAAATGGTTAACTGGTAAGCATGAACTTATCTGTTACTGTAATGGTTACACACTGGCTCCCAGCCCCACTCCCCAGGAGCTGGGTGCCACCCCACGCTAAGATTTTCAGCAGTTACAACCACTTTTTAACATCCTTATGCCTATGCAGATATGTAGAGCCCTGCACTGATCCTGCATTTGTATCTGCATCCTATCTGGGACTGGCAAAAATGGTCTGTGGCTATAAAGAGGATCTGTGATGGGAGATGACCTCCCATTGGCATAGATCAGGGATGGGCAATAATTTTTGCAGGGGGGCCACTTAATGAATTTTGTAACATGGTCACAGGCTGGCTCCACCCCCAGAAGGGGCAGGGCCTGGGGCAGATGGCTGCGGGGCTGGGGACTAGTTTCTTCCACCAGAGTAGTCTGGGGCCAGAGGCTTTGAATTAAAAACACAGCAAAGGGCTCATGGTTCCACTGCTACCACATTGCCTGGTAACCACTGGGGTTACTGCAGCTATTTAAAGGGCTTGTGGCTCCAGCCTCTGCTAGGGTAGCGCTGCGACTGGGAGCCATGAGCCATTTAAATAGGATCCTGCCTCCTGAGCCACCACCTAGAAATTCAGTAGCATGGTCTGCAGGATATAAATAGAAAGTGGCCAAGTGTAGTCTGTGTGGGCTGGATCAAAGTGTTAGGTGGGCTGGATCTGGCCCCGGGCCGCATCTTGCCCAGCCCTGGCATAGGTAGTGGCTATACTGAAGCCCTACTCTGGTGCAGTTGTCGTCCTGTAGCATTTTAATTGTAGCCAAGCTTGTCTTGGGTTCTTTCCTTGGAAATACACTGTAGAGAAATAAACTGTTACATTGGGTGGAGGGAAAAAGCAGAAGTCAGGCAAGAAAGCAAACATTTCAGGCCCATAGGCAGGAACTTCTGTGAGGGGGTGCTTTTTTGTAAATGTGGGCCACCAGGGTGCGAACACATCCCCCACATGGTCCCCCAAGTAAGCGTGCTCCAGCTGACTGGGGGAAGGCGAGAGTGGTGCGCTGCCCAAGCCTCCCTCCCCTATACTCCAGCCAGCTGGGGGAAGGCTGGGGCTGATTTCCTCCCCTCTCCCAGGAGCGAGGCCCAGCCCAGCCCCGCCCTTGAAGCTGCTGCCACCTCTAGGCCAGCCCCTACTCAGGCTGGTATGCACCACAGGACTGGTAGCAACCAGCCATTCAAATTCCTGCCTTGCGCTGAAAGCTGCCCCTCCTCAGTTAGGCTGAGACTAGGGTTACCAGGTGGCTTAAAAAAAAATACCGGACACACTTGATCTCAGATGGGGGGAAAGGGGGACACCGGCCGGGAGGGGAGCAGGGCTGGCTGGGAGGATGTGTGTGTGTGTGTGTGGGGGGAACTGGCTGGCGGGAAGCAGAGCTGGTGGGGAGGTGTCGGGGCAGTGGGGCGGGCTGGGGAGATCAGGAGTGGTTGGGGGCAGCGGGGCTGGCCGGGAGGGGATCAGGGGAGTGGAGCTGGCCGGGGAGATCGGGGAGGGGGAACTGGCCGGCGGGAAGCAGGGCTGGTCGGGGAGAGGGGCTGGCTGGGGAGATCGGGTGGGGACTGGCCAATGGGAAGCGGGGCTGGCCAGTAGGGGGCCGGGGAGAGCGGAGCTGGCGGGGGGAGATCGGGAGGAGGAGGAAGGGAGAACTGGTTGGCGGGAAGAAGGGCTGGTTGGGGGCAGCAGGGCTGGCCGGAGGGGAAGCCGGGGGAGAGAACCTGCCGGTGGGGAGTGGGACTGACCCAGGCGCATGCAGATCCCGGGGCGCTGCCAGTTCCGCACACAGTCCTGGTGAAGCACGAGCGAGTCCGGCCCCGGGGATTCCCTCCCGCCCCAGCCCCGGGGATTCCCTCCCACCCTGGCCCCACCCCCCCTCACGTATGTCAGGTATTTTCTTAATTTTTTTCCCAGACAGAACCCTCAAATATCGGACTGTCCGGTTCAAAACTGGACACCTGGCAACCCTAGCTGAGACAGCGGAACGTGGCATGAGCCACGCCCGGATTCGAGATGCCCCTCTTTGAAGAGGAAATGCTGGGCTGATTCTTCACCCCAGGAATGAGGCCCCATGGTGGACCGTGAGGGACCGTTTGGGGGGGGGGGCGTTTGCACCCTTCACACCCCCGCTGTGTACGGGCCTGCACTTATTGTACTAATATAACTTTTGTGAGCCTTCCGTTGTCCCAACTAATCAAAGCAGTGAAAGCCTTTAGAGGGGCCATCCTGGAATGATTGAAAGGCAAGCGTTTTGATATCGTCCACAAGGCTGCAAGATAGTAGCTCAGCCTGCTCTAACATGGCCTCATCCTGCTACAGCCAGCAGCTTCCAAGCCTCTCATGGACTCATGCCTGAGAGAGAGCACTCCTCTCCCCACAAGAGGGCAAGAAACACATATGGTGGGACACCCAAGGAAGAGCTCTGCAGGAAAGCAAAAGTTTGTTCCTCTCACCAACAGAAGTTGGTTCAGGAAAAATATACACACTCTCCCTCCATGTCTGTCTAATATCCTGAGATCAACACAGCTACAATAACACTGCAGAAATGGTGTGACACTGACAGATTTGGCCATCCATGAGACCAACTGCACCGATAATAAACACAGCAGTGTTTCTGTGCTTTAGGGACACTCCCTTCCCCGGCCCTCCACCCAGGAAATAAATAGGAATAGCTGCAATGGGCTTGGTGCTACAGCTTGCCCAAAGAATAGCATGGTGCTGCTTTCCTCAGACATACATGTTTTCTACTGGTAAAGAATTGGTTCCAGTGCAACCTGCACTAATGCCTCCTCCAACTCTCAGCCCCCATCTTAAGTGTCCACTTTCCCCCCAGGTTTCCTGTACTTGTTTAGTTCAACTTTTAGCTAGAAATCACTGCTGACAGGCAAACTGGTTATTGCTGGTTTCTTAAAGCAGGCTCTGCTGTCTGAAACAGAGACATAGTTTTGTCAAACACCTGTAAAAGGTAACTGCAGCAACTGGCAATTCCTTTATGTAAAAGCTGGTCTTGTGAGGAAGGAAATAAGCGCTAGATGATATAATGTAACACTAGAGCAGCTCCGGGAGGCCTCTAACCACAGAGACCCCCACTGGGCTGTGGCCTGACAGCATCTCTGCCAACAGGCTGCAGCTATCTAGAGCAGGAGACTGAAGCTCCTGGGAAGGACCCACACAAAAAGAAGCCCCAATCAGCAATATCACAGTCAAATGAGGACTTTAACTAGTCTGTCTAAGGGACTGCTACCTTGATTTGCCAGTGAGTTCCCTGCAATATGTAATCCTCATCTATAATCAGAGACCATGCAGATTATGCATTTTCTAACCATGCTAGAACTCTGACTATTTTTTTAAATTACTGTGTTAATTTTAACCCCTGCATTACTGCTACATTCTATATTTGGTCATGTGGTTACTGTAATCTCTGCCTTTCTCCCTCGATCCTTTGTCTTCCTTGACTGTAAGTGCTTTGGGGCTGGGAACCTCTCTTACTATAAGCTGGCCCAGCGCCCAACCCAGTGAGACTGCTTCGGGCCTCAAAGTGCTACTGAAATAATAAGCTGTCAGTACATTTAAAATCATTATCTGTTTATCACATATTACTAAAGTTTTGACTTAACACTCATAAAGAGCCAGGACATTCAATATGAACACTTACTTTCTAACAGAATACATGAAGTAGCAAAAATTTGTATTTTAAATCAAAGTTAGTTCTCAATTAAAGGAGCACAAAACAACACATGGGACACCAAAAAAGCTATTAATTTGTGCATTTCTGTAACTTAAAAATAATTAAACATTGTCTCAGACAGAATCCTGGAGATGACCACGCCCAAGCTTTTGTTGGGTTGGAAATCTAGGAATCTAAATTTGATAGCACAGCCCCATTTTCCAGCCACAACGAGAATAAATCAGATTAGGTGTAACAACTAGAGTTGCCAGATGGTTTCAACAAAAATACCGGACACACTTGACATTACATCACAATCTACATTACATCTTATTTAGAAAATACCGGACATTTATATTTTGTCATTTATATATTCTCAATTTGTTTCCTGAACAGAAAGCTCAAATACTGGACTGTCTAGTTCAAAACTGTCTAGTTGTTACCTGGCAACCCTAGTAACAACTATAAACTATACCTTCTGAACTGAAACCTATTATGTTCATGGACTACAAACAGAGAAGTCAGATAAAACATAAAATACTCTTCAGTTTATTTGAGCCCCAAATAATACAATAATAAACAAACAGATCAATAAAAAGAGACAAAACAGGCAGCTACTTAGGGTAGAGAGGTTCAACTCAGATCACTTTTTGCTTTTCGCAAACTGATGGCTAAGACCCAGCTTGCATGCTTCCTTAAAGAGTTCCTAAGCTTGCAACCACAACCAGGAGAGAAGAATTTTAAATAATAGCTTGTAATTTTAATACTGTTTTCATTACACAAGATCTTATATAGCAAAGTTATTAGTTGTTATGGTTATAAATTAGGGACTTCTAATGGAAACATCAACAGATTCTTAAAGATCATCTACAAAGGACTTTTCTTTGTGTCTTTTATTGATCCTTTATGACAAGAGAACTTTAAAACGTTAAAAAAGCTGTTTATTCTTTACTTTAGGTATAACAGTAATATCAAGTCTTAAATTCTTGTACTTGCAAGAGAAATCTTTGGAGAGCTAGAGGAGGAAAGTGATATCACAATTGTAGTTGCTCCAGTGACGAAAGAAGTTTCTGTGTTACTATAGTAAATCCAAATCCTAAGACGGCACTAGCTAAAATTCATCTTTCAACCTAGTCTACATTGAGGCTTAAGTTGGCTTAACTATGTCTCTCAGGGCATGTCTTCACTCACTGTGCTGGAGACTGACGTTCTGGCATTCGATTTAGTGGGTCTAGTATAGACCTGTAAATCAAATGCTGAGGACAGTCCAGACAGCATCTGCTCCTGTCGGCCTCTTGCTGTGAAGACGGCAGCACCAAGCTTGGCTTAAGGTAAGCTGACTCCAGCTACATATTCTATGTATCTGAAGTTGCGTACCATTAGCCCAGTGGTTCCCAACCTTTTTGAGCATACAGACCCCTTTTCAAACTATTAAAATTTCACAGACCCCCTCCTCCCTGGGAAGAAAAAAGAAAGAAAAGGAAAAGAAAAGTAAGGACAGAAAAAGAAAAGAAAAAGAAAAGAGTTGTAAGGATCCTTATTTTTAAACTTTCCATGGACCCCCTGCAGTACCATCATGGACCACCAGGGATCCGTGGACCACAGGTTGGGAACCACTGCATTCGCCGATCTTCCACAGCTAATGTACACCTGGCCTAGAGGTCTAATTAGGGGTGAATTTTTCACTCACAGATGATGGAGATAAGTCAACCTAAGTTTCAGGTGTAGACCAGGCCAGTGATAATCTTTCACAGAGAACTATGCTCCTGACTGTTTCTCAGGGGTTTGCATTAAGTGCGGTGGTGGGATTTAACAAAGCAAAGGTATAGTCTAATTAATTACCCTTCTCTCAATGAGAATTAAATGGCTCCCCAGTTCTACACTCCTACAAAGAGTCCTGCAAAGAAGGAAAGTCAAGACCTAGAAAACTTCTTGTGTTGGGATCAGTGAGGAGCAACTGCACTGATATCCTAGAAGGCACGTTGACATAAATTTGGTGGGAGAGCAAAATCCAGATCCTGAAATTTAATGTAAAAAACAAGCATAAAAATTATTTTGTTAAAATAAATCTTTGAGGGAGTCTCTGTGCATCCTACAAGCTAGAAATAAAAGAGTAGAAATAGAAATATCTTCTCCCTTGAGACTGGAGTAAGACCCTCTCTATTACCTGAACTGTAATTTCATTGATAAGCTATTGATGTGGATACTGATGCATTTGGTGTCACAAAATAAATTCCCAGCCAAGCCAGCAATATGCATTCTCCTAGGCCTCTGCTTCTGACATGTATCAATTGACAGCCTGCCCCAAGCCCCAGGAAAATAGCAGGGGGAACAGAGTTGGGGGAGGCAGGTAGAAGGGGAAGTTCATTCTTTGATCCCAAATGTGCAGAGAGGAAGCATGGTGCATTGGTCAAGGGATTACCTGGGCTTTACATTCTCTGTTCTGCTACAGGCTTTCTGTCTGACCTTGGGCAAGGCACTCTGTACTTCAGTTCTCCATCTGTGAAATAGGGCTGCTCATAATACTTAACTCACCGGGGGGTGGAATTGGGGAGGGAATGGGTGGATAGGGTATAGCTTGGCAAGTGCTCTGATACACTGATGATGGGAGACATACAGAAAAGACAGCTAGAAAGGAAGTAACTGGATCCAAACTGACTCTCCACCTCATTTCACTTTGGATTCTTTGGTGACCACAAGCGCAACATCAATGCCAGCAAGTTAATACAAGCAGGGAAACCTGCCCTGCGAGTGGCCATGCTGCTGCTGGATAGGGGAGCTGCAGCCAGGAAACCTCTAGTCAGGGGCTGGGGCCAGGGCCAGATTAAGGGGGGGACTAGCCGGTCAGGTGCCCTGGGCGCCAACCTATGGGGGTTGCCTGATGGCAGCCTGGCCGCGCGGCGCCCCTTAGAGCTGCAATCAGGCACCACGTGCCCAATTGCAGCTGTAAGGTGCGCAGCGCACCGGGGGGCAGGGCCACGCATGCGCCGTGCGCCCGGGGGCGGAGCTACACATGTGTCGCGTGCCCGCTGCTTGGGGCGCAGGAATGGCTCAAGCCGGCCCTGGCTGGGGCTTAGCTGTAGGCACAGCAATGGAGAGAGTTGGCCGGGGGGCTGCAGGCAGGGAACTTGGTGAGTAGGGCTGAGTTGCAGAAGGAAGAGTTGGGCTGGGCTAAGAGTCTCCTGGGACTGTGTCTCTCTCTGTACTGAGTGAGGCTAAGTAGACCAGGAGCTGGCGCCTCAGCCTCATTACCTCCAATTACAATAATTGTTGCCTCCCTCCCGTGTTTTACATTTCCCTTGGGGGAATTTTGCTGGCTGCCTCTTTTTCCAGCCTCAGTTTGGCTTCCCTCTTTCGATCTCCCAGGCCCTGCTCCCAGCAATGATTCCTCACTCAGTTGATGGGAACCAGGCACGAGTAGGGCTAGTTGGGCTTTTGGTTTGAAACAGGAAATGTGCACTGAGGAACACCACAGGCAATTATTCCCTTTCTGGACTCTTTAAAGAGTCTCTTCCCTACAACCTCCAGTGTAAATGGAAAGGAACTGAGGAGAGCTGGTTAATGTCCTCTGGGTGGCAAATACAGAAGACATGAAGGGCCTGAGCCTGTCAGGCACAGAGCAGGACAGGCGGTGCTCTGGAAAGACACAAATTATCTAGTGTGCACCACGTGAAACTCAGTCACCCTTAAAAGACTGGCCTAGGGCACGATTAGCATTGGCCCTTTGCCTGGTTTGAAACAAAGGGCTGGCCTGGAGCCAGAACTGTGGCCCTCACTGCCACTCCCTGCAGCTTCTTGGCATAAGAGGTGAGGCTGAGAGGGAGGGTATGTGGCTCTGTGCTCGGGCTGTGCTCTGCTGCTGAATGGCTAACTGATGGCAGAAACCCTTGGAGAGATCCAGAAGTGGGAAACCACAGAGGAGAGTCCCCAGCTCCTGAGCACAGCCAGGCCATACTGAGATCTGGGGCCCTTAACATTCTGCCTAGAGCAGCCATAATATCCTCCAATAAGGGTATTTATTAAGGATTGACAGACACTGATTTGAAGAGTTTACAGTGTAATGACCCTGTCCTTGTTCATGTGATTAACCCCACTGAAGTCATATGAATAGGACTTTGCAGGATCAGGCCTTAAATTAGACAATATTCAGGAAAAAAGAAAGGGAAGTTGGGCCATCGAGTCATGTGATTTGGACTGTTAATTTTGTGCAGCCTTCTTGTTGGTTCCCAGGTTTGAAGGTGATTTGATTCTTTTATTTACCTATAATTTTAGTTACAATTATTCATGGTAATTTTATTGATATTTAAAAGAGGACAAATGTGACATTTTTAGCATGTGTGGATTTTTTCCATCCCTATGCAGAATAATGTTTAATGTGCACTGAGGCATGTGTGAATGAACACCACCAATACAAACACAAACCTAGCTGTGGGAGCTCTGCTAATCAGCCAGGCAGCATTGCAATCTCTCCTGAGGGGCCAGACAAGCACACAGCCTCCAGGGAACACTGGGCTAGAGTTGAGTGAGAGACAACTCTGCACAGAACTGTTCCAGCATTGTGATGGCATGGAATTACCATTAGAGGGAGACAAAGGATTTGGTGAGGTGGGAGAAGTTAGCAGAGCAGATGGCATGTGTGGAAGTGTGCTAGGAAGTAAGCACTGAGATAGGAATGGGCAATTTTGTGCAGAGCATTCACTGTAAGGAGTTATCAGGAATGGAAAGGGGTGGTAACAGAATCTGAACAGCAAACAAGGGAAGTGACTTTGGTTGCAGTATTGTATGGATTGCAGGTGACAGAAAGTAGAAAGTTGCAGTAGTCCAGCTGAGACATGATGAGGTCATCATTACTAGAGTTTATTTAGTGGGAAGGGAGGCTTTTGGAGAATAAGCGATTATTTCTGCTTTGGCAGCTAGGTCAGGCTCTTTTCCTATAATGACAGAAACTGCAGACAGTGGTCTCCTCATTCTGTGTAATATGTTACCATAACTAATAATAATAGCAGTAATAATAATCAATAAAATGCCCAAAGCACGTATCAGAAGTAGTAATCCAATAAATGCTGCACCAATTTATCTCTCAAGCATTTTTCTTTATTTTCAGTATCAAGCACAGATGAGATTACCAGCCCAAAAATCATCTCAGAGCAGAGAAAGGGAAGGGTACCATTTTCCTGTTAGCTTTCTGATGCTAATTTTAATCAGCCAAATACAATAGTAATCATTCTCTGCTTATGAAATAAATGTCTTATGTGGCCATGCAGGCAAATGCTGTTGTGACACAGGCAGATAAATATGGAAATATTGTATTTGCATAGGTAGGAATTCAGCTTACTCTGAGGCAATGCTGCAGTAATAATCAAATGACTACTGATGAATGTCAACGGGTTTATACTTAAATTGCAATGATCAGTCGATTTGAATATGCTTTATTTTTTCATCTCAAACAAATACAAAATATCATGTAGGCACAATCACTATTTAATAGTGTTAGACTCAAAAGTTAAATTCAAATATTTGGGCTAACAGTGGAAAATTGCCAATGTGCAGTAGGTTTAAAAACAGACCAGGAGGATATTGTAATGTCAAAAGTTGCTGGATGAGGGAGTAATTTCCAACTCGGAAGCACTTTTCAGGAGACAATAGTTTAAACCCAAAATAAACAAGGGGCACATAGCTTTATCTAGTCAGGTTTCAAGGCTGCTTAAAGGTTCTGGTGGCTAATACTTGCTAGGGAGCAGCAGAGAGAGCTAGTAGCACTGTAGGGCTATGTCTACACTGGCGGCTTCTTGTGCAAGAACATCTTGTGGAAGGGTTCTTGTGCAAGAAGTCTTGTGCAAGAACACGTCCACACTGCCATGTGTGAGCTGTGCTTTTGCGCAAGAGTGCCCATGGCAGTGTGGACGCTCTCTTGCGCAAGAAAGCTCTGATGGCCATTTTAGCCATAGGGCTTTCTTTCGCAAGAAATCCGTGCCCAGCGTCCACACTGCCCTCTTGTGCAAGAGCTCCTGCGCAAGAGGGCTTATACCTGTTAAAAAAGAGTGTAGCTCTTGCGCAAGAAGCCCTCTCATACCATGCCGTACTGTAAATTTCCTTGCGCAAGAGTGGGCGGGCAGTGTGGACGCTCTGCGGATTCTTGCGCAAGAACGGCCATACTTGTGCAAGAAGCTGCGAGTGTAGACATAGCTTAGGTGTTTTACAATCATATGAATAATATAATCATAGAATTGTATGGCTGGAAGGTTCCTGGAAAGGTGATCAAGTCCAGTCCCCTGCACTCATGGCAGGACCAAGCACAATTTAGATCATCCTTGACAGGTGTTTGTCTAACCTGCTCTTAAATATCTCCAGTGATGGAGATTCCACAATCTCCCTAGGCAATTTATTTCAGTGATTCACCACCCTGACAATGAAGAAGTTTTTCCTAATGTCCAACCTAAACCTCCCTTGCTTCAGTTTAAGCCCATTGCTTCTTGTCCTATCACCAGAGGTAAAGAAGAATATTTCTCTCTCCTCCTTGTAACGAACGCCCTTTTAGGTGCTTGAATTCGTACAGTAGGTACAATGAAAGGAGTGAGGATATTGAAGAAACTGAACTTTCTTGAGGCCGATTTCTTCTGGAAAAAGTGATGCAATCTGGAAACACTGTCAAGTGAAAAACAAACAGATAACAAACCCTCCCCCCCCAAATAATGTCCGTCATTTGTCTTTATTCATTTGCTTTTGCTTTTCTCTTTGATCAGGTGATTCCAGCTTTCCTTGTCATGTCCATCACCCTCCAATGCCCAACTCAAGTCTCACAAGAAGCAGGGCTTCAAAAAGGATTGGAGTAATACATGTACAAAATATGGGATGGAATTTCCTAATGGGGCAATGATCTCTGGGATGTAAACTCTACATGGCACTAGATTTGAAAGCAATGAGATTGTTAAAACTAAAGGGCCCATGATGGGTTCTTTGCACATCACAGGAGTATGGGATATAGAATCATAAGGTTGGAAGAGACCTTGGGTGGCCAATCCAACTAAATCATCCTAGCCAGGGCTTTGTCAAGCCGGAACTTAAAAACCTCTAGGGATGGAGATTCCACCACTTCCCTAGGTAACCCATTCCAATGCTTCCTCCTAGTGAAATGGTTTTTCCTAATATCCAATCTAGACTTCCCCCCTTGCAACTTGAGACCATTGCCTCTTATTCTGTCATCTGTCATCACTGAGAACAGCCTCTCTGGAACCTCGCTTTAGTTAGTTGAAGGCTGCTATCAAATCCCCTCTCACTCTTCTGTAGATTAAATAAACTCAAATCCCTCAGCCTCCCACAAGTCATGTGCTCCAGCCCCCGAATCATTTTTGTTGCTCTCCGCTGGACTCTCTCCAATGCATCCACATCCTTTCTGTAATGGGGGGCCCAGAATAGGACACAATACTCTAGATATGGCCTCGCCAGTGCTGAATAAAGGGAAATAACTACTTCCCTAGATCTGCTGGCAATGCTCCTACTAATGCACCCCAATATGCCGTTAGCCTTCTTGGCTACAAGGGCACACTGTTGACTCATGTCCAGTTTCTCATACACTGTAATCCCCAGGTCCTCTTCTGCAGATATGGCCACTTGGGAGCCCCTACAACATGAAAGTGAGGACTCACCTTAGACTGAGCTGTCCCAGATGCTCCTGATGGAGGATGCTGGGCCTTCTGAGAGGACAAAAGTAAGGGGAAGCAGGTCCTGTGCTGGGCTGCTGTATGAAGAAGAAGAGTCTTTTGGATCTGTCAAAGAGACTTCAAAATTGTAAGTGGTTCAAAACTTCTAGGGGAATATTTTGAACTGATCATTGCTTTGTATGTAGAGTCCTGTGTGGATATAAAATTTGTATTTGCAGCTGCATACCTATCCACAAAAATGAGCTGAGGATATCCCCATTCATATTCACAGCTGTGGATACCCACAGATACAAAGGGATATCCTTGGATTTGCAGGGTTGTATTCATACAATGGCCATTTTTAAACTCCCCTGGCTGAGGTTATCAACCTACAAAACAATATACAAAATCTCAAACACAGTTCATATGCTCTGTGGTGTTTTTCTAAACTGGCCTGTTCCTTTGAATTATTGGTATCCCTGTATTTACAATTGCTGTGTGAATGTTTCTGCATATTGTCTTGAATTGGTCCAGATGGAATGTACTCCTCTGACAGGCAGAGACACTTATCAAGTTAGACTTCTATAATATTTTACCTTGAGGTGCACTGGAAGTTTATTGTCAAACCATGTTATTCTTTTATCCATTATTCATTTCAAAGGGATTCATTGTATTTGTAGATGTGTGGGTGGTGGGAGAGCCTTTTGATATGTGGGCTACATAATCATTACAAGTTAAGGCTCCAGGCTGCTCTCTCATGGCTGTTACAGACACATCATGCTGCCTCAGGCCTAGGATGCTTTTCTTACTGGTTCCATGTAGTTATTATCCCACATTCCTTCTTGTTGCAGAACATGTCATTACTGTTGCTTTGTGCAGAGCCTGTCTTCTGTCCCTTTCATGGGCTAAATTTGTCCTTGTTTGTATTTGCCTCTCTAATGGAAGCAAACTAGTCTTGCAAAAGCTGAATGAGTTTGTGTATCTGGTCCATCATGGGGCCCCATACAAGAGTGCACAGTTTCCTATGCAGAATATTTGTGCTAGTAATCAGAGTGGAGGGGGAACGGTGATAGTCATGAGTAAATCAAAAGCTATGTCTCCTGACACCTGCTATATCCCTCTACACCTCAAGTCAGAGCAGATCCACCTGGGAATGAACTTCACAGGTTTCCCAGGAGCCAGGACTGGGAAGTAGCACTTGCATCCAGCAAGTCTCTCCCAGTTGTGGTACTTCACACATCTGCCTAGCCTGAAAACAGAAGTTGACATGTTTTATAGTAAATGTTTGATCACAACTCAAACATGACAGCTGTTGAGGAAAGTTTGCCTCTTAAAACTGATTTCAAACACATTGCCCTCTAGACAAGATATTAGAGTGTATGCATGTTCAGTCCGACAGAACATTTGTAATATTCAGACATAGTCTCTCATGTTACTGTAGTGCAACAATGCAACTTAATGAACAGAAACCAACTCCAGAGCATACAAACCACACACGACAGTGAAGCCTGCTAAATACACTTGTCATCAGCTCTCAGAATATAAAGGAAATGCTGAGCTAGAAGATTATAAGTTACTTTGGCAAACTGAGATTTTCCTATGTGTGCAAATAAAAGGCACCGGCAGCACATTGCTTCAGTCATAATGCCATTAGTGCATGATGTGGCATCACTGACCTTGTCGTATTGTAATTTCTAAACAGAAACAAACATTAGAAAATTACTTTGCAGTACATTTCAAATACGTACTGCAAAACGGTAAAGGTTGTGGTATAACACATGTCCAAATACATTACACATATGTAAACCATAAGAAAGTTGCAGTAAAACCATCATAATGTTTGACAGCAGCCACACTAATTAGTTTTAGAATCCGTTCGTCCCCTTTTGCTAAAGTAAATTTGTGAGCTCAGTCTGATGTTTCATATTTTCCCCTTTTTCCAGGACAGGAATGAATCTGTTGCACATGGTATAATATCCTGAAATTAATCGCTTACAGATCACTTCAAAATTAGAGGTCAGAAATAATTTTTGCCAATAACTTATTATTCATGTATGATCCAGCATATTTGCATGAGTTGTAAAACCACATATTTAGAGACATTTGCCAATAAACGGGGAACATAAAAGTGTGCAAATACTGTAGAAATCAGGGATTAGAAAATGTAATAATAGAAAATTAAGTTAGCAAAGAAATTTCAACAGTGAGGCAGTCTTCAGAATATGTGTGAAAGGAAAGCTATCCCCAACTCAATGTGTGCAATAGTATTTCTTCACAGAAAAGCTGAGACCTCATAGTTGACTGTAATTTATTATCATAACTTCCTTTTCCAGCATTTGTGTAAAAATGTAGCTGGCAAAATTAAAAGGACAACCAAGTTAATTGCAGCTCTTTTTCCTGAATGCACTAACCAGCCCTTGCTGCGGCTCCCATTGAAATCACATGATACATGGCAATTGTCAGACCACCAAAGAGACAAGGTGGGTGAGGGAACATTGGATCAGCTTCTGTTGCTGAGGCTGACAAACGTTTGAGCTTTCAAAGGGCTCTTTTTTGGGAGCCAGCCGGACTGACAGCCACAGCAGGGTCAGGGACAAAGTGTTGGGGACTCGGCTGGGTGAAGGGGAGGGCTGAGAGCAGTCAGCCCTTAGTGCGCTGCTCGGAGCACAGTGCTGGGCCATTCCCCTCCAGCCCTCAGAGCCATGCGGGGCTCCCACAGCAATTCAAAGAGGCCTGGGTCTCCAGCAGCCATTGCTTCCACAGTAGCAGTGGCGGCAGCTGGGAGCTCGCTATCCCTTTGAAAGACTGTGCAGGACCCTGCTCGCCTTGTCCCCCTTCCCGCCCCCCCCCCCCCCGTCAGCGAGCCTGTTGGGAGCTGAGCCTTTTCTAATCTCAGAAGCTTGTTTCTCTCACCAACAGAAGCTGGCGCAAGAAAAGATGTTACTTCACAACATGGCTACAATGCTGCATGTCGGAGCAGAGAGCAGAGCAGAGCAGTAGTTCATATAGCCCAGTATCTGTCTGACAGTGGCCAGCACAAGACACTTCAGAGAAAGGTACAAGAAATTTCTTAGTGGACAATTCTGAAATTACCAGTCCCTGGAGAAATTTTCTTTCTAATAACCTGTCTAAGGCAAAATTCTGAACTCCATGGAAATGAGATTGTTTCTTAGCTGTAAGGGACACGAAGCACAAAAACAGGTCTCTCACTAGCCATTTAATGTTTTAATTTTACATTTTGCCATTAAGCAAGGAGATTTGTTAATTATTCATTGAACATGATCTTTCTGTTTATAAAGCAAGGGGTAGTCTGAATAGCAAGTGTGATGAGAACAACCTTTTACAAACAGTCCCTGCCAGATTTGACAGTTTGGGTTTGAAACCGGAGTTTTCCTTCTACTATGTGGAGTACCTGCCATTTAAAAGAGCCCTGCCGGCCTTCAAGGGTACAGGGCAAAGTGACTTGCTCAACACAATCACTAGGTCAGTGGCAAAGCCAGCAATGGGAAGCTGGTTTCTTGAGTCCCAGACTTGTACCCTCTGCACTGTACCACCTGCAAGCCTGACTACCCTCATCCTCTTTACAGTAAAGGTGCTAAGCATCCTTCCCCTTATCTGTCCTTGATTTTGCCTGAAAACTCCTCTCCTTCCTCTTTAGACCAGACCATGTGGTTGGAAACACTGGAATTTAAAATGAACAAATGTTTGAGTTCTAAAATGAACGTCCTAGACAGATGATACTAATGCTTGTGGAACATAACTATGATATAATGCATATGTTATAATATAGCATACTTGTAAACATCTTACCTGTTCTACAGTCCAGCAGGTCCCTCTTTTTGGAACCAATGAACTGAAATGCAAGGCAATGTCTATTTCATTTCCCGTGTCTGTTTCATTCAAGAGATTCATAGCACCGCATTGGCATATTGGCACCTAAATGTGGCGCCTATATCACGAAGTATTTATTAATGCACAAAGTAT
The DNA here is from genome assembly GCA_019425775.1 of Rafetus swinhoei. NCBI lineage: Eukaryota > Metazoa > Chordata > Testudines > Trionychidae > Rafetus > Rafetus swinhoei. Next base: position 228,695,011 of record CM033424.1, read on the forward strand.
TTACAGCATTACATTTGTAAATCAATACCTATGATTACAGTTCCCAAGTAGCTCTATCTATTGGATAGAGTTTGATTCTATAACATTTCAAAGTTTGCCAGGGGTGGGTGGATGTAGGAGGGAATCCCGAATAGCAAACTTGCTTGGATGAGTGCTGTGTACTAAGAAAGGAATTAGCATCTCAGTAAGCAGATCTCTTCGGAGCTGATATTGATCAGGCCCTGCCTGTGTGTTTGCCTGGGGTTGTTTGGAGGATAATTGAGTGTCAGTCTGTCTGTGTCGTCTCACTGGCGCCGGGTGCTTTTGGATTTGCTAATTCTCGCTAAGTGTCTTTCGCCGGCTACTCCCACTACATCTAGCCCAACAAGCAGCCCGGCTCCTTCCAGCCACCCGTCTGTCTGCTTGGGCTCTATTGATCCCGAACAAATAAATACACAAAAATGAAAACGACACGCTCCTGTCTCCCCGCGGCCGGCTGGCGCAGCCTTGGCTCTGCCGATCGCTTCGGACCCCGCTTCCCTTCCCTGTCCCCGCAGCAGCCGGCCTGGGGCTGAGGCCGGTCCCCCGGGGCTCTGGTTGGGAAGAGCTGGCTGAGCAGGGCGCGGGCGGGGCAGCGCACAGCGCGGGGCTAGGAGAGGCCCGGGGGCGCCCCTGGCGGGGCGGGAAGGCGGGGCGCGTTGTGTGTCCCGCGGGGCTGTCCTGCTGGGACGGCGCTGGGCATGAATTGCAGAGCCCCCTTCGCGGGCTCCCGGCGCGGCCCGGCTGTTGTGAGTGGCAGAGGAGCGGAGCCTATGAGAGCGGCGGTGGGAGGGGCGAGGGGCGGGCCCTGGGGCAGGCTGGGCAGCCGCGGAGCTATTTACAGCCTGGGAGGCTCCAGCCGCTGCCAGAGCCGGAGTCGGTGACTGCGGGGCGGGCGCTGGTGCGGTGCGTGGCTCGGCTGCGGGAGGCGGGGACGCTCTGGCCGGGCAGAGCTGCGGGCTCGCCCTGCTGCCAGATGCGGCTGGAGAACGGCCCCCGCGCCGTGTGATCAGCCGGGCTGCTCCGCCTAGGGCGCTGTGCGCTGCCGCTTCCCGAGGCTGGCGGGGGGGAGACAGCCGCGGGCACCGGCGGGAGTCCGCACGCTGCCCGCGCCGGGCGCTCGAGTGCGGCGCTGCGAGCTTCAGCGAGCCCTGGCGGGAGCCTTGAGCACGGCCGGGGAGAGGCCGGGGGGACGGTTAAATGGATCGCCATTCCAGCTACAGCTTCATCTGGCTGCAACTGGAGCTGTGCGCCATGGCCATCCTGCTGACCCGAGGTGAGGGGCCGGCTGCGGGGCTACGCTGGGGCCCGCGGGGAGGGGTGCGGGGCGGCTGTGCGGTGGCAGGGCGCCGGCGTGCCGGGGGGGAGGGGAGAGTGAGAGCAGGCGGGGTGGCTCTGAACTCCCTTTTCCAAGCTAGAGGGCGCAACCTCCCCTGCCAGCCTTGCGCTCTAGCTGGGAGGCTCCCTTGGACGGGGGTTCTCTCCCGGCTCCGCTGGGAGCCCCCTGCCGAGCACTCCGCGCTGTCTTTGAAGCCCAGTGCCAAGCCTTTGTTAGAGTGTAATGTTTCCTCCGCTGAGCCGCGCAGGCTGGGACAAGCTCGCTCCTCCTTGGAAGTAGCAGTGGCTGATTTTCCCCCCCTCCCCCTCCTCCCCCGTCCCTACCTCGCTGCTAGAGCCTTGCCCCGGCTCATTGATGGAAGTCAGACCTTAAGGGCAAGCGGTTGTCAAAATGTTTGTGTTAGTCTGCCTTTAATGAATTTCTGACCGCTTCCAGCCATGGAGCCGGGCCATCTAGCGGCACACTGCTCCTTTGAGAGCTCCGGCGAGGTTTTACTGTGTGGAGCCCCGAGTGCCGGAACAGGGCACATAGCCTCGCCGCCCCCCAAGCGCTCGCTTTCTTTGTAAACTCTAGATCAGAGTGAACTAATGCCAGCCCCACGCCTCCTTCTCTACTTCTAAAAACCAGTAGTGGATTCGAGATGTGTCTAGCTTCCTGTTGCAATTGCTACATTGCCGTAAATAGGTATGAAGTTTAAACACACTTAGGTTAGATTACTGTCTCCATACAATTCCGTGGCTGCTTAGCTAGCCTTTGTAAGGGGAAAGGTTACCATTTTGGCTCCTTATAATTGCTAAGATCCACGGAGGTTAAAGGATAAACTAGCACAGTGATGATGTGCTGTTTGTTTATTTTGGAAGTAAGGGTGTAATTAACCCTAAATAACAGCCTTTGCAGCAGGCAGAGGAAAGCCTTCTGGCCCCATCAAAGGCAGGAGAACAGGGAGTGACTGAGTGATGTGAAGTCACAGATACTGAAACTATGTGCCTGATAATGATATAATTAGGGGCTCATAGACTTCTGGCTGCTGCTGACTTCAAAAGCCTGAAGAGAAGCCTGCAGTCTCTCCTGTAGCCATCTTGACTAAAAGCAGACATTTTTCTTTAATAGCTATATACAGTAACAAGAAAGAGGAAGGAACAGAAGGGCATTGTTCAGTTTCAAAATACCTAATACCCTTTCTGGCCTTTTGCATAGCACAGGAAGAAACTTTATGAATCGACAGCAATACAGTTTTAATACAAAGTCCATTCTGTACTACTAAAAATGTGGCTTTAATTAAAATGGAGTATTAATAACCCAATGACTAGAATGTCAACTTTTGTTTATAAAACTTGTCTTGGGTCAATAAAGTAGAATTTAAGCAGGGTCATATAAGCAAAATAAAAAGTATGCTTAGTGTTTCATTTTCCTCCATATGATGAGCTTAATAGGACAGTCAACTTTGTTCTTGGCTTAATAATATAATTATTAACTGTCTAACTGAATTGATACTTTTTGCAGAGGAAAAAAGCTAGTTCTGTGATTTATACATAAGAAAGCAGAGAGAACCTGTTCACTAATTTATAGGAAGAGTAACTCATGAAACCAAGAAAAGTTTGGCTCCTCAGCCTAAAGGCCCAAGGGAGTCGATGCAAGCTGGAGCCACAGACACGAGCTCTGTCATTTGGCTTCTATTAAGCAGAGTTATTAAAGAGCAGCAGGGACTTGAGGGCCCAGAGCCTGCAGGGAGAGCTTGAGCCTAAGATGGGCTGAAGTCTGGAAGTTAATTTGACTCCTTTCCCAGTCACCTCTTGTTCTTTTAAGCTTAAGAAGTGGAGAGCGGCAGTAAAAAGGGTTTATTTTCAGAGTAGATGTTTCTATCAAGAAGTCTGACAATTCATCTAACTTTGAAAGTATCCCTGCATCTGTGGTAGGTAAGTCACCAATAACTGAACTGGTGGAAGTCTTTAAGTAAATCCGCACTTGTAATGATGACTCCAGAAACTGCCTTCCAGTTCATTCTTTGAACTAATGGCATATTGAAATAGGTTTGAGTTATAACTTGCCTAGAAAGAATAAGGTGATGTTTTCCCTACCGTACAGGATGTGTGCATAATCATAACTGGCGGTTTGGAGAGCACAAAATGAAGCATTTTATGTAGAACTTTTTTATCGCTTCCCTTCAGAGATGTTTGAGGTTTCCTGAGAGATTTTTTTTTTTAATATACAACCGGTAGAAATGTTTCCCCTTTTTTGACCACATGTTGGATTAAATGCAAAACTAGGGGAGGAGATTTCAGTAGCACCCCTTCTTATGATTTTCCAGTGAGTTGAAAGAAATTGACTTTGGCAAACAAACCACTAATTGTAAACTGCACAGTTCCTGTTAGATTTATTTAAAAAAAAAAAAACTTTAAAAAGCCCTGTTGCATGAAAAGCTCTTCATAGAAAAAGTTCCTTTTCTGAAGAGATCACAAATAGCTGCCCAATTTCACTAGTTGAAACTTTCCTGACTTGGAATTTCTATATTCTAATGATTCTAGCTGATAGGTTTATAAGATGTTAGCTGAAGCTCTTAAACCTTAGTATAGCCCTGAGAGATAGTAAACAGTTCTGCAGTTCCAATTACATATGTGACACAAGCAAACTCTGGAAATCTTGCTGCGTACTTACATGGAGTAATGCAAACTTGATAAAAGAATAGTTTTCAACAATCATCTAAATTCTAAAGCACTGCAGCAACACTGTTAGCTTTTGGGGAGAGAAAGGGATTGTTTCTCTTTAAATAAGGATTGGTTTGATCTGTTTAGTGAATAGAAAAAAAATTCTAGCAGGTATACAGATGTGAGTAAATGTTTTGTCTAGCAGCATGCCCCCAAAACCTAGTCTTAATAAAGCTTAAAGTGTGCACCTTAATTATTCCTGCTTTTATCACTAGTTATTGGTATTGTGTTGGTTTCCCAAAGGTCCTGATCAGGAATTAGGGCCCCAGTGTGGTAGGCACTACACAGAAACAGAAAATGACCTAACCTTGCTCTTCAGGGTTTACAGTCTATAGTGACCAAAACAAAATACTTTCTGTGTTTTGTTTTGTTTTGTTTTTTTTTTAGGTGAAATTAGATGCTACTGTGATGCTGCACACTGTGTTGCAACTGGCTATATGTGCAAATCTGAACTGAATGCCTGCTTCTCCAGACTGCTTGACCCGCAGAACACAAATTCCCCACTTACTCATGGCTGCTTGGACACTATTGCAAACACAGCTGACATCTGCCAAGCTAAACAGGCACAAAACCACTCCGGCACCACCATGCCCACATTGGAATGCTGTCATGAAGATATGTGCAATTACAGAGGACTGCATGATGTTCTCTCTCCTCCCAAGGGTGAGACCTCAGGTAGAGAAAGCAGTTTCAACTAAATCTCTTCTCTGATCTATAGGCTTGTGACAGCCAAGACCTTGTATGTCTGCTATTGATTTTGTTGTTAATGTAATTAGAGATGCCAGAGGGAGAAGCATGTGGCGGGATGCAGAGATGGCTGAGTAGCTTTTATATCTGCATTAGCATTAGATGTCTGCCTGTAATGCTTGCTTCTCCACATTTCTAAGAGTATTACTGCCAGTGTAAGTATTAGTAGTACTTACACTGGCAGTTGATTTAATATGAGTAACAAACATTTTCTTTCTTTTAGAAAAGGTTCAGAGAAATTGGTAGAGGACCTGTTTGTAGATACCTTCCAGTGTGAAGTTATACGAACAGCAACTTTTAGTGTGTGGTTTAAGGAATTGTTAAATTTAAAATCATTTTTTAGCTGAAACAGAAATAAACTTGACCTTCTTGTTTTCCTTTTTGCAGGACAGGGGAGCAGATACCAGCACGACAACAGCAGAAATCTCATCACAAAAGTTCAGGAGTTGACCTCTTCAAAAGAACTGTGGTTCAGAGCAGCTGTAATTGCTGTTCCTATAGCTGGTGGGCTGATCTTAGTGCTGCTTATCATGCTAGCTTTGCGGATGCTCAGGAGTGAAAACAAAAGACTGCAAGATCAACGGCAGCAAATGCTCTCCCGTTTGCACTACAGTTTTCATGGACATCATTCGAAAAAAGGACAGATGGCAAAGCTAGACTTGGAATGCATGGTGCCAGTAACTGGTCACGAAAACTGCTGCATGACCTGTGATAAAATGAGACAGACAGACCTCAGCAATGATAAAATTCTTTCATTAGTCCACTGGGGAATGTACAGCGGGCATGGAAAGCTGGAATTTGTATGACCAACTTTTTTTTTTATTTTGTCTGAGCTAAACTTACTAGGAAAACTCTCAAAAAGGCCTTTGGGTTCTGCTGGACAGGAGCACTTTATCTTAAACTCTCTAATCTTTTTTGAGAAACAAAGGACCTCTGCAAACAGAATTTTGGATATTTCCTCCGAAGGATTCCTGAAGTTGTCTATTTGCACAGAGTAAAATACACTCAATGTATTGTTCGCTTTAAAATTATGAAAGCAAAAGTTAGAAGTTGTACACACTGTCACAAGTTTTGAGCTGTAAGGAGCTGAGAATTGAACTTTAATAAACTGTCTGCAAGCTCCTATGTTTCCTGACTTATTGTAAAGATTTTAAAATATATATATTTTGTCTGAAACTTTCTCATGGTCTCTTTGTCTTCTGGGGGAAAAAAAAAAAGTTAGTGCTTTTTAAAAAGCTATTGTCAGGTGACACTAGTATTCAGTTAGACGTAATACAGTTCTATTCTGTTCTCCTCCTGTAAAGTCCATCCTCTTGCACAGTGGCAGAAGTGACATTTTCTTATCTCTGAAAGAGGTCTGCTCTGTGTCTCTGAATAGCCAACAGTGCTGAGTCCACTTCTGCCAGTTTATTCCATTGCCTGACTGTTAAAATAACATGTGTTGTCCCCTTCCTGCCACCCCCACCAGCTCACTTTTCCCCTGTTGTAGCTACAAGGCTGATTATTTCTTTGTTTTGTTCTTGATTAACTGTCCCTCTTCCCACATAAACATGCATTCATCTACCTAAACACAATTGGCCAGTAAATCTTGTGTCTTGGCTTAATAGCGCTAGTCTTTACCCTTTTTCCTTGTAGCTCTTAACTGCTGAAAATTTTTTTTTTTTCCCTCCCCGCCAACACTTTCCTCAGAACCAAGTCCATTTAATTATTCAGGGGCACCCTGTATGGCATACATGATTTGAGTTTGTTAGCAAGAAAGATCCCTCTGGGTTTCCAAAATGTGGTGCTCCTCTTATAACCGCTTAACTAGAACACATGCTGCCTCTTTGGTGTTCTAAATTGAAAAATCAACAAGGTGTTCACTATAAACTCCACCTCCTTTTCTGGTATTCCTGCCTAAGCTGCTTTCTTCCCATTCCAAGTTTGCATTTAGGTTTTGTTCTTCAAAAACATTAGTTGGCTTTATTTAATATCACTTAATGGATTCAATGGTTAGTTGTTAAAGAGCCTGGAGCAATTGAGGGCATAGAATATTTCTTCTGTTGTATGCTGTAATTAAAGTGGACTTTCTGGAAAAGCAGGTACCATGATTTTTGGGGGAGGGGAAACCAAACCCAAAGTAGTGCTCTTATAAGTGGCTCTCTAAGTAACAAGCAGCATGAACTGAGAACTGACTAAAATATAGTGCTTACCTTGTACTTTTACATGTTCAAATCACTCCTAAACACTGACTAATCTTCAGACCTACTTCAAAGGGGGGTGGGGTTTAAGTATTATCCCCTTTGTACAGATTAGGAAACTGAAGTAGAGACATGAAATAACTTGCCCAAGGTCAAAACAGTGAGTCGGTGGTGTAGCTGAGCGTAGGTTAAGAATGCCCTGCATTCTGTGTGCGCAGTCTTGTCTCTTTAGAGGCAGCATGGTCGACTTGGACTGTGAGCCTAAGTTATCTGGCATGGACCAGTCATGAGTTCTTAATTGTGCTGTAGCCAGACCAAGTCTGTCTTGCCTTTTCAGTTGCAACACTTACATAGACCCCAGGAGCAGAAACTGCCTAAGTGTAACATTCAGATTCTTATCTCAATCTTCCCTTCTAGCTGACCTTCCAAAATGTTCTTAGGTCTCCTATTGCTTGCTCCCTCTCTTATTCAGTGTTTTAATTTATATTAAATGCTTGTGTTGGGTTGGTAACTGTTCAGCCAAATATACTCCATACCTGGGAGCTATTTTTATGTATATGGAACCTACTATTGAACTGAAACAGGCACAGAAGTGGTGCCAAATTCAGAGCCACTATAAATCTCATCAAAATGACCACTGTGGGTTAAATCAGGTTGAAGTGGTATTGACACCTTGCCAATATTTCCTTCCAACTCCCTGGGGAATCATTCCCTTCCTTTCTCTGCAAGTCCTATAGTCCATTTCAAGCACCTTGTGCCCTGAGTCACTGGTTGCTGCTGCTTTGAATACCTGAGGACCTACTTGTACCTTCCATTTCTAGGCAAATGACTCTGCGAGGCTCTACTATTCCCCTTGCAATGAAGATACTGCTTTGGTGGCTGGGAGGCAGCAGGGCCATTTACCTTCCCCACAGACAATTTGTAGTCACAGGCACCCTGGGGGTAGATCCACAGTGCAGCTAGGAGCACACTTCCCTGCTCAGGCAGACACAGGCTAGCTCTGCAGTGAAAAGAGCAGCACAGTAAGGAGTAGCTGGAGTAGGAGTTTGGGCTAGTGGCACAAGTATGTGGTCTGTACTCTAGCAGCAGCTTGGGCTTCATGCCTGTGCTGCTCCCAGCTACTCTGCTATTTGAGCTTATGCTTATCTAGCATACAGGGGAAGCAAGTTCCTAGACATTATAGATACAGCTTCACATTCCTGCCCATCTCAGTGCCTAGCCAGCTCTGTTTCAGTTCTCTGGTTAGCAGCTGATGGACAGGGCAGTAAAGACCTAGTCCTGTTCCTGTAATGTAACTAACTTGAGTTTGGTCACTGGCACACTTGGTAAGCGTTAAGCCTACACCATACCCAGCCACTTAATCCATTCACAATGAAATACAGGTCTCTTACCTCCCTTTTTTTGTGGGGGGGAGGGGAGGATCACATGTTAGCTCTAGTCAGGCAAACCCATATCCTAATGTCAAACACCTCTGCTCTTTTGACTCATTTTAGGGGGTGCAATGCTAGTGATTAGGTCCACAAGGTGTTTTCACTGGAACAATGGATTCAAAGATCTGGAGAAACCAGGAACAAGAAGTGTGTATTTTCATGTATTAGACAGTATGGGACTTGATTACTCTTCTGTCTGCTATACTTTAGGGCTACGTCTAGACTGGCATGATTTTCCGGAAATGCTTTTAACGGAAAAGTTTTCTGTTAAAAGCATTTGCGGAAAAGAGCGTCTAGATTGGCACGGATGCTTTTCCGCAAAAGCACTTTTTGCGGAAAAGCGCCCGTACAATCTAGACGCTTTCATAAAAAGCCCGATAGCCATTTTCACGATCGGGGCTTTTTTGCGGAAAACAAATCTCAGCTGTCTACACTGGCCCTTTTGCGCAAAAGTTTTGCGCAAAAGGGACTTTTGTCCAAACGGGAGCAGCATAGTATTTCCGCAAAAAGCACTGATTTCTTACAGTAGGAAGTCAGTGCTTTTGCGGAAATTCAAGTGGCCAGTGTAGACAGCTGGCAAGTTTTTCCGCAAAAGCGGCTGATTTTCTGGAAAAACTGGCCAATCTAGACACAGCCGATGAGTAAACTGAACTGTCTGGGCTAAACAGCTGAAAGGTTGTCCAGATGTGAGATCTGGAATAACAGATGAAAACATGGAGATTGTAAATGCGATGAGTGAAGCACACTGCAAAATCTTAAAGCCTTCTCTACACTTCTTTCTCTCACCAGGGCAGCTGCCCCAGGGAGAACACTGGTAGGTGTTCTAGGACAGTGTTTCTCAACCAGGGTCTGTCAACACTACAGAGTTTTGTCAGAAAAACCGCCATTTTTCCGACAAAACCTGAGTTACGTCCACAGTGCAATCTCTTTCTTCTGAAAGTAAATTGAAATAACAGAGGAGGAGGTGTTGGTAATTCTCTTTCTATGAGGAAGAAGCCTTTTTCCGAAAGAGCTCTTTCACAAAAAGGTGTGTGTGGAGGGGAAAGAAGGGAGTTCTTTCAAAAGAAAAGGAAAAAGCACAGGTGCCCTGGTGGCCACTCCATCCATAGTAATCATGGCTTAAATGTGAATAGTAATAGAGAGGTAGCTGTGTTAGTCTGATCTTGCAAAAACAAAAGGAAAAACTATGTAGCACTTTAAAGACTAACAAGATGGTTTAATAGGTGATGAGCTTTCGTGGGCCAGACCCACTTCCTCAGATCATATTCTGGAAGAGAAGTGGCATGACCATATATACCAAAGGAATACAATGAAAAAAGTGAACACATTATTAAACTGACAAATCAGATTTAGTACAGAAGGTGGGATGAGGGAGAGGAAGGGAGGGAATAGCTATTTATGAGTCAATGAACAGCTCATCAGGGATGATAAATGGGAAGCTATCTTTGTAATGGTTAAGGTAATTAGCATCTTTGTTAAGGCCCATTTGTAAAGTGTCAAATTTAAGCATGAAAGAAAGTTATGAAGTTTCCCTCTGTAATCTGGTGTTAAAGTCTCTTTGAAGTAAGATGCATGTAGTAAGGTCGTTAAGATTATGTCCAGGTAGGTTGAAATGCATCCACACTGAATGGACACTATCTTTTGAAAACGCAGATCGCTTTTTCTGTGTGCTTTTGTGTGTGGATGCTCTCTTTCTGAAGTTTTTTTGGAAGATTTCTTCTGAAAAAAGGTTCTTCCAAAAGAAGCCTGCTGTCTAGACATAGCCCTAGTGGTACAAGTACCCTTAGTGGTACTTGAGAGAAGTCTGGGGGGGTATGTCACCACAACTGAAATTTGAGAAAACTGAATTTTTGTGTTAAGTTTTATGGCACTTTATTATTTTTGTACTTTTTACACCCAAAAATGTCATCGCCTTACGATTAAATTGTTTAAACAAATGTGTTGCAAATTTTGTGTGTAGAAATGTGATAGAAAATGTGGTAGAAATTTTGTGTGTGTGTCTGAAAACTGTAGGTACTGGGGGTATTTATAATTTTTTAAAATGGGTACTTTATAAAAAAAGGTTGAGAAACACTGTTCCAGGACACACAGACAAGCTCCGGTGGCTGCCAGTGTTGCGACCACATTGTGCTTCAAATCCTGGTTGGCTAGTCCACTGGTTTTCAAACTTCTTTTTCGCAAGACCTAGTTGAAGAAAATTGTTGATGCCCGTGCCTCAACATAATTTGACTAGAGTGTGGGCTCTGGATAGGGCTGAGGATGAGAGCTTTGGAGTGTGTGTGTGGGGGGGTCAGGACTGGGGCAGGAGGGGCTTACCTTGAGCAGCTCCCGGTCAGGGGTGCTAAGACAGGCTTCCTGCCTCTCCTGGCGCTGCAGACCTTGCTGTGCCCAGAAGCAGCCAGCAGCAGGTTCCCAGCCTCTGGGAGGGCAGAGCTAGTGCTCAGGGCAGGAGTAGTATGTGGAACTGCCCCCACCACCTAAGAGCCAGGCTTGTTGCTGGCCACATCTGGGGGACAGTTCAGTCTGCGGTGCCAGGACAGGCAGGTAGCCTGTCTTAACATCTCCACTGGTCACCCTGCAGCAATGAGACCCAGTGCCTGACATTCTACAACCTGATACTGGGCCATGACCCATAGTTTGAAACCACTCGGCTAGTGGTTTTATGCCCATCAACTCATCTAGAAATGTGCCTGGTTTTACAACAGGTTACACAAAAAGCACTAGCAAAGTCAGTACAAATTAAAGTTTCATAGACAGTGATTTAGATACATTTCATAGTATACAGTGTAAGTCAAGTATTTATAGCCCAAATGATTTATAATGATGGGGGGAATGAGAAAGTCAGCAATTGCTCAGTAATAGTGGGCTGGGACTCTCGTAGGATATGTCTACACTATAGCGTTATTTCGAAATATCTAATTTCTAAATAGTTATTTTGAAATAGCTTATTTCGAAATAACGCATCTACACACAAAATGTATTTTGAAATAGCGCGTCCACACTGAGTGGACACTGAATTGCATTGAAGGCCGGCCAGAACCAGGTCTGGCAGGGCATCAGGTCAGGAGTTATTTGTGTGGCTGCTGCCTGACGCTATCTGAGCCTGTGCTTAAAGGGACCTCCCCTCTGCCCCAGACAGCCGGTTCTCAGCTTTCCCTGCTTGCTTGCCTACCTCGATGAGGGACAGCAAAGCATTTTGTCTCTGCGTGCTCTGATTGCCCTCACTCGGGACACCACAGCACTCTGCAACATGGAGCTGGAGCTGCCCCTGGGCACTCTGATGCTTCTCTTGGACACGTTGTTGTGAGCCTGGCTGCACTTTCTGCAGGCTGCCATCCGGGAGGTCCATCGGGGGGCTGTCAGTATCCAGGAGGCCCTGCGGGAGAGCTTCCACCCTGAGGAGCACTAAGAACCTCTCTGGTGTGCCCCACTGGGGGCTTGTGCCTCATTCCTCCCTCACGTCCTTCCACTTACCCCTCCCTAACCCTCCTTCCTGATGTCAAATAAAATACACATATTTTCATGAACACAAACTCTCTTTATTTAACAAAACTGGGGGGGGATTGAAACTGGTGAGACTGGAGAAAGGAGGCAGGAGAGGGGAAGAGAGAGGGGGGAGAGGGGAGGGGGAAACCTGGGAGGAGGGAGCTGGAAGGGGGAAGCAAGGGGAAGAAGGGGGAGGGGAAGCTAAGGGCTCAGGGTTGGGGGTCTCGCTGAACCAACTTGATTTTCATGCGAACCTGCTCCTGGGTTCGCATGTGGCCTTTGGTGTCCAGGCTGGCAGCTATCCTGCCATAGACGGCCGCGTTCCTCTGTCTAGTGCGGAGATCATGGATGTTGGGGGCATCCCCCCCAAACCTGAATAAGGTCCATGCTCTCCACCCTGGACCAGGAAGGCGCCCACCTTCTCCGAGCCCTGGCAGTCTCCTGGGAGCTGGCAGACTGCGCCTGGGAAGCGGTGGAGGGCTGGCTGCCAGTGGCTTGCTGGCTCATGTTTTGGAGCCACTGGGTCAGGGGCAGTGACTACTGGCTCTGGGCTGGCAGGCTTGGAGCTGGCACAGGCACTATGGCCAGAGTCTACCCCTTTAAGGGCTCCGGGGAGGGGAGAGGGAGAGGGGTGTTCTTGGTTGAGGCTAGAGTGGCCACCAGGGCACCCTGGGAAGGCTGGAGGCCCCCTATTTAGAAATAAGTGTCTACACAGCACTTATTTCGAAATAGCAGTTTCGAAATTGGCGTTATTCCTTGTGGATTGAGGTTTACCAATTTTGAAATAAGCCCTCCACTATTCTGAATTAATTTTGAAATAACAGAATGGCTGCGTAGATGCTAGGATAGTTATTTCGAAACAATGGCTGTTATTTTGAAATAACTTTGCTGTGTAGACATACCCTTAGACTTGTATGTCTGTGATTTTGTATGTTTTTACATGAGGGGAAAGTTAGGGGGTATGCAAGACAAATCAGACTCTGGGAAGGGGTACAGCAGTCTGGAAAGGTTGGGCTAGTCTATTCTTGTGCTTCCACTTCTGCTCTCCAGCTGAAGTTGTGATGATGGTAATGAGTGTATGAAAACTACCTCTGCAGAGAGAATCTGAGACTTAAAATTGGCTGAAGAGAGTTTGAACCTCCCTCATTGTAGCCTAACAGCACAGAAGGCCCATATCCAGTGTTTGCTAGTTGAGGTACATTATAAATAACTAAATAGGCATTTTTGTAGTACCTGTGTAACCACCACCAAGGCGGAATTTGAATCTGGGACCTCAGGAGCTGACTCTAGGAACCTCTACCCTCTGAGCTAAAAGCCAGCTGGCTCCCACCCCATGCTGTAGAGGAACCTTGATCTTAACTGTTGCAGTGGTCTAGGTGCCACTTGCAGTACTCAGTAACCACACTAGGTGTGTGGGTTACACCTGCACACCTCTGAAATCTGAAATACATTTTCCACTATGCTTATTTAAGTGGCTAGGTGCCCAGTCATGCTATGTCGTGTTCAAACACAGAACAGGAGACCATCCTGTCTCAAAGAGTTTGTTCTTTAATCAGGCAGAGAAATGTATCAAGGCTAAAAAATGGAGCCCTCTGGATTGGGTTGGTTGCTGGTAAAGAGAGATTTTAAATATATTTAAATAAGCATCCTGGGCCTTAATCTTTTGCTATAGAAGTTACATTTTCATTCCAGGACAGTGATAAACTCCACCTATTTTCTCAGAGAGCACTTTAAGTTATGGGGAGAAGGGGATTAAATGCACCCGCCCCCCCTTATTCCTAACAGCAAAGGCCCTGGGAGAGGAATAAATGAAATCAAATGTCCAAGATATAATTAAACTTCCCCAGACTTCCCTCTCCCCACAATTTCTTGTTCAAAAGAATAGTGGTTGTAGCTTTTCACATGTCTCTGCCAGTCTCAGCCTCCTAAGTTTGTATGTCTCCTCTTAGCTCCTGCTGAACTGATTCTATTAAAAACCCTTCACTCTGGAGGGGGTTTGACCTTTTTCAGAAATACCAAATGTGTCTGGTTTGGAAATCACAGACCTTTCTTTTAAAGAGCTTGTAAATCTGGTTTCAATATTGGGTGATTACAGGCTGAGCAGGGAGCTTGAAAGGAACCAGCCAGTTCTAGTAGCAAACTGCTGGGGTTGGGCAGCCAGCTTTGGGTGTGATCCTGGGTCTTGTTCCCCTCCTGCTTACTCCAGCATATCTTTGGCATAAAGTCACCAAAGTCAATAGATTTTAATGCGTGTGTAACTGGGGTCAGACTCTGGCCCCCAATGCAGTTCCAGGAAGGCCTCTCTTTTTTCGTTATGACCCAGGACTTTGGGGGTTGAGTTTTTGTTATAGCATTATATGCTCCTGTACACATCCAGAGAAACCCTGTAGAAATATATGGTGTTCCCGACTGCATGTGCACACACAGAAGCAAAGGGCAGGTGTGATACTTGGTAACAGCTGTATCTCCATCTTCCTTTGCAGTTGCTGTAGCTGTTAAAATAACAGGAACCATGCAAGTAAAACATAATGCCAATCAACATCCAATTTTGTTCAGAGTATTCCACAACATTTAAATAAAAGCAACATTTGGTCCTATGAACTAAGTGGGGAGGAGGGAGAGAATTTCCTGAGTAACAAAGATTTCTAGTTTAAAAAAAAACCCAACAAAACCCCAGCAACAAAACCTTAATAATAAAAGTTGAGGAAAGAGAAGTACAAAAGTGTGTCTAAGTAAGCAGACCTGTCTCTCACTATTATATTTTTAAGATGATTACCCAGGGATGTATGTGGCTTTTGTTCCAGTGTCTGGTTGTAGTGGAAGTGATGCTATTCTCACTAGGGTATAGGATTTGGTTAGTGCGAATTGGTATTTTTGGATCAATCATTTTATAATATTTCTATAAAACAATGACAGGTGACAAAAGTGGGGACCAGAGTAGTTCTCTCTCTGGGCAGAGTCTGAGGTCTCCAGTAATATGAATCAGGCTCTTTCAAACTAAACAAACAATGTCCTTTTCTTTGTTTCACCTCTAACCTTTGTCTGTAGCCTTTATAATCCCTCTGGGCAAATCCTAAAGTAAAACAAATCTCAAGTAAAGGAAGTAAGAGTGGGAGCCATGCTGCCTGCAAATTAATGAAGCATTGCACCAGTTGCATTGTCCAGCCAACCTTGAGAAGAAGATTCATTCCCTAACTGATGGTGGGGGGCACCTTGACTGAATTTTCAAAAGCATTTATTTTTGTTACCCAATTTGAGATATCGTAAAGGGGCATGATTTTCAGAAAATGCTGAACACCCCCTCAGAAATCTATGCCCCCTTCATGACAGTCCAGGCTGAGCACTCAAAATCCACCACTTTGTTTTTGCAAATGTAGGCCTTTATCAACACTGATTCCAAATTGTAATCTGACAAGCAACCCCTGCCCCTTCTTTTTTCTGTATGATTCTTACACCATAGTTTATAACGTCCAGCTCAGATTATGCTGGGTCATATCATGCCATCAATTTTTAGGCTGCCCTCTACTAAGTTCAAAGTGAAAGAGAAACAGTTAATCGCTTAGGGTACATTTACACAGTAGTGCGTACCTCGAAATAAGCTACGCAATTTGAGCTATGCAAATTATGTAGCTTACTTCGAAATAGCTTATTTTGAAATTTGGCTCTGTCTACACATCACTTATTTTGAAATAAATCACTATTCCGCTGACTTCCTTAATCCTCGTACAATGAGGTTTACAGGAAGTCGGAGTAAGAAGCCCTTTATTTTGAAATAACAGGCTTCTTGTGTAGACAGTGCATAACATTATTTCGGAATAACAGATATTATTCCGAAATAACTGTGCTGTGTAGACGTACCTTTAGTGATCGCTCACTCTTTCCTGCTTGCAGGTAAGAAAGATGTAAATAATCTTGATAGCACCTTTCATTTGAATAAGAGCAGGTGTGAATTTAAGATTGTGATTTATAAAACCACAAAAACCTGCAAAGCTAAAACAATTTTGTCTTTTACTGGGTTCCTTTTTTCTGCTGTAAAGACAACAGAAGTCCATATAATTCAATACAGTGAGATTGAATAATTCTTTCCACTTTTCCATCAATTATGTTTAAAAAAATACTGACTCCAAACAGTATTTTAAACAAATATGGTCTTTAATCATAGCCTGAATCACACATATAAGATTAAATGGTTTGTCATGGTTTTCAAACACACAAGATGGGGAATGGATGCCTGTCTTTTTCAAAACGACACTGCCATTTTTTAAATTAAAACAATCAAAGAATTTTAAAAGCTGCTTCATTAAGGCATATCCAGTTTGTATCATTGAGGGAGAGTAGGGATTCCCACAACTACCATTAGTGGTGTAATTACCATTTGTATAAATAATGTGTTCATGGTGTTTGTTAGTCTCTTTCCTTAGTATTCGTTTTTGGGACTGTTTCACCTTAACAGACAGCAGATTACAGAAGTAAATTCCCTTCCTGTCACTTGGAAAGAAAATATTTGTTCAGTAAATCTCTCCTGTGGAACCTGGCTGTGACAGCGGCAAGGGATAAACAATAAAGCTAAGAAGGCTCAGCCATCTTGTTTAACAATGGGTGGTGGGGTGGTTTGTATGCAAATAGAGGCTTGTATTGAAAAGGTTGCTTTGAAATGCTCAATTTGTTTAGTGCTGGCTGTGAAGTCCTCCTCTTTCATCAGAGACAGAAGATTTATTAACTCATTTTTCATGGCTATCAACAATGAATTAGCTTCAGCAGGGTCCCTAAGATTTTTATTAACTGAAGTAGATTTCACAAGCAGATGTGTTATATGCTGTTTCTGTGGCTTAACCCACCCCGACCCTGACCCCACAGATGAGTAAGTGGGTGCATAACTTTATTCTCACACATCATCCTGAGAGTAAAGTTCTATAATTGATGTCAATGGAACTATTCTTGCCCCTAATATTAAGCACCACCTTACTGGCTTTATTGGATCAGGGCCTGAGGAACTATTTGTATGAGAGTCACGTTAACAACATGTTAGAGTGTCTGCAGTATTGGGTCAAGGGCATTAGACCATGTTTGTGTGTTAATTCTGTGAAACTAACAGCCATTGTTGTTAGCGAGGAGTGTGAGGGCTCTGCTGGGGGAGCCTGCACCCCAATCAGCACCTTCACCCCCACCCTCTGCCCCAGCTCTGAAGTCCCTCACACACTCAGAACCTCTTGCCCTCACTCCAGCCATATGAATTTTGTTACGTGCACACATCACCTTCACATTGGTGCATGTAACAAAATTCATTCCACTCAGGGTGGGAAAAATTAGAGGGAACATTGTGCCCCAGCCACCTGATCTTTAGGCAAGTTTTGAATCTAGGCTTCAGATACCTTACTTGAGACCTTCATAATTACAACCTAGGGGTTGCAGCATGTTTTATCCCAGTTTCATTTGATAGAACCCCTCTGCCCAAAATAGAGACATGTAATACAGTGAACAGAAGCAAAGATGCATAGTTCCTGCCCATTTGGGCAGGAAAAATAAATGGAGCCCACCATAGGTCCCAGTCCTTACACATATTGTCCCATTTATTTCCCTTTTGATGGCGTCACTGATTTTAATGGATGTGCTCCATAGGTAAGGGTTGCAGGCCTGGATCTGGAGAGAGCATAGAATTTTCAATAATAACAGGATGAAGTTAACTTCATCAAAGCTCAAAGGGGTAGCCATGTTAATCTGAATCTGAAAGAACCACGAGAAGTCCTGTGGCACCTTATAGACTAACAGATATATTGGAGCATAAGCTTTCGTGGGCAAAGACCCACTTCGTCAGACGCATGATGTTGTTCTTTCATTAAAACTGACACAACTGCATAGCAGTAATGGGACTGTAAATGGAAGCATTTTCATCAAGACATGAAGTGCTGTTTCACTATAGGAAGAGAATGGGAATTTTGCCTTAGTTCAAATAGCAGGATCAGACCCAAACAGGAGCTCAGTAGTCATCAAATCTTAAAGAAAGCAGTTGAAATAGTAGTAGTAATAACTAAATAATTGTCCTACATGTGGTTATAAAGTGGCTATGCATAATGTTATCATAGAGTGCTGTACAAAATTAAGTATACAATGCTCACAGCATTACAAATGAAATAATTCTCAAATGATTCACTTTCCACAGCTAAATGTACAGTAGCCATACAATGGAGCAAGACAGTGTTTTGATGTTGGACAAAACAGTTGTGATGAGAAAGAAGTTAAGTTAGAGGAGGATTACTCTGAGATCATTAGGAAAAGTACAGCACTTGCCCCAAAAAAACAACCAAATTGATATCTCTTTATTATTATTATTAATGTATTACTACTTTCATTATAGTAGTGTCTACAGACCCCATCTAAGATTTGGGTCCTGTTTTGCTAGGATCTATACGTATGCATTTGAAGAGACAGTCTCCAGTTCAAAGTACTTACAGTCTAAATGGACACACAGAGAAATGGTGGGAGGGGGAAAAGGGCAACAGAGAGGTGAAGTGACAACTGATCATAGGCCAACTACCCAGTAACCAAACCAGACAACCCACAATCAACCTGTGGACTTCTTTGCCAGAAGATGTTGTGACGGTCAAGATTCTAACAGGGTTAAAAAACAATGAGATAAATTCATGGTGGTCTATCAATAGCAATTAGCCAGGGTGAGCACTGGTCAGGGGTGGGTCCCTAGCCTCTGCTTGCCAGAAGCTGGTAATAAGCAATGGGATGAATCACTTGATGATACTTTCAGAGGGGTAGCCAAGTTAGTCTGTAATAGGAAAAACTTAAAAAACAACTAATAGTCTAGTTGTACCTTGAAGACTAACAAAACATGTAGCTGGTATCATGAGCTTTCGTGGGCACAACCCACTTCTTCAGATGATTACGCCAGTCATCTGAAGAAGTGAGCTGTGCCCACGAAAGCTCATGATACCAGCTACATGTTTTGTTAGTCTTTGAGGTGCAGTTAGACTATTTGTTGTTTTTTAAGTTTTTGATGATACCTGTTCTGTTAATTTCCTGTGAAGTACCTGGAGTTGGCCATTGTCGGCAGACAGGATACTGGGCTAGATGGACCTTTGGTCTGACCCAATATTGCCGTTCTTATGTAACCCAGCCATGTTTGTTGTGACTATATGGTTAGTGAGGTTTGAATAATAAGTCAGATTTCAAGGATCTCCATATTGAACATTTACTAACACAAGGAGCAATGGTCTCAAGTTGTGGTGGGAGAGGTCCAGGTTGGATATTAGGAAAAACTATTTCACTAGGAGGGTAGTGAAGCACTGGAATGGGTTACCTAGGGAAGTAGTGGAATCTCCATCCCTAGAGGTGTTTAAGTCTCGGCTTGACCAAGCCCTGGCTGGGTTGATTTAGTTGGGATTGGTCCTGCCTAGAGCAGGGGGTTGGACTTGATGACCTTCTGAGGTCTCTTCCAGCTCTATGGTTCTATGATTCTATGATTCTATGACCAGCACTCAGTTAAAATGAGATTTGCTTACTGAGTCTTGCATTAAAACCACTCTGCAGCTTGGACAGGTGGTGTAGAGAATTTGCTCTGACTGCTTGAGACCATTCCAGGGCTGTACAGAAATGTTTATCTTATCTATAGGAGCCCCATGCATTCCACTGCCATTCAGATAACAAAGTTACACACAGAGACTTCCTGTGTGATCTTGGGCTTCTCTGTGGCCATGTCTACACCTCTGATATCCCGGAAAAACCCCACTGTGGCCCGGGAATGTGTCTGCTCTTCTGCTTTTTTTTTTGCTCTTTCATAAACCCTGTCTTCCTCCTCCCACGAGGAAGAAGAGCTCTTCTGAAAGAGGAGGCTTTTCCAAAATTTGGCCCAGTGTAGATGGGCCAAATTTCGGAAAAACCTCTTCCGAAAAAACTATCAGAAAAAGGTATGCAAATTGCAGAGTGCAATTTGCGTACCTTTTTCTGATACATCCCTGTGGTGTAGACATTGCCTGTATCTCAATTCCCTGTCTGTAAGAAGAGGATAATAGCACATCCCTCTCATCGGAGAGTTGTGAGGTTAAACACATGAAAGACTGTGAGGCACTTAGGAGCTTCAGGGGGTAGTCGAGTTATTCTGTTACAGAAAAAAACAACAAATGTTCTGGTAGCACTTTATAGACTAACGAAACATGTAGATGGTATTATGAGCTTTCGTGGGCATAGCCCACTTCTTCAGATGACTGGAGTTATTTATACGGCACCCAATACTGTATTAGTGGAGACAGCAATATTCCCCCAGTTACTAGCCAGACATTTTCCCTGGTAAACCATTCCAGGGATGGACTAGATTTCAGGAGGAAGACTCTGCTGAGTATGGTTTACATATGGCGTATAATGTCCTTTCAGTGAATGGGGTGTGTTTCCATGTGACTCATGTCTATATTGTATATCTAATGCACCCGCCAGGAGACTGTATAAGGGCATGTCTAAACTACATCCCTTTTTCGAAAGAGGGATGTAAATTAGACAGATTGAAATTGCAAATGAAGCCGGGATTTGAATGTCCCACGCTTCATTTGCATAATGGTGGCCATGCATTCTTTTGAAAATGGGTATTTCGAAAGTGACACTGCCATCTAGACATGGTTCTTTAGAAACCTTTTTCAAAAGATCCTGTAAACCTCATTTTTTGAGAGTACAGGATCTTTCGAAAAAGGGTTTGTTTTTTGAAAGAACTGCATCTAGACAGTGATTTCACTTTCGAAATAACCGTTTTTCAAAAGAACACGCGGCCGCCATTATGCCAATGAAGCGCGGGAAATTCAAATCCCGGCTTCATTTGCAATTTCAATCTGTCTAATTTACATCCCTCTTTTGAAAGAGGGAAGTAGTCTAGACATAGCCAAAATCTCAGTGGATTTGATAATTGTTTTGATCACAAAAATTACCACCATCACAAATGACATCCTAGGTGTCAGGCTGAGAAGACAGGTCAAAGTATCAAATGAGGATGAAGGCTGAATGGCACCCTTATTTGTAATGAAGGCATAGTGATGGACCAAAGTGGGGAAGTTTGTGAAAGGGAGACGTCCTATCTCTAGGACTAAGAGGCCAGCTCTTATTGTGAGCAATAGACTCACACAAAGCTGCAAGTGTATAAAAACAAACAAGGCTGCGAGTGTATTTTCCATAGGGTAGGAAGAAGGATGAGAGGAGCCAGATGTACAGTAGCCTTCAAAATGCTTCATGTATTTGCATGTAGATCAGATTCTGAGGGCTTCAATTTCCCAAACCTCATTCTCAGAAAAATCACCCCTAACACTGCTCCTGCAATGACTGAGGTTGCAGGAGATGTTTCTTCTCCTCAAGGGGGGCAGGCTGAGTTAGGGTGATACTGTGCTTGTCACAGGGGATGGACACATTCATGTTTGAAAGCAGCCAAAGTTTTCCAAATCAGACTAGCCCATCTCTTGTGAGAAGTTGTATAAACATTTCCCAGAGGCCATACTGCATCAGAAAAGGCTCCTGGGTCTTGCTTTAGGTTATTTTCAGCTAAAAGGAAGAAAAGGCAAAGGCTGTTTTGGCTGGGGAAATAAGAGAAAAAAATGCAAAGGCACAATTATGAAAATGAAAATGCTGTTCTGCAGTAATGTGGAAAAAGCAAGTAATTAGTAAAAGGAGGAAACAGGAGAGACATATCAACAATTATTGCTGTGCGTGTCTCTCCCTCAAATACAAAGTTTAAAAAAGCCCTCTGGAATAAATCCAATTAGTCATCAGCTACTAGAGGCAGGAAATGGAACCAAATGACTCAGGGCCACGCAGAACTTCATCCCCAAAATGGTCAGGTGGTTGGGTTTTGTGGAGAGCAATGAGCATGTTCTCCCCCACTCTGTTGCCATGACAGAAGGCCAGAGACCACAGTAGTCCCTGCAGTAACTCTCTTCACTACACTGGGTGCAGTGGTTGTAGGCTCTGTATGTTTGGGGATCCACCGGTCCCACACTACTTCCTACAACATGCCACCCTACTTCATTCCAAACCACTGGAGTGTGAAGTGATGGAAGCCTCACTCTGCAAGGACTTCCCAGTGTACAGGGTAATCATTAAGGCTAAGATTGAATTATGGGTATTTTTACTAAAAGTCACGGACAGGTCATGGGCCATAAACAAAAATTCATGGCTGTGCTCTGCCCATGACTTTTACTATATAAATATCACAAGTAAAACTTAACAGTACTGGCTCTGGGGTCTGACTGCCCCCATCCACCTGCTTCTCCAAGGCCCTGGTGACCATTGCTCAGGCACTCCCAGACCTCTAGTCAGGTGCTCCCTGTGGCCAGTTGCAGCCAGTTCAGCTGTCCTAGGGGCAACCCCCGGGACTGCTGCTCAGGTGCTCCCTGTTTTTGTGGTGCATTTGTCTTAAATTTCACTTTGCTTAAAAAAACCTTTAAAAATGAAAAGTAGTTTCTAGTAGAATTTGAATTTGCCATGTTGGCTGTATAAGTAAGGGTGGATTTGGCCCATGGGCTGGGTGTTTGACTTATCTTCAAGCCATGCCTTATAATAGATTTAGAATGACACATCATTTGGAATATGAATCCATTGGACATTACATGGAGCACAAGCACTAGTATGAGACAGTCCAGTCTGGAAGGGTCATAACTGTATGGCATTCATAGGGTATGTCTAGACTACATGCCTCTGCCGACAGAGGCATGTAAAATAGGCTACCCGACATAGTCAATGAAGCGGGGATTTAAATATCCCCCGCTTCATTAAAATAAAAATGGCCGCCGCGCTGTGCCGGCTCAGCTGATCGTCGGCACAGTGCAGCAGTCAAGACGCGGATCGATCGACAGGGAATGCCTTTGTCAACCACTCCCTTATGCCTCGTGAAACGAGGTTTACAGGAGCGCCGGCTGTGCATGCCCCTGTCGATCAATCCGCCTTGACTGCCGCGCCAGCCGACATCAGCTGAGCCGGCACAGCCGGCCATTTTTATTTTAATGAAGAGGGGGATATTTAAGTCACCGCTTCATTGACTATGTCGGTGTAGTCTAATTTACATGCCTCTGTTGGCAGAGGCATGTAGTCTAGACATACCCATACAGTCCTGCAAATCTGCAGGTATCCGCTTTCTATCCATGGGTATCCTCATTTGCAGATGTGGATGCAGGTATCTGTGGCTCGTTTTTGAGGATACAGATGCAGATGCAGATACAAATTTTTTATTTAGAACCCTGCACATTTTTGCAGCTCATTTTTGCAGATATAGATGTGGATGCAGATACAAATGTATCTGCGCAGTGCTTTAGACATTCACATCAGCTTCTGGTCTTCAAATTCCCCATGGAGATAATGAGTTCCCATCATACTAGGAGAACCTGAGTATGTGAATACTGATAGGTTCAATGTTAGTTTTTGTGAGGAATGGAGAGGTAATACCCTTTTCTGGACATTCCAGCCATTCAGTTAACTCAATTGCCTCTAAGGGTTCAAACCATAGACAGTTGGTCCTATAGAGTCTCCAGGAATGCTAGGGAAGCAGGAAGTGAGATGGCAGGAATCCAGAAGAGCCAATTAAAACAGAGTGTGGGTTTTTGAACTGGAAGTGGTGATCTTCCTGTGACAGTCTTTGTGTGACCAGAGGAGAGCTGGAAGATATGAATTGAGCCAGGGAGCTGGTCACGGAGGATCTAGCAACATCCGCGCCTTGGGAAGGACTAAACTTTGGAATAACAGATATGTGAGTAGAACAGATAATGTTTAGTCAGATGTGATCAGGTTATTTTAGTTATTTTTGGCTTCTCTGTGCTGAGCACATTTAACTACCTCCTTACACTGTAACTCTCGAAATTGAATCCCAGGGAAGCAATTTGCAGTGTTTTAGTCTTTCTTTTTTCAGTTGCTCTGTAACATCTCACCACCAAGTAATACTTCACCAAATATGCTTTCTTTGCTTTGTTAATGTAAAAAATCACCTTTTTAAGACCATGATCTGATTCCTGTCTCCTGGAAGGCAGGAGGTTCTGTGTGCACATGCCTAAGACTGAAGGTCAGCTATTAAGAACAATTACTGGGTTTTTTTAAAGCTCTCTCTAGAGGAGGATTAAAGAGCTTGAAGGTATCCCACAGGAAGATATTCCCAAATGCATTTTCCTGGCTTCTCAAAAGAATTTTGCATTTGGGTGATGGTGGCGATACCATCTAAGGTCAGGGAATCTGTGACCTTGGGGAGTTTTTAAACAGAAGTGTTTAGTGGCAGGGTATTTTAAAGTCTCTTGTGGGCCCCCACCTTCTGCACTCGAAGTGCCAGAGTGGGGAACAGCCGTGACAGCTTTTATGGATATTCCTCGTAAGATGACAGGGGTAAGATACCACGGAAAGTGACTTGTTCTACCCTAAAAGAGTCTGATTGCTATGGCCCATGTATGGAGCAGGACTGGGGAGTGAGGTCCCTCTTCAGCGTTCCTCCCTAGATGGGCTGGTCTTTGCTTCATGCTGCTCGTAGAAGCAGAAGGAACCCTTGAGCCCACAGGAAATAAAGAGATTATTCCTTAATATAATTTAACTGTTCTTGGCATTTTATGAAACTCCAATATTCTGGTTTGTGTTTCATTTGCAATGAAAGAACAGGACATTTTCCCACCAGTTTTTATAAGGATTTTTTAGTATAGATGGCATGTGCCCTAAAGACATAATTAGTAATCATGCAATCTAGTGGAATGGCTTTGAAGGAGTCTTTCCAGTCTGTTGTGTATAAAATGCACTTTTTAAAAGCTATTTAAGTTGGTGACTGGAATGACTCACAAGTAGATACTGTCTTATCTGAGACTTTAGTGTCTAATGAATGTGCAATATTATCATGCAAGTATCTCTTGAAACCTCTCTCAGATTTCCCTGCTCTGTCCCCCCAAGGCAAACAGATGGAAGTTTAATCCTCTCCCCTGTCTCTGGATAGAAAAGCTTTTGTCGAAATGGAACCTGAAATCTTAAAGTTTAATGCTCTTTCCTTTAACTTCTAGATAATTGTTCTGGGCCTGTACACAGGGGAAGTAAGGGCTTGTCTATGTGAGAAATGGACTGAAATAGCCATTGTGGAATAAGCTGCTCTGTGATAGCACAGTTCCAGATGCTCCATTTCAGAACCAAGGTGATTTTATTTCAGAATAAATGCTGTGCTTGGGAAGTGCACAAAGATTATTCTGGAATGAAGGGATTTATTCTACAATAGAGGGTCCCCAAGGGAACTTGATGCAGGTGACAGAATGCTAGCAGGTCTTTTGAGAGAAGTGTGGGCCCCGGCCATGTTTGTGGGGGACCCACTCACCTCCCATTTCACTGTATTTACACAGATATTGCAGAGGTTGGGGTGGGAAGCCCTCCTCTGAGCTTGGGACCCAGTAGAATTGCTCTCCCTTCCCCTGCCTCTTGTCAGCCCTGAGTGCTAGCCTGGGATTTGCAAGATCTGGACTCCCATCCCTGCTCTTCCTCAGGACTCCTGTGTGGCCTTGGGCAAGTCATTTAGGTCCAGATCCTCAAAGGTATTAACTCCCACTCATGTCAAGGAGAGTTAGGCACCTAAAGACCTTTGAGGATCTAGCCCATAGTCTTTCTGTGCCTCAATTCCCCTTCTCTAAAATGAGGATTGTAGCACTTCCCTGTCTCTGAGGAGCAGCCGGCTTCAGCTCCAGCAGCTGTCATGTGGCAGGTGGCTGCTGGAGCTGAAGCCAGCTGTTCGTGGCAGCTCTGGGGGCCGGGGTATACCTCAGCCCTGGTCTCTAGAGC
Source organism: Rafetus swinhoei (assembly GCA_019425775.1). NCBI lineage: Eukaryota > Metazoa > Chordata > Testudines > Trionychidae > Rafetus > Rafetus swinhoei. The sequence goes on from CM033424.1 coordinate 228,720,680, forward strand.
CGTCATGAACAGCCGGCTTCAGCTCCGGCATCAGCTGCAGATGTGGCGGGAGGCTGCTGCAGCTGAAGCCAGCTGTTCGTGGCAGCCTCTTGATGGACCATAACAGTCTATTTGCATATTCATTATTTGCATAATAAATATGCAAATATGCAAATAAAATGCTACCAGTCTGCCAAAAGTTTGTGAATGGGTTTGACAGCCCCCAGTATAAAAACGATTGGGAACCACTGATTTAGACCACTAAGGATGTGGGTGTTTGAGGCTATTGGAATTTCCTTAGTTTCTGCACTTCAGAGGTTATTCAGTCCTCATCCTATGTGGGTAATAAGAATTTATACAGAGTAAGGAGAGGACTGACCCTAGTGATGCCTTTTAATTGGCAGCAGGAGAACCTTTGAACACAGAAATACTACTTGCAGAAACACCCCTTGGGCTCAGCTGTTATGTAGCAGCAAGAAAGAAGGGAAGGTCCTTATTACCCATTCACCTACCTGGCCCTTCCGAGCAGGCTCCAGGCACTCTCTGGTCCTCAATTTTGCAGGGAGTATGTCTCAATAATCAGGAGTTGCTTTACTGAAGCCAGTGTATTAGACCAGCGTATAATTGGTGTGAGGAGAAGGAAGCATCTGAGTTTTACTGAAGCCAATGTCAAAACAACAGATGGTTCTGTGAAGGTGTATTATATCTCCCTGTTTGCCAGTTCATGCTCCCTTTGAAGTTCTGTTAAGCCTCAGTGCAGAGGTAATGGGCCACCAGTACAAAGCATCCTTTGCAGTATGATAAGATCTTGAGGATCCCCAGATATTTGATTGAAGTCTCTTATCTGAGATCCATATGGTGGAGCCTTTCTGGCTTGCGTTTCAGAGGTGCTGAGCATCTGTGGTGCCCAGTGATTTCAGTGTGAGCTACAGGTGCTCAGCACCCCTGAACATCAGCCCATGGTAGCTTGTACCACGGGCATCTACTTATCAGTAGCCAACTGAGTGTGGTTTTTGGTGTTATTAAAATGTTCAGCACCATATCAGCAGTTTTCCATTAGGGGGATAATCAAATGAGACAATGTTAAGTCAAAGAATTCAGAGCTAATATGGTGTAAACATCAGCATATGTTTGGTGTTGGATGTAAACTACGTCCGCCAAAGTCAGCGAGTGTTGTAAATTTCAAACATGAAACAGATGCAAGTTAATTAGGAGCATGAAAGTGTTGACAACGGACGTGAACTGTAGCAATGAAGTGAAATGTTAGTTTAGGCAGAATTCACTGAAGCTCTGCCTTGCACTGAACGTTCCTTCCGCCACTGGTAAAACTGGGGCAGAGTTAATGTTATGTTAGAGAAATATAAATTACTATTATGTTTAATAGCTTAAGAGACACAGTAGGACAGATTTGGGAAATTTAAATTAACCTGCCTTTCATGTTGTCCCAAAATGGAAATGTACTTCCAATTCATCATGACAGGCGTGCGTATCTGCATTTCCCTTCCAGCCAATTGCTCCTACCACCCACTCACCAGAACAAGTTGCTTGCTAGAGGGATGGAGGGAGAAAGACAACAGCAGCCTCTGGGGGAGCCGGGTAAATGGGTATGTTGGGGACCCTGTTGCCACCAGTGGAGAGCTGGAAGGGGGAAGGAGCCAATCAATGTTCCCTCTCATTTTTTCCATCCTTGGGCAGAATACATTTTGTTATGTGTGCTGAGGCATGTGCAGATTTGCACCACCAGTAGAAACATGCTACTGGCTGTGGGTGCTCTGCTAATCAGCTGCGCGGCACCTGCATCTCTTCTGGGTGGCTGCCCAAGCGCTCAGCTTACCGGGAACACTGGAGACAATATTACCCATGGGATGAAAGGCCCCTTCCTTTGAGAGCTTGACTGTGGTGGGTTCCTCTCCCCACTCCTCCTTGTGGTTCAAGGATCTTCACAGAACACAGATTTTGAGAATCCCTTCCCACCAGCAACTATTCTGTTCAATCTAGGCTGTTATACCATGCGTGGCAAGGGCTCTTCTTTCCCTTTCCAGCCTCTGCACTTCTTCCCATTGGTAAGATGGGCCTTGGGTAAAGCACCCTCTATCTGCTGTGTCCAGGCAGTCAGCCTTCCCCTTAGCAGAGGCTTAAGCTCATCGCCTTCCTCCAGCGTAGGGAGCCCAGCCTCTCCTCCTGAAGCTGCTCGCTCCCCTGCTGTCTCTGACACAGCATTTGCCTCATTGGTCTGTTAAGTTTTCAATCAACCTCTATTGGAGTAATAACAGGAATGAGTGTTTTGTCAGTGAGCTGGAGGCTCTGTTAGATTTTACGAGGGGCGTATCCTGAGAGGTGAGAAGCTCTTCCAAGGAGGTGGAGGGTGCCCCAATTTGACAGAGAGAAGGCTTGGGGGATCAATGCTGGGGCCTGAGAAATGGAAGCAGATGCCTGGAATGTTTGTTCCCATAGGCCCTTGGAAGGGTCTCAGTAGAGCAAGAAGGACTCGTCTTCTCTGATCTTCCTCTGCTTCAGAGGAGGGGTGGAAGTAGGGCTGGGAACCAAGTGCCATCTACTTGATTCTTTAAAAAGAAACCACCAGTTCCTTTCTCAGATCATACCCAGGCCCCGAACCTGTGGGATGCTAAGCACTCACCCTCACAGTTCCCTGGGAGACCTGCAATAGGCAGGAGTGATGAGCTCCTTGCAGGATGGTTCAGCATCTCAGTGCTGGGCACTTCCATCCTCGCTCAGAGAAAACACCCTCTGAGATCAGCAGTGGGGCACGTCCTGAAGGTTGCTGAGCTCCTGCAACTCCCACTGATGCGAAGGGGGCAAACCCAGAGTTCCCCTGTACTCTGTTTCACTTGCTCCTCACTTGTATTCGGTTGGACTCAACAGGAACGCTGTCTGAGTAAAAAAATTAACAGGAACTGAAGTGCAGGGTTTTGGCTCTACATTGCAAAGTACCTTTAAAGATGAAAACTTCCCTTGTTGGCGGTGGTAGCTGTGTCAGCGGGTATTAAAGTGCAGCCCTGAATGCATTATTAACTAGGGCTGTTGGCTCCCCCCCCCCTTTTAGAACTTTGATAATGAGTGCAGAGGAGTTTTTAAGTAGCCCTTCTAAGTTCCCTTTTCAAACAAGCTCTGGGATGGTTAGTTGACTGTGTTGTCTTTGTAAGCCCATTTGAGAATATGCTCTTTGCTCTTCTAGGGCACGCTACCAGCTGAGCACACTCAGAGGGTCACATTCCCCTCCCATTTACACCACATGTGGGCCCCTAGGTACCTGATCTGTAGGGGGAGGTGCTCCAGCCTTGCCATCCCTCACCCCCACCCAGTGGGAGCAACATCAATGTTGTTGCAGTGCTAGCCTTTATAAGGCTCCATCCCTACCCCCACCGTTGGCAGCCCCGGACAGGAGCTGAAACCAGGGACAGCTGTACCGGTTTGGTTCTGGCCCAGCCACTCCATTCCCAGTACAGATTTCAGGGATTCTGCTCCTTGAAGGGCACCCCCTGAATGAGTGTCGAGGTGGGGAGATGATGCATGACATGAACGTGGGTCCAGCCTAGCTGCTTTCAGGAGCAGGTTGAGCAAGCGAGCATAGTGAAAAATGGCCACTGCCAGCCCTCCATTGAAGTCACACAACAGTGCGCAATGATGATGCTTTACTTGAGCGAGGCTTGCAGCAATGTTCCCTCTCATTTTTTCCATCCATGTGCAGATTTTTGCCATCCATGTGTGGAATCAATTTTATTATGTGCGCTGATGCATGTGCACCACCAGTAGAAACAAAAAACTAGCTGTGAGAGCTCTGCTAATTGGCTGGGTGGCATTGGAATCTCTCCTGAGTGGTCGCACAAGCCCACTGCTTACAGAGAACATGGGCCTGCTGTATTGAGCCTGTGCCCGGATCAGTCTGAAAAGTGTGCAGTGACTGTGCTGTTGAGGCCTTGGGAATGAATTCATACCTATATCTAATTACAGTTCCAACAGCTGGCATTGTGAGGCTATGATATTAACTCCTCTCACATAAACAGGGATCATCAGAGGTTTCCCAGCTGAACACATGGGCCTCTGAGAGCCATAGAGGGAATGGCATTATGCCGCTGCCACCCAGACAGCTGTAGACAGCTATGCTGGAATAAAGGATAAATTACAGGCACATCCACTCATTCCAAACACAATTGCACATGACTAGGAATATAATTACACAAAAACATTTTTATTTCCCAGTAAACTTCTTTGATTATAAATCTACAGACCACAGCTGAGTGGGAGGAGAAAAAAAATCCCTCACATCTGTGGCATTTGGGAAAATGACATTAAAAAACCCAAAAGCCCAACAGGCCAAGGAAGGTTGTAATTACTGTGCAATCAGCTATTCCTTTAATGAAATCACACACCAGTTTAGTGTTAACTGGGGGATCTGGAATGAGCCAGGGGCACAAATTAGAACAGTAAGGCTCACTTATTGTTGATATTTTCATTCTGAGAATGTTTTTTCCCTTTTAGTTTTCTTAGTCAAGAGGATCTAAAAGAAAAGCCAGATTAATGGAAATGGCTGCATTTAGAATATGGGGGAGGGGTGTCAGCATGGGCTCTTCTCTATATATTAAGTTATTTAGACAGATTTTTTTAAGGGCCTGATCTTTTGAGGTGCCCTGGGTCCTCAGCTCCCATTCATGTCAATGAGATTCAATGATGCTTAGCACCTTGCTGGATGAGGCCTCATCTGAAGGTACCAAGGCAGAGTGGGCACAGGCTGCTTGGTGTGACAGATTTTCAAATACAAAAGTTTGTTCTTTGCAGGCACTGGCTGTGACAGGAAAGAAGTGGTGGGTAGAAAGAGTGGAGACTGTGTTTTGAATTAATGCTTTCAGCCGCATTCTTAGTACAAGTGGGAGTATATTTTAGAAAATCTCCTTTAGCTCTCACTGATGTGGCAACCTCAGTCTATGAGGAGACAGTTCCAAAATAGCAATGTCTCATTGGCACAAGCTAGGACCTTCCCTTCAAAGAAACACGCCACAGCCCCTTCCTCCTCGCCCCCCCGCCAGCATCCCTCATAACTTCCAGCACAATCATCCCTTTTATTCACAGCAGCCACAGTGAAACCCTTTGTTATTCCCACAGCTTTGCTCTTCATAGTAACCTCCATTACTTAGCTTAGTCAAGGTGTAATGTTAATTGTCATATCAGAATAGCTCAGAGGACAGCCAGTCAGGCCCAGATGAAATGTAGTAGAAAGAGATGCAAGCAGCTTCCTGCTGCAATAAACAGATGCTGCACATTAATTATACCTCTATCACTCTGCCTTGATAGATCTTCCAGCTCAATGTATCTCAAGTGATAAAGACTATGTCTAGAGATTCATAGATTGTAGGGGACTATCGGGATCCTACGGTCTTACTCCTCTATGGCAACATTGGGCTCCAGTCCTGCAGTCCTTCTCTTCTGTGAGCGAGCTTTAACTCCAGGGACCACTTGTGTGAGGAAGAGTTACTTACATATAGTATGGTGGCAGGATTGGGCCTTTGCAGATTCCTCTTTAACAGTGCAAGGTCAGTCTTCATTTCCTCTGTATTTTCTCTCCCCGGGAGGCGGCAGGCAACCAGAGCAAAGAGCAGCTCTCTGAAGAATTCCAGTTATTAAGGATTGCTCAGCTCCCGCCTGGCTCTGAGATATATCTTAGAAACTGATCAAGTCACACAGAAGGAGTTTTGCTTTGTATACATTTTTTAATTTAAAAAGATTTTGTTTTCCAGCCTAGGTTAGGTGACCTTTGGGTTTCTGGGCATCAAAGGGATCTTTTTGGCATGTTGCAGCAACCTTTCTCATCTACCATGGAAGAGATCCCAGGTCCTAGATAACTAGCTAGCTAGATTTGTCTTTTGTTTTGTCACACACAGCAGCAATACATTTTTAAGTGATGGACTCATGTTCTCTCTTCCTCAAACCATGATTATTTTTTATACATTTCAACGAAAGGTATCTCAGTGTAGTTCTCATGCAGGGTGGGGTTGAATGTCACAGTATAGTAGCATAGCATGATTCCCACTTTGTGGTCACCAAATCATCCAGCCTTTCAAATGTCCCTGCTATTGGCTATTAGATATGACCGTGCTCCCACAACTGACAGCACTTGGGGGACTATTGGACACCTGCTGCAGCATCCTGCAATCTGCCCGAGAAATATCATTTGCAGGATCAGGCTCTATAAACTCTTACTTGGTGAATGAATTTGCATAGCAGATGTTCCTCATTCAAGCAGGGCTCAGCAGGACCGGGACTCGGGTGATTAGACTGAAAAACTCAGCATCACTCCAGATACTGATGTTTACCTGCTATTTCTTTTAGCATTCTGAATCTGGCCCTCAGGCATTTATTTAAAGAGTGACAGGGCTTGTTTGTCTTACATGGGTGAATCCTTTCTATCCCGCACCTGCAATCCTTACCTAAGCAAAATTCCCATTGCTCATTCAGCCTGAGCAAGAACTGCAGGATCAGTCCCATACAGGGTTCATTTTAAACTGAACTACTTTTCCTAGCCAAGTTGGACAGCACTAATGTGTTAGCCACAAGCAACCTTGTGCTTAGTGTAGCTGTAGAGTAATGCCTTTAGCTCTGGGCTAGGCTAAAACTTCCCTCAGCTAAAATCAAGTGTAACCCTGAGACCAATGAGAAAGGGAGCATGAAGTAAGCTCTAAGGGCCACTGGCTATTTAGCTTCATGCTGTTGAGGTGCATGGCTTTAGTCCCTAGGATTGCAGGTTCAATCCATGACCTGGGTGCGTGGCCTTTACAAATAGGGGCTTGTCTGGGATGAACTACCTGGAGGTTGCCTGGAGGTCTCTCAAGCTTTGAATACACTTCCTCAGCTGGAGGAAGTGTGAGACAGGAGTGTGAAGTCTACTCTGCAGGCTTAGATCAGGGCAGATTAGCTTTTTGGGTCATGGCTTTAGCCCTTAAGGTCCCATGTTCAATCCCACCTGCCCACAACCCAGGTCCATTGGCTCTACACAAGGTGTAACTTACAAAAAGCAAGGTGTTCCCACACCTGTGGTGCAATAGTGTGAAACTGTTTGCTATGTTTTCAAACATGGTGGAGCTTTCAGTCTATTTACCTACAATGTGAACACTGCCAAGCTGGATACAGTGGTCCTCTTCCCATAGGGAAGTTGTTTTGTGCAAGTGACTTCAGCCCAAGTTGTTTCTGTGGCTTATTTTAGTAATTCTAATTAAATGATGCAGTCATGCTTAAAGTGACAATTAAAATAGCCAAGGACAATGAAATGCAGAGACTGCATGTTCTGGACTCTGTAGAGGCTGACAGAGGTTCAGACAGTGGAAACTTGAGCAATGCAAGGGACCCATATCCTCCCTTCTATTGAACAGCCCATAAGTGGCCAGCAGAGCCTCTGAAGATGGCCAGGGATGTGAAGTAGACAGGACAGCTGGATTTGATGATAGAGCCCATTCATTCCTGCTTCAGCCTCTGGTGTTTGAGATCCTGTGGAGTGTCTGAAGAATATTAAAGCTGTCTTTGCCTCTGGGCACACCCCAGCTTGGCTTGCTGGAAAAGGCAGGTACACTTTACATCTCCTTGCAGCAGCAGGATTTATCCATCCCTCTGGCTCAGCTCGGGATTCACACATTTATGCCCAAGTATTGCAGCACAAAGAACGTGTAAAACCAGTACATAATCATAAATCCCCTGTAACAGTTGTTTGGTGCAAGATAGCAAATTAAGACTGGCGTATCAGATGCGACCCTCTTCCTGGTTTGTGTGGGTTTAGGACAAAGCCTTAATCTCATTTTAATTCATTTTTTGTGTGTGATTTAATTAAAAGAAAAAGAAACTATGGCTTATGGATTTAGCTCATTATTCTTAAGTATTCATTTGGAGCTGTTAGCGCCTATGCTGTAAATGCTTGTTAACAGCAGTGGGCTTCAAACACCATGGATCTATAGTACAAACTCTTCTGAAAAGAAGCTGTTGTGGAAGGGCTCAAACCACAATGTTGCAACCTTTTTATGTTTCAAGAAGTACTTGTCTAATTGGTGCCATCACTTCGAGGGGGATCTGTAGAGCATGACTGAGGGGTTTGGTTTGATGGCAGAATGTGGAGGGATTTGTTTTGTGGAGAATTTCACGTGAGGAGGGAGGGGAAGGAGGCACCCCCATGCCTGTAGAGAGCCTCATTGACGTTGAGGGGGGCAACTGCCTATGGAGAATTCATTGTAGGTACGTCTACACAGCAACATTATTTCGAAATAACTTAGTCCGTGTCTACACAGCAGGCAGTTATTTTGAAATAATGTTGAAATACTGTCAAGTTAGAGGACTTCTTACTTCGACTTCTGTAACCCTATTCTGAGTTAAGCCCTACTGTGTAGACGCACCCCAATGGCTTACCTTGAAATAAGCTACGCAAATTGAGCTACACCAATTGCGTAGCTTATTTTGAGATAGCTTATTTCGAAATTGGGAGCATCTACACAGCACAGCACTTATTTTGAACTACAGTGCTCTTCCTCTGACTTCCCTTACTCCTTGTACAATGAGGGTTACAAGAGTCGGAGAAAGAAGTTCTCCAGCTTGACAGTATTTCAACATTATTTCGAAATAACTGCCTGTTGTGTAGACGTGGACTAAGTTATTTGAAAATAATGCTAATTATTTCAAAATAATGTTGCTGTGTAGATGTACCCTTAGGGCACATCTACACTGCAGGACAAAAGTCAAACTAAGATACGCAAGTTCAGCTATGTTAATTGTGTAGCTGAAGTCAAATAGCTTAATTTGGCTTTTGGCGCTGTCTATACAGCAGGAAGTTGAAGGAAAACCCCGTGAAATGAAGGTTACAGAAGTCAGAGTAAGAAGTCCACCATCTTGAAAATATTTTGAATACTAGCTTGCTGTGTAGACACTCACTTTGTTATTTCAAAATAATGTCAGATATTTTGAAATAATGCTGCAGTGTAGACATACCCATAGAGAACAGCCTAATATAACGAATTTTTCCTTTTCACCCAAGTGAATCAATCAGCCCCTATAATGGGTTCATAGTTCATGGTTCCATTTTTAAAACCAAATGATGTTTCACTTATAGGAGCATGAAAAAGTAATCAGAAATTGGTTAATTTTCTTTGTTGCTATTGTGAAAATGTAAGCAGCCCAACTGCATTTAACCAAACTTGGTTTCAATTCACGCAGGGCAAGCCCATTGCTTTTCTAGTTCATTTTAAGAAGCATTTTGTGCTGGCAAAATTCTATGTTCATGTCCATCACTGTGATACCTAAACATGCAGGGCCAGATTTTCACAGGAATTTAGATATGCAACTCAATGCCTAAGGAGATTTTCAAAGTGCATAAATGCCAATCATAGAATCATAGAATCCCAGGACTAGAAGAGAGATCAGGAGGTCATCGAGTTCAGTCTCCTGTCCAAAGCAAGACCAACAGCAACTAAATCATCCCAGACAGGGCTTTGTCAAGCCGAGACTTAAAAACCTCTAGGAATGGAGATTCCACCACCTCCCTAGGTAACCCATTCCAGTACTTCACCACCCTCCTAGTGAAATAGTTTTTCCTAATATTCAACCTAGACCTCCCCCACTGTAGCTTGAGACCATTGCTCCTTGTTCTGCCATCTGTCACTACTGAGAACAGCCTCTCTCCATCCTCTTTGGATCCTCCCTTCAGGAAATTGAAGGTGCTATCAAATCCCCCCTCACTCTTCTCTTCTGGAGACTAAATAAGCCCAAATCCCTCAGCCTCTCCTCGTAGGTCATGTGCTCCAGCCCCCTAATCATTTGGTTGCCCTCCACTGGACCCTTTCCAATGCATCCACATCCTTTCTATAGTGGGGGGCCCAGAACTGGACGCAGTACTCCAGATGTGGCCTCACCAGTGCCGAATGAAGGGGAATAATCACATCCCTAGATCTGCTGGAAATGCTTCTCCAAATGCACCCCAATATGCCATTAGACTTCTTGACTTCAAGGGCACACTGTTCACTCCTATCCAGCTTCTCATCCCTTGTAATCCCAGGTCCTTTTCTGCCGAACTGCTATTTAGCCAGTCAGTTCCCAACCTGTATCAGTGCTTTGGATTCATCCATCCCAAGTGCAGGACTCTGCACTTGTCCTTGTTGAATCTCATCAGATTTCTTTTGGCCCAATCCTTCAATTTGTCTAGGTCACTCTGGACCTTATCCCTACCCTCCAATGTATCTAGCTCTTCCCCTAGCTTAGTGTCATCCACAAACTTGCTGAGGGTGCAATCCATCCCCTCACTCAGGCATTAATAAAGATGTTGAACAAAACTGGCCCTAGAACCGATTCTTGGGGAACTCCATTTGAAACCAACCACCAACCAGACATCGAGCCGTTGCTCACTACCCATTGGGCCCGACAATCCAGCCAGCTTTCTATCCACCTTAGAGTCCATTTATCTAAGACATACTTCCTTAACTTTCTGTCGAGAATATTGTGGGAGACTGTATCAAAAGCTTTGCTAAAGTCAAGGTATATCACATCCATTGACTTTCCCATATTCACAGAGCCAGTTACCTCATCATAGAAGCTAATCAGGTTGATCAGGAATGACTTGCCCTTGGTGAATCCATGTTGACTATTCCTGATCACCTTCCCCTCTTCCAAGTGCTTCAAAATGGATTCCTTGAGGATCCCTTCCATGATTTTTCCGGGGACTGAGGCTGACTGGTCTGTAAAACCCCATTAATTCTACAGTTTCATCCTAGGTGCTTTTGAAAATCCTGCTGGGTGCCTATGGGCATCTTTTGGCACCTAAAATACCTTTGAAAATGTTGCCTCTAGTGAAAGCTCCTAGACTGACATCTCCAGAGATGGAAACTCTGTTTGTAACCCACAGAGCAGAAACAACAAGGCTTCAGTAGTACAAGTTTTTCTCCTCTGTCCTGCCAACATCTCAGTTGTGAGCTGGAGTGACTTGCCTCTGGGAGTGACAGGATAGTTCATTCTTTCAGTTGCTCTCTGAAAAGACTGGCAACAAGGATAGGAATTGGGATCCCTGTCCTGTGGGAACTGCCCTGAGGTCACCAACTCATGCCACATGGGCATGGCCACTGCGCTGGTCTCATCAGATGGGTAATAGTTTTTGGTCACTGCTGAGCTGGGCTGGATCTGGCCAGGGGAGCTGAGATCCATGCTGGGCCCTGGGCAAGGTGTGGGTGGGCACCTCCACACTTCTGGAAAGGGCAAGGCCCCATGCAGAAGGCCCTCAGTGCTGCCTGGACCAGGGCCTCCCTTGCCCCCTGTGTTGCCTGGAGTGCGCGGTGTGGTGCCCTTATCTCCCCAGGCAGCCCTAAGTGTCACCCAGAGTGCCGTATCAGTGCTCCAGCAGCGATTTAAAGGTTTTGGGGCTCTGGGTGCCACTTTTGCCAGAGCCCTGAGATCCTTTGAATCAGCAGGCCCTGGGGCAATTGCCCCTTTGCTCTCCCCCTGCCTGATCCCCATCCAGTCTGAATCTGGTAATTCTGAATCATTATTAGTACCTCAACCTTAAACCCAGCACTTCTAGTAGGATTGCCAGGTGTCTGGTATTGACCCGGACAGTCCGGTATTTTCCCGGACAGTCCGGTATTTTCACCTCCAGTCCAGTAAAAAAATGTCCGGTATTTTCTGATTTTTTTTCCCTGCCAGGAGGCAAAAATACCAGACACCTGGCAACCCTACACACACTCAGCAACCTGGCCCAGCCCCCAGGGCTCCCCCCGACCCCTTCTCCCCACGCTTACCTGGTTCCGCAGGGGTGCTCTCTTCCAGCAATGAGTAAGAAAACAAAATGGCCGCCGGCAAAAAAAGCCCAAAGGTCTTAAAGGGGCCATGCTGGGGTTTTTTGTATTTTTTTTTTTGCTCAATAACTTTGGTTTCCCCCTTTTTTTCTCAACAGTGTTTTTTTTGGGGGGGAGGGAGGGGTTGTTCGGTATTTTTGGTTAAACCATCTGGCAACCCTACCTTCCAGTGCACCCTCTCTCATCCCTGGGAATTCAAATGTCTAAAAAGTGAGCATTTTCAGGGAGGAGTGCCCATTGTTAGTGCTGCCTGAGGAACCCCTCTTGACTGGCTGCTTTCTGCACTTGCCTGCCTGTCGCCTGGAGAAAGAGCAGAATGAGGGCTGCTGCAGGAAGTAACAGAGCTCTCCTCAAGAGCTGTTATCCTGTAATACCCAATCTGGTAAAGGGGAAGGAGGCCCTTGCTGCAGCCAGGCCTGGGAATGTCTGACAACTCCAGGAGCTGCAGGAGAATCAAAGGTGAAGCCCTGGAGCACAGAGGAGTAGAACAGATGGGGCCAGAATTGATGTGCAGACTGAGGGTATGTTTACACTGCAGAGTTTTTCTTGAAAAACAGCTGTTTTTCCAGAAAACTACACTTACATCCACTCTGCTATTGCGTTCTTTCAACAGAAAGATGAAAGAACGGGGTGGTTTTTCCGACCGCAGTAAACCTCTTTCTATGAGGAAGAAGCCTTTTTCCAAAAGAGCTTTTCCGGAAAAAGGCGTGTGTGGATGGGGAAGAGAGAGTTCTTTCGAAAGAAGAGGCCTCCAGGAAAAAGCACAGGTGCCCTGGTGGCCACTCTGTCCACAGTAATCACAACTGAAATGAGAAATAGCATCCAATAAATGTGGGTGCTATCTTTCGAAAAAGCAGGTGCTTTTTCGTTGTGCTTTTGCTGTGTAGACTCTTTCTTTGGAAAAAAGTTTTTCTGGAAGATCTCTTCTGGAAAAGCTTCTTCTGAAAGAAGCTTGCAGTCTAGGCATAGCCTGAGGAGACAAGATTGATCGGGGATTGGGCTGTAAGGGGCAGAATTAATGCTGGGGAGGGGAATGGGCAGATGTGAGGGTGATGATAGACCTCTCTGGGCCTTTTCAGACCAGTTTAAGCATGGCTTACAGCTGGTGTGCCCCATTTTTAGCCCAAAGTGAATGTTTTTGCAGCTGAGTTCTAAGACCTTCAGTGTAGCATCTGTTGTACTGAATGCAGTTCTTTGCGTAAATTGAGTCACAACCAGAGATGCTGGAATTGGGGTGGGGTGGGGTGGGGGTGTTGCTGCAGCTCCTGGCTTGAAGTGGTTTCCATCACATACAGGGTTTACAATTTAATTCAATGGCCCTCAGCACCCCCACTGTACAACTTGTTCCTGTCCCCCTGTAGCACACAAATGCAAGAGGCCTCCTAGAGCTACTCCTATGAATCTTTGATTCACTTACAGGCTTGAGATGGCTCAGCATTTTCCTCTGTGTTCTAGTTTTACTGTCAAATGCTTACATCATTTCAAATTTGATAGGAGAGAACATTAGCAATTGTTTGACAATTGAGAGACTTGCAGGCTCCAAAGAACTGCTGACTTTTACAGGAAAGTGGAGCATTTAAAAGCAAGGGTTATTCTAAAGGTTCTTTCTTTATTTGGCGGCAGCATCTAAGAATGATTTAATATGGTTAACTTCTGAAAGAAATGCTCTAAAGTCCTCTAGCAGACATATTCTTGCAAGACTGCCAGAGAATTTATAACTAACTGGGATTCCTCATGCTCAGTGGGGGTAATTATTGCAGCTGGGTTGGAAAAGATTCTGCATTAAAACAGCAGTCAGTGAGCTACTGAACATGAGGAGATTCTCAAATCCTGGACTGCTTAGAGCCAAGTAACTCGTTGACTGTTACTTGTAGCCTTAATGTAAAGACTTGCTTTAGGACAAGTAAGCTGTATGGTCTTTAGCTAGGTGTGTGAAGACACCCCCAGGACAAACTGTGTCAGCTTACTTTATATGAGGAACAGCGTCTCCGCAGGCTCCTGGGCCAGGTGAGTAGGGCCAGCTCCACACTCTTGGAAGGGGCGGGGCTGAGGGTGGAAGGGGTGGGGCCAAGGGCAGCGGGGCCTCAGCGCTGCCCAGAGTGTGGTGCTCTGGCAGTAATTTAAAGGGTCTGGGTCCCCTTTGAATCGCTGGACCTCAGGTCAATTGATGATTTGCTGGGCCTTTGTCCCCTGCCCCAGCCCCCATCAGCAGGCCTGGTGAGGAATGAGAAGCTGCCTACTTTTCGAGGCAGTGGGTGCCTGGAATAGCTACTTGGATAAAAGTCAGCGAGGAGGGATCTATGGATATGTCCACACTGCAGCTGGAGCTGTAATTTCCTGCATTGGCAGATGTATGTGCACTAGCTTTGATTGAGCTATGCAGTAAAAATGGCAGCATAGCCATGGGCAGATGGGCTAGCTGCCCAAATATTCACCTCAGGTTCTGAACAGGATTGTACTCAGTCAGCCTGGGCTGCCACCCACGCCCTGTGGTTTCACTGCTAGTTCTAGTGGGCTACCATGATCAAAGCTAGCCCAGGCACCTCTACCCAGCATGGAGTCAGGTGCCATGCAGAGGTACTGGGGCCATTGCTAGTGCCAAGAAAGATCCTCCAGCAACAGGGACTCTGTTTAAACAAGAGGATATGAGCTGCCAGGCGGCGCTGGAGATGTATTGGCCATGTGCTTCAGCTGGAAACTGATTCTATTGTCAGAGCAGCAGTAATTTAAAATTACAAATAAATTCACATACAATCATAATAGTTGTCTGTGCCTATGTCTGTCTGGATAGATGAGGGGCCACTAGGAATGTATTGTAACTGGAGATAATCAGCAGTGAAACTCTGGTATTGACTACCCTACTGTTACAAGGTGAGAGTGGATATGTGTAGTGGGACTGACAGCCTCACTGGGCCACTGGGCAAGGTGTGTGTGGGAGTGGCACCACACCCCAAAAGGGCCAGGGCAGCCTTCCTACCCCCACTATTCCCCACCAGCATCCCTTAGCACCACCTGGAGTGCACTGTGCCTAATTCAGTCAGCCTCTGGGCTGCTCGGAGCGTACAACATGGTGCTCTCGTGGTGATTTAAAGAGCCCAAAGCTCCTAGTGGCTGCTTTGTCGCAGTAGCAGCTGGGAGCCCCAAACCCTTAAGAATCACCAAACCCCGGGGCAGTTGTCCCCTTTTTCGCCTCTCCCCCATTGGTGGGCCTGGATGTGGATGTAGATCAAACAGGTGTTTTCCCGTGTTTGATTTCTGTTGCCTGCTATGTTCTTTACATAAAATCTGCCTGAACTGCACTGTCCCTGTAAACACTGGCAGCTAGATCCTCTTTGAGCAAAGGGAGCAACTTTGATTTACAGCAGCTTGGATCTGGACCCTTGAATCTGTCTTTGGGCATTGAAAATATATGATGAATTATACATTTGAACAACCCCTGATTTTAAAATCTAGATGCACTGGGATTACTTGAGTTTGACTCATGGCCAGAATAGCACAAGACCCCCAATATTAATTCTTCCTATGACAAAGAGTTTTTCTTCTTGTGTTCTGTAAAATACAGGAGCATTCTTATCGGGCTGGGATCGCTACCATTCTTACTCGTCTTTCGCAATAGGCCAAGTGGGGATCCCAAGCGTAACAGCAATGCTGATGTTTTTTCTTTATTTCCAGCTCTGTGATAATGTGAGTGGGAGCGGATTCTGGCCATCACTCTGCTGTACTGCAATACTGTAGCATTGTGGGAAAGGTTTAACTTGCCTTGGGAAAAGATTACCCGGGAAGAATTTTTCATTTTAGTCTCTTGGTGGTTCCTATCATTTTTGAAGAGGCTCTTTGAAAGATAAAAAAAGTGTAAACAAAGATGTTCATGTTGCTATCATGTTATTAAAACACAGACAGATTAGAGATGTGAGAAAATTGTAAAGAATTTAGGAGGGGTCAAAGGCTCATGTTATTAAAGTTTTAATAATCTCCTTTTCTGCCCAGCCCCAGCCTCTTGTTAGACTTTGAATCTTGAAGGAGAACGCTATAGGTACAAGCTTACTGTTAATTAGGGTAGAATTTTCCTTGTGTAAACCTATGGAAAGTCATTCTGCCTTTCCTTTTTTCCAGAGTGGTGAATGGGAGAGGCTGGGAGAGATGCAGCAAAAAGCATAGTGCAATGATTTAATTTAAGACTCCAGGGGTTCCTATGAAGTTTCTATGATGGAGAAGACAGAATGTTCGTTCTCACTTTATGTGATCCCTCTAGAAATAATTTACTTGAGGTGCAATTCACACCTTGTAGCAGGGCTATGGACCACCCTCCTGACAGCAAAGCTGCTCAGGTCTGCTGCATGGAAATGGGGGCAGATGGATGGGTAGGCAGAAGGGAGGCCACCCCCCCACCCCCCGTAGATAGCCATTCTGGGAACTTACAAAGTTCCTGAGCCTCATGTGCAACAAATTGCTGTCAGGGCCTGATTGTGACATTGGGGGTGTGTCTAGACTACAGGGTTTTGTCGACAAAAGTGGACTTTTGTTGACAAAACTATACCTGCGTCTACACTACTGCCGAGTTCTGTCGACATAACATAAACCTCATTCTACGAGGAATAACGCCTTTTGTTGACAGAGTTCTGTTGACAGAAGGCATTATTGCATCTACACTGTCCTTTGCGTCTACACACTCATGTCGACAAAGCGGCTTGCTTTGTTGACAGAACTGGATGTAGTCTAGACGCACTTTGTCAACAGAAGCTTTGTCAACAGTATATGTCGACAAAGCCTCTGTTGACAAAAGCCTGTAGTCTAGACATACCCTGGGAGGCCACAAGCTATGTCAAGTGTAAGAACCTCATACCACCAAAAAATAATTTATTATTTTCACAGAAAGGACATTGACTATATAAATAGGAAAGCTTTATCTTCTCACAGGAAAACAAGAGAGCATGAATAATTTTTTATAACATGAATAATTAAAATTATCCTTATTTTCGTATGAATAAATAAAAAGAATGATTAATTTTGTTAGGGAAATACAAAGTATTTACAAATATATCCAGACTATATAAAATATATTTACAGATGTTTATTCTGATTTATTTTTTGCTATGAAAAATGACTTGCTGGGGTTTTTCTTTTTCCAATCTATAAAAATACAGCGAAAGTTCCTGAAACTGACAGAGTGAAGTCAACACAAATTTGTCTTCCTCAAGAGCCACTCGACCTAAGTCCGTAAGACAATTACCTGCAAACTCAATCACGTGAAGCATGGATAACACACGAAGCAGAAAGCAGCATGCACACTAAACACACAGTTGTACATATGTACAGTTCAAAAGAAGAAAAAGCAAACTGACACTTAAGAAAACAAATTAAAACAGGAGCAAAGGCACTATATGTGTGAGTGGGCTGGACTATAAACAAAAGGTGGCGGCTTTCTGGCTATTACCAGCCAAGTGGGAGGCTATACATGATGTTGCTCCTAGGATGAGTCCGATATAAGTATGAGCTTGGAAGAATTGCTTCACAGCACTGCCGTCTCCATCCTCACATTTTTTCCCAATTTTATCAGCAATGCGATTATTTATGTATTTAAATAAGTAATGACGGCAGAGTCAGAATTTCACCAGTAGCAGTTGGCCAACAAAACTTTCTTTGGAGACTGAGAGCAGACTTACTTGTAGAAATACTAATGTAACAAGTACAATTACTGATTTTTTTTTCTTAGCCCTGGCCTCCTGCCTGTCAATAAACAATTAGTAAAGTCTTAGAGAGGTAGCAGTATTAGTCTGCAACTTTAAAAACAAGTAGTCCTGTGGCACCTTAGGAACTAACAAATATATAGGATCACGAACTTTCGTGGGTAAAACCCACTTCATCCAGTCAGTTGGAGTGGAAATGGCAGAATCCAACGTATATATAACAGCAAAAGCAGTTACCTGTCAATTGTAGGACCCGTGTTAATGAAGCTAATTAAGCAGGCTGGATGTGTCCCATTCATAGCTTTTGATGTGAAAATGTGAATGTCAAAGGCAGGGGAAATTGTCTTTATAGTGCATTAACCAGTTAATATCTTTATTCAAGCCCAGGTTGACAGTGTCAGATTTGTATGTAAATGGACTCCAGTTCAGTAGTCTCTCTCTCTAACTGAATGGTACAATTCCTTTGTAGAAGAATGGCTACTGTTAAATCCATTATTGAATGTTGAGGTAGTTTAAAATTCTCCCCTGTAGGTTTATGTGTGTTACCATTCCTGATGTCTGATTTGTGTCCATTTCTCCTTTGTCTCAATTAATGAAGGGAGAGAGTGGGTTAAGGGTATTTGTGTAGTCATATATATATATTTGTGTCATATTTGAATGAAAATGTCTTTATTTAGATAGAATCTTCTTTTTCGCTATCTCCTTTATTATAAACAGATTTTGATAGCACTTCAAATGGAGTCAGTTTTTTCTTTTTGAGAGGCCCCTCATGTTGTGTGGCCCTAAGTGGGAGTTTAGTTAGTTTATGCCTTAATCTGGCACTGATTGTTGTGAAGTGCTGCCCCCTCTGAGCCCTACTGGCCCTGGTCTACACTAATCTTGAAATAACAAGCGGAGCATCCACACTACCAAGATCATTATTTTAAAATAAGGGGCTGATTGTTTTGAAATAGTAATTCCTGCTTTCCACGAGGAATAATGCTTATTTCAAAATAATTATTTCAGAATAGCAGTAGTGTGGACGCTCCACTGCTGCTATTTTGAAATAGCTCCTCCCCAGAGTCATTCAGAGTAATTATTCCCCAGTGCTTCCTGGGGCTCTAAGTCAAGGTAGCACATCCACATTAAGGAAGCCTGCCTCGGATGAATTTCGAGGCTTTCCTGCAGTGTGGACACGCTATTTTGAAATAATTATTTCGGGAGTTATTTCTTCAAAATAAGTTATTTCAAAATAATTTCCTAGTGTAGACGTGCCTTTGCAGACAATGAGACACCATGTGGATACAGCAGTCTGTCTGACTAAAAGAAGTTTGAGGAGGGGATCTAGGACCTAAAACTACAACATCATGTTAGTATAGCAATAATAAAGTAAACTGCATGAAGGCTTTTCCACAGCTGTTCCTTAACTAAATCAAAACATCCACAGGAGCCTGTGTATAGAAATAATAAATTTGAAACACCATCTGTAAAGTGTGTATGTCTGTTCATAAAGTTTAATTTTCAACACAAAAACTTAGGCCCTGTTCCTGCAAATGGCTTGTTCATGGGGTCTGGCCATGTGGGGGCAGTTGCAAGAATGGGGCCTAAATCATAAATCTTTCTGGGTTTTGGCTTAGAAAGAGAAAACATTTTTTCCAAATGGTATAAAAAATAAAATCTGTTACATTTCTGGTCTATTTTATTTTCAGTGCATGCAAGAAGTCCCAAGGGATCTTTTAGAAAAATAGAGCTTTAAGATCCATAATTTCCCTGGCATAACTGTTATATATTTATATCATTTTCTTTTCCTTTACACTCTTTAGCTTATAATAGCAATAATTTTCTCCATTTCTTTTTCTCTAATAACAACCCAGTTAGCAGCTGCCCAAACCAGTAACCATTCTTGGCCATGCTGCTGTTCCAGCCAGTAATTAACCTGGTGGAGAAAGACTAACAAATATTGGAAAGGGGTAAAAGGGGATTTTGTTTTTCTAGAAGCTAGGTCACTCTTACAGTATTAAAATAGAAAATATAATAAGAAGGTGGGGAGAAAGTAAATGTGTTGTCCAAACACTAAGGTTACGTCTACACAGCAGTGTTTTTTTTAAATAACATAGTCTGAGTCTACACTACAAGCAGTTATTTCAACATAATGTTAAAATAATGGTGAGCTGGAGGACTTCTTACTCCGACTCCTGTAACTCTCATTTTATGAGGAGTAAAGGAAGTCGGAAGAAGAGTGCTCTTTCTCCGACGTTCTGCTGTGTAAACAGTGCCAAAAGCTGAAATAAGATATTTCGACTTAAGCTACACAGTTGACGTAGTTCAAGTTGCATAGCTTATTTTGGCTTCAGTCCTGCTGTGTAGACATGCCCTCGGTCAATTGGTTTAGTTAAAGGGCCCGGATTTTGTGATGTGGCCTTCAGTTTGTAATTGTTCTCCCTAGTAAAACACTTCCAAAAGTCCCAATAAGCAATTACATACAAAAAATTTTTTCTATGAATTTTGGTGTTTAGTAAGTCTTGGATCTTTAGGGTAAATTACATAAGTATATGTTTGCCATTCTTGATGCTCCAGAGTCTGTTGTTGTTTTTTATGTTGTATTATTATTACTCATTTATTTACTATCCAAATAGTACTAAGGCAAGGCCAACAGTGCAGATAAGGGCTCATTGTTCCTGTGCCTAACTTTAGGCATCCTACCACTCAAAAGCATCTATAACTTCAAATTAGGTGCCCAGATTCTCTGTACAATAAATGGAGAGAGCTAGGTGTCTAAAAAAGGAATCCACAAAAGCCAGTAATCTGAACAGGGAGCTGCCTAAGGTAGCCTAATGGACATATTGAGGCATCTAAGTGTGGGTTGGGGAGGTGTAGCTCGACTTGGGATTCACAGATGCAGATCCTCTCCTGTTTGCAAAAGGGTGTGGTGATGGTAGTACCTCACTTTTAATGTTTCGCTCAGTGCTTAGAGCACTCATGAAAGATATGGGAGACCCAGGTTCAAATTGCCCTGTATCTGTGTTGGAGCAGAGATTTGAGCCTATCTCTTCCACCTCCCAAGAGGGTGCACTGACCATAAAATATTCAATGGTCCTATGAAAGCATGACAGTCACTGCATGGCCTAGTGGTTAAGATGCTCACCTGAGATTTGGGAAACCCAAGTTTCTATTCTAATCCATATTTAATGATTTATACAAAGTGGAACAGCTTCAACAAAGCAATTGAGAGAGCCCTGCCCCAGAATAGCCTATAGCCCTGTGGACAGATCGCAGTACAGTTTGGACCTCCCTGGTCCAGCACCCTTGGACCTTACCTGTTCTGAATGAGGGAATTTGCCAGACCATAGGAGGTTCCCTGCCACTGATTCCCCAGCCTGCTGCCTCTCTCCACCTCCGGCTCTGCTTCCAGCCCAGCTAGCCTCCCTGCCTCTGGCCTGGCTGGGCTGCTGACCACGGCCAGGCTTGCCCGATGCTGGTCCCCTTACTGCCCCATCCCCGACCCTGCTGCCAGATGCCAGCCCTTGCCCCACTGCCGTCAGCTCAGGCTCTAGCTGGGCTGCCAGATGCTGGCCCCCACAGGGTTCCTGGACACCAATCACCCTGCCATGGGGCTCTTGAACTGGCAGGGCACCCAGCCCTTCGCCCTCCTGCCACTGGGCTCTGGGCCCCAGGACTCTCTGGTCCAGGAACATCGGTGGCTCTGCCAGACTATATATATTGCTGGACCAGAGAGTCCCATTTAGGGAGGTGCAACCTGTACTGTTATTTTATGAATCCAATTGGTATCAAATCCGTTGTGACTTTTATATTAAAAGCCAAGTCTCTAGCGGGGAAAAGTTAATGGTCAAATTATTCTTATTGAGACAAACCCTGAGGTCTTTTTGCCAGTTTTTACCAAGTAGTTACTTGTGCACATTCTCACAGAAAATAACAGGAGTTTTTCCTGAAAGGACCAAGAGGAAATTGAATAAGGATATGTCTACACTGCAGAGTTTTGTTGGAAAAATGGCCGATTTTCTGACAAAACTTGAGAAACGTCCACACTGCAATCATGTTCTTTCAAAACTAAATCAAAAGAACAGAGGGTTTTTTCTGATGTTGGTAATCCTCATTCTACGAGGAAGAAGCGTTTTTCCGAAAGAGCTCTTTTGGAAAAAGGCGTGTGTGGATGGGGAGGAGATTTTATTTCCGAAAGACAAGGCCTCCAGGAAATAGCACAGGTGCACTGGTTGCCACTCCATACAAAGTAATCACAACTCTATAGTTCCTGTCTCCTGACCCCTCTTAAAGTTTCCAGCACCCTGGACAAGCCTTGTGGCAGGAAGCCGGCTTCAGAGAAGCACCTCATTGCGCGGCTCTTCCTGACACAGGCCTTGCCAGCCACGGCCGAGTCCCAAGCCCCCCGCGACCCTCCTGGACCTTGCAGGGAGCAGCCCCAGGGTTCCCAGGACCCATCCAGGGGGAGTAAGAGGCGCTCACCTTCCTGGCCCGGGCCAGAGATCCTGTCCCTCCTCACACTGTGGGGTGAGGAGGAGACCTTGCAGGATCTCTGGTCCAAGCGCAGAAATGCAGAAATTTAAGGAGGTTTCAAAGAGGATGCAGAAAGGCTGTTCACAGTAGTGACGGATGGCAGAACAAGGAGCAATGGCCTCAAGTTACAGTGGGGGAGGTCTAGATTGGATATTAGGAAAAACTATTTCACTAGGAGGGTGGTGAGGCACTGGAATGGGTTACCTAGGGAGGTGGTGGAATCTCCATCCCTAGAGGTTTTTACGTCTCGGCTTGACAGGGCCCTGTCTGGGTTGATTTAGTTGGGATTGGTCCTGCGTTGGGCAGGGGGCTGGACTTGATGGCCTCCTGAGGTCTCTTCCATCTCTATGATTCTATTATTCTAAAGGAGCTCCGCCGGGGATATGTCAGGGCCACAGAGCGCAGCTCGTGCTCAGGGGCAGGACCTCACACCTGACCCTATTACCAGGAGCTGCACCACCCATCCTGCTGGACTCTGGCCTGGAGACCCCCCATCACTGCCCAGCCGGAGATCTCCATGGAGGAGGAGCAGGAGGGTCAGGGTCAGCCAGAGGCAGAGGAGGAGGAGACAGGCACCGTCACCCTGTCCCTCGAGGTGGTGCCAGTGACCCAGAACATCTCCCAGGCCTCACCAGACTCCTGGGAGGGATCTTCAGGTGAGTGGTCTCACTTTGTCACACACACTGGGCACGGGAGGCGGGCGCACAGGGGGCCGGGGGCGAGTGTCCCTCGCCCTGCTCGAGCTGGTACCAGCATGTGCAACCATGTGCAGCATCAGTGTGTGGCACATGGATGCAGCAGGCATCCCCTGAGCACAGGTGGGATCCTCCTGCCAGGCTCAGGGGAGGCCACACACGTCCTGCCATGGGGGAGGGAGGGAGAGTGGCCCGGGTCGAAGCAGGCTAGCCACAAGGGCGCAGGCACGACTCCACACAGGCCGAGGAGTGCTGCACACAGCACACAGGCATGCCTGCACGTGCAAGGCAGCAGCTGCTCCCGCAGACAGCACTGCAAGCTGCACCTGTGTGTGAAGACCCCAGGGAGGCCCAGGCTGCTCCCGGCTCCTCTGCCACCCATGAGGGGATCCCACAGTGGTTGGACACTTCCCTTGCCTACTTGTTTGTGGGTCAGGGTGGGGAGTGGGAAACGGGCAGCACGTTCCTCTGGGCACATCGGGGTCCCTTTGAGGCCTGCTGTGAAGGCCACACATGGCCTTGCTCCCGGGACATCCCCCTCCTCTGGGCCGTGGACTGTTGGTCGCTGCTCACAGAGGAGGCCACGGCCTCAGGGACAGTGTCTGCAGGGATAACTAACCGCCTCTCCCTCTGTGTGTTCGTCACAGCTGGACCAGCTGGGACTGAGGGCCGAGCTACATCACAGCAGCCACCTGCCAGAGTCCGGGGGACCCGAAGGCACACCAGGGTCCAAGAACACCTGATGCACCAGCACATCAGCATCCTGCGCGACATCCATCAGACCCTGGCACACAAGGTCTGCGAGGACTTGGAGTGGCAGAACCACGCATGGGACCAGTTGATGCAGTGGTGTGACAACATGTGTGCCATCATGTTGTGCATGATGGCACAACCGCCTGATGCCGCTGCTCCTGGCTTCCACCCTCCTGTCCCCCCTGCTATGCCCATTCCCCCCAGCCTGCCCCCCCACTATGCCTCTGCTCGCTCCCCAGGTGATGCCCATGCCCCTCCCTAGCAATGCCCATGCCCCCTCCCCAAGTGATTCCTATGCCCCCTCCCCTGCCAACCCTGACCCCGCTCCAGCTCCCCATCCTGTCCATCCCCCTGTGCTCCCCGGACCCACCCAACCCCAACTCCAACGAGCTCCCCGCACCCGAGGTGGCATGTAGAGCTGCCCCCCATGTCCCTCCCAGCCCTGAGCACCCCTTCCCCTCCCAGTTTTGAGCCCTCCTCCCCCATAAAATGTTATGAAACATTTTCTGAATGTTTCATAAATACAGACTTTATTTTTTGGAAAACCAAACAGGTGTGTTTATTGGGAGGACAGGGAAAGGGTGAAGGGAGGGATTGTGGTGGGGAAGGGATAGGGCCGCAAGCCAGAGGCCCCTAGGGAGGAGGCCCTGGGGAGAATTACTGGGGTCCTTGAGAGAACCTCTCCCTCAGGGCCTCCCAGATGTGCACCCCGGCCGGATGGGCCTGACAGATGGCAGCTGTCCTCTGCTGATCAAAGGCTCACCCCTCGTGGCCAGCGGCTGCCCCCCACCCCGGGAGGAAGGCCTTCCCTTTCCTCTCCACAATGTTGTGGAGGACACAATATGCCGACACCACCTTGGGGATGTTGTGCTCCCCCACGTCAAGGCAGGTAAGCACACACTAGAAACATGCCTTGAAGTGGCCAAAGGCACACTCCACCTGGATCTGGGCCCGGTTCAGGTGGGCATTAAATTGGTCCCTGCTGGATCCAGGTGGCTGGTGTACAGCTTCAAAAGCCACAGCATGAGGGGGTAGGCTGTGTCCCCCATAATTCACAGTGGCATCTGCACATCCCCAATGGCAAGTTCATGGCAGGGGAAAAATGTGCCCACCTCCAGCTTACGATACAGACCAGAGTTTCTGAAGACTCGGGCATCATGTACCCTGCCTGACCACCCAACAAAAATGTCTGTAAAGTGTCCTTGGTGGTTGACCAGGGCCTGCAGCACCATAGAAAAGTAGCCCTCATGATTAAAGTACTGGGCTGCTCGATAGTCAGGTGCGTGGATCGGGATGTGGGTCCCATCAATGGCTCCACCTCAGTTCAGGAAACCCAGGGCAGCAAATCCAGCCACGGTCACGTCCAAGTCTCCCAGGCAGATGACCCTCTCTGCAGCAGGATAGAGTTAATGGCCCTCACCACCTGCAGAAGGAGACAAAGAAACACACAAAACAGAGAATGAGAGATGGGGTGCCTGAGCCCTTGGGAGGTGCCCGCCCTGCTCTCCTCTCCTGCCTCCCCCAACACCCAAGGAACCACCCTTTATGAGGCCACCCCCCAGCATCAGGGCTATGTGAGGGTGGGATGGCACAACATCCCGGGGATGGGGCTTCCCCCCCAGCCCTTCCACCCCCCACAGGCTCCAACCCTCCTTTCCCGAGGTTCCCCTTTTTCCAGGACTCCCTCCCCCTCCCCCCATGCAGGGATTGCAGCCCCAGAGTGCCTTACCTCCATGAGGTGGGCCCCGATGGTGGACTTTCCCACGCCAAATTGGTTGCCCACCATCCAGTAACTGTCTGGGTTGGCGAGCTTCCAGAGGATGATTGTGACCCACTTCTCCAGGGGGGATGGCAGGCTGCAGGTGGGTGTCGCATCTCCAGAGGGCAGGGGCAAGCCAGGCACATAGCTCCAAAAAGGTGGTCTTCTGCATGTGGAAGTTTTGGAGCCACTGCTGGTTGTCCCACCGCTCCATGACCAACTGGTCCCACCAGTCCAAACTGGTGTTGAGCCTCCAAAAATGCCTCTCCACTGTGGGGTGCAGTTGGCAGAGTGTAGCAGCTGCACCAAGAGATAGGGTCCCCAGAATAAGCTCGGGGTCCAGTTCATGCAGGACCAGGAAGGCTGCTGGAACAAAGTGCTGCAAAAACTGCAGCATAGCCATGTGGTGCCATTGCATGCCCAGAGGCAGCTCTGGCTCCATGGCTCAAAGGAAAAAGTTGTAGCATCCAAAACCAAAAGGCCAACCACAGCAGGCACTGTGAGAGCTTTGCTGTCTCTCAAAGAGGTAGTAAGCACTCAGCAGAAGCAGAGAAATGGCTGTATGCGGGGGGGGGGGTCCCTTCAAGTACTTGTCTCTGCGAGGCTCTGGCACCAGCACTCGGAAGCAACTGATGACCTAAAGCCCTGCCTGAACTGGTTCTGGGTGGCCTTTTATGCGAGAGAACATCCAATCAGTCTGGACGTTCTCTTCCAAAAAAGTATATCGCTTTTTCGATGCACTTTTGTGTGTGGATGCGCTCTTTCGGAAGAAGTTCTTTTGGAAGCTCTCTTCTGAAAAAAACTTCTTCTGAAAGAAGCCTGCAGTCTAGACATAGCCTAAGAAATTCAGGGTTTGGTCCTCCAGTGGTGTATTGTACCACATAATCTAGTTTTTCTAAAAGCAGGCTTCTATGAAGGTAGGTATGACTAGCTTCCTAATAGCATTGGCCTGCTAAACCCAGGGTTGTGAGTTCAGTCTTTGAGGGGGCCATTTAGGGATCTGTGGCAAATCTGTCAGGGATGGTACTTGGTCCTGCCGTGAGGGCAGGGGACTGGACTTGATGAGCTCTCAAGGTCCCTTCCAGTTCTATGAAATAGGTATATCTCCATATGTAATACATATGCACCCCCTCTCATAAACCGGCTGACCATTTCAAACTTCCATTTCTTTGTAATATCATAGTGTCAAAGTTCTCAAATGAAGTAATCCTAAACCACTGAGGGGATGAATGAACTGGTGGCAGTTAGCCCAGTAGGAGAAATACCTGTTTGCATTTCTCACTTACAGTAGGTGATATTTGTATTAGTAGCAGGAGTGCCTTACAAGCAACAGAAGGATTTTTTGTTTTGTTGATAGACACTTTCCTCAGAGGGCTAGTTCCACTCTCTGTGCAGCCACTCCTTTGCATTTGGAGAACGGCAGTTGCTTTTTGTTGCTTTTCCTTGAGCTGCTTTCTGAAGAGAAGGGCAAGTTTTGCCTGTGGAAAGACCCTGCCATTGGCACTGTACCACTGAGCCTTAAACACCCACCACTTTGATTTCAGTGGGTCTCTCTGCTAGCGCAATGTCAGAGATACCAGTGAGTGGAATGGTCAGGAGGAGTCTGTATCTTCAGAATGAAGCTTGAACCGAGCCTTCCCTCACTAATCCCCCCTCCCTCTCCAGATCACATATGTAACAGCAGCAGAACAACCACTGCTCCTTACAGAATGGGGGCAGGAATTCACCTCTCAGCTGAGGCCATTTCATTCTGGTTACATTAAGCTGAGGAAAGCTCCCTTGGGGGAATACCTGTGGTGCAGCAGGTGTTCCTGACAGGTGTTCCCCTGCAGGATCTCTGTTGGCTGTATCAGGTGCACAGACATGGCCAGGGCATCCCTGCCGCCCAGTTGTTCCCTGAATGTGAAAGGTTCATAGGGGTCAGGGGCTTCCATCTTCAATTTAGCCTGGCAGGCATGGGAAATGCATGAACCGCTGGCTGGGGAAGGCTAGCTCACAGTCTGCACCCTTCAGCATTCCCTCTGCCGGAGTCCAGAGCCCTCTCCTGTGGCCATCAGCCCCCTCCCCAGAGCATAGGCAGGGCTGCGCCTGGCTGTTTGGGGAGGCACAGCCTTCCACTATCATACCTGCCACCTGTGATGGTAGGCTGCCATAGGCTGTGCTAAGTGCTGCGGTGGCCCTTCAATCAGAGAGATGTAGGCTGTCACAACTTTGCTCCTGTGCTGGTGTGAGCAATAGTGCAGGGATTAATCTAGTCTAGCCAGTAGTCTTCACATTAATGCATTGGTAATTGTATTACCGCACATGGGTGAAGGATCAGGATTTAACCATATACAGTTGTCTCTATAGTTTTACTTTGGTATAGAACACATTACTGAGTTATGTTCAGTTCTGTGATTGTCCTATGTGAAGGTTTGCTTGTAGTGTCTCATGTTTGGTATATATTTTGATCTGTATGCAGCATATCATCAACTTAGCCACATCACAGTATCATTAAATGTCTTCTCAGCTTGATGACTATACCTGATATTGTTTGCTCAATTCAGTTTGGGGAAGGACACTAGAGTTTAGCTCTATGTTTCCATAGATTGCTGGTACACATGTAGATGTGTTAAGGAGGTGTGGAGGAATTATGGATGTATTTGGAGGATTGGAGAAATCCCAGAGGACTGGAAAAGGGCAAATATACTGCTTATTCATCAAAAGAGGAATAAGGACAACCCAGGGAATTATAGACTTAGTAATCTTAACTTTAGTACTGAGAGATAATGAAATAAATAATCAAACAGTCAATTTTTAAAGACCTAGAAGGTAATCAGCTGACAAGTAACAGTCAACATTTATTTGTCAGGAACAAATCATATCAAAACAACATAATATCCTTACCTGACAGGATAATAAGCCTCATGGAGGGAGGACACAGTAGATGTGAAATATCTTGACTTCAGTAAGGCTTTTGATACTGTCTTACATGGCCTTCTCATAAGAAAATAAGGGGAATCCCTAGACAAACCTACTACAACATGGGTGCACAAGTAGTTGGAAAGGCATGCTCAACAAAGTAATTATCTGTGGTTAGCAATTAGGCGAGAAGGGCATATCAAGTGGGGTCCTGCAGTGATCTGTCCTCGGTCCCCTCTTTTATTTAGATAATTACATAAAGGCTACATCTAAACTACATGGCTCCGTCGACGGAGCCACGTAGATTAGCGTACTCAAAAAAGGGAAATGAAGCGGCGATTTAAATAATCGCCACTTCATTTACATCAAAATGGCTGCCACGCTGTGCTGATCAGCTGTTTGGCGGCACAGCGCGGTAGTCTGGATGCTCCACGGTCAACAAGGGAAGCCCTTGTCGACCGCCCCAGTAAACCTCATTCCACGAGGCATTCCAAACAGCTGATCGGCACAGCACGGCAGCCATTTTGATGTAAATGAAGCGGCAATTATTTAAATCACCGCTTCATTTCCCCTATGTCTAGAAAGCTCATCTACATGGCTCCGTCGACGGAGCCATGTAGTCTAGACACACCCAAAGAGTCCACTATAAAATTTGTGAGCCAAACCAAGCTTGGAGGCATTGCAAGAACTTTGGAGGAGAGGGTTAGAATTCAAAATGATTGTGATAAACTAGAGTAATGATCTAATGTAAATAGGATGAAATTCAATAAGGACAAATGCAGAGTACTCCAAATATGAAGGAAAAATCAATTGCACAAATGCAAAATGGGTGAACTGAATGATCCAACCAGAGTCTGGCTCTCCGCACAGTGCCAGGAGTGGGACACACCCAGCTGGTGGGGATATGGAGGAGCAGTGGGTCTGGTGGGGGCGTTGAATGGGCAAAGCAGGGAGAGGACAGTGAGAGGAGAAACATGTGAAGGGCTGATGGGTGGACAGCAGAGGTGACACAGCCAGCACATACTCACCAGCCACCACTGTAAGCAGCCAGTGCTGGCTGGAAATGGGGCAGGAGTGAAAGCCTACTGGCCACGAGCCAGCATGAAGCAGGGACTGCACTAACGGACCAGCAGGCGGAGCGGCCAACCCTGCACACTGCAGCTTTGTCCGACCATCAGCCTTGCACTCCCACCCCCATTATCAGCCACTGGGCGCCCACCAATCACCACTGATGGGTGTGTGGCTGGTGAACTAGGATCTGGCCAGCAGTAGGATACACCAGCACTGATGGGAGGGAAGAGACAGAAAATAAGGGACAATTGGCACATTTTTTTAAAAGAAAGAAGGGACACCTGCGGGAGGGCTTAAATATGGGACTGTCATTTAAAAATGGGACATCTGGTCATCCTACCTACCCGTTAGTAGCTTTTAAAATATCTGATTACTTTAGATTTTCTTCAAAAGCTGAAGAATAGCAAATGTACCATCTTCTGTTCTGGTCAAATTAACTGTATCTTGAACTGAAAATGTGCACAAAATTACTTTTTCATTTTAATGAATAACACACAATCCCAAGTGTAGATATAGTTATATTGGCATAAGTGCATCTTATATTTGTTTATCTTCATCCCTATCTCCTGGAGGTGGGGCGGTGAGGTGGTGTCAGACCATTTTAATTATACCAGTATAAATAAAATAACTGTGTGTGTGGACAAGACCCAAGGCATAGTTTTGAAAAATACTTATTTTCCTTTATATTTACCCAATATCTCACAATAATATTGTTAATATGGTGCCCTCCATTACACCTGGGCATTCCCAGTGGCATCAGTAATGTTATATACAGGTAATACTTATGCTAGGATAAGGCTCTTTCTATGTGATTTGTAGCTGTAGTGGGGAAAAAAGATATATTAGAAAAAACAAGAAAAAAACATGAAATAATTTGGGAAATATATTCATAAGCTATTTGTGAAACACTTTAAACTATGACAATGTAGTAAATAGTGGCTGAATAATTTATTCAAAATATTGCACAGTTTATAGCAATTATTCCATGAATATTATTCTCCCTGCTTCAGCAAGAATAGATGTATGTCAGTGCTGATGTAACATTTCCATGGGACTTCTCCATCCTGCAATCTGTTAACTGGTAAAAATAAACAAATCAATCAAACAAAAGTGGAAAGATGCCCAAATCAAGTATAAGAAATCCAGGTCAAAACAACAACTTTCTATCAAATATCAGATTTAAAAAAAACCATTGATAAATGCTCAACAAATGTGAAAGCAACTTAAATTGCTGTTATTCACTGTAAAAAAAGTGCAGCTGTATTCACACTAGAGAATGAAAGTGTAGATGCTGAACTCAATCTTAAGGTTCAGCCTTCAGCAAGAAGGTGGATCAGGGCAAAGAAGGGCAATCATTAATCACAAAAGGCACTGAAGTAGTTTAATAATTGTTCCAAGAAAGGAAGGATCTGCACAAAGTAGGAATGGCAGGGAGAGTTTGATAAACATACCTTAGCTGCCTTGTGGGTAACCAGCTGTTGAGACTAGAAGTAGGAAAGATCTATTAATTAATTACTAGGAACTATGGACAACACCAGGTAGAGATAAAGGAAACCCTCTACTTTGAAAGTAAACAGAAGCCTTGAGACAAATGTTTCCTCTCAAGCATTCTCTTGCTTGATAATTATCTGATGTTGCTAGTTTTGGCCACATTTCTCCACCCAACTATTTCCTGCAATGAAAAGCAAGATGCTTACTTGGACCTTGTCCCTGATCTTTCAAAGAAACACACGTAGGCAGACTTGTTCAGCCATCTGGAGTCTTATGGCTTTAGAATGGCTCCATGTATGTGCAAGTGTCTGTCTGAGTGGGTCATTTTGGAGGACTGGGACTTATCAGTGTGAGCAAAAGCATGTTGGCTAGTAGGTTTTCAGTTAAGTGTGAGGATACCACAACATCATCTGGAAGGAAGGTCCCAACTATGGGTTCATTTCCCTCTGCTCCAGTTGGATGTTCTCCTTTTCTGGGTCTTTCACCCTCCTCAACATCATAGTGGCTGTCTGACTGGAGGAGGGACCATTCTATTATGTCCCAGAAAGTCTCATCTGTGTACCTCTGCCTCCCTTAGCTTATCCAATCCAGCCACCCTGGTCTCCAAAACCTGTTCATGGTCCCTGAGGACCAGGAGTTCCTTGCACCAAATGCACATACACCATCTGCCCATAGGGAAAATAATCATGCATGCTACTTTGGGTACAATAAACAGAATAGCCCCCACTTTGTTGATGGGCTTCTGCCTGCATTCTCTTTATTCCTAGAGCTAATTCCTTTCTTGATACTTTTTTTTAATCAGGTGGTTTTGGTTTTAGTTTCAAGAAGGTTAAAAAATAAGTGTCACATGTATCTAGCACCCCTCAAACTCTGCCTCTACACTCCCTAGCAAAACTCTACACTCCCTAGCAAAACTCCCCTGTAAACCTGCCTTTTGTTTCTTATCTTTTCATGAGAAAGTACCTGACAATGCTTTGGGGATCCACTAATGACCCTTCCTTCACTTTAAATGACACATCTTATGTTACCTTAATCATCCGCCTCTGTTTATAAACAAACTCCCTGCTGCAAAGGCTGGGTGCCTCCCAGCTTTCAAATTCATCAGAGTCACACTGAGGCTGTGTTGCAGTTAACATTGCAGGAGCCAGGCCCCTGACCCTGAATATTCATAATGCCTGAGCACCTAGGCTCCGTATAACTCACTGCCCATGTTTGCAACCAATGTTTACAACCTCTGTAACATGCAGTCAGCTAAAGAACAGTTTCATTTTTCATATGCATCCAGTTGCCTCAGGTAAAGTATTCATTATAAAATAGTAACTTGAGAATAGTAACCGGTAATTCTAAGAATTATGATTAATGTACCGGATGCTTCTAAACATGAGTGTGGGATCAAGGAGGAATTGCAAGGCCACTCATTGTTTATCTGGCTATTTACATGTGAAAAGAAAGACAGAACAGGAGAGGACTATAAAATCATGAATGGTGTAGAGAAAGCCATTCAAGAACTCCAGCTACGCATCCTGTCTCTTAATACTAAAGCAAGGGATATTCAATGAAATTGAGGGGCAACAAACTTAGAACTGATTAAAAGGAAATACTTTGTTACAAAATCCATATTTAACCCACAGAACTCATTGTCACAAGATATTACTGAGGCCAAGAGTTAGCAGGATTCAAAAAAGGATTCAAGTTTTCTATGGATAATGATCCTATCTAGTTCCATTAGACAATAACAATGTATGAGGGATATAAACCCTCATGTTTCAGAGAAAAAAATGAACCATTAACTGCCTGGGGTTTGGAAGCTACAGGTAGCTTGCCTCATAACTACCCTTAATGGGATTTCTTGTGTCTTTTCTGTCTGTCTACACTACCAGGTTATTTTGAAATAAGCTTATTCCTTTTCATAAGCAGGAGTTATTATTTTGAAATGACAAGCCCCTTATTTCGAAATAGCAGGCTTGGTAGTATGGATGTTTGCCTTGTTATTTCGAAATAAGGTGTAGACATGTCCTCTGAGGGTATGTTTAAACTACAGGGTAAAGTCGTAGCTGAAGTCTAAGTACCTTGACTCGGCTTTTGGCACTGTTTACTCTGCAGAAAGTCTAAGGGAGAACACTCCCTTCAACTTCCTTACTCCTTGTGGAAGCAGGACTACCGGCATCAACCTGAGCGACCCTCTCAGTTTGAATTAGCGTGCCTTCACTAGATCTGCTAATTCAAACCATGGATGATCAACAGCGGCAGCTTCAATCTTTTCTGTAGAATAGATGTACCCTGAGACATCTGGACTGGAAAAGGGCAAATATAGTGCCCATCTATAAAAGGGGAAATAAGGACAACCCAGGAAACTACAGACCAGTCAGTTTAACTTCTCTGCCAGGGTAGATAATGGAGCAAGTAATTAAGGAATCCATCTGCAAACATCTGGAAGATAATAAGGTGATAGGTAACAGCCAGCATGGATTTGTAATCTGATAGCTTTCTTTGATAGGATATCAAGCCTTGTGGATAAAGAAGTGGTAGATGTGGTATACCTAGACTTTAGTAAGGCATTTGACACGGTCTCACATGACCTTCTTATCAATAAACTAGGGAAATACAACCTAGATGGGTGCATAACTGTCTGGATAACTGTTCTCAGAGAGTAGTTATTAATGGTTCAACAATCATGCTGGAAGAGCATAACAAGTGAGGTTCTTCAGGGGTCTGTTTTGGGACTGGTTCTGTTCAATATCTTCATCAACGGTTTAGATATTGGCATAGAGAGTACAGTTATAAAGTTTGCAGATGATATTAAGCTGGGAGGGCTTGCAAGTGCTTTGGAGGATAGGGTCATAATTCAAAATGATCTGGACAAACTGGAGAAATGGTCTGAGGTAAATAGGATGAAGTTTAATAAGGACAAATGCAAAGTGCTCCACTCAGGAAGGAACAATCAGTTTCACACGTACAGAATGGGAAGTGATTGTCTAGGAAGGCGTACTGCAGAAAGGATTTAGGGGTCAGAGTGGAGGGACCACAAGTTAAACATGAGTCAACAGTGTGACACTGTTGCAAAAAAAGCAAACATGATTCTGGGATGCATTAAAAGGAGTGTTGTGACCAAGATATGAGAAGTCTTCTCTGATTAGACCTCAATTGGAGTATTGTGTCCAGTTCTGGGCCCCACATTTCAAGAAAGATGTGGAGAAATTGGGCAAGGTCCAGAGAAGAGCAACAAAAATGATTAAAGGTCTAGAAATGATGACCTCTGAGGGAAGACAGAAAGTACTGGGCTTGTTTAGTTTAGAAAAGAGAAGACTGAGAGGGGACATGATAACAGTTTTTAAGTATATAAAAGGGTGTTATAAGGAGGAGGGAGAAAAATTGTTCTCCTTGGCCTCTGATGATAGGACAAGAAGCAATGGGCTTAAATTGCAGCAAGAGAGGGTTAGGTTGCACATTAGGAAAAACTTCCTAACTGTCAGGGTGGTTAAACACTGGAATAAATTGCTTAGGGAGGTTGTGGAATCTCCATCACTGGAGATATTTAAGAGCAGGTTGGATAGACCTCTATCAGGGATGATCTAGACAGTGCTTGGTCCTGCTGTGAGGGCAGAGGACTGAATGAGCTCTCGAAGTCCCTTCCAGTTCTAGTATTCTAGTATTCCATGATTCTATAACCAATGGCTTTAGCCAGCTAGGAAAAATAATTGCCTGTGGGTAATGAATAGTCAATATGAATCCGAAAAATCATACCTATAAATGGAGGAGAGTTGCTTTACTGTAATATATTTTTACAATCCCTCCTCCCCCAAACCTGTGAATGTTTCTTCAGCCTGGGTTGCATTATCACTAGTAATGGGTGAATCTCAAAGGGTTTGCATGCAGCTCTGTAGTTTTATTTTGTGAAGTGGGTTAGCCCTTTATTTCCTTCACTTTGAGTTTGCTCACATCTGGTGAGTTTCACTTGAGCTTTGAAATAACTGCCAAACTTATGTTTACCTAGTTTTGAACAGAACCCACAACTAGAAGGAGGAAGGGAACCAGAGACGTCCTTAAGATTTATGGGGCCTTACGCAGTACTATTAAACTGGTGCCCCTGTGCCCGATGGCAGCCCAGAAATGGGGGGATGACTATTTTTAAGAGATTAGCAACACACTAATGAAATATTTTTATAGCACATTTTAAACTAAGGTTCTGTAGACTAACACAGTAAATTCAGAAACTAACACTATATGTCTGGGGTTGACAAATGTCTGTTAAATGGCTTCATTACCTGTGTTCTGTGGCTCTTTTACAGGTTCAAGGTTCTGCAGGCTAGAAGGCTTTTCACTTTTAAGTTCACTAGACCCTCTCTGTAGGAAGCCGAGCCACAGAATAGGGAAAGGAAGATGTGGGTGAACATTAAGACGCAATGGTGCCCCAAATTTTTGGGTGCACTGTGCAGCTGTGTATTCTGATTATGGATAAGGATGGTCCTGAAGGGAACTTTTGCAAAACTACATGACCCTTCCAACAAATTTAAATAAAGATATCCAAGCCTCTTTGGTTTGAAACCTGGTTGGGAAAGATCAGGTTTCCTTGTGAGATTCCCAGAAATCCCTTGTCTAAGTTGCAAACAGCCCGTGTAGACAAATTTTGCTTCTGTATCTAGTTGAATATTAGCGGAAGTGCAGAGTGGTATGAAAATTAAGGAAACACAAAATTAATGGAACTTCTCCAAACCTCATGAACAGATTCTAATTCTATTGTATGGACATTTGTAAATTGTGTCTAGTTTTATTGGAAAGACCTCCACTGAATACACTGAGCTTCAGAATAGACCCTAAAACCATACAGCCAATGTGACCAAATGTTTACATCTTGCAACAGATTCAGTGCTC
Organism: Rafetus swinhoei; assembly: GCA_019425775.1. Taxonomy (NCBI): domain Eukaryota; kingdom Metazoa; phylum Chordata; order Testudines; family Trionychidae; genus Rafetus; species Rafetus swinhoei. The sequence goes on from CM033424.1 coordinate 228,756,228, forward strand.
CTTGTGTTGGATAACTGAGTTGTACATAAAGTCCTTTAGGGTATGTATACACAGCAAAGTTATTTCAAAATAACAGCCGTTATTTTGAAATAACTTTCCTAGCATCTACACAGCCAAACCGCTATTTTGAAATTAAATCGAAATAGCAGAGTGCTTATTTCGAATTTGGTAAACCTCATTCTACGAGGAATAATGACAAATTCGAAATAGCTATTTCGAAATAAGCACTGTGTAGATGCTTATTTTGAAATAGGGGGCCTCCAGCTCTCCCCAGGGTGCCCTGGTGGCCACTCTGGGCCAAACCAGGAAAACTCCTCTCCTCCCCCCCCAACCCCAGAGCCCTTAAAGGGGTAGACTCTGTTTGGCCACAGGGCCTGTGCCAGCTCTAGGCCTGCCAGCCCAGAGCCCAGAGCCCACAGGCGCTGCCCCTGACCCAATTGCCAGCATGAGTGAGCCAGCCAGTGCTTCCAGCCCTCCACCACTCCCCAGGAGCAGTCTGGCAGCTCCCAGGAGCTTGCCAGGGGCCGCAAAAGGCAGGCGCCTTCCTGGTCTAGTGCGGAGATCATGGACTTCATTGAGGTTTGGGGGGAATCCTCCAACATCCATGATCTCCGCACTAGACACAGGAATGCGGCCATCTACAGATGGATGGCTGACAGCCTGGCCACCAAAGGCCACATGCGCACCCAGGAGCAGGTGCACATGAAAATAAAGGTGTTGCGGCAGGCCTATGCCAGGGCCACAGTGGGCAGCTCCCAACCAGGGGCTGACCCAGACCCCTTTCCCTATTATGACTCCCTGGACCACATACTGGGGGGCCGGACGGTCCGTGCCCCCCAGGTGGTCATCGACCCTGGGGCAGAGAGCCCTGACCAGGACATGGAGGAGGACGATGGCCAGGAGTCGCAGGAGCCTGGAGGGAATGTGGCACTCACCCAGGAACCCCAAGGCATCACAGCAGCCATGTCACTGCTGTCTTCCAAGGCCGGGGAGGCCTTGACATGTGAGTGCTATCACTGTCCCCTTATGCGGGGCGGGGGGGAGGGGGTGGAGAGGGAGACCAGGGACCGCACGTGTGGGCCTTGCTGACCACAGATCACGCAGCAACCTGTGCATGTGCCGTGCCAGCCGGGGCATGTGGCCCCGGCTGGCTGCCATACAGGGGCCCTGGCCTGTTAGCCACACACATGTATGTATGAAGGCACATGACATACTCCTGATCCCGGGAAGGGACACTGCACAATGCCCTCCCTCCACAAGCCCCCTCTACGCAGAGGCAGGGCACATCTCCCCTCCTCCCCACTCCCACACTATACACAGCACAGGGGCATGGGTGCAGTCCCGGGCCAGCTCACACTCCCGGGGATAGCAGGACATGATGGTGCGGAGACCTGCCGTTCTCGCCTTACAGAGGGGGGCTGGGCTTCACCCACTGTGTCCCCAGGGATAACTGACCACTTCTCTTGTTTCTCCACAGCTACACCAGCTGCAAGTGCAGGGTGCACCACCCCGCCCAGGACATCCTCCCGCACCCAGGCCAGCAGGCTGACCCATAACCAGGAGGAGTACCAGCGGCAGCACCTGGGGTTACTGAGAAGGCAGGTCCACAGCCAGGAGCACTGGGTGCAGGAAGACCTCCAGCTGCGGTGGGAGAGCTTGCGGGAGCTGCTTAACCAGGTCCATGTCATCCGCGACCACATGCAGACCCTGGTGCAGAGATTGGTGCCTGCTGCCACTCCAGCCCCTGCGGCCACCCCAGCTAGCGCTCCTCCTCCCACTCCTGCTCCCCCTCCCGCTTCTTCCCCCCCCGCCCAACCCTCCATACCCGCTCCCCCCAGGGGACGCTGAGGCCCCCGCACCTGCAGTGCTGGGAGACAGGTGGGCCAGCAAGACCCCCAACCTTGAGCTTCTCCTCCCCCTTCCTCCCCCTTCCAGCTCCCTCCTCCTAGGTTTCTTCCTCCCCTCTCCCACCCTCACCCCCCCCACCCCAGTTATGTTCAATAAAGAGAGTTTGTTTTTGGCAACACATGTGTTTTTATTTGACATCAGGAAGGGGGGTTAGGGAGGGGCAAGTGGAAGGACTTGAGGGTGGAATAAGGCACAAGGCCCCAGTGAGGCACGCCAGGGAGACTTCACTCCTCCTCCGTCAGGAAGCTCTCCCGCAGGGCCTCCCGGCTACCGGCAGCCCCACAATGGGCCTCCCGGCTGGCAGCCATGCGGGGCTGCACATACAGGCCAACCAAGTGGTTGGCCTCTGCCATCCAGGCTGGCAGGAAATCCTCCCCCTTCCACTCACACAAATTGTGCAGCACACAGCACGCTGCCACCACGTGCGGAATATTCCGCTCGGAGAGGTCCAGGTGGGCGAGGAGGCATCTAAATCGGACCTTCAGCCGGCTGAAGGCACCCTCCACCATGATGTGGGCCCTGCTGAGCCTGGCATTAAAGGCCTGTTGGGAGGGGTTGAGGTTTCCCATGTAGGGCTTCATGAGCCAGGGTTGTAGGGGATAGGCCGCATCTCCCACCAGACACACAGGCATGTCCACGTCCCCGACCCTGATGTGGTAGTCAGGGAAGAAGGTCCTGGCGTGCAGCCTCTGGCACACAAAGGAGTTGCGGTACACCCGTGCGTCATGTGCTTTGCCAGACCAGCCCACATTAATGTCCATGAACTGGCCACGGTGGTCAGACACGGCCTGCAGGATGACCGAGAAGTATCCCTTCCGGTTTATGTACGGGGAGGCCTGGTGTTCCGGGGCACGGACGGGAATGTGCATACTGTTGATTGCCCGCCCAAAGTTGAGGAAGCCCAGGCTGCCAAACCCCTCGATCACCGTATCCAAATCAGTGAGGCGGATGACTCTGCGGAGTAGCACTCTATTGATGGCCTTGACCCACCTGCAGAGGGACACACAAAACCGAGAGTCACTGGGGTGCCAGGGTTGCTGAGGGTGCTCCTTTCCCGCCACTGCCCCGCACTCCCAATCCCCAGGAGCAACCCCCCCTGCAATCCTGGCCACCGCGGGCAGTCCGTAGTGCAGCTGGGACAGAACAAACCCTCCCGGGGAGGGGACTTGTACCACCTCTCCCCCTTTTCCCTAGGGCAGCCCATCCCCTCCTTGCACCCTCCCCCTCCTGGCACAGTGGCCGGAGACTGCCATACCTGCATGAGCACCTCTCTGACGGTGGATTTCCCCACGCCGAACTGGTTCCCCACGGATTGGTAGCTATCCGGTGTGGAGAGCTTCCAGAGGGCAATGGCCACACGCTTGTGGAGGGGAATGGCGGGGCTCATGTGCGTGTCCCGTTGCCACAGAGCAGGGGTGAGCCACTCACAGAGCTCGAGGAAGGTGTCCTTCATCCTGAAGTTCTGGGTCCACTGTTGGTCTCCCCAGAGCTCTAGGACAATGTGGTCCCACCAGTCGCTGCTGGCGTCCAGACTCCAGATGCAGCGGGGCACGTGGGTGTCCAGGTGCTGCTGCTATTCCTCCACGTCCCCCGGGGGGGTCTGGAAGAGGGCCTGGGGGTTGGGCTGCAGCACATGCTGCCAGGCAGTCTCCAGCAATTGCTGCCAGGCTGGCAGCAAGACATCAAAAATGAGCACCAGAGTGCCCAGGGGCAGCTCTGGCTCTATGGTGCCGAGTGCTGTGGTGTCCCGAGTCAGGGCAACCAAAGCAAGCAGAGACAAAAATGCTTTGCTGTCCCTCAGCGAGGTAGGCAAGCAAGCAGGGAAAGCTGAGAACTGGTTGTCCGGGGGGGGAGGTCCCTTTAAGCACAAACCTCAGATAGCCTCAGGCAGCAGCCACACAAGGTAACTCCTGACCTGATGCCCTGCTGGGAATGGTTCCGGCTGGCCTTAAATGCGATTCAGCGTCCTATCAGTGTGGACGCGCTATTTCGAAATAGCAAAACGCTATTTCGAAATGCATTTTGTGTCTAGATGTGTTATTTCGAAATAAGCTATTTCGAAATAATGCTGTAGTGTAGACATACCCTTAATGTCTATCTGGGGCCAGTGTTCTTGAGCAATTACCTTTCACCCTTTATCCTGCCTGAGCCAATTCTGGTCAGTGAGGGCAGGCCTGTTCTCATTGATTAGGATCAGTCAGGCTAGGCTGAGAACAGGATTTTACTGGAAAAGTATCCCTACTTATGGAGTTTGGTCACAGAGGAGTTGTTGGCTGCCTTTATAGAACAGGGGTCTCAAACTCATAGCCCAGGGCCATCTATGCCCTGAGCAGTACCACAATCCAGCCTGTGTAGCTACTGGCATGCGAGTCCCTGTGGTCCTGGGGAGGAGTGTCCATCCCCTTCCCCCAAGCCTTTGCTCCTCTCCCATCCTGCCTCTTCCCACCCTGCTCCTCCCTCTTTCCTGACCTTGCCCTCCTTCCCCCAAACCTCCTTCCCCAAGGGATGTGGCCTTGGGGATTACTGTGGGGCCTGGCATGGACAGCACCAGGTGTTCCCTCTCCACCACCACTCACTATGGGTGGCTGGAGCAGCAGGCAAGGAATGCAACCGGGCTGAACTGGGAGATGGTGTTGGACCGATGTGTCGCTCCACTTCTCTGTGGCTCCTGCCACTGTGGTGAGTGTGTGGAGTTCCAACCCCTGCTGCCAGCCCCACCTCACCCAGGGCCCCATGATTTGAATATGGGCGACTATCTTATGGACAGGATGGCTCTGCACACACTGCACCCAGGCCACAGGGATATGCCGGCCGTGCTGCGGAGCTAGTAGACAAAAGCCGCTGCATTGCTGGTAGTGGCAGCTGGGCTCCCTGGTCATTTTAAATTCTCCAGGGGCAGGAGGCAGGGCTGCAGCATGCACGGATGGGGTGTGTGTGTGTGAGGGCCAGGAGGCAGGGCTGGGAGATGTGCTGGGGGTGGATACATAGATTCCCACTGCCACAGAGCCGCTGCCAGAGGTGGGTGTCCACTGGTGTGCTAGGAGGTTTTGAGGACTGGCCCTGGACCTAAGGTAAATTTAGTTTATTTCTGCAGACTTATCCTCGGTCCTGTTCAGGCTTTCTTGGTTTACTGACCCCCTTTCCTTCCTTCTTCTTTCTTATAAGTAGGAACTGAGCTCTTGCTTTTCATGTTTTGTATTGGCTTTACAGGAGCTTGCTTTTTTAAAAAATTGCTGGCAAAATGCAAAGTGCATCTCTTCCAGCACTGAAAAAAGGCCTCTATTGTGGAACTGGTTTCATAGTAACAGAAACAGTAGGACTATGATGAGAGTTTTGGATTCCTTGTAGACACTGGAAGTACAAGGAACAGGTATTGGACGTTGAGAACTGATCCACCTCATATAGAAAGTATGTGCAATAGTGTCATTTTATTAAGAAACGCACATTTGATGTAATTGGTAGATGTGGCATTTTCAGCAGACGGAGCAATGGAGGTGGCAAGGGCACATGCTAGAGCCACTCGATCTAGCACATGTAGCAAACGGAGTGGCTGAATGTAGTGGATTCACCAGTACAGCTGCAGAAGTGGCAGCCTCTTCATAGAGAAACTTACAATGCAGGACTGACAGTGCTAGTGATTGTTTCTGTTGTAGTATTGTTGAAAATGTGCTGGGCGCTGTGCAACTCCTAGAAATAAGACTTGGGTCCAATCTCAAAGAGCCTCCTCTCTACTCTACCAAGCAAGGTTCAGTCTTTTTTTTATTCCTTACTCCATTGTCTGAATGATGCTGTCACACTGGTCATTATGAGATCCCAATATTTTGACACAGCACAGCCCTGCTTTGTAGGCTGTTCTGCACATTGATGTTGCTCTGCATGACAAGAGCATGTGGACATCTGCTGTGTATCTTTCTTTCATTTCAATGTATGCCCTGTGTCATTTTGTTTCGAGTTATAAATAACCCTTGGACTGGATTGATGCTGCCTCTAACTCTAGCATTTAGGGGCTGGATTGTCCCTCCATTCAGAAATCCAGTGCCTTCTTCTTGGAAAGCATGGATGCTGGGGAGCTGCATTATTGTTCCCATTCATGAGAATCTTGTGGCAGCTGCTCTGTTCTCTGCTGCCGTGTCATGAGGAACAGGTCTGTGGGTTTTGGTGCAGGCATAAAGAGCTGGGATTGGGGAATAGCCATCCTTCAGTACATCATTTGACCTTGCAGATTCCTGGTCAGAAATCTTAGCGGGAACTAATGCTGCCTTCAAGTGTGTTTCAGTGTGGGAGTATGGGAGAGAATACTCGGGACTTCTACTATGGTAGTGTCCAGAAAGGGTCCACCTGTTTTACCCAGGCTAATCTATCTTGGTTCTTATCCCACAACCACCCGTGTGATACTGGAGGACCTTACACAAGATGATGCTTGTAAGTCTCTCCTCCTTTCCCTGCTCTGCATGCAGTTTATGTTAAGTGTGCTTTTGGGGGGGCTACTGAGGAAATACCTGGTTAGAGAAGTGCACTGTCCTACACTTTTATTACAATGCTTGGGTTTCATTGCTAACTATGCTGTTAGCCACGGTGTGAGGGAAGCTTGTATTTCTCGGCTGAGAAGTTGCATCTGTGCATTTTCAAATCTGACCTGTAGCCTCCTTTCTCCTGACCCTGCAAAAGAAGCTGCAGGAGCTGGAGAAGAGACACACCTGAGTAGTTTCCCAGACCTGAGGAAGAGCTTTATGTAACTCAAAGATTCTCTGTCTTATAAACATCAGTTGGTCCAATCAAAGCTATTACCTCATCTACTTTGATTTTGGAGTCATTTTACTGACCATAGTGGAAGAGAGCCTTTCTGGGAGCCAGGGCAGGAAGAAGTGCCAGCAGAGTATTTGTGAGAGGCTAGTGGATGAGGAAGGAAGGAAGGAAGACAGAGGAAGAGGGGTCCTAGTGCCAATTGTACTTTATTTATTCTCCTCCCACACAAACATCAAAGAACTTCCCAAAAGGGGTGAAAGAGTGGAAGGGACCACTGACTATTATTGTTATGTGCCTGCATCATGATAGCAACCATAGACACAGGCACTGTTCCTTGGCAGAGGAGGACACATTCTCTTTCTCAAAAACATTATAGCTTAAGAGCTTGTCTACACACAGTTTTTGTACCACTATAACTATATAGCTTATAATTGGATATAATTAAAGCAGTACAAGTCCCTAGTGTGGATGCAGCTATGCTGGTATAAAAGTGCTTATTAATGTAAGCTTAATAATACTTTTTTACTTCTCTGGAATATTGAGGAGATAGTCATTAATATTGCGTACGACTCAGATCCAAGGCCTAATGAAGCCTGTGGAAAGATTCTACAATGTCAAGGCTCTTGGTCAGGCACATGCTGTGGTGATGACATTATATAATCACCTAGATCAGTGGTTCTCAACTTGTTTCAGTCCACGGACTACCAGGCCAATCTAAAAATGTTCGTGGACCACCTCCAGCACATGTAGCACAGGACGAATGACACAGCAACTGCTCAGCATGACGGCGGCAGCTACACTGACGCTCAGAGCCTTGACAGAAGTTACTGGCAGCACAACACGGTTGCGTCCTAGGTGACACTATGGATGACGCGCCACGTGCTTGTGAACACGGTGTAAAACAGCTTAATGGCGGCACCTGCTCACGCTGTGTGACTGTGGACAATGTTCCTGTGGACCACCGAAAAAGTCTCTATGGACCACCAGTGGTCCATGGACCACAAATTAAGAACCACAGACCTAGACAGATAGACACTATGGCTGCTGAAGATTCCAGTGATTGCGGAAGATTCCAGAACTTGCCTGCTTTCACACAATTGTTTCTGTAATGTTAGAATAGGAAAACTTACAGCATCGGGAAAATATTAAAAGTTACTCTTTCAGAGAACTGAAGTTTCAAGGCTTTATAGTGCTTCAAGTGTGATTTGCTTGTGTGCCAGTCTTGGCTAAGGCAAAGCTGAGCAGTTCTTGAGAATATGGTCAACCCAAGGCAGGCTGAAGTTAACAAAAGAACAGCATGAATAAGCTCCAGTCCATGACCGGCATGTGGATAAGTGGCACCACTAGTTTAATATTCATAAAAAGTACATATTTGGTTTAAAAAAAGATCAGTGGCTAGCTGGTGGTATGACAACAGTCCATCACACAGCCATGCAGACAACTTACACATGAGGGAAAAAGGGTACATTGGAGAATAACTATGACACACTCAGGAGTAATATAGTACTTATTAGGCACTTGTCCAATTTTCCTTTGTCTGTTTTAATAATTACCAGTGAGAGATTTATGGAAAATATGAGATACACCTCCTGAAGTTTATCTGTCCTAGGCCCCTTTTCATATTAATTGCCTCCATAGTAAAATAGAGTTTACTGGAAAAATTCCCTTTATTAAGAAAAATAAAAATTGTATATTTTAGTTTTAATATGTTCTTTGTAGTACACTACGGCTATGTCTAGACTAGCATGATTTTCAGCAAATGCTTTTAACGGAAAAGTTTTTCCGTTAAAAGCATTTGCAGAAAAGAGCGTCTAGATTGGCACGGATGCTTTGGCGCAAAAGCACTTTTATGAAAAGCATCCGTGCAATCTAGACGCAGTTTTGCGCAAGAAAGCCCCTATCGCCATTTTCGCCATCGGGGCTTTTTTGCGCAAAACAGTCCTCCCCTGTCTACACTGGCCCTCTTGCACAAATACATTTGCGCAAGAGGGCTTATCCCTGAGCAGGAGCATCATAGTATTTGTGCAAGAACACTGACAATCTTACATTAGATCGTCAGTGTTCTTGCACAAATTCAAGCAGCCAGTGTAGACAGCTGGCAAGTTTTTCCGCAAAAGTGGCCGCTTTTGCGGAAAAACTTGCCAGTCTAGACGCAGCCTACATATAGAAGTGGCCTTTTAACAGTTCATGAGCAAATTTTTGTTTTGATAATTCTGGATATAGAAGTGCAGACTAGGGGAGTTGCTAGAACCCCTATAACGTGACAATGGCATGTGCGTGTGTGTGTGTAAACTAATGAACAGGGGTCAGCAGGAGAGCAGAGGAAAGCAACAGTAAAATATATTACCTGGCAACATATACAATCTCCAAATATAGATAGACAGCTAAATCAACTTGCATATGAGCCATAACATCAGTTGCAACTCAGTGTGATATGTTCCCTTTGCCTTGCCTACAGAGAATTGAAAAATCCCACAAGGAAGTAGCCTCTTAGGCTATGTCTGCACAGCAGCATTATTTCAGAATAACAAAGAACGTGTCTACACAGCAAGCCATTATTTCGAAGTAATGGTGAGATGGAGGGCTTCTGACTCTGACTCCTGTAACCCTCATTTCGCGAGGAGTAAGGAAGGTAGAAGGAAAAGTGTTCATCCTGCTGTGTAGATAGTGCCAAAAGCCTTTTTAAGCTATTTTGACGTCAGCTACACAATTGATGTAGCTGAAGTTGTGTAGCTTAATTTGAGTTTTGCCCCACGTTGAAGACATGCCCTAAGGTAGCCAGAACCCCAAGCTTACAGGGTTTATTGATAAACATCCACATCTTGCCCTGCACCCAATGAGAGAGTGCAAATTATAGGCCACTGGTGTAACATGCTTTCTGTGAGATGCCCTGCTAGAAAAGTGGCCTCTTTCTGCACTTGGTGTGCAGGTTTTAAAAAAAAATGTTGTTGTTCTAAATGGACATCATTTAACCTAAAATAAAAGATACCTTGCTTAAAAAGAATACCAACCTGTGCCTGGATGATTCTACACGTCTGCCCAGGATAGAGGAAGAACATAAGCCCATCTGTGTAGATTATGTTAACCTACAAGAGTTAATTGAAAGTAATAAGACCAAGTCACTAGACTGTAGTCTCTTGTTTTCAGCATCTGACCTGAGACGACATTCAAACTATTAATAGCTATCTTAGCTATTTTTTAATTCACCTCATTGCTGTCTATGTTATAAATGAATTGGTGTATGTTAGATATGGGAGTGTTGTCTGAAACAGTTGCATGTATTCATTCCAACTCATGATTTTTTTCTCTTCCTTGTGTTGTTTTGCTTCCTATTCTCACCTTTAATTACAAAATAGCTCTCTCTAAAGTAAGACTTTGCTCACACTGCTGTCAAACCTTTTTGTTTTTGCCATTCAACTATTTATACAATTTCCCTTTATCTGTTATCATACATCTCTTCATTTTCTGTTTAAAAGATTCCTGCCTCTTCATCCTTTTTCTTTCACAATGTCAATTCCTTTTTCATTTTCCCAGCAGTGCCTTAAAGGTGTAAAATCCAAGATTCCTCCATTCACTTTCTGCTTGTATATTACTGTATTACTTTCTTGTGCCATGAATCAGCTAAAAAAAGAATTTCTGCAATTGCGTATGTTTTTAGTCTGTTTGAGAATATAAGAAAAAATGATTTCTGAATGTTTTTCCTCATTATTCTTATATTTGGTGGATTATACATTGCTTTTGATTTTTGGATCTTGTTTTTTCATAGCCTGATTTTTACTTTCAATCACAATCATTTTTGTTATTGATCAGTGACACAAATCATAGTCTCCTCTTAGATCTGTTGATATAATTCCAGATTAATTACTGAAATACTCTTTATTTACAGTCTCTTGCAGTAATGTGGTCCAAGTGATGCTGGAATTTAACATGGTCCATCTACCCAATTTGTATAAACCTGTTTTCCTTTACTCCTGAATTCTTGCACATATTTGTGACTGCCCTCCATGTTCAGACTGTTATTGATGATGAACTGTATGAACTGTCCCCAGTGTCATTCATATCCCTGTGCTGCTCGGTGCTTAGTACCCCCCATATATCTTTTGTTTTGGAATGTCACATGACTGGTTTAATGTTGTCTGTGAATGTGTGATCACATGCTAGGGTTTCTGAAGGGTGCCAGGCTGCCAATGACTAGGGAATGATGCTGTCTGCATAGACACAGAATAGAGAGAATAGTATGGGCAGTGGTAGCAGAAGCTTCCCATCAGAGCTCCAGCCAGAGGCTTCAGTTCTGACCTGTTCCAGTGAGTTGGCTTATTCATTGTCCATGCTCGTATAGCTTTTGAGCTTTCTGCTGGGAGAGCCAGGATGTCAATCACATGATGTCTTCTGAATTGCTTCTTGGGATCAGACTGAGAAGCATTGATTCACAAACACAAGATTAGTCATTAACATCATGTCATTGCACAGAAATGTCCACATCCTCCCTACATTGTGTGGTTAAGTATTTTATTTAACAATCAATGTCATTTTTCAGGGCATACAACATTAAATGATTGTTGCCCTACTGTGACATGTGACGAACCATGTTGTGATTATAACTTGGGATGGCGCATGCCCCCATTCAAATCAGGAGAAGGCTCCACTGACTTAAATCAATACTAAATAATCAGGTGGAGGGCCTGGTTTAATAAGGAAATGTTGTGCGGGGCGGGGGGGGTTGGCAACCAGAGGAAAAGCTGCTATTCAAGTAGTCAATTACGTGATAGGCTTACTTGACTACCCGTATCAGAGGCAGCAAGGGGGACAGGAAGCAGGAGCTGGTGCTGGGGGGAGCCAGCTTAAAAGCTGGTTCCTCCCAGTACTGTCTCCACGGTGTGCAAAGGGGGGCAGGGGAGGCAGAGCTGCAGTGGGGGACCTGGAAAGAGGGGGGCTGCTGTGGCTCTGCTTTTTTAAATGTAGTAAAAGCCACCTGGTCTGGGACTGGCATGAGCCGGGACTGCTGAGTCCTGGCTTGTGCCAGGTCCTGAACCTACCGCTGCTGTGGCTCTGCAATTTAAATGTAGTAGGAGCCGATTCTTACCATCCTTACCACCTGCAAGGACTTACTAGATCCAGGACAAAATGATCATTGTGGGGCAAGGGTTGAAGATAAACCCTGATCAAGGTCCATCTGTTCTGGACACTCCATTAACAAACTAGACTTTAATAGGAGGCTAAGAGACTGAATGGCTCCTTAAATGGAAGAGCACCCCACTCCCCACCATATACCTGAAATAGGAGAGGATGGAATAAGTTTCCCAACTGGGGAAGAGATGCTGGGAGGTGAGTAGTCTCTGAAGCTGCCCCAATGTGACCCTCAGAAAAAGGCCCAGTGTATCACACACTCTCATTCATGGGGCTCGGTGTCTGCTTTCGTCATTTCATTCCTGTCTGATTTTCATGCTAAATGAATAAATAGGGCAAATATAAAGTTAGTGTTGTAGCTGAAGCCATGAGAAATCTTTCTGGAGACAGATTTTGGAATGATTTTGGGATACCTGCTGTATGGCTGAATGGATTAATGTTATTCTATAACTAAAGGACAATAAATGAGGGTCTGATTGTGACCAAATGCACCCTTGGATTCAAACCCAATACTCTACTGTAAAAATCTTTGCACAAAATATGCCTTGTGACGTAGGGATAGGGTTGCCAACTTTCGAACCGAAAAAAACCAAATGTCCCTGCCCTGGCCCTTACCGCCCCCCCCCTTGCCTTCTGGCCTTTCCCCCTGCTGGACATCCCAACCCTTCTCTGAGGCCTCAACCCTCACTGGGCTTTCTTGTTGAAAATAGATGGCTGGCATTTGGTGAGATATCGTTTGAAAACTAATAATAATAATAATACTAATTATCATGGTGAAATATATGAAGCAGTATTATGTGTAAAGTTATGAAATCCCCAGGTATGACGCTATTGGCACACACTGAAAATGACAAAACCTTGCCTAGAAAAAAATTGTTAAACAGGGCTATCCTAAACAAAGGAATGTGTGTTTGCCTCACTTTACAAATAAGTAGCAAATAGGGTAATTGAGACAGCAGTGGGAGGAGATGGCAGGAAACAAAGCACATTTACATTTCAGCAAACACATGTGAGGGTAAAAAGAGCAGGAAGCCTCCTTCACTACCAGACTCCATATTGCCTCCTTTACTGCTTGAATAAGCTTTACTTTGAAGAGTAACCCACAGAAGAATCCACTTCAAAGGTTCATTGGACTACAATAGAAGGAACAGAGAATCCCAAGATCATTCTTTCATCTAAGAAGACAAAGGCACCAGTGCCCTTGGGCTTCTGGAAGCAATCCTGACAGGAAAGGCTATCTAAAAAGAGCTTTGAACTAGAATGTGGTAGATAGAGTGTTAGATTCCTTGATATGTATTTTCATTTTTATTTGCTTAGAATCATTTTTAGTTTTATTTCTTATACGTGAGTTCACTTAAAATAGATCTATCTTCTTGTGTTTTATTTATTTTTTTAATCTAAACCAACTCAGTGCTGTGTTTAAAGCGAACTGTTTGATAACTCCTAACTTTTTACAGGGACAAAGGATCTTGAATATCTGAAGAGTTCAGGAGAAGGCTGGACAGTGCAGAACACACATATTTCGGGACAATCCAGAACTGGGAGTGTGTTGTGGTCACCCTGGCCGTGGTAAACAGGTCGGTGGAAGCCAGAGGGTGACTGGTGTGTGGCTGCTGGCTGCTGGGGTGGGAGCTGCTGGATCAGGGCGGCAGCTGTGCATGGACAGCCAGGGTTTGACCTGCATGCTGATATGTAGGCTGTTTGTGAGTGGCCCAAGTTGGGAGTTACAACAGCAAAGCATTATGAAGCATCTAAGGTTGAGGGATAGGTGGTGACACAACTCCTCACTTGCAATCCATAATGTTACATCGATATATTTGATGGCTGATTCCAAGAGTGAGAGCTATGAATGCTAAATAAAAAATAAGTATGAAAAAATAGTGGGAGAGGGAGGAGATTTTTTTCATCTCAAACTTCTGGCATCATCAAGTCACATGCAAGCACCGAGCAGGCAAGAAGGTAATAATAATAGTGATCCATGCTCTTGTTACATCCCGACTGGTTTACTGTAATGCACTTTATGTAGGGCTACCTCTAAAAAGCCTTTGGAAACTTCAACTGGTCCAGAATGCGGCTGCTCGAGTTTTAACTAATACTAGTTATACGGAGCACATTATGTCAGTGCTCCGGCAGCTGCACTAGCTTCCGGTATGTTTCCGGGCACAATTTAAGGTTTTTGTTATGACCTATAAAACCTTAAATGAGTTGGGTCCAGGGTATCTGAAGGACCGTCTTCTCCCATATGAACCTGCCCGGGGATTGAGGTCAGCTGGGGAGGCTTTGCTTTGTGTTCCCTCACTTGTGGAGATAAGATTAACATCTACACGGAACAGGGCATTCTCAGCTTTTGCTCCCAGGCTGTGGAATTCTCTTCCTTGTGATATTCGCATGGCGCCAACGCTAGCGTTGTTTCGGCATCAGGCTAAAGCCACCCTTTTGACTCGTGCTTTTATTAATGTTTGAGTCTGTATGTGTGTATTCCTCCTCTCTATATGTTTTTAGCTCATTATGTCCCTCTGAGGGCTCATATTTTAAATTCTCATATTTTAAATTTTTATATATATTTGTATTTTTTTTGTTTGTTCTTGTAAGCCGCCTTGAATATTTTAAATAGAAAGGTGGGGTAAAAATATTTAAATAAATAAAATAAAATAAATAAATAATAATTACCCCCAGAACAACTTCTACTTGAAATACAGATCTAAATATAGTTTCTGGATGAAGTTGTCACTGTCCATTTGGTTGCTTCATGGATTTTAAAGGGAGCCTTTTCACATTTGACCATTTGCAAAAATGTATGAATCCACTCTCGAATACATTGGCACTAATTTTCAAAGTGCTGAACACCCATAATAACATTGGAGTTAAGGAGAGTTGCAAGTGCTTAGCACCTCTGTAATTCAGACTTTGATGTAGTTCCTCCTGGACTTCAATTAAGAGCATACTGAACTGACACATCCCCTGTCCTGGGGAAAACAGTGCTCCATGAACTTCTTAGAGCTGGTTGGTGTGAAGGGGCCCCAGTCCCTTGGTGGAGGCCAAGCCTACAGGAGGGCTGTTCACATTTTTTTTTTCTCATTATAGATTTTTGTTGGAAACTACAGTTTCAACAAAATGTAAACTTCTTGCAAGAACACATGGGCTACGTCTACACTGGCAGCTTCTTGCGCAAGAACTGTTTTGCGGAAGAGTTCTTGCGCAAAAAGTCTTCCACAAGAGTGCGTCTACACTGGCATTTGCTTTTTTTGTGCAAGAAATGTGCTTTTGAGCAAGAGCGTCTATGGCAGTGTGGACGCTCTCTTGTGCAAGAAAGCTCTCATGGCCATTTTAGCCATAGGGGGTTTCCTGCGCAAGAAATTCATGTTGCCTGTCTACACTGCCCTCTTGAGCCCTCTTATTCCTCGTGGGGAGAGGAATAACTCTTCCGGAAGAAGCCCTGTTTTCCAACGCTAGACTGTAAATTTACTTGCGCAAGAATGCGCGTGCAATGTAGACACCCAGCAAGTTTTTGCGCAAGAGCAAGTGTTCTTGCGCAAAAAGCCGCCAGTGTAGACGTAGCCTTAGATTTTGTAAAAATTTTCAACAGAAAAGAGTCAAAATGAGTCAACTTTCTTCTCTTTTTTTTGATATAAGCATATTTCATTCTAATAGGGTAAAATATATTGTTTCAACTCTATCATTTGATTTCACTTTGACTTACATGTTACAGTAATCTTAATATTATGATTTTATATAATATTGTTTCTATTTAATCAAAATACAAAGTTTTTACATTTTCAAAACCTTTTTTAATGGCTTCATGTCAATTTTTTTCAAAATTTCTTCTTTATGATATATTTTGAAATTTCAATTTTTTTTCCAGTTCAGAACAAGAACATATAAAAAAATTGGAATTTCACACAGAATGAAACTGCTAGTTTCTAACCAGCTATCTCTTCTAGCCCCAGAAAGTGTAAGACTGGAAATTATAAGACTGGAAATAAGGCAAACATTTTTAATAATGTGAGTAATTAATCACTGGAACAATTTACCAAGAGTCATGGTATATTCTCCATCACTGAACATTTTTAAATCAAGATTATTCCTTAAATATTATGGTCTAGGAATTATTTTGGAGAAGTTATATGGCCTGTGCTATACAGAAGTTCTAACCAGATGATCAGAATGATTACTTCTGGCCTTAGAATCTATGAAGAAGGCTTTCTGTGACTTTCTGTTGCCCCATTACTCAACCACACACATATGTACAGCCTTTAATATTTACTTTTGGAGTCATTCATGGTTGTACCTATTTTGAAGAGTGCTTTGGTTCTACCCTTTTTGACTTCTTAAAATTGAATCTAGATGTCAACACTTAAGCAATCATTTAAATTTAATTCTGAAAGAAAAGTACTTTAGTGGTTGTTTGTAGTTATGTAATGAGATAATATATGGAATAGCTTCTATACAATTGTATTTACAGACCTCTGGAAATGCTTTTAAGAATCCTCTGTGCTGTGTTGGCATGTGACAAATACTCTTAAATATCTCAGATAAGGGCCAATTTTTCAAGAGAGCTCATAAGAATGGCCATACTGGATCAGACCAATTGTCCATCTAGCCTAATATCCAGTCTGAAGCATGAGGCTCTGGCCACTGTTGGAAAAGGGAATGACTGGAACAGAGCCACTGATGGACCTAGCCTGATGACTGGTTCTGGTCACTTTTCTTAAGACCGTTTGATGAGGGAGTTCATTAAATGTTTTCCGAAAGTCCAGGTACAATATATCATTGGGTATCATCACTGGGTCACCCTCGTTCACATGTTTGTTGATCCCCTTGTGGAATTGTGAATATATTAATGAAGCATGATTTCCCTTCACAGAAGCCATGTTGACCCCTCTGCAACATATTGTATTCATCTATGTGCATGAGCATTTTGTTCTTTGTTATAGTTTCAGTCAATTTGCCTGGTCTTGAAGTTGAGCTTACCAAGATTGCCAGGTAATTGCCAGGATTTCCTCTGAAGCCTTTTTTTTTTAAACTGGCATTATATTAGCTATCTGATAGTTATCTAGACAGAGGCTTACTTAAGCAATCGGTTACATACCATGGTTGGTTAGTCCTTCAGTTTCATATTCGATTTCCTTCAGAATGCTTGGAAGAATACCATCTGGTCCAGAATTTACCATCTGATAAATTAAACATACCATAATGTTTAATTTATCAATTGTTCCAAAACCTCCTCTATTGACACATCAGTCTGGGGCAGTTCATTGGATCTGTCACCTAAAAGGAATAGCTCAGATGTGGAACTCTCCCTCATGTCCTCTGCAGTGAGGAATGATGCAAAAAATTCATTTAGCCTTGCATTCTTTGAATGCTTTCGTCAGACCTCAATTGTCCAATGGTCTTCCTGACTATTTGGGCTGGTTTCCTGCTTCTGAGGTACATAGGTTTTTTTATTAGTATTTAATTTATACATCTTTTGCTATTTGCTCTTCAAATTTTTCTTTTGGTTTGCCTCATTTTACTTTTACACTTGACTGGCCAGAGTTCTGCCAGGGCAGGATTCCACTGAGCAGACTGGAGATCATGCCCTGTGAGGCATGCTTTACTGCATCAATCTCTGAACAAGAAGGTGTGGGTCCACTCACTGCCATCCAGCAGCCACTGCAGAGGGCAGCATTTGTGCTAGCCACACTGCCAGGGGGGACTGGACGTAGTATGCTGTTCAAGGTACAGGTTGGACCTCCCTGGTCCAGCACTGTTGGGAACTGACTGGTCCTGAACGAGAGAATTTGCCGGACTAGGGGAGGTCTCCGCCAATGGCCCCCAAGTCCATAGCTGCTGTCAGTCTGCCCCAGCAGGAATCCTGCCTCGCTCCCTCGTCAACCTACTGCTGGCTCCCTGGGCGGCCCTGGCTCTGGCTCCTGTCACAGGGCCCCAGCTTCTGTGGGGCTCCAGCTCTGTCCCCTCACTCCATGGGAGTGCCATGGGACTCTGGCTCTGGGCTCTATGGGCTGCTGTAGGGCTCTAGCCCCAGCCCCGTGCTCCAACCCCTGTCCCACACTGCCCCAAGGCTGATGACCCTGTTGCCCCCTACCCTGGCTGGCCCTACAGCACTTAGACTCCCAGACTCTCAGGTCCAGAAGCATCTGTGATTCTGCCAGACCACAGATGTTGCCACACCAGAGAGTGCCAGTTTTTAGCAGTGCACCCTATACCATGTCCTTTTGGAAATATGATGAACAGGCAGACACATAAGTTGGGACCAACTCCCAGAGATCATGCTTCATTATGCGGTCAGTTTACTATGCTTTACTAATGCTCTCATCCTTGGCCCTCCCCTCTTCCATATATGTGCTCTGATGAGTCAATCACTTAGGCCCCAGTCCTGCACAAAGAGCTGCCCAAGGAGACCACCATTGGCATCACTGGGGCTCAGTGTGGACACTAGTTTTGCACATGTGGTTGTTAGTGCAGGACTGGATCCCTGAGTGAAGTACGGTAAGACTCCTGCTTGAATTAGGAGCGGTCATCTAGAATCTATCATTCATTCACAACTACTTCTTGGCCAGAGCTCGCCTCTTTCTGACAGTGGGGAATGCACAGAGCATTGCCTAGAACAGTGGTCACCAACCAGTAGATCAGGATCTACCGGTAGTTCTTGGAGCCTCTGATAGGTGATCCTGACTGGTTTGGCCAAGAAGCTATCAAGCGCTGGCACTTCAGTTTCCCCTCCACCCACTGTCATGCTGCTCCTGCCTTCTGCTCCCGGGAGCCTCCTGCTTGCTGTGCAGGGTGTGGGAGGGAGAATGGGGGGGGGTGGTGCTGATGTCAGGGTGTCTTTCCCCCCCATTTCTGTACCCTATCTCCACACAGAGAGAAGGGGATGGAGGGAGCTTGGCAATGCAAACCTCTATCACTCTCACACACTGTATGTGTCTGTCATTCTCACAAACACATACTGTCCGTCACTCTCATCTCCCGACCCAACACATACCTGGGGGGTTGTTGTTACTTCTTTTACTGCTTGCAGAGTTTTATTTTGGTTTTTTGACTGGTCTGTTCATTTCATAATTTTCATTTCTCTCTTACTCTTAAATTGAATTCTTTGAGTAGTGAGTTCTAAAATGCCGAACCTGTCATGGCTGGAGTAATTATCCCTGTGGTAATTGCTGCTCCTGGACATGGCTGGCATGTCCCTGCAGCCTCTGAGAAAGGCAGAGGAGGAGGTCTCCACATGCTGTCCTTGCCTGCAGACACCACTCCTGCAGCTCCCATCATATATATAGTAGCCCACTGTCTGTGTGTCTGTAATGCTGACGTACACGGCCACGCCCCCTTCCCCTTCCGCCATGGCGCTCTGTGCCACTTAGCTGGGCCCTGGCAGGGGAGCAAGCGGTGGCAAGCAGCCGTTTGGGGTCCGTGCTCCCCATGGATGGGGAGCGTGGGCAGCAAGCGGCCGCTTGCTGCCGCTTGCTCCCCCACCGGGGCCCGGCTGAGGGGCGCAGCACTCAGCACCACGGCAGGAAGGGAAGGGGGGGCGGTGATGTACACGGCCACGCCCCCTGGCCGTGTATGTCACCGCCCCGCTCCCCTCCCTTGAGGCAGCCCAGCTGAGCAGGCAGCACTCAGCCGAGCGCCACGGCGGGAGGGAAGGGGAAGGGGAAGGGGGGCAGGGAGAGACGGAGGGGAGAGAGAGGCAGGAGGAGGAGGAGAAGAGAAAGGGAGAGTGAGAGGCAGGAGGGGGAGAAGAGAAAGAAAGAGACGGAGAGAGAGGCAGGAGGCGGAGGAGATCATGGGCTGGGGGGAGGCTGTAGGAGGAGGAGAGAGAGAGAGAGAGAGAGAAAGAGACGGAACGAGAGAGCTCAGGAGAGAAGACCTGAAAATCCCGTCTTATGACGGGCTAATTGGCTAGTTGATCGATAATGGGTAACTATGGCCAGTAGAAGCTGTGGGCTCAGTGCCTGTAGATGAGGGGCAGCACATGGCACAATGGAGCTGTTGCTATCCATGCCAGCTGCTTTCAGGACTGGTGCAGGGCCAGGGCAGGAGTGAGCTTGCCTTAAGCCCACTGTTCCACCACCCAGAAGCTGTCTCAGCCAGACAGTGCCCAGCCAGAGCCTGTTTCCTGAACCCCTATCCCAGCCCTGAACCTCCTCCTGTACTCACCTTCTGCCCCAGACGTGAGTTCCCCTGCACCCAAACTCCTTCCCAGAGCTTGCACCCCGAAACCCCTCCTGGACCCCAATCCCCCACCCTGGGCTAAGCCCTGAGCCCCTCCCATACTCCAAACTCCTTGGCTCAAGACCAGAGCCTGCACCCTCTATCCCAGCCTGGTGAAAGTGAGTGAGGATGGGGGATGGAGTAAGCAGGGTGAGGCTTTGGAGAAGAGGTGGAGCAGGGGCAAAGCCTCAAAGAAGGAGTGGGAAGGAAATGGGGCATGGGTATTTGGATTTGAGGTGGATCTTACATTGCTCTTAAATTGAAAAAGTGATATTTTGGTTAAAAAGATTGGAGACCACTGGGCTAGAGAGACCCTCCCACTTTAATGCTTGTTGCAAAGTTACTTGTCAGGGTGACTACAGTGTTTTTAAGTGTCTTATTATTTAAATCTAGATAAACAATGAATTTTGTTTTCCATTTTTTCTATTTGTTATAAGGGAGGATGGAACTTTGCCTTCATCATCTCTTACTGTAGGTTGCTTTCTGTGGTTGCATTGGATGATACGTTCTCAAATTCAATTTCAGGAGAACTGCAACCTCCACCCCAGAAGAAATTGCAGCAGAATGAATATTTTAGTACTTAATTTGTCTTCTACTATTTTAGATGTGCTATGTGAATTTTTTTCTTTGATCTTTTAAAAAAAATGCAGATAAAATAAGTGGAAAGAAAAGCAGTGATCTGAGATTTAAAACAGCTTCCTTTTCATTAGTTTTTTTCCCCTGAAACCAAGTATCATATTTATTTGAACACCACAGAAAATATTTAACCTATCCACAAAGGTTAAGTAATCAACTGATAAGATTTGTAGCTGAAGTATGTTTAATGTACTCATTAAACACAGTATATGTTAGGTAGTTTTTCAAAAGTTATACTTATACTTGTAAACCATTAGGAGTAGGAAGGAAAAAGTCAAAAGAATGAAGGCATTCCTTATGAACAAATACAGTTGTGCATTGTATAGACTGCTGCTAATTTATATATCTGAGTGCAAAGTGAGTCAAAAAAAAGTCAAAATAACAAGACCCAGTAGCTGTAATTGATACAATTTATTCGTCAGTTTAAGCTAAGAGAACTAACTCCAGCATCTTGCTCTTAAAAAAAGGCTAAATATTTTAGCTCACCTTATAATTTATGTACATAATAATTAGAGTAGGAAGATGGCGTGTAAGTTATAAAGGGCTGAGGCTTGTGGAAATAAACATTATTTTTGGTGGCCTTAACTCTCTCCTTTCTCCAGTCTGGATAGAGAATATTTCTATAGCCTGATTATTTTTACAGGTGTATTTAAAAAATACAAATTAATAATAATAAATTTGTTAGCAAATAAATTGATAAGCACTATTATGCCACTCTTTACTCCTGATGGTTGAAAAAATGAAATGTGCTTATGTTTAAAAAATAAAATTGAAATTTCTAAGGTGGATCAGTTTTGGGACATTTTTATTAAAACTGGTTTTTATTAATGTGGATAAAATATTGTTTTAAAATTATACAATTTTATCAGAAAGAAATCAAAAGTTTTGCATGAAAAATTTGTTTTTAGAAAAAAAGTATTTTTTTTTGGTTGAAAAAGTGTTTCATTTTAAATATTTTGACCAGCTCTAGGCTTTCTGACAACGTGAATTCAACCCTTAGACTGGAGAACAGGAAGAGAGAATGTAGGTGAAAACATATCTCCCCTATGCAAACTGCAGCTTTGAGAAAATAGGAAAAAAGGAGGAAATTGCCATGCAGGAGCCATCCATTCAGTATCACATTATGCCCTACTCTGCAAAGTTGTCCTATTGAGTCCATCTGCGCCCAAACTCATGCTGAATAGTCATTTACTAAGTGGGACTAGTTGAGGGGCAAATTACCACTCAACATAAATAAATACAACAGAATGTGTCCCTAAAGGATTGTAGCCATTCAGTAGGGATCAATGATACAAAAGAGAACCAAAAATAACAACCCAGGAATCAATTAACTATTAGCTATATCTTTTTGTGTTGAGTTCAGGGGTTATTGTGGGGTTCCATACACAGAGAAGTATGAGACGGATAGAAACGGGGGAGGGAGGTAGAAAAGGATCAGTCAGTTATAGCTAGAAGAAGTTATCTAGGTTGCTACGTCTCAACTTAGCTATGTTTTCACGTTGCACTTGCTCATGAAAATCACACCACATTGCAAGAGAATCTGCACAATTGTTACACCAACATTTATGAAGAGAATGTTTTCTACTTTGATCACTCTTGAGTGGTGGGAATGGTCATCGTTTTCCACCGACTAGCCAGAATGGTATTTTTAACTGTTTTTATAAGCACAAGTCACTCTGACCTCTTTGTGGCTAATATATTTTTTTACAGACACACGTATTCCTTCAGTTTGCAGGTTTCTGTTTGTTTTTAAAAATAATTAGCTACCAGCTTTGTGTGTCCCCTCTCGACCATTTTTCCACCTTGCAATGACAAGGAGCAATTTTACTCAGGAAACCATTAGCAGGAAATCTGGGAGCCCATAAATACTCTCAGTACTGTGAGGTGTGTGTTTTAAAATGTCTGTTTACAATGGACTTCATTACTATACATAGTTACTATACATAGTTTCTGTATATGGAAAATAACTTAATGGTGAGATTTCATAATATCTTTACATGGCAACAGTCATGCTGAAGGCTCTCAACTGTCTGTCTTGGGAGCTGCTTCTGCACCCAATCTTTTATGACTTTCAGACGGACTATGAACCACATCTAACAAATATTTAAATATTGTAGCAGCCCTTAGATATCATGCTGATAGGTGCCTTAGATATACCCAGGACAGACAGAAGATTTGTAAAGAAACAAAGCACATGTTTACTGCATTTAAAATCTTAAACAGAGAATGACAATTTGAAAATGCTATAAAGTTAAGGCCAGTTGTTTTATATCAAGAGAAATACATTTTGGTAATTCAAATCTGACTAACATGCTACCTCAGGGGATGCACAATGCTCAATAGCAGAGCTGTTTGGACAATGTGGCTTTATATTGCGGAAAACTTCAACTTTTCATCAAAAAATTAAAAACTTTTGGCCAAAAATAAATGTTCGGGTTTTAGCCAAATTTTTTTCAATATTTGGGTTTTCATTTTTTCATTAAAAATGCAAATTTCTCTATTGAAAGCAAGAACCTCTGTCAAAAAAAAGTTAGTTTGGTCACAAATCTAATTTTATATCCAAAATCAGTTTATATTGAAACTTTCTGATAGCTCTACTCAACAGGCACATGCTACCAGATTTCTGCATGATAATTCAGTGATCCTAGTGCATGAATAAACATGATAAACACCTTTAATTTAGGACTATTTAGGTTTTGATGCTCCATGGTTCTGAGTACTGTGGCCAGATCCAGCAAAGCACTTAAGCACATAATTAACTTTGAGCATGTAAATAGTCCTGTGACTTCAGTGGGATTACATTCATGTGCTTAAAGTTAAGCGTGTGTTTACATGCTTTGCTGGTGTGAACTGGAGTGCAAAGTATTCTGATGTATGAAGACCTTAGTGACTGACTTACCACAATGCAAAAACATCTTCATTTGCACTCAGAATTAATTGGAGCTAGCATATGCTTACTGGAAAGCTTTCCATGCATATTTCAGAGAGACTACTATTATAATTGAACTAGTTAACAAAGGTAACTCATAAATTACATTCAAAATACAAAGGGTTTTTAAGAAAAGTTTTTAAAACAAAAATTACACTGAAGATTTTATCCCCCACTTTCTTCTCAGTTCCTTTTGACATCTGAGACGAGAGACCACAACTGCATACCATTTATAGATTTGCCTGATTAAAAACAGTTTTCCCTATAGGTCACATCATGTGTAAGACACAAGGTTTTTGTCAAGAGACCCGCTACTGGCAGAAACTGTTTTGCTGCTATTGCTAGTAAGAAATTAGTAACTAGATCCATGGTCTGTTTTATGCCAGCTTTATAATTATGCTATTTCAGTGGTAAGCCAGACATTTTGGCCAACGGTAATTTAGAAATTCTAGATTTCTATTCAGTTTTTCTTTTAATGTTCATCTTTACTGCCTCTGAGTTTTCTTACAACATATAATCTTCCTGCATTTTTCTCCTTTACTATGGTTTCCGTGACCTTCTGTTATAAAATAAGAAGCTCTTCTTAATCGGCAGAACTCTATGAAACCATAGGAAACAATTACCAGCTTTCAAAAGCACTATTTTTTGTGCATTATGAAGCAGATTATGCCCTCAGATAATTATGTACCACTCCCATTGAGTTGTGTGACTATATGAACAGAATTTGGTTCTTGAATTCAGAAATGCATTTGCTTCACTATAATGAAATCATGGGTTCCTAGATACTTCACTTCATTATCTTCGTGTTTTTTTGTGACTTGTATCTTTACATGGTAATTGTCTCATTAGTTTTAACTTAGGCCAGGACTGCATTGTGTACCAGGCTTGTCATTCTTATGTTTGCAGTGTGTACAAGGCTTGTCATTCTTGTGCTTGCAAAATTCTCTCAAAATGTAAAGTACTTTGCTACTAGCATCATTCAGCTTTAATTTTTGTAGTGTGCCTCTGTGGTATTCTGTCTCTACAGTAAAACATACAGTCAAAAGTAAAACTCATTAATTTCTTCTTTCCTTCTGTTCAGGCTTTTTGTGTGTTCTCGGCATAGTCTTCTGATTGCTTTGTCTGTTTTATGCTTTTCTGTATTTTGTATTTTTGGACTTTAAGAAACTTCAACTACTTGGAAATGCTTAAATCTTAGCTGAGAGCTATCCAGACCTTGTGAATTTCAGTTGTACAGTTTCTCCAGCTGGTCACAATATACTAAAGAGTCATTCATTGCTGACCAGATTTCTTTACCAGTCTAGCTGGAACCATATTGATTCCTCCCAAGCCTTTAAGAGTCACCGCAACCAAATACCAAAAACATTTTCCCATGCTGCATACTAGGGCATTGTTTACCTCATTCCAACAGCACTGGCATGATTCTTCTCAGAACTTGGGCCATTCCTCTCTTTCTCTCTCAGGGCACGTCTACACAGGAGGGCAAAAGTTGAATTAAGATACACAACTTCAGCTATGTCAGCTGAAGTCAAAATAGCTTAATTGGGGTTTTGGTGCTGTCTACACAGCAGGAAGTCAAAGTGAGAACACTCTTCCTTCAGCTTCCCTTACATCTCATGAAATGAGGATTACAGGAGTCAGAGTAAGAAGTCCTCCATGTCAACATTATTTTGAAATAATGGCTTGCTGTATAGACACATATTTTGTTATTTCGAAATAACGTCAGTTATTCCAAAATAACGCTGCTGTGTAGATGTACCCTCATGCAATTATGGCCATTGCCTAGGCTGCACCAAAATAAAGAACAACTCGTATGGAAAATACAAGATAAAGCTTACTTGCATGGAACAGCACCCCACAATGTTATACTCATGCTGCACAATATAAAAATCATATTTTTATGCCAGTGTGTGTGATGCTTTGCATGATAATTGTTGACATGTGGGATTTTTGATGAACACCAAAGAAGGGGCAATTATTTTTTAAACAAATGGTGAGGTCCTCCTGCATATACCACCCCTAACCTGTTTAGATGAGTCTTTTGCCCTGTGCTCATTAATTCTGACCATCTACTAAGAATTTGAGCTGGAGTATCTGCCTCTGCTCGCTACCTCAAAATATGAGGCCAGCCAATGCTTCCTCTGGAGACAGATGTTTTCTATTTCAGGAGTCTCAACATTGTGGCTTTGTTGATTGTCTTTTCACCTCCAGATTTAGTTTTAGTTCCAGCTAAAACATAGCTAATCATTTTCATAAGTTATTTAGTGCCACTGTTGGAATGCATCCAGCTACATGTCCTCTCGATCCTCTGGGTGTGTGTGTTGCTGTGAAAGTTTATATCATGAGTACGCTCTGAATACTGACATGGAATAAATCTTGAAGTAATTTTCACCATAAAAAGTTGGTGAATGAATGATTTTCTTCTGCCTGTTACTAAATGTATATTCAGTGCCTCTTCTAAAAAAATCTTTAGAATCCCTTGCAGAGATAGTGCCTCCTGTAAAATACAGAAAATCATCCTATCTCTACACTTGCTCTCCTTTTTTACCATCATGCAAGCAGTCCTTTTCTCAAGTTCCTGACTGCTTTAAATGAGAGTAGCTCATGAAACAGACACCTCTTTTTATCTGGTGGTATCATAGCATTAGGCAAACAAGAAAGCTGTGAGTGCCATTGAACACACATTTCCTACTTTTCTAGTTAGATGCTGGTGAAAAAACATGCTCCCCTGAGAGATATAGCTATAGCAACTTAACCTTCAGTATAGACATAGCTACGTTAGCAGAAGAATTCTATACCCTGCAGCTGTGCTGCACTAGCATTTAAAGGGTATGTCTAGACTACATGACTCCATCGACAGAGCCATGTAGATGAGTTTACTAGACATAGGAAAATGAAGCAGCAATTTAAATAATTGCCGCTTCATTTACATAAAAATGGCTGCCGCGCTGTGCCGATCAGCTATTTGGTGGCACAGCGGGGCAGTCTGGACGCGCGCGGTCGACAAGGGAAGCCTTTGTCAACCGCTCCAGTAAACCTCATTCCACGAGGCATAACGGAGCGGTCGACAAAGGCTTCCCTTGTCGACCGCGCGCATCCAGACTGCCCAGCTGTGCCGCCAAACAGCTGATCGGCACAGCTCGGCAGCCATTTTGATGTAAATGAAGTGGCGATTATTTAAATCGCCGCTTCATTTTCCTATGTCTAGTAAACTCATCTACATGGCTCCATCGACGGAGCCATGTAGTCTAGATGTACCCTAAGTGTAGATCTACCCCAAGTCTCTTATCAATGATATTGAGATCTAGTTCTGTATTCAGAATCCTATGAGAATTCTGTATGTTCATTTCTCACTGGCACTTGTGGATGGGTTTGTAGGCTAATCTAGGTTTGAAACTGCCAGCCCAACCCTCTGTGAGCACACCTTGCCCTCCAAAACAGGGACTACCTACTCCACCGCTTCCAATAATCACTAGGGCCAACCAAATGTATTATTTCCTTCTTTGCAGGGAAGGCCATTAATAATCACCTACCAGCTTCTGCCACCTGATGAGTCTAGAAAGATTGGAAGTAGCCATTGCCTCATCTTTAATGTTAAAGGTAAGCTCTCTTGGCAGGGACTGTCTTTTCCTTCTCTCTTTGTACAGCACCTAGAACAGTGGGGTTCTGGGGCATAGCTAGGGCTCCTAGGCAGTGCAGTAATACAAATTAATTAATAATAACAACAATAATAAATAATAATTGGGACTTCCAGACAATTACACTTTGTGTAATTCCTCCACAGTGTGGTCCTAGGGATTGTTAATGACTACTGCACTTACTACTTTCTACTAGAAGTGGAGGTATATAAACCAAAAAACAGTGTGAGAGGTTCCTTTTCATTGTTTTCAACCCTGCCAGAAGCAAGAAGTCCTGCAAATCTTGTGTCTGCTCTTCAAGAAGCTGTTGGCCCAAGACCAGGGAGTCTTGTTCAGATAACTTGGGTAAAGTATTCAAACTGAACCTTTTGAGCTTTGCTCATCACTAGTATAGTGCTTCCTGTAATAAATGTTGCCTCCTGATTCCCACAAACCAATATAATGCAGCATAGAATTTTCTACCTACTTCCTACAAGTCCCACCTTGCAGTGTTAGCCTCTTTTTTCTGAGAACCTAGGTGGCCTGTGGCCCTTTAGGAAAACCCCCTTTTTTCAGTTGTAAATATAAAATGTTTGGTATCCAGCCTCTTACCAGCCTGGAATAATTTATTCAGACGTCAGAGGATATTTCTAAGTGTTTTATTTACATTTCCTGACTAAACAATAAACATTTCAGATGATAGCAATGTCTGATACATAGACGGTTCTCTTTTTCTCCCTGTTGGGATAATTCAGTGGGACTTGTAGCACAATTATACAACTGTGACCATAAAGTCTTCTCATGCACTCTGGTGTGAATCTGTAAGAGATCCATTGAAGTCAGTCTGCAAGTGGGAGGAGAATCAGGCCCTTTGATTACATGGCTTTTCACGCTGATTTAAGTTTAATATCTTTGGGCGCCACCTCAGAAAACCTTAATAAAAGTGCTGCCAACTTCTCATTTAAGTCTGTGGCACTGCAGCGTGAGTGAAAGAGTTTGTATAATTGGCCCTGTCATTCTTCCATTAGGAGTTACGAATACCTGGACGTTTGTTTATTTTAAGTGCCACTCACATCTCTTGCCTGTGATTTTCAGTTGAGCTAGCTTCAATCTCACCATGGTCAGAACTTTTAAATGTCTTCAGCTTAACTAATAGATTTAAAAAGTATGAAATTCTGGACATGTGTGCTGACTGGGAAGTTGGGGCTATGGTAAGATCCAATGAAGTATCAAATATTTAAATTCTTCATCTTTTTATAGAGTTTGTTGGGGCTCTCTGTGATGGAAGGCTTCACTTCTCTCTGGAAGGCTTCACTTGGGGGAAGAGTTAGGCTTGACTGACAAACAATGATTGACAATAGAGCCCATCTGGGCAATAGGCGGGGGCTTGTATAAAGCTAGGAACTGGGAGCCCAAGGTGCTGTAGTGTGGAGCTCTGCACTTAATTTCTAGGCCTAATGAGGAGAGAAGGAACAAACCCAGGGCGAGGCCAAGCTCCAGGATCTAGGACAGAGTTTACTAAGAGAGACAGTGGAGCAAGCCTGCGGAGGGTGGATTAGGAACAGGCACAAGGAAGTGGCAGCAAGGGTTGAGATGATGCAGACATTGGCTGCTAATTGTAGGGCTGGAATCCAGAATAGTGGGCAGGCCCAGGTTCCCTTATCAGACACTGGGAAAGTGGCATAATCCAGTGTTGGAAGACTGCTCGGAATGCCCCCCAGACAGCTGGTCCAGTGAGACTCTGTTACCCTGGAAGGGGAAGAGGAAGTCTGTATAGTGATCTGATCAGATGACCACAAAGAGCCAGGCCAAGCCACAAAGAGGAAGCGCTGTAACTCCTTGAGTGTGAGAGAGGCCATGGCACAAACAAGAGACAGGAGGGAGTGTCAGATTGGGTGGTGTTATTTCCCAGGTGCAGCCATAAGGAGGTGCCCTAGAATCCTGTGACACTCCCCTACTTAAACTGGCTCAAGAAACAATGGGTTTCTGGTATAAGAAACTTGGTTGGAGATAACAAAAGAGTCTGGTGCTGTAGCTATGTAATGGCTTTTAAGACAGCAAGCAGCCTTCCTTTTTGTCTTAGTCATTTTTATAGAACCTTTTCACCAGTCACATAAGACAATATGGATTACACATCTGATTTGACCCACACAAATGGAGCAGCTCCAATTTATTTTTTCACCAAAAGAATGAACCAAAAGAAAATCTATAATCTCTGGCACAGAACTTTAAAGCTTAGCCATGCTCTGACTATTCTGAAGCATTCTGCTTGACTTCTGTTATTTTGTCCTCTTTTTATAAGGAATTGTACCCTGAGATCAGACACCTATATCATTTTATGGGAAGTCAATCAAGGCCATATACATTCATTGGAAATACTGAGAAAATTCCAGATACTTTATGAGAAGTTGCTCACTTCCCTCCACAAATATGTGTCCATCTTTTTTGATGAAACGTTTTCCTTTTTCCTGAGTTCTTCCATGATCTGTGTTTAAAACCTGGAGGGAGCTATCAGCAAAACTCTGTTGTATTTTTATAGTAGCATTAGCACCTGTTTACTTATCGTATGTGGCTACTAATGGAAAATAACATCTTCAGAGTAGCTTCTACAGAGTACATCCTCTTACCACTCATGCTGAAGCCCCTCTGCATTGTCTTTGCTACTGTTACTTACACTAGCTGGAGTCACTCAAAGGCTAGCACATAGCTTGTTCAGACATAGCTTGTGCTGTGCAGACATATGCTAAATCTACATAGTTTCTTGATAATACATTGTTGGTCACATGTGAGAGAAAAGTGACTCTAACTATGGTCATGATTTTCAGACTGGCAAATAAAACAGTCAAGGTGTCACCTCTGACTTACTGGGTTTATTGCATGATATACAACATTTAACATATATGAGAAAGCAAGCAAAGAACAATTAATTCACAGAGCTGTGATATTTGTAAAACCAACCAAACTAGAAAAAAGGAAGCCTTTGAAATAAGACACAGTTGTGATACTTTGAATTGAGAAGAAGGGCCTGCTCAGCCCTCTCTCTCCTTGTATTTAATAAAACAATAAGGAGTCCTATGGCATCTTAGGCTACGTCTACACTGCAGTGCTATTTTGCATTTTTTGAGCATGCATGTTATTTTGAAATATAATGGGCTCGCTATTCCAATGTCCCTGAAAACCTCATTCCACGAGGAGCAAGGGACATTTCGGAATAGTGATTTATTTCAAAATAAGTGCTGTATAGACAGCGCCAAATTTTGAAATAAGCTATTTCAAAATTGATTTGAAATAAGCTATGCAAATTTGCATAGCTCAAATTGTGTAGCTTATTTTAAGCTATGGGTGCAGTGTAGATGCACCCTTAAAGACTAACATTTATTTGGGCACCAGCTTTCTTGGGTAAAAGCCACTTCATCAGATGCATGGAGTGGAAATCACATCAGCCACATCATCTGGGGCTCACCCACCTGCACATCTACTAATGTGATATATGCCATCATGTGCCTAGGGTTACCAGATGGTTTCAACAAAATACCGGACACATTTGATCTCAGATAGGGAGGGGGCAGGTGGGGCTGGTTGGGAGGGGAGCGGGACTGGCTGGGAAGAGGTCGGGGGGAGCGGAGCTGGCCAGGGGAGATCGGGGGGAGAACTGGCTGGCGGGAAGCAGGGCTGGCTGGGAAGGGGTCGGGGAGCAGGGCTGGCTGGGGAGATTGGGGAACTGCCTGGCAGGAAGCAGGGCTGGCTGGGAGGGGGTTGGGGGGAGCGGGGCTGGCTGGGGGGGAACCGGCCGGCGGGGAGTGGGGCTGGCCCGGGCACACGCAGATCCTGGGGTGCTGCCTGTCTTGTGTATGGTCCTGGCAAGGCGTACGGTCGAGTCCGGCCTCAGGGATTCCATCCTGCCCTGGCCCCGCCCCCCTCCTCTCTATTATGTAGTTGCATACTGCCTGGCTGGTGGACATGCTCACACAGTGTGAGCGTGTCTACCAGCCAGGCAGTACGCAACTACGTACAGATACCCATGATAATAATAAAACTTACTTAATTAGAAAATACTGGACATTTATATGTTTGATATTTTCTCAATTTGTTTCCCAGACAGAAAGCTCAAATACCGGACAGTCCAGTTCAAAACCGGACACCTGGCAACCCTAAATGTGCCAGCAATGCCCCTGTGCCATGCATATTGGCCAAACTGAGACAGTCTCTGTGCTGAAGGATAAATGGACACAAATTGGACATCAAGGAAGGTAACATACAAAAACAAGTAGGAGAACACTTTAACTGCCCTGGGCGCTCAGTAACAGACGTAAAAGTAGCCATCCTTCTACAAAAACTTCAAACTAGACTAAAAAGAGAAACAGCACTGCTGTTGGAATTCATTTGCAAATTTAACATGATCAAATTAGGACTGAATAAGGACTTAGAATGATTCTCTCATTACAAAGGCAATTTTCCCTCTCTTGGTATTCACATCTTCCATCAACTGCTGGAAATGAACCATATCCACTCTCTGTGATTTCCACTCGGTGCCACAGGTCTCCTCGTTGTTTTTGCAGACACAGACTAACACAGGTACCATCTGAGACTTCTATTTAATGTTCCACTTCACTGTAGTGTCAAAGAACTTCAGTCACTGCGGTGAGGTACAGAAGCATTATTATTTCTATTTTACAATTGAGGGCACAAAGAAATTAAACAACTTGCCCAAGATGTCACAGGAAGTCTGTAGAGGAGCTGAACCCTTATCTCCCAAGTCCCAGTATCTCAACCACAAAGCCTTCCTTTTTCTCTATTTGTCTTGTTTATCCAGGATATATAAATGGTTAAGCCTTATCTCCTGTGGCCTCTTTGTGGTGCAGCTGCAATATCCTCTTTAAAATTGTATATACAACTGGAGACAGAATGACTTCCAAAAAGAGGTGAAGAAATGTTCCTAGGAATCAGAGAACTTCAAGACAACCCTCGGAAGTGGTATTCTTGCTCATCCTGCCCCTGTTTAAAAAAAGACTATAGAAAAAGAAATGCAATATCCAAATCATGACCTCTCAAGAACAGCAGCTAATGTACAATCATTTATGTGCCCTAGCCTCATGACTGGAGACGGCTAAATTGGAACTAGAATGCTTTCTACTTGTTCATGTAATTCTGCATCAGTGTCTGCTTCAGGCTAACCTTAATGCTTATGAATGGGGCTGTGAATTAAATTGGTCTGGTGACCAAATACACTATTCCACCCTGAATTCTCTCAGTACTTCTCAGATCCCAGCAAATTCAACCAAAGACTTTACGAGCACTACTCCCACTTATTTCATTTTACTGAAAAATCTTATCTCATGAGGCAGGGTATGTCTAGACTACATGGCTCCATCGACGGAGCCATGTAAACTAGTTTACCTGGCATAGGCAAAGAAGTGGGGATTTAAATAATCCCCGCTTCATTAAAATAAACATGGCCACCGCGCTGTGCCGACAATCAGCTGATCCGGCACAGTGCGGTAGTCTAGATGCGGATCGGTCAGCTGGAGAAGCCTTTGCTGACCGATCCCTTATGCCTCGTGAAACGAGGCTTACAGGATCGGTCGGCAAAGGCTTCCCCAGCCGACTGATCCGCCTCTAGACTACCGCGCTGTGCCGGATCAGCTGATCGTCGGCACAGCATGGCGGCCATGTTTATTTTAACGAAGCGGGGATTATTTAAATCCCCGCTTCTTTGCCTATGCCGGGTAAACTAGTTTACATGGCTCAGTCGACGGAGCCATGTAGTCTAGATGTACCCGCAGGTTTTATAGCTACCATTGTAAGGCTGAGCAGAATTGTGCCTAACTGGAGTTTTTGTGCTTGTGGAAGGATTCTGCATTGGTGGTATTATTTATTTGTTTGCTTATTTATTTATTTAGTTAGTTTTATAACATAGTATAACATAGTAACATGTAACACAGTAATAACAAATTGCAGTGGAAATTGCCTTAAGTGGCCATTCAAGGGACCAGCAAAAATCCACTGCTGCACAGAGTGGTTTTCCAAATAAAGGGGAAGTTCGTGGAACAGATTTATACCCAGCAAATTTGAATCTATCATGGGATGGTCTTTTAAGACAGGCAGATGCCTAATAAGAGTGGACTCATGCCCCAATTTTCACTGTGATCTGTGGTCATACTTATGGGAAGTCATTAGAAAATTTAATAAAAACACAGAACCAACAAAATAGTGGAGAATTGTAATTCTGAAATCAGTCATTCAGCAGACTCATGAATGAAAGGGAAACCTCTATAGTGGCTGTCTTGTACTCATGTCCTCAGCAGTTCTACAGTCACTCTAGGTTATAGCCTACAGAGCAATATTTGTACAAACTATAGTGATGTATGAAGTTTCTTGTCAGCTCCAGGGCCTGAATTTAAACTACTGTATGCAAAGGGACAGCTGGGCAGCAGCCCTGAAAAGAGATGCCCTAACTCAAACAGAAATTGATGCAGAAATCTTTGGCCTGTGTTATGCAGGAAGTCAGGCCAGATGACTATAATGGTACCTTCTGGCTTTAAAATCTATGAAGTACCTTTTTGTTTCTCACCAGATCTAAGCCTTCCTCTCTGTCCTCTCATTTTCCCTATGAGCTAAGATGAGGTGTCTTCTGCCATTTTGGAAAGACAATCCTGGGCCCAAAGCTTTTCCATTGGTAAGAGCTACTCAGGCAGCGGCAAAGTAGCTTCCCCATCTATTTGTTTTGATTTTGTAGCTGAATTTGTTTTAATGCCTATTGCTTTGTACATTCAAAATTCTTAACAAGGCTTTTGGACTCTTGCCAACTAATGCTCCCTTCCCACCTTAAACCTGTATTTTCATATGCAGTTCTTTAAAATTTGCTTAAATGCTATTTCACTCAGTCCTTTTGAAAATATTTCAAAGGACTCTGCACAGAATTCCTCTCCCCCCCTCCCCCCCCACGTGGAACTCGAAATAACGCTAGCCTCTATTCATATGGAAGGTTTGCTTTGACCAAAAAAATTAAATTAAAGTCTTCACTCTGATCATAATGAGTTATTTAAAGAACACTGAGCCAGGGTTATTTTCTGGCAGTCCTTAGATAAAGCTGAGGCCAGGAAACAGCTTGCAGTCATCCCTTCAAATTCAGCTAGTCTTTACCACCACATTGTTTCATTATTTCCTCCCTTGTTATCTTCAAACATTCCCTCAAAGTGAAAAGCTGACAGGAACAGGAAGGCTGGCAAGGGGTTGGCAGCTGTGTAGTATTTGTTTGTGCTTTTTAAATGGCCTTTTAAAAAATATATACACACACAAACTCACCAAGGATATCAAGTCAAACTAACAGTGCTCCTGGGTCTCACTCTGACAGCACATGAAGCAAGTTATGTTCCTTTTCCTCTTCAGCGGAGGGGGCTCTAAGAGCTTTCTAATCAGCTCACTGTCAGCCTGTTTCCTCTGATCATCTTAAATGGACCCACTCTGGGTTTACAGCTGCCAAAACTATTGCTTGGATTGAAAGCATGGGTGCATTTGAGAGGCAGTTTTTAATTCCCACTCAAGATTATCAAGGAGACAGCAATCTGAGAGAGATGGCTCTTTTCCCTTTGATTAAAATATTCTTAACAACTTGTGAGAAGATGAGAAATCATCACTCTAGTTAATAAGTTCTATTTTAAAAAAATCTTCGTTCTTTAAGATGCAACATTTGTTTCTCTGTGGAATTTGTACTTCTGTAAATGAGATGTCTAAAATGTTTGTGTAAGAGGTGAACTTTCTGAGGAAAGTCAGCCAAAAGCCTGACTATGCTTGCTCCAATTACCTCCAGCTGATATTGATAAAAGTTCATTTGTGGACTATACTGTGAATGGTTAAAGAGTGTATCTCATCTGATCTCTCTCTGCTGCTTTATCCTTAATTCCCCAAAAGACTGCTCAGTCGAGATTTTCAAAACTGATTAGTGATTTTGGGGTAGCATGAAATTGGTGCCCATCTTGAAAGACTAAAAAAGGACCTGATTTCTCAGAGAGACAAAGGACTTGTTTTCTGAAAGTAGGACTTTCTAAGATGTCTCACGCTGGACCATTAAAAATGGAAGAACCCAGAATCACAAATTGCTTTTAAAAATCTTAGCCATAGTTATAAACCATTATCATCAGGCATGAGTTCATTTTATTCAGCTAAATTAATAAATCAATGACATTTTTCTTTGTTACAGTTTACACATATTTATAACTGACACAGTCTTCCATGACCCAGCTCAAAGACATCTGTTTAGTCCCTCACACCCTTTCTCTTTGTCTGTTAGCCTTCATTGCGATCCCTTATTTTGTCAACATAGCCTCAAGAATAGA
Source organism: Rafetus swinhoei (assembly GCA_019425775.1). Taxonomy (NCBI): domain Eukaryota; kingdom Metazoa; phylum Chordata; order Testudines; family Trionychidae; genus Rafetus; species Rafetus swinhoei. The sequence goes on from CM033424.1 coordinate 228,791,738, forward strand.
CTGTATGTTGGTCTTCCAATCCTAAAATGTTTTTAAAAATGAGATGCAGGGTTGGAGTGAGAAGGAAAGAACAGCCACAGGCTCTTTCTTGAAAAAAATATTTGAAATGGTAGAAATACATTTTAAATTAGTGCACAAAGCAACCTGTTAATTTTTCTTTTTTGGTCGGGGCATTTACACATGGGGCTCAGCCAACAAAGAACTGTGTGTTCTTGGTGAGCCTGTGTGTATAATATTTAAATTTTGGTGATGCATTGAGCTACATGGGGGCAGATCCCTGCATCTGCACAATCTATTGACTTCTACGCTGGTATTGAGATTGGCTGTGCAATAGTCATCATAGAACTGGACTCTTAATGGAGTAGCCATATTAACATAGCTACCCCTCTGAGACTTTTTACCATGCAAGGCACTGCATTTAGCTGTATGAAGTAGAAATCCATCAACTTCATGAAGAAACTTGCACAGATACAAACAGACATCATCTTCCTTTCCATGTGCAAACAGATAAACACCACACCCAGTGGACTGAAAGTAAAAATCCATTGTAATCAACATACTACACAAACTACAGTGAGAGACTGTGCCACATATTCTCAAAGGCTGCATCTAGACTGGCAAGTTTTTGCGCAAAAGCAACTGCTTTTGTGTAAAAACTTGCCAGCTGTCTACACTGGCCGCTTGAATTTGCGCAAGAACACTGACGATCTAATGTAAGATTGTCAGTGTTCTTGTGCAAATAATATGATGCTCCCGCTCAGGGGTAAGCCCTCTTGCGCAAATGTATTTGCGCAAGAGGGCCAGTGTAGACAGGGGAAGCCCCGATGGCGAAAATGGCCACCGGAGCTTTCTTGTGCAAAACCGCGTCTAGATTGGTATGGATGCTTTTCCACAAAAAGTGCTTTTGCGCAAAAGCATCCATGCCAATCTAGACACTCTTTTCTGCAAATGCTTTTAACGGAAAAACTTTTCCGTTAAAAGCATTTGCGGAAAATCATGCCAGTCTAGACGCAGCCAAAGAAACTGAGGAACCATCTAATCAGCATCCCGTACAACAAACAGGAGCAAATCAATAATGAGCTCTCAAAACTATAGACTCTCATGAAAAACCAAGCTTCCACAGAAACAAAAACAAGCCAAGCCATTTACATCATTCATTTTACTTCCCTGCAGAAGAAAAAGGGCAACAAATTATCTAAACTCTTACATGCCACGGGGTACTAAAACTATGGTACCTTCAACTCACCTAACTACAAAGGCAGTTTCCCCTGTCTTTGATATTTGCATTTACACATCAATAGTTATGAATGGGACACACCCAGACTGACTCAATTAGCTTACTTAACACTGGTCCTACAATTGACAGGTAACTGCTTTTGCTGCTATATATACCCTGCATCTGTAATTTCCTTTCCAACTCATCTGATGAAATGGGTTTTACCCATGAAAGCTCATGATCTAATATATTTGTCAGTCTCTAAGGTGCCACAGTACTGCTCTTTGGATTCTTAATGTTCAATTTGGACTAAGTGAATACGACCAGCCTCTGATTTAGTCCTAGTAACAATGGAAACAAGTTTTAGTCTTTCTACTTCCTTTGCCTTAGACTTTTTCGAGTCTTCTCTGGAAGAATAATAGAAATGTAAGGCCGGAGAGACCTCAAAGTCATCAATCCAGCTCCCTGAGCTGTGGCAAGACTTAGAGCATCCTTGCACCTTGACTTATATTTGTTCAAATTGTTCTTAAAAACTTCCACTGGACTCCACAACCTCCCTTGGAATCGTATTGCCGAGTTTACCTACACTGATAGTCAGAGAGGGTGATGCATGGACAGGCACATAGTATCACATATCTCCCTCACCCAAATTTCTGTCAGGATTAATATGACTTGCTCTGAACCCCATTTGTACCACCAGAACCTTTAATTTGTGTCCCGCCCCCCATCAACAATAACAATCTCTGTTTATAGTTAAAAAGTTTTCTCATATCTAATCTCAATCTCTCTGACTGTAGTTTGAGCCAATTATGTCTCTCCTCTCACCAGTTGTTATGGGGAACAGTTGATTGCACTGTATAACAGCCCTTAACATATTTGAAGAGTGTTATCAACTCTCCCCTCAGACATCTTTTTTAAGACTAAACATGCCAATTTTTGAAAAACTTTTCCTCAGTTTATGTTTTCTAAACCTTTTGTCGTTTGTGTTGTTCTTCTCTAGACTCTCTCATTTAATCTCAACTTTTCTAAAGCATGATGCCCAGAACTGGCCACAGACCTCCAGCAGAGGCCTCACCAGTGCTGAGCAGAATGGGATAATGCCCTCATGTGTCGTATATACAGCACTCCTGTTAATACATCGCAGAATGATATTCACCTTTTTCTCAATTGGACCATATCACCAACTCATATTCAATTAGTGATCCACTATACCCCACATTTCGTTTTCAGTGGTGATACCACCTCCCCACTTATTCCCCACTCGGTAATAATTGTGCATTTGACTTTTTATTTCCTTTCTAAGTCTAAGTAGTTTGCACTTATCTTATATTGATTTTCATCATGTTGATTTCAGACCAATTCTCTAATTTGTCAAGGTCATTTTGAATTTTAATCCTGTGCTCCAAAGTACTTGCAGCTCCTCCCAGTTTGGTACCTTTGACAATTTATTAAAGTTTATTCTCCTCTCCATTTTCCAAATAATTAATGAAAATATTGAATAGTACTGGACCCCTGAGTGAGTCTTGTGGCAGATCATTAGATATAGCCTGCCAATTTGAAGACTCACCTGGGTCCCAGTTTAAGAATCATTGCATTAGACTATTCATCATGTGTAGCTGTAAAGGGAGAACTTTAGCTGAACTCTTGCATGAGATACCTGCTCTTGGAAAGGTGCTGAAATATTTTTTTTTAAATAAAAAAGCTACCCCAGCACCAGTATGAACATACCTGACAATTTTGTGTACACTAATATCTTTTCCTGTGCATTAAATTAAGGTTTATGTGCACAGTGGGTACATTTGCAATTTTAAAAATAAAGATATCCATATAACTCATATAGTGAATCATCAGATACCATCAAGTATCAGAGGGGTAGCCGTGTTAGTCTGAATCTGCAAAAGCGGCGAGGAGTCCTGTGGCACCTTATAGATTAACCTAAGTGTTGGAGCATAAGCTTTCGTGGGCAAAGACCGACTTCGTCAGATGCATGTAGTGGAAATGTGCAGAGGCAGGTATAAATATGCAGGCCAGAATCAGGCTGGAGATGACGAGGTGGATCCAATCAGGGAGGATGAAGCCCACTTCTAGTAGCTGATCTGGAGGTGTGAATTCCAAGAGAGGAGAAGCTGCTTTTGTAGTTAGCTAGCCATTCACAGTCCTTGTTTAATCCTGAGTTGATTGTGTCAAACGTGAAGATGAACTGCAGCTCAGCAGTTTCTCTTTGAAGTCTGGTCCTGAAGTTTTTTTGCTGCAGGATGGCTACCTTTAGATCTGCAATTGTGTGTCCAGGGAGATTGAAGTGTTCCCCTACAGGTTTTTGTATGTTGCCATTCCTAATATCTGATTTGTGTCCATTGATTCTTTCACGTAGGGACTGTCCAGTTTGGCCGATGTATATAGCAGTGGGGCATACCATCTGACATCAGATATCATCTGCTGTCAAGAACCACTGCTATACAGGTGAATGTTGAACAACATTAACCAAGATCCTCTGAAACTGGTTTGTAGTTCTCATGCATTTCTTTTTCCACCAGTATAAGTCACCAACATACTTGCGTGTAATACATGCTTTCTGATTTAAAGGTCACCTGCAAAGGGGAGGGAGGGGGAAATGAACTGCTTTCTCTCTCTCTCTTTTTTCTTCCTTCCTTTCTTAACTTTTTTTTTGTTTTCTAAGTTTTTGTTTATTCATTTAGTTTTACTTTAGAAATTCAGATGCTATCTAGGATTATGGTGACTGGAGAACCAGTGAAACAATGACCTCACAAAATCAACATGTAAAATTCAAACTGGTATACTTTTGTCATTTGGAGTGTGACACCCCTGAAGTTATGTCTACACTACGGGGTTTTTCTGGGATACCACAGGTATCTCGGAAACACTGCTCTGCGTCCAGGGAATGCATCTGTTCTTCTGCTTTTTTTTGTGGAAGAGCAGACATGCAGACTCTGCGCTGGTTAGGCCTCAGCTGAGTATTGTGTCCAGTTCTGGGCACCACATTTCAAGAAAGATGTGGAGAAATTGGAGAGGGTCCAGAGAAGAGCAACAAGAATGATTAAAAGTCTAGAGAACATGACCTATGAAGGAAGGCTGAAAGAATTGGGTTTGTTTAGTTTAGAAAAGAGAAGATTGAGGGAGGACATGATAGCAGTTTTTAGGTATCAAAAGGGTGTCATAAGGAGGAGGAGAAAACTTGTTCATCTTGGCCTCTGAGGATAGAACAAGAAGCAATGGGCTTAAACTGCAGCAAGGGAGGTTTAGGTTGGACATTAGGAAAAAGTTCCTAACTGTCAGGGTAGTCAAACACTGGAATAAATTGCCCAGGAGGTTGTGGAATCTCCATCTCTGGAGATATTTAAGAGTAGGTTAGATAAATGTCTATCAGGGATGGTCTAGACAATATTTGGTCCTGCCATGAGGGCAGGGGACTGGACTCAATGACCTCTCGAGGTCCCTTCAAGTCCTAGTATTCTATGATTCTATGATTCTTTCGGAAGCCCTGTCTTCCTCCTTCCACGAGGAAGAAGGGCTCTTCCGAAAGAGGAGGCTTTTTCAAAATTTGGCCCAGTGTAGACAGGCCAAATTTCGGAAAAGTCTCTTCTGAAAAAACTATCAGGAAAAGGTACGCAAATTGCTGGGCACAATTTGTATACCTTTTTCCGATACATCAGCGTAGTGTAGACATGACTGACAGCTATGTTGATAAAATGACTCAGTTAGGGTGCATCTACACTGCAGGGCTTATCTCGAAATAACCTACGCAAAATGAGCTACGTCAATTGTGTGTCTTATTTTGAAATAGCTTATTTTGAAATAGGGAGTGTCTATACAGAACTTATTTCGAAATAGAGCACTCTTCATCTGACTTCCCTTACTCCTCATACAATGAGGGTTACAGGAGTCAGAGTAAGAAGTCCTCCAGCTTGACAGTATTTTGACACTATTTCGAAATAACTCCCTGCTGTGTAGACACGGACTAAGTTATTTCAGAATAGCTCTAGTTATTTCAAAATAGTATTGCAGTGTAGACGTACCCAGTATTGATACAACTAACTATGCCATTAAAAGAGTGCTTCTGTTAGCATAACTAAGATTGTTTGAGGAGATGGTGTTCCTATAGCATAAAAAAACCCTTAACTCCTGTGAGTGTCTGAGCTAGGGCACCTTGTTAGCTTAGTTATGCTGGCATAGGCTGTTCATTGGAGACATAGCCTGAGGCCTGGTCTACACTAGAAAGTTAGTTTAACCCAACTACATCACTTAGGGGCCAGGGATTAAATTCAGCTGGATCTCACTGGAGTGGAGCTCTAGTAAATTATTTTCAAGCCCATGGGAGCCATGATGTGCACCACAGAGCTGAAATCCCGAGCCTCCACATCTCTCCTCTGCTGGGCTAAAGCCTTGAGACCTCCCTTCCCACAGCTTGGAGCCCCAGATGCTGTGCGCGAGGGTAGGTGGGTGGATCTGGGAAATAATCACTGAGAATTTAATCCCTGCTTAGGGCTATGAAAAATCCACATCCCTATGTGATGCAATGAAGTTGACCTAGTCACCTGTGTAGACCAATTCTTCTATCTCCCGAGCTACTGTCTCTCTGGCAGTTGATTACCTATGCTGATGGGGGAACCTCTCCTGCTGGCATAGGTTCTCTGTCTACACTGGAATGTTACAGTAGCACAGTTTCAGAGAGTCAGCAGAGACGGAAAGCTGAGCACCAGAAAAGGAAAGGAGGGGAAACTCTTTTATACTGTTGAAAATTCTTTTGCATTGGTGTTTTTAATAAAGTGATATTTAACCCTTTATGACAAATCAGGGCTCGGAATAAGGGAAGTTTTTGTTAAAGTTTTAACACCCTCACACCTTAATTTAAGGAGTTAGCGCTCATATTAAACTTCCCTGAGATTTCTCATAGGTGGTCCAGCAAAAGCAAGGAAGACTAGAATTAGTTCCATATATTTTTAGACAAGAAACAAATAAGCTGAACAAACATAAAACACTTTAAGTCTCTTCATGAACTGTAAAGAAGCAAAAATAGCACCAAGCTAATTTTTTATTGAATAGTGTGTAGGTTACCTGTACGTATCTAGGTGCCTTCTGCCTGATTCAGTCACTAATGCCAACATCTAGTGTTTTGGTAACACAAGCCATTATCATAGAAGCAATTATGTTGGCACAAATTGAAATGTGTCAATAGAAAAGAGTTGTGTGAAAGAAGCAGGCTAATTAGAAAGGGGATAGATTCTTTTTACTGATGATTGACAATGACAGGAAAGGCAATAATGGGAGAGTGAGTTTCCTAGGGATTTCTTAAATAATATCACTGTACATTGAGCAATGCTGCATGAGTTGGACAGTGATTCTTTAAAGTCATGTGTCAATTCCAATTCCACATAAACCTGCGGGCCCTAATTCCATGCTGTGCCTTAAGCCATGATCCTGAAAATGATCACACACACAAGTAGGTCCATTGAATGCAGGCCCACTCATGTATGAATAAGCATTTGCAGGATCAAGATCTTTTGACAGGATGTAAGTCAGCCTGAAATGTGGCCCATGATTTCTAAAGCTGAATTAAAAAAACAAGCAAAATATAATAAACCTGAACCATATTTTACATCTGAGTCACTGAAAGTTTGTACAGTAAATACTTGTATACAAAATGGAAAGAGTTGATTTTCCACAACTTAGGCTGTTTTGGTTGTTGTTCCCCTGCCTTGTGAACCTTCAGAATGCTAAGAAAATGCACCAGAAACAAGCAAGGACTTTCTTTTATAAGTAAATATTTACAGCAGCCAACTTGGTTACTTTGGGGGCATATTTACCTAAAACTTACATCAAATGCACAAGCTATGAGGAGCTTGAGCCTGCTCCCAGGGATACATGGGAAATGACTGATATCTCTGCTCAAAGTTGAAATGGCACTTCCTATAGTAGCAGCAGAACCTTATAATGGGTTCGGAGTCCAAAGCAAAACTAGGCAGCTCTTTGATGGAACTGGATAAGATAATTTGTGTTTGATGCTTCAAAACTTTTTACATTTTCCTTCACAAATCAAGATGAAGCTGTTTTCTTTATTTGGTGTTCCTGGCTATATCCACTGTTTAAATCTCTTAGGCCATGTTTACACTAGACCTGGAAGGTTGGCTTAAGGAATGCAACTCGGCTTACCTTAAGCTGAGCTTGGCGCTGTCCCCACTACGGAAGGCCGATGGGAGCAAACACTCCCATCGACTTCTCTTACTCCTCACAACTGTGGAGTTGCATTCAATTTACTGGTCTATACCAGACCCACTAAATCAAATGCCAGAACACTGATCTCCAGCATGGAGAGTGAAGACATGCCTTTAGTGTGCTTGTCTTAGATGTGGTTGGTACCTTCCTTTGGGACAGAAAATTCAGCCTTGAAAAGTGAGCTTGTCATTTGTCATAAGGATGACAAATGGCAAGTTTCAAATGTCTCTGAAGAGCTGATCAACCCTCCTGAGACACAGCCAGTCACCTCCAAGGCTCTCTTGGTGGTGCTTGCCGCCATGTGAAACAGGCCATGACCCAAAGTGCATGAGTCCCAAGGAATCTGCACAGGTCCTGAGGAATCCAGGAGACCAGATCCAGAGGCCCTGTGTACTCACTCAAGCTAGTAGTCATATCCTCTCCCATTTCCTGGCCAATGGGCTCCAAGACAGTTGCTCTGTCAGTTCTTCTGTGGACAATGGCTGCTCCTAGGATTCTCCTTTAAAGGAATAATCCTACATTTGCAAGAGAATGTCTGCTGGCCCAGTGTGTGTGTGTGTGTGTGTGTGTGTGTGTGTGTGTGTGTGTGTGTTCCCTCAGCCTAACCCAGTCCACTACTCCACTGGCCCCCCACCCCACAGTGCAACTCCACACAGGGAGAAGCCAGCATAAGGTTTTTGTTAGAAAAAAACCCTGCCCCCCCAGTAAAAAGTTTGGCCAGGCCGCTCTTACTATAGTGGGCTGCAGTACTCCTTGGGAGAAACTGGCCACACCCTTCCTGCATACCATTGCCTTTAGAAAAAGGGAAGGTGTGAAAAGGGGAAAATAGCCTCAGACTCTCCCACCCATCACCTTGGCATGAGAACTGCGGGGCTTTCCTGGTCGCATGAAACCTGCACAGTTTCGGCCCAACCCCTAGGACACAGACCCCCACTTGGTAACCGTTGGGCCATATATGGTAATATGCAAGCACGGGAAAGCGATGTGCAGATTTGGGGATAAATACCCATCGCACAGTTCGCTCGAGGAGGTCTTCGCAACACACGTACCACCGTGCGTGTGCCTTCCCGTATACTTCAAAGCGCTGCCGGCCTGATCAACCGACCAGCCACCTCCCCCGACTCTCAGGCGTAACCAAGGCCTTCGCAACTGAACGGATATCTTTGAAATGTTCCATGTGCTGTGTAAATTGGTATGTATGATTTGATTTTCTTTGTTGTATAAGCTTAGTGTTGTAGTTGTTTTGGGTAGTACATAGAGTTTGTAGTTATCACTGTTATTTAATTAGTGTAGCTGGATATTTTTAGAATAGAGACTATTCCCCTTGCCATTCCCATCCTTATATCTCTGACACGTTTAACTAGAAATCGTACAATAAATATAATAAATACTGTAAATTCATTATTAACACGGTCTATTAAAAATCTTAGAATAAATACTATAAATTCATCACTGTAATAAATAAATATCCTTTATTTGCTAAAACTGTCCACCTGGTTCTGTCCTTCCCTCCTTGGGTATGCATCATCGGACCTGTGGTTCTCGCGACAGTTTTCAGGGAAAGAATGGGAACACTACTACAGCACCACTTTCTGTGCAGGAAGGAGAGACTCATGCCAGGCCCGTACACGGGTGTGTGTGTGTGTGTGTGTGTGTGTGTGTGTGTAAAGGGTGAGAATGCACCTCCCCACGGTCCTTCATGGTCCATCATGGGACCGATTCTGGCCGACCTAGGGAAGGCAGGGGCGGTACATTGCCCCAGCCTCTTTTCCCCATGCTCTGGCTGGCCAGGGGTAATTTCAAAAGAAGGGGTTTCTTTCGAAATAACCGCGACTAGACGGCGTTCCTTTTTTCGAAATAGGGTATTTCAAAATAGCGCCCGGACGCGATTATACAAATGAAGTGTGGGAAATTCAAATCTGCACTTCATTTGCAATTTCGCTCAGCTGCATTTGCATTCCTCCCTCGAAAGAGGAATGCAGTGTAGACATACCCTTTCGGAATAACTATTCCAGAACAGCTTATTCTGAAATAACTGTGCAGTGCAGATGTAGCCTTAGTCTGCAGGCTTGTTGGAGCTGGCACTCTTTCTCACTAGGTCTAGATGGTTCTCAATCACTACCTAGTACAACTCTTTTAAAACAATTATTCTCGCTCTGGCAAATCCTCATGAATTCAAGGTGTTTTTCACATCGAGAAAGGCTCTGGGACCTGAAATTAAATTTAGAAGGCCATTGCAAAATGCTACCTACATGCAAAAAATAAAAAAGAAAAGGCTAAAAAGGCCCACCGAAATACCCCAAAGCCATTGAGGCTTACAGTCTTCCAGAAGACTAGCTGCTCCGTTCTGATACACCTTGTTTCTTTCTATATATATAACATCATTTTCTCTCTGATTTTTGCCTAGTGTGAAAGGATACATTTTGTTTCTACACAACAAACAAACAAACAAACAAACAAACAAACAAACAAACAAACAAACCCTTAAGATTCAGAGACAAGCTAGACTATAATAAGGAACAGAACCCCAAACTTCTTCCCATCTTTACTTTCCAGCCTCTCTCACCATTCAGGGCACTCATACATTTTGACTACACTTCTGAAGCATTCGTAACACTGCCAGTTGAAAGGACTGGAAGCTACAAAGATTCAAATCATGTTGAGAGATTAGAACTCATTGGGTGACACTGGACAAGTCACCTGACCTGTCTTGCAAACACTCAACACACTTCTCAATCTGGGTATAAGCAAGATGGAAACCAGTTGTTGCTGCTCTGTGCTAGACTGTACAAAGTACATCTTTCCCACACATTCCTTGGAAATTACTGCACTAGGAACATTGATTTCCTGGAGTTAATGCCACTTCCATGTGCATTTTCTTTTCATTTCTGCTCTTTCCTTTTTTCTTATCCTTATTATTTTGCATTTGTACATAACACCAAAATTGAATATGCTGCGTATCCCATTTTAGTTCATATTCTCTCTTTCTTCCCTTTAACCTCTATTCCTATTAGTACCTTATCTGACAAATAAACACTAAACTAATTCATAATTGCTATGCAAGATTATCTCCTCCTGAAGTTGGTCCAGTACTCTGTTCAGTGTCCCCTACTTTCTTCTCTGTACTTCCTCACGCATAGGTTCCTCTCAAAATATATATGGAAATTGCATTGTATTCAACTAGTTAGTTTTATTTTTGCCATTTGGATATGGATTTCCACACTTATCTGCTGAGAAATTATAGTAAACACTCTACACTTTTACTCAGCTCTCAGATGTAAGATCAGCAGCAGGTTATTCTCATATACGCAGGGACAGATCTATTTCCATGGATATAAATGTCTGCTTACTCTTTTTCTTAAATGGCTAATTTTAAAAAGAATTATATAATAGATTTCAAAGACTTGTCAGTTACCTATTAATAAAATGGACTTACATTTTAAACAGGAAGACAAAATAATTTTTTTTGTTAGCATCTAGACCCCATATTGCACATTATTGGAATAAGTGATCCTTCCTCTTACGGAGTTCTAGTATGGTAAACTATGGACTGCTCTTATAATGGAAAAGCTTTCATACCAAATTTTACTATATATATTTTTGAAATTTTGTGCATCTATCTGTTCATCGGTGAGTCTGTTTGTTCAAGAACTTCTTAATGCTAAGAGCTAGGACCATCAAATTTGGTATGCAGCTTCCTCTTATCCTAACTTAAAGCAAGGGCAGGGTTAGGTTGTGCCAGGAGACAATGGAATGTACCTGGAATCCAATTTTTTCCATAACATGGGAAAGGAGGAGTCTGATAATGGGGACAGTTATGCTGTGGAATCACCACAGCGGGGCAGCAACCATAGGAGGGTGGCCACACTTGTAACAGGATGGCTGGCTGGGGGCAGGCCTCTGCATGTTGCTGGCCACAGGTAAGTGCCCCCCCACTCCAAAGCCAGAGCTCAAGACATTCCCTTCCCCAGCCCTCAGTCCCAGCATCAGACACGAGGGGGAGGTGGGGGGAGGGGAAGGAGCCGCTGGCCAATTGCCCTGCCACTGTGGCCTCCCTGACACCAGCTGCCAGCTGGGGTTGGGCAGCACAGCTTCCGCTGCCATGGCCCCTGGGGGAGCAGCCACTGGCTAGGGCTGGACAGCATAGCCCCTGCCACCACAGCGCTCCCAGCTGCCAGCCAGGAAGCACATTCCCAACCAGCCTTGGGACTGCCCTGAGCCCTGCCATACCTCCCAACTCCCTGCTCTGAGCCTCCCATCCCCTGCCCTGAGCCCTTCACTCCTCCTAAGCCACTGCCCTGATTCCTACACTCCCCATCCCCTGCCCTGAGCCTCTCCATACCTCCAAACCCCCGGCTATCACTCCTGCACCCCACACCCTGCCCTGACTTCCGCATCCCAACTCCCTGCCCTGAACCTCCTCATGCCTCCCAAACCTTTGACTGGACTCCTTCATGCCTCCACCATATCCTCCCCTGCCCTGAACCCCCAGACTTCCTAACCCCTGCCCTGACTCCTGCACCCTCAAACCCCTGCCCTGAACCCCTACACAGACCCAAGAAATACCAGGTAAGTCCTCTAGTATGGACATAAGAGAAGCACCAAAAATATGATAGATATTTGCAAATTTTGTTACCATTTCTAATATGCTTGGCCGAAGAGAGCTATTCACCTGGCATGCCAGAATGTATAGCTAGATTCTTTTACTATTACCCTGATGCTGAGCAAGTACTGTATGGTGTTGTACACTGATATTTTATTGTAACTTTGGCTTACTAATTTTTTAAAAAAATCTACATAATAACTTTCAGGGATGCACAGGTTACCTGTTAGTAATGATACCTAGCACTTTGCATTAGCAGAGCTCAAAGCACTTTATAAAAGAAGTCATTATCCGCATTTTGCAGATGGGGAAACTGAGGTAAAGGGAGGGGCGTGACTTCCCAAGGACACCCAGTAGGCCATTGGCTAAGATGGAAATAGAACTTAAGTCCCATGCCTGTGCTCTATCTAGGTAGCATTGCATCTATGGTCAGGATTCATTATACACGTCTCCGCTCTTAAAGGTTGAGTTTGGCTTTCTGCTGAGTCTGTTTTTGCTTCAGGCTTTTGGTAGACAAACCCACACCAGCTAACTTGCTTTTCCAATAATTAAAGGAACATGGTAAGTAGTTTGCTGGAAAAAAGCAGGTTACCTTAGAAGTGGTATAATATAGTGCAGATGGAAGCTATGGATTCCAAATACCACTTCCCTCCCACTGCACTACGCACTTTTAACATACTTGTCATTAGAAAACTAAAAAATAAAGCACAAAATGTTTACTCTATAAACTGTAATGAAAAGTTCTCCAACTCTACAATGGCAGCTAACTAATAAAAGCACTCCAAGAACTACAATAAAGTACCATAAAACCTTCTGTCTCTCAGCAGGTTGTTCTACATATTGAGGTAACTGTGCAGTACTACACACAAATATGTACAAAGCTAAGAGAAAGTAATGAAAGCGTGACTGTGCTGTATATCATCTTGTCTGTTGCTGGTAACATCCTCTTAATGGTTTTTGAATGCTAAAAAGTCCTATAATACAACCTATACTATGTAAAACTGCCCATTATCCAAATGGTTATGTTCACCGGCTATCGTTTCATTGAAAATTTTCTTAATTATCTGAAATCACCGTTATCTGAATCTTTTATGTCCCCCAAACTATGTGGTGAGGTTGTGTTGAACATATGTAATTTTTTTTATCCTGAAGGATTCCAAAGCAGTCCCTGATTGTGTACATGCCATCCAATGCTCTGTAATCACAGAGCAATGGGGAAAAGAGAAAAAAGGATGGTGCAATTGTGAGTGATATTCACAGGTAGGAGATTAACTTTATTAAAAGGGATGTGGTCTGAACTCTGGAATGGGAATAATGAACACCTCAATTCTAAAATCAACTTCAGTGGCTCTGGGAAGTCACCTAGGCTACATCTACACTACACGTCTTTGCAGCAGAAAATATGCTAATGAGGGACTAATTAGCATAAGTCACAACATCGTTAGCATATTTTCTGCCATTTCTTTTTGCTCAAGGGGTTTTTGCGCAAAAAGAAGAAGTGTGGACGTTTCCTTTTTGCGCAAAATGGGGTTTTTTAGTATTTCCAGAGCCTATAGAAAAATAAATGCCCAAGGAAGCCAAAAGGGTTCGATTAGGATGAAGGCTGGCCAGAAAACAAAAATGGAATGAAAACAAGATCTTTCCAAATGATTTGCAACAAAAACAGGGAGAGCAAGATTGATTGAGAGCGAGCACCCTGAAATAGCCAATCATGTGGTGGGCAGGGCACTTGTCTTGTGTAGAAGTGACTGGTTTTATCGGGCCACCAGGCAGCTTCAGCTCCAGGCCCCTTGCTTCTCAGCAACTCCGGCCCCTTCCCCCCCCAAGAAGGGCCCCTGCATGCCTCCAATGCTGGGCAAACTGCACAGCCGATACCGCTGCTGGGGGAAGGCTCAGATTGCAGCCAGCTGGCTGCTGTGCTGCTAAAGAGTCCCTGCTGCAGGTCCCCTCCAGGAACGAGAGGGTAATTCATTTTCTATGCCCATTTCGTTTCATATTCTTTCCAGTATTAAAAAAATCTTCTAGGAAAGGAAATCTTTCTAGTGAATACTTTATTATTTAGAAAATCTAACTGTGTTTATTTAAGTCAAATAAAATATGCGTAGATGCTATTCTTGTGCTGAAGAGGTATATTTTATTCTTGATTGGAGGGTATATTATTAAAAACATTTCAATAAACTACTGCATAGTAGGGCTCTGCCTTTACAAACCATGAGATCTAAGATCCTTTGAAAAGGGAGAAGAGGGGAAGTAATGTAAATTGTGGGGGAGGGGGTACACGATTCCTGCCCCACAAGCTGAAAAACGTGTCTGCTACATCTTTGATTGGCCCCTTCCCCCTTTTGAGTTGACATGATACCACCAGAATGAAACATGCAATGAACCTTTCATTTCTTCAGCTGAAGTGAATGTTCCCCCTTTCTTTGACAATCTTCCATGTCCAATGTAATAAGCAAACCAGCTACATCACCCGTCTGAAAGGTAGTCACCCAGGTTTTGCCTGTGGGCAGATATTTACTGCTACATCTGGCTTTGCTTTGCCATATTGTTAACCTCCCCTTTTCCCTTCTGCATTTGTTTTCTTTTTATTAAATTTCCCGTCTGGATCTTCAACTCTGTATTTCTAATGTCAACAACTGCTTTTATCACAGATAATAACTTCCTTTTACAAAAAGCCTGTACCATCCTACATGCATTTCAAATTACATTTTATGAACAAACACTCAACTACAGTATTTGGCAGAGCATATGATCACGTATATTTGTAGTAATCTCATGCTACTTGCCAAGAACCAAGTTGGTTGCAATTTTTTAAAATAATGCATTAACTTGACAATGTACTTACTTCTCATTGGAACTTAATTAAGATAGTATTGTGATATTGTGATGTTTACAAAATAAATTATGTGGTATGCTTAATGCATCTTGTAAAAACAATTATAAGATAAGAGCCATTGCTGGAGTGCTCCAGTGCTGCTAAAACCTGAGGTCATTAAAAAGGCGAAAACCTGTCATTTGTCCGTAAACAGCAGGGGGAAAGGGGCTGAGGACCACTGGAGAGAGGGGAAAGATGGGAGAGTGGTTAATACATAGGATTGGGGAGTCACTTCAGAATTCTGTACCCTGCTCTGTCACAGACTTTGGGCACGTCATCTAAACTTCATTAAATTTCAGTGGACAGTAAGCACCTAAATAGCTTTGAGGCCCCAGGCCTTTGCCTCTCTGTGCTTCCATTTCAGCATCTGTAAAATGGGGATAATGCGTATGTCACAGAGGAACTTTGAAACTTAATTAGTGTGCGCAAAAAGCCTTGAGAGCCCCTTTTGGAAGATACTGTGTAAGTGAGAGGGCTTATTGTTCCTGATGTCTCATAATGTCCATTCTTATTGACGTATGCAATGTTGGAAACCTGCAATTTTATCACACAGTTGCATGACAGATTAATGATTTTAGCTATAACTTCAGAGGCTCATTCAAACAGCCCATATTGTTGGGAAACATTTTCCAAGTGTTGCATGATCAGCAATATTTACACCTTTGCAGCAAATAAAATCTACTTTCTTCAGCAGCTAGGTGTTCTTCGTTGCTTTGAACACTCATCAAATAACACTTGTCAGTGGGTGGTTTTGATTTTTTTTTTTTTGCAAGCTCTCCACACACCTGACAATTGTTGGACACTCATTTGAAAATGGCCTGGAATCTGTTGAAGTAGGTACAGACATCTAGAGATACACAGTGAGCGTGGTTTCATTACACCAGAGCTTTGCTCATCATAGCTCAACAGGTGGTACAGAGGTGGATCCTGACCTGTGGAGATGTATGTGGTTACCTGGTGAAACTTCTTGTGACATCAGTACTACTCAAGCAACCATTCCGGCATCTAGGGATCATGAGAGGGCTTCCCTCCCTCTCCCATACAGACTGTATTGGTGGTTAGGAGGAAGTCAAGTGCAAGGAAGAGGTTGGAGCTGCTGTTTGTTATCTTGCCCATCTGGATAGGGCTAGACACAATCTATCCTTTATGAATATTAAGGCAGCAAATATGCTTTAATGCATCCACCAGCATCAGGTATTTTAGTTCCTGAGCTAAGCAACAGGACAGTGTCTTGAATTCTGAAGGCCCGTTCATGTTCTTCTAAGGAATACAGTATGTATATATATGAGTATGTTCAGGCAAACAATGGAAAGTTAATTAGCTTGTCTTGTGCACTTCTGTGTCTGCCTCCTGGTGGCATATCATTTGAATGGAGTGAGTTTGTGGATTCCCTTACCCAGGGGCTGGACAAGCTGAGCCAATTTCAGCTCTGCTGCTCGAGTTGTATGGGGCAAGAGGAGGGCTGGAAGAATCCATGAGGCCTTCAAACTGTCAGGGAGAGGTATCAATTCAGAGAGAGGTGCAACTAATGAGGATTAGAGCATTTTTAGAAAATATCAAATGGTTCTCTTTCTGGGCCACATATGCTTCAGGCCTCATTCCTGAAAAAAATAGACTATTGTGGGAATTACTGCCTGGTGCAAAGTTTGAGTTTTGTCTTGTCATCACAATCAAACAAGAGAACTCTGCATGGGCAGGGCTATGAAGGATGTGGTCAGACCCTTGTTTGCCTCATTGGATTGCCTCTGGCAAGGAATGGTGGGAACACTGTCTCCTTGCTGCATTGAGGAGCGTTCCAACCCACGTGAGTGTGTGAGCTTATGGCCTGATTTTCACAAGCATGTGGGACCAGCGAAGAGGACATAAAAGGGCCATGAACATGGCTGAACCAAATTCACTTTAAAACTGTACTGTATATTTGTGGACCGTGCTATGTGTATAACTGCTTGTTTGTTTGTTTTGGTTCGCTGAGGGTGCGTCTACACAGCACCGTTATTCCCTAAGGTGGATGTGCTACCTCGATTTAGAGCCCCAGGAGGCACTGGGGAGTAATCAGCTTGAATGGCTCGGGGGAGGAGCTATTTCGAAATAGCAGCAGTGGAGAATCCACACTACAGCTATTTCGAAATAGCTATTTCGGAATAGGCGTTATTCCTCATAGAATGAGGTTTACAGAAGTTGGAATAAGCCGGCCGTTATTTCAAAATTATTTTGAAATAATGGAATTGCTGTGTAGATGCTTGAATTGTTATTTCGGAATAACGGCCGTTATTCTGAAATAACGCTGCTGTGTAGATGCACCCTGAGTGAAAGAAAAAATCATTTTGGTTGATGCAAAAAGTTTTTTCTTTTGCTTTCATGCTGGAAACAAAAGATGGTTTTGAGCTTAGGCAATTTTAACTATTGTTCTTAAAAGAAATTAAAAGCAAAGGAAATTTGGAAATGCTATTCACAAACCCGAGGAGGAGATGGTGCCTCCCAATACTACACAGCCCCATGACTTCACTCAGCTCTCTTAGGGGGATTTGCTCAGCTCTCAATTAAAGACAATATGACAAATTTTGTATCTCAATCTTCTTAATTTAAAATACATGTTAAAATAATTTAATTATTTTGTGGTTTGAATTTATGACAGTCCATTAGCTTCAGTATCGTAGCAAAATTAATACACCTGACACATCTTAGATTACAATAGCAAAATGCTGAAGTGCCCTTTGTTTTTTTGAAACCATACTCCTGGGCATGCTTGCTAGCTAAGCTTCAGATGTACAGTGACTTATCCCAGAGCAAAGGTAAGCCTCGTTGCTCCTATGGGGTAGAGAGCTACTTACTGGATAATAGACTCTGAGAACAAACCATAGAAATTGTTTTATTTTTGCTTTTTTTCTGCAATTATTTTTCAAATGAGGAGTGAAATAAATTCTGCACCCCAGGAAAAATTTATTCCCAAGAATTTTTAGCTCTGCCTTTCCTCCTGGGGTTCTGCCATGGAAGAGAAGCATGGAGCCTTGCTGGAGGAGCTGAGTGGGAAATGTGCATGTTCCAGTATCTAGGCCATCCTTGTGTTCTAGTCAGTGCCATGTCCTGGTATAGCAGATGATTGTGAGGAGATTCTTCTGCTGTAATTTCCCTTAGCCCCCTTCCTGCCCCACCATGCCCTTATTGTTGCCAATGGTGAGACACAGGCAGACTTTCATCAGAGTAAATTGAAATAGTTTACCTCCATCCTTTGAAGCCGGTTTCTATCATTTTATGGTCATTTTGGTTTTGATTAATCTCTGTTTTGTAATCCAAAAGTATTTTAAATATGATTGATGCTCTGTTTATTCAATGGTTAATGCTAAAAGAGTCATACATAGACACACACAAACATATATCAAATAAAACTTATGAAGAAGTTTCCCTTCATTAGATCTGGATTTTGTAGTGACTGAGATGCTTCCAACTTCTGGGCCACAAAATACTAACATTTCCAAATCCCCATGATAACACTAAGGCAGCAGGAGCACAGGAGGAGTAATCTAGGAGAAAACATCACTTTGGCCAAGAAACACACAGTTTAAAGGGCGGCTGTACTGCGAATATAACAAACATTCACATGCGCTTATAGGCTGGCTCAAGAAGAGTAGGAAACCAAGACTTAGTTCTTTAAAAACATTTCTTTGTTTACTTATAAAAAAATCAATGCCTTATAGGCAGGCACTTCCTCTCCCACCTACCCCCACTTTTGATATTACAAACGATCTTGCTGATTTTGTGGCACTTAATTTAAGGCATAGTAGAATCTGTTTCCCATTGCTTTTACAGCTGGTCATTGTCACTTCCTTGTCAATACTTAACCATTTTGTAGATTTTCTGCCACTTTTTAACAGTGAGAGTAATCAGCTATTGGAACAATTTATCAAGGGTCACCAGGGTTTCTGCACTAATGGCAATTTTTAAGTAAAAATTGGCTGGATGTTTTTTCTAAAAGTTATTCTGTAGGGATAGTTTTGAGGAAATTGTATGGCTTGCGTTACACAAGTCAGACCAAATGATCAAAAAGGGTTCCTTTTGACCTTTGAATCAATGAATTAAAGACTACCCTTTTTCAACACAGCAAAATCAAACATTACGCATAGTCCTGGGAAAACTCAAAAAAGTTTGGAGCATCCAAGAGTCATCATCATCATCATCATCACCAACAACCACCGGCTCAATGCCTGTTGGTGTCCAATGCCTCCCTCACTATTTGCTTCCATCTTTCCCAGCCCAGTGCGGAGTGGCTTAGTTTATGTAGACTAGCTCCGCACCAATCTACTATATCATCTACTCATTCTCTGTGGGGTCTGCCTCTCCTATTCGGACCATCCATTATGCCAAATACCAGGGTCTTAACTTTTCGCTCGTCGTTCATTCTGCAGATATGCCCAAATAGCTGTAACTTCCGTTGTATAACCTTCTGCAGTAGGTTCTCTTTCGGCTGTATCTTCCTATATCATTCCTCATTGGTGACCTTCTGCATCCATCCTATTCTCAGGATCTTCCTATAACTCCTCCTCTCGAACGGCAATATCCTTCTCTTTGAATCTTTCGTTATCACCCATGTCTCACATCCATACAACATGCTGCTAAATACACACGTTTTCAAGATGCTCAGCTTCGTTCCTAAGCTAATCACTTTACTTTTCCAGATCTTATCCATCGCCTTCAAACTTGCTCTTGCTTTCGCTATTCTAGTAGCTATTTCCTTCTTACAGTCTAGATCATATGTCATGTTGCTCCCCAAATACATGAACTTCTCTACATTCTCTAGTTTGATCCCATCTACACTGATCTTCCTTCCTATTTCCTTATCTCCAAATACCATTGTCTTTGTTTTATCGATATTCATAATCAGTCCATACCACTTCCCTTCCTCATTTAGCACCTGTACTGTTCTCGTTAGCTTCTCTTCATCTTCCTCGATGATAACTATATCATCTGCGAACCTCAAGCTGTTAATTCTCATCCTGTGTACTGATATCCCTTCTACCTCTTCCTTGATTTTGTCCATCGCTCTCTCTAGGTGTGGGATGAAGCTACATGGCAATATCGGATCTCCTTGTCTCATACCTCTACTCATTCTAAACCAACTTTCCAACTGGGTTCTAAATCTGGAATGTTCAAGACTGTGGAACCATTTTCTCATAATTCCTGTCTCTTCTCATAATTCCCTCCCCCAACAGGCAGGTCCCGAGACTGACCATCATCTAATAGTTATCTTTTTAGCTAAGTGTTTGTACTGTACCCAACACAATGGAATTTAGGCCCTCACAACTGCCACCATGCCAACCTGGTTGGTGTGTTCTTAGGAACAGCAGGACTCTGGGCTAGCTACTACCTAGCCAGGTTCATTTCACTCCTCTCTAAATCAGATAATCTTTGGTGAAAGGTGGGAAATAAGTTCCCCTCCACTCAGCACACTGCAGTAGTGTTATTCCTAGTTTGGCTGAGGGCAAGTCATTCACTCTGCGTGGTCTGCAAAAGAGGGTTAACAGCATTGCTCAGGAGAATGAGACTTACATAGTGTGTACAAATATTATGGGAACCTCAGAAGGTAATGCAAAAGTGCAGAGTATGATGTGTTTGAAATTACACATTCATCTTACACATATATTGATGTCACTCTGAATTAGAGACTATTTTCAAGGACTATTTGGGCGCTAATTAAAATCCAATTCTGCAGAGTTGGTAGGGCAGAAACCAAGTTTAGCTGCTTATTACCAGGTTTAACTTCTATTTGCAGCCAGTAGTGCTGCTAGTAGAAGTAGCTATCATTCTTCACAGCAAGGGTGAATAATTAAAAAGCTGGTGATGAGTCGGAGCTATAGAAAGTGCTGAATTTGGGATTTGTGTACTACTTCCTGAGGGGACTGAAGGATAAAGGCATATGTTAAACTTGCCTTCCTGCTTTAATGAAAAATGCATGAGGGAGGCCAAAACATGAAAAAGAACTGTGTAAATAAAAGACAAATAGATAAGATGGCTTTTCCTATGATCTCTCCAGAGCCACATTGTCTCATCTTCATCATTTAATTACAGATGCAAAACCAAACAAGCTGCCAAAGTAAACTGTTCTTGAAACTGAAAAAAAAGAAAAACATCTGGGCATATAGCAACTTTCTGATAAGAGTTTGCATTTATCAGTGAGAAGAAATGTGAATCTATTTACTGCCAGCATTTGTATCTTTTGTAAGCCACACACTACATTCTGAACTTGCTTCCTGAGCTCTAGGGCTCCTTTCAGTGCTTTTTTTTTAAACAGGAGGTTTTTATTAGCAGTAATACAGTTGTTATATTTCATATCACTTAGAAAGTTAACCGAAGTGTCCAGACTATTTTTGTCACCATTTTCAAGTATTACTGTAAACAATTGACTTAACTCTTGTCCAACTAAAACAGCATCTATGATCTTTCAGGAAGGGTTTTTTTTTTTTTTTAACTCAAGAGAAGTAATACAACTTGGGGTGGACGGTGTAAAGTTTTTTTCTGGTTAGTTCAATAACCCAGTTTTACAGATTTTTGGGGAGATATTTTTCTTCATACTGTGATTATTTAAGGAACCGTTTCTATTCCTTCCAAATATATATGAACTAGTAAGTTCCTCTGACATATTTATTGGCACCTGGGAACAGCATATTGCAAATATACTGGTGAAGAAAGGAATGAAGTTACATTTACTATAAAACTAGGTTATTTTCATTTTGTAATTTAAATCTTTTATACAACTTCAGAGACTATATAAAGGAGTTGGTTGTGATCATTTCATTGTTTATCTTTTGGTATGGCGCTTTGTGAGTGGTTGAAACAAAAAGTCATTAGTATTAGTCAGACATTAACCCTGTGACCTCATTGTTTATATACCTACTGTAATTCTGTTCTGCTTGTATTTCTGAGGTTAGTAAAAGCAAACTTGTGTGCACAGTCCCTGGATGTCAGTGGGTAAACTGAAATGTTTGTCAAGATTGCTGATACCAAGTCCCTTCAAAACAGTGCTTCAAAGGAAAAGCAGCTGCTGAGATTAACTAAAATGGTACCTTTCTAAAGTGTGTGTGTGTATGTATGGATAGATATACTTGTGTGTAAATATGGTAGTGGATGTGTGCATTACTACAGTGCCCGGGGCCTTCTATCAAGATCAGGGTCTGATTGTGTTGCTAGGATATTTTTGTATGAATAAGAAAGCATATAAAAGAGAAATATACTCACAAGAATACTATAATAAAATATAGTGACATTGTAAATGTATAAACACGAGGTAGTAACTAAGGTATACTTGCCTTAAATATCAATATTTCCATAATCTAAATATATTAAGGACATATAGATATTTTAAAGATACTGTAGCACAATGAGAACCTGAGCTTGAAGGTACTCTGGCTATAGGGTGACCAAATAGCAAGTGTGAAAAAGTGGGACACTTTTTGGGCTGTAGGTGGGAGACAAAGCTCCAATTATTTAGATGGTCCTGATAATATTGGGATGTTGGATCACCCCACCTGACTATTAACTTTGCTACTTACACAATTTTCTTATATTTTCACAAACTGCTGTGAATCAAATAATTAATCTGAAGATCAATGTGCATCACCTATACAGCTAGCGACACACCTGAGACATGAGGGGATGCAATCCATGTGATAAATCATCAGGCACTATTTCCCCTGGAGGACTCTGCTCACCACTCCCATTCTCTAGCAGGTAATTGTAAGACCCCAAATTTTGCAGTTTCAAACACTTTTTAAAAACTTGCCAGAGAAACTTTTTCTCCTTTTCCTCCCAAAGTGGAATTTTCTCTAATTGTGCTTGGAAATTTTTAGTCACCTATTCAGGGGACAGATTCAGTCACACTATCAGGGAACCAAACAGCATTCAAGAGTCACAGGATTTCAGGGAATGATATCCTTGTGTGTGATGGAGACACGTGCTCTCTGGGCCTGGCTACTGTCAGAGTTCATTTAACCCCGCAGCTCAGCAAAATACTTCTAAAGAGCAATTTTTCCCCCTTTGGAATAAAGAAGAAAGCTACAAATGCCAGCTGTTTTCTGGAAAAGTCCTGGATGAGAATATTTCCAGATTTCCCCAAAGAAGTCTTCAATACCCTTCCTGTGCTGTTCCATTTGCACACACTGAATACAGTGTGATACTATTGGTACACCATTGTTCAGAGTGGGGGGAAGAGAAGGATAAACATTTCCAGCCAAGTGCATTTTAATCTGCTTGTTTTTCTAATGGTGAGGCCTGCTTCCTTGGTAATGTTTATAAAAGGCATTTTTTGTTTACATGAGAAAACAACTTAATGAATTCCCTAGTTTTTCCTTATCCTCCCATTCTGCCAGAACACATGCTCCCTTGGTAAAAGCCCCCTGTTAAACTATTGGCAGGACTTCACTGAGAATATCATGTGTCTTAGTAGAGCAATCACATACCAGGAATCACATAGCACATAGTTAAGTGAACGGTGGGCATGTAACTATAGAATGGCAGTTAGAGGCTGATCCAACATCTGTTGAAGCCAATGGGAATCTTTTCATTGTGAGCCCTGGATCAGGCTCTTCTTGGGTTATGAATAGCGAATTAGTATATTGAAAATCAGTTGCTTCTTGAAGAGGAAAAAGAGCTAAACGTGTCAGATAATTAACTATTCAATGCAAGAAATGATCTGTCCAAATGGTTTATCTAAGCCAACACTATATTTTTGTTTATATTTCCATGATAGTATTAACTTCCTTTAAATCCACACGTAGATGATTTGTCATAGGTAGAAAATCAATATGGTGGATCATAAATAAAGATGTTGGGAGGTTCAGGCAAAGAGAACATTTGGGAAGAAAAGGAATCAGCAGAAAGATGCACACTTCTAATTCCAAATAATATACAATGACTCAGTAGTTTGTCAGGGAAAAGGTGAGATTTTGAGAGGACAGATGGACTAAGCCAGGCCTGGGCAAAATACGGCCCGCCACGCCACCAGATGTGGCTCGCCAAGCCATCAGATCCAGCCCGCGGAGACAGCAGGGAGCCCAGCTTGCCCCACAGCCCTGCACGCCGTGCAGAAATGCGGCTGCAGGGCTCTGTTTCTGTTTTAAAACTGGAGGGGGGGGGAAGTTTTAGGAGCCTCCCTGCCCCCAGCAAATTCCCAGTGGCGGTTTCTGGCAGAAACCGGCCAATGGGAACTACTTGTTAGAATAACAGGCAGCTAAGAAGAATCATGCCCACAAAAAAAATCAATTGGGGGGCCATAGGTTTCCCACTCCTGCCCTATGTGTTGCAGGGACGCCAACCTAACTCTGACCTTAGATGCAGCTAGGTTGATGGAAGAATTCTTCTGTTGACCTAATTACCATCTGGTAATCACCTAGATGGATGTTGCACAGATTCTTCCTATATTGCTATAGTGATTGTAACTGTGCCACTGTCGCTGCTGTAGTGTAGACCTGGCCAAATTTCATTTTCCTGAAGAAATGGGTTTTTGACCCCTAACTTCCTGAATTCCCTTTGAAAATGAAATGTAGGCTTCTAATTCAGTTAGATGTTTAAACAGTGAGCATAGTAGCTTCTAAACATCTTTAGCAATATGGGTGCGTGATGGGGCGGACAGGCCCCGCACTGAAGGGCAGGGAGTAGCCCAGGCCCAGCTGGCTGAGAAGGCCCTGCCCATCCAGCTCTGCTGGGCATGCTCCACGCAGAGCCAGAGTATAAAGGCAGAGAGAGCCCTGCAGCAAGGGAGGCCGCTGGGAGAAGGAGCAGGTCAGGCCGCACCTGTGTTTCTGCAGCAGCTGAGACCCGAGTTGCTGCCCACAGCCGACCCCGGAGCAGAGCCAGCAGCCGCCACCGCCTGGGAGGCAGGAGCACCTGCAGCCCCAGCGCCAGCCCTGGTAAGGACCAGTCTGGGAGGCCAGCAGACTGTAGGGGTACCAGGGTGTGGTAGGAAGCAGCCCAGGGCAGAGGACTGACAACGTGGCTTGGTGTGTATTGGCCGGATCCCCCGCCGAGCAGGCAGGAACAATTGTCTCTGCCTAAAGGGACCTGGTGGAGAGGGAGGGCCCGGGTCCCCCTACTACCCTTTTCCCTACCCTGAAAAATCAACTCCCTGGCTGGGAGAGGCTTTTCTGGTAACTAGGCTGCAAGGGCCATATATCCCCTGATAGAGGGACCTGAACTTTATGACTAGGGCCATGTGTGCTTTAGTAGCCAAGCAGAGAGGCCGGACAGGTGGCCCCAAAGCCGAGGGGGGAACCTGCTCCTCGACAACTTGGTGGAGAATGTGGGCACCGGATCACCCTGAACCTAGTGGAGGTAAGGTGATCTGAGTGCGATTAGAGGGACGAACAGGGATTTAAAGCGGATGGGATGGAACCCACGAAATCTCTGGAAGGAATGGCCGAGAGACAGTGGGAGAAGCTCCAACAGCTGGGCCAGATGCTGCAGCAATGGACCGCTCAACAACTGGAGCAATAACGGCAGCTGTTCCAGAAGCTGGTGGAGGCGTGGCAAGCCCAGCAGGAGCAGTGGCTGCGATCGTGGGCGAGGGCGGACAGTGGATATGCCCAGGTACTGATCATGGGACACCGGGCTCGGGGAAGCAGGCTGGCAAAGGTCGTGACTGAGGTACGGGTGGAAGGGACCCTTGTCAGGGCCCTAATAGGCTCTGGGTGTAGCCAGACTACAGGAGAACCTGTTGACGGACTTTGAGCCAGCAGGGGGTCCAGTCCTGCTGCAGTGCGTGCATGGGGACGTAAGGTCGTACCCGACAGCTTGGGTACGACTAGCAGATTCCTGTGGTGAAAAGATTGTCAGGTGGGATTGGCCCCCCGACTGGCGTACCCGGTGATATTGGGGTGGCATTGGCCAGGTCTCCACAGGTTACTCCAGGACTGGGCCCAGTGAGAACCATCAGAAACTGGAAGGCAGCTCCGAGGAGGGATGGTGGCGGCTCAGGGAGACACCCCAGAACCCGATAAAGAACCGCGAACAGAAACCGGGACTTTGGGCCAACCAGGACCCCAGTGGCTGCTAGTAGAAGAGAAAGAGACAGAGTGGCTGGTTGCCGGAGAGAATTTTCTGCTGGACCAGCAAGAGGACCCAACATTAAGCTGAGCCTGGGAGCAAGTCCAGGAGACAGAGGCTGAAGAGCCGGGAGGGGCACCTGGGCGGCAAGGACTGAGGTTTGAGGTCCAAAATGACCGGCTTTACCGGGTGGTCCGAGACCCTCAGACGGACGAGGAATTTGCACAGCTCCTAGTCTCCTCCAGGTACAGAAAGGGAGTGTTGTGGTTGGGCCATGCCAACCCCTGGGCCGGACACTTGGGTTGCGAGAAAATCCTACAGTGGGTGGCCCAGAGATTTTTTTGGCCAGGGATACACCGGGAGGTACGCGAGTTCTACGAATCCTGCCCTGAATGTCAGCACACCAACCCAAAGGGAGTACCGAAGGCCCCACTGGTGGCCCTGCCAGTGGTAGGAGACCCCTTTGAGAGGATCGGATTGGACTTGGCCCCTCAAGAAGGCAAGCTCAGGATGCCAATATATCCTGGTTATAGTAGATTATGCTACAAGGTACCCCAAGGCTGTGCCGTTACGGAATACTACAGCCCCTACCATAGCCACTGAACTCCTTAAGGTGTTCTCCAGAATGGGGATACCGAAAGAGATACTGACCAATCAGGGCACCAACGTATCATCTAAACTGATGGCGGAGCTATGCCGGCTGTTAAACATCCGAGCCCTGCGAACTACTGTATATCATCCCCAAACAGACGGCTTGGTGGAGCAGTTTAATCAGACATTGAAATTGATGCTCCAAAAGTTTGTAGAAGAGGACCCCCGGGGCTGGGACAAAATTCTCCCGGCCTTGCTTTTTGCCGTGCGGGAAGTACCACAAGCATCAACAGGTTTCTCCCCGTTCGAGCTCCTCTATGGGCAGCAACCCCAGGGGATACTTGACCTCCTGAGGGAGGACAGGGAGGCGCAGGAGTCCCGGGTGATGGGCACTGTCCCCTATGTGGGAGTTGGGGGAGTTTGCACGAACCAACCTGCTGCGGGCTCAGGAGACCCAAGCCCGTTACTACAACAGGGGGACGAAGCTACGGACTTTTGAGCCCGGGGACCGTGTGCTCCTACTTTTACCCTCGAAAGAATCAAAACTGCTAGCCAAATGGCAAGGCCTGTTTGAGGTGGTTCGCAGAGTCGGGCCCATCGATTACGAGGTGAGATTGACGGGTAGGAAGAGAGGAGTGCAGACTTATCACATGAACTTGCGAAAAATGGAAGTCAAAAGAAGGACTCTTGATCACTCCCTGCCCGCCCAAGGACAACTTGGGACCTTTGGCCATTGACCCCACCGCCAACTACCCGATCGCCCTGGGAGAAGAACTGAGCCCCGAACAAAGGGAGAGGCTACACCGCTTGGTCTACAAGTATGCCCACATCTTGTCCACACAGCCAGGTTGGACTAGCGTGGTCAGCCATCATATAAGCACCCTACCAGGCCATAAAATTCAGGATCATCACTGCCCTCTACCAAGGAAAATTATAATAGGCCAGGGCAGGATGAGCCCCTCGGTGCAGCTGCCACTGCCCTGCCACCATACCCCTGGGCCATGGTGGCCCCCCTCTACCCCTTCCTGCTCTGCCCCTTCTGTCCCCACTGCCTTCCACTACCTGATTGAGTCCCTTCTCTCCACTTCACCCCTCTTTCCTGCAAGGTCTCCCCTGCCTGACATTTGCCACAACTTTGTGGGCAGTGGGGGTCTTGTGTTGGAAGGGAGCATGGAGGAGAGGAGGGAAGCAGTGAGCAGCAGTGGTGGGGGAGGAGGGGCAAGTGGGGAGAGGGCTGAGTTGGAGCAGGGTTGGGTGCTTGGTGCTTGTGTCTTCACTTCACCCTAAGGTCCCCTTGCAAAGAAGGGCTTGGCTATGGCTCAGGAGATATGTGTCACTCTAGGCCACAGTGAAGAGACAGTTAGTATCTCTGGTTTAAGCACAGGGTAACTATTATGAGCCTGTTATGTTCAAAAGGTTCTGCTTTTGAGATAGTAGCTGAGCCAGAATGGTAATGGAGATTGCTTAATACTCCACTTAAGCACTGAGTTCAGCCCAAATGGAGAGCAGATTAAATGGGACCTATTAAGTACAGCTTTCCTATTCATATAGCTATCATGTGAGTTGTAACACCTTGTTTAGAGGTAAGGCCTGCAGCTGGAAGACTTTCTGTGATGCAAGGTTACAGGCTGACCGGGTTCCATCTCCAACTTACTGTTACGTAAAAGGGACTTTGCTTATTCTCTCCTTGCCTACACATGCATACAGGCAAGCCTGAAGGCTCAGTCAGGCTGCAGAGGGAATACAGGGAACTAGATAAAACCAGCTCTGTGATAATCCGAATGGGCAATGTACATGGGCCTGGTTCATGGTTGTCCTGTGACTCATTTTGGCTAACACATCTTCCCAGCTCCCCGCTGTCCTTCCCAGTATTCTCATGTCACAAAAGACTTTCTGCAGCTCTTGCACCAGCCCCTGGAGCAGGGTGAGTCTGAGGGTATGTGGCCAGGACAGTCCTGCACTCTGGCTGCCTCAAGGCCCTGCAGGCAGCTGAGTGCAAGTCAGCGCCGGGACTAACCTGACCTGCTCCCTACCCCAGCTGAACCTGCCCTTCCAGGGCTTTTGAAGAGGTAACACTCCAGTGATCACATGTTTGTTGTACATCAGGCTATGCAGCTTTTCTGGTATGTGAAACTATTTTGTTGTTGTACAAGACCTCCATAATCTTAAGGAGTCAAACCTGGAGCAAGGGAAGAGACTTGGTGGGGCAGGGTTGCGGGACGTTGTTGCTCCATCAGCTGATAAGTGGCTACTGTTTGTAACTAGCTGAAAAGTAATGCCCAGTTGCATCACCCTGATAGCTTGGTTATGGTATATGCTGGAACTTTGTGCTTCTGTGAGACAAACATGACTCCACGGTATGAATATTTCTAATTGTGCTGTTACTCAAGAAAGCAGCTTGCTAACCTCTAAAAAATGTATTGCAGTCTGCTAGTTTTAAAACATGGTCCTTTTCTTTTTCTTGTAATTTTTTTATTTCAGAGGCAAAATCATAGATTTTGGATATGTGACTTTTAAAGAAAATTTCATTGAAAGAGAAGCTGACACGAGCAAAAGGAAACTAACATGGAGCTTAGAAAATACTCTAGCTTTGGCTATAAACTTTATCGTAAGTTGTTTTGGAGCAAAGGTTATTTTTGTGGGCCAGTTCCAAGTTACAGAAAAGGAGCTAATGTGTGTTACTTTTGCAAAGTATTTAGAAGGCATTATTAAATATGCCATATAGCTGTTTCAAATGAATAAAATACAACCCTTCTGCAGAATCACCAGGATATGTCTCAAGAGAATATTTTCAAATGCCAGACAGTCATCATACTAAATGAAATCTTCTTTTCTTTTAAAGCTAATTTACATTTCATGCTTTTGGCTCCACAAATATATACTGGAGGCAAAACTGGCTGTGTGCCTTCAGTTTTTCCAGACCATGGAGAAATTCAGAAACAAAGGGACAAAATAAATAGGGGACACTAAGAATGGAAGAAGGGAATAATGATGAAGAAAAACATGAGCTGGGGAGGGAATATGGGAGAAAGGAAAAAGAAATGAGGAAGAATCGGATCGGAGGAGGAGTGGTGGTCTTCCATGTTTTTGATGGGGACATTTTAGTACAGTAGAGCAGGGGTGGGGAACCTTTTTTGGGTCAGGGGCCATTGACCCACAGAAAAATCAGTCAGGGGCCACACACAAGTGAGAAGTGAAAAAACCAAACCAACACTGAGGCAACTGAGAAGGAGAAAGCCACTCCCCACATTCCTCTGGCACACCAGAGCCTTGGGGGCCTGGTAGATTTTGTGTGCTCCAGCCCCACAGAGGGACAGCAGAGGACTGGAGCCCCAGTGCAGGCTCCCCAGTGTTGGGGAGGGGAAGCCCCAAGCCTCAGGGCTGGATCCAGGCAAGCTGGGGGCCACATTCAGCCCCCGGGCCTTAGGATCCCCACCCCTGCAGTAAAGCATTACTGAGCAGGGGAACAAAGCAGCCACTGGTGAGGATTTGTTAGAGCAGTGGCTCCCAACCTTTTCGAGGATGTGGACCCCTTTTCAATCTATTCCAATTTTATGGAACCCCCCCAAACAATAGAGCTGTGCCTGCAGCCTGCATGTCCTTCAGCCCACACCTCTTCCCGAGCGGCATCTGCGAGAGGCTCCGTGCGGACTCCTTATAGTACTGCCATGGATCCCCTGGGGTCCGCAGACCCCAGGTTGGGAACCACTGTGTTAGAGTAAGTGTGAAGCCCTGTGGCATTAAAAACTGTCCTGCTTCTTGGGTGTGAGTTTCTTTCTCTGTGTGTGTCCCAAGAAATGGGGTAGATTCAAAGACACACTTAAGTTAATTCTAAAATTTCGAGCCTTACTGCAGTTGCTGCTCCTCCCCCCATTGGTCAAATTCAATTCTATGGTCCATACAGGGCTGGATTAAGGGGGGAGGGCTAGCCGGGCAGCTGCCCTGGGCGGCAACCTATGGGGGACGCCTGATGGCAGCTGTAAGGGCGCCGCGCGCCCGGCCGCACAGCGCCCCTTAGAGCTGCCATCAGGCGCCGCGCCCAGGGCCGGAGGCCTCGCGGCACCCCTTACAGCTGCCATCAGGCGCTGCGCACCCGGGGCTGAGGGCCATGTGGCGCCCCTTACAGCTGCCATCAGGCACCACACGCCCGATTGCAGCTGTAAGGTGCGCAATGCGCTGTGAGCAGGGCCACGCATGAGCCGTGTGCCCGGGGGCGGAGCCGCTGCCCGGGGCACAGGAATGGCTCAAGCTGACCCTGGGTCCATACTGTTTGTTTCTTTTCTGTGTTCAAAGGCAAGAGAGGGGAAAATCTCCTGGCAGGTTTCTGCCCTAATATGGGTCTAGATCCATGGTACAGTCTGCATCTGGGACTCTGCATCTCTTCTGGTAGACTTTCCTCCCTGTTACAGAGAGGGAGTGGAGTTCTTTTTCCATTCTAGAAAGGCCAAAGGGCTTGCCTCTTAGCATTGGAAGGTATTTGAAAAGGAGCTAAAGGGGTAGTGAGAAATCAGTGGGATTATGTGCAGGTCTTCACTATGAAAGCTAATCCTGCAAGACTAGTCTATGCTGGCAGGTGGGTGGGGAGAGTGGCCAGCAGTGTAGCTTCAGCCAGAAACTGCCCTGGTGTGAACTCCTGGTGTAGATGTGTTTCATCAGTGTAAACAATTGCACCATGACAGCTTATCTTGGCTTTTGTCTGAAACTTGATAGCTCTAAAATAATTGAATCCTGTACTTGCTGATTAGTTGCCAACGCTCTGATTTTATGAATCTTTTGATATTTACAAATTTTCTTAATGCTCCAGTTCCTGGAATTATGTGACTGTGTAAAAATCTCAGCTTTCACTGTTTTTTAAAAAAGTAATGTTTTAGCTATCATGACTCTAAAGAAAAACTTGATTATGTGAACCTTAACAGCTCAAAACCAGAAGGCAAATAAAAAGAATCCTACAATTTATTAAGTCTTGTCAGTTTTTTTAAACCCTCATGATTTTTAAGGCAATCATGATTTTCTGGACAATTGAGATTAGAGAGAGTGTATTTACAGATACAAAAACTGTGATGCTCTGTAATGGTCAAATCTGCTTTTAGGTGCAACTGTGCAGCTCCCGCAGTTATAAGGCTATGAATTCTTTGGGGATGAGTGGAAATACTCCCATGCAAGGGTTCAATACAATCTTGGGTTTTTTGCTGACTTTGGATTCCTTGTTCCTGAAGCCGAAGCTTCAGTGATCTGGAGAAATACTGTACATTTGCATCAGGTAGGGAACCATCATTGTAGTCAATGGGAGCTTGGTGCAACATTCCAGGGTACAATATATGTAATGTAACCCTACTTGGCACTGTTGTCTCTGATCGGTAGCTTGGATACATTGAATATCATTGGTTGCCTAGGCTTATTCCAGTTCTGCCTTGTGATGAGATAGTTCACCTATCACTAAGGTGGAAAAACAGTGCCTTGTACCGCAAAGTTTCTCCTTTTTAATCTTCCTATTTACCACTCCACTTTTTTACTTTATCCCTCTTGCCACCAGCTTGGCTTCATCAAACATCACTTGAAAAGTTTCAACGAGCAGCACCAAATGAGTTCCAATATTTTGTGGTTTGAACTTTTAGAGCTGTTTGGAAAGATGACAGCTTTGGTCTGATGCTGTCATTCCTGCATTTCACAGCTACAAATGCTTGAAGTTAATGGTGAAAGAACACCTGCTCTGTTTACACATACAGGGAACAGTAAGATACTCAATTGGTGCTATCCCTTGTTAAAGACAGAGCACTCTTGGCCAACTCTTTTAGTCCTTCAGCTACTGGAGTTAGCAGCAGAACATAGTAAAATACTAGCAGGAACATGTCAACACATGGAAGCATTTATGCCCATTCTTAAAAAAAAAAAACTTGCTTCATAAAGTAGTACCAGATTTTCCTATGACAGCATATTTATTCAGGACATTTTACAGTTAAACTGCTGCTGGAGGTTGAACAGGAAAATTAAACTGAAGATAAATCTAATTTAATTACAGATGCAAAAATTCTTATTTTTTACAAATAAACACATTATTCTACTTCCATTGTTTTGTAGTAAGACTAATATATTCTGTGACTTACACACTGAATTGTATGCATTGGTCATTGTCCCCAAGTGAACTGAAATCAGCAGAGTTATTTTCCTCAGATTGCCTCAGTTTTTTATCAGTGGGGCAAGTCTGTGATGCTGCACAGGATTTTTGGCTGTTTCTTTTGTTGCTGCCCTTAGAAACTATTGTATTAACTTATCATAGAATCATAGAATACGAGGACTGGAAGGGACCTCGAGAGGTCATCGAGTCCAGTCCCCTGCCCTCATGGCAGGACCAAATACTGTCTAGACCATCCCTGATAGACATTTATCTAACCTACTCTTAAATATCTCCAGAGATGGAGATTCCACAACCTCCCTGGGCAATTTATTCCAGTGTTTGACTACCCTGACAGTTAGGAACCTTTTCCTAATGTCCAACCTAAACCTCCCTTGCTGCAGTTTAAGCCCATTGCTTCTTGTTCTATCCTCAGAGGCCAAGATGAACAAGTTTTCTCCCTCCTCCTTATGACACCCTTTTTGATACCTGAAAACTGCTATCATGTCCCCCCTCAATCTTCTCTTTTCTAAACTAAACAAACCCAATTCTTTCAGCCTTCCTTCATAGGTCATGTTCTCTAGACCTTTAATCATTCTTGTTGCTCTTCTCTGGACCCTCTCCAATTTCTCCACATCTTTCTTGAAATGCGGTGCCCAGAACTGAGCACAATACTCCAAGTTTTAGTCATCAAAACTTTTTTAATTAAGGCAACATGACAATAAAATATTATAATATTATACCATTCTTTACTTATTTCTTATTCAGGATCAGGTATGTTCAAAGAACCTGGCCAAAGACCCTGGCTTGCTGGCAATGGAGCCCTCCTCCTCTGATTATGCTAGAGAAAGTAGCCATGTTTCTAAATAGCTATTTTTGGCCCTTCCACGTGTATGTTCATGGTGTGAAAGTTTTTCCAATAGAAGGATGGTTCCAAATTTTACTATACCAAGATTCTATAGGAAGAGAAGCCACTTTTTTTTTCAGAATTGTGCATGATAAAGTTTTGCTGCTAACTTAAAAAAATTAATTTATCATGTTTAAAATGTAGATCCTGTTCTGGAGCATTAAGAAAGTAGGTTAGAGATCTCTAGGAAGCTGCATTTTGTCATAAGTCAAACAGGTTTAATAATTTCTTTCCAAAACCATCTAATTCCTGGACACAACTATCATATGTGCAAAAATGTTCCTCTTTCCTCACACCCTCTGCACAGAGTGCCTTCCTGGTAGCAAAACTATGATGGATCTTAACTGGAGCCATTTATATAGTAATTTATAAAAAAAAATATTTATGAGGTACACAAATTGAAGACGTATATACTCTTTCACATATAAAGATCCCATTCATCCAGATCCATTTTTGTCCAAATACCTCTCCTATCTTTTTATTCTCTGTAAATGACCCAGAATCAAATGTATAAGATTATTTCCCAATGCAACATGGGCTATGAAAATCCTGTCCTCCTATTGCCTAAAAGTAGTCAGTAGTAATTTACTGGAAAGAGGGACATTTGATATGTTGTATATATAGTTACAAATGTGAGTATTTTATATGATGTACATGTTTATATATTTAGCATTGCTCATAGGGCTAAAACCTGTAGTCCTTATTCAGTCAACATCTTCACTATATATAAAACAAAGCCCTCATGGAATACAGCTCACTGAGTATAAATATACTGTGGGATTATATTTATTATATGAAGAGATTCCTTTTCTTCTTCCCCACTCTTGTGCATTTTCCTTTTAATAAACACAAACAATTGGGAGATAGATTGGCTGAGAACTTAGTAAATTCTGGATAAATGACATTGGTTGGTCAAATAACTGCGAAGTGTTGTGTTAGCTGACTTTTCCAAGATTTTCCTAAACTATGATTTTTTGTCTCAGATGTTTAGTATTTTGATAGTTGTGATAATTAGAGTTTCAAATTTACCTTAATTTAAACTCAACTGTGAAAATTGAGTGAAAGTTCATAAAACATCACAATAACCTAGAATAACAAATGTTGATGGGAAAAGGTGTAAAAGGGAGTCAGACTCAATTAATCTAAACAAGAAGGCCTAATGATAAATCTTAAGACCCAGGTCAAGATCGTGCTTGGTACACAGTAATAGTGAGCCATGCAATTCCATGCAATTCCAGGAAGCAAGTGCCTGCATTTGTTTAATAATGCCAATGCATTGAATGGCCAGCCTGTCAAAATTAATTTTGCTATTTTCATACAGTGGCATAGATTTTTTTACAAATACAGTAAATAAAATACAGAATATTGTTTTATTGCTCTTTGTGAAAATGTTAGAGCATGAATGAATCAAGAACTGCATATATAGGTCTTTGGGGGTATTTAGTACCAGCACATGAGCTTCTTTTCTGCCTCCCTCTTTTATTTTATAACAGGGCTGTGTGCCAAGAACACTTTACATCAAAAGCAAATAGGGGAACTTGGTTACAGCAATTACATGAAATTATCAGTAATCCACCAGACAGTGGAGTGATGACAATACTGGAGCAGGCACTTGTGGGATGATAGATGTATTAGAAGAACTTCCTGTCTCCTCTGCTGTAAATGGCCTGCGCTTAGGTAAAGGTCACGCAGTAGCTCTCTTTTAATAATGTAGACTCATATATTCTCTTTTCACAAGGTTGTTTGTGTTCATCATTTTGCCTGGATGTGGAGTGGCTTCTCTTAATTTCATTGACAGTGTAAGTTGTCAACACTTTTCACTTTATTTTAAGGAAAGAGATTGAAGTCCTGTTGTTTACTTAGGCTGCTTTTAAATCGATGTTGTTAAAATTACCAGCAGTGAAACGGGTGATAAAAAGGTATTAGAAAGAGTTGTATGCAAGTGGTGACAGAATGGACAAGCAGGGTGAATCCTGTGTTCCTATTGAATGTAGTTGGTAAGGGCTGTATTTCCCTTTTCTGTTGAGTGAGCCATGAGCTTAACCCTGAGTTCAGGCTGTTTTCTCTGTCATGTGGGAAAGGACTGAAGCTGTTTGGAGAAAGTGGGGGAACATGGTCTCAAAACCAGTGAAGACCAAGTGAACATCTTACGGGGTAGCCATGTAACTTAAAAAACAATGAGTAATCCTGTGGCACCTTAGAGACTAACAAACAAACAAATTATCTATCTATCTATCTATCTATCTATCTATCTATCTATCTATCTATCTATCAAACAAAACAAACCCAATACTGTAGGGCACATCTACACAGCAGGGCTAAAGCTGAAATAAGCTATGCACCTTCAGGTATATCAATTGTGTAGCTTAAGTTGAAATAGCTTATTTCAGCTTTTGGCACTGTCTACACAGCAGGAAGTCCGAGGAAGAGCACTCTTCCTCTGACTTGCCTTACTCCTTGTAAAATGAGGGTTACAGGAGTTGATATAAGAAGTCCTCCAGCTCGACATTATTTCGACTTTATGTCAAAATAACTGCTTGTGAAGTAGATGTTGACTGTGTTATTTCAGAATAATGTCAATTATTCAAAAATAACATTGCTGTGTAGATGTACCCTAAGAGAATCTGCTACAAACCATAATTTCTCACCCTAGTTCTTATTTCAGGTAAAGTCCATCTCAGGCCAGAGCTGTTCTTTCTGACCTGGATCCAGTAGCCTCTCTCTGTGTCTGTTCTTAGAATTCTTTGTTTCTAGGTCTTTTCATGTATCCTCATGGGATGGGGAGCAGTCTTTGGCTACATCTAGAATGCAGCTCCTTTTCCGGGATGGCGGAGGTATCCCAGAAAAGCTATGCCGCATCCAAGGAACACATTCACTTAAAAAAAAAAAAAATGGAAAAGCATTTCATGAGGAAGAAGGAATGGATCAAAAGAGAAGGTTTTTCTGAAATTTGGCACTGTGCTGACACGCCAAATTTAGGAAAAGCCTCTTTAGAAAGAAAAGTGGAAAAAGATAAGCAAATTGCTGTTTGCAATTTGCATATCTCTTTCCGACTTTTCTTTGTAGTGTAGACCTAGCCTTTGAAATCAGTTCAAGATAGTCATTGTTTACTTCCCATTTCTTATATAGAATTTTCCCAGCATAGGAAGTCTTTGTCCGATTCCTCACCCCCTGTGGCAAAGTACAAAATTCAAGATTCCAATCCCAGATGGGATGGTCACATGTTTTTGTAGGAACAACCATGGTCCAGGCTCAGAGGAAAAGGCTATTCACAGATCATTGTCTTGAGCTCTGTGCCTTTAAGTTCCTTGAGTACTGCTAATGGCTTTCACTAGCAAACCTAGATTAATAAACAGGTTTGTGTTACACATTTCTAACTTTAAATACAGGAATGATACATGAACACAAATAACATATACACATTCAGGGGATTACAAGTTCTCCAACGATAGGTCACATGCCCCACTTTGCATGAATTATATTTGACTTATGCATATTCATATTCAAAAACACATTTCCATTAAAATATAGAGGTGCAATGTCACAATAGCGGCTTTATATTTTGATGAATTATTCACATTTTGCTATCTCATAACTCTACCAGAATAAAGTACTGCCCTGAGGGTACAGAAAATAAAACATAATTATAAAGTAGCCCTTATACATGATATAAATATGAAAAATGGGAAGGAGGCAAAATGGAAGCTTATGGAAAATCCATTCATAGATCAAGTCTTTCCAGAGCAACACTGAGTTGTTCACATGCTGAACATTCATTATCCACGGTCAGCCGCCTGTGTCAGAGGACATGTCTGGGATAAAATCTGGGATTTTGTTAGCTAGGATTTTGCTCCAAGGATGTTGTTGACTGAGGAGACATTGAAGCAGTATGAAACTCTTTGATAAATGTTTGTTCTTTCTTTCTTTCAGTTTATTTTTTCTGTACTTTGAAAAAGGAAAAAAACAGAAACCGACGTGAGTCTCAGTATAAAGAGCTGCTATTAACTGGTCTCTAGGAACACATTTATGGTTGACAGGAAATACTGAATTGCCATGTAAGTACTAATAGAGCAGTTCAGTAGTAGTTTAGTGCTACTTAAGTAGTTCATTGGTTCCTGCAGTCTATAGACACATTACTAGAGACTACTTAAGAGCAGATCATTCTCAGACATCATTCAGTTTTCGTTCTTCCAGTGCACAACAGGAAAGGATTTAGTATTGTCTTTGTGTCTTGGCTGCTTTGAGATTTGGGGGGAAATGGATACATTTCCCCTCTTACCCTCCTTCCCCCCCTTTAATTTTTATTTAAACCTCTGCATTTCAAACTAGAGCTGGTCTAAAACTGACATGTTTTCCATGACAGTTCTCTTAAAAATATTTGCCATGGAATTTTTTTTTTTTTTTTTTTTTTTAAAGAAAATGAAAGATTTCTCAGGGCACTCAAAACAGCAAAACAGATAAATGAACCTGGATTTTTTTCAAATTTTGATTAGCAAATTGGAAAATTTTGACTAAAACTGAAAATTTTTTGTTTAGAAAAAAAATTAAAAAACATAACAAACAAAATACCCTGTTAAAAATAAGGGTTTCCCCCCCCAGGAACACATCTATTGCAGCCATTACTAATGATGGGGAAATCTCAAAAGTTTAGATATCAGATTTATTTCAGATAAAAACTACAAAATTCAGATGCTTTTCTGGAGTTTATCTATACCCCTAAGTCCTGTAAAATTGAGCTGGAAATCTTATATGGCTTTCTTGTGAAATTTCTTTGATACTTTCTTGTATTCAGTTGAATTGAAAATTGAACTTTCATCACCCAGGGAGACTTTAGTTTCGGTCTTGGCAAAATCAGAATTGGAAGAAATGATTAAAAATGGAAAAGAAAAGTGAAGGTCAAATAAAATTTGGCTGAAAGATTCAGTTCAATTTTGATTCTGAAAGTTGGTTGGGGTAATAATATTTGGACTCTCTTAAACATCTGATCCCCTAAATTAGCAATACTTAAATATGACTTAAAAAAAATGAATAAGAACAATTGTTACAGGTTTTTTTATTTGACTCGTTTCTTGATGAATTTTGAAAAGCTTAACTTTGGCTATATCTTTATGAATAAATTACACAACCTCTAACTGCTGAAATTAAATAATTCTCTCTCTCTCTCTCTCTCTCTCTCTTTTTCTCTCTCACTTCCTTTCACCTGGGAAGTATTTGTGGAGTTAGTTCCCAAGACTTCAAAAAAAGAATTGACCACAAGATAATAAAAACATATGTCAACATTTTAGATTTTCTTTCTACCACTTCATTGCTACTTCACTGATCAAAAGTAGAAAGAAGTCATTATTAATGTTTAATCTAGCTAATACTCCAGTGGTATTATAGATTCCCTTGGCTCAGTTCTACTCCATTTGCTTTGCCTTGGGTAGAACTAATGCTTGCTGTGAATCTGAAATGTTTTTTGTCTGGTGGATAAAAATAAATCTGACACCAAAACAGAAGGAAATAAAACGAATTTCATTAAGCCAGACATGTTTGAAATATGGTGACTCCCTGAGGAATGACAGCATGAAGATTAGACAAAAACAAGTAGTTTCTCTGTTGTAAAATCAAAGCTCAACATGATTTCAAAGTGGCACAGCTTTTAAACATTAATAGCATTAAGCACATTGTTCTGGAATGTTGCCTTCTAATCTGATTTGTATGCCTCTAATAACATTGTCTGAAATTCTGTTGTGGTGTTTATAATCATGAGGTTATGAACGTACTGGGCTAGGAAATTTCTCATATGGTTATAAATCTTTCCATTGAAGAAATATGAGGCTTTCTTGAATGAACTTTGCAGTAGAGATGGGCCTGAACCAAAACTTGAGATCC
Source organism: Rafetus swinhoei (assembly GCA_019425775.1). Taxonomy (NCBI): domain Eukaryota; kingdom Metazoa; phylum Chordata; order Testudines; family Trionychidae; genus Rafetus; species Rafetus swinhoei. Next base: position 228,831,178 of record CM033424.1, read on the forward strand.
AAAAACACACAAAGTATAAGAAAGCTTGGATCTGGATGAAAGTTCAAGCCCATAGTGTACTATGCATGAGGTTTGCTTATGCCTTCAGTTTAGGGAGGGCTAGCAATGTACTGCCTCAGCAGCAGTGCCAGGAATTAACTGTCATAAACAGTTTGGCCCAGTCTGTACTGATGTGTCAACAGTTTAACAATCATAATTAAGAACAGCTTAAATAAGCTGGGGACATAAGGGACTTGGTTTGCTGTCTAGTGCAATGGGTCCAAAATATATTAAAGCTACTGTGTTCTAGCTTGAATTTGAAGGAATGCAGGCTAACATTTCTAGTCTTGGATGCCTTACTTTAAACAAAAGAGCCATACTGAGACATCTAAATAAAATGGCCTGATTTGCAGAGTTGCCGAGCACTATAACTGCAAGTGCTCTAAACCTGTGCAAATCAGGTCACCTAAGTACTCAATTTGAGGCATCCATGTTTGAAAGTGTTGGGTCTAGTCTAGAGTCTGTTTTCTTAAATACTGTTTTAACATAGTTTAGCTTCATACATACTGGACTATCAAACCATATTAGAATCCCATTCTGACCTCTACAGACTTTAAAATATGCTCCAACTATGGTTGTCAGGCCATTACAGGGCATGCTACACCAAACTGTGCAATAGGTTATTTTTAATACCTGCAAAGGTAGAGCTCGTGCTGCAGCACTATTGTGAGTTGCCTGTTCCATTAGCCAGTAGAAGTCCCAAGAATGATCACTGTCTTTGGGTTTCCTATTTATACACCTTGGGAGTGTAGTGTTGGCCAGTAACGCTGTGTCTAGACTGCAGGCTTCTTTTGGAAAAAGCTTTTCCAGAAGAGAACTTCCGAAAAAACTTCTTCCGAAAGAGAGCGTCTACACTGCCAAAGCGCATCGAAAAAGCGATCTGCTTTTTCGAAAGATAGCATCCACACTGAATGGACACAATCTCGCATTTAAGATGTGATTACAATGGACGGAGTGGCCACCAGGGCACCTGTGCTTTTTCCTCTTTCCTCTTCTTTCGAAAGAACTCCCTCTTCCCCGTCCACACACGCCTTTTTCCAAAAGAACTCTTTCAGAAAAAAAGCTTCTTCCTCATAGAAAGAGGTTTACTAATGTCGGAAAAACCCCTCTGCTCTTTTGATTTTTTTTGAAAGAATGTGATTGCAGTGTGGATGTAAGTGAAGTTTTTTTTCCGGAAAAACATTCGTTTTTCTGAAAAAACTCTGCAGTGTAGACATACCCTGAATGATGAAACTGAGTTTCTATGAGACCTGCAGACTGAAATTATTAGTTACAATGGCATCATTTATCTGGGAAGACTCGATTCCTCTCTTTAAATGAAAGATACCAGGAAGTACCAGCCTTTTCAATTTTTGGAGACCTTCAGTATTTTGAATGGCACATATCCAGTTCCTTTCCCACCTTCACCAAAAGGGGGGAAAAGGCAGATTAATCAATGGTCTGCTTCCCCCACAAAAATGGAATAATACCTGCTATCTTTCCCCTACACCTCTTTAAAAGGTGCAGTCCAAAACAAAAATTGATTGATAGGAAAATCTCCCACTCAGATCTGATCCTGAGTAATGTTAAGCATCCACAACTTCTCCTGCAGTAATTGGTGAATGCTTGGTACTTCTCAACTTCAGATCCTTAATATGAAAAATTCTCATTGAACATAAGAACATAAGAATATAAGAATGGCCATACTGGGTCAGACCAAAGGTCCATCTAGCCCAGTAGCCTGTCTGCCGACAGTGGCCAGTGCCAGGTGCCCCGGAGGGGGTGGACTGAAGACAATGATCAAGCGATTTGTCTCGTGACATCCACCTCCAGCCTCTGACAAACAGAGGCCAGGGACACCATTTCTATCCCCTGGCTAATAGGCCTTTTATGGACCTAAACTCCATGACATTATCTAACTTCTCTTTAAACTCTGTTATAATCCTAGCCTTCACAGCCTCCTCTGGCAAGGAGTTCCACAGGTTGACTATGCGCTGTGTGAAGAAGAACTTTCTTTTATTAGTTTTAAACCTGCTACCCATTAATTTCATTTGGTGTCCTCTAGTTCTTCTATTATGGGAACTAATACATAACTTTTCTTTATTCACCCTCTCCATACCACTCATGATTTTATATACCTCTATCATATCCCCCCTCAGTCTCCTTTTTTCTAAACTGAAAAGTCCCAGTCGCTTTAGCCTCTCTTCATATGGGACCCGTTCCAAACCCCTAATCATTTTAGTTGCCCTTTTCTGAACCCTTTCCAAGGCCAAAATATCTTTTTTGAGGTGAGGGAGACCACATCTGTACACAGTATTCAAGATGTGAGCTTACTAGAGTTTTAAACAGGGGCAGTAAGATATTCTGTGTCTTATTTTCTATCCCTTTCTTAATAATTCCTAACATCCAATTTGCCTTTTTGACCGCCACAGCACACTGCGTGGAAGTTTTCAGAGAACTATCCACGATAACTCCAAGATCTCTTTCCTGATTTGTCGTAGCCAAATTAGCCCCCATCGTACTGTACGTGTAGTTAGGAGTTATTTTTCCCGATGTGCATTACTTTACACTTATCCACATTAAATTTCATTTGCCATTTTGTTGCCCAATCACTCAGTTTGGTGAGATCTTTTTGAAGTTCTTCACAGTCTGCTTCTGTCTTGACTATCTTAAACAGTTTAGTATCATCCATAAACTTTACCACCTCACTGCTTACCCCTTTCTCCAGATCATTTATGAATAAGTTGAACAGGCTTGGTCCCATGACTGATCCTTGGGGGACACCACTAGTTACCCCTCTCCATTCTGAAAATTTACCATTTATTCCCACCCTTTGTTTCCTGTCTTTTAACCAGTTCTCAATCCATGAAAGGACCTTCCCTCTTATCCCATGACAATGTAATTTACACAAAAGCCTTTGGTGAGGGACCTTGTCAAAGGCTTTCTGAAAATCTAAGTATACTATATCTACTGGATCCCCCTTGTCCGCATGTTTGTTAACCCCTTCAAAGAACTCTAATAGATTTCTTTGAGTCTGCATTACTGTGCCATGTGAGATGACTGGATATGTTCTCTGCTGGTAAAAGGCAAAATTCATAAAAAATGAACTTTTCATTAAGATCATCCAAGGGAAAAGCAGAATAGTAATGTCTGCACACTTGTGTTGGGTTATACTAATAATATTGTACTCTGGGTTAGGTATTCAGTGTTCTTGTGGCTTTTACTTGAAGTCCAGACAACAAAGCCTCACATTATATTTTACTCTTTAGCTAAAATACTTGATCAGAAATTTAATAATCTTCTGATTAAGCATTTTTTGCTGTAACAGATTAAATCTTAACAGTGGAGCTTTAGCACCTACATTTCTGGCTCAGCTGCAACTACAAATTATATATGCAGGGAAAACATTGTTTCAATGAACCTCATTGGGAAATTTAGTAACAGCAAAATAATGAAAGATTTAATAACGTGCTTGAAGTCTAAATAACAAAAGGCTCTATATATTTTACCCTCTGTCTGGTTATTCTGATGAATTATAATTTTTTTGTTCTTTGTTTGCAAAGTATCTAGCACACTGTGGTTCTGCTCTGTGACTGGGATTCCTAGGTGCTACCACATTTATTAGTAGTTGCTGATGGTAATTTCTATTATTACTACTGACCTCAATGCGGTTTTTGCCTGACAATGGTTTGATCTATATCTAAAATTGAGATCACATTTAGATGAAAAATTCTCATCACTAGAAGATGGAGTTAAGCTGATCTAAACCCTGTTGTAGACGCCACTAAGTTGACCAAAGAATTCTTCTGTCAAGCTAGCTACTACATCGTGAGGGGGTGGATTTACTACAGTGATCGAAACACCCTTCTGTTGCTATAGAAAGGGTTTACAGTACAGTAAAATTGCTGCGCTACTATAGGGCTTGTAGAGTAGACATATTTCACACTCTTCAGCAGTGTTCCCTCTAAGCTGGGTGGCAGCACAGCTTCACAGGTGTTTAATCAGCCCTGCCCAGTCAGAGGTTCAGGGCTCCGTGCATGGAGCTGACTGACTGGATGGGGATGATTAGTCACTTGTGAAGCTGTGCTGACATGCAGCTTAGAGGGAACTCTACTCTTCAGGCTACATCTCCTTGGTAATGTTAACTGTCTACAATACTTTTCACCTCATGAATCTTGAAAGTGCCAGACAGAGGCTAGCAATCTCACTAGACACCCAGTGAAGTAGTTCTATATTTTAGGGATTAAGACTTGTGTTCTTTGAAAGGCTTGCTCAGTAGCAATGCTCACCTGAGCTCTGGGAAACACTATGGCACATATGCCGCTTGTAGCTCTCACTGGGCTCATTCTGCTCCATCTGACTTCCTCTGTGTGGGCGGAAAAGCCGCACCTAAGTCCTAAACTATGACTCTGATAGAAAATAAATTAAACGATTCATTAGAACACCCCAGTAAAGTTGTGAGAGGTAAACTTCTGAGCGGAAACACAAACCCACAGTAATAAAATTCAGAAGTCATTGGCATTTATTCTTCCCTTGATGTGCTCTTCTAACTCCTGTTGGGAGATAAAAAATGGCATCAAAGCAAGATTAGACTCTGTTGGATTTAGTGGTATTTCTCCAGGGCCTGTGAGCAATGTTGTCTTTTCCACACCAATAATAAGAAGAATGAATATGTTTCTTATAAACTTTTGGCAATTTTCACTCAAGAGCAGTAATGATTAGTGTGTATAAGGAATTTCCTGAGTCTATTAAAGGAGGAAAGAAATGACCTACATTTGATGAGGATACAATATTTTCTTCATGCCATCCTACCTTAGTCCTCAGCAACCTTTTGCACTTGTAATTTTGTGTCACATTGGTTACATCCTCACATTCTTATTTTTAATTTTTTAAAATGAGTGTTGTTGATTTGTGCCCTTGTTGTATTGATCAAGAGACAGCCAATTTTCATTAATAAATGTGTAACAGAGTAGTCCACTGTTCACATGCATGAGAGCAAAGCTTTAACAATTCAAATGTTTAAACTCTACAAGAGAATGTGTTGTTACAGCACGGTTCACTGACCATGGAGTACTTGGAGCTCTGTAGGAGAAATGTGGGACATTTTAGTCTGTAGAGAATTGTCCAATATTATTAGCTTAAGGAAGCCGACACCACCGTGCAAGTCAAACTGTTAACACATCCTTTTCCCTTTACGTTAGTGTTTTATTCTCTCTTCAGTGCTGTAACTGACAATATATATAGCAGATCACCAAACGCTTAGCAACCAATTCATTATCCCTATGGGGATCAGTTAGTTTAAAGCAAAAGGTTTAGAAATTCAGCTAGAAACAATGGTACCAAGCAAGAGCTATTGTGCACTAATTCCTTACCTAGATGCTTGGTTCAAATGAACACCAAGCTTGCCTGCTGTTTATTAAACAGCAGTGCAAAGAAAACATGGGGTGATTAAAAAAATAATCTCGTTACATGGACAGGTCTTCACAAACTGGCTGAATGATTTAGTTGGAGTGTTATGCCTTGATGTGGCTAAAAAGAGAATAATGAAGCCAAGCAGGGGGTCAAAAGCGACATGAAACAGTAATTAAAGCTGTTTATATCTCTTTGTTGGCATGGACACAATCAAATGAGCTCGTTAACATTTTGGATTTCAGAGACTTTGCTCAGAAAGCAACCTGCCAAAATATATGTTGTTCCATTAGCACACTGTGTTCCCCCTTCAGCCCCTCCCCATGATATCTGAAGTTTGTGCTGATAAGTTTGATAACCCATATATAGGCCTGGCCTACCCTTAAAAATTAGATCAATCTAGCAACGACCCTCAGGGCTGTGAAAAATATTGAGCCCTGAGAACCATAGTTAGTCAGCTACCTCCAATGTACACTTGGCTAGCTGGGTAGAAGAATTCTTCCATCTGCATAGCTACTGCCTCTAGGAGAGGTGAATTAACAACATCAACAGAAAAACCTCTTTGGTCAATGTAGGAAGCGTCTACACTACAGCAGTAGAGCAGCTGTAATGTAGTTGTATCCATAGAGTGTATACATGTGTAGATGAATGGATGTTATAAAATCATTTTAGGGTATTAATCACATGTATGTTTATAATATTTAACTCAAAAACATTTCCCATGTAAAGATACCAGGTAAGAGACATTCAAAGATGTGATGGGTATAGCAGCAACTCTAGAAAAATAGCTATTTTAACTGAGCTTTTTGAAGTAGTCTAAAGATGTCTGATTTTGTTCATTTATCCTTTGGTGCAGAGACTGTCTCTGGTTTGACCAGTCTGCATGGCTGAGAGGCATTAGTGACACACGATGGCACATATCACTTTAGTTTTTAGTAGATGTACAGGTGAATGAGTCCCTGATGGAGTAGCTGATGTGATTAGGTCCCATGATAGTGCCACTTGTATAGATAGGTGCACAGACTTGGCAACAGTAAATAGAGTTGATCTCTGGTAAATAGTGAGAAATGTGTCTTCCCCAGGACCTGCTCCAAAGTCCATGGAAGTCAGTGGCCAAATCCCAGGTGGTTTTGTCTTTGCATAGGAGCTTTCAGATTACAAAGCTATTTTTGATGCACCTTTTATTGAAAAGATGTATTTACTGCTTCTGAATGCACTGAAACATCACAGTTGAATACTAGATGAAATTTTCTGGCCTGTGCTATTCAGGAGGTCAGATAAGACATTATAATGGTCCTTTATGGCCTTAAAGTCTATTAATAGTACTTTATGTTAATAACTGCTACACTGTACTATGTTGCTGGCTAAGTTCTGTCCTCACTGAGACTGAAACCATCTGAGCAAACAGGTTCTCATTATTAACAATATACTAGTATATATTTTTATGTATGTATTTTATTCATACAATGCCCCAAAGTTCACTAAGAGCTTTTCAGACAGAAAATATGACAGCTCTCTTAGGCTATGTCTATACTGCAAAGTTTTTCCAGGATACAAGAGGTATCCCGGAAAAATTCTGCTGCGTCCAAGGAACGCGTCTGCTTTTCCAAAAAAAAATTTTCGGCATCCCTGTAAACCTCGTTTTATGAGGAAGAAGAGATGTTCAGAAAAAGGGTTTTTTTCCAACATTTGGCCCAGTGTAGATGGGCCAAATGTTGGAAAAGCCTCTTCCCAAAAAAGAATTGGAAAAAGATATGCAAATTGCGGTTTGCAATTTGCATATCTTTTTCGATAGAACTGTGAAGTCTAGACACAGCCTTGCAGTCTATATGGACATGTAGCAACATAAGGGGAAAGGGAAACAATGGAGGATTTCTTAATTATTATTTTGTGCTTATAGAATGGACCTAGGATGGTTCTCCTGACCACTGTGGACACAGATCATGCCTCTCTCCATTCTAGGAAATCATATAGAAGGTTACCAAGAGGGTGTGAATAGCATGGTTTGGCACAGAAGGATCTTGGGAAAACAAAATCCTTTCCCACGCTGCTTATGAAAATGTTGCCAAACCCATGATTATTTCTAGCTGGGCTTCAACCAGAGTGTAGACAGGCTCCATGTGTGGCAGAGCATAACAGGAGATGACTAAAACAAACAAAGAACCACCACAAAGCTATTAAATGTTGTTCCCTCACCACTCTTGGAGGAGCATAGAGGTGTGGGCAGATAGGGCTGGACACTAGCTAGCAAATAGGGAAGATACTGTAGATAAAGTCCAGAGGTAGCAGGCATGAGGGAATAACAAGACAATAATTAGGAAGACTGGAAATCTGTTTGGGTACATCTACACTGCAGAGGAATAGTGAAGCTGCTACTGTCGATATTCCAGGGTTCGAATTAGCAGTTGAGTTAAGAAAACTAGTTCAAACTGAGGGGGGCGCTCCTGTTGATGCCGGTGACCCTCATTTCATGAGGAGGAAGGGAAGTCGAAGGAAGAGTGTTTTTCCTTTGACTTCCTGCTCTGTAGACAGCGCCAAAAGCCGAGTTAAGCTGCTTCAAGTTCAGTTACACAATTAATGTAGCTGTAGTTGCATATCTTAACTCAACTTTGCCTTGTAGTGTAGACATACCCTTTAAGTGGGGCCAGTTAGTTTCTGTTTGTTTTCATGCAACCACCCCTGGCCTCTGTCTTCAGGATGCCACCATCCAGTTGTCATGCTGCTGCCTATAAAAATTTAGAAAAACTCCTCACGGGGTTGGAGAGGAGGGGCAGAAGGAGTTTTCAGAATGCCCAAGAGACTGCCTGTCCAGTGCTGGAGGGGATATTTGTTCAAACAGTTTTATATTTGCTCAAGAAAACCTGTTTTTCCTCAGAATGACCACAAAGGAAACTGTTAATGAGACAACGCTGAGGATACTGTGCAACTTCCAAATGCTTTCCTAATGATCCCACATAGACAACATACATTTTCCAGTCTCCAGTTATCCCCACCAGGGTAGGACATGCAATAAAGTTGTCATGTTAAGGCTTGTAGATCACTGAAATGGAACAGCTTTTGGGCTGCTTTCCAATTTCAGGTGCTCTCGAGACTTGACATGAGTCTTCAAAGAATAACAAATATAAAAGTTGCCTTTAAAACAAAACCTATTGCTTGTGCTGGAGACTGATCTACATAGATATTCTGCATTGAGTCAGTTTATTGCTCATCTGATGCCCTGGCTTTGGAACATAGTTCTTTTGATTTGTTTCTATGTGCAGAATGTATTTCATAGTAGAGGCATGTCTCAGGTGGCCCTTCAAAATAAAGCATGGTGTTTGTGACAGAAGCTGCAGAGTACATTGCTTGAGTTTTTGTACTTAACCACACATCAAAGCTGTATTATCTTTGATTAATGTTAATGCCACAAATTCTATGAGATTGGATCCACTGGCTATGATTTGCATATGTACAGTAATAGGTAGGGTTTCGCTTAAAGATAGGATAGTTAACTATTCAATGCAGTTTGCACTAGCACCTGAAACATAGATCCTTATGTAAATCACTTATGAACTGTCTGTGCCTCTTAAGTAGATCTGAGTAAATACTTTCAGATTCCTTCAGTAATTCTGTAAGTGTTCCTGCCAGTACATTTGTTCCCTGAACTTTCACTCAACTAAAAAATTAAAGACATTTTGCTCTGTTTATGGCCCTTTTTTGTGTTCATATTCCTTAGATAATCTAGCAAACAAATTTACTGACAGGAATGTTCACAGGCACAGCAAACTTTAAGTAATCTGTAAGGAATCCCCATTGAAACCTAATTTTGAATTTGCAAATGCAAGTATGCACACAAACAACTTGCTGCTTGATGTTAATTGTTATACGTATGTAATTAGGGAAGGGACACAGTACTGTAACAATTGCCATTAAAGTCAGTTGGTACTAACCTCTATACCATGTGATGGGGCACAACCTTTTAAAACCAGCAACATCTGTGTCACATGATCACTGTATGTGTGCCACAATTACTGTGGGTGACTTATGTGTACAAGCAAAATGAATCATCTGATCTTGAATTTCAAATATCAATTGCTTGCAATGACCTGCTTGTGAATAATTATCAGGTCAATAATTATTAATGTAAATAATTTCACAATGAACTTTGAATAAGAAGTAACAGTGAGAAAACTACAAGCTGTCCAGACAATAACAAACAGAAAAGGAGACTAAAAGTATTGATTACATTCCTTGCAACATGTTATTTGCTTAACTCTTACCCAGACCTTTATCTCATACCTTGATTACTGTAATCTTTCCCTCTCTGGCCTTGATGACCCCAACTATGACTCCTTCACATACATTTAAAATGCTGCTCATGGGCTCTCTTTCTGGCCTCTTGTTTGATCATCTCCATCCTCTTTGTGTCTCTCCTCTGACTTCCTTTTCTCCACTGCACCCTACACAACATTCTTATTCTCATCTTTAAGAACTTTGATCATTTTGCCCCACCCTAAGTTTCAAATCCCATTTCTTATTATGACAGCAGCTTCCATCTTTGCTCTGCACTGATACAAGTTTCAATTGCCTTCTGTTCCCCACAAGGTCTTTCATGCCTTCTCCAAGCTTACCTTACCATTGAGGAAAACTTCCTGGCAAATTTGGCGGAGCCCCCACTTTATTTTCTTTTAAATCTCTCCTTAAAAACAATATTTGATATGATGCCTATAAATCACTACTGTTAAGGCCAAGGCATTGGTTGTCATGCCAAATTGTTAGAACGCTGGACTGTCTTGCCTAGCAATTGGAGCTGGAGTCAGTGGTCAGGAACAGGGCTGCGGGTCAGAGCTAAAGTTAGAAACCAATCTGGGGAGCAGGGCTGGCATGGATTGGAACAAAGTTGGGAACAAAACAGACACAGGAGCAATTGCAGCTGCAGGCATAAGTGCATGCATACTCCCCAGCTTATGGGTGGCTCCTCTGTGGTAAGCCAGATGATGCTGAGAATAACTGAGAAATGGACCAAAGAGAACTAAAGGATCTCATGATGTCCCTGAAGGGTGGTGATTTCCAAAGGCACAGTCACTTGCATTATTGCACCTGATGAGAGGAGAGATCCATCCATGGACACTATTCAATCAGCGGAAACCTTGCTCTGCATTGGAATCTTATGTGCTCAAGTGAAATCCAAATCCATAACGTTACATGACATGGTGGGGTGCAGTAGGTGAAATGGAAGCTGAAGGCGCGTCAGGTGCTGGTTAGATGTTGCCAGAGCATTAATTCATGTTGCCATAGACAAATGCCTGAGTTGCAGGCAAGAATGAGGGATGGAATGCCAGCCCAAGCCAGACTCCTCTTTTGGGGCTGGTGCTCATGTTTTCTGACCAAGATGTGGATGGGCCTCTTTGAAGGGCAGCTCAAGGCAAAACATCCAGGTTCCCTGCAGTATAGACATAGTTACCTTGGCACATTGCAGTGGTTCTAGTCCACCTCAGCGAAGCGGGTCTGTGCTGTGCCAAGATCCCTGGGTTTGGGTTCTAGGCTGGGAATGGGAGGTTGTCAGGCTAATGCCATTGAGACAGGTGTGGATTGGGAAGCCACCCCCCCTTTTTTGAAGGTGTTCCACTAGGCGTTTGTCAAACTTGATAGGTTGATTAGGGCATCGAGATTGGCCAGGGAATTCTGCCCACATCAACTCATCTTTGAAATAATTGTTTAAACCAAGGTTGAATGAAGGGCAGCTTCATTCCATGTGGCATCTGCCACTATCCACCAAAATTAAGTGGTATAATTAGTGACTAGTCAGCTTCCCTGCTCCTGTGCCTTGAATGCAGCTTTTGTTGTGCACATACAACTTGAGTCATTGAAAATCATTGCCAGAGCTTGGACCCAGTCCTTGGACTGGCTCAGCAGGACACTAGATGTCTCCAGAAGTAGAGAGGACCAGACCAACAACAGACTGATAAGTCCCACTCCAGACTGATCGGCAGAATGTCTGTGGGCACACTGAACTTTCCATAGTCATCATTGAACTTGTCCAGCCAGAGAATCCCTTGTTCTGATGGATGGTGTGGCTCCTACTTGCAAGGCATTGATCTGGGTCTGTTGGTTTTGCGAAGCAACTACTTGCCCTGGGAAGGATATGTTAGATTTAGTGGGGTCCCTCCCAGTAATAGAACCTGTTCCTTGTCAGATTTGTTTGGGCTGCTGAAACTGTCAGGACTGGGTGGTCAGGCCTAGTGATTGGAGTGGTGGATAGTCAGGCCTAGTAGTCAGAGCTGGAATGAGGAACCAAGCAGGAGAACAGGGCTGGAGAGGACTGGGTCAGGTCAGGAGCAATGCTGGGAACAAGGGAAGCACAGGAGCAACCATAGCTTCAGGTGTAAATTTTGATCAGCTAGTGACCAGCTAATACTGCAGGGCTTAAGAGCATTCCTAATGGCTCCTGTCAACCAATCAGACAGGTCAGCCAATCAGGGTGTTTTTCTGAAGACCATTGGGCTCATGAGACTGCTAGCTAAGTCACAGGCAAAGCTACAGACCCTCATTCCTGACATCTACTGTCTGGCATTAGGTTGGCTGGTGATGCTCTTTGACTACTGAGATTTCTGTGACTATGCGCTTGTGCATTCATACCTATCTTTGCTGTTACCTTATCATCCCACCCAATGGAGCTGCATGGCTGCACAGTGAATAACTCGCTACTGGAACAATTTACAAAACTTACAATAGGTGCACCATTGGGAATGCCTAGTGAATGCCTCCCAATGCTCCCCTTGGGATGATGTGATTCTGCACTACTGCTTATCTTGTTCTGTGCCTAAGGGCATGTCTAGACTAGGACAAGAGGTAATTCAAAAAATGAGGAGTACAGGATCTTTTGAAACGGGGGCATTTCTATTGAAAATGCCCCGTCTAAACTGCCATTTTTTTCGAAAAGCCCCCTTTCAAAAAAAAGCGGCGGCTGCCATTATGCAAATGAAGTGCGGGATATTTAAATCCCGGCTTCATTTGCACTGATTTTGGACAAATACAACTTAGATCCTAGTTTAGACATGCCCTGTAGCCTTGTAAGTTTAAGTGACCTAACCTCAATGGTAAAATAATGTAAGAATTACGACTGAAAACAGTGAAAGATTCCTGTTGCAGAAGGGCCTAAATCACATCCTGAGGCATGAACACCCCCGATCCTTGAGATAATTCAGAGACTGAGTCTCAATGTGAATTTTGCAAATGCTTTTTTCTGTCAAAGGCCTCACAGATTTTAAAACCATCAAGCTACGTTTACACTGCACTGTAGCTCAAAATAAGATACGCAATTTCGATCTTATTTTGAAATAGCTTAATTTGTACTTAATTTCAAAATAACCCACTATTCCAAAATGTCCCTTACTCTTCGTGGAATGAGGTTTACAGGGACATTGGAATAGTGAGCCCGTTATATTTCGAAATAACAGGCTTGCTGTGAAGATGTGAGATAGCTATTTTGGGATACTCTAGTATCCCGAAATAGCTCTGCAGTGTAGACGTAGCCTCAGAGACCACTATGATTGTTTGCATAAATACAGACCATAGAATTTTGTCCAATAATTCCTGTATCAAGGCCAAAACTCCTTGTTGAACTGCAACATATATTTTAGAACTGATGTGTTCCTCTCACTGTTTAAAAATGTATACCTTATTTTTAGCCTGAATTTATCTAGCTTCAGCTTCCAGCTATTGATTTTCATCATGCCTTTGTCTGCTAGACCTAAGAGCCATTGCCTGCCAAATCCTCTTCCTATGTAGGTATTTAAATCCCCTGGGAAGTTGCATCTACTATGTAAATGCCTATGTTGTTAATTAGATTCATATGTGGACTGTAGCTGAGTTTACACATCCGGGGAAATAAACTACAGTAAAACTCCAATAGTCTGGCATCCAATTGTATGGCACTCCTGGTAGTCTGGCATCAAAATGGAAAGAGCCTAGTGAGTGAGCTTAGGCAAAAAACTAGTCACAAGGCAGCAGCAGCAGCTGAACCGAGCGAAACCGGACGGGACCGAGTCAATCTTCCACTGGCATTGTGTGATGCTGGACAGTACTTGTGCTACAATAAAAAGGGTTAAAACACTTTATATACAGTATATACTATATATATATATATAACTATCTTATAGTACCTCCTGATAGTCTGGCATATCCGATAATCCAGCACCACCTAGGTCCCAAAGGTTCCGGATTATCAGAAGTCTACTGTATTAGCAGGGCTCGACAAATCACTGAATCTACTCGCCCGTGGCGAGTAGATTTCAGCCGGTTGTCCCGTTCACGGGAGGCGCGTGCATGCGCAATGCAGGTCTTGAGCATGCGCAGTATGGGGCTGACAAGTAGGTTTCGCTGCCATTTGTCAAGCCCTGTGTATTAGTATTCAGGTGTTAGGGAGTATAAATGATTTTCAGATAATTCTTCATATTTGTTTTGCAGGCTGTGTAAAACAGCCAAAGACCTCAATGAAATATTAAAGAAAAAATTAAAAATAAATCTGAAAAAATAAAGGAATGTAATAGTGTATTATTTTCTATAATTACAAATTGGAGCAGGACTGGTACAGGAAAATCTAAGCTCTACTATGTGGGCATTGAGGTGGGGACTCCAATGCCCTCTCTGAAGTTCTTTGTACAGTAAGCTATAAGGAATTAGCATCTCCTGAGATTAATAGCGACGTTGTACATCTCCTGTTTTCAAAGTCCCTTATTTTCATCCCCTCCCCCTGTCCCTCATCTGATCCTGCATTCCTTTGGCAGATAGACAGATAGGAGAACCTACAATTTCTAATCCTTTAGAAGTTTTTGGGTTGAGGAAATCAAATCCTCAGTGAACTTTAAGGGACATAGTGCAAGGACGAGAGGGGAAAAAAGAAATATTTTTAACTATTTAGAGGAAAAACCTTCCAAAATGTTTATGCAAAATAAACAGAACTCTCTTAGGTCAGGTCTACACTAGGCAATTATTTCGAATTTACTAAGTTTGACTGCTGGGCACCCGATTTTACAAATTTGAAGTTCCATGTTTTCACTATGGGGAAGTATTGAATGTAGTCTGAGGTGGCGTGTTCACAGTAATGGAGCCTGCCTCAGACTCAGAGCCCCAAGAAGCACTCTGGGGAGCTGTGGGAGGCCTCCTGGAGGCCAATTAGTTCAAATTAGCAGCACCGGAGCATCTATACAAATTTTATTTCGGACTTACAAGTTCAGGAATAGCGTTACTCCTTATGAAAAGCAGGACTACAGAGTTAGAATTCCACAGCCCCTTATTCTGGAATAATGGGCTTGGTGGTATGGACGTGTTGCTGAGAAAATCGACCTTGGGGGCTAATTTCAGACTAAGGTCTGAGTGTAGACCAGGCCTTAGGTATTCTACAGCTTTGGCAAAACCTCACATTTTCCCTAGTTCTCCTCCCATCCATAAACCTAAGAAGTTTTTTCAAAGTTCAAGCAATCTCTGTGGAGGGGGGAAAGACATAACCTGTCAATGAGCACTTAGACTATGCCTCAGTACATGTTTTACTGACATAATAAAGCTGTAAATTCCCTTAATAAGTCTTTATACATAGACTACCATGGACATGGGTACTTGTCACTAACATCTATTCTAGCATATTAAAGTGTGGTGTGGGGCTTCAGATAATTTACGTGGACTATTGACATACTCTGCTTTCTGCAGCGTAGCTGTCTACCTTGTAAATCTGTACATATGCCTAGATTCTGTATAGAGGGAAGAAAGACTACAGTGTTTCTGGTGCTGTTAAAATCCACTTCAGGAGTGTTTAGCTGTTACAATATATGAACGATATAAAATATGAGTGCACTCGGTCCACATGTTGAAAATCCTCATGAGATGCGAGTGGTAAACAATAATGCTTTGCACTTGCATCTGAAGATTGCCAAGGGCTTTACAAACACATTGTCCAGGCGTCTGAGGTGGTAACTCCAATAGGAATCAAGCATGCAGCCATTGACGGGATTGGGGCCCACAGTGAGCTCAGTCTGCCCAACTCACTGTGATGTGGGGAAGTGTTATAACCCTCATTTTGGAGATGGAGGAGTTGAGGCAGAGAGATAAAAGTGGCTTGTCCTGTCTCAAGCAGGAAGCCTCCAGCAGAGCTGGGAATAGAACTAAGATCTCCATAAGCACCTTCATGGGGAGAAGATACCTGATAGTGTGTGTGTGAGTGTCTAATTCATCAGACAAAGGCAAAACAAGAGCTAATGTTTGGAAGCTGAAGACAGACAAATTGAGATCAGATATAAAGTGTACTTTTTAAAGTAAGGGCAATAAATCATTGGAACAACTTACCTGAGGAAGCAGTGGAATCTACATCTCTTGGAGAAAGTACATCAAGACTGAGTGTCTCTCTATGAGATATGCGCTAGCTAAAGCAGAAGCCATGGACTTGGGCAGGAACCAGTTGGTAAAATTCTATAGCTTGTGATTTACAGGCCAGACTAGAGGAACATAATGATCCTTTCTGACCTTAAAAATCTATGACTTGCCTCAGTCTGAGGCATGTCTTCACTTTAGGGTTGCCAGGTGTCCGGTTTTGAACCGGACAGTCCAGTATTTGAGCTTTCTGTTTGGGAAACAAATTGAGAAAATATAAATGAGAAACTATAAATGTCCGGTATTTTCTAAATAAGATGTAATGTAGATTGTGATGTAATGTCAAGTGTATTTTTGTTGAAACCATCTGGCAACCCTACTTTACTTGCAGCACAGGAGATCAACGTTCTGGCATTTGAGCTAGCAGGTCTAGTATAGACCCATAAATTGAATGCAGAGAGTAGTTCCATCTGGCATCTGTACTCCTTGCAGTCATGAGGATTAAGGGAAGCCAATGGTAGCATTTGTTCCTGTCAGCCTTCTGCAGTGGGGACGGCACCAAGCTCAGCTTAAGGTAAGCAAACTCCAGCTACATAGAATACCTTAATACGTACCTTAAGCCAAGCTTCCAGATCTAGCACAGACCTGGCCTCAGACTTGTGCTTTAGCGACAGCAAGAACATCCTTTTTGTGCATCTAATGCATGTGCAAATTATCCTGTTTAGAAAAATGCAATTCTTGATAAAACAGATGAACCAAACTAGTAATCACCACATTGCTATTTTTTTAGACAAACTGATTCCTTCTAAAATAAATAGAACTGTTCCTAGGCTGAGATTTTATGTCAAATTTCACCCTGTCAGAAATCTTTGCGGTTGAGTTATAAACCCTTGGAAATAACATGGAAGTGTTAACAGACTCTTAGCTCCAGGACTGCTACTGAGCACCACTCTAATAATATCTTTAATAGTGACTAGAAAGATACGACCAACCAAGTTCTTCAGGGTTCAGATACTACTCCCAGGGGTGGGAGCAGAGCTCATTATTTTGTTCTCTTCATTCCACTAGAATAGTTCCAAGCCGTGACAGCAAATGGGGATAATTGAAGTGAAAGTGCTCAACCCTGACTGCCCAATCTTCTCATAAAACAATCACAGGATTGTCCCAGGGACCGTTGACACAACAAACCTTGCACTGCAAATTTTGCTTCATAATTAGCAAGCCGTTGCTGTCATGCCTGTCAAATGGGTTTATGTGACGAAGTGAATAGAACAACAATTGACTGTCTTCCCTTGCAATCAAGGAGAAGAAACTGCGTTGAGTGAACCTGACAATTCTGTAAAGGGAACTAAATGAATTTGGCTTGCAGTTCACACTTACCCCTTACAGATGGAATATGGGTCCTCAGAGGCCCATTTTTAGGTCCTTGCTCCTTTGCACCTGACTAGTTACTGGCTAAGTGCCTAATGAGGCACAGAGGAAGCAAATGTAGACAAAACTAATGCTGTGTTTCTCATTGTGCCCCTTATTTCTTTTAGAACCATAGGCTGCTATACATCAGCATATCTAGGTTCAAAGCCTGATCTTATCACCAAAGACAACAGAAAACACAAGTCTGTTTTCATGGCAACGGAAAGGATGTTGATATGATGGCTTAAGAGAAAAAAGTTTTCTCACAACAGATAAAATCAATGAAGAGGATTTCAGAAATGTGAGATTATCTCTTTACAGTTATACATTCACAGGCTGAGTCTGCACTTTTACCCCCCCAAGTTTCCCACTCTTGCTACCACTGGTTTAGTTTTACTGGTGGTAACAACCGTGAAAGCACAAGTGTTCCAAGAACTCCAGGGATCAGCTGGCATTTTAAACACAGTGTTCTCTAATTCTGTTCAGGCTAGGTCGAAGTGAAAACATGGGAAGCTGTTGGTGCTTCCACCTTTGTTACCATGATTAGAGCAGAGCCAGTAGCCTCAGTGGTGAGAAAGAAAATCTAGAGTAGACAAGCCTATAAACTGATTAAATCTATATCTGTGAGATTATGGCGGCACAGAAGTGCCTCTGTGTTCAGGTTGGGTTCTGTTTGGCACTCAAAGTAGGGATTCAACTTCTTCTGTTGCATGAAGAATACGGTGTATTGTCTCTGGATATGGTGTCTGTGTGTAACATGCCATGAGACCCTGAAACATGACTCATATTACATCATCAGTCAGGCTCAGGGTGCCAGGGGAAGGGAGTTCCTTTATGGCCATTGCATGGTTGGGACCTGCAGAACTACTTGAAGGAACAGGGACCTCATGTAATATAGATCCTTTGGCAGCACACGATCCTGAGCCTCTCTACAGAGACCATAGGGACCATCAGAGTTATTGCTGCCTTGGGGCTCAGTAAGCCCCAGGAAGTGTCCATCTGAGGAATGAGCAGGAGACCAGGCTCTGCCTCCAGTGTGTAAAGAACCCTGAGAGTAGGTAGGTGGGAAAGGAATTTGGCACAGCTGAGGGTGTGTATGTATGTGTGTGTGTGTGGAGGGGGGGTGTTAGTGTATCACAAGGAAAGGACACACAGAATTAATATTTGCCTCTTCCATGCATCAGCACCAGAACAGTCAGCTGAGATCACCCTTCCAGGCTGAGGAAGAGACCTGAGTGAGCACATACAATTCACTAGTGACATCTCCCTGGGCCCCTGCAAAGGGTTTTTACAGTTACAGGAATGGTAGTATATGGCCACACCTAAGACCCAGTGTCCAAATGGACCGCTCAGTTACAAGATTGGGTAGGACTGCAGGCTGTCAGCATCCATGTGTGTGAGGCAAAATTTAGTGCTCAGTGAGTGACATCAAAAATATGTCTCCATACCACTAACCTATGTCCCTTCTCATTTCCATCTCACTCTCTGTCTCAGTCATTTCTCTCTCATTGTTGCTCCAACATTTGCCTTTCTATTGCCTCTATTATTACTGTGTCCAGACAGGCTAATGCTAAGCCTTGACAGCTCAGATTTGTGTTTTCTCTTGGCATTCATTGGGGCACTGGTGTGTGAGCTGCATGTGGCACAGGCAGTAAATCTTAGAGCTTTGTATGTGAGAGACTTTTAGCAGAACCATGTAAATCACTGTGCCAGAGGAAGAAGTCAAAATATTCACTGAACAATAGCCCTCCCTTACTAAATCAGACATTCTGACACTTATGAATCTATATTTTTATTCTTCTCTTTTTTACAAGGCTGTTTGTTATAGCTCCACTCTGAATACAGGATGTTTCCTTGTAACTTGCAATAAAAAGAGACCAGCACAGACCCAGAGACTTTAGCAGAGGAGAATCCAGCACGATAAGTCTGAAAAATGACACGTTATAAAACACTGTTGAGATTCAGGAACAGGCATATGTGTAAAATCCCTGGATTTTATATTCAAATGCAGTTTTCTTTATTCTAACTACACTCAGTACTGGCTTTAGATCTTGGAAGTGTGTCAAATGTTGAGGGCTTTTGTTTTTTCAATCCTAAGTGTTTGAAAAGGAAGGAAAACAGAGGCTATTGTACTGGGGAATTATTTTGATGTAGTGCACAATAACAGCTGGCAGACCCAGGGCTCACTGAAGCTTTCACCAGCAGAAGTGGCTTGTATGAAATTAAATCCGGGACTGGGCCAGGAAAGGGCTACAAAGAGGGCCACACAGAATCCATTGGAGAATAGAACATGACACACTGTTTACTTTCTCTTTCAAATGCATTATTTATAAGAATGTTGCAGCAATTATGTAATTATACAGAAGTTAACACACAACAATAAACCAAAGGACCATCAAAGAAATGCTAATGGCAGAGAATGATTTTTGTTTAAATTCCTGACATGGATTCATGTCTTTTTATTCCCCCCTTCACTTGAGGAATAGATTAAAGTTGCCAAACTAACAAGATTCTGGAATTGAAAACTTCAAAACTTTGGTTATAGACAAGTAAAATAAAATTCACATTTTCCCTCTCCTTTCTTAAATATGGCCAGTTTTAGAAAATTGACATTTGTTTCACCTTTTTGTTTGATCCTAATTGGTTATGTGCTCTTCTTTGACAAATGGTAAGGTAGCGCACAGATATGGCCATTGTCCCCTCATGGTCCTGTTCTTGGCAGGAGGCATTTTTCCCAGGGGCAGATCTCATTTTAATGACAGAATCTTATGAAATCTTGAAGTATTATATCAATAACTCCTATTCAGTTACCCTTTGAAAACAAGCAGCAGCTATCAAAAGGTTATTTGAGAAGGTAAGGTGGTTGGAGATGGGCCTTTTTGATTTTTTTTCAGGCTTAGCAATGGACTCTGATGTAGGCAGGCATTTATCTTTGGATATATTTTAGAAATGGGCGTCTGTCTGTCCATCCATCTGTAAGTCTGTTTGCTCAATAACTCCTCCCAAATTCTAAAAGCTAGGACCACCAAATGTGGCATGCAGTTTCCTCTTCTTCTAACTTAAAGCAAGGTCAGAGTTTGGTTATACCAGGAAAATGGGATCTACCTGTAATAGGATCTCTTGGCACCACCAAGAGAGTGGCCAGCTGGGGCTGGAGCTCGCCATCTTGCTGGCCACTGGAACAGGAAAGTGGTCCCTCTGCCCTAAACTCCTCTTCCCCGGTCCTTGGCTGCAGTGCCGGAGTGGGAGGAGAAAGGAGGGAGCCCTGCTGGTCAGCAGCCCTGCCACCTCTCCGGGGCGGACTGACAATCAAAATAGGCCCAGGAAATGGGTTGAGAATGGCCGACTTTTTCACACACACTATCTTTGTTCATTTACACCGTACTCGCACTGTTATTTATTGTCAGTTCCAGAAAACCACACACCCACAATGACAGACGATAACAGAACTCATCCAACCACTGCGTACTCTCTACTCGTCGGTCAAGACTAGAGCGACTCCATCACCGATTCCACCATTGCACAAAGCAGATCTACACATTGCTGTCATGCACCATCGCGCATTGCGCATCGCACGTCCGTTCCGTTGATTTCAACCGTAATGCGACGTCATTCACTTTGGCGCCAAAGAAACCAAAGCCGAGCCAGTGCAGCGGCCCACACATGACCACACACATGTACACACACGGCCTTGGACACCTCAGATTTATTCGGAAACATTTTGAATTTTGGTATTATAGATTTTTTGGTATTAGAACAGTGGTCTCCAACCTTTTCACACTTTTTAAATGTCAGAACAAGCCAAGATCTACTGCCCCATCCTTCCCCCAAGACCCCACCCCTTCCTTGAAGGCCCGCCCTCTCTATTCTCCTCCTCTCCATCACTTACTATCCCCAGCCCTTATACACTCTACACTGCCGCTTTTTTTCGATTCTTCTGTAGGAAGAGGTTTTTCCAATATTTGGCCTGTCTGGACGGGACCAAATGTCAGAAAAACCCCTTCTTTCCGAAGCCCCCTTATGCCTCGGGAATGAGGAATACAGGGCTTGCCGAAAGAGCATGTTTGCTCTTCCACTAAAAAAAGTGGAAGAACAAACGCATCCATGGACACGGAAGAGTTTTTCCGGGATATCTCTGGCATCCTGGAAAAACTCCTGCAGTCTAGCCGTACCCTCACTGGCTTGAGACAGAATATGTGGGCTCTGGGGTGGGAATGAGGGATTTGGGTGTGGGAAGGGGTGGGAGGTGCAAGCTCTGGGAGGAAATTTGGATGCAGGAGGAGGTGGAGAAGGGGACGCTGGCTCAGGGAGGGGGCTCCAGGCTGGGGAGTGTTGGGGTCAGATGGAGGGTTGTGGTACTAAGTAAGCCACAGGCTTGTGGATGTGAGAGTGCAGGAATTTGGGTTGGAGTATGGCAGGGGGCTCAGGGCAGGGGGTTCCAGTGTATGATAGGCTCAGATCTAGGGTCAGCAGGGGGGCAGTGCAGGAGTGTTAATGTTGCTGCGGCCAGATGGGAGCTTGGCCCCAATTGGGGGTTTGTTGGCTAGGCTTCATCATATATATAGTAGCCCAGTGTCTGAGAGTCTGTAATGCCGAAATGCTGGCTGTTCCCTCTGGGCGGCGCTGTTGCTGAAATGCTGGCTGTTCCCTCTGGGCGGCCCGTGCTGCATGGGGAGTGCGGGGCCCAAACAGCCGCTTGCGCCGCTTGCTCCCGCGGCGGCCAGGCTGAGCGGCGCAGAAGTCAGCCGAGTGCCATGGTGGGAGGGGAAGGGGGCCAGGGCGGTGACGTGCGGCGTGATGTGCAGCGTGACAGCGGCTCCAGGCCCCACCCCCGGCTGTGAACGTCACTGCCCCCCTTCGCCTCCTGCTGTGGCGCTCGGCTGACTTCTGCACTGCTCAGCCAGGCCGCCGCATGGGAGCAAGTGGCGCAAGTGACTGTTTGGGCTCCGCAGTCCCCTGAGTGAGAGACAGGAGGGGGAGGAGAGCTGAGAGAGAGAGAGAGGGGGAGGCAGTAGGAGGAGGAGAGAGAGAGAGAGAGACACGGAGCGAGAGACCGGAGGCTCAGGAGAGAAGACCGACGTGGAGGAGAAACGTGAAAATCCCGTCTTATGACGGGCTAATTGGCTAGTTTTTAAATAAAATACTATGTCAAACACAAAAAGTTTCTGCATTGTCTTTATTTATGAGAAGGGCAGGGAACCTGTTTTGAATCAGGGATCACTGACACACAGAAAAGTCAGTTGAGGCCACACAAGGGAGATGCAAAAAAAAAAAAAAAAAAACCCTCCTCCAAAAACCCCGCAAGCCTCACTAATGTGGCCCCAACTCTGCTAGTGGGAGCAGGGGACATGGTACTAGGGAAGGGTGCTAGTGAGTGCTGGGGCAGGGGACAGGGTGCCAGTGGGGGCAGGGAGTCCCCCACACCCGCCTCCTCCCAGGACTCCTCTCCCCTCCCCCTCCCCCCGCAGAGGAGGGAAGCCCTGGCACGGGCCTCCTCCAGGGATGACTCTCCCCTCCCCCCTGCAGAGGAGGGAAGCTCTGGTGCATGCCTCCACCACAGACAACTCCCCCCTCCCCCCGCAGAGAAGGGAAAGCTCAGGCGTGCACCTCCTTCATGGACTACTTCTCCCTCCCCTCCCCCGCAGAGGAGAGAAAGCCCCGGCACGCGCCTCCTCTGGGAACTCCTCCCCGCCCCGCCAGACCTGGGGGAGGGGAGCAACCACTGCACTTCTGGAACCCCCGGAAGTGGCGCGCAGCTGCCAGACTTCCGTCCACCCCGCAGGAAGCTGCCACTACCTCCATTGTCACTGGAGGTAGGTAGTGGGGCTTCTTGGGAGTGGGGAAAATTGGCAGGGGGGGGCCCGAACGTCTTGCGATTGAGTGGTCGAGCCCTTGCGATGGACCAGTCAATCGTGATTGACGGGTTGGTGACCACGGTATTAGAAGCTTTACGGTGGATATTACGGTCCATTCGGATGACAGCCCACTGGGAAATTCCTGGTATCCCACCGGGCCAGTCCGCCCCTGCACCTCCCAGAGGAACCGCAGCCTACTATTCCCAGCACCGCCAGACCACCCTGCATCCCCATCTCCCAACCAACCTGCACAGTCCCCCTCTTCTGCCCTGGGCTGGGCCCAGGAAGTGCAATCGGAACCAGCTTGCATGGCCCCTCCTTCCATCCCCCAGCTCTACATGCCTCCCCACCCCAGACCACATGGCCCAGCCCTCGGGGACAAGCCGGCAGGTCTCTGAAAGAAACTGAAGGGCGGGGTGTGTGTAGCCCCCCCTCCTGGGGACAAGCTGGCAGGTGGGGTGTGGGTCCCCACCACCCTGTGTTGCCCCCAGGAAGAAGCCAGCAGTCACCCCTACCCACTACTCTGAGCCACCTTCCCACTCCCCTGAACTTCCCCTCCTTCTACCCCTTGCCCTGATTCCTGCACCTCCACTTCCTGCCCCCTGAGCCCTTCCTCATCCCCAACCCTCATTCTCACACCCTGCATATCCCCAGCCCCCTTGCCCTGAACCCCTCCTCAATACCCAACCATGTCTCCTACATCCCCTATGCTCCCAGCCTCCTGTCCTGAGACCCCCCACATCCTCAAGGCCCTGCCCTAACTCCAGTACCTCCTACCCCACCAGGCCCTGCCCTAGAGGACCCGGGCAACACTGGGTAAGTCTTCTAGTTCTGACTATTACTTGAATGCCTTTGAGATCCCCTTTAGTATGATTGGTGTGCAATGAATATCTGTCATTAGAATGTGGCTCCTCAGGACACTGGGGTATTTGGGAAGCACAATGGCCCTGACTGACCACTCTCAAAAAAGAAGATGGAGAAACAGGACCCTGCCTTGCCCTTGACAACACCAGTTGCCTTTGTAGTGCGTTAACCAGTTAATATCTTTATTCAAACCCAAGTTGAGCGTGTCAAACTCGTAAATTAACTCCAGTTCAGCACTCTCCCTCTGTAATTGGGTGATAACATGCCATTGTAGAAGAATGGCTACTTTTAAAATGTTCCCCTACGAGTTTATGTGTGTTACCATTCCTGATGGCTGATGTGTATCCATTTATTGTTTGATGTAGAGATTGTCCAGTTTGGCCAGTATATGGCAGAGGGACATTACTGGCACCTGATGGCATATATCACATTGGAGGAGCCATTCTAGCTCTTGTGAGCCCTCTAGGTATTGATACATGGTGTCTGAGGCACTAAGGCACATAGGGATTGGGACAAGAACATGTGGGTAGGTCAGGGAGCAGTCTTTTGTTTTGCTGAAATTGTGCTTGCAAGAGAACTCAAAGGGACTAGTTTATGGCCAGCTCTTATAGGGTTGCCAGATGGTTTCAACAAAAATACCGGACGCACTTGACATTACATCACAATCTACATTACATAAAAGGCTTTCTTTCTCGACAGATCCCCCTCTAGACTGCTGCGTTTTGCCAACAAAGTGCTGAGTTGGCAAAAACGGTGGCCATTTTTATGCAAATTAAGCGTGGGATATTTAAATCCCCGCTTCATTTGCAATGTCGACCTGCCTAATCTGCATCCCTCTGCCGACAGAGGGATGCAGTCTAGACATACCCTAACTGTGCACCAGAAAACAAAATAAAAAATTGATGTATACATGTGTCATGCTGAATGCCCCTTTACTCAGGCAGGAGTTATATAGCAACCTAATTTACAATGTCGTATAAGGTAGTGGAATGATGCATTCTGGGGTACACAGACAATACAAAGAAATTCAACAGAGGGGAGAATATTTCAAAGGATTAATTATGCCTTTTCTAGTCTGCATTAGCAGAGTGGTTAGATGAGGGGTTGGCACCAAAAATCAGAGGCTAATTCAATTTTAATTTTTGCTTAAAATTTACCTGTAGACTGAATTCTTTTATGAATCATCATATCTTATACTATATCAATGTGGACTAAGTTAGCATTGGGAGAATTATGGATTTTTTATTAGTTGGCAATTTCAAAATGCTAGAAACAATTTTATTTCAGGTCAAATTAAATGTTTCATGTTGATTTTGACCAGTGTTTAATGGTTTTGAATTTTTAAGACATAAAATTAAAGGAAATTTTGATGCAAAAAGTAGGGTTGTCAGGTGTCGGTAGTGACCTGGACAGTCTGGTATTTTCAGCTACTGTCCGGTAAAAAAATTCAGAAAATACCAGACACCTAAAATGTCCAGTATTTTCTGATTTTTTCCTGGCGAGAGGGCGAAAATACCAGACTGTCCGGGTCAATACTGGACACCTGGCAATCCTACCACAGTCAGCAATCGGGCCCAGCTCCCCGCCCCTCCCGCTGCTTACCTGGTTCTGCAGGGGAGCTGTCTGGCCTGGAGCAGGGATGGAGGCAAGATGGCCACCGGCTGCCGGCAGCCAGTTAGGAGAGGCAGAGCCCAGCCCCTCCTGTTCTTAAAGGGGCCATGCTGTTTTTTTTTAATTTGTAATTTTTTTCGCTTAATAACTCTCTGGATCCTTTTTTTTTTTCTCAACAACTTTGGTCCTTCCCCCTTTATTTCAACAAAATTTTTTCATCTTTTTTTTTTTTTTTTTTTTTTTGGTGTGTGTATGTGTTCAGTATTTTTGCTTAAACCATCTGGCAACTCTAACAAAAGGTGGAAATATACCATTTAAAATGTGGACATGAAATTTTTGGATTTTAATTCCTCCCTACCCCAGTAAACAATTTGGCAAAAGTGAAATGTGTGTAATATGTTCGTGTCATCAAATCTGCATTTTTCACTTAAAAAAATTTTGTCCAGAAAATTTCAGCCAATTCTAGTGTGATCACTTCATGTCACTCTGAATCGGGGTGTTCAGGGCACCCACTGTGGCCTGCATGGAACCCAAACCCTGCTGTAGTTTTAGCTAATAGGCCAAATTATGATCTCAGCAGCACAGATTTAAATCCTTGGGTTTGCATGGGTATAAATGAGGGCAGGATGTGGTGCTATGAGTCTCACACAGCTGCTGTGGATGTACAAGAAGGACCTTACCATGTAGGAAGTGCTGGAATTAGGCTCCACAGTTGCTTTTAAACCCCACATAAGCTCTATACTGAGAACTGACGTAGGACATAAATTGTGCATAGGCATTTTGCAAGCCCTCTGCTTAGGAATTCACCCCTACCTAATATGTAGACAGAGTTACTATGAATATGTGCACATATCCAATAAATGTGTGTGCAAGTTACCACAGTTAGCAATTTGCATGACCAAATGTGATGGCATGTGAGCATAATAGGAGTCTAATTGCACATCTGGCTTGTTTACAAATCAAGATCTAAAATATTCCCTCTGAGACTTGAAGTTCTCTTCAGAGGGTCACTGAGTTTGTCATGAACCTGCTGAAATGCACTCCTCTGCAGAAGCAGTATTTTTAGGAAAGTCAGAAATGAGTCTGGTTTCAACTGCCCTTTAACGTCATATTCACAGGGATGATCTGCCAATGATTTGTTTTTAACTTCCAAAACCAAAAAACAAAACAAAACAAAAAAACCCATGCCCTTCTTGGCTCAAATTATACATGCAGTACTTCAAACTGAAAGCAACTTCTTTTTATGTTTGGTGGCAAGGATAGGCAGTGTTTGAACTCAGGCTTAGATTACAGAGCCAGCCATAACCTTGACTAAGCAGCCCTGACAACAAGGAGTCCTATTTTGGCATAAGCTTTTACCATTATACAATTGTTAGTTGAGGTGCCAGCAGACTCCTTGGCTGCGTCTAGATTGCATCCCTTTTTCAGAAAAGGGATGCAAATTAGACGTATCGCAATTGCTAATGAAGCGGGGATTTAAATCTCCTCCGCTTCATTAGCATAAAAATGGCTGCCGCTTTTTTTCGGCACGGAGCTTTGCCGGAGAAAAGCACCAGTCTAGACGCTGATCTTGCGGAAAATAAAGCCTTTTCCGAAAGATCCCTTATCCCTCTTGAAATAAGGGATAAGGGATCTTTCGGAAAAGGCTTTATTTTCCGCAAGATCAGCGTCTAGACTGGCGCTTTCTCGGCAAAGCTCCGTAAAAAGCAAAAAAAGGCAGTTATTTTTATGCTAATGAAGCGGGGGAGATTTAAATCCCCGCTTCATTAGCAATTGCGATACGTCTAATTTGCATCCCTTTTCCGAAAAAGGGATGCAATCTAGACGCAGCCCTTGATGTTTTTGCAGAAACAGACTAACATGGCTATCTATCTCTGAAACCTAAGCAGCCCTGGTTACAGCATCATAATTCCAAGCTGAGTTGACTATGTGCATAGAGGAGATCTAAATCCAAACTCTCCAGGGTGTTTGAATCCAGGCTTCTGGTTCAGCCTATTATAAAAATAGGGCTTTCCTGCAAAATCCAGGAGCTAGCTTCCCAAAGCTTTGGGGTATTCAGATGCAGGCCTTTTGTTCAGGGCTGTCTCTAAATACACTTAACTATGTTCTTTAAGGGACAAACCCTGCTCCACACCTCTGTAGCTTTGGTTTTGCCATACAAGCAAGTAGGATTAGGAAGAAAGGGCACAAGAATTCCTCTTGACCAGGGATCCCTGGACTCTGCACAGGGTGTAGATAGGAGGGTAACACGCCCCCCAAACAAGCAACAGCCTACCAATTAGAGATGTTACATTTAATTTAATCAACTAATTGACTAGATCCAGCAGCTCTTAATACATTTAAAAGGCTGGTGCGCAGTCGGGGGGAACCTAGCACGAGCCGGGCCAGTGGATTCCCGGCTGGCATTGGGTTCCCCCTACTGCACACATAAAACATAAACATAAAAAGGCTGGAGCACAGTGAGGGACACTGTGGGAGCTGAGAATCAGCTGACCTGGCTTGTGCCAGGTCCCCCCCTTGCTGCGCTTCTGCTTTTAAAATGTATTAAGAGCTGACAGGCTCTTAATACATTTAAAAAGCAGAGGCGCAGCATCTGGGACTGGGCATGAGCTGGGAATCAGCTGATTCCTGGCTTGTACTCTGTCCCTGCTACTCCCCAGCCTCCTTTGTCCCCCCATGGAGATGGTGCTGGGGGGGGGGACTGGCTTTTAAGCTGGCTCCCACCAGCTCTTGCTCCCCTCTATCAGAGGCAGCAAGGTGGGGGGGGGGTGAAGTGACTAGTTGAATATCTGATGAGCTTTTGCTTATTGGATAGTCAAACAGTCCTTTTTCCAGATAAGTTTTCGCTTCTCAGCTAGTCGACTAGTCGATCAGTTGCTTACATCCCTACTAGCAATGCCATGCCAATAACGCCCATGCTCCTCACTTGCCACACCACCTTATCAGGCCTTTCCATAATTAATATCATTTTAGTTCTTCCTTCTCTTTCCCTCTTCCCGGCTCATTGGTTGCTGTTCAGTTTTACTAGGGGCAGTAATGAGCAATGCTCTACATCCCATCAACAAGTCTACCCTTGCCCATATAAGAAACCATCACTCATCTCAATGTTTTTTGGCTGAGTCTGAGATCTGGTTAATCTTACACATGATGCTGACTAATAAAAACTAATGAAACACATCAGGTCAGTCTGTAAAGCTTGGCTTCAGTTTGGCCCCCACAAGATGCAAGCACAATCTCTTTCCAGAGCTGTCTGAGGAGGAATCACAACTCTTTCTGTCTCTGAGTGTGAAGGAATTATCTTAGAATCATAGGTCATCTACTCCAGTCCTCAGCAGCACCCACAGCAATGCTAAGTATTGTCTAGACCAGTGTTTCTTAACTAGTGGTATGAGTACCCTTAGGGGTACTCGAGAGAAGTCTGGGGGGTACATCAACACAACTGAAATTTGGAGAAAACTGAATTTTTGTTTTAAGATTTACAGCATTTTATTATTTTTGTACTTTTTACACCCAAAAATTTCATCACCTGCCTACGATTAAGTTTTTTAAACAAATGGGTTGCAACGGTAGAAAAATTTTTATGAGTCTGAAAACTGTAGGTACTGGGGGTACTATTTTTTTTTTTTAAAGGGGTACTTTATAAAAAAAAGGTTGAGAAACACTGGTCTAGACCATCTCTGACAGGTATCTAAGCTGCTCCTAAAAATTGCCAATTATGGAGATTCCATAACCTCTCTAGGCAATTTATTGCAGTGCTTAACCACCCTAATAGTTAAGTTTTTCCTAATGTCCAACCTAAACCTCCCTTGCTGCAATTTAAGCCCATTGCTTCTTGTCCTATCCTCAGAGGTTAAGGAGAACAATTTTTCTTCTGTCTCCTTATAACAGTGTTTTATGTACTTGAAAGCTGTTATGTTCCCTTTCAGACTCAGTCTTCCCTTCTCCAGAATAAACGAGCCCATTTTTTCCCAACTTCCCTCACAGGTCGTGTTTTCTAGCCCGCTAATCAATGTTGTTGCTCTTCTCTGGACTTTGTTGACGTCTCTCTGAAATATGGGGTCCAGAACTGGAGACGATTCTCCAACTGAGGCCTAATCAGCATAGAGTAGATTGGATTAATTACTTCTTCTATCTTGCTTACAACACTCTTGCTATTGCAGAATGATGTTTGCTTTTTTTGCAACTCTTGGCTCATATTTAGCTTGTGGTCCACTAAACACCCCAACTCCCTCCGCCCCAGTTCCCTTCCTGCAGTGCTCTGTCCTAGGAAATCATCACCTGTTTGGTGGTGTGCAACTGACTGTTCCTTTGTAAATGGAGGACTTTGTATTTGTCCTTATTGAATTTCATCCTGTTTACTTCAGACCACTTTTATGGTCTCTCCAGGTGACTGTGAATTTTAATCCTATTTCCCATAGCAAGGGGATGACGTGAGGGGGACACAAGCACACAAAATGCCATGGGGGGAGGAGCAAGAGGCCAGAGTCCCTCGGTGTCTGGGGAATTAGTGGGTAGGGTTGCCAGGTGTCTGGTATTGACCCGGATAGTCCGGTATTTTTGGCTCCTGTCCGTTAAAAAATTTCAGAAAATACCGGACACCTGGCAACCCTACACACATATAGCAACCGGGCCCAGGCCCAGCCCCTGTCCCCCCCCACCTCCAGGCCTCCGGACCCCCTGCTTACCTGGTTCCACAGGAAAGCTGCCTTCTGGCTCTGATCAAGAAAACAAGATGGCCTCCAGCAAAAAGCCTAAAGACTTTTCTTAAAGGGGCCATGCTGTTTTAATGCTGTTTTATTTTTAATTTTTTGCTTAATAATTCTCTGGGTCCTTTTTTTTTTTTTTTTGGCTCAACTTTGGTCTCCCCCCCCTTTTTTTTTTTCCTCAACAGAATTTTTTCTCCGTTTTTTTTGGGGGGGGGTTCGGTATTTTTGGTTAAACCATCTGGCAACCCTATTAGTGTGTGTGGGGGGTGTGCCTGGTGCCCACAGCAGGAGTCTGCCCCCCTCTGTACTCACTGGCAGCAGTAAGGGAAGCAGATCAATGCAGCCCCAGCTTACTCTACTCTCCCAGCTGTGTCGCTCGGCAGAGGGGTGGGACTGCCCCTGCACTCACAATTGGGAAGTGGAGCGACGCAGCCAGAGGAGCAGAGTGAGCTGGGGCCATGTTGCTCCGCTTGCCCCACTGCTGCAGTTGAATGCGGGATGTGGGGGGAGTGGATACTCTCTGCTGGTGCCGGACCCTGGCTTTGCTAGTCCCCTGGGTCACATTTCTTGGCCCCAGGCACTCACAATTGCCTCTAATAGTCAATACAACCACTACAAAGTGACTTACGGGAGATCTGACATTTGAGACAGAGCCGAAAAGAGAAAAACCACAAAATAAATATTTTATAAATATATGTGCTTCGTAGCTACTATGAAAAGGAGTAGGTCCAGTGCACCTGTTACCAAATGGGAAATGGTGTTTATATCATCAGCTGAACAAAGTTTCTCTGTCAGTCTAATGGCAGTTTTTGCTTAGACTAGAGCAACCAAGCGAGGAATGGCACCTCTCCTTTCTCCTCTAGTGCCAGTGAACCCTCTCGTGACAGAGCCATGTGCCCCTGTGATGTGCCTAAGAAACATTTCCCCTAATCAGTGCACCAGTGTTAGAGTCAATATGCAGAGAAGTCAGATAGATTTTTCCAGCCCCATTACATAACTCAATGGAAAGCTGGTGTTTTATAATGGGTGTCAGTTTCTTGTTTCCTTTCCCATCCCTTTACTTACTTGAATGCTGATTTGCATTTCAACCAGAAAATGGGACTCCCCTGTTTCCCCAGTGGCATTTGAATGAAGGGAGGATGAAACAGAAAGAGGTTCACATAAAAAATATCATTCACCTTTTGGCTTGGTTCCGATACCTCTTAAAGGGAATGCTTCATTCCTATGTACATTGAGAGTGCCTCTACTTGCAGTCTCATTGGCTTCTCGCTAGAGTGAACATATTTTGCCACCCAGGACTGGGGCTGACCCCTGAGCTCTGTGCCACCCTCCACTGGGGTTGAGTGCCCAAGCTGAAGGCAGCACTGCTCTCCAACAGCAAACTTCTCTGCTCTCCTGCTGGTGGGCAGCACTGCCTTCAGCTGACCCCTGGGGAGCAGCAGCTTCTGGCTGCTGTGCCTTCAGTGAATGTGGGCCTGTGTGCTTAATTATGGCTGTGAACAGCACTGGGTGGTCAGGCATCTAAATGGATCTATCCCCCCCCCCCCAACCTTTCTTTTGGGTAGTTAACATGGAGAGGCATTTTGTACCTGAAGAGATTGTAAAGCACATATTTTAAAAATAATGCCTTGCTTTCAGGTCTGGACACCTCAAGATCTGAAACTGCAGAATTTGGAGACCAGCAAAAAAAGCTAATTAAGGATCTAGAGGTATTGATTTATGAAACTGATTAAAAGATGCTAAAACATAGAAAGTTGGGCTAACAGACAGACCCTTCTCTGCAATAATTCAAAGGTATAAATATCAAAGAGAGAGAGGGTTATTGAGAGTGTTCTGAAATACCTAGGCCTCATGCGATAAAATTAAGAAAAAATATGTGAGCTGGATATGGGGAAAATCTCCCAGACAGTGGACTTGAGCCCAAGCTAACTGAAGTCAATGAAAGGACTCCCTCTGATTTCATTGGTCTTTGGATCAGGGCCACTGAGATCTATTGGACTGAGGAGCAGTCTCCTAAAATTAGGAGGGAATGATGGAACTACCATCTGTCAAAGGTTGGGATTCACTGCCAAGGAGTTTCTTTCTGGTCAGTCTAGGAACTAGCTCTTCTGCTGCCTCAGAGCACCTTCTGGCCAATGTCTTTCTTGCTGTTATCTGTCCTTTTGTCTCCACCTCTTCAAGCCCCGTGTCCTGCCCTGGCCTGCTGTTCCTTCCCTCAGGGTACTATCCTCTTGGTGGCAAGGGAGGTTGGACCTGCTGCCTATTACTACTCTGGCTGCCCCTCTGCAATCTGAGTACCTTCTCAGACCTTCACTACAAGGCCTCAACCTGGGAATTTGCCAGGCCAAAGCTCCCCAGCTCCTCCTGCCCTTCCCCAGTACTGATATGTCCCAGTACCCTCTATCTGTGTAGGCAGCGGGTCCTTCTCTCTCCCAGGCTAGAGATAGATGGACTTCCCTCTGCTCTGTATCCCTTTTTAAAGGGCCCAACCCAGCCCTAAACTGCCCGCCTCATGCCCCCTTGTGATTGGCTTTCAGAATCGGCCTGCTCCCGGGCCTTTTTTAACCCCTTATATGCCAGTTTGTGAGGGCAATCACCCTCATCACACCATGACTTTTAAGCATTTACAGCTAGTCTGGAAAAGGTACTAGAAAATTCCTTGCAGAGAACAATCTTGCTTGCACTGGTGGACTTGACCTAATAGAGCTTTTCCTGAAGTAACTGCATATATTAAAATCAATGTTTGTTCAGTTGCGCCAAAGTTATCTCTTTATTAGTTAGTCATGAATGTTTGCGCGCGGAAAGCTTTTCATTTGCACACGTTGCGTGGAAATAGCTTCTCGTTGCTAGAAGCCGGTAAGGGATGGATCACTTGATTGCTTGTTCTGCTCATTCCCCTCTGAAGTATTGGGCATTGGCCACTGTCAGAAGAAGGATCCAGGGCTAGATAGAACATGGCTCTGACCCAGTGTGGCTGTTCTTATAGTCTTACTAACTCCCAGGCTGAAATTTGTATGCATAAATGATTGTACAGACAATACAAAGGGCGAATAAATTAGTAAAGATAAAGTCTGTTTACAGGTGAATCACAAGCAAGAAAAAAGGACTAAACTTGTCAGATCTATTCACAACAAATATTTTACCACACTCCACTAACTTCTGAGATTCAATAATACAGTAAAACTCCATGGCTACATCTAGACTGGCATGATTTTCCGCAAATGCTTTTAACGGAAAAGTTTTTCCGTTAAAAGTATTTGGCGCAAAAGCGCCTAGACTGGCACGGAGTTCGCGTTATAACGATGCGCTTTATGAAAAGCGCATCTACATTGGCGCGCTTTTCCGCAAAAGCAGAAGCCGGAACCATTTTATGGAGGGCACAAGGGCACCAGCCCTTTCGGGGCTGGCGGCCATTTCAGACACGTGCTTAAAGGGATCTCCCGGACAGCCATTTCTCTGTGCTCCGTGCTAGAGGGCCTTGCAGGACTGACAGCCATAAGCAGGTTTGGTGGTTGCCCTCTGACTTAGGGACACCGCTGCCTTTGGCCACCTGCTTCTTTTGCCAGGGTTTTTTTTTTCCTAGCCCTCTGTCTTGTGCCATGGAACCAGGGGTGGCCATGTGCCTGCTCTGGCCCCTGTCAGACATTTTGGCGTGCCTGCAGCTGCTGCTCCAGGTCGGTGCCCTCCTCTTCCAGGACCAGGAGGGGCCCATCGGTTTGGATCCCCTCACCAGTGAGGCCATGGTGTCCCTGTGGCACCCCCACCCCAGGGTGCAGAGGCAAGTGTGGAGACTGGACACCAGCACTGACTGGTGGGACCGGCTGGTCCTAGGGCAATGGGACGACCAGCAATGGCTCCCGGAACTTCCGCATGCGAAAGAGGACGTTCATGGAGCTCTGCGCCTGGCTCACCCCCACGCTCCAGAGAGCCACCACCCGGCTGCGGGTACCCATCCCCGTCAAGAAGAGGGTCTCCATCGCAGTCTGGAAGCTGGCCACCCTGGACAGCTACCGATCGGTGGCACACCAATTCGGGGTGGGCAGATCCACCGTCGGCGCCGTCGTGATGGAGGTAAGTCCCAGGGGGAGTGGGGATTGGGGTGGGGGGAGGGTGCTGCACTCCATGCCCAGGGGCAGCGAAGACTCCACGCTGGGTCACCCAGGGTTCGCCCGTCCCTCCCTTGCACAGGCCTGCTTGCACGGGGTGTAGGGCGAGGTGGCTGTGGTGTGTGTGCGTGAGGACAGAGGGAATCACGGGAGGGGGCCAAGGAGCGCACACCCACCCCTGCCTTATGTGATGTGTTCCCCTGTGTTTCTCTGCACCCTTCTGCAGGTCGTCCGCACCATCAACGACGTCCTGCTCCCCAGAGTGATCCGCCTTCGGGACGTGGACGCTACCGTCGCCGGCTTCGCTGCCCTCGGGTTCCCCAACTGCGGGGGAGCACTGGATGCAACCCACATCCCCGTCCAGGCCCCGGAACATCGAGCAGCCCATTTCATGAACAGAAAGGGGTACTGCTCCATCGTTCTGCAGGCCGTTGTGGACCACCAGGGCCGCTTCCTGGACGTCTACACGGGCTGGTCCGGCAGGGCACACGACGCCCGCATCCCGCGCAACTCCGACTGTTTCGCAGGCTGGAGGTGGGCACCTACTTCGTGGAGTTGACTGTCGGGATGTGCCTATGCCCATCTGGCGCTGCCGGGACGCGCCTACCCCTGAAGCCCTGGCTAATGCGGCCCTACACGGGCAGCCGGACCAGAACCGGGCCCGGTTCAACGACCACCTCAACCGGGCCCGAAATCCGGTGGAGCTCGCCTTCGCCGTTTAAAGCCCGCTTCCGTTGTTTGCTCACCCGCCTCGAGATGGGTGAGCGGAATGCAACGGAGGTAGTGGCCGCCTGCTGCGTGCTCCACAATATTGTGGAGCGGAGCGGGGAGGCCTTCCTTCCCGCATGGCTGGCAGCAGAGGGCCAGGCCTACGAACAGCCCCACACAGCTGCCAGCCACCAGGCGCACCAGGATGGGGTGCGCATCCGGGAGGCCCTCACGGACATGTTCTCACAGGCCCCAGAGTAGGGTCGCCTCAGTTTCCCTGGACAACTCTCTCCCCTCCCAATACACAGCAACACACTGTTTGGAGGAGAGGGGGATGTTGTGCAGAATGTTCGTTATTGTTATGTGAAATATGTTTGAACAGTCTAGTTCAGAGCACAGTACTCTTGGTTCTGTTAAGGGTTTGGTCAGGTCAAGTAGAAGGCTTGTACCTACCAATTAGGATTAGGTTTAGATTTAGGTTTAGTTAGATTAGCTATCGTTGTTGGTTCAAAGCATTTCGGCCGTCGTCGAGTTTGTTTGTCGGGTGCGTCGGCCGTAGCTAGGGTGTTCTTTGAGTTCAGGGTTAGGTGTAGGGATAGTCTAGGCCACCATCGTCTGTTCGAGCTGTCCCGAAGAACAGGAAGAGGAGTCGAGGTTCGTGCAGAAGGCTCGAGTCAGCGCACCCGATTCCAGTCATCTTCGAGGGATCTCCTGGCAGTTCCTCTCCTGAGGCCCGGAAGGACCAAAGGATGGAGGGCGCCAGCCACAGCTTCGTCCATCGAGGGATCTCCTGGCAGTTCCTCTCCTGAGGCCCGGAAGGACCAAAGGATGGAGGGCGCCAGCGCCACCGCACGCCTCCACGCCTAGACTGTGTTTCATGTATTTGGTGTTGTGTTTACTCTTTTGTAATCTATCCCTTGCTTGATTGGGATTTTATGCATGTCAAATATAGTCCTGTGGTTGAATTTTATCTTCGGAGTTGGTATTCATTTATGCATCACCAACCCATAACCCTTCAAAATTATTTCCTTTTTTAGAAAACCTGTGATAGATATGGAATTTGGAGTCCGCATTTGTCACCTTCGTGATTTTATTAGGGTGATCGGCATTCTAAATTAATTATTCACGTTACCTCGCGTTACAGGGAGGAGACCTTGAACTGGGAGGGGAAGGGGAGCTACTCCTGGGAGGGGTGGCCCCTGCGACCGCTCCTGCGGGGGCAGACCTGGACATGGGGGGCAGGCTGAAGGGGGAGGTGGGCAGCAGGAGCAGGAGCAGAAGCAGGAGCAGGAGCAGGAGGGGCCATTGCAGGAGGGGGAGGGGGCAGGTGCACCAGGATGGGGTGCGCATCCAGGAGGCCCTCACGGACATGTTCTCACAGGCCCTGGAGTAAGGTCGCCTCGGTTTCCCTGGACAACTCCTCTCCTCCTTCCTCCCCCTCCCTTACCTACCAACACACAACAACACAGTTTGGTTTCACCATAAACACGTGTTCGGTTTTTATTTACAAAGGGGGGAGAGGGAGAGGAGACCTTGAACTGGGAGGGAGAGGAGAGCTACTCCTGGGAGGGGTGGCCCCTGCGACTGCTCCTGTGGGGGTGGACCTGGACATGGGGGGTGGACTGCGTTGGGGCAGGCTGAACGGGAGGTGGGCAGGAGTGGGAGGGGCAGGAGCAGGGGCAGGAGTGGGAGGGGCAGGAGCAGGGGCAGGAGGGGCTATTGCAGGAGGGAGAGGGGCAGGAGGGGCCGGGGGCACTACTAGGGGAGGGATGGTGGGGGCATGGGGCGTGGCCATGCCGTAATGGATGGCATGGGCAATCTGTGCGGAGAGGCTGGCAACAGAGTTCGCCATGACCGCACAGTGCCCCTGGAAGGTGGCCCAGGCCCCCTGGCGCCACTGCAGGTCCGCCTCCGTGCGCCTCTGGATGGCCGCCTCTACCCGCTCGACGGCCTGCACGTGGCGCCGCAGGAGCTGGTCCCAGTGTCGGGTGCGCTGCCTCCATGGTTGGGCGGCTGGAGGTGCTGCTGCTGCCGGACCGGAGGGTCCCCCGCTCCTGGTTGGTCCCGCTGCAGGGAACAGAAGAAAGGATGGGTCAGTCAGGCAGCCCGGCCACTGTCCCCACACCTCATGCCTTCCACCCCACCCCTGAGCCCAGGTGACACCATAGGGGTTGTGTGGCTTGGGCCCCCTCGGTTCCCTGCCCCCCCCCCGTGTTGTATGTTTGCATAGAGGACCGCCCCTGGAGTAGGGTCCTCCTCCATGTATTGGAACCCCCGGTCTGTGTCCTGGCCCCATGGAGGGCGCTTGTGTTGTGTTAACCTGTGGAACTCCCTGCCGGTGGAGGCTGTGAGGCTTTGAGCTAATCAATGGTATTTGACAGGGAAAGCGAGATGAATCCCCACACAGTGCCTGGAAGCACGTCTGGCAGACGTGGTCTGGGCTCTCAGATCCCCATCGCGTGGGATATCTCCTGGACGGAACCAGGAGAGTGACTGGGGAGTGTCCCATCCTTGCAGCAAAACTCAGGCGGCCCTAGGGGCGGCCCGAGCGCTTCCCCCCCTTCTCCCTCCCACTATCCCTCACACACGTAGCCCAGGGACGTGTGTGGCCGCTGTGGGGACTTCCCTCGGGGAGCCAGCCAAGGCACTGGGAGCAGGCGAGGGGCGAGGGGGGGGCCACGCTCACAGGGCTGTGATGCTGCGGTTTACCCAGGAGCAGCTGGCTGTGCCTCACAGCCAGGCATGGGACAGTGTGCCGTTCTCCGTGCTGCACCCTTGCGGCGGTGCGGGCTCTGGGCTGAGTCCCTGGGGCCCTGGCTGGTTCCAGCTGGCATCCACCCTTCCCCCTGGTCCCACTGAATGTGTGTGAGCAGCACGGTCCCAGGCGTGCTCTGCAGCTGCCTGACGCGGCCATGTGCCACTCGGTCACCAGGCTGCACGTGGTTGGACGGGCCGCTTGCTGCCTAATGCTACACAGCGTGCAGCACACGTGGCCTGAGTGACATGCTCTCCCCCTCCGGGCGCCTGGCTCTCCCCGCCCCGCCCTGGTGAGTGCAAAGTGCAAGACTCACCGGTGGATCCTTCCCGGCCTCGGAGGGTGCGCGGGAGACATCAGGGCTGCTGGAGGGGCCTGCTGGGTGGCAATGCTGGCCTCACCTCGGATGCACAGCTGTCTCCTTCCCCGCCTCGGTGGTCCTGGTGACAGGGGGGCGCACGCTGCTGTCCACGGCCACGTCTGGGGCTTGCGGGGCTGGCTGGCCAAGGATGGTATGGAGCCGGTCGTAGTGGGGGCAGGTGTCTGCTCCTGCCCCCTGGCCCTCGCTGGCCCGCACGTAGCCCAGGCGCAGCTCCTTCACTTTCGCCCAGACTTGCTCGAGGGTCCGGGCGGGATGGCCCTGCTGAGCGAGCGCCTGGGCCATGTGGCCGAAGATGTCCACGTTGCGGTGCCGGGAGTGGGTCTCGTGGAGGGCCTCCTCCTCCTGCCACAAGTCCAGGAGGGTCTCCAGCTCCCCCGACGACCAGGATGGGGCCCTTCTTTCCTGGACCCTGGGGGCCTCCTGCGCTGGGGGTGCGGGTGGCTCCTCGGCCGGAGCTGCCATGCTGGGCTGCCAGCAGGGGCAGCGTGGCAGACCTCAGGCAAGACGTCTGAGGCACGCTCCTGCCACGTGCACTCAGCAGCCTGCGTGTGCTTTAAGAGCTCGGGTTACCAGGAAGTCCGGGGCTCCTATGGGGTCTCTCGGCGTCCAAACCGCTTTTTCCGCATAGCCTGCTTTTGCGCAAAAGCCTTAGCTAGCTGTCTACACAAAATCGAGCGCCATGATTCATACGAGTATTTTTGCAGCAGCTGCTTTTAACAAGTTCACAAACTGGCCAGTCTAGACATTCTGAGTCCATCAGCCGCATGGTCCGCATCCAGAGACTCACCATCAACATTCAGCAGCTGCACAGGTTTCCCATTCAGCTGCTGAAACTGACCAGCAGCTGAATAAGCCGGAGCAGAGCAGCTGGGGTACTGCCCGGCTGGTCCCGTAGCGCCGCTCCTGCCGGGACCCAGCTGCTCTGCCCCAGGCATCTCGAGCAGCTGGGGTGCTGCCGGTTGGTCCCGTAGCCCCGAGGGGCAGCGCTACGGGACCAACCGGGCAGTACCCCAGCTGCTCTGTCCCAGGCGTCCCCAAGAAACTGACCAGCAGCAGCTGAAACTGACCAGCAGCAGCTGAATCAGGGATGCCTGGGGCAGAGCCAGACTATCAGAAGGGGGGGCTATGAGGGGGTCTGGGGTGGCATCCCTTCCCACCCCAGTCCAGACCCCTCATAGCCCCCCCTTCCGATAGTCCAGCATATCTGATAATCCGGCACCCCCTGGGTCCTAAAGGTGCCGGTTTGTCGGAAGTTTACTGTACTGTGATTTGTAGCTCCTGAATGACATTAGGGCTCTATACCACTTAAGCTGTAGAAGCTTGGCTGCTGGGCATAAGCCACAATATTCTAGTTTGAGAACAGTGCTCCAAAACAGCACCAACAGATAGCATGGATGCAGTTTCTTGTCACTATTTGTTGCGAAATTATAAGGAAAAATATATACTCAGTTTTGTAAACAGATCACTGGTAAAATACATGTGGCTAATGTTAATAGAATAAACTGAGTTGTCTTTAAATAAATAAATAAAGAAAAAAACCTGTGTCCCTGTGGTAGGTATTAGCCTTTGGTTTCCAGTTACTCACCTTTTTACAAGTCTTAGCGATCTCATAAACTTTGAATGTTGTAGTAAAAATATTTATAGGGCAAGTCAAAGAAAAATATAAAATTGTGTTTGAGAAGTTTTGACATCAGTATAACCGCTTCGCCTTCTTTTTTCTTTCTGTTTAAAAAAAAATCTAAAACAAGCCAGATTGGGTGACCCCACTAAAAATGATAGCTATTTAAACAGATGGGCTGGAGTGTATTTAGTGTTTGTTAGTATTTCCTTTTCTAAATTATTAATATTTATCTTGGGAAACCTTGCAATGGTTTTAATTATAAATGACAGTCAGACAACTGCACTGGTGTCAAAAGGTATTTATGGAGTTACTGCTTGGTATTTCCAGAAGGAAATTCAGCGATTCCATCATGGGCTGCATTTGTGTCAGATCTCTGCCTAATAGGTTTTGGGACTAGTGGTCAGTAGGTGGATGGGAGAGCTCCAAGGAAAGCCCACCTGCTTAAAGGAAGTGCTCAGTAGGTACAGCTTTTCCCTCTGAATCCATATTGAACCAAAGTTGCTGTTTGTTAATACCAAGCCATGTGTAGCTGGAGGGATGCATTTGTTTGCCACGTGCTCACCATCATGGTATCTTAGTGCCTATCTCATAAGCAATTTTTCTAGAGTTAGGGTGTAAAGCTCTGGTCAAACTTACATCACAGCACAAATGCTCATTTGTACAGCTCAGTGTGATCAACAATTGCTACTCAGAGAAGTCCCAGAACTTGAATACTGTGTGTGCTATCAGTCAGAGGTGAGGTGTGGGCCTGCCAGTAAAGAGCATGGTGGTCCTGCAAAAAAACAAAAACAAAAACCCACAACACAAGAATATCAGAGCAACTTAGCATTATATATTTGTACAAGCCATGCCCTTGGAATGTGGCTAATATCAGGGATTCTTTATTTAAAAGGAAGGGATTGAAGAATGGGAACAATTACTGCTCCATTTAGATCAGGGTTTCCCAATCTATGGGTCGGGACCCAAATATGGGTCACCAAGTGTCTCCCCAGGTGGCTCTGCCCTCCCTCCTCCCCCTGTTTTTGAATTTCCTTGGGTCACCAAGTCTTCCTGAATTGTCAGAGTGGGTCCCCATCTGGAAAAGGTTGGGAACCGCTGATTTAGATGCTCAGAGAAGCTGTTTGAAACTAAAGCAAAACTTTGAAATTATTTTTGAAAAGTACCAACAACTGTTTAAGATATTAACAGAAAACATGTGGCCTTAAAATAACAAACCTATTCATTTTAATTAAAACTGTGCCCTTATGGGAAAGGAATAGTGAATTTAATAGAAAGTAATAATACTTGTACGGGCCTCTTTGGTGTATCCTATAGAATTTTAGTTCAGCCTTCCCACCTCCCTCTCATCCCCTAGCCTGGCTGCTAGAGAGGCATCAGGTCTCTGGGCCAGGAAGAGAACTGAAAGGACAGCTGTGGAAGCACAGGAAGGCAGAGAGCCAGAGAGCTCAGCCTTGGGCAGCCCATCTTGAATGTTCTTGTCAATTTCACTTTCCAATTGCACAGCAAATGTGAAATTGACAAGAACCTGTCAGGCAGGCAGGCAATAAACTGAGAAAATCTATTTTGGTTTCCCCAAAAACCTTTCTGTGAAAATTGTCATCTTTTGAGCTAATTTGTCAAAACTGTGGAATTATTTTTATGAAGGGATTTCCATTTTCTGGCCAGCTATGCTGAGTTCTCTGAAATCTGGCTCTCACCTCTTTTTAAAAATGTAACCCATAGTGACCACTAGTCCTTGCTCTTGATCCCCATAGAGCTCTGCCAATATTATTTGTTCGACATCACTTTGACTGTGGTAAACTTATAGGTCATTCAGTGGCACTTTATACTGGCAGGTTTGATGGCATTAACAAACACCCTAGAGCTTTTTATTGCTATTATAAAATGGTGGCTCATTGTACCATCCCCTATGTTAAGGTAGAAAATACCTAAAGGGTTCAAGGTTACAAGCCACAAAACTAATGTCTGGTATCATATTTTCAGTGACTAGCAGAGTCTTAGTTTTGAGAAGACTCCTTTATCAGAATGTTTAATTTGCAACTACCTCTTTGTGGTTTATTTGTTTACTATATATACAGTGCACTAGGACTTCTCCTTGACATATTTTTTCTTGGATACAATGCAGAAACAATTTTGCAAGCACTCATTTCTTGCAGTATAAAATACATGTTGCAACATAAAACCACTGAAACCTTCAAGATTATGTGAGAGTTCTAGGTTGATGAGCCATTAAATCCCGTAACAATTATTCAGGGTACTTCATAAAAAAAAGTTTTAATGCTGTCTTTTTACAGCCTTCCTTACCTTGTATGATCCTGTTTTTAATCAGTGACTTTTGTAGGAGTGTTAGCTAAATACCACTTTCACGTGTGCATATAAGTTCTGAACTTTGAACAAATGCAGTATAATATATATTAATCTGTTTGCTTACTTAGCTTGCATCTGGTCACAGTTAATAAACCCCTAATCCTGGACACTGCCTGGTTCTCTAGTGGACATACAAGCATAGATAGGACACAAAGAAAGAATTGAAAATTTGTCCATTCAGGTGGAAAGCTGTATCCATGTCTAGAATGTGACAATGTATATTTAAAAATAGCATCTTCAAAGGGGAATTATTTGCTGAGCACTGATAGTGTGGCTATGTCCATACTGCTTCCTTCTTGAGCAAAAGTCTATGCAAATGAAGCATGGATTAGCATATTGCCATGCTTCATTTGCATAATTAATTAGGGGCCGTTTTTATAAGAGGCTTTTTATAAAAGGAGCTATGTAGATGGCCTCTTTGCATAAAACCCCTCTTGTGCAAGAGCCGTTCTTCCTCATCTTTCAGGAAGAACGGCTCTTGCGCAAGAGGGGGTTTTTGCGCAAAAAGGAGCGATCTACACAGCTCCTTTTTGTGCAAAAGCCTCTTGTGCAAAATCAGCCTCTAATTATTTATGCAAATGAAGTGTGGCAATATGCTAATCCACGCTTCATTTGCATAGGCTTTTGCACAAGAAGGAAGCAGTATAGATGTAGCCTTTGAGTGAATAAAATGTAGTCCCGGACAGGCCCTGATTCTGCAGTCATTTACATGTGCAAGGAAATTTATTCAAGTCCATAGTCTCGATGTGTAAAACTCACTTTTCTGCTGATGGCTCACACAAGATCTGTGCAACTCTTAGGTCCCATGCAAGCCCTCCAAATGGGGGTTTATGTAGGATGTAATGCATAGAACTTGTGCCAGCCCTCTATAGAGGGGTGAATTTCATCTAGTGAGATTAATCGGGCTACGTGCATGTGCAGAATGATTTACCTGAGTCTTTGCAGTATTGGGCCCTAAGATTAAGATAAATCATCATGAAACCACATCGTAGAGATGCATAGCAATGCCGATATTTCTGTGTGTTAAAACTGGGCTCCACACTGCAAGAATGGCACACTTCAATGGGGACTTCATGCTAACTGACCTAACAGAAGAAAGAATGGTTTGAGTTTAAACAATGTAGTAAAATAGTTTCTGATTTTTTGTTTGGAAGAAGAAGAAAAAACAGTGTTATATTTTATGGCATGTCGTGAATGGGATGTGGGATTTCACGGTGGAATTAATCTTGAAGTTCCTCTTGGCAGGTTCTCTTTTTCATCTTTAGCTATTAGCAGCTTTGCATTAGCGTTGACAAATATGTGACAACATTTTCCAGAACAAGGTGCTATCTTAATCTGACTGAACAAACTGCTACTAGTTCTGTAGATTCTTGGGGTTTTTTTCCTTGCTAGGAACTCTGATTTCTATTAATTTCTCTTGAGCTTGCTCTGTGCAATATACCAGGGGGTCAGGTAACAACTTAGTAAAGACAGATGTGAATGCAGAATGAGCAGAAGCTAACAGACTCTCTTGGCAAGTTGCCCCTTTTTAAAATTTCAGTATACCAGAAAAACAACCCCTGTCTACATTTTGGCCTAAAGCAGAGTTCTGGTGCAAATAGTTCATCAAAACACACTCTCCTCAGCCCCTTAAACACACAGCTAGATCAAAATAAAGTATGAAGAGCATAAAGTAGCTCACAGACACCATTTATTAAAGCTGAGGCCTGCTGCAGGAAGAAACTGACCTAGTAAATATCCTCCTTGAGTAGTAAAATAGCTGCTGTGGGGAGTTACAAGAACTTTTGTGAGCTGTAATTCCCTAAGGAAAAAAAAAAGAGTTTTTAACAATCTTTCATCTCTGCTTGAAAGAAGAAATATAAAGGCTGCCCCAAAAGCTATTAGGTGCTTGTGAGCAGCCTATTAATAATGTCATCTTCTGTCTAGTCCTAAAGTGAGAAGAGAGATATGAAAATAAAACAAGCCCACAACCAGCAATGGCCAGTTTTATGAGTTTTAGAACTTCAAAGCACCCATTCTGGCAGAAACACTCACTACCCTGGCTGTATCCAAGGTCAAGAGATCAATGGCCTTAAAATGTTTATTAAAGAACATTCTGCATGA
This sequence comes from Rafetus swinhoei, assembly GCA_019425775.1. Classification (NCBI taxonomy): domain Eukaryota; kingdom Metazoa; phylum Chordata; order Testudines; family Trionychidae; genus Rafetus; species Rafetus swinhoei. The sequence continues at coordinate 228,875,437 of CM033424.1, forward strand.
GAAATTAACAGTGTTTTGGTAACATTGAGAACTGATGTCTTGCACCCCAGTAATTAACAGCTATCTAAAAAGAAAACAAAGCAACTTTTGCTGGTTTTTAAATAAAATTCTATGCTGAATTTTATTCAAGCACTTTTTACATAGTAAGGACCAAAGTCCCGGTGGGATACTGTGAGTAAATGTTATTCCCATTATACAGGTGAAGAAACTGAGACAGAGGGAGGTTAAGACTGACGTAAATGGTCCTTGAATTTTGGCACTTCAATTTTGGGAGTGTCCAAAGTGAGACATTGTGGGTATGTCAAACTGGGCACTCCAGATCAATAAACATTTTTGAAAATTTGGAGGCAAATGATTTGCAAAAGTTCATAGGGTTAGTCAGATATAGAGACATTAAACAGAATTCAACAGTTTACTCAAATGTTGTGGACCAATCAAATTTTGCAATATAATAACAATAATATATACTACTAATAGTTTATGAATAATAATGAATACTTCCTAGCTCTGATGTACAGCTTTTACCCATAGATCTCAAGGCACTTTACAAAGAAGGTCAGTATCATATCACCATTTCATAGATGGAGAAACTGAGTCACAGAGCAGTGAAATGACTTGGCCATGATCCTCCAGCAAACCATTTAAATGACCATCTCCTGTTTCAACAGCTAGGAGGAATACATTATCTTTCAGTCTTTTAAAAACCATTTCCTTTTTTTCTGTATATTAGTTTTAAATATGACACTATTTTTGACAATGCAAGAAGAAAGCAGAAATGTATGTCCTCCAGTTGGGAATCCCATACCGTTATCACTGCCAAGCAAGCAAACCATCAGGAAAAATTCATCCTGGCTTCCATTCAGTGAAATATGATGCCAATCCTTCTTTATGTCAATCCATGTTATTTGTCAACCATCTAGTTAAGTTGTGCCGTATTATGCCATGTTGTGCAATGAGAGTTCCAGCTATCGGGAATGTGATTGTTCTCCATGAATTCAGGCAGATAGAAGAAATGAGCACCTATGCAGCTACCCAGAGACACAAGAATGATTTCCTGGTGTGCCACCCAAATGACAGGGAAATACAATAAAAAGGAGTGAAGCAGAGTCTGTGCTCCATGCCAGAGCTGTTCTTGCAAATAAGGAGTTAAACACTGACTGAAATAAATGTGAGTTTTTCTTCTTGTATGGACAACTGAGGCTCTAACAAGAACCACGTCTGTAATAAAAGTAATGATGTCTATAGCAGGAACTTGTAGTGCAAATCAAACATACCATTAGCTTGTCAGGCTCAGCCAAGTGAAATAACAAGCAGCTGGGTAGTGCTGCACACTGAAATGGAAAACTGTTGCCCCTTAACAGAAGATTTCCTCAGAGAAAATTAAGCATGAGGGGTAGCAACAGACCTGGTTATTCATGAGCACGGTGTCATGGGGAGGTCAGTGGAAGGACCTTGCTTAAGCCATCATTCTGGTTCAGGAAATATTGCCTGACTACTGAAGTTAGTCAAGCAAAACTCTATCTGACACCTAGATGAGTAAATCAGTGCAGCAGGAAAGTATCTAGCACTGTGCACAGTTGTCTGCCACTAGGTGTATGGTGGAAATGAAAAAGGAAGGTGGAACAAACAGGTTTCCTCTGACTGCCCATATTTGGCCATGAGGCCCAACTCTCTCTAGCTTTCAGGGAGTGCAAAGAAGGGTGGAATGTGCCTCGGTAGAGGGTAAAAGGTTTTCTAAACAGGAGTTTATTGAATAATTAAATAATCTGTAAAGTGAAGCATTTGAGTCTTGTAGAAGAGGAATTCTGGGGCAGAGTGTGCAGGATTTCATGGGTGCATGTAGCACACGCTTTCAACTAAACCAAAGCTGTTTATGATGTCCTGTGCACTTTTACAAGCTTCTGGCTGACTTGAGTCTATGTGGCAGAGTGGAAAATTGTTTGGTTTTTTTTTCTACCTTATGTAGCATGGAAGCGAGACATGTTTTTAGTGAATATTGTAATGGATTCCAGTAATTGTGTCTGATTTGCAGGCATGTATCTGGTGTTTACACACATCAGTTAGTTGCACATAAAATTGATGTGCATATTAGGGATGTTAAATTACATGCAATCAGCTAATTGAGTAGTTCATGGAATTTCCATTGATTAGTCAATTAGTCGATAAAGGGGGAAACGGCAGAACTGCAGCAGGGTTAGCACCCCGGCCCCAGGAGCTAATCCCACTCTGGCTCTGCCTTTTAAATGTATTAAGAGCCTGGCAGCTCTTAATACATTTAAAAGCAGAGGCATAGCATCTGAGACTGGGTGTGAGCTGAGAATCAACTATGCCCCCTGTGCCCCTTCCCGCCCCCCTCCCCACGATGGTGCTGGGGGGGGGGAACTGGTTTTTAAGCTGGCTCCCCCCAGCACCGGCTCCTGCTCCTCCCTCTTGCTGCCTCTCTCTGTTAGAGGCAGCAAGGGGGGCGGGGAGAGGAAGCGACTAGTCAAGTCACTACTAGTTACATCCCTAGTGCATATAACTGAAAATCTGGCTTTGGACTTCATGGGTATTATCCTGTCCATGGCCAGTTAGGTGCACAGAATTTTTACAGAGTCACATGCTGCAAACTCCACCTAGTACACGTTAGTAGCCCAAGAAGTTTTATCTGATTATTTTGTCCTTGAATGAAAGTATTTGTTATCTCCACTCTCATTGCTTAGCAGCTCACTTTACTGCACACTATATTTCACTGTCTTCCATACCACAAAACTAAGCAAAAAGACTTCTTTCTACCTTCAGGTCCTCACTCGCCCTTGTAAAGACTTCTTCTCTCTTTCTGGCATATGAATGTCCCATATCCACTTTCTGGCCAGTGGTTTGACGCTCAAGAAATAACTGGACTGCATCTTCAAGCAGCCTCTTCTGTAAAGAGGGGATTTTTTCCCTCTTTCCTGGCTTCTGATTCTTGGCTTCAAGTGGGCATTTTATCCCACTTTGATTATCCGTTAGGAAATGTTTTGAGTCCATAGTGAGGATCAAAATAACATCAGGATCTGCCAGAAGTCATTATCCATCACTCTCCTGCTCAGATTGCTGGCCATATATACATGTAATGGAGCATCCCTCCAGTCCAACAATATATTTTGACCCCAAAAGAACAGGCTAGAACCCATTGGGTCATCATTCAAAGAGACTGATTTATTTTGGTACAAGGTACTTTATGAGGCCTCTTTAGAAAATGTTGCCCCTCACTGCTCTAGGCTGGTAAAACTGCATGGCCATATCATTGCTGGCTGGGCAAGGGGTGGAACTGAAGTCTCCCGGTGCTAGGAGTGTGCTAAAAACTCTGTCGGAACAGACTGGGCACAAAGGAGGTTGTATTTGATGGATACCATCACTATGTCATGCTCTGAATGCCATAAGGAAATCACTAAACTTATTAATTTTATAATTCCACATCTCAGATGTGATGAAGCCCATTAGTGGTGTTGCATATTCAGACCTTATGTAAGCAAATGCAGCTCCATTGACTCTAAGGCCATGTGTATATTTACCCATGGAGTGACACTCCAGCAGTTGATCTTTTGGTGTTCGATTTAGCGGGGCTAGTAAGAACCCCCTAAATTGAACACAGAGGATGCCCCCATCAATGCTGGTACTCCTAGTCCTTGCGAGGAGTAAGAGAAGTTGATGGGAAAGTTCGAGTCAAGGTACATCAACTCCAGCTATGCAATTAATGTACCCGGAGTTGTGTATCTTAATTCAAACTTATCCCTTTGTGTAGACCTGGCCTAAGTATCTGATCCAATCTCCTCACTGAATGGAACTCCTGGTCCAAACCCATCCTGAGTGTCACTTACTCATGTCAATGTACACCACATATTAATCTTGTTTATTGTGCCTTTGGCATTTTCTTTGGGTCAAACCTCTTCAAGCATTTCTTGGTGCTTCCTTTATGTGCTTTTTCTACCACCTCTAACCTCCATCCTCATCTTTGAACTATGCTGCTAGAAAATGCCGGGCTCATGAGTATATCACTTAGGCAATAGCCACACTGCACGCTTATTTTGAAATAACTCATGCTATTTCAAATAACATAGTGCGCGTCTACACAGCAAGCCCGTTATTTCGAAATAATTTCAAAATAAAGGGCTTCTTGCTCTGACTTCTGTAACTTTCATTTCATGAGGAGTAAGGAAGTCAAAGGAAGAACAACTTTCTGCTATGCAGACAGCACCTAAAGCCGAGTTAAGCTATTTTGACTTTATCTACGCAATTGACATAGCTAAAATTGTGTAGCTTAATTCGACTTTAACCATACTGTGTAGACATACCCTTAGTTTCAGAAAATATGTCAAATCAAAATATCAACTGGGTTCTATTCCAAAAAAGCTTTTCTTTTCAGAGAAACTTGGGAGATGTTTTCTATTGTCTATTGTAAATCCCGGCAGTTCCCACTGCGGTGGTTTGCATTGGGGAGTGAGTCTCCTGGTTTCAGTGAATGCTTCTGTATCTGTATTCTCCAGTCCTCCAAGAAGTGTCACACCTTTCCCTACATAATGAATAGGAACTGGCCTTTTCTGAGTTAACAAAAACCTTTTCAGTTATTGTCAAATAGCTCAATCTCTCCCTTCTTTGCCCATGAGAGTGTTGCTGTATTGCATTTGAGAGAGCTTAAATCCTGCAAAATTATTTAAGTAGCAAGATTTTGACACAAATGTAAATAATTAGAGCTTGCCAGAAAATGGGAAGTATGTTTCATGAAAAATTTCCAAAAATGTTCTCTCGTAAACATTTTCAAATATTTTTGGAAAATTGACAATTTTTGTTATTAAAAAACCCATTAAAATCCCCCATTCCTTTCTCTCTACTTCCGTCCCCTCTCCCCCGGAATAAAGGAAGAAAAAGTTGAAAAGAAGAGAAAAATGAAGAACTTTTTATTTGTTAAAAAATCAGAATATTTTAGGGAAAAATTGTTTTTGAAAAAAATCACACCCAGCTTTTAATAAAGGAATCTTTCAAACAACAAAAAAATGTTCACCAGCTCTATAAAGAATATTCTTTTTCTCCCTGTTTTTGGGACGGGAGGTCAACAAGACCCAAATGCTTGTTGAAGTAATGATTTCCAAGATGACTGACACACAGGGACTTTTATCTTTTCAACTATAAACTTTGATTGGCTTTCTTTCCCCCGCCTCACTTCCTCCTTTCCCCTTTCTAAAAATTATTGCCATTCAGTTTGTTTTAATGGGGTTTATGTAATGTCATAAATATTCTTGTTTAAAACTGTAACTATTCCCTATGATTAATTCTACTCATTCTGGAAAGCTGTGCAAGCTTTTCACTGGAGGGTATGTCTTTTATGTTTATATGCTACTCCATATATAATGCAATTTGTCCGGGACTAGAGCTATGTCTGGGGAGACAGGGTTAAAGATTTTTTTTCAATGGCAATGTTTGGAGTGTTTAGTATTGCTGCCCTCTTGGTTAAAATTAAGGTAATCGACTGGGCTTTGGGCCAGAGGTTCCTTTAGCTATCCAGTCAGGGGTTTATGGAGTGGAAGCATGCCATGCCCAAAGTTACTTCCCCTTTCTTTCTTTTTGATTCCATTAGTCTGCCTGTGTTTTCTATTTTAGAGGAATTCCTATAAATATATCTACTGTATCTACTAATTGTGAGTAAAATACATACTACATAAAGTCACTGGGCCCTGGCCTACACTAGAGAGTTATTTCCAAATAACTCCTCTTATTTTGAAATAACAAGCGGAGCATCCATATTACCAAGCCCGTTATTTCAAAATAATGGACTGGTTATTTCAAAATAAATACTCTTGCTTTCCATGAGAAATAACACTTATTTCGAAATAGTTATTTTGAAATAGCAGTTGTGTGGACACTCCACTGTTGCTATTTAGAAATAACTGCTCCCCAGAGTCATTCAAAGTAATTACTCCCCAGTACTTGCCAGGACTCCAAGTCAAGCTAGCGTGTCTACAATAATGGAGCCTGCCTCAGACTAATTTTGAGGCTTCCCTGTAGTGTAGACTCACTATTTTATTTTGGGAGTTATATTTCAAATTTAGTTATTTTGAAATAATTTCCTAATGTAGACATGCCCTGGGAATTTTGCCTAAGTAAGGACTGCAGGAATTGTTCATTTGTACACTTCAGATTTTATTTGCAGGTCTTGGAGTTATGAATCAGATCTACATTTTGGATGACACTTTTTTATGAAAACAGTCCAGATTTCTGTTATAATTGCACTTGAAATAAAAGTTTAAATAACACCAAGCAGGATCCATCCTATCTTGAATGTCAAAATAAGTGACTTTATGAGGTTTCCATGTACAAAGGCAGAATGGTCATTACTGTACTGCTTATTTTTGAATTTAACATATCTAATGTAAGAAAAAGAAGAAGGACAGCAAGACTTTAAAGCCTCACCGCAGCAGGAAATAAACTTGGATGTACTGTGAAAAGATGATGTTTTAAACAAGTATTTTAGCATACGGGTTTTATACTCAAAGTACCCTTCACATTTCTACTTTAAAGCACTTCACACATTCAATGTTATACAGTACTTCTTTTCTGTAAGTGGCTTGAAATTCTTATGAAAATATTTGGCCTTCATCCTCTTGAATAATTGTGAAATGCCATGAGAGAGCACAGATAAAACAATTATTTTAATAGTGAAATGAATTGATGTGATCATTCAGCATAAAATGAAAAAAAAAAAAAGCTTGTAATGCGTGGAACATCTTTTCCTCTTCGTAGAGTTTCATTTTATTTGAAAATCTTTTGCCGAAACCTTTTGCTAACAGATTTTAGAAACATGGGGCTAGTTTAGTGTAACCCTTCTGCCAGGTAGCGCCGGCAGCAGCCAGGCCTGGGTTCAGTATCTAGGGGCTCCTTTTCATCCATCTCACACAGAACCGGCTCGAGCCCCCACTCAGTAGCCTGAGAAATTCACACACATCTGGGCGCCTCTGAGAGGCAATGCTTCCCCACTCACAAGAACAGAGTCTGAGCATAGAAAAGAAACTTTTAATGAAAGAGGGAGAGCGGTAACATGGCATTAGCTTGGGAAAATACCAAAACTGAGTTCATAACCAAACCACGAGTAAACGTCTCAGCTCAAATGGATTGAGCAAGGTCCTTTGCCTCTCAGGCTCACAAGTCCAGCAATGTAAGTGTCCCATTCACATGCCCAAACTTTCTCTGTACCCCACTCACAGTTGCTGCTCTTGGTCAGGGCAGATCAGAGCTCAGGGGTGATTTCCAGAGCTCACCTCCCACCTTTGGGGGTGTGGGTGGGGATAAGAGGCATCTCACCCATTCCGTTTGCCACTCGCCGCTGCTTCTGCCAGCCACCCTGCTGACCACCTGCTGCTATTCCTACCAGCCACCCACCGGCTACTCCTGTCAGCTGCCCTGCTGGCCACTTGCTTCTGCCAACTGCTGCTTCCACAATGGGTCTGGCTCTGGGCCAAACCTAGTGATTTCAGCTCTTGGCCATCACCTAGGCTGGCCAAAAGATTCCAACTCCCACTGGAATAATATTTCAAAATAATAAAGAGACTCCATATGGAGTCTGTTTTAGGTCTATGCTTAGAACGGGGTTGGGGGTAGAGACAGGTTGAACCAGTCTTACAGCTCATTTCTGGAGAACCTGTAGCCTGCTGGTTCAAGATCCTTCCCCCCAATCCAATCCACTTGAGTCTAGAAGGGAAGGCTTGTCCATCCAAGACTCTTTGCAATGACAGTGTCCCTCCTGCAAGCACTGGTGGTCACAGTTTACAACTCCTACATCTGGGGTCAACATGGCCTGTGACCCCACAACAGCCAAATTAGTTACAATATACAAAATTCCATTCTAACACTTGGCCATCCATCAGACCAATAGCACTGTCTGAACTGGATTTACATAACCACACCCTGGATTCCTTTCCCAGCCCAGCATGAGCTGTATTTACAGATCAACAGTTGAATTCCTTGCAGGGCAAAACAACTGAACCAGCATAACCACACTCAGGACTCCTCTCCCCTTTCAGCTGGCTGCATTGGAAGCAGTGGTTCAGACCCTGCTTACATTAGTAACAATGAGTTAACATGCTGCTCTTTCAACCTGTGGAGAAGTAGGTTCAGCTGTTGATTGGTTAACAAAAGAGTATAACTTGTGGGGAGTCTCATCCTAATCCCTTGAAGATATCTTCAAGATTCAAAGAATCTCTCAAGGATTTCTAGCACCATTTCCTCCTATTGACAATTTCTGTTCTGTAGAGGCTTAGAACTTCCAATAACAGAGGGCAGTTGCAGAATGGAGAGGGGGTAGGGGTATGGGAAGAAACCTGGATAGCACTGGAACACACAGTACTTAGCTCTAACCAATACTGTCAATCCCTCTGTTTTCATTATATCATGTTCACACAATTATACATGTATCTTTTTTAAAAACCCAAGAAGTCAATGGAAATGTCGTGTAAATAAAATAATACAAACAAACTACTCAAAAGCCTTTGTGAGGCCTCTGTGGAAAATGACACGTCAGCAGATGTGAATATCGCAGCATATTGCAGTTTAGCTACGTTCCCTTTCAAGCCGCTAGGCCCCCCATTAGCTGAAAGTCATGGATCTCATTAGGTCATGTTTACTGAAGGCACTTGTTTTCTGTCTCTTAACTCAGTCAGTTACAGGACACAGAAAAGGACAAAGCATGTTGTAACTGACCACCGATGGAGCCAGTTCTATTCATGGATTATGGCTACCATGGAAACTAGATTTACAGAACTCACCACAGCAAACAAGGAATGAATAGCTAGGTCAACATCCAGATTAGAAGGGAAGGGTGTTATGTAACTGTTTGTTCAACTCCTGGCAGAATCATTTCTGGAGCTTTCCCAGAATATTCAAATATTCCAAAATTCAGAATGAAGACTTTAGATAAAACTAGCCCAAGACCTCCTGGTGTTTGAGAACTGGCCTGTACCCCTTGGAAATTTTAAATAAAGATTTACAATTGAGTAGAACTAGATATTGATTTAATTTCAGACTAACGCCAAAGATTTTAAAATGCGCTTAAGGGTAAACTTTAAGCCAAAAATGACTCAAAGGGCCTGTTCTGTAACAGTAATGATTTGCAGGACACAATATCTGCTGTTAGATTAACAGCTTTATTAATTATGTTGGTTTTGCTTCTAAGGGTGTGTCTAGACTGGAAGCTTCTTTTGAAAGAAGCTTTTTCCGAAAGACAGCGTCCACACTGCCAAAGCGCATCGAAAAAGCCATCTGCTTTTTTGAAAGATAACGTCCACACTGAATGGATGCTATCTCACATTTAAGCTGTGATTACTATGGGCGGAGTGGCCACCAGGGCACCTGTGTTTTTTCCTGGAGGCCTCTTCTTTCAAAAGAACTCCCTCTTCCACATCCTCACATGCTTTTTTCTGAAAGAGCTCTTTTGGAAAAGGTATTCTTCCTTATAGAATGAAGTTTACCAATGTCAGAAAAACTCCTGCGTTCTTTCGATTTTCTTTTGAAAGAACGCAATAGCAGGCTGGACGTAAGTGAAGTTTTTTCGGAAAAACAGCCATTTAAAAAAAAAAAAAACCCTGCAGTCTAGATGAACCCTAAGCAACATTTACCATGAGCCAATATATATATATATATATAGTCTTACTAGAAGATTTACCTGGCATTGCTCGGGTCCTTCAGTGCAGGGGGGCTAGGTGTGTGGTGGGTGCAGAAGTCAGGGTTGGAGGGTGGGGAGGCTCAGGGCAAGGGGTTAGGGATGTGGGGCAGGGTGCAGGAGTCAGGGCTGGAAGGTGTGAAGGAGGCTCAAGCAGGGAGTAGGGGGCTCAGGACAGGGAGTTGAGAGGTGTGTGTGTGGGGGGGGAGGGGGAGATCAGGGCATCCCTGATGCTAGCTGGGCTTGTGCTGCCCAGCTTGTGGCTGCTCCCTAAGGGGGCTGCAGAAGCGGGGGCTGCACTGCCTGGCCCTGGCTGGCCTCTGCTCCCAGGGGGGCTGCAGTGGTGGGGGGCTGCATTGCCCATCCCCAGTCAGTGGCTATTTCCTAGGCTGGCCAGAGTGTGTCTGGGTGGCCATGGCTGTGGGGCTGCCCCCTGGTGTCTGGCATTAGGGCCACGGCCTGGGTAGGGAGTAGTTTGGCCTCTGGCTTTGAGGTGGGTGTAGGGCACTTGCCATTGTCTGATGGCCAGCAACATGCAGATTCCCACCCCCTTCTGGTCACTCTGTGGAGCAAAACTGTCCCTGCTATTAGATCCTTCCCTTTCTATCACCTTCTAGGCACATCCCATCTCCAGCCACAATGGTCCAGGCATAACCAAACCCTGACCTTGCTTTAAGTTAGGGTAAGAGGAAGCTGCAAACCAAATTTGGTGGTCTAGCTCCTACCATTTAGGAGGAGTTCTCGAACAAACGGACTCACAGAAGGGCTGACAGACAGACAGATGCAGAAAGTTTCTAAAATGTATAGTAAGATTCCTGAAGATTTATACATTTTAACATCTCAGACTGACTGGTGATTCTCTCTTTGGCTACGTCTACACTGCAGAGTTTTTGTGCAAAAACTTGTAGAGCATCCACACTACAAGCATGTTTTTGCACAAGAAAAAGTACAGTAGATCGTCAGAAGAGAGAGCTTTTTGTGAAAGAGTTATTCCTCTTTCTACAAAGAATAAGACTTTTTTCGCAAGAGCAAAAAGTGTGTGGACGGACAGCAGGGGTTTCTTGCTCAAGAAAACCCTATCTGAAAAAGTACAGGTGCTCTGATGGCCATTCTGTGAATGGCCATCAGAGCTTTCTTGTGCAAGAGCGTCCATGGCAGTGTGGATGCACTCTTGCGCAAAAGCACATCTCTTGCTCAAAAGCACATGGCAGTGTGGACGTAGCCTTTGTGAGGGAAACATTTGGAAAAGAAAACGTATTTTGATGTTGAACCATGAACAATGAAGGTTGTAGCAAGTTTTGTGTTTTATTAAACATACATTGCTCTTATAATTTTCTGAAAGTCTTGAAAGATTTTTCTCTTTTTGCTTTTTCGAAAAAATGAGGAGTACGGGTTCTTTCTGTGTCTAGACTGCTCTTTCACTTTTGAAAAACCTTTTTTTGAAAAAGCGCTCAGATACGAATATGTAAATGAAGCGCAGGATATTTAAATCTGCGCTTCATTTGCACTTTTGATTGGGCTCATTTACATTCCTCTTTTGACAGAGGAATGTAGTCTAGACATAGTCTTTGTCACTGTTTGCAGAAATTCCATTTGGGGAGATTGAGTCTAATACTATCCATACAATATCTTGTATGAAAAATATGTCATCCAAAATCAGCCTTTGGTCCAATAGGTGCGAGTGAACTATGGTATTACCTGCATTGTTATTTCAAGTCCCCTCAAAGTTACAATCTGGTAGATCATTTGTGTCCCTAGCTGATTACAGTAAATAATTTTTATAAAGAATTTTATCTTTCCATCCGTAAATGCAGGGATTTTTTTTTCAGACTTTGGAAAGCAGTCAGAGTTTCACAGGCTTTTGTTTTAACTGTGTATGCTTCGATTTGTTTTGTTTAATCAGTGTTGGGAAAAAATGGAAAAAAAATTGAAGGGGGAAAGAAAGAAACCAGGAGTTTCTAAAACAAGGGCATTTGAGTCCTGTCAGGGGAGTTCAGCCTGACTTGATTTCTTGGGAGCTGGTTTGATTTACCTTGGATTTTGCTTCTGAAGGCAGGATGTTTTATCTGCCTTTTAACCTTTGACCCAGACGTGTGACCTTTAACTTTTATCTCTTTAGACATAAGCCTGGGCCCTGTAAAGTTCCTCTAGAGACTGCATAATGAGAGGGAGCATTTCCAACAGTAAAGATGATACATGATTGTAAAAGATGCTGCCCTCCAGGCAAGGTCTGTCCTTATAAGAATGCTACCTGAAAATTGTACAGGCTTAAACATTATTGTATGTGTGTGTTGTGTGCTGAGCATAGTTGGGCAGAAATACATTTTACTTTTATTAATGGAAGGTCCAATTATTATGTTTCACAGGCACACAAAGGACTAAACCCTGGGAGATAGCATATCCATGCTGCCAGCAAATTCCATCTGTCTTGTGCCCTTCCCCAGGAGAATCACCCCAGTGCAAGGAAAACCCACTTATGGGGCACAGTTGACTTAAAGGCCTTAAACCAGATCTCTTCCTGATGTCTGTGAGGAGGATGTGGCCATAAGAAAAGGGAACTTGCCTGGGATGACTTTTCTCAGTGCCAGTCCCTTAGTTCTGTTTTAGCCCTTTAAGTAATTTTAAAAAATCCTAGCGATGGTATTGGCCCATTGCTAGATGGAAATGGCACAATTGTCAGTAATGATGCAACAAATGCAGATGTATTCCATAAATAGTTCTGTTCTGATTTCTGGGAAAAAGCCAGATGATATAAACATATCATACAATCATGGCATACTTTTCATTCCAACAATAACTTGAGAGTATGTTAAACCCGAGTTGCTGAAGTTAGACATTTTAAAATCAACAGCATCTGATAACTTGCATCAGAGAGTTTTAAAAGAGCTGACTGGGGTTCTCTCTTGGTTGTTGATGTTGACTTCCCTTGAAAACAGAGGAAACATTCCAGAAGATTGGAAGCAAGCTAATGTGACAATATTTTAGAAATATAAACAAGATGATTCAGGTGTTACCAAATTTGCCCATTAGTTTGGTGTACGCTCATTTATTAAAGTTAATCTTTTGGGAAGGGTGTGTATGATAATTCTATCAATGTGCTTCTTGTGTTACTTGTGTTCTCATATGGAGCTTTATTTCTCCCTTCTGCCAATTCCCTCGCAATGGAGCTCTCCTGCCGGATCTAGGTTCCCCAGAACTGGGTTCTTCCCATCCTAGAATAGATGAACACACACACTCACACCCACTACCAAAGCATGTCTGAGTGTACCAGTTAATCAGCACTCACAAGCTGACCCCTTATATGTCCCTGGAATCAGTAGATTGGGTTGTACAACAATACCAAGCTGTGACCCTCATGTGCCCTTGGATTCAGTGGGCTGGATTAAAACAGCACTTTAAACTGATGCCCTCATAGGCCTCCAGGTTCAACACCTCCCTATTCCCACATTCTCGCCACAGACATTCTGCTAGTAACTCACCTGATGAGCAAACACCAGAGGATTTTTGGGCACTACAGTGTTCTTTAGTTCAGATACAAGGAGCATTGTTGCAGAGTGAATGGGGAAGCTAAAAACCACCCCAAGTTGGGGAAGGGGGGAGAGAGTAGCCAACTTAACAATGGAAGTTATTTATTTCTAGGTAGTAATCATGCAAGGGGAGCCAAACTAACAAAACGGTTACAATCTAACTTAAATCTGCTTACAAATGTTAGGGCTAGCACACCATAACTGATCCCATAAGGTAGGGTCATGAGGCTATACCTAGTGCGTGTGTGTTTGTGAGAGAGAGAGAGAGATGGATCTCACTACTTACTGAAGCTTGAACTGATTGAGCTTCCTAGATGGCGATGCTAGCTGGGGTCCAGAGTATTGGAGGCTGGCAGAGCAGACCCCTCACGATGCTCAGTCAGGAGCAGATGAAGTTCCAGTGGAACTGGTACAGAATTTAGATTCAGACATGAGAACACTTTACTTGAGCATGGGTAGGAGTTTCTGTAGGGAAACAACAGTGGTTCAAAAAGGAACAGTAGATGTGTTTATGGGTAAACCAATGGATCAAAGGAGTATTCTAAAGTTGTTTTGTTTAGGCTAGACCATAGCAACTGATCATTCCTGGCTATGGGTGGTGTTCCTTTGAGGGTGCTCATAATGCAATTAGTCAGTTTCAGTATTTTGGATACCAATAGTGGTCAATAAAACAGTGGTGGTTCATCAGGATTAGCCCCTGGTGGGCTATCATTGCTATATTTCCCTGCGCCTCCACAGATACAGGTGATTGCAGCTCCCATTGGCCACGGATCGCTATTCCCGGCCAAGGCAGGTGCATGAAGCAGCGCAGTCTGGGACACTGCTTCCCACAGCTCCCATTGGCCAGGAACAGCGATCCGTGGCCAATGGGAGCTGCAATCACCCATACCTATAGAGATGCTAAATATAGCAGTGGTGGCCCATCAGAGGCCATATTTGCCCACCCCGGCATTAGAGGATTTATTACTAAAATTGGTCTGATTATTACTGATCTGGTGTGTGTAGGCGTGGATTCTTTAGCATCGGGAACAGAGATTTTCCATCAGGCAATGCTTTTCTGCTTTCCATGTCCCAGAGTTCAGTTCAATTCTTGCTTTGCAATCTCTGTTCTCCATTCTGTATGCTAATGGAGACATCTTTCTGTCCCTTCTTCGATGCAAATGAGTCTAGGGGTGTTTCCTGAATACTATCACCCTTATCTAGAAGGGTTTAGATATGTTTTCCCTCCACCTTTTCATTGCTTTTTGAATTGGCTTTGGCTTTAAGGAGAGGCCACGGGTGGGGGGAATGTTAGGGGGCCTTCCATGTGTACTATGGCCTGGTACTCCAAGAACACAGAGCTGGTAGACAATACAGGTCATTCTGACACTGATTCCAGGCAAAATAATGGAATGTTTGATACAGGATTCTATTTATATATTTTTGCAGCCAGTTCATCTGAAACAGTTCTATTCTTGTCACCACAAAACAATCCATTGGATATTGTAGAATGAGGATGAATCAAGATTCCAATATGGAGAGATGTATAAATGCCACACACTCATCATTGATGCTGCTAAATGAAATTCTTTCTTTCTTTCACTGGTTAGATTATGCTCAAAGTTTTGACACAGAAAAAAATCTAGCATGATTTTTATCAAAACCAGAAAGGTTCTCCATCTCTCTCTGATAATCTGAAAAGTACGTCCATATTGGATTCACTTCCTGAAAATATTTTTTAAGAATAATATTTTTGTATTTTCTTAGTGATTTAAAAACCTCAAAACCTCAAACTATTGAAACTCATAACCAGAACATTCACTTACTTGACTCTGAGAGGAACCTACACATTGTTGACTGCCTATCTTGTTCTTGTTACTGCCTTTCTTTTTTTAAAAGCTTGTTTTGTGTTTCCGGCCACTAAAATACTTCCAAACTTTTTCTTTTAATTAATTGTATGAAAAAAAAAATCCCTGCTGAAACTTAAACTTTGAAAATGCCCTGATAACAATAAAAATCTGATCTTGCCTCCATGACATGTCTCAAAGTATTCTCGTGCCCTTATATCACATTTATGATCTCCTGGGGAAAGAATACATTCTTTTTCTTTGTAGCCTCATGTGGAGTTTGTCAGTTCCTGGAATGTTGGACTGAGCTTCTTGGGGACCTGCTCTACAGGCTACAGTAACTATGGTTTCTGACCCTCCATACATCATTTCATAGCATGCCATCATTACAAAATGATGGGGACTAATTTAGCTATAACCATTTAAGAGAGAGATCTTGGAATCATTGTGGATTCTCTGAAAACATCCACTCAGTGTGCAGCAGCAATCAAAAAAGCAAACAGAATGTTAGGAATCATTAAAAAAAAGATAGAGAATCAGACAGATTATTGCCTCTGTATAAATCCATGGTATGCCCACATCTTAAATACTGGTCGCTCATCTCAAGAAAGATATCTTGGCATTGGAAAAGGTTCAGAAAAGGGCAACAAAAATTATTAGGGGTTTGGAACAAGCCCCATATGAAGAGAAATTAAAAAGACTGGGACTCTTCAGCTTAGAAAAGCGGAGACTAAGGGGATATGATAGAGGTCTATAAAATCATGACAGGTATGGGGAAAGTGAATAATGAAAAGTTATTTTCTTGTTCCCATAACATAAGAACTAGGGATCACCAAATGAAATTAATGGGTAGCAGGTTTAAAACAAATAAAAGGAAGTTTTTCTTCATGCAGCTCACAGTCAATTTGTGGAACTCCTGGCCAGAGGATGTTGTGAAGACCTGGACTTCAGGGGCATATCTACATAGCAGGGCTAAAGTCAAATTAAGCTACGAAGCTTCATATACATCAATTGGATAACTTAAGTTGAAATAGCTTAATTCGGCTTTGGTGCTGTCTTCATAGCAGGAAGTCAAAGGAAGAACGCTCTTCCTTTGACTTCCCTTACTCCTCATGAAATAAGGGTTACCATGAATCAGAGTACGAAGTCCTCCAGCTCAACATTATTTCGAAATAATAATAATTTAGTGTAGTGTAGACATGCACTATGTTATTTGGGAATAATGTCAGTTATTCCAAATAAATGTTGCTGTGTAGACATACCCTAACAGAACTAGATAAATTCATAGAGGTTAGTCCATCAATACTTATTAGCAAGGATGGATAGGAATGGTGTCCCTAGCCTTTGTTCATCAGAGGCTGAAAATGGATGACAGAGAGGGATCACTTGATGATTATCTGGCATTGGCCACTGTTGGAGAACAGGATATGGGGCTAGATGGACCTTTGGTCTGACTCAGTAAGCCCGTTCTTATTTTCTTATGTGTCTATGCCTATAATTTCATGTGGGAACAAAAACTTCTACAATGGCCAGTAGAGAAGAGGGTTCTGATGGGGTGATTTATACAGGCAGTTTGTTGTGTCATATATGAGCCAGGCTTGGCCAGTCCCTTGGTGGGGGAGGACAGACTGAATGAGAGACTAGGCCTAGTTTTGCTTTTGGATCTTTTGAGTTTGGAGCTGAGAGAAAGAGAACAGTTTATGGATGGGTTTATTTTAGTGTATGCATCAATGAATGCATGGAGTTTTTAAATTTTGCTGTGTGGTTGTAACTCAAACCTATTGTGAGTTTGGGAAATGCCCACAAATGAACATTTCAGGAGTACCTCTTTCCTACCTCATGTTTGGACTGATGTACATGACAAAGAAAATTTTGAACAAAGGACTGAGGTCTGTAATGCTGTTTGGGAGTAAAGCGAAAAAGAGACATATATAAAAACTAGCAGATATAACATCCCTGCTAGCGTTTTGGATTTGCAAGCTTTAATTCACTTGAAATTTACCTGCTTTAAGCCTATGAATAACTCTCATTTCTTTCTTAGGGTATGTCTAGACTGCATCCCTCTGTCAGCAGATTAGGCAGGTCCCCCTCTAGACTGCCACTTTTTGCTGACAAAGTGCTGAGTCAAAGTGACGGCCATTTTTATGCAAATTAGGCACGGGATATTTAAATCCCTGCCTCATTTGCGGTGTCGACCTGCCTAATCTGCATCCCTCTGCCGACAGAGGGATGCAGTCTAGACATACCCTCAGTTAATTAACATTAGTTAGTTACTGAAGTAATTGTATGGCAGTCAGCAGCATCTCTGGTGAGATTCTGAGCATCTGGTGATCGGGGGTGAGTGTCCAATTCTTTCGGATTAGGAGTAACCTAATGTGTGGTGAGTTTTGATTTTAATAATCTTTCATTTTAGAAGTCCAGTTGGTCTAGGGGGAAAATGAGCCTGGAGTCGTAAGGGGACTATCTGTGTTTTTATGGTGAGCTAGTAAATGCCCCAGAAGCACATATACATTGCTGGTTTGGTTAAATCTTACTTTAGAATGTACCACTAGTCTGACCTGATGTTGGTACTCACGGTTGTGACCCTCCAGAATGGAGGCACAAGAAAATGCAGCAAATACCTAGGACTTGATCAATATGAATAAGGAAAAGAAGCTGGTCTGATTAGCAAGCCCAAGGCAGGAGGCTTGAGACCCACCTCAGGGAAGGAGCTACATCTTGAAATCCAGTGGAAACTGAACTGTGAGATTAAAACCAGCCGGGCCATCCAACTCTTCCTCTTAAGTTTAGAATCTCCCTTTCCTGTGATTTTCTGTTGGCATCTGATCACACATATTTCTGATGTGGTGTCCAGTACCAGCACCTCAGGATACTATTTTAGGCCAGATACATTTTGTAATGAAGAATATATATATTGTGAGCCTCAGCCTCAGGCCACAATGGCATTAGATTGCTGTACTATAAACTCCCAAACTTACGAGTTAAACATACGTGCACAAACCTACATAAGAAACCACCCCACCTCCACTACCAAATGAAGATGAGATGGGATGGTCCAGTAGCTTGGGTGCTAGGCCTGGACCACCGGAAATCCAGATACAATTATTTGCTCTTCTACAGACTTTCTGTGCAAGTCACTTTCCATGCCCCATATCTGAAATGGAGACAACAGTATTTTTTAGGGGTTCTGTGAGGCGAACTACATTAGATTGCATGGTGCTCAGGTACTACACTGATGATGGGGCCAGACAAGAGCTGCAGATAGCCTACTCTACTGGGTTTGTTTCTGTCTCTTTTCCCTGTCACATGCATGTTCTGCCTTGATCCTAGCAAAATCAAGCAAGGTTAAGTGCTCTCTGGAGTGAGGCTGGAATAACCAAACTAAACTAAAGTAGTTTGAATCCTTGGAGGAGCTGGGAAGGAAACCTACCCAGTATTGTCAATCCCAATAAATCATGAGGCAGGCCACAAAGAAATTATGAGAATTGCTTAAAAATAATGAGGTTTTAAAAATAATCAATGTTTGGATCTTTATTTACCACCTGGGTTTGGGGCAAGCCCTTAGGATCCACATTTTCAAGCCTTTCACTGTAACGATGAGCAGTAGAAACTTACTTTTTTCAGGCGAGCTGAGATTCTCAGCTCATAATATGATACCAAGAAACAGGGCTACAGGGAAAACATCAATATTCTGATAAACTTGCAAGGGTTGGTAGTGTGTTGGTAGAAAGGGTCCCAGGGTCCTGGTCTACACTAGTGAGTTGTTTCGAAATAAGCCCCCTTATTTTGAAATAACAAGCAGAGTGTCCATACTATGAAGCCTGTCATTTTGAAATAACAGGCTGGTTATTTTGAAATCTGTATTCCTGCTTTCCTCGGGGAATAACGCTTATTTCTAAATAATTATTTTTAAATAGCGGTAGTGTAGATGCTCTGCTTCTGCTATTTTGAAATAACTGCTCCCCAGAATAATTCAAAGTAATTACTCCCTAGTGCTTCCTGGGGCTCTACGTTGAGGTAGCACATCCACAATAATGGAGCCAGCCTCTGACTAATTTCGAGGCTCCCCTGTAAGTGTGGACATGCTATTTCGGTTTTGTTATTTCAGGAGTTATTATTTTGAATTTAGTTATTTCGAAATAATTTCCTAGTGTAGACATGTCCTAACTGCCTAACTACAGGCTTTTGGTGTGAGATTCAGGCTAGGTCAGCCTCAGCATATTTGTGCGGCATTTCTGTACCAGTAAAAGCCCTAGTGTAGACACAGATATATTGGCATCAAAGTACTCTTGCCAGACTAGTTTATTTTGCTTGGGGGAACCGGTATTTGCTATACATGCAAAAGCACTTGGTTTTCTGGGGTCTATCTCAGGCCTTCATACTTTGCTCAGAATCTGAGGACTTTTAGCCGTGTTCTAGCCAGGGCAGTGCCACTGTTTCAAAGTGTGCCCATGGGCAAGTCATTTGATCTCTCTGTTTCAGTTTCACCTTCTATAAAGCAGTGATAGTACATGTCCCTCTACCTCACAGCCATGTGGGGGATTAATTAACATTTGTTAATTAACTTTTGAACAAGTTCTATGTACTATTCTTATGGTGTCAAAAAGCAGAACTTTTTTTCCCAGTAGAGCTTTCCTTCAGCCTCTCCCCTTCTCTCACTTAGAATTCATAATTTTTTATTTGTTAGTTATTTTCCTTCCTACTTTCAGATGTTGCTGTTATCCAAGGCTGCTCAGTGTTAGTTGATACAAAATATAAGATGTCTTACATTCAATACAAGACTCTGCACCAAAAGAATTATTAATGTCACATTGTTTTCAACCGGTACAATGTTTCAGAACATCTCCCTGTTCTAACACTCCTTTTAGATCACAGGGCCTGTTTCAAAATTGTGCTTCTAAAATCCAAGGAGCTTTTCTTGTATAAATATATTCAGTAAATCAATTAAATAAATATAAAGCATTTGGTTCACGCATTGCTTTCAAGTCATCATGTGTTTGAAAAGAGGAAGATTAAGAGTATTTTAAGGTACATATTTTGTGTGTGAGTGGTTGATAACTTATGTGGCCAACTTCATCTCTTATTTGGCTGGGGTGATATTTCAAGAACAATCACAATGAGCCACTTAATTCCAGATGCAGTTAACTGGGATTTCAGTGATGTTTAGACCTTTTGCTAACCTTCTGCACAGGGCTGAGTTTCACTCTTGTTGAATTGTCTGCACAGCAGTTTGTGACTTTCTCAGGTGTAATCAGTTATTCCATATTATTGACAAAAAATTTCTCTGACTAATGGCTTGTGTGCAGGTTATTGTGAGCATCTGAATTTCAAAATGAGAGCTGTATGTTTCTGTTTGCCGAGTACATGCACAAACTATTAGTATCTTGTTCTGTGAAAATAACATCAGAATTTTTCACAATAATTTCTAATATTCTTTTAAAACAAAATTCCCTGTTTCCATAAGCAGTCCCACCAGGAATCATGTTAGCTAAAATATTAGTGCAAAATGAACAAATAAGGGACATAAAGGCAAGCAAAGTGAATACAATATTTTATTGATGTGAATCTCTGCAGAAAATGTTCGAAGTATTTTCTATCTCTAACAAAAATTGAACAGTATGATTTTAATCTGACTGTTGAGTCTTAAATTTAAATATGGGTATTAAGTAGATGGTTCTTTGAAAAGATGGCTCTAAACAGGTTTGATTTATAACTTAAGGTGAGGCAGGAAAATGATGAATTCCTTAAAGCCAGAGGTTCTTCAAGAATGGTCTATGGGCTACAGCTAGTTTCAATATTGCCAACCCCAAGAATTCAGAAATTATGAGTCACTCGCCCTAAAAAATAACAAAAAAATCTTGAAGTTGGCTTAAGAATCATGAGCTTTCTAAAAACTAGAAAAACTTTTCATTTGCCCTCTGGGTGCAGCTGTTCCTGTTTTCAAGTTTTTTCTCTGCATCCATTCTAGCTATAAAAAACTTATTTTTTATAAATGACAGCTGAGATTTTCAAGTTACTAGAACTGCTTGGAGAATTTCCAGCCTGTTTTCCTGCCAGCAGGCCTACCCATGTCCTTTGCAGCTCCCATGCTCCCAGACCCATAGTGACTCAGCAGGGTCCAGACTCTGGGCTAGCACCCCCTGCAAGTCCCCAGCTTCCCGGCTCCTATGGACTCTCAGGATTGGTCAGTTCCCCACCTTACTGGCTCCCTGGGGAGCAGAAAGGACACCTCCCTGCCTGGCCAGCCCCAGGCTGCAGTTCTGGCTGCACTGCTGCTGCTATAGAATAACATGAACGATAACAACAAAATCAGAAATGTAGAGTTTTTCACAGCCTGGATAACCTGATTACTGGTCTGTTCTAGTAATTACTTGCTTCCAGGATCTGGGGCTGAAATACAAGCATAAAATACCGACTCATCATGGGTGGTGGGTGAATGTAGGGCTGGGGGAGGGAAACTCGCAGCCCCTCCCTTTCTGCTCAAGGCCCTGCCCCCCCGTGGAAGTCAAAGACCCTCCCCCCCGCTACATGGACAATCCTTCAGCCCTCCATGGGAGCCTCACCAACCCTGGAGTATCACTGGGAGGGCTGGCGGCATGCAGCCCCAGTCTCCCCAGCCCTGAAGCATTGGGAGGGCACCACAGCCTCAGTGTGGCTGAAACCTGGGCAGCAACACTCCACCCCACAGAATGCCTGCTGCTTTAGCACAGCTCCCGCCAGGCACCGTGCTGAAGCAGCAGATGTTCTGAGGGTGGAGTGTGGGTGGGGCCATGCTTGGCCATTTGGGAAGGCTGTGCCTCCCCCCTCCTTATATCAGCCACCCATGAGACTCGTGATACAATTGTGAGATGGTTGCAACACTTACAGCATTTATTCTAACCTGGCAGCTAGTGAGATGCAGCTATCGGTGAACAGAGTGGTTAAAATTAGACTCCTGGAAGCAGTTTCAAAAGTTCATGCATAGAGGCATGACGCTATGCACTGAGATTAATAGCAGGGTGACCCTCCCAACTTCAAACAGATGTAGGGTTTCCCTTCTCCCTCTCTGCACAGCCACCGTCACAAAAGCTCTGGACCTCTGAGAGTTTGTGATATTGTAAAAGCTGCTCCATTCGGCAGTGTGTCTATGCATCACAAGACAGGTCTTTGCTTCATATCTTGCACTCAGAGTCTCCACCAGCTCCCAATTCCTCAGTGTGTATCATATACATCCAGGGCAAAATCCTGCACTGTGCACTAGACTATAGGTAGGCCAGGCACAGACTATTTTTGCGGGGAAGAAATGAAGCAATTGGAGGCAGTCCTAGGGCACTTACTTCAAAGTGGCTAATTCAGGCTCTCCAAGTCTGCAAAGAGCAGTAGCAGGATGAATCCATTAGTATGTTCTATCCCTGCCTAACCTACCAACCCCTCTGTGTGTGTGGGGGGAGGGCGGGGATGGTTTGTGAAGCTGGACTTTCTTGCCGATAAGGATGTGGAATGGAAATATTGCCTGGTTAGCAGCTTCTCTGTTCCTCTTCCTTTTTTGAGCAGTGATATTGCTGTATGGGGTGGCATCTGATCTCCTGTTGCAGATTATTTTCTCCCCAAGCAGATATGTTGCAATGTTTTATGATCCTATAGAGGCAGAGCTGGACATGAGAGAAACTAGGTGTAATCAAGTAACAGCCAGTGCTTGCAGTACATAGAATAGAATTTGATTTATAGATGTTGTAATTACAGTTTTCAGAGACAGCGGGTGCACCATATCCTCCCTCATTCCCATGACAGAATCTTGCTCTCTCATGTCAGGATTTTAAATTGTGGGTTAATTTTTTGACCCTAGGTAACTCACACCCTTAATATCATGGAGATGATCACATCATGAAATCTACATGTTTCTGCATCACCTATTAATTTTTTCTTGATGAGTATCATCATGTTGCTTAGCAAGTACTAATTCTGCCTTCTGGGATGTGCAGAGGTGTCTATGCAATCACATTTAAAGAAGAGTTATTTTGGGAATAATTGCTCTGCTATCTGAATATAAAAGATGGCAAGGGGAATATAAAAATTTCACTAGCACGTGAGACAGCTGAGGCAAAAACTTGGTTGGGTTTATAAAGACCTATTATTATTATTTGTTTTAGCCTGATGTAATTTGTATATGCCTTTCAGGATGCTGTCATACATTCCCTCCTTGCATTACAAGACTTGCTGTCTCTTTCTTTGATGTAAATAAATCTGTAACTTGGCTCCTGCTTCATATCAAGCTTCTTTATAATCATGTTAATTCTAGTAACACTATTGATAACATTAAAAATGGCTGGTTCCCTAGGATATGTTACAATAAAAAAAAATACGTAGTGTGCTCCCTGTAAAGTATCACAAGGAAAACCTGACAGTGAGTAGTGGAATAGAGGGGAAATGCACTGGGCAAAAGGACTGACATCCAATGAGAGAGGGAGAAACGATAGGCAGAGATAGAGAGGAGTCAAAGAAATAAGGACCGTCTGAAGAACTTAAATGCCTTTTAAATCAGTACCCTCTGAAGCTTTTAAATCAGTATTATTGCAGAGCAGATGCAGGGGAAGGAGGATGGAGGAAATGGAAAGTTATGGAAGTGAGTGGGGATTCAAGGTAGGCTAATGTAAGGAGAAAATATTTTAAGATGAAATCTGAAGAGAGAAAAGCCCAGTTTAATGTGATAGGACTAGTGAAAGTATGAACTATAATCATGGAGAGCTGCAGGGAACAGATGTGGAGACAGGGTTGTTGTGACTGGAGATTTGGAAGGAGCAGGAAGTGGACTGGCGCATCAGAGCTCAGAAGTAAAATGTGGCAAGTCCACAGAGACTTTGGAAAACAAAGAAGAACATTTTGGCATCAGAGATTAATAGACAGTCAGGGAAGGTTTTAGGAAATAGGAGTGAAATGTTCCTGCTTCCTGGAGCCAGTACTCTGGTATCAGCATACTAGACACATCACTCCCCCTTGACATTTAAGGTTACATAAGAGAATGGTTTTATGCTCAGAAGGGACTGATATGTCAGAACTGAAACAACACAACTCACTGAACAGAGGGATTTCATCCAGTTTTCATGTTAGTCAGAGGAAGCATAGGAGGGAGATGAACCAAATGATAAATATCAGCTACTATGGGCAAATTGGCCCTTGTGCCTATGTTAAAAATGGATCTTATCTGCCCACTGGAACTCTACAAAGTTGCTTTTGTCAGGTTGTTCCTTCAGGAGTTTGCATGAGAGTGAATGATTGTTTTAGAGGCATATTTAAGCCTTCTCAAACCCAGCTACATTGCTTTTTACCAGTGGTTCTCAAATGTCTGTATTGGTGAGCCCTTTCAAACAGCAAGCCTCTGAGTGCAACCCCTCCCCCCCTTATAAATTAATTTAAAAAAATATTTAATACTATTATAAATACTGGGGGTGAAGCAGTGCTTAGAGGTGGAGGTTGACAACTTGCAACCCCCCCACCACATAATTATCTCAGGATCCCCTGAGAGATCACCACCCCCAGTTTGAGAACCCCTCCTTTTTACTGACCTGACCCCAAGTGCTGAAAGCATGGTTCAGGAAACACACCCGTGTGCCACAAGATGAAAGAACTGGCCAAGAAAAGCTCCGTGCTTTGGGACCCCATCTCTAGAGCACAAGTTACAGGAGCAGGCTGCTTGCTTGGTATGGCTGGATAGGACCTTTGTGCTTTGGTAGCTCATCTCCAGAGTATGGGTAGAAGGAAGAAACCTAGTTTATCTATGCCAGAGTTGTATGAGAATTTAAATCCAAACCTGTCTGGGTTTGGCCTGCATCTAGTTCTTCTTGCCTTCCCAAGATAAAATTCAGTTCTCATTTTACGGCTTATTTTTTTGTCCTAAGTAGAGCATAGGTGAGGTTCCACGTCAGCCTTGTCCTCTGTTGAGGGAAGGACAAAAACACCCTGTTGCCTCTTGTTTTAGAGGTTTGTTTCTCTGTGACAATCCTTTCTCTGAAACCTCGGTTTTGGGTTGCCTGAGAAAATATCTCTATGAGCACTCTAATGCTGAATGAGAGGTGGCTCCCTTGAGGAGCAGGCTGCTATGGGGCTCTTTTCATTTCCTAAGGTTGTGCTCATTATGTTGTGTGCTTTTCACACCCCGAAGTGCCAAGTGTCAGGTGACACACACTGAAATGATGGGCCTAATCCTCATGAGAAGAACTAATCTTTAATTGTACCATGCTCTTAATCTCATAGTAAAGCTGATTTATTTATAGTTTCCCTTTGTCTCATTAGTTCCAGAGAGAATTCAAGTGACTTCTCCCCTGTAATACATTACCCATTTCCATCTTTGTTCCAGCATCTACATGTCGGAGCCAAAAATGAAGCATTCAAAAGAAAACTAAGAAAGGGAGGCACAAGAGATAACAGAGCTCTGTGAAATACTGATGGTGACAGTCCATCTGACTTCAGTTCATTTGAATCCTTTCTATTGTGGATTTTTCTCACCTTCACATAAAAGGTACGGTATCTGTTACAACCACCTATGTCTACTCTAAAAATGGGCTGCATTGTTTGGTGGAACTTTGTGTACCTGAATTTGCTAGTCTTGCCACAGACAGACAAGATGTTCATACTATTCATGTGCTCAGCTGTAGGGTGTCGCTAATGTTATTTAGCCCTCCACACGAAAGGCTGGATTCTGGTAGACAGTGACTATTAGGTATAGCCCTTATTATTGTGAATAGTCCCAGTACTTTCAGTAGGGGACGGCTCACAGGTGTAAATTCTATGGTTGCAAGCTAGGGCCCTACTGTCTTTTTTAAAGTAAATACATTCAAGGAAATTGGAAGGTAGAGTAAATGTTTTGAATGGTACTTCATAAAGACACACAAGCTGAAGAGCAAGTTCAGCTGACAAGGTGCCATACTGTGTTTGCATGTGTCATCAGAACTTTTTTGAACTCTCAAGGTTCATTTCTGGGCTGGGGAAAATATTCCAGTGGGGCGTCTTTTCCTCTGGACTTGTGGCAGCTTCTTTGCAAATTTATGAACTAGGATATAACATTTGATACAGACTCTTGTGATGTTTCAGGGCATGGCAATTTTCCATCAGTTTGCATCCGAAACATCATTGGTTTTCAATATGACATTATATAGGCTATGAAAGCGATTTCAGGACAGGAGTGGAAAAGGGTCCCTCAAAGTTGGGGGAACTACTGGTGTCCAAACTCTGTCCCCGGCATTGTCCCTTCTGTCTAAGGCTTTGCCCCATGCCGTCCCTTCTCCCTGAGCACCTGCCCTTACATCGTTTTATCTGGAAATCAGTTTAGACTATCTAGGTTATAATTTCTTTGTTCATATATTCTCCCATTTCTAAAGATGGGAGTAATATGAAGCATCCTTTAGTCCAGTGATTCTCAAAGTGGTCTGCAGACCCACTCTGAAAAAGCTGATACTGGGCTGCTCCAGTTTGTTTACTTACCGACTCTGCAGCCATGGAGCCTCGTGGCTCCCATTGGCTGTGGTTTGCCGTTTGCAGCCAAGAGGAGCCACGGGAAGCAGTCATTGGGAGCCACAAGGCTCTGTGGTTGCAGAGCCGGTAAGTAAACAAAGCGGAGTGGCCCCGTAGCAGCTTTCTCAGAGTGGGTCTGCGGACCACTTTGAGAAACACTGCTTTAGTCATATGGCTGGACCCATACAGAGCTTGAATATAGGGGATAGTCTGCCTCTCCTGGTTGAGCATGGGGACACATTCGTTAAACTCAATAGAAAAAAGTTTCAGCATAATAATAATCAACCAACATCGTCATCATCTTTCTTCCCCCTGAGTTTCCTCCTTCATCCCCTTTCTCTCAGATAGTTGCTGATCCTCTAAATATGAACCCTGGCAGCATGCAAGCTCTTCACTCTCTGATGAAGAGAGTTTGCACCTTTTCTGTGTGAGGTAGGAAACTGGGGATAAAAGGGGTTTTAGGGCCTTGCGCACAAGTTTGAAAAGCTGGCAAACAGCTCCCTGGAGTTCTAATTGAAAATCAATCTGATATATAATTAAATTCTAGTCATCATATATGCACCAACTAGTCTCATTAGCTCTTAGCCCAGGCAGAGAAGGAACGATGCTATTGATCAACTCAGGAGTACTGCACTATCATCAATACTAAATGGCTCATCCCAGGGCCTGCTTAGCTGCCCTGATGTACAGCTGGCAGGCAGCTCTGTGTAGCTCAGAGACTGAAGGACAAACAGCTGACTCCAGCCAAGGTGTCCAATATTCCCTAATCATTTAAGTGCATTGCCGAGTGAGTCTCTGCTCGCCCCACAGTCTCTACCCTGCCATCAATCTTGCCAATAAATGAGCTTTGAGCAGGCTCCAGAGAAAGGGAAAGGAGACTGATCAATTCTTTCCAATATTAGATTGTCATTTTAGTTTATATCCTTCTAGTTTTATTCTGGTTAGGTGCTCTGTAATTCTTTCTACCAAGGTATGGAAACAGAATTTGACTGCCCCTGGCTAAGGTCATAGGTCCAGTTTCTTTACCAAGGAAGAAAGGAATAGTATTGATTTTAAAAAAACCCATTAAATGGAACTATACTGACAATTACACATTATTTAGTGCTTTAAAACATTTTAACTTTAAAATCTGCCTGGGCACTTCATGAATGGGATCCCATTGACCTCTCTAAATTCCTCATAGCAGAGTGACATTATGTAGTCTGCTGCTCTAGATAGCTTTTGATATTGGCATTAATATTAAGTGACTTGTGTTTCTCTTTGGTGCTACATTATTAATCTGTCTAGGTAGTTAAAATGCCTTCATTACCGTACTCTCTGTGCACCTAGCAAATACCAGCATAGAAAACACTGTCAACTTACAGTTAAGATCAGTTCAGTAACTGTAACTCCTATGCAGAATAAGAACGTTACAGCTAAATGGGAAATTAATCATGCTTCAGTAATGTATTTGAATTCTTTGAATGGGTCAATAAAATAGTGAATACAGGAGAACCAACTGATAGGATTTATATATTTGAGAGTTGTCTATTTGTGTGTCTGTTTGTCTGTCTGTCCCTCACCAGGGGACATGTACCCCTCCCCCAGATGTGCCTGCTGCCGCTGCACTGGCCATGGACAGGCACTTTTCACATAGCCCCAAGCTGCTGTGGTGAGAGAGGTCTGGGGTTGTCCTCTCTCTCCAGGGCAGCCTGCATACTGAACCCCTCATCCAATCCCCACCCCAGATTTAAATTAAGAAAAAGAAAATGTAACTGAGTTAAGGACATAAACAAAGTAGGTAAATCTTCTTCTAGTTATGTTGTAATTCTTTTTTATAATTATAATGAAGTATTGGGAACTGGGTGACTCTTGGAGGACCAATATGTGCTCTGGTGCTGAGGAGGGGTGGGCAGGGACAGGACCTTTCAGCATGGAGGAGAAGCTCTAATATCTGTTTTATCTGGGGGCTGGGAGTGGGAGGGGAAGCAGAAAAGCAGATGGATAGAAGAAGACCCCTAGTCCATAGAGAGAGCAGAGTTGTGGGACCCCAGGTACTGGTACTGCCGGGAGGGGGATCCCAAGGCTGGAGAGATGAAAAAGGCCAGGAGAACCCCAAGGCAGGAAGGTGATAAGGGCTGACCCTGGCCTGAAGGTGGCTTTGAAGGACCCCGCCCAGTGCAGAGAGAGGGGAGAAAAGGCAGTGGAAGGGAGAGATGTGGGCATGGGGGCAGGGGGACATTAATGCTGGGCAATGGGCAAGGGATGATGAAGACCACTGACTGGAATTCACCTGTTCCAGGGGTGAGGGGGCCCCTGTGCTGATGGAGGATCCCACTAAAAAGGGAAGGGTTGGTCTGTCCAAGGCAGAAGGGCAGGATTAAGATTAGCCTGGGTCAGTCTACCCTGGCAACAGTGGATGGGGCACTAGGACCCTGTAGCAGCAGTTAATGGACTGGATCAGGCTGGGTCCGGGTTGGTGGCTGCTGCTGCCAGTGACAGTGGCCAGCAGGGAGCACAGGGCAGAGCTGTAGGGGTCAGCCGCCCACTACCCAGGGTGCAGACTGGGACACTTAGGATGGCAGGCTGGGGAAGCAGTTGAGGTCAGACCCAGGGAGAGACCCAGAACCCAACATTGGTGGAGCCATGGTCCCACCATGGGCCCATATAATTCACTACTCCTTGGAGGGGGCAAAGAAGGTAGGGGGAGTATATTGGAACAAGGAGCCGGGTGGTGGGAAGACTGGGGTTAGGAAGCAAGGCAGTAGGGACTGGCTCGGCAACACTAGGAAACAATTGGGTGAGGGGGGAACGTTATAGGGTGATTGGTCCTTTAAGGAGAGTTCAATCCCAGGTTCACTTGTGACCAGTCAGATACCTCCCAGCTGAAGTTGAGAGACCAGGAATCAAATGATTTTGTTAGTAGAGGAGAAGAGATTGGAATGAGGGGCCAGTGGAACAGAAGAGACACAACTGGGACTGGTAGGAGGAGCTAGTACAGAAGGAGTCAAGCTTGGGGGAAATGGAATCCCTTTGATTCTCATTAGAACAATGAACTCCGCGTGGGTTGGTGCAGACTGATGGAAAGGAAATGCAAAAAGAAACCGTGGAAATAAGAATTCTTATTTTGACCCTTCCCAGCTATTCTGACCCCTCAGTTACTTATAAAAATAAACCCAGAGGCTATGGAAGTGCCAAAGAGCAAAGGATATAAAACTGTTTTTCTTCGTAAACCCTTTTTGACGTCCTGCAGGGCCCTTGTACACTTACTACCCATGGATGTTGTCTTTTGTTCGGCATACTTGGAATATTTGGACCATAAAGTCCACATTACTTTTAGAACTGTTGTGAACAGTCGCTGGTGAAGCTTGGAGGGACCCCGGGAGACGTAGCAGGAAGCATGTGACTATGTATTGTCTTTGGGGTCCCATATGATTTCCCCACATATCTGGTTAATATTTGTTGAAATGTGTGATGCTACGCCTATGCTTAGCTTGTAAGCTCTTTGGAGGAGGGGCCGTCTTTTTGTTCAGTGTTAGAATAGTGCCAAATGCAGTGGGGCCCTGCTCCATGACTGGGGCTGTTGGATACTCCCACCATAATCATACAGCAGGCAGTACGTTAATTAGGATTCTCTGTGTGTGATATTAAAACACCAACCGTATTTAACATTTTTGATGGTGTTTATGGCCAGTCCACACCCAGCCACCTTGCTGTTTTGTCGTACGCATCCCCCCCCCAGCCCTTTGTCTCACTGTCTGCTTGCTTTCTCCCTTTGCAGACTGTTGTGTCTTCAGGACAGAAACCAGGCCTTATTGAATGTGAATGTGATTGTCACACTGTGGGTGCTACGGGAAACAAATACAGTTGGTGTCTGTTTCGTGAGCAGCAGATTAGAGGTGATGTGGATTTTTATTTAATTCCACATCACCTCTAATCCCCTCCCCTGCATGGGTCAGTCACAATACAAGATCATGATCCAGTAAGTCTCAAAGACTTTAGGCTGCAGGAGGGGAACTACTCCTTCCACTCCAACACTGTCATAGGAGTGGTTATTTAAGCCATGTGCTGCCCTCAGGTTCTGTCTGTTACAACTTGAAGTTCTGGGGAGTCTGTCTGTTACTTTGTCCCTTTGCTCCTGGAAAACCTGTGCAGCTGACATCAGTAACTATATGGGTACGTCTAGACTACATGGCTCCGTCGACGGAGCCATGTAAACTAGTTTCCCCGACATAGTCAATGAAGTGGGGATTTAAATAATCCCTGCGTCATTAAAATAAAAATGGCCACCGCACTGTGCCAACAATCGGGTGATCCGGCACAGCACGGCAGTCAAGATGCGGATCGGTCAACAAGGGAAGTCTTTGTCGACTGCTCCTGTAAACCTTGTTTCATGAGGCATAAGGGAGCAGTCGACAAAGGCTTCCCTTGTCGACCGATCCACGTCTTGACTGCCGCGCTGTGCCAGATCAGCTGATTGTCGGCACAGTGTGGCGGCCATTTTTATTTTAATGACGCAGGGATTATTTAAATCCCCGCTTCATTGACTATGTTGGGTAAACTAGTTTACATGGCTCCGTTGGCGGAGCCATGTAGTCTAGACATCACCCTATTTAAACAGGGATGATGCACTGGGAAGAGGGGGGCATGAGGGGTCATATGCCCCAAATGCTGTGGGCAGGAGGGGCAAGGCGTTGGCCAGCAGCCAGGAGGGCACTCACCAGCAGCAGCAGGACAAACAAAACAACGTGTCCCCAGCTCGCTCTGCTCTTCTGGCTGCATCGCTTGGGGAGGAGGCGGAACTTCCCTGCACACACCAGTAGGAAGTGGAGTGACGTGGCCTGGGCCACGTGTTCTGCTTGCTGTGCTGCTGCTGGTCAGTGCAGGGTGGGGGAGAGCCGGATCTCCGCTGCTGGTGCTCCCTGGCCATTTTAGTTGGGGGAAGAGGCGGGAAGGTGACGGAGCAAGGCCTTGGAGAGGGAGGAGCAAGGATTGAGAGGGGGCAGAGCAGGGGCAGGAAGAAGCTTGGCCTGGGCTGGAAGGGGGTTGTCCCAGCCCTTCCCAGATCTAGGGAAGTGTCTTATGGCCAGTGTCTCCTCTGGACCCCTCCCCCCCAGCAGTCACTCCTTGTAACATTCAACATGTTTGTTTCAGCAGCTTCCTTTGCAATATCACTAGAGAAGGCACTGCAAGCAAGGTGCTACATTTGGACCCACATAAAACCTTCATGGCTGTGCCCAGAATAGGTCCAAGTCCCCTCCTCCCCTGCTCCCCTGTTTGGATGGGGGGAGAGTGTCTGGAGTGCCGGCTTTGGGAGGGAGTTTGGGTGCTAGGTGTAGGCTCTGGGCTGGGGCAGGGGATTGGGGTGCAGGAGGAGAGAGAGGTCAGACAGTATGAGGGAGTTTGGGTGCTGGGCAGGGGAGAGTTTGGGGTACAGACTTGGGGTCAGAATTTGGGTATAGAAGGGATGAGGGACCAGGCTCTGGGAGGAAATCTGGGTGCAGGAGAGGGTTTGTGGTGCAGGCTCTGGGACAGAGTTTGGGTGCTGGGTGCAGGCTCAGGGAAGAGGATTGAGGTGCAGGAGGGGGTGCAGGGTGCCAGCTGTGGGAGGGAGTTTTGGGGTGGTAGGTCATGTGGGGAAAAGGAGTGGGGGTGCAGTGCTTACCTGGGGAACCCTCCTCTGGTGGCGGCTTCTAGGCAAAGAGGTCTGGGAGATTCTCCTTTTGCTGGTGCCCCTGCAGCTCCCATTGGCTACAGGATGCCACAGTAGCCCCACTGCACTTCTAGTTCTGGAGGCAGGGCCTCTGGGTCATTTTAAATTGCTCAGGGGCAGCAGGCAGGGCCAGGGAGTGAACTCAGGAAAGTATGGGGGGGCACATGGGGCCAGAAGAGAGACCTGACCCCAGAATTTGCATGCAGTAGGCTTCCAGGCCAGGTATATTCCTGGAGCCCGGGTATCACAGCCTGGGTGGTGGGTGAAGGCCCAGCTGGGAAAGGCAAACTCCAGCCCCGTCCCATCCACCTGAGGCCCCGCACCTGGAGCCAAGCCCCACCTACCTCCAGCCTGATCCTTCTTGGCCACCTGGAGGGCTGGGGCTACCGTGCTGTGGCCCTGGCCCCAGCCCTCCCTGGTGGCTGTGGAGCCGGGCTTCTGCACCAAGGCCTCAGCCTTCCCGGAGGCCGGGGAAGCAGGATGCTGTGCCGTTGGCCCAGCTTTCCTGATGGCCAGGGTGTATAGGCAGTTTTGGGAAGGCAATGCCTTCCCTTGCCTACCCTACCTGCTGCCCATGCACCACAGGCCCATATAACTTGCAATCCTTGCGTGCCTCCTTCTTTTCCATATAGATTTTTAATTCAGGCCTGACCTACTAAGTCCTCACTACTTAATTTATTTTCAAATACTTTGAAATATATAGTGGCCATAAAGGTGAAAAACTGGCTCTATAGAGCCAAATGCAATCGGGCCATGATTTTACTTTGACTATTTAATGACACTCTGATTTAATGCAACAAATTAGACAGTATCTTCTCATATGTCCTATGATACAACAAAGGGGATTGTAGCTTCAATTTCTTTACAGTGTTATGAGCTGATTGAGCCAAAATATCATAGCTTCATTTCCCCCATGGCTCAGAAAGTTGTGGAAAGGACTTCACTGAATTCTCCTATAAATAAGGCTGTTCCTTTTACTAATATCACTCCCTGTAACACAGGAGTGATATGCTACATCAGAGAAATCATGTGAAATAAATGACAAAAACAATTTTAGTGCTGTCTTGAAAGCCCTTTTACAACAGAAACTGGAATGGAGCTTTTTGCATGTTCATCCGAGTGGTAAACAAGGACTAACTCTACAGTACAGTGGGATTATGGGAAATCTGTAGGCAGCATGTGGATCCCATTGTCAGGTTTCTTTATTTTATTCATGACACCATGCAACTCCATTAGCCTAGTTTTCTCCAGACTAAATCCACTGATCACTAAATAATCATCTTCCCAGGAGTTAGAATACGTGACTGGTCACATCAAACATGTCCTCAGGAGCAGAGTTGAGAGAAAAAATAGAGGGGTTAGCAAAGCTCAGAAAATGGAAATGAGGTACCAGTTTGCATCCAAAAAGACTGAGCATTAGTTATGAACGCTAAGAATTGTGCTTGATTCAAGTCAGAGTTAATCAATTAAAAACTTTACTGTTTTGCTACCAACCATACATCATACAAAAATCAAATCACATTTGAAGAAATCTGAAATTATATATTTGGCTACAAAGTAGCATGACCCTTTTAAAAAGGGGCCTCAGAAATGAGATCTAGATAAAAGGATTTGCTAAAATAATGATCCTTCTCTCCCACAGGGAACAGTCTGTCACTGAATAATGTAATCTGACAAACTGATGGTACCTGGTGCCATTTTCATTGTTCTTTCGAGCTGTGCTCAGAATCCTCCTCCTCCTCCTGTTTTCCTTCCTAGTCTTCCCAGTCTCTGCTGGTCTAGGGAGTGAGGACCTTGGCCAGAACCCAACTGGTTATCCTGCAGATTCCACTAGCCTTCCAGGCATAGGTGACTGGTTCCTGTAGGGGAAGAGGGTGGAGGAAGGGCCACCCAGAGGATCAGGGAGGGGGCTTGAGGAGGCACCCCATTTAGCAATTAATATTTTGGCAGAGATACAGAGGGCCAGTGCACCTCCCGAGTGCTACCACGTGTCACCTATGCTTCCAGGTCTCTTCAGCAAAGGTTCAATAAGCAGGAATTGGTATTCAGATATGGGTATGTTTTTGCTCCCTGGAAGTCTGAAGATGGCAGAGAACTAATGTGCTGCTGTTTGGGCACCTTGCAAATAATGGGATTACCCAGTGATGCCTGCAGGATTGGGCCCCTGACTTTACACCATGAGCACTAATTATTAGTTGTTTGTGGAAGCTCCATTGGGATAGGACCAGACTTTGCAACAAAACTATAACAGGGTTCAAAAAAGAACTAGATAAATTCATGGAGGATAGGTCCATCAGTGGCTATTGGGAACAATCGTCAGGGACAAAACCCCATGCTCTGGGTGCCCCTAATCTCTGAGGGTATGTCTACACTAGCCCCCTAGTTCGAACTAGGGAGGCTAATGTAGGCATTCGAAGTTGCAAATGAAGCCCGGGATTTAAATATCCCGGGCTTCATTTCATCTTCAGCGCCGCCATTTTTAAATCCCCTTAGTCGAACTCCGTGTGCCCGGCTGCAGCGGAGTAGGTAGTTCAATTAGGATCTCTAATTTGAACTACCGGTACACCTCGTTCCATGAGGGTAATGGTAGTTCGACCAGAGATCCTAATTGACTACCTACTCCGTGCCACGTGTAGCCGCGGGCACGGAGTTTGGACTAAGAGGGATTTAAAAATGGCGGCGCTCGGGAAGATGCAAATGAAGCCTGGGATATTTAAATCCCAGGCTTCATTTGCAACTTCGAATGCCTACATTAGCCTCCCTAGTTCGAACTAGGGGGCTAGTGTAGACATACCCTGACTGCCAGATGTTAGGATAGGACAACAGATGGATGGCTCACTCGATTAATTGCCCAGTTTGTTCATTCCCTCTGAAGCACATGGCATCAGAACAGAGCAGGTTGGGGTGGGGTCACTCTGCCTCCTGACACTGCCGGAGAGTTGGGGAGATGTCCCCCTGACCCCTGCAGCTGGTGCCAGGCCCCCTGCTATTCTTCCAGGCCATGTCACCTGGGGGGGACGGGGCTTGGGGAAAGAAGTGGAGAGAGGGCAGCACTGGATGGGGGCAGAGCAGAAGCAGAAAGAGGAAGGATGGAGGCAGGGGCAGAATGGGGGGGTTGTCCCAGGCCCTGCACACCCGTAGGGATGGTCCTGCCTGGCATTGGCCTCTATCAGAAGACAGGATACTGGGCTACATGGACCACAGGTTTGACCCCATGTGGCTGTTCTTATGTTACATTCTAAAGCACTGAGTGGGTCAAAGTTCATGGGACGTTACCTGTGTTTATGGTGTTATATCTCTGATGAATAGCAGCAAAATTGTTAATTTTAATATAATCCTTACAAAGGGTAGAGGTTGTTCCCAGGGCTTGTCTACCCCTCTGTTGCTCCCATCCCCCCAGCCATCAGCAGTTCCTTAAAGACTCCTCCTGTCATGACCACTGTTCCCTGTAAACTGAGTGCTTGTGTAGGCATTCAGGAGAGCTTCAAATGCTGCCCAGCTGATTAGCCTGGAGCCAGAAGCATGTGTTTCTACTTGTGGTGCACATCTGCACATGCCTTGGTGCGTGTGACAAAATGTATTCCACACATGGATGGAAAAGCTTACAGAGAACATTGGTCACGTCCCTTTCATCAGGTGAATGAGGGCAGAAACAACTCCCTTTGGGCTCTGCCAGTGCCATTCCCTAGATACGAGAGAGGAATGTAAACAGCTTCTCCAGTCCTTCCAGAGGTAGAGTGTTTTACCTCCACACCTCTTCTCCCCTCCAGAAGAATTTCGTATTAAAGCTGGGATTTTGAATTCATGTTCCTCTGTGGAAGTCCATTGACTCTGGTGACATTTTAATCTGAATGCTATAGGAAACATTGAATTATATCATTAGGCACTTCAGTAACCTTCCACTGGAGTCATTTTTTTGTTCTTCATTATAGTGATTTTTAAATGTAGCCACAGCAACTTTTTAACCCTATACAGAAAACAGACCATAGTAATAAAATTTTAAATATATTCATCAGGTAAATTAAACATTCAGTTTCATTCAGCAAGAAATGAAAAACACATTTTATAGCAAACTACAGCTTATACTTAAATAATTCATATAATTAATTCATATTGGTGGATGTGCCTCACATAAAATATATTATATAGTTCAGAGCAATGATGCAAGTTAAGTTACAAAGGTGGGGGGAAAGAAAGAGGAACCAAAGCTGCAATATAGCAAGGTACATAAGCACATGCTTATATTTAAGCAAGTGAGTAGTACAAATTGGCTTAAAGGTAGGCACATGCTTCAATAACTTGCTGAATTGGAACCCAAATGCAGTTTTTAAATATGTCTGT
Organism: Rafetus swinhoei; assembly: GCA_019425775.1. Lineage (NCBI taxonomy): Eukaryota > Metazoa > Chordata > Testudines > Trionychidae > Rafetus > Rafetus swinhoei. Next base: position 228,911,980 of record CM033424.1, read on the forward strand.
GAAAGGTTTGGATAAGGTCAGATCATTATATAAGATCATCGTATAAGATCATTGTGTTCCCCCTTCTGCATGAAAGATGTGGGAAAGGAAACACCTACCTTCAAAATTCATAGAGTCATAGAAGATTAGGGTTGGAAGAGACCTCAGGAGCTCATCTAGTTCAACCCATTGCTCAAAACAGGACCAACTCCAACCAAATCATTACAGCCAGGGCTTTGTCAAGCCAGGCTTTAAAAATCTCTAAGGATGGAGATTCCGCCACCTCCCTAGGTAACCCATTCCAGCGCTTCACCATCCTCCTAGTGAAATAGTTTTTTCCTAATATCCAACCTAGACCTCCCCTTCTGCAACCTGAGACCATTGCTTCTTGTTCTGTCATCTGTCACCACTGAGAATAACGTGGCTCTATCCTCTTTGGAACCCCTTTCAGGTAACTGAAGTTGTGAGAACTGACCATTTATTCCTACCTTTTGTTTCCTATTTTTTAGCCCATTATCAATCCATGAAAGAACCTTTCCTCTTATCCCATGACAACTTACTTTACTTAAGAGCCTTTGGTGAGGGACCTTGTCAAAGGCTTTCTGGAAATCCAAGTATGCTATATCCACTGGATCTCCTTTGTCCACGTGCTTGTTGATGCCCTCAAAGAACTCTAGTAGATTAGTAAGGCATGATTTCCCTTTACAAAAACCATGTTGACTTCTCCCCAACGATTTATATTCACCTATGTGTCTTACAATTCTGTTCTTTACTATAGTTTCAACCAATTTGCCCAGTACTGAAGTTAAACTTACTGGCCTGGTAATTGTCAGAATCACCTCTAGAGCCCTTTTTAAAAATTGACATGATGCTATTTATCCTCCAGAAGCTGATTTAAAGGATAGGTTACAAACCACAGTTAATAGTTCTGCATTTTCACATTTGAGTTCTTTCAGAAATCCTGGGTAAATGCCATCTGGTCCTGGTGATTTGTTACCATTTAGTTTATCAATTTGTTCCAAACCCTCTTCTTATCACACATCAATGTGGGACAGTTCCTCAGACTTCTCACCTAAAAAGAATGGTTTAAGTTTGTGAATCTTCCTCACATCTGCGGGCATGAAGACAATGCAAAGAATCCATTTAATTTCTCTGCAATGACCTCATCGTCTCTGGGTGTTCCTTTAGCATCTCGATCATCCAGTGGCCCTACTGGTTGTTTAGCAGGCTTCCTGCTTCTAATATACTTAAAAAATTTGCTATTACCGGGGTGGCAGTGGGAGAAGACATTGTCTTCCCAAACCACCAGCTTGGCCCCACCATTACTCTGCCCCCAGAATGCCTACTGTAGGTGTACTGGGGGTAGAGTGTTGTGGCCCCCGAGTGCCCTCCCTTCCTGTGCTCCAGAGCCGGGGAGGCTCGGGCCATGAGCGGCCCACCCTCCCCATTCTCTGGGGCTGGGAAGACTGGAGCTGTGCACCGCCTCACCTCCCCATGGTGCTGGGAGTGTGGGCCTGGCTCCCAAGGGGATGAGGCCTGGGCAGAAGGAGGCAGTCCTAGGAGGTGGGGCTTGCTTCCCTCAGCCCTACCTTTACCCACAACCCATGGCTATTACTTTTTGATTTTCTGGCTAGCTGTTCTTCACATTTCTTTTCGGACTCCCTAATTATATTTTTACTCTTCATTTGACAGAGTTTATGCTCTTTTCTATTTTTCCCCACTAGGATTTAACATTCTCTTTTTAAATTATGCCTTTTTATCTCTCACTGCTTCTTTTACGTGATTGGTAAGCCACGGTGGCACTTTTTTGGATCTCCTACTGTGTTTTTTAATTTGGGGCATACATTTAAGTTGAGCCTCTATTATGGTGTCTTTAAAAAGTTTCCATGAATCTTTCAGGAATTTTACTTTTGGCACTATACCTTTTAATTTCTGTTTAACTAACCTCCTCATTTTTGTATAGTTTCACTTTCTGAAATTAAATGCCATAGTGTTGGGCTGCTGTGGTGTTTTTCCCACCACAGGGATGTTAAATTTAATTATATTATGGTCACTATTTCCAAGAGGCCCAGTTATATTCACCTCTTGGACCATATCCTGCACTCTACTTAGGACTAAATCAAGAATTGCCTCTCCCCTTGTGGGTTCCAGTACCAGCTGCTCCAAGAAGCAGTCATTTATGATGTCAAGAAACTATAACTCTGCATCCCATCCTGAGGGGATGTGTACCCAGTCAAGATGGGGATAGATGAAATCCCCCTTATTATTGAGGATTTTTTAAAAAAATTACACCCTCTCTAATCTCCCTTAGCATTTCAGAGTCACAATCATTGTCCTGGTCAGGTGATTGGTAATATACCCCTACTGCAATTTTCTTATTATTAGAGCATGGAATTACTATCCATAGAGAGTCTATGCAAAAGTTTGGTTCATTTAAGATTTTTACTTCATTTGATTCTATGCTTTCTTTCACATATAGTGCCACTCCCCCACCAGCATAACTTTTTTTGTCCTGCCGATAAATTTTGTACCCTGGTATGACTGTGTCCCATTGGTTATCCTCATACCACTAAATGTTTATGAAGCGTATTGTATCAATATCCTCATTCAATTCAAGGCATTATAGTTTACCCATCTTATTATTTAGACGTCTAGTGTTTCTATATAGCACTTTAAAAACTTGTCACTATTTAGCTGTCTGTCATAAGAACATAAGAACGGCCATACTGGGTCAGACCAAAGGTCCATCTAGCCTGGTATCCTGCCTGGTGACAGTGGCCAATACCTGATGCCTCAGAGGGAGGGAGCACAACAGGCAATCCTCACCCACCTCCAGGGAAACAGAGGTTAGGGACATGATATAATTGAATGGGACTCTTTCATTTGACTGTTTCTTATCAGATCTTACCCATATTTTATCATCTTCCATCCTCTCCTCTTTATCAGGACATAGAGAATCTCTATTAATAGACCCTCTCCTAGGAGACATCGCTGTCTGACCCATGTGCTTCTCCACACTTGTTGGCTTTCCCTTAGTTTAAAAACTGCTGTACTACCTTTTGAATTTTAAGTGCCATCAATCTGGTTCCATTTTGATTTAGGTGGAGCCCATTCTTCCTGTATAGGCTTCCCTTTTCCCAAAAGTTTCCCCAGCTCTTAATAAATCCGACCCCCTCCGCCCCCAAGCCATCATCTCATCCATGCATTGAGACCCTGTAGTTCTGCCTGTCTACCTGGCCCTGTGTGTGGAACTGGAAGCATTTCAGAGAATGGTACCATTGAGGTCCTGAATTTCAATCTCTTTCCTTGCAGCCTAAAATTGGCCTCCAGGACCTCTCTTCTATCCTTCCTTATGTCATTGGTGTCTACATGTACCCACAACCACCAGCTCTTCCCCAGAACTACACAGGCAAGACACCATATGGTTTTCCTGGTCATCGCAAACCCAACTGTCTATGTTTCTAATGATTGAATCCCCCATTAATAACAACTATATTTTCCTAATAACTTGGGTTCCCTCCCCTGGAGAGGTGTTCTCCATGAGACAAGATACTACAACATCATCTGGAAGGAGGGTCCCAATTATGGGATAATTTCCCTCTGCTCCAGATGGATTTTCTCCTTCCCTGAGATTTTCACCTCCTCAGCAGCACAGGGGCTGTCTGACTGGGAGTGGGACAGTTCTACTGTGTCCCAGAAAGGCTCATCTATGTACCTCTCTGCCTCTCCTAGCTCCCCCAGTTCAGCCACCCTGGTCTCCAAAGCCTGCATGTGATCCCTGACCAGCTCCTTGTCCGGAAGACATACACATGCCACCTGTTCATAGGGCAGGTAACCATGCATGCTACATTGGGTGCAATAAACTGGATAGTACCACCCTGCTGCTGGGCTTCTGTCTGCATCCTCTTTTTACTCCTAAACTAATTCCTTTCCTAATAGCATTTTTTTTAAAGATCAGGTGGTTTTCATTTTAGGTTAGTTTAAAGTTTAAAGAATGTTAAGTGCACCTAGCCCTCTTCAAAATCCCCGGCTACATCTAGACTGGCGCGCTTTTGCACCAGAGCTATGCAAATGAGGCTCAGCGTTGGAATATCGCCGAGCCTCATTTGCATAGCTAATGAACCGCCATTTTTGCGGAAGAGGCTCTTGCACAAGGCGGGGCTGTCTACACTGCCCTTCTTGCGAAGAAAAACCCTTTGCGCAAAGCCATTATACCGATTATTTTCAGGCATAACGGCTTTGCGCAAAGGGTTTTTCTTGCGCAAGAAGGCAGTGTAGACAGCCCCGCCTTGCAAAGAGCCTCTTCCGCAAAAATGGCGGTTCATTAGCTATGCAAATGAGGCTTGGCGATATTCCAACGCTGAGCCTCATTTGCATAGCTCTGGCGCAAAAGCGCGCCAGTCTAGACGTAGCCCCCCTGTGTGCTCCCTTGTCAAACTCTCCTGTTAGCTGTTCCTGCAGGCTGCTCACCTCAGCACATGAAACTCCAGACAAACACATTCAGCACATGGACCTTCAAACAAACAAGCTTAGCACACAGTATCTTTCAGGCAAGCAGCAAACACACACCAAACACAAACACACTCACTACAGACAACTACTTACCCCAAGCGTCACGTAATCCCTCCTCCTCATCCCTCCTCATCTTTCTCTTTTGCAGACTAAATGACCCCAGTTCCCTCAGCTTCTCCTCATAAATCCTGTGCCTCGGCCCCCTAATCATTTTCTTTGTTCTCTGCTGGACTCTCTCCAATGCGTCCACATCCTTTCTGTAGTGGGGGCCCCAAAACTGGATGCAAATCTCCAGGTGTGGCCTCACCAGTGTCAAATAGAGGGGAATAATCACTTCTTTCAATCTGCTGGCAATGCATCTAATGAAGCCCAATATGCTGATAGCCTTCTTGGCTACAAGGGCACACTGTTGATTTATATCCAGCATCTCATCTACTGTAATCCCCAGGTCCTTTTCTGCTAAACTGCTGCTTAGCCATGGGATTCTTCTATCCTAAGTGCAGGACTGTGCATTTTTCCTTCTTAAACTTCATCAGATTTCTTTTGACCCAATCCTCCAATGTGTCTAGGTCTCTCTGGACTATATCCCTACTCTCCAGTATGTCTACCTCCCCCCCCAAAAAAACTTAGTGTCATCTGCAAATTTGCTGAGGGTGCAATCCATCCCAGTCATCCAGATCATTAATAAATATGTTGAACAAAAACAGCCTCAGGAATGACTTCTGGTGTACTCTTGTCCAGCACTCTCTGGTCTGGCAACATCCATGGTCCAGCATGATTTTAGTTAGCCGGATGTCCACTTACCATGGCTGTGGCCAAGTTTCTCACAGTCCAATAAATTAGCTTACAGCCACCAGTCCTGGCTCTCAGCATTGTGAGCTGTTATTTAACTCTAATTTACCCTTAAATGTTTTCTAAGAACCCAGTAAGCAGTGGAAGTGTTGGTAATGCTGCTAGACAATATTGACCTTCTGTGGTTTGGCAAATTCTCTGGTTCAGCACTGGTTAGGTCCTGAGGGTGCCAGACTAGAAAGGTTCAACATGTAGTGTGGGTCAAATGTGAGCAAAGAGACTCTCTTGGAACACTTCTCCTTCTATTTGGGATCACACATATATCTTCCATTCCATTTATTGTCAGTCAATGGAGCACATAATTTGTGACCACATACATTCCTGAAGCAACTACAACATTGGTCACCAACTGGTCGATTGCTATCAACTGGTTGATCACAGAGGCACTGACAGTCGATCTCAATGCAGTCAGTATTCCCAGCCCTCCTCCTCACTCTCCCCTTCCCACAATGAGGAGCCCACACTGGCACTACAGCCTCCCACTCCTTGCAAAATTGGAGCCAACGCCGGCTTCCTGTTAGGGGGAAGCCCCGAGGCTCCGTAGCTTCATGCCAGATCCTGTTTGTCAGGAAGTGTGCACACTTTCTTATTTTCCCTTCCTTCCCCTGTGCTCTGGGGATGTCTGGGAGAGGGGGGCTAACATGGCGCGGAGGATCCGGGCTTTGGGGATGAAGAGTGGCTGGATTTCTTAAAGGAGCGGCATGTGCACTTCTTTCAGTGCTGCCTTCAGATCCTGCATGAGAGATATTCTCTGGAGACCAGCAGGTACTGGCCAACCTGACCTGCTCCCCTCTCCCCTTGGCCAGACACCTGCCAGTACCCTGCTCCTGCCTCCTGGCCAGACACTCACCAGAACCCTGCACCTGCCCTCTCCCTCCTGGCCAGACACCTACCCCCAGCTTGCTTCTGCATCCTACCTCCCACACAGATTCTGCACCCCCATCCCTAGCCCACTCACTGGCAGCTCTGTCCCGCACATTGAACCCCTCATGTTTGGCCCCAACCAGAGCTTAAGGGGGCCATGAAATTCACTAACCCTGGAATCCCAGAAGAGATAATCTGGCCTGAGGCCTTGAACCTCAGTCCTACCTACCCTCCCACGATGGGGCTGGAGCACCAGGGGGAGTGAAGTGTCTCAGCTGGGGCTACATCAGTGAGGGTTGGGGATGGGGTTGGGGGGGTTGTTGTTTTGCATCACACTTGTGTGGTCCCCGACTGATTTTTCTGTGGGTCAGTAGCCCTCAACCCAAAAAAAGGTTCCCTGCCCCTCCCATAAATAAACACAATGCTGAAATGTTTGTGTTGGACATAATATTTTATTTAAAAATGAAGCCTGGCCAACAAACCACCAATTGGGGTCAAGCCCCATCTGGCTGCAGCAACATAACACTCCTGCACCCCCCCCCACACACCCCAACCCTGAGCCCATTATATACCTGAAGCCCCTGCCCTGAGCCCCCAACATCCCCAGTCTTGTGCCACAACACTCCTGCACCACCCCACATCACAAACCTGTTCCCTGAGCCCCTCATGCACCCAAACTCAAATTTCTGCACCCCCACATTTGCAAGTCTTGCTCAGCACCCAACTTTCTCCAGCCTGGAGCCCTCTCTCCCAAGCCAGCATCCCCTTCTCCACCTCCTCCTGCACCCAAATTGCCTCCCAGAGCTTGCACCTCTCACCCCTTCCCACACCCAGATCCCTCATTTCCACCCCACAGCCCACACCTCCTGTCTCAACCCAGTGAGAGTGAGTAAGGGCTGGGAGCAGCAAGTGATAGAGAGGAGGGGAACAGAGAGGGCAGGGCCTCAAGGAAGGGATGGAGTCTCGGGGAAGGGATGGGGTAGATCATGGCTTGCCCTGACATTTAAAAAGTGATCTTGGGTGTAAAAAGGTTGGAGACCTCTGAACTACAGCAATTGTCCTTGGTGGTAATGTAATAGCAGGAAAGATTTTCATGTAAATAAAATAAGCTAAAAAAATGAAAACATGGACACAAATCCAGCCCCACATGGCCAGCCAACATTCTGTGGACCACTAATAAGTACCTGCAAAACACCAGTAACCCTCGGACCCCAGTCTCTGAACCTCTGCTATAATATATGCCCCATCTATGTCATACAATGGAAGGCAACATAAGGACAATGGTTTCTTTCTCTTACTTTGTTGGCCAAAATTTGGGAATCTTAAGAACACTTTGCCATTAGTCCAGCCAGCATGGAAAGTGAGGACATGTAGAAAACAAGCTGACTTTTTTCTTACCTTATTTAAGCTAATTATAATTTTTGGAGTCTCTTCAGATTGCAAAGTTTCTTTCTCCTCCTCCTCATCAACAACAACAACTAATAAAAGAAGTATTGCATCTATTAGGGTTAAGTTTGCCTGATCATTTCTAGTATATAAATGAGTGGAAACAATGCATCTTTTGTAATAGAATGCCTCTGAGAGACCTTGGATGTTTCATAAGAAGGAAACATTGGCTAAGACTACAGCATGAAATGTGGTGTATTCTTTTCATATAGAAAATGAAGCATTAACATACACCACCATGCCAAGAACTTGCTACATGGTGATATTTCTGACTGGTATGCTGCATTCAGAATGAGAAATAAAGGTAAAAGTTTTCCTAACACTCTTTTCACACTTATTTTTTGATTGGATGACGCAGGGGAGTACCTTCACGTGATAATGGTTTTAAAAATAATTTGTGTTCAAATTAAACACATAATGCAGAGTATTCAATGCATCTGAAGCCACAATCACCCTGTTTTAATTAGAAAGTCATCTTTTGCTTTGTGAAATGTTGCCTGATTATTCTTCCACCGCTTTGTCTTTAGAATACAGAACTGAGAAGCTACTATGTGCTTAGCTGCTAATCAGATTTCAGTCTGTAACAGTAATGGCACATCATAAGATTGGCAATTCAATCTAATTTGCAATAATGAAGATTTCATGCCTTCTTCTCTACAATAAACCATTACTGCTGATTTTCAGGAACTCTCTGAATGCTGCGTAAGGTCCAGAAGACTGGAAGAAAGCTGATGTGGTGCCACTATTTAAAAAAAGGTAAACGGGATAACCTGGGTAATTATTAGACCTGTCAGATTAACATTGATCAGAGGCAAAATAATGGAAACGGTAATATGGGACTTGATTAATATAAGCTAAAGGAAGGCAGTATAATTAATGTCAAGCTAATTGAAAATAGATCTTGTCAATCTAGCTTGGTTTCTTTCTTACAAGATTATAAATTTGGTTGCTAAAGGTAATAGTGTTGATGTAATATACTTGCATTTCTGTAAGGGATGCAACTTGGTATGACACAACATTTTGATTAAAAAACTAGAATGATACCAAATTAACATGGCCCCCATTACATGGATCAAAAACTGTTAGGATTCAGAATGTTAACTGTAAATGGGGAGTCAGCATTAAACATGTGTGTTTCTAGTGAGGTCCCAGTTCTTGGCTCTATACTATTTATCAGTTTTACCCACGACCTATAAGAAAACATAAAATCATCACTAATAAAGTTTGCAGATGATGCAAAGATTAGGAGAGTGGTGAATAATGAAGGAGACAGGTTATTGATACAGAGAGATCTGGGTTGATTTGAAAGTTGGGTGCAAGCAAACCGTCTGTGTTTTAACATGAACAAATGTGATCAGACATCTGGGAACAAAAAAGCATAACCCAGGCTTACAGGATGAGGGACTCTATTCTGAAAAGCAGTGAATCTGAAAAGGACTTGAGGGTCATAGTGGGTAAGCAAAAACAATGAGGAGTCCTGTAGCACCTTAAAGACTAAGGGTATGTCTACACTAGCCTCCTAGTTTGAACTTGGGTGGCTAATGTAGGCATTCAAACTTGCAAATGAAGCCTGGGATTTAAATATCCCGGGCTTCATTTGCATGTTGGCGCCATTTTAAATCCCCTTAGTTCGAACTGACTGCCCGCGGCTACACTGCAATGAGGTGTAACAGTTAATCCGAACTAAGGACTTAGTTCGGATTAACTTCTGACTGCTGTAGCCGCGGGCAGTCAGTTGAACTAAGGATTTAAAAATGGCGCGCCATTGAACATGCAAATGAAGCCTGGGATATTTAAATCCCAGGCTTCATTTGCAAATTCGAATGCCTACATTAGCCACCCTAGTTTGTACTAGGGGGCTAGTGTAGACATACCCTAACAGATTTATTTGGGCATAAGCTTTTGTGGGCAAAAACCCACTTCGTCAGATGCCTACGAAAATTGATGCCCAAATAAATCTGTTAGTCTTTTAAAGTGCCACAGGACTCCTCATTGTTTTTGCAGATACAGACTAACACGACTGCCCTTCTGAGCAGTTGAACATGACCTCCCTTTGGAGTACTATGGCCAAAAGGGCCCATGCAATCCTTGTAGTATAAACATGGGAATCTCAAATATGAGTAGAGAAGTTACATTACTAATTTGGCACTGATGGGACTGCTGCTGGAATTTTGTGTCCACAATTCAAGAAAAAAGTTGATAAATTTTAGGGGTTCTGAACGTATCCAAGAGAATGATTAAAGAATTGGAAAGCATGACTTATAGCTGTTGTCATTAGCTCCTTGATTGTGATTGACTGATCCATCTGGAATCGCAACCAGTCGATCATGATCTCTGGGCTACTAAAGATCCAGTGGTGCAGCAGGGCTCAGAGAGGCTGCCTGTATGCCATGGTCCCATGCCTCTCCAAGAAGTGGCCAGCTACAAGCATGTCTCTGGGCAACCCTTGGAGGAAGAGGGAAAGCATGTCTCCACAAGCCACCAATGCCTACAGGAAGCGGCTAATGGAAGCTGCGAAGATGGTACTGGGGGCAGGAGCAGTGCATGAAGCCACCTTCCTCACTCCTTCCCCTACTGCCAGGAGCCGCAGAGTAGCATGGGGCTATGGCATGCAGGCAAACTGTCTTAGTCCTGCTATGCTGCTGGCTGGGAGTAGGGTTGCCAGATGGTTGAAACAAAAATACCGAACTCTCCCCCCCCCCCCCCAAAAAAAAACCCAGAAAAAATTCTGTTGAAGGGGGGAGAAAAAAGGCGGGAAGACCAACGTTGATGAGCAAAAAAAAAAAAAAAAAAATTAAAATACAACAGCATGTCCTCTTTAAGAGTGAGTGCAGGGAACAGGGGAGCGGTTGAGCACTAAGACCCAGGGGAAGCATTGCTTCCCCTAGGTCTTTTGGCCGGCAGCCATTTTGTGCCGGCAGCCTTGCAGAACCAGGTAAGCATGGGGACTGGGGGCTGGGGGTGTTGGGGGCCGGGGAGGTATTCGGGGGGGCGGGGGCAGGCCGGGCGCTGAGTGTTTGTAGGGTTGCCAGGTGCCTGGCATTTTCGCCTCCTGGCCAAGGAAAAAATTCAGAAAATACCGACATCTCAGGTGTCCGGTATTCTCTGAATTTTTTTACCGGACAGGAGACGAAAATACCGGATTGTCCGGGTGAATACCGGACACCTGGCAACCCTAGTGGGAGTCACTTATGGTAAGCAGCTCCCGGTCTGCACCACACACCCCTCCTACAACCTTGCCCCAGCCCTATCCTCTCCCTCCCCCCGAAACCAGCACCTAGCACCCTGTGCCCTCCCCTGCACAAGGTTCTAAGCATTATCAGCTTGCATCCTTGGGCTTCAGAGAGAGTTGAGCATGGCCACAATGTACAGAATGATTGTTCCCTCTGAATTCTCATGAGAAAACGATGTGACTCAGTTGACAAAGGGGCCTGCGTAGTGCCTACAGCATTTTCTGGAGGATATTGAAAGCTGTGTTACAATTGTGAACTTTCACTTAAAATTCTCTGAAGTTTCTTGGCCCTGCTTGAAGGCTAGGGGGCTTTGTAGAGGAGTGTGCACAGTGTGATCAGAGTCAATTTGCAGGCAGCCTGCCTAAAGTCAGATGAGGTGAGTTGTGCCTCTCTGCTTTTTTTCTCTCTTTTTTTTTTTTTTTTTTGGATGTGGTTGGTTCTTGTATGTTATCATTCTAAATTCAAATAATTATGTTAATTAAGTGTTATGTTGCAACCTTCCACCAAGGGTATTTTAATGGTTTTGGCTAACTTCTCTGTGCATATGCCATGGATATAGCTTTTTCCAGTTCTTGCTCTATATAACCTCCTAGGAAATAAATTATATAGTTTACTTTTTCCTTTAATGCACATATATATTGCTGTATTCCCTATCTGATATAGGCACTGGATTGTTACTGATTTAACTATATTGATACTGTATTTTGGTAGACATTGTAACTGGGTAAAAGCAAAGAGATTTTATTTTAAATAACTAGAGGAAAGTTTACCTATATCTAATCAGATTATCAAATTGGGTGGTGGGTATAAGAGCCAAGAGAAGGCACTGCCTTCTCTGGGTCTTAGTGCCCACCTTTTCAGCTCTTCCTATTCCTGTTCTGACCCTTCCTGCAGGCTTCCACAGCTGGCTGCTGCCTAGTAACTTGCTAGACCAGAACATTTATTTATATTGTTAAAGAGCCATTCAACTGGTAATGAAACCATTTAACAGGCATTTGCCAACCCCTGCATGTTTAATACCATCAGTTTCTGAATTTGCTGATAAACAATTGTGCATTACTATTATATTTATTCAGAACAAGTTAGTCTACAGGACCTTGGTTTATCATTTTCTTTAAAATATTTCATTAGTGATGATAAAATCTCCAAAAAAAAATCCTTGTATAGATATTTATGTGCACAATCTGAGTATTCATCTTTAGCCTTAAATGCTTGGATCTTCAGACATGTAAGTTTTTTTAAATAAATACTTTAATAAATACTTTATGAAGGCTTAAGAGTACATTTAAAATATAAAATCAGCTTAGAAATACTGATTTAGAAAATGGAAAATAGAGAAGGGCTGCATCATGCATTCCATAATATTGAATGTTGTATTCTATTCAGCAGGACAGCTGGCTTGCCTTTACTCCAATGTTTTGCACATTCTCTGACAAAAATCAGAGTATATAAAAAAAACTGTGACTGACATTTTTTATTCCCAAGTTTAGTGCTTTATATAGTACTTTCTGCATGTTCAGTTTTCATCATCTGGCATGCAGTGAAAAACATGCTCCATTTTCTGTAGAAAGACAATGCAGAAGAGTGGGGCTTTTTTCAAATGTCTTTGCTTCATTTGAGTGCAGGGATTTGACTGAGAGGAGGTGACCAGGGAGGGAAAGGGAATATAAGAGAGTGACTATGAGGAGTGAATGGGGCCTGAACAGAATGGGGATGGTACCGGGGTGAATTATGTCAGGGTCATCGGCAGAAGAGGTGGACTGGGGAACTGTCCTCCCCAAACAGCAACTTTACCCACCGCCCATAATTACCACTTTGCCTTTCACTGGCTACTTGGTGTTGCGACACTGAAAGAGCTGCTCCCAAAAATGTTAATTATTTAATCCAAAATGGATAATAAAAATGCCTTGTCAATTTAAATGTAGTTCAGTGTGAAATGAAATCATATCTGTCCCTGGAGAATGTTAAATGATTTCAAAAAATGTGTTCCACTATTCACCTCTGTGTTGCAACAAAATATGCTGCAAAATACCCTTTATTAAATTGGGTTGACATTAAAAACTTCCTGGTTCAAATAAACTGATGGGATAACAAACTAAGAGTGACTTGTTATGAATATTTCTACTTTTGACACAGTGAACTGCAGGCACTTAGGGCAGGAGAGGTTCTGTTTTGCCCAGGGCTGGATCTGGCATTTTGACACAATAGGCAAACAAGCAATTTTTTACCTCTGTCAGTCCACAGGCATTTCAACAGTTACAGATTTTTTTTTCACTTCTAATATTTTATTGGTGTTTGTTGCACTTGCCTCTGAAACATTACCCTATCTAAAGACATCACTCCAGGAAGCACTGCCCTGGAAAGTAGTACAACCAGTAATATTTCTATTTTATCTATCCTGATCTAGTATTTGCACTTCTGCCTAATCAATCTAGTTATTCAGCCCTTCTCACAAAAGTAACTGAACATTTTTCACCTATGTTTCTTAAAGCACTTTCACCCAGGAGGATAAACACCACTTTACAGACAGAATAACTATGTCATAAAGAAATTTAGTGACTATCACAGGGCCTTAGAGGATCAGTGACAGAGCTAATATTAGAACCTTATTTCAAGCCTCTTCTTCAGACTGCTAGAACACAGCTCTCTCTATATAAGGGTGCGTCTACACACCAGCATTTTTCTGGAAAAATGGCTGTTTTTCAAAAAAAACGATACTTGCGTCCACACTGCCATTGAGTTCTTTCAACAGAAATTAGAAAGAACAGTGGGGTGTTTTTGAGGGCGGTAACCTCATTCTATGAGGAAGAAGCCTTTTTCTGAAAAAGCTTTTTCAGAAAAAGATGTGTGTGGACGCAGAAGAGGGAATTCTTTCGAAAGAAGAGGCCTCCAGGAAATAACACAGGTGCCTTGGTGGCCACTCCGTCCAGATTAATCACAACTTAAACGCGAGATAGCGTCCAATGAATGTGGATTCTATCTTTCAAAAAGCAGATCGCTTTTTCGTTGTGCTTTTGCTGTGTGGATGCTCACTTTCAAAATAAGCTTTTCCAGAAGATCTCTTCTGGACGTAGCCTAAGTGATGTCATAATATCATTTAATACTGATTGGTTGCTGTTAGTGTACTAGTCACTAGAACTTGTTGAAATGTTATTTTTCTTGTGGAAAGTTTAGACAAGAAAGGAAAGAAAATAGCTTTAATTCAAACTCACAAATATTTAATGAAGAACTACAAAATTTCAGCTGAAAACTGAAAAGTACTGATTCCGAAGTGCCGTGCTGGTGCATAACAGGAGTTGTGGTTCAAATGCCTCATATCCTCATTCTCTTCTGTGAGCTAGGCTACCTGGCTGGACTACATCTCCCATGCTATGCCATAATCAGTGTAAGGTGCCGTGGGAGACAATGGCTGCAGTGGATATCAGAAGATGTAGTCCTTCTGAAGAACCCAGCCCATAGAGAAGACTGGGTGAATGAGGCACCTGAACTACACATTTTGCTATAACAACAGTGGTATTTCTAAACTAACATTTGTTAGTTATTGGCCAAAACACTGAAAACTTTTTTGTTTTCAGGAATTTGGTTTTTTCACTAAAAGATTGACATTTCCTGTGGAAAGCAGACACTTTCTTGAAAAAAACTAGTTTTGACAAAACCTCTATTTTCTGTAAAAACAGTTTAGAGAGGTTTTTTGTTTTTGTTTTTTTGTTTTTTACTAGCTGCATTGTTCACTCCCGGAAGAAGGTGCTATGTTTTAGCTTTTGTTCTCTTGAAAGCAATTGAACAACATTGTCTCTCTTAAATAGGTAAAGGGAACCCATGAGTAACTAGTAAAGCTTTGTGACTTCACATTGTGTGTGTGTGTTTGTGTACTGTGTTTATGCACAAAACTGGCAAGTTTCCATTTGTATAATTTGCTCTGCATTTTTTGGCAAATACTTGTGATGAAAATAAAGTTGTTATAGTGGGGGGTATGTGAAAAAGCTGGGGTATTGATATGCTCTTCACTGTTCCTGATACTAGGTAAGTCTGGCATTTTCCTTCTCACCCAGCTTGAAGAGGAATACATGAATGAATTCCTTCTTACTGGACATATTTTAAAATAACACTTAGAAGTCCTCTATGTTTAAGTAATCAAAAGAGAGCGCGAGAGACAGCGAGAGAGTGTGAGAGCTTCATGGCTGTTGTACCACAGAATAAGCAGAACCATAGACTCATACAATACTAGAACATGACGAGAATGCGAGAGGGTCATCAAGTCCAGTCCTCTGTAATCATGGCAGGATGAAGCACCATCTAGAGTATCCTTGACAGATGTTTGTCTAAGCTGCTTTTAAAAATCACCAATGATAGAGATTCCACAACCTTCTAGACAACTTATTCGGGTGCTTAACCACCCCAACAATTAGGAAGTTTTTTATAATGTCTAACCTAAACCTCCCATTCTGCAATTTAAGCCCATTGCTTCTTGTCCTATCATCACAGGATAAGGAACATAATTTTTCTCCCTCCTCATTGTAACACTCTCTTAAGTACTTGAAAGTGGTTACCATGTCCCCTCTCCGTCTTCTCTTTTCCAGACTAATCAAACCCAGTTCTTTTCATTTCCCCTCATACATCATGTTTTCTTTAATCATTTTTGTTGTACTCCTCTAGCCTGTCTTCAATTTCTCTACATCTTTCCTGAAATGCTGCAGTAGATGCCTAATCAGTGCGTAGTAGAGAAGAAGAATTCTCTTGTCTTGCTTACAAAATTCCCATTAATGCATCCAATGGGATGCATTAATGGGAGCTGCCTGTAGTAAGGAGCTGTCCTTACTACTGTGTGTGGTGGAGTCTGGGTTACCCCACCACATCGTGGACCGACCCCTGAGGGAGGAAGACCAGGCGGGGGAGCTGCACCAGTAGGAGGAGGAAGAGGAGGAAGAGGAGGCAGCAAGGACCCTCTCCCAGGAGCCGATCCTCTAGACCCCAGAGGCCTCCCAGGCATCTGTGGACAGTGGGGAGGGAACATCAGGTGAGTGCTTTGAGGGGTCACCACACATGGGTGGGTTGGCAGTGTGGGGGGGCCATCTAGTCCCATTGCCACTGTGGGGCCCTGTGAGGCTTTCAGGCCGCTGCCCAACTCACACGTGGTGTCACGTGTAACACCCCTGAGTCTCCTGTCCAAAGGAGAGCCCCAGACAGCCACAGCATGCCCTCAGGGACAGCAGGGGTGCACACAGACATTGATTGCCTCCTCTTCTTTTACTCCATAGCCGGATCCTCTACCCAACAGAGGAACACCACACCCGCCCCCACCACCATCCCAGACCCGTGGCACCCACAGACACTGGCATGTGTACACGGACCTGCTAAGGGAGCACGTAGTGACCCTGCAGGACCTCAACAGGACCCTCCAGCAGAGGATGGAGGCAGAGGCCGAGTGGCGCACCAGGCTGCTGGACAAGCTGGTCCAGCAGCGCACTGACATCTGTGCCACTATGCAGGAGGTCTTTGCCTTGCCTGCCCCTGTCACGGGCAACGCTCCTTCAGCATGCCAGGCCCCTCTCCCCCTGCTCCTCCAGCCCTCTCTTCCCCCCAGGCTCCCCTTTTCCTCCAGCTCCCCCTTCCCCCCAGCCCTCCTGCTCCTGAGCCCTCACAGGCCCAACAGCTGCCCCCGCCCAGGCCAGGACTGGCTCTCGCTCCACCCGATCCCAAGGCCATGGCGATGCCAGGATGCAGGAAGGTGGCAGGACCCTGCAATCAGGGAAGCAGTGGCCCTCTTGAGCCCCCTCCTCCCTCCAGGTTTTCAGTACCACTCCCCGCTCCAGGTTTTCAGTCCCCTACCACCCCAGTTAAAGGACATTTCAGTTATGTTACAAAATCTTTATTTTTGACTGACATTTACTTTGTGGATAAACAGGTGAACAGTTAAAAGAGAAAGTTTTGTTAAACAGTTCACACATTTTCTTTACTGCTAGTGTTTCTAATAAAGCAAATTTCTGTGTACAAAGAAAAGTGGGTCTTATATGTGTTCTTAATGGGAAGAGAGTGAGGGTTGTGCAGGGAAAGGTAGAGATGGGCCAGGTCAAACCCCCCATGAGGGAGGTCCTTAGGAGAGTCAGTGGGCTCCTTCTGAGAATCTCTCCCTCAGGGCCTCTCGGATTTGGACACCAGCCTGGTGAGCCTGGCGTTTGGCAGCCGTCCGGGGCTGCTGAAATTGCCTCTCCTCACCATCAGGACCTGTCCCCCACCCCGGCAGGAAGGCCTCCCCTTTCTTCTCCACCAGGTTATGGAGGGCGCAACATGCAGCCACCTCCTCCGGGATGTTGCGTTCGCCCATCTCCAGGCATGCGAGGAGGCAACAGAACCTCCCTTTCAGCCGGCCGAAGGCACATTCCACCTGGATACGAGCCTGGCTAAGACGTGTGTTGAAAAGCTCCTTGCTCGCATCCAGGTGGCCGGTGTAGGCCTTCATGAGCCACGGCATTAGGGGGTAGGCTGCGTCGGCCAATATGTACACCGGAATCTGCACGTCCCCCGAGCGCGAGGTGCTGCTGGGGGAAGAATGTTCCTGCCTGCAACCTGCGGTACAGGTAGGAGTTCCTGAATATGCTGGCATCATGTGCCCGCCCCGACCACCCGACACAAATGTCCGTAAAGTGTCCCTGGTGGTCGACCAAGGCCTGCAGCACCATGGAATAGTAGCCCTTCCTGTTTATAAACTGGACTGCTCGATGGGGTGGTGCGCGGATTGTGACGTGTGTCCCATTGAGGGCTCCTCCGCAGTTCAGGAATCCAAGGGCTGCAAACCCGGCAAGGATGTTGTCCAGGTCCCCGAGACAGACGAGCCTCTTCAGCAGCTCTGCATTGATGGCCATCACCACCTGCAGCATGAGACAAATAGACAGACAGAAACCAGGGAGTTAGACAGGTTACCTAAGCGCTTGGGAGGAGAACCTTCCCCCCCAACCCACCCCTCCCTTTGTCAGGATGCCCTCCTCCCCCGCATCAGTGCAGGGGTGGCTGAGGAGCGGCCTCCGAGTACCACTCCATCCCTCACTCCCTCTCGCCCTTGCCTGGCATTTCTCAACTCCCCTACTCAGCAGGGCCTGTCCCCTGACAGTGACTTACCTCCATCAAGATGGCCCCAGCGGTAGACCTCTCCATGCCAAACTGGTGTCCCACGGAGCGGTAGCTGTCGGGGGTGGCCAGCTTCCACAGGGCAATTGCAACACTCTTCTGCAGGGGTGTGCCAGGCCTCAGGTGGGTGTCCTGGTGTTTCAGAGCAGGGGCGAGTCAGGCACACAGCTCCAGGAATGTGGCCTTCAGCATCCAGAAGTTGCTGAGCCAGTGGTCGTCATCCCAGAGCTGCATGACGAGCTGGTCCCACCAGTCCGAACTAGTCTCATGCCTCCAAATCTGCCTGCCCCCCAAAAAGTTTGGGGGCAAGGGCAGAGCTCCTGCATCCTGGAGAAGGGTCTCCTCGGTGCGGTCTGGGTCCATATGGGGCAGGAGATTCATGACAGAGTCATGCAGATGCAGCAGAAGCTGCAGTATGGCAGCGTGGGGCCATTGTCTGCCCAGGGGCAGCTCAGGCTCCATGGCCAAAATGAGTGAAAATCAGAAAAAACCCCAGAAAATAAACTGCTGTAGTGTCCAAGGAAGCAGGGCAACCAGAGCAAGCACTGCAGCAGCTTTGCTTTCCCTCTAGGAGGTAGGCAAGCCAGAAGCAGGAGGAGAGCAACGGCTGTCCAGGGGGATCCCTGTAAGCAGGTGTCTCTGCAAAGGGCTTGCAGCAGCACCTGAAGCAGGTGTCTCTGCAAAGGGCTTGCAGCAGCACCTGGAAATAAAGGCTGCCCCCATGCCCTGCCAGAAGCACTTCCGGGTGCCTTCTTTTTTCGACAAAGCGTCCGGCATTCTGGATGCTCTTTTTCGAAAAAGCGGATCGATTTTTCGATCCACATAATGTAACCTAGACGCTCTTTTTTGACAGAGGCTTTGTCAACAGATACTGTCGACAAAGCCTCTGTCAAAAAAGGCTTGCAGTCTAGATGTAGCCTTTCAGTCTACTATGACCCCTAGATACCTTTCTGCAATACTCCTTTCTAGACAGTCACTTCCATTTTGTATGTGTGAAATTGATTGTTCTTTCTTAAGTGGAGTACTTTGCATTTGCCCTTATTGAATTTCATCTTATATGCCTCAGACCATTTCTCCAGTTTGTCCAGATCATTTTGAATTATAATCCTATCTTCCAAAGCACTTCCAAGCTTGGCATATCTTCAGACTTTATATGTGTGCTCTCTTTGCCATTATCTAAATTGTTAATGAAGATATTGAGCAGAACTGGTCCTCAAACTGATCCCTTCAGAACCCCACTCATTATGCCCTTCCAGCATGACTGTGAATCATTGACACTATCCAACCAGTTATGTAACCACCATATAGTAGCCCCAACTAGGTTGTATTTCCCTAGTTTATTATAAGAAGGTCATGAGAGACTGTATCAAATGCTTTACTAAATTCTAGGTATAGCACATCTACTGCTTTCTCCTTATCCACATGGCTTGTTATCCTATCAAAGAAAGCTGTAAGGTTGGTCTGACATGATTTGTTCTTCACAAATTCATGCTGACTGTTACTTATCACATTATTGTTTTCCAGATGTTTGCAGATGAATTCCTTAATTACTTGCTCCGTTATCTTTCCTGGCACAGAAGGCAAGCTGACTGATCTGTAGTTTTCTGGGTTGTTCTTATTTCCCTTTTTTGTAGATGGACACTATATTTGCCCTTTTCCTGGCTTCCAGTCTTAATGTCACATAATAACCCTGAACTTAGTGAAGAACTGTAGTCTAAAGTGTCTTGTCTTAATGCTCTGAGTTTACATAACACACAATCTTTTAGGGCCCTTTCGACCCTTTCCTTGGTAATATAATGTGCTCTCTATACATAGAAGCAATTGTAGGGGAGGAGAGAACAGTGACTTGTGATGAATATATAGTCATGTTGTTTAATGCACAACTGCAAAGCCCTTGGATATTATGAGATTGAGCAGGGTATTAGAACCTTTGTAGGATAAAAGCTTCAGAGGGGTAAGCCACGTTAGTCTGTAACTGAAAAAACTTAAAAAACAACAGACAGTCTTTAAGGTGCTGCTAGACTAACAAAACATGTAAACGGTATCTTGAGCTTTCCTGGGTACAATCCACTTCTTCAGATGAATGGAGTATTAGAAGTCCAGTCCAAAATAAATAGGGGCTGGGGCTGGGGAAAGGAAGGGAAAAAAAGAGTAAATTAGACTGTTCATGTTACATGAAGCTGATAGAGAAGGTGCAAATTAAAAATATAATGATAATAATGAATGGAGATACCTATCTTACTGCCCCTGTATAAAACTATGGTACACCCACATCTTGAATACTGTGTGCAGATGTGGTCTCCTCACCTCAAAAAAGATATTTTGGCCTTGGAAAGGGTTCAGAAAAGGGCAACTAAAATGATTAGGGATTTGGAACGGGTCCCATATAGAGAGAGGAAAAGCGACTGGGACTTTTCAGTTTAGAAAAGAGGAGACTGAGGGGGGATATGATAGAGGTATATAAAATCATGAATGGTGTGGAGAGGGTGAATAAAGAAAAGTTATTTATTAGTTCCCATAATAGAAGAACTAGAGGACACCAAATGAAATTAATGGGTAGCAGGTTTAAAACTAATAAAAGAAAGTTCTTCTTCACACAGCGTGTAGTCAACCTGTGGAACGCCTTGCCAGAGGAGGCTGTGAAGGCTAGGACTATAACAGAGTTTAAAGAGAAGCTAGATAATTTCATGGAGGTTAGGTCCATAACAGGCTATTAGCCAGGGGATAGAAATGGTGTCCCTGGCCTCTGTTTGGTAGAGGCTGGAGATGGATGGTACGAGACAAATTGCTTGATCATTGTCTTCGGTCCACCCCCTCTGGAGCTGGCCACTGTTGGCAGACAGGCTACTGGGACCTTTGGTCTGACCCAGTACAGCCATTCTTATATTCTATTTCCTAGAATTGGAAGGGACCTTGAAAGGTCATTGAATTGAATCCAGTCCAGTCCCCTGCCTTCACAGCAAGACCATCCCTGATAGATTTTGCCACAGATTCCTAAATGGTCTCCTTAAGGATTGAGCTCACAACTCTGGGTTTAGCAGACCAATGCGCAAACCACTGAGCTATCCCTCTCCCCAAATTGTTCTTAACTACCCATTGTTTGGTTGGTTAAGTCATTAGGATGTGGAAGGTAGTGTGCTAGCCAGGTAATGTCTTTATTCATACCTTTGTGATGGGTCCCAAACTTGTAAATGAAGTTAAGTTCCAATGCTTCCCTGTGTATTTGGCTTGTGGAATTTGCCTGAGACAACATGGTGACTTTGAGATCCATTAACAAAAGCCCGGGCAAGTTAAAGTGTTCTCCAACAGGTTTCTGTGTGTTGCCCTTTTGGATATCTGATTTGTGTCCATTAATTCTTTCCCATAGAGACTGTCCAGTTGTTTTGTAGGATAGAATGCCAAATTTGTTTCTAGAATTGAGCTTTTGGGGCCCCTTCTGGTGAAATCATAAAATCATAGAATCATAGGTTTGGAAGAGGCTTCAGGAGGTCATTGAGTCCAACCTCCTGTTAAAAGCAGTACCAATCCCAACTAAATCAGGTCCCTTGAACTCCCAAATATTAAATCATTCTAATGTATTGTCTCCACTATGCAGTGGATCGATGCTGCAGTGATAGATCTGCCAGCAGTCAATTTATCATGTCTACTTAGACACGATAAATTGCCTGCCGAGCACACTCCTATTGACTCTCGTACTCCATCAGGATGAGAAAACTAACCAGAGCTGAGGGAAAGCAGCCCCTGCCGACATTATTGCATGGAAGACACCACACTAAGTATGTTGACTTCAGCATAGCTGAAGTTGCGTAGGATAGATCAAAGAGGGAAGGAGGTTTAGTGCTGACAAGGCCTAAGCTGATGCAACATTGTTAAATAACTGTTGTTGCTGAAAATGTTCAGCTCCAATCAATGTCTGCTCCAAGATCATCTCCTGTTAGACTCCTCATTTAAATACTGCAATTAGGGCATGGATTTTCATTGCAAGGTTCAAGGCTTTCTTTCTTAATCAAAGCAATAACTAATTATTTGTATGACTATATTTTTCTGTGGTTTTAATCTGTTAACTACCAGATGCACATACAGTATTGGAGCATAAAACCCCAAACTAGTCATGTTTGTTTTGAAGGACATTTTTGTTGACATAGAGGAATTCTGCAATTCTGTGCTTGATGAAAATATCTCTTGGCTATCTAATGTCTATTGTAAGCTCTTTGGGGGCAAAGAATTTGTATTCTCTTTTGGTGCACCACTTAGCACACTGGGCCCCTCGTCCATGACTGTGGCTCCTAGGCACTATTGCTATACAAATAATAATCCTACAGTTATAATCCTTGGGTAGAGATATTACAGCATGGAACATGTGTTTGAAATTCATTCCCGTTACACTTGGGGTGTATCTATAGTTCATTCGAAGGTTGCAGCTATTACCATGCAAGCTTTAATATATTTCATGAGGCTGAAAATAGCAGAGAAAACCAGCATACACCTTGGCACCTGAGTTTCCGGCAGTTTGAGGTGGTCTGAAGCTCATGCTGTCACATCTTCACAGTTCTTTTCATGGCTGTGCTGGCTCAATTACAGTTAGTGAAGGTCTGTCTACCTAAGTGGCAATCATACCTCCAATTGCAGGGTAGACAACCCCTGGATGTCAGCTTTCTGACTTCTCTATGTTGGGCTGATACCTGTTCCATTTTGTAGGCCTCCATGTCATTGCCAGCATCTTGTGAGACTGCATCACCACCAAACCCACATCAGGAAGATCAGAATAAAAAAGCCTTTTCTTTTCTTCTCCATGCTTTCACTGAGTGACTGTTCAGCTGCTGCATGACAAGGGTAAAACACAAAGATTAATGCGTTTGAAACTGGAACAAAATAATTAATTAGGAAGTAACTAGTAAAAATTACATAGATGCAGTAATAAATTCAATTCCGGCCTAAGACGTATGATGTGGTTGTGGCAAGGATGTAAAACGGTTTCTTTCAAATTAATATTTTTTATGCAATAAGGGTTCTTTACCCTCTGTGCTTCAAACTGGTAAAACCCTATAAGGGCTCCACTCTGTCTGTCTCTTATTCTCACAGGGCCATCAGAAGGGCTATTCAGAGAGACAACTTTTCCAAGTCAAATTAACCCGTCGTGAATAAGCTGTGCAATTTTATTATCCCAGCCTTACAGCAGGGCTAGATTTTCCTTTTTCCTTTCCTGTTATAAAAGAGGTGATCATATGCCACTTTGAAAGGGAAACTAATTGATTTTGTGCTCTTCTTTTTGCTTTTTTACCTCCTGTATGAAGAAGCTTAAGTTTCTTTTTTTTAACCCTACTTTTTGTCTTGTCTGTTTTAGTTTCATTAGATAATGTGTTGGAAACCTCAGAGACAATCTGACAATCTATCACTTTATATTTGTGACATTGCATTTATTTCCAAGTCAACAGACTATTGTTCTAAACACAAAATTATGTGTCACTACAACATCTTACAAATGGAAGGAAGACTAGAAGTAAGAAAACCAACCCCATTATAATAAGGGTTGAACACTTCACTCCAACTTCAGCCTTTTTACACTGGGTAAAATGTCAGGAATTCTGTAAAGAGATCCTAAAAAACTCAATATCGGTCCAGGGAAGGATTTTGCCCCAGTACAAGTAGTATGGGGGCATCCATAAGGCTGCCCTCTGAGGAAAGCTATGTGTTAGGGTGGGGCTGGTATCAAGAGAGGCATATCAGGGATAGCGACACAGTACAACATGCTGTTGGGACGTAAGCCAGTGCGCAGCCCAGGAAGGATGTTGTAATGCAGACAGACTCTTTAGGACTTTCTAACTGATGCAGCTTCTGAGAGAGAAAATCCACTTAAGCCGTTGTAACTTTCTGTGACTGGAGGAGCTCAAGATCAGGAGGCTACAAAGGTTGCTTAGATCTATGTTAACCCCCCTTTCCTTGAGCTGTAAGTTCTGTTCTGCACTTATTAGAACAACATATCTCGCTGCCAATGTTTAAAATTGTGGTAAAGGAAAGAGTAAATGAGTGGCAAAATTGAATGTAGAGCTTATTGGGTGGGCACATAAAACCTTTCTACTGCCATTTATTGGTTTAGGTGCAATAGTGCACATTTGTTTACTGCTTGTGAATTTAGATGTAGTGATTCCTGGTAGGACTAAATTGTGAGAAATATAGGGCAAGCCATCAAACTGTTCAGGCTTAGACACTGAATTTCACTTTTTGATGTATTTTTTACAGACATTGGGCCAAGCAACTGCCTTCTCCCAAGACTTGCAAAAAGGGAGCTCCAAAAGGCTGAAGCCAATTCATTGCAAATGCTCTTTTTTGCATTTTCCACCCAGCTGTAGCATAAACATTCCGTGTCTAAAAGCAGGTTGGATGTGAAAAGCCTCTCTTTGACCATATACATTCTTGGGATTACTCTCCAGATCCAGTGCAGAGGGCACATCCCAAACAGAACCACAGCACAAGTACCAGGTTGCCTCAATAACTTTGTGCCTTTGCAGTAGATGGACCATAAAAAGATTTAGGGTCCAAGCCTCAACTGACATGGATTGAGTGAAGCTACATCAGTCTATGCCAGCTGAGTATCTGACCCTTAATCTTTACAGTCAGTTTATATACTAGTAACAGCAGGGAAGCTTACAAATGTCCCAGTCAGGAGCAGGGTAGGTGTAGACGTGGCTGCTTGCTGTCTCTGCATGTCATGCAGCTCCCTGTGTGCTAGTAATTTCTTCAGAGAAGCCTAGCAGATTCAAAAGGCGTTAGTGATGTTCTTGCCCAGAAGCTGTGTGCCGGTCTGACCCTGCTGGGCTGTGTATATCCAAATGCTGCTCTGTTCTTTTCTCAGGCAGTTTCTCGGGCACCGAAGCGAGGCTCAGCGGTCTGTCATTACCACAGTTTCCTTTGGCTCCTTTTTCAAAAAGAGGCACCACCCTGTGAGCAGCTTTCCACTCTTCAGGAACTGTTGATTTTCTAGTGTATTTGTCTAGTGTGGGCCTGATCCTGATCTCCCGGCTTGGTGTTACTCAGGGAGGGGTGACTCAATTGGCAGAGCCTGTTGCCACATCAGGATCAGCCCCCTAATGCCTTTTGTGAAACGGAGGATGCATGGTCTGTGGCTAACGAATTGGCACATGAGTAAGGCGATTGTGGAGCTGTTCCCTGCTCTGCCCTAATGCCTCCCTTATGCAGGCTGGTGTAAATCACAAGTCAGTGGAGTTGCACTGGCATTAGCAAGAGAAGAATCCGGCCCAGTGCATGACTAAGTCATTCTCTGTGATGAACTTTCCCTGTCAGTAAAAGAGAGATCAGATCTACCTCCCATGGCTGTGGGGAGGCTGAGTTTGCGTGTATTTGTCAAGTGCCCTGACAGCCTGCTGCTGAGTTTGATCATCTTTGTTCAGGCCACATTCTGACTCAAAGTGTCATTGGAATAGGAACTTCCCCATTATTTTTTTACAATCAAGACTGATGGAAAAACTCAAGTGACTTCTCTGCATGTTTGACATTCTCTTGAACTGGTCCCGGGCTCTTTGGGGAGCTAGAGGCTTTTACTGCTGCACATGCTTTTTGGTTCTATGGCTTTGAAAGCCTTTTGTTCATAATTACTGTTCACCCTGATATCATTGTTTTGGTTCTTCATGTTCACTCTGGCCTTTTGCAAAACAACAAGCCTGCCTCCTTCCCTCCCCCGGCTTTTCTCAAAGCCTCCTAGTAATTATTTTTAAAAGGATAATAACGATTATGGTGGGATAGTCTGTTGTAAATAGTGACATGGAACTTGGCAGTTGCTTCTAGGAAGGAGGGAAAAGAGAAGAAATAAAGGGAAGTCTGTTTTTTGTTTAGTGTTGGAAGAGATTAAGCTCTGATGGCGGGGATTTTTGTTAAGAAGCAGCAAATAAATATAAACAAGGTTGTTTCGGGGCCAGTTACAGCCCTATCCTGCTATGTTGCAGACTGGCAAAATGTACATTACATTGAACAGAATGAGACTGGGCCATTTAAAGATTATGCTCTGTATAATTTGAAATCGGAAAAGAATGGCACAACTTCACCATAATAAATGGACAGGAGTTTCCATTGCAGCAGGACTATATTTGATATAGGCTTAATCCTGCACACTCTGGCCTTGATCCGGCAAAGCACTTAAGCACATGCAGTTTAAGCATGTGAATAGACCCATTGACTTCATAGAGGTTTCCCCACCTTGCCCTCTTTGGAGGACTGGCGCCTAAAGCACACAAATTAAAGAGACTACCGTTCTCACAAAATGAAATGGCAGTGGTTAAAATCAACTTCAGTCAACAGGATACATACTGAGTTCATCATCACAGCAGGACCAGGATAAATACCCAGTAGGACATAGCAGATCACAAATATGGGCTGTTGTTTCTGGCAGCACGGAAGATGTGCCAACACCTTCCAAAGAGAAATAAGGATTATTCCTGCTCTGAAGAGATCACTGGTTAAAGTCAAACTCAAAAGGCAAAGAGGCTGCAATAAAAAGTGCTCTTGTTTCTATTGTGGATGGTCAGCATTTCCATCACTGGAGAGCAGAGTTTCAGTGATGTCTTCTCAGAACCCAAAGATCCTTCTGCTTTCTCTAGCCATGGAGGCCCCATGTCATAGAAACCCTTTCTCTGTTTGAAGAAGGCTGGAGGTGGAGCCTGCCTGGGCTTTTCAGTGCCACTCCTTGCACTGGAGAAAAGGAGGTCAGTCTGCCACTTGAAAGGCTAAGCATTTTTCAATAGTATTCTTCATATCCCTGCTCAAAGTGAGGCAACTAAATGAGGAAGGGATCCTAATTCAGATTCCCAGCTTGGACTATAACACGATAATCAAGCAGTAGGACAGCAGGATGGCTGTATGAATAAAGATCATATTGTCTCTGGCCCTGGGAGAACTATGTACAAACTGTGCTGCAAACGAGTAAGGGAAATAAAGAAGATAGTGAAATACTATGGTAGGGGGAGAGAACCCACAGCTACTACAGACATTCTGATACAGTCCTTATATTTTCTGCTCTGTTCAAAGTACTGATAATCTTCTAAAAGGTAATTCCTTGTCAATGGCAAGAGAGTAACATTGTCAGTATTTCATGCCTTTGACTTGGTCAAGTTGATGGCGTGGGTATAAAAGCAATGTTCCAGGCACAACCTTCTGACCCAATGCGAACATAAAAATATATATATTTCGCGGGAAACCAAATAAAATGTATTGTTGTGGCAGCATTTTAAATGAAACAATTGTAAAAGCCAGCTACAGTCTAGATGAACGGCTGGAGTAAACATGTCTGTATCACTGGTATGAAGGAGGATGGAAGGAAACCTTCCCACAAATGATGATATTATCTTCAGATAATTGCTCATTTCTCAGAAAACTCTTTGAATTTCTCATTAAAAAACTAGTATTTTCTTCTCCAGTGGTGCCAGCGTGAGTTGTATGGGCAAGAGGGTGTCATTAGCTATACCATAAACAAACTCCTAGTGCTCTGGCTGGGAGACAGTGCTGTGCTTTTCATAACAGTTTCTTTGTTTGCACTGACAAGGATTTTACATAGTGCTCAAAACATCCAGTACCGAAAACATAACCCCAAATGACATTGGTATAGCCATGTTAGACATTCCTATGCATGCATATATTTGAGGTGTGTGTGATCATGCACAGTAGAGGTGGTGCCAAACAATAACATGGAATCTGAAAACATACTTGAGTGACCAGATAGGCTAATATGTTCTCTTATAGGTTTATGTGTAATACCATTTCTGATGTCCGATTTGTCGCAGAGACTGATGGCCAATATAATATAGTGATAGATGTCATCAAGTGCCAGCAATGCTCCTCTGCCATATATATTGTCCATTTATCTTTTGTCACAGGGACTGTCTGGTTTGGCAAATATACATGGCAGAGGGGCATTGCTGGTACTTGTAGGAAAACATTTTAACGTACCTGGTCACTCTATCATGGATTTAAAAGTAGCTATTCTTCTACAACGGAATTTGACCAGCCAATTACAGAGAGAGACTGCAGAACTGGAATTCATCTACAAATTTGACACTGTTACCTATGCTTGAATAAAGATATTAACCGATTAATGCCCTAGAAAGCCAATTTCCTCTGCCTTTGACATCCACATTTTCACATCAAAAGCTATGAATGGGAGACATCCAGCCCACTTAATTAGCTTCATTAACAGGGTCCTACAATTAATTGACAGATATGTCTTTTGCTGCTATATATATCTTGGATTCTGTTATTTCCACTCCAACTCATCTGATGAAGTGGGTCTTACCCATGAAAGCTCATGATACTATATATTTTTGTTAGTCTCGAAGGTACCACAGGACAACTCATTGTTTATAAAGTTACAGATTAACACGGCTACTTTTCTGAAACTTTTTGGTCTATCAAATAAAATATGTTATTCCTCTTTCGTTCTGTAAATTAGCCATCAGTTTTTCCAGACCTGCATTGTCTGCCTGCCTTTTACAACAAAGGTCTGTTGTTTGTTTTGATTTTCAGCACAGGATGATTGGATGACATGCAGCATAAACCATCTGGGATATAAGGCCCGTATAAGCTTTAAAAGAGCCAACAATTCATGTTTTTACTCTTCCAAATAAAATCTTTACAGTATCAGTGAATTTCAGAGATGGCTGTAGCTTCAGGATATCTTCCCATTGCTACGTGTTAATGTGAAGGAGGCTCACTCATTTTTTTACAATGATGTATTCAATTTCATCATCAAATACAATAAGCTGTTGACTATCCCCTGTATGTCTGTAAGGGACAGCTCAACTGAAACTGATTAAGGCCACATGTAGAAGACAGGATATAGTCTGCATTAATTAGAAAGCTTTATGCGACTGTTTAATGCATAAGAAAGTTAGAAGAATTTAATGATTTCAGATTTTGCAGAAAAGCAAGTAAAATCTTTTCAAACATAATTTATACTGCTGACAGGAATTGCATATCTAACACCAGGAAGTCTGGTTTTAATTCATGTAATATTCCTGGGGAGGTGGGTGGCTTAGTTAATAAAGCTGATCTTTCACCTTTGGAATCAGATTGTGTTCCCTTGTTGAAACACGCCTGTATTTAATTTGGATATTTCTGCCTAGGGTGATTCCTTGCTGACCTATAAGAATCACAATTCAGTGTATAAATATGGTGCTAAATCTAAGCAGCAGAGAGAGAGAGAGAGAGAGAGAGGTATCAAAACTAGCACCCACGTTAAATGAAAAATGAGAGGATTTCAAATGTTGAGTTTGGCAAGCTGCAGGGCTGGGAGGAAAGAAGGTGAGCTGGGACTTTACTAAGAATTATAACAACACATTTTCCTTACTAGGGTTGCTGACATCTTGGCTGAGTATCTTAGAGCAAAATCCACCGGCCTGAGCCACCAGGTTGCCAGCTAAGGATGAGAACAGGAACAGAAGAAGCACAGGTGTAAATGTGTTTATTTTGTACTTGTCAGATCAGCTAGTTCAGGTTTTGAGTCCAGCCCTCCTAGCACTTACTACCCAGCATATTGCTTGTGACCCCATGGAAAATTACTAACATGAAGCATCTGACTCAGTATAACTGTTTTCAAGGACAGGCGCAGGCCCGTTCTGGGGACTGGAGGACATGGGGAGGTTTGTTCTTTTCTTAGTAGGTTGTAGGAGTTGTGAAACAATGTAAGATTAAAAAAAATTCCCTGTAGGGAAAAAATTATTTTCATCAACATGTCTCTGCTAGCTTAGTAAATTCAGCCAAATCAAAAAACAGGAGCAGGGCTGTGGGGAGCTGAGAAGTCACAGGTCCCAGCATGCCATAGGTCATTAGGGCTAGGGCTGTTTGAGTTGGGAAGGACACAATTTGAAGGATCCAGAGGAAAATCAAGTGGGCTCCAAGCAGCATTAATCTCCTACTTGTGCTGCACTCAGAGAGGCAGTTTGGGAAATAAATAAGGCAGAAAAAGAGAGCATTGGTCCTTTCTGCTGGGAAAGGAAGCTGCAGCCAGACAATAGCCCTACTGCTCTGTGCTTATAGAATACTAGAATTGATAGGGACCTCGAGAGGTCATTGAGTCCCAGTCCCCTGTCCCCCTTGGCAGAACCAAGCACGGTCTATATCATCCCTGATAGATCTAACCTGCTCTTGAATATATCTAGTGAAGGAGATTCCACAACCTCCCTAGATAATTTATTCCAGTGATAAACCACCCTGACAGTTAGGAAGTTTTTCCTAATGTCCAACCTAAACCTCCCATGCTGCAATTTAAGTCCATTGCTTCTTGTCCTATCATCAGAGGCCAAGGAGAACAATATCCTCCCTTCTCCTTGTGACACCCTTTTACCTGATACCTGAAAACCGCTATCATGTCCTCTCTCAGTCTTCTCTTTTCCAAACTAAACAAGCCCAATTCTTTCAGCCTTGCCTCATAGCTCATGTTTTCTAGACCTTTAATCATAGGATAAGGTCATAATTCAAAATGATCCTATTTGCCTCAGACCATTTCTCCAGCTTGTCCAGATCATTTTGAATTATGACCTTATCCTCCAAAGCACTTGCAATCCCTGCCAGCTTGGTATCATCTGCACACTTAATAAGTGTACTTTCTATGCCATCATCTAAATCGTTCGATGAAGATATTGAACAGAACCGGTCCCAAAACAGACCCCATGAGGAACTCTGCTATTATGCTTTGGTGGTTCCTCCTACAACCACATAACTCTGAACTGACATGGGGATAGGGTAGCAGTTATTGTCACACATGAATGCTCAGCTGGGTCTTTCTGCTATGTTGCATAGCATATGAACAGACTCAGACAAAAACAATCACATACTCTTGCTGGAAAGTTGCATAACACTTCTTTTATTCTTAGAAGTCAGAATAATAACACACAAGAACTCAAGAACAGAGGAAGATAAAGCAGGTTGGTCCCTAAAACAGAGGCACAGCTAACCCCACTTTTTTCTAGGGTGGCTGACTGTCTCCAGAACAGACTCAAATTACACATTACTTTACGGAACTCCGGAGTATGCAAACAGGTTCAGGAAAACCCCTTAGAAATTAAAAAGTGATAGATCACAAAGTTATCAGTTTTCAATATGTTACACATTAGGGACTAGAAGCCATTTTTCTCTGCTTCTTCTTTGGTTCCCAAGGCCCCTTCCTGTGAGAAAGCATTGCAGGGAAATTTCCTTGTTTCTCAGCCCTTCTATGGCTTTTATTACAGGACAGTAGTAAATGGTGCAGTTCAACGGAGAATCCCTTGGGCTAGGTCTATACTGCGCCCATTTTGCGCAAAAAATATGCAAATGAGGTGAAGCGTGGAATATTGCTGCACCTCATTTGCATAATTAATGAGGCTCCGTTTTTGCGCAAAACCCCCCTCTTGCGCAAGAACCGTTCTTCCTAAAAAAATGTGGAAGAACAGCTCTTGCGCAAAAGCCTCTTGCGCAAAAACAGAGCCTCATTAATAATGCAAATGAGGCACGGTGATATTCCATGCTTTGCCTCATTTGCATATTTTTTGCGCAAAATGGGCGCAGTATAGACATAGCCTCAATTTCTTGCAGAACCGGTCTCCTCTGGTTCTTAAGTTATGTGAAGGGATAAATAACAGTTCCTTAGGGTACATCTAGACTGCGTTGCTCTTTCAGGATACTGGAAGTATCCTGAAATAGCAACGCCACATCTTTAAAAGCACCCACTATTTCCCAAAATAGTGGACGCACTATTCTGGCCTCCCCATACCCCTCATTCCACAAGGGTTAAGGAATTTGTCAGAATAGTGCCTTATTTTGAAATTTGTTGCTGCGTAGTCTTTGGGTATGTCTACACTTGCACCCTCTTTCGAGAGAGGGATGCAAATGAAGACATTCAAAATTGCAAATGAAGCTAGGATTTAAATAGCCCATGCTTCATTTGCATATTCACATTATGGCGGTATTTCAAAATAGCACTACTTCAAAATAACAGACGCTGTTAAGACGCGATTATTTCGAGAGAAAACCCTTCTCTCGAAATAACTGGTAAACGTCATTGTATGAGGAATAAGGGTTATATCGAGAGAAGGGTTTTCTCTCGAAATAACCGCATCTTCACAGCATCTGTTATTTTGAAATAGTGCTATTTCGAAATAGTGCCATAACGCGAATATGCAAATGAAGAGTGAGATATTTAAATCCCGGCTTCATTTGCAATTTCAAATGTCTTCATTTGGATCCCTCTCTCGAAAGAGGGTGCAAGTGTAGACATACCCTTCCTGCACACCATGGCTACGTCTAGACTACATGGCTCCGTCGCTGGAGCCATGTAGTCTAAACGTAGCCCATTTGTGATTTTATATTTCTCTATCATATTCCCCTTTGCCATCTCTTGTCTAAGCCCACTAGCCTTGGTCTATTTAATCTTTTCTCACATGAAAGCTGTTTCATCCATCTAGTCATTTTTGAGATCGAGTGACCAGAACTGCTGACAATATTCAAGGTGTGAGCCTTCCATGGGTTGATATAGTAGCAAAATGGTATTTTCTGTTTTATTACCTGTCTCTTTCTTCATGGTTCCTAACACTGTTAGTTTTTTCTTTTATTGCTGCTGCATATTGAGATGTTTTCAGAGAATTATTCGCAATGACGCCAAGATCTCTTTTTTGAGCAGTAACCGTGAATTTAGATCCCATCATGTTGTATGTATAGTTAGGATTATGTAGGCATGACTGGAAAGGTAGGCTAAAAACTACTGCTTTGATTCAACGGTTATTGCTGATTTTCTCATTTAAAAAAAATTCAACTTTCTACACCCTGACTCTCTTTCCTCAGTGTATAGAAATGGCTTGGCACAGAGTGAGAGCTGCCACAATCTCAACAAAGAATACATACTAATCAGTGGCTTATGGAAATGACTCTTTAGTATTCCCCCTTGTGCATACGCAATTCTGGGATTTGCTCTGGAAATCAGCATAATCTTTATCTTATCAAACCGAGACTTTGAGCATGGTGAAGTCTAGAATTGTTTTATGAGACTGTCAGACACAACTCCTCTGTGGTTTTAAGAACTGGGGGATTACTTCATCGCTTTGCATTACTTCTCCCACCAAACCCTCCATTACCTTTGTTTTTAAGACTGTCACGCTGCTATGAAATATAGTACTACCATCTTGAACTGATCTTGTAGAAATACAGCAGATAGTACACAGTGAATACGTAGTACCATGTAAGAATATCACATTCAGGGCTTTACTCACTGTTGAACATTTAACTATAACTTTAAGGGTTAATCATTTTTTTGAAAACCGAAATGTACTTGTGGATGTTGGATTCAACATTTTTTGAGAATACTATAATTTATGCTGTTTGAGTCTTGTTAATGGACTGGGCCCTTTATTACTACAATTTCCACTCTTTTGGTTCCCTCAGAAAATGCTGAAGAAACAGAAAGTGGCAAAATGTTTCAGAACTTTTTAAATTTTAAAGCAAAAGTAGAGCCTGGTATAAATCAGGAGTCACTCACTGGGCCTGATTTTACTCTAATGTATCTCCACTAATGTCAGTGGATTTACTCCTGATTTGCTCCAGTGAGGGAAGCAGGTTGACTTCTGAAAACTTAGAAATGTTGAAGTTGATACAGAAGTCATGATGGCATGAGTTAAGTCACTAGACGTCACCAAGCCCTGGGCAATGTGTGTGTGTGGGGCCCAGCTAGCAAAGCACACCTCGCCTCTCTCAGCCAGTCCTCAGTGCAGTTTGGTCAGCACCATGTGCAGCTCTGGTGGAAATTTAAAGTGCACGAGGCTCCAGCTGATGCTGCTACAACAGTGGTGGTAGTTGGAGACCTGGGGCCCTTTTCAATCACTGGGCCACAATGATGGCCTTGTCGGTGGCCCTGGCTACTGTCCCCAAGCGAAGGAGGTACCTTAATCTGGGGTAAAAGAGCCAAGGTTGTTTGTAACTGATGGTGATAGAGTTTCTCTTAGGTATCTGGGGGGTGTTGGTGCCTTGTGGTACACAGGAGGTCAGATGATGATCTGGTGGTCCCTTCTGGGCTTAGACACTGTAACACTATTTGTGTCCTACTCCCAGTTACTGCTCTTTGCAAGGATTCTGTCCACACTAATAAAAGGATTGTGAGATTGGAGAAACGTAGCAGAGAGGGTTTCGTGGGTGCAATCCACTTCTTCAGATGAAGAAGTGGGCTGTGCCCACAAAAGCTCATGATACCATCTACATGTTTTGTTAATCTTTAAAGTGCTACCAGACTATTTGTTGTTTTTTTAAGTTTACCATATTTTCAATGTAGGAGATAGAGTCGCTGTTATCTGCCTGTGGACCTCAAAAAGTGAAAAGGATTAGGATGACGAGGAAGGGGAATAATGTAGGTAAATAGGTAAATGCATCTAGGAAAGAATGTCAATGTATAACACATGTCTGAGTAAGTAGGAGAGCAATTTGAACATGAAAGTTCATGTGCATTTCCTGTGCTAGGTAGAAAAAAACCTCAGTGAAATCAAAAGCCCCCAAGGCCAATTTGGGTTTCACTCAGTATTCAGGGAGTTTGAATTAAAAATAGAACTACACATCAGAGACATGTCTTTGATATCTGTGTGACTAGACTAGGCCATTATGTAGCAGGAAAGAGCTCACCAACACACCCCAACCCCATTTGGGTGAGCTTTACAGCAAAATAACTTTTGTTTTGTGGACTGTTCAAGGTCACATATGAATGGATGAGACAAGGGTTTAATGCACCCTGGAAATATAATTCCAACTATCCATGCAAAATGCTGGGGTCTAAATTAGCTGTTACCACTCAAGAAATTGATCTCAGAGTCATTGTGAATAGTTCTCTGAAAACATTTGCTCATTGTGCAGTGATGGTCAAAAAGCAAAGAGAATGTTAAGAACTGTTAGGTAAGGGATAGATAATAAGACAGAAAATAGCATAATGCTACAGCAACACCTTGAATATTCAGTGCAGTTTCAGTTTCCTCATTTAAAAAATATTAGATTTGGAAAGAGTATAGAGAAGGACAAAACCAAAAAAGATTAGGGGGATGGAATTGCCTCCATATGTGGAGAGGCTAAAAAGACTGGACCTGTTCAGCTTACAGAAGGGACAGCTAAGGGGGCGATATGATAGAGGTCTATAAAATCATGACTGGTGTGGACAAAGTGAATAAGGGAGTGTTATTTACCACCTCACATAACGTAAGAACCAGAGGTGATCCAATGGCACTAATGTAGCAGGTTTAGAACAAGTATATGTAATTCTGCTTTACTCAGTGCACAATCAAGTTGTGGAATTGTTGCCAAAATTCTAACTGGGTTCAAAGGAGAATTAGATCCATTCCTGGGGGATAGGTCTGTTAGTCATACTCTGGGTTTCCCTATTCATCGGACTGGAAACCTGGGACTAGGAAAGAGGAGCAGATCACTTGATAAATTGCCCTATTCTCTTCATTCCCTCAGAAGCATCTGACACTGGCCACTATTGGAAGAGAGGATACTGAGCTAGATGTACAGTTGATCTGACCCAATTTGGCTATATTTATGGTTTTTGCTACTTACAGGAGACAAACAGACCTTTACACTCAGCTAGACTTAGAGAAATCCAGGTATATGGGGTCAAGACAAACTCCTTTAGTGACTGGAGGCTAGATATGATGCCTTCCAAGTGCGTAATGATGGGTTCTGTTTCTAGATGTATTAACTGCTGCTCTCTGGGAATGCTGCCTATAGTTATGAATGCTTGAAAGCTAGGACCATCGCATGTTTCAAAGCCTATTAACACAATGAAACTTTTTAATTTCGAACAATTTATACTTTGAAGGTTTAATCCTGTTTGTCTCACTATGAAAAATGGTAATGTTGGCCCATCTCTAGGTCATCATTAATACATCACTTACCTCTATTGCCACCATGCATGTGGCTGTCTGTTCTTTGTTTCTGGGTGCTACACAGCCCTTCCATGATTCACTCACCATGAAGTTTTCACAGCAGCTTGTGTAAATTATGTATTCCCCCTGAAAAATGTCATTGCTTACACCCTTCGCAGCTGACTATTCACCCATGGCAAAATCTGCCTACACCACATAAAGCCTGAGCAATAAGGCATTGTGTTGGTGAATGTAGGACAAGGGAGAAGGTTGGATACATCTCCTTCAAACTAATGCCAAGGCACAGGGTTGTCCCACTCCATCAGCTCTTTCAGTCTATGTGCTAAGATAGTGGCCCCAGCCCCTCCACACCAGCTGTGGGGCTGACTGCATCTGTGTTCCTGTGAATTCTCATGGGTCCTCCTGGAGAGCAGGGGAATGTGCAAGCATCCTTAGGAAGCTGTTTTGCCCATAGTCCCAGTCAGTGCGCAGGTAATTGGTACACAGGTCCTTGTGTTGTCTGGATTGGATGTAGTACATTGCATGAGTAAATGCTTGTTAATCTTTCTATATAGATCTAGATCTCATACCCAGTGCACACATCTATTTGTGTACTCATACATATACATGGACTTATTCATGTACACAGAATACACACACAGAGCTATTTTACTTTCAGAGAACAAGGGTGTAATTTTTAAAATAATGTCTGTAATCCTGTTGGCTGAGAAGACATTGATGAACAATTGGTTACTGTTAGCTCCGGCCATCAGAGCAGCAATCCATTCGTGTGAATGTCTGTGAAAGATGACATTTTAGTCTTTCTCTCATAGAAAGAGCCATGTTCACTGAGCTTTAAAATCAAGCACTGCGCACAGGATTTATTTACGTAGTTATGTTTCTTTTATTGAATTAACTGGAAAAAAATTGGATGCCAGCAGGCTTTCAAGCACTATGGAAATGTTCGTAAGGGCTTCACT
The DNA here is from genome assembly GCA_019425775.1 of Rafetus swinhoei. Taxonomy (NCBI): domain Eukaryota; kingdom Metazoa; phylum Chordata; order Testudines; family Trionychidae; genus Rafetus; species Rafetus swinhoei. The sequence goes on from CM033424.1 coordinate 228,948,844, forward strand.
TGATCAGTAGCTTTATCAGTGTAATGTATATTAATGTTCGTTTGTTCTTTAGAAACCTTTTATTTCCCTTCACATTTAGGGTACGTCCACACTGACATTATTCTGAAATAACATAGTCCGCATCTACACTACAAGCAGTTATTTTGATATAATGTTGAGCTGGTGGACTCCTTACTCTGACTCCTGTAACCCTCATTTTATGAGTAGTAAGGGAAGTTGGAGGAAGAGTGCTCTTTCTTGGACTTCCTGCTGTATAGACAGCGCCAAAAGCCAAAATAAGCTATTTCCACTTAAGCTATGCAATTGCCGTAGTTCAAGTTGTGTAGCTTAGTTCGGCTTTAGCCCTGCTGTGCAGATGTGCCCTTACAGATTAGTATTACTTTTTGACTAAAGGTAATGTGGGAAGCTCAGTAACTGTAGGAGGAACCTTTCCCTTTGGGATATAATGGATACCACAGGACAGATTTGGCAACTAGGAAATAACTTAGCTGAAAAAAAAATCTATTCAAGATCGTTGTGTGTTTTACTTTCCTAGTTCTAGCTGTGATCATTAGACTTCATAAAGAGATACAAGGGCAAACATGAATGGTTAACATTTGGAACCCAGTCTTCTAATAGAGGTGATGGGTGACCTTCAAAGGATTAATAAAAGGGACTTATATAAACATGACATGCTGTGGAGACTAGGCAAGGACTGTTATACTTTTTATTCCACAACTCCAATTTTTACCTATAGTTTTTTATATAGTGTATTAATTCATTACTTATATTTGGAGAAATCACGCAATGGTCCAACATTATATATATGTGAAATTGTCAATAGTTTTGTGAAGTTTCACATATATAGAAAGCTGTTGCTTCCCTTCTATCTAGAGTACTACTTTATTTCACTAAAAAAAAGTAACCAGGCTTGTCAAGTATGATTTATCTTCTACAAATCCATGCTGATTCACACTGGTTTAATAGAACATTATCAAATGTATCCTTCAGCTAGCCATAAATATCTTTTTCTAATATAGATATTAGACTTACAACCTGATGGCATATTACAGCCTTTATTGTAGATGTCATTTCCTGATTTATTTGGGTACTGAATGTGAAATAGAAAAGTGCTATTTAGAGATTTTGCTGCCTCAGAAAATACTGAAAATCTATAGGGGCTGTTCCGCTGAGATTTCCAGTCCAATATCATAACCAAAGAGGAACAAATCACTTCTGGGCCGGGGTCCATATTTTGGGTGCAAAAGGAATCTACAATCTTCTTGATGTCTGCCCTTCACCCTGGGAAAAGATACAAAATGAGGCCTGTTCCTGGTCAGAAGTGTTTCCTGGTGTTCCATGACATGATTCACAGGATTGTTCTGGGTTCATGATTGTTAGTTATTGCAGCTTGGGGATGAGCGGTGGGGACAGCTGATCCCACCTTTGGTGTTATCTGTATTTTCAAGAATGCTTAGTGTTGCGAGCAATGATTCTCTTGCAGTGCTCTCTCATTTTCTTTCTTTGTGTTTTCATTGAAAGAATCATATGGGTATTAATTGCCACAGTACTGCAGCAGCCAGCCACATGGTATTTCATTGAAAAAAAGTGGACCACAGAAGTGTACTTTGTTTTAGTCAGGATTTTGCCTTCAATATCCATCTCTGAAAATGTGACTAATTTAGACACTATGGTACAGCAGAAATAGGAAGAGGCTGCTGTGTACATACGTTGCAATGGAGTCTAGAAGTATGGCAAGATAATATTGAAAATGATGAGTGGTCCTGTGTCACCTTAGAGATTAACAAATATTTTAGATCATGAGCTTTTGTGGGTAAAACCCACTTCATCAGATGAGTAAATGTAGGACTGCATTTTATGTAGCTGTGATTTCACTGTACACATTGTCTTTATGGAATGTCTCTATTTAAATCACTCTGGTGTCCTAGTGTGAATCCGGTCCAGCAGGCCCTAGCCTTTGCCTTGTTATGTTTAATTTGCAATACAATGGTGATGCAGAGCAGTTGGGCATCCAACAAATGTGCCCAGCTGAGGGTCCTCTGGCTCTGCAAATGGGCCATGCTGGGGGAAAGGATCCACGAGCAGAATACTCTGGCTCTTGGGCACACCTGTAGGGCTACTGTCAGCCAGATGTAACTAAGAGTAGCACCAAGGGTTAAGGTCACTTTTGCCTCCATTCTCAGCTGCAGTGAGCAGAGTTTGGATGGAACCAGGGATCTGGCTGAAAAGATCCCAATCTCACATTGCTCTTAACTAGCAAACTCACATTGCTCTCTGTAACTCTTTAATTCAAAGCAGGCTTTCCGCCCTTTTGTGCTGATGATAAGATTTCCTATATCAAAGCTGCACACTGAACTGAATTAAAGAAACAAAGTCTCAACGTCTGGGTTAAGAAATCAGAGATAACTATAGGACCTTCACCCTACCATTTTTTAAATACCAAATTTGTATTATGTTGATTTTCTTGTAACAGAGAACAGAAGGGCTTTCCAGGTAGGGCATAGTAGCTATTGACTGTACTGCTAAAGATGAGGTTACAATGACTACTTGTCAGAATATAAAGTCAAGAATAGTCCATTGAGATTAAAATATACAGTAGCAAACATCAATGCAGCAGCTTAGACATTTCTTCTGTAGGTTGGACCTCCCTGGTCCGGCACCCTCAAGGCCTGAGTGGGTCTGAACCAGGAAATTTGCCAGACCAGGGGAGGTCAGTGCTTCCCTGCAGGCTACTGGCCCCATCCTGGCTGCCAGCCCTGCGGGGTCCACCTCTATCTGGCAGAGCTCCCAGCCGCTGGACCCTCCTGCCACTGGGGTGCCCCCTCCCACCATCTAATGCTCCCAGCTGCAGCATCCTGGCCCAGCTTCCCTGCCACTGGCCTAACTGGGTCTCCCCTGCAGTCCAGCTGGGAGTTTTCCAGCTGCCGCTGGTCCCTCCACAGCACGTCTGGCCCAGGGCTTCCCGGCCACCTCTGTCCCCTCTGCTGCTGGCTCAGCTAGGGGCTTCCAAGCTGCCGCTGGCCTCCCTGTCACAGGACTCCCATCAGCTCCTGTTCCCAGCTGCTGGGGCTTTCTGGCCAGCAACATCCATGGTCCATGCTGGATCATGGATGTTGCTGGACCAGAGAGTCCAGGATTTCAGAGGTGCAACCTGTATTGAAGACTGGGTCATTTAATTTTTTTTAAGCGGCTATGACATATTAACAGAGTCTGCTTTGAACTCTGATTTGATGGGTAAACTGTTTCCTAGGTTTGAACTTCAGCTGCCTGCTAGACTTAAACTACACTCTTTCACCTTCACAATCAAAACAAAGAGTTTTAACTGGAGCTGGGCAAACCATTGAAAAAAATTACAAATATTTTAACTGGAAGATGTAATGAAATATTAATAAATTCCTGAACATCAATTAATTACTAGCTCATCTCTATCAGCTTGAGAGAACACACAATAAATATTTTTCTCAATCATTTCTTTTAAACATACTGTGAAATTCAGCCTACATGAATATACATGAATATTTTGTCTTGTTGTCTAGCCACACTAATTTAAATGTAACTTATATAGTTCTTTATGCACACATATGCATACACTCTAGTAGTCAATGAGATGTGGCGTCTCAGCTTTTATATTCTAGCTCGAAGTCTTCAGCTAGTATAGTAAATAATCAAATTGGGTAATTATTGGGTACCATTAACAATTCAGCTTTCCCCAGCAGATACTGCCAATTAGTTAGCATAGTTACTTCCTATTTAAACACAGGGAGTAATTGCAGTAGCTCAGCTACTGCTTCCAGGTAACTGTTGGCAAATGATGATGACTTTTTAATGGCGCACCACTGTATATTGATTGTGCTGTGGTCAATTAACTCCTGCAGTTAGAGGAAAAAAAGTTTATAGGTAACGGGAAATAAGTCTAAAGAATTATTAAATCCAGGATTAGTTATTAATTTGTCACATTTCATTGAGAATGATTGTTTTATCTTTTATAATTAATTGAATATTTATTACTTAATTGGTAGGTTTTAGGGACTGGGATTAATCTTCCACAATCTACATTTTAAATGCAATCATCAGATAAATAAGGAAAAGGAAATGTTAACAAAGTGCTTAAGACCAGATTTAAAAAAAATTGGGGTGAAACCTTGGGCCTATTGAAGTCAGTGGGAGTTTTGACTCTCATTGACTTATTATTTGGGATTTGTGACTTTTGATCCTATGTGAACTGGGGTTTCCTCTGAATACCTATCACGGGCCGGAATAGAGTCTCAGTGTTCTCTCCAATAAGTAATATCATTCCACCTTAGTTCCACCTCCTCATTAATTTATCCCCCATGAGAAGGGCTCATTTTGTAAGTGGCCTGTCTACCATTTTGAATTATTTCACCAAACTTACAGGTCTTAATACACAGAGCAACCAGAAACACATAAGCTTTCCAACCAGATGGCCTGGGTAGGGAATAAGGAAGGGAAAACCAGGCAAGGGAGAAAAGCAACAACAAAGATTGGGGCAGAGTGTGTAGGACAAGAAAAGCACCAAAACCAGTATGTCTTGGAGTTCTCTAGGATAGGCCTAATCTTACATTCATGACCATGCCTGTGCAAAATGCTGAGTGATCACAGCAACAATTCACTTATTTTATATGTCCCTGCTAGCTGAACAAGGCTACAGCATCATCGTGATGCATCTAGGACAAAGACCTAACATTTCTAAAGGTTAAAACAGGATAGGTAAAAAAAGGTAAACTAGCTTATAAAGGAAGATCTTTCTGCTACTATGTTTAAACAGATACCCTTTCCTATTTATTATTTAACCAGCCATTTTTATGTTTTTGGGGATCCACAGAAGAGGCCCTATGATAGGAACATGCCATTTGAGTATGATACCGTGACCGTAAGTGTATGAATTCTAGCTGTTTGATTCTGGTACTGTTTTACTTTAGTTTACTTTCAAAAAGGTATTTACACAGGGTAACCTTTTCCCTCTACAAATGTTTGAACAAGGGCCCAGTGGAATTGGCTTCTTGCACCAATATGAATAAATTTTGTCAAAAATACTTGGATAGTAGATAGCAAAAGAATCACGAGTAGAATTCTTTCAATATGTTTTTCCAGATTTTTCCGGATGGTATAAATTTACTCCTATATGCTGAAAATTCTAACGTTTACTTCTTTTGTGTATTTGTGGGGGGTTTTTTTTAATCACATATTTCTGTTATTGGCCATAAAGTTAACTGCTATATACATATGTCTCACTGACAAAAGCAGACACCTCCCCTTAGTAAACACATTTTGTGCTGAGACTGCATTGACATTAAATTGTTATCTGCTTATAAAAAGGGGGGAGAGGTTGCCCATTTTTGCTTCCTGATGATGTATAAAGAAGGTCTGAAATTTTGGCATTTCAAAAAAATGTTCTGTTTGCTTTTTACATTGGAAGTTAAGGTCTTTTCTACCCTAGAAGAGACTATAGGTCAGTGGAGAGTACCAGGAAGAGAGTACCAGGAAGAGAAACCTGATTGAGATGAGAAGTGATTTTTATTTAAACTGTTTGCAAATGCCTTCTCCAATCATCTATGGCCTAGTTTACACTGGGAGTTTAGGTCAAACTTAGCGGCATAAGGTCGGTTTTCTAAACAATGCGTCCATACTACCAAGCCCGTTCCGCTAACTTAAAGGACCGCTAAAGTCAATTTCTGTACTCCTGTTTTCACAAGTAGTAACTGCTAAATTTGATCTTGCACTGTCGATTTTCCAGTAGTGCAGACGCAGCTCTGTGAAAGTTGACTTTTTGGCCTCTGGGAGGTGTCCCACAGTGCCCCATGATGACTCGTCTGGCCATGACTTTCAACTTTACTGCTCTCCAGGTGAATAAGAAAAGCCCTGGGAAAATTTGAATTTCATTTCCTGTGTGGCCAGCATGGCAAGCAGACCTCAGAGTAGGCAGCACCCCTGAGAAGCACACCTGACCATGAGTTTGAGTTCCATGAGTTCCCAAGGCTGCAGACAAGCACCAGCATGGAGCAAACAGAAGATCGTGGACAATATTTCTGTGGGGGGAGAGGATTCTGTTCTAGCAGAACTGCAAACCAGCAAAAGAAATGAAGATATCTGTGCTAAGATCACAAGGGCATGAAAGAGAAAGGATACGTCAAGTATGCTCAGCTGTGCCAGGTAAAAATAAAGGCACAGAGGCAGTCATATCAAAAGGCAAAGGAGGCAAATGGACGGTCTGGAGCATCACCACAAACATGCTGCTTCTATGAGCAGCTGCTGGTGATCCTGGGGGATGGGGAGGGGGCTCAACGAGCTTTCCTAGCCAGTCTGTGGATTCCTCCAAAGTTACTTAGGCAGTCTTGGGTAGCATCACGAAGGACAGCCCGGTGATGGAGGATGAGAATGGTCAGCAAGGGGGTGAGGCAATTGAGATCACCAAAAGCCAATAACTTTTTATAACTTTGGAGACAATCCCTTCCTCCCAAGATGATCCCAGGGAGGGCACTTCTGGTGAGTTCACATTTTTTATCTTGTTAAAAGTGGGGTAAGGCAATTGGGTGTGATCTGTGGCAGCCACTGTGCCTACGCAGCGGGGGGGAAGGTCCTCCGGAAGAGCCTGTTATTGTGACTGGAGACAGAACAGGAATCTTCTCTGCACATCTCCATAAAGCTCTCCCACAGGAACTCTTTCAACCTTCTCACAAGGTTTCTGGGGAGGCTGCCTTGTTTTGTCCTCCATGGTAGGACACCTTCCCACATCAGTAAGTGGCCTGATGTCATTGAAGCACAAAGCATTGCAGTGTAAGGTCCACATTTCTAGCCACATTCAATCAGCATCTGCTCCCTATCACTCTATGTGATTTGGAGAAGACAAATATCTCCCATGGCAACCTGGATGAGGCAGGGAAAGCTATTAGCTGATGCCCCTGCGGTAAACCTCTGTTTGCTCATCCCCAGTAAAGCATGGCTTGAGCACCTACCCTGCCCTGCTGTCACATCCAGACCCTCTCGCCCTTCCCCCCTGCTCCTGCAGCAAGGGAAAGTTGCACGCTCCCGGCAAATGAGGGGTGCCAAACACATGAGTGTTTTGCATACCCTTGCCCTGCCCTTCTGCTGGACACCCTCCCTACTCATGACTGCAAGCTCATGCCCTGGCCAGTTCCTTACCATTCTTGTCACCAAACCAAGTCCAGCTGCTCCCCTAAGAACTCTGAGGTGTATCTGCTGCAAAGTGACCACCTAAAAGCCTAACTGTGGGCTTGTACATAATACACCCCAGTTGTCTTTAGAAAGACCTTCATTTTGTTCTAACAGTGTAAGCTTTTTGCTCTGCAAGGTATCTCCTGTAAAGTCTGCCCTTCATTTTTCATTACCGTGGGCAAAGCAGTCAGCCTGCTGCACACTCCCCCCGCCCTGTTAGCTATGCACCTGGCACAATCCACAGGTAAAAACAGACTCGGGAAGAGATATTCAAGGTGCGAATGCAATCCTCCAACTTGGACAAGAAGCGTGTAAGAGAATGGAGGAATACGCTGCTGGAGGAGATGTGCATGAAGCATCAGGAAAGGAGAGCGTGCAGGGAATGGGGAGTGAAGCACCAGTGAAGTGAAGCATCCATGGTGGATGTGATGGACTGCATGGTGGCACTCTAGGACTTCTTCCCCTGTTGCCCTTGTGGACCAATGTTGACTCCTCACCCAGTTCCATAGCCTCCTCTCCCGGGGTCCTAGAATGCAGGAGAGAGGAGTCAAGCCTCACACTCTACCCCCAGGGATGCATCATGAACCAAAAGGCTGTCCTTCTCACAACTGTGAGCACACAACCTCCCTGCCCCCCCAGCTCTGGATTCCTGTTCTGTCACTGCTCTGTGTACCCTTAATAAAAACGCATGGTTTATGAAAAACAGTCTCTTTATTGCTTGTATTGAAGGTGTGGGAGGTTACAAGCAAGCACACTGAATGCAGAGGCACCTCATTGAGAGCAACATGCAGGACTCTCAAAACTGGCCATTTCATAAAACTGTCTTTCAAAGCATCTCTAGTTAGCATTGCCCCTCGCTGTGCTCTTCTTATTGCCCTGATGCCTGGCTGCTCAAAATCCCTGGCTAGATGTTGTGCTTCAGCATGCCATTGCAGGGGCGGGAGAGAGGGGGGGCAGAGGAAGGAAACAAGTGCATTATGGGCTGCTGACAACATGTACCCAGAAACACACGCTGCACAGTTTTGGTCCCAGCATGCCCTAGGAGCATAATCCAGAATGCAAAGAGGCATAGTCATTGTGGAATAACTATCCACAGTACACTGCTCTCAAAATCAACAGTAGCGACCATATGGGGGATGCACTACTTTGTACTGTGTTGAATTCTTGCACACAATGGGGACATGTACTTTCAACCTAACAAAACTGGGCGGCAAGAAATCAACCTTAAAAAATTCAATCTTGTCTTGTAGTATAGATATGGCCTATGTAAGCAAGACATATTCACCCTGCAATAAATGGGAAAGACAACAAAAATGTCTGTGAACATGGCTGAATCAAACAGCAATACAGAATTTGTTAAAACATGACATTTGTCCATGGTTTGCCTAGCTATGACCATAAACACTGAAAAATTGATCCGAGGTCATTACGGTGGCAGTTTCTTTGTGTGCTACAACTAGATACAAATAGTTTTTAACAGGCAGAAACTAAAGAATCCAATTAATTGAGGAAGGTTAGCCTGAGGTTTTAATGTTCTACGTCCAAACACAGAAGTGACAAAAGAGTTTGATTTCCAGTGTTGTAAAATTAGTTTCTTTGCATATCTTTGCAAGTGCAACAGCAATTAATTTTGTAAGACTTGGATCTCCAAGACCTTAAATATTACAATTTAAAATTTTAGCTCTCAGACTATTTACATTACATGATTTTGAGATTCACTTGTGTACGAGAAAAGAGTTTTCACTTGTTGCATGAAATATTTCATACTTTATTTGTTTATACATTTATATACAAAGATCTGCCTATGAGAACATTTTAGGAGAAAGACTTAAATACACAGAAAACAGTTATGTACAGTATAATTTCAGGGAGTCAGAAACAGAATTAAAAACAGTATTCTACCCCTTTCAAATTCGTAGGAGAAGTAATGGAATAGGCAATGTCAGAATAATCTAATACTGAAAGGAGTAATTGAATTATACATCTCTCTCATACATGTCAAAATACACAAAAGAAAGTAAGAAACTCATGGGCAGAGTAAAAATATATTTCCATCCATCGGTTTTATGCATGCACAGTTCAACAAATTTGAGCCTTATACATACAACAATTATTTTCTTTCTTACACAAGTTCTGCATGACCTACAAGAACTGTATCTTGTTGCTTAGGATCTCAAAACAAAAGATTCCATCCATATTAATTGGGTCTTCAATGCCAAAGAGCTAGATAGACCCCTGAGACTTAATGTAGGAGGGAAGTAAGCTAGTACTCACTATTTTGCTATCATTAATCTCTAGCAATGATAGGATTAGTTCTATTCTCCACTTATATAATTAGAAAATGATATGTCAAATCTATCAAATAAGAGGGTTTTTAAAAAAAATATGCCTTAATTTTTAACAATATTCTGCCAACTAGTTCACACTAAATCAAGGCAGCAGGCAGTGTTTCAGAAATCTGCACTTTAAAAGTGTGTTATTGCACCCATGTTTTACATTTTTGGTCTTAAAGTGCTGCTGTGAAATAAGTGTGTGCCAGTTGCTAGTTCCAAGTATTGCAAATAAAATAGCTGCAATTATCTTGAATGGTAAACAACTAAAAGCTTGGGAACAACAAAAATGTTGGTGTCCAATTCCCCACTTCCAATCCAACATTTCTGAGTAATAAATGATAGTGGCCTGGAACTACTTCCCCCAGGAAAAATCAGTCAGGATGCTGCTGTAAATAATGATGGTAGTCGTTCAGCTGGTGTCACTTTTCCTTCTGAGTCAGTAATGAGCCAATGCACAAGCCTGGTGTCAGGATGTAGTGTAGTTCTCTCAGGGCCGGCCCACAACATTTTGGCACCTGAGGCGGGGAGCTCAAATGATGCCCCCCTGTGACCTTTTCTCCTGCCTTCCTGTTATGTCTCTTGTGCCCTCCTTCCTCCACACACCACTCCACCATCTCTGTGCATCTAGAGCAGAGAGAATACATATGCACCAGCAACAGACACAATTTTCTACACTCTGGGTCCTAATGGCGCCCCCACTGTCTGACACCTGAGGTGGCCCCTCAGTTCGCCTCATGGTAAGGCCAGCCCTGAGTTCTCTCTTTTGGAATTTGTCTAGACTGGGGAAATGGATATTGTTTTAAAATTTATGATTAAATTAATTAACATGGTTTTAAACACCTCTTATCACCTACTGTAGACCAATACTATGAATTTTAAAAATGTTAGCTAGTTATGGTTATTGCTAGTGAGTAGTCTGGTGTTGATCATGCGTGATTTGCACATTTTTTAATATGATTTGCTCTGTCCATAATAGACACAAAATCCCATTTGAAACCAGGTTAGCTCACATGATTTTAAACACAATCCATTTAATCTGGACTCAATTTTCAAAAGAACCCAAGTACCCTTTTCAAAATTAATGTATAGAGTAGCCTAAATCTCATTGGCACTTTTGAAAGTTTTACCCCATTCTAGACATACCCGTAAGTGAAATGTAAAACTGCCATCATGACAATTTGTGGTCATTAAAGATCGCACAGCACTTTTTGCAACTGTAGAAATGTTAACCGCTATGCTCTACTCAGATCCTTGTTTGACTAATTATATGTTCTGTCTAATAGACCTCTCACTTTTTCTTTCTCCTTCTCAGTCTGCCCTGTAGTTTTAATGCTGTGTAGTATTCTTCACCATCTGTCCTCAGACTTAGGGCAGCATTACCAAGTAATGTTAAACACCTAGTGGAGGCTATCTTTCAGTAGGGCAATGTCTATATGTAAAGTGTGAGGTCACCCATCTGGATGGAGGACTCTGTACAAATAGAAGAATTCAGTTGTCTAAATAGCATTAATAATAATAATAAATAATTAATATTGATGATAATAATAGGGATAATAATTAATAATATTTTGGTTGTAATCTAGTGTCCTTTTACTGGAATCTTGGTTTCAAATCTCAGATAGTAAAGGTACTTAATGGATCGTAGTCTTGTTCCTGATAAATATTTGTGCATATCATAAAACACATGTTTTACAGGACAATTAAGCTCATTTTATCTATTATTGTATTTACTTGGATCCATTTGAAACAGGGCTCCCCATGCTTTATGAAAATTGGCTTATAAACATGCAGAACTCAAAAGACACGTAATGCAAAATGCATCGTATAACATATCAATTTTAAAAGTTATAGTCTGTTGGATCTGTGTATCTTATTTTTGTGCATGCATCATTCTTGTATGTGAAGCTAGAAATATGAAGTGTGAAATCAGTTTTAATTCTGAATGTGCTAATGGGGGCCATAAGGGCCATTACTTTAGGAGCAAAATGGCTCAGTATTCAAACCAATGACCTGTGAATAGTCTTTGTTTGTTCGGTAAGCCCAAAACTGATGGTTGGTCCTAGAAAGACATTTGGTACTGGAATCCAGAAACCCTTCTCTCTTCATTGGCTTTGGCCTCGTTTTCACTTCTGTTTGCCGCTTTTGTCTTTACCATTTGCTCTAGCAACCTATAGTCCATGGTGCTTCTTTGCTTGAAGGCACACTTCATGGGTGAAGGCCTGGCCTGAAGTCAATGGGAGGTGTCTATTTTTATACACACTTGGAGAAAGCAGAATGGAGTGGAGGGTGCCAGGTTGGAGGGCGAGGCTAGCTTTCGGGATTACCATGTGTGATGGTTACTGCGGTGCGGTGGGAGGCACCTCCCAACCACCTGCCCTTAACATGAGAAAGCCTTGTCTTTGCCTGCTAAAATTCAGCTCCCCAAGCCCAGGGCTACATGCAATACACACCGTCCCCTCTAGGCCTTGCAGGCCCTGCGGTTTCTCTACAATTTAGTGCTCAGCCCAATCTGACCCTTGAGTCTGCTGAGCATCTCCCCTGGAATGTCCAGCCCCTGATCCACTGGACACTCCCAGTATTCCCAGATTCACTGCTCTCTCAGAAACAGTCCCACACAGTTTACCTGTGCTACCTCAGATCACTAACCCACTGAACACATTTAGATATGGTTATAGTGAAATTAAGTGTAAACGTTTAGCTCACAACACATCGAGATGCAAGAAATAGCAAGTAGAAATATTGGAAACAAGCGGTTACCTACAAAATAAAATCCTAACACCCCTTCTGGAACCCAGACTTCAGTAGCTAGAGAGTCTCATGTCTTGTCGACTGGTGCTCACCCAGAATCCTTGCAGTGTCTTATAGCCAGACTTGGCTGTGAACCTCTTTCATGAGACAGGCACCCTGTTGTCTTCCAGGTGAGGGACCTAGTATATTCTTTTGCCTCATAAGATATACAAGGCCTATCCTTTGTCATCATTCAAAAACAGGATACCCTACCACTGATTTGTTTCTTCTTATAGATTTTTTTGTCTTGTAGATTTTGCAACCTTTCAATGGGCACTTGGCTCAGTGTGCAAACAGGTCTCAACTGTGAACATGCAATACACATATGACCAAACAGGGATATAACTGTGTGTTACCTCCTGCTTGAAAGGGGTGTGTCACCTTCCGGTTACCTGTCTTAACTCCAAGATCTTAAGACCATAATTTTTAGTACAAATATATAACATCATAAGTATTATCTGCACAGATATTTTACCATGATTATGATGACCAATGGCTCTAGGCAGAGATCTCACATGCCAACTTTTGGTAAATTATTATGCCTATATCTGACCCAGGGGAGCCCTGTAAAATCATGCACACCCCTGTGCACACCCTCTGCCAGCTGGTGCCACGAGGTCCCTGGGTCATACTGGGGTAAGAGGTTGTCTGAGGAACAAGGCTAAGTGGGAGGAACATTGAGTAATGGGACAGGGGCAGTTTTGGGAAAGGATTTCTTCATCAGACAGATCTTTCTAGAACACCTGTTATTATAGGATCTAGGTGTTTCTATAACATTCTTATGTTGGGATGATGTTGAAAGCAGGGATGGGGATAGTTCAGGCAGAAGTTGCCAAAGGAGAAGGGACATCTGGGTGGAAGGTAGGGATAGGTAAATTGGTGATCCTAGGTAAGGGCAGAGTAGAAGTGATGGGTTAGTTATGGTATGGTCAGTGGAGAATGGACAGGAAACAAAAGGGTTTGGAGACTGTAACATCTGCTGTGAATACCCAGACACTGTGCTGCCTCTCAGCCTCAGTTTAGTGAGAGTTTTGCTGCAGCTAGGTTGTGACAACTCCCTGACACACCAGCTTGTCTGCCTTGCTAGCAAACTCCTCGGGGCACTCCCAGCCCTACCCTTGCCTAGCAAGGAATGATCTGTGAACTCCAGCCTGAGTTTCTCAGAGAAACTTCTCTACAGTATATAACCTCTATCACTGAACATTCCCATTTCAAAGAGTCAATACATGACTGTCACTGGGATAAACACCATCTTTCCCTTCCAACACAGCACGGTGCTAATTTATAGTAAAAATAAAACAAGTTTATTAACAAAAAGACATAGATTGTGTGATGCCAAGTAGAAGGAAGAAAAGGTTTAAAAAAAAGAAAAGTAAAAAATATATTTTCTAATGGCTAAGACATAACTTAATGAACTACAAAAACCATGAGCCCTGTGGCACCTTAGAGACATTTTACCAATGAAAGCTTATGCCCTAATAAATCGATTAGTCTCTAAGGTGCCACAGGACTCCTCATTGTTCTTGCAGTTACAGACTAACACAACTACCCCTCTGAGACTTTTTAACAAAGTACAGTCTTTGTTCAAGGACATTTCTTCATCAGTCTTCCTTTCCAGCAATATTTGACTAGCTCTTAGTCAGGATCCCAACAGAGGCCAAGGATAATTTAGCTGAAGTATAATTTAGGGATTCTCTGCCCCTCTCTTTATACTTCAGTAAACCTTTGAAAAGTCTCTCTCTCAAAGTTTACTGAGCCTGATTCAAGAGGCAGCATGGGTTTTTGGGGGATGCAGTCTCCGTCCCATGTTGAGATTAAGTGATTTCCAACCCCCACCCCATGCCCACACACACACTTGCTCTTCTGATGGCTTTGTTTGCCTGGCATGCAAATGTGCTTTTCTTTGTCTTTTGTTACACCTTGCTCAGTATACAGGAGAGACACATTAAAGCAGGAACCACATTCCTTTGTTTGGAAAAAATAGCTGTTTATGAACTCCCCAACAGCATTTCTTATTTAAACACATTTTAAACTCAATTTGTATTATTCTTTATGGGTTTATTATCTATCTATCTATCTATCTATCTATCTATCTATCTATCTATCTATCTATCTATCTATCTATCTAATACATGAATATTTCTGATCAGTGAGTTATTAATTTTCTAGTGACATATTACATCATACCCTTTAGATACAGATTATAATAAGAGTGAATTCATGTACTCTGAGTTGGTCAGGCTGGCTGAAACCAGGGCCGACTTATCCATTAGGCACAGTAGGCACAGTGCCTGGGGCCCATGATAATGTTTTAATTTCTTTTAAAATCAGAAGAAAAAAAATGAACTTTTAGGGTCAAAGAAAATGTTTTAATTTTTTTCTCACATCAGAAAAAAATGAAACTTTTAGGGCCCACGAAAATCTATTAAATTTTGCCTAAAACAGAAAAAAAATAAAATGTTGAAGTATTTAAAGTTATATCAACAATAATTTTTAATATTGCTATTATTATGGAGGAAGGGGCCCACGAAAGCAAAAGTGCCTAGGGCCCACGAAAGTCATAATGCGACCCTGGCTGAAACTCACTGCTAGATAACCGGAAGTCCCTTGCCCTCTGCTGTAGGAATGCCCTTAGGGTAACAAATCTGAACTGGAATATAATATATGTGAGCCTTTTAGATGTTTTGAAACTCTTGAGGGTTGTTCATTGTTTACAGCATATTAATAATGATCAATTTGCATTTTCTCTTATGGTTTATGATTTAAGCAGAATCTTTAAATATATTACTTTTAAATTCACTCTAATCCGGGGCATTAGAATTAAATGTGCATTGTTTTGACAAAGACTTTTCTTTTTGTAGCTTTTATATCCATTGTTATTCAATGCATATTTTTCTATTTTTTTAGCAGCTAATCATTCTATAACATTTTTAATGCCTATATTTTTTACTTTTATGAATGTGCAATAAAAAAATTGAGCTGGTTTGGTAATTTTGTCATCTTCCCTTCCCAATTTTCTAGGCTTGACCTGAAAGGTGTGGTGAATTTAGCTCTACAATTAATATGTTTAAAGTATGTACAAATAAATTATGCTAGAATAATTATTGTGATTGAAGTAGAAGAATCTTCTTTTTGATGCACCTCTAATTATATGCTCCATATTCTGATTTTTGAATTAAAAGCTGTGGCACTTTTTAAAATGAAGATACATATTTAATCAAACAAGCAACATACATGTAGTTTGAAAATGGAAACACATGAATGTCAGAACACTCATTTGAAATTTTTTCAGTCTTTTGCATCCTGTGAAGAAATTACAGGCAGCAAACTTTCACTTGTCCCCAAAGTACTGACAAAGACCAATCCACAACTGTAGAAAATGAAAAGTCAGCCCCAGTTTTGTTAATGGCAATGTACTTTGTTCCAGATCTCCCTAATACATTAAGAACTTAACCATAGACTATATTAAATACTATGTGTAGTTTGTGGCTACAAGCCAAAGGAAGCCTATATGACATTTGGTGCCCTTTTCTGGAAGTTGATAAGAGAGTCTGGATTCTCTAAACTCTTTAAGTACTAAATGTCAGAGTGGAATTTGGAAACTACAGTTGAACAATGTGTGTTATTTTAAAATGCATACTTAGTTCTAAGAGGTTTCCAAGCTTACTAATGCTGGGGTATTTGAACACGGTAATAGGGTGCTTTTAAGAAGAGCTTGTAATTTTGCAGCTTAATTATCAGAATCTTTTTCAAATATTATTTACATTAGAATACCTCTAATGGACTCATAAAATGAAACATGCTACTCAGTAAAATGCAGCACAGTCTGAACAAGCCTTAATAGCCTTAAAACACTTTCAAGCATTTAGATCTTAATACAGCATAAAGTAAAATTTTGTAAAGTTCGCTTCATTTGAATACATGCCTCAGGATTGCATAGAAAACAACAGATAGACAAGGAGGGAAATTACACATACCCAGTTAACGTATCCAAGCAGACCTCTTTATATTTGGAACAATCCATGGATCATAGAATCATAGAACACTAGAACAGGAAGGGACCTCGAGAGGTCATCGAGTGGATGATTCTGTATGCCTTAGTGGTTCCAGAGACATTGCATACAAGTGTCTCTGAACCCTGGGGAAAGAGGTCAATAAATGAAAGGTGTGCAGTCAATGAACGTAGGTGAAAGATCATTAAAACCCTGTGTGCATACGCTCATTCAGCAGTAAGCTACATAAGCCCCATATGGTTGCTCTCACTCACAAGTAGAGTAGCCTTCGTTTAACACTCTTTATTTATATGCATTGACTTCACATCTTTAGTTGATTCAGCTTAATTTGACTGGGTGTCCCCAGATAGGCAAGCCATGAGTCTCTCTGCACTCTTACCAAAAGTATCAGACCTGATCTACCCTTAAAATGTAGGTCGCCCTAGCAAATCACTCAGGGCTTTGAAAAAATTTATGCCCTGTCCTATGTAGTTAGGAAACCTGAGCCCCCACTGTAGATGAAACTAGGTCAAATTCTGTTGACCTAGCTACCATCTCTCAAGGAAGTAGATTTACTACAGTGATGGAAAAACCCTTCTATCGCTGTAGTAAGTGTCTGAATTACAGTGGTACAGTGGAGGTGCTGCAGCTATGCTACTGTAGCTCCTGCATAGATGTTTCTTTGCTCTGACAGGCTGCTATTCCAGTTTCCAGTGGAACTAAACTGTCTGTGTTCCTTGTCTTATCTGTAGCTCAGCAAGCATAGGCCTCCTCAGTTCAGACACTCTTACACCGCAGTTGAGATCTTGGTTGGTTGGTTTCACTCCTCTCCAGAGTGTCTTCTCACTTTGATCCTGTGTTGGGAACAGGGAACAGAAGGCTACCTGCTAGGCTTCCAAACTGAGTTTGATTGAGCCCCAATTTCTTTTAGCTAATGAGCACTGAAGTGAAAGATAATGTGCTCATAATTAGGGCTGGTTGAATTTTTTCCATCTCAGTTGGTTTTTTGATGGAAAGTTGGGCTTCCAGCAAAATGATTTTTTTTTGTGTGTGAAAAATGTCTGCTTTTAGGAAAAAAATGTCAACTTTGTGTTAAAAACTGAACACTGAAAGTTCTGGGCTTTCATTCAAAAACAGAAAAAAATTGATTCAAAAGTACCATCATGGTGCCTCATGGCAGCTGTTGTGCCTCATACCCCCTTTCTTCTCTAGGGCCTGGATCTCCATGCCGAGCGACATCTCCCAGAAGCCAATGGTACAGAGACATCTGGGACTTAGGTGTTTTTGAGAACAGGATTTAGGCTCCTAAATCAATAAGGGTTTTTTGAAAATATTATCTTTATTGTCTAATCTGGCCTTCCTTTTTCAATTGTAAGACTGAGTTTAGATAGTATAAAGGGTTTCCTTGAACAGTGCGCTGGAGCTTTTAAACACGAGAGTTACTATCCTCTGTGATAGCTTAATCATTGGAAGGCTTCTTGGCTTTGAAGACTTTAACTGGCCTAACCTTGCTCAGCAAGTTACAGCCTAATTTCTCTCTGTATGTGTATTCAGCAAAAAATCAGCATAAACCAACTAACCAAAAGCCTAATGTCAAATGATAGCAATTCCTTTTGAATTCACAATGCTTGCCCCATGACCTATGCAAAACTACACACAATATGTACTATGAAGAACTGGCATGACACATTGTTATATCATATAAGCCAATGTGACCAGTTCTTAACACCCAGTTGCCTAACTCTACTCAAAATGTTGACCATGATGTATGTAATTGTCCCTTACCCCACAGTTAAGAAAAAGTAGTTTTAAGTTTTAAAAAGATGGCATCATATATGTAAACCAGGAATTCAGCTCAAACCTCCAGGTTTTTCCTGTTTTGCAAGTTTTATAGCTTTTAGACACAAAGCCATAAATTAGCTTACGTTCTTCATATCTGTGCCTAGGTTCACTCAAAAAGTTTGCAGACCTTGGAGACGCATCTGGACTGCGTTTAAAGTTTATATAGTAACACCAAACCAGACGAGTTTCATGTGGTTCCAAGTGGCAACTGCATTAATATCACCTTAACTGTATAATATATACCTCTGAGTTCCTTTGAAGGAAGAACGTGCAGCAATACTTGGGCCAAGGCTCAGACCACCAAACTTTAACTTCTGCCCTAAGCAGAATTTGAAGTAAGGTATCCCACAGCAGGGCCGTAAGCTGGGAGGTGGCGGGGGGGGAGGAGGAGAAGAAGGTAGAGCAGATAGAGCAGCAGCAGGCAGAGGCGGTCGAGGGAGCGGGGGGCTACGGAAGCCTATATAACCCAAGACCAGGCTGAAGTCGCTTTGTGAGTCCTCTTCTCATCCAGCTGGACAAAGGGCTCAGGAAGAATCAGAGAGTGGCAGGACATCAGATAGAACCTGCAGAGCTTGTAAACGCTCCCAGGGAATGTGCAGTGTAATAATGATGGTCTAGTATTAACTAAATAGCCTGGGGGCCTCCAGAAAGGTAAAACAAGCCATGTGCTCTGTGTGCCTTATTTGGGGATTAATGTGCCAAACAATTCCGACGTCTTTATTCCAAACTAATTATGACAGGGCCAGGAAATAAGGCACTTTTCAAAAAATGAAGAACAATTCTTTTATCTAAAATGTTTTTTAAAAATGGCCTTTCCTAATTAGATTTCATTTGCCATGAGCCTACTCACTGTCAAAGAATAATGGCATACATTTCAAACCCAAAGGAGTTATTTCCCCTTCCCAGAATTGAAGAAGTGGGGTCAACATTGAACTTAGAATGGAGACTGTCCTGTTCCTTAATTATGATGTCACTGTCCCATATCTCCATCCTGGAGCTAGGCATTCGCTCCTTTCTTCCAGCATAGGAAGAACAATTGAGGTCTCAGCCTATTTGTGAGGATAAAACAACATTCAAGGTTTTGCATTTACGGTAGCTCTGACTTCCTTTTGTGGGCTGATCTTTAGTGCAATAGAAATCAGACTTGAAAATAATTTCCTTTGACAAACAACCCCTATTCCTTTAGAAATATGAGTCTCCAAGGGGAAATTACTTCTGTCTTTAGTTAGTGTGATGGTCTTAATCTTTCTTCTTTTCATTTCTAAGCTCTGCCCTGGTTTACCAGGATGGCTTCACAAATCAATCACAATACAAGATTTCATTGTGGGTACAGTCTGTGTTTCAGATACAAAGTACAGTATTTGACATCCATGCATCTTTTCTGGAGGCTTTGGCTCTTGCTTTAACTGGTATTACATTTCAAAACGGACTCCATATAGATTCCATGGTAGAAACCCAAATGTTATTCATGGATACTTTAAACGCTAATAAGAAAACATTTTGAAAAGTGGTAAAATATGTTTATACAACATGACCTTCGTCTGTCTAGAAGGGTCCTCACAGCAAAATCCACCCTAGGGCAAATATATTAGAGTTTGACAGATACATGTATATGTCCTAGGCACATTCTCAACTGCCACTTTTATTGCCAGAATGCTATTGCTCTCATTTAAATGGAGTCTAGTTTATTTTTAGTGTTATCACAGGACGTGATCAATAATGCAGCTCTGGCTCAAATGTATTTGCTTTCTCAGTCCTATAGTAATAGTTCATTGTTTCTAATAAAGTGGCAGTAGTTTGTCTTTTGTTTTGTTTTGTTTTGAGGTGTGTGTTTGTTTTCTAAGAAACCAGAAATGTGTGTAAAACAGGTTTGCTTGGGACACAGGGAAACTAGATTCCAGAATATCTGTGACCGAAACATCTGACTGGTTCTAAAAGGCAGCGATTTTTTAATTATTTCTGTTTTGCAATAACATAGATGACTTTTAAATGCCACAGAGAAAACTGAAGCTACCAAACATGAACACGTGTTGTAGGGACAGGGAAGACATGGTCAACTGTTGCACTCCCCAAAACCCACAGAGTTTTGTACAAATGTTGTGGGGGCAGAGTGTTTGGTCAGGAAGCAAGCTCTGCATGCAGACACTCTGATCCAGGTATCCCAAGTCTCCCACAGAGTAGAAAACTGTCCCAAATTAATTAACATCTTTTTCTGCAGTGTTCATATATCCGTTCCAGAAAAACTAATAAAGGCCTGACTTCCACCACAGACACATAGGATTCAAGCGTTCCTTGGTTAAAATGAAGATTCTTAGGGCAGATTTCTCCTCTCTTCTCTCTGTGTATCTCAGTCTGCTACACAAAATATATTCTCAATCCCCCAGTCTATAGAGATCTGCAGAGCAGGCAGAAAGGAAAAAAGGATTTTGTCTGAAGCAAACATTCATTGGGTATCATCATCTTCAATCTCCAGCTGGACCCCAGAATCTGCATTTTGAATACTATTTGTGTGGGAAATATTCCGAAGAAAATGTGTCTTCAGTGTATTTCAGGGAAGCTCAGGGAAGCAAGCTAAGGCCTTCTCTACACTAATCCCCCCCATCGAGCTAATCTATGTGACTTCAGCTACACAAATAATGTAGCTGAAAATGTATTTACTGCACTGTCTTCTGTGAGGTAAGGTCGGGGGTAGGGGGCTTATCTCCCATTGATGCTAACTACTTTTCTCATTCTGGTGGAGTATCCGGGTCGACAGGAAAGCACTCGGAGATTGATTTATCGCTTCTAAGCAGATGTGATAAATCAATACATGGTGGATCGATCACTGCAATGATGATTCACTGCGTAATGGAGATAAGCCCCAAGCCTTTTGGAAGCATTTTTTTCTTCTGTGTTAATAGACATCTTTGGTAAGAGAGGGACAGTCTTGTGATCTGAGCACATGAGTGAGAACCAGGAACCCTAATTTCTGACATTAATTTTCTTTTACCTTGAACAAATAGCTGTTTCCTGGCTTTCCCATTTCCCGAACTGTAAAATAGGGATACTATTTAGGGTGGTCTGAAGCTTACATAAAGTTTAAAAGTATGTTGGAAGTGAAAAGTGCGACATAAGTGCTACTATTATTCAAGCATGTTTCCTCTACTTCCAAAATTGGATGAGATGAAAGCACCAGTCATAAGGGAAAGGAAATGGGGGGTGAAGGGGAGAGAATCATCCCGGTTATGATGTCATTAGAATGTAGCTCATGTTTGATAAAGAGAGAATCTACTGCAAGGCTTTTTACTTCACACAATCACTCATTTTCAGGAGTGGCTCCTTGAAGCAGGCTATTTTCATTTATATTATAAAATCTCCCCTTATCTAGATGCTGTGTGTGCCTCTACACTAGCATGCATCAAGGGAAATCTTTTACATCTGTGCAAAGTGGGGGCTGGGAATGCTGCTATTATCTATTAATATCATTAGTTAGATTTGAAATTCACTTTGCCCAGATGTAAATGATTATATAAGGATTAAGGCAGAGGCAAGTGAAGCCCACCAAGTTTTTCTCTTAAGGGAATGTTGCCATCTGCCCCCTTAAATGTGTATTACTAACTTCTTGAATAGACCACTTCTAATGTAGGCTGGGATTTTTCCTACCTATATGGTAGCCAGACAAATAGGGAAATCTCAGTCCCATTAGCGTCAGTGAGAAAATCTCCCATTGACATCCATAGGGCAGGATTTTACCTTAAAAAAGACAACAAATTAGGGAAATCTTCCTTGCAGCCATTGAACGTGTCTTACAGATTACCAAAAATGAAACTCAAACTGGGACGATTATGGAAGACAGGCAGCATCTGCACTGGGTGAGCTAAAATTCCCCTGACTGAATTTGCTGAAGATGTGACAAGCTGATCTCACATGGAAGTCATTCTGTGCACATCTTTCAGGGGCTTACTCCAGCCAATTGAAGGCTTGTAGCGTGATACCTGTACAGTGTGAAGATCCTCGAAAGCTACATCATCTAGGTGATATAGCTGCCTAAAGAAAAGCTCCTGCTGCTGCTCTCTATAGTCTGTGATGTACAGTACAAGTAATAGATTCTACAGGAATATAATTTAATACCAAGCATAGGAGTAGGCAGTACATGGCTATATAGAGAGAATATAATATACCGTGCTACAAAAACTGAGCCTTCTTTGATTACATGTTATAAAATACCTTAGATATATAAACAGTTCTTTGGTGCCTTCATAAGCAAGAGGAGCTGTATGTAGCTCACTATCTTCCTTGTCCTACTACACAAAGGATTTGTAATAAACTAAAAGTGATCCTGTGTAATCATCTATTATTCTCACACAGGCTTCATCCTTCACGGCCATCACCAGACCAATCTTGTAGTAAGAGGCAGTAGATTTTGACAAAGCAAACCCAGTAATTAGTTTGTTTTTAAACTTTATCAGGGTTTAGTTACTCATTTTTGAAAGTATGAATTTCAGTAAAGAATAAAAACAGAGATTGTTCACCCGATGCTAGAAAGCTTTCAGAGGACCAGTTCTGAGGATGTTTTTATTTCTGGTGCAAATAGCTGACCATTCAGTCCTGTTTTCACACTTGGATAGCTGGGGCGGGGAAGGGGGAAATGTGACATCGGTGGCGACACGGAACTTTGTGCACTGTGCTCCTGATTCTTATCTCTGGCATTAAATTGCAAAATGAGGCTGAAGAAGGCACAGAAAAGCTCTGTTCAAGCACAACCCTAAGCCGAGAGTAGCTAAGTGCTTGTACCATGCACACTGGGAAAAAAGGAATGTGCGATTGTGGAGTTATAATCAGCATTGCCTGGATTGTGAACCACCCCTCCCCAGTCTGCTTCCTATCCACCCACAGCCGCACACACGAAGAGATGCTTATAAAAAGGAAGCCAAGTTAGTGTAAGAGCAACACATTGAAAGCAAAGGCTTATCTCAGCTTTCTATCAGGGTTTCTGGAAAGAGCATGCTGCTTGGCTAGTGGCTCTTGAGGAAACCGTTTCTTTGTGGCAGCTGCTGCTTTTAATGAATCAAGTCAATAAACTGCTTTGATGGCATCTGCTTCTTTTTTCTCCCACATACAAAAGCCTGTAGGCCCTGAATTTGAAGCAAGCACAGTTTGGAAGTAGGCAAGCCAAAATTAAGGTATCTGGTTAATCACAGGCTATGAACCTCAACATCCCTCTGGGACAAGCTTACTTTGCTCTCAATTTAATTGCAGTAATGGGTGTGGTGGACTGGTTGTGAGAGATCTCTCTCTGGAGAACAGTGAGGATACCTGTGAGGTTAATGCTGCTGAGACCATTTTAGATTTGGGAGTGATTATAACAACAATCCCCTGAACATTACAGAACTGGCATCTGAAATATCCTTCAGGAATTTTTAAAGAACTTGAATTCTTTGAAACTCATGCTGAGAAGCTTTGGTAGGGAACATGTAGTAGCATCTCCTTCTCATAGGGGCAACATTTCTTACAGGGCTCCAATGAGAAAATCACAGGGCTCAAGAAAGATGGAAAATAACAGAACTGATCATTTCCAAGAGCTTGCGACTGACATACCTCTCTACCCCTCGCTCCAGGCAAGTGTGATTTGGAATGTAGAACAGGTGACCACGTGTGTAGCTACAGATGAGGATGTGGAAGCTGCCGATAGTAGCACATCAGTTAAGCTCTTCAGAGGCATTGAAGGGGTCATTTAAAGAGAGGTGAACTAACTAAAAGGCTTGGGAGGGAGAAAGAGTGGCCAACCAGGGAAGAGAGTCACTTGTAGGGAGTCACAGAGAGTCACTGTCCATTGTCACTTGTAGGGAATGGCAATGCTTTTCCCTATTAATTTGCCATATATGTAGCTTTTTATTGCTAGAGCACACACAGGTGGGCTGTGTCTAGACTGCAACCCTTTTGCGGAAAAGGGATGCAAATTAGACACAGCGCAATTGCAAATGAAGTGGGGATTTAAATCTTCCCCGCTTCATTTGCATGAACATGGCTGCCGCTTTTTTCCGGCTCGGGGCTTTGCCGGCAAAAAGCGCCAGTCTAGACGGGGATCTTTTGGAAAATAAAGCCTTTTCCGAAAGATCCCTTATTCCTCTTAAAATCAGGAATAAGGGATCTTTCGGAAAAGTCTTTATTTTCCGAAGATCCTAGACTGGCGCTTTTGCCGGCAAAGCGAGCTGGAAAAAAGCGGCAGCCATATTCATGCAAATGAAGCGGGGAAGATTTAAATTCCCGCTTCATTTGCAATTGCGCTGTGTCTAATCTGCATCCCTTTTCCACAAAAGGGGTGCAGTCTAGACACAGCCCACATGTGCTACAAAGTTACTAACTATAAATGTGCTACTGTGCTGATAATCTGGACATGGCCCACCTGTGCCCTGTGTTATCAAAGCCAGCCCTTAGGCTCCTGAATGGGGAATTCTGTTAATAGGTTTGTCCACTTTAGGCCTGTCCAGCACTTGAATAAATCAGTCTGAAGGTAGATCAGTTTTCCTTCACCTCACATGCTCATGAAATTTGGTGCAGTAATAAAACAACAGAAGGATCTCAACAGAGTTCGCCTGCACTCTCATTTGAAATCTTTTTTTCAGTCCAAAGACTCTAACCAGTATGCTTCAGTACATTGCTGTTGCCATTGCTTTGGTTCTGTGTTCAGTCGTGGCAGTTCCTCAGAGCAGCTTGTTGGTACTTTGGTGCACACCACGAAGCTGTCAGATCTTTTCATGTCCATCTGCTGCTCTTTCTGTTGCAGATTGTCTGGAATGACCCATTTCTGAAAGTCCCCCTTCAGTGCGCTTTCCCTTTCTCTGTCCCCATAAGGAGCAGTTCATCATCTTCCTCTTTGGCAAAATGTGCTGCTGCCGCCTCCACTCCATTCTGGGCTTTTGTTCCAAGCACTGTAGCTCATCGCTCAGCAGCTAAACTCCTGTTGTCTGCTTCACTTCCTTCTTCTGTTCATTTGCATCGTCTGTGATTTCTGCCTCAATCTACTTCCATTTTTTAATGGTCTTTCATTTTGTTGCTGCATATTTCTGAACTTTCCCATTCCACTAACTGTCTGTCTCTCTAATCCATTTTATTAGCCTAACTAATCCAATTTAGGTATTTAGAGTGGGCCCAGCACTGCTGTAATTGTCTCCTGGTCTCTTCCTCACAAACTTTATTCTTTTACTGATGTGGTCAGCCACTCTCAAACAGACATCCGACAATTGTCTCCATTCATCACTGGCTTTACCAAGCTGCACTCCTATTCTTTCTTGCATCTCAAATACATTTTTTACCACTTGTTCAGTTCAACTCTCCTTCTATCAGTCTCCCTTGACTTCCCAGGTAAACCAGCTATTATCCCTATTAAGAGACTACAGTCTCACTGGGAATGGATGCACCCTACTGTCCTCTTACAATTACTAGATGTGTTTAGTTTTTGCTACACTGCCCTCACAAGCTGCAATTTTTCATACTTTTTTAAAAAAATCCCTGCTTCGTTTATTAGGCACAGAACCAGATGTGACATGACTTAAAACATTGTTTGCCATGACCATGTGGTTCAAGACAACCCAGTTTCTTGGTATCCACCATGAATTGCACAGTGCAGTCCCATCATTTCTGACTTTCTCATCCCCTATAGGACATCTTGAAACTCTTAGGCCTGGTTTACATTAGATCAGGGAGGTTGGCTTAAGGTAAGCAACTTACCTTAAACTGAGCCTTAGCGGCACCCACACTGCGGGAAGCCAATGGGAGCAAACGCTCCCTTTGGCTTTCCTTACTCCTCACCAAAGGAGGAGTTCCGGATGCTGGTGGGGGCTGCAGTCAGCATTCGATTTATGGATCTATACTAGACCTGCTAGAAGATCGATCTCTGGAACGTTGATCTTGCAGTAAGTATAGATGTGCCCTTAGAGGAGATGAAGTGGAAGCAGGAGTAGTTCCTATCACTCTCATCTCAGACCCCTGAATACTGTGGAAGGGAACGTTGTAGAGGAACAGTTGTCATGTTCTGATCAGGAGAAAGAAGGTATTCATCACCTATGTCTCTAACTGAAGGTATGTATTGAAGGGATTTCTGAGCACGCTGCTTAAGAGGGTCGCCATGGTCTAGAGGAAAAGAGAGTAGAATGGGTCTAAAGATCTGAATTCTAGTCTTTCCCTCAGTTTCTTCTCTGTTAAAGGGAGATAAGGATATTAATCCTCCTTTTGAACATGTTTTGATATCTGTATCTATAAGGAGTTTGAAGGAGGTGATAAAGAGTGGTATCAACATAGCTTTAAGCCTCTGTCACAGTAGAACAACTGATTGCTCCATAGACCAGGGGTACCTAACACATTGAACAACCTCCACCAGAGATTCCAAGTGCAGTGTTACAGCTAATAGCAAAGGGATCTCAACTCTCAAACTCAATTCATTCAAATTAAATCCATGATCAAGCTGCTGCCTTAGTTATATTTAGATATGCCTATTGGAATAGCAACTGAGAAATAGTTTATAATGACTCTTTGCCGTTGTTTTGTGTCTAGGATTAGCCGACATAATAATACTTCAGTTCTGTTTCCTGGTCAGACACGCCTTGAAAATTATATGCTTTCAGCTCGAAGCATGATTGTGTACATGAAACTCATGTTAATTTTCCTTTATAACATGCTTCTCAGAGCCTGTGGTCTCTTGTCGTGTTCCACCCCTTCTCTCCCCACAAGTGTTTCAAGAAAGAAAGAAACCTCAAAGGAGTGGAAGTGTAATATTTTACTGCCTGCGCAGTTTGTAATGCAAGTTTTGCCTACATAGTAGTCTGGATACTGTTACATTGCACCACATTTGTCACTTTAGCCCTGAATGGCAGTGTTTTTACAGACATCCTGGAGAGAAAAGCAAGATAAATTTGTAGCTGCTTCGTCTTCCTTGTAGCGCGCTGGTAGCAAGTCTGACAACGTTAAGCCTTCAGTATTGTGGTGTGGAGGAAATAGAATGACCTTTGGAAATGAAAAGGAATATTAGAGAGAAATCAAAGGAGTGAATAGCAAACAAGCAATACCTCTTCCATCAGCTGCTCTGTTGTCTCTGTAATCTCCAGTACTTCAGTCTGGGAATTGAGTTGAAATTTGGAGGGCCTTTCGCAAGATTATCTGTAACAGTTCAGGCTTTGAAGTACAGGCTGCTGGCATCTCATTACTGACAGAGATCAAAACCATAAGACTAACATGGTCCTGGGCCTGCTGGACTTCATTCACACATCAGAGAAGTGCTAAGTTATCAAAGCCCGGAACAGTGCTTATGCGTTACCTTCTCAGCCGTAAATTCAACAGCAGGCACGTTTCTTTCTTTTTTTTTTTAAACAAGATTTCTGCATATAGGTTGGCTGTTTCCTTCATAAGACAGAACAAATATGGGGAAATAAAAAAAGATTTTTAGATCAAATAAAGGTAAAGTGAGCTAATCCACTTAAAATACGTGAGCCAGATCCCAGCCCCTCCTTGTGGCACCTTAAAAGGAGGCAGAAGGCCATCTTCATTAGCGCTTTGGGATCCTCCCACCCCAGTGCAGGGTAATCCTTTGATGCCACAGAGCCAGCATAGTCTGCACTATTCCACCTTCTGCTCCTAATATCTGGTACAGAGTTTGTGAAGGGGCATGTCAAGGAGAAAGAATGCACTGCATGGTATAGCTACAGACTGCATAGCATTGCAGCCCAGTGCATTTTAGTGAGGTTGCTCTGAATTATGCAGGCCAGGAACTCCAGAGATCGAGGAAGTACAAAGTGGTTTCAAACTACCTGTTGCTCATTCCTTTTCAGCTGTACTTTGCAGAAGTCTGGCACAGCAGAGGATCTGGGCCTTTGAGTAGAGATCCATTCAGTTAAAAAAAATACTGGTGTTATATGAATTCCTCCAAATCATTGAATCTCCAGTCTCTGGGCCAAATTCTCCAAACTGCCAAGTGCACCAGTGCACATCTTAGAGCTAACAATGGTGGGGAGAGTGTCCTGAGATGGAAGTTCTCCAACCTGGTTCTGACCCCCACTTGAGAGACCCGTGATGCGGACTGTTCGTGGTGGAGGTCACAGATGGCCATTCTGAGACAGGATCTCAGAATCAGGGGGATGGGTTGAGCAAAAGTGCATGTGCCTCCCCTGGCCCAACAAGCACATTAATGCCCAGTGCAGACTTACTAGATATGTAAGTCGAAGTATGTTAGCTCAACTTATAGCCACCGTAATGGGCAAGACAGGCCATGATGGAAGATGTCCCAAAGAGCAAGGTCATAGGCCCACCCCATGGCCTTCCTATTACAAATACAGTGTCTCTACTATTCAGTCTATATTTTGCTAGCAGGATTAGCTTGTCCGAGAGTCTTGGGCATTACTACTAGTCTCAATAACAGCTTACATACTAAGCTCTTTGTGCCTTCCTTGGGCCCATTGCCACAGTGGCTCTAAATTCAGCCCTTTGAGATATTCATCCCCCATGCAACCAGTCAGTTCAAGATGTTTCCTTGCTTTGTGCCATGTTTCCCACTGTCACATTGCCATGTGGCTCAATGTAAATTGTGAAGTCCAAAGACCATATTTTGTATTGGGAATTTGACAGAATTAAGAGTGGGGACTGGCTGCCAGCGGTAGAAGGGCATATCAGAGGGAAGGAGAACTCTCTGGGGATGGCGAATGGGAAGGATGCTAGTTTCCTCTGTAAGGGATCTTTTCTGTGAAGCTGAAACTGACCCTAGTATCAGGAACACAGGAACAATCTCACAGGATACAAAAATCCACCCAACTTTGCAAGCCCGTTAATGCCACTGACAGTGCTGAATGCTCTTGCTGGCCTGTAGGGGCTGAGAGTAGCATGGCAACAAAGATCCCTGCAAAGCTAGTTGAGCACATGTGGATTGGGCCAAAGGGTCCCATGCCAAATCTGGCCCTGCCCACTGCCTCCAATCCTTGATATTTTGCTGGGTAAGCATTCCACTCTCTGCAGTCTGGCGTAGCAGGGACTCTGTGGGGGTACAGCAGCGTTGATCTCTGTAGCACCCCAGTGTGGCTTGCTCCAGCACTACTCACCCTGCTTCAGGTCCCATTCAGGTGTTCATGGGATGGCAGCTGACTTCAGCGAGGTCCAGTGCTATAGTGAAGGCTAAGTCACTCTCTAATGCCCCCCTTCTGGTGTATCAGTGTTCCAGGCAAATATCACAAACACAAAAAAGGAGAGTCATCTCTCCTGGCTCTTCCCTGGATCCAGATCTTCCATCCAGGGCCTGTCCTTCCAGGTGCCCTGCTTCAGGCCTACCTTCCCTTGGGGGCGGGGGTTCTGACTGGCAGCAGTCTCTCCCAGTGCCAGTAAACAAGGTGCTGGAAATGAACTCAGAACAATAGTCCTACTGCAACCGTACCTTCTGTCTCCACCCACTCAGTACCCTGGGTCCAGCAAGGCTCCTCTCTCTGAGTGAGAGCCAGAGAACTTTTCTCCTTCTTAGTCAACTGCCAGTGGAACCAGATTTGGCCCCTTTAGCGTTTCCCTTCAGGCTTGACACCCTTCAGGTGTAGTTCAGCAGGGTTGATTGAGCCCATAGGCTGTTGTTAACCCCTTCTTGGTTCATGTGGGCTCTGTAAAATCCTGAGCCTCTAAACACATAGTCTTTTACTTAACTTTACTCACTACAGTGACTTCAACAAGAGTCCTTGTGAATAAAATTAAGCTGGTGCTTAAATGTTTGCAGGGCCAGGACCTTTAGTTAATAGCAATAATTAGTTTTTTTCAGGGGAACATTTGAGCCTAGGTGGGGAGATTTGCCACAAACAAAATGCTATGCTGATACATAGGGGTATGTCTACACTGCCACTACAGTGAGGAGTAACAGTAGTTCGAATTAGGAGCTTTATTTCGAACTACCTAGCCCGGGCCACGTGTAGCCGCGGGCAGGTAGTTCGAACTACGGGGCATTTTAAAATGGTGGCGCCCGGGAACATGCAAATAAAGCCCGGGATATTTTAATCCCGGGCTTCATTTGCAAGTTCGATTGACTACATTAGCCACCCTAGTTCGAACTAGGGTGGCAATGTAGACATACCCTAGATGTAGATCTTGGAAATGTGACTTAATGAAGGCTTTTGAATGATGATGTTGTGGGGGAGCAGCCTGGAGAGGCTGGGAGAGGCCTGGGTGCAATGAATTCTTCTTTAGCATCCTGGTATTGTTTTGATCTATGCAAGCAAATAATCTTTGTGTCTGTTTCTCCAATTATTTCTCTAGTGGTTCCTTCCTGCACACACTGAGCTGAAGCTCCTTACCAGAGCGAGGTGGAAGGGGTGTCTTCCTCCAAAACTTGCACCTGGCAGAGGAGTGCTGAATCCTTTTCCAAGTGGTGTCCTAATGCTTTTGTTCATGTTCATGAGATGCAGTGCATCTGGAACATTTGTGTGCTGCAGTATCCAGGCCCCTGGCAGACACACTTCCTTGGATGGGGAACATAGTATTTTAAAGAAGAGCTGATTTTTTTTAAAAAATAGAGAGAGCGTTGGAGAAACCTCAAGTTGTCAATAGTCAAAGCCACCAAATTGCAGGGGAAGTTCAATTCCAAGTGCTCCCATCTCCAACGGAGCTCTGAGTAATGACCAATTTCACTTGGAAGGCTTGTCCCAAAGGGAAAGAAAAGCCCTGCTGTGTGCACTTTAAATATGCAATTAGCATAAATATACTTTGTGTTCAAGTGCCCAAAGTTAGAAACAAAGAGTTTATGAAGGTCCTAATTGTACCAAAGGGATTGCATGTCATAAAGGAAAAGACAAAGAGGAGCTGTGTCCAAGAAGACATGTGAGACAGGCCAAACCATCAATCGCCTGAATCCAAAACAACCCCAGAGGCTGTCTCTGAAGTTGTGCCAGCAGAGTCAGCAGTGGAATTTGCCAAAGAGTTAGCCCTAAATCCAGCCACAAACCCAACCCCTGCTGCAAATGATACATCTCCGTTTGGCATTGTGTACCTGCCACGCTTACTCTGTGAGTGACCGCACTTATTGACTTTATTACTGAACTAGAAGAGATGAAAGGGAACAACAGCAACACCATAAATTCAACGGTTCAGCTGCAACTTTGTAATTGTCAGATTTTGCAGTAATGAAAATGTTTTCTTAGAACTTTTTTTTTTCTTGCCCGGGGTCCACAAAGTAAATGACATTATTTTGCAAAGACTCATCTGAGACTTCATGAACTCTCTACAGTACTGACAAAAGAAGGATCCTAATTCTAGCTCTATAGATCTGCCAGTCCACTTAGGACTACTCGTTTTTTTTAAAGCCAACTCCATGATTTCCACAGACCTTGTCTTCATGGCTGGTCAGCCTAATGGGCCTTAACATCAGCCTGAAATAGATTCTCCCAACTCTAAACCACCAAACCTGCTCCCAACATGCCCAAGAGTTGTAGAGCCTCACAACTGATGGAAAACTCATGGTTACCCCTTCCTTCCCGCCCTTCTTGGGGCTTGACTCTGTGCTCTTTGAAACCAGTAGCAAAGCTTCCATTGGCTATAGGGTGCAGAATCACGCCCATGTATTTAGGTTTTCCTCGTGACACAAACATTGACAGCCCGTGTCCTGGCAGCATCTCTCAAGTGGGATTTTCTGTGCCAACACCTTTGGCAGGAGGCTCCAGATGGTCCCTTGTTCTGTCTCAGAGTCTTCTCAATCTAAGAGTGTTCTTCCTGGCATGAACTTGCCTCAATTAGCCCCGACCACAACCCCCAGTGATTGCAATTATTTTAAATAAAACAAAGGTTATTTAATTGGTAAAAGAGGTTTGTTCGTTCTTTAATTCACACTGCTGCAGAATGCAGCATACCCCTTCTAAGACTATGCAAAACCTCCCTTTGCTGCCCTAACAGTGTATCTACAGTCTTATGATTTAAGTAGGAATGCAAGTCATTCCTTGGCGATCATGTGTCCAGCCTTCAGACTGATAGACTCTGTTCCAGGGTGTCTTGTATCACTGAAAGCTTCCTTCCTTTGGTTTCTACCCCTTTCTTTATCCTCTGTGTAGCCTTTTACTCTGTAGGCATGAACAGTCCTTATTAATGTGAGACTCAGCCACATTTTCAGAAATTTGCTCATGCCCAAATCTCTGTGTGGCTTCTTAGTTCAGGACAGAAGTGGGAAATTAGTGCCCAGAGGTTTCCCTAGAGAGCGTGAAAATTGCATGGAGAATCCACATGTGCCAAATGGCTGGTGTGAGCAGCTGGGTTTCCCTGTGAGTGTGGAGCTGACCGGGGCGGACTGGCCCGGCAGGATACCGGGAATTTCCCGGTGGGCCATCATCCAGTGGGCCATCATGTCCACACGCCATTGCCCCTCACTCCGAGCGGCTCCGTGTCTGCACTGTATGCGGCACGCAGAGCCCGACCCACCTCCTGCACCGTGTGCCGGACATGACGCAGGGGGCGGGGCTTGAGGGGCACTCAAGGGTGATGTCATGGGGAGGGTTGTTCTCAACCCATTTCCCAGGCCTATTTTGATTGCCAGTACGCTCCTGGAGCTGACTCATTCCAGCTTCATTTGGGTCTATCTTCCTGCTTCTCACTGGAGGTGCAGCAAAGTGTGTCTATTCATATCAAATACATCACCTAGGCTTAGCAATTCCTGGTCCAGAGCCTGCTGATATCAATGGAAGCACTTTCATTGATGTCTGTGAGCTTTGGATCAGGCACACAAGCACTTAGCTGTCAGGCAACATTTTCAAAAGTGTCTAAGTTATACAGGTGCCTAGTCCCATAGGAAAAAGTGACTGGGCGCTTACAGTGACTGCGGCACTTACTTTTCAGTGAGACTTAGGTTCCTAAAGGCTTGTCCACATGAACACTTTGATTTACACACCAGTTTGCCAGTAACTATCTTAGAACATGAGGAATAAGAACGGCCATACTGAGTCAGACCAAAGGTCCATCTAGCTCAATATCCTGTGTGCCAACAGTGGCCAGTGCCAGATGCCCCAGAGGGAGTGAACAGAACAGGTAATCATCACATGCTCCCTCTCCTGTCATCCATTTCCAGCCTCTGACACACAGAGGCTAGGGCCGTGGTCACCAACCCATCGATCACGATCGACTGGTTGATCGGGAAGCCCTGACCAGTCGATCGCGAGGCATTCAGGACCCCCCCCCCATTTTCTCCCACCCCGAAGAAGCCCCACTACTACCTACAGCAACGAGGGAGGTAGTGCCGGCTTCCTGCGGGGTGGACGGAAGTCCAGCAGCTGTGCACCACTTCCGGGGTTTGAGGAAGTGAGCAGACTGCTTCTCCTCCCCCAAACAGCTGGTGCCGTACCACAAAGCAGGTCTGTGGCGTGCTGGGGACTCTCTGTGTGGGGGAGAGGTAGGAGTCCCCAGACGAGGCACGCACCGGGGCTTCCCTTCTCCGCACGGGGGGTGTGTGTGTTAGAAATCCCGTGAAGAAGTGTGCGCCTGGGCTTCCCTCCTCTATGGAGGGGAGGAAGGAGGAATTCCCAGAGGAGGCACACGCTGGGGCTTCCCTCCTCCGCATGGGCGCACGACCAGAAAAGGCGCGTGACCAGACTTCCCTCCTCTGGGGAGGAGGAGTCCCCAGAGGTGGCGCATGCTGGGGACTCCCTGTCCTCTGCAGAAGAACCCACTGACACCCTGTCCCCTATCCCCACTGGCACCCTGTCCCCTGCCCCAGCACCCACTAACACCCTTCCCCAGTACCATGTCCTCTCCTCCCACCACCACAGTTGGGGCCACATTAGTGAGGTGGGGGGGGGGGTTGGAGGAGTTATTTTTTTTGCATCTCACTTATGTGGCCCCAACTGACTTTTCTGTGAGTCAGTGACACCTGATTCAAGGTTCTCCACCCTTCTCATAAATAAAGACAATACTGAAACTTTTTGTGTTTGACATAGTATTTTATTTAAAATTGAAGCCTGACCAACAAACCCGCAATTGGGGCCAAGCCCCCATCTGGCCACAGCATTATAACACTCCTGTACCCTCCCCTTCCCCCGGGCCCTAGATCTGAGCCTATCATACACTGGAACCCCCTGTCCTGAGCCTCTCACATCCCCAAACTCCTGCAGCCCCACATCCTCAGTCTTCTGCCACAACACTCCTGCACCATCCACACACCTGCAAATCTGTACCATCCACACACTGCCCATCTTACTCCCAACCTCCCTGCCCTGAGCCTCTCACATACTCCAGCCCAAACTCCTGCACCCTCACATCTACAAGCATGTGGCTTGCTCAGTACCCCAACCCCAACACTCCCCATCCTGGAGCCCTCTCCCCGAGCCAGCATCCCCTTCTCCACCTCCTCCTGCATCCAAATTCCCTCCCAGACCTTGCACCGCTCATCCCCTTCCCTCACCCAAATCCCTCATTCCCACCCCAGAGCCTACACATCCTGTTTCAATCCAGTGAGGGTATGGCTAGACTGCAGAATTTTTTCTGGGATTCCAGAGGTATCCTAGAAGCAGAGGTGCCAGTATTCTGGTGTCAGTTCATGTGTAGCCAAATCTAAGGAAATAGTTCATAAGATTTTGGCCTCATTGAATGAAAACTTAAATCCTGGCCATGATTCAGCCTCAAACCTGAACCATAGTTTGTTTATGATCTGCATTCCATTCTGAACACCAGCTCTTTCTCTCATCTTTAATATATGGTTGACATCTACAGAGAGAGAAACTAGTTTGAGTAACCAGCTCTAACTTCTTGACACACTGCCCAAAAGAAGTTTTCCTGTGGTTTGAAAATATCTGATTAACTTTCTTTTTGGGAGGCTGTGTTTTCCCCCGTATTGTACTTTTCCTCACTTCTAAGTTTTGACCAGAAGTAAAAATCCATGGCTACGTCTACACTGCAGAGTTTTTGCGCAAGAACTTTTTGCATAAGAGTTCTTGCGCAAGAGCGTGTTCATACTGCCATGTGCTTTTGCGCAAGAGATGTGCTTTTGCGCAAGAGTGTCCATGGCAGTGAGGGCACTCTCTTGCGCAAGAAAGTTCTGATAGCCATCCACACATGCCTTTTTTGCGCAAGAGCTCTTGTGCAAAAAGGCTTATTCCTCATAGAAAGAGGAATAACTCTTGCGCAAAAAGCCCTGTCTTCTTAAGATTTACTGTACTTTTTCATGCTCAAGAACACACTTGTAGAGTGGACGCTCCGCAAGTTTTTGCGCAAAAACTCTGCAGTGTAGACGTAGCCCATGAGAGAGGTTTCTGCTGCAGTATTTCAGTCACAGGGAGAGTAGCTGACTAGGAGCTGTGAAAGAGCAACTATTCTGGTGATAATTGAAGGGCCTGATTTTTTTAACCAAAGAAATTCATCTGTTTAGAGCTGGTTGAAAAATGCAGAACTACTTTTATGAAAACAGCTATGAATTTTTTTTTCTCAACATTTTTTATTGAAATTTTCTAATTTTCAAATGCTGTTGAAGCTGTCTGAAATCCCTTCCCTCCCCTCCCTCCCCCCAAACAAAAATCACAGAAAAAAGTAGAATATTGTCATTGAAATTATGAAATACAGTAACTTTTTTTCTCCAGCTTTCTGTTTATTTCTGTGAACCAACAGAGCTTCAGAGGTAGTTTTGCTCCCAGTAGGGGTAATAACATCAGTGGCCATCTATGTAGCTAACAAATTTTTTTAGCAAGGAGACCTGAGTTAATCTGTACTCAGGATGATTTTCAACACCTTCAGAATCCCTTGCAGTGCCCTTGCAGGTTGGAATATTTTGTGAGTGTAGTTTGTGTAGTTTAGTTTCTATTTTTCTGGTTTTGGCATAGAAGAACCACTTGCTCTCCTTCTATTGGACTCTAAGACTGCACCTGGTAGCACTGGACACATGAAGGTAGAGCAGCTTGACTTCAGGAAGAGAAAAATTAGAAACAGCAGAGAGCAGAAGCCAAACAGTAGCAGCATCTGGATTTTGGGTGATTGACTCCACATGTATTTCCCTGTTACTGCATAATATCTCAAGTGAGCATTTTAGTCTTTCTTTGCAGCCAGTGAACTGTACATGTCTAAATCTTAACTTGATCATGTGGGATGAAAAATGTGCTGGGTCATACCCCATTTGAAATCGGTGATACAATTTCAGCCAGTGCTTGCCATAGCTATATGCATGCAGGCTCACGTTTTATGCACAAGAGGGTGTGATATGAAGTAAAGCACATGTAAGCCATGTGGTAGACACAATAAATAACCGAAGACACAGTGTGCCTAAATCCAAAAGATCACACTGGAGCCTTGCTAGGCGTACTGCATTGAAACCGGGAGGATTTGATCTCTCCCAGTCTCAGGATTTAGTAGACCCTGAACTGGATTTGACAGCTGCATTGTGCTCTCAGTTTTTCATTCATTTCCTTATAAACAGTGATATTATCTTCTGCCTATAGTACAGAAGCATGAAGTGCTTACAGCTGTCAGTCCCTAATAAGTCTCTAACATGCCATTTCATACTGTCGCTTTGTGCCATTAAAACCTTCCATTCATGGAAAAAGTGTTTTGTTTTATGGCTAGTGGTATTTCTGGGAATAATTTCACTCTTAACTGTAATTGTTTCTTCCATGTCTCCATGTAAACCAAGATTTACATTCTTGGCAATATATACTTTCTACTTAATTATTGCAATAATTCAGTATGTAGATGAGGAAGCCAACAAAAGGCTACTCTTCCCACCCTGGAAATTATTACCATGAGAGCATCATTATGATATAAAGCCTTAATCATGCAAGTGGTTGGTATGTTAATAATTATACAGTTGTGTATAGTTCCATTGAAACTAACTGGCATGAATTTACTCAGATGTGCAAGAGGTTGCAATATGTGTGTGTATGTGTACAACACTATAGTTTCAATATGGCTCATCAAAATATTTTACCAAATACAAAATTATTTTTTATCTTTTTACGACAATTTTGGATCTGCAAAAAATCCCTACAAAATCAAAGGAATACAAAAAGACAATAGAGGACTAGATTTTCAGAAGAGCATTGTATCCGACATCTCTTAATTAAGCACCTAAAGGAGATGACTGGATTGCAGCAGCTACTATTGTTGTTAATGTTCAAAATCTAGCCATTTAATTCCAGTGCATCAATTTCAATCTTTTGACAATCTGGCCCTATGGCTAGTGCTGAATTCTTCAGACTATGTGGCCCTAAAAAATGAACACTGTTCACTGTAGTTTTTTGGAAGATAACTGCCTATTTAGTGTGGTTTTTTTCTTGTCTATATTGCTTTGTCTTCCTTTCCATTGGCAGTTGCCAGTGGGAATTACTTGCACACACTCCAGCTGCTGTCAGTGTCTTAGGTGAACTGCTACATGTAGTGGTGGAGGATCTGGGCCTGCTTGGTAGAGCTGTGTTTGGAAAATGGCGGAATGTATGGATGACTTTGAGGTGAGTGACAGAGCTGCGATTATGAGAAAATCTCTGTTTTGTACCATCTGTTATATGTGAACAGAGGGTCGAGCTGCCTGGGTGCCTTGAGGACCCTCAATGAATCATTTCAGTGCAGAATTGTGTGCATTGTATGTTTAGCAAGGCCCAGGGGTTTCTTACAAAGGGAATTGTCAGCAGGAAGCTGGGTTAGGAGAGTGGATGAGGCATTTATTATCTGCATGCACCCCAGGTGAAGTGAGTGTGGTCGGTGTCACGTGAGATGTGCTGAATGGAGGAGGCAGCTTGGCTTGGTAGAGGCGCATTTGCAAGCTCTGTGAATTACTTAGGGTATGTCTACTCTAGCCCCCCTAGTTCGAACTAGGGAGGCTAATGTAGGCATTTGAAGTTGCAAATCAAGCCTGGGATTTAAATATCCCGCGCTTGATTTGCATCTTCCCAGCTGGTCACCATTTTTTGAAATTTACAAGTCCGGTCTAACTGCCCGCGTCTACATGCGGCAGGGACCCGGTAGTTCGAATTAAAGCCCCTAAATCGAACTACCTGTTAAACCTCATTCCAGGAGGAATAACAGGTAGTTTGATTTAGGGCTTTATTTCGAACTACTGGGTCCCTGCTGCGTGTAGATGCGGGCAGTTAGTCTGGACTTGTAAATTTCAAAAATGGCAACCGGGCCGGGAAGATGCAAATCAAGTGCAGGATATTTAAATCCCGGGCTTGATTTACAACTTCGAATGCCTACAATAGCCTCCCTAGTTCGAACTAGGGGGCCAGTGTAGACATACCCTTAGAGAACTGTGACAGCAGAGCTTTTCCGTTCATAGGATGGTTTGGGGAGGCCACCCCAAGCCCTGTGCTTTGGGGAGCCCCACTGCAGCCGTCCCAAACCATCCTATGGATGGGACAGTCCCCCATGTTAGCCGCATGGCCCAGGGTGGCTTGGGGAATTATCTGGGGGGGAGGGGAGGCTGGCATGGGGTGGCAACCTGCTTTGCCACCCTCTCTCAGCCTGCTGTGCTTGGCTTCACCGTGATGGTGGGAAGCAGAGTGCTCCAGCCCCAACCCTGCCCACTTTCCTGAGCCTTATCCCCCTCTTGCCCCCTTCTGCATCCAGCCTGCCGCCCAGACCCTGCACCCTCCCCTTGCACCCCACCTCTGACCCAAACTCCATCCCTGATGGCCCCATTATGCACACTGAAACCCTCATTAATGGCTCCACCGCAGATCCCCCGGCCCCCAGAAGAGTTAATCCAGCCTTGGAGGGAACCATGAGCCTCGGTGCCTGTGCCCCCATGGGGCTGGAGCGTGAGGGGAACCATGGTGCCCTGAGTTGCACAAATGAGGTGAGTATCTCTCTTTTTTCCTGTTTTTCAATTGAGGGCCACATGAGTGAGCATTTTATTTGTCCTTCTCTCTTCTGTGACTTGTGTGCGGCCCCTGACTGATTTTTCTGTGGGTCAGTGGCCCCTGACCCAAAGAAGGTTCCTCACCCCTAATGTAGGGCTTTTATTACAGAGCACAATGTCAGCACTGAGTGTAATATGAAAGAAGTCTGCTGCTTTAATGGTGGATAAGTGAAAGTGCAGGTTGAGATGGGATCCTGTGAGCACATATAAGGGAGCTGCAAAAGACTGTGAAGTGGTTCTTAAACTGTACACATGGGGTTCTTTCTGGGGAGCTGGCTACATCTGTGAATGTATCCCAGGATCAAGGCATTCCTGAATCCGATCTTGCCAAGGGCCAGTGTGAGTATGTGCAGAGGGAAGGTGGCATGGGCAAACTTTTCCTGCCTTCTTGTCCCTTAATAGTGTTTGATGGAATCCTGTGGGGAGACTGACTGGGGGTTGTGAGATGAGGTGAAGAGTGTGTATATTCCTGCAACTGGGGAGTCGGCAGAGGAAAGGGAGAGTATTAATGGGGCATACTGAGGCATTGCTGAAAGAGGGTTCCGTTAAGGTTGCATTGGCATCCTTACCTGTGCATTCCCTGGTTTTTGGAAATTGGAGTTTTGCTCATCTCAGTGTTCTGCCAGGGGACGAGATACCACTAAGTAACCTAAGATCTGCATTAATGTAAGCTTTCCTCTCCCCCCCCCTCCCATTGAATTGTCTAGTGGTTTGAACAGGGAAAGCTATGTTGTTAGCAGGAGTTAGCAATCACTGAGGCAGTTGTACACATGACATCTTGCATTTTGCATACTGAGCTGGCCACCCCCTCCCGTGCACACACGGACCTAAATCAGCAATGCCCCAGCAGCTCTGCTTCATCACACCTCCCCAGCCATGCCCCTAACCCATTCATTGTGTTTCCCCCTCCAACCTGGCTCCTCCCCACTATTGTACTTAGCCCCCCTTTTCCATTGCAAGAGGGAACCACAGCTCCCTGCAGACTTCACTCCCTGGAATACAAACATTTCTCCCAGCGCCTATGATTCTATTACAGTGCCTGGAGGGAAGGACAGCTATGGCACGGTGGAACGGTCTCTCTGGTCAGGTTTCACAGTGGCTGAAGGGAGAGTTTGTGGCAGGTGGGGAAAGAAATCACAGAGGGGATTTCTGTGCCAAAAGTCTGACAATTTTATGATTGAGAAAAGGGGAGAAAAGGGGCCTCTAACCTCTGGCTGACAATGCCCCTCCTCCCCCGAGAAACAACAAGGTGCTTGAACCTGTAATGTTTCTATGCCATACAGTACACCCACGCTCCTATAACAACAGGGAGAGTCCCTGCTCCAAAGACCTCACCGTCTAAATCACTTTGCGAGTGTGTGCACCATTTGAGTGAGGGTTGGGTTGCACTGACAGAGCTGGAGGCATAGGGGGTTGGGGTGCACTGACAGAACTGAAGGTATAAGGGGTTGGGGTGCACTGACAGAGCTGGAGACATGGGGGTTGGG
This sequence comes from Rafetus swinhoei, assembly GCA_019425775.1. Taxonomy (NCBI): domain Eukaryota; kingdom Metazoa; phylum Chordata; order Testudines; family Trionychidae; genus Rafetus; species Rafetus swinhoei. Next base: position 228,989,285 of record CM033424.1, read on the forward strand.
GTGCACGGTCAGAGCTGGAGGCAAAGGGGTTTGGGTGTGCACCAAAGGGCTAGAGGCACAGGAGGTTGGGGTGCACAGGCACTGCTGGGGAATACAGGTGTATCTGAGGGTGGAGGTGGTCAGGGTGCAGTGGTAGCTGGGGGTAGACAGGGCTGGGATATGCAAAGGGTTAGGATGCACTGACAGCGTGGAGTGCAGGGGGTTAGGGTGCACTGTCAGAATGGAGAGGTGCAGGGGGTTGGGGTATACTGAGAGATCTGGGGTGCAGAGATATTGGGTGCACCAAAAGAGCTGGGAGAGGCAGAGGGCAAGGGGGCAGGGCCTTGTTGGGTCTGGTTACCAGCAATTAGAAAGGTGGCAATGCATCCAACAAAGCATGTTGATTTTACAGGCGTTGGAAGGGCTGAGCTTTAAGCAGAAGGCCTGGTGTGACTTTAACCAGAGCAGCACTGCTATACAGCACGGTAATACAAAGGCGCACATTCTAAGCCATGCGAAATGCTCACCATAAGCAGCTCCTGGATTACACACTGTCCCTGTGACCTAGTTCTGGAAAGGCTTCAGCTGTCAGCCTTCCTGTCACTGTGGGGACTGCCCTCTCCCATTTGTTTGCAGAGGAAGGATGAGAGGAACTCTTTGGGACTCTGTCCTGCAAGCTGCCGCTAGGAAAGACATGCATGTAGGCTGCTGGATCAAAATCCTTTTCTCACCAAAGCTTTCTTCCTGCTGCGAAAGAAACAGCACTTTGGCTTCAGGAGAAGGATGTCTTGTCACTCTACCGGCTGCTGGAGGGAAGAATCAGAGGCCTACAAATGCAGCGCACAGTTGCTACATTGGGTACTGTATCGAGCACCGGATCTGAGAGTGGGAGAATTGTGGCATTCCACCCCAGGAGAGGGAAAGGCCTGGAGAGGCAGAGGGGCAGCTAGCCATGTAACTGTGGCACGTGCGTACAAACATGGCCCAAAATCATCCAGGTGTGGTGACCTACAGAGCATGCTGCAAGGCCAGGCCTCCTGTTTGCTTAAGCATCTGAAGAGCCGGGAGGCTGATGAAAGTTATTATTTATGGAGGAGGGGAAAGTCCCCCTGTTGGGCTGGGGTTGGACTTTAGCTGAAATAAGAGTTTGCTGCTTTGTTTAACATAATATCAGAGGTGCCCAGAGCAGCAGACAGACTCTTTTATGTCATTAGACATAGCTGGCAATGATATTAATAGCAATGATTGAAGAGCATGGATAATTGGCATGGGCTGGTTAAAAAGCAGGGGAAATAAGTCCATTTGTCACTACCAAAGGCAGAGCACAGTTATGTACCATTAGAATCCAGTTGAGAAATGATGGGCCAATGCCAATTGTCTAGAAAACCACCAGGTTACCCCTATCAAGGAGAAGGCTTTGGAGGATACCCCGAATATCTGGTCCTTCTTGGATTAGATGAGAACTCTTGTGTTGTGAGCACTAACCTGCCCGTCACCAAGCCATCCAGGTGATGCCATTTTACCATGAAGCACCCAGCATGATCCTCTTAACTCATATGGGAAGCGCCAGATATTACTGGGCTATGTCTATACTGCACCCGTTTTGCGCAAGAAATATGCAAATGAGGCTTAGCATTTTTTTTCAGGAAGAACAGCTCTTGCACAAGTGGGAGTTTTTGCGCAAAAAGCAGGCACTCATTAATTGTGCAAATGAGGCTTGGCGATATTTCACGCTTAGCCTCATTTGCATATTTCTTGCGCAAAACAGGTGCAGAATAGACATAGCGTCCAGGTGCACATGATATAAGGGCATAGAAAGTGAGTAGGACAGAGACTGGAATAAGTCTGCGGTGCTGAGTTGTGCCGAGTAGTGTATAGTGCCACCCAGAAGGGGACTTTATTATAATCTTGTTTTAAATTTTAAAACATCTGATTACAGCAGTGCTCTTCTGGAGCTGCTTGCAGAGGCCACACTGTTGGGACTTTGGAGGATGTTTCTGAGGGAGGTGGGTGTCTGAAGGTGAGAAAGGCAGCCTGGAGTAGTGCTCTGGGCATGGTGACTCATCGTTCCTGCCTTAGATCTATGCAGATGGATAGGAGCCCAAAGAGGCAGGGAGGTGATGAGGCTGTGATCTCTCCCCCCTGTATTAACCCACAGAGCATAAGTGGTGCAGTGGAGGGTGAAATCCATGAAAGAGCCCCCCCCCCCATCTCTCCCCAGCAGGATGCCTAGAGAAGGATTTTGTCTGCTGGCAGCAGAGTAGCCCCTGAACTCTTCTGAGTGCACTGGGAAACCTGCATTTACTTGGGACCTGCCTGCACTACCCTTAGAACAGGGCCGTGCCTATAATGTGGAATGACATTGGTGATGCAATAAGTGTGACGATAACTCTAAATCAGGCCCTGGCTTGGGCTCTGTTTCTGGATGCTCCGTGAGGAAATACTAGCACTGGTTGGAAGGTCTGGCTGACTATTGAGAGATTGCTACTGTCTGTATGTATGTGTGCATGTAGCCCAGGGACCTGCTGATTGCGAATTAGAATGGACACTAGCGTTATAAGTACAGGCTAGCCCAGTTCCTGGGAATGTGTATGGGTTTGTGGGAGTTTACTGTTGTCTTCCTTGCAGAGGAGGTACATTACCTAAGGGTCTGAACACAGGAGCGGGAGCCAGGAACTCCTGAATTCCAAGTCAAGCTCTGACACTCCCTTCTCCTGCTCTTGGCAAGTCACCTAACCCCGTGCAGCAGTTTCCATCCCTGCGCAATAGGAGGATAATCTCTCCCTGGAGTGTTGAGAGGATTCATTAGCTAATATTTGCACAATGCTTTGAAGATTTCAAATGATAAGTATTATGATGCAGCTTGGAATTATTTTTGGGACCTTCTAATTTCTTACCTTGAGTTTTTATTGGCTCCTCTCTTTCCCAGTGGTCATCTATTAGCTTGGGAACCACCCCAGCTGCTTTGGGAGTTGTTTTTCCAATAGCTGGGGGCTGTTCTGAAATGACTCTGACTCACACGAACGGCCTGTAGAAGCTGTATTTTATGCAGCTCTGCCTCTGACAACTGACCCTGCATGGGAAACGCCCTGGTATTCTCCCTGATAGGGAGCCAAGGCAGGGAGCGGCAGGAGACAGGATGAATCAAGTTTAACTGTCTCTAATGAAGCTAGGGATGGGTCTATCCCATCACTCATCTCCCAGACCATCTCACTGCAAGAATCTCTGTATGCGCAGGTTCCCTTTGATTGAGGGGAGGGGGTAGCTCATTTCTAGCTGACCACTTTGGTTGTATTCTTTGTGTCATTCATTTCCAGGACGTGCATCTAACAACAGGATAATGTTTTGCTTGGTGGCGGTTTACACTGCTTTCCATCTTGTACATTGGAGATGAAGGTTTTATATAGAATAAAATGACACCCTTCTTCCTCCTCACCCTTAATATGGAGTCAGTGTTCTTCAAATGTCTATTCCTTTGGCACAGTGATGCTGAGTGCCACTAAGGCACGTTACGTCCCCTCACATCATCCAGGAAAAGCCATTGTCCATTTCCCCAGGTGGGGTAATGTTGGCGGTGTGTGAAAAATGAAAGTTGCTCTTGGGCCATGGGAGCCCAGTTTTTTATTGTTCAGCAGTGGTAGGTACAAATCCATACCCTGCACGGCTCTCTTGGCCCACTCCTCCCCTTTCTCTCTACACTGCTATTTCAAGCAGTGCAGTGTCCCACTGCCAACCTGGAGCCATTCATTGCTGCTAAAGTCTGTCCCTCCAGCTCTGGCAGAGGGGAGCCAGTGCGGGCCTTTCCCCGTAGCCTTCCCCCACAATTCAGCCCTTCCCCATGGCCTCCTCCCTGCCAGAGCTGCCGTCTCTCCACGAGACGTGCCAGCACAGGGTGCATTGCTAGGGCATACTGTGTGCCTTGGTTATTCTTGACTGCTGCAATGGCCCCTAGGAGTCTGGAGCAGCAAGAGGTTAAGACAGAGCATCTTCAAAACCTCTTATTTATGTCAGGAGTTGGGCAGGCCCCCTCACAGCCCCAGAACAGATTGTGGCATAAAACAATTTTGCACATGCACCTCTAGTGATATGTGGAGTCCAGTCAGCCAGAATGGCAAATCAGGCCCCAGGTTTCTGAGGAAGGGGACACTGTTAGCCATAGTTGTAATTCTTAGCATTCCTGGTGCTCATAAGCAGTAGTGTCTGGGCTGGGCATTCTTTTTTACACACAGAACCCCCTGGCGATATCAGGAAAAGGGTTGAATTCTTGTCTACCTTTCCAGTTCCTCTTCTAGTCACCCCAGCAACAAGTGGCTGTTACCTTTATATTCTTTATGTTAGTGAGTGTTTGACTCTAGCTGCTCCAAAGCAAGATCTCCCTCGAGTGGAACAACTACCTCCCTGCACCTGAACAGCTGTGTGTGACTAGACTTTTTCTGCCCTTTTACTGTGTGATGGCATGTAAAAGACTGTGGGGGACAATTATTGACCATAGGTAGCACAGGCTGTGGTGGCCCTTCCTAGGGTTGCCAGATGGTTTCAACAAAAATACCAGACACACTTGACATTACATCACAATCTACATTACATCTTATTTAGAAAATACCGGACATTTATATTTTCTCATTTATATTTTCTCAATTTGTTTCCTGAACAGAAAGCTCAAATACTGGACAAATTTTCTCAATTTGTTTCCTGAACAGAAAGCTCAAAAACCGGACACCTGGCAACCCTAGCCCTTCCTAGCGTTCTCTGTTCTCAGCAGAATAAAGGAATGTGGTGTGTTTTGCAGGCATAGGCTCTGTCAACTTAATTAGCAAGATCTCAAAGTGCTAAGAGGAGATAAAGGGGAGCAAATAGTGAAAATGAATTAGCTAAACTTGGCAATGCTATGAGCTAGCTGTTTGCTTAATTTGAAGCCTGCCACTTCTTCAAAGAACAGTTGGCTAGTTACCTTTTTAACATGTGGCCACTGATCACCGGCCCCCACCGACAGATGGAAACAGGTTGCCTGTGGTCAGTAGCATCTCCCATTTTACATGGCCACCCAATGCCTTGAGAGGGAAAGTCACCCTAGCGCAGAAGGTCTGAACAGTTGTTTATTGACCACTTCTTGCCCTCACCACACAACTTCAATGGGGACTATGACTGATACCTGGCTGTGGACTGGCATGCAGTTTGTCTTATCAGATCACTCCCAGATGCAAGCAAGAAGGTGGCACTTCCCCCACTCCCAGCAAGAAGGGGATGTGTTTTGAACAGAGTTAGCTAATGCACATGAACCAGTGTGGACAAGGCAAATTTCAGTTTTAACACATGCTGGTTGGGTAAGGCGAATGCTAGGCTCCCTTGGAGTTACTTTGACCAGCTAAGCTAAGTTAAAGCCACATCTTTTTCTACCATAGCTATGTCCAAAAGAGCACAACAACTATTTATTTATTTAATGTATTTATCTATGTAGATGTACACAGAATATTAAAAGGGCCCCATTAAGGATTCTAGGCATTTTTGTCATATATTACAAATACAGGCCACCCTATATAAACATACATGAATGCAGGAACCTCCCTGGAAACAAAACCTGGCTGAGGGGGAACTAACGTGACCATGTGTCCTGAACCTCAGTGCTTTGATCTCAGCCCTTCCTCCTCAAAACACTTGTGATGAGAGATGGCGCCTGAAGGTCAAACAGGCTTATTCTGAACCAAGTGGGGGAAGTCAATTCCAAATCTGAAGGCCCATGCTGGAGATCCTCAAGATCCACTGCTGATCAGCACTGCAGCACTGTTGCTCAGGGAGCAAGAGAAGTCCAGCAGGTAGGCGAGTTCCAAGAACTTCAGCATCGTATCAGTCAAAACCACCATAGGCTGCAGCTGGAAATGGCCGGTCAGCCAGTACAGATCACAGAGTGCTGCAAAGTGCTTACAGTGAGAAACTCCACTTAGTGAACAAGTCCCCATGTTCTGCACCAACTACAGCTTCTAAGATGATGTCATGTGCAGCCCCATGTATAGCATGTTGCAACAAACTTGGGGCAGGTGACAAAGGTGTAGTTAATGGTGATATGGTCACATTGGAAAGCAATGACTGCAACCTTGAGGATCCAACAGTGATCCCATATTGCAAAATCAAACCACAAGTGACTCACATAGACTATCAATTAAAGGGCAGATACAACCTTTGTCAGATCTTCCATTAATAGTGCTATGATCTATTGGTGTGGGCACTTTCATGTGTGCCCCCACATTTCATGGGATCTCTGCCCCTGGATTCATCTCTATTTAGAGTGCAGTGAAATGGTTTGGCCCATCCGTGCATGTATGTGATGGTGTAGTCAGCATCCAGGCACAGAAGCAATTTATTGGTAGACAGCAGACCTGTATTTTCATCCAAGTTTTAATGATAAAGTATCCTGTCTGCTAAGTCACTGAAATATGAATGAATGTGGAGAAGAATGGTTGTAATTGTTTCTAAGTAATAAATTAATGTAAAAGCAATGCATCTGCTTAATAATTAGAGTTGTCACAGACAGCTTTTATTCAAAGTTTGAATTAGATTCATGCTTGAACTTGTCAATTTGCTTGAAGCTAATATGCCTGAATTCAAACTGCAATCTACTGTAGGAACACTGAAAATGAAATAGGAAAGGGAAAGGACTATTGTGTTCAGGCTATCTTGTCTCATAATATGCTCAATATTATGCACCAGGTAGATAAGACTATTTGTAGCAGCCCCTTCATTTAATTTAAGGGCAGAATTTCATAATATGTGTGTGTCAGCCAGGAAAAGTAATCAACCTTTTATTCTAATCTTTTTACCTCACCTGAGCAGTAAACTCAAGCAAAATTCTCCCATGGAACAGGGGTTGTTGATTAACTCAGTATTTTATTCTACTCTCCCATATTCCAGCACAATTTTAAGATGCAAAGATTGCACGAAAGAGTAAGCTTTAGGAAACAAAATTTAAAGGACAGAAAGTTTATACTAAAAATCCACAGCACTCTTCTGATTTTCACCAGCTGAGACTCTGGCCCTTAATCTTTAAAGACACATGTATGAATGAACACGAGAGTTAGAAAACAAACAACAGTTGAGAAAACAAACTAGAAATAGAAAAATGGTTTGTTGTGAGAATCATAATAATAAAAACTCACTGAATGAACAGAACCATCCCTATGGCATGAAAGACCTGATCGAGCTTAAAGGCTGACCTTAAAAAAGTAAAGCAAAACAAACAAACCCCTGTGCTGTGCTCATTTGTGTGCCTAATCCATACTTGGAATAATCAGGTATTTAGCCACCAACATAGCTGGCCAAATTATTTGCCCAGACATACATGCATGTTATCTGTAAAATATGCATGCATGTCTGTGCAAATGGCAATTTGGCTAGCTATGTTTAAATCGTGTGTGTGTGTGTGTCTGTCTGTTCCCAAGCCCATAGAAGGAGCTAACAAGTAATTGTTTTGGAGCTGAAAGGAAGTCCATGAACTCCATAGACGATGCAAATAGAGGTAAGGAACAAAGAAAAAAAGAGGTCATATTTTGCATAAACTCACCTTGATATGTCACATTAGATGAAGTTTCCCTTGGCTCCAAAGTCTCCTCTTCTGTAACATGAGCTCTGTGACTTTTTGGCACTGCAGTCTGCCCTTTCAGGTCATGTCTACATCTCATAAAGGTAACATCATTCTTGTGACATGAGATGGAAGACCTGATGAGGCTCATTGTGGGGTGGGGAAGGGCTGCATTTGAAGGGCTCTCCTTTTCCAACTGGATATCTGCATGAAAGAGGGAAAAAGAGAAATAAATGGAACACATTTTATGAATAATTACCTTGGACACAGTTTCATTCGTTTTCCTGTGGGAAATGTTCACTGGCAGCAGGGACTCAGGCAGGGAAAAGGCATATCTTCTAGTTCTCCTGAGCCTCCTAGAGTGGCTAGACTTTTGTACTGTATTTCAGAATTAAAACAGCTTCCGCGTTTGGGAACTTGGGATTGTCGTGCAGCAGATTAGGTATGCAAAGCCCTGTGCTTCCTTCTCTCCAGTTCTGTTACGTCTACACTGCGCAGCTATTTCAGGGTACCAGAGGTATTCGAAATAACTGCCATGCATCTTAACAAGCCACCTGTTATTTCAAAGTATTTTTCAAATAACAGGTGCGCTATTTTGGCATCCCTGTAACCCTCATTCCATGTGGGTTAAGGGATGTCTTGAAATAGAGCATTATTTCGAAATTTGGTGCTGTGTAGATGCGCCAAATTTCAAATTTCAAAATAGAATCAAAATAAGATACACAATTTGCATAGCACAAATTGCGTATCTTATTTCGAGTTTAGTTCGCTGGGTTGACGCACCTTTTAGGAACATCTTTGTTTTCTCAGGCCTCTCTTTCTCCTCCTTTGCTTAATTCATCCTAGGGACTTTCCCCCTTGCATGTAACAGTGCTGGTGCTGCATGCCACAGAAGCACTTTAGGTCCTGGTGGTCACTTTCCAAGCAATTGCTTTGGGTCCAAAAGAAGAGACTGAAGAGGGCAAGACTCTGATCTCTCGTCTAATGGTGTAAAATTTGGAATAACTCCATTATTTTCCCTGGAGCTTCTTGGATTTATTGCCAAGTAATGAATGGATCCCGTCAGATGGGTCAAGTCTGACCGATTACATAGATATTTGTTGTGACTTTTTATTAAGCCCTTTTAGTAAATCTTAGGAAAGACTATCTGCCTTACATTGCTAGGGTTTGCGTGGTAATCAGTCTCTGATTGCCCTTCAAAAAATGTGGAGTGGGGCATCTTTAGACTGGAGCATGGCTGTTATTATTTATATGCCTCTTTAGCCTCCATAAAGTGCTTTGAGCTCTATAAAAAAGCTCAATAGTAGTTACAACCACATTTGGCTATCAGATCAATGTACACAGATCCATGTTTCCACTGACCATGGGAGTGTGCACAAGCAGGGTAGAATTTGGCCTTTAGAATGATGGAGGGAATTTTAAAGTTTATTACACCTTCCAGAAACAGGGCTTGAAAGGAGACTTTCTGAGCTTTCTTGTTCTTTGTCAGTTGTTTTATTTAGTTGCAAACTCCGCTTATCACAGCCACAGTAAAAGTGCTGTAGTACCCTAAATAAATGTGTGCACATGGGTCCCTGGACTGTACCAATAATGTTTACTGAGCATACAGCTGTGATGGGAGTAGACTTACTGATGGTAAGATAAGGGATCACATACTTTGGTCAAAACAAACACAAATACCAAAGGAGCCAATAAAAGCACAGTGGAGGATTTTTCTGAGTCACCCAGGGTACACCCAAGGCTGTAGTTCTGTTGCATACACTACAGGACTGTGATCCTGTGAAATGGAGGGCAATGGCCTTGTAGTTTGAGCCATGTGAACAGCCTTCAAGTCTCAGTCTATCAGAGACAACCCTATCTTTTCATCTCTCAAAGAAAGTCACAAGTGACCCTGGACTAGATTTAAATCCCATCCTAGCAGAAAACATTGCATCTTTATAATGCTGCCATGGGAGGCTGCTGAGCTAATGTTATCGAGCCAACCCACTGGAGGAGGGATTCAGAGAATACAGGGGAGACAGGGAAGAAGTGTCTGGTGAAAGGACACGGGAAGGAAAGTCCCTTTTGTGGGGTGCTGAGAGAAGCTTAGACAGTCCGGAATGGCGACTGTCAGGAAGAGTCCTTGAGGAAAGTGGGAATGCTTGAATAGCCCTGGACTTCTTTGCTCTCTTTTGAAATGAGATTACAATGCTGTTTTTTTGCTGGGGTGTTTGGCTGCACATCTACAGGAGCTAATGAAAAGGCTCTTTCAACAAGGGGACAGTGTGGGCTGATTTTTAGAAAGGCAGGCTTCCCACAATGCCAATTAAGTATAATCGTGGCGACACAACTGACTTTTTCAGGGCTTCGAGCTGTTTTAGCCCACTCAGAGTCATTTTAAGGCCCAGTTGTTGAGCACATACAGCTGAACTTAACTTAGATGTTGTTTTTCCCATGGCACAGACTGCTGAGATCATGAAACGTGCATTTAACTACTCTTATATTTAGCACTTCCTTTCTCAGTGTCAACACATCTTCACTCTCTTTCAACACAGTGTTTTTCATTATTTGATACACACTTGCAAGAAAGACAGGGACAAAGCAAAACAAAACAAAAAATCTCTAAGCCAAAACCACAGAATTCTAGCTTTCCCAGGCCATAGCTAACCATGGGAGACATGAGTGTATATCACTTTATCTTTTCCATCAAAAGAAGTGTCATTGATGAGCAGCAGAATAGTATTTCTCACAGTGCCCAGAATATATTTCAGGGTTCATGAGCACCTGTGCTGAAAATTACCTAGCTTCATGTCATAATTATAGTTCCAGGACTGTGTTCTCATCATTGCCTGACTTGAAAACATCACTGCTCAGCATCTCCTGTAATGGATTTTTTTTTTTTTAGGCCTCTGTGATGTGACTTTAAGGTAAGTGAGGCTCTAAATTGTCACCCTATTGGTCTGCTATTTTTTCAATGTAAATATTCTTTTCAAAGGTGTAGTCAGAGGGGATTAGCACAGAGATGCATTCATTACTAACAGCTGAAAGCCTATGCTGTTGCGCTTGGGTGTAGTTTGTAAAGTCATGTGTAAAAAAAGCCAGAAGTAGCTGAAAACTGATAGTAACAGACTATGATTCCCATTGATACATACCAGCCTGGTGAGGTACCAAACCAGATCCCATGCTTGCTGCTGTTTCTATCATATTACACTGACTCAACAGATATTCTAGGCTTCAGAGTGATGTTCGGGGTTAAGAACAAAAGAATGGCCATACTGGGTTAAACCAATGGCCCATCTAGCCAAATATCTGGTCTTCAAACAGTGGCTAATGCCAGGTGCCCCAGAGGGAATGAACAGAACAGGCAATCAGGTGATTCATCCCATCATTCAGTGTTCCCTCAAATTTTTCCTACCCCCTGAGTGAAATGAATTTTATTATGTGCTCTAATATGGAGATAATATGTGATGCATAAAATTAATGTGGCAGGAGTAGGGTCAAGGGGTTCATACTGTGCAAAGAGGCTCATGGCTGGGGCAGAAGATTGGGGTACAAGGCTGTGATGGTTATGGATCAGGGTGCAGCTCTGGCGTGGGCCCAAGGATGAGGAGCTCACGGCTAGAGCAGAAGATTGTAGTGAAAGAGTGTTCATTACTTTGCATTTCTCAACATTGGATTTCGTCTGCCATTTTGTTGCGCAGTCACCCAATTTTCTGAAATCCGTTTATAGCTCTTTACAGTCTGTTTTGGACTTAACTGTCTTGAATAGTTTAGTATGATTTGCAAATTTTGCTCCCTCACTGCTTACCCCTTTCTCCAGATCATTTATGAATATGTTGGGTAGGATTGTCCCAGTGCAGACTCCTCAGGACACCACTAGTTACCACTCTCCATTCTGGAAACTGACCGGCTGCATCTAGACTGGCACGATTTTGCATAAAAGCGGCCGCTTTTGCGCAAAATCTTGCTGCCTGTCTACACTGGCCACGAGTATTTGCGCAAGAACACTGACTTTGTAATGTACAAAATCAGTGGTTCTTGCGCAAATATTCCGATGCTCCCGCTAAGGGATAAGACCTCTTTCGCAAGTATTCTTGCGCAAGAGGGCCAGTGTAGACAGCCATGTTAATTTCTTGCGCAAGAAAGCCCGATGGCTAAAATGGCCATCGGAGTTTTCTTGCGCAAGAGAGCATCTACACTGGCACGGATGCTTTTGCGCAAAAGCAAATCTTTTGCGCAAAGGCACATGCCAGTATAGACGCTTATGTTATAAATACTTTTAACGGAAAAACTTTTCCGTTAAAAGTATTTGCACAAAATCATGCCAGTCTAGACGCAGCCACCATGTATTCCTGCCCTTTGTTTCTTGTCTTTAAACCAATTACTGAGCCCTGGGAGCACTTTCCCTCTTATAGAGGAACAAATACAATGGGTTATGTTGATTGTGGTATTGTGTGGGTAGTAGTGCTGATTTGTAAGTGGGTTGTGTTGTGTTATGAAAGTTGTGAGGATTTGTGCAGGTGGCAGATGAGCATTGTGGTCTGTCGTGAGAGGTTGTATGTATTTGGGGTTATTGTACATGTTGGTTGTTATATTGCTCGGATTGTGTTGTTCTGGGAGAGTTGTCTGAAGTTGTTGGGTGGCCAATGAGCAATGTGTAGCAGCTGGGTGGGTGATTCACCATCTGTGCAGTCTTCCTCATACAGCCAGTTAAATTGCTGCATAGAAATTAACAGTGGTGGGGATTGGTTGAGTTACTTCTGATATCACAATGGTCTAGGATTCTTGGTGTGCCAGCCATAGATACATGCTTTACTACTGCAGTACACTGCACAATGATCATTCATAAAGTCAAAATGGCTGAGAACTTAACAAATTAGGAAGAGACCATGACGATTCAATTGGATTATTCCCTAACAAAGAAAGCCCTCAGCCATGCCTGAAGTTGCTTCCATCCCGTTACACCATACAGACATCGTAGTCTTTGTAGTGACACAGACAAGCCTGGAAAAGGGTTGCCAGGTGTCTGGTATTAAACTGGACAGACCGTTATTTTCGCCTCCTGTCCGGTAAAAGAATTCAGAAAATACCAGACAACTTTCTGATTTTTTCCCAGCCAGGAGGCAAAAATCTTGGGCTGTCCAGCTCAATATGGAGGCAGCCTGGCAACCCTAGTGCTTACTGGGTTCCGCAGGGGAGCTGTTTGGCTTGATGCAGGGAGGCAAGATGGCAGGTGGCCGCCGTCAAACTGTTAGGGCCAAAAAGCCTCACCACTCGGTTTTTTAAGGGGCCACATTTTTTTTTCCTTAACAACTCTCAGGGTCCCTTATTTTTTTTCTCAACAAACTTTTTCCTGGAATGGTTTTTGTTGTTGTTGTTGTTTGATATTTTTTCTGAAACCATCTGACAACCGTAGCTTGGAATCTTACGATAAAGATTATTGTTTTATTTTTGCTGATAGCACCCATGATGTTTTAAGAGCTTTGCAAATATTCAGAGTCTCTGGTTAGAAAAACCTCACAATATAAGGAAAGCCAAAGACAATTAGACTGAGGTTGGGGGACCATTACAGACAATCTCTGTACAGGTCAACTCTAGTCCTTGCAGACAACATGGCAGATCTCTGAGAACTTGGAAAGTTACATTGTGTTGGCTCCTGGTTAGCACACGGGGCTGCTTTTGGAGAGGTCTTTTACTATTTATTGTGGAGAGCTTCCCATGTGTCCCATCATTTCTGGTTTGGTCTTTCGGACAGGAAACATTCAGGGGAAGGTCTCTCAACTTTAGGTCTTCTACATTGCTGAGCACAGAGCTGCTGCTGAATACATGATTATTATTAATGTACTTTAACCAGACTATAAGGCTTAGGGCTCCAGGGATGAACAATAAAAGTTCTTTCACATAAGTCAGAAGAGTCTGACAACAAAAGCAGAGTGGCTAGCGAGGGCAAATCTGTCTGAATTTCTGGTGCTATCCTTAATCTAACAACAAGATGCACCTAGGCTGACCTCATCTACAGGATACTGTAACAGGCAGAAATTGAGTTTTCCTTTTCGTCTTTCTTGAATTAGAAGAAGAGTGCACACCAACCCCCTATCTAAAAATTCCACTGGATTCTGCTTTCCATCCACATGCACCTGGATGCAGCATAGGGACTTGGCTCTCTGACTGAGGATCACCTAGCCCCAGGGCAAGAGGGAATAACAGCACTTCCCTCTCCCTCTTTCCTCCCCATCCCATCCATGGCTCTGCCCCTATATGCCTCCACTGCCTCCTCCTTCACTTTTGGGAGGGGGAACTGGAGCAGAAGCTGCCTCTGTCAGCTATCACTGGCAGAGTTCCCTTGTTCAGGGGAAGTTCTTCAGCCAGTTGAATGCCACTTTGCACCATTTATGGAGGACAAAATGGCCTGAGCAGAGCAGAAAATCTAGTCTGGAATGGATACAAACACTTTCTCTGTAGTAAAAACACTGAGACTGGAGCACAGTCCTCCAGTTATTGCCTAAACAAGAGTATTCCTTGATGAAAACACTGCACACATTGCATTTCCAACGCCAGTGTCAACAGTGTTTGCAGGTGCTGTATTATTCTGCCATAACTTTAAGCCTAAAGCAAAGTTAAGCACCTACCTCCACTTTTGCAGACCGCTACCTATGCTAACTGATTGTAGGAGCTGCTGAGCTCCTACTGACTTCAATGGTATTGTGGGTGCTCTGCATACCTCAGAAAAACAGATTTAATTTCAGACAGTAAAGTGTAAGCTATTTGGCATAGCTTACGAAGAGTTAGCTCTGTGGTCTAGAGCTAGTGCCTCACTCTTCCAGACAGGAAACCTGTATTCATGTCCCTGTCTTGGTCTCATCTTCAGGCCAGCAGAAGCTGGAGACGTGGAGAGAGTGCTAAGAGTCTGGGAGCCTCGCAGCCCACCCAGGGATTCTGCTGGTTAGTCCAGAGTGCACCTAGCGGAGCTCTGGAGGCAGGTCAGCTCATGCTGGTCCCGAGTCTGTACACAGGAGTCTGGTGGTTATTGAAAGGGAAAAGGCGTCCTTCATGAAGGGCTGTAACTAGTTCTCCCTTTCCAGGAAAGGCCCCAGTCTGGTCTTGTGAGAAGTTTTACTACAGAGAAGTTGGAAAGTGGTTATATGACTTTGGGAGACTTAACACAGTAGGAGGAAGGTGTCCAAAAAAAAGGGGGGGTGGGAATTATTCATCAGAGCTGCGAAATCCAAAAACCTTCATCTTAACCATTGAGAGCAAGACGAGGAGAGTCTCTCTGGGATCCTTAATAGCATCTTTCACCCGAACACTCTTATTTCTAAGCCAAAAAGGGATAGTAAAGGTAGAGGGAGGTAAGGCAAAGAAATGCTTTTAGCTAATGCATCAGAAATGCCTTGTGGAAGAAGGAAGGGGAAACCAGTTTCTCAATTGCCAGAGTGTTTACAAACAGAAAGGTTAGGTTTAGAATTCAAAATAGCTATGGAAATTTTTATTTCAACCTTGTCTATAAAAACCCAAAGCCCTCTCCTTATTCTAACTGAAAAGGGATTTGTTTCACAAATCATTACAAATGTGGACTAAAAGACGCACAACAAATTAACATTAGCTTCATCTGAGAGTCTGTGTCTAAGGCAGATGAGGAAAACAACTGCAGGGGAGACAAAAAGAGGACTGTCTCAGGCTTGCAGCTCTTCTCTGCCAGGTCTCACAGGGAGGTGTGTGTGGGGAACTAGACTGAATGCTGGATGAGAGTCAGCAACACCAAATATTTTACACTCTGACAAGCTCAACAAACACTGTGGACATCTCTGTGAAGTGCTGCTGGCTAGGTCGTCCCCTTCTGTAAATCAGAGTTGCTCCAGTGACTTCAGTACATCTACAGGATTGACAGCCATTGAGGCTCTGTCCCTCACATGTTGTACCAGGAGAAATTACTCACCATATGATAGACATTTCCCCCCTGACTAATCTTGTTGTACATCTTAGGGCAATGAATAAAATGAATTATTTGACTCCACAAGGTCTGCTAACTAGAAACATTTCCCAGGAAAGCATTTCACAAGTACATGCTTCATAAACAGTTACCTCCTCAGTTGCTCTAATAGGGCATGTCTACACTAGGAAATTATTTTGAAATAACTAAATCTGAAGTACTAACTCCCGAAATAAGCTTATTCCCTGAGGAAAGCAGGAGTACAGATTTCGAAATAACCAGCCCGTTATTTTGAAATAACATGCTTGGTATTGTGGACACTCCACTTATTATTTCAAAATAAGGGGGTTATTTTGAAATAACTCCCTACTGTAGACCAGGGCATACTACCCCAAGCTCCCAAGGATCATGTTCTCTCTTTGGTTTCAGGACATACATGGGCTGTGGGAATGTATTGCTCCTCCCAATACCTCCCCTGTCACCTCTAGACACTTCCTCCACTTTCTATATTCCAACAAGTTGTTTTTTAGTTGCTCTCTTGTTTTGTGGGACAATGTTATCCTCAATCCCACCTTATCCCAACCTGCCATTTCAATGGATTAAAGTGACCCTATATCCCTTTGGCCAGGACAGTCTCTTTTGGAAGCTCTGTCCTAGACATCCTGACTCCCCCCTCCCAACCCGCCAAATTGGGCATGTGTCCCATTTGCTTTTGCCAACAAGAGCAAACAGGATAAATGCTCAGTTTTTGCCAAAAAAACCTAGGATGTGCCTCCGCTATGGCAGCATGGAGGAAAGTTCGGGGGCCTGGCAACATTCGGCGTGATGTGGAGAAATCTCCAAACCTCCACATGGGCAACCGAGACTGGGTTCCCCCACCCCATGAGGAAGCTGCGCAGGAGCCTGGTGGATGAGTCTCTGCTATGTCCTGCCCCTCCAATCACAGAGTGAAGGGGTGTCACATGCTCACTCTGCAGCCCAATCAAACGGCAGCACTGTTGGAGCCTTAATTCAAAATCTTCTGTGGTTTCAGACGCAGAGCCAGCCAGGCCAGGAGCTGTGACTCATGAGCCCTGGGTCCTACCAGAGAACCTGTCTGGTAAATGCCCAACTGGGTCCCACAGCATCTGCTTGTGCTGCCATATTGAATTCAGCATGGCCTTCACCCCAGCCCAGAGTACCCCATCCTGGCCTCATGCCCCCAGCCCTCCACCCCTGAGCAATTCCCAGAGTGTGTCCTCCAGATCCCCCAAACCCAGAGCAGTCCCCAGAGCCCCACACCTCTTCATGCTCCTCACCCCTGAGCAGTCCCCAAAGACCCCCACTTCCTCATGCTACCTACCCTAAGCAATTCCCAGAGCTCCCCACCCCAGCCTCATGCTCCTCCAAGCAGTCCCAAGAATTCCCCACTCCTGCCTTATGCTCCCCTACCCAGACCTTGTGCCCCCTGTATCCTTAACATTCCCCACAGCCCTCCATCCCAGCCTCATGCTCCTGGCCCTACACAGTCTCCAGATCCCCTCCTCCCTGGTTTCATGCCCCTGGCCCCT
This sequence comes from Rafetus swinhoei, assembly GCA_019425775.1. Lineage (NCBI taxonomy): Eukaryota > Metazoa > Chordata > Testudines > Trionychidae > Rafetus > Rafetus swinhoei. Next base: position 229,006,296 of record CM033424.1, read on the forward strand.
GAACGGTCTTCAGAGACCCTACTTCAATCTTGTACTTGAACACAGAAGTGTCAGAACATGGACTCATGAACACTGAAGTGTCAGAATGAGTTGCAGAGACTGAGATTGTAGCAGGCTAGATTGTAGGAGCATCAATATTATGCAAGTTAAATAAATGACCCTAAAATCTGCTTCAGCCAGCAGTGAATTATCACCGATTACACTGTATGAAGCAGTATTTCCTTCCTTTCCTAGTTAGGGATTACATAAAAAGGAGAGATTGGTTAGGCTACACCCTTCATAAAATGAAAAGCTCAGCCAAGTCCCCAGATAACATTTCTCCTTTCCAGACTACAAAATACTAGTGTTTCCGTTTCTGGCCGTATATAACCCACTGCATATTTCTAGTGATTTATGTTGTTCTTTCCAGGGGAGAGGGAAGAAAAGATGTTGCTGCCTCCTGCTTTCATCTCAGAGGCTCCATAAACATTACTTCCTGCAGCAACTAGGTGTTCCTTGGATTTGGTTCATGAAGACTGACCCAACACTGATTAGTTAATGAGATCTGACAAGATCCCAGCATGGGGCAGTATAGCTGCAGGAAAAGTAAAGGTCATTTTGGAGTCATTTTTTCCAAACTCAGGAGCATATTAGCATCAAACTCTTCTGGCATTTTCAGACAATGCAGAAAGCTCAACAGCCAAACAAACCTTTTTTGACGGAGTGCTGTTAGTTGTGTTTGTTTTGTGGAGTTCCATTTGCCTCATCTCCATGGTGTCAGGTCTATTAGAACCACCACATCTTGTGACAGGTCCTGAGATGTTCATAAAGCCCCACTGACATAACCCCACTGTGGTTTTGCAACAAATAACTTGGTGGCTGTGACAGTCTGGCAATTTGCAGTGCTGTGCAGGGAAAACAAGCGCAAAGCAGACACCCATTTAACAGCAAGAGGTCATTTTTGCACAGTTTTGCAGTACCTGATTAGAACAGGAGGATTCACCTGCAACCTCTTTGTTAAGGGCATTGTCATCATTTATAGGTAGCTATTGTCTTCTGATCCTGATTCTATCACACTACCTCTGCATGCAGTTCTATCCATTGACTTGACAGTAACTCTTGGTTTGCTGTGGTGGAAGTGAGACTAGAATGAGGCCATCTGTGTGTATATATGTAAACATTGTGCTCTTTTTTTTACAGTAATTAGCTCCAGCTATGTTACCCTAAAGAACTATCACTTCATTTTCTTTTCTTATTTAAGGTAATTGTATAAAAGTCCCCCCACACCCAGGTTCTTTTCAGTAGGTACTATCTGGCAGTAAAGTGCTTTCTCCTTTTATCTAAAGAGATTTCCTATCTTCTGTAAAAACAACAAGTAGTCCTGTGGCACCTTAGAGACTAAAAAATTATATATGAAGTGGGTTTTACCCATGAAAGCTCATGTGTATACATAAACACACACATGTGTATGTATGTATGTTAAACAACCATAAGCAAGGCTAGGAGACACATCTCAGCTCTATCAAGCTTATACCACCTTTCTATTTTCCAATCCTGGGGCTGCTTGGGGCCACAGGAAATACTCTACTACCAAAGGCTCAGCCAAGTTCTCTCGCTGCTGTCTGGCTTTCATCCCCTTCTACCTCTAACATGCCTCTTCCCCACCTATTAGCCCAGAGAATCCACAGCAGCGCATTTGGGATTAGTTTTTGGTTTCTTTGCACCACTAGGCTGGTATGCAGGGCCCGGGGATCTACCACTAGATATCTGCAGTAGTTAGTCAGGGGAACAGAAGGATTTGAGGGCAGTCAGATGCAATGAGAATCTAATGAAATAATTGGCCTGTTTCAACAGCAAATACATTGGCAGCTCAAAAATGTTTTTTCTGGAATTTCTCTGGAAGATCCCTGAAATCTTGGCACTGGCTTTCAGAATTACTGCAATCACTCCAGACTTTGCTTGTTATTCGAGGACACTGGCCTGTTGATTTTTAAGACATATTTCTCTGAGCCAGATCCTGGTCCCATGTAAATAAATGCCACATTACATAAGACTGCCCAGACACAGCTGGGGGCAGCCATAGGATAGGGGAGGAGACCTTCATGAGTCCCTGTGATATCCCCACAGGCACAGACTCCAGTTGGAAAACCTCACAACACAGGTCAGAGGCACACAACCTCAGCAGACTCCTCCCTACAGCCAGGGGATAGAAGAAAGAAGCATAGCCATTCCTGAAGGTAGAGTCAGCTCTCAGGAGCATAGGGACTGACAGACACAACTCAAAGCCATATTCATTTTTTCCTATGGCTAAGCATATACTATTTTTGACTGTGCTTATGGAGGGGTACGTAGGACATATGTCTACCTAGCACATTTTTTCCCAGGCAGTGCTGCCTGGAGGCTTGCAAAAAGTCAGCAATAGAGTAGACAAGAAATCATATTAGATGCTAATAAAGTAGCTCTGCAACAAGTAATATCCACGTCATCCTTCCCCAGCATATCCATCTCCTTGGAGAGTAAAATGCCATCCTCCATACAGTACACTGAAGAGCTGTGCTGACATTTACACTTTGGACTTGTTGGATCAGAATTCACTAAAATTTGTATTATCATAGCACCTAGGAGATCCAGTCATAGACCAAGGCTCTGCTGTGCTAGGTGTTATAGAGACAGGAAAAAAAAAGAGGGGGGGGGGAAGCCCCTGTATTAAAGAGGTTATAAGCTAAGTAAGTGACAAGAGGTGGATATACAAGGCAAACAAGGGGAATACACTATACACGTAGCTATTATTTAGGGTGTGGGTCTTTGTGTTTTGTAAAGGTCACGTTAAGGAGAAAGTTTTTAAGGAGGGGTTTGAAGGAGGACAATGAGGTGGCTTTGCAAATGTTCATGGGAGCTCCTTTCAGGCTTGAGAGGGAGTGTGGGAGTAAGCACAAAGGTGTTTGGTTGAAAATTTAACAAGTAGGTAATGAAGGCTACATAACTGGCTGAACAGAGATGGGAGAGGACAACTCAATAGCACACGAGAGGATAGGTATGTTTGGGGATAGCCAAGCCTTGAAAGTGAAAACAAATTGACCTGTACAAAATACTAGCTTTACACATAGCCCTGCTCAATATAATTTTATTCCAAGGCTCCGATATAACAATAACCTGTGGCACCGTAACATTCACTACACATTCCCTCATCTCCCTGTGCCTGCCCCACATTTAATTTTACTTATTTTGTGCAAACACAGACCTGAGGAGCACTTTTTCAAGCCGCACTGCCTGGGAGTTTCACCAGAACCTGACAATTCTGAGATTCTGCAGGGAAGAGGGAACATTGAAGCCTTTCTCTTAATACAGTTAGCTCTATGGTCCACGGCCTTTGCATTCAAAAGAAGCACTTTACAGAGAAAAAATTAAATATATAAAGACATGCAGGCAACAACATTCTGACAGATTTTCTGCAGGCTAGTACCATGGAAATGAAAAAGCCACATATCCTCTTAGCCTTGGTCTTAGCATTTTCTGCTTTATGGCATAAATCTACTCAGGTAGTAGGGATACTTAAATGTTTTTTCTTGTAATTGAACTAATAGCAGAGAGCTGCAGATTGGTATCATGCATAATGGTAGTACACTTCATAGAAAACTCTGTTTTAGTATTTCACTTCAATTACAAGAGCTCATGTTGCCTTGGGAGAATATTGTAAAAAATCACATAATAACAGGTTACTGTGCAATGTACTGTAAAGCCATCAGACAAGGGCGTAACCTTCTCAGTACAAACCAGCTCAGTACTATGCCTGAAGTAAAAAACCTATTACCTGCAGTGGAATAAGTGGACTGTAACTGAATGCTTCACATTTTCTATAATACAGAATTTGACTGTGATTACCAAGCAAGTCCACTTAAAGACTGTTTTGTAATGTACATTGTATGTATGCCACAGTCTTACAGTTTCAGTGTATCAAAAGATAAATCAAATATGTTCAGATCAACTCTGAAGAAAGGAAACTTCAGATACAAGTTACTAGAAGATTTACCCAGTGTTGGGACCTTAAATTAATTAATTTTTGGTTTTTGAAAAATAAAATGAAAAATGTGTATGCCTCATTTAAATCATTGCGCTGGGGTGGGGTTGGGGGTAAGAGGTTCAATATGCAGCCTGCCCCTGGGGAGAGAGGACAACCCCAGCCCTCTCTCATCGCAGTAGGTTGTGGCCAGGTGAGAATCACCTCTCCATGGCCACTCAGCTCCTGTGGGCACAGCCAGGGGAGCTCCTTTCACCTGTCTCTTTTCTGTAGGGTTTTATGAAAAGCAAATCCATTCCAGGTACATCCCATTTTCTGGGCACAGCCAAACCATTGCCTTGCTTTCAGTTATAAGAGGAAGGTGTATTCCAAATTTGGTGGTCCTTGCTCTTATTGTTTAGGTGTTCTTAAAGACAGACAGACTCTCTCAAATATATAGTAGATAATTAAGGGTATGTCTACACTACAAAGTTAATTCGAAATAGCAGCAGTTATTTCAAATTAACTTTAACAGCGTCTACACAGGCAAACCACTATTTCGAATTTGGTAAACCTCATTCTGTGAGTAGTAACACCAAATTTGAAATAGCTATTTCGAATTAAGTGCTGTGTAGACACTTAATTTGAAATAAGGGGCCTCCAGCCCTTCCCAGTGAGCCCTGGCTGCCACTCTGGGCACAACCAGGAAAACTTACTCTCCTCTCCCCCACCCCAGAGCCATTAAAGGGGTAGACCCTGGCCACAGTACCTGTGCCAGCTCCAAGCCTGCCAGCCCAGAGCCAGCAGTGGCCACAAGGGGCCCCTGACCCAGTGGCCCCAAAACAGGAGCCAGCAAGCCACTGGCAGCCAGCCCTCTACCGCTCCCCAGGAGCAGTCTGCCAGCTCCCAGGAGCCTGACAGGGGCTGGAGAAGGCGGGCGCCTTCCTGATCCAGGGTGGAGATCATGGACCTTATTCAGGTTTGGGGGGGATGCCCCCAACGTCCATGATCTCCGCACTAGATGGAGGAATACGGCCGTCTATGGCAGGATAGCTGCCAGCCTGGCCACCAAAGGCCACATGTGAACCCAGGAGCAGGTTTGCATGAAAATCAAGTTGGTCCGGTGAGATCCCCAACTCTGAGCCCTGAGCTTCTTCCCCTTGCTTCCCCCTTCCAGCTCCCTCCTCCCAGGTTTCCCCCTCCCCTCTCCCACGCTCTCTCTTTCCCTCTCCCACCTCCTTTTCCCAGTCTCCCCAGAGGTTCATCCCCTCCCAGTTTTGTTCAATAAACCCAGTTTCTATTTTTGAACATACGTGTCTTTTATTTGACATCAGGAAGGGGGTCTAGGGAGGAGTAAGTGGAAGACGTGAGGAGGAATGGGGCACGAGCCCCCGGTGGGGAGGACCGGGAGGCTCTGAGGGCTCCTCGGGTGGGCTCAGGGCTTCCTGGATCCTGACAGCCCCCCGATGGACCCCCCGGATGGCAGCCTGCAGCAAGTGCAGCCGGGCTGATGGGAATGACACCATGAGATGCACCGGCGTGCCCAGGGGCAGCTCTGGCTCCATGTGTCCGAGTGCTGTGGTGTCCCGAGTTCAGGCACTCAGGGCACTCCAAGACAGCACACAGCTTTGCTGTCCCTCATCGAGGTAGACAAGCAAGCAGAGAACCCTGAGAACTGTCTGTCCGGGGTGGGGATAGGGTCCCTTTAAGCACTGAGCTCAGTTAGCCTCAAGCAGCAGCCCCACACACTAAGTCCTAACCTGATGCCCTGCCAGCACTGGTTCCAGCCTTAACTCGGTTCAGGGTCCACTCAGTGTGGACGTGCTATTTCGAAATAGCAAAATGCTATTTTGAAATAGTTTTTGTGTCTAGATGCGTTAATTCGAATTAGCTTAATTCAAATTAACTATTTTGCATTAAGTTAATTCGAAGTAGCACTGTAGTGTAGACATACCCTAAGACCCTAACAAATTTATGGTCCATTTTGGTCAATTTCACAGCCATAAGATTTTTAAAATAATAAATTTCATTATTTCAGATATTTAAACCAGAAATGTTATGGTAGGAGTCCTGACCCAAAATGAGATTGCGGGCCGGGGGTGGAGTGGGGTGGGGAGAAGTTATCACAGATTATCGTATAGGGGTTATTGTCTTGCTACCCTTATTTCTGCACTGCCTCCTTCATAGCTGAGTCCTTAGTCAACCGCCACCAACCTTACTTCTGTGCTGTGGGCAGGGTGGGCAGGGTGCTGTGGGCAGGGTGCTGCCTTCAGAGCTGGGCACCTGGTCAGTGCCATCAAACGCTGATGGCAGTGTAGAAGCAAGGGTGGCAATACTGCAAAACCCCTAATAATAACCGTGCGAGGTACCCGAACTCCGTTTTAGCCCCAGTTTGAAAAACTCTGGTGAAATCTGTAAAGGATTGGGTACAAGTAATTTAGTAGGGCCCAAGTTATAATTTCTTGAATACTGATGACAAAAACATGAAAAGAAACTGCTAATTCATTTAGCCCTCCTTTCCCCGTAATGTTTTGTAAACAACAAGCTTGTCAATCTAGAATTAATAGCCATGTTTGATTATTATTCTTTAATGCAATGGAAACAGATTGTGTTTAAATGTATAATTGAGGGTATTTTGAAAAGTAACGATATCAAAATGGCACCTTCTTACACAGTCACCCTGCTCTCTGTGTGTATCCAGGATATTTGCTGATTTCCTTGTTGACAACTACTTCTGCATACTTAATTGCCATGTTTGTTCTCCAGACACTAGTCCTGCTGGATTCCATTCAGGCCCGGCCAAAGAGTTTGAGGGGCCCAAGATGGAACGATGTGGTTGGCCACGCTGTATGGCCAGGTGGCTCCAAGCCAGGGCAGCAAACAAGCATCTGGGAGGGCAGGTGCTGGGCAGCGCAGGGCCCTGAAGGCATGGGGCCCAAGGCAACCACCTTGCTCTCCTTGCCATAAGGCTAGGCCTGATTCCCTTATAGCTTGGACATCTTCAACAGAAATTGTTAGAGGTGCTTACCATCAACTTTCAAATCCCAGATCTGCCTGAGAATACCTACTGGAGTTAATGGACAAGTTTCCGCTATTTTTTAATTTTCTTTGACAGTGTTTTGGCTCAGATCTTCAAAGAGCCAATGGGAATTAGGTGCCTAAGTACCTCTGACAATCTGGGCTTTGTGCAGTGTCAGTTTTACTGCCGCCCTTGTATTGTCAGGCAGACTGCAATCTTGTATTCACTTATACACATGCTTATCTTTATAGAAGGCTTATCTTCCCACAACAACTGTATTGTTTTAATTATGCCAATATGTTTAAAGTGGTACCACCCTCTGGTCTGGACTCAATTATATTGGTATAAATGTGATTAGAGAGCTACATCTCTCTCCATAAAGGAAGGAGATTAAATTGTACCAGTATAATGCACCTTTATACCTGATCTGATCTTGCAACTCAGTTTTTACAAATATATTTTGGATACATAGCTGAAAAAGACACTTAGCCAGGATGAGTCACAATACCTTTTGCAAACCAAAGATTTTGATGTGCACCTTTTAGAGAGAGAGAGTTACTGTATTCTGGTAACTAGCACTAATAATTTTAAACAAGATGAATGATTTGTTCCAAGATCAAAGACTTATAACTGGGTGGTTTCATGAATAGAATTCTCTTTAGCAATTAGAGGAGTTCCTGAGAGTGCAACAAATGTTTTCTCTGTGTGGTTGGCATTTATTTAAAACTTTAAACAAATGCTAAACATTTATACTTATCATTACTTGTAAATCAGAGTGGAGAATGCAGACTCTATAAATCAACTGTTCCTGAAATCATTATTAAAGATTTAATCCTTTTAGGAATTTCAGGAGATTAGTTGCAAAGATCAAAGGGGGAGTATCCAGTTCTTTCCTTTATTAAAACTACAATGCTTATGCAAAGGGCTGGACTGAGAGTTCAGGAGACTTGCAGTCCCCTATTTAATAACAAAAACAGATACTGTATAAACAGTAGCATCACAGGCCCTCCCCCCTCTGCCTTCAAAATGTGCCTTGTTCCTAGTCAAGAGATACCACCTTTGAAGGCAAAGGGAAGATTTGTCATCACACTCATTTCATCCTTGGCCTCTCTCCGCTACTGTGCACAGACAAGGGTGTGTGTTAGTGCCAGTTACAACGATGGGAAATGTACTGAGACCATAAGCACAAGTCACCATTCTAAAATTCTGCTATTCATATAAAGAAAATCCAGAAACAATTGGCTCTGGAATTCTTTTAGCCTGAATGCAGGCCAGTCCGAAAGGCAAGCTATTTAAAGAGGCATCTCTCTCTCTTTATATATATAAAAAAAAACCTTTTCCTGTGGGATGACAGAGTGATGTCATCACATCACTCTGCATCCTGCATCCCCTCCCTCCACCTTCAGCCTCCTTTCTCCCTCCCTGGTACTCTGGCAGGCAGGGCTGGCCTTAGGCCGATTCGTCCAATTCCCCTGAATCGGGCCCCACGCCTAAAGGGGCCCCGCACCCTGAACCCAGAAGTGTGCCGGGTGTGCTGCGGGAGGGGCCGTCGGCCCCGGAGGAGTAGTGTGGTGGCTGCCTGTGCCGCAGAAGGTGTGAGTTGAGCACAGGGTTTCCCTGCGCCACGGGAGGCGGGTGTTAGCTACCTCCAGGGCTTTGCGCGGGAGGTAGCTGGGGATTTTTTGTGTGCCGGTTTTTTTTTTTGCTCAACCAAAATTGCTGCGGGGCCCCGTCGACATTGTTCGAATTGGGCCCAGCACTTCCTAAAGCCGGCCCTGATGACAGGACAGAAGGGACCGTGAGCCCTGCATAGGGTGGTGGTGGAGTCCTGGGCCATTGCTCCCAATCTGGCAGCAGGGAAGGGGGCAGATGCACTGGGCCTCAGCACTGCCACATCACCGCGCTGCTACTGTGGCCTCCTGCATGGGGCCAACAGCTTCTCCCGCTGGGTGCTGGGCAAGATCTGCTGCGTGCCGCAATGTCAATAGCAACCGGTCAAACCAAGTGTCACTGCAGAGCCATTGCCTCTGGCTAGGGTTGCCAGGTGTCCGGTATTGACCTGGACAGTCCTGTATTTTCGCCTCCTGTCCAGTAAAAAAATTCAGAAAATACCGGACACCTAAAATGTCTGGTATTTTCTGATTTTTCTCTCCCTGCCAGGAGCCGAAAATACAGGACACCTGGCAACCCTACGACACACTCAGCAACCGGGCCCAGCCTCCGAGTCCCCCGGACCTCCCCGACTTACCTGGTTCTGCAGGGAAACTGTGTTCTGGCTTGATCAGGAAAACAAGATGGCCACCAGCAAAACACTTCAAAGGCTTTTCTGAAAGGGGCCATGCTGTTTTATTTTTTAATTTTTTTTGCTTAATAACTCTCAGGGTCCTTTTTTTTTTTCTTTTGTTCAACAACTTTGGTCTCCCCCCTTTTTTTTTCTCAACAGAATTTTTTCCCCTTTTTTTTTTTTGTTTGGGAGGAGGGTGTTCGGTATTTTTAGTTAAACCATCTGGCAACCCTAGATATGTGCACATATTCATAGTAACTGTGGCTACATATTAGGGGTGAACTCCTAAGCAGAAGGCTTGCAAAATTCCTATGCACAGTTTATGTCCTACTTCAGTTCTCAGTATAGAGCTTATGTGGGATTTAAAAGCAACTGTGGAGTCTAATTCCAGCACTTCCTACATGGTAAGGTCCTTCTTGTACATCCACTGCAGCTGTGTGACACTCATAGCACCACATCCTGCCCTCATTTATACCCGTGCAAATCCAAGGATTTAAATCTGTGCTGCTGAGATCATAATTTGGCCTATTAGCTAAAACTAAAGAAGGGTTTGGGTTCCATGCAGGCCTGAACACCTCGATTCAGAGTGACATGAAGTGATCACACTAGAATTAGCTGAAATTTTTTGGCCAAAATTTTTTTCAGTGAAAAATGCAGATTTGATGACACTAAAATATTACACAAATTTCACTTTTGCCAAATTATTTATTGGGGTGGGGGAGGAATTAAAATCCAAAAATGTCATGTCCACATTTTTAAATGGTACATTTCCATTTAAAACCACTTTTAAGAACAATCCTTTAATTTTATGTCTGAAAAATTCAAAACCATTAAACACTGGTCAAAGTCTACATGAAATATTTAATTTGACCTGAAATAAAATTGTTTCTAGCATTCTGAAATTGCCAACTAACAAAAAATCCATAATTCTCTCAATGCTAACTTGGCCCACATCAATATAGTATAAGATATAATGGTTCATAAAAGAATTCAGTCCACAGGTAAACTTTAAAGAAAACATTAAAATTGAATTAGCCACTGATTTTTGGTGCTGAACCCCCTCATCTAACCACTCTGCTAATGCAGGCCAGAAAAGGCATAATTAACTAGGTTGCCAGGTGTCTGGTATTGACCCAGACAGTCCAATATTTTCGCCTCCCGTCCGGTAAAAAAATTCAGAAAATGCTGGACACCTAAAATGTCCGGTATTTTCTGATTTTTTTCCCCTGCCAGGAGGTGAAAATACCGGACACCTGGCAACCCTATGACACACTCAGTAACCAGGCCCAGCCCCCGGGCACCTACCCAGACCTCCTGCCAGGCCCCCGCTTACCTGGTTCCGCAGGGGAGCTGTCTTGTGGCTGGAGCAGAAAAACAAGATGGCCGCTGGCAAAAAGCCTCTTCTTAAAGGGGCCATGCTGTTTTATTTTTAATTTTTTTATTTTATTTTTTTTGCTTAATAATTGCTGTCAGCCCCCCCCCCCTTTTTTTTTTCTCAACAGCTTTGGTCTCCCCTTTTTTACTCAACAGAATTTTTTCCCCGTTTTTTTTTGGAAGGGGCCGGGGGGGTTGGTATTTTTGGTTAAATCACCTGGCAACCCTAGCCGCTGCTGCCTGGCTCTGCCCAGCCCTGGGGGTGGCAGCAGCAGCCAGCATCCCCTAGTGGAGTCCGACCTTGTCCTGGGAGGGAGCGCCAGGGACCGCCCCTGCCTGCTTGCAGCCATCGCGGTCTGTCACAATCAGGACTGACTCCCATGCAGTGGGGACTGACTTCCACTCCTGGCTCAGCCTGGCCCAACACAGACCGTGCGCAGTTTGGCTCAGCCTCAGCCTGGTCCATCCTTCAGTCCAGCACAGCCCAGTCCTCGCCCCAGGCATGCCCACAGCAATTCTGGTCCCAGGACAGAACAAGGGACCCCTGTCCCCGGCCACAAGCCCCCAGCCAGTACAGGACTCCCTGGTCAGTCGCAACCCAGTTCCTCCACCTGCCCAGCAGCCCCAGGCCAGCTGTACCTGCACCTCCCCTTCCAGACCCAGGCCCATCAACAGGAAGGGGGGGCAAAGGTGGCAGTTGCCCTGAAGCTCCCAATCCCTGCTACAGCTGCAGTGACTGGAGCCCCGACCCCTTTTACAATCGCTGCTGGAGCCCCACGCCGCACACTCTGGCTGGCTCTGGGGGCCAGTGGGGAGTGGGGCACGGGGTCTGGGACATGCTGAGGGCTGCCTGCCAGAACCTCACCCTTTTTGGAGCCCGTAATCTGCCCCGCCCATTGCCCAGACCCAACCCAGTGGTATTTGCTACTCAGCTGCCCCCAAACCTGCATTGGGCATCTTTGAAGAGATGCTTTCCCCTTGAGCAGGTTAGATCTAGGGAGTAGAGGCACAGATGGATAGCTCAGGGCTCTTAGTGTATGTGTGTGTGTGGGGTCATGCTTGGGTCTTCTCCTGGCAGTGAGGCTTCTGGCAGGTGTGGGGCTCCTCTGGCCTGGGGAAGGGTTGGGGCCTTTCTGGGCAGGGGGTTGGAATGAGTGTAGCCTTCATGACGGGGAGAGGGGGAGCCATGTGACCTCTCCCCCTCCTTGGTGCTCGGGGGGCATGAGCCATGGGCCATGCACCCTCCCCACACCTCTAGCCCCCTCACACACTCCCTCGTCCAAGACCCCGCACCTTCAGCCCACTCACTCACCACACTACTGAGACCTCGCATCCCCTGCCCCTCACTCACCCCTTCCACTGAGACCCTGCATCCCCAGCTTGCTCCTGCCTCCTCTCCTCTGGCCAGACACCTATCCCCAGAGAGAGGGGGATTGTCAGTGTAGCGAGTAGGGGACGCAGCCCCCAGTATCTCTTTAAAACCCTATTTAATGCAGAGTGCTATAATATACACCTTCAATCCACAGTTTGGTCACCTGTGATCATTTCTCACATGCAACAATATTATTGTAATAATAGTCTGGTTATTGCTGTCATACTAAAACTGTTCCATTTAAGGTATCATCAGAGCTATACTACTTTACTGGACTCTAACATATATTTTATTTATTTATAAATTCAAGATTTTGAAATACCTCCACAGGCTCCCACCCAGTACTGGGAGTGCCTATCCCATGCATTGGAAATCACAACATAAACAAGGACAAAGGATTGGCCATATATATATATCCACCTGAACACATGCCCTCCTCAACAGCCATGGCAAAGAAGGGGAAATGTTATGCTTTGGGGCATGCCCAGAAGTTTATACCCTCTAGGCTCTGGCAAGCCAAAGGGGAAGTTAGTTCCAAAATCAAGGACCCCTCATAGAAAATACTAGCTAGTAGCTTCCTCTTCTTTATCCTAAAGGGGCTTCAGTGCCTCTGTTCCCCTCAGTTGCGGCAGCCTGTCACAGAAAGAGGTGATCTCTCAGAGGATCACTTCCCAAACCATTTAGGATTTGATGGATTAAAATCAATACTTTGAATTCCAGCTAGAAGCCAGTGCTGCTCCTGGAGTGGTTATTTGTTGTGCTCCCAGAGTGCAGCATGCTGTACTCCCTTTGACATGCAAAGGGTCTGTAGCACGACATAAGTATTGCAGTGATTTAATACTGAGGTAACAAAGGCACTGATAATTGGGCCAGGTTTCTCTTTGGAGAGAAAAGGTGGCCCTTGGCTTCCCAGGCACAGCTGGAGAAAAGTACTCTGCCTCAGCACTCAAGAGCAGGCCAAGATTCAACAAGAACCCTGAGTCGCACACCTGCTGTGTGTGTGGCAGTTTCACTCCCTCTCTGAGGGGTGCCAATATGAGTTCTGTCATCCCCTCTGGTTGCTTCCCCTAGTGCACTGGCCTTAGCTCAGACTTGACTAGGTCAAGCTGCAGCCAGTGAGCTCTCATCCAAAGAAGCAACTATTCTGGTATGTTGCTTCTCTTTCCCCCTCCATTCCTCCCTACTGTGCCCTGAAGCAATAGTACGAACCTCCTAGTCACTCCAGGCTACGGTTGGTTAGAAAGTGCATTGGAGAGAGGGGTGAGGGGAGTAGGGAAGGAAATTAGTGAATGATTTCCTGCCCTTCCCCCCAGCTTCTCATTAAAAAAAAAAAAATCTTGTTCTAATGGAACATTTCTAAGCGCCTCTACTCCTAACTAGATTTGTTTCCTTGTATTACATGCAGTCAACAGGCCCTTATTTCACTGTGAGCCTCATTTCCAACTGATTTGACAGTAATGCTTTAAAATAGACTTATTTGACACATCTACCTGGAAATATATTGCTCTGGTTCAACAGAGCAATATAATGAATGAAGTTTGAAATCTGACCAGTTAATATTTATGTCTTGTGTAACTAATTTTGTTAAGAGGAGGAGTCAGCATACCAATCCAGAAAGAAATCTGTAGTCAAATCACAGCATAGACATTTAATAGCTTTACTGGGGACACACCAGAAGTTCTACTATTGTGCAATTGCACATAAATTTACCATGGAATTCATTACAGACTATAGTAATGCCAATTTGTGCTTCATAAAATAGCAAAATCAGAGATTCACCATTAGTATTGTAGCACTGAGACAACAGTTGGGCCAATTTTAACTATCTTCATTACAGTACATTTGGATTTTGTGAATGATAAGTTACAAATCATTCCTGTGGGAATTCAGTCCTTTAAGAAAATTGGTGTTATTGTATCTAATTGCTAACATGAAAGGCTTTTCTTTCTTTGTTGTAACATGTTTTATGTAGCTTGCTGTAACATTCGTAATGCAAGTCCTAAGCAAAATCTTAAATTATAGATAAATATAAAATGCACTGGGTATGGTTACCTTGTGAAGTCGCAAGTAAAACCCACAGTATTTTCACAGATGATAGGCTATTTGAATTTTATGGAGAGTTCTAACAATAATTATTAATAATAACTAACTCATATGTTACTTACTATAAGCCCTTTGCAGGCAAACCTATGATGGGAGAGAACCAAAGATGCAAATCCTACAGTGCATTATGGATAGGTGGACTCTGGCAGAAGTCCCATTGATTTCAGTAGGTTTCTGCACAGAAACAGGGATCTGCTCATATGAAACCCATTGCACAATTTAGGCTAAGAAATCAGGTGCAATAAATAGCTGCTTCACTTGAGGAATACATCCTTTAATGCCATTTAGGCATGGTCTATACTAGGCCAGGCAGGTTGGTTTAAGGTATGTAACGCTAGGTACGCAAAATGCATAGCTGGTGTCTGCTTACCATAAGCTGCGCCGTGGTAGCGTCCAGACAGTGGGAGGCTGGTGGTAGCACATTCTCCTGTTGGTTTCCCTTACTCCTCACAGAACAAGGAGTACCAGACGCCAGCAGGGGCTGCCCTCAGCATTTGATTTACAGATCTATGTTAGACTCGCTAAATTGAATGCCAGAAGATCGACCTCCGTAGGGTCGATCATCCCACACGTATAGACATGCCCTTACTGTTTTAATCTGTTTCTCCCCACCCCTACAACTCTAAATTGGTATTATTTTATTATTAATGTGCCTCCTCTTTAGTCCAATTTTACACTTGCTCATTAGCCCCGTGGTGATTAACTCCACTGATTTCTCCCTTACATTATTACACCTGATCTTAGGAAAATATTTTTTTGTTGCTATTATATCATTTACCTTTAGATTTACTTTTTTTTTTTTTGTGCTGTTGTGGTAAAATTTCATTTGTTCTGCATGGAACCACAAGCATTCTCTTCTATGCCATTAAAAAAATATATCTATAGCTAACCTGCTTGGACAGTGAAGCTTTCCCATAAACAGTAAGCCCATTTCGTAAGCTCTTCTGTTTTGTTAGGTGGGAGAAAGGGAGAGACATTTCAAGACAGTTTTGAAACAGTTGATATTTAGGCTTAGAAGTAGCTTTATTCACTTTGGGAATGCACTTCCTGTTTTGACTTGTACTCTAAATATATATAATTTTTAAATTACAGGTTTACGTCAGGAGAACAATTTAGTCAAGTACTACTTTCTTCAGCGAACACATCCCTGTTGTTGCACATAAATTATGGAATGTGTGCAAGCATAGGGGATATACAGGTCTATTAATCAAATAACTTTTGAATAGTTTTACAAGTTTGCTGCAGAAAATATCTCTGCTGAAAATGACAGCGCTGTTAGGAAGCTGCTGAAAGAAAGAGACCAAGAATGAGATAAATTGCTGTGAATTAATGGCCTCAGGAGATGCACCAAGGTGGGAGGAAAATGCAGAGTTTTGGAGAAGCCACTCTATGCAGCATGTTCTCCTCAGCTACAGGAAGATTTCTATATCTCCCCTCTCCCCCCCCCACCCCCCGCCCCATCACTACACTATCTAGGAGGGTAGATAATAAAGGTCTGAAGAGAAGTCTCCTTAAAGTCTTAGAGTTGAGGAAACAAATATTTGGTCTTATTAAAAGCTATGACCTTGGTCTGAGTTTGACTTAGTCAAATATCCTCCAATAGTTAGGCACTGAGATTTGGCCGCTGACCACAGCTTTGAGGTAATACATTTTAATACCTGTGAACATCTTCATGCCTGACTGACTCTTCACAAAGATGTGAGTGGATGTACCCAGTTGTCTGTCCCTACTCAAGTCGAGAGAGATTATACTTAAAAATAAACCTTAAAAAACACCTAATAGTCTAGTAGCACCTTAAAGACTAACAAAACGTGTAGATGGTATCATGAGTTTTGTGGGTACAACACACTTCTTCAGATGACTGGAGTATTAGAAGTCCAGTTCCAAGAAGAAATAAGGGGGAGGAGTGGGGGGAGGAGAAACGGAGAGTAGATTGTTCAAGTAGTTTATACATTTAGACATGGTCCTGAGCAAGCTGTGATACACCAAATGTCTCCCCCTGGAGTAGCTCAAGAAGCATAATGCCTCAGAGACACTCCTCTGTTGTACAATTCCCTTCTTGATTCCCCTGTGCTTCAGGAGACCAAAGGGTAGCAATTTGCTGTGGATCTTATTCCCATCTAAGCCAGAACAAAGTAGAAATGGCCCTAAATCAGAGTTCAGGGATGTTGTGATCTTATACATTTTGTTGAGCACACTATTGTGAGGAAAGCCTATCACAAAGGTAGGCTCTGCCTGCAGATCTAGAACTGAATTTTTCCCAAGTTGTGTGTGTGTGTGTGTGTGTGTGTGTGTGTGCATGTAAATGTAAGTGTAAGGGTGGGTTGGATGCAGGAGTAGGCGGGGGTAGGAGTTAGTTTAAAACTTTTCCAAAGCTGTGGGGTATTGGGATCTAAAGTTTTGGTCTGGGGCTCTTTTCTTTTGGGAAGAGGTACAAGAGGTGTTTTGTAAGGTTCACCCACCTCTACTATTTGATCAGGCAGGGGGACATTCCCACCATAGTCTATGGGAATTTTACACATGTATTTTAGGAAATTCTTTTGCTGCTTGGGGATTATAATACATTAGCTCTGTGTGACTTAGTAATGTGCTGCTATTACATGAGGCAAAAGCTGTATTTAATTAGTATGTGTAAAACAATGTAATTAGTAATTATTATACCCTTCTCACCACTGATTAGGGAATATTTGCATGCAGCTTGAAACACTGAGTTTTAAAAAGGCACCTCAGTTGGAAAGTGCAGAGGATACCCCAAAATGTACAAGTTTGGAAAGTCAAACCCATGAAGAACGTTGGGAGAACTAGACATGTATATTTTGGAGAACAAAAGGTTCTCTGGGAAGTATAGTGCAGCATTGCCCACATCTGTGAGGCAACGCTGACTGACTCTCGTAAAATGGATTTGGTCTGACACAGATTATTATCTGGATACAATTGTTCTTGCGTTAAGACCTCAGCCTCCAATCCAGCTGCTGCGTGTTCCCTGTCCTCCCAGAGCAGACCAGTACATTTTACTTTGTCTCTTCCCACCTCCAAAGAGGCTACTGCAGCACTTGCTAATACATCCATCTGTACGTACAAAGCCATGGTTTTCAAATTGAATCTTATGTCACTGCACATTCTCGGTCCAATTTTACATTCTCAATTATTCATTTTCAAAGTGTAATTGTAAATACTTAAGAAGTTGCATGAAAATTTCTGTTCACCGGTGCTATAATATATTATGCAGTGTATTTGTTGACACCTGTCTGCTGCCTTGTGTTCCTGAGGTGACTACATTTTAAGCAGTGTTGTATTGACTGTCTTATATATTCTATTGTGTCTAAGATGATGTAGGTTCCTTTGGAATAAAAACCCTAACCATTGTCCATGTGCTATCTCGTTATAATAAATATGTTAAGTTGAATCCATGCTCACAAAAATTGTTTCTTTTGAAGTCTAAGGGCAAAATGTGATAGAAGAAATTAGGAACTGAAATGAGATAGGGGTTGCAAAATTTCCTTTTGAATCATGCAAATTTCTGTACAAACTTCTGCAGCTGCTGTTCTGAGCTGAATTTACCACAAGCCTGGAAAAATCATTTTTTACTCTCTCTCTCTCTCTCTCTCTCACACACACACACACGTTTTCCTTTTGAAAATATTTCCTGGGCTAAAACATAGAAAGAACTGTCTCATAGTAATACTTTTGCTTTAATGACGATACAGATGTGCGTGAATGTCATGCATTGGCAGATATCCTGCACTTTATGTTTTGATCAAACACACATAACCAATCTGTCAAACATGAATGTTTGCTTCTACAGCGGACTACCCCCACCCCTCATCTCTCTACTATTTTTGGAGAACAGTCTTCACATCGTACATAAACCTGCTCCAAAGAATATTTGGCTCCCAGTATAGAGGATAATAACATCTGTTTATGACCACTGTGGTGAAAGGAGATTGCCATAAGAGCTTGGCAATAAGTTTTGGGTTTCTGCATCAAGCTGATTCAGCTAGGCGAAATGAAATAGCCTGTCAGATCATGCCAAAGGGAACCATTTGCTATGCAGATTGCTCACAAAGTGACTCCTTGTTTTTTTTCCCTCCCAATATTTCAACCCAAGACTTTCAAGGCCCATCATAAACAATGCCTTGTTCTATTTATCCATATCTTACAATTATCAGTTGCTGGCCATGGCTCAGCCTAGCACTGAACAGACACCCACACCATCTTGCTCCACAGCATTGTGAAAGCTCTCACCCAGGGTCAGCAGATCACTGGTGGGACAGGATGTGCAGAAACTCCTGGTGAGCCCACCCACACTGCAATAGTCTTGTGGCTAGAAGATCTCCAGCTTCCTTCTCTTAATCTCTCTCATATTATATATCCCCTTCAGACCTAAGTTCCAAAAACAGTGCCCATCCTTTTCCTTTTCATGTTGGTGACCTTCTTTTGTTTAACAGGCACACAAAATGTTTCCAGCTGTTATAAATGATACTGTATAAAATACTCTAAAAAAGTGAATAGGAGCCCTGCACACAACTCAGCGATGGAGGGGAGTAAATGTTTCTCATTAATGATTACATCTTTCACATGCTGACTTGCATACCTAATGCATCCAAAATTTGCAAACATTAGGAAAGCCTAGAAAGCAGGTTTAGATCCCAATCCTGCAATGGATCCTCTGTGTAGGGAGAAATTTCACCCAGTCATTTCAGCAAGCATTAGAACCTAGCAAATGCAGGAATCATTAATGACCTAGGGTGGAATTCACTCCTGTGCAGTACCTAAGTCCCATTTAAGGTGTCTTCATTTATGCATAATTTTAAGTAGGCCTTTTGCACAGTAGTAAATATCATCTAAAAAAAGCTCAAACCAGTAATCATAGCACTTGATTCACCATTGCACTGCCATGAATTAAAGTGTTTTATTTGTGGGACAAACAACATTTCACTTCCATAGCAGTGTCAAACAACAAGTAAAAGGAGCATTATTCTCTGTGTACTTACAAGGATAGGGGGAAATATACAAAAATTTCCAGAGAAAATAAATTCTCATCATTTTTTTTAATCTACAGGTAACGGCAAGTTTTCTGATACTATTGATCTGTTCAAAATGTGTTCTTGATTTATACTTATAACAAGCAGATTGAGTGCTGACTGCCAAAGGGGAGAGCAACAGACTTGATACAGACCTACCATGTGGAAAAATATGTCATTCACAAAAAATGAAATTGATGCCTAATGACAGTTGTTTGCAATTCCTCGCTCTATTGGTCTTCTGCTGTCAGACGTGTGTTTTGTTCAATGAAACGTATCATCTTACAAACCATGTTATAGTTATGCGTAAGGAAGCTAATGAAAAATGATTAATAAAGCCACGTATTAAAAATATATTAAAACTATTGCCAACTGAGCAAAGACATAACTACTAAAATGAATGAGTGTATCATTTTACTAGAAAACATTCTCAGCCCTGGAATTAGAAGTCACGATGTTCCTATTTAAATCTATAATGGGGCCCAATCTCAATTAAGTTTACACTAGTAACTTGGCTTCTTGTTTGCCTGTGCAGCTAGTCCATTACTATTAACAACAACAAAAACAACAAACTCTGCTTTATGCCAAACTCCTTGATAATGTCTCCTAGGAAGTGAAACATTTTCTCTAAAGGCTGCCATAGAAAAATATAGACCAAGTTAACCCGCAGCCAGAAAGAATTTAACAGACATCACAGCTGAATTTAAAAATATTCCATTGGCTTGAACTTTTCTTTGCAAGAAACATTGCACTGTCTGCAAGTAATTTTTGCCTTAGCCACAAAGAATACATTGGTGTACAGAAAAAAAATGCATTCACATTTCTTTCAGGAATGGCTAGTTAACCTAGCAATTTAGAACTGCTCTGAGTACAGTGTGTGGGAACAGTAAATAATCTTGGTTTCTGTTTTTCTAAATCTGTAATAGAAATACTCTATGACCCATTAACTCTTTAGTCTTTAAATATAAAACAGGGGTTATTCTGGAGATTGTACTGAGGGCCACATTCATTTTTGAGGAGACCCACGTGAAGTCTAGGAACTATGGCGGCTGCCACTCATCAAGTAGTTTACTCCATTGGGCCCAATTCTGCTTGCATTGAAGTCAGTGGAAATTTTGCTGGAGTAAGAGGCATTGAAAAAGGCTCTGACCAAATAAATGCAGTGAGTTCAGGAACAGCAGCATAGCACTAAAGCTGAAGGCCAGGCACACTCACTGAAGTGAAGACATTTTCAAGGCTAGGAACAGCATAATTTGGCATTATGTTAATTTCATGGACTTCTCGTTCTCTCCCCTCCTTTGGTTCAAACAGCAATTCCCAGCAACAATATGGGTATGTCTACACTGCAAAGTTAATTCGAAATAACAGCCATTATTTTGAATTAACTTTAATAGCGACTATACATGCAAACGGCTATTTTGAATTTAATTCGAAATAGCGGAGCGCTTAATTCAAATTTGGTGAACCTCATTCTGTGAGGAGTAACACCAAATTTGAAATATCTATTTCGAATTAAGTGCTGTGTAGACACTTAATTTTAAAAAAGGGGCCTCCAGCCCTTCCCAGGGAGCCCTGGTGGCCACTCTGGGCACAACCAGGAAAACTTACTCTCCTCTCCCCCGGCCCCGGAGCCATTAAAGGGGTAGTCCCTGGCCACAGTGCCTGTGCCAGCTCCAAGCCTGCCAGCCCAGAGCCAGCAGTGGCCACCGGGGCCCCTGACCCAGTGGCCCCAAAACAGGAGCCAGCAAGCCACTGGCAGCCAGCCCTCCACCGCTCACCAAGAGCAGTCTGCCAGCTCCCAGGAGCCTGACAGGGGCTGGAGAAGGCGGGCGCCTTCCTGGTCCAGGGTGGAGATCATGGACCTTATTCAGCTTGAGGGGGGATGCCCTCAACGTCCATGATCTCCGCACTAGATGGAGGAACGCGGCCATCTATGGCAGGATAGCTGCCAGCCTGGTCACCAAAGGCCACATGCGAACCCAGGAGCAGGTTTGCATGAAAATCAAGTTGGTCCGGTGAGACCACCAACCCTGGGCCCTGAGCTTTCCCTCCCTCTTCTTCCCCTTGCTTCCCCCTTCCAGCTCCCTCCTCCCAGGTTTCCCCCTCCCCTCTCCCACCTCCTTTTCCCAGTCTTCCCAGAGGTTCATCTCCTCCCAGTTTTGTTCAATAAACCCAGTTTCTATTTTTGAACATACATGTCTTTTATTTGACATCAGGAAGGGGGGCTAGAGAGGGGTAAGTGGAAGGACGTGAGGGAGGAATGGGGCATGAGCCCCCGGTGGGGAGGACCGGGGTGGCTCTGAGGGTTCCTCGAGGTGGATGCTCTCCCGCAGGGCCTCCTGGATCCTGACAGCCCCCCGATAGACCCCCCGGATGGCAGCCTGCAGCAAGTGCAGCCGGGCTGATGGGAACGACCCCACTAGACGCACCGGCATGCCCAGGGGCAGCTCTGGCTCCATGTGTCCGAGTGCTGTGGTGTCCCAAGTGCAGGCACTCAGGGCACTCCAAGACAGGACTGCTTTGCTGTCCCTCACTGAGGTAGACAAACAAGCAGGGAACCCTGAGAACTGTCTGTCCGGAGTGGGGGTAGGGTCCCTTTAAGCACGGAGCTCAGTTAGCCTCAGGCAGCAGCCCCGCACACTAAGTCCTAACCTGATGCCCTGCCGGCACTGGTTCGGGCCAGCCTTAACTTCGGTTCAGGGTCCACTCAGTGTGGACGTGCTATTTCGAAATAGCAAAACGCTATTATATATAATAATAGGTTTTGTGTGTAGATGCGTTAATTCGAATTAGCTTAAATTAATTCGAAATAGCACTGTAGTGTAGACATACCCTATGAGATGATTATAGTGAGGCTACAGGAATACAAAAAAGGGAAAATATGTATGTATGTGTTTGTGTAAGCACATACATGTATGTCCTTAGTTTATTAATAACTTAAAAGAAGATGACAAAACACAGCTCTGGCTATCTGTCACCACATATGTCCATACCATGATCACCAAGCTGGCCCAATGCTTGGATCAGCTCAGCTGTTAGACGAAGAACAGGTGGCTGAAACAGAACACAAGCAAAACTGGTGATGCTGGTCGGTAGAGGAAAGATTTTGCAGCCATAGGTCAGTCTCCTTTAGCTGACCGTGCATACACAGGATACATAGAGTATGCACGATCTTCAGGTCAGGAACTAAAGACCTGAAAGATTCCTCTTGACTCCACTTGGCTTTGGGTCAGGTCTAAATAAGAGTCATCATTTCAAGAGCTGCTTTATGAGCCGGATTCTGCCTACATTTTCCATAAGTACACAGTGGTGCAGTGGGTGCAAGGGAAAAAAATTAAAAGATCTCCTGGGTATGATGTGCATTTCACAAATCTACAAAAATACATAAATAAGAAAAGCACGATCATTTAGCACTTCATTAGTTCTGGCCCACGCTAGAGAAAGACCATGTTTTTAACAGCATCAGCAGGTGATCAGTCTTTATAAGAACAACCCAGTTGTTCAACCGTTTGTTATACAAGGGACACTTACTAACTCAGGGTGAGTCTACACAGCAGGGTTTAACTCGAAAGAAGCTACACAAATTGAGCTACATCAATTGCGTAGCTTGTTTCAGAATAGCTTATTTCAAAATTGGGAGCGTCTACTCAGCACTTATTTCAAAATAGAGCACTCTTCCTCCGACTTCCCTTACCCCTCGTACTATGAGGGTTACAGGAGTGACTAAGAAGTCCTCCAGCTTGACAGTATTTCAACATTATTTCAAAATAACTGCCTGCTATGTAGACGCGGACTAAGTTATTTCAAAATAACACGTTATTTTTTAAATAATGTTGCTGTGTAGATGTATCCTCAATGATTTACACTTGCTATGCAAGGGGAGGGGAAGCTTGTTAAGCATGGAGGTGGGGAGAAGAGATGGGCAGAGTGCCAGCCATTTGAGATTTGAGCTGCAGTGTTATGGATTCCCTGAAGGAGTGTGGCAAGAAGCAGGGCAGAAGAGAGACCATGCTAATAGGAGATGACCAAGACATGGAGAAAGTTTTAATATCAAAATAAATAAATCCTCTCCTGATTCTCTTAGTCATTTGCACATTTAATCCAATGCAAATCTCCTTTTTAGAAAGACTATTAGAACCTGCAGTTGGCAGCATTGTGGTGGCACCGAATCCAGATCCTTCGTGGCAGTGGTTAGGTCAAATTACTCAGTGTCTGAACCATATCATTTCCATAACTCAGATATACAATACATTATAAATCCACGTGACGAATCATTGATGTCCAACATCAGTGCCTTGTCTATTTTAGTTAGAGTTCCAGCATCAGATTCTGTCACTCGTGTGGGGAAAAATGTTAGGCTTCCACATAAATTTATGACCTGCAGGCACCAGCAAACATCACCATTAAATTCATTATAATCTAGTTCAGTAGACACATTACATTTTAACATGTCTGTACATATATTGTCTGGATTGCTGGTTTTCCCCTCTGGGATTATCATTCCAGGCAGTTGATGAGAAACAGGAAGAAAGATGAAAATTATTTTAAATTAAATGGTGCTTCATTCATTAATTTCTTTTTTAGATTCTCTCCCACACATAGTAAAATGCAAAGCATTCGGTAAAATGATGGGCTAGTGATGGGAAAAGAAATCGATTATGGGCCAAATTCCACTCTGAGTTATATTGATGTAAATCCAGTGTTCTTCATTTTGTGCCTTGGATTAACTGGAATGTAAAGGAGAACAGAATCTGGACTGATAGCCCCAATTTTGACAAATAGAATAGTGAAAAGTACAGTACATTACTGTACAGGTAAGGAAGATGTAGTGGTGTATTACGCAGTTACATCCCTGAACTACAGTAACAGTTTCCTGTTCCCTGAATATTGTTTGAAGCTTGAAAGTTGACCACAAAAAAGAAAGAGGACACAATGAAAAACATTAGACTGGGGAAGGGGCTTGCTTAAGTTTTGCCTTTTTACACTTTCCTTCCAGTTGCTTTCTCTGCTTCATTTGTTTATGCTCTTTTCTTCTGGTTCTTTAACTTGCGGACTATACCCATTTGCACTCCCTTGAACCCATTTAGACAATTTACACCAAATTTCACTGCGCAGACAGAACAATGACTGAAAGCAGAATGTGTTGCAGTTATCTCATTATACTCATGGGCTTGCACCACACTGCATGTGCAACAAAATCCTCCTTAGCAAGAGATCTGCCGAGAACAAGTTGTACGAAGGCTTGTGTAACATGTTTTCATTGTGCTAGGAGATTTTAAAAGGCCATATTTGGATGCCTCTACTCACACAGAGTTGTACTTTACTCTGCAAATAAACCCATTGAAATCAATGGGGCCAAGATGTGGAGACTGGTGCTACCCAACATGAATAAGGCATCAAAATCCAAAATTCAGTGCCCAAACATTGCATTTATTGTCTCATATTAATTTGCAAAGTATTCTCTCTTTACAGGTTAGACTATTATTATGAAACTAGCAGCAACTGTTATGAGCCTGTGCATCTTACACATATTGTTTTATTCCTTTAATAAAGGTGAAAGACCAGCTGCTGCTACTAAACTGCTCCTCCTGCAGGCAGATTCTCTTGGGCATTACTAAATTACTACATTTCAGGACACTACTAAATGAATATCTATAAATCACACCTCCAATCTCATTGATACAGCAGGCCATAGTGAAGTTTAGCCTATTTGTGATGTGAAAAAAAAAAGGGGGGATTTCTCTGGCTAGCCAGCAGAATAGGAGCTGGTTGAAACACTTAACTGCATTGAATTCTCCTGGCCAAAGCAGCCTGGTGAAGAGGAGCATTCAGCACATACATTAGTGCATAGCTAGCTTCTTCATTCACCAGTTAGCCCTCACAGACTAGTTAGCCCTCACAGACTAGGGTATGTCCTGCAAATATTGGTGTTGCACTAAACTTGGACCACATCACTGTTTTGTGGTAAGGGCCCTTCTTTTTCTTGCCAGCCTCTGCATGACTCTCTGACAAGATGGGCCTCAGATTAAGCACCTTATCTCCTGGCAGTCAGCCTTCCCCTTAGCAGAGGTTTATGCTTATCATCTGCCCCTACGGTGTCAGGAGCCCAGCCTCTCCTCCTGGAGCTATTCATTCCTTACTAGCTATAGCAGAGCGGGCCCTGGAAGTGGGGAACAGGGGAGGGTTTAAAAAGGTCTCAGGCAGCTGTGAAATGGAATCAACTGATCCTAGTTGGTCTGAGGATTACTGTCTCAGCTGAACCTAATCTGACTGAGACAATCCCTTGTCATCTGATCCTGATTGACCTGCAGTAACCCACTTCTTGTTAACAGAGGAGTGGGCCTTTTACCCTTCTAGGGCTGCCTTTCCCACTCTATTGCAGCCACGTGGCCTGACTTTGTCACAGTTTATAAACCTGGATCAACAAATCAAGTTACATCTAATTCTGCTTTTTATTGGTCCTTTTTTGTAAATAATAAAACACTGGAGACGTTGGGTCTTTAACTTTTTTTTTTAATGTTAGACAAGCAATTCTGCAGGCAATAAAGAATATAACCTTCATGGTCACAGCAGGAAGTCAATAAGATATAGCATTATATTACTAAATTACTAAAGGACCCCTTGTTCCATTCATCTAAAGAAATGGGTTTTGCTCACGAAAGCTCATGATACCATCTACATTTTTGTTAGTCTCTAAGGTGCTGCAGAACCATTTGTTGTTTAAGTTTTTCCAGTTACAGACTAACACGACAACCCCTCTGAGGCTTTTCATCATATTACTAGTGAGGACAGAAATTTAACTAGGGGTCAGAGTCACATGGAGTTGTAGTTTACTCTGCAAGTACTCCCATTGAAATCCTTGGCCACCAGAAATGCAAAAATTGACTGCAGCATCTCTCAGCCAAGGTGAAGTTCATCCTTGTGCAGAAAGCCAGCACAACCTCAAGGCCCGGACCTCCCTTGTACAAGATACATTTCATATAGGGACAGAAAGAGTGTGATGCTACGCTTCTGTTTCAGTGGCGTAATCTAGCTGGATAGTCTCTAACTCTTATTACAGAGAGATGTGTGAGATCAGTGATCGGCTTTCAATCCAATACAGATAGACACACTACCATGGCAGCAACCAGGCAAAATCTGGCCACAAACACAAACTACCTCTTTCTTCAGTGACTGCTTGGAAGAGGATGAAGTTCTGTCTATAGGTTTTTTTGAGGCATCCTATAGATTTTTCTAGTTTGATGATAATTATCCGGTACCATCTGCAGGGTGCTTCATGTGATCTTTAGAAAATTATTGATGTCTATAGTTTTCCCGTAAGGGAATCCCCACAAAGGTGTTTGGGTACCCCCCACTAGATTGGAGACTGAGCCTCTTAACATGAATATTTCCCTCATATGTCCATTTTTATGTTCAGCTAAAATTCTCTTTGGCTCTGTTTCATGCTATTACTGCTACATCCTGCTGTTGGCTACTTGAAACAATTCTTCTCCCTCCCTCGGGTTACTCTTTTCTCTCTCGTAGCCTGCTGCAACATCAGTTTTAAAAACAAGCTAAACCTATTTAGCTATTTTAATCTTTTCTCAGGAGCCATTCCCTCCAGCACGTTCCTGGGTATTATACAAATTCCTAACTGCTTTCATTCCTTTTCTTATTCTTTTTCCACTTGTCAATTAAACTTTTCTATCTCTCTAACGCCCGTTTACCTTACTTTTTCAACCATCATTTTGGTTGCTCCTGGGTTTTTTTTTTTTTATAAATCTTGCTGCACTCTTGTATTTCTCCACCTTTGCCATTTCCCTGTCCCGTTATGTTACCTCCTTGTTCTATTACATGCTCTTGTGCTGGTTAGAGAGCACATGACCAGCTCTAGGCAACAGAAGTAGTTAAGTCACCAAATAGGATGATCTAAAGCACAGGTACATAGTGGATGAACAAAATATGTTCCTCACCTGATTATGGCAATAAAATGGGTTGTATGTTTCAACAGTTCCACACTGAAAATACCATCACTTACACCTATCCCCTCCCTATAGAATAGATATTTCAGATGAGGCTGGCGACAGCTCTAAAACAGTAGGAACCTACAGAAGACTAGTTTGACTCAAAGAGTGTAGAATCTGAAGGTGAATCTGCATTTGTAATACAGTAGCATTTAGAAACTCCAACAAAGATTGGGGCCTCATATTGCTGGGTATCGTTCAGACACAGGCCTGGTCTACATTGAAGGGGGAAGTTGACTTAAGATACGCAACTCCAGCTACATTAATTATGTAGCTGGAGTCAAAGTATCTTAAACTGGGTTTTGATGCCGTCTACACAGTGGGAGGTCGACATGCTCCCATCGACTTCCCTTAGTCTTCATGAGGAGCAGGAGTACTGGTGCCGACGGGAGCGCGCTCTCTCAGTTCAAATTAGCGGGTCTTCACTAGATCCATTCCTTTGAACCCCGGAAGATCAACTGCAGCAGCGTCATTCTTCCCTGTCCAGAAGAAACTACAGTTTAAATAAATAAACCAGAGAAAAAGAATGGGAGAAAGGGAATAGTAGCTCTCCCATTTTTCTGATGGAGAACAAAAACACACAGAGATGAAAGCCTCAGTCCAGCATCCATTGAAAGCACTGCCACTGAGCTTCATGAGAATTGGATCAGGGCTTGATAGGATTCACTACACACACAGGAAAACCCTGACTGGAGAGCTGAGTTCAAGACTCTGAGTCTCAACAGACCCGTATGCAGGAAATTCAGGGGGCGGTGGTGCTTTTTTTGTAAATGCAGGCTGCAATTTTTTTAAATATAAAGGAGCTCAAAATAGTTATACAATGAGTGTGCGTAAGAGAGGTTAATGAAAAATTTGAGTGGAAACAGTGATTGGTAAAATGATTGTGTTATAACTAAAAATGCATACAGTAATAAAGGTTTTATAGAAAGTACCTTGTGAAATCATGGTGGGCAGTGAGGCTACCATGACCCCCTGCTCCCTCAGCCACCTCTGCCTGCTGCTGCTGTACCTGCTTGTTGAGGCCAGTGCCGGGTGAGTGTGGGTGGGGCTTCCAGCCAGTGGGGCCAACCCTGGGCCACTTCCCGTGGATGGGGGCACCGTTCCCCTGGCCCTGAAGCACTGCCACCAGCCCTGCCCACCTATCCCCCTGCAACAGAGCGCGCTCCCATCCCCCTAACAGAGCCTCCTCATGCTTACTTGGGAGACCGTGGAGGGGGGGAAAGGGGGTATTTGCACCTTTAGCACGCCCCCTGTGTACAGGCCTGCTCAATCACCTGCCTGGTTTTCCCTCTAGAATGTAATCTAGTCCAGCCCTGAGTGACTGCTGTATACTATAAAGTAATGCAGGTGAGCAGAAAAAAAGGAAACTATGTGGGTACATATGTTCGTATATTGTTAGCTACAGCAGTGCTATCTAAACGCAGAAGAGGAATCATGTAGATTTGCAGAAAGAGATTATGCCCAAATTTTCCAAAGTGCTCAGCCGTCAACAGCTCCCCTAAAGAACAATGCCTCATAGTGGCATGAAGAGCACATGTGCCAGTTGTGCTATTCCTTTCACATCACCAACAAGTGTCCTACATGCAGTCATAGAATACCATGACTGGAAGGGCCCTCGAGAGGTCATGAAGTCCAGCCCCCTGCACTCACAGCAGAACCAAACACCATCATCATCCCTAACAGATGTTCGTCTAACCTGATCTTAAATATCTTCAGTGATGAAGATTCCATAGTCTCCTTAGGCAATTTATTTCAATGTTTAAGCATCCTGACTGTTAGGAAGTGTCCAATGCTGCAATTTAAGCATATTGCTTCTTGTTCTATCATCACAGGTTAAGGAGAATATTTTTTCTCCTTCCTCCTTGCAATATTTTTTTAGGCACTTGAAAGCTGGTTATCACGTTCCCTCTCAGGCTTCTCTTTTCCAAGCTAAACAAATCCAGTTCTTTCAGTCTTCCCTCATAGCTCATGTTTTCTAGACCTTTATCATTTTTGTTGCTCTTCTCTGGACCTTCTCTAATTTCTTCACATCTTTCCTGAAATGTTATGGCCAGAATTTGACACAGTACTCCCATTGAGGCCTAATCAGCACAGAGTAGAGCAGAAGAATGACTTTTTGTGTCTTGCTTAGAACACTCCTATTAATGCATCCCAGAATCACGTTTGCTTTTTTGCAAGTGTCAAACTGTTGGCTCATATTTAGCTTGTGTTCCACTATGACCCCTAGATCCCTTTCTGCAGTACTTCTTCCCAGACAATCTCTTCCCTTTCTGTATGTGTGAAGCTGATTGTTCCTCCCTGGAGTACTTTGCATTTGTCCTTATTAAACTTCATCCTATTTACCTCAGACCATTTCTCCATTTGTCTAGATCATTTTGAATTATGACTCTGTCCTCCAAAGCGCTTGCAACCCTTCCCAGCTTGGTATCATCCACAAACTTTATAAGCATATTCTCTATGCCATTATCTAAATCGTTGATGAAAGTATTTAACAGAACCAATCCTGAAACTGATCCCTGAAGGACCCTTCTTGTTATGCCCTTCTGGCGTGACTGTGAACCACTGATAACTACTCTGTTGTATTTCCCTAGTTTACTGATAAAAAGGTCATGTGAGACTTTATCAAATATTTTAGGAAAGTCTATGTAGACCACGTCTACCACTTCCCCCCTTATCCACAAGGCTTTTTATCTTGACAAATCCATGCTGACTGATACTTATCAACTTATTATCTTTCAGATGTTTGCAGATGGATTCCTTAATTATTTGTTCCATTATCTTTCTTGGCACAGAAGTTAAGATGAATGGTTTGTAATTTCCTGGATTGTCTTTATTTCCCTTTCTATAGATGGGCACTATATTTGTGCTTTTCCAGTCTTCTGGAATCTCTCCCATCTTCCATGACTTTTCAAAGATGGCTAATGTCTCAGATGCATCCTAGAATACTCAAGGAGTTGACTGAGGAGGTATTTCATTAGTCTCTGGTGACTTGAAGACATCTAACTTTTCCAAATAATTTTTAACTTGCTCTTTTCCTATTTTAACTTCTGAACCTACCTCCTTTTCTCCAGCATTCACTATTGTAAGCATCCAATCAGCACCAACTATCTTGGTGAAAACCAAAACAAAGACATTGTTAAGCACCACTGCCCTTTTCCCTTTTTCTGTTATTGTTTGTCCCTCTTACATGCCAGACTCCTTATAGCTTTGCTTTGGAACCTAGTCTCTTGCCAGTAGTATACATGGAAGAATGACAACTGTTGAAGAGTTGGCAAAGTTGTGATGGGCCTTGAAGGTGAAGAAGCTTGAGCTGAACTTCACAAAACACGGGGAGTCAGAATTCAAAATAGGAGGCTGGCATAGTCAGAGCAACAGGCAAGGAGGGTGATCTTGGCAACAGTGTTTTCTATAGAGCAGAGACAGGGAGAGATGTGTGTGCAGGAGTCTGGAGAGGAGAGAGTTAGTGTAATCAAAACAGGAGCTGAGCTAAGAGAATGCTAACATCAGATGTCTGAACCCCAGAGCAAGCATGGGATTCCTCTAGAAGCCTAGGGATTAACTGATTGCACAGCCTGTGCTGTGCTAACATTGTTCACATTTTTCACAAGACTTTAAGTACCTTAATAGTTGGGATAATAAGATGCCAGAATCATTTGAAACCCAGAAAGCTCTGGGATTTGAAAAGCCCTCCCTATTGTTAATTAAATAAAGTTGTTGAATTTGGGAAACTATTCCCCCATGCATTTTCTCTTCTCCATTGAGTTTCTTTCACCTGTTTTGCTGTGTTTGTAGAAATCTGAAAGTGTTTCACACAAGCTTTTATTTCTTATTTTATGCTGTTTTATGGGAATTGTAGGATTTGCCATATTGGATCAAACCTCCCAATCCAGTATCTTACCATTGCTCAGTGCTTCATGGGACCATGCATTTTCTTCCCACTCTTACAAGGGGACTGATCAACAAGGGTAGGCCTTACATAACTCAGAAACTTCCTTCCTAACCCTGGCATCCTGAAGCTACCCCAATCTTATCAATCACAACTATAAACAATGGGCCAGCTGCTACGTATCTCTAAGGAGCTTAGAATTCTGTGTCATTTGGACTGCGGAGTTTCTTCTCAGCTCTTCCTTATAAGGATTGGGTTTTGTCCAATGGGAAAGGAAGCAGTTAGAGCTGGTCAGAAAAACTTGGATGGAACCATTTTCCATCAGAGAATGCTTCACTGAATTCTGTTGATTTTGCTGAAATTTCATTTTGGACAAAAAGTGAGGAACAAAGTTCTGACAACATCAAAACATCCCTTTTTGACATGTTCTGCATGACACTGTGATTTTTCCTTTGGAAATGACTGTTGTGAATTGTTTTCTGATGTTGTATTACAGATGATAAAATACAAAAAGAAGTCAAATCAAAACTAAACATTCCAAAAGATCCAAAATGATACTTTTTTCAGAATTTTCTTTCAGGGAGAATTTCAAATTTGAGTGGGGAGATTCATTCCTAACTGGAACAAAACCAAATTTGGAACTCCTCTGCCAAGCAGAATTCCTATCCTCCCAATTGCTCTGGGAGAAGGATTGGCTTCTAGCTCGCAGGAGTTCTCAGAGATCTCACAGCACTGTAGGAACAGCCACTGAAAGAATTCTGTTGGGGCTGTGGATGTTCTTGAGGCTAGGGATTTGCAGGAATAGAGGGAGAGTTATTGCGGGTCGTTCCTGAGGTAATTTACAGGTGGATTTCCAATGCAAACCAGCATCCTTTGCCTGCTTCTTCCTTCTGACCCTTCTTTTCCCAGCTCCACCCACTGAGAGTCTCTAGGCCCAAATCCAGCCAGCAGTGTTGCCTCTTTAGAAAGCCGAGGACCGGGGAAGAATGCATCAGAATTGCTGCTCCCGTCTGGCACCAATTTAATCCCAAAGGTCCTGGTCCAATGCCCAGTGAAGCCAGAGAGAATCTTTCCATAGATTTCATGGGCTGCTGCTCTACCGCAGAGGTAGTAGAGATAGCTCATTATCATGAGACTTTTTTTTTTTTATAAAAAACCCCTTCAGTACATTCATGGGCTCCACAACCTCTTGTCACAGTGACTATTATTTATGTCACAAAATGACAGGGAATGGCATCATTCCCCTGTGCTAGTTCATAGCTGCCTGCTAGTTCTTGCTGTGCCTTTGTATTCGGTTTGTGTTTCCGTACCAGAGTGCTCCCCACCGCACCACCCAGGGAGCTCAAAGATGAGCGCTCTGGAGCATTTTTACATGGGGGAAAGTTCTACTCTCTCCACTTTGCTATTTATTTATTCACATGAACTGACCCGCTCTTATTTCAAAGGCTGTGCCGATGTTTAGCTGTACAAAGCCCTTTCATACTAGTGGGTGTGTGGAGAGGCTTAAACCCGTCACAATGCTTTACAAATCTGACCTTGTACGGTCTAGTTACTTTGTAGCCTGCTTGAAATCAATTGTTAACTTCTGTTCCAGCAACTCTGGAGGCTGATGCCATGGTCAGCTTGGATGACATTCTGATCCTGCAAGGAACTCCATATAAACAATCCTCAGTGCCCACAGAGTCCCACTGACTTTTGTAGCAAGAACAGGAGTCTGTCCATGGGTAGCCCTTTGCAGGCTCAGGATCCATTTTCAACGTGGATCAGAATAACTAAACAATGTAAGTTAAATGGGTGTCAAACCGGTGCCTTAAACTGTATGGGCGCTCTTCTTTTGGTTTATATTAGGCTTATTTTGCTTTAGCTCAATTCAGCTAGGAGCAGATTTGCACTATGCTAATACAAGTCTCTCAAATCAAAATAAAAGCATCCACATAAGGGGTTGCACTGTATTACACAAAATGGGTGCATGTTTTTGTGTGGATAAAGCCGAAGTTGATACTTTGCTTCCAATTAATAGA
The DNA here is from genome assembly GCA_019425775.1 of Rafetus swinhoei. Taxonomy (NCBI): domain Eukaryota; kingdom Metazoa; phylum Chordata; order Testudines; family Trionychidae; genus Rafetus; species Rafetus swinhoei. The sequence continues at coordinate 229,039,358 of CM033424.1, forward strand.
TGCTACCTAATGGAGCTGAAAAAATAATTTTCAAAAGACAACTGGACTTGCCAAATGTATCTTTTTCCACCTGGGCTGTCCACAAGCAGACTGCAATCAGCTGAAATGTAGTCATTGCTCAAAATTAACCAGTGACTTCTTTTTATTCCATGGATTAATCATGCACAGTTCTCTCCATGTATTAGTATTCAAAATGGGAGCTGTGTTGGTTAACTGTGACTGGCCACAATTATCAGTGTTATTTCTCTTTGCTCACACCCTGTATGCCCAGGAGGCAAGCTTGGGTAAGTCACCAGGACTGTAAATCTCTAGGGAAGAGAGATAGTTTAGGCTCACTCATGGCAAGGATGGGGATTTTTAAAGCCTTTCCTTTCTTGCACAGACCTTGCCCGAGGCATCATTTCTTGGGAAATCAGGGCAAACAGGAGGAGCTGCTTGTCTGAATGGTTATAAAACTGTCATTGTGCCTGACAATGTGTAGACCGACCTTCCTGGTGACATTCAGATCAGTAAGGTCAAGCCCAGGAGGCTGGGCCATGCTATGAAAACGTGGCACTCTATGAAATACACAAGCACAGCTGCCTTGTGTTTACTCTCTAAATTCCCCTTCCCCCCTTTGGTGTATTTAGTTCACAGAGCAGAGCCCGTAGCAGTAAAAGGATGGAAATGGACCCAGTTCCCATAGTCACCCAGACGGCTGCCTTTCAAAGGGCCTGTGATCAGTTGGCTAAAACATGAGAGTTATGTTGAAAGATTAAATTCTGAATGACACTACCATTGTACAAGCCAGGAAGGTTTCCATAATTCACGCACTGTAAGATCCCCAGCAGTTGCTCTCACCGTTCTTTGCAAACACTAAATTCTGCCCAATGTCAAAAGTTATTTCTTCTTTCCCTTTTCAATACCCCGAATGATAGGCAACCCTCTCAGTGAGGGCACTGGGGAAAAGATGCTGCCTTGGCAGTACAGTGACAACTCTGACACAAAGGCCTTGCATGCATGCCAGCGTTGTTATTAAAACCGGCGTCTGATGCTCACCTGCTTCTATATCACAGGCTCACTCTCCTATTACTGTTTCCTTGTGTTCCCCCTATCTCCAGTTGTTGTCTCATGTCTTACTCTCTGGCTACGTCTAGACTGCAGCACTTTTCAGGGATACCTCCAGTATCCTGGAAAAGCAATGATGCGTCCAAGGAACACGTCCGCTTTTCTGAAAAAAATATTCAGAAAAGTGGACATGCTCTTTTGCCAACCCTGTAAACCTTGTTCTATGAGGCATAAGGGATGTGTCGAAAGAGCAGGTTTTTCTGAAATTTGGCACCGTGTAGACACGCCAAATTTCAGAAAGGCCTCTTTCGACAGAAGAGTGGGAAAAGATACACAAATTGCAAACTGCAATTTGTGTATCTTTTTCTGACTTACCTTTATAGTCTAGATGTAGCCTTAGATTGCAAGTTCTTTACGGGGCAGGAAATGTGTTTCTCTTTTGGGTTGTATGGTGTCTTGCACAATGGGGCTTTGGTCTATAACTGGAGCCTGTGGATGACATTGCAATACAAATAATTTACTACCCCTCTGTTAGCCTTCTAAAAACTAGGTTGATTTGTTGTAGGCTTACCAATGATCTGACCAGAAGATGCACAGGTTCTTGTCCCAAAAGCAGGTTACAGAATTCCAGAATGCGGAGAGTTCAGTACTATGAGGGGTGTAGAGGGCAGAGCCAGGCTTTAGAGATTTTTATCAAAATCAAGGAGAAAAAAGTTATCAAAGCTCCAACCGACAGAATCAGGAAGAAATAATATAGCTCTAGGGGTATCCATGGCAACATTGCTTATAAAAGCTACTTAGATTAGTCTGCTCACACCCTTCCCTGACTACAAGAGACAAAGGGCCGACCTCTCCAGCATGCCACAGAGTCTGATGGTCCAAGATGCTGGAGATAAGGGCTCAATGCTGAGTAGCTAAGTTATACATAAAAGTGAAGCTAGTAGCAAAAGGAATTAAAGAACTGAAAGCTGAAAGAAACCAAAGCAAAAAGAACTAACTCCTCATAGTGGTTTGCCCTCTTACGGGGTCTTTGCACTATCCTGAATATTCATGTCAGTGCTCATACCCAATCTCATTTCCTCACCCATATAAATCTTACGATACAATTAATCTGTAGGCTAGCATATTCATACATATTAATAAAACAGCCATACATATTAATGTCAATTATCTCATTCTCAAAATCGGTTACCTTAGGCCTGAACTATTACTTCTATGTCCTTGTGATGTACCTTGTGGTTACCAGCCATGTTCCTTCTAATCTTTTCCACCCGTGTGCAGAATAATTTTAATGTGCACCAAGCCATGTGTGAATGTACACTACCAATAGAAACAAAACCTAGCTGTGGGGACTCTGCTAATCAACTGGGTGGCATCTGAATCTCTCTTGAGCAGCCGCATAAGTACACAGCTTACAGGGAACACTGGTTACCGTGATGTCCTAGAACTTTGGTAAACACATTCAACTCCCCAAAGTCTAAAAAGGTAGGTCATTTATCTATGCCAAAGGTTAAAAGCACTTATGCAAACTCCCATTAGCAAATCATACACAGGCCTGTAGGTTCTTTGTGTAATGGCCAGGAAATGTCTGCTGAAATTAGTACAAAAATATAAACCAAGATCATATAATCAAACAAATAAAGAAAAGCAACCTATATAATACAAGTTAGCATGTTAGCCCTCTGGGCTACTTCTCCTATGCCATTGTCATAGAGCCATTAGCTCAAGAGCTGAAATCACTGGTAAATCTGCTGCTGTATACGGTATACAAGAGTTTGCCTCTCAATACAGGTAAAAAGTAGTGAACCCTACCATGGAGCACACAGAAACTATTGCATAAGGAAGGTGGTAAGAGATGCCTAACAAAACTGCAATGGGGAGATTGGGGACATTGCCACTAGCACTATGTAGTTATTCACACAGGGGTTCTCACGACAGAGTTTTCAGAGGCCTCACAGCACAGCCACCAGTGCTTGCTGGTAACTGTACTGACAATTTCTCCCCAAATACTTGATTAACTTTAGGAAAAACAAATATGCCTGTATACACATCCAAGTCTTGGTAATGTAATTATGTGGGATTTTTTTTTTTTTTGGCACAGTCAATAAAGCCAATGTTCCATTGTTTTTGTTCTTTATTGGACCTAATCAGAATATAAACATAAATAAGGTGCTTTGTATGTTATTGTCTTTTTCCTTGTTTCTTTTGCTTTTTTGGTGTCTTTTAAAGACTTGCTGGCTACTAAGTCTGCTGTGAAATGATATATTACCAAAAATACGAATAGCACTTTTCACAGCAGACTCTCTCAGCCTTTACCAAGCCTGGAGATAAAGTAAACCCTGGATGTTGGGTATGTAGGCAGCAGAGGCCAAGGATGATGGGGGTGGGTGGACAGCTCAAAGCCTGAGCCCAGCACTGCACATCCTGGGAAAGGAGCCTGAAACTCGACAGCTGGAGCTTGCCACCAGCTGCTCCCCAAGCTGAAGCCCAAACCTATCACCCCCAGGAAGGTGGAGAACTCATTGGCAACCTGCCCCCAGCTTGTGCATCTCCAGAGGGAGGCGGGGCCCAACCACTTCTGATTGGTCTGGGGGGGGAGGGGTTGCTACTTTCCCCCACCCCATCACTGCCCAGAAGGGCGTGGCCACAAGACAAGCCTTTGGTGGCTGCATGCGGCCACCGTGGCCACATTTGAGAAGTGCTAGGCCAGGCCAGGGCATGGCATGGAGCAGTAAGGAAGGGGCATGTGTGTGTCTATATTTTAAAATAAGCACAAGCAGGAATCTTTGTTGGCTCGTTTTTGTGAGTTTCTCTGGTTGCTCAGCATGTAGATGAATGAAAAGGGGATGGAGGGCTGTGGTGCAAGTCCAGAAGGAGGTTTTGTACCTAGGGCCCCCATAGGAGAAAGCACAGAAATGGTGGTGGGAGAAGTTAATAAAGAGGGGGCCAGGTTCTCATGCTTGGCAGAGCAGAGGGGACAGGGATAGATGCAATAATACACGGGGTCAGACAGATAGGAGGGGAGTTACATAGGAACTTGAGGATGAGATGTTTGAACTTGCAATAGCAGAGACAGTGAGTCAGTGGAGGAATTAATAGTCTAGGGTGAGGGTGGAGGACATGGTCAGATTTCCTGGCAGTCAAACTTGTTGATTATAACTGGAGAGGAAGGTAGGGGAAAGTCACTTTTCCGAGGATGGGGACGATCAGAGCTTGCTCGTAATGTTACAGGAATAAACCAGATAAGCAAAGGAGATGAAGGAAGAGAAAGAGGTGGGGCAGGAGGGGCAGAGAAGGTCACGATCAAGGGAATCAGAGTTGGAGAGGAAGCAAAACACATCTGTGTTGGAAGCAGGAACAGGAGAACAAGATGTTGCCCAGAGGGAGAAGCAGACAGAAGGGAGGAGGACATCGGAATGAGATAGGAGACAATCAGATATACACCATAGGAGTAACTTACCCTCCCCTCCCGAGGACTTATTTGAGAAGAACTTTCCAACACCTAGAAGAATATTTGTATTTCATATATACATTTTTTCTATTCCATGATTTGTGTGATTATGATCTGTAAAAAAGTTACTATTGCCCAAGACTAGGTTACCTTTTGCAGATGTTATTTGTTATCTTTAAACACCTCAGGTATACTGAGGCACAGAGGAGAAGCCGAGATTGAAGCTACTACAGAAGTCTCAGTGACTGAATATGCTACTCGGCTATTGGGATATACAGATGGGAAATACTTAGAGTGGCAGAAAATCCCTAGAGCTGCCAAACAAGGACTTCTTCTTTATATGGCATTTACAAATCATGCTAATCAATGCAGAGATACTGGTGGCTTAGCTTTATCCAGGCTTCTAAATAAGTACTGAGTGGTCCAGTTAAAAAGCAATATTAGATTGGGCCAAACAGTTTAAGGAGCTTGGCTGTGACTTTCAACTATGGAAGTAAAGTGCTGTCCCTCCTGGATCTTTTGGAACTCATTCATTGTGTACCCCACTACAGCAACCGAGCAAGGGTGCAGCCCAAGATGGCCAGTACTCCAGGGTCACTCCATTAGCCTGCCTACTTCCTCCCCTGGATCTTAGGGAGTGTTTCTGCATCCAGAGTGTGGTAAGAAGGTGTAAATGTCTGTGTTGTGCCCATTGCTGAGTGAGGCACGTCTGGCAGAAACTCCTTGCACTACTTGCCCAGTCTGGAGCAGGTATACCCCTGATCTTACCATTAGGGGATATAAGTCAAATTCCTATAAGGAGGAAGAGATTCTAAAATCTGTCCAAACATCATTTTATAGGAGTAACATTCATTTATTTGGTGGAAAATAGTCACCATAACCAGATAACTAACTAACTCCCCACCACCCACTTACAAAAAGGGTACCAAGCAGTTAAACAACCCAGCTTTTCAAACTAGGAAAGAGTCTGATTGCTTGAGGGGAAAAGTTTTAACTAACTTTGAATTCATAGGCTATTCAGATGACCAGCTCTCACACTTTTGCTACAGAGGGAATTAAGTAATGGGAAATATTTTTATTTGAAGCTTCATTTAGAACACAACCTATGTAAAAGGTCTCATGTCAGTGAAATATAAGTGTTGATGAATGGAAGACAGAGGAATAATCACACAGGAAATAATCACAAGGAAAATACCTGTTACCAGGGAATAGGGAACTAGAAACACCACTGATGCATGAATAGTGACAATTAGCCTGGCTTTGCATCTCACATGATTGGGCAATTAGAGAAAAGCGAATGTCCAAGTTAATAAAAAATGAAATTCAGGTGAGTTTCCAAGAATGACTGCCATAGTAAGAGAAGCTGCATGTGCAGATCTTAGATTGAAGCAAAAATTCCGATGCGAGAAGTCGTAGTTGTGATCCTGTAATGAGAGTCTGTGCATACAAGGGGGCAGAAGTCAGACTGTGTGTTCTTCCTAACTGGCAATTTCTGACTAGAATGTTTAACTGTGCAGCTCTAATGCGGTCTTAACACAAGGCCCAAGGGCTCGCAGGGTTCCCACTCACAATGCAGCACTAGGCCTCCTGGGCAATTGCCATCCTATGCAGCTGAGTCACAGCTACCCAGCCCCTGGCTGTCCTTCCCCGAGGGTGTGTCTACATGGGATAGCTATTTCAGGATATTTCTGGTGTCCCGAAATAGCATTGCTGTGTAGACATACTCCTAGAGGCCAGGCTCAAAGTTGGCCCAGTCCAGCTAGGGTTGCCAGGTAGACCCTGCCAAAAAACTGGACACACTTGATCTTGGGCAGTGCGGGGAGAACCGGCCAGGAAGGGGGCGGGGCGGGAAGCAGAGCTCGTGAGGGAGGAGGGGGTCCGGGGACCACAGGGCTGGGAGGAAGGGGGACGGGAGGAGGGGGATGGGAAGCAGAGCTGGCGGGGGTTGGGGGCTGGGGGAGGAGAGGGGGGCCCGGAGGAAGGGGGGCAGGAAGCAGACCTGGCGGGGGGGGTGCAGCCACTGGCCACAGCCGTAGTCCTTCGGGCCGCGCCCCCAGCAGGCACTCCCTTTAGTTGCGAGCAGAAGCCAGGCAGGAGCGGGGGCGGGAGCAGGGGTGGGGGCTGGCGCTGGGAGCCTCTGGTCGCGTACAAAAGCTGGGCAGGGGGAGTGGCTGGGAGTCCCAGCCCCGGCCCCGCCCCACCCGGCTTTTGCACGCGACCACAGGGCTCCCAGTGCCAATTATGGCCCCGCCTCCCAGTCGCTCCTCCGCCCCACCAGGCTTCCATCCGGCACCCAGCCAGGAATTCAGAAAATACCGGACATTGCACGTGTCCGGTATTTTCTGAATTTTTATATCGGACAGATGGTGCAAATACCGGACTGTCCGGTAGAAAACCAGACACCTGGCAACCCTACGTCCAGCAGAGTGGCTGGAGTGTGCGCATGGGACATCAGTAGGGGCCTATATCCATTTGACATCCCTGTTTGAGCTCTCTGGCATAGTGACAGCCCGGGGAAGTATGAAGGGCTCATTATTCCTTCTTCCACCCAGCACCAGAACATAACTGAACCCCTCAAACCTCTGGTCCCCAACAGTTCAAACTTTGGTGTCTCCAAGTGCACCTGCTACCTCTAGGTCCCCTTTGTTCCTTGGGGGCCACTCTGTGGAGGTTGCTGCTGTCCCCAGGCAGCAGAACTGTTGGAACTACAGTTCTGCTGTATCCAAGAGTGTCATGATTCCCAGAGACCAATGAGTTCCCTCCCCCACTCCTGCCTCCCCTCCAGGATCTTGGGCCTGCTGTGCTTGCCTGCAGCCTCCCTCCTGCTCAGGCTTTAGTCTTTGGTGTTTTGCATTACATTTGAGCAATAGTTTCAGCTGATCTCCCCTGGGGAAAGCCTTTATTCTCAGTGTGCTGCTTAAGGAGCTATTCAGAATCAGAAGGGTAAACTGATCTCTCAGTTCCTGGTGCCCCATGATGCACAATCACATCGCGCCACCCCCCCACCCCCCCCCAAAAAAAAAAGAACCATTTGACGTCAAGATTTGGATGATAAGAATATGGGACACATTAGTCATGGAAGAGCAGACATACATAAAGAAAGAACAAGTAGATTACCTTGATACTTGGCCGCTCATCTTAGACTATACAGACAAGGAAAACCCTGAATAGCCATCATAAACCAAACAGACTTAATTCCTTTTGCTCCTATAATATGTGGCCTGCTTTTTGGTATATGAGAATACCGCACTTTGAAGGAGCCTTGTAAGATGAAAGCATACAAGAGCAGTTGTAAAACAATATATAGAACATTGCTCCAATTATCCACCACCCCCTTAGCATTTTTGCTTTCAGCATTCAGATTAATTGTATAGTTGTTGCTTATAAAAATTTATATGAAACCCCCCTTTTATTATACACATTACAAGGCATATGAGATGTGCTATCTTTTTGAAAAAAAAAAAAAAAACCCACACAAATAGATTGTTAACAAATGCCCTAAGCCAAAAAGGTACTGGGAAGCATGCCTAAATGTAAGTATTTGAACAGCCCATTTAAGTAGTTGGAGTTACTCACATGTTTAAAAACCATACCGAACAGGGTCAAAATTCATTATTTGGGTGGTCCAATGGCTGGTGGGTTAGAGTTCCAGCACCTTTGCTCTTCCCACCCCACCAATAAGAGATCTAGCTCTAATTTCCCATCTCACCCCAGTCTGGAATGGGGAAAATAAAATCAGCACGGTGGGTTTTGGAGATGCACTTCTGTTACTTATTAGTTCACTTTATACTGTATATCACATATTTCATACCGTACTAGACTTTCTCTTCCCTGGAGCTATAGTCAAATAGCTGGCCTGTAGTCAAATGCCAGTGCAAATCACAGAAGGGGCTAGTTATCCCTTACCATGTTAAAAGTTCAAAATATTAGCGTGATGTTGTAACCAGAGGTGAAAGTAAGCAGATGCACCCCAGTCACAGCTCCGGCAACAACTGGCTGAGCTGCGGCAAAAGCCAGCTGGGAGCTATTTAAAGAGCCAGTAGGGACCTGGCTTGCAATAGGACAGTATCTATAAAAAAATTAAGTTCCTTTCACCACTGGTTGTAACGTGATGTGGAAAAATACAGCTGTGGTACTGACAGGGTCCAGCTGTAGAAACTCCCTTTGAGAATAAGCAAGTTACATCTCTTTTTGCCACTGCACAGGGACAGCAGAATGTCCTGCTGCTCTCACAATACCCCCGCCATGCCCACTGAGTCACCTGGGAGAGGAGCACTGCTAACACTAGCTTGGCAAGCTTGTAAACTCCCTGCATTCATAGCGGCCCCTAGTACTTGAGAAGGGGAAAAACCCACCGCGCCCTGTGTCCGTCTATAAGGAGAGCTCCCCATCGAGCGCTCCTCCACCAAACGTGGGCAACAGAGGCAAAGATCAAGGAATCGCCAGTCCCTAACTCCCTGGAAAAAAATCAACAGAATTCTAAAAAGCAAAATGTCGCACCTAATGCCTATGCTAAAGATGACCAGCAAAGCACACAATGTGCCCTCACTTAGATGAGGCACAGCTAGGAACAATGATCTTCTGGTTCAAGCGCAGGTGTGGAAATTAGGAAATCTGCTACTTAGAGCTCTGCATTGGCTTGATATAGGGCCATGGACAAGACAGTTAGGGTGTGTCTATTGGGAGGAAGCCCCCTAGCCCATGTAGACATTACCAGGACTTGAGCTGGCACACTAAAAATAGCATTGTAGCTTGGGCAGCAGTTGGGCTTTCAATCCTAGGGGGGCAAGTGGGCTTGAGAGATTTGAGCTGTAGGTAGCCTGGGCCCAATATCCACACTGCTATTTTTGGTTTGCTAGTACAAGTCTGTCTACTTGGGCTGAAAGGCTGGATTCTGCCTGCAGTATCGACATAAACTTAGGGCTCCATCCTGCAAAGTCCTGAGCACTTCTGTGAGGTGTTGGGCACTTGCAAAGTCCTACTGACTTCAGTGAAAATTGAGGGAACACAGCACCTTGAAGACTGGAGCTCTCTTTCATTGTCTGCCTCAGTTTCTCCATCTGTAGAACAGGGACAATAACATTTTCTACTTTATAGGGTTGTCAAGAGGCTAAAATCATATGGATGTTTGTAAAGCGTGTTGAGCTCCTTAGACAGAAGAGACTGTAGAAATACAAGAGATTACGGGAAGTATTTTTTAAATTTTCATTTATATTTTCCACTCCAAACAATATCACATCTCCAATGGGTTTCATATTTAAAAATCACATCTAGTCCGTGAATCTGAGTTGTTCCTAAAATGTAATAAACATAAAATGTCTCAAGTTCAGGTAATAATATTCTGAGGCCAACTTCTGCTCTCAGTTACACGTGTGCAAATACATCAGATTCAGAGCATTTGTGCCTTATCAACTGATCAACCATCAAATACTGCCCGTATTTCTGAAAACCTGGGTTCCTTTACTTACTAACAAAATAATATTAATGAATAACACTAATAGCGTCTTCAACTTAGGCTATCAAAGTGCTTTGTGGACAGTACGGACCAGATTCTTGAAAACCCTTCCTTATTTTTACTAGGACTTTATCACTTAGTGCCATTGAGCTCAGAGACTGCTCAAGGAGTAAGGCATTACTCAGTGTGAGCAAGGGCACTGGAATCTGGCCACAATTAAACGTTTTATGTGGAGAGCCAATTAACAATAATGAGAGAAATACCATTTGTGCTGTGAAATCCCCAGAGCAAATGTATTAACATCCATGTCATTATCCATGTCATGAACATGGCTTCTCTTCACCGATCATTAGCCTTGGGGCGTAATGGGAGGTGCTGTAAGCTAGGTTAGTTATGCAGCAAAAGGCTGGTTCAGGAGTTCAAGACAACTCCAGAAAGAGTGAAGTAAAGTTTAGGTGAATGACAGACATATGGGACTAAGTAATGAAACCAATTTAACAAAATCCTCTTAGACTGAGAGTAGATGTCCTGACCTTAGACAAGGTGACCTGATGTATATCCTTTCCTTTCTCATCAGGGCTCACTGTAAAAACCAAGGCAGGGACTGTAGAGGGGGAATTTTCCAATAGAAATCAGAGACAGGGAGGAGGTTCTCCCAGTTAGTAGCCACATTGCAAGGGAGGCCGGAATTGCCCCTTCTCCTCTAATACATTTTGTCGGATTGGTTCAATTGATTTTTATTTTATTCAGAGACACCCTGTGCAAATGCCTGTTTCGCTCTGCCCTGTATGAGTGAAGAAGATGGATGCTTCATTGGTTCTACATGTCATTTCTATAAATGTATACAAGAATGAGTGTGCAAAGCCATGCGTTGGTAGCAAACAAATGGCACTAACAAGCATACTTCAAGTCCACAGAAGATGGAGTGCCAACATCCAAAGTGTTCTAAGGTCTAACCATTCCAATTGGCTAGGCTCTCACAACTTAGAAGACACCCTGAGTTCTATGGCAGTGGTTCTCAAGCAGGGATAAGCATACCCCTGGCTATATGCACAGGTCTTCCAGAGGGTACATCAACTCATCTAGATATTTGTCTAGTTTTACAACGGGCTACATAAAAAGCACTAGCGAAATCAGTAGAAATTAAAATTTCATGCAATGATTTTTTAAACTGCTCTATATACTATATACTGAAATGTAAGGACAATATTTATATTCGACTTGATTTATTTACAATTACATGGTAAAAATAAGACAATAAGCAGTTTTTCAGTAATAGTGTTCTATGACTTCGGTTGTTTATGGCTGATTTTGTGAGCAAGTAGTTTTTAAGTGAGATGAAACTTGGGAATGTGCAAGGCAAATCAGACTCCTTAAAGGGTCTGGGAAGATTGAGAACCAGTGCTGTCTTGCATTCAGAATGTTGTGCGTCTATAAATGTCACCTTAAAGCATCAGGGGAAAATTCACTCAGCCACTTCATTGTAATTACTCCACTTCATGTGGCGTCAGTGAAAGTGTAACTGGTCACCCCCTGACCAGTATGTCCTTGGCTGCACATTCCCGGATAAGAAGAAAACCTTTTCTTTTGTTATATTCAGTAGAGCTGGTATAAATGTGTTTGCATGCTAATTTTTGAAATGTCAAGTTTAAAACAGAAATGATTTTTTTGCTGATATGATCATGAAAAAAATCTTGTTTTTTGACCAATTATATTGCTGGTTGAAAATTTTCAGAGAAGAAAAGTGGTGTCAAAATTTTGACTCACTTCTACAACGATAATTCAATAGAAAAGGATGAATTTTTCAAGATTTTTTTTTTTTAACAAATTTCCTATTTTTTACAAACTCTAATATGTAGCAATAACTTTATTTAACATTTACTTATACAGGACATTTCTAAACCAGGGAGAAATAAGAGCCTCAAACTTCTCATTAGTTTTCAGGCATTGAGAACAATTCTTGATGTTTGGTACTTTTCATAAAGCCTTTCCATCTAAGATTTTTGTGATGAGGTGAGAATCTCAACTTTCATTTTTAAAAGTTTCTGGCTTCATGGTTTTGGAGAAAAAAAATTTGAGAACATGACCTCTAAAGACTATGAAACCAGAGGACAAAGAAAGCTATTAATTTTTTTAAATCGCTTGAGTTTTGGGGGCTTCATGATTTCTGAATGCTTGTGGTTAGCTTTGTCAGTGCTGTCACAGTTCCTATGCTGAGGTGTGCTATTGCACAGTGACATAGCTGTAAGTTCTCAACCATAATGCATGGTCCCTTAGAAAGAATTCATGGTATTCCAGATTTGTGCTCTAAGAAACATGGTCAATCCACAAATGCCTTCTGTGCTGTCTGAACGTCTGAGGCCAGTGAGGCTGAATAGCTCAATTGAGGGCATTAGTGTGGGACTCAGGAGACCTGTATTCAAATCTTTGCTGCGCCTCAAACTTTGTGCAGGGGGCCTGACAGGCTCTGTGGGCAAGGGCCGGGGGGGGACTGGCTCTGCAGCTCCCAGAAGGGACAGGGCCTCAGGCAGAAGGGACTGGGCTGGGGCAGCCAGCCCTGAGTGTTGCCTGCAGTGCACCACATTGGCTCCCAGGCACCCTTCAGTGCCACCCAGACAACAGCATGCCCCCTATGACTGCCCCTTTGCTTCCCCCATCGGTAGTCCTGACTCTCTGTGACCAAGGGCAAATCTCTTCATTTCATCTATGCAATGGGGATAATTGCATTTGTCTATTTCACAGAGGTGCTGGGCAGCAGACCAATATACACTGTGAGGTGCACAGATGTGACAATGATGGGGGTTCATATACGTAACTAAAATAGACATGCTGGAAACACAAAATTAGACAGGCATGTACCATGCTAGCCAGAGATTCCCTGTAGCCAGTAACCCAGGCAGGCCAGGCCAAAGGGTTTGCGGGGTCCAAGGCAGGATGCCGGGACTGGGGCCCTGGGCCCGGTTGGTGGATGGTAAATACTAGCAACGCGGGGCCCTGAAAGCACAGGGCCCAAGGCATTTGCCTTGCTCGCCTTGCCCTAGGGCCGGGCCTGAACCCAGGCCTTGAAGGCAGAGTCCATCCTTTTAGGTCTCTAAAAAAACAGCCCTTGTGCCCATTCTAGCAGCATGCCTTTAAATCTGAAGGTCAGTTTGCAATGAAAGACAAAGGTTGGGGCAGCTCTGAGTTAGTGTCATACCACTTGCATGCTCAGTGGGACCAAATACCCCCTGGGAGATGTTTTGATTGGCATCTACAGCCCACATACAGTTAACTGAATGTACAGCCAGAGTTAAACCTGACTTTCTGTCCTCTCTATTACACAAGATCGCCAGGATAACACCCAGATCAATTTATCCCACTCAGGAGAATAGAAAAACCAAACATACAAGTACTGTTGCTTGTCAAATAGCCTCTTTTATCCAAAGAGTGTCATACTTCAAAGATAACAGGCGCCCAAACTGAAACTTTTGATCTGCCTCCCCTTTGTGGGCCCCTTTGGGTACTTACACGGAATGAGCCAACTAATCTCCTGAGCTTTGCTCACCGCAAGTTATTACAGCATTTGGTATTACTGGGATTTTGCCTTCATTATAATAGCTAACATTTATACATGTTCTCAGGGACTCTCAAATGCTGCCTCTAGACCCTTCATGCAAAACCTGAATAAACAGGCTTTGTGCTTTGGATCTAGGAGGAGTAATCCTCTCCCCCACAGCCATACAGTAGCTTAGGGCAGAGAAGCTGCACGTTCCATTGGATGTGTGTGTTGGTTCTGTGGAGCTACAGGCTACCAGCCATTCCCTCCATCTCATTCTTTGGACTACCTCTGCCAAGTCCCCTTAGAATCATAGGGTTGAAAGAGACCACAGGAGGTCATCAAGTTCAACTCTCTGATAAAAGCCGGACCGATCCCAACTAAACATCCCAGCCAGGACTTTGTCAAGCCAGGACTGAAAAACCTCTAGGGGTGGAGATTCCACCACCTCCCTAGGTAACCCATTCCAGTGCCTCACCACCCTCCTAATGAAATAGATTTTCCTAATATCCAACCTAGACCTCCCCCACTGTAACTTGAGACCATTGCTCCTCATTCTGCCATCTGTTGCCACTGAGAATAGCCTCTCTCCTTCCTCTTCAGAACCTCCCTTCAGGTAGTTCGAAGGCTGCTATCAAATCCCCTCTCACTCCTCTCTTCTGTAGACAAAATACCCTTCTCCTGCCATGCTGTCAGCTGACGGTCAGGGCAGTGTGTGTGTGTGTGTGTGTGTGTGTTTCTGAGAAAAGGTTTAACGTCCGTGTCTTTACTGCTAGGACCGGGTCCCGTCGCAGAGGGTAGCCAGCAGGCCAACAGACGCCCTGTTTATAGGAAGAGCTTATTACACTCTCAGATTTTAGCTGCTAGGATGCAAAAATCCTTCGCAGCGGGCAGCCTAGGACAGACTGAGAGGTGCCCCAACGGACCTGTCACCTGGGAGTGACACAGATCCAAACGCCCAAGCTCTTCCTATACCTGTCCCTTATGACCAGCTGAAGTTCTTTTAAATTGTGCTTGGTTCTGTTACAGCAACTGAAGGAGTCAGGTTAAAACTTAAACAGTTACAGGTTTATTAAACAAGCTTATAAATCATATGGTTACAATGGCTATTGCTCTATTTCTTAACTGCTAGCAAATATAGATTTTAAAAATGGTTACAAAGAAAATAAAGATAGAAAATAGAAATAATGGTACCAAGTGACAGCTTAATCTTTAAAGAGCTCTAAATTTATGTGTACACTTAAGACAAAGGACCACATTCAGGTACAATTTTTACCCCTTCTGTGCCTCTCGACTCCAGCGGGTCAAGCCAGGGCCGGTCCCTCAATTCCTAGGAAAGACGAATACGAGGTGGGCGTCGCTGTGGAACCTCGGGAGGTCAAACACCTAACCCGACCAGAAGATAGATGGTAGATTGACACTCAGAGTAAATGTGCTGCTGGACCCATCTTTATACCCATAGGGGCCCGTATCCTCTTTCTTATCTAAGATGCCAAATAGTACTGGTCCGTTTTGTGGCGCCAGTTCTTACAAGCAAGTTTCAAGTTAATTTACACTTGCAAGAGAGATAACTAAATTGTGAGTACTAGACATTTTTTTTACTGGGCGAGAGATTCCTCCCCCCGTGGACGGCTGTGTGTTCGTATCAATATGGGTTTCAGTCAAGGACACTCCTCTGCAGCCTCTTGGTCAGCAATTGGCGTATTTCTGTTTACAGTCATTCAGGGTTACAGCAGCCTGCCATATCCAGGCAAGCAAAGATGGATGTTACAGGGGGGGTTCCTGTCTGGCTACACATGCCACCACCAAAAGGCAGGCACAGTTGAATTCCCCTGCACTGACTCCCCATGGCGTACTCTTCACCTGCTGCAGAGTGACACCAGAGCTGTACCACAGCATTTTGGGAGTCTATGCCTTGGGGTGAGGGGCAGGATAAGCAACATTTAGCCCTCTGTGGCTAGAGTAAAATGTGCAGTACCTCAAGCAAAGATTACATTAAACTGTGATGCTGCATTTTGTTTCAGAAAGCAGTGTCTTGTTACTTGTAACCCTTCACCTTCTGGCCCTGTGTTATACCCTAATTACTCTCTTACATTTCTCTTTATTTAACATCGTTCAGACTGTCGTCTTTTGTTACCATTTAGTTAACAAAACCAGACAAAGCCCAGTACTGAAAGCAGGCAAAGAGCCAGCATGTTGAAACCTGCTTTTAATTTAGGGTTCTGGGGCTAGTTTCCTCAGTATTGCCACATTCTGGAGAAAATTCATTTTCTTTCTCTGTGTCAAGTGACAGTTGATTTAGATCTAATTAGGGTCAGTTTCATCTAATGATGAGTCATTTCTACGCTCATGCTATAGCTTCCGAATGAACAGTCAGATCTAAAATCCAAACTCAAATTCCATTGCTGCTTGGGATTGAAGACTCAATCAATGAATTCTCATCCACAAAGATTTTGGATCGCGGAAAGACAGCTAAGACAGACTGACAGCTAGATGGACAGACAAGATAAAATGAATATAGTCTGAAACAGGATTAAGATAAAATACAGAATGATGCTATTTCAAAGGCCATTTACCAAAGAGGAAAAGTGCTATTTTTGATACTTTAGAATGAATAAGACATGAATGTTCAATCTTGTGCTACCTGCTTCCTCCACCATAAACAATTAAAATAAACAAATACCCCCATCTCTTTGTAAGCTCTTGTCTCTCATCATTTTTGCTAGAGAGTTGTATGAATGATTAGAGAGCTACTGGGATTAAAAAAGAAAAGGGGTAAAATCTGAACAATTGAGAGCAGAAGGTTCTTCAATTTGAGTTGTGAGCATGCTTTCAACTCAAATTTCTAGCAAAGACTTGGGAGTAGGGTGCTTTTTGTTAAGTCCCTCTCCTCTCCAGAGACAAGGGGGCACCTGCAGAGAGTGGTCAGGCAGAGTGAGGGCAGCTGGCTTCAGCAGTGTTACTGAGCATGCTCAGCCCATGTGCTTATACTCAGTATAAGACAAGCAGCAAATCTGGGGGAGAGGAGACATGTGGCTCTGCTTGCTGTACCCCCACACCTTGGTGTTGCCTCTGCTCCTTCTTTTGAGGGCAGCAAAAGCTCTTGAAGCTGCAGTTAACAACAGGGAAGACAAGATTTGGTATTGCTGACAACTCTCAGTGCCACATGGCCTGGAAACCTATAAAGGCAGGAATTGTTAGTCCTCTTCCTTGGAGGTGCTGGCCTCTGCACCATTGTGTTGGCTACTTCCTTTCACAGATCTGCTCTGTATTTGAGAGGGGACAATGTTATGAAAGTCCCTTCCTGCCTGAACAGGAGGATTTAGCCTCTAATCAGGGTTATTTCCAAGATATCCAAACAGTAGGCTAAATAGAGATGTTTGCAACATAGGACGACTATTGGTGGGAAAGGATTAGGTCACTGGCATAGATACATTTTCTTATGAATGCCAATTACAAGCTAATTTAACATTGATGTTTTGTGCTTTGAATGATTTTGTCAACAGAAGGAACCATTGTTCGGTCAGTATTAGCTACATTGGAAATGCCATCAGAAAGATTGATGGCTCCTTAGGTCTTGATTGCAATCACACAGCAGGAGTGTGTTTGATAAAGCATCACTACTAGTTACCAAAATAACCATCTAGCCATAAAGCTTTATTCAGCCTAAACACATCTAGTTAGACTCCTGGTCATAGGTTGCCTTTGAAAAAATATTTGTATTGATTATGCTATACCATCCCTTAGGAATTAACAGAGTACTTTCTTCTCGGCCCCTTATTTGTTTAGATATTTGCAACATTATGCTGAGTTAGGAACTTCTCCGGGACATGAGTCACTATAAGCAAGGAGCAGTTTTCTTATTAACTAGATAAAAGGGACTAAGATCACTAATACTTGTTTGAGTATGGAATGGTATAAGCACAGAAAGAAACTGAAAGCTATAATTGTGTATAATTGTATGTGGTTTTAGTAAATAAATAAAAGCAAAAGCAAGCAGCATTTCTTGTTTAATTTTCAGCCACTGCATTTCTCCAGGATATGTAATCCTTAGTTAATTGAAGCATTCACAGTAGGAGCTTCAGAACCTTTCTAAAGGAAACATAATGAATTTTGGATTGCTTCTCTGAAGTGATCCTCAGTACATTCTGAGATTCATCCATCACCACAAATGGGCCTTAACCCAGCAGTGCATCTAAGCCCGTACTTCACCTTCATCACAGACTAGAGTCCTGTTGAAGTTGATTCTGAATTGTGTGTCAATGGAACTATTCACAGCTTTGGCTGGATCTGGGCCTTAGAGAGTAAATCCAAACACAAATGGACCCAAGCCAAAGTTCTGAATCCCAAGAACATTGACGAATTTCAGCTCTCGCATTTCATCTTTGCTGAACCAAACCCCCCAACCGTGGGAAATTTAGATCCTGATCCAAATTTTTTTGGTTCAGACCCAGGTCTGAAAACCAAAGGCAGGTGCCTGTGTGTCTCTCTTCCCATTACCCCTCTCACACACAGTGACACAGTAAGAAGAAAGGGTCATATGGACTAACAGTGAAGAACTCTTTTGGAGCACCACCAGTTATTTCCAGAAGTCTAATTGAAGCCTTCTGGGACCAAATGGCTGCAATAGTTTAGTTATGGATTTCAGCAGAATATCATTGATTGAAGAAAAGCCATCATTCACAGGCCAACCTGCCCTTTGTTAACTTACTGTGCTTGTAGTTTCAATGCATGACTGAACTGCTGCATAGATATTTGGTTAATTTGAGCCAGCTACAATTCAGCAGCAGTAATCCCCAAACTACATCACAACACATTGAAAAACAAAAGCACTCTCCCAACTGGCGGGCCCCAGTGGGTTAAATTTGTAGGATAAAATTGAGTGGATCCATTATCCCATTTAGAGACAGTGAAAACCTGTAGGTACTTGCTTTGCTAGCTTTAGTAAAAGAGAGATTCACTGGCTGGCTTGGCACAGCAGTCTCTCCTCCTCTGTCTGCCCCAGCTGACAGCTTTTCCAGCCCTGCCATGGTTTGCTTCTTCCTGGGCCTTAGCTCTCCAGCCAGGTCCACCTATCCTAGAGTAGCAGAGTCCCACAACCCAACATTCCAATAATCAGGTCTTTGGCCTGATCAGGTATCAATTGTGCTCGCCACCACTAGGGAACCCAGGCCTTCCTCTTCTCTGGGATTCAGTCCAGGGTCCCTGCAATAAGCAACTAAGATCTGCTTCCACAGACTCCTTATTGTCTCCTTGGACTTCCTAGCATGGCCTATCTCTGGGCCCATTTCCCTAGCCCCTTTCTGGATTCACTCCTCTGCAGTCTTTTCTCCCCTTTCCAGGGTCTGCAGGCTTCTTCCCAGCTCTTGTACCAGGGCTTTCTCCCAGGAGGTCCAGCTCCTGTCTGCCTCCTGCAAGGCCTTCTGCATCTGCCTGTGTGTGTGTGTGTGTCTTTCCTTCAGAAACTCAGCCTCCAGGCTGCTTCCTGGAGTCCTGCCTTGGAAGGTCGCTAACATTGTATTAAAAAAGTAAGTGTAATGGGGAACACAGCCTGCCCCTCTTCCTCTGGGCCCATCTGCCATCCCAAATAATTCCAGGGAGACTTCAGCTCTGTGTAACACTCATGTCCTTTATTCTTTAAGTGTTCTCCCACCATCAGTGTCCAACTATATACAATCTGTACTCGATTCTTGCCTACCACAGGGTGGGTCAGTAACCAGCTAGAGGACTTCCACCTCCCTCTCTGACTGACTTCTGACTGTCCCCTTCCTTCTGGCTCCTTTCCAGCCTATGTAGCTCCTGGCTCATCAGGCTGACAGGTGTTGTCATTCGCCAGGCAGACATAAGGCTTTTCAACCAGCCCCCATGTATCCCCTGGATTGGGGCTGGCATAGCAGGCATGATAGGTGTGTTTGCAGGAGCACCCTGCCACAGATTGTTTTCTTAGCACCTCCACCCAGCACTTCCTTCCTGATATTATCATCATCATTAACAATAATAACGAGCAGGACTCACCTACATTTGCTAGGGGTATCTCTTGCTGCTCTTTGCAGTGCTCAGCAACTCCCAGTCTTGTTTTACAGAGATGAAGAAATAGGGACTGTCCCTTCTAATAGGAGATTATTGGCAACCCTACATGACCACAGATGATTGTGCCATCCCAGTGACTTTTCAGTACCTCTCTTGAGCTTCTCTGGGCCTTCTACTTTCCTGCTATGCCCCTGGAGTCATTCCTTTATTAGTAACCCTCCTCCTCCCCAATTGGGCCTATCCTAAATTGGGCTGGATGCATGGTTGACCCTCCAGGTGCAACCAGGTGACTTATCACTCTCTGGCTCCACTTAACTCTTTCTTTTCCAGTGTGGGATACACACTCTATCACAGGTATTATTCAATGGCTGTAGCCTGATGTTTCACAGTGACATATCTACTTTTTTAGAGTGGATTGCTGATATGCAAACAACCCTGATTGGACATGATCCACTTTGTATGTCTAACATTCATGACTATATGTAAATAGGGCTGAGAGGTCAATTGTGTTCCCATCCTGCAAGTATTTTCAATCTTTCAAAATATTTTCTTATTCTCAGGCTCTCTGATGGGGGTCAAAGGAGGCAGTTACCCTGGGGCCCAGTGATACAAAAGGGCCCAGAGCACCCAGCTGCTTCCACCCAGGCCCTTTAAATTGCTGTGGTGCTCCAGGCAGCCTTCAGGGCTGCCTGGGGGAAGAGTGGTGCTCTCTGGGCAATGCTAAAGGCTCCCTTGGCTCTGCCCCACCCTATCTGTCTGAGGTCCCTCCCCTTCCAGGGACATGGAGCAGGATCCCCCCTCCCTGCCGCCTTGCCCAGGGGCCTGGTCATGCTGTCAGCCCCTATTCTGAATTAGTTCAAAAAAGTCAAAATCTCCAAAATGTTTGTGAATCAAAAATCTGAACATTTTTATTCAGTTCAATCAAAACATTTTGATCATTTCAAAACATTACATTTCTGTTTCAACCTTTCCCTCTCTTTTCCCTCCTTCTTCTTTTTAATGTAAATTTAATAAAATGTTCTTCCAACCTCCAACCCCTCCCCCCAGTTTTACTGGTTTTTGAGTCAAAATCTGTCCAGTTTGGCAATCTCAAAACTTTTTGTTACTTATTTTTTTAATTGAGAGTTTTGTCAATATTGACACTATTTCCCCAAACAGTTTTGCTTTAGATGAATCAGCATTTCTGACAAACACATGTGTTGTTGGAAAATTCCTATTTTGTTCTATTCCTAAGTGTATTTTCACATTTTCCATCACTTTTCACACATAGACAAATGAAAAGTGAATGTGTGAAAACTATCTCAAGTAGATATCATAACAGGCAGAACTGTATTGAAGGAGATATAGCTGAGGCCCAAAGAAGATTTATTTCTCTTCTACTGAGCAAGTGATTATTGAATAATGTGTCGAGCATACATTTTTCAGGCCATTTAGTTAAACATGTAGGAAGTTTAATTGTAATGAAAAATATACAGCTTTTGATTTAAAGCTAAACATTGAATAAGTCTCAGACAAGTAAGTTTTATCCAACGTGTATGTCACAAACACATAGCTTCATGACTGAAAAAATGCATCCAGTCTTCAAAGGGTATTCCCAGCATAATATATGTGATAAGAATCCAGTAAACTGCTTATGCAAATAAGTACAGACAGACTATCACCCAAAGATTTCCTGTTGTCTGGTCTTTATGGGAATCTTCAAAAATTTCTAGCAGGCATTCTACTCACACTTCCTTAGAGTTTGTACTAATACTCTTTGGCTATGTCTACACTCGCGGCTTCTTGCGCAAGTATGGCCGTTCTTGCGCAAGAATCCGCACGAGCATCCACACTGCCCGCCCGCTCTTGCGCAAGGAAATTTACAGTACGGCATGGTAAGGGAGGGCTTCTTGCGCAAGAGCTACGCTCTTTTTTAACAGGTGTAAGCCCTCTTGCGCAGGAGCTCTTGCGCAAGAGGGCAGTGTGGACGCTCGGCAGGGATTTCTTGTGCAAGAAAGCCCTATGGTTAAAATGGCCATCAGAGCTTTCTTGCGCAAGAGAGCGTCCACACTGCCATGGGTGCTCTTGCGCAAAAGCACAGCTCGCATATGGCAGTGTGGACTTTTTTTGCGCAAGAGTTCTTGCACAAGAACCCTTGCGCAAGATGTTCTTGCGCAAGAAGCCGCCAGTGTTGACATAGCCTTTATGTATGGAATCCATAAGTAGAAGCAGCAGTGAGGTCTAGTGGATTAAGCAGAGAAACAGGAATTCCTGATTTAAATCTTAACTCTGCCACTGATTCGTTGTGAGGCCTGAGACATGTGCGTTAGCCTCCTTGTTGCAGATAATCATCACCTACCTCAGAGGGGGATGTCAAGATGAATTAGTTAATGTTAGTGCAGTGCTTTGAAGTTGCATTGTGTTAAGATGATATTACTGTAAATAAAGCTGCAATAATACCTTCTTAGCAAAATTTTGTAATTTGAAAGATAAATAACCCTACGTATGAAATAACTATCCTTGTGTATGTATGGTGAATTGAAAAACACATGTGTCAAGCCCCAAATATATGAAATTTGTCACTTTTAAATGCATGCCTCCAGCTTGTGTCTGCCTTCAAATACCTCCTTTGTATTATACACCTCAAAACTAAAGTTTACTATGATGCAGCCACTGGGGCATAATCAATTATGGGATAATTGCTCATGGACACAAAGCTTGGTATAAGGACTCACATCGTCCTTATATCGTTATATTCTTAAGGAAAGAAATGATTGCCATAATCAGACACATTTAGCTTTGTGTGACTGACCTAATTATTTAATCAAATTTATACTGCAGTCCGTAGATTCTGATGTATATTAGAACATACTATTCCAGTTGTAAATCATAAGGGCATATTGTAGTGTATGGCGACTGGTTCTCTTTGGGATCATGGGCCAAATTGTGCCCTGACTCATGCCCTGCATATGACCACGGAAATCTACAGAGGTTGCATAGTATGTTAGGGTCAGTATCTCAAAGTGCATGCACTGCTCATTCAGCCTTGTGCCTGGCAGGTTTTATCCATCGTGTGAGGTATTTCCAACTCAGATGAAGTATGGCGCCTGGAAATTTGACCTCTCCAAAAGAGGCAAGTCCCGCAAGAGGCAACCTCAATTTCTGTTGAAGTCAGCAGGAGCTGAGAGCATTCAAGGGAGCACACAGAACTTTGCAAGCCTGAGCTCTTAGCTGCTTTCAATCCTTACTTCACGTCTGCTGAATAAAGTCATCAGTGTTTGAAGGATCAGGACCTAAGAACTCAATTTTATACCTGTATGTGCGTTTTCTCCTCTGTGAGGTCTGAAAGGGGCCAGCTACTATATTCCAATGAGTCACTTGTGAACAGGTTTTCTTTCTGCTAATTCAGCCCCTTACATGTATACTAGCCATTAACACGGGCCAGTCAAGTAACTCCATTTCTACTAGTTATTTGTTACACAAGCTAATTTTTCTGAGGTTTCTGGATTCCTTGGTTGGACTGGTACTCGCTCACACCAATTTTCTTTGAAGATTACATTTGTAAGCCTAGAGTCATAGCACCACTGAAGGCCATAGTCAGGGTTTACAAGGCCTGGGAGAAGATTATAGAAGTGAAGGTTCTGTACTCGCCTTCCCACACCCTACTCTGAAGAGCTGACTACAGCTTGCGAGGTGTGAATATGAATTTGGTCAGTACTTATGAGTTTAAATTACAGAGGTGCCATTTATGGCTCCATATTAAGGCCATGCTGAGTTTACAGTTCAATGAAAATTACTCCAAGAAGAAGGCTCCAATGAATTCTTACAAATACATGCAGACATTTACACTGACATATAATAGCCTACTACCCCTTTGTTGTCTTTTTAATTCTGTTTTCTCCCTTTGTTGCTGATCAGATAATCCAAATTGGCTGTGGCAAGCAGGTGAAGAAATTAAGGAATCAAGTAAGCAATAATGTTGTTCTGTCTGCTGATGGATAACATAGACTAGGATTTATCACCTTCAACAGCTAGTTCAGGGATTCCTCTCACCTCTTTCTCACACTGCTCCATGGATGTGCTGCGTAATACTGGTAGCTGGATGTTTAACACAATCATGACTTGTTCTGCAGCACACAGAACTCTGATACAGTGTCTAATTGTGGTCTTTGTAATCCTAGCAAGCTCCCCATGGAGCAGCACTCCTTGGAATGCTACACATTTGAGTTCTAGGTTGGTCTAGTACAGCTGGGAGAAGGATTTGGTTTCTTCCCCCTTAATTTGGGTACATTGCAAAATAAAGGCTATTTTGCTGAAAAATAACGCAAACCCTAGGCCTTTTTGGTTCTTTTCTACATAATTTGTGATTGCTGCCTCTTCGCCATGCCAACAAGTCTTAGCAATGATGCACCGGGATGACATAATCATAAAGTGCCATGTTGTAGTAATTCCAAACCATGTTGTATTGTCTCTGCTGCTTTTTCCTCATATATAAACAAACTGCCTGATACTGCACCAAAACTGCTGCACAGGTCCACTTACAGCAGATGCTCCTTTCCAGTCACTCTGCTAAATTGGTCCCTGACAGTGTCCGAGGAAATCTCCTACTGATGGTAGCTGTGGCTAGACCCACCTTCATTTGATTCAGATGAGGGCTGATCTAGTGCAATGTCGCACACTTAGGATAAAATCCTGGAACAATGAAAGTCACCTGATGTGTTTGGATGGGTTCTGTGGCATGTGTTACACAGGAGGTCAGACTAGTTGACCACAACAATTCCTTCAGGCCTTGAGTTCTATTAATCTATAAAAAACATCCATTAATTTCAGTAGGGACAGCACTTCATTCATTAGGTCTGAGCCAATGCCCATTGAAATCAATGGAAAGACTTCAAAAGAACTCAGTGAACTTTGACTGAATCCCTTAACTTTACTTTGGGTATGTCTACACAGCAACAGTATTTTGAAATAACTAGTGTTGAAATAACATAGTCCATGTCTATACCGCAGGCAGTTATTTCGAAATAATGTTAAAGTACTGTCAAGCTGGAGGACTTTTTACTCCAACTCCTCTAACCCTCATTGTACAAGGAGTAAGGGAAGTTAGAGGAAGAGTGCTCTATTTCAAAATAAGTGCTGTGTAGATGTTCCCAATTTCGAAATAAGCTATGCAATTGACGTAGCTCAACTTGCGTAGATTATTTTGAAGTAAGCCCTGCTGTGTAGACCCACCCTTACTGATTCAACATGTCTTTCACAAGTCAATCTTCTGCAAGAGTTTGTACATTCAACTGGGCACCTTAAGTGTTGATAGCAAGAGGCATCTGAGGTTTGGCATATCTAGCCCGTAATGCAAAGCTGTAAATGTTAACTTGGAAAGTTGTTTCATCAGCATCCTCTTGGAAACAGGGATTAAACTGATCATTAAAAAAAAAAAAACTATGTCATACATTCTGCTAGAAAAAAAAGGGTAAGGGGGAAAGAATCAAAGAGCTAAAATCAGGCAATGAAGTGTGCTGGGCTACAGAGAAATTGGAGTGATTAGACATAATTTGAAGATAGGGCAGTTCCCCAGCAGGGCTACAAGAGGATTCTTTGTTCCCTTGGGAGAGCTACTGTTGATAACATAATTATTTTCCAAAGGAGGAGAATCGCAGATGGGTCTTTGAAGATTGAATTTTTCCAACTAGTGAAGGAGATGTGTTTCATAATCAGCTGGTATGTATGTTGTATTATGTAGCTGGTATGTCCCGCTGTTATTGACCAGTAATAAGTAATGGCCAATAGTTCTCTGGTATAGCTAGAAAGATGGATTTCCCAATTCCAAAACTTCCAAGGCAGATTTCCGTTGGCAAGTGAGCAGAATTCAGCATATCTGCAAATAAATAAATAACTCTACAAATATGCTGGGATGAGCTCTGTGGCTTGGACTGCAGGAGATCCTTGTCTGGAGGAGCCAGTGCTTATTAAAAAGAAAGCACAAGGGAAGGAGATGCTACTACACAACCAGTTATTATTCTAACAATAGAGCCTGGCTCTCATGATGGTATTGTCTGAAGGGAATAAAATAGTCCATTTAGAATTCCAAAAGCTTGAGGACAAGAAAAGATTTAGATCTCGATCTAGGTTTCAAACACCCTGAAATATTTGGACCTAAGGTTTGATTCAGACCATTCTTAAAACAGGGATTTTCTGCGAATCTTGGATTGACTGAAATATGGGTTGGATTAGAACCACCCCTACTTCATTAAGGAGGAGGAGTTGCACTATATGCAAGAGAGCACTATGATTGCTCTGAACTCCAGTATAAAGAGGGAGAAAAACCTATTGAGAGTCTATGGGTTAAGTTTAAAGGAGCAAACAACAGCAGTGATGTTGTGGTTGGTGTCTGCTACAGGCCACCGAATCAGGTGGATGAGGTAGATGAGGCTTTCTTCGGACAACTGGGAGAAGCTTCCAGATCGCAGGCCCTGGTTCTCGTGGGGGACTTTAATCACCCTGACATCTGTTGGGAAACCAATACGGCAGTACACAGGCAATCCAGGAAGTTTTTGGAGAATGTTGGGGATAACTTCTTGACACAAGTGCTGAAGGATCCGACCAGGGGCCGTGTGCAGCTTGACCTTCTGCTCACAAACAGGGAGGAACTAATAGGGGAAGTGGAGGTGAGTGACAACCTGGGAAGCAGTGATCGTGAGATGGTAGATTTCAGGATCCTGACCAAAGGAAGAAAAGAGAGTAGTAAAATACACACCTTGGACTGCAAAAAAGCAGATTTTGACTCCCTCAGAGATCTGATGGGCAGAATCCCCTGGGATGCTAACATGAAGGGGAAAGGAGTCCAGGACAGCTGGCAGTATTTTAAAGAAGCCTTATTGAAGGCACAGAAAGAAACCATCCCGACGCGTAGCAAGAGAGGCATACATGGTAGGAGACCGGATTGGCTTACGGGGAAATCCTTGGTGAACTTAAGCACAAAAGGAAGTTTACAAAAGTGGAAACTTGGACAAATGACCAGGAGGGGTTTAAATGTATAGCTGAGAATGCCGGGGTTATCAGGAAGGTGAAAGCGAAAATGGAATTGCGACTGGCTAAGGATGTGAAGGATAACAAGAAAGGTTTCTACAGGCATGTTAACAAGAAGAAGGTGATCAGAGAGGGTGTGCCCCTACTGGATGAAGGAGGTAACCTAGTGACAGATGATGTGGGGAAAGCTGAAGTACTCAATGCTTTCTTTGCCTCTGTATTCATGGACAAGGTCGGCTCCTGGACTTCTGCGCTAAGTGACGCAAGATGGGATGAAGAATGGACAGCCCGTGGTGGGTAAAGAACAGGTTAGGAACTATTTAGAAAAGCTAAACGTACACAAATCCATGGGTCCGGACTTAATGCATCCGAGGGTACTGAGGGAGTTGGCAAATGTCATTGAGGAGCCTTTGGCCATTATCTTTGAAAAGTCGTGGAGATCGGGAGAAATCCCGGATGATTGGAAGAAGGCAAATGTAGTGCCCATCTTCAAAAAAGGGAAGAAGGACGATCCAGGGAACTATAGGCCGGTCAGTCTTACCTCGGTTCCTGGAAAAATCATGGAAGGGATCCTTAAGGAATCCATTTTGAGGTACTTGGAAGAGAGGAAAGTGATTAGGAATAGTCAGCATGGATTCACAAAGGGCAAGTCGTGCCTGACCAATCTGATTAGCTTCTATGATAAGGTAACGGGCTCTGTGGATGTGGGAAAGTCAGTGGATGTGATATACCTTGACTTTAGCAAGGCTTTTGATGCGGTCTCCCACAATATTCTTGCCAGCAAGTTAAGGGAATGTGGATTGGATAAACGGACAGTAAGATGGATAGAAAGATGGCTAGAAGGCTGGGCCCAGCGAGTAGTGATCAATGGCTCGATGTCAGGATGGCGGTCAGTTTCTAGTGGAGTGACCCAAGGTTCAGTTCTAGGACCGGTTTTGTTCAATATCTTTATTAATGACCTGAATGAGGGGATGGATTGCACCCTCAGCAAGTTTGCAGATGACACTAAGCTAGGGGGAGAGGTAGATACGCTGGAGGGCAGAGATAGGGTCCAGAGTGACTTAGACAAATTGGAGGATTGGGCCACAAGAAATCTGGAGACCAACCAGTTAAGTAGTAGTTCTGCAGAAAAGGACCTGGGGGTTACAGTGGATGAGAAGCTGGATTTGAGTCAACAGTGTGCCCTTGTAGCCAAGAAGGCTAATGGCATATTAGGGTGCATTAGGAGGAGTATTGCCAGCAGATCTAGAGAAGTGATTATTCCCCCTTTATTCCCCTTTATTCGGCTTTGGTGAGGCCACATCTGGAGTATTGTGTCCAGTTCTGGGCCCCCCACTATAAAAAGGATGTGGATGCATTGGAGAGGGTCCAGCGGAGGGCAACCAAACTGATTAGGGGGCTGATACATATGACTTATGAGGGGAGGCTGAGGGAGTTGGGTCTGTTTAGTCTGCAGAAGCAAAGAGTGAGGGGGGGATTTGATAGCAGCCTTCAACTTCCTGCAGGGGAGTTCCAAAGAGGATGGAGAGAGGCTGTTCTCAGTAGTGACAGATGGCAGAACAAGGAGCAATGGTCTCAAGTTGTGGTGGGAGAGGTCCAGGTTGGATATTAGGAAAAACTATTTCACTAGGAGGGTAGTGAAGCACTGGAATGGGTTGCCTAGGGAGGTAGTGGAGTCTCCATCCCTGGAGGTGTTTAAGTCTCGGCTTGACCAAGCCCTGGCTGGGTTGATTTAGTTGGGATTGGTCCTGCCTAGAGCAGGGGGGCTGGACTTGATGACCTTCTGAGGTCTCTTCCAGCTCTATGGTTCTATGATTCTATGATCCAGAGCTTTGGCATTGGGCATCTTAAAAAAATGAAGTCCCCTAGCACCTGCTGGAATATAGAAATGGCAATGTCCATTTTTGCCCATGTGCATTTTCTGATGAGGTATCCAGTACCAACTAATGTGCAAGGCCTAGGAGAAGGCTCTTTACCGGCACAAAATGCCAATTAAAAGTCTATTTATTATTTCACAAGTTAAAAAAGACAGAGAGCGAAGGGTAAGAAAACCAAAAATGATAATATCCCCTCAGACAGAAATTCTATTGGCAGAACCAGGGTGATCTGTAAGATTAAATAGCAACCATGTGACCCATAGGCCCCAGAAAATCAGCCCTTCCTTACACAGGCCTTTCTGACTAGCTCCCCTGCCCACCATCCACTTTGAACTTCTAACCCCAACCTCACCTGAGGCAGCCATTTCTTCCCAGCCAAATCCCCTCTGCCGATGGATTCACTGACTTTCCTCCCTCACCTGCATGTCCCACCCCCAAGAGAGATAGGTGGAGCGAGATTCTGCCCTCATTTACACCATGTGTGACTCCAGTGACCCCTTCCTCCTCCACCTTTTTTCCACAGTTTGTACAATATCTCCCTATCCAGTGAAACTGAATTAGAGATACTAAAATATGGCAACCCCCTCTGCCACCAACGGGCCAAAAGATCACAAGACAGTTTAGAAACAATGCGAGAACAGCCATAAAGCATCAGGAGGTCCCACATCTCCTTCCCTCCATTGTATGTACTGACTTTTGCTCTTCGGACAGAGCCTGTTATGACATTTCCAGCCCAATTTTACTGACCTAAGAGGCTTGGAGAAACATAGAAACTTAGGAATTGTTGAGTCAGAGGAAGGTGTAAGACCCCTGCAGTGGACAGATGTGGGGTAATCCCTTCCCCCCCCACACACATCACCACTTTAGATTGGCTCAAACTCTGAAGCACCAGGTTTGCTGCCCCTTCCAGTATTTTTGCTTTGATTAATTATAATAATTCTGGGGGACCATATAGCTATTGAGATCTTTGAATTAACTGAACCCATATGCCCCACACTTCTGGAGGCCCTGGGTCTCCAGTTCCTCAAGCCTGGGGAAAGCCCCAGCTGTTTCTCGCATGATATTCTTATCAATAAACTAGGTAAATACAACTTAGATGGGGCTCCTATAAGGTGGGTGCATAACTGGCTGGATAACCATACTCAGAGAGTAGTTATTAATGGTTCACAATCCTGCTGGAAAGGCATAACAAGTGGGGTTCCACAGGGGTCTGTTTTGGGACCGGCTCTGTTCAATATATTCATCAACGATTTAGATATTGGCATAGAAAGTACGCTTATTAAGTTTGCAGATGATATCAAGCTGGGAGGGGTTGCAGCTGCTCTGGAGGATAGGGTCATAATTCAAAATGATCTGGACAAATTGGAGAAATGGTCTGAGGTAAACAGGATGAAGTTTAATAAAGACAAATACAAAGTGCTCCACTTAGGAAGGAACAATCAGTTTCACACATACAGAATGGGAAGCGACTGTCTAGGAAGGAGTACGGCAGAAAGGGATCTAGGGGTTATAGTGTACCACAAGCTGAATATGAGTCAGCAGTGTGATGCTGTTGCAAAAAAAGCAAACATGATTCTGGGATGCATTAACAGGTGTGTTGTGGCAAGACACGAGAAGTCATTCTTCCGCTCTACTCTGTGCTAGTTAGGCCTCAGTTGGAGTATTGTGTCCAGTTCTGGGCACCACATTTCAAGAAGGATGTGGAGAAATTGGAGAGGATCCAGAGAAGAGCAACAAGAATGATTAAAGGTCTAGAGAACATGACCTATGAAGGAAGGCTGAAAGAATTGGGTTTGTTTAGTTTAGAAAAGAAAAGACTGAGGGGGGACATGATAGCCGTTTTCAGGTATCTAAAAGGGTGTCATAAGGAGGAAGGAGAAAACTTGTTCATCTTGGCCTCTGAGGACAGAACAAGAAGCAATGGGCTTAAACTGCAGCAAGGGAGGTTTAGGTTGGACATTAGGCAAAAGTTCCTAACTGTCAGGGTAGTCAAACACTGGAATAAATTGCCCAGGGAGGTTGTGGAATCTCCACCTCTGGAGATATTTAAAAGTAGGTTAGATAAATGTCTATCAGGGATGGTCTAGACAGCATTTGGTCCTGCCATGAGGGCAGGGGACTGGACTCGATGACCTCTGGAGGTCCCTTCCAGTCCTAGTATTCTATGATCTCTAGCACCTCAGGGTTCGTTTACACTACAGAGGAAGATCAAAGCTGCCATTATCGATCTTCTAGGGTTCGAATTAGCGGGTCTAGTTCAGACAGCTAATTCAAACTGAGAGGGGCACTCTGGTTGATGCAGGTAGTCCCGCTTCCATGAGGAGTAAGGGAAGTCGAAGGAAGAGTGTTCTCTCTTCAACTTCCTGCAGCGTAGACAGCGCCAAAAGCCAAGTTAAGGTACTTCCGACTTCAGCTACACAATTAACGTAGCCGAAGTTATGTATCTTAATTCAACTTTGTCCTGTAGTGTAGACATACCCTCAGAAGCTTGTTTAATCAGACAAGCAGCTTCCTGATGCAACTACAACTTTACTTCAAAAGTTGAAGCATGGTTAAGCGACAAGGAGTCCTGTGGCACCTTATAGACTAACAGATGTATTGTTAGTCTATACATCTAACTCTTCCTCAGGGCCTCCCTCAGCATAAGCTTTCGTGGGCAAAGACCCACTTCGTCACATGCATCTGATGAAGTGGGTCTTCGCCCACAAAAGCTCATGCTCCAATACATCTGTTAGGGTACGTCTACACTACAGCGTTAATTTGAGTTAACTTAATTCGAAATAGTTAATTCGAATTAATAACGCATCTACACACAAAAACTATTTCGAAATAGCGTTTTGCTATTTCAAAATAGTGCGTCCACACAGAGTGGACCCCAAACTGAAGTTAAGGCTGGCTGGAACCAGTGCCGGCAGGGCATCAGGTTAGGACTTAGTGTGTGGGGCTGCTGCCTGAGGCTAAACTGAGCTCCGTGCTTAAAGGGACCCTACCCCCACTCCGGAAAGACAGTTCTCAAGGTTCCCCGCTTGCTTGTCTACCTTGATGAGGGAGAGCAAAGCAGTCCTGTCTTGGAGTGCCCTGAGTGCCCACACTCGGGACACCACAGTCCTCGGCCACATGGAGCCAGAGCTGCCCCTGGGCACGCCGGTGCATCTCGTGGGGTCGTTGCCATCAGCCCAGCTGCACTTGCTGTAAGCTGCCATCCGGGGGGGTCCATCGGGGGGCTGTCAGGATCCAGGAGGCCCTGAGGGAGAGCGTCCACCCCAAGGAACCCTCAGAGCCCGGTCCTCCCCACCGGGGGCTCATGCCCTATTCCTCCCTCATGTCCTTCCACTTACCCCACCCTAGCCCCCCTTCCTGATGTCAAACAAAAGACACGTCTGTTCAAAAATAGAAACTGGGTTTATTGAACAAAACTGGGGGGGATGAACCTCTGGGGAGACTGGGAAAAGGAGGTGGGAGAGGGGAAGAGAGAGAGTGGGAGAGGGGAGGGAGAAACCTGGGAGGAGGGATCTGGAAGGGGGAAGCAAGGGAAAGAAAGGGAAGGGGAAGCTCAGGGCCCAGGGTTGCGGGGTCTCACTGGACCAACTTGATTTTCATGCAAACCTGCTCCTGGGTTCGCATGTGGCCTTTGGTGTCCAGGCTGGCAGCTATCCTGCCATAGACAGCAGCATTCCTCCATCTAGTGTGGAGATCATGGACGTTGGAGGCATCCCCCCCAAATGTGAATAAGGTCCATGATCTCCACCCTTGGCCAGGAAGGTGCCCACCTTCTCCAGCCCCTGTCAGGCTCCTGGGAGCTGGCAGACTGCTCCTGGGGAGCGGTGAAGGGCTGGCTGCCAGTGGCTTGCTGGCTCCTGTTTTGGAGCCACTGGGTCAGGGGCCCCGGTGGCCACTGCTGGCTCTGGGCTGGCAGACTTGGAGCTGGCACAAGCACTGTGGCCAGGGTCTACCTCTTTAATGGCTCTGGGGCTGGGGGAGTGGAGAGTAAGTTTTCCTGGTTGTGCCCAGAGTGGCCGCCAGGGCTCCCTGGGAAGGCCTGGAGGCCCCCTATTTCGAATTAAGTGTCTACACAGCACATAATTCGAAATAGCTATTTCAAATTTGGCGTTACTCCTCGTAGAATGAGGTTTACCAAATTCGAATTAAGCGCTCCGCTATTTCAAATTAATTTCGAAATAGTGGTTTGCATGTGTAGACGCTATTAAAGTTAATTCGAAATAACAGCTGTTATTTCGAATTAACTTTGCAGTGTAGACATACCCTTAGTCTATAAGGTGCCACAGGACTCCTTGTCGCTTTTGCAGATCCAGACTAACACGGCTACCCCTCTGATACTTAGAAGCATGGTTAGTCATTTCCTAGTGAAAGCGAGAATGCTGTGCACTGCCCGACAGGGTGCCAACTGCCAGGTCAACCTGGCATTCACTCAGAACAGACTGGGAGGCGCACCTTCCCTACCAACAGAGAAACTACACTCAGGATTGCCACCTAGTGGAGCTGAGAAGAAGAGAAGAAAAGAATGGAATATCAGCCTGAAGTCTGCAGTGGTCTCAAGTCCCTGGTGGGAAGATTTTTCTTTGCATAATGAGCTAAACTGACACGCTGTTTTGCTGAAGGCTGTTAAAAGGGCAGTGTCAGGCAGTGACCCTTTGTGGGTTTACACAACCTAATAGTCATAGAAACAAGTATAGAAATAACAGAAATATTTCAAGGAAAACATTTTTTTAACTTCAAACAATTCCCATAGGTATCATTTCAATATTATGTTATTACCTGAGAACCAGAAGGTGGAATGTGTGAGACTGCTCAGCCTAGCTTCAAAATCCAAGGGCAAAACATTAACCCAATGAATAAATGATAAAAACTAGGTGACATTTTCACCATTATTTCAGGGTTAAATAGGGCTCTGTTGGCCCAGATAAAAAGATCCCCAGATGCAAATACTAACAGAACTGGGGTCTGAGCCAAAGCCCCCAGCACTGGCTCCTGCTACTTCCCCTTGCTTCCTCTCTCTGATAGAGGCAGCAAGGGGTGGGGGAAGCAACTAGTCGAGTCGCTTCTCAACTATCCAATGAGCATTTGCTAATCAGATAGTCAACTAGTCACTTACTTCCCTACTGCATACATGAACCACACTTATGGGCAGCTAAATTAAGAACTACTACAAGAGCAGGGAACAGAAGCTGTGAACTTAAGAGAAATGATCCACTGCCATGGAAGCATCTTAGAAATTGGGGTGATAGGACACATACCTGTCTTGCAGCTTTCCTCTGAACCATCCTAAGTCTTACTGAACCAGTCCTCTTATCCTCTCATTGAGCCTGCCTTCAGATTGGAAAGGAAACATGACATGAATCCCTCCTTACACAGATTCCTCCTCCTGGCCATGCACTGAAATGTGCAACCTCTCTGTATTGTTTTTCCTCTTCTGCATGTTTTTACATGGCAGGGGTTGGTTTATCACTTTGGAAAGCACTTAGGGGAATCTGTTATGGGTTAAAGTGCTGTGCAAATGGAAGATTATATGATTATTATTATTTTAAGTGAGAGTCACAAAGCCAGGTTGGTTTCTGCTGGGAGCTAGGTGAGAATTACAGGTGTTCAGGTATAGGCGAGTCCAAGCCAAAGAGAGGAGAATGCACCTGCTTGGTTGGGTTTTTTTTTCTGAGATAGATGTGACTTTCCCTCCCCAATATGATTTACCACAGGTAATACTCACAGGGGGAATCATCTGTTGAATTTCATGACCCTGGCAACCTTATTTTGGCCCTAGTACCTCCAGGGCTTCACTTGGCTCTACTGAATATCCTGGGCCAAACCTGATTACAGCCTGGAGATCCAGCCAAGGCTACTGGTCTGTGTTTCACTGGTGATTTATTTTCGTCTTTCCTCTCTTTAGTTTTATTAGGGCATACTTTTTTTGTGGGTAAAACCAACTTCATCAGATAAACTGGAGTGGAAATTACAGAGGCAGGGATATATATTAGGATAACAAAAGAAGGGAGTTACTTATCAAGTGTAGGATCAGTGGTAACAAGGCCAATTCAGTCAGGGTGGATGTGGCTAACTTCTAATAGTTGATGGGGAGGTGTGACTACCAAGAGAGGGAAAATTGCCTATGTAGTGGGATAACCATTCTAGGTCCTTATTCAGTCCTAATTTAATTGTATTAAATTTGCAAATGAATTCCAACAGCTCTGCTGTTTCTCTGTAATCTGGTTTTGAAGATTTTTTTGTGTGTGAAAGGATGGCTACTTTTAAATCTATTACTCAGTGTCCAGGGAGGTTAAAGTGTTCTCCTACTGGTTTATGTATGTTTCCTTTCTTAATGTCTTATTTGTGTCCATTTATCCTTTGTCTCTGAGACTGGTGCTGTCACGACAGAGCACTACCTTGTGTCAAGATACAACATTACAGGACATTTTATCTCTGGTGTCCCATGCAAGTCATCCCTGTGATGCAAAGACAGCCCTCAGACTGAGAAGCAGCTAGTCCAGCCCCCTTCTGGGAAAACCAAATGTCCAGGTGTACTCCAGAATCCTAAAGAATCAACCTGTCTCCTCAGCCCAGTGCTCAACCCTTGCCTGGGGCTCCTGTGCCTTCCCTATTGGTGACCTGGAGGAGGGCTGGGCTGGTGCAGTCACGGTTCAGTGTGGGGCATGCCCCCAGCCAGCCCCTTTCACCTGCCTGCTGCTTAGAACAGCAGCCTGCAAGAGAGCCCCGGGATCACGGCTAGGAATGCGCCACACCTTCAGCAGCCGAGCACCCCAGATGGCTTTTACCGGAGCAGCACAGCAGAGCATAGCAGCTTACTGTCACCTCTGGTGACATGACTCAGTAAAGAGACTCCTGGATCCCCTGCGTAGCTGTTGCCAAGAGATGGGTAAATGACTGCTCCACGGAGATGGCCTGCACTAATAATAATTCTGCACCCACAGTGACGAGGGTGGTTGAGGTTTTCCAAGGTTGGGTGGGCATAGGACAGAGTGATGTGACAGGAGCAGAGAACCTGCTCCCAAATGCAAAGCACATTTGGTTCATGGTTGACTTGGAATCATCTGTATCATTCCATGTGTGGCCTTTACAAAAAAGAGCAGTAATTACGTGCCTCCACACAGACTGTTCTGTGCTCATGCACCCACCTCTGACTAGAAGAGCTTTTCTTGCAAGAACCAGATTCTAAGACATTGTTGAAGGATGCTGGAATGAACAGGGAACTGTGAGGTCCAGAAAATTAAGATGAATATTCACAGAAACACCAGCTTTTCTATTTTTCAAACAGTGTTTTTGATGCAGAACCCCAATATAAAATGCTGCTCAGAGAGAGCCATTTCTGATCTAAGGGGATAAGAACATAAGAATGGCTATACTGGGTCAGACCAAAGGTCCATCTAGCCCAGTATCCTGTCAGCTGACAGTGGCCAACACCAGATGCTCCAGAGGGAGGGAACACAACAGGTAATCCTCACGTGATCCCTCCCCTGTCTCCCACTTCCAGACAAACAGAGGCCAGGGACACCATTCCTACCCATCCTGGCTAATAGCCATTGATGGACCTAACCTCCATGAATCTATCTAGCTCTTTTTTTAACCCTGTTAAAGTTCTAGCCTTCACCGCATCCTCTGGCAAGGAGTTCCACAGGTTGACTGTGCACTGAGTGAAGAAAAACTTCCTTTTGTTTGTTTTAAACCTGTTGCCTATTAATTTCATTTGGTGACCCCTAGTTCTTATATTATGGGAATAATTAAATAACTTTTCCTTATTCACTTTTTCCATACCAGTCATGATTTTATAGACCTCTATCATATCCCCCGTTAGTCTCCTCTTTTCTAAGCTGAAAAATCCAAGTCTTTTTAATCTCTCTTCATATGGGACCCGTTCCAAACCCCTAATCATTTTTGTTGCCCTTTTCTGAACCTTTTCCAATGCCAATATATCTTTTTTGAGATGAGGCGACCACATCTGTACGTAGTATTCAAGATGTAGGCGTACCATGGTTTTATATAGAGGCAATACGATATTTTCTGTCTTATTCTCTATCCCTTTTTTAATTACTCCTAACATTGTATTTGCTTTTTTCACTGCCGCTGCACACTGAGTGGGATCTGGGAGAGATTTTGTTGATATTTAGGGGGAAGTTTTCAACTAGCTACCCTTTGTGTCTTTGAAAATCCCTCCCCCTCACACACACAGACACCCACATACATCATTAGTGACTTAAAGGATGAAGGGAGAGAAAGTAACAGAAGTGGAGCATAAAAAGAGGAGAGTTAGTACAGGCTGAGTGGATGAACATTAATATGAACAGAGTGGATATAGTCCTGGCAGGATTTGCAAATGAAACGTACTTTGGTGGAGCCGTAAAGAATGCCAGAGAAAGGCTCGTTACACAGACTCAGAGTTGGGTTGCTTGGTAAAAATGGGTCTATGGGTGTGTTTTTAATAGAGCCAAATGTGAGAACATACATCAAGGAACAGATAATGCAGCGGGTGGGAGAGGTGCTGCATGCTAGAATGCAGTAACACTGAAAAGAATTTGCAGTCATTGTAGATAACTAATCGAACACAAACTGCCAGTGCAAAGTTGTAACTAAGGAGGACAAATGCCACCAAGTAGAAATAGGGAGTGGGAGACATTTCCTGGAATCCTATGTCGAGTTCTGGTGTACGCACTTCAAAAAGGCTGTTGACAAATCGAAAAGGGTTCTGAAAAGAGATACAAGAGTGATTCAAAGTCTGGAAAATATCCATATTGCAAGAGACTTAAAAGGATCTTATATTTACTTTACCCAAGAGCAGATTTCCAGGTATCTTTATCATAATCTCTAAGTACTTGCACAGAGAAAAGATTTCTGACAGTTGATGGCTCTGTAATTTAGCAGAAAAATGCATATTGAGATCCAACAGTCAAAATCTGAAGGGAGGCAAATTTTAACTAGAAATAAGGTACATATTTTTTAACTGTGAGGGTGACTGACCATTGGATCAACTTACCTAGGGATTGTGATAGTTTCTCCATCAGTAGAACCCTTTATATTAAGACGGGGTAGCTTTCAAAACAAGATGTTCAAGCTCAACCAGAAGCTGTGGGCTGGATGCCGAAATTACTGGGTGAGAATCCTATGTTACGCATGAGGTCATAATGGCCCCTTGTGTCCTTACTCCATGTGACGGGGTGCCAGGGGCTCGCACGGGGAGTCCCACACCCCACAATACCCCAGTGCTCTGTGTCGGTGCCGCAGCACGAGCTGGGAAGGGTGAGCACGCCCAGCGAGAGGGCATTGAGCGAGCCTGCCAGCGGGGGAGATGTCGCCGGGGGAGGCTAAGAGGAGCCGCGAGTGGTGAGTGGCTCTTGGGAACACCGCAGGAGGGTAGGAAGCAGCCCAGGACAGGGCAGAGACGGAGCCCATGGGCCGGTGAGTTGCGTCTTGGTCCCGCCGGCTAAACAGGAAGTTGGTGTTCCTGTTCTTAGGGTCCTGGGGTGAGACCTAGAGAGAGGGCAGGCCCAGGTCTCCCTAGCCTCCCTGCGTGCAAAAGTTGGAGGACGGTCAAGAAAATCGCGGGAAACTGTTGGGAGAAGCTGTATAGGACTGGTTCTCGGTCGGGGGAGGGGTCAGCTGGTGGGCATTACCTCCCGCCCCAGCGAGAACTCATAACAGGTAGTGGAGAATGTGGGTAAGGGTCCCTAGCACTCGGATTTAGGGGTGCACTTTCAAAAAAAAAGGGGGGGTAGTAAGGGAGGAAAAGAGGGGAGCATGGATCCGGCCAAGGTATTCGAGTGGCTGGCCGAGCAGCAAAAGCAGCAGCAACATCAGCAGACACAGTTGCTGCAGCAGCTGGCTATGCAAAACCGAGAACAGCAGCAGCAGTTAGTAAGGGAGATGTTAGAACAGCAGGAAGCCCGACAAGAGAGGTGGCTCCAGCAAGGGGCATCTCTGGGGAAGGCCAGTATGGGGGCCCCCCTAGGGGCTGGAGAGGGGATAGCTGCGACCACGCAATTGCCAATAAGCCTAACAAAGATGGGGCTGCTAGATGATCCAGAGGCCTACTTAATGACCTTCGAGAGGGTGGTCACGGCAGCCCGGTGGCCCAACGAACATTGGGCCACCCTCCTCGTGCCCTATTTAATGGGGCTGGCCCAGTTAGCCTACCTCAGCTTAGCCACCTGAGATGCATTAAATTAAGTCAAAGAGGCTATACTGTACCAGGTGGGGGTAACAC
This sequence comes from Rafetus swinhoei, assembly GCA_019425775.1. NCBI lineage: Eukaryota > Metazoa > Chordata > Testudines > Trionychidae > Rafetus > Rafetus swinhoei. The sequence goes on from CM033424.1 coordinate 229,077,983, forward strand.
TGGAGACACAGGGTATGTCTACACTAGCCCCCTATTTCAAAATAGGGGGCTAGTGTAGACATACCCTTACAGACAAAAGTTTAGGCAAGAATGATATCCCCTGGGCGCCCGGCGCCGCGTGGTAGCCCAGAAGTTGCACGAGTTAGAGTGGAGATGGTTGGAGCCAGAGAGGCAGGACAGTTCGCAGCTGGCGTACACAGTGGTTTTGGAACAGTTCCTCCAGGTCTTACCAGCTGAAGCGCAACAATGGGTGTGCAGGCATCATCCCCCCACCCTTGCGGATGCCGTGTCGCTCATGGAGAACTACCTGGCGGCTGAGATGCCGTCGGGTGTTGGCAGAGAAAGCAGGGAAGCTCAGCCGGAGCGAGCGGCCCTTGAGCGAGCCTGATGGCCCTGGGGTTCAAAAGAACCCGAACCCCGAGTAGGCCTGGGTAGGGGAGGAGGACGGAGAAACCCTGAAGCGGTAAAAGAAAAGTCCGGGGAGGGCCCTGGGGAAAGAATGCCCTGCACAGGTGAGGCAGGCCCAGCCCCCTGGTGGGAGGTGGCCTCACAAAGTCACTGCTTTGAATGTGGACAGGAAGGGCATTTTAGGAGGGACTGTCCCTTTATGGATTGTTCCTACGGACAAACGGTACTGATAGCCCAAGGTGCTCATCCGCAGGATGGCACAAGAGTAATCACTCAAGTAAAAATAGAGGGGATACTTGCATCGGCCTTAGTGGACTCCGGATGCGGGCAAACCAAGGTCCGAGCCAACTTGGTCCCGAGTCCCGAGCCGGCAGATACTACAGTCTGGGTGAAGTGTGTGTGTGTGTGTGTGTGTGTGTGTGTGAAGGGAGGACGCAGTATGCCAGGTCGCAGTGGCACCGAAGCTAGCATACCCCGTGGTATTAGTACGAGATTGGCCCGGGTTCATGAGGTTTCTGAGAGCATGGAGCCAACAAAGCCCTCAGGAACCCCCAGAGTAAGTGCCGAAACAGGTCCTGGCTGCCCCGAGAGGGGAACGGGAGTGCACCCCGAGTCAAGAAGGAGTAGCAGAACTGGACTGGGTCACCTACCGAAACTTCTTCCAGGAGCAAAGAAACAACCCTTCCCTGATGCGGGCCTGGGAACAAGCGGGGAAGGAGGACGACCCTGCCCAGCAGGAGGGCCAAGGACCTTACTTTGAGGTACAAAGGGATCGTTTGCACAGGGTAACCCGGGAAATGGAGGGAAGGGGGTGTATACATCAACTGTTAATGCCAGCTTGCTACCGGAACAGGGTTCTGAAGCTAGCCCACGCTAACCTGTGGGCTGGCCATTTAGGGATGGAGAAAACCCTCCAGCACCTTACACAACGTTTTTTTTGGCCGGGGGTGTACAAGGCGGTACAAGATTTCTGCGACTCATGCCCCGAGTGCCAGTGGACGCAGATGTGGTTAAGCCCCAAGGCCCTCTTAGTACCCATGCCGGTGGTAGGAGTCCCGTTCGATAGGGTGGCGATAGATTTAGCAGGACCATTAGGATGCTCTAAAACCGGCTTCCAATACATACTGGTCATGCTTGACTACGCCACTTGTTATCCGGAAGCCATACCGTTAAAGAACACTACAGCCTCTACAATCACGGGCGAATTAGTCAAGATCTTTGCGCGAGTGAGAATCCCTAGGGAGAGTCTGACCGACCAGGGGACCAACGTTTCCTCTCGGTTAATGAAGGAGTTGTGTAGGCTACTAAATATCAAAACATTGCGGACATCTGTGTACCATCCACAGACGGGTTAGTGGAGCAGTTCAACCGAACCCCTAAGAGCATGCTCTGATGGTTTACAGAGGAGGATCCCCAGGAGTGGGATAAGTTACTACCGGCCCTCCTGTTTGTGGGCAAGGAGGTCCCGCAGTCTTCAGCAGGATTCTCCCCGTTTGAACTCCTGTATGGGAGGCAACTGTGGGGAATCCTGGATTTAGTGAAGGAAACGTGGGAAGACCAGGAGACACGGGTGCAGGGATCGGTAGCCTATGTCTTACACTTACGGGAAAAGTTGCGGAGGGTAGGGGAATTCGTGAAAGCAAATATGTTGCAGGCCCAGGATCGGCAGGTGCAGTATTACAATAGGGAAATGAAATTGAGAGAATTTAAACCAGGAGATAAGGTTCTCCTGTTGTTACCCCTAAAGGAGTCGAAATTATTAGCGAAGTGGCAGGGCCCCTTCGAGATAATTTGAAGAGTGGGGAAAGTAGACTTCGAGGTCCGTTTGGCTGGGAAAAGGAAGGGCTCGCAAATTTACCATGTAAACTTATTGAAAAAATGGAAACCCCGGGAAAATCTTATGATAGCTCCAGCATTAGAGGAAATGGAAGTGGGGCCTTGGGCTGGGGACATAGGTCGGGACGCCCCGGTACAGGCGGGAGAGGAATTGACATCAGCCCAACACGAGGATGTTGTGAGAATTGCCCGGGAATATGAGACGGTCCTGTCTTCGGTGCCAGGAAGAACCAGGGTAGTGAATCACCACATCGCCACCACCCCAGGACATAAGGTAAGTGACCCGGTACGTCCCCTGCCCCAAAAAATGTGGGAGATGGTTAAGACAGAAGTGCAAGACATGTTGCGCTTGGATGTGATTGAAGAGTCCCATAGCGACTGGAGGAGCTCAATAGTATTGGTACCTAAGCCAAATGGGGTAATCCGGTTCTGTGTGGACTTTAGAAAGGTTAACGTGATCTCCTGATTTGATGGTTACCCTATGCTCTGGGTGGACGAGCTCCTGGAAAGGTTGGGACAAGCCCAATATATATCCACCTTGGACTTAACAAAGGGGTACTGGCAAATACCCTTAATGCCGGCCTCCAAAGAAAAGACAGCTTTTTCTACCTCTTTCAGGTTGTTCCATGCCCTTCGGGCTACACGGGGCAGCCATGACCTTCCAGCAATTAATGGATCAGGTGCTCTGTAGGGCCCCTTCCCTTCTCTCCTCCTGAGAAGGGGGGGGCCCTTTTCTGTCGCCCGCCCCTCTTGGGGGCAGGGCCATTTTATCCCATCTCACGCCTATACAATCTATCTATCCCGCCACCAGAGTACACAATCCCCCTGTATACAATAGTCCTACCCACTCCGCGCTCTTCCAGTTGCCGGAGGTAGGGGGACCCGGGCCTGTCCTCTCCACCAGGTCCCGACCCAGGGGCCTAAAAATGGGGAAATGCTCAGGGTTCCCCCTTTGGCTGATGGGGACACCGCCTGTAACATGTCAGCCCACGGGATTCAGAGAGCCCCTTCCCTGGGTCGCTTCCTACCACTCCGACGGGACGCTTCCCCTCCTATTTTGCCCCGTCTGAGTACTGTGTCTGGCGTTCGGCTGTTCCCTCAACCTCCCAAGTCCACAATTGCATCTGGCCTCCTCCGGGGTCTCTGGCTAGGCACGGTTGAGGGTCCGGGCCTTTGTCCGAGCCCCCACATGGGCTTTCTGCCCGACCTCCCAGGTCCCTGGGAATGGAGTCCCCATTGCCTCCTTCGGACTCACCCCCTGGAGTCTACGGCCCGCCATTTTTAAAAACGCAGATTGGCCCGTGCCCCGCGTGGCTCCTCCCCCGCTCACTGGGCTTCCCCCGGCCGGGTTGCCTGGCAACCGGGGGCGGCGGCACTCACGTCTTCCGGCCACGACCGGCACGCCTGTGCTTCCGCTGGCGGCAGCTCATCCGCGGAAGTGCGGGGCTTATCTGCCCCGTCACATGCTCCGAGACCATAGGTTCTATGCGGTGGCCTATATCAATAATATTGTGGTATATAGCGGCAACTGGAAGGAACATTTACAACATCTGAGGGCAGTATTACAGGCATTAGAGGAGGCCGGTCTAACAGCGAACCCCGCAAAATGCCATATATGCAGGCAGGAAGTGACGTACTTGGGGTACACTGTGGGAAGAGGAAGATTGAAGCCCCTGGTTAGTAAGATACAAGCCGTAGCAGAATATAAAATGCCAACAACCAAAAAGCAAGTCCGACAGTTTTTAGGATTAGTCGGGTATTATCGCAGGTTCATACCTAGGTTCGCAACTATAGCAGTCCCCCCTTATGGATTTAACAAGGGGGGCCTAGCCCAAGAGAGTAAGGTGGTCAGAGGCGTGCAAAAGGGCATTTCAGGAACTAAATACATGCCTAATGAGAACACCGGTGTTAGCTCAGCCCGATTTTTCAAAAGATTTTATTGTACAAACAGACGCCTCGGCTATCGGACTAGGGGCCATCCTGGCACAGGAAATAAAGGGGGAGGAACATCCTATATTGTATTTAAGCAGGAAATTATTCCTTAGGGAGCAAGCATACGCCACAGTGGAGAAGGAAGCTCTGGCCGTGAAAAGGGCAATAGAATCACTGTGGTATTATCTGCTAGGAAGCGCATTTAGATTGGTGACGGACCACGCTCCACTAAAGTGGCTGCAGTCGATGAAGGACGTAAATGCACGGGTGATGAGCTGGTACCTGGCACTGCAACCCTACACATTCGAGGTAGTACATCGGCCAGGGAAGAAGCACAAGAACGCGGACTTCTTTTCAAGAGTGGGTGAGGTAGACGAGACCACAAGTGGAAAAGGGGTCAGAGACTTAATGGGGCGGGTGTGTGACGGGGTGACGGGGGCTCGCACGGGGAGTGCCACACCACCGCGGCACTCTGTGTCGGCGCCACGGCAAACGCACGGCTGTGCCAAGAGTGCTCGGCAGCTGCGGCTCACGCCTGCGTGAGGACACCCGGCACTTCCAAGCCGGCCGGCAGGATAGCGCATGCATCGGTGTCCCTTAACAAGGGCGCCAGCTTTGAAAAGGGGGAAGACCCAGCAAGAGAGGGGCGGCAAGCTGGGAAGGGTGAGCGTGCCCAGCGAGAGGGCATTGAGCGAGCCTGCCAGTGGGGGAGACATCGCCGAGGGAGGCTAAGAGGAGCCGCGAGCGGCTCTTGGGAACACTGCAGGAGGGTAGGAAGCAGCCCAGGACAGGGTAGAGATGGAGCCCGTGGGCCGGTGAGTTGTGTCTTGGTCCCGCCGGCCAAACAGGAAGTTGGTGTTCCTGTTCTTAGGGTCCTGGGCTGAGACGGGGAGAGAGGGTGGGCCCAGGTCTCCCTAGCCTCCCTGCATGCAAAAGTCAGAGGACGGTTGAGAAAGTCACGGGAAATTGTTGGGAGAAGCTGTATAGGACTGGTTCTCGGTCGGGGGAGGGGTCAGGCGGTGGGCGTTTCCTCCCACCCCGGCGAGAACTCATAACACTCCATAACAGAAATGCCACTACTGTACTGTCCAGACACAGTCCTTTGAAAGCAAGTTTGGACACTGGAATGCCAACCATCCTTACATTTAGAGAGTCTGTTTGAAGAAAGCAAACCAAACCTGGTAGGTATAGTTGTGTTAAATTTTCGACAAAGGTGTGTATGTGGTGGAGATAGGAAGTGTCTCAAAAATTCTCCTGAGAAACACTCTCCATTTTTCCAGCCAACTCAAGGAAAACATTGAAAGGTCTAATCCAGGCTCCCTGTAAGTGCCAGGAGAAGAGTGTGATTGTAGACAGGTGATGTCAGTTACTACTTCTACCTGCAAGCACAGCTCCTCAGGAGCATGGAAGTAAATACTGCCATCTTCTGGCAGAAATCAGTTCCTGCTAAGAGAGCCATGATTTCTGATAATAGGACAAGGTTTCAAGTCCCACCATTGCTTTGGGTCTCAGCAAGAACCATGCGATCTGGTGGTTGCCCATGACAGTGAAGACTTCTAGTTGATGCTCCTATTGGGTCCACTGCTGGAGCCCAATAAAATGGCTAGAGTAGGAAAATGCAGGGAAGTTCTGTGAATTTAGGTAGGAACGTTTGCACGGAGTTCCCACAGCTAAAAGGCTGCTGGACTGGGAGTAAATGAGATGTGCTCTGCCTGACTGCCGTCACTGTCCCCCGACCCATTTCCATTCTCTGATAGCTGTTGAGGCCTGTAGGCCAGGAGGACATAGGCCAGGCATCAAGAATTGCTGCACACCAACCTGGATCATGCGGCTGCACAGTCAGCTCCAGACTGAACAGGGTTTCAACCATCACCCCAACAGTCATGGGTGAGTTTGCTAAGGGCAGTTGCTGCTGCACAGGGTGGTCTGAACCAGGGTTATCACCTGATTTAAGTCTCTGTCTCAACCCCACAAGTCATGTAATTACATCAGAGTCTGGACTTTGATTTTAATTTTTTTGTCTTGCTCTTAGATTTGTAAAGACAACCTTGAAAACATGATTCATGTGTCACTGGGTGATGCCTGCCTGAGTCTGCAGATAGCCTGAAACAGTGCAGATGGGTATGCGCTGCCCTATGAACCCCTACAGGGCTGACACCGAGACCTCCTGCCCTCAGGGCCCTCCGTGCCAGCCCCATCACAACAGAAGACTAGGTGTGACAGGAAAAGAAAACTGCAGTGGCTCTGTTAAACTCACTTACATGAGCAGATACGTCCTTGCTGCTGAAATACTAGAAGGTCCCCACTATTACCTCTGCCTCTTAGAGAAGCTGATGGAATCCTACCGCCATTCCTTGGGAAATAAAAAGTCCCCATCTCCCTATAGGAAAGACTTCATGCAAATGTTCCAGTCTAAATCCATGGAACTTCCCTGCATATCTCAGGGCACCAGCTGATTAGGAACCCCCACATGATGGAAAGATTGATAGTAAACTCTGTGAGCTGGGACTCGTGTTCCCAGGTCCTGGTACAGCAGAAAGAAAAGTATTGGCAAAAACAAAACAAATAAGAGGAGACACACAAGCATGAAAATAAACTTATGAAATTAGTTTAATATATTTTAAAATATATTTTAGGGTAGTACTGACTTGTGTTGGGAAAGTCGCACAAAATGTGGGTATTTAAAAAAATAAAATGGGAATTTAAACTTTAAATCGGAATTTTTGTCTTTAAACTAATTGCTTTGAATTTGGCACTCCCCTCTATGCTCCAGGTGGCAAACTGGAAGGATGAGCAGTCGGAAATGCAAGCAGAGAGCATAATTTTAACAAATAACAGATTTTCTGCTTCCCATGCATACACAGTCCCCTTGGTGAGCTTTTCCTGTTAGCTGATAGCCATGCTACTTCCTGCTCCTTTTTTTGTATCAACAGATAGACTACTGTCACTGAAACCTGGAATAAATCTGAATTGCCAGAGCTGGACTCTGTACAGTTTACAATCATGAATGACTGCACAGGAAGTGTTCTCACATCCTCATCAATGGAACCACAAAGATTCATTCAAATCAGACCAATATTAGGATGCAGCAAAGCATCTTCCCCTCTCTGTCCAGCTGACACCATTGTGAAGATAGATTTGGGATGAACCAGTTGTTAGATTTATGTGACATGGGCTTTCCGCACCCTCCTTCATGTGCTTTCTAAATATTATCCCTTCAGAGGAGATAATGATTGAAATTCTTAAGCTAGCCTGCCCACCCCAAATGATCTTCACACACACTACAAGAGTTACAGATACCACCACTCAGGTTTCTTTCATGGCTGTAGAAACAGTTTGGAAGGAAACAGAAATGTACCTGTTGGAGTGTGTTAAACCAAACATGATGGGCCAGATTGGGGAGATGAGGCTAAGTTTGGCACCTCTGTACAACCCCCACTACATATATTTTATTCCAGCTTTTATTGCCTTTGGCTTGCTGAATCTGCCACCTTTCCTCATGCTGAGTAATACTTCCCCATGCTAGTTGGCCCATTGGGTGGAGAGGCAGAATTGGGTGCAAAGATGATGCCTGCACTGTAGGGTCTGCCCACAACATTTTGGCACCTGAGGCGGAGAGCTCAAATGACGCCCCCCCCTGCCACCTTTTCTCCTGCCTGCCTGTTATGACTTTTGTGCCCTCCTTCCTCCAGCACAGCATTCCACCATCTGTGCATCTAGAGCAGAGAGAACACATATGCACCAGCAGCAGACACAATTTTCTACACTCTGAGTCCTAGTGGCGTTCCCCCCTCCCCCCACAGTCTGGCATCTGAGGCGGCCACCTCAGTTCGCCTCATGGTAAGGCCAGCCCTGGCCAGCTCCCACAGGAGTCCTCTTAGGTGGAAGGGATCCCCTGAGAGCAGAGAGCTGGCAGAGTGACTCTACATCACAATCGTCCCTTCCAATGTGGGGTGCACCCCTGTGCTCCAGCAATCCCAAGGTACTAGAATGGCCCCTTGGGCACCCTGGCTGGTGGATATGTCTTAAAGCAGCCCTGAAACCATTTTAAGTTGGACCTGCCAACATTTGGAAAAGGAGATTTGGCTTAAAGCTATCTTTGCCTCCCCCTGGGCTGCACTGAGCACATCTCTGCCCTGTTTCAAGTATGAACACATATTGTATCCAAGTTCATAGGTTTCCTTTGAACCATTATGCATGACATTAAAGCCAATGGAATGAAAAGCCTTCATAGCTAGACAGGTGGACTTTTCATTAAATACCAAGTGCAGTGCTACAGTGCCAGGACTGTCTCATTAGACATGAACAACTTGCCAAGATGCAATTCCCTCTGTGGGCAGAGATGTTTTCAAAAAGAGCATTACTAAGTCAGATTTCACTTGGAAAAAGTAACAGTGGGGCCAAGGAATCAGGTGGCTTCAGTCCACCATGCCCAATACTTAAGTGTGTTCTCCATCAGCACAAATGGCACAGTTAGTGTGCCTCGGGGGGGAATACGGTTTGGTAGTAAAAGCTGTTTAAGTAGTCCAGTCCTGTTGCTCAGCTTACAATATGCCACCCACAGTCTCTTCCCCAGCCAGTGAGTTTGAACATTCCAGTCTCATGAAGGGTTCATTGATTTGGCAGAGGATCAAAAGACAATGTAAGATACCTCCTGGCTCCTCACAATGGAAAGGAATCTCAGCTATCCTCAGGGACTCATTGTGTGTGTCTACACTGGATCTGGGAATGAGCCTCCCTGCCCAGGTCCACAGATTTGCGCTCAAGCTCACTCCCCACACCTAGGTGGGAGGGCATGAGTCCCAGTCTGAGTTGCAATGACAAAGCAACAGCTAACCAGTTGTTTTCAGCCTGCTCACGTGAGCCTCACCAGAACAGGTCTATGGACCCAGATGTCATGTAGCTATAACCTATTGGTTCAGTCAATGCAGAATGGGTGGATCTACAGCTCAAACACCCAAGGGATTTCTTGACAACTTTCTAGTGTCTTTTTGGGCTTGATTGAACATAGGATGACTTCAGACCAACATGCATATAGTTTATAAATCATTTATATGAGAATTATTTGCCAGAAGCAGCTTCCTAGAGCTATATCACCCTAGAAGGTGTTCTCTAAGGCTCCTTTTCACAGGTGCTGTGGGAGGGTTCATCCAGGTACTATACCTTTTTGAGAGATTCCCACTCCAGTAGCATGTCACAGAAGGCAAATCAGTTTAAATAAGGATAAAATAAGGATAAAATAAGGAAAAATAAGGATAAATAAGGATAAAAGGTGCAGAGACACAATTGTATGTTTCAGATCTGATTGTCCACTGCCTTGTATCTCGAGTAGACATTTCTACCTCTGCAGCATGGGTGTAAAATCAGGCCCCAGGTCTCTTGCAGATGTAATTTGAACCAGGTAATAATTGCTGTAAAGGCAAGTAAGTTGGAAAATGTCTTGATGCCTCTCAAAGGGTGGCTACAGAGAGCAATAGTTCTCTCTAGTTAGTAGAATGGCAGGGGGTGTCTCTGTTATTTTGTTTTACTTACACAGAGGCAAGCTTTTCACTTGGGGCAGTGTGTGCATTTTTCTATGCTCGCAGAAAATGCTTAGGAAATGAATCACATGGTACTTCATAAAACCAGTGGGAAGGTTTTAATGTTTTTCCTTCCCTTCCCCTCCCCCACCCCAAAAACCCCTCAGAGATTTTTTTCCTGTGGAGGGGTGTTGGAAGAGATTAGGGAAATCACAACACCCTTGGACTAGGCTGTGTGTATGCCTGGTGTCCATACATGGTACAGTACAGGTTCTGTCAGACATTCCCTATTAGGAGCCTGACGTGAGTGAAATGAGCAATGCTTCTTTCTCACAGATAGTTGTAGCCCCACTTCATAAATCCTCCATCACTCAGACAGACTCCGACAAAGAATGCAGATAGCATCAGAGCTGGAGCAAGCAGGCTTGAGCCGGAACAGCAATGCTGACAATGTACTGTACTGTAGCTCCATCTGCGGGGCTGCCGGCATCAGATCCTGCCATGTCTCAGCACTTTTCCATACCCTAAAGGTGAGCTACAGACAATCTCAGATCTGGCTGTGAGCTCTCAAACAAAGGGACCTTTAACATTGCAACAGGACAGAGCTATCAGCCCCTTCACTATCTGAAAAGCTGTCATAATTAAAACCAACCAGAAACAGACTTACACTGTGCAGAGCGAGTGAAACTTATACACAGATTCTAGTTTGAGTCTCCTTTCATTAACCCTGATGTTACAGCTCTGTAGCACAAACTTCAGTGGGGTTACTCTTAATTTATGTAAATGTAAGTGAGAGGAAATGAAGCCCACATGGGAATTGTAGCAGAAAATGTAGCACAACCGGTTATAAAGGAGTTTCCCTAAGCTTATCACGAGTACTGCAAGCAGCCCAGAAGTAGCTAAGGGTATGTCTACACTACAGCGCTATTTCGAATTAACTTAATTCGAAATAGTTAATTCGAATTAACGCATCTATACACAAAAACTATTTCGAAATAGCACGTCCACACTGAATGGACCCTGAACCAGAAGTTAAGGCTGGCCGGAACCAGTGCCGGCAGGGCATCACGTTAGGACTTAGTGTGTGGGGCTGCTGCCTGAGGCTAACTGAGCTCCGTGCTTAAAGGGACCCTACCCCCATCCCGGACAGACAGTTCTCAGGGATCCCCACTTGCTTGTCTACCTCGATGAGGGACAGCAAAGCAGTCCTGTCTTGGAGTGCCCTGAGTTCCTGCACTCAGGACACCACAGCACGCGGCCACAGGGAGCCAGAGCTGCCCCTGGGCATGCCGGTGCGTCTCGTGGGGTTGTTGCCATCAGCCCGGCTGCATTTGCAGCAGGCTGCCATCCGGGGGGTCCATTGGGGGGCTGTCAGGATCCAGGAGGCACTGAGGGAGAGTGTCCACCCTAAGGAGCCCTCAGAGCCTCCCCGGTCCTCCCCACCGGGGGCTCGTGCCCCATTCCTCCCTCACGTCCTTCCACTTACCCCTCCCTAGACCCCCTTCCTGATGTCAGATAAGAGACACATATGTTCAAAAATAGAAACTGGGTTTATTGAACAAAACTGGGCGGGGGGGGATGAACCTCTGGGGAGACTGGGAAAAGGAGGTGGGAGAGGGGAGGGAGAAACCTGGGAGGAGGAGCTGGAAAGGGAAGCAAGGGGAAGAAGGGGAAGGGGAAGCTCAGGGCTCAGGGTTGGGGGTCTTGCTGGACCAACTTGACTTGCATGCAAACCTGCTCCTGGGTTCGCATGTGGCCTTTGGTGTCCAGGCTGGCAGCTATCCTGCCATAGACGGCAGTGTTCCTCCATCTAGTGTGGAGATCATGGACATTGGGGGCATCCCCCCCAAACCTGAATAAGGTCCATGATCTCCACCCTGGACCAGGAAGGCGCCCGCCTTCTCCAGCCCCTGTCAGGCTCCTGGGAGCTGGCAGATTGCTCCTGGGGAGCGGTGAAGGGCTGGCTGCCAGTGGCTTGCTGGCTCTTGTTTTGGAGCCACTGGGTCAGGGGCCCCGGTGGCCACTGCTGGCTCTGGGCTGGCAGGCTTGGAGCTGGCACAGGCACTGTGGCCAGGGTCTACCCCTTTAATGGCTCCGGGGCTGGGGGAGAGGAGAGTAAGTTTTCCTGGTTGTGCCCAGAGTGGCCACCAGGGCTCCTGGGAAGGGCTGGAGGCCCCTATTTGAATTAAGTGTCTACACAGCACTTAATTCGAAATAGCTATTTTGAATTTGGTGTTACTCCTAGTAGAATGAGGTTTACCAAATTGAAATAAGCTCCACTATTTCGAATTTATTTTGAAATAGCGGTTTGCCTGTGTAGACGCTATTAAAGTTAATTCGAAATAAGGGCTGTTATTTCGAATTAACTTTGTAGTGTAGACATACCCTATAGCCACGTATAAGATGAACCAGGGCTGCTAGTACTTTAATATACAGTACAATATGCCCAAACCATCATGGCAGACCTCTCTAACCAGCAGTTTCACCCAGTCACTTCAGAGCTAGTTTTGAGAAAATGACCCCACAAAAATCCAAAAGTTCTCCCTTCTGTGAATTCAGACAATTTTCACAAACTTATACCAGCATTTGAAAGCCTTGTATTTCTGTGTTCAAAGAGCCTCTCTGATCAGGCTGGCGACAGGTTACACGTGGGGTGCAGAACTCATTGAAAAATTGTAAATATATTGTCGGGGAAGGGGAAGGTCTCAAAAATGTTCACTGTCTTTGATGAACAAATGGCATGATTCTGTTTTCAGGTTTTTCTCCCCTTTCTCTCCTTTTCCCATTTGGCAACTGAAAAAGGGAGCTCAACTGGGGCAGCACACCAGAATACCTGAATGGCTGCTTATTCTGCTGTCCCTGTTCTGTCCATATGTGGAAGCCTTGAGTCTCCAGAGCTGCCATTCCAGTACAGAATCATAGAACCATAGGGCTAAGGGGCCATGCAAGTCATGTAGTGTAACTTCCTGCCAAGCGTGTCCCAGCTGTACTAAACTCCCTGACAAACATGGACAAAAAGTTCACAAACAACAACTTTTCTTCTCAATAGATCAGAAATAAACTCAAAACACTCACGTGTAATTTATCAGCATTTCTAACTTGTCTGGATTTCCCACTAGTGGGTAATCCAGACACCAGGAAAGTTCACCACAAAAAAAAGTAAGAACTGCCATATTGGATCAGACAATGGTCCATGTTGCCCAGTATCCTGTCTCTGACTGTAGCCCTTACTGGAGCTTCAGCTAAAAAAACAGAACAGGGTAATATAGGGTCTCCTCCAACATAGGATTGCATCCCTGACCATTTTAACTAATAGCCATTAATGGCCCTGTTTTACGTGAATGTATCCAGTTCTTTTTGGAACCCAGTTATATTTTTTGACATTACAACATCCCATGGCAATGAGTTCCGCAAGTTAGTTGTGTGTTGTGTGGTACTTCCTCTTGTTTGTAATAAACTTGCTGCTTATTAATTTCATTAGGTGACCCTGCATTTCTGTATCATGTGAAAGAGTAAATAACACTTCTTTATCCACTTTTGCCACACCATTTACAATTTTATAGTATAACTTTTTCAGATGGGTTTTAAGGCATTTAAAAAGCCTCCTAAAATGTGTCTGGGACTTGCTTCAGGAAAAGCATGATCATTAAGCAATCACAGATAGCAGGATCATGTTTGTTCATACAAAATTATTAAAGAACCCCATTTCTCCTCTCTGTATTTTCAATATTATTAACCAATTCAATTTGCAAATGAAGAAGGGACATATGTAGAGTCTGTTTGCTTCATAAAACTTTTTAGATGCATAACTCTCATTAGCACTAATAACAGTTGACCAGCGAAAGCCAGCTGTGCAGTAAGTTGAGTAAATACCCTTCAGATATGAAACAAAGTGCTTTTCTCTTTAAAAAAATCTCTAGAGTCCAGACAAACCACAAAGATTCCTTCTATAAATAAAGTGTTGTACTTAAGAGATAAGGTGAATGAAACAGAACATTGTGAGTGGATAATAGTCTCATGCTACAAGATAAATACCAAGACACTTATAGAAAATAAAACTCAAGACACAGCCAAGACATGTATTGTCAAAATAAGTTCTTTCCCAATGCTTACATTCGGTGCCATTGACATTTACTGTTGTACCTGATGTCATGCTAAAAATATTTACCGTAAATAAATAAATGTCACTGGCAGACAGTCTGGAGGCAAAACTGCCAATCCATTGCAGTATGCTGGGGAAAGGGAAGAGGCACACTACCCAGGCAAGAGTTATGGCCTCGAGGCTTTCGGAAAGCAAGTAGGACTGGATTCTGATCTCTCTGCTAAAATCAGGAGTAAAACCAAAACTGGTGTAAAACGAATGCAAGAGGAGAATTAGAACAAATGGCTCTGCTGATGCTGGAGGAGGGAGTGCCTGGCATGTGAAAAACTTAGCCAACACTCTTACCCAGCGCAGCTCTGCTGACACACACAGGCTAGTGTTTCCAGCAGTTCACCCTGCTCTGCCTAGCTCCCTGAAAGCAAACTAGGATTGCCCCTGTGCTGATGCCTTATGTGAGGGAAAAGGTTCCATAAACCCTATTCCTCCAATGCAACTGGACAGGGCCCAGCAGGACTGGGCCCTAAAACTATTCTGGATATACATATAAACTGTGATTTCTGCCTGGCATGGACGTGTTCTGCACTCCAGCCAGCCTACGAAATAGTTTGTTCAAAACAATGTTGTTGATTGTATTGAACTGCTGTTTCATTGTTTGTAATTTTTTAAAATAAATAAATCTGTTCAGCCAGCCGAGATCTGGTGGCTGCCAGACACCAAATGCAGTCAATATAATTGACAGGACTGGAAATCTGTTGCCTCACCCATCTCAGTGTGTGCTTGGTGGAAAGTGTGCTGACACTCCTTGAAAATGTAGCTCCAGTGCAAATCATTAGCACATCTAAGCTCAAATATTTTGAAATCCAGAAAAAGCATTAAGTCACGCTGCTTATTCTGTAAAGTTTTATTACATTGGTAAAGAAAGCTAGTCAACAGCAAGCCTAGGATCATGTAAGTTATCTCTATACATGTGTCACACATCTCTATACATGTGTCACATGTATCAAAACGATGGAGAAGAACAAAGGGGCCACCCATCGTGTATCGTTAAATGAAAATAGCTTCAACATTGAGAATATACCACAGGTCATCAATCAGTTTACTATTGTCTGTGCCATGCACCCAGCTCAATTTTCCAGCTCTGAAGAGGTGAAGCCAGAAGTACCTTTGATGTATATTAAATATAAGCAGTTTATAAAACATTGAGTTGAAAAATATATATATATATATAATGTTCTAGTCTTAATCTGTGAGTGCCCCAAAGGTATGCGTTGCCATGGTCACTGTATCTGCAGGCCCGTCTAGCCAGGCTGCTGCAGGAAGGCCTCTGAAAGACTGACAGTTGCTGATGAGAGTTTCCAGAAAACTCTAATCAGGAAAGGTCAGGATTCAATTATGACAGAAACCATCAGTCACCTTTTCATGAATGATCCCCACAGTTCTGGTGATTAAGCTTCTGGGACAATATTGTTATAGTTAAAGCTTTGCAGGGAAATATATTACTTCGGGTCTTAGTGTGTTAGTACTAGTAAGTGATAATAGTTTACATTTATGTACTGACTTTCATACCATAAGATCCCAAGAGCATTACAAACTGTGGGGCAAATACTGAGGTCTTTACTCAGGTAATCCTTTAAATTAATGGGATAAATCATTACTTAAGCAAAACTCCCATTGAAATGCAGTAGGAATTTTGCCTGCACAAAGACTGATTAATAATTGACTAGTCACTGAAGGATTCTGCCCACCATGCCCAATTCTGCAGCCTGCACTCAGTCAGAACTCCCATTGATTCTCCAGATGTGAAAACATTTGGGGTTAGATGCACCAGTGCAAATTGTTAGCTCTACATTTCAAGAAGAAACAGAATGTGTTGTGCCAGCACACACTGATTGATGCAATAGATTTCCAGAATTGTCAATTAAACTAAATGGATTTGGTGTCTGGCAGCTACCAGACCACAGTAGTAACTTTTTAATAAAAGTTACACTGACATCCGTGGGAGTTTCACTTGAGTAAGACCTGCAGAATTGAGCCCTTGGTATGTGATCTACATAACGAAATGCTGCCACCTCTGGGACGGAGCTGGATAACCCAGAACACTGCTCAGTGAGATGGGTTTTGAAAGGGCATCGGAACAAACCCATACACATCTACAGATTACAATGTGATCTGCAGCATCTATGCTGACAGACAGGACCTTGGTTTATCTTCAGTCACTGTTCTTATTCAGTATACTTGTTGGGAATTTGACCTTTCCACATCTCGGGGAGTGGCTGCAGGGCTCTTACTTTCCAAGACCCCACAATGAGGAAACAATGGGCAACTCCTTAATAACATCATACAAAGTGTGCTTTCCCAACTCCAAGTGTGTAAGCCTCCTAAAGTGCTACAGGTTTATATTTTCACAAATAGCCACTGGAGTATGTTATTTTTTAGGTCCTCAGCTAGGGACACTCCAAATCATGGCCTGCTGGAAAATGTAGGCCAAAATGACTTTCTGAACCCCCTTTACAGGTGCACCTGTTTGCTCTACAACATTATTGTCACCGCGAGCACTCTTTGAGAAACACTGCTTTAAAAGAATCAGCTACAAGATTATGCTTTTTCTAAGGATGCAGCTGCTTTTTAGCACAATTTTTTGTGATGTTTAAGTACCATTGTTACTCCTAAGTAGTTCCATAGTCTTTGTCTGGTTTGTATCTGCTATAGGGCCTGTCAGCAAAGGTGGAGCCACATAGATGTAGGAAGAGATGACACATCAGGTTTCCATAATACAGCTTCACAATATGAATCAGATTTCATAAGCTGTATGCAGGCCTGCTGATGAGGAGAAGGGGGAAACAGCTGCCCCGGGGACTGGTAGCTCAAACTGCGTCTCTGAGGCTCCATTTGGCAATAAGGGCTGGGGGAGAAAGAGGGTCCCAGCACGGCAATCTGGGCAGTGCTTAGAGCTGGCTACACTGGCCCTGCCCCTTCTGCCTGAGGCCCTGCCTCTTCCAGGGTGCGGAGCCACCACTAGGGTTGCCAGTCTGGTTTTTGTGCCTTCTCTCCGGTAGAAAAATTCAGAAAATACCAGACATGTGCAATGTCTGGTATTTTCTGAATTTCCGGCTGGGTGCCGGACGGAAGCTTGGCAGGGACGGGGGAGCGACTGGAAGGCGGGGCCACAATTGGCACTGGGAGCCCTGTGGTCACGTGAAAAAGCCGGGCGGGCGGGCCGGGGGCAGTGGCCACTCCCCCCACCCGGCTTCTGCACACAACCAGAGGCTCCCAGCGCCAATCGCGGCCCCGCCTCCCAGCTGGGAGCCTCTGGTTGCATGCAGAAGCCGGGTGGGGGGAGTGGCTCCTAGCCACTACCCCCGCCCCCGCCCGGCTTCTACTAGCAACTAGAAGGAGTGCCTGCTGGGGGCGCGGCCTGTTGGACTCCGGCTGTGGCCAGTGGCTGCACCCCCCCCCCGCCAGCTCTGCTTCCCGTCCCCCTTCCTCCGGCCTCCCCTCCTCCCGTCCAGCCCCGGCCCCGATCCCTTCCCAGCTCTGCTTCCCACCCCCTTCCTCCCGGCCAGCCCTGAGGCCCCGGCCACCCTCCCCGCCAGCCCCACCTCCCGCCCCTTCCTCCCAGCCAGCCCTGTGCCCTCCCGGCTGGTCCCTTCCTCCCGGCCAGCCCCGCGGCCCCCGGCCGCCCTCCCCGCCAGCCCCACTTCCCGCCCCCCTTCCTCCCAGCCAGCCCTGTGCCCCTCCCAGCCGGTCCCTGTGCCCCTCCCGGCCCACGATCAAGTGTGTCCGGTATTTTGGAGGGGTCTACCTGGTAACCCTAGCCACCTCCCCCACCACATACCTTGCCTGGGGGCCCACAGAAGCAGTAGAAAGGTAGCCTGAATTCATCACAACTGTATTTTAACAAGGGATCTGCAATACCATACCTCTGATTTGAAATGGTCCCAGCCTAAAATAGTCAACATGACCTTCTTACAGAGTGTCTAGATTTAACCGGGATTAATTGCATTTGGATCTGCAGCCTTTGCTAGATGCATTATGTGGGTTTCCAATTTCCTCTGCACAATCGGGGATTGGGCTCTGCCAAAGGCAGCATAAAACACTCGATGAGCCAATGGTCTGCTCCAGTAGGGCAGATCCTGTGTTTCTAAATCTTATGACTTCATATATTTAGAATAGGCCATTGTGAAAACCTTTGAACTAGAGCCCACCAAAATAAGCAGAATGAGAACATTTCTTAGCAAGTGTTCTCCTGCTGTGTGGGCATGTGACATGCCTGTGTAATTCATAGCAGTGGCTAGCTGTCTGATGCACATGAGGTGAACTAGTCAAGGAACAGTCTAAACCAGCAAAATCGCTAAAGGCATCAGCCAGTACAGGAAAGTGTCATCCCTCCCATGCTGCTCCACCAGATTCAGCGAGCCCTGGAGGCAGTGGGAATGCTGTAGCCTTGCTGCACGTGGAGGTGCAGGTTCACCTGCATTGCCAGGCCCACTCCCCATGAATAGGTGTGGAGGGACGTTTGGAGCAGGGGTACCGGCCATTCATCCACAAACGCAGGGACACAGAGCCCTGGTCTACACTATGGAGTTATTTCAAAATAACTCCCCTTATTTTGAAATAACAAGTGGCGCATCCACACTGCCAAGCCAGTTATTTCAAAATAAGGAGCTGGTTATTTCAAAATAATAACTCCTGCTTTCCGTGAGGAATAACGCTCATTTCGAAATAGTTCTTTTGGGAATTATCCCAAATAGTTATTTTGAAATCATTACCTAGTGTAGACATGCCCTTACAGAGGATATGCACGCATTGCCCTTATGCCTTTTTAGTGCAACCATATTCCCATTTGGAAAGCCACTGTCTCCTGTGTAAAAAAGCCATGAGTTTGGCACAAAGTATTGATTAGGATGTGTAAAAAGCGTGTGTATCCTGAATTACTTTTTAGCCTCTCAAATAAGGGGTATATCTGAGTTTCTTTCCACCAATTCAATAGTAGTACTTGGCAAGTGGGAAGTGAGCCATTGTCAGCCCATTCCCCCCTTCACTCACATACCTACCTCCACTCACATACCTACCTCTTCTTGGAAAAAGGGTAAAGACTCTTCTACCTCATTATGGGTGTGTCTACACAGCAAAGTTATTTTGGAATAGCTGTTATTCCAAAATAACTATGCGAGCGTCTACACAGCAATTCCGTTATTTCCAAATAATTTTGAAATAATTTCAAAATAACGGATGGCTTATTCCGACTTCTGTAAACCTCATTCTACGAAGAATAATGCCTATTCCAAAATAGATATTTCGAAATAAGGCATGTGTAGATACTCCACTTCTGCTATTTTGAAATAGCCCCTCACCAGGGCCATTTTAAGTTATTCCTCCTTGGGCTCTAAATCAAGATAGCAGGTCTATATTAAGGAAGTCTGCTTCGGATTAATTTTGAGGCTTCCCTGTAGCATAGACATGCTATTTTGAAATAAGCTATTTTGGAATACCTACTCCGGAATAGCTTATTCCGAAATAACTGTGCAGTGTAGATGTAGCCTATGGTGACAGTTCAAGTACAAAGAACTGTCCCTCATCCTAATTTGGTGGTTGAAAAGGACTCTCCCCTAATCACTTCAGGGCCAAATTCTGCTCTCTAATATCCACACACATCTTGCAGCATAATTATGTATGTAGATCTACAGGCAGAGTGGGAAAATATTTCTATGGTGTGGGAAAGACTATACAGAGAGGTAAATTTTTCATATCAGCTAAATGAAGGAAAGCTTTTAGAGTTCATAAATAGCCTAATTAGTGTTAATCCTTTATTTTGCTTTCACTATAAGCAGCTCTGGATTCTTGGCTCTTTTTTTTGCCAAATGAAATCTCGCTTCCTGATTCATTACTGACCCAGCAAAGTTACCCTGTGTCATTTATATTGAAAAAACATGGTAAAGTATGTTACAAGTTGAGAAGCAAAGTGTAATTTTCTGCTGCTCCACTTTAACACTAGTAACTGAGAGCATAAACAACTTTAGCTAAAAAAACAAAGACTGCCAAAGGTTATTTCACTTCTGTGTTGGCAAATTTTAGGGAAAGAGAGAGAAGTAGGTTTGTTTTTTTTTAATCAGAAGAATGCACCAATGTTCTTGTTGTACATCATTTAGTTGATGTTTTCTTAAGTTTTTGTTGTTATTGTTGTACTGGTTTTATCATGAGCCGACCTTTTCATTTTGTTTATATTTTCCTCATGCAAATAGTTACTTCTAGCCTGGGAACATTACAAAGTCATTCTTCACAAATGCAGGGAAGACAGGAAACTAACAGCATTTCCCACAAAGCAACTTTTACTCTTATTAGCTGTGATAATTCTCCTAGCAAGATCCCAGATATCCATATGTAGATCAGTGCATCAGATTAACATGGAGAGGCTCTCATCTGCAGTAGGGAAAAGGCTAGTCTAAATGGGGCTGTGACAGGGTGGGGGATCCCATCCAGGGCAGGGTGAGTGAACACAGACTGCCCTTGGCCTCAGGACAGTAGGGCTAATGATTCGAGCCAAAGGCATTGTCCCTGCTCTCAGAGTGATAATGACTAATAGTTAGAGTCAATAGAGTTGCTCAGGGCAGTCAGGCCTAGCTTTTGGAGTCAATAGGGTCACCCTGGCTCTCAGGTCTGTAAGATCTTTTAAAGATATTTTTTAAGAGCAGGTTGGATAGACATCTATCAGGGATGATCTAGATGGTGCTTGGTCCTGCTGAGGGCAGGGGACTGGACTTGATGACCTCTTGAGGTCCCTTCCAGTTCTAGTATTCTATGATTCTATGATCTAGGTCTGTTTAGAGATCTATATTGTGTCTGCAAGCTAGTGGTGAATCCGCAGTGTGCATCTACTGTTGCCCCAAAGGTAAGGCAACATGTTCATAGGCACTGCCTTTACCAAATGGATCAAAAAGAGGCACGCACTGTGATGTGGGTCTTCTTTGGTAGAAATACATCTTGATCAATTCAGATGGAGTCAAAATATTCCAAAGGTTTGATAAAGAGAAAATGTGTATGATCATTTATGGTAATCCTCTGGGTGCCATGTTTATTCATTTCTCTGTGAGCTGGTTTGTTAACAAGGAGAGCTTAGCTGCTAGCCTCGTGCCATTACTTCATTTCTAGTCTAATGCCCATTACTGCCATCCACAGATGACATGTACCAATTGTATTTACAAACCAGGTAACAGTGGAGATTGGGAAAAGACTAAGGATTAGAAATAGTAAATGGAAGGGTTAGTGTAATGGGACCTGTGATACTGGCAGACCAGGTGCCAACTGATGCCAAGGCTCCTAGGCCTCACTGAACATTGAAAAATGCATAGCTGGAAACCAGTCTGGCTCACCTGTGGGTCAGTTCTATTAAAATAGGTATTAGATTTACAGAGGTGTCATCTCCTTTCTAACAAAAGAAGGCCCATAGAAAACAAACAGGCTATTAGGACAAAAGATTTTGTTGATTGCTTTCCCTGTGCCCAAGAAGGGGAGACATACATGAACACCCATTCCATCATCCTGAACTATGGAGAAAGGGAATAAAAATCCTTCTCAAGAAGAAATGGTTCTCTATGCTGTTTGAACTCTGAAGGGCAAAGATTTCTAAGCATAAGCAAGGGATCCTTAGCTGTTTATCTTGGTTAGCCCTAAAGAACATAAGAGCTAGTATATTGCAACGGATTCTATTATCTCTTTGAAACTTAAGACTGTAACTCATTTGTCTGTGTATGTTTACCTGCTTTCATCTTGTAAATAACTCTTATTTTTTCCTAGTTAATAAATCTGTAGTTAATTATAGAATTGGCTACAAGCATTATTCTTGATTTGATGTCTGAGGTGCAATTGACCTGGGATAAGTGACTGATTTCTCTGGGAATAACCTGAGTATTGTTGTGATTTTTGGTGAAGGGACCATCTATCACAAAAGCCGGCAACAGGAAGGTCTGGGACTCCAACTTAAAGCAGTTATAGTGGCAAAGGAGTTCACACTTGATACTTACTAGGGGCAATCTAAGTATACAACTCACAATCCATTTGGGCTTTGTGCCCTAATTTTTAACAGTCTACCTTGAGGTTGGTACTCATGTATTTGAGATACCCCAGACAGATTGACAGCTCCAATTATCTCCATGGTACATGGAGAATATGAAATAAAAAAGTGAATTACTAAAATGAACAAAAAAGCAAACCTTTGTTCAGGATCAGAAGTAGGTATTAGGATCAAATTATACAATGCAATTTCTGAGTAAGTAGCTCCCCCAGGAATGTGGACTGTGCAGCAATAAATAAAGTAAAGTAGTATATATGAAAAAAACAGAAAGGACATGGATTCTTAAAAAAAAGTAAATTAGAAACTAATACTATAGTTGGCTGCTATTCAAAGGGTTCAGAGGCTACCCATTGAAAAGGAAGATAATAATATACTAATAATATGAAACATTAATGAGCAGATGATGCTGGTGAGACCGCAAGCAAGGAAATGTCACAATACCCTTACTGAGGAAACGACCTAAGAAATGTGACATGCCTGCTCTTTGGAAACTGAGGGATCTGGGTGAAATTTCCCCTGTGCAGAAAGCCAGCGCAAGGCCACTTCACCTTTGCAGTCTCATTTAAGTCCTCAAAAATCAGCCTTAAAAGAAACCGTAGTGGTGTAAAGGTTTTGTGTAGGCTTCTGCATAGACTACCGAAGTTTCTAAAGGAGAAAAGTGTGTTTCTAAAGGAGATTCTGCTAGTGGCCTGTTAGGATACTATGAACATCCCTGCTCTTAAGTCACTGATAAAGTAGCTTTAAGAGCTTTCCCACCTCATCCTCACAGGTGATTTCACTGTAGCAGCAACCTTCAACAGTATGGTGGGGCCACAGTCATTTGAGTGCTGTTAGAAAATGGTCCACTTAGTGAATCAGTGATGAACCCAGCACGCAGTATTTTGGAGCTTAGACCAGGGGTGGGGAATCTCAGGCCTGGGGGCTGAATGTGGCCCCTGGCTTGCCTGGATCTGGCCCCGGAGGCTCAGGGGCCCCCCAGCATTGGGGAGCCCATGCTGGCACTCCAGCCCCTCCTTTCCCCGCTGCCCCACCATGGAGCTGGAGCACACAAAATCTACTAG
The DNA here is from genome assembly GCA_019425775.1 of Rafetus swinhoei. Lineage (NCBI taxonomy): Eukaryota > Metazoa > Chordata > Testudines > Trionychidae > Rafetus > Rafetus swinhoei. The sequence continues at coordinate 229,100,912 of CM033424.1, forward strand.
GCTGGCCCCCCTAGGTGCTGGTGTAGGAGGGGAATGTGGGAGGGGATTGTATCTTTCACAATCCTTTGGGGATCATGTTATTGAAGGGTTTTTTTTGTTTGTTTTTTGTTTTGTTTTGTTTGCTTCTCACTTGTGTACAGCCCCGGACTGATTTTTCTGTGGGTCACCAGCCCCTGACCCAAAAAAAGTTCCCCACCCGTCTTAGACTATGACCCCAATGGAAAGTTTTCAGGTTTTCTTTTCCTCCTCGATAGCCACATGCAGCATCTGGACCAGCAAACTAAGTGGTAGGCAGCCTGGAGAATCTAAGCTGTCTCCCTCACCATCACAAAGTCAATTAGCATTCCCTGAAAATAAATTTCCATGTATCAATCATATTTGAACCATGCACACTGCTTCTATGGGCTCAGAGCTGTCGCAGGAGGGCACATCATCTCCTGTTCTTTTAGCTAGTCGTGCTTTATTTCCATGTACACAGAAGGGGTGAGAGAGGGAGAAAGAGAAGCATCTTTTGTCAATTCCTTCCCAGGCTCTTAAGTCACGGGGTTAGAACTAGAGTGCTCTGCAGCCATCATCTCTGCAGCAGCAAAGATGAAAGTCAGACAAAATAATCCAAAGAAGTGCTTAACTGTGACTATTAAGTCCATAAGGATTTATCAGAGTTTACTTTCCTCTGGCTGCTGGGAGAGACTTGGGCTGAAGTCCATTAAGCAAATTAAAAAGCAGAAGGAAAATAAACAGAGATTAATGGAGATAGTCATTTTATGAGGGAATGAAGCAGTTAGTCCTTTTGACAAAGCTCTTGAGCTGATATTCAGATTTTAGGGGCCCCAGACCTTATACATGGAAGAGATTAGTCTCTCCACATTACCCTGCTGGTAGTTATAAAAGAAAGTTAATAGAATTTCTTTTCCCACCACTGAGAAGTCCTGAAGAAACTAGAGTAATAATAGAATCCATAAAGTTTCAGTTCAGTGCATGACATGCAGCTATTTGTGCCTTTGTTTCCAAGTAGGAAATTATGTTGTAAATCTTGTAGTGTCACATATACTGTACTTTCTCCACGGCTGGCACAGAAAACTATCTGAAATGCTTCCATGCCATTAGGGACTTGCATGCTAAAACAATCAGGCAGACTTGATTTATTTATTATGCTGATGTTGTGATTAATATTTAATCTAAATGAGGTGAAATCTTATATATGTTTGAAATCTCTTATAGCTTGATACAAAATAAATTTAATCCAAGAAGTAAGAAAATTACACCACTACCACAGCTCTATTACTAGTTAATTTTAGGCATTTATGATTTAAGAATAAAGCAAAACAGCTTTGTTGCTTTTAGTTATTCAGGTGCCCCTTAAGAAGGGATTCCCGTTCTCTTCATCCCCCCTACACACACTGTATTTTAAATGAGTGTATTAATTCTCCATGCTAAGTATAAAGAATACCCAAAGAAGAGATACAACAATATGGAGATAAACAAAATATTGGCATTTGCAAACATGGGAATTTTGTGAAGCAGTTTTCCAGGTGAAGGAGGAGCCACTTGGGGTGAGTTTGTTGCCTCCATGTGTGTATGTTTGTCGTGTGCTTGCTTGCTGTGTGTCTGCTTGATTGATGTTTAGTGTCACTTCTTTGGGGAATAGTAATAGAGATGCAGCCGTGTTAGTCTGGTCTAGCTGAAACAAAAAAATAGTACTATGTAGCACTTGAAAGACTAACAAGATGGTTTATTAGGTGATGAGCTTTCGTGGGCCAGACCCAGGAACTGGGTCTGGCCCACGAAAGCTCATCAACTAATAAACCATCTTGTTAGTCTTTCAAGTGCTACATAGTCCTATCTTTTACTTCTTTGGGGGGCTGTGGCTGAGCCTAACTGCCTGTTAGGCAAGGCTGAGAGCTTCCAAAGGAGGCTGTAGTCTGCCATCCTTTGATCAACTTTAGGATTCTGGCCAATGGGAACTGCAGGAAGCAGTGTCCTGGTCCACGCCACTTCCCACAGCTCCCATTGGCTGGGAACAGCAATTTGCAGCCAGCGGGAGCTGCAAGCAGCCGCACCTGTGGATATGTGGATAAAAAAGCATCTGGTGACCTGCCGGGGGCTAATCCTGGTGAACTGCATCTGGCCTGTGGGTTGTTCATTGCCCCGCCCCCCACTATAAAGGAAAGATGGGCTCCACCTAAAACAAAAAGGAACCAGATTGCTGGCATGTAAAATTTAAGATTGTAGAGGAGTTTTTATACAAAGAGATGGGGCGGGAAGCTGATAAGTGTATGGGAGCACATGATTCAGGCAAACACATCACTTAGGGCTGGGATAAAGAAAAGTTTCTCTTTGAAGTCTGGTCCTGAGCTACAGTTCATCTTCAAGTTTGACACAATCAACTCAGGATTAAACAAGGACTGTGAATGGCTAGCTAACTACAAAAGCAGCTTCTCCTCCCTTGGAATTCACACCTCCAGATCAGCTGCTAGAAGTGGGCCTCATCCTCCCTGATTGGATCCACCTCGTCATCTCCAGCCTGATTCTGGCCTGCATATTTATACCTGCCTCTGGAAATTTCCACTACATGCATCTGACGAAGTGGGTCTTTGCCCACGAAAGCTTATGCTCCAACATTTCGGTTAGTCTATAAGGTGCCACAGGACTCCCTGCCGTTTTTGCAGATTCAGACTAACACGGCTACCCCTCTGATACTGGATATAATAGGCATCACAGAAACTTGGTGGAACGGTGTTTATCAATGGGACATGGTAATATCAGTGTCCTAAATATATAGGAATGACAGTAGGTCACACTGGTTGGGAGAGTGTCACTGTATGTGAAAGAAAGCCTGGAGTCAAATATAAGAAAAATCTTAAATCAATCAAACAGTACCAGAGAAATTCCATGTTTGAATAATAAGAGTATATCAGAAGGAACATTCTACCATCCACCTGACCAACATAGCGATGGTGACTGAGAAATGCTTCGGAGATTGGACAGACTACAAAAACAGAAAAGCCAATAAAAATAGAGGATTTCAACTATCCGGGTGTGTCTAAACTACACCCCTCTGCCGACAGAGGGATGTAGATTAGGCACATTGCTATTGCAAATGAAATGGGGATTTAAATATCCCACGCTTCATTTGAATAGAAATGGCCGCCGCTTTTTGCCGACGCGGCACTTTGCCAGCAAAAAGCGGCAGTTTAGACGGGGATCGGTCGACAGGGAAAGCCTTTTCCGACCGATCCTGTAAACCTCATTGCACGGGATATTTAAATCCCCACTTCATTTGCAATAGCGATGTGCCTAATCTACATCCCTCTGTCGGCAGAGGGGTGTAGTTTAGATACACCCACCCTGTATGAACTGGGAATATGTCATATCTGGTTGACAGCTGTTATTTCAAATTAACTTTAATAGCGTCTATACATGCAAACTGCCATTTCGAAATTAATTCGAAATAGCGGAGCACTTAATTCAACTTTGGTAAACCTCATTCTAGAGGAGTAACGCCAAATTCAAAATAGCTATATCGAATTAAGTGCTGTGTAGACACTTAATTTGAAATAGGGGGCCTCCAGCCCTTCCCAGGGAGCCCTGGTGACCACTCTGGGCACAACCAGAAAAACTTACTCTCCTCTCCCCCAGCTCCGGAGCCATTAAAGGGGTAGACCCTGGCCACAGTGCCTGTGCCAGCTCCAAGCCTGCCAGCCCAGAGCCAGCAATCACTGCCCCTGACCCAGTGGCCCCAAAACAAGAGCCAGCAAGCCACTGGCAGCCAGCCCTTCACCGCTCCCCAGGAGCAGTCTGCCAGCTCCCAGGAGCCTGACAGGGGCTGGAGAAGGCGGGCGCCTTCCTGGTCCAGGGTGGAGATCATGGACCTTATTCAGGTTTGGGGGGGATGCCCCCAATGTCCATGATCTCCGCATTAGATGGAGAAATGCGACCGTCTATGGCAGGATAGCTGCCAGCCTGGCCACCAAAGGCCACATGCGAACCCAGGAGCAGGTTTGCATGAAAATCAAGTTGATCCAGCGAGACCCCCAACCCTGGGCCCTGAGCTTCCTCCCCTTCTTCCCTTGCTTCCCCTTCCAGCTCCCTCCTCCCAGGTTTCCCCTCCCCTCTCCCACCCTCTCTTCCCCTCTCCCACCTCCTTTCCCAGTCTCCCCAGAGGTTCATCCCCCCCCACCCAGTTTTGTTCAATAAACCCAGTTTCTATTTTTGAACATGTGTCTTTTATTTGACATCAGGAAGGGGGGCTAGGGAGGGGTAAGTGGAAGGACGTGAGGGAGGAATGGGGCACGAGCCCCCAGTGGGGAGGACTGGGGTGGCTCTGAGGGCTCCTCAGGGTGGATGCTCTCCCGCAGGGCCTCCTGGATCCTGACAGCCCACCGATAGACCCCCCAGATGGCAGCTTGCAGCAAGTGCAGCCGGGCTGATGGCAACAACCCCACGAGATGCACCAGCGTGCCCAGGGGCAGCTCTGGCTCCATGTGGCCGAGTGCTGTGGTGTCCTGAGTATGGGCACTCAGGGCACTCCAAGACAGGACTGCTTTGCTGTCCCTCATCGAGGTAGACAAGCAAGCGGGGAACCATGAGAACTGTCTGTCCGGGATGGGGGTAGGGTCCCTTTAAGCACGGAGCTCAGTTAGCCTCAGGCAGCAGCCCCACACACTAAGTCCTAACCTGATGCCCTGCCGGCACCGGTTCCGGCCAGCCTTAACTTCGGTTCAGGGTCCACTCAGTGTGAACGCACTATTTCGAAATAGCAAAATGCTATTTTGAAATAGTTTTTGTGTGAAGATGCGTTAATTTGAATTAGCTTAATTCGAATTAACTATTTCGAATTAAGTTAATTCAAAATAGTGCTGTAGTTTAGACATACCCAGAGATAAAAATTTCTAGATGCCATTAGTAATTACTCTTTGGAGAAGTTAGTCCTGGAGCCCACAAGTGGAGAGGCAATTTTTTATTTAGTCCTAAGTAGCATGCAAAATCTAATCCAAGAGGAAATCTAGCTGAATCGCTCAGTAAGAGCAACCATAATTAAATTTAACATTCTTGTAGGGGGAAAATATCAAAGAAACCCATGATATTAGCATTTAACTTTGAAAAGGGGAACTGCACAAAATGAGAAGGCTAGTGAAATGGAAATGAAAAGAAACAGTCACAAGAGTGATGCCTGCAAGCTGCTTGGAAATTTTTTAGAAACACCATATTAGCTCAAAACTATAAGGATGCATAAAAAAAATCAGCAAGAGGACCAAAAACTGTCACCATGGCTAACCAATAGAGTAAAAGAGGGGGCTACGTCTACACTGAAAAGAAAAGTCGGAAAAAGATACGCAATTTGCAAACCGCAAGTTGCGTATCTTTTTCCGCTTTTTTTCTAGCCTCATCTACACAGGGCCAAATTTCAGAAAATCCTCCTCTTTCGGCACATCCTTTATTCCTCATACAATGAGGAATACAGGGAGGGCAAAAGAACATGTCTGCTTTTTCGGAAACTGTTCTGAAAAAGCAGGTGCATTCCTTGGATGTGGCACAGAGACAGCAAGAGCTTTAAAAATTGGAAGTCACATCTTTCTGAGGAAAATAGAAAGGAACACAGGAACTCTGGCAAGTCAAATGTAAAAGTATAACTTAAGGGGCCAAAAAGAATTTGAAGAGCAACTAGCAAAAAGACTCAAAAACTAACAGCAAACATCAGAAGCAGGTAGCCTGCCAAACAATCAGTGGAGCCACTGGATGGTGGGGGCGCTAACAGAGCACTCATGTGAGACAAAGCCATTGCAGAGAATCTAAATGAATTGTTTGTTGAAGAGAATGTGAGGGAGACTCCTACACCTGAGTAAGTGTGGGAGGAGCGTGTAGCGGGTTCACTCACTTTCCGCACGGCTTCTTCCCTCAGGGTGGCTTGTGGGGAAGTAACTGGCTGCTCTGATGCCAACGCGCCCTTTGGGTGAGGTGTTCTCTTCAGGGCACTGCCCTCCGGCAGTGACCACTCCGGTCTTGGTCCACGCCCCTTCCGGGGGGGAGGGGAGGGGGGAGTCATTGTTCTTCCTCCGCTCCTCCTCCAGGGAGGAAGAGGGCCCCCCATTCTTCTCCCACTCTGCCTGCCCGGTTGCCTCCTGCAACCCTGCCTTGCGGACTTATGGCCTGGGGCTTCCCTGGCTCACACTCCCTCAGCCTACTGCAGCTGCCTCCTTGCGAACCGTGGCTGCCTCCTTGCAGCCCAGCCTTTTAGGGCTGCCTCGATATGAGCCCCGCCCTCCATGACTGTCGCCTTGCAGCCTCTAGGGCCTCAGGCTGGGTAGCCTGGGTTTGTTAGGCCGAAGCCTCTCTCATTGCAGGCAGGTCTCTCTTCTCCCAGGAGCTGCTCTATATGGCCTCCAGCTGGGCCCTCCTTAGCTGCCTCAGCTGGGCTTCCTCCTGACTCCAGGTCTCAGCCCCTTAAAGGGCCAGTACAGGGCAACACCCTGCCACAAGTGTTATATGACAAATCTGAGGAATTGTCCCAGACTGAGGTGTCAATAGAGGAGGTTTTAGAACAATTGAACTAAACAGTAATAAGTCACTAGGCCCAGCTGGTATTTAACCATTAGTTCTGAAGGAACTCGAATATGAAACTGTGGAACTACTAACTGTATTATGTAATCTATTGCTTAAATCAGACTCTCTGCCAGATGTCTGGCAGACAACTACTGTAACACCTATTTTTTTAAAAGGCACTAGAGGTGATCCCGTCAATTACAGGCAAGTAAGCCTAATTTTAGTATCATTCAAATTGGTTAAAACTATAGTAAAACAAACACTTATCAGACACATAGAACATGAGCATGGCTTTTGTACATGAAAATCATGCCCCACTAATTTATTGGACTTCTTTGGGGCGGGGCAGGGGTCAACAAAGATAAGCAAGGATGATCTAGGAAATATAGTGCAGTGGGATTTTCAGGAAACCTTTGACAAGGTTCCTCACCAAAGTCTCTTAAGAAACGTAGGCAGGAATGGCAATAAGAGGGTAGGTCGCTCATAGATCAGTAACTAGTTAAAAGCTAGGAAACACGGGGTAGGAGTAAAGGATAAGTTTTCACAATGGAGAAAAGTAAATAAGTAGGGTTTTCCAAGGATCTGTACTGGAACTGGTGCTGTTCAACACATCCATAAATGACTCCCCCCAAAAGGGGTAAACGATGAAGTGGCAAAGTTGGCAGATGATACAAAAGTATTTAAGATACTTAAGTCCTAAGGTGACTACAAAGAGTTACAAAAGGATCTCATGAAACTGGGTGACTGGGCAACAACATGGCAGATGAAATTGAATGTTGATAGATGCACAGTTATCTATGATACTGTGCATGGAATAGGTTCCATATGAGGAGAGATTAAAAAGACTGGGATTGTTCTTCTTGGACAAGAGCTAAGGCAGGTGGTGGGGGGAGTGTTAGGATGAATAAGCATCAAACTGGGAAACCAAGGGTTAATGAGCAGACTTGGGCCCCAAAGGCCCTTCCCAGCCACACCCCCACTGTAACTGCCCCCACTCCTCCTCTTGCAAGGCTTGTTCAGAATTTCACTTTCTGATGGTTAGAAACCATCAAGATTAAACTTGTTGATGGTCAATGTATATCCATTTATTCTTGTGTCCACATTGGTCATCAACTTAAATAACTCTTCTCCCTCCCTGGTATTCACCCGTCAAACGTATTTACAGAGATCAATCATATCTCCCCTCAGCCTTCATTTGGTTAGGCTAAACAAGCCAAGCTCTTTGAGCCTCAACTCATAAGGTAGGTTTTCCATTCCTGAGATCATCCTAATAGTACTTCTCCGCACCTGTTCCAGTTTTAATTCATTTTTCTTAAACATAGGAGCCCAGAATTGCACACACTAAACCAGATAAGATGTCACCAGTGTCTTGTATAACAGTGCTACCCTTCCCTATCTCTGTGGAGAAAGCTGGTTCAACAAAGCTGCAGTACCAGATGGGGGACCAGAAATGTCTCTCTTAGCTCCCACTGGAGGCATACGGCCCCAGCAGGCGCTCCAGGAGAAAACATGCATTACACCAAGCAGTCAAAATGCCTGGGAAATGCCTGTGCTGAGCCACAGGTGAGGAGAAAACTACATTATGTCCCTGAGAGGAAGGATTGTCTTGTGGCTAAAGCATTGAGCTGAGACACAGGAGACAAGCTCCTGGTTCTACAAGATACTTTCTGTGTGACCTTGGGTCAGTCCTGTAGAGCCTGAACAGGCCTTTACTCTTTTCCCATCTGTCAAATGGGTGTGAAATGCTTCTGATGTCAGTCTTGATAGGAACTGTCTCTCACTATTTGTGTTTACAGGATCCAGTACTATGAGACCCCAAACTCAACTCAAGTCTCCGGATGCTACCACAATACAAATAAATAATTTATTTTTGAAAGCATTTACTGAGTGATTTATGAGAATAATTCTTGGCCTGGGGCTTGTTCACAAGCAACTCATTGTGAGTGTTTTAGACACAGGTTTTACAGGAGTATTTGATCATATGGTAAGCTGTTGTTGCTGGAGTGGAGGAGTTAGAATCTCTTTTCAGGTGTGAATACTTGTGATTAAGGATTCAAAACTATTTTTTGTGCACATGTCCTGCAAGAGGATCCTAAACTTGCTTTTTGAAGTTACAATTTGAAGGAATATGTTTGCAGTATTCACCCAGCTCTGCTGCAGCCAACCCAGTTCATTAATTCTGCAGTATACTTTAGAATGCAGGCATCTGAGACATACGACACACAACAAAGCTTTGTTGTGTTGTTTTGCATTGAGAATGGCAGTGAGTGATGTCACAGGGACCTGGGGAGGAGCAGGTTCTAGAAGGGGGAGCAGTTACAAGGGGAGACGCTGGGTGACACTGGCTCAGACCAGACTTTGCTGTGGAGAAAGCTGTAAGTTAAGGTTATGAGGAGGCAGGGGGTGGAGGAGGAAGAAAATTGTCCTTCAATTTATTATCCATCATACCCAAGAAAGCTTTGGACTGTGCTGCTGTTGTTATTGCCCCGTCAGAGCCGATAGTACCTTTTGCTGCTGCTACATTAGTGCTGCCATACCTGCCTACATCTGGAGACAAAACAGAGCTTAGCCAGCTAACATTAAGATGCAGATATTTGCATAACTTCAGACCCAACCTATCAGAAACTTTTGGTTTCCCATTTGAGGGGGAACAAACCACCAGTGAGAGAAATATTTGCATGTTGGATGGCTCTTGATAGGGGTCACATAGCTGACTCCTTAACTGAAGCTAAGATGTGCTCCACACCACTGTGGGGGCGAGGTCAATGGGAGTGTTATACCTTCTTAATTAGGGGCTAGCTAGAAGCTGGCATAACAGTGTGCTGAGCACCCTGCTTTATCCCCTGTTTTCTCCCCTATTGGAGAGTTAGGGTTGGGCCAGCCACATTGAGTTTTTCCACCTGCCTTCTGGTGCTGGAGTGGTGTGAAATAGGTGGAACAAGGGGAGCAAAGAGTACGCCCCATATATATAAGTCTAATAAATAATAAACCCCTGCAATATTCCCCTTTTTACTCTTATTCTTTTATTCATGGTGACAAATGCTAAGACAATAAGGATGTGGGGAGCGAGGAAAATGCATTTTAGAATAACTTATAACTGTTACTTATAACTTAATTCACCCCCAATGCCATACAGGAATAAAGAAAGCCAGGTCATTGCCAACACGTCTCTACTGGTGGGTTTAAAAAATCCAATAATGGCCTATGAAATATTCATTCTGGAAATGCAGGGATTAAAAAAGCACATTACCAATTTTTCCCCATCTTTGCTTTATGACCTCAGGAAAAAGCTGATAAATTTCCAGTTAGCCCCTAAGAAGTTCTCACAGTAGATTTGAAGCTGGAATAGAATGAAAGGAAAAATCTGAGAAATGTGGTCCAAAACCAGAAACATCAAGTACTTGCTGCATTGCAAGAGTGGGGAGTCAGATTGGAGGATCTAAAGGAGGGATGCCAATGTCTCTGAAATATTTTAGTGCCAAAGCTTTTCTGTATACATACAAATAACTCCAATTTCAAAAGATTTCTCCCCCATGCCTTCCTCCATTAACACAGACTCTGAGCTCAGCATCAGAAAAAAACAAGTTTCCTTGAAGACCTGGAGAAAAGGCCAAAACAGTGTAGCATGTAGGGAGAAACAGTAGACTTGGCAGGTCTGGGCCCTCAATGCCACATACAGTTGCTATGAGAGTCCCAGGGAAAAGGGGGAGAGGGAAGGTAAGGAGGGCCTCTGAGAGAGAAAAGTTACTGCTTTTACTGTGGACGTGCTTCTAGAGTAAAAAGTTGCCATTAGCCTAAATGTCTTAGCCTCTAATACGTATAATTCTTTGCCAGCCTTGTCACATTTGTCAGTCCTAGTTCCCAGAAGACGTGACTCTTCAGCACAGATATAACTGTGAGAGAGTTAGCTGTGAAGTTTTGATGCCTTTAGCCTTAGTGTTTTCAGTTTCTGGATTAATAAGGCCTTTTAGATTGCCCAGTTGAGAGAGAGAGAGAGAGAGAGAGAGAGTGTGTCATTACCACAGCTGGGTGACATGAAATAGCTCAATCCTGGGTTATCTCAGGGGCAGTCCTGCCAGTCCTTGTTATGGAAGAAGGGATTTAGACTTTTGACTGTGACTGGTCATAAAATTCCCCCGCTGATATTTATTTCTTGCCTTTTTTCTCCTCAAAGGTGGAACTGAGGTTCCCCCTTCCCTGGCAAAAATGAAGGTGCTCGCACTTCTCTTCCTGGTCAGCTGCCTGATCATGGCAAATGAAGCAAAAATCTTTATCCGATGTGAACTAGCCTATATACTACATGAAGAAGGGCTAGACGGGTACGAGGGTTACAGCCTTGCCAACTGTAAGTTTGAGTATTCTTTCCTTCTCTCTCACACTTTTCTCCCCAACTTCCCCTCCCTCCAATCTCCCTTCACTCTTTCACTCTCTTTACCACTCCCTCAGGTAGCTGCCTTTCCCCCACTTCCTTGATCTTTCTCTGCATGCTGTCTCCCTCGCTTCATTCCAGGGCTCTGCCTTCATGCACTCCCTCGAGTTGATCCTGTTTCTGTGGATTGCCTCTGCTGTGGACACTGAGCATGTTCTCTCCCTGCATTAGGGATCTGCATGGCATTCTTTGAGAGCGGCTTCAATTCGGCAGCAGAGGACGACAATGCAGATGGCAGCACCGACTATGGCATCTTCCAGATCAACAGCCGGGTCTGGTGCAACAACTACAGGAGCCCCACAGAGAACCTCTGCCACATACCCTGCACCGGTACTGTCCCTGACCACCCCTTAAGAGTGGAGAGAGCACCTGCAGGATTCCTGTCCATGCTTCTCTTCTTTCCTCAGTTAAAATTAACATACAGCGATCACTCCCTGACATGGAAGAGGTGGCCAGCCACCACCATGGCATCATCCCCTTGGGGAGGGCCATGTGCAAGGCCAAGATTAGGATGGAGAGTAGGCAGCTCTGAATTGGGTGGGGCTAAGCCATATGGGGTTACCTGGGAAAGGGACCAGCCTGGGGCCGTATCACCTCTCATGGGGTGGGGATACCCAAGCACAACCATAGTAATGTGTTTTCTCTGGCAGCCACCCTGCCTGGGCTGGGGTGGGAAGGCAGATTCAGAGCCATCCAAGGGAGCCTCAGAGGGGATGGGCAGAATGAGGTACAGTCCCCTGTGGTATATTCTGGGATACTAATACTCTGCCTTTCACCTGAGGATGTCAAAGGGTGTCACACACTCAAATTAATCCAACCTCCCAGGCAATGTTCCCACTAATCTTTTCTATCCCTGTGTGGGATACTGTACATTTTGCTCTGTGCACTGTGGCGCGTGTGAATGTGCACCACCAGGAGAAACACAAACCTAGCTGCGGGCACTCTGCATATCAGCTGGGCAGCACTGGAATCTCTCCTGAGCAGCTGCACCAGTGCACAGCTTACAGGGAACACTGCTCCTGCCTCCCCTGTGGGAACAGTGTTATTGCACCAAGTACACTGAAAAGGTAACTGACATGACCAAGACCATGCAGCATGGTGGAGCTGGGGACAGAACCCAGGATCCCAGGACGCTCCCCCTCCTGTGCCAACCAACACACTGGATGCTCTCTTCAATGGAAAGCTGCAGATGGTGCAGTGCAGCTTCTAGGAAGCTGGGGTGGGAGGTACCTGCTATTTACCATGTGTGCTGAGGGGATTCTCCTCTTGACCTTTCTGGGTAGGGCAGGTTCCCTGGATATCTCAGATACCCAACATTGGTCCCTCTGAATCTTTTCTTGTGTGGCTTGATAGGCTGAGTAAGCACAAGTTTAATTCCCATTAACTCAGCCCCTCCTGGCTCATGTTCACATTATCACTTGTGTGTTCTCGCTCCAGTGCACCTCACTCATTCATCCCTACATTAAATGTAACTGTTCTCATGGGTTCTCTCCTCAGCCCGTCCCCCTTGCTTTCATTGCCTCTCACTCATTCCCTCAGCTTAGCCTCGTGTTCTCCCTCCTACTCCAATTCCTTCTGCCACCCACGCGGTCTCGCTAACCCTTTCCCCTCTCATCCCATCACTCTTTCCCTACCCTCTCTCGTCTCTCTTATGCCATCTCTCTTTTTCCACAGGTGAGAGCATGGGAGGACTAGGCAAATCTCTCCCTACCCGATGCTGATTGGGGGAGGGGCAGCTGTACTGAGCTCATCACCACTTAGGCCCAAGACAGGTGGAGGACTGGGCCTGCCAATGTTAAGGTGCAGTCAGGAGCTGTTACTCTCGCCTAGGTTCTCCTCACTCTTTCTGCCCTGAGGGTATGTCTAGATTACATGGCTCCGTCGACGAAGCCATGTAAACTAGTTTACCCAGCATAGTCAATGAAGCGGGGATTTAAATAATCCCCGCTTCATTAAAATAAACACGACCGCTGAGCTGTGCCAACAATCAGCTGATCCGGCACAGCGTGGCAGTCTAGACGCGGATCTGTCAGCTGGGGAAGCCTTTGCCGACCAATCCTGTAAACCTAGTTTCACGAGGCATAAGGGATCGGTCGGCAAAGGCTTCCCCTGCCGAAAGATCCGCGTCTAGACTCCGCGCTGTGCCGGATCAGCTGATCGTCGGCACAGCGTGGTGACCATGTTTATTTTAATGAAGTGGGGATTATTTAAATCCCCACTTCATTGACTATGCCGGGTAAACTAGTTTACATGACTCCGTTGATGGAACCATGTAGTCTAGACATACCCTGAGAATGCAGCAAGGGGAGCCCAGTGCAACATGGCAGTTACGCAGCTGCACAAGCAAGCAGCCCCTTTTGAGTGCCACTGGGAGAGTACTACCTAGGTCTGGCCAGCAAGATCTGCAGCTGCATAGCCATATCCCTTATACATGGGTGCCCATACTGAGGTCTCACAAGGTAAACATTCATGTGCCCCTCTCTTCCTTGCAGACTTGCTGTCAAACGACATAGCAGATGACATTGTCTGTGCCAAAAGAATTGTGCGAGACCCACAGGGAATGGATGCTTGGTAAGGGGCGCTCTGGGAGATTCTCTTCAGAAATACCAATGTGCATTTATTATTATGATTTGCTTATTTCTAATGCTAAAGCAATACAATATAGCCTTAGAATGGGGAGAATGGACAGTGACAGATAAGCAAACTTATATTGCCTAATTTTAATTAAGGGAAATAATTTAGGAGAGACTATAGAGAAAGGAACAAAGAAAAAACATTGGCAAAAACAAGGCAAAAATGAAGCATAAAGGAACAGTAAAAATCTACATAGCCACTACACTGACCTCCTTAAGGCTCACCTTTGTCTGGATAGCTACACAGTAGCTTTGCAGTAGGTAGGCCGAGGCCAGGTCTACACTAGGGGGCAAAGTCAAACTAAGATACGCAACTCCAGCTATGGAAATAGCGTAGCTGGAGTCAATGTACCTTACTTTGAATTTCCACAGAGTCCCCACTGCTGAGAGGCAATGGGAGAAACTCTCCCATCGACTTCCTTTACTCCTCACAACCCGGTGGAGTACCAGAGTCGACAGGAGCCTGATCAGTGCTTGATTTAGCAGGTCTTTACTAGCCCCGCTAAATTGATCCCTGGGGGATTGATCTCTGCAGTATTGATCTCCTGGTAAGTGAAGACAAGACCTCAGACTACTATTCATTATACCAGCCATAATGATTTCATGTTCCCTTATCTTCCCTGCCTTTGTTTTTCTCTACCTTTTGTCTCTTCTCATATGATAAGATTGGAAGCTCCTGGGAGAGGGGCAGTCAATTTAGGATGTACAGTGCCCAGCATAGTGAAGCTCCAAATCCTAATTAAAGAATATACATCATGATAAAGACAGAGTAATAAACAAATCAGGACCAAGAAAGGAGGGCACAGAACATTTCCAAAGAACATATACATATGGAGTCATCACAAGACACAGAGCACTTTGTGCAAAAATAGATGTTTGAACCCCAGAGTCCTGAGTTCCAATTTGGGGAGCTACTCATTCTCTTTTCAGATTTTCCACCTGTAGTTTCAGTTGGCCACATTATCCCTCAGCTATCCCTGCAGTAGGGTGTTGCTGTGCGTATTTCACCACAGAGGCAGCAGTATGTGTTCCCCAGTCTGAGAGAAAGAGCCAGGGAGCTTCAGGGTCTGTGTGTCCCCAGCAGTCTGACAGAAGAATCCTCTTCCTGGGCTTACTGCAACAGTTACACATCTCTTCTCTATTGCAAAAGATTATACGGGTACATCTACACGCAGGGCTTAACTCAAAATAAGCCACGCAAATTGAGCTACGTCAATTGCGTAGCTTATTTCAAAATAGCTTATTTCAAAATTGGGAGTGTCTACACAGCACTTATTTCAAAATAGAGCACTCTTCCTCTGACTTCCCTTATTCCTCATACAATGAGGGTTATAGGAGTCGGAGTAAGAAGTCCTCCAGCTTGACAGTATTTTGACATTATGTCAAAATAACTGACTGCTGTGTAGACGCAGACTGTTATTTCGAAATAACGCTAGTTATTTTGAAATAATGTTGCTGTGTAAATGTACCCTGAGAGAACCAATTTATAATTATTAATAATAAAAACTAATATTCATTCTTTGCCTTTTCCTTCCTCAGGGAGGACTGGACAATGCACTGCAAAGGGCGAGACCTGTCTGAGTGGGTGGATGGATGTGACATGTGAGAAAGTCACCAGAGTGGCTCTGCTATGATTCCTCAAAGCTGTCTATGTTTTCATGAAAAGGGAATGCTTCTCTCACTGCACTGCTAGCAGTTAGCATGTACAAACAAAATCCACACCATAAACCAATAGGAAAAACAAAAAATATTAATTTAAAATATAACATTTTTTAAAAAAATAAATCAATTTAACTGAAAAGAAATCAGCACAGCCCTTTAGTTTCATATGCTATTTAGGGCTCAACACTAGAAGATTTTCCTGAGCTTATTTCTGTGGGAAACAGCACCTGGAAGAGGATGTGGCTGACAGGCAAGGGTCTGGAGCTGCAGTTGTAACTGTTTAAACAGAGCTTCCAAAAGCTGCTGGGTTCTCTGGGGTTTTCAAAGAAGGCAAACTGGAGAAGCTCATAACGTGTGAACTTGTGCCATAGAGAATATAGCCTTTTTCGAAAAGATCCTGTAAACCTCATTGTATGTGGGATAACAGATCTTTCAAAAAAGGCTATTTTTTCAAAAGATCAGCCTCTAGACTGCCACTTTTTCTCAGCAAAGCTCCGTGCTGAAAAAGAGCGGCAGCCATTTTTATGCTAATGAAGCGCAGGATATTTAAATCCCTGCTTCATTAGCAATTTCGATGTGTCTAATTTACATCTCTCTGTCGATAGAGAGATGTAATTTAGACACACCCAAAGAGTTTAGCAGCTACAGTGCAGGTGCATGGTAGACTCTACAATCATTCTACAAACAACAACAGTACTGTGGCACCTTAGACACTAACAAAAAAATATAGCACCATGAGCTTTCATGGGTAAGAGCCATTCTACAGTTGCCCTCAGCTGAATGTAGGCAAGTGGAGCTCTGTATCTTGCAGGCCAGTGCATTGGTGTTCCTGGTAATCTGAAGGAAGCTTGGGTTTAGAGTCTTATCCCTACTGATGGGTATCCATGTCCTAACATGGCACCCCTCTATCTCCTGCAAGATAACTTACCTCCTTGTCATTTTCAACCAGTTTGGTTGAGACCCCTTCTCACTCAATCAAGCTTGCTGACAGCTTGTGTCAGAGATTAAAGGTATAATTAGGAGTTCAACTGTACCCCAAATGTAGTACCCCACTCTCTTGTTTTAATTTGCAAAACAGAATGAACCCTGCTGTTTACCTCTTCCTGTTAATTTTCTCTCTTTGAAGATTTCATAATCCTTCATTATCCTTGGGAGACCCACTGTGAGCCATAGAAAACTGAATTTACATGAAAACAGCATGATGGTTTTCTTTCGGGCACAAAATGTTTATTTATTTTAGTGCTGGTGGCCAGTCACTAAAGAGGTCCTAAGAACAGAATTTTCCACGTATATACATAACTTCTTATGTACTAGCCATATATGCATTTTCTATGTGACACAGATTTTCATTGGAGACCTCGTATGACAGCCTGGTGAACTAGAAAGTAAATACCACATCCAGGGGATGCCTATAACCCTTATGCCCTCTGCCAGTTGGCATCAAGAGGTCTCTCAGGCACACAATTAAAGAGAAATAGTTGTTGCCACTTGTGAGAATTGCCTGTGCCTTGTAATTTCCTGCTATCTTTGGCAAGGCACAAATACACGAGAAAGTTTTTACTAAAAGGAAAAAACAACCAGCAACCATCAAAGCAACCATCTTGTTATGAACAGAGTTTGGTCTGAAAAAATTCCCAGGTTCAAACACATCAAACTTTGGCAGTTTTGATATTGCAACCTAGATTAAATAGACATCATGAAACAGACAGGGAAATAAGTAATGATAATCTTTTTCACAAAAAGTCCCTCTCACATCATGAGTGCAGACCCTAGCCCACATGAATGTTGGCATATGAGACATCTACATCGCATAATGTATCCAAATTAGGAGGAAATATTTCCATCTCAGGTTTTTTTCCCTCACTCTAGTGCAAAGGACAATAGAGTGGATTGAACACCAAATTATCTTCTGTGTTTCAAACAACTCTGTGATTCCTATGGATTCCCTGCAGATATATGGTCCTATCAAATGCCAGAACAAGACATAGAAATGCAGTGGAATTCTGTGAATTTCTTGATGGGATCAGCTACAGTTATATCAAACCACGTATCATAAAAAAGTCTTCCTGAATGTTTTGTACAGCTAGAAAAATACCACTTGTGCTGCATTTTTGTGGTTGCAGCAAGTGGTTGCTTTGGATAATACCCGATTAGTATCTCACCACATGCCCTATTATAATATAAGGGAAGATTGGGATTCCAAGATTCCCTTTTTACTCAGACATGGAATAAGAAACTCACTTTCAACATTATCCTTCTGAAATCTCAAAGGACATGCAGAAGAACACATTTCCCTTGTTTTCTGTGTGAAAAGTTTTCCATTCATTTCTACAGCCAACATTTGCTAGGTTTCCTCTAAGATCATCAGATTTCCAGTGCATACAGAACCTGTAAATCTTATGATGACATGAGTATTCCAAGTATCATGACCAGCACTTAGGGTACGTCTAGACTACATCCCTTTTTCGGAAAAGGGATGTAAATTAGACGTATCGAAATTGCTAATGAAGCGGGGATTTAAATATCCCGTGCTTCATTAGCATAAAAATGGCCGCCGCTTTTTTTTGGCACAGAGCTTTGTCGGAGAAAAGCGGCAGTCTAGAGGCTGATCTTTCGCTAAAGAAAACCTTTTCCGATAGATCCTGTATACCTCATTTTACAGGGATGTAGTCTAGACGTACCCTTATGTTTGAACTAGCTAACTAACTGCTAAAAGACTTAGCCAGTACTCATGGACAACAGGGATCATGAGATCATTTATAGACACAGTATGAAAACTCCCACTAAGTCATGAAAAAATTACATATAGGGCCTGGGCATCTTCCCATTCAACTCAAAGAGAGGCTTGCACTGACTTCAGTAGAAACAGGGCTGACCACATGCAGTACGTCACTGCATAGCACTGTGCTGCTTAAGACTATTTCAATATTTCCATTATACACCCTGTCTTTTGTAAGTCATATAACTTGGACATAAATCACTTGGCAAAAATCTCAAACAAATTAGGAGATTTATTTTTAACTTTTTCTCCCATACACAAAAAATCCTCCTTGGATGTTTTTAAGGGAAAGAGTGCCATTATATATAGATGTTTACTATTTTCACAGAATTTTTGCACTCCTCTCACTTAAAAACGACTTCACTCTTTCTTAAAGAAAAACTGCAATATAATTTAATGGCTTTCCCGATGACTACATCCAATTGCCGAGAGAGGTAGGTCACTCTGGATAGGCTGCTGCTAAAGGGTGCTCCCTTTGCATTGAATCATAGAACACTAGAACTTGAAGGGACCTCGAGAGGTCATCGAGTCCAGTCCCCTGCCTTCATGCCAGGACCAAGCACTGTCTAGATCACCCCAGACAGGTGTCTGTCTAACCTGCTCTTCAATATCTCCAGTGATGGAGAGTCCACAACCCCCCTAGGCAATTTATTCCTGTGTTTAACCATCCTGACAGGCAGGAAGTTTTTTCTGATGTCCAGCCTTAGCCTCCCTTGCTGCAATTTAAGCCCATTGCTTCTTGTCCTGTCATCAGAGGCCAAGGAGAACAACTTTCTCTCTCCTCTTTATAACACCCTTTTAGATACTTGAAAACCACTATCACAACCCCTGTCAGTCTTCTCTTTTCTAAACTAAACAAGCCCAGTTCTTTCATTTTTCCCTCATAGCTCATGTTTTCTAGACCTTTAATCATTTTTTGTTGCGCTTCTCTGGACCTTCTCCAATTTCTCAACATCTTTCTTGAGAGGTAGTGCCCAGAACTGGACACAATTGTCCAACTGAGGCCTAATCAGCACAGAGTAGAGCAGAAGAATGACTTCTCGTGTCTTGCTCACAGCACTCCTGTGAATGCATCCCAGAATCTGTTGACTCACGTTTAACTTTGTTGTCACGTTTAACTAGTTCCAGGAACTGCCTCTCTGTATGTTAATGGTGGCAGCCAGATACTTTCAAAGTTCTATTTGATCTGGTCTCTTTAACAGCTGTTTGTATGAGCAAAATGTCTGTTGCCATCAAAAGAGACACCAACACCATTCCCCATTATAGAAATATTATATTAATGCCCAAGTATTATATTTTTGCAAATGTCTCTGGAAAATATTCACCACAGATATAACCATTATATTTATTATTGTAACAGGGCACTACTGGGCCCCCCTTGATTCTGTCCCTGTTACACCCACAAACAAGCCAGAGACCTCTGCATTGGTGCAATCACCCATGCGCTTTACTTACAGTATACCTTCCCATCACCTTCAAGCTACAAACAACTTCAGTATTACAGCCTCTGGAACTGCTCCGTCCGGCAACCAGCAGAGACAAGCCCATTTGAATTTTAATTACTATAGTACAAAAATTTGCTTCAAAGTCTTCCTGTCCTTTCTCTCCATCACTTATGTAATTTCTCCCTTCACTCCCCTGTTGAAGTGTTCCCTTAAAAGAACAACATCCCCTTTCTTCCTAATAGCTGGACAAATGTTTCCCTTTCTTTACTTCTGACTATTTGATGAACTAGTTTGAAGAGAGCCCTACGTCAAAATCATTACCTTAGTAAGATATAATATCCTTGTTATGCCTAATATCTTTTGAAACCTTCAGAGGGGTAGCCTAGTTAGTCTGTAAAACAACAAATAGTCTAGTAGCACCTTACAGACTAACAAAACATGTAGATGGTATCATGAGCTTTCGTGGGTGCAACCCACTTCTTCAGATGACAGGAGTGTTGGAAGTCCAGATCCAAGACTAAATAAGGGAAGGAGGGAGAGGGAGGGGAGAAGGAAAAAAAGAGACAGTGAATAGGTAAGCTTCAGAGGGGTAGCTGAGTTAATCTGTAACAGAAAAAAGTTAAAAAACAACAAATAGTCTAGTAGCACCTTAAAGCCTCTTATAACTATTTAGTCTTTAAGGTGCTACTAGACTATTTGTTGGTTTTTAAGTTTTTCCTATTACGGACTAACTTGGCTACCCCTCTGAAGGTTTCAAAAGCATCCACACAGCAAAAGTGCAATGAAAAAGTGATATGTTATTTTGAAAGAATGCATCCACATTGATTGGACGCTATCTCACATTTAAGGCCACCCGGAATCAGTTCAGGCAGGGCATTAGGTCAACAGTTGCTTCCTGGTGCCGTTGCGTAAGGCTAGCTGAGACACATGCTTAAAGGGACCCCCCTGGGTCAGCTTCTGCTGCTTGCTTGCCTACCTCTCCGAGGGACAGCAAAGCTTTTGCAGTGTGTGCTCTGGTTGCCCAGCTTTTGGACGCCACAGCACACTCCTTGACATGGAGCCAGAGCTGCCTCAGGTCATGCAATGGCCTCACACTGCAATGCTCCAGTTTCTGCAGCAGTTTGTGGTGGCTGCCTTCATGATCCTGCAGGAGTTCGACACCGAGCTCATCATTTAGACCCTCTCCCTATGTGCGGGATCAAGGCCCTTGCAACCACACCCCATTGTGGAGAGATGATTCTGGAGGCTGGACACCAGTTCCAACTGGTGGGACCGGCTGGTAATGGAGCGGTGGGATGACCAGCAGTGGCTCCAAGACTTCCACATGAGGAAGGCCACCTTCATGGAGCTGTATGCCTGGCTTGCTGCTGCCCTCTGTCAATGGGGCACCCAGATACGACCCGCCATCCCTCTGGATAAGCAGGTCACCATCGCCGTCTGGAAGCTCGCCACCCCAGACAGCTACCAGTCTGTGGGCAACCAGTTCAACATGGGGAAGTCCACCATCAGGGCCCTCCTCATGGAGGTAAGGCACTCTCAGGCTGCAGTCCCTGCAGGGCGGGGAGAGTTCTGGAAAGGGGGATGCTAGGGAAAGGAGGAGTGTGAGGGGTGGGCTAGGGGTGGGTGGGAAGCCCTGTCCCTGGGGGGTTCTGCAGTCCTGCCCTCACACAGCCCCGCAGGGGAGACAACCTCATAGGGGGTGGCTCCTTGGGTGTAAGAGGGGAAGAGGGAGGGGGGAACTCAGGGACCTCCCAAGGGCTCAGGCACCCTCTCTGATTCTCTGTTTTGTGTGTTTGTTTGTCTCCTTTTGCAGGTGGTGAGGGCAATAAACTCTGTCCTGCTGTGCAGGGTCATCCGCCTGGGAGACCTGGACCCTATTATGGCTGGATTTGTCACCCTGGGGTTCCCCAACTGCAGGGGAGCCATAGTCGGAACCCATATCCCCATCCAAGCACCAGAACATCAAGCCACCCAGCACATCAACAGGAAGGGCTATTTCTCGATAGTGCTGCAGGTCCTGGTTGACCACTGTGGACAGTTCACCGACATTTTTGTTGGGTTGTTGAGGAGGGCACACAACACTCGCATTTTCAGAAAATCCAGCCTCTATGAGAAGCTGGAAGCTGGCACATTCTTCCTCTAGTGTGACTTTCACATGGGGACATGCAGATGCCACTCTGCATTGTGGAGGACGCAACCTACCCCCTCATGCCATGGCTCACGAAGCCATACACCAGCCACCTGGACCCCAGCAGGGACCATTTCAATACCCACCTGGGCAGGGCCCACATGCAGGTGGAACATGCTTTCTGGTGCTTGAAGGCACGGTTCAGGTGTCTCCTGACCCGCCTCGATGTTGGGAGCACAACATCCCCGAGGTGGTCTCCACTTGTTGTGTTCTCCACAACATTGTGGAGAACAAGGGAGAGGCCTTCCTCTCAGGGTGGGGGGCAGAGGCTGGCCTGGAGGGAAGGGCCTTCGAGCAGCCGTGCACAGCTGCCATCCACCAGGTCCATTAGGTGGGGGTGCACATCCAGGAGGCCCTGAGGGAGAGTTTCTCTGAAGGACCCCAGTAACTCTCCACAGGGCCTCCCCACTAGGGGCCTGTGTCTTGCCCCCCTATGCCTTTCCCACAACAACCCCTTCCTTCCCCCCTTCCCTGTACACTCAATAAAAACAATGGTTTGGTTTTCAAAACATAACTTTGTATTTTGTTTTTCAATAAAAGTAACTGGGGAGGAGGGGAGCCCAGAACCTGGATGGGGGAGGGAGTATGGGGGCTCAGAGCTGGGGCTGTGAGTGGTGCGGCTAGAAGTTCTGCCTCGGGTCCAGAGACCTCGGCGACCTCGGAGGTGGGGGTGCATAGGGGAATAGGCAGGAGAGGGGCTGGAGCAGGGTCAGGCATGGCAGGGAGGGTGGGGGCTGGCATGGAGTGGGAGCAGGGGTGGGAGCAGGGACAGGAGCTGGGTATGCCATCATCTCCCAAATGGTGGCACACATGTTTTGGCCCTGCTGCACCAGCTCAGCCCACATTTGGGTCCACCACTGGGTGTCATCCAGGACCTTCTAGGCCAGGGTCTGCTGCATGTCCTGGAGGATGCCCTCATGCTCCCTCGTGAGGTCCCCTTGGACCCTCCAGTGCTTGCAGCTTCCCCGGGATTGGGCGGCTGCCTCAGCTGGTGGTGATCGCCCCTCAGTCATGGCTGGTCCAGCTATGGAGAATAGAGGGAGAGGCAGACACTGTCCCTGAGGCCATGCCCTCCTCTGTGAGCAGTGAGCTACAGTCCTCAGGCCAGAGGATGGTGGTGTCCCAGGAGCAGGGCCATGTGCGGCCTGGACAGCAGGCCCTCCCTCACAGGGGCCCAGAGGTGTCCAGAGGATCATGCTTCCCACCTCCCCTCTCTCTCCCCTCCCCGTCCCACAGACAAGCAGGCAAGAGAAGTGTCCGGCCACACTGGGATCCCATGGGTGGGAGGGGAGCCTGGAGCAGCCTGGCCTTCCATGGGGTCCGCGCACACACCTGCACCTGGCAGCATGTCCCCAGGAGCGGATGGTGCCTCGAGCATGCGGGCATGCCCGTGTGCCGTGTGCAGCACTACAGAGTCTGCATGCGGCCGTGTGTGTGCCCTTGTCCCCAGCCTCCTTCCAGAGGTGGCTGGTGGTGGGAGGGCATCCCCTCCTCCCCCGGGGCTCAGACATGTGTGTGGCCTCCCCAGAGCCTATGAGCAGGAGCCTGGGGATGCTTCCACATGCACAGACTGCAGCACAAGGGCCATGCCGAGAAGGCCGAGTGACGACTGCCCCCTAGCTTCTCAGTGCCCATCTCCCCCACCCTGTGTGTATGAAAAACTAAGAGCACTCACCTGATGATCCCTCCCTGGCCTCGGAGGATGCCTGGGAGACATCCACACCCTGGGGAACTGCTCCAGGGTGAGGGTGATGGTGCTGGCCCTTTCCTCCTCCTCCCCCAGCTCGTCATCCTCCTTCTTCTCCTGGCCTGGGAGCCCCAGGTGGGTGACGACGGGTGTCTCCAGCCCTGAGTCCACAACTAGGGGTGGGGAAGGAGCTGCACCCCCCCTTCCCCCAGGATGGTGAGGAGCTCGTTGTAATATGGGCAGGAGTAGGGTCCTGCCCTGGAGCGAGAGCTGCATTCCCTGGCCCTGGCATAGCCTTGCTGCAGGTCCTTCACTTTGCTTCTGACCTGCTCAAGGCTCCTGGGGTGGTGGCCCCTCACAGCCAGGGTGTTGGCCATCTGGTCATAGATATTGGCATTGTACCGTTGGGAGCGGAGATCCTGCAGGGTCTCCTCCTCACCCCACACCTCCAGGAGGGCCAGGATCTCCACCCCAGACCACAATGATGCACACCTTTTGGTGCCCCTGGGCATGCTTCCTGTGAGGGCCAGTGGGCTCTCGCGGGGCTTGAGGGTTGGCCATAGCTCAGGAGCAGTGTGGCAGTGGCAGCTGCATGGTGAGGTTCAGCTCCCAGGGATGGCTTCCTGTCACAAGGTTTGTCCCAAGTCCCTGCAGCTTTAAGAGCTGGCAAGAGACAGGAACTATAGAGTTGTGATGAGTTTGGACACACTGGCCACCAGGGCACCTCTGTTCTTTCCTGGAGGCCTCTTTTTTTGACAGAATTCCCTCTTCTGTGTCCACACAAGCCTTTTTCTGAAAAAGCTTTTTCGGAAAAAGCCCTTTGTCTCATAGAAAGAGGTTTATCGCCGTCGGAAATCCCCCTCCTCTCCCTATTCTTTCGACTTTTTGTCGAAAGAATGCAATAGCAGTGTGGATGCAAGTATTGTTTTTCCAGAATGACTCTGGAGAATAATTATTTTGAAATAGCAGCAGTGGAGCGTTCACACTACTGCTATTTCAAAATAACTATTTCGAAATAAGCGTTATTCCTCATGGAAAGCAGGAGTTGTTTTGAAATAACCAGCCCCTTATTTCAAAATAACAGGCTTGGCAGTGTGGATGTTTCACTTGTTATTTTGAAATAAGGGGAATTATTTCAAAATAACTCCCTAGTTTAGACCAGGGCAAAATGACATACTGAGGTCCTTTCCAGTCCTTCATGTCTATGATACTATGATGCTCTGTGCCCTTTAAACCGTTGTATCAGAAAACTAACTCTAGCCAAATAATGTCACCCTGAAGGGTAGAATTGACTCCATGTCTCTACTCAAATCATCTCAATGAAGGATGTTTTTAAATTAAACAATTAAGTGAAAAAATATTAATGCAATGTTCAACCTGTGCAGTTGAAATCATAAAGGCAGGGAATGCAACATTTCATGCTGTAGCAGCAAAGTTAACACAATTAATTGCACATAATTAGTATTTTTTCTTCCTGCTTTCCAGGTTAAATCCTTAGTATAGTATGTTGCACTTTATTTTATATTTATATTATAAAACTTAAAGGATATTGTTGGCAACTTAGTTTCTACTGTAATGTTTACTTGTGTTTTACATTATCATATTATATTGCACAAACACAGAGAACATTCGGTTCCTTTCATTAAGGAATTATGGATATTTTGCTTTGCTTATCTTCTGGTTTCCATTTCCCTTTCTTTCTGAATGCATTTCTGAACAGCACAAAGACCTTTCCTTGTCTCCTTTATTTTGGATCTTTTTATTAAAAGCATCTACATCAAAGTTACAGGATCCATTTGATGAAGTGAATCAGTTTCTCTGAGAGGTCACAGTTGGAGTTTTAGCATTTAAGAAAAGCAAAAGATCTAAAGGCAGGAGAAATGGACAACAGTTTTAACAAGATCTCAGATAAACACACAGTAACACAGCAAGAAATTCAGCCCCTACAAAGCAGAACAGCTCAGTGTGATTTGTCTAAACTTCGTCCAGGCGATCGGAGCCAGCCTACACACTGAAAAGTGAGCCTGTGCTTCCATCTCCTCATTAGTCTGTTTTCTGTGGCATGATGTCATTTTGTAGAGGTATGTTGTAAAATTACAACAGTTGCTATGCCAGGAATAAGAGGAAGACCTGGAGGAGTAGAGCCTCTCTGTTTCCCAGCCTCAATCATGCCAGCTGTTAGATATTCACACATTTGGTTTAAACTCAAATAAGGGCAGAAGGGTAAAATAATCAAAAGTTTTTTACAGAATAAAAAGATCTAAAAAAAATCTGTTTGAAAAAATTTGTTTTCACGTTTTTAAAAAACCTATTCCTGAATCAAAATATTTCATTTGGTCTTAGTTCAACATTAATTTGCATCCCCCTGACTTGCCACACTGCCTCATGGGAGTTGTAGATCAAGTGCCTGAAGCCCTAATTTTCATCTATGGGCCAGGCTCTCCAATCAGACTTCAACTCCCATGATGCACTGATATCACAAGACTCCTTTAATGCAACATGTTGGGTCACCTGGAGGGGTGACCACAATGTAGCATGGGAGATATAGTCCAGGCAGAGAGCCTGGCCTATAGAAAGGAATGTGAGCATAAAAAACCCAAACTAAAACTCCCATAAAACAGGATACCAATTCAAAGAGATATAGATTAATGCCAAATTGATCTGAAATTAAACATTTCAATTAGGTTCAACAAACCATAATGTTTCATTTTGAATCAACCAAAAATGAAACATTTCATTTCATGTTTTTCAATGGCAAATCAAAATATGTCACCCTTCAGTTCCAGATAGGGTTGCCAGATGGTTTAACCAAAAATTCCGAATACCCCCAAAAAAAAAAAAAAAAACGGGGAAAAAATTATGTTGAGAAAAAGGGGGAGGCCAAAAAGGACCCCGACAGCTATTAAGCAAAAAAAATTAAAAATTTAAAACATTTAAAAATTTAAAAAAACCAGCATGTCCCCTGTAAGAAAGGCCTTTGAGGCTTTTGGCCGGCAGCCATCTTGTTTCCCTGCTTTGAGCCAGAAGACAGCTCCCCTGTGGAACCAGGTAAGCGGGGGAAAGGGGCCCGGAGAGGGGGCCCAAAGAGGGGTCGGGAGGGGGGGCAGGGGCTGGGCCTGGTTGCTGAGTGTGTGTAGGGTTGCCAGGTGTGCAGTATTTTCACCTCCTGGCAGGAAAAAACAATCAGAAAATACCGGACATTTTAGGTGTCCTGTATTTTCTGAATTTTTTACCAGACAGGAGGTGAAAATACCGGACTGTCTGGGTCAATACCGGACATCTGGCAACCCTAGTTCCAGAAGGGCCATTCTTGAGGTTTGTCCTGGTTTGAAACTTAACTAAGAGGACACATCTTGATGCCCAGATACCACCTGCTTTACAAACTCCTTGTTCTTAGTAATTAGTAGGGCTGAGAACAGAAATGCTGGGCCCCTGGAAAAGATACGGGGCCCAGGTCCAGGCCCTTCTGGTAGGGGCAGGGCCTCAGGTGGAAGGGGTGGCTGGGAGCTAGCCTCCTTCCCCTCTCTTCCACATGCTAGCTCTTCTGTGCTGTCCGAACCACACAGGCAGTGGCTCCAGCAGAAATTTAAAAGGGCCTGGAGCTCTAGCCACTACCGTGGCTGCAGTGGTGGTGGTGACAGCTGGGAGTCGTGGGTCTTTAAAAACACCTGGGGCAGCTTCCATCTTTGTCTCCACTGTCAGCAGCCCTTGTAATTAGTAGGAATGTTAGCAGAACAAGTCATAGATTATTGCCGTATTCATGGGAGTCAGTTGTTTTATTCCTGTTCTACACCACTGCTATTTTTAATCTTTTCCCAGGTGGAGGGCTTCATACTTTTCAGAACTTCCAGGGCTTTGACATAGGTGATCAGCCCAACTTGTCCAGAGTTGAGTGTCATTCCTGAATTTAGTTTTATGTCCTTTGTTCCAGTGTGTCTGATTCTACAGATTTTTCCTATGAAGAAGCCAGATTAGAGAGCTTTGACAGTTAGGCGGACTGAGGGCATGTTTTGCCATTCTGGGACAAGGAGCCAGTTCACTGCTCAGTAACCCAGATCCCTCATAATATTCCACTGTTCAATATTTGGACAATGTAAATGGGTCTGGGAGGAAGGTTTCTTTAGTTTCTCTTCTTAAGGAGGCAGTATGTGTCTGTAGGTGAGTTTTGACCTTTTCATGTACAGGGCCTGATTGGGTTTTCCAACACAGGCATTTCAATGTTCTGTCTTCCTTCTTTATGGCATGTACTTCATAGAACCTTAATGCCCCAGTGGCCCACTTTGACAAGTGGACATTTTGGGGCTATTCCATCGATGGCTTTAACCAGTCATCACTTTTACTATTTCTCCAGATTTTTACTTTTAAGAACAGGGGTTTTTATTATTTGAGTAGGAGATATCACCACAGCGTTAAAATACAAAACAAAATATTCAAGAATCTCAACCCGTATTCCTTTGGATTTACTTGTATAGAACTGGAAGGAACCTAGAGAGGTCATGAAGTATAGTTCCCTGTACTCATAGCAGAACTAAGCACCATCTCAACCATCCCTGACAGTTGTTTGTCTAAACGACTCTTAAAAATGGAGAGTCCATAACCACGGGCAATTCAATCCAGTGCTTAACCATCCCAACAGTTAGGACATTTTTCCTAATGTCCAGCTTAAACCTCCCTTGCTGCAATGTAATCCCATTGCTTCTTGTCTAATCACTAGAGGTTAAGGAGAACAACATTCTCCCTCTTCTTTGTAACAACCTTTTAAATACTTAAAAGCTGTTATCATGTCCCCTCCCAGTTGTCTCTTTTCCTGACTAAACAAACCCAGTTCTTTCAGTCTTCCCTCATAGGTCATGTTTTCTAGACATTTAATAGTTTTTGTTTCTCTTCCCTGGACCTTCTCCAATTTCTCCACATCTGTTGTGAAATATGGTGCCCAAAGCTGGACACAGTACTCCAGCTGAGGCCTAATCAGCACAGAGTAGAGCAGAAGAATGATTTTTCAAGTCTTGCTCACAACACTCCTGTTAATACATCCCAGATTTATATTTGCTTTTTTGCTAAAAGTGTCACACTAACCCATATTTAACTTGTGATCCAGTATGAACTCTGGGTCGCTTTCTGCAGTACTCCTTCCTAGACAATCACTTCCCATTCTGTATGTGTGAAACTGATTGTTCCTTCCTAAGGCTATGTCTACACTACAGAGTTTTTTCAGAAAAACAGCTTTTTTTCCAAAAAAAACCTTCACTTACATCCACACTGCAATTGCATTCTTTCAAAAAAAAAAATCAAAAGAACAGAGGGGTTTTTCTGACATTGGTAAACCTCTTTCTATGAGGAAGAAGCCTTTTTCCGAAAGAGCTCTTTTGGAAAAAGGCATGTGTGGATGGGGAAGAGGGAGTTCTTTCGCAAGAAGAGGAAAGAGGA
Organism: Rafetus swinhoei; assembly: GCA_019425775.1. Classification (NCBI taxonomy): domain Eukaryota; kingdom Metazoa; phylum Chordata; order Testudines; family Trionychidae; genus Rafetus; species Rafetus swinhoei. The sequence goes on from CM033424.1 coordinate 229,129,705, forward strand.
AAAAGCACAGGTGCCCTGGTGGCTACTCTGTCCATAGTAATCACAGCTTAAATGTGAGATAGCTAAAAAAATTTCTTCCAAAAGAGAGCGTCCACACTGCCAAAGCGCATCAAAAAAACAATCTACTTTTTTGAAAGATAGCATCCATTCAGTGTGGACACTATCTCGCATGTACGCTGTGATTACTATGGATGGAGTAGCCACCAGGGCACCTGTGCTTTTTCCTCTTTCCTCTTCTTTCAAAAGAACTCCCTCTTCCCTGTCCATACACACCTTTTTCGGAAAAAGGCTTCTTCCTCGTAGAAAGAGGTTTCCAATGTCGGAAAAACCCCTCTGTTCTTTTGATTTTTTTTTTGAAAGAACGCAATTGCAGTGTGGCGTAAGTGAAGTTTTTTTGGCTGTTTTTCGGAAAAAACTCTGTAGTGTAGAAATAGTCAAAGGGGCAGTAGGTGAGTATCTCAGGAGCTGGTGAGATGCCTCCAACATTAACTAGAGGAGACTGATTCTGAAAGGGTTGCTTAGTTGCTATAAAACATGTCCACCAGTCTTTGTTTTTGCCATGGGTAGGCTTTGCCATGGGTTGGGGATCTGGAGTCTGGGTCGGAGTTAGGGTAAGGGAGGGGGCTCAGAGGGTTGGAGTGCAGGGTGCCACCTGGGACAGCTTCCCTTTGGTGGCAAAGGCTTTGGGGAGGGGAAGGAGCAGATAGTTCTGCATGCTGCCCTGTGCTCACCTGCAGCCACCACCTCCCACAGCTCCAATTGGCCACCATATCCTGTCAATGGGAGCTGTGGGGTCAGAGCCTGCAGAGAGGGAAGTATGTGGATGGAACTCCCAGCAGTTGCAGCTCCAACCCAATGGGGATGGGAGGAATGGCAGTACATAGAATGGCTCTGCCTCTCCTGTTCCCCCCCCCCCCCCCCCCCCCCCGAACTGCGGAGACAGCTTATTGAGTAGTCGCTTACATCCCTATTCCAATCTGCTGGGCCCCCTCCTGGAGCCCCCTCCCACATTCTGAGGCCCTTTTTAGCCCCACCATTTGTGGAGCATAGGGTGGCCCACAAATCTAATATCCCCAGGCCTCCAGAAGAGTTAATCTGGTCCTGGTAGGGCAGTGCTACTACCACATTTTATAGATGGGAATTAGGGCAAATCAGTTAGCCTCCCTGTGCCCTAGGTCACAAAGGAAGCCTGTGGCAAAGCAGAGAAGGGAATCCAAGTCTCTTCCCACTGGGCCATCCTTCCTTTCTATTACCTTTTACCTGTCATTATACTCCCTTGAGACATTATTTAAACCAAAAGTTTTGCATCTTTCAAGGGTGCCAAAACCCTAGTAGGCTGTCCATATCAGCCAGGCACGAAGGAGACCTATCCTGGGGATGGGCAGCTTAAGTAAGTATGGGGCCAAAAGCCATTTAAAATCCACATGGTGTGTAATGTAAACATCTCCTTTGCTGCATTATTGCCTATTCTCAGACTCTTGTTTCCTCCAGAGAGGCTACACAAGAAGAAAGGGTTACTATAGCCTTAAGACTGTAGTTAATACCGAGAGAGACCAACCCAGTCACAACCGGAGCAACATAAAACATGGCAGCAATGAGAAAATAAAGGTGATCCAAACCTGCTACTGCAAGGGCTCTTGACCCGATGTTCTGACTACAGGGGCTGGAAGCAATGTAATAGTGGGTGTCTCCAGAGCTGTCAGGGCACCGCTGATAGAACCGGAGTTTTCTCCCCTTCCTTTCCTTTCCTACCGTACAATCACTATTTGGGTGGGGTTGGGCGGAGAAATGTTCATGACACTTCTATGCTTACTGAGAGCTCCTGCCCCATCCCTTTAGAGCAGAGATTCTCTGTCCAGTGCTTGGCATCCCTGCTGGGGCAGTGGGTAGTACCACAGTAGAAAGAGTTACTGCTACTGTGAATTAAAATAGAGCTGCCAGGCAGGAGTTAGTGTTCATCAAAGGTGTCTCCTTTATGCCTCTTCTGTGGATTTCAGTCAGACAGAGTGGATTCCTCCTCCTGTAGGATGGGTGGGGTCAACGGCAGCACCAGCACACAGCAGAGAGGAGCAATGTCAGTATAGTCTTTGGGGGCTGAATAAAATCTGATGGAAATTGAGTGTTTCAGCAGGTCCAGTCCATTCCTTCATCCCCGGACATTCACTGCAAAGTGACTCTGGGCATATGCACTATTGTATACCTGTCTTAGGAGGGGATGCTCCCCCAGGCCATAAACCTGGTGCGAAGGTTGCGGATCTTCGAGGCATCTAGATAGACTTATGTGTAGTGCTGGGGAGGAGCTGGTGGTCGTGGTACATGTAGGTACCAATGACGTAGGGAAGGGTAGGAGAGATGTCCTGGAGGCCAAATTTAGGCTGCTAGGAAAGAGACTGAAATCCAGGATCTCTATGGTGGCATTCTCAGAAATGCTTCCAGTTCCACGCGCAGGGCCAGGTAGGCAGGCAGAGCTTCAGAGACTCAATGCGTGGATGAGACAATGGTGTAGGGAAGAGGGATTTGGATTTATTAGGAACTGGGGACACTTTTGGGAGGGGGGAGCCTATACAGGAAGGATGGGCTCCACCTAAACCAGGGTGGAACCAGACTGCTGGCACTAAACATTAAAAAGGCAGAGAGCAGTTTTTAAACTAAGAGATGGGGAAAGCCGATTGGTGCGGAGATGCACGTAAATCGGAGGGAGACTTCTCTTAGAGGAGAATCCATTGATAGAGATTCTCTAAGCTGTGGTCAGAAAGAGAGGAGGGAGAGGGCAAACCATGGGCCAGAGCAGACAAACAACCGCATACAAAGGAATCCAATGCATCAGGGAAGGGCAGACAAATAAGCAGTGGCAAATTTTTAAAGTGCTTCTACACAAATGCTAGGAGTCTGACTAATAAGATGGGTGAACTAGAGTACGTATTAAAGGAGGAGATTGACATAATAGGCATCACTGAAACCTGGTGGAATGAGGAAAATCTGTGGGACACAATCATACCGGGATATAAAATATATCGAAAGGATAGAGCAGGCCGGGTGGGTGGAGTGGCACTGTATGTGAAAGATAATGTAGAATCAAATGAAATAAAAATATTATGAATCAACATGTTCAATAGAATCGCTATGGATAGTAATTCCATGCTCCAATAATAAGAAATTAGCAGTAGGGATATATTACCGACCACCTGACGAGGACAGCGATACTGACATTGAAATGCTGAGGGAGATTAGAGAGGCTACCAAAATAAAGAACTCTATAATAATGGGGATTTTAATTACCCCATATTGACTGGATACATGTCACCTCAGGAAGAGAAGCGGAGATAAAATTTCTCAATGGCTCAAATGACTGCTTCTTGGAGCAGCTGGTGCAGGAACCCACAAGGGGAGAGGCAATTCTCGATTTAGTCCTGAGTGGAGCGCAGGATCAGGTCCAGGAAATAACCATTACAGGACCGATTGGGAACAGTGACCATAATATAATAACATTCAACATTCCTGTGGTGGGAAGAACACCTCAGCAGTCCAGCACCCTGGCATTTAATTTCAAAAAGGGGAATTACACAAAAATGAGGAGGTTAGTTAAACAGAAATTAAAAGGCACAGTGACTAGAACCAAATCCCTGCAAGCTGCATGGAAACTTTTTAAAGACACCATAATAGAGGCCCAACTTAAATGTATACCCCAAATTAAAAAACATAGCAAGAGACCTAAAAAAAGAGTCACCGTGGCTTAGCCACCATGTAAAAGAAGCAGTGAGGGACAAAAAGGTGTCTTTTAAGAAGTGGAAGTCCAATCCTAGTGAGATAAATAGAAAGGAACATAAACACTGTCAAATCAAGTATAAAAATGTAATAAGAAAAGCAAAAAGATTTTGAGGAACAGCTAGCCAAAAACTCAAAAAGAAATAACAAAATGTTTTTAAGTACATTAGAAGCAGGAAGCTTGCTAAAAAACCTGTGGGTCCCCTAGACGATCGAACTATAAAAGGAGCAATCAAGGACGATAAAGCCATTGCGGAGAAACTAAATGATTTCTTTGCTTCAGTCTTCACGGCTAAGGACGTTGGGAAGATTCCCAAATCTGCACCGTCCTTTGTGGGTGATGAATCTGAGGAACTCTCCCGGATTGAAGTGTCATTAGGGGAGGTTTTGGAACAAATAGGAAAACTTAATGTTAACAAATCTCCGGGACCGGATGGCATTCATCCAAGGGTTCTAAAAGAACTCAAATGGGAAATTGCTGAACTATTATCTGTGGTTTGTAACCTATCCCTTAAATCGGCTTCCGTACCTAATGACTGGAAGGTAGCCAACGTGACACCAATATTTAAAAAGGGCTCTAGAGGCGATCCGGCAATTACAGACCGGTAAGTCTAACTTCAGTACCGGGCAAATTAGTCGAAACAATAGTAAAGAATAAAATTGTGAAGCATGTAGAAGAACATAATTTGTTGGACAAAAGTCAACATGGTTTCTGTAAAGGAAATCCTGTTTTACTAATCTATTAGAGTTCTTTGAAGGGGTTAACAAACATGCGGACAAGGGGGATCCAGTAGATATAGTATACTTAGATTTTCAGAAAGCTTTTGACAAGGTCCTCACCAAAGGCTCTTGTGTAAATTACATGGCCATGGGATAAGAGGGAAGGTCCTTTCTTGGATTGAGAACTGGTTAAAAGACAGGAAACAAAGGGTAGGAATAAATGGTAAATTTTCAGAATGGAGAGGGGTAACTAGTGGTGTCCCCCAAGGGTCAGTCCTAGGACCAATCCTGTTCAACTTATTCATAAATGATCTGGAGAAAGGGGTAAGCAGTGAGGTGGTAAAGTTTGCAGATGATACCAAACTGTTTAGGATAGTCAAGACAGAAGCAGACTGTGATGGACTCCAATAAGATCTCACCAAACTGAGTGATTGGGCAACAAAATGGCAAATGAAATTTAATGTGGATAAATGTAAAGTAACGCACATCGGGAAAAATAACCCCAACTATATGTACAGTATGATGGGGGCTAATTTGGCTATGACAAATCAGGAAAGAGATCTTTGAGTTATCGTGGACAGTTCTCTGAAAACTTCCACACAGTGCAGCGCGGTCAAAAAGGCAAATAGGATGCTAGGAATTATTAAGAAAGGGATAGAAAATAAGACCCAGAATATCTTACTGCCCCTGTATAAAACTATGGTACACCACATCTTGAATACTGTGTACAGATGTGGTCTCCTCACCTCAAAAGATATTTTGGCCTTGGAAAGGGTTCAGAAAAGGGCAACTAAAATGATTAGGGGTTTGGAACGGGTCCCATATGAAGAGAGGTTAAAGCGACTGGGACTTTTTAGTTTAGAAAAGAGGAGACTGAGGGGGGTTATGATAGAGGTATATAAAATCATGAGTGGTGTGGAGAGGGCCGGTAAAGAAAAGTTATTTATTAGTTCCCCTAAATAAAGAACTAGAGGACACCAAATGAAATTAATGGGTAGCAGGTTTAAAACTAATAAAAGAAAGTTCTTCTTCACACAGCGTGTAGTCAACCTGTGGAACTCCTTGCCAGAGGAGGCTGTGAAGGCTAGGACTATAATAGAGTTTAAAGAGAAGCTAGATAATTTCATGGAGGTTAAGTCCATAAAAGGCTATTAGCCAGGGGATAAAATGGTGTCCTTGGCCTCTGTTTGTCAGAGGCTGGAGAGGGATGGCAGGAGACAAATCGCTTGATCATTGTCTTCGGTCCACCCTCTCTGGGGCACCTGGTGCTGGCCACTGTCGGCAGACAGGATACTGGGCTAGATGGACCTTTGGTCTGACCCAGTACGGCCGTTCTTATGGTCTTATGGTCTTATAGCATAGCTGAAGTCGAAATAGCTTAATTTGGCTTTTGGTGCTGTCCACACAACAGGAAGTCGAAGGAAGAACACTCTTCCTTCGACATCCCTTACTCTTGTGAAATGAGAGTTACAGGAGTCACAGAGTAAGAAGTTCTCCAGCTCAACATTATTTCGAAATAATGGCTTGCTGTGTGGATGTGCATTTTGTTATTTCAAAATAATTTCAGTTATTCCAAAATAACGTTGCTGTGTAGACGTATCCTGAGGTGCCACAGGATTACTCATTGTTTTTAAAATTACAGACTAACAACCTCCTTCGTGATCAGTCTGTTTTAATGAAAGTCTACTTATTGGCTGTATCTATGCTAGCCTTTTCCCCCCTACACTTTCCCACCATGGGTATAGCTCCACCAATAGTAGCAATAGTGGGCATATTAGCATGGACCACATACTAGTGTGTTAACTGACATATCATGTAACCCTACTCAGAGCTAGTCCAGACTGTATGATGGCTAACACAGTGCCTAGGCTGCACTAAAAGTCCCATTACAGCTAGGGCCACTGGAGCTCCACTGTGGCAAAATATAGCTCCTACATTGATCAGGGTAGATGCAGTCCAAGCAATGTTTAGTGTGTACCATCACACCACGTTACCATCTTGGAATGCAGAACGGCCACCTATAAGATAGGTGTGAACTGCTGTTGGATCACTGGGCAGAAGAGGAAGAGAAGACGGAAACTGCCACTATCCCAAAATGAAGGACTGAGGAGGAATCCCTGGCACCACATCTCGTTTCAGCTCCTCCCGGGTGTATGTAAACAGTCTTGATACAGCTTCTGACCGTTGAAAAAGAAGCCTACTCTTTGAGCTGCATATTGATATAAGGCTTTATTATTACAGTGCTCACTTTAAAATGGGCAAACTGAGGCACAAATACATTTAAGGCCGAGATTGTCACATGCGCTCATGAAATCAGACACCTTGGGCCAGACCTTCAAAAGTATTTACATACACAATTCACATTGAAATCAATGGGAGCAAGGCACTTAAATACTTTTGAAAATCGGGGTCTTACAGCCAGAAAGTGGCCTAATTTTAAAAGATACTGAGTTTCCTACTTGTGTCAATAGGAATTGCAGTTGTTCGCCACTACACAAAGCAAATTACAAGAAAAGCACAGCAAAGTTTGTCACCACAGCTCCACAACATTTCTGAGTAGAGTAGTTTGAAAATTATTCAGGCACAGCTCTAGCCTTTTCTATGTGTACCCTTCCCCCTTTCAGGGGCAAAATGGTTCTTACTGGGGAAGAAAAGTTGTGGGGTTTTTTTGTTCAAAAAAAAAAAATCTATAGAGGCCTTTAAAAGCCCTCATGCAAAATAAAGCCTAAATTCATACAGTAATCTGAATTTTGCATCACTTTTCAAAACAGCGTCCTGTTACAAGCTAAAACAAACAGCATGGTTATAGAGACAGGAACTACCAGGCAGTGCAGAAGGGCAGATTGGAAAAGATTAAATATTTGTACAAAAAAAAAAAAGGCTCTGCACAAAGGGCTGCCTTAGTTCAGAGTAAAACGGGAAAAGCATTATCCTCCCAGTGCAATCATTAATCTTGGAAGGAGGAGGGAAAAATTCTGTCACACGGACCAAGTCCGTCAGAGCTTGTCACTAAGTCTAATGTGGTAGGGCACTGCAGGGGTGGGGCTGCAGTCGCCAGCCCTCTGAGCCTGCACTTTTGAACCGTGCAGTTGAGTCAGGCCGTGCGGACCCATGGGAAGATGGAAACAGGATGACTAGACCTTTGAAGTTGCCAGAGTGTAATAGCAAATGGAGACGGGAGAGTCTATGCTCACAATAACTCTCTGTCTCTCATCAACAGCACTACATTAATTTGTCGTGTGAGCATCATGCGAAAGAAGTGGCAGAGTCGCGCATAAGGGGAGGAGAGGGGGAACCACAGAGAAGGGGGTAAGGGAAGCTTTTAGAAAATTGCTTAAAATTACAGTATTCAGCTTTTGCTGACAGTATATCAAAGCCTATCTTCCGTCTTCATGATATTGAAATCCCTGCCACTTCCCCAGAAAAACAGCCTCTGTACAATAGAAACATTATGTGTCTGGAAGGGGGTGGGGGAAATGCTGATGAGATGAGAATCATTTCAGAATGAGGAGTTTGATGTGGACTTTGAGAACCTAATGGCTCCACCACAAAGATGAACAAAGTGCCAGTCTACAGTGACTACGTCCTGAAGAGGCACTTTGAATTCATCTCATGTTACATGGTTTCAAAAACAGAAAAATGACCCTGCTGTTCCACTGTGTTAGAACACCGAAGATGCAACAGTATTCAAATTAAATGGGAAGATAAATCATAGCTGACAGCCTGGTAAGAGGATTAAAATGGCTGCCAGGATTTATGCTAACTTCTACTTACAGTACTTTTGTCTCCTTTATGAGACCTGTAGCCCCTTAATGGACCTTCATAACTACCAAGTTCTCTGTCAGTCAGCGGCCCTCAAAGGCCAGACCTAAAAGGAGGACTCCAACACTGGACAAGGAGGAAAGAAGGTATGAGAGAAAGTCACAAAATTGCCAATGAAATATTAGTTGCATGAGGAAGACACAGCAGGTTATGTCCACTACTGCAAGAACCCCGGTCCTTGGGAGTGGTATTTGTCATCCCAGCATAGATCCTGTGCCAAGCCAAAAGCAGATTCCACATAAACCAGTATCCGTTACCCAATGCTAACCGCCAGCAAGAGGTACTGTGTCATTGCCAAGTCACACAGACACCCATACCAAACAACCTGTCAAATATGTCCCTCTAACTGGCAGGGCTGAAGGACTGAGGAAATGCTCGTTCCTTTTTGGCATGATTTCAGTTTAAGGCTGAAGCTGCCTGAACCTTCCACACTGAGTTAGACCCACAAGAATGGAACAAATCAGCAAACATTAAGTGATTAATGCCAGTGATCTCCAAAGAACCCTGCAAACATTCATTTATCCTTACAACACCCTGTGAAGAAGGGAATTACTCATACCTCATTTTATAGATAGGGAAACGAAGGCACAGATGTCCTGACAATTTGCCTTAGGCACTAGAAAGAGTCAGTATCAGAAAACGGTTCTGTTGCTTTCCAGTCATGGGTTTGGCCCACCGGACCATGTCTCCCGCTCTCTGCTCTCAGGAGCAAAAGGAGATCAGGGATATGGTTAGAAAACAAGATCATGATGATATGTTTAGGCACATGAAACATCATCCAATATCCTGCAGAAAATTTAAGTTCTCTTAGGAGTGAAACCAATGGAGTTACACTCTGAATGACTTTGGCTCAGTGATTGAAACTTGTATTTTATAGACCACTGTGTTTCCTATACACATTACAGACTGTAAGAAGGGGTGAGATTGTGCCCACCCCAGTGCAAAAGGGATGGTATAAGACACTCCTCACCTTCTCTGCCTCTGTGCACAGAAGCCAAGCACAAGGGCACCATTTATTGGGGGTTTAGGGGAACAGTAGCCCCTCTTCTGAGTTCGAACTCCTGGATTTCATACTTGATGCCTACTTAAGCCCTCGTCCTGACTCCACAGGCAGTTCTTAAATGCAACAGAGTTTGAGCTGCTTGCAGCTTTGCCTTTGGGTCAGGGAGTTTGTTATAAAAAGAGGAAAGCAGGTGATTAAGTATAACAAAAGGCTGGGCATTCAAGCAACTGAAGGATCATTAGATCATCATGAAAACATTGCCGGGTACTCCACTTAAAAGATAAGGGGGGAAAGGAGCAGGAATGAGTGTTGTGCTGCAGGGATCTGCATTTGGACCACTGCTGTTAAAATTCTCATAAATGTTTTTGAAAAAGGGGTAAACAATGACTAACCCAAAGCAGACTGCAAAGAGTTACAAGGGATCTCATAAAACTGGGCAATTGGGTAACACAAGCACAAATGGAATTCAGTGTTGATAAGTGCAAAATAATACAGATGGAAAAATATAATCCCAACTATAGATACAAAAATGATAGAGTATAAAATATCTGCTACCACTCAAGAAAGAGATCTTGGAATCTTTGTGGATAGTTCCCTGAAAACATCTGCTCAATGTGCAGTTGCAGGCTAAAAACTAAAAAGCTAACAGAATATTGGGATTCATTAGGAAAGGAATAGATAAAAAGACAAAATACCATATTGCCTCTATATAAAGTCATTGTATGCCCACATCTTGAATACTGTATGTATTCATGGGTCACCCCATTTAAAAAAAAGATACATTGGATTTGGAAAAGGTACAGAAAAGGCAACAGAAATGATTTAGGAGTAAGTAACAGCTTCCATATAAGGAGAGATTAACAAGACTGGGACTTTTCAGCTTGGAAAAGAAATGACTAAAGGATGGGAGGGGGTATGTCAGAGGTCTAGAAAATCATGAATGGTGTGGAAAAATAGAATAAGAAAATGTTATTCATTCCTTCACTAACATAACACAAGAAGCTGCCCCAATTAAAGTAATAAGCAGCAGGTTTCAGAAAAACAATGTAGGCGATAGGGGATGGATCATGATGATTGCCTCTTCTGTTTATTCCTTCTGAAGCGCCTGGCATTGGCCACTGTTGGAAGAAGGATACAAGGCTAGAAGGACCATTGGTCTGACCCACTATGGGCATTCTGATGTTCTTATATAGAATTGAAATGTATCTGCCCCTTGTGGTAACCCACTAGACCCCATTCCTCTTCCAGAGCTGAGATAGGGCCCAGGAGTCCTGACAGAGTCTTTCTCTCTCCTCAGAGTTAGTAAAAAAGTAAGAATATGTATTACAATTTTAAGGCTAATCAGTGCCCCTTAAGTGACTTGCCACAAGATGTCAGAATATGCTAGTGTTAGAGCTGAGTGTGTCTAATAGTTCTTAAATTTTCTTTTATATAGGAATTAGATACAGTGCTCCTGTCAGCTAACTGCTAAGTTGTCTGCCAAAAAAGTAGAGTTTTCCAGTGCTTTAGTAGCCCCCAAATAGAGATGATGTGTATCAGGGGCGGAGGGGAGAGGGTGGATGGGGTTGGTTCCCCCCCATTTGGTTCAGCATGCTCAATAACACTGTTGAAGCCTCTATCCTCAGTCTGTCCCCCTCATGTTCTCACTCTCTTCCCCCACATCACAGCATGCACAAGTCACCCCCCCACACACACACACATGGCGACTCTGGCCAGGCACAGTTCTGGCCACAGACCACGTGTGCTGCAACACACATGTACCAGGAAAGTCTAACCCGGACAGGACCCACCTGCCATAAACTGGCAAAGGATGATTTCATCAGGAACACACTAACCAATCTCCTGTTCTAATTTCCCAGCTTGTCCATATCTGAAAGGGGAGGAGAGGAGCAAACTGACAGGGGACCTGAGTGCGGCATTGCTGACAACAGATATACTGCCGGAGGCCGGGGGCATAAAGGGGACAAATTTAAAAGGGCCCAGGGCTTTAAATTGCCCTTTAAATTGCAGCCAGAGCTTCACATGGCCTGGTCTGGATGGTGCTGAGGAATGGGGAGGGGAGGCTAGCCCCTGACCCCACCTCTTCTGCCTGAAGTCCTGCCCCTTCTGGGTGCCCAGAGTTGGCCCCTCACACCTTGCCCAGGGTCCAGGGAAGTCTGTTTTAACCCTGGCTGACAATATTCATTGAAACCATAAGCAAAGGAGAAAGCTAGAGAAGGACACCTCTCCCCTCCTGAGTGCAAGCAGCCCAATTCCTTCCTGTGTTCTATGTGTAACATCTTCTAGTTTTCCCAGAAAGCAGAGGCCTGGGCCTTCCTGCTGAGGAGCAATACTTGGTAAGAGACACCATGTGAGGTCGTCTGATGGTGTGGGGAGCTAAGACCCCTCTGAGCAGTGTGACTGCACAGCAGCCTATCTAGGGCTGCACAGGGCCCTCGAGGTGGCATTGGGGAGAGATATCTTTCCTCAGTCCTGGATCTGGACTTGCTATGGCTGGGAAGAGGCACCTTTTCCCAACTCCTGACCTGGCACAGCAGGGAGAGGCACCTCTCCCACAGGTGCTGCTGCAGGGACAGAGAACTAGGGGCAGTCCTCTATTTCCACCGCAGCCCCAAGGCAGTCTGCACCTCAACACCCTCATCCTGGCTTCATCCCAGAACCCTGATTCCCAGCCAGAGTTCCCCTGCCTCTGACCCAGCCCTGAGCCCCCTCCCACACTCCAAACCCCTCATCCCTGGCCCCATCTCAGAGTCCTCACTCCCTCCTGCACTCAAACCCTCTGTTGCAGCTCTGAGCCCCCTCCCACCCTCTGCCTCCCTCCGTCCCACCTCTGCCACATGAATTGTGTTATGTGCTCCAATAGGGAGGTGATGTGTCACCTCCATGTATGGCGCATAACAAAATCCATTCCACACATAGAAAAATGGAAATGCTGGGGGGTGGGGAGGAGTGCCAGTATTCAGACTCCAGTGCAGCACCAGGTGGTGTGAGGCATGCAGCACTGCAGTATCTCATTGAAAGGTGGTCAATTTCCCTGATATCCCTTATTCCTCAAAAATCGAGGTTTACAGGATTTTGCGAAAAAGGGGGGTTTTCTGACAAATGGCCCCGTGTGCTTTTTAGCGGCAAAACCTCTTCTGCAAAAAGAATCGGAAGAAGATATGCAAATAAGCACACCCTTTGCATATCCTCTTCTGCAAAAAAAAACCCAGTGTAGACATAGCCTGAGTTCTGGTTGGGAAATGAAGCTGGAATGCTGAAGTGCTGCTGCAGGAATACCTAGCCATAGTATTTCCAGCCCAACCAGAAGGGCAGGAAATCTCCCAAGAAAACTTGCTTTTGAGAGCTCATCAGACACATTTTGCAGCCCCCAAAGGCTTGCATATATCAGCTATGTTTATCCAAACCAAACCCAAATGCTAATCCTTTTAGCAGTCATTCCTAAGACTCTGGAAGTCTTGAAGCAGAAAAGATGTGTGGACCAGCATTGTAGAATGGATGTTGTTTTGTTTATTATAATACTAGCCAAAACAAGTAATATATCTCAATGCATTCCTTTTTCATGCATTTCAGTCCCTTGCATCTCAGACTTAGCAATGTGAAGGGTGCGGGGAATTAGTTGTGATCAGTTACGTAAGTCACATAAAGCTAACTCAGAATAAAGAAAGGGGAAATCCACTTCTTTCCTTTTTCAAGATGTGAACTTTTGAAATAAGAAAAATTTGAGACAGACTTATATAGCTGATCAAAAATAAGGGCAAAGTAGGAAAAAATGAATGTCCTTATTTGTGTTCAAATCCAAAACATTCTAAAATGTTTGACCAACTAGTGACGGGATATTATTTCTTGAGCCTAACTAGATTCACATAACTCTAATAATCAGGCTTCTGGTGCAAAAACCCATGAAAAGCAAATTTAACATTTTTCTTTCAGGAATATTCATGGCTGCAAGCTTAGCTTTTTTTAACAGACCTTATTGATAACCAACTCTGATCAACAAATATCAGCAAAAAGTCAAAACATATAAGTTGAAAACATGTCTGAAACTAATTACTTTAAAAATGTGAATATTAACCAAAGATCTTATTAGTACTGCCCAGTTTGGGAGTAACAGTAATATTGCACAATGAATGGATAATTAAGCCCACAGGTTATGTTTTCTGTTGAATTAAAAATAAAAGCACATGGAACTCACTGACGACTACAGCATAGAAAGCATAGCTTGCCTTGGAAGATAACTTTATTTTACATATTACATTTAATATGAAAGCCTCTAAAACCAGCAAAGTTTGTCTGCTCAGCAAAACAAGCAAAATCTGAAGATCTGCTGATAGCCAGCATGCGCCACTCTGAAATGTGGCTTTCTGGGCATTGTTGTCAGGAGCTGATCTAGAATGCAAGTTATATCCTGCATTAGGAGATACAATCTACATTTCCCAGTGTGCTAATAATCTGACCTCCTTGCGAGGGCCTGCTGTGTATGCTAAAGCTATCTATTAACTCCCTTGTGGACTGCTGGTTTTGGTATTTAAACTCCATCAGGAATTTAAGAAGGTCAAAGTCCCCTTCTTTGAGGAATGCCATACAAGTAATAAAACAAAGTTCACCCCTCAGCGAGCTAGAAGGCTGAGCACTATGTTGATAAGAGACCTTCAGACTATTTATACAGCTACTAGAAATTAGGGGAACAGGCGGAAAGTTACTGTAGCTTAACAAGTAAAGGGGGAACAGCTAAAATACACAGAGCTTCACCCTCCTGTGATATTTAATTTACATTAACTATGCACATTAGATCAATTTTTGGTCTCATACGCATGTAACCCCATTGGCTACACTGGGACTGTACACAGGTAAGAGAAGATAGAATTTGGTCCACTACATTTTCTTTGTGTGAATGAGTATAGGAAGAAATAAAAGCTCAGAAGAGGAAGTATAAGAAGGATGCTGACGCAACTGAAGTTCTCACTGTGTGTGAGACTCAGCCCAAGTATTAATAAAGCCATAGCCCTGTTGAAATAGATTCCAACAATTGTGACATGCACATCATTCATTGCATCAATCCAAAAGTCCTAACACAGGCAACAGTCTCAATGGAGAGATTATTTCAGCTCCCTTGTTGGGTGACTGAAATGTTTATAAGCAGGAGAGAGGAAAGAAGTGGCTAGATGGCGGAGGTAGCATTTCTTGTGTGCACACTCTGGGAAGTACATACATTCACTCAAGCATTCAGAGACTTTCATTCTCTGTGGACTTTCTTATGGACAAAAAACACCCCTTGCTCATGCTATTGTCATACACTCTCCCAGGCCATATCATTACTGTTCATGGTACACCGCTCAAAAGGGCTGTGTAAGGGTGAACTTTCAGTGTTATTTGGACAAATGCTGGACAAAAGCAATTGAGCATTTGCCCTACCTTGCTGCTAAGGAACCCTCCTTTTACCCATAAAACCTCCCAATAGCTTGTTAATATTCCCCTGTTGTGTAGGTAGAAAGGGCATTGTTACCTTCTATTCACTAGGAAAGGAACATTCCCACTCTTCTCATGCCCTGCTCTGCACCCTGCATTCTCCAGGTGTGGGAGAGTCAATGGCTCCTGTTTCACTTTTATTGCTGCTCCTATTTTATCTTAAGGTAAGATACCATCAGTGACGAGTCAAGTGTTTGGAGATTTCTTTGACAGTCCTCTCAGAGGTCTGATTACAAGAAGTCCTTCTCTTATCCAATGCCTTGATTAGCTGATTACTTCAAAGGGACAGTCCCTGTTGTCTCCCACTTCTGCTGCTCAGATATCTTATTCGCCAGCTTTTGAGATCCAGGCCTCTATTTCTGTCCAAGTAGGGGAAAAAGGAGCATTATTGTAACTATCCAGACAGGACTCAACTGGATGATGAACCTGGATTTCTGGCCCAACATTACCAAACCTTGGGATGGGAAAGCCTGGCAGAATATGAGGTTTTGTGAATCTCTAATGACTGTGTGTGTTCACAGGGTTCACAAAATCAGATCAAGTTCATCAACCTGGTTTTTCCTTAGGTAATTTGAAACCATGTGATTCACTCGGTTTAAAATAATATTTCCCAGCTAAACAGAAGCCTGCGCTACTGGCTGTATGGCATTAATTGCTGGATATGCAGTGACATAGAAGAACAATTTCAGAAGTTAGGCTTCCACAAGTGAGTGCCCTTTACGGGTGAAATGCTGGCTTCACTGACACTAATAGCCAATAGGGATGGGGACAAAAACGTCAACTTCCCTGGGACCCAGTGATTTTAAAAAAGCCAGAGGCTCCATGCCACCACCACTGCTACTATGGCAACAGCAGCAGCTGGAGCCACAGACCCTTTAAATTACAGCTGGAGCCCCACACCACCTGCCCCTTCTGCCCAAGGACCTGCCTCTTCCAGGAGCCTAGAGCTGCGCCCACACCCACACCCACCTTGTCACAGGCTCAGGGAAGTCCATTGCCAGCCCTGCTAGCAGCAAAGCTCCCATGGATGAACAGGGCCATGGTTTCACTCCCCCTGCCCCACGTTAGCATTTCTCTCTCACTCAAATGAGCCTGTGTTTGTTTTTAATCTTGCTTACTTCCTAGAACTCTCTTTGCACTTTTATTCATTGGATGTTTTTTAATCCACTGCCGTTTCTAGCCTCGTCTCTCTTCAGTGGCATCTGACCTTGGGAACATTTTAGTTTAATGTTTGATCCCCCATCTGAGTGGGCTCAAAACGAGGCCAAATAAATTGGCCCTGCCCTGGAACGTCATTCTTACTGAGCTATTATATGAATCTCACTCTAGCATCACATGTAAAAAAGATGCCTTGTCTGCATTTATAGACAAATTGTTTTTACAGTGTAAGTTCCTTGTGGCAGAAACCAGCCCATGTATCTGTTTGCAGAGAACAATGCATACATGTGGCACTGAACCAATATTAGTAATGGCCCAAATGTATCTTCCCACATTGTTACTAGAGCTGTAGACTGTAATAATTGAAGGGGGCCAAATACTCCGCTGTGTTAGGGCAGCTTTGTACAGCTCTGCCAGTGTAAAGCTGCTTACAAGCTGGCTACAGGAGGGTCTGTCTCTCCAGTGATCCCTGAAGCTGGCACAAGTGTGTGGCAGGGAGAAGGGGTATGGCTGTGATAGCCGGACACCTGGAAATCTCAAGGTGTCACAAAGGTCCCTCAGGGCAGTTGGCAGCCAGGACATGCCATGGCCCATGCGCGCGCGCGCGCACACACACACACACACACCTCTAGCCTTTGAGTTGTGCCAAGCCGAGCTATAGCTCAGGGCTTTAAGTCTGCTGTGATGAAATGTTATTACACATAGCTCTTGGTACGAGCCAGGCGGCACAGGATGAGCTTTATGGGCCTTGTATCCTGTTTAATTGTTTTGTCTCTGGTGTTTGCATGTACAGAGAGAGGAGAGGCTGAGCGGCCAGAGCAGTACACAGCAACCTGCTTGGGAAGAAATCTGGCTCAAAGTGTTTGAACCAAATCTTGCTTCCAGTTATTTTGCATCAGTGCCGTTTCTGCTGAAGTCAATACAGTTGCACTGTTGTAACTGAGGGCAGAATTTCTCACTCTGCCTGTTTGGTCGGGGAATGGTCGACAGGGGATGGAGTACTTGATGATACCTGTTCTGTTCATTCTCTCTGAGGCATTGGCCACTGTCAGCATACAGGATACAGGCCTGGATTGTCCTTTGATTTGACCCAGTATGACCGTTCTTATGTAATTCTTGTGTCAGAAGAATTCTTCCTGCACATTGTTCTTATTAACTATCCATCTTGCAATAATGTCAAGAGCTGCAGTCAGAATCAGAGCTATACAAATAATAATGCTTAAGTCTTACATAGTACTGTTCATCGGCAGAGCTCAAAGCAGTTTACAAAGAAAGGCCAGCATAATTATTATTCCCATTTTACAGATAGAGAAAATGAGGCACAGAGAGGAGAAGTGACTTGCCCAAAGTGACACAGAAGGTCTGTGGCACAGCTGGATCTTGAACCAAGTCTCCTGAATCCTAGTCCAGTGCTCTATGAGCTAAGTCACACCCCTTTCTGTATGTATACACCATTGTGTTAGGAGCTATACACATACAAAGGCATGATCCATACCCTGGAGAGTTAAAATCTATGAGAATTTTTATTTACATTTTCATCCCTGGTGTATGGTGATTAATTGTCCCACTGTCCAGTTAGGGCTCCAGAACACCTGTTTGCAATGTATTTCTACCTCTACCAGGAAATCAGATGTTGAGTCTATATACTACAGAGTCAACTCATTTGCTTAATTATGCACGATGACAGCCTGTAAATAAATATCAATGGAAAGCTGCCTCTTTTTTATTTGATTGCTCACTAAAGTTGCTGGAGCACAAAGTTTCCTGTCTGGCTAGGTAACACAAAGCACAGGCAATTGAATTCACTATTTTCCCCAGTTGTCCCCTCTTCGGAAATTAGAGGACAGTACTGTCTCAATGGCCCATTCAGAACTTGGGAACAAGTAGGTACACACTAACTGCTACTGTGTCAAGAAGGTGCTCTGAGAAATGGTGGTCTAGCCAACAAGACTCGTTCGCTGATAAATTCAGTGTGCTCTAAACTGTGCTCTCTTTGTGCCTGTTTCAAGTATCTGGGTTATCAGGACACTAAGAACATAAATGGAAACTGCAAATGGAATGTCAAACACCAGCAGGATTCTGCGAAACATCACTGACAGGTTTCAGGTTAAGGAGGATCTGGCTGATACTTTCCAGCTATTACACTGCTGGGGAGTGGCCAAAATAAAGACTGACATTCAAAATGATCTTAAAGCCCCTGTTTAGAAGGGCTAAGGTCACATTTGTCATCTTCCCTCAGCTTTGTTGTATAAAAGAATAACTCCTTCGACCATGAAAAGCAGGTGAAAAAGAAGAACTTGCGGCATTTGGATTAATGTACAGGAACAGGAGGATTAAGAGGCCCAGTCAATTAAGGTGATCTCTTTAAGGCTCTGCTCTTCCACCTCCAGGGCTTGGCTTTAATTCCTGCTCAGACTGATGTGACTAAACTCATTCTAGTCTGACAGCTGACATAGGTCAAAAGTTAAACATGTTGAGGGAAGAAAAGACAAAAGTCTCATGGTCCAGGTTTCAGAAGTAAAGGACTTTACAGTAGCAGGAGGAGCCAGCCTTTTTTAATATCATGTTGCTCATCCACTGATATTACACTTTCAGATACTTGCACCTTCATCATGGTGGCAATGTAGTCTGCAGACCAAACACTCCTCTCCGGTTCCCCAAGGAAAATTACCCGCTCATCTGAAGAAGTGAGTTTTGCCCACAAAAGCTCATGATACTATATATATATATATATTGTTCATCTCTAAGGTGCCACAGAACTACTTGTCATTTTTTAAGTTACAGACAAACACAGCTACCCCTCTGAGACGTCAGGATTTAGACCTGAATCTCAGATCCACCTCCCTGGATGAGATCTAGGACCTAGATCCTGAGTTCCTACTGACCCAAGTCTGTGCCCAGGTTTACAATGGAGCGTAGCCAAATCCTGCTCCTTACCTCTAAAAGTTTGTGTCTCTTCCCTGCATTCTTCCCATACTATTGTGTAGAATGTCTGATGCCATCTGTAATGGCTGCTGCATCCCAGCCCTGCTGTGGTTGCGTTTTGGCAGTGAGTGAGGTTGGTAAGTCTGTAAGGCTACTATGACCACTGGGATGGAGGGGGTGTTGCTAGAGGCATAAAAACCTACGTATTCCATGAGGCTAAGAAGGGACTGCAACACTGGATGATTCAGAGAACTGGTTAGGGATGTGCAGCCCTTCACCTCTTACCTCAGATCAGTTTAAATCCATCCCACAGGGATACTGGAATTCGTGACCACATTCTAGTAAGTGGGTTACCGTTTGGTGGCCACTCTGAAGTAGTTGATGGTCTCAGTCTAGTTCTCATCAGATATTAGTCACATCACATAAACCATCAGCAGTAATTGGCATCATTGTTGGCAGTTTTAGCAGAAAGGTCATGGATCACTGCAGCTGAATTACTTTATTATTCCCTTGGGTTGGTTCCCCCATCAAGTCGGAGGCACATTAGTGGAGTTTGATTCACCTTTGCCCTGCTGCACCTGTTCTGTGAGTAAAACAAGGGCTTCAGTTTCCAGAGCTGCCAGTCTCCCACCTTTCACAGGCACAACATTCATTGATGAGAGTTAGAGTTAGACAACAGAGCAGCCCTGCCCTTCCCCCCAACCCATTAAAAGACAGTCTGGCATAACATCAGCTGATGGCTTGTTTGCCCTTCTGCCACTGTGGAACGACATCACTGCGAGGAGCAGCCAGGTGACAGGAGGAGACAGAGAGCTGGCGTTGGGGGCCAGCATTTGGGAAGCTCTTTGGGAATTTGGCTGCTTGCCACAGATTACAAATGGGGGAAGAGTGGGACTGGAGAAGGAGATGACAAGGGGTAGGGCAAGCTGGGGTGAGCAGGGAGAGTTCTGGGGTATGAGGATCCCTTCTGCAGTTAGGGACCCAAGGTCCCCTACCACGCACCGGTGAGCAATGGAGGAACAACTGCAGCTGCCAAACACAATAGCATCAACCAGCATTCACTCCATATCTATCACCAGGCATTGGAGCTTTTTGTCTTTTTCTGGCAGCCACTAGAATGTTTAATGTCCCAAATCTTATTTAGCCCTGCTGAAAAGTCCCCATCTCTACTCCGCTCCCTGGTTTGCTGCCTGTGTGCTTGATATATTTATGGGAAGGAGCTGAGGGAGAGGCACAGCATGTTGCTAAATCAAATCCTACTCCCATCCCTCCTATTCCCGGTAGTTTTATGGAGGTTGGCATGTAAGGATGTGCAGAATTTTACGGCTCAATGAAACTGCTTCACCAAAGCTGCCCCTTATGTTAAAAGTTAACTGAGGTTATATTTTCTATGAAACCACTTTCTTCACTCAATTCATTTTGTATGCAGTGCAGTGGTACATACATAAACAATCCCTTCCTAGTTCCTTCCACTTGCTTGCTTTTAAAAGGCATTGCTGATCATTTACTAACAATTATGCTTAACCTACAACTTGAAAGTGGGAAGTCAAGGAACTCCAGCCTCCTGTGGCCTGAAAAACTTCATGGTTTTTAACAGTTTGAGTTTTGTCTTTCCATCTCCGGAGCCACACAGAGGAACTGTATTCCTTAATCAAACAAACTGACTTCTACAGAGGGCTCATTCTGTTGCAGCACCAAACCACAAAGCTACGGCTGGCAACCCTGACCTGACAGCTTTACACAAGGCCAGCTGGCTTTGTAGCCTGAGTCCCTGGCTGACAGTTCTAAGACAGTAGAATTCTGCCGCCTTCGCTGATTAAGGGGCCATATCCTTTTCTCAGGGCCCAAGCAGGAACCATGCTCTTCCCTCTGGTGCTGGAGTGGCAAAGGAGCCATTGTGTGGCTTCTACCGCAGCGGCGGTGCTAGAATCACTGGCCCTGCAGTCTTGTTGTCCCCCTTTGCATGTGGGTCAAAGCCCAGTGGATTCACGAAGCAGAAGCAGTGGTCTTGCCCCACCCCCACGTGCTGTTGAGTGCAGCTGCACAAGGAGACTCCATGGAGCTGGTCTTCCATGTACAGGAGTTGCATGTGTTGCCTAAATCCTGCCCCTTTTCACAGGCAATAGAACAACAGTGGTTCCAGTCCAGGATAGTCCTTGTGTTGTGCCAAAGAATGGGGTGGATCTGGGCTAGCTGTATCAATACCGAAAGACCCTTTTCCTAATTCTGCCCTGCCCCTTCGCAGGAAGAACGGAAGGACTCTGTGTTTAGCACAAGAATTAGACTTTTCCCCATCCTGTTTGAAAAATGACATAACCCGTGAGAGTTCTCCAAACACACCCATGTGCACTTCCAGAGTGCACAATGGGCCACACGGAGGCGGGCCTGACCCCAAAAAGGAAGTTGGGCTCAGTGCCTCACTATTATAAGAACAAAAAAAGGAAGAAGAAAGATAAACATTTCCAAATGATCCCGCTGTGGATTGAACAGTCACTGTAGTTGGGATGGATTTGCCACACGCTACCTCCGTGTTCAGTGATTCATCTCATCACGTGGTGAGTGAATCTCCCATTCTTTGCTTTGCACCATTCATCATCAACAACTCTCCATTTCCCTTGGGGGTCCATAACTGAACATCTCCCCATCCCTCCAGATTTCTGCCAAACTATTCTGTTCTAAACCCTCCTTGCATCTTTCACCCTGAGCACTTGGCTTGGCATACTGCTTGAGAGAATAAAAGCATTGTATGAAGGTCTCCAGAGAGCTGTGTGGAAGCTCATTTATGCTGCTTTTAAGCAGACACACATTTTTGGTTCAGAAAATACGTACATGCATTTACCTTTAGGGGCCACCCACATACTTGCACATGAATCATTTGTGCATTCAGTTTCTAAATGTAGGGGGGAAATTGTAACATGTTTCCGGGCAGGGGAGGGCAGATGGATTTTCAGATGGTTTGGTGGATGGAAAACATATTTGTGTTAAAAGGACTGAATTGTGTGGCTGTAGATACATGCATGTATGCTGGTGTATGTGAATGTTACCGCTCAGGAAAGTTGTTAGATTGGTATGAGGGCTAGTGAAAAATTTCAAATTTTGAAACTTCATTAAAAAAAGGATATTTTCATAAAATTCACACAATGTGTCCTGCTTTTACCAGGCCTAATTGGTATATTGTGAATTACTTGCTTTCACTCACTATCTTCAACAGGGCCTAAGCATAATTTTTTTCAGACCCAGTACAAACTTGTAACATGGGCCCCCTCCCATACACATACCACAATTTGCAGTGTGGGCTGGGCCCTCCAGAGCCTGTGGGTCCCAATAAAGTGTACCCTTTTTCCTCCCATATGGGGACCCTGATCTTCAATGTTGTGATTTCTCTTGTAGCAAAAGACTGGAGTTTTTAGGTGTCTGACAAAAGTTCTTGGCTCTGCTCCTGCTTTTTATTGTTCTAAAAAACAAAGCTTTGGGGTAAGGTATATTCAGACTAAAGACATCTATACAGCAGCAGCGCCTGACAAGTTCAACACATCATAGCAATGGGTGAAACTAACAATCTAGACATAAAAGGGAATCCTCAAGAACATCGTCACAGTTATCTTTGACTTTGCCATAGCCATGACACAGGAGATGAGCCACAAGCCGGAGGATCTGAACAAAGGCTAGGACTACACTTGGAGCTGATGGGGAGTGATTCCCAGCTTGCACAGCTGTGTGCTCACTCGCTCTGCTTGAGCTAGTGCTTAAATAGAGCATGGGGGCTACCCCCAGCCTCACCCCTGTTTTTAGCACAGCCATTCAAGCAGCACAAGCAGAGCCATAACAAGAGCAGGGCAGGCGGGGCACTCGCCCTGGGCACATCATAATGAGGGGTGCAAAGTCGCAATAAGTAAAAATAATAATGTGTCAAAGTAAAGAGCACAACGCATGCTAACCTAAGTAGAGGGGGCGCATAATTAATATTTTGCCCCGGGCACAAAAATACCTAGTTACGGTGTTGAGCACAAGCACAAGTTCATCAATGTCAGCTGGGAATCACACCCTCCTCTCCCCTCCCCCCCTCAAGCATAGATGGAGTCAAAGAGAAAGCTTTTTTCATGAGCTCACGCTTTCCTTTTCCGTTGGGTCCCTGTCAACCCTTACATCTTTATTGCAGCTAGAGCTCAGTTTGCTTAAATGATGCAGTAAAATTCACTAGCAGTTGTACAGTACTATCAAAACTGATCCTTTGAAATAACACCTTTACCCTCTAGCAGGCTTCCAGGGGTAGCCTTCTGAAGCCATGTTAAAGAAATAGCTGGTGAGAGAAAGACAGACAGACAGGAGGACAGGAAACCCTTCCTAATACTAACTGGTGAAATGTTGCATGGCAGGTATGTGATCTCATAAATATACCTGTTGAATGAATGGACAAGCAAAGAGAAAGAAAAGAAACATTATTGGCTGCCTGCTTTTGAGGTGCTGGCAGCACCCAGGTACATGAGAGGTGGAGCCAGGTAGCAAAGCAGAAGGAGGGGATATTCAGAAAGGAATGGAAGGGTGACTGAAGAAAAGAGGCACATGCCTTGATAATGTGCACAGTGGGCACATCAAGGGACTCGAGCCCAAAACCCCTTACTCATGCAAGTAGCCCCACTGACCACAAGGAAACAGCTTGGGTTTGAAATGCTAAGCCCCCCATTAGCTCACAGATGCTTAGCATGGTAAATAATTTCATCCCAAGGACATTGTCGAAGACAGAGAAGGAGGGATGGATTCAGCCACTTGAGCAAGCTTTGAGCAGTTGGAGCTGTTTGGAGGCATTTAAGTGGTTGTTGTCAGTAGGTCCCATAGCCTGGGCTTGCTCAGGAAGTGATAACGCTAGAGGGACCCAGTTTCTTTAAGCACAGGCTTCTGTCTCATAAGCCTCAACATCATTAGCACGCCTGGGCTTTGTCAGCACCACCTTTGTGTTTGTGAAGCAAACTGCATCCCTCCCATGGCAGAGCAGAGATAGCTAAAGTAGCCCCTTCTACCCTCCACCAAGGAAAGAAAAATACAAAGCTTGCACTTATATGCAGCAGTGTTATTCAGTAGGGATGAGCAAAAGCTCACCCCAATCACCGCAGTTCCTGGCAATATATAAATGTTCCAGGACATTATCAGAGCCCATGCATCAAAGCTCAAAAAAACCCCTACATTTTCTGTCCTACTCCGATTGGACATGCCCCCTTTTTCCACAGGAAATGGATGACAACCACAAAAGTAGATGGGCACCAATTGTATAAAAGGAGGAGTCCTTGGCACACACTAACACATTTATTTGGGTGTATGCTTTTGTGGGCTGGAAACTACTTTGTCAGGTGCTCCAGCCCATGAAAGCTTATTCCCAAATAAATGTAAGGTTGCCAGATGGTTTCACCAAAAATACCAGACAGCCTTCCCCAAAAAAAAAGCACCAGGAAAATTTTTGTTGAGCAAAACAAAAAGGCTGAAATGCCACTCCAGCCATGTCCCCAACCCCCGCCGCATGTCCGGTGGGCACCAAACCGGGAAACGCAGAAAATACCAGACATTTTAGATGTCCAGTATTTTCTCAATTTCTTTACCAGACAGAAGGTGCAAATACCATTCAATATCGGACACCGGGCAACCCTAACTCAATGTGTAAGTCTTTAAGGAGCCACAGGACCACTAGGTCAGACAGCCACTGTGGGCTCCGGGGCAAGGTGTGGAGAAGCCCAACTCTGTGCTCCAGGAAGAGACGGTGCCAAGGGCAGAACAGTCAGGACTGAGGGTAATCTGCCTTTAGCTCCTCCCAGATAATAGCACCCCTACCCCCCAAGCCCTCAGAGCCGTGCTCCTGCAGCAATTCAAAGGGCTCTGGGCCCCTTCGGATCCCCAGGCAAACTGCTCCGTTTGTACCCCTTGTCAGTTGGCCTGCACATGACTCCTCAGTTGTTTTTTCTGAAACTGACTAACATGGCTACCCCTCTGAAACTAACTGTATACTGGCTAATGAGGTATGTGCTTACCCAGCTGCATCATCACAAAAACAGTTTGGGAAGCAATTGTGACTCTCAGGCAACACAACCCCTCGCTGAGCTCATGGCATAGAGTGGAATGCACATGTTGTTCTATGCCTTGGGGCTGGGCCGCACGCTCCTTTTTCCTCAGTGACCCAATCTGCTGGCTTCAGGAAGGGGCACAGCTATGGGCCTATGCCACCTTGTCAAGGCAGCGGCTTTTCACCAGCCAGGAGAAGCAGTCCTGCACTCCCCTGAGCACCGGGATGGTGAGTGCGCTTTACCTTATGTAGCTGCTTGCAAAGTGGGGAAGGGGCCTGATATATTCCCCCATCATGCCTGTGCAAGGGGTAGGTGCGATTTAGCTCCATGTTTGGGAAGTGCTTAGCAATTCCTGGGTGAAGGAAGGCTGCATTGTTAATATTTTATTATAGCATAGCTTAAGGTCTATGGCTGCATCTAGACTGACATGATTTTGCTGAAATACTTTTAACAGAAAAGTTTTTCCGTTAAAAGTATTTCCGCAAAAGCGCATCTAGATTGGCACGGATGCTTTTGCGCAAAAAGTGCTTTTGCACAAAAGCATCCGTGGCCAGTCTAGAAGCGATTTTACGCAAGAAAGCCCCAATCGCCTTTTTAGCCATCGGGGCTTTTTTGCGCAAAACAGTTCTTCGCTGTCTACACTGGCCCTCTTGCACGAGTATTCTTGCGCAAGAGGGCTTTTTCCCGAGCGGGAGCATGAAAGTATTTGCGCAAGAAGCACTGATTTTGTACATTACAAAGTCAGTGCTCTTGCGCAAATTCAAGCAGCCAGTGTAGACACTGGCAAGTTGTTGCGCAAAAGCAGCTGCTTTTGCGCAAAATCTTGCCAGTCTAGATGCAGCCTATATGTCTTTCCTTTATGAACACACACACACACATAGATAAGAACAGGCAAATCAAGACATATTGGTATTCCTTACTGCCTCCCCTTTCCCACTCCCCAGAAAAGCATGACTCATGTAGCACAGATAAATCTGCAACTACACATACCAGGTCCATGGCATTGCTTACCAGCCATAAGCAACCAAATCTGCAGTAAGGTGGCACAGGAAGGGCTGGGGAGACAGGCTCAAGAGCTGTGCAAAAAGAGATGCAAAATGAATGATGAGAGTCTCCACTAATGCTCCTTCACAGGCTTACAGCTAGAGCCATTATTGTGCATACAGGAACTGCATAGAAAATCCAGCCTATGGTACATATATGCCAGCATCCTCTCGCCACCAGCAGCCAGTACCAAAAGCTCCAGATGAAAGTACAAAGAACCCCACAGTGGACAAATTAGGAAGTGCTAGGGTAGTACAGTAGTTAGAGCTGGGCAAAAATTTCAGCCAAAACTTTTTTCAGGCAAAAAGATATGGGAATTTTGTGGTACCAAAACATCTTGCAAATTCATGTTGATTTCACCAAATTGTTTCAGTTGTTTTAAGAACTGAGAAAATCAATGGGTACATGTTGACTTTTTTTAAATTAAATGTGTTGATCTGAAACAACTTTTCATTTCAATTTTTTAAAATTTTATTTTTAAAAGTTAAAAAGGCTCAATCAAAATCTTTTATTTGACCTGTTGCAGGGTGTCACTCACTGCTGCTTTGGCACCTCTCCCATATCACTCTGGGGATTTGCTCATGAGGCTAATGCCCCCTTTCATGGTTTTCAAACCATCACTTTGTCTATCCCTCTCCTCTGCAACCCCCTATTGTGCCAGTAACCTCAAATTCCTCTTTGTGACTCATTTTCCAGCCAGAGTCATTCATTGCTCCCGCCTTCAGAGGAACCAAATTCCATTTCCCTAGCAGTCTTTCATCTCCCTGCCTCATGGTGCCACTCCCTAACTAGCAGGGGGGAAAACCCAGGGCCACCCTCTGCACTGGCTTCCAGTCGAGGAACACTCAACCCAGCAGCTCTGGATTTTCCATTCTTCCCTCACTGCTTTCTCCCTTGACTACTTCCTACCACTCTGGTTCCCTACCTCTCTGTGTACCAGCTCCAAACTCACCTCCCACAGAGTGACTGCTTTCAACAGACTTCCCAGCAATCCCTTGCAGTGCACACAACTTTATACAGACCCCTCCTGATCCTGCATAGCTGAACCTGCTTCCAATCAGTTTCCTGCTCCCTAGCTCTCCCTCCAGGTGCAGCCTGTGGAGTTAATATGCCATCTGAACCCTTTGCAGTCCTGTGTGGGGTGGGCAACCTTCACATTACCAAAATATGAATATTTTTTACTTTCAGAGTGTCCAGTGAACCAAAACAATCTACTAGTCACACAGCTCTGGTGCTAAATGAAAAGGATGACACAATCTCTTCCCTAGCAGCTTAATGTGAAACCTGCAGCCAGTCCAGGTCTCTCACACATACCACAAGCTGGAGAGCTCAACCACTTTATAGATTTTTAACTTAGTTTGAAGCTTACTGCCTTATTGCTGCCAGACTGTCTGACAGATGCCAAACAATGAACTGAGACAAGGTGGGTGAGGTAATATCTTTTATTGGACCCACTTCCACCAATGAAAGAAATAAGCTTCTGAGTGACACCCAGAAGTGGGTCCAATAAAAGATATTTCCATACTTACCTTGTCTCTCTAACAGCCTGTGTTCAACACAGCTATAGCTACACTACATACACATGGTAAACTGGTTTTGATGAACTGGTTTTGTAAGATCATTTGACAATATACAATACTGCCAAGGTAACAGAGGTCTGCAACAGCATTCAGCTGTGTGTTGCTGATGGTGACTTTTGGTTTCATGTAGGGTTCCCAGGCTCAGGTGGATGCATGACTTCTGGGCTTTTCCCCCCCCCCCCAGATTGCTTGTTGGTTCCTATATTTCTGCAGACTCTGCGAGTCTGTCCATAATTAATTGTATTTCTCCTAGAATATGTGCCTCTAGAGCACAGCCATTGGCATACAGCCGCTCATGAACAATTGCCTCAAAGGCATTTGTAGAAGATCATAGCCTGTTCAGATTAAACAACTTTCCAAAGGCTCAGAAATGTATCCTGATACTGGCATTCAGGTCTCTATTGGCATCACTGGGCACTGCTGAATAAAAAAAAACTGAACAAAAGTGGACCAATTATGGAGCTCTGCTTAATATCATTAGTGATAGAAAACAGGTGAGACAAAACCTTGTCCATACAGACTCATCTGAGCATTCCATTGTAAAATAGCCTCCGGATGTTGATGGTGATTATTTGGACAACCTAACTTCCATAATAATTGCCAAATTCCATGTCTACTAACTGTGTCAAATGCTTTAGCGGTCCGATCAATAAAGGTCTTGTTGCTGTTCTCCTGACTCTGATGGGCTACAAATACCATGCCTGCCATTTGTTTCATTTGCAACTAAAACTGCATTGACACTCCGGTAGCATGCTGTTAGTGATGTTGCACAGTAGACAATCAAAAAACACTCTGATCAGAACCTTTCAAACAATGGAGAGTAATGAGATACTGCAATAGTTAGCACAGTCTGACTTTTCACGTTTCCTTCTGTCTATCGTGACAATGGTGGCGTGTTCAAAATCTCATGGTGTATCCTCAGTACCCTGTAGGCTGAGAAATAATTCATGCAATAGCCTCATCAGGGTCTTGCCTTCATACTTGAATAGTTATGAAGGAATGCCATCGGACACATGAACCCTGCAGATCTTCATAGCACTAATTGCAATGCTGATTTTACCCAGGAGTGGGGCAGTGGATATTTGTCATTACATAATAGTTCAGCCACTACTCTTATTAGTGCCTCATCTGTGATGTTGGTGGGGTGTTGAAAGGTCACTGAAATTATGTCATCACCTCTGAAGGATTTCTCCTTTGTCAGTGATCAGTGTTAGGCAGTTGTAGACAGTATATGTAGCACCACATAAGTATTCCAAATACATAGGTATTCCAAAGAAGCATGGAAGTCCTTATTCTCATGATAGTCCGCATAGCCCTGCTATTACAGAGCTCTACTTGAATGATGGGGTATCTGCCCCACACTGGAAAGCAAGGAGTTAATAGAGTGCTAGGGAGGTTGTACATGGAGCAGCCAATAGGAAAGAGGCCATGGAAAGCAGCCAATCAGGGCCCAGGAAATCCATGTAAGAAGGGCTGCAGAGCAGGTTCAGTTGCTGCTGGGAGTTCAAGAATTGAAGTTTGTCTCCAGCAGGTGGATAGCACCTTGGACAGTGCAACAGGAGGCTGTGATCCAGGCAGGAACATGGAATAGTGGGTGAGCATTGGGTCCCCACCGTGCCACTGGGGAAGTTACTGGACTAGAAGCTAAACTGCCCCAGAAGGGGGAAACATTGGATAGTGACATAACCAGAGGGCCAAGCCATGAAGAGAACACGATGCTGTGAGATGGGTTGCAGGTGGACTGTGGAGAATCAGTGACAGGGTGTAGACAAGGGATGGTCAAGATCCAGCCCGCCAAGCCATTTGATCTGGCCCATGTCCTGCCCTGCCACACCACCATCTCCAGGACAATCGAGACACGGGGGCAGGGAAGTGTGTGAAGTCTCCTCCCCCTGCCAGGGACGTGTGGCACCAGAGGGAATTGCCAGCTGTTCAAAATCACTGGCAGTTCCTTCTAGGTACTATATACCCCAGTTGGGTGAGAGCAGGAGACTTCGCGCACTCCTCCTCCCCCTGGCCAATCGGGACCTGAGGGCAGGGAAGTGTGCAAAGGGGTGTATGGCACCAAAGGGAACCAATAGCTGTTCAAAATGGCTGGCAGTTGCCTATGGGTGCCGTGCACCCCTAGCAGGGTGGGAGGAGAGATCTCCCGTGCTCCCCCACTTCATGAGGGAGTGTGCAAAGTCCCTTCCCCAATATGTGCTGCCTAGAGGCAGTGCTTTTTTTGTGACGGTACATCCCGGAACCTATTTTCCCAGCCCACAGAAAAGGAATGGCATTTCCCCCACGTGTACCAGCACCTGTTTTCCTGGGGTGGCTCAGCTCCTGACGGAAGCCTGCAGTAGGGTGGTCACATCAAGTACTAACATTCTATAATTCAAGTTGTGAGCTGCCTACCTGCAGAGCTGAGACTATGGCGACCAGTATCACCATGCCTGTCACTTCCCCACTCACCCATCACTGCAGGGCTTTCCTCAGTCATCGGAACACATGCATGAATTGTTCTTAGTGGTGACAGTTTGAATTTACTCATCCATGTTCTCTCACCTGTTCGCCTGTGTTCCAGAGTCACGCAGTCATAAGAAGCAATGGGCTTAAATTGCAGCAAGGGAGGTTTAGGTTGGACATTAGGAAAAGTTCCTAACTGTCAGGGTGGTTAAACACCGGAATAAATTGCCTAGGGAGGTTGTGGAACCTCCATCACTGGAGATATTTAAGAGCAGGTTAGATAGACATCTATCAGGGATGGTCTAGACCATGCTTGGTCCTGCCATGAGGACAGGGGACTGGACTCGATGATTTCTTGAGGTCCCTTCCAGTTCTAGTATTCTATGATTCTATGACTGCCAGGGGTTAGGATGCAATTTGTGGCCATCAGCATGAGATCATGTCATGTGCCCTATATGGTAATAGATAACTGCTATGCCTGCACCTACTTCCTATGCCCTTGTAAAGTGTAATACTCTTGTCCACCATAGAAACCACTGCGGTCTTCGCTACTGACCTGGTAACTAGAGGAATGAGGCAGTGAATGTCCACAGGTCTTCCACACACTGATGGGCCTGTTCAATACACCTCTGCCAGGGGCAAGGGACGTGGGCAAGCTGTAGTACCCTGTGTAACACCAGCCCCACCGCCACAACTGGCATTAAGGTCACTTCTAAGACTAGACAAAAATTTCCACCAAAGCTATTTTTAGTGTGTTTGCTCAGTCAGAGCTAGTGTGGATATGTCTCTTCCAGCTCCATTGTAGATACACCCTTGGTCACACTGGCGTAAATTCCACTTTATATCAATGTAATTACACTGCCGCAATTTTGTCTAGAGTGGACAGGACTTTATTTTTGGCCATCTCAGCAAAGAGGCCAAGGATCCAATGCAAATGCAGAATGAAGGATCCTACCACTTCTAGACATGGTACTTCAAGGCCAGGGCCAAGACACTCTGATAGGGCAGGGTAGGGAAATTTGCACTGCTGGTGGCTGTGCTGTTCCTCTTCTGTGGCCTGATATGAGAAATACACTTGTATTCATGTGCTGAACCCCACATTTTCAAGCTTAAATTAGGGCACTATGCACATAAACAGGAAGTTAGGTGCATAATTAGGCTGCAGCAGCCTTGTATGTTCCTTTGCCTCTGCTCTGTGGACAATGATGGATGTATGCATCAACAATGCTCATCTATCAGCAGCCTCTGTCCTGCCCCTTCAACCTACATGGATGACCCTATTAGGGTGTGTAGCACATAGAGGTATGGACACTTCATAGGCTCCTCCCATCCCACCAGCCTGCACAGCAGAATCACATCAGGATTCCTAGCACCTGCTCAAAAGAGAGGAGGAAGCAGCATTTGCGCCACAATGTCCATTGAATGTCCATTGATATGGGCCAACATGGGACACTGCTTGTGCAAATGGACCTGCTCATAAATAATGCAAAGCTATTTAAAAATTTGTCCCTAATGTTCATTGGCTAGGAAGAACATCCTCAATGATCCATTTTAATATATTTAATGTAGTAGCAAGCATAATTATCTTAGATGCAATTGCACTCAAGGAGGGAGGGCTCTGAGCATTTTGATTTCCATTTTTTTGTTTCAGTTTGGTTTTTTAATTGAGCATTGTTGCTCTGCAATTAACATCTGGTCCAGATTTCACCTTCATCACATTCAGGTTTGAAAGAATATTTGTGTCTAACCATAACACATTCATTAGTACAGAGAGTCATCTGAACGATGTCCTATTCCAAATGCAAAGCTCTCATTAAAAGTTCCTTCTAGCTCTGAAGATACCACTGGTTCCAGCAACATTTGCTGTTTTAATTTGGCCTGGTAACATCTCTGAAATAAAAGTGAAATTCTAAAATATCCACAGAAGCCAAGAGCTCAATTCTGCCACTTCTACTCACCCTGAGAATTACCTTCTCCATGAGCAGTGTCATTGGAAATTTTAAGGATGGCAGAATTAGGCCTTAAATATGGAACAACACTTAAGTCCCAATTCCACCCTCGTCTACACTCACACACTCCTGTTACCTTTATGGAATCACTTGGGTACAGGAATGGGCCCTTGATTGTAGTTTATAGCTGCAGAGTAAAATAGTGATGAATACTGAAGCAATCTGTCATGCTAGACCCTAGGAGGAAATATTTACTCTTTTATCTCCTACCTTTCCATTCTCATATTTTCTAAACCCTTAATAAAAACTTTCCAGACCAAGAAAACTCCACTCTTGTCCAGATTCAAATTGTTTGACTTCCCCTTAATGTCCACCACACACACACACACACATTCACACTCTCAAAAGACTTCCTTATCTTAAAGGGTACATTTAAAAGGTGCCAAGGCACTCTATAAATAGAATAAATGATTTACACTTTGAGAAAGAGATTTCAGCATGGTATACAAATTAAACATTTTCAGAAGCTCTGTTAGGCCTACCTACCTAAAAAGATGGCATTGTGAGCTCTCAAAATGATCATTTATGTTCAAAATCTGTATGTATAATGGAAACCTGCCTTGATAAACACAAGGTACTTTGTTGACTATGGTTGAAGTAATCTTGAACATGGACACAAAATGGACCCTTGGGGGTTTTGCTTTTTTCCTCTTCCCTAGCAAGGTCAATGGTTTCCAGACACTGCCTAGAGAAAATGGAAACTTGTAGCTCATTAAACTAGCAAGTGAAATCAAGTATAGCTCTTTGGCACATTAGTTAGCCAGCTTGGTCAAAGTTTTTCCCAGTTTGACTAACGAGGATTAAGTGTTTTAGTTTGAAGCCATTGAATATGACATCAGCGACGTCTTTGGAATTGCCTTTGTGAAAGCTGGCAGAGGGGTCTTAGTGTGCTGACACTCATCTCTCATTTCCAAGGTAGCTCAGCCACAGGACTTAACACATTCAAAGCTCTTGGCATTTTGGGGGGATGGATTGAGAATAGGGCAGGAATGCTTTTAAACAATTAAAAAACCCTTCCATTTGCCTCAGAGAGGTACCCGTGTTAATCTGTATCGGCAAAAACACCGAGGAGTCCTGTGGTACCTAAGACTAAAAGATTTTTTGGACATAAGTTTTTGTGGGTAAAACCCTTGTGTTATAAGCTATTCCAATTTCATATTCATTTTCCATTGTTTGGTATTGGAAAAGACAGATTTATGTAAACATTAATTGTGTATGTAATAATTCCATATTCAACCCCCTCTCCACTTTTTTTGCTACATGATCATCTTAATGCAGGGGTGGGGAACCTCAGGCCCAGGGGCCAGATGCAGCCCTCGGTGTGCCTGGATCCAGCCCCCAAGGCTCAGGGCCCCTTCCCCCCAGCAGTAGGGACCCCATCCTGGTGCTCCAGCCCCCCTGCTGCCCCACTGTGGCTGGAGCACACAAAATCTACTAGCCTGGGCCCCCCTAGGCTCTGTTGTGGGAGGTGGATGTGGGGAATGTCTTTCTCCTTCTCAGTTGGGGGGCCACGTCAGTTGGTTGGTTGTTTGTTTTTTGCTTCTCACTTGTGTGGTGTGTGGGCCCAGACTGATTTTTCTGTAGGTCAGTGATCCCTGACCCAAAAAAGTTTCCCCACCTCTGTCTTAATGGAACATCTATTTGTCTTCTTAGAAATAGTTATACAGAGATAAGATGATTTGAACAGTGGTGAATGGCAGACCCTATATGTAGTCATAGTAATAATACTCTGCATTTTGACCACCACCATGACCACTACTCCTAAGTGCTTTGGGACCCTCTATCAAAGGTCCTGTCAGACAGACTCGAAGTACTTTGCAACAACCATTCATTTTCTCCTAAGCTTGGCATTTGCTTGTTGTTTGGTTTCTTCTTTTTTTTCTCCAGAGATGTTTTTTGTTTAATAATGTCTGTTTTGTACCTTGTTTGTTTTATGGAACAGCTCATAGTTCTCCAAGTCATTTGTCTCTCCCCGACGGTACCCTCCTTTCCTTCATCTCATTATCTGGGGATGGTGATCCCCACCTCCTTTGCCTGGCACTTTCTACTCAGCCTTTTGCCCACCAATTCTACACTAATCCAGCTAGATATTCAACCATATGCTTAACTTTAAGCACATGAATAGTCCTGTAGAGAATGACAGTGCTGCCTAATAGATAGAGAACTATAATAGCTCTCCAGAGACTTGGGCTCAGTTTCTGATTTTGCAAGTGGCTTAGTGGGTGGTCTTGACTGAGTATATATAAGTTTCCCCTCTCTGTGCCATTTGTACAATGAGAATAAGGATAAAATGTTTTAGGAGCATTTTGAGATCTACAGCCAAAAAGTGCTATGCATAAGCAAGGAATTATTATTCATTTGCTTAATGTTATGCCTATGCTTAATTACCTTCTTGACACATATTCCAAGTTCCTACCTCCCCTGAGGTCAGAAGTAATTTTTTCTCTGAAGCACCTGTCAGTCATTGTCTTCAGCTAACAGGATCCACAACTCAATTTGAGTGTTTATTAGAAAACTACAGAATAGTAAAGAACAAAATAAAAGGGAGAGCTAGGACAGAGACAAGAATCTTTCACCCACATTTCCCATTTCTCCTCAGGCTTTCAGGCACTTGCAGAGGTGCAGTGGCTTCCCAAATAGGGCCCCATATATGCTATATGGACAAGAGAGAAAAGAAACACAAGCACCCTAAAAAGGACAAGCAAGAAAAGAAACACGTGCACCCTAAAAACCAGCCGTGCTGATGTTCTTTCAAAGGAGTCACTCTACCCTGAGTCTGTTCCTTATGGCTTGTGTGTGTTTCAGAAACAGAAGTAGAGTTGCAATCAAATTAGCATGCCTGGGTGAAAACTGCCAAATACAGAACAGTTCATGTGCTGCAGCTAGGACAAATACAACTGGTGCCCAGTTTTCCTACTCAGGATGTTACTCCACACTATTTACTAATGATGACAGATTGTTACCATAGGAATATTTGATTCACTTGCTGCCATGGAAGCAAAAAAAAAAAAAAAAAAATCTTCTCAAAGAAAGTGACATATGTACCATAGAATGTGGAATTTTACATTTTAATAGTACAGAGGGAGTAATTATTTGTTTAAACCAGGTATATTCTTTTTGAATGATAATGAATGACCGACTGCCTTATACTAGCACTTTTGGTTGTTTTTTCATAATAAATATATACTGGACAACATTAAAAAGTCAACATGTCATTGTAAACCCTATGTAAGTACTAAGAATTATTGTGATGTATGCCAACTCTTTGATGGCAGCCAATGTAGACTAATTTAAATTCTGTGGATTCAATTCCAATCACTGCAGGAAAAGCAGTGTAACTCTTCCCCAGATGGGATACACAAACAGGACTAATGTATGCCTTTATTCTAGCTCTGAGCAAAACAGGATAAAAGTGATTCCATGCCATTCCAGCACCCTCTGCTTGCTGGAAGTTTGTTGTGAGAAGTGATTATTTCCCCATTTACCAGGTAGTGCTGAGCATAAAGGGAAGGAGTGGAACTGAAAATTGCAACACTGAACCAAAACCAACTGAAAACAAACGTCCCCCTTATTTTCACCATCACTGAGCCAAAAAGACTGCCCTGCAGACTCTGGGGATGGTACCTTGCTTACGGATTTACTTTGTTTATGTGCGTTGCCATAGGTTGATACTAGATTACGGTTATTAAATAGACTCAGTGCTTGTGAGAGGGGAAGAATTGCTTCTAAAGGAGCCCAGTGGGTAGGTTGGAATTTTGCCAGTTTACTGGGTGGAGGCTCGAGCCAGTTTGGTTACATTGTTGAGAGAACCTCCCTAGATACTGAACCCGGCCCTTCTGGCTGCCAACTGCTACCAACAGAAGGGTCACAAACAGCTACAATTAGTAGGGCTACAAAAACCCCAAACTAAAAATATGTACTCCCTAACTCCCCAAAGAAAGAAAAACACAGGGATTGGGACCGCTGCATTCTAACTAAAGTTATATTTAATTACATATTATAGAGCATGTACATGATAGAACAGAACTTTCAAAACACTGCCTGCTTTTTCTATCTAGAAATCCAAATTATGGTGCATTCAGCCTGAAGAGACATTTCTTTCCTCCATATTAACTAGACTATCACAGCTCAGGAACATTTGGATGGCTAGCACTCTTTATATATAAAAGGGAAAGTCCCCGAGGAGACCCTTTACCATGATTTTCCTTTTCATGTCTTCGGTAGGAGCTTTGAAAAAGAGGAACACATGTTGGACACATTCCGTACTTGTTTAGTTTTGCAGTATAGATGTAAAGCAAAACTACTACATGTGGGACTGAAGAAACTTCCTTTTCAGCTAAAGGTACCTGCTCAGTATGCTAGAAGACTTTATTGTGGTTAACTAAATACATGTCTACAAAAGAAATCTCTCCCTCTCTTTAGTTGCTGAATTTTCTGTTTTGAACCCCAAAACAATAGGGCCTAGATCAGAAGTGTTAGTTCAAACCCCAATACTTGTTCAAAAGAAACATGTCAGGTTCAATAAAACTCACAAACAGCATTTGCAATCATCCCAGTGGATGATTCCTCAAAGAATCACCCTCAAAGAAGAGCATTCACTATTTGTCATTCATCATTCTACTGTTTATAAACATCTAGTGAGTGAATAGAAAATACAGTGCATGGCTCGGGTGACCTCAAATAATGAAAGAGTGAATAGCCGACGTGAACAGTTCCCAGACAACTCCTAGGCTGAAAACAGTTTATCTCCACTGTTCAGCGAATGCTTATACGTAATGAATAAGCAAGCCAATGTCAGGACCTGACATCAAACTGGGGTCAAACTGATACAAAAAACCTTATTCACCACTATTAAATATTTGTCAGTCTCTCAAAACAATAATATTGTGCCCTTTAGCAACATCAAGAGGTAGGAAAAGCGTTGCCTATCAAATGGTGATTGATTATGTTGCTGAAGTTAGCAGGAAATAACTTTAAGTGAATGCCCCACTTTAGTATCACTAGATATATGATATTTCATTTGCCTTATGACATCCACTATGTATAGATAACTACATACATACCATAACTATGACAAACCAAGCCAGAGACTCCAAAAGGAAAGTAAACAATGTATAACATATTCCCTGGATGCTTAAAACTAGAATGCAGTTGCTATTAAGGGGCCTGGTAGTTTCTTAACTGATCATCTACAAACACCAGATATGTAGGTGTAACCACCACCGGGTGGATTTGAACGTGGGCCCTACGAAGCGGAGTATAGGAGCCTCCACCCTCTGAGCTAAAAGCCAGCTGGCTCCCAGCCCCTGTTGAAGAGGTCTCTTGGTCTTAACTGTTGCTGTGGTCTAGGTACCACTTGCATTGCTCAGTTAACACACCAGGGCTATGTCTACACTGGTGGCTTCTTGCGCAAGAAAACGTCCACACTGCCATGTGGGAGATGTGCTTTTGCGCAAGAGCATCCATGGCAGTGTGGACGCTCTCTTGCGCAAGAAAGCTCTGATGGCCATTTTAGCCATAGGGCTTTCTTGTGCAAGAAATCCCTGCCGAGTGTCCACACTGCCCTCTTGCGCAAGAGCTCCTGCGCAAGAGGGCTTACACCTGTTAGAAAAGAGCGTAGCTCTTGTGCAAGAAGCTCTCTCTTACCACGCCGTACTGTAAATTTCCTTGCGCAAGAGCAGGCGGGCAGTGTGGACGCTCATGCGGATTCTTGCGCAAGAATGGCCGTACTTGCGCAAGAAGCCGCGAGTGTAGACATAGCCCAGGTGTGTGGGTTACATAGGCATGCACTGAATATTGGGTGTTTAAATTAGGAACATGCAAACTGAGTGCAATTCAGCACATCTGACTGAAAATATGGAGCCAGACCCTGGGCACTGGACCTTGTAGGCCTGGGAGCCACTTTAGGAAGGCCCACAACAGTGAGGGTTCCCTAACCTTTGGTCTTTTGAGCATTGGTCTGGTCCTAAGAATCCTTTTAGAGCAGTTTGAGGGCTCAATAGCTTCAATCATGCCCCTGTTCTTCTGACCAAGCCCACAAGACACCCCTTTTCCAGGACTATGATGTGGTGGGCACTGTTCTGTCTGTGCACCGACAGTAGAGGTTCCCTTCACTGTGGGAGCTCCCAAACAGCTAATTAAACCTCCTTTCCACCTGCATATTGCTGATGGCAGAGTGCAGCAAGTGAAATGTGAGCCAGGATTCAAACTGTGTCCTTAGTGCAAAAATAGGGTCCTTTTCCTAACGGCATTCCCCATCACCTCACAACCGACGTATGCCCCTGTGCACTACACTTTACAGATATATAATAGCAATGGTTCAGATTGCCCATGGTGAGACTCCCACTGAAGTTAGTGGAGTTACTGGATGTGAATCTTGTATAAGTGAGAGGAGATTATGGGACAACCTAACAAAAAAATGAAAGGGAGAGATGGCACAAATGCTGCTATGCAACTTGAGCGGGAAATGAACAAAAAGAAAAGAAATGTGGGTGTTTAACCAGGCCTGCCAACTGGTGGGAGCAAAAGAGGCAACTGCCCTAGGACATGAAGATTCAAAAGTGCCTGCAGCCCTGGGCCCTTTAAACCACCACTAGAGTCGTGTGCAACACATTCCAGGCAGCACTCATGGCTGGGGGGAGGGGGGAGGGGGGGGCATGTCATGGTCCCGGCAAAGCTCAGGGCTGGCTGCCTCAGCCTTCTCCCCTTCTGCCTAAGGACCCGCCGCTTTTGGGAGCGTGGAGCCGTCTCCTCCCACTTTGCTCAGGGGCTCAGCAAGGCCATCAGCTCCCCCTATGTTTAACACACATGTCAAGCAAACACATAAATGAATGGATACCTTAGGATTCCTTTCAGTACTCATTAAAGTCAATGAATTAAATTCTTCACTCAACTCTGGTGGTGTAAATATCATAGAATCATAGAATAATAGACCTGGAAGGTCATGTTTTCTAGACTTTTTAATCATTTTTGTTGATCTTTTCTGGAACTTCTAAAATTTCTCCACATCCTTCCTGAAATGGGGCGCCCAGAACTGGATACAATACTCCAGCTGAGGACTAATCAGTAAGAATTACTTCTTGTGTCTTGCTTAAAATAATCCAGTTAATGCATTCCAGAATGATAGTTGCTTTTTTTTGTCAGTGTCACACTGTTGACTCATATTTAGCTTGTGGTCCACTATGACCCCTAGATCCCTTTCAGTGGTACTCCTTCCTAGACAGTCACTTTATATTCTGTTTGGCTATGTCTAGACGACAGGGTTTTTTGAAAAAACTTCACCTGCATCTAAACTGCCGCCGCATTCTTTTGAAATTAAATCAAAAGAATGTGGCGGTTTTTTCAACAGCGGTAAATCTCATTTTTTGAGGAAGAATGCCTTTTTTCAAAAGAGGTCTTTCAAAAAAAGGCATTCTTGAATACAAACAGGGCTTTTTCAAAAGAGTGCATCCAGATTGCCTGAGTGCTCTCTTTCGAAAAAGCGGATCGCCTTTTCGAAAAAAGTTGTGGCTGTTTAGAAGATCCCTTTTGAAAGAAGCGTGTAGTCTAGACGTACCCTATGTGTGAAACTGATTGTTCCTTCCTAAGTGAAGTACTTTGAATTTGTCCTAATTGAACTTCATCTTATTTACCTCAGGCCATTTCTCCAGTTTGTCCAGATCATTTTGTCCTATCCCCCAAAGCACTTGCAATCCCTCACAGCTTGGTATCATCTGCAAACTTTATGGCTACATCTACACTGCCCTCTCTTGTGCAAAAAAAAAGATGCAAATGAGGCAAAGCATGGAATATCGTCGTGCCTCATTTGCATAATTAATTAGGCTCCATTTTTGCGCAGGAGGCTTTTGCACAAAAAGGAGCCATCTACGTGGCTCCTTTTTGCACAAAACCCCCCTCTTGTGCAAGAGCCGTTCTTCCTGAAAAAAAAGCAGAAGAACAGCTCTTGCACAAAAGCCTCTTGCACAAAAACAGAGCCTCATTAATTATGCAAATGAAGCACAGTGATATTCCATGCTTCGCCTCATTTGCATTTTTTTTTTGCACTAGAGAGGGCAGTGTAGATGTAGCCTAAAAGTGTAGTCTTTATGCCATTTTCTAAATCATTGATGAAGATATTGAACAGAACCAGTCCCAAAA
The DNA here is from genome assembly GCA_019425775.1 of Rafetus swinhoei. Classification (NCBI taxonomy): domain Eukaryota; kingdom Metazoa; phylum Chordata; order Testudines; family Trionychidae; genus Rafetus; species Rafetus swinhoei. Next base: position 229,169,834 of record CM033424.1, read on the forward strand.
CTGATTCCTGTGGAACCTCATTTTTATACCCTTCCAGCATGACTGTGAACCATTGATAACTACTTTCTGAGAACAGTTATCCAGCTAGTTATTCACTTACCTTATAGTAGCCCCATCTACACGGTATTTCCCTAAATTATTTATATGAAAGTCATGCGACACAGTATGAAATGCTTTATTAAAGTCTGACATAGCTCCACAGAAGTCAATAAAGTTGCATTGGTGCAAGTCTGCAGTTACAGCATAAAGTGACCCGATGGGAATCATGGCATTAACTGCACTAGGAACTGGAGAGAGCAGATATTGATGAGTACATAGCAATTTTTGACATCATTCATGACCGTTTGCCCAGTGTGTTTGCATAAATGTATACTGAGTGCAAGTCAATTTAGAGTGATCACTGAAATCAATGTAAAGTTCTGTGCTACTCTGAAAAGTGATTAAAACAATGCCTTCATACTTGGCAGATCTGTTGTGCTATGTAATTTCAGTTATATCTGCTGACTCTACCAACTAAAATGCAGGAAGCTTCCCACTGCAGCTATGAGACAACTGGGAATTCTGTTCCATCACATGCATCAACCAAACAGGTTACTAAATTTCAATCAGTTACACCTGTGGTAACCCACCGACAAAACTGGGATTGCACAGGTCTCTGTTGGCATTACTTGGAAATGATGGGGTTGCAGAGGTGTAAGTGACAGTCTACAATGGGGAATGGTTTCAGAGACGGTAAAAACCCAACTTGAGTTTGCAGGCTGGCAGTTAGAATAACATCTTTTTACTTATAAATGGAGCACATTTGATACAGGAATCATTGCTCGATAATAAACACTGGTTTATCTACACAGTCACTTTTTAAAGCACTTTTTATGGAAATGCATTCCAAAAGGAGCAATGGACTATTAGGGTGCATCTACACAGCAGGGCTTAACTTGAAATAAGCTACTCAAATTGAGCTACATCAATTGCGTAGCTTATTTCAAAATAGCTTATTTTGAAACTGGGAGCATCTACACAGCACTTATTTTGAAATAAAGACCTGTTCCTCCAACTTCCCTTACCCCTTGTACAATGAGGTTTACAGGAGTCGGAGTAAGAAGTCCTCCAGCTTAACAGTATTTTTACATTATTTTGAAATAAGTGGCTGCTGTGTAGCCACAGACTAAGGGTATGTCTAAACTACATTCTATTTTTGAAAGAGGAATGCAAATTCCGTGGGAATTTGCTTATCTTGTTCTGATCTCACTTTAGAAAACAGAGCTTTCAAAAGTGAAAGTAGTCTGGACATGGTTTTTTCGGGAAAAAAACCCTTTTTTGAAAAAACTGTGTAAACATCATTTTTTAAGGAAGACCGGATTTTTCAAAAAGGGCTTTTTTTTAAAAAAACGTGTCCAGACTACTTTCACTGTCAAAAGATCCGCTTTCGAAAGTGAGATCGGAAGAAGATATGCAAATTCCCGCTGAATTTGTATATCCTCTTCCGAAAATAGAACGTAGTCTAGACATAGCCTCAGTTATTTCGAAATAATGCTAGTTATTTCGAAATAACGTTGCTGTGTAGACGTGCCCTAAGTATGCTATTTTTCCAAGAGTCAGAAATACATGTAACAAAATCTACCATACTTGGGAACATCCATACAGGCTAGAGCAGGGATAGTCAATTTTTTTTTCACACGGGCCAAATTTCTTGGTCAAGGTATAGGCAAGGTCCATAAAAATAATAAAAAATAACAATAACAATATTTTGGGGTCTGTTCAAAAGTGTGTAGTAATCCAGATTTGGCTTGCAGTCTGCCTATTAACTACCCCTGGAGTGGAGCATTCAGGGCCTGAAACATTAATCCTGCTCAGAAACTTTGTTAACATACAGCACAGCTTAAGGCACAAAGTGCGCCTGCTTTTTCCTCTCCTCCCTGGAGGATGGTGAATGTGCATTCCTGAGAAATCAAGGACCCCACAATCATACCTTTCCTTACATAGCATTTAGGTTGCAAAAACAATCACAGGCTTCTTCTTCCTTGCCTTTTCACTCATCCAAGGGCAGAGCAAGCAGAGCTGGAGGGGACAGAGGTGCCATTGCCAATGGCCTCCTCATTACCGTCTCTTGAATATGTTTTCTCAGTAGGGACGCCTCCATTTCCCTAAGCAGCTCTTACTGTTTATTTTGCAGTCTCCTCCTAGCAGCCCATTTTTCAGTGAGCTGAATCACTTCTTCCTGAGCACTGGCTGCACCCTGTGATCATTGGAAATCAAAGATTAAATACAGTCTGGAATGGCCTCTTCTCAGCAGCCCCACACCCTAACTAACAGGGCAAATAATAATAATTTAAACATACTTACTGAGTCGAATGAGTCATCAAAGCCTCTTCTCCACTGTGAGACTGATGTTTTGACCATTCTGGCTTTCATAGACTCTGGAGTTGTAAGACACACAAGCAGCCAGCCCAGCCCTTCCTGTGCCTGTGGATGTGTTTTGCTAAGTCAAAGCAAAAGGGATAAAATGAAATTTAATATCTATATCTCAGCAGTGCTGGAGCTAAAAGTCACACCAGAGAGAAAGAACTGCTGTCTGAAGCTACTACATTCATTCATTGTGGCACATGCAGGCCAATAGCAATTAAAATAGCACGTTTCTTTTCTTTTAGCATTCAGGAGGATAAAGTCTTCAGTATGACACACTAATCCTTTAAACCCCTGTTTTGTTATTTTCCTGAAAATACCCCAATTGTTAGTTACCAAGGCAACAAAGTCTACAAGTATTTTTCAGTTGTGTTTAACCTTTAGTCCCCCATGATACCCCAATGTGTAAGTCTGGGCCATAAGGAGCCCCTGGTCTGAAAGATAACTGCCTAGAGGTAAGATGAGTATCTCTTTGCTCCAAAATCAATGCCAGGAACTCAAACTCCCATCTACACCTGGCAACTGCAAGCTCCATTTTCTTAAACTTTAACAAGGGCCAGGTGAGGCAAAGCCCTAGTGTTTTAAATGTGTGGCGTAACACCCATTGCAAGCCTTGAATGTAAGTTCTGCTCTTGCTGCTGACCTTTTATTGTCTCTGTATTGCAACTGATCTCTAAGGCTCTTCAAAGTTCTGTTTCACTGAAAGATCTATTCTCATTCTGATTCCGCCTTTTCCTCTACCCAAACCCAGCTCTAGCTGCCACCTCCAATCACATCATTACACCCATCCCAAATCTCTACCACATCTGACCCCTCATTAAAAATATTGCTGCCCCACTAGATATCAGCCCAATTGGTGTTGTGTTTAATTGGGTGTCTTGTTTTGTTTCAAATAAAGCCACAAATGAGCTGAAGTGAGCAGCACATCCCAAAAGAATGCCAATAAAAGGGTGATACCACATCATCATGGGTTCCATACATCTTATAGGAAAACTAGTTGGCAAATATTTTACATAGTTCCAACAAAGATTTATTAAACTATTTTTATGTCCCTCCACCTGAAAAGCCAGATGTGTTATGTACTATGAGGCCACTTGCACAGGATTAAGAGCAAGGGGGGAAAAAAACAAAATTTCAAAGATTGCTAAAATAAGGACCAAACATTACTTTTGTGCACATGATAATTTCACAACACAGAAGTATAACATCTCAGGACCTTCCAGGTCCTGCATCTGTTTAGAATGCAATGACACACCCTTTTCCAATAGCATAAAGCTCCTGCTTTTCATTCAGTCAATATCAGATCTTAAACAAATCACTTGTTCAGGACTGAATATTGTCTGGCCTTCCCCTTTGTGATTTTGAAAAATGGAGAGGAGAAAAACAGACTTTTGCAATGGGTGATTTTTAAAAAATTCCACGCAGAATTCAATTCTCCACTCAGAACTTTAGAATGTTAGAAGTAGTCCTGGGGAAGTCAGATTAATGTGTAGAGAGTAGGTGCTTGATAAATGAAATGCATTTCCAAACAACACTATAAAAGGGCAAAAGGAGGGGGAGGAGTTGCCTATGCCACCCTTCCTCTGTTCCCTGGAGCTGGCAGTAAGCAACATGTATTATCTGTGGACACTCCAGCTACCCTAAGTCTATTTGGTGAACCTCCATGAAATGCTGGAGTATTTGGACCTGCTTGGTATAGGTATGATATGAAGACATGTGTGGATCACTGAGATGTGCAACAGGGTTGCGATTATGGTAGAAGGAGATCTATGTTTCAGACCCTCTGATGTGTCTGAGCAAAAGGGTAGAGCTGCCTACGGGCCTTCTAGATCCAGCATGCAGAGCAGAATTGTGTATCTTACAATTAGCAGGGCACAGGGCTTTTATTACAAAAGGTATTGTAAGCAGCATGCTAGGATATGAAAGCAGCTATAAGCATTTATTATCTGCATGCACTGCAGGTTAAATGAACATGGTCAGAGTCAGATGGACAGAGGACAGTAGCTGGCGCTGCTTGGTGGTTAGCTCTCTGAACTCTAGGGATTACTTTGGAGGTGTGTGACAGAGCAATGACTGTGCTACGAGGAGACTGGTGGTTTGCACCCTCTCGTGTGTGCAAGCAAAGAGAAGAGGTACATGTGGACCTGTGGGCTGTGTCGTATCTATGTAGAACTGTGTAGGCTATGTAAATAGCAGGGCACGGGGCTCTCAATAGAAAGGATATGGTCAGCAGTGCAGGGTAGGAGATGCTTTAATGATGGATAAGTGAAAGTGTAGGCTGTGATGGTATCCTGTGACCATGTGTAAGGAAGCTGTCAAAGGCTGTCAAGTGTTTCTTCAACTGTGCATAATGCTGGGTTTACAATGGCATCAATGGTCTTGTGGCACCAGGCCCACACTCAGAAGTGGCCCCTGTGCCTGGACTATGCTCCCCTCTGCTCCACCTATGCAACACCCCAATGTTCCACCCCTATTTAGCCTCTTCCTTCTGTGGCCTGCCCAGGGTCTAGCCTGAGGTCCCACTTCTGCACAGCCTCTCTCCCTGGACGCTCCTCCTCCCACTTTCGCTCTCCACCCCTCTACAGTAATCCCTTACTTGCTCCTCTCTGCCCCCTTCCCTGTGTGTGAATGGTGGGCAGGGCCTCAGGGGGAAGAGGCCAAGCAGGAGTGGGGCCTAGGGGCAAAGTGCAGGCGGGCACAGGGGGAAAGAGGCCAGATGGAGGCAAGGCCTCATGGAAAAGAACGGCCGGGGACAGGCTTTGGGGGTGGTCTGGGTGCTGAGGCCCAACAAAGATTAATCCAGCCCTGACTGTGCACATGTGGTGTTCTGTTAGGGAAGTTGGCTAAGCCAGTGAGCGTATACAAGGACCTGCATTGCCAAGGCCCAGAGTGAGTATGTGCTATGTGCAGACTGGGGCATTGCGCACGAGGGGCAGAGAGAAGGTGGCGTGGGGACAGAGTTAGATGGAATCCTGTGGAGGTGAGTACAAGGAGGTGAAGAGCTGGCACATTTCACTAACTATGGGAGTGGCAGCATAGAGGTGTATGTGTTAACGGGCCACTGTGGAGCAGTGCAGAAAGAGGGCACCATTAAGGTTGCATGGGCAACTCAGCATTTCCTGATTTTCAGAAGCTTGAGTTTTGCTCAGTTCAGTGTTCTGCAAGGGGACAGCCAGGCACCAAACAATCTGAACTGTCCATCAGCACAGTTCTTTTGATGCTGATATATAGTGATGTGTAAATATGCTTCAAGCTCTTGCAGGTTCAACACAGATATCAAAGAGTAAGGCTAGTGAACTATGAAAAATTAGCTCCAGAAAGACTCTGAGGTAACCTTTTGGGAGAACTCACTGAGAAACAGAAGTATTTGGGCTTCTCTCTACTGGAGAAGGACTCAGTTTAAAAGGACACCATGTTTAAATTTAGTTTTCAAACAGTTTCACCTGCCAGAGTAGTCAGAAGCTGCAAGTTGCTTTAAACTAGTGTTACCAGTGGTAGAAAGTCACCTTGGACTGATCAACACTCGGGGGAGTATCACCTGGTGATGCTCCTTTGAAAAATGCAGAAGGAGGTATTGTAGGGGGCTTAGACCTTCCCACTCCACCAGGCTTCATCCTAGGACACTTTGGGGACTATCAAAAGGTATGATACCAGGAGTCCCCAGGGCTGCTCTCACTGGGCCTCTTCCTACCATCCTGGTATTGACCACATTCTGTAGCAAGGTGTGGGGGGGGGAGGAGGGTGTCACCTTATCACTTGGCATCTTTTTGTGTCCAAACCTGGTATGGCAGCTTTCTCCCTCTTGGATTGGCTGTTGACTTCTCTTGTGCCTTGGTTCTCCACCTAGATCTGGTCTCTCTCCTTTCAGCGTAGCCCATAAACAAAAACACAGGGAATTACAGAAATGAAATGGGTCAATATGCTGGTGGGGAGGGGCAGGACGTAAAGGCTGTGCCCAGAGCAGCTCCTTATTGCCCAGTATGGTGTTTGTACAAACTATTACAAGTTGGAAAAGGGGCTGAAGTGTCATTGGCAGATTGCTGCTTTGAGACCACATTTTGGACACGTTGTGTAATGTTTTATGTATGTTAGCATCAATATTCACATCATTGTCCTAGCTGGTGTATTTTATTTATTTTCTGTTTCTTTACATATTCCACTCAGTTGTAACTGTGTCTTATCTACTTTGTTTATTATTAGTGGATGTTCTATAAAATTAAAACACACACAGCCAAAAAATGTTGGCATGTTTTCAGCATGTGACGGGCACTATCAATTAAAGTAGGGAATGGTTTACTCTTTAGCCTGTTTCTCTAACGTATTTCAGGCAAGAAAACTAGAACTGTGTCAGTTCTGACAGATATAGGTGCTTTAGAGCAAAATGCTCACTTATTTTCAGATTAGGGCTAATCAGGTAATTAAGATAACATTCTGCTATTTCACTTTTACAGCTCTTGATCTTTAAATCTCCATAGCTCAGTGGTCTCCTACCTTTTTAAGCACAAGATCACTTTTTGAATTGAAATCAGTCTAGGATCTATCCCTGCTCCACCCATTTGCTGAGGCCCCACCCTCCTTCCTCTGTGAATATGGGGTACAGGAGAGGGGGACAGAGAGACATCAGTGCCCCCCTGCTTCTGTTTCCCCCACCCTGCACAACAAGCAGGAAACTCTCAGGGGCAGCTCTGAGGCTCTGGGCAGGAGCAGCTGGGCAGCGGTAGGAGGGGCAGCTGAAGTGCCAGCTCTTGATAGTCTCCCAGCCAAACCAGTCAGGATCACCCATCAGAGGCTCCAAGATCTACTGGTAGATCCCGATCTACTGGTTGGTGACCACAGACGTAGCCTATAAGGCCTATGGCTATGGAATAGGTTGTTTGTATATCTAGTAATAAGACAGTTAGTGGGCATATAATTACAAAGAATAAATGAAGAAACAGAGATGAATCATAATTTTTTTATGGTAGGTTGTTTAAATTCATATTAAAGGGAGATTATTTTCTTAACTCGTCTGTTAAAAAAATTGCAGGCAGGGTGCCTAGGTGAGGATGGTGCATAGCCACTAGATGGTGCTAGAAAATAATAATGCCATGCATTATCCTTGCTATCTGTAAAACCATGGGTGAATTGCTGGGAAGATGCACTGTTTGCTGAAGTAACCCCTCCATCAGCTCCATGTGCCTGTGATGTAGGGCATTATCTACACACAAAAGCCGCAGCAGTTGAACTAAAGGTGTCCTTTTAAAAAACTAAATCAATTAAACCTTGCAAACCCCATGTGAACACTTTTAATTCAGTTTAAATCTGGTTTCTATTGATTTCCACACACTCCCCCAAGGATTATCATCAGTTTCATTAAACTGATTTTAAATGGTTGCTGCTTTGTGCACATACAAGGCCTGAGTGAGGCTACAGTGCAATTCTAGTCCACCCTCCATTATTCTGATTTTTGTTCACCAAATATATTCACAGATGTTTTGGTATTTAGAAAGTACAAGGGCTCAGAAGGTTACTACAGGTCCCAGGTAGTTCCAGGGATCAAACCTGGACCTGTAATAAATCGGATTCAGTCACACCCTGGGGAAGGCAGCAGTTCCTATCTTACTTATTTCAGTTCTGCCTTTACACAGATTACATGCTCTTAGGACCAGAGTTAGCTACTGTATGCCCTTCAGAAGGGTTTCTCTGCATTCCAAGCTACTACCGTGCACAGCAGCATGCTCACAGGACAGAGCTGCTGCAGCCTGCAATGCCTGCTTTACCTTCTTTCTTTCTGCCTATGAAACAGCAATATTTCATGTGGGCCAGGCTGGTTTCCAAACACCTTCATGCACAGGAACTCAGCTCTGTCAGAACCTCGTCTTTAAGCATCGTCGTTCTCCATCAGGTCAACAGATTATTCCATAGTTTTCCCTAGAGAGTCACCTTCATCACTCTCTAACCATCCGCCTGAGCTCCGGTCGTCCTGCCCCTCCTCTGTAGGGCTGTTCTTTTCTGTGTCCCACTCTGGCCCTTTCCAGCAAGGTCACTTTGTTTAGATTTCTTGTGTTTTGTTATTTATTTCTCTGATGCTCGCTCCTTCTCAGTGGTTTGTTTAAAGCCCTGAGCTCTTTGGCAGGGACTAGCTCTTCATAAACAACTGATTATTTAATCCATTTGTATTACAGCTTCAGTGTGAGAGAGACCGAAGCAGCACATGAGCCATTAGAAATGGTAGGGTGTGCCTGGTTAGAAGGGGACAGAGCAGCACTCCCTTATAAGCAGCACCATGGCAGACCACCTAATGCCACTGAGCCACAGGGCTGACATGGAGTGGCCTCCTGTTGCAAGGAGGTGGTAGATCAGCTTCACCCTGTCCACTCAGTCCTTGGCCCCTCTTCTGTGACAGATGAGATGCTAACTCCTTAGTATCTGTGAGGAGGGTCATGCGTGAGCTATCCCAGCCCAACAAACATTGCTGAGACATAGTTCCTGCTGTTGTCCCCTTTGTCACAGGAGCTGGAGAGTGAGTTGCTGCCTGCCTGTGCCACGTAGGACCCTTCCATGCCAGAGTAGCTGTCCCACCCACCTCTTTTGGGGCAGGGAGTAAACTGGTGCCCATCCACACAGACCCACGGCACAGCTTACTTCCAGACCTCTCTCCTTTGCACAGCTGTGCAGGCTTGCCTTGGGCCAACAAGATGAGTTCCAGCACCAAGCAATCCTTGGGTCCATACATTGTCTGTATACACTACAATGTGTGAGAGAATCATACCGGTAACCCAGGCCAGCTTGGTATGACACCATCCTCTGCTGGTGGTGTGTAGGTCACAAGGACATTGATGAGCTTCCTACAGCTTTGGGTATGAGAGCTGGCTCCCTCAGCCCATGCACAGAGAGCCACAGGTTTTAGACTCTCTGCAGTGGAAAGCTATTTGACTGAAAAGGGGAAGTTTCATGCCTTACACCAGCTTTTGTTTCTTTCACTACTTCTTGAAAAAAATATAAAATTCCTTATTCAGAAGAATAGGCAGTGCACACTTCCAGCCAGATTCTTAGCCAGTTTCCACCAGGGTAAAGCCATAGTAACTACTGAATTCAATGGAGTTACGGCATTATGAGAGATCAGTATCTGGCCTTTGAGTTTAAACCTATTTCTCCACCACCGTGTTTAGCCATGTGGACCTGTGCAGAGGGAGTATAGAACATATCACGCATTCACACCAGTCATAGCATTTTACTCTCACTTTGTATACATGTAAATGACTATGCAAGGTGTAGGCAGTGGAGAATCAGTTCTTGAAAGCTGAACCCTTTTGTTTTTGCTGACAAAGCCTTCTGGGTAGAACGCAGTACTGCAAATCAGAATTTGTGTGGGTGGGGTCACTGGTAGGTCATCTGAGGTCAAGTTGTTTGCACTAAAGTGATATTTCCATTTTGGAAGCTGGTAGTGTGGTCCTGGCACAGCTCTGTTCCAAACACATGGCCGATGTTTGGTATTACAAATCGTTAGTAAAGCTCAGCCAATCATAATAGTCAGCCTGGGTGCATGTGAAGATCTTGCTATTCTGCCAAGGGTGGCTCATGCATGAAAAATATTACAGAAACATTCTGAACATGTATCAAAATAAACAGTACAAATTACAGGAAATATGTTAAAATGACTCCCATTAAAGCTTCAAGGTTTCCTTAGGATTACTCTGATGGTTATAAAAGCAACGCCTCTCATATCCTTTGGCTAACAGAATAACTCAGCTTTTACCATTCTCCCCCTGTAAGAAAGGGTCAGATATTTCTTATATCCACCAGTGTTCCCAAACATGCACAGCAGACTCTAGGCGGGTACTTGCACAGCCCAGCTACGTTACTCAGGTGGATCCTCTCAGACCACAAATATTGTCTGCCCCCAGTTCTCCAATACTGACCATGATCAGCTTCCTGAAACCCCAGGAAGAATTTCCACCTGAGGCAGAGCTGGGCCCCGCTGCAGTACTGCCCTTCCACACAACGTTCCCACAGAGCTGGACCATAAAAGGACCATCTTGCTTGAATTGAAATGTATCTACAAGAAAGAATTATGGAACCTGACACCTCTCTCATACTGCAGTAACTCCAGTACAATAGAGCTGGAATGGCTAATTAAAGAGAAATGTAGTGAAATGCTCTTTTTTTTTTTTTTAAAGAGCTTGATAACCTTTGTGCTTGTCTTTATTCTTTTGGGGCCTGATCCTGCCCTTATTGGACCTGAGGATTCTGCCAGCTTGTTCAATGACAGGGGGATAAGCCCTATGAGGGTATGTCTATACTTGCTCCCTAGTTCGAACTAGGGATGCAAATATAGACGACCAAAATTGCTAATAAAGCAGGGATTTAAATAGCCTGCACTTCATTAGCATAATCTCGCCCACGCACTATTCTGCTCACCAGCTGATTTGACCCAGGATATGCGCTCTGGGACGCATTAGTTCAAATCAAATCCCTTGGTTCGAACTAACATTACTCCTCAAAAAATGAGGAGTAATGTTAGTTCAAACCAAGGGGTTTGATTCGAACTAATGCATCCCGGAGTGAACTTCCTGGTTTGAATCAGCTGGCGAGCAGAATAGCGCACGGGCGAGATTATGCTAATGAAGCGTGGGATATTTAAATCCCCGCTTCATTAGCAATTTCGGTCGCCTACATTTGCATCCCTAGTTTGAACTAGGGAGCAAGTGTAGACGTACCCTGTCAGATTTAGCGATAGTGAACTACATTGGAATTGGAAGACAACCCCCAAGACCCCTAATCCTCAGTGCTGACTGTAGTAGTGGAGGCCCATCATCTCACACTAGCATTCCAGTCCATCTGTGCAATGTCAGATAAAAGCCAAATGCCGAATGTTGCAGTCAGCATGTACAAATTACTTGGCTTTTCTAAAATGGATTCTTTGTGGTAGTCTTTAAGCAAGCCCCTGCAATGCAGGGATATAACAGTACCACATGAAACATGGAGAACATCTGCCACTGTTCTTGATGGGTAGCCATCAAAGATACCAGATATTCCATAATAAAAAAATCTTTACAACTAGTTTGTGTTTCCCTCCTTCTGCCAACCACTGTTGACACCTGGAGCAGTCATAATGCTCAGCCTCTAAGCCACATTGGGGTTAGCCCCTCCTCAGGATTACACAAGTAGTGGGGCCTCTTCTCCCTTACACTTCCATACATTGGCCTTTAACTTGAGAAATACAACAATCACTATCATAATTGGCTACAAACTCTACTGGGAAGGAGATATTAAGTTGGGGAGTAACACTAATTAAAGATATCTAAATAGATAAATGTTTCTGAATAGAAGACAATACAATGAGGCTACGTCTACACTGCAGGTTTTTTGTGGAAGAGGAAATGCAAATGGCGCACTCATTTGCATATCTCGCACTCTCATTTCCATATCTTCTTCCGATCCTTTTTGCGGAAGAGGTTTTTGCGATAAAAAGCCCTGTGTAGATGGGGCCATTTGTTGGGAAAAAAAAACCTTTTGCAAGATCTCTTATTCCTCAAAAAATGAGGTTTACAGGCAATTTGATTGGTACTCCTTTCTGTTCATGTGCCTGTATATTTATACCTGCCTCTGGAATTTCCACTACATGCATCTGATGAAGTGGGTCTTTGCCCACGAAAGCTTATGCTCCAATAAATCTGTTTGTCTATAAGGTGCCACAGGACTTCTTGTTGTTTATGCAGATTCAGACTAACATGGCTACCCCTCTGATATTAATATCAGAGTCTTTCCAATGACTTTAGTTCAAGCCTAAAGACACTAGAGTCAAAAGCAAGGAAATTAGAGGATCAAATCTTTAAATTATGTAAATTGTCATGTCATAACCGAGGTGAAGTCAATGGAATCAAGGCAATCAAAGTCAGCTGAGGATCTAGTCCAGAATCTTTAGATGATAGATAATGACAGGATCCGTTTACACATCTTAGAAGGCATATATGCCCCTAAACAAAAGAGGAAACAGGAAGGCAAAAAAGAAACAGCTGACAAATGCACACTGGAAGAAATAATTTGAAGCCATACCATTAATGTATAGAGAATGACACAGAAAATGATCCTGTAAGAATTATATAAATGAATAACATGTCTTATCTTAGTATGATGTGTTCAGGACTGGTGAGCTCATCTCTGAAAAGAATGTCATGGAGCTAGTGGGGACTCAGAGGTGGATAATGAAAATTATTAAAGACATGAGAGCGAGAGAGAGAGAGAGAGAGAGGATTGTTCCCATTAGATAGGAGATGAGCAATACGGGAGATGACAGAGACATACAAAGGAATGAAAGGCAGAATAGGTAAATCTAATTACTGAGTCATAATATAAGAACAAGAGAACAGCCAATGACAACACTCTTAAGGCTGATAATGAAATATATTTTTACATAATGCATAACTAGTCTCTCTGGAATTCACTGGCATAAGATGTTATGGAAGCAAGCATTCCAGAAAGGATTAGACAGTATGTGAATAATGATAACATCCATGGTTACATTAAATGAGATAAAAAGTGAGAAATTCTAGATCTTCATGCTTCAGGGTATGTCATCCAATCTACCGATGGAGGTTAGAAGGAAATTCCTGCTATCAGAGGGTTATTCTATAATTGTCTATTATAGGATTCTTTGCACCTTCCTGCAAGGCATCTGGTACTGGCCACCTACATGCCCCTTAGGGTACGTCTAGACTATACGCCTTTTTCGACAGAGGCTTTTTTGAAAGTATCTTTCAAAAAAGCCTCTGTCGAAAAAAAGCATCTAGATTGCATGACGCGGAATGAAAAATCGATCCGCTTTTTCAAAAAAGAGCGTCCAGACTGCCGGATACTCTTTTGAAAAAAGGCACCTGGAAGTGCTTCTGGCAAGGCATGGGGGCAGCCTTTACTTCCAGGTGCTGCTGCCTGTCCTTTGCAGAGACGCGTGCTTAAAGGGATCCCCCTGGACAGCCGTTGCTCTGCTCCTGCTTCTGGCTTGCCTACCTCCTAGAGGGAAAGCAAAGCTGCTGCAGTGCTTGCTCTGGTTGCCCTGCTTCCTCGGACACCACAGCAGTTTATTTTCAGGGTTTTTTTCTGCTTTTCACTGTGTTTTTGGCGATGGAGCCTGAGCTGCACCTGGCCAGGCGATGGCCCCACACTGTGATGCTGGAAGTTCTGCTGCATCTTCATGAGACCATCATGATGTTTGTGGCAGAGCTGGATTCAGAGCCCAGCTTTGAGCCCCTCACTTGGGCTGCAGCCCTACTTCCCTTGCCGCTGAACTTATTCCTGGAGAGAAGAGATTGGAGGCTGGACACCAGTTTAGACTGGTGGGACTGGCTTGTTATGGAGCAGTGGGACAATGACCAGTGGCTCTGAAACTTCTGGATGCGGAAGTCCACTTTCCAGGAGCTCTGTGCCTGGCTTGCCCCTGCCCTGCAATGCCAGGATATCCACTTGCGGCCCGCCATCCCCCTGGAGAAGCGTGTCGCTATTGCTCTGTGGAAGCTGGCCACCCCCGACAGCTACCACTCCGTGGGACACCGGTTTGACATGGGGAGGTCTACTGTTGAAGCCGTCTTGATGGAGGTAAGTCACTCTCTGGGGACAGTCCATGGGGGGAGGGGCAGATAAGGGGGGCAGTCAGGACCGGACAGAGGGAATGGGGGATGGAGGTGGCAGAGGTAGAAGTCCTCCTGGCCTCACCCTGCCATGGTGTGGGGGGAAAGGGGAGTTTCCTGAGGGGGGGCTCTTGGGGTCTGGGAGGGGAGGGGTGGGGAAGCATCTCTCATCAGCTCACGCAACTCCTCTAATGTCCTGTTATGTGTGTTTCTATTTGTCCCTTTCTGCAGGTGGTGACGGCCATCAGTTCAGAGCTGCTTCACAGGACTGTCCACCTTGGAGACCTGGATACCATTGTGGCTGGATTTGCAGGGCTAGGATTTCCGAACTGTGGTGGAGCACTCAACGGGATGCACATCCCGATCCACGCACCACCCCATAGAGCAGCCCAGTATATTAACAGAAAGGGCTACTTTTCTATGGTGCTGCAGGCCCTGGTCAACCACTGGGGACAACTCAGACATTTGTGTTAGGTGGTCAGGCCGGGCACACGATGCCTGCATCTTCCGGAACTCATACCTGTACCGCAGGCTGCAGGCTGGGGCATTCTTTCCAGAGTGAAACTATGCAGTCGGGGATGTGCAGATGCCTATGTGCATCGTGGCCAACGCAGTGTACCCTCTTATGCCCTGGCTCATGAAGCCATTCACTGGACACCTGGATGCGAGCAGGGAACTCTATAACTCCACCTGAATCAGGCTCGCTTCCAGGTCGAGTGCGCCTTTGGCCGTCTGAAGGGCAGGTTTAGATGCCTGCTCACTCGGCTGGACATGGGGGGAACACAACATCCCCAATGTGGCTGCTGCATGCTGTGTGCTGCACAACCTAGTGGAGAGGAAAGGGGAGGCCTTCCTCCCAGTGTGGGGGACATGGGCTGATGTGGAGGGGAGGCACTTTGAGCAGCCCCGGACAGCTGCCATTGGGCAAGCCCACCAGCTGGGATTGCGCATTCGGGAAGCCCTGAGGGAGCAATTCTCCCAAGGAGCCCAATGAGTTTCCCCAGGGCCTTCCAAATGTGGGATTACCCCATGTCCCAAGTGCCTTACCCCCCCCCCCCCCGAAACCTCTTCCAGCCCCATATTCACATTGTACACATTCATACTGAGAAGAGAGACAGGTGTTGTTGAAAAACATGTTGACAGTTTATTTCACTGTTGATTGTTTCAAAAACTATAAAACTCTTTTGTTCAGAAAAATAAATTGTTTGTTAAAGTAAAGTGCTTCCCTTACTTACTCTCACAGGTGGGAAAGGGGATGTCAACCTGGAAGGGGGGAGGGAGGCTCAGGGCTGAGGGTGCCGCCTGGATGAAGAGCCCCTCCCACTTTGGCTGTGGAGGCCTGCTCGGAGATGGCTGAGATGCGGGCTGGGACAGTAGGGGGCTGGGCAGGAGGTGGGGCTGTACCTGGGTCTGGGATGGCGGGGGGGGCAGGCTGAGCAGGAGGAGCAGGACCAGGCCCAGGACATGGGAAGGCCATGGCCTCCCGAATAGCAGTGCAAATATCAGTGCGCTGCTGGACTAACTCGTCCAGCAAGCATCTGCGCCACTCTGCCTCTGCCCGCATCCTCTGGTTAAATGTCTCCTGCATCCCTTGCGGGACTGAGATGTGCTGGCACACCAGGTCCAAATAGGTGCGCCAGTGCCGATGGGTTCCCTGCAGCTGTCTGGGTGGTGGGACAGGTGTGGCACCCCCTTCCTGGACAGCTGGTCCGGCTGTGGGGGACAGGAGGGAAAAGTCGTCAGTCATGCATGCTCACACTTCCTCTGAGAGGCATGCCCTCCTTCTCAGCAGTCAGTGCCTGTCCTCTAGGGGCAGGGATGCTGATGTGGTCTCAGTAAGGCATGGTGTGGCCTGGCCAGCAGCCATGGCCTCCCTGGAGCCCAGAAGGTGTGCAAGCCACCATCCTGCCCCTCCCCCCCCCCCGCCCGCAACACACACATCCCATGGCCAAGCAGCACAGACAAGTGTCAGGCCACAGTTGGGGTTCCCACAGGTTGCTGAAAGGCCTGAAGCTGTGTGGCAATCCCAGGGTCCTCAACCCATGCCCGTACCTGGCATCAGTGTCTGCAGGAGCAGGTGGTGCCTCGCAGCCATGCGGGTGCAGGGGTAGGACGGCCCTCCCTGAGGTCAGCCATGTGTGTTCCCCCCCCCCAGGCTGTGATCAGCATGACATGTCACCATACTGCACCATCCACGTTGCTCCCGCCTCCCCTGCCCTGTGTGTGTTGGCCTCTCACAGCACTCACCTGATGTTCCCTCCCTGGTGTCCGAAGTTGTCTGAGAGGCCTCCTGCGTCTGGGTGTCTGGCTCCAGGGTCAGGGTCACTGTGCTCCTGCTGGTGTTCTCCTCCTCCTCCTCTTGGAGCTGCTGGTCCTCTGGGGTCTCACCCTGGAGCTCCACCCCAGACTCCACAACCCTCTCGGGAGGCAGGGGTTTCTCTGCCCCCAGGATCCGGTCCAGGTCCTCATAATAGGCACAATAGTGTGGTGCTTCCCCACAGTAGGAGCTGCACTCATGGGCTCTAACATACCCCTGCCGCAGCTCCTTGACCTTTGCCCTGAGCTGCTCCAGTGTGTGAGGGTGGTGACCTTTTTTGGCAAGGCCATCAGCCATTCTGGCATAAATGTCTGCATTCCTCCTCTTGGACTGCAGTGCCTGAAGAGACTCCTCCTCAGACCAGAGCCCCAAAAGGGCTTTGATCTCGGGGCCAGACCAGGAGGGTGCCCGGCGTTTGGTGCCCCTGGCTTCTTGTGGGGATGTGTCCCTGGAAGGGCCAGGGGGATCTCGGGAGGCTTGTCCCTGGGACATGGCTCTGAGTGGCCCTATGAGGAAGAGCTGAGCAGTCAGGGTCCTGTCTGGAGCTGGCTTGCTGCCACAATGCTACTCCTGGGTGCCTGTGGCTTTAAAAGATGGCTACATGCAGGAACAATAGAGATGAAAGGTCTGGCAGGAGTGTCCACCAGGGCTTCTTCCTGGAGGCCTTTATTTTCGACAAAAAATCTTCCCCACGTCCACACTTCCCTTTTTTCAACAGACCTCTGTCAAAAATAGCGTTATTCCTCATAAAACGAGGTTTACCGCCGTCGACAAAAGATTTACTGTCGACAGAACGCGGTGGCAGTCTAGATGCAGGTAAAGATTTTTCGAGAAAAGGCTACTTTTTTTGAAAAATCCCTGTAGTCTAGACAAACCCTTAGTGTCTCTGTGTCGCTCACTCCTGGGTAAGAAGTATGAGGAGTGAGAGGGTGCGTCTACACAGCAGCCTTAGCTCGAAATAAGCTATGCAATTTGCACTACACAAATTTCAAAATAGCTTATTTCGTAATTTGGTGCTGTCTACATAGGGCCAAATTTCTAAATAACTCTCTATTCCAAAATTCCCCTTAACCCTCATGGAATTAGTGTTACTGGGTCATCAGAATAAGCCGCCCATTATTTCTAAATCTATTTTGAAATAACGGGCTGCTTCAACAGAAATGGAATAGTTATTTTGGGATACTTCCAGTATCCTGAAATAGCTCTGCAGTGTAGACATACTCAGAGAGGGCAGGAAGGAATGTGACTAGAGAAGACTATACCCCAGTGATCCTGGGCCAGCAAAAAGGCCTCTAGGGGCAGTCCTTAGTCAGCTCTCATTAATGTAGCCCAGAGACACTCTTCCTTACAGTTCCCGGGATTGGTGGTTTGGGATGCCACCCATGGGCTCACTCTTCACAACGCAGGGAGGAGCCAGCCCAGAGTTTAACTGTTGTACCCATAGTCACATAGCAAGTCAGCAGAGCTATGAGCTCAGGGATCCTTATCTCTTAGTCTCTTGCTCAGTCCACTAGCCCATGATGCCTTTATACAGTCATAGATATTTATTATTTGGGGCATGGAGAGTGGTTTGTTTTGTGGGATCCATTTCTATGAATGCTGTTGCATGTTTGCCACCTCATGTCTTGGGATATTTTAGTCAAATTGATCAAATTAGATACTCATTACTGCCTATCTTGAAGACAAAGATAGCAAACAGTTTGGGATTTCAATGTTTTTTCTTCCTTCCTTCCTTGATCACTGTCTGTTTCACACTGAGAAGATACCAGTAAGGGGCAGGCAGTCCTCATCGTAAGTGCAGTTCTTCACTGTAAGATATGGGGTAAGAAACAATAACTCCCACAGAAAGTAACAGTTGGGCTTGTGGTGTAGCTAAATCGGTCCTGCTGTCATGTGAGAAATGCAAGCCAGGAAATCTTATATTCTGTGGTGATGGGTAATGCTGGCTGTAGCTAATGCACCGAGTTACAGAAAGTGGAGAGAAACTGCTGTCAGGTGCAGGATTTTCCTCTTCTGACCAGCCAAATAGCTCTCTAGAAGGCAAATGCAGAAGAGACGGGTGCCCAGCTGCAAGCAAGATGCCAAAAAAGAAAACAAAAATAGACATGCAAGCAGTTAAATAAAATCAACTATAAGCATAACACTCCGTACCCATATTATTTATACTACTAGCAGCTAGGGCCACTACTCATGAGACAGTTCTCATTGTGCTAGGTGCTGTACAAACACAGAACAAAGAGACAGCACCTGCCTCAAAGAGCTCAGGCTAGGAGCAGCAGCTTTGCCACACCAAATTATAGATTCCCTCTTCTCTGGCATCTTCTCACCAGCAGCTGTCTGGGGTTTCTCATGATGTTTTCCCTTTCTACAGTGCAGAGTTGTGCAATACTGTGCATGTGTTGGGCTGGAGGATTCTTCCCTGACCTTTGCAGATGATCAGCAACGTGCTAAAGCATGACAATATCGCAGCTTGCATAACTGCTGATGACAAAACTAAAACAAACCAGCCCTTTTAACTCCAGCCACCCCATAGACTCCCATAGACAAGAGCACCACAGGATTACAGGTCCAACCCTGCTCCCAGTTCAAGACCACGCAAGCAGGGCAGTTCCCTGAGCACCAACTTCCAGGGGGTGCCAAACTGCTATACCACTTGACTACCTTCCCCCACCTGGACGGCTTGGGGGGTGGACCACCAAGAACATTTTCCACCCTGGCTAACAAAACAGCTAGGGCTGGTTTGGTCCTGCCCCAGATACTCCTGCTGTTTTTCAAATGGCAGACATCTGTGCTGGAATGCTAAAGGTCCAGGTTTTGAACCCTGCTGATGACCTGGATCGGGTGGAGGAAGCCCGATGTCCAAATGTGATCAATGTTATTTTCATGCTTTTGAACTTAGGACAACCTCTGTCTACTCTACTGAGAGTTTTAAGGGAACTTCCATGGGGTCTGGTTATCCTGCAACTGTATAATGGGCTTTCTCGTGCTTTTCTCTAAAGCATCTGGTACCAGCCCCTGGCAGAGACAAGATACTGGATTAGCTGGACCTTTGGTTTGATCCCATGTGGCAGTTTCTGTATTCAGTACTGCAGTAATTATGTCACCAACTTCAAGCAAAATTGGACACCCAAATGCTATAGGAGATGACTTTTTTGTTTGTTCTTTTCTATTTTAATTTATTACCCTGCCCTTTCATGGAGAGCTCTTTTGTTCTCATACTATGGAACAAACCAGGGGTGGGGAGACAAGAGAGAATGCCTGCAATTTTAATTACAGGTAGACTGATTGAAGTATTACTTAAAACAGATTGTATTTCCAGCATGGCAGCATTTCCACTGTATGGTAGCATTTCCATAGTATTGACCCATACTTGATCTATTTTTTATGTTTTCAAATATATCTTTCCGTGGCAGAAACTCAGTCGTCATTACAATACGAGTGGTTCTGTAGTACCTTGGAGACTAACAAAAATATAGATAGTATCATGAGCTTTCATGCGTAGTATGTCAATAGCAGATTGCATCTTGCAGTTTAGTACACCCAGTTACACAAAGTTTCAGTATCCCAGTGCAAGATCTCCAAACATAAATAAATGCAAGCCCTTTGCTCCAATAGAGTTAGTATACTGCCATCTACTGGCAAATTAAATATTAAGCTAGAAGTGTGCAAGTCCCACTAATTTAAGTAACAACAGTGCAACTGGAATAGGAAGGGCCTGATCCAGAAAGGTCCTGAATTCCCATATCCCCCATTGAAGTCAGTGGGAGCTGTGGGTGCTCAGCACCTCTATAGAGCAAAAGAGTACAGGATTTTGCTCCATCAGCACTCGCTATTCAGAAGTAGCGAGCCAGTCTGCCCACATATTTGTTTGTCAAGGTCCACATGTGGCACACAGTATGACTAGATCCCAAATGAGAGACTCAGGCTCCTTACACAGAAAACTGAAAACTCTGCAGGTCTCTTTTCTTCAGTATCAGTAACTCCATTTATTATTATTTGTGGTTTATTTTCAGGAGCTGGGTGACTCTCAAACTCTGAAGGAGGACAGTCCCGGCCCACTCTCGTGTTCAGTGAGGGCATCAGATCTCCGTGGAACATGGGTACTTTGAAATGCAGATGAATGATGCCCCTTGAAATGAGAGACAGTTGAAAGACACCAGCAGAGCCACCAGTTGCCCCAAGCCCTGAACTTTGGGGGGCCCCTCAGCAGTTGCCTCAGCCGTCGTATGGATGGGACAGAAATGGGACATCAGCAGGGGTCGTCCCACCAACACCCCGTGCTCATCACAGAAGTGGGAGCCAGAGCAGCCTGGCAGCTTGCTCTGCTCTCCCCTGCTGCCCTCTCCTAGCCCGCTGAGCTCTGCTTCTCCCCAGCAGCAGGAAGCAGAGCACTCCGGCCCCAAGGCACCCAGCTTCCCGCCACTGTGACGGGCCGGAGATGGCCCGCACGGAGGAGCCCGCAGGGGGGCTGGAGGAGGCAGCACCCCCGGCCGCGGCGCCCGGCAATGGGAAGCCGGCGCGCGGCGGATACCGGCCGCGGGAACTTCCCCCGCGGCTGAGAGGCCAGCGCCGGCCCGCCTGGCTCCCGGTGCGCGCCGGCCGAGGGCGAGCGCAGGCGAGGGCAGGCCGGGCGGGATGGAGGCGCGCACGCTGACGCCGAGGAGGAGGCGCGCCCGCAGGGCGTCATCTCCGGCGGGCCATTCAAAAAGGGCCGCCGGCAGCGTGGCGGGGGCGCGACCCTGAGGCCGGCTCCGCAGGGCGTGGGGCTGGGCACGGGAGACGCTCCGCCAGGGAGCCCGGAGTACCGGACGGGACCCCGGAAGCGGGGATCAACGATACCGCGGCGAAGGGTCACTGCCAGGACCGGACCCCACGGGGAAGGCGGACTGCTCGGCGCCCGGCGGCCGAGCCACGGTAGGTGGCGGGGACCCCCGGCGACAGAGTTCGCGGCGGGAGGAAGCAGCCGGGGTGGGGCCCTTTTGGCGCCCGTGGGTGGGCAGCGTTTGGGAGGGAATCCCCGTCCACCGCACAGGAGCTAGCAGACCCCTGTGCTTAGGGCCCCGGGCTGGGACCCGGTGGAGAGGTGGGCCCGGGTCCCCTCCCCCCGCCGTCATCGGGAGTTGCGGGCCTCTCCTGCGCCCGGCGAGCCCTCCCTAGTGGAGACTGCGGGAGAAGTACCGCTTGAAGGGGTAGGCGCCCCCCGGGCTCGCGGATCCCCCAGCCTCAGCCGAGTGGGGTGATCGCACCCGAAGGCGCGGAACCGGACTAAGCTCCGGGACCAACAGGCTGGAGGCCGGCGACGGGGTCCGCTGAACCCCTCTCCCGGGGCGGGAGAGGGTGATCGCACCCCCCCGGCAGTCACAGCCACCATGGAGAAGCGAGGCAGAGCAAGCTGCCGAGCTACTCCAGCTCCCACTGCCTGGGTGAGTGTTGGGAGTGGGGGCAGGGCAACCCCTGTTGCCACCCTACCCCTTGGCTTGCATTGCAGGGACAGGAGCAAGGGGAAAGAGCAGGGGCCGGAAGGGGCATGGTGGGGGCAGAACAGAGATGGGGTGGGGCCTGGCCCCACACGCCCCTCACCCCACACACCCCTGGGGACAGCCCTGGGTACTTAGGTCTGCCTAAGTCAACACTGTAGTTAGAGGGTGCAATGGCAGCACATATAGGCTTCCCAAACTGGCTATAATCTAGCTAGCTCCAATACGAGCCGTGAATCTGTAGCAGTGCCCACTGCCCCATGGGCTAGATAAAGTTCCCTGGAGCCCTGGGTGATTGCCATGGCAGCTAGCTTGCGCTGGAATCTCCACTGCTGCAACCTCACTGCTCCTGTGCCAGAGCTGGTTAGATAAAAGCTGGCACAGCTGGGCCTACATAAGCCGCAGTCACACCCCAACTGTAGTGTCAATACGCCCTCCGGGTGTGTCTACACTGCATTATTTACAGTACATTCACGTCTAGAGGCCACAACGAAGACTGAACTTGCATCAAGGGCTATGGAAACATGCTTGCACTTGTTACTAAAATTGTACACGGCACACTAGAACTGTGCTCGCAGCACGCTAGAACTGTGCATCTGGCACACTAGAACTGTGCTTACAGCACACTAGAACTATGCACCTGGCACGCTAGAACTGTGCCCACGACTCTCAATCTTTGCACCCAACACACGTGCCAGTTTCCTGCCAAAGAAAAGATAAAAGTGCCACACCCTGTGAGAGTGCGTGTGTCTTTTGTCGGTGGTCTGTGAGGACAGCGCCTGTCAGGGCTTGGGACTTGTGCATCGTCCATCATCTGTGCCGAAGGGTCAGGATCCAGAGACATCTCTCTGCACCAGTCACCTCAGCTTGTCACTTCCAACCAGGATTACACTGCTGTGGTGAAGACCCAGTAAGGACTGTAACCTGTACCACCATTTACCATCATCATCATGCTTTGGTTCCTGGGGTCGAGCCAACCAGCGAGGGAACACTTGCTGTTCCTCCCCAAGGGCTAACCGCAGCCTAAGGGTCGAGGTCGCAAGCACCGCTTTTACCATCAGTGTGAATTTTGTAACGTAGACTTACCCTTATTTGTACTGGGAATCTTTCTATCTTCTTTCTCTTCCATTTTTGGGGTGGAGGTTGGGATTGTTGGTTGTTGTTTTGGATTTGTTTCATGCAAGTGTCATCCTAAATTTCTGCAATACATGTTGTCCAAGAAGATGGGAAGATGACATTGTTAAATGTTTTGGACGAATGTGGAGAAGAAAAGCAAGAGTGCGAGAAGAATGGTGGATGTGTTGTGATCGGCGCAATCTTAACAATAGCTGAAGACCAATCGATCCAGGTGACCCAGGTGATGTTGTTTAACTTTAATCTGGATTCTGAGTTTTCTTGTGAGGAAAAATCACCAGTGACAGATATGGTGTCAGGGGATGTCCCTTGTGGTAACCAGAGCACTTAACATCTTCGATCAGATACTTATCCTAAATTCTAAATTAATTCAAAAGATTCTACTTGTAACTGAGACTCTGGGGTAACAGGGGTAAACTACAGCGCCTGGGCCACATGTGGCCCATTGGTCCCTTCACTCGGGCCCTTGAACTCCCACTGAGGAGCAGGCTTGGGACAGTCTTGCTGGGAGGAACAAGACACCCCCCATCTCCCATCCTCCCTGCACCCTGACTATGCTGCCCAGAGCACCAGGGTTGGCAGTGCTGCACCTGTGCCAGCCAGGCTGAGGGGTGAGTCCATTTATCATCTGAAGCCTACATTTTATCTCACATTAAAAACCAACAGACAAATAACTCAACAACCCCTCTTCTCTGAACACCCCATTTTAAAATGTAAGAACTGAGAAGTTTCACCTTACTAGTTTGGAAGCCCTGGAGGTGGGCATCCTAGTTATCCTCAGAACAGGTGCACGTGGAGCTCTCCAGCCTGGAGGCTCCACGTGCACCTGTTCTGAGGATAACTAGGATGCCCACCTCCAGGGCTTCCAAACTAGTAAGGTGAAACTTCTCAGTTCTTACATTTTAAAATGGGGTGTTCAGAGAAGGGGGGTTGTTGAGTTATTTGTCTGTTGGTTTTTAATGTGAGATAAAATGTAGGCTTCAGATGATAAATGGACTCACCCCTCAGCCTGGCTGGCACAGGAACTGTCATGGCTACAACAACACGGCAAACAAGCCTGAAAGATGAAAGATTCAGAAAGTTACAAGGAAGGAAAGCATTTTATAACAAAAGCACTAAGCTACCAACTTCAAAATAGCTGCTACTAATGTGCCAGCTGTAAATAAATGGTTGGGGCTGAAAGCACAGAGTAAAAGATAAAGAGATCTGTTTGTTGCCTAGTCCAGAAAGACAAGATTCTCTTCCATGCAGTCAGATGTGGAGAATATTAACATTGTCCTTGTTTGTGTGTGTCCTCTATGGGAACATAGGCTTCACGTTTGGAGGGTACTAGGCACAGTGATTTATACTTCAATGAAGTGACATTGTATGCCATTGATTATTTTTATAGGCATTGTAGTTTTTTTAACATGAAAGACTTTATCTTTATGTGGCTTTTCTATCTCTACCAATGAAGTGTAAACTCCATTTGGCTTGTCCAGATCTTTTGTCTAGCAAATATTATTTAATAAGAACCTTTGTGTACATATATAAAGTAGACAAAGGCAAGGGCAATTCATTATCAGCAGGCCAGAGGAAGCTGCATTATATCCAAGCAGTGAGGAACTTCCTGACCATTTTTAAATACATTTTCTCAGGAAAGGTTGCTTATCTTTCCTTCCTTCTGCAATGGCTTATCTACCTGGACTGGGGCTTTTACCCAGAAAAGGGAGAAAGCGTTCAGAAGACTGCCCTGCTCAAATGCTTGAGAAAGCTTTGTGGAAGGAGAGGCAGTGACATATCAGAAAATATTAACATGGGGAAAATAAATATTTCCATTACTGCAGATGAGCAGGAAGTGATATGGGCGTTCAGGGAAATCGATTGTTACTTGCTGTTTATTTAACTTCATGTAAATTAACAACGCTTCTGTAGATTGTATCAGCTCTAAAATGCTGTGTTTAATTTACTGTTGTATAAACAGGGACAATTGTAACATTGCTGTTATCTCAACAAATAGCTGGCTGGAAAAGAGCCTTGGTCTTTCTGCACTAGGTAGGACAGACCCCTTAATCTTTTTTTTTACTCAGTGCTTTAAGCACATAATTTGTCTTTATTTGTTGTTTGTAGCCAGAGACCAAAATGCACCATTCATTCACTAGAACTCAAGGTATAGGACTTTAGACATCTCTTTTTGTCCCATGTGCAGCTTAAGACTGTTTTTTACTATTTTTTAAAATTGTGTCCTTGAGATAAAATGGGCAGCCTCTTTCTCCAAAGGAGTGAGGAGTCAGAAATAATCTCTCATCCAAATGTGACTGTGATATTTGGGTTCAACAGAATTCCTACAAAGGTTTAAAAGGGACATTATGGCTTCAAGATCCATCAGGAAAAAATCTTAACTGGTGAAGGTGCGAGCATCCCATTCTTCGGTCATTCTTCAGACAATAAATGATGCACAGTTAGAAAATGAGTTGTCTGAAGTACTGCAGTGAGGTCCCTGCTAGGCTGGCAGATTGTTCTGTGGCTTCATGGGATCTCCGTGCAAACCCTTTGCAGGATTGGGCCTAAGGGTTCAATATGTGCAATTATGTCACACAAATCAAATGACTTCCTGTAGCTTCAGTCTGTTCCTTCCCTCCCTGGCATACATGCACAAAAAGTCAGTAATACCACAGTATACAATCACTCATACCACAGGTCAGCAGTCTGAGGTGGTTGCATACTTCAGGTGTCACACTCCGCACCAAAAACATGTTAAAATTTCAGACTACACCATGAGAGCTAGGGTTGCCAGATACTTTAAAAAAAATACTAAACATGGCAGGGGGGAAATTGATCGAGCAAAAAAACAAACAAACAAACAAACAAACAAACTGGGGACCAAACTTGTTGAGAAAAAAAAAGTCACTGCACCTTTATATCGCTACGCTCCCCCCATCCCTGCCAGACACAGCAAGGGAAGAATGTCCCCGCCAGCCTTTCATCCGAGAAAAACAGAAAATACTAGACATTTTACATATCCGATATCTTATGTTTTTTCTACCAGACAGAGGTGGCAAAAACCAGACTATCCAGGCAAAAACTGGACACCTGGCAACCATAATGAGGGAGGGAGACAGGTACTGCCCAGAAAATGTTACCCTCTCCCCAATGACAAGAGTGAAGTCGCTCCCTTATGATTAAGTTGATTATTGAGTTTTTTCTGTTCACAAAGTGTCCCTAAGCAAATTCTCATTTTAAAAAATATGTTCATAATTCAAAGTTATGTGCCAATAATCATTCCTTTTCTGTAGCATGTTCTCAAATAGTTTGAAAATATTCAAATACTTTTTCCACATATTCTGCAATATTGGCTTGAAAGTTTCTGTCAGTAAATTAATTCACTAAAATAGACATAGAAAGTGACCAGAAAAAGGAGTTGTGATACTGGCAGACCAGTTGCCAGATGCATACAAATTCATAGTGGGAAGCCAGGGCAATCCACCATGTATTAGTCTATATCAGTATTTCTTAAATTGTGTTCCATGGCACACTGGTGTGCCACGAGACAGTCAGCAGTGTGCCACGGAGAACAACAGAGTTGCTCAATAACTTTTCCCGGCCCCCCCTTTTTTTTTCTCAACAAAAAATCCTTGGTATTCCTCATAAAAAAAATTATTGTTTGGTGTTCCTCCATCTTAAAAAGTTTAGGAAACACTGGCCTATATCAAACTGGCTGTTACATATTTTGGAGGGTATTTGATGTTTTAACTTCATGAAAACTAATGGGATGTTACATTCATTATTTTCACTTATCTGTATCCTGTTACAATGTAATAGCAAACATTTACATGGCGTAATTAAATAACCCATCCAATGAGAAAGGAGACTTGTGGAATGTGAATGAAGAAAAGTGCTAATTGTAAAGCAAGTGGTCATTGTGGGTGACAGTCCAAGATCAAAGACTCTGAATGCATTCCTGACTCTCCATCATCAAAGGAAAAGCCTACTTGAAGAGTGAAACTCTCAGCTTGTTTTCTGTGAGAAGATAGATGCTCTAAGTGTAGATGCAGGGAAAGAGATTTCATTGGTGGGCTGTTTGCCTTCTTATAAGGAAGGGTACCCATTGCAAAGAGGATTTCTGAGAGGCAATCTGGTACCCTGAAAATATGTTTGGGAAACTAGCAGTTTATTACATCAGTGATGGGGTCCATCACAGCAGTGCCTCTTGCTGGCCAGCATGGTCTGCTAGTGCTCCCTCTCTTGGTAGGGCCACTCTCATCTTCTCTGCCTGCAGAGCTGCTTTAGTTTAAGTACCACAGCATCCTCTCCATGACTCTGCCTTCTGACAGGATCACCATCAATATTTCCCTTTTCCAGGGTTCACCAAAGTCCAATATTTAGGCCACTTCCAGGGCCGGATTAAGGCATGGGCTAGCCAGGCAGCTGCCCGGGGCACCAACCCTGCAGTGGCCACCCTGGGGCGGGGGCCGCGTTAACCCCCGCGGGGCCCTGCACGGCCAGGCTTGGCCCACCCCGGGTGGCCCTGGGCTGCGTGCCAGTGGCGGTAGCTGGGCTGGGCCGGGCCAGGCACGTGCGTCCTGCCGCTGCCAGCTCCGTGCGCCCTCCTCCACGCGCCGGGCGGGGGAGGGGCCACGAATGCGCCCTCTCCCACGCCCCGGCACGGGGGCGAGGCTGCGCATGCGCCCTCCCTCAATCCGGGGCGCAATTAAACTGTCTGCCCGGGGCACCGGAATGGCTTGGTCCGGCCTGGCCACTTCCCCAGCGACTGATGGGTGGGGAGGAGCCTGAGCATAACCACTACTCTGGGTCCTGACCCAGGGTACCTGTATATAGCAGCCTCCCGCTGCATCTCTTTAACTTCCCTCAGTGCTGCTTCAATTCCCTGGGGTACTTCCCCACAGCCTCAGCACCTTCTTCTCTGTTTTCTCGGGGCTTTCATCTAGCAAGTCCCAGCAATCAGCTAGGGAGCTCCCTCGTGCTCCCCCAGTCTTTGGTACCAATTGATCCAGGGTAAGCGACTGGTCTCTTGGGACTGGGAGAAACATGAATGTACTGTGATTTTCGGTGTAAGTGGCCTTTTTATCACAAAGTCCATTTTTTCTGAGCTAGACTGGACTCCATAATAAGATGAGTATAGTGATCCAGGAGTTCCCATTTGAGACTGGCTTGATGAAATCTACTTATAGAACACACCACTAGTTTGAGGTGTCTGCCCTGTTTTCTGACAGTCTGCTCTGATATAGGCATTTACAGTCGTGAGCCACTCCAGACCATGTGAGTGTGGACAGTCAAGAGGATTTTGTTTTAAAATCCTAGCTGAGATTTTCAGAAAAAGCAGGCCCAACTCTACAACCAGCACAGAAATCCTTGTTGACTGCAAGTTTCCCTTCACATCACTCCATTTCCATACAGGTCAGTTCCCTGAACTCACTTTTTGGCTCAACCTTTAAACTCATGTCCCATCCCTTAAAAGTGATCTCACCAGGAAGTCCAAAAAAGCATCAACACAAAATCTTCAAACTGTTCCAAAGAAGAGGGAAAAAACCATGATTATTTCCCATTTTTGTGTAAAAAATGTGTGTTTTGCTGGATGGTTTTTTCTGTGGTAACCCAATAATTAAAGAGTGATGCTCATAGCCTTGGGATATACTCAGAGTAAACATCTTTTGAAGTTAATTCCACAAGACTTATTGTTTTGTATTCTTTCTTTCCAGTCCCTCTATTGCTTTAATCATCACACAACATAATGTATATTATTCTCTATTCTGTTTTACTGGTCCCTGAATCCCTCTTGAGTGTAAATTTTTACATTTTCCTTTAAAAAAAATAGTGTACAAAACCAACAATTAAAATGTATAATGCTTCCCAAGTTACTTTTTTAACTTTTTATAAGTTTTGTTATCCTCCATTTCATGCAACAGTGATTAGAAATAAATAAAAATCTAAACAGCTAGCTGGGAAATGCCCTTGAAAAAGTCAGAAATTTCCGAAGTGTATCAAAAAGTCAGTTGAAAGATTTCTAAGGAACCTCTGTAACAATACACAGCCTCTAAGCATTGCAGTGCAGATAGAGGAACCAAAAATCTATTTGCACAGCAGAGGGGATTTCAGCATCATAGAGTTAACTGAAACCTAGTTAGAATATGAAAATCAGTGGGGGTCAGATAATGAGAGATGAAAACTGTTTACACAAAACTGGAAAGGAAAAAACAGGTGAAAGAAGCCCTGCCTCAGTACAAGGGGAGATACTAGACAACCTCTTGAAATCTCTTCTGGCCCTCCCTCAGGAATACACTAATAATTTGACTGTCAAGCAAATTTCTTGAAATCTCTTCTAGCCCTGCATTTCTATCAGTCTATAAAGAGATGGTTGGAAAATAACAGACAAAGCCCTGGAGAAACTATAGGTTGGGAAGTCAGATCCTGGCTCAATATAAAGTTGGGACCAGTTCAGATCTTGAGTAAGTGATTGCCATTTCACTGAAGTGAATGACATTGCATCCATTTTCACGAGGCATACAGATGAGGAAGTTGGTGTGAGTGCGCTGATCAGCATGTGCACTATCAAGGATCTACTTCCTTACACACTATGTCAGAGAAGGAACTTGGCAGAGAGGGAACTTGGCTTGGGTTAGTTTTAAGTGAAGTGGCAATCTGTGTGTGACAGGGGCCATGTGATGCTTAAGGCTGCAAGTTTATTAGGGTGAAAGTGAGACTAAGAAGGAAGAAATAGAAATGCTGAACTCAGCAAGAACAACCCTTGGAAGAAAGTGGGGATGTTGGGTGAACTGATTGGGACAGACAAGGGGAAACCAGAAGTGCAATATTTATATTGTGATTGCAACTACTGCCACAGCACATCAATTGCTTAACTGAACCCATCTTGTGTCCTCTGGTTAGTGGTTTAAATAAGGGAAAGGAGCTAGTGAAAAACTTAACCTAGCAGGAATGGGAGGTGGGGTAGGAGATCAAATGGAACAGATGAGATTATATAAAGGAATTAAAATAATATAAAGGCAAATTTAAAATGAGAGGAAAATTACAAAAGGTCCATTGTGTGCCATTGTTCCATTCCATGGGTGGGATTCAGTGAAACTATTGGGAGTATGCCCAAAGATCAATTGCAACACATGGCTGTTACACAGTTGCATGTAAGTATCTTAAAAACAGTGCTAATGAACTAGTAAAGCTAACACAAATACTTCCCCATGTCAAAATTTTCTGTTTGTGAGCACTCTGCTGGAGGGGACTGAATTTGTTTGACTGGTAAAACTGTTTGGTTAATGCTTGATTTTTTTTGCCAGTGACTTACCTACTTTATTTTTGTTGATTGCTGTATGATTTTCCTGAGGTCACTTTAATATTTCATAGTGTGACTTGCATGATTACTTTAATATTTTGTAACATTTTAGGATTGTAAAAAATGTTTAAAATGTTGAATCGTTTGAAGATTTATACCCTTAATTCAACCTGTTTAAAGACACACAGTCTACATCTAGACTACACCTCTCTGTCAACAGAGAGCTGTAGATTAGGCACGTCGAAATTGCTAATGAAGCAGGGATTTAAATATCCTACGTTTCATTAGCGTAAACATGGCCGCCGCTTTTTTGGAAACGTATTTTTGAGGAATACAGAATCTGTCAAAAAAGGGTTTATTTTTGACAGATCCGTGTCTAGACTGCCTTTTTTTTTTCCGAAAAAGCTCCGTTTCAGAAAAAAGCGGCAGCCATGTTTATGCTAATGAAGTGCGGGATATTTAAATCCTTGCTTCATTAGCAATTTCAACGTGCCTAATCTACATCTCTCTGTAGACAGAGAGGTGTAGTCTAGACATAGCCACAGACACTCCAACACATGCATCTCTGCGGATTCTGGGTTTTTTTATTCCTATATTATCTCTTTTAAGCTGCAGGGGGGAGATTAATATTTGAAAAGTCACCAGTATTTTCTAGATTTTGAGCATGCAATGCAAACTGATCATTGCTAATGTACTGAATATGTGATTGAGATACATTAGGGCTGTGTCTATACTGGCGCGATCTTGCGCCAGAGCTATGCAAATGAGGCTCAGCGTGAAATATCGCCGAGCCTCATTTGCATAATTAATGAGCTGCCATTTTTGCAGAAGAGGTTCTTGCGCAAGACGGAGCTGTCTACACTGCCCCTTCTTGTGCAAGAAAAACCCTCTTGCGCAAAGCTGTTATGCCTGAAAATAATCAGCATAACGGCTTTGCGCAAGAGGATTTTTCTTGCGCAAGAAGGAGCAGTGTAGACAGCTCCATCTTGTGCTAGAGCCTCTTCCGCAAAAATGGCAGCTCATTAGTTATGCAAATGAGGCTCGGCGATATTCCATGCTGAGCCTCATTTGCATAGCTCTGGCGCAAGATCGCACCAGTATAGACACAGCCTAGCTGTATAGCAACTCAAATGCCATCCACACTCTACTAGGTGAAAAAACAATGAGGAGTCCTGTGGCACCTTAGAGACTAACAGATTTATTAGGGCATAAGCTTTCATAGGTAAAACACACTTCATATGAATTGGAGTGGAGTTTACAGAGGCAGAGGTAAAACTATAAATAAAACTAAGGAAGTTAAAGACTAGTCGATTCCTCCCACCACCTTTTTTAGATAGAGGCAGCAAAGGTGGGGAACAGGGTGTACTTCATAGGGCAATGCCACACAGCTGAGCCCACCTTGGCTGTGCTACACTGCCCCTTTGAATGCCACTTTGGTGTTTCAAAGCAGCAGTGCTGCACAGCTAATCCCGGCTCAGTATTTCAAAGGGGCTGAAGAGAGTCCATTGGGGACTCTTGTACATTTCAAAGCAGGCAGCCTGGAGTCAGCGGGACTTCCCACTGTCCCCGGTTCCGCATTCCTCCTTTGAAATGTACAAGAGTCCCAGCGGAATGTGGAAGTGCCTATTGACTAGTCGAGAAGTCAATGGAAATTCCATCGACTACTTGACTAGTAATTTAATTGCAATTTAACATCCCTAATATAAACAACAAAAGAAAGAGGGTACTTGTGTAAATGAGGCTAATCAAGTCAGGATGGAAGTGGCTCACTCCCAGCAGTTGATGAGGAAATGTGGATATGAAGAGAGGGAAAATTGTCTTTGTAATGTATTAACCAGTTAAGATATTTATTCAGTGCTAAACTGATAATCCTGAATTTGCAAATGAATTCCAAAGGGAGACAGGTGAACTGGAATGTTTCTGTAAACCCCATTCCAATTCATCTGATGAAGTGGATTTTTCCCACAAAAGCTTATGCCCTAATACATCTGTTAATCTGTAGGGAGCCATAGGACTCCTCATTGTTTTCTCAGATAAAGACTTAAACAGCTACCCTTCTGAAATGTCTTCTAAGTGTATTATTCATACAGGGCTACATTTGGGGAAATTATCCATGACAGCTGCTTTGAAGATACTTATTCTAGTGCAACATTGAGAAAACCTGAGAAGCTGTCAATTTAACTTCAGTGTAGTTGCATTGTTCTTTTTCTTCCCATACCTTTTGGGGCTCTGAGGACAGTAACATCCTACTTAAATTTGACTTTAAAAAGTTAAGGGAAGGTTGAAATGTGAAGAAACATCACTAGATGGCATCAGAAGTTTTCAGTCTGTGTGTTATGCAAAAATTAAAGTTCTCAAAGAAACAACCAGTTTATGATTTATTTCAAATAGGTCAAATTGTGCTTTCTGCTTCCTAGCCCCAAACAATGACACTATATGAAACCTACAGACAAATGAATATGACTGTGTGGGGTCCAATCCTGAAGTCTGGCTGATCTGCACAGAACACAGTTTGTGAGAAAAGATACCTTATTTACACTTTTATGATCCCAAGCAGGCCTGATCTCCCTATGCACTGCTCCAATTTCACTGACTACCCACAGTCTCAAAGGTCCAGAATGGCTGTTTAGGGTTGTCCTGGCACAAGGGCATCTCAGCCATGCCTCCTTTCCTCTGGCCATGCCCCTTTTGGTTAGAATTGGCAGCAACATGGAAAGGAGTTCTACCTAACTGCCCCTGTGTTGGCTTTACACCACCAGAGGATCCAGCTTCTCATAGAAATGTCAGGCTGGAAGGGACCTGAAGAAATCATCAAGTCCAACCCCCTGCACTGTAGCAAGACCAATTAAACCAAGACTGTCCCTGAAAGGTGATTGTCCAAACTGTTCTTAAAATCATCGAGTGATGGGGATTCCACAACTTCATCTGGAAGCCTATTCCTTGTACTAGGCTGGCTTTCCTCAGGCTGATGCCAGCAGCTTTGGGATCTACCTGTCCTATTACACATGGTCTGGCTCATTGTATTCGAGTTATAGCTTCAGTTTTGCACAGGAGTTGTATGACATTTTAGTGGCCAGTGTCTCATTGTTGCAGCATTCAGAAGCAAAGTGTTGCTATATGTTCACTTCCTTGGGCATATGAAACTCCTTGATCACTCTCAGAGCCTTAGGACACATGGTCCTTTCACCACAGCATTTTCACATGACAGCATCTTCATAAATCATAATTACTCCACCTTCATGGATAGTTTTAATTTGAGCTGATGCAAAAAGGGAAGGGGGGCAGGGATGTTCAAGGTAACATTATTTAGAAAGGTCATCACCAAGGAAGTAATTTTCTCCAGAGTGTTAGTGTATTCCTGAGGGAGGATGTAGCAGGCATATCTTTTGGTCAGACAGTAAGTGAAATTAATTGGCTTTTTTGTATAGCTGACACATGTTGTCAAGCAACCTGCATAGAAATCTCAGTGGAGATTGAAATGAAAATTAAGTATGGATTCAAATACATTGCACACTGCATCATCTCTGCACTGTCATGCAAAAGACAGAATTCATTGATCCTCTTGGAAAACAAATGGTGTCCTCGTGTCAAAACGCCCTTCCTCAAAATATGCCGGTTGGCCATCTTCACTTCAGGCACTGTAATCTGTGGCTGCACATTTTGAGGGGAGCAGGGAACCCCTCTGTATTGCCTTTAATATCCCAAAGGAGGCACTTTTTCATGGGCATAGGAGCTCATGGAAATGTACCCAGCTCACAGATTTCACCTCTGCCCCAAGAGAGGTACATTTTGCTGGCAGTGGAAGGCCTGTCAAAATGTGCCTTCCTTAGGGCCAGCTATGAAAGTGGGTGTGGCTATGTTCTAGTGATTTCCCTGTACTAGTCAAAATGTGCCTTGCCAATCCTGGGGAGAAAGCTGGGAAGAGGGAACACTTTGATTGCTTCCCATACATGTCAAAATATGCCTTCCTATAGACCTTTCCTCCTCAGTATATATCTCCTGCTTCTCATGTGCTACAGTGAGTGTCCAGATAAATTCTGGGTTCCCCAAGGTAGATGAAAGAACCTAAGTTCTGGATAAGAGAATCTTCTTTGGGGTTTCACTACCATCTACCACAACTCCAGTCTTGTGTGTCCATCTATATATAGTCCTTATACGGCTCCAGCTACCACAGTGTCTGAGCACCCCACAATCTTTATTTCTGCAGTACCCCTATGAGGCCAGGTAGTGCTATATAATCTGCATTTTGCAGACAAAGAACTGAGGTACAGAGTGGCTCTATGACTTGCTCGAGGTCACACAGGAAGCCTATGCCAGAGAAAGGAATTGTATTCAGGGTTCCCAAGTCTCAGGCAAGTCCCCTAATCACTGGGCCATGCTTCCTCTGACATATTGCTGCTGCACTGATTTGGTGTTCTTGCTGACACTAAAGTCAGGTCTACACTACAGGGTAAAGTTGATTTAATTTACACAACTCAAGCTGCGTGAATACTGTATCTGGAATCGACGTACTTTAGGTTGAGTTACCATGGGGTCTCCACTGTAGGAATTCAATAGGAGAAACTCTCCCATCGACTTCCCTTACACGTCTCGTTCCAGTGGAGTACCAGAGTCAACGAGAGAGTGATCAGTGGTTGATATAGGGGGTCTTCGCTAGATCCTCTAAATCGACCTCCAGGAGATTGATTGCCACAGTGCTGATGCCCTGGCAAGTGTAGACAAGCTCTGAGAGTAAAGGGCAGAGTAAAAGTGGGGCCTCACTGAAACATTGTTTTGCCAATACACAACATGCAAACATTTAGTACTAGCACTGTCTTGAGATGTTTGCACATACCCAGTAGCAAAAAGGGCCCATTCCAGTGAAAGGCACATTTTCACATGACAGTGCATAGGGGGAAAAGTGCATATATATGCATGTAAATGTGTGTCTGTAGATAGACAGACTATGTGGTGTGATGTAGTTGTAAGGGGTTATTTAGCATGAGTTTGTGGCGGCCCCTGTATTCACAAGGGGCAAAGATGTGAGTTCTATAGATTTCTCAAAAAAACTAGTTAATAAAATCTATAAATCCCACTACCTTACTGTGGTCTCTTTTTATACTAGATATAGCACAGAAAACCCACGGAGAAATATTTTGGAAAATTGTTCAAAATAATGTACTAATTCTCATATCTCTTGCCTTAGCACCAAGAGTCCGGCTGAAAGAGAAATATTGTACCAAATCCAGTTAGGAAAACACTAAACATTACATAAAATAGCTTTAAAAAGATACATATATGTTGTTACACCAGAGGTTTGGTGAAACCTCATTAAATCTGGTGAGCATAACAACTGCCCTGCATTCACAATAATGTAAGAAGCAGAGTATAGTAAGATAGCTGAAACAAGAGGAGACACCACTCAAAACACTGACCACATGAAGGCCAGTCAAGAGCTGAAGGGGGTCTCTGTGCATGTACATATGTTTATGTATCTATCCGGCCCTGAGAGAAAGTCAAGCGAGAGTGCTTTTAGGGAAGAGTGGTGGCTGGAAAGAGGCTTGAATGCAGAGCAAGGTACAGTAAAACTCCAATAGTCCGGCATCCAATAGTCCGGCACTCCTGATAGTCCGGCATCAAAATGGCAACAGCCTAGTGAGTGAGCTTCGGCAAAAAATGAGTCACAACGTAACAGCGGCAGCTGAACTGAGCAAAAGGGTAAAAAGGCTTAAAAAAACTAAAACATTACAGTATACTATATACAGTATGTACAATAAAAAGGGTTAAGAACACTTTATATACCGTATATAATGTATACAGTATATATATAACCTGCTTATAGTACCTCCTGATAGTCTGGCATATCTGATAATCCGGCACCACCTAAGTCCCATAGGTTCCAGATTATCGGAAGTCTACTGTAACAACCTCTAACTCCCTAGCCTCTGTTTCTCTGGAGGTGGACAGGGGAGGGATCACGTGACAATTACCTGTTGTGTTCCCTCCCTTTGGGGCATCTGGTATTGGCCACTGTTGGCAGACAGGATACTGGGCTGGATGGTCTGTTGGTCTTACCCAATATGACCGTTCTTATGTTCTTTGATTTCTACTGATTCTCAGGGCTGGGATTGCATCAAAGAAATACCTAACTCTATAATCATTGTTCCTCCTAATGAATAAAAAGGCTCTTGGGCCCAGTGCTTAGTCCCAGTCCTAGAAGACAGCTGCATATTGTATACAAAGATTTTAAGCTTAACACTGTTCCAATGACAGAGTGATACTTGTGGGAGGATATTCCAGGTTGGGGAAAAGAAAGAAGCACTTCACGGCACATAGAGTTAAAAAAACAGTAGCTATAGCTGCTCCAAGGTTTACAATGGCATTGTCCTTTGCTCCACTCCAACACAAGCAATGTTTTCTCTCTAACCACTCTCCTTCTTTTCCTCCCACCTCTGTTCATTTTGAAGTGTTTGGTGACTGTGATGCTGAATAGTGATAAACCTACTGTGAGGGGGTTTACTCACCACCGCAGCGCCCCCAGCCATCTGTCCTAGAAATTAGCTTCGGCGCATGGCGGGGTACCTTCCCTCCGGTGGTGTTTCCCCTCTTTCTTCCAGGCCGCGTCGTCCTCTTCAACACACTGCCCTCCGGCAGTGCCCAAGTCAGTCTCTGAGCCCCCCCTTCGGGGGGATTGTTGTTTCCTCCGCAGGCCGTTAGTCAGGCCCTGCAGCCTGGGGGTTGGCTTGGCCAGAGCTCCCCTAGCCCTGCCTTGCCTTGCCTTGCCTCCCCAGCCCTGCCCTAGCTCCAGGGAGCCTCCTTCTCCCCCAGCAGCCAGGCTGTCACTGCCTCCCCCCAGGAGCAGCCGCCCATGCTCTTATATAGCTCCCCGCTGGGCCCTAATTCACTAAAGCAGCCTCAGCTGGGGATAAACTGCCAGGCCCTGCTCAAGGCTGGGGTTTGCCCTGAAAGGGCCAGTGCAGGGCAAATGCCCTGTTACACACCCTCCCCCTTAAGTATCCCTCACGGGGGACCCTTAGCTGCCGGTTGCAACTGCACGGTCAGTCTTTATAGGGGTTCTCCGAGGCGGAGGGGGACCTGGGCCCTCCCCCTCTCCAGGTCCCAGCCCAGGACCCTAAGGGTAGGCGTCCTAGATGCGCTGCCCGACCGGGGGGGGCCATGGCCACAACTCGCCAGTCCCCGGGCCTCCCTGACCCTGTCCTGGGCTGCTTCCTCCGCCTTGGTCCGTCCTGGTCCGTCCTCCCCCTGTCAGGGGGGCTCACCTCCTCCCGCCGAGCTGGTCCGCCGCTGACGCCTGCGGTACTCGGTCGGCGCTGGTCCAGGTCCGGATCTCCGCTGGTCTGGTCCACCAGGGCGGTGTCCTCCCCCTCTGCTCCCGCCGGGAGTCCTCTTTTAAAGCCGGCACCCTTTCCCGGGACGCCGGCGCCTGCGCTTTGGGCCGTCCGCTCCCCGGCCCCCGGGCGGCTTGCTCGGGGCCGACCGCACCTGCGCGGGCGGCCGCCGCCAAACAGACGCGGCAGAGCCGCCCCGACTTCCCGGCGGCTACGCCGCCCGGCACTTGAGTGCCGGGCGCGGGGTTAGCGTCCGCGGCCCCTGCCGCCCCGTCACCCCGCCCCCCCTTTTAGGTTTCTTGCCTTTCTCCCGTCCATGGCCCTTTCCGGCTCGTCCATTCTTGAAAAGAAGTCCGCGTTGTTGTGTTGTCTGCCCGGGCGGTGCGTCACTTCAAACCTGTAAGGTTGTAAGGCCAGATACCATCTTGTTATTCAGGGGTTTGTCTCTTTCATAGACTGCAGCCACTTTAAGGGGGCATGGTCAGTTATTAACTTGAAAGAGTTTCCGAGTAAGTAATACTGTAAGGCCTCAATGGCCCATTTTACGGCTAGTGCCTCTTTTTCTATCGTTGCGTAGGCCCTTTCCCTAGGGAACAGCTTCCGGCTCAGGTATAGGATGGGGTGTTCCTCCCCGCCTACCTCCTGAGCCAAGACTGCCCCTAATCCTACTGCTGAGGCATCCGTTTGCACTATGAACTCCTTCGAGAAGTCCGGTTGTCTTAGTACCGGGGCCCGCATTAACGCTGTCTTTAACTCGTTAAAGGCCCTTTCTGCCTCTCTCGAGGGTGTTACCCTTTTTGGTTGGTCGGCCCTTGTCAGGTCTGTTAGGGGGGCCGCTATTGTCGTGAATTGGGGGATAAATCTTCTGTAATACCCCGCCAGGCCCAAGAATTGCCGCACCTGTTTCTTGGTTGTTGGAAACTTGTACTCGGCTAGGGCTTTCACTTTATCTCGCAACGGCCATAGTCTCCCCCTCCCCACCGTGTACCCTAGATAGGTTACCTCCCGTTGGCCTATATGGCATTTGGTGGGGTTGGCCGTGAGCCCCGCGTCCCTTAGTGTCCCCAACACCGCTCGCAGGTGTTGCATATGTTCCTGCCAAGTCTGGCTGTAGATGACTATATCGTCAATGTAGGCTGCTGCGTATTCTCGGTGGTCCTGCAAGATTTGATCCATCAATCTTTGGAATGTCGCAGCAGCCCTGTGCAGGCCAAACGGCATCGTCTTGAAGTGGAACAATCCAAACGGGGTTGAAAAGGCTGTTTTCTCTCGCGAGGTTGGGGTGAGCGGGATCTGCCAGTACCCTTTCGTCAAATCTAGAGTTGAGATGTATCTGGCCTGTCCTAGTCTATCTAGTAATTCGTCCACACGGGGCATAGGGTACGCGTCGAATCGGGAGGTCGCGTTCACCTTCCGGAAATCCACACAAAATCGGAGCGTCCCATCTGGCTTAGGCACTAGTACGATGGCACTCCTCCAGCCGCTCCGGGATTCTTCGATCACCCCTAGCCGTAACATTTCGCGGACCTCTTCTCGTATGGGGTTCCACATTTTCCGGAGTAGGGGCCTTATTGCATCACATACCCTCTTCCCTGGGGTCGTCGAGATGTGGTGGTAAACCGCTGATGTTTTCCCGGGCGTCTTAGTGAGCTTGTTGGTGTATTCCTGCGTGATGTCTTCCACCTCTTGGCGTTGGGACACCGTGAGGTCTTCCCCCATAGCTGGGCCTGTGTCGTCCTCCCTCTCCCCAGCCCAGGGGCCCACTTCCGGCTCCTCTAGTTCTGTTGTGATCAGGAGCACTTCGCGGGGTTTCCACTTTTTCAAAAGGTTGACGTGGTATACTTGTGACCTCGCCCGCTTCTCATCTATCCGTATTTCGTAGTCCACCGGTCCGACTCTCCGTACGACCTCAAAGGGCCCCTGCCACCAGGCTAACAACTTCGATTCCCTTATTGGCAACAGGAGAAGGACTCGATCTCCAGCTTCGAATTCCCGCATCTTAGCGCCGCGGTTGTACGCCAGCTCCTGTCAGTCTTGGGCTTGCCGCAAATTTCTTTCCGCGAATTCCCCGAGCCGTTTCAGCCTCTCCCTCAACTTTAGGACGTAGTTTATGCTCCCCTGGACTCTGGACTCCTGCTCTTCCCATGTTTCCTTTACTAGGTCTAGGATGCCTCTTGGTTGTCGTCTGTACAGCAATTCAAACGGCGAGAACCCCGTCGAAGCGTGCAGCACTTCTCTGATGGCGAATAGCAGGGCCGGCAGAGCCTTATCCCAGTCACGGGGTTCCTCGTCTATGAATTGCCTCAGCATTTCTTTCAGTGTCCGGTTGAATCGCTCTACCACCCCGTCCGTCTGGGGGTGGTAGACAGAAGTCCTCAACATTTTTACTCGCAGTAACCTACATAATTCTTGGATCAAGCGGGATGTCACGTTAGTCCCTTGATCCATCAGGATCTCCTTGGGAATTCCCACCCGGGCGAATATTTTGATTAGTTCCCCAGCTATCGTGGGCGCGGTGGTGTTCCTCAGGGGCACGGCCTCGGGGTAGCGGGTCGCGTAGTCTACTAAGACCATGATGTATTGGAACCCCGCCGAGGACTTTTCCACTGGTCCTACCAGGTCCAGGCCCACCCGACCGAAGGGGACGCCTACTACGGGGAGGGGTACCAGCAGGGCCTTGGGGCATAGCTGTAAACGCGTGCGCTGGCAGGTGGGGCACGAATCGCAGAAGTCCCGAACGGCTCGGTATATTCCTGGCCAGAAGAAGCATTGTATGATCCGTTGTAGGGTCTTCTCCCGGCCCAGATGCACGGACCAGGGGTTTGCATGGGCCAGCTCCAGTACCTTATGCTGGTAGCGGCATGGTACTAGCAACTGCCAGACCACCCCCAGCCCCTCGGTTCCTTGGGCCACGCGATACAAGCAGTCTCCCCGTACCTTGAAGTATGCCCCTTGGGGGTTCGGTGCGCCGCCTTCATCCCCTCCTCGGGTCTGCTCCCAGGCGTGGGCCAGCACCGGGTCGTTTCTTTGCTCGTCGAGGAAGTCGTACTCGGTGACCCAGTCGGGCTCGGTTTCACTGGCTTCCAGCCCTTCTGTCTGGGGGTCCGGGTCGGGTTGATTCCATCCCTGTAACATCCGACGGAAACCCGGCCAATCCCGTCCCAGGACTACTGGGTAGGCGAGCTGAGGAGCCAAGGCTACCTGGCAGATGCCCTCTTCGCCCTCACACTGTAGCCGCACCCAAGCAGTGGTATAGGGCCGTATGTCCCCATGGATACACTGCACCCACACTGTGGTCCTGGCGGGCTTGGGACTCGGGACCAAATCCTCACGGACCATCGTCTGCCCGCAGCCCGAGTCCACCAACGCCTGAACGGGAACCCCCTCCACCAACACCTGGGCGGTTACTGTAGCTCCCTGGTTAGGGCGAGGGGACACCCCCAGGGGTACCCCTTGTCCAAAGGAGCAGTCCATGAAGGGGCACTCCCGCTTAAAGTGCCCCTCCTGTCCACACTCGTAGCATCGGTTACGGGCGGACCGCCCATCAGCCACTCCCTCGCCGGGCATCTCCTCCCGGGTCCCTCCTACTCCGGGGTTCCCGGGGAGGCCTTCCTTCTCGGTCTCGGGCTGCCTCCTCGCCCATCCGCGGCCCAGGCCCCAGCGGGCCTCAGCTCCCCTTCCTCCCTTTCTGGCCTCCCTTGGCCTCTTAAGGGTCGCTCCCCCCTGGCCTCTCTATTCCCTCTCCCCAGTCCTCCCGGGGGCTCGGCCGCCATATAATTTTCCATGATGGTGACGGCATCGGCCAGCGTTTGGGGGCAATGTCGACGTACCCATTGCTGGGCCCCTGGGGGGAGGATTTGTAGGAACTGTTCCAGAATCACGATGTCCGCCAACTGGGAGCCGTCCCACTTATCGGGTTCTAGCCATCGCCGGGCCAACTCCCTTAGCTTCTGGGCCACGGCTCTCGGTCGCGCCCGTGAGGATACCGCTCGCCTCGGAACCTCCGCCTATAGGTTTCCGGAGTCACCCCTATCTGGTCCAGTATCGCTTCTTTAACGAGGAACGAGGTGTACCGGTAGTTCGAATTAGAGAGCCTAATTCGAACTACCTACTCCGTGCCACATGTAGCCGTGGGCACGGAGTCCGCACTAAGGGGGATTTAAAAATGGCGGCGCCTAGCAAGATGCAAATGAAGCCTGGGATATTTAAATCCCGGGCTTCATTTGCAACTTCGAATGCCTACATTAGCCACCCTAGTTCGAACTAGGGTGGCAGTGTAGACATACCCTAAGTGATCAGTATCACTATCCTCATCTTTCAGAGGGAAAATTGAAACACACTGAAGAGACTTGCTCAAGGTCATCTAGCAGGCTAAGACAGTGTCAGGGATGGAACCCACATTGCTGGAGTCCCCCATCTGCACTCTATCGATAGCCTCCCATGCATGAGCAAAAATTCTGAGCATCACACCACAGAGTTTCTTTCTGAAACTCAGGAAACAAATACGCACTGTGAGCCATGCTTGTCAGAGCACAGAAATTCTCCATAATATGGGGAATTTTTTGAGGAGTAACGTTAGTTCGAACCAAGAGGTTTGGTTTGAACTAACGCGTCCCGGCGCGCACTTTCACTTTCGAAACAGCTGGCATTCAGAGTAACGCGCCGGCGAGATCATGCTAATGAAGCGCGGGATATTTAAATCCCCACTTCATTGACTATTTTGAACGCCTGCATTTGCATCCCTAGTTCGAACCAGGGTGCAAGTGTAGACATACCCATATTTGCCAGTTACAGCTGGGCTTTTTAATAGTATTTAAGGGAGTTAGGAACTTAATCCCCCTGATTTCAGTGTCAGGCAGGAGCCTCACTCCCTTAGACCATTTGGAAATCCCCAGAATATAATGACTTCAAATAAAAAATGTTTGGACTAATGCATGCACAGAAAGGGCAGCTGACAACTAACCCCTTCCGCCGCCCCCCACATCCCAAAGTTCAGTATTGTAAAAATGGCTCAATGTGTTTTTTATGAAACTTTCCACAAAATCAATTCACTTCTGGGCTGATCCTATGCAGGAGAAACTTCAGCTTGAGAAGACTGTATATAGGAGAGTAATCTGCAAGTTGACGTCTCAACAGGAACCTCTGGGTCAGTAGTGGGC
The DNA here is from genome assembly GCA_019425775.1 of Rafetus swinhoei. Taxonomy (NCBI): domain Eukaryota; kingdom Metazoa; phylum Chordata; order Testudines; family Trionychidae; genus Rafetus; species Rafetus swinhoei. The sequence continues at coordinate 229,212,543 of CM033424.1, forward strand.
TGTGGTTTTATCTCCCTTCTCTGGCTGTCATTGTAGCTAATACATACATTTGCCAGTGAAACGTAAAGGTCTCCTGGCAGATGACTCACTGCAGTGAAATGTTGGTATGGGGAAATACCAAACACCTCCTGCCCTGAAACCATGCTGAAGGAAGAGTCATACAGTGATACAGTGTCTTGGATGCAGTACCTAGGCGAGTGCACGCAAATGCGTGCCAATTCCATGTGCACGTGAGTTGCTATTTACGCACTCAAAGGGCGAGGCAGGCGTGGATCTAATTATAGGCCCAGCTGCCTACATACACACACATGCATATCCAGTATAGCTTGTAAACATACTTGCACTTGGGTATGGAGACTTAAACCTAAACGAGCCGAGTCAATCCTGCCTAACCTCCATTATCATATTGTAATTTTCTGAGACTTTTAAACAAATGCAACATCTAAGCATATGTAGGAAGCTGATTTCTGCACTTCACATAAACACAACAATGCAGTGTCCTTTTGGTAATGTCATGAGCACATGGCTCTCTTTCCTCCTCTCCTCCTTCTGGGGCCATGGTAGAGGAGAAGAATTCCCTTCATTGCAGGAATTACTATGGTCTGTATAATGCAGGAAGTCAGACTAGATGAGCATCATAGTCAGTCTCACCTTCAACTGTATGTATCATTGTCTCTCATTTTTGTTGCATTCCTTTTGCCCCCAAAATATACTGTTGCCCTCTCATTTCACCCGTGCAGACTAGGGATGTAACAGTGTAGTTGATTAACTGATTAACCGATAAGCAAAAGTGTATAGGTTAATGCTATAGACTACACACATCCCTCCCCCCCTTGCCAGGAAATTTTCTAGCAGGCTGGCCAGCAGCCTGGCCCAATCCTGGCTTGCACTGGGTCCATGACCTATCCCCCACTACGGCCCTGCATTTAAAGTGTACTAGGAGTCAGGCGGGCAGGCAGCCTGGCTCATTTCTGGCTTGCACCAGGTCCAGGAGCTCAGCCTCCCCCACCCAAGACAGGGGCTGCTGCCACCCTGCACTGGTGCCTCTGTATCCGAGGCAGCAGCATGGGGCAACAGGCAGCCGGTCCATTAGGAGAGTTGGTTTTTAAACTGGCTCCCCTCGCAGACCAGCTCCCACCTGGCACCCCATGCTTCTGCCTCGGATATAGAGGCAGCAGCGCAGGGTGGCAGTGGGCTCCTCGGGAGTGGGGCTGGAGTGCACTGGCTGCCAGCCCCACCCCAGGGACTACAGAATAATCGAGTAATCGAT